>OX465531.1:13970837-16552494 GCA_950022985.1 Udea ferrugalis | reverse complement strand
AACTTGAACCTAACCTAAGTATATAAATGTGTATAAGAAAGTTAGGTTTGAGAAATTGACCTAACTTGAACCTAACCTAAGTATATAAATGTGTATAAGAAAAGTTAGGTTTGAGAATTGACCTAACTGAACCTAACCTAAGTATATAAATGTGTATAAGAAAAGTTAGGTTTGAGAATTGACCTAACTTGAACCTAACCTAAGTATATAAATGTGTATAAGAAAAGTTAGTTTGAGAATTGACCTAACTTGAACCTAACCTAAGTATATAAATGTGTATAAGAAAAGTTAGGTTTGAGAATTGACCTAACTTGAACCTAACCTAAGTATATAAATGTGTATAAGAAAAGTTAGGTTTGAGAATTGACCTAACTTGAACCTAACCTAAGTATATAAATGTGTATAAGAAAAGTTAGGTTTGAGAATTGACCTAACTTGAACCTAACCTAAGTATATAAATGTTGTATAAGAAAAGTTAGGTTTGAGAATTGACCTAACTTGAACCTAACCTAAGTATATAAATGTGTATAAGAAAAGTTAGGTTTGAGAATTGACCTAACTTGAACTAACCTAAGTATATAAATGTGTATAAGAAAAGTTAGGTTTGAGAATTGACCTAACTTGAACCTAACCTAAGTATATAAATGTGTATAAGAAAAGTTAGGTTTGAGAATTGACCTAACTTGAACCTAACCTAAGTATATAAATGTGTATAAGAAAAGTTTAGGTTTGAGAATTGACCTAACTTGAACCTAACCTAAGTATATAAATGTGTATAAGAAAAGTTAGGTTTGAGAATTGACCTAACTTGAACCTAACCTAAGTATATAAATGTGTATAAGAAAAGTTAGGTTTGAGAATTGACCTAACTTGAACCTAACCTAAGTATATAAATGTGTATAAGAAAAGTTAGGTTTGAGAATTGACCTAACTTGAACCTAACCTAAGTATATAAATGTGTATAAGAAAAGTTAGGTTTGAGAATTGACCTAACTTGAACCTAACCTAAGTATATAATGTGTATAAGAAAAGTTAGGTTTGAGAATTGACCTAACTTGAACCTAACCTAAGTATATAAATGTGTATAAGAAAAGTTAGGTTTGAGAATTGACCTAACTTGAACCTAACCTAAGTATATAAATGTGTATAAGAAAAGTTAGGTTTGAGAATTGACCTAACTTGAACCTAACCTAAGTATATAAATGTGTATAAGAAAAGTTAGGTTTGAGAATTGACCTAACTTGAACCTAACCTAAGTATATAAATGTGTATAAGAAAAGTTAGGTTTGAGAATTGACCTAACTTGAACCTAACCTAAGTATATAAATGTGTATAAGAAAAGTTAGGTTTGAGAATTCACCTAACTTGAACCTAACCTAAGTATATAAATGTGTATAAGAAAAGTTAGGTTTGAGAATTCACCTAACTTGAACCTAACCTAAGTATATAAATGTGTATAAGAAAAGTTAGGTTTGAGAATTGACCTAACTTGAACCTAACCTAAGTATATAAATGTGTATAAGAAAAGTTAGGTTTGAGAATTCACCTAACTTGAACCTAACCTAAGTATATAAATGTGTATAAGAAAAGTTAGGTTTGAGAATTGACCTAACTTGAACCTAACCTAAGTATATAAATGTGTATAAGAAAAGTTAGGTTTGAGAATTCACCTAACTTGAACCTAACCTAAGTATATAAATGTGTATAAGAAAAGTTAGGTTTGAGAATTCACCTAACTTGAACCTAACCTAAGTATATAAATGTGTATAAGAAAAGTTAGGTTTGAGAATTCACCTAACTTGAACCTAACCTAAGTATATAAATGTGTATAAGAAAAGTTAGGTTTGAGAATTGACCTAACTTGAACCTAACCTAAGTATATAAATGTGTATAAGAAAAGTTAGGTTGAGAATTGACCTAACTTGAACCTAACCTAAGTATATAAATGTGTATAAGAAAAGTTAGGTTTGAGAATTCACCTAACTTGAACCTAACCTAAGTATATAAATGTGTATAAGAAAAGTTAGGTTTGAGAATTGACCTAACTTGAACCTAACCTAAGTATATAAATGTGTATAAGAAAAGTTAGGTTTGAGAATTGACCTAACTTGAACCTAACCTAAGTATATAAATGTGTATAAGAAAAGTTAGGTTTGAGAATTGACCTAACTTGAACCTAACCTAAGTATATAAATGTGTATAAGAAAAGTTAGGTTTGAGAATTGACCTAACTTGAACCTAACCTAAGTATATAAATGTGTATAAGAAAAGTTAGGTTTGAGAATTGACCTAACTTGAACCTAACCTAAGTATATAAATGTGTATAAGAAAAGTTAGGTTTGAGAATTGACCTAACTTGAACCTAACCTAAGTATATAAATGTGTATAAGAAAAGTTAGGTTTGAGAATTGACCTAACTTGAACCTAACCTAAGTATATAAATGTGTATAAGAAAAGTTAGGTTTGAGAATTGACCTAACTTGAACCTAACCTAAGTATATAAATGTGTATAAGAAAAGTAGGTTTGAGAATTGACCTAACTTGAACCTAACCTAAGTATATAAATGTGTATAAGAAAAGTTAGGTTTGAGAATTGACCTAACTTGAACCTAACCTAAGTATATAAATGTGTATAAGAAAAGTTAGGTTTGAGAATTGACCTAACTTGAACCTAACCTAAGTATATAAATGTGTATAAGAAAAGTTAGGTTTGAGAATTGACCTACTTGAACCTAACCTAAGTATATAAATGTGTATAAGAAAAGTTAGGTTTGAGAATTGACCTAACTTGAACCTAACCTAAGTATATAAATGTGTATAAGAAAAGTTAGGTTTGAGAATTGACCTAACTTGAACCTAACCTAAGTATATAAATGTGTATAAGAAAAGTTAGGTTTGAGAATTGACCTAACTTGAACCTAACCTAAGTATATAAATGTGTATAAGAAAAGTTAGGTTTGAGAATTGACCTAACTTGAACCTAACCTAAGTATATAAATGTGTATAAGAAAAGTTAGGTTTGAGAATTGACCTAACTTGAACCTAACCTAAGTATATAAATGTGTATAAGAAAAGTTAGGTTTGAGAATTCACCTAACTTGAACCTAACCTAAGTATATAAATGTGTATAAGAAAAGTTAGGTTTGAGAATTCACCTAACTTGAACCTAACCTAAGTATATAAATGTGTATAAGAAAAGTTAGGTTTGAGAATTCACCTAACTTGAACCTAACCTAAGTATATAAATGTGTATAAGAAAAGTTAGGTTTGAGAATTGACCTAACTTGAACCTAACCTAAGTATATAAATGTGTATAAGAAAAGTTAGGTTTGAGAATTGACCTAACTTGAACCTAACCTAAGTATATAAATGTGTATAAGAAAAGTTAGGTTTGAGAATTGACCTAACTTGAACCTAACCTAAGTATATAAATGTGTATAAGAAAAGTTAGGTTTGAGAATTGACCTAACTTGAACCTAACCTAAGTATATAAATGTGTATAAGAAAAGTTAGGTTTGAGAATTCACCTAACTTGAACCTAACCTAAGTATATAAATGTGTATAAGAAAAGTTAGGTTTGAGAATTCACCTAACTTGAACCTAACCTAAGTATATAAATGTGTATAAGAAAAGTTAGGTTTGAGAATTGACCTAACTTGAACCTAACCTAAGTATATAAATGTGTATAAGAAAAGTTAGGTTTGAGAATTCACCTAACTTGAACCTAACCTAAGTATATAAATGTGTATAAGAAAAGTTAGGTTTGAGAATTCACCTAACTTGAACCTAACCTAAGTATATAAATGTGTATAAGAAAAGTTAGGTTTGAGAATTGACCTAACTTGAACCTAACCTAAGTATATAAATGTGTATAAGAAAAGTTAGGTTTGAGAATTGACCTAACTTGAACCTAACCTAAGTATATAAATGTGTATAAGAAAAGTTAGGTTTGAGAATTGACCTAACTTGAACCTAACCTAAGTATATAAATGTGTATAAGAAAAGTTAGGTTTGAGAATTGACCTAACTTGAACCTAACCTAAGTATATAAATGTGTATAAGAAAAGTTAGGTTTGAGAATTGACCTAACTTGAACCTAACCTAAGTATATAAATGTGTATAAGAAAAGTTAGGTTTGAGAATTGACCTAACTTGAACCTAACCTAAGTATATAAATGTGTATAAGAAAAGTTAGGTTTGAGAATTGACCTAACTTGAACCTAACCTAAGTATATAAATGTGTATAAGAAAAGTTAGGTTTGAGAATTGACCTAACTTGAACCTAACCTAAGTATATAAATGTGTATAAGAAAAGTTAGGTTTGAGAATTGACCTAACTTGAACCTAACCTAAGTATATAAATGTGTATAAGAAAAGTTAGGTTTGAGAATTGACCTAACTTGAACCTAACCTAAGTATATAAATGTGTATAAGAAAAGTTAGGTTTGAGAATTGACCTAACTTGAACCTAACCTAAGTATATAAATGTGTATAAGAAAAGTTAGGTTTGAGAATTGACCTAACTTGAACCTAACCTAAGTAAATAAATGTGTATAAGAAAAGTTAGGGTTTGAGAATTGACCTAACTTGAACCTAACCTAAGTATATAAATGTGTATAAGAAAAGTTAGGTTTGAGAATTGACCTAACTTGAACCTAACCTAAGTATATAAATGTGTATAAGAAAAGTTAGGTTTGAGAATTCACCTAACTTGAACCTAACCTAAGTATATAAATGTGTATAAGAAAAGTTAGGTTTGAGAATTGACCTAACTTGAACCTAACCTAAGTATATAAATGTGTATAAGAAAAGTTAGGTTTGAGAATTGACCTAACTTGAACCTAACCTAAGTATATAAATGTGTATAAGAAAAGTTAGGTTTGAGAATTGACCTAACTTGAACCTAACCTAAGTATATAAATGTGTATAAGAAAAGTTAGGTTTGAGAATTGACCTAACTTGAACCTAACCTAAGTATATAAATGTGTATAAGAAAAGTTAGGTTTGAGAATTGACCTAACTTGAACCTAACCTAAGTATATAAATGTGTATAAGAAAAGTTAGGTTTGAGAATTCACCTAACTTGAACCTAACCTAAGTATATAAATGTGTATAAGAAAAGTTAGGTTTGAGAATTGACCTAACTTGAACCTAACCTAAGTATATAAATGTGTATAAGAAAAGTTAGGTTTGAGAATTGACCTAACTTGAACCTAACCTAAGTATATAAATGTGTATAAGAAAAGTTAGGTTTGAGAATTGACCTAACTTGAACCTAACCTAAGTATATAAATGTGTATAAGAAAAGTTAGGTTTGAGAATTGACCTAACTTGAACCTAACCTAAGTATATAAATGTGTATAAGAAAAGTTAGGTTTGAGAATTGACCTAACTTGAACCTAACCTAAGTATATAAATGTGTATAAGAAAAGTTAGGTTTGAGAATTGACCTAACTTGAACCTAACCTAAGTATATAAATGTGTATAAGAAAAGTTAGGTTTGAGAATTGACCTAACTTGAACCTAACCTAAGTATATAAATGTGTATAAGAAAAGTTAGGTTTGAGAATTGACCTAACTTGAACCTAACCTAAGTATATAAATGTGTATAAGAAAAGTTAGGTTTGAGAATTCACCTAACTTGAACCTAACCTAAGTATATAAATGTGTATAAGAAAAGTTAGGTTTGAGAATTGACCTAACTTGAACCTAACCTAAGTATATAAATGTGTATAAGAAAAGTTAGGTTTGAGAATTGACCTAACTTGAACCTAACCTAAGTATATAAATGTGTATAAGAAAAGTTAGGTTTGAGAATTGACCTAACTTGAACCTAACCTAAGTATATAAATGTGTATAAGAAAAGTTAGGTTTGAGAATTGACCTAACTTGAACCTAACCTAAGTATATAAATGTGTATAAGAAAAGTTAGGTTTGAGAATTGACCTAACTTGAACCTAACCTAAGTATATAAATGTGTATAAGAAAAGTTAGGTTTGAGAATTGACCTAACTTGAACCTAACCTAAGTATATAAATGTGTATAAGAAAAGTTAGGTTTGAGAATTGACCTAACTTGAACCTAACCTAAGTATATAAATGTGTATAAGAAAAGTTAGGTTTGAGAATTGACCTAACTTGAACCTAACCTAAGTATATAAATGTGTATAAGAAAAGTTGGTTTGAGAATTGACCTAACTTGAACCTAACCTAAGTATATAAATGTGTATAAGAAAAGTTAGGTTTGAGAATTGACCTAACTTGAACCTAACCTAAGTATATAAATGTGTATAAGAAAAGTTAGGTTTGAGAATTGACCTAACTTGAACCTAACCTAAGTATATAAATGTGTATAAGAAAAGTTAGGTTTGAGAATTGACCTAACTTGAACCTAACCTAAGTATATAAATGTGTATAAGAAAAGTTAGGTTTGAGAATTGACCTAACTTGAACCTAACCTAAGTATATAAATGTGTATAAGAAAAGTTAGGTTTGAGAATTGACCTAACTTGAACCTAACCTAAGTATATAAATGTGTATAAGAAAAGTTAGGTTTGAGAATTGACCTAACTTGAACCTAACCTAAGTATATAAATGTGTATAAGAAAAGTTGGGTTTGAGAATTGACCTAACTTGAACCTAACCTAAGTATATAAATGTGTATAAGAAAAGTTAGGTTTGAGAATTGACCTAACTTGAACCTAACCTAAGTATATAAATGTGTATAAGAAAAGTTAGGTTTGAGAATTGACCTAACTTGAACCTAACCTAAGTATATAAATGTGTATAAGAAAAGTTAGGTTTGTGAATTGACCTAACTTGAACCTAACCTAAGTATATAAATGTGTATAAGAAAAGTTAGGTTTGAGAATTGACCTAACTTGAACCTAACCTAAGTATATAAATGTGTATAAGAAAAGTTAGGTTTGAGAATTGACCTAACTTGAACCTAACCTAAGTATATAAATGTGTATAAGAAAAGTTAGGTTTGAGAATTGACCTAACTTGAACCTAACCTAAGTATATAAATGTGTATAAGAAAAGTTAGGTTGAGAATTGACCTAACTTGAACCTAACCTAAGTATATAAATGTGTATAAGAAAAGTTAGGTTTGAGAATTGACCTAACTTGAACCTAACCTAAGTATATAAATGTGTATAAGAAAAGTTAGGTTTGAGAATTCACCTAACTTGAACCTAACCTAAGTATATAAATGTGTATAAGAAAAGTTAGGTTTGAGAATTCACCTAACTTGAACCTAACCTAAGTATATAAATGTGTATAAGAAAAGTTAGGTTTGAGAATTGACCTAACTTGAACCTAACCTAAGTATATAAATGTGTATAAGAAAAGTTAGGTTTGAGAATTGACCTAACTTGAACCTAACCTAAGTATATAAATGTGTATAAGAAAAGTTAGGTTTGAGAATTGACCTAACTTGAACCTAACCTAAGTATATAAATGTGTATAAGAAAAGTTAGGTTTGAGAATTGACCTAACTTGAACCTAACCTAAGTATATAAATGTGTATAAGAAAAGTTAGGTTTGAGAATTGACCTAACTTGAACCTAACCTAAGTATATAAATGTGTATAAGAAAAGTTAGGTTTGAGAATTGACCTAACTTGAACCTAACCTAAGTATATAAATGTGTATAAGAAAAGTTAGGTTTGAGAATTGACCTAACTTGAACCTAACCTAAGTATATAAATGTGTATAAGAAAAGTTGGGTTTGAGAATTGACCTAACTTGAACCTAACCTAAGTATATAAATGTGTATATAAGAAAAGTTAGGTTTGAGAATTGACCTAACTTGAACCTAACCTAAGTATATAAATGTGTATAAGAAAAGTTAGGTTTGAGAATTGACCTAACTTGAACCTAACCTAAGTATATAAATGTGTATAAGAAAAGTTAGGTTTGAGAATTGACCTAACTTGAACCTAACCTAAGTATATAAATGTGTATAAGAAAAGTTAGGTTTGAGAATTGACCTAACTTGAACCTAACCTAAGTATATAAATGTGTATAAGAAAAGTTAGGTTTGAGAATTGACCTAACTTGAACCTAACCTAAGTATATAAATGTGTATAAGAAAAGTTAGGTTTGAGAATTGACCTAACTTGAACCTAACCTAAGTATATAAATGTGTATAAGAAAAGTTAGGTTTGAGAATTGACCTAACTTGAACCTAACCTAAGTAAATAAATGTGTATAAGAAAAGTTAGGGTTTGAGAATTGACCTAACTTGAACCTAACCTAAGTATATAAATGTGTATAAGAAAAGTTAGGTTTGAGAATTGACCTAACTTGAACCTAACCTAAGTATATAAATGTGTATAAGAAAAGTTAGGTTTGAGAATTCACCTAACTTGAACCTAACCTAAGTATATAAATGTGTATAAGAAAAGTTAGGTTTGAGAATTGACCTAACTTGAACCTAACCTAAGTATATAAATGTGTATAAGAAAAGTTAGGTTTGAGAATTGACCTAACTTGAACCTAACCTAAGTATATAAATGTGTATAAGAAAAGTTAGGTTTGAGAATTGACCTAACTTGAACCTAACCTAAGTATATAAATGTGTATAAGAAAAGTTAGGTTTGAGAATTGACCTAACTTGAACCTAACCTAAGTATATAAATGTGTATAAGAAAAGTTAGGTTTGAGAATTGACCTAACTTGAACCTAACCTAAGTATATAAATGTGTATAAGAAAAGTTAGGTTTGAGAATTCACCTAACTTGAACCTAACCTAAGTATATAAATGTGTATAAGAAAAGTTAGGTTTGAGAATTCACCTAACTTGAACCTAACCTAAGTATATAAATGTGTATAAGAAAAGTTAGGTTTGAGAATTGACCTAACTTGAACCTAACCTAAGTATATAAATGTGTATAAGAAAAGTTAGGTTTGAGAATTGACCTAACTTGAACCTAACCTAAGTATATAAATGTGTATAAGAAAAGTTAGGTTTGAGAATTGACCTAACTTGAACCTAACCTAAGTATATAAATGTGTATAAGAAAAGTTAGGTTTGAGAATTGACCTAACTTGAACCTAACCTAAGTATATAAATGTGTATAAGAAAAGTTAGGTTTGAGAATTGACCTAACTTGAACCTAACCTAAGTATATAAATGTGTATAAGAAAAGTTAGGTTTGAGAATTGACCTAACTTGAACCTAACCTAAGTATATAAATGTGTATAAGAAAAGTTAGGTTTGAGAATTGACCTAACTTGAACCTAACCTAAGTATATAAATGTGTATAAGAAAAGTTGGGTTTGAGAATTGACCTAACTTGAACCTAACCTAAGTATATAAATGTGTATAAGAAAAGTTAGGTTTGAGAATTGACCTAACTTGAACCTAACCTAAGTATATAAATGTGTATAAGAAAAGTTAGGTTTGAGAATTGACCTAACTTGAACCTAACCTAAGTATATAAATGTGTATAAGAAAAGTTAGGTTTGAGAATTGACCTAACTTGAACCTAACCTAAGTATATAAATGTGTATAAGAAAAGTTAGGTTTGAGAATTGACCTAACTTGAACCTAACCTAAGTATATAAATGTGTATAAGAAAAGTTAGGTTTGAGAATTGACCTAACTTGAACCTAACCTAAGTATATAAATGTGTATAAGAAAAGTTAGGTTTGAGAATTGACCTAACTTGAACCTAACCTAAGTATATAAATGTGTATAAGAAAAGTTAGGTTTGAGAATTGACCTAACTTGAACCTAACCTAAGTATATAAATGTGTATAAGAAAAGTTAGGTTTGAGAATTGACCTAACTTGAACCTAACCTAAGTATATAAATGTGTATAAGAAAAGTTAGGTTTGAGAATTGACCTAACTTGAACCTAACCTAAGTATATAAATGTGTATAAGAAAAGTTAGGTTTGAGAATTGACCTAACTTGAACCTAACCTAAGTATATAAATGTGTATAAGAAAAGTTAGGTTTGAGAATTCACCTAACTTGAACCTAACCTAAGTATATAAATGTGTATAAGAAAAGTTAGGTTTGAGAATTCACCTAACTTGAACCTAACCTAAGTATATAAATGTGTATAAGAAAAGTTAGGTTTGAGAATTGACCTAACTTGAACCTAACCTAAGTATATAAATGTGTATAAGAAAAGTTAGGTTTGAGAATTGACCTAACTTGAACCTAACCTAAGTATATAAATGTGTATAAGAAAAGTTAGGTTTGAGAATTGACCTAACTTGAACCTAACCTAAGTATATAAATGTGTATAAGAAAAGTTAGGTTTGAGAATTGACCTAACTTGAACCTAACCTAAGTATATAAATGTGTATAAGAAAAGTTAGGTTTGAGAATTGACCTAACTTGAACCTAACCTAAGTATATAAATGTGTATAAGAAAAGTTAGGTTTGAGAATTCACCTAACTTGAACCTAACCTAAGTATATAAATGTGTATAAGAAAAGTTAGGTTTGAGAATTCACCTAACTTGAACCTAACCTAAGTATATAAATGTGTATAAGAAAAGTTAGGTTTGAGAATTGACCTAACTTGAACCTAACCTAAGTATATAAATGTGTATAAGAAAAGTTAGGTTTGAGAATTGACCTAACTTGAACCTAACCTAAGTATATAAATGTGTATAAGAAAAGTTAGGTTTGAGAATTGACCTAACTTGAACCTAACCTAAGTATATAAATGTGTATAAGAAAAGTTAGGTTTGAGAATTCACCTAACTTGAACCTAACCTAAGTATATAAATGTGTATAAGAAAAGTTAGGTTTGAGAATTGACCTAACTTGAACCTAACCTAAGTATATAAATGTGTATAAGAAAAGTTAGGTTTGAGAATTGACCTAACTTGAACCTAACCTAAGTATATAAATGTGTATAAGAAAAGTTAGGTTTGAGAATTGACCTAACTTGAACCTAACCTAAGTATATAAATGTGTATAAGAAAAGTTAGGTTTGAGAATTGACCTAACTTGAACCTAACCTAAGTATATAAATGTGTATAAGAAAAGTTAGGTTTGAGAATTGACCTAACTTGAACCTAACCTAAGTATATAAATGTGTATAAGAAAAGTTAGGTTTGAGAATTCACCTAACTTGAACCTAACCTAAGTATATAAATGTGTATAAGAAAAGTTAGGTTTGAGAATTCACCTAACTTGAACCTAACCTAAGTATATAAATGTGTATAAGAAAAGTTAGGTTTGAGAATTCACCTAACTTGAACCTAACCTAAGTATATAAATGTGTATAAGAAAAGTTAGGTTTGAGAATTGACCTAACTTGAACCTAACCTAAGTATATAAATGTGTATAAGAAAAGTTAGGTTTGAGAATTGACCTAACTTGAACCTAACCTAAGTATATAAATGTGTATAAGAAAAGTTAGGTTTGAGAATTGACCTAACTTGAACCTAACCTAAGTATATAAATGTGTATAAGAAAAGTTAGGTTTGAGAATTGACCTAACTTGAACCTAACCTAAGTATATAAATGTGTATAAGAAAAGTTAGGTTTGAGAATTGACCTAACTTGAACCTAACCTAAGTATATAAATGTGTATAAGAAAAGTTAGGTTTGAGAATTCACCTAACTTGAACCTAACCTAAGTATATAAATGTGTATAAGAAAAGTTGGGTTTGAGAATTGACCTAACTTGAACCTAACCTAAGTATATAAATGTGTATAAGAAAAGTTGGGTTTGAGAATTGACCTAACTTGAACCTAACCTAAGTATATAAATGTGTATAAGAAAAGTTAGGTTTGAGAATTGACCTAACTTGAACCTAACCTAAGTATATAAATGTGTATAAGAAAAGTTAGGTTTGAGAATTGACCTAACTTGAACCTAACCTAAGTATATAAATGTGTATAAGAAAAGTTAGGTTTGAGAATTGACCTAACTTGAACCTAACCTAAGTATATAAATGTGTATAAGAAAAGTTAGGTTTGAGAATTGACCTAACTTGAACCTAGCCTAAGTATATAAATGTGTATAAGAAAAGTTAGGTTTGAGAATTGACCTAACTTGAACCTAACCTAAGTATATAAATGTGTATAAGAAAAGTTAGGTTTGAGAATTGACCTAACTTGAACCTAACCTAAGTATATAAATGTGTATAAGAAAAGTTAGGTTTGAGAATTCACCTAACTTGAACCTAACCTAAGTATATAAATGTGTATAAGAAAAGTTAGGTTTGAGAATTGACCTAACTTGAACCTAACCTAAGTATATAAATGTGTATAAGAAAAGTTAGGTTTGAGAATTCACCTAACTTGAACCTAACCTAAGTATATAAATGTGTATAAGAAAAGTTAGGTTTGAGGATTGACCTAACTTGAACCTAACCTAAGTATATAAATGTGTATAAGAAAAGTTAGGTTTGAGAATTGACCTAACTTGAACCTAACCTAAGTATATAAATGTGTATAAGAAAAGTTAGGTTTGAGAATTCACCTAACTTGAACCTAACCTAAGTATATAAATGTGTATAAGAAAAGTTAGGTTTGAGAATTGACCTAACTTGAACCTAACCTAAGTATATAAATGTGTATAAGAAAAGTTAGGTTTGAGAATTCACCTAACTTGAACCTAACCTAAGTATATAAATGTGTATAAGAAAAGTTAGGTTTGAGAATTGACCTAACTTGAACCTAACCTAAGTATATAAATGTGTATAAGAAAAGTTAGGTTTGAGAATTGACCTAACTTGAACCTAACCTAAGTATATAAATGTGTATAAGAAAAGTTAGGTTTGAGAATTCACCTAACTTGAACCTAACCTAAGTATATAAATGTGTATAAGAAAAGTTAGGTTTGAGAATTGACCTAACTTGAACCTAACCTAAGTATATAAATGTGTATAAGAAAAGTTAGGTTTGAGAATTGACCTAACTTGAACCTAACCTAAGTATATAAATCTATATAAGAAAAGTTAGGTTTGAGAATTGACCTAACTTGAACCTAACCTAAGTATATAAATCTATATAAGAAAAGTTAGGGCGAGCGCGCCGCGCAAGCGGCGCGCTCCCACAGGGTCGCACTAGCTGAGCGCGCGGCCGTCGGCCGCGCTCTCAGCAGCAGCTGGGCAGCGCATCGCGTGCGTGACTGTGCCACGCGCAAGTGCACGGTGGGTCACGCAGTGGTACTAGATGCTGCTTAATCTAAGAATCTAAAAATCATTTAAATATATTCATATATTTGGGATGCATCTATGTAACGTTGATTATTTTAAAGTTTTTTTTATGCTTTCGTTGGAGCTGAGTGAGTGGTATTTGGTGAAAGAATGGAATTGTCATGGGGTTTTTTCAAAATAAATTCATTCTTAATGCAACAGAACTATATACGCAAAACATGCAGAGCAATGGCAATGTAATCCGTTTCCATTAAGCACCACAAATTATTAATTAATTCATGGTATCCCAACCTGAACTATCGCATCGTACAGCTTGCAGTTTTTATTTCCGCTAGACGTGAATATCCTCTTTTACCAGAACCGACTACCGCTCCGCGTATGGAGGTATCAAACCCGCCACCACAACCCTCCCAAGAATGTTTTTTTGAAAGTTATCAGATTCGTACCAAGTGTGGCCGTTCGTTCGCACCGGATCTTTCGCTTCTTCTAGTCACCGTCCACTGAAACAGGATCCCTTAGAAGTACTGTGCCGCAAGGTAATCTGGAACCACATTAAAAACCAATGAATAATCTACAACGAGATATATTTCAGAGGAAACTTAAAAAGCACCTTATTTCGTTGCATATATTAAGTCAAGGAATCACTTGTTATACGGATTTATATTTTCCTAATACTCACAACTTCATTTAGCAGTATGCCAACATAGAATTACATTGTACACATCATTATATCTTAGTACATTAGTCTAGTCCAGTAAGGGAGATCAAAGTAACGACGAAAGCACCACAAACAACCAGACCCAGTTCAAATATCTCTTTCGTTAACATAATATGTGCTGGTACGTGAAACAAACCCTGGTCGATTTGGTTCTACAGTGCTTAGTCACAAATCGTCTTATCTGAAGGTACTCTATAATAGGCTGGTTATAGCCACGCCATATGTAATACTTATAATGCATGCAAATAAAGTAGCCACATTCTTGTTTAGCAGAAATAATAATTTGCCACTGCTTCAGTGAGTCAGTGTGTTAGTGGGTCCTTTCCAATAAGATACATTATCTTAAAAGGTTAGAGTTACCTCCAGCTCCCGCCGCCCGCGCACTCGGCCGCAGCTCCCCGCGTCACCAGAAACGTATTGCAAACACTCTCAACTCAAGATATAGAATAGATTTCCATGCGGAAATTTCTAGGTCTAGTAACAAACAGTACACACTGCTAAACTAAATTAGCTATTGGCATCCCACTACTTTACAAAGGCCTCCCTTCCCCTGTCCCATGCCTGCCTGTCTTGACATCTAGTTCGCACACAACACATAGACACGGTTATTATTTTAGGCATTTGCGTAGAAGCAAAAACGTCTCCAATATTAATGGTAAGAAAGAATTGCAATTATGAAAAAAATACTTACGCCTATGTAGTCATTGCTGGCGTGCTTGTCGTCGGGCGGACGAGGTTGTGTTGGAAGACGCAAGTCTTGGGATCATCCTGTAAAAAGTCATCTTGGTTTAAACATTTTACTTGCAGTCTAATTTGGCTTAATAAGCGATGTTGTAATTAAAATTGGGGAAAATGAAAGTACAGGTTTAATACTAAAGCTAGGCGATAGTTCAATAATATGCAAATCTTCTTTCGATAATCACTTTGACCGTTCTTGTGATGTTAAATTAAAATGTGAATAATTTTATTAGTATTGAAGTATGTCAGAACGGCGGTAATGAGAACTATGTATGTACCTACAATAATTACTAGCGGGCGGCCGCGACTTCGGCCGAATGAACTTTAGTTAAAAAAAAGTGAAATAGTAACGATGTTCTATTTTGATGTATAACCTATATTATTGTGAAGTTTCATTAAAATCTAAACTGTAGTTTAAACGTGAAAGAGCAACACGGCACATACATCCATCTATCCATCCTCACATACCTACTATATACACGTTTAATCCGGTTTCTCACTGGCCTTAGACCCCACCAACAATCCTCACTAAATTAGTATGTATGTATAGCGTGTTCTACCTATAGTAAAGTAAAAAAATATTCGGAATAAAATTTTAACCTAGATAACACCACATCACCTAATAGCTGATTTGTGGCCAGTGCCCAGCAGTGGGACGTATAAAGGCGGTTCTTTGCTTACTTCCAACGAGCTGAGCTCCGGTCACGGCTACAGTGCTCAGCACCAGCTGTAATCCAGTTTCAGTCTAGACCCGCGCGCCCTCCCACTGAAGTAGCGTTGATTGCTAAAGTAAAAAATATAATTAATTTTCAATTGTGGTGGTTAAGTCACAATATCTGTAAACAACAAAATGATGTGCACTTGAAAAGTCTTCAAACGGGTATTAACGGTTTGAAATAAGTTGTCACTTCCGATAAATAAAACTAAGATTCTTGACGATTCAAAAGTACTGTGTAATGGTCTACTTAAATAAAGAATTTTAAATTTAAATTTTAATTGCCATTTTCCTTGGCTCCCTTGCCTCCCAGGGCTCGCTCCCGGGGGTACCCCACGTGACTTAAATATTATTGGTTTAGAACCTTCCGCTCATCCCATTGCCCGGAGTAGCTATGAAAACCAACGTTTGGACTAACAGCTAGCCAATAAAAACAAAATTTGAAATAAGAAATTTGTTATGCTGAGTGTCAGTCTAAAACAAAAACACCGCGAGTGACCTCCCCATTCGGATCTCAGCATATTAGTAAACAGATTGCCATGTCAAAATGCCATGCCATGAGAGCGTCGTGGCCCAGTGGTTAAATACTCTGGCTCGGAACCCGATGGCCCCGAGATCAAATCCGGCCGGAACACACCTACTTCATTGTAATAATTTGCGGCTGTTATATATTTGTATGGAGGGTACATGTGACAACGTTCAAATAAATCAGTATGCTGCTAGCCGGTGGTTTGATTACACGTCTCCTTGCTTTCAATCAGTGACCGGACGTACATACATAACAACTGGCGACGAAAGAATTCACGCGAAAATGTCGGTTAGTGTAGGGTTTGGAACCCTAACGAATTTCGACCATCTTGCAAATGAGTGGAGTACCTACAAATCAAGATTGACGCAGTGGTTCATCGCTAACGACATAACGGACGAGTCGGACAAATCAAAGGTCAAGCGAAGGGCGATTTTGCTCAGTGCATTAAACGAGTCAAGCTACAAACTAGCAAGTGATCTGGCGCTGCCCCATAAACTGGAAGACGTCGAGTACGATGGGGTCATCAACCTTTTAGATTGTCATTTTACGCCTAAGCGTTTTGGGTTTGCAGAAAGATTCCATTTCTACTCGGCTACGCAGCGGGCAGCAGAAAATCATACTCAATGGGCAGCTAGAATTAGAGGACTATCTGCACACTGTGGATTCAAGAATTTGGAAGAGGCCCTTCTCGATAAGTTTGTGATGGGAATGGCAGCAGGCCCAGAGCGTGATAAACTGTTCGCGCAGGATCTGCAGGGACTAACCCTGGCGAAGGCTGTGGAGTTGGCGGAGAGCGTGCGGTGCGCGCGCCTGGCCGCCGCCACAGCACCGAGCGGCGCGTCGTCGGAACGCGTCATGTCGTCGGCCGTGTTCAGCATCTCCAAAAATGAGAAGTGCAGTGTGTGTGGTTATAGCAATCACAAGTCAATTCAGTGCCGTTACAAAAATTACAAGTGCAAAAAATGCAATAAAAAAGGGCATTTAGGTAGGATGTGCAGTGTGAAAACAAAAGTTCATTATGTTGAGGAAGGTATGATGGATGCCGATGACGATGGTGAGTCACAGTTATTCAATATTAAATGTGTTCAAGGTAAATCTATGTCGGAACGCGTCTTAGTAAACGGTCTTATTTTGCAGTTTGAAATAGATAGCGGGTCAGCAGTGAATGCAATCTCGGAAAAAACCTATAAGTGTCATTTTGGCGAAGTACCCTTGTCCGCCTCTGATAAACGGTTATACAATTATACGGGAGGTCAAATAAATACCTTGGGAGTTATAATCTTGCCAGTCACATATAATAATAGTAGTCATCACTTAGAGTTTTACGTGGTCCGAGAAGGTGGCCCACCACTTCTTGGTCGTAATTTTATTCAGATATTTAATCTGGAACTCGCACCCGCAGTCAACTATGTAAACAAGGCTGAAGTGTGTACAGTGCAGGATGTAATTTTACAGTACCCCAAGCTTTTTTCTGGTCAGTTAGGTAGCTTTAATAAGTACGAAGTTTCATTGCACTTGAAACCCAATGCAAAGCCATTTTTTTTTAAAGCCAGGCCTGTAGCGTTCGCGCTGAGAGAAAAAATTGAAACAGAAATTAATCGCCTTGTTGATCTAGGTATTCTGAAACCTGTCGAATTCTCTGAATATGCATCTCCCATAGTACCAGTTTTGAAAAAAGATGGCAACGTGCGAATTTGTGCCGATTACTCAATATCTATTAATAAACAATTGGTTTTAGAAAAATATCCCTTGCCAACCGTTGACGAGTTGTTTTCAAAATTGCATGGAGGTGAACAGTTCACAAAGCTTGACCTATCTAGGGCCTATAATCAATTGGTGCTAAAAGAGGACTCTCAGAACCTTACTTGCATAAATACTCATCGTGGTCTTTTTAATTACACTAGGCTAGTTTTCGGCCTTTCCAGCGCGCCGGCTATCTTCCAGCGCGCCATGGAATGTTTGTTAAGGGGCTTGGATGGAGTTATAACGTTTCTCGATGACATCTTAGTAACCGGCTGCAACGAGCAACAACATAGGAATAGGTTACATTCTGTTTTAAAACGACTAGAAGATGCAGGGTTAACAGTACAGCAAGATAAATGTAACTTTTTCCAAGATGAAATTAGTTATCTGGGCCATATTATTGACAAAAATGGTATAAGGAAGTCCCCAGACAAAGTAGAAGCAATTTTGAAGGCTTCGAGGCCTCAAAATGTATCCCAGTTACAATCTTTTTTGGGTCTAATTAATTACTATAGGAATTTTGTACCTAACGCTTCTGCTATTTTAACGCCTTTGTACGAATTGTTGCACAAAAATAAGAAGTGGGAATGGACGGCGACACATAATGAAGTATTCGAGCGAATAAAAAAAATGCTCGCTTCAGATCAATTGTTATCTCATTATGACCCGGCCGCACAGTTAATCCTAACAGTAGATGCGTCTCCGGGAGGGTTAGGTGCTATATTATCGCAGAGATTGGCAGACGGCCGTGAAAAACCGGTTGCGTTTGCGTCAAGGACGCTGTCTACGGCTGAGAAAAAATATTCGCAGATACAGAAGGAGGCCACGGCCATTATTTACGGTGTTAGAAGATATCATCAGTACTTATATGGCCGAACGATACCTTTTGTATTAAGAACAGATCACAAGCCATTATTGACCATTTTCGGCCCTCATCGGGGCATCCCTGAAGTATCTGCGAATAGGCTTCAACGTTATGCGATATTTTTGGCCGCGTACAACTATACTATAGAGTACGTTCAGAGCAAAAACAACAGCGCAGATTATTTATCACGGGCATCGTTGCCCCTGGTAGATGATACTAGTTCGGACAACCGCCTAATAAGTGCCCCCGACTACGAAGAGCGTGCGGCTTATATTAATTTTGTAATCGAGGGAACGTTACCCATAACTTTAGATGATTTGCGCCGCGAGACTGCACAGGACTTGCTATTTAAAAAGGTTATCAGTTACGTTATGCGTGGCTGGCCTCGTAAAGTATTGCAGAAAGAATTGAAACCATACTTTAACTGCCGGTTCCAACTGTCTTTTGAAAATGGATGCCTAATGCGCGGCCACAAGGTAGTTATTCCACAGACACTTAGAGAGGCTTTAGTCAAAGAAGTCCATGATTCCCATTTCGGAGTGGTTAAAATGAAAGCAAACGTTCGTGAACGTTTTTGGTTCCCGGGCGTGGACGCCGCGGTGGAGCAGCTGGCGGCCGCGTGTGACGTGTGCGCACGCCTCCGCCCCGCCCCGCCGCGCGCGCAGCCGTCGCCGTGGCCCTATCCCCGGCAGCCATTCCATAGAATGCATTTGGATTTTCTTGGTCCATTAAATAACCAAATGTTTTTAATCATAGTTGACGCCTTCTCGAAATGGGTGGAATGTTACACGTTTCATGCGTCATACGGGTCAAAAGCGGTAATTGGTAAACTATATGATTTGATGTCTAGAATAGGTATACCTCATACATTAGTGACGGATAACGGTACTTCTTTTACATCGCGAGAGTTTAATGATTTTTGTAAGTTAAATGGAATAAAGCATATTCTGTCACCGGCTTACCATCCATCGAGCAATGGGCAAGCAGAAAGCTTTGTCAAAATTGTAAAAAAAGGATTAAAATCCATTATTTTAAGCAACTGTAAAAAAAATCCAATCCAAGAACAGATAGCTAAATTCCTTTTTGATTATAGGAACTCCAAGAACAGTACAACAGGAAAATCACCAGCCGAGTTAGTTTACGGTAGACCATTGCGTTCCCGACTAGATTTACTAAAAAATAATCTTATCACATCGGCATCCACCGACTTTTCACAAGAAGTGCGCTATAAACAGTTCTTGCAGAATAAAAAACAGGGTGGAAACTTACGCAGGTTCGAAATAAACGATAAGGTGTGGACTAAACGTTTTTTCGGGAATAACAAGTTCTGTTGGGTGGAAGGTACCATCAAAGGGGTAATCGGTACAGTCATGTATACTGTGTACATTCCAGAATTAAACAGCGAAGTAACTCGGCATGTTGACCACATTCGGCGATTCGAAGACGTAGTGGAAACTCCGTTATCACGAAACCTAAATGTAAACAAATCAGATTGGGATTTGGGAATAATACCAGACATTGAAAATACAGCGTATCCTCACAATAACACTGAAATAATCCGAGATACAAATACATTAAATGAATACAGGGAGGGCGGAAACGTCACACCAACGGGAGTCGCGGAGCCTTCCTCACCTACTGATCAGGCTACGGGAGAACAACAAGACATCGTTCATTCTCCAACTAATTCAAGAGCGGGAAGCCCAGAGTTCTCAACTCCACCACCCACCGCTGATGAGGGAGACGAGGGTGACCACCAACAGAACCCAAGGTCGAAGCGTACAATTCCACCCGTTGATTACAAACAATTCTTTTAATATTTTTTTGTGTAATTTAAGGAATATTGTGGGGGAGGGATTGTTATATATTTGTATGGAGGGTACATGTGACAACGTTCAAATAAATCAGTATGCTGCTAGCCGGTGGTTTGATTACACGTCTCCTTGCCTTCAATCAGTGACCGGACGTACATACATAACAGCGGCTAACTCTCCGGTGATGGAAAACACCGATATAAAACCCAAGCAACCCGGATAACGGCGGTAGGCCCGCCCCTTGCCACGTTGGGTTCTAATTCCCTCGGCGAAATGTGGGCTCCTGAATGTTCCGTTCACCATGACGGCAACAATCAGTGTGCCTCTGACTAACCCATTAGGGATATGGTCGTGAGGGTATGTTATGTTATGTTATGTTATGTGTTATCAATATTGGTCAAGCTCTGCTAGTACATAAACAGGTACCTACATTCTGTAATCTCTTAAAAGCTGTACGCGCGAATACCCGCCGGCGTAGCGAACTCCAACTCCGACTCCAACTGTACAGTCACCTGGAATTATATTTAAAATACAAATTATTAAATGTTATTATGTAACACAAATCTCTGTAAGAAAAAAAGCAACAGCCATTGTAAAGTCGCATTATTGGGGACAGGCCACATCGCTTTCAGAACCTCTCTTTATAAACTATGAGGCTACATACACACTCAGACACGCGAGCTCAGTGCGGATTGTTTGTGGGATATAAGGCTGGTAAGAAACCTTACATATATTTTTAAAACCCAAATACAGAGATGCCAATACCCTAAAACACGACCAACAACGCAGGTTTTATTTTCGCTTGATACCTTGACCGACTGTTTTTTGGTATTGCTAGCTTTAGATACACGAACGGAACGTACACACACAATTCAGTCTTTAGGTACAGCCTTAATAAATAGCTAAATAGCAGATAATATTACCAAATAGAAATAACTACAGCTGATCTTACAGTGTTTCTTAGAGTTTAACTTCAATATCCTCAGTCAGTCAGTGACACCATTTGAAATGCCGAGCCCCGCCGCTTCTACTGTGAACAAATAAAGGATACAATATGTTAGGCATTTCGGAACGCAACTTGTCAAGAGCAGTATTCCCCGCCATTATTTGACGTTTGTATAGCTATCTCGCTCTCTCTTTTTCTTGTACAACTTGCATTTGTTTTAGTTTGTGAATAAATTGTAATTTAAATGGTTTAATGCGTTTTTCTGAGCTTCCCTTTTAGCTCAGAAGCGGGATTAGTGTACCGAGCGCCTACAAAAACGTTTTCCTGACGAAACAATAAGTGAAAGTAACTTCTGTATCGTTTTCCAAAATTTACGAAGCGCGGCCGCGCTGGCCGGGACGCCTTGCAGAAAACAAAAAACCGGTTCGTACCTGTTTGCTGCACAGGTACTGTGAGTTTTAATCGAGTGTATTGGGGATTGTGGTGAACTTGTGAAAAAAAGTAACTTTCAAGCCAATAACAATGAGTGGACGTGAATTTTTCCATGATATCGGATTGTCATCTTCGAAATGTGTATCAGTGACGGACGGTGTACCCATATGATACGTTGCCTCGTGAACTTTTGAATAGTGTCTCTAATCGGCAGCGTTTTGGCGGTCCCGAGCGGAGTCCGCTGGAGCACCGCGGCACCGGACCGTGTGCGCGGTCACTGACCCCTGCCTTAATCGCTCTCTTATTGCGGAGTGTTCATCATGCTCCTGATGGGAGAGTGATTAAGCAGCAGGTTCTTCCGAACCCGAACAAGTTTCATTCGTCAAACTACTCCTAGTTAAAGTGCTAGGTATCTACTATGACTAGTACTTTGTATAATGGAAACCAGTAGCCACAGTAGTGGTCTGTCTTTCTGAGTAGTACCCCACCATTTCATCTGTGCCATTGGCAACCTACAGCTGATTTAGTTCAAGCCTTATGCTGGTCTTAATGATACATTCTGATTCTGATCCTGTCTGATCTGTTAATTATTTTTGAGTAATGAATCAGAAATGTTGAAGGTATTGCGTGGATGCTGGTGATGAGAAAACTATTTCTGAAACTTATTTGCACTTTAAAATTCAAAAAGTATGCTGAACATTGATACTAAGAACTATCTAAACCCAAACTGAAATCTAAACCTTACATAACTCTAATGTTTATTAACTGCTTTTCTTTCCAATCAGTAAGTTAGTTAGATGTGTGACTTGGTTATGTGTTATATTATTAATAGATCAAATGTGACAAAATCTATTTAAGGTTATGCTTGTTGGTTACCCGGTGCAGGTTACAGAAGCAATAACAGGTAGGTACCTACCGTACCATAAAGCTGATGCTATTTCTGCTGGTTATCAGGACACGTCCAGCATGTTAAGATATTTATTTTCATCATTCAAGTAAGTCAAGTCTTAGTGATTTAATAATTTAATGATGCAGTTGTAAGCATTGTGGTCACATTGCACCAACGTTAGAAAAATCATAAAACTTGTGCATTCTGTGGTTGTGTCTCTCATGATGATGAAAACAATTAGGTAGAAAGGTGTTCATCACACTGTTATCATCGTACAGGCCATGATAAGGATGAATGACCTGAAGTAAACTTCAGACAAACTTATGTCTAATTATTTAACTTGTGCATTCTGTGGCTGTGTCTGTCATGATGATGAAAACAATTAGGTAGATAGGTGTTCATCACACTGTTATCATCATACAGGCCATGATAAGGATGAATGACCTGAATTAAACTACTACATGTTACTTCAGACAAACTTATGTCTAATTATTTACAGATGTTACTGTTGTAGCTGCAAATTATTAGTTGTCATTTTTATTGATTTCAGTTGTCATGCCTTGGGTAAAATAATAATAATAATAATTACAGAGTGATACAGAGCCCAGAGGTAACAGTTACAGTTGAATATTCAATCCATGCAAGTCTAGTTGTTCAATTAAAAATTACAGTGTTTAGTTATTCATTTCATTTTTATTGCACATAATAGTACAGTATGGCGGGCTTCATGCTGAGCGCATTATCTGCCAATCAACCATTGGGCATTTGAGGTATGTCAATAATTCGAAAACAAATCCTTCAAGGAGGTTCCTGATGAGGCCTAACTGTGCCCAAAACAGAGGTTAATATTAGTCAGCCTGTTACCAACTAAGCGTTTGAGTATTGTCACGGTGATTTGTGTTATTTTTAAAACGTAGTAGATGTTTCGTATTTACAAAATTAATTAATCGAAGTGCCAAATGTAAGTGCAGTCAAGGTGTTAAATAATTGCCTCTTGATAAGATTTGAACTTGTTATTTTGATGTTAATATTTCGTTTGTTATAAGTCGTTGATGACCCGTTTAGCGCAGTGGTTCAACGGTTGAGCCTCGAGGGGTCGCGTGTTCGATTTCCGCACAGTGTGGGGTTTGTTGATGAAACAAGTATTTGTGTTGGGTCTGGTTGTTTGTGGTATCTTCGTTGTTCCTGGTTTCACAGAGCGAGGTTGATATTTATTTATTATTATGTGTTATTTAGATTCTTGACAATCAAACCGTTGTAGGGCGGACCCTAATACGGATATTAGTACACAAATTATACACACCAACATAATATTGCTGTGTCAGGGTGTGTCGTGACGCGACAGAATGCTATCGGTTTTGTTCAAATGTGATAGTCATATTCACATTGGTGTGTTGTGGTGTTGCGCCACAGCAAGTGCAATTATATTATGCACACAATCATACATTTTAGGGTTTACAATATGTACGGAGTGCCTAGAGCAGTGTGTAATACCTTAACTAATTGACAGCCGCACGTTGGTCATATTATCTAAGGGTCAGAGAGCGTCGTTCATTGTATGCATCGTTGTCTGAAGATCTGTGGTTATGAGATCGGCAAAAGCTTACCTGCTGAAATAGTCTTCATGACTATTAGATGAGTTTTCGAATTGTTTTTTGGTAATTGTAAGATTGGTTCTACAAAAAGTGCGTAGCTTACAAATTCAAAGCGCTCATATTATATTGTAGTTTGTCGATGGCCGAGCGGATGAAAGATAGCGGCAGTACCTACATCGTTTTGAGTTGACACGTTTTTACGAATGTTTGGGACTGGTGAATCACTTACAGCCTAGCAGAAGTCAAAGCATTGATTAAGAGACCCTTGCTGTTGTTGTAAGTTTGTTTAAATTTAAGGTCATACACCTTAAATTACAGGTATTAAGTTAAATAGTTACCGATTTTAATAATTGGACTTAGTGGAGACGAGATTTGTCACCATAGCCCGCTGGTAGCTCCAGGTACAAAGTTGAGACTTTGATTAAGGTCGAATACCGTGCTGGTAAGTCAACGGGCCACCTGGGTGGGTTTAGCCGAAACCATGCCGAAACCATTTCCGCTGAGCGAATAAATGAAACATGTTTAGCACCTACTTCTGTAGAAGCAATGCCACAGGGAGACTATTCAATTGGTTCAACTGTAGACCAATAATTGTAAGGTAAAATTCAAAGTCGCTATTTGACAGAACTTGCTTACTTTTACCGTGTTTAAAAACTGGTTTGGCAAATACGGCGCTGCATTTAGGAACAAAAGGTAAAATGTACATGGTTGCATCTCTTAACACTATGCGTGAAAAATATACAGGGTGTCAAGCAGTGTTGTTGTATTCTTTATGAAAGATGCCGTTGCCGTTACACATAGTACCTATACATGGGCCACCTTGGTGTTCGATTTACGGCATTTATTCACTCTAGCTCTTGTAGTTAGAAGCTGTTCGTGTTATTATAGTATTACAGATATTTGGAGTTGTATGCGACCGAAACAAAGCTTCCATTTGTAAGTATTTTAAGGATTATTGTGGTCTACAAGAAACAAATAAAATACATTTTGACTGCTGTTGTCAATCCGCGCGCAAATGA
Source organism: Udea ferrugalis (assembly GCA_950022985.1). Taxonomy (NCBI): domain Eukaryota; kingdom Metazoa; phylum Arthropoda; class Insecta; order Lepidoptera; family Crambidae; genus Udea; species Udea ferrugalis. The sequence goes on along the minus strand of OX465531.1, from coordinate 16,527,355 downwards.
GCAAGTCTACTACCTATTTTAATGAAAAAACTGAATCGTTTCTGTACATTATCTGATTGTTCTTAATAAGAATGAAACATTACTTCTTGTATTCTTAAGATTTATATTGTTTGTTTGTGATTGTTTGTAATATTACTCAATGAGCTACCATTAAGAAGGCAATATTTGTTCGCTCATTTGTTACATCAACTGATTTATGTTGTTTGTTTGTGATTGTTTGTAATATTACTCAGTGAGCTGCCATTAAGAAGGCGATATTTGTTCGCTCATTTGTTACATTATCTGATTTATATTGTTTGGTTGTGATTGTTTGTAATATTATTCAGTGAGCTGCCATTAAGAAGGCGATATTTGTTCGCTCATTTGTTACATTATCTGATTTATATTGTTTGTAATATTACTCAGTGAGCTGCCATTAAGAAGGCGATATTTGTTCGCTCATTTTGTTGCATCATATGATTTATATTGTTTGTTTGTGATTGTTTGCAATATGACTCAATGAGCTGCCATTAAGAAGGCGATATTTGTTCGCTCATTTGTTACATCATCTGATTTATATTATTTGTTTGTGATTGTTTGTAATATTACTCAGTGAGCTGCCATTAAGAAGGCGATATTTGTTCGCTCATTTGTTACATTATCTGATTTATATTGTTTGTTTGTGATTGTTTGTAATATTAATCAGTGAGCTGCCATTAAGAAGGCGATATTTGTTCGCTCATTTGTTACATCATCTGATTTATATTGTTTGTAATATTACTCAGTGAGCTGCCATTAAGAAGGCGATAATTGTTCGCTCATTTTGTTACATTATCTGATTTACATTGTGTGTTTGTGATTGTTTGTAATATTACTCAGTGAGCTGCCATTAAGAAGGCGATATTTGTTCGCTCATTGTTGTTACTTGACTGTAGGCGATTAAGGACGCTTCAGACTGTAAGTTATTTGACTGGAGGCGATTAAGAACGCTTCATACTTGTTAAATAACTGGAAACGATTAAGAACGTTTCAGACTGTTTGTTACTTGACTGTAGGCGATTGAGAACGCTTCAGACTGTAAGTTATTTGACTGGAGGCGATTAAGAACGCTTCATACTTGTTAAATAACTGGAAACGATTAAGAACGTTTCAGACTGTTTGTTACTTGACTGTAGGCGATTAAGAACGCTTCAGACTGTAAGTTATTTGACTGGAGGCGATTAAGAACGCTTCAGACTTGTTAAATAACTGGAAACGATTAAGAACGTTTCAGACTGTTTGTTATTTGACTGACTGTTTAAATCTCGAGATTTGCCTTAAGAGGTGTTGTATAAGTCGCGACTTGGAAGGTGTACTTCCTGAACTGGCATTAAGAAGTCAGTTGTGGTGGCATTAAGAAGTCACCTGAACTAGCATTAAGAAGTTAGTTGTGCTGGCATTAAGAAGTCAGCTGAACTGGCATTAAGAAGTCAGTTGTGGTGGCATTAAGAAGTCACCTGAACTAGCATTAAGAAGTTAGTTGTGCTGGCATTAAGAAGTCAGCTGAACTGGCATTAAGAAGTCAGTTGTGGTGGCATTAAGAAGTCACCTGTGTATGTCAATATTACTTAGCTTAGTTTTACTTTTACGTTGCTTTACATGGAGAATACTGCTCGGGGCGAGCAGTGGTACAGGAAGGCCGACTGTTAGGCATTTCGGAACGCAACTTGTCAAGAGCAGTATTCCCCGCCATTATTTGACGTTTGTATAGCTATCTCGCTCTCTCTTTTTCTTGTACAACTTGCATTTGTTTTAGTTTGTGAATAAATTGTAATTTAAATGGTTTAATGCGTTTTTCTGAGCTTCCCTTTTAAATAATACAATTGATATTAGAGTGCTAATGTGATTTTCCTGAACAGAACAAAAAAGGTAATAAAGCTGTTGGAAAATTTAACTATTCCAAGTTTTTCTCTCGTCAGTAACGAGACGTCGTGGTTGGCTCGGAACTCGAGCTCGGAACGGAGTACAAAACTGGCCGTAATACCTACTTTGTGATATTAATCAAAACTTAACAGCTAACTCTTCAGTAAACACCGATTAAAACCCGAGGAAACGATGAGTGGGCTTCTGAATGTTTCGTTAATCAAGACGGCAATAGTCAGTCCGCATCTGACAACCCCGTTTGACTTATTGTTTAATACAACAAACTCCACACCCCTTAAAATAGTTATTGGGATGTAGTCGTGAGTTTATTATGGATGTCTATGTCCGAACGATCAATTACAGTTATTATAGGTATTAAGTTGGCTTACATTATCACTACATCAAAAAATTATAAATAAGCAATAATGTTACGAACTTACCTCTTAGTTTCACAAATGACAATCAAGACTACAACGAAGATGTACCTACTTAAAGATTTTATGCACTTACGATGCGATACTTTATGTACACTCGAATATGTAGGTACTTAATACTTTATTAAAATGTTAAGTGTTTACAGACTACATAAGTAACCAGTTTGTCCAGTTAGTGTGATCCTCGTACCGTCTGACAATTGCACAATTTGCACATCAAAAAAGCGCGCGTTTTCTGCACGAAATGTTTTTTTTTCGGTTTACGTTCCGTTTCACGCGCAACGCCACGGCATGAAAAAAAAAACTAGTTTAGCCGGGCTGTATGAGCGGCACTCATTCGCGTACCGATTCAATGCCTTCTCCGTGATGTGTATGATTGAAGATACCGCATATTTCTATACGACACATTTTGTATGCTATACACATTAATTAAATGAAAGAAATAACTAATTTACTGAAATATGTCCCACACAAATATTTAAAAGGTCCAATGTTAGGTTATAAATTAAATAGTAGTTTAGATGTAAGTACTAAGATGTTAATCACTTAATACTAGTAATGTTGGTTATGTTAACTTGACCATTGCATGTTAAATGCTTAAACACATAATTATTGAGAAAGACGCGTCATTTCCCGCAGTATTATTTATTAGCTCTTTCTATCGCTGTCCCACTCGCGCATCCCGGCATAGTGGCGTCAACGTGGAGAAGGGGGTCTAGTTTCGTAAAAATCTGACCCACCATTTTTCGTGATTGTCGTAACGTTTCCCGTCGAAACTGGGCGAAGCATTGTTTTATGTGTCGAGGTTCTTAGTTTGTGTTTTACACCGCTAGAGGCGGTAGTGGATCGTGGATACAGCGAGGTTTCCAAAATCCACTCGTCACTGTTTGCGGGCGCGGTATGTGGTTTCATTTTTATATTTTTTATCTATAATCCACATAATGGTATAGTTTAATGGTAATCGTTCAGAAGTTGGCTGTAGTGTGTGCACCAAACCCTATATATACGCATTGTCTATATGAACAATAGGACATAATAAAGCGCAACATCGAACCAGAAACACCTGTTTTAATCAGTACATCTCCCGGTCCCATTGCATGGCGACCCTGCCAGTGCTGCCTTGGGCGGCGCTGCGCAGATGGTTAGACAAAATAAACAGTGAAGTGTACCCGTACATAAAAGAACAATTTCAAGAAATATAAAAAAGTGAAAACGTGAAGAAATAAAATAGTGAAAATGTGAAAGAACAATAAAAAGTGACAGAGACACAAAAATATATAAAACAATATAATAAGTTTATAAATAAGTATAAAATAGGTACTTGAAGGACCTCAGTGTATGAAGAAAAAATATAAATCATGAAAAATAATCAAGAAATAACTACAAGAAGAATGGTGAAAAGTTAAATGAAGATCTTGGTGCTGGAGTGGCGTAATGAAGAGTTAATGTGATGTTAAGAGCGGGGCGCTGGGTGATGTTGGAGTCGGATGTGGATGCAGCAGGGAGTTGTTCCAGTCAAGGACAGCTCCAGGCAATCCAGAGAACACGGACCACCAGGATATAAATTCGTATTTGTACCAAAATTTATTTCTCTCAATTTTAAGTTTAAATAATTGATTTTCAAGTCAATCAATATTTTATTGAATCAATGATATTTTTTTTCAGTAGCAGTCATAATTTTGAATATGATTATTTTTACGATTGAATTGATTTATTTTTAACACTGAGGTTGTTAAGAAATATTCCTGTAGTTGTCTTATAAAATTTATTAAAAGGTTCATTATTCATAATTTAAAATTTGGAAAATTAAAAACATGATAATTAATCATTGAAAAAGTGATAATGTGTTGAAAAAACTAAATGAAAAAAAAAAACCTTAAGAAAAATATTTGCTTAATATAAATGTACAGTGAACCTAAATTGTGCTCTTAATATTGTACTCTTGAAAAACTATTATGTATTTAACAATGTATAGCATGTACGCTGTTGACAACCTATTCCTTAAAAAATTTGATTATAGAAATATGTCTGTATTATTCTGTGTCACGAAAAAGACTTGAAGGAAATACGAGAAATTATTGTTCTATTCAATTTAGTTAAAAAGCTTAAGTACACAGAATAGAAGTTTTGCATTTTGTTATTTTTTGTGTTAAGATCAAACGTCATAATATCTTTGCAAAATATTAGTTTCTTTTCAATTAGAATGTTTTTAGTTCAATATTGCAAAAATACTGTTTAATAAATTGCATTCTGTCGTTCAATTAATTTGATTGATGTACCTAGTTGAATAACATTTTTTTTACAAATTTCTTTTAATGGTAAAGTTGGCATAATAGTTGAAATAACGAAATATATAAAATTATACTAAAAAAAATATTGTCTAGTATAGTACTGTTTATCTTTTAAACTGACGTTGAAATATTAATTACACATTTATAATCATTTTTGATGTTTTAGGCATACAAGTAAATCCGTAAGTTTTATTAGAAAGATCGTAATGAGTATTGTAATTGTGTCTAGGTAACAAGGTACCTATGTATTTAGTAACTCACCAGATAAGGCAGGAATGGTCATCGTAATATCAAACCGTTTGCATTCCAGATATAAATGCGTAGCTTGCATTCATTGGAACCAGACAGAGCGGTAACTTAATGCTCGTCCAAATAAAGAGTACACGAGTTGTTCCAGAAATGATGATGAACAAGTTTCGTTATGAATATTAAGATCACATACGATCACATGAAAGTTTATTATAATATTGTACTTGAATTGTTTCATTTTGTTTGATTATTTGTAGATCGTTGTCACAGAAATAGGTTTTGATTTTAAAGGGAGTTATTCGCTTAGTTTCAGTTTCATGTGAGGATTACTTTTGAATTGAGTTGGTTAATATTGGATAAGGAAGTGAATAACTAAATATGGTTATAGGTTTGGGAAGCTGTATTAAAAATCTTTTTGTTACGAAATGTTTACAATTAGGTACAGCACAGAAGTTAGCTATTGGAAAAAGAGTTGAATTTATGAAGGTTTTGGGCAGAAAGGTTTGTGTTTATCTATAGATACAGGGAAATAATATAGCTTATAAAGATTTTAATGCTAGCGGATTGATCACCTGAGAGCTTAGAATACTTTTATAAACTCTGTTAGGAATTGAGTTTTAAGTTTGATATGGTATGAAAGGAAAAGTAAATGCTCGTAATACGGTACACGTTATATTGTTATGGTACATGGGTGGTCAGGTCCTACGTGTCGATCATGGTGTGAACGAGCTTTCCTCTGTGAGATAGTGTTTGGAGTCCTGATGAGGCTTAAATGATGACCCCCAGATAATAAAATGGCACAAGGTTGTCCATAGTAATGATGATGAATGATAAGAGTCGACTATAAATAAAAGGTTTAATAAATGTACCAGAATAAATGAGAAGAAAAAGGCTGAAGGAAAAGCCAAGTGAATTTAGATAGGCAAAGTACCTATGTTTGTATCGTGTTATTGTGATATCGTGATATTTAAAACCAAGAGAATGGAAAAAAGTGTGGTTCAATTTAATCAATGATGATGATAAGAAAAATATGTGAAAGGGATGAAATGAAAGAATAAAGATAAATAGTGTAACCGAATGTTTTAGAGAGTCAATTTTTTAAGATTATGAAGCTTAACAGTTAATGAGATAGAAAAAAAAACAGAAACTAATGTGAATAGAATTTTTGAATTTTTAGTTGAGATTATGATTTTTCTTATAAAGTGTGACAGTGAAAAATGAAATGTTTACATGTAAAAGGAAACAACATTATGAAATTGTTAGGTGAAAAATATTTTTTTTTTAAATATTTTGAAGTAATTGAAACTATGACCAGCCTGAAACTACCTAATTTGTCGAAATGTTTTTTTTGTTTACCTAGTGGTTGTCAACAGTGCCAGTAACAGTACCAGTATAAGTACTAGCATTTAAAGGCTATGTAGTTTATAAGACAATGTAATCAGTAGTAATTAGTGAATGCAATCATTTTTTTAACCTTTTTTTTTTTTTTTTTTTTTTTTTCGTGGGGAAATCCTCATGGATACCTCGCTGCCCGGGGGGACGACGAGGTTATGTCGGACTCCTACCGACTAAAACCCCACGGCACTCGACCGTGGCACTTTGGCGGCGAAGCTGGATCCTACCGTAAGTAATACCGCACTGCTCCGCCGCCAGTGCTGGCCCCTAATAGAGCCCCCTCCAACCGACCCCCCAACGAAGGGGGGTGGCCACGAAAGCGCCTGGAGTACGCAGACACTTTCGCCGTCTCGGTGGACGCCGTGCAATGCAAGCCAGAGCACCCCCGCACTCCGGCCCGCTGGCACCCACCGTACGCAGGCCCTACTGGGCCCGCAACCACGAGCCACCCAGAGGGCGGCTCCGCTGCCGCAACCAGCGGTACGGCCCCGCCGGGCCGCGACGCACAGGAGGGATCAGCCTCGGATCACTGGCCCCCACCAACCGATTGTGCGCCGCGGCCTCCACCACGCGCCTCAGGGCGCTTGCAGGCCCCACTGGCCCTGCAATCCCACGTGTTGCCCTTGCGGGCTGCAGCGGGTGGGTGGCTAGTCCACCACACTGCCACGCCTGAGTGAGTCCTCTTCGCTTCCCGGCGGTTGGACGCTACCACCGGTACTAAGCCCCCTCGCCACGCCAAGGCGAGAACTCATGAGGGGGATCATTTTTTTAACCTATATTAAACCTACGTAACTATGAAAAAATCTGTGGAACTTTGTTGTTGTTTCAAAATTGAAATTCAAAAATGTATCTAGTAACTTACTTAATTCATACAAAAATACTGTTATTTATTTATATTTTTGGCATCAAAACATTTGAATCATGTAATTTAACCACAAAATTAGAAATATTAATTAACAATTTTGAAAAAAAAAAAAAAAAAAAAAAAAAAAATATTTGTATTTTTTTTTTTCTTTTAAAAACGGGGGAGGTGTAGTGTGTGCACCAAACCCTATATATACGCATTGTCTATATGAACAATAGGACATAATAAAGCGCAACATCGAACCAGAAACACCTGTTTTAATCAGTACATCTCCCGGTCCCATTGCATGGCTATTACACTATTACATTCGTGTGCATGAACATTTATCTGCTTGTTTCATATATTTATTATTAAAAGTGTATTTACTAAAAAAGGATTTGTTTGTTTATCCGTTATCTAGTATAATAAGTACGAGCTTTAATTAACTCACTTTGGGGCTAGACTGTGCTGTGTGGAATAATGCCCAGGGATATTTATTTTTAGTTAAGATAAGATAAGAAATACTTTTTAAACTTTCCTGGTGCATTTCTCACTATATAAATACTACTACACACATGCAATTGTCACCGAAACGTCGGGCAAATACAGGTAAAATAGTAGTTTTTACCGTAGTTCATAATATGTTTGCAGGAAACCCGGTTATTTAGTGTTTATATAGGAAATACACTATGTATAAAAACAAATAAATTTACAAATTAATAGATACAGTAACACGTTGATGTATAATTTAGGCGGTCTTATTGCTAAAAGCAATCTCTTCCAAACAACCTAAAGCAAAGGAAATATGACAGAGCGAGCAAGCAAGTGCGGAAATAATACAGGACAAAAGGTGTATTTACTATAATGAATACCACAAACAAAAACCCATTATTAATATATACGATACTTAACTTAAATTACGCAATAAAAAGATGTACAACTAAAATATATACATATACCTTCATATAATCAGTTATCATACAGAAAACAGGCACACAACAGTCAGTATAAAATACAGCTATTTTTAGGAGTTTTTTTTTGTGGGCTAATCGTCATGGATAACTCGCCGCCCGGGGGGACGACTAGGTTATTTCGGACTCCTACCGACTAAAACCCCACGGCACTCAACCTTGGCACTTTGGCGGAGAAGCGGGATCCTACTGAAACTGCTTCGCCGCCAGTGCTAGCCCCTGATGGGCCCCCCTCCAACCGAACCCCCAACAAAGGGGGAGGCCACAAACGCGGCAGGAGGACGCAGGCACTTCCGCGGTAAGATTGATAGTAGCTAAAAGTTTTTTAGGCCATTAGGCTTAGCGTCCGCTAAGCTTAGCTTAAATAACAACTCCTCATTATTGACGAGTTTATAACTTTCTTTTTATATGGGAAATCCATTATTCAGTAAGTAGATAGCATATTTTTTAAGATCCAGCTAACGCTGACACCTCTGGCATTGCGTAGCCCGTCGTCTTTCGGTTCCATTGCAGTATTACATCGAGTTCTTAATAAATCTTTTTTTATTACTGGCGGGCCACATCGGCTTCACGTGGATAGATAAGTGATGTATTTTTCGGGCACCTCCGTGCTTCGGAAGACACGTTAAGCAGTTGGTCCCGGTTGACTTTACTAGATGTCAGTCGCTAAGCCTAGTCAGAGGCCTTAGGGCGGCTTCATAATATCTGACATTAAGGTTGCTCACTAACCTTACACCCCTCCAACAATCCGCACTGAGCCCGGGTGTCGGAGTATAGCTCGTTCCATCTCATAGTTGAGGTGAGGCCTGTGCCCAGCAGTGAGACGTATATAGGCCGTTTATGTTATTATTATGATGTATGACTAGCGATTAAAGTAAATAATATAGTACCTAAATTGTCTACAATGAACTCAGTCAACGCTTTGTTTTGTTTTTGATATCAAAAAAGATAAGCAGGGACAATATTGACGACGTAAATCCGAAGAGTATCAAAATATAATTTCAAATGTATTCAACGACGTCCATTAGATGTTCAAACAACAGGTAATAAATTAATAATTGAGGTCTCGCGTGTGAACTATTATGTCGCGTCGAAGGTAATCGATACAGTGTGTGGCGAGTGGCGGACGGCGGGCCACGTCAGCGGCGGCCGTGGGCGGTCCACCACGGCCCGCGCGGCAGAGCTCAGGCGAGTACGGGACCGCAGTCCAGCGCGCGGACGACACTCGGTAGACGTGGTGGATTAGCAGTTCAACAACAGCTGAACTCACTTAGCGAAAGGCAGGCTGACGTCATTGCCCAGCGCTTGGTAGGTATTTTTGCATGTCGACAATCGCGGTCAGTCGAAAGTGTACTTTCAAATAGATCGGCAAGTTAGACCGAATTTTAATTAATCCGTCGAGTGCAACACCACCTTTTTTATAAAATTGTACGGACGTCTGTAACGTACAAAATGGAAATCCCACTCTGTATCAATTGAATATACTTGAATTAATTCGAGTAAATTGGTATTTTATTGCTTGTGTTTTAGCCGACTTTAACGCGATAGCTAAGCACAAAATGTGAAACCTCTACTTCGATCCGCCCGCATGAAACCCGCATGCGTGTCACATGGGTCCCATTGTTCCAAACAATATTTTTCTTTCACACAATCATGGCACGCGTCTAGGTATAGCAAAATATTATGTTAAAACATGGGTTCTGTGTGTGTGTCATGCACGCGGATTAAACAAGTCCGTTTGATAGAAAAAAGGTCCTAACACAGTCAGGACACAGTTTGATGATGGTGATAAAACGAGGGATCGTTACGAGTATAATGTCGTTCGCTCGTAATAGAATCCACGACACGACAGTCGCAACGGGAAACGATTTATATTCAATTTATTTTAAAGTAAAATGTAGTAATTTTCAGATCCTAGACCAATGGAGACGATGGTAGACCCGCCAAGCCTGCTGCAGACGCTGCGCGCGCACCGCGGCGAGGTGACGTGCGCGGACGCGTTCGGCGCGCGGCTGGCGACGGGCGGCGGCGACCGCACGCTGCGGCTCTGGCGCTGGAGCGGCGGCGGCGGCTGGGCCGAGGAGGCGGCGGTACGCGCCGCGCATAGGTTACACACTTTTGTATGCTTCCTCGATATTCTGTACATAGGACTTCGACCAACTGAACCTCCTTGGTACTTGACACGACCAAGAACTACAACGGCCTTCCTAAGTCTCACTGCTGGACCATTGAGGGTTGTTGGGTGGATGTCAGAGCAGAGATTAAATTCTCTGTCAGGTGGTATCAAACCACCCCAGGGCTAAAACCAGCGACGTCAGCAACTGTCCTAAATTCTCTGTTACGCCTTGACTGGTAGAGAATGCCTCTAAGCACGAAGTCCCCCGATTACACTATTACTCTTGTATTTTTTTCTTTAACTGATTAACAGCTAATTTCATGAGCTTTCTGAAGCACGCAGATGCCCGGAAAACATATCACTAAAATTCGGTCGGTAAAGGAAGGGATGCCCAGAAGGAGCGGTGACTTACGAAAGGCTGCTAGCAAGAAGCAGATAGATTTAAGGACGCTATGACACAAATTAGGAAATGCCTAAGGCCAGCAGTGGACTAATACAGACAGATGATTAAAGGTACGGCGTGACAGCGGCGCGCTGGTCCCCGGGCGGGGCGCTGCTCGCGTCGGGCGGCGTGGACGGCGCGCTGCGCGTGTGGTGCGGGCGCACGCTGGGCACGCGGCGCACGCTGGCGGCGCCGGACGCGGCGGCCGTGCGCGCGCTGTGCTGGGCGGGCGCGCGCGTGCTCGCCGGGCACGACGACGGCGCGCTGTGCGTGTGGCACGCGCCGCGCGCGGAGCTGCTGGCCAGGCTCGGCGCGCACCAGGGCTCGCTGCACGCCATTGCCGCGCCTGCGGGGGGCGCCGTGCTCGTCACTTGTTGCACTGAGGGGGTCTTGAAGGTCTTCGATTTGGTAGGTTCGTTACCTTTGTTTTTAAACCCCAAACACGAGTCTAAGAGTTATCTGAGTGTCGACGCGCTTACCAAAATTAATTTAATTTCCGCTGACTTTACAATTTGCATGTACTATTTGTCTTCAGACTGCTTCTGTAGCGCATTTTAATGGCTGCAACTCATACACGTTAATGGATCTTTGAACCATGAGTACCTTAGATGACCGGTTTGGTCTTGTTTACTCAAATAATTTAAACTGAAGGTCATTCAATAGCCGAAACTACCCGAATGCTCATCTTCAAATCGGACTGTTATTAAGTCTGAATATCGATTATCAATTTTCGAACAGTTGAAAGTTGGAATTTCGTTCTAAATGAACATGCTATAAGTACTTTTATCCAAAAGTCTTGCAGTTGTTCTTGAATGTATCACTATTTTACGTTATTTTTTGCAACAAGTAATTCAGGGCGTAGAACGTAACGATTGTGCTAAAAGTGAGTTATGTTTTTAGCTAGGAACTGTTAAGCGTATCTACACGTGTTTCAGAGGTGTGCCTGGCGGGGCCGGAGGGCAGGGGTCCGCCACCGCTGACGTGGGTGGACAGCGCGCACGACCTGGGCGCGCAGTGCGCCGCGGCCAACGAGGGCGGGCGCGCCGTCGCCACGGGTGGCCACGACGCGCGAGTGCGGCTGTGGCGTGCACAACTTGACGTATGATCATCCATTGTCCAATGTTCTTTGGCCACCCGTTTAGCTCAATAGTTACCGGTTGCCGGTTGCCGGTTGAAACTTAAAGGGACGTGGTTCGATTCCCACACCAGCAAAAATGTTTGTTGATGAAAAGTTATTTGAAAAACTTTGTTGTTACTATTTTCTTATAACACAAGGGAAAACCTTACTTTGCAGGTAATGTTATCGCATAATAAATGTAACGACCTACTTTTACACGACATAAGACTTGGAATCAACATGCAACCCTATCTTAAAATCCTAGCATCCACCAAAACGACGAGGCGAGTCACTGAAGGCTCTCTGAGGTTCGCTGTCTGGCAAAGTACGATACTTCACCAACCTTAAAACAATGGGTTTCATTAAAGATCGCTGCGGTTAAAATTGCGATCAACAACAATCTACTTCTTGTCCTTCTAGATTAAAACTAGGCCAATGCTAAATATTTTATGTCTGAAGATAGGCCACACTGACATTGAACAGAAACAGCAATAAGTATTGCTTTTAAATTAAACAGAAATCATAAAATAGACGGCAATTATAAAAACCAAGTAGTTAGGTACTATGATGAAGTTAATTACGTTTTTATCGTAGAAATCAATGCAGATTATGATAAACTCCAATTATAGGAATATGCCGCTGTTCCCACGTTATGATCGTGGTTTCGAAGACATACATACATACACATACATACGGTGGACATACGTGTGTTTACTAAATAGCAATGAACATGATTGAATAATGAGAAAAATAAAATTTCTCATAACACTAGTCAACGCATATTATTTCGTTTTCTCTTTCCCACAATGTACCTTGCGGTTAATCCATAAGTATGGTTTGTACTTCCTTAGGGTAAGTTGCACCATACTAGAAATTAAAGTTAAAGTTTTTGTCAAATTTGACAATTTGACGTCATTTTTGGGCCTAACCGGTACTTTAACTGAAATTTGGATGTTTGTTATTGTTAAAGTCAGATGGTGCAACCCAACCCTGTTTTAAGGTCTCTTAACTAAGTTTTGGTTTAAGGACATTTTTGAAATCATTCTTCTGCTATTATTTTTTTGTACAGCTGGTATATATACTTTGTCCAAAGTGCTGTTCAAAATGTAAATGTCTATTAACAATGTTCAGGAAATTAGTTCCTAACAAAATCAAAAGATGGAGTTATACTCCTTTCAATCGCGCAAGCCTTAGACAATATAGAAATGGACTCGCGATTGGGCCGCCCGTCAATGCAAAAAAGTCTGTCCATTTTTGCGGGGGCAGGGGGAACACTCACACAAAGAAACCTACCTCTACTATAACAGAAGAGGCTTGTTGGCACAATCGCACACAAACCTAAATGAGCAACACAGGGAAATTTTACAGACACATGTCAATAAAATGATTCACACTACCACAACTTTTGACATTAGTTATGTCTTTACACGGTACTTATGACAACTTGGCTAGTGCTGACCATAACACAGCTATTGGATGTACAAAAATAAATTGAACAAATGTTTCGATTAGAAATTGTGAATTATTTATTATGTATTGGAAATTACGCACTTTCCATAATTTCTAAGCCTGATTGATTGATTGATTGATTTCAGGAAAGGAAATCAGGCTTTTTACCTTTATGAATATTTACTTTTAAAACTATTAGACGAATATTTTAAATTACAAACTTATTGAAACGTGTAGATTCTTCTAATCTTTTAAAGCAATATAGCAGTAAACAATCATTAAATGAATTATTAGAGTAAAAATTTGGACAAAGGACCAATTTTGAGGATTAAAAACTTATCAGACCTATTGGTCTGATAAATTAACAGGTTCACTGTCCACAAATATATAACAATTAAAAGCGAATTGTTCACAGCCCATATGTGGGTTGTGGACTGTGAACCGGTTAACCTTATATTTTTACCCTATAATAACGCCGCATATTTTAAAATCTACCCATGACTAGTGCATAGTCTGAAATGGATAGTCCACATTTAGATTTCTTAATTCAATATTTTGAAATCTGCCGAGTTGTTATTTGTTCATCCGATAACTTTGATCTAACTGTTGAATAATCTGCCCTAACTGAAACGAGCTGTATGTATGTTTCTAGGGCTTGACAGACTGCCTAAGTTAGTAAACTTGATATTATGTGATTGGAAACATCGGTTTTAAATGCATGCTTTCGTATTGTAAGATAATGAAGCTTACAGCTGGTCAAATAACAAGTTTTATTTCAAACAGTGTTACCTACCTCACCCACAGTAATTTTTTGGTGAATATTTGAATCACTTCTCATAATTAATCAACTGATAAAAAATCATTTCATCCGATTAATTTCTATATATGAATCAAGGATTCAAATGGTGTCTGTATAACATTGTAGAATACATGACGTATGCATTCGATAAAAAAGTCTTTGCATTAATTTCAGGTAAACACTTATGACCAGTCAATTTACTGCAAAAAAAGAATTTATAAAACCCAACTGCGTTTATGTGTAATGTGAAAAACCTAAAACGAGATAGTCGGCTTACCCGCCCAACAAAAGAAGGAAAGTACGTTACGTTCATACTTCGCAAATTCGAAAACTGGCACATGACAATAACGTATATGAATGACGTGCTCGTAAACAAGTTGCTGCAATATTGGCTCGAAAGTTAGGTCCATCGGACCTAGCTTAGTGTGGCCACTTTTGGTACGCGGGTGTCGTATCTTCGTCTATTTGTTAATATCAATGCTTATCACACTCAATTTAAGAAAAATTGTAACAATGGGGACCCATTCTATAATGGGTCCCGACTCCCGACTCATTCTAGAATGAGTCCCGAAGTTAAGTGCCATCGAGTATGCCAACTTTCCTGTTTTCCTGTTTCCGGTTTTTACATTACACAGAACCGCAGTGTGGTTTTTAATTTTTTAATTACCGGGTATTTAATCTTTTTTTAAAATGAATTTGAATGTTTTTTATATTGTTAGGCCCAGTATCACTTTCGCAGTATTTACAAATCTAACGACACATCTCAAGCTGAAATAAATCGAGCCGCTCAGGCTGCAGAGCGTGTCAAACACTATTACATACAAACATACTTACATATATACATACATACACTCGAAAAACATAACCCGCCTTCTAGCGCAGTCGGATAATAAATAAATGAATCATTAGAAACATTATTCTTACGTCAATCGAACTAATTGAAATATTTTATTCGAGTGCAATCGGAACTTGCCAATCGATTTTTCTTGCCATTAACCCCAACACTAGTGTGATTACGAAAACACTCAAATGTCATTCCAAACAATGTTTCAGGTGTTTTAATTAAGAGTGATTTTTGCAAAAGAAACATGAAATTGAACCAAAAAAATACATACGGATGAAACATAACATTATCCTTCTTCCAATTTGAGTTTCTCGAAGTGTTCTTACAACTATATACAGCACAAAACGGCATTTTTGAAGAGCTCTTTACTCATCGACGTCTGACTCGTTATGTCAAAATTTCCGAGTTTCAAGTAGTTTTGATCAACGTTCGGATTTTTAATCGTAACGCGTGCAGAGGGGTAAGGCACGTAAGGCATCTCCAGTTCTTAATGCTCTAAGGCGCAAGCAATGAATTTTGTAATTACTATATAGCATTTGAGTGATAATATTTTTGTGTTCGCTTTCCAATAAATTCAAGTTGCTCTATATACTTGGTTTATTTCTCTAGTAGATTTGGGTCCTTATTTTACATGGTCCTAATCGAGTCGGATATAGAGTCGATAATCGCGTATGCCGGCGATTTTGTGCGAAGCTGCAGTGAATTCAGTGGCAGGCCGTCACTGAAGTACAGACCACCTCTGGAGAGAGAGGAGGTGTACATCGGCGGAGGAGCAGTCACAGGCGCCACCAGAGGGCGCAAGGCGTTGCGGGCTTTCGTGCAAAGGTGCTGGAGGAGCCAAGGTCGGACGGCGTAGAAGCAAAGTGAATCGTAACGTAACGCAACAAAGGCGTTATAGTGAGTGAGGTGCAGTGAATTGTAAGTACATTTTCAAATTAATCATCAAAGTTCAAGAAATATTACAATTTGAAGATTTTTCGGGACTTTGAAAAATTTAGATTAGTTTTAGCTAGACTTAGAATAGTTACGCTAAAAGTGATAAGACGGGGAACCTATGCCCAATTTTGTATCGAAGTCAGTTTGCAAAAAGACTTGTAAAATTTTCAGGATTTCAAAAATTGTTTCTTGTCTAAATTGAGTGACAGCTTGTCATTTCCATAATGGAAAAGTTATATAAGTTACAGTTAGATAAATACACCTCAATTGAGAAAGCTAGAGATAATTACAAAAAGTCACCCAAAGATAGAATTAAAAAATCGTATTTGCAAACAAGATTAGAAGCATTAGATAAGCAATGGGATCAGTTCAACGAGACCCATGACAACATCATTCAATCAGTCACCGAAGAAAATGTCAACGATGATTATTTTACCCAAAATATTTACGAGCTTACCGAGGAATCATATTTTGCTTACAAGTCTGAATTAAGAGAAGCACTCGATAAATTTATTGAAATTCAGTTGCCGATTGTAAATCAAGCTTCACTTGATTCAAGTCATTGTGAAGTTTCATCTGTCAAATTACCCCAAATTTCCATTCCCAAGTTTTCCGGTTTGTATTCAGAATGGACCACATTCGAGGATCTGTTCTTGTCATTAATTCACAGGAATGCACGCCTAGACAATGTACAGAAGATGCATTATTTGAAGAGTCTTTTGACAGGTGAGGCTGAACAACTAGTTAGGCACATACCAACAACATCGGCTAATTATGAGGAGTGTTGGACACAGTTGAGCAGTAGGTACAAGAATAAACGATTCCAATCTAATTCTCTACTGAAGCGGCTTATGAGTCAACCCAATGTAGTGGAGTCGTCAGCTGCTATAAAGGGTCTTTTAGACACAACGAGTGTCTTAATGGTTTGAAAAATCTCTCCGTTGATGTTGTTGCGTGGGATATCATAGTTATTTACATTATCAGTTCCAAATTAGACCCCGAATCACGTAAACAATGGGAATCAAAGATTAGCTCACATGATAATTTGCCAAAGATTTCTGATTTTAAAGAGTTTCTTGAATCTAGATTTCGTGCCCTTGAGTTTTTAGATCCAAAGGTTAATAAGTATGTCAAACAAAGTAGCACTTCACACTATTAGCCGAAAGTTATGCATTCAGTCAACAACAATGATGATTTTAGAGTATTAGTTTCTTGTCCTTTCTGTAAGGAAAACCATAAAATCGCAAATTGTAAACAATTTGCAAAGGAGAGTTACGATTCACGACACAGCTTTGTCCAAAGTAATGGGCTTTGCTTCAATTGTTTGGGCGGAAACCATTCGATTAAATACTGCCGTCAGACTTCTACCTGTCGCATATGCAACAGAAGACATCACTCTTTATTACATCCCAAATCTATCTCAAACTTCACTGCAAACTCGAGGAAACCAAATGCAGCAGTTGAAGTTAGTTCAGCTGTGTCTTCAGTTCAGACACAGCTAGCAGAAGGCGAACCAAACCTAGTTAGTCATGTTTCTAAGCAAGCAACCAAAGTTCCAACACAGGTTTTGTTGGCCACAGCTCTTGTCAAAGCACAGACAAGTAGTGGTTACAGTCAACTGTTGAGGGTGTTATTGGACCAAGGGTCCCAGGCATCATTCATAACCGAATCGACAGTGCAGTTGCTAGGACTAAAAAAGATACCTATGAAAGTAGCAATTTCAGGAATAGGCGGTGATCAGAGCTCTTTAGCTTCCAAGTTTTTCGTCGTAGTGACGATCCAATCCCGCTTAGATACCAATTTCAGTGTTCAAGTGAGAGCATATGTATTGAGCACCGTAACTTCTTTACTACCTACACAGAAGTTACACCAATGTCATTGGCCAGAATTTCAGGCGATCACACTAGCTGATCCTGAGTTCGACACACCAAGCAAAGTTGACATGCTGCTTGGCGCGGAAGTTTATGGCCAAGTTCTGAGAGAAGGCTTGCTGCGAGGGCCTGCAGGAGCACCAACTGCTCAAAATACTGTTTTAGGTTGGATTTTATCGGGACACACAAGTTTTGAGCAGTCTGGCATACAGTGTCATTTCAATCACGTAGATGATAATGACATTCTTAAAAAGTTTTGGGAAATAGAATCAATCGTTCCTAAAAAGATTCTAACTGAAGATGAACAACGATGCGAGGAAATCTACAAAGCCACCACGAGCAGAGATTCAAGTGGGCGCTACGTTGTTAATCTCCCTTTTCGCAATGAAGATCCTCAATCCCAATACGGGAATTCCAAAGAGCTTGCCATCAAGAGATTTCTACTTCTTGAAAATAAATTCAAGAAGCAGCCCGAAGTTAAGGATAGATACGCTGGAGTAATTCAAGAATATGTAGACCTAGGACATATGAAACGTATAGACAACGCTGATGATACTGAAAAATCTACAGCTGTTTACTTGCCACATCACGCTGTCATACGTGAAGACAGGTCGACTACAAAGGTAAGGATAGTGTTTGACGCATCAATGAAAGGCTTGAATGGAGTGTCTCTCAATGATGATCTTTTGGTTGGTCCCTCTTTGCAACCGCCTCTTCGTCATATAATTATGAGATGGAGAATGCACCCCATAGTTGTTTGCGCTGACGTTGTCAAAATGTATCGTCAAGTCAAAGTTTCAGAAGAGCACTGCGATTTTCAGCGGATAGTATGGCGAGACGATCCTGAGTCAGAGTTAGAGGAATACCGAATGCTTCATGTCACTTTTGGAACAGCATCAGCTCCGTACCTGGCTGTAAAAACACTACAGCAACTGGCGGATGATGAAGGTAAGGACTGTCCAGAGATGACTGAAACCGTGAAAAGAGATTTCTACGTTGATGATTTGATGACAGGTTGTCAAACAAAAGACCAGGGACTGGTCATTAAAGAAAAAATGACAGAATTACTTCAAAAGGGTGGATTTCAATTGCAAAAGTGGGTCAGTAGTGATCATGATTTGAATCATCAAATTTCAGGAGAACAAAGGGAAAAAGAAACTGAAAAGGGAAAAGATATAAAGTTAGATGAAGTGATCAAAATATTAGGGCTTTTTTGGGATAGAAATACTGATACTTTTGAGTATTCAGTCCATCTTCCTGATCAGCAAAAACCAATCACCAAAAGGAGGGTGATTTCAGATATATCTCGTCTGTATGATCCGCTGGGTTGGGTTTCGCCGTGTGTCATCATCTCCAAGACATTCATTCAAAAGCTTTGGCTTTCAGGCATTGACTGGGATGAAGAGTTGTCGCCTGACTTACTGAGAGAATGGGAAACTTACCGAAGCGATCTACAAAACATCAGCAAGTGTCATCTTCCAAGATGGGTGGAAACTCGACATGACGATGTGTCAGTTGAGTTGCACGGGTTTTGTGATGCCTCTATTGCGGCCTATGCGGCAGTAGTTTACATCAGAGTCATTAACGCCGAGGGTGATATTAATGTAAGTTTAGTCACATCCCGAACTAAAGTTGCGCCAGTGAAGCAGCAATCCGTACCACGTCTAGAGCTAATGGGAGCGGTATTGTTAGCTGAGCTAATCACTGAAGTCGCTGAGGTTATGGGCATTGAAAAATCAAATATACACACTTGGACTGACTCATCAGTAGTCCTTGCATGGCTAAGTGATCATCCCAGCCGATGGACGACGTTTGTGGGCAACAGAGTCTCTCAAATTCTGTCGTTGTTTGACAACACTCACTGGGCTCATGTGACGTCAACCCAGAACCCGGCTGATATTGCTTCACGGGGATTGAGTCCGCAAGAGCTACATGACAGTGTGTTGTGGTTCTCGGGTCCATCCTGGCTCAAAGAAGAACCTGTCACATACACATGTCCCAAGGCAATCAGTACTAACATGGAACAGAGAGCAGTTAAATCACATGTAGTCACTGAAGGTGTTCAAGAAGACAAGGTGTGAACTAAATTCTCTTCTTTATACAAGTTGGTTCATGTCATAGCATTTTGTAAAAGGTTCTTGAACTTGACAAGGATGCGAAAAAGTGGATGTGAAATAAGGTCATACCTAACAAGTCAAGAAATAGCAGATGCTATGAAGGTGTGTATAAGACAGTGCCAAGGAAAGGCATTTAAAGAGGATATAGAAGAACTCAGAAGAACAAGCAATGTGAAAAATAAAAGTAAATTGAAATCTTTATGTCCAGTGTTAGATAAAGATGGTATTTTGCGTGTCAGCGGAAGGATCAACAACGCTCAATTGAATGAAGACATTAAGTATCCAATCATCATTCCGCATAGCAGTCACTTTACGTTTCTGCTTGTCAGTGACGCACACAATAAAACGCTTCACGGTGGTCCAACAGTGATGCTCAACTATTTACGCTCACAGTATTGGATTATATCCGGAAAAAATGTAACAAAGGCCCACGTGCGTAAATGCGTTACTTGTGTAAGGCATGCTGCAGTTACAAGAAACGAAATAATGGGTCAACTGCCATCTTGTAGAGTCACACCTGCAAGAGCATTTTTTAAGAGCGGCGTTGATTTCGCTGGACCCATTAATATTAGGATGTCTAAAGGGAGAGGCAACAAGTCGTACAAAGGGTACATTTGCCTTTTCATATGCATGGTCACTCGAGCAGTTCATTTAGAAGTGATCAGTGACTTAACCTCCGAAGGGTTCATCGCTGGGTTTAAGAGGTTTGTGGCCAGAAGAGGGCATTGTAGCGAAATATGGAGCGACAATGGCACCAATTTTGTTGGAGCATCCAAAGAATTACACTCGTTGGTTGCCATTGAAAAATCTCATGTATGCCTTGAAATCAAGAGTTGGTTGAACGACAACAGTGTCACCTGGCATTTCATTCCTCCTCACGCTCCCAATTTTGGTGGACTTTGGGAGGCAGGAGTGAAGTCAACCAAATTCCATCTGAAGCGTGTGATTGGTGATTCCACACTCACCTTTGAGGAGATGACCACTCTTCTTTGTCAAATTGAGGCTTGCCTCAATTCAAGGCCTATCTCTCAATTACCGAATAACGCTGGTGATCCCATGCCACTCACTCCTGGTCATTTTTTGATTGGGGAGTCTCTCATCTCTGTACCAGACCGGAGTTATCTCGATTTGAGTATGGGAAGTTTGAGACGCTGGCAAGTAACACAGCGTATGTTGCAGGATTTCTGGCGGCGGTGGTCGAATGAGTACCTTACGCATTTACTTCAGCGGTATAAGTGGACAACGCGTACTCCAGAGCCTGTTATAGGTGATATTGTTTTAATTAAGGAAGACAATCTTCCACCAGCGCGTTGGTTGCTGGGCAAAGTTGTTGAAATGCACCCAGGTTTGGACAAAGTTGTACGAGTCGTTTCTCTTCGATGCAATGGGTCTGTTATTAAACGACCCACTTCTAAATTGTGTATTCTTCCAGTTACATCAAATTCATGATTTAGTATTAGTTCAAGTGATTTGTAATCAATATGAAGTTCAAGTATTCGTTTTAGTTTAAGTTTTGTTTGTTGATTTGTGAGTTTTGGGCCCCCTTGACCTCATGGTGGGCGGCCAGCATTTATTTTGTTTTATATTAAGGACATAAACAGATGTCCTTGGTGGGCGGTATGTCCAAAGTGCTGTTCAAAATGTAAATGTCTATAGTACGATTAATAATTGTAGTCAGCAAAATGACAACTTCAACAGTGACTGATACAAAAAAGGGTGACCCGCTACAATAGTGACGTTCGGCAATCACTAGACTAAGGGTTAGTTGCACCATAGTAGAAGTTAAAGTTAAAGTTAAAGTTTTTGTCAAATTTGACAATTTGACGACCAAAATTTACGTCGAATTGTCAAATTTAACAAAAAAATTAACTTTAACTTCTACTATGGTACAACTTACCCTTAGACATTTAGTCATGCTTTATTTTATTAGGTATCGAAGCCTTTTTTAAATTGTAAATATTTAATAGGTACACAACGAATTAAATAATACGATTTAAGAAACATGGACCCTACCATGGTGGTGGTGGTATGGTATATTAAAACTTCTCACTAAAAAATTATAACCATAGCTGGGAAAAAAATTTTCAAAGAGGTTGAGGGAAATTGACACTTGAAAGTCAGGAAAATACAAGTAATTAGGTATATACGTTTTTATTCGTTACGGTTGTATTGATTGCGACTCCGATTCTGAATCGGAATCGGAATCAGTTACATTTTTAACGAAGGAATCCACATATTGGTCTATAATGTGGTCGAGTTGACACATTTTGTCTTCGACTTTTATGGCATAGTGTATGCACTGTCTCCAATTATCAGGCGTCACCTCTTTCAGGCCTTCTTCAAATAATTTTACCTCTTTTATTTTAAAAGTTTTATTGTTCCTGGTGACGTACCCCTTTGTTTGAGCCCAAACTAACTCTATTGGGTTGAGCTCACAGTGATAAGGTGGCAGACACAGGATTGTGACACCGTATTCAGCGGCCAACTCTTCCACAGCCACAGCATAGCGTTCGTAATTTGTTTTTTGTAATTTTACTATTTCGATTAATTGAGCCTTAATCATTGTAGGTTGATATTTAATTTGTTTTTCATCTAACCACTGAACAAAATCAGCCTTCTGCCAGTTTGAAGTGTGGATACGCTCGACTTTTCTTGAATGGTACGGTGCGTTATCTAATACTGACCAGCACCGCATTTGGCTTTAATTTTGGCAAAATGCTTTTAAGCCATTTCTCAAAACACTCTGAATTCATCTTTTCATGATAGTCCATACTATTTTTCTTCCATTCAAAAATAAGTAAACCGGAATCTACAAAACCTTCATCACTGTCTTTAAGTGAAATTATAAGGCGTCGTCCTTTGCCGGTTAGGCCCTTTAGGCCTGTAGTCAAAACTTTAGAAAACGCTTGTTTGGAAGATTCTACTGTTGTATCCTCCCAAACTTTTCCAGTTGTATGACCTGTTAATAAACGAAACTCTTACCTGTAAATAATATAATACAGAAACAAAACATTTTGA
The DNA here is from genome assembly GCA_950022985.1 of Udea ferrugalis. NCBI lineage: Eukaryota > Metazoa > Arthropoda > Insecta > Lepidoptera > Crambidae > Udea > Udea ferrugalis. Next base: position 16,504,581 of record OX465531.1, on the reverse strand, counting down.
AACTGAAAACCTATTTACTAAATACAGTTTACCGAAATACCTCTATGTCTCAAGACGAAAGTCTGACCAGTGTGTGTTGCCAGTAATGACATATGGAAGTGAGACGTGATCATTCACTACGAATATTTTGCCAGGCTGTAATGTCGACTAACTTTTAATTGTAAAAACTCGATTTACCACATCACTATTTATTTGGGACTGAAAACCTGTCACACTGAAAATGTCGTTTCACTGACTACAATTAAAAATCCTAGTATATTAACAATGTTCAGGAAATTAGTTCCTAACAAAATCAAAAGATGGAGTTATACTCCTTTCAATCGCGCAAGCAATGAATTTTGTAATTACTATATAGCATTTGAGTGATAATATTTTTGTGTTCGCTTTCCAATAAATTCAAGTTGCTCTATATACTTGGTTTATTTCTCTAGTAGATTTGGGTCCTTATTTTACATACTTTTTAAGACTTGCAATACTTGTCTTATATACATATACTCTTAAAATGCTGTCAGTATTTAAGTCTTCAGTTCAATTGTTTTCGATCGGCCTTTGTGTGTTCCATTCATCTCGAAAGTCACGGTTTCACAATCTTTTCTTTTTTCTGTCCTGAAGCCGAATGTGGGTAGATGGACGCTGCAAGACGCAGGCATCCTGGACGGGCACGCGGCCACGGTGACGGCGCTGCGCTGGGCGGGCGGCGATGACGCGTCGGCGCTGCTGGCCTCCGCCGCGCTCGACCGCACGGCGCGCCTCTGGGACGCCTGCGCCTGCACGTGTCTGCACGTGCTGCAGGCGCATCCGCGGTACCTCACGTGTGTTGCTCTGGACTACCACTTGCGGTATATGATCACCGGTGAGTGAACAATCAGGTTAATCTCTGAACATCCAAGCTCAAACTTGTATGTAAGATGACCTCCATGTCAAAATTGTCATGACAATATTATTTTCACTGCCTTCGTTATCATTGCGCCATAGTTGTATTACTTTTGATGGAGTACCTTTTTCCATAAGTACTAGTACAAACAAATTAAGACCTCTCAAGTCTTTCACAGTTCTCAATGTGTAATTCCGAATTTATTGAAATAATACTCGTACGTGCAAAACCCAGCGAAAGACAAATCCTATTATTTCAAGATTTGGTCTTATAATTGCTCAAGTTCTTTTTTCCCTTATTTCCGTCAGGTTCCAACGACAAGTCCATTCGGATGTGGTCGCTGGGCGCCCTAGCTCTTGACGACGAACTGGAGCCCCCATGCTCAGCGCTTTCTCACTTTGCTCTGGGTGACTTGGAGGTGAGAACATCTTGAACTGGTCCACGGTCAAGTCCTAAGCCTTGGCCTTATAAAATTTCACCGTATTCCACCTTGCATTATGAATATTTTTTCGGGATCAAACAATCTAACAAGCCCCCCTAACGATTCTACCATCTGGGACTTCCTAATGACAGAACCTAACAATATCTTTTGCATTATTGACTTGCTCTTGTTGTTTTTATCATGTTTTTTGTACCATTATGATCAAGAAACTTCATAACTTCAGCATTATTGACTTACTCTTGTTGTTTTTATAATGCTTTTTGTACCATTATGATCAAGAAACTTCATAACTTCAGGGAATCGGTCCAGTAGACGAAGATGAGGTGTGCACCCAAGACGCGGTGTCTGACGACGCGGAGGCGGACGAGAACGGCTCTCGGCGGGTGTGGTGCCAGAGCGAGGCGGAGGCCGGGCCCATCAACTGCATCTCTGTGTATGAGGATGTGTTCGCTACAGCTTCCAGGTAAGTACAGGCGCTCGAGGTGTACCTGTTTCATCCACACTAATCTTTCATCCAGAAATACAAAGACACTAAGGTAATGTCTTCCTACTTTGTGTTACAAAATGTAACAAAACGTTCTGGGAAGTTCCTACTTCGAGTTTCTCCCGCCAACCTCTTCCCACCCTCTTCAAAGATGACAAGTATTCACAAAATCCAACATTCAATGACGATAAATCCATGTAGCAGGCCTACGTTCAGCAATGTACGACTAATGGCTGTTGATGATGCTTAATTCCTTGCAGCTCGGGCAAAGTGCGCGTGTTTCGCTGGCTGGCAGCGCAAGGTCGCGCTGAGGCATTGCATGAGCTGGACGCGCACGAGTACCCCGCGCTGGCGTGCGACCTCGGCGCCGGCGGCGCGCTGCTGCTCAGCGCCGGGCTTGACGCCAGCGCGTGTCTGTGGGACGTGCAGGTACACGAAACCCTTTTGGAACTTGAACAAATCGGGTATTTTAGAGTTGAAATTACTGGGAAACAGCGATCTTACTGGGAAACCCACTAAAATCTGACAGTGGTATTACTTGCAAGAAATCGCAATCGAACCGAAAGCGAAAAATATTGCTGATAGCGATAAGCATCATTGTTTTGCTCGACTTTCAGATGGGTTGCATGCTAAGATCTCTATCAGTGCCAAGCGGAAACGGAGCAGGCGGTGACTCCGGAGGCGGTGGGGTGCGCGGAGCTCGTCTCTCACCACACCGCCCCCCTTTGATTCTGTTGGCGACAGACGACGCACTGGTGCCAGTATGGAGCCTCGCTGATCCAGATCCAAATCCTTTACAGTAATGAATCTCTTTAATTGATATCTTGTAACTTGTCATGCTGTTTTCCAGAAGAATTACATTCGTAATGTAAAAACGACTACTTTGGAAAGCATTACTTGTTTTTTTTTCCGCTTTGTTACTGCGCCGCGTGACTATAACACGCGGCGCACTGAGTATCGGCTAATACGAATACCCAGGTATCCCAGACTACCAGGGGCCGGTGACATCATATTGAGCGTGGCCTTTCTGAATGTCATCTTGGCAGTGCAGCTCGTTCTTTACGTTCATCATATTTTTTCTTTTTAGGGTACTTTACCTGTCAAGAGGAAAAAAACGGAACCCTTGTCCATGTTGTTGTCCGTCCGTCAGTCTGTCAAGACGATATGTTGTGTATTTGCTCCTATTGTGAGATGGTTGTCTTATTACTTGCATATCTGTGAGTTGTGGAGTCGGATTGGTCAATAAACGTTTTCTGTTTTCTATTCTATATCGGAAGCGTGTACGGTGGGCATGCAGAGGCCGCGACGTGCTGCGCGTGGGCAAGCGACGGGCGCGTGCTGGCCACGGCAGCCACCAGCGGCGAGCTAGTGCTGCACGCGCCCCCTCCATCCCCCCGCACTCTGCATCAAGAGCCACAGGCACACGACCTCGGCAAGTTTTATGCTTTAACGATTTAGGTTTTTGGCGCAAAAAGGGATCTAGGCGAGGGAGTTAGGTTCTGACTTCCCAGATTTCTTCATTGAGCACTTTCTTGACTATACATGAATTTAGTTCTGTAATCATTCTTAATAATGTCTGTTCCAATTAACAAATAGATAGTATTCCACCTGCTACACAATTCAAGTGCTCTAATTTTGCTTTGTATTCTGTTTTCAACATTTTGTTTCTCCTCAACAGGTGTTCAAAGTTGTGATTTCGCGCGAAATGGCAGCGTGCCCGGACTTCCAGAAGGTGGGGGAACGTATTTGCTAGCAACTGCCGGAGCCGATTCCTTAGTAAAACTGTGGCTAATAGGGATTGACGAGGTAAAAAAGCTGATCTGTAGTCAGCTAGTTGGTTATTATTCATATATGCAACGTTGAAAGGAGTCATAGGTATTGTCTGCTTAGGAGTTCCGGTTGGGCACTGAATATGAGGAGCAGGAGCACTAAAGACATCAAACTAGCCCAGTAAAGTTATACTACTTCAACTCGTTTCAAACTCAGCATCAGATATTTATACGCATTTCGGTGGAAAGAAGCAAAAAAAAACAGCTTTGGAACTTCTTATCCCTAAGAAGATAACTCTTAACCCCGCTCGGTGGGATGAGCGATGACCTGGTGCTAACGGCCCAAAGCCGCTCGCCGTGGCGCTCTATGGGGGAGGTCTATGTCCAGCAGTGGACTTCTAGAGGTTGATGGTGATAATGATGGTTGAGTATGCATAGCAGCAGTCTCTTCACAACTTCGTATGATGTAATTTGCACTGCGTTTTTTCATCCTCCAGGATTACGAGAACACTAGCGTCCGCTTGACGCGTTCGGTGCGTGCGCACGGCAGCGGCGCGTCATGCGTGCGCTGGGGCTTGGGCGGGCTGCTCGCGTCGACGGGCGGCGACAGCTGGGCGCGCGTGTGGCGCGTCGGCGCGCGGGGGGACGAGCTGCGCGCGGCGGCGGCCGTGCCGGCGGGCGGCGCGGGCGGGGCGCCGGCGGTTGCGCTTATTGACGCTGGTAAGATCTTTACCACGAGAATTATACGGTGCTTTTGTACACCGTCTCTGTGATTGCAGAAAAAAGCTTTACAGGGTTAGGTTTAGGTTTTAGGTTTACCCTTTTCATTTTATCAGTGTCAAAATCCGTTGCTTACCCCCGAATTCACAAACGCCAATCAACGCTAAGCACGCGCTCACATGGCTCATGCTGCCCCGTGAAATGTCAAAAGAACTGAAAGGGACAGCATGAGCGCTAGTGCAGAGTAACTTTTTCTTCGTGTAAGTACTCTAGATCTGTGGGTTACTTTGAGCATGTGCACCGTATAGATGGAACTGTCTCATTGCCACGACGGATTTCACTCAGCGAAAATGCCTTGACGAAGATGCATAATGTTAATAAATGGCTGTGGTCACCTTGCTTACAGAAGGGGAAAGCAGCCCGTTGGTAGCGGTGGGCACGTTACGAGGGGAGCTGGCACTGTGGCGACTGCCCGAGAGTGAGCACCCACTCGACGACGATGGAGACCCAGCACGCTTTTGGGACGAGGCCAGCGTCGTGCGCTGGCTACGAGAGTACGTCACTAGGGCACCAGGTACCGTACTATCTCGTTTGCTTGTTTTACTGCTTCTTATAAATAATCGTGTTGTTTGGTGCTGTCGATTTGGTGGAGAGAATAGTAGAGCAAGAACTAGCAACTAAAATTGAAGTACGATAGGATAGTAATATTTTTTTGTTTATTTGCCAGACACGACTTCTTGCATCTCGGCAGAGCTGGCGGTGGAAGTCGAGGAACGCGCGCGCGCTGCACAGCTCACGGGCTCTCGGCTTCTTGATGAAACTATTTCAGACCTGATGATTGCAGTATTAGGACTCGGTGAAAACAGCACTTAATAACCTATCATTACGTGAAAAAAAACCTGTTGAGATTAAGTTTTCATAATTCTATGGAATATCATAAAATTGGTCGAGGAAAAACCATTTTATTTTCATTGGGTGGCTCTGTAACTGATTAACTCTAAGTTACAACTTTTTCCTACTTGCGACAAATTAGAAGGCCTATGATAAAGTGAGCATCTAGCTGACTGACTGCGGCTGATTGACTGATTGTATGATTATATACTAATACCCAATCTAATTAATAAACAGATGCTGATGACGATGTAGAAGCGATCGAAATCGAAGAAAGGGAGAAGAGTGAAGAGAAGGAGCAAGCAGCAAGCCGAGCGGCGCTGCGCTCGCGGCTGTCTGAGGAGCTGCAGTGGCTGCGGCGTGACCCTCCACCACCACGACTGGTATAGTGAATTAAGATTTTCTCTATCAATTGTTTTTCAATTAAAATAGAACGTCGAACCATTTTAATACCTTCGAGAGCAGTACGACGTTGCCAGCCATATCGTCAGATGATTTGACGAGATTTAACCCCACAGTCTATGGCTCAGTGGGATTGCTAAGAACGGAGTCGATGCGCAATCCAAGGACCATATAGCCGCCAAGCGGTAATTACCAAAAGGGTCCGTAACGACCGATTGTAGGACTTTTGGATAATACAGTGAAATAAAAAGAAAACTGTTTGAACAATGCAAAAATACTTCATAATATTTGTTACCAGCCGTACATGCTAAGTATTCTGTAATCCTAATTATCTATCCCTTGATAATATGCTTTCTTTATTCAACGAAGGCACCACTTGCGGTCTGAAATGGTCCTTCCTACTCGTGTTGTCCCCAGACCGTACTCGCCCCACACTCCCTGCTATGTCCCCTCTCGCACCGCGTGCTGGAGGAGCCGGCGCGCGCGGCGGACGGGTTCAGCTACTCGCGCCGGGCGCTGCGCGAGCGCCTCCTGGCGGACGACGCCGGCAACGGCGCCGTGTCGCCGCTCTCCGGACGACGTCTGCGCAACCGACGACTGCACCCCAACCATAAGCTGAGGGAAGAGCTGCACGCCTTTCTTAAGGAACACGATGAATGACATACTTGATAGTTTAGTCAAAGGGTAATATCTGGATAGACAATAGATACATCGAATTTCGATATCACGTACGAAACCCCTCTTCTATAAACCTTAGAATCATTTCAATCATTCTGGAATAGAATTCATTCAGTGGAAAATGCAGTGTATGCCCCATCCGTGAGATTAACGGATGATATAGTAAAAGCTGGATCTAGGAGGTGGATGGCAGTGCTTTTAAAAAACTAAATAGTTATACTTACGAGTATGTCTTTAGCCGACAAGACCTGATACAGGTTCTTAAAAAGCACCAGCATCCAATTAATCAATGGAAAAAACAGTAAATAGAAAAATTACAGATGGAGAAATAGTTCACAAACGTAATGTTGTAACGTAACACACTGTCTACATAGGTACAGGCATCCCGAGCGCGAAAGAGTCGGAAAAGAAAATATTGAAACTTATTGGCAGTTCCAACCGCGAGATTCAGCTCAACTGTATACCTACCTAACTGTTTCTGTCAACATTAGTCTAATCTTGTGTTATTCATAAACTTAAAACTGCTTTGGACCGAATTATCGGTTGCTGGACCTGACACTGTTTCAGTGGTTTCCTGTAATGATGTCTTTGGTCGGCGTCAGGTCTCACAAGCTTATCCTCATCTTCAATGCCAATGAAGAATATGAATTATGCAAACTAATCAAGCCGTTAAAATAAAAAACTTAAAGAAGCTAAATTGAAGCTCCTTAGCCCTTATTACAGGGGCCATCCATAAAGTACGTCACACGTATTTCATGATTTTTAGACCCCACCCCCCGAGTTCATAAACAATTGAGTTGAAAATTTTTTTAGTTTTAATTAATGTTTCACAATGCAACTTATTAAAATGTGATGTCACAAAACTTAGAAACCCCCTGCCCAGCCTTTGCCATATTTCATCGACCCCCTCCCCCCTTTTACTATATGACGTACTTTAGATAGGTAATTATCGTAAAATATTCTAAGATTCGAAAATTAACGCACTTGGTTGCCATTTTGAAAGTTTATCTTTTCCTCACTTGTTATGTTAAAGTAATGATAAGGGACCAATGTGAGAATATGATTAACATCTAGTGTAAACGTACGTTTTATCTAGTTAGGTATATCAAGTTTGTAATCATAATTTTCACGTGTGTGATTTTAAAATACTTATTCTCTGTGATGTTAATAATAAAATGTTTTGGAATATATTTATATGGTCTTTTAGTTCAAGTTAAAGTCAGTTACAGTATGAGCTTTCCTCAGTTTAAGGATAGGTGTCACTGTGTGGATTTACGACCTCTGTCCAGCAAAGTTTTACTTAAGTGTTTGAACTTCCGTATTCGGTCGAAATAAGTAATAAGTTCCTACTGACAGTTGATGTGCATAACAATAAACATACGAGTAAATATAAGTCCACAATATAAAATATGCCAACAACAAACCTGTTAAGTAGGTACGTTTGTCTTCGACTCCAAGCGACGGAGCTAAACAGGATCCTCGAGTATTTGTGAAGCTGGTGAACACACCGGTGATTTCGTTATAATGCGCACACAACTTTGCTTCTCGTCAACTAAATGTTTCACATAGATGCATGGACCAACGTAAAATACGAGTATAAGTAGCACAAAAAAGGATTCTTCTCACTTCACAGAGCGCTGACCATGAACTATTGATGATTAAACGAACTTACCTTAAGTGAAGTTCTATCATAATTATATGAGTCGCTGCATCCGAAGGGATTTTATCACAAGGTAGTACATTTCTTCATGTACCAGGCATCAACACGTTTTAGAGCTGGTTTCACTGAAACAGAAAAAAAAAACAAATTCCCTCCCTACGGTAGGTGCGTCGCTCTGACAGGTGACAAGTTCATCATTCTTTTAGAGACAGATTTCCCTAAAGTTACTCGGGTCAGTTACCAAAGGGTATGATGGTAACTATGGGTAGGGTGGGAGCTAAAATCCCTTCGGATGCAGCGACTCATATAATTATGATAGAACTTCACTTAAGGTAAGTTCGTTTAATCATCAATTATACTTCGTCGCTGCATCCTCGGGATTTTATCACAAGGTAGATGTTTAGAGGTCTAGGGAAATCAATATCAAGGATTTACTAAATTGAATTTGATACCAAATTTTATTTTTGATGTGAAATAGGTAACGTTTATTATAATTTTACCTGTTTACTATAAAAACGCAACAAAATTAAGGACCAATGACCAAAAGTCAAAAGATCATCGCAGCTTCAGTATTATGTTCCAAGATGAATATATATTAAGATAACTTCATGTTATAAATAAGCTTTGCATAATAATTAATATTAATTTAAGCAATGTTAATTAAAAAAAACTTAATGGTAACTGTATGAACTTTGCTGTTACCACACACAAGAACAGGTATACATATACCACCCAATAATAAAACCTAATTTACTCGAATATTTAATCCAAAGTAAATTCGGGATCAAAGAACGACGTCTATTGAAACAGGTTAGCAGCTTGAGCTGCAACTTTTCCGTTAATATTTTCGTAATAAATGTAAAGTAAGGTGGTACATAATTATATATAAGTACACTGGGCAGTGGTTTATTACAACAATTTAAATGCCCAGCATTGTATGTGCTCGTTGTATGGGTGACACATAATTAGTCACCTAACTTAATTCAACTGAAGCTGTTGTTTGGAAAACCTATTCCCAAATAGAACCCAACGGCAGTGGGTACTAAAGTAAGTTAGTTAGTAACTTACTCTCCTAGTTTTTGCTAATAATATTTCTTAATGTAAGTATGTTGTCTACTGCACAGAGTAAGCAGACTTTAGAATCCGAAAGAATAATAACCTAGGCATAATAAGCTTTAGTTTTTATTATTTTTCTTAAGAGTTTCTATGACTCTCATTGATTGAAATGTCCTTCCAAGATAGAAACTACACATGACCTAGTCAATGCAGCTGGCCTATGTTTTTAATCTAATAACCTAACTGAGGTATTATTACTTAGGTAATTTATGCCACTCTGGTGAAAGCTGGGGCGTTTTGTAAGGATGAGACGTCTCACTATTCTTTATGACAATGTTTTCGTGAGTGGAAATAGTCTATTTTCAACTATCGCTATGCGAATAATATCCGTAACACTGTAAGTAGGTAGGTACCTACAGTTCCCTGTTGGTACAGTTAAGGTTAGAATTGCATTAAGATATTCTACTGACTTCTCTCCTTAAATCTTCTTACTGTGAATTTCTTATTAAATGTCAAATCTTGTTTGGCTTGGTACACTACTAAAGTGTAAACTAATAAAAGAGCTGTTGCTTATGCGAAGGTGTTAAATTTCATTAAATTATTATTGTGATTTCAGTCCTATTCTCACGAAAAACTTAACTTATAACCTATTGCGGTCATTTTAAAATGAAAGACCACGATGTCTTCTACTCGTGAGTGCGTATGCAACAAATTCTTAATGGTAGGTCACCTACCTACATAATATCAAATACTAAAACTATTAAATCGTAATTTAGCATCTGATTGCAATTAATTTCTTAATCAACAAAACTTACCAGATGCGAACAATAAAAGCTAAAACTACTTCCTATAAATTGGTAATCTGCAAATTATTACCAAACATTTTTGTCTTTAGGTATATGCTGTCAGAGTATTTGCAAATGACTAAGTACTAGTCTTACTGAAATCGAGACAAAATTAACATCTTTTTCCAATACATTTCCTGTATTCAGAAATGCGATCAATGTGAGATGGTTTTAGTTCAATTTATAACTTTTAATCCCAAGTCAAAACCAGTCATGGCTTGGATATGGTTATCCACTATATACCTATTGATTGATTTTGTTATTTCAAAAAATAACCACGGAATCGAGGTACTAAATCAAGTCTACATTACAAGTTGTGCCTATTGAACAGCTAAAACAGCAGTTATACCTTCAAAATCATCTACTCAATCGTTAAATGACAAAATTTAACGCTTGCTGAATTATGAGTAGTCACTAATGTTTGCTAAACGGCAAAAGTGTAGCATTTTGCATATAAAAGAAATCCGCGTGCGTAGCACACCACTCAACAACAAGTAAATCAATTAGATACATGTATGCATATACATTTAAAAGACGGCTGTGTTTATGTACTTACACCATTATTAAGTGTTGTTATTCAACTTGTTATTGTTAAACGCGTGGCTGCATTAAAAACTTACTGTGTTAATTATTAGGTGGATTAGGTTTATCGCTTCATAAGAATAAACTATTAATAATAAAGAATTTAAGTGTCTCTTCAATTCATGTTGTTTCAAATGCTTTTGCTTATTTATTGTATAAAAATAAACTACTATATAAAAATAAGTCGGGTTTTCCTTTCTGACGCTATAACGCACAGACCGATTTCCACGGTTTTGCATTCGTTAGAAAGGTCCCGCGCTCCGTGAGGTTTATAGCAAAGAAAATTCAGCAAAATTTCAACAGAAAAGCGGGAATAGTACATTGTTACACGAGGGGTGAAAATGACTTATTTAGTCCCGAGACGGGGTTTGGCGCCCGGAACGAAGTGAGGGCGCCAATAGTTCGAGGGACTAAATAAGTCATCAACCCGAGGTAAACACTGTGCTTTTCATTACGAATACAAGGAAAGTGAAAATAAAAACATGAATAGAAAAATAAATGAAGATCGAATTGCCGCCATCCCGCCTATTTTGTTTGTTTTTTTTTCTGTGGCCGGCCCGCTATTCAGCCATTATTATTATCTATTTTTCATCATTGGAAAAATGGTAAATATTTTGCTCAAAGCTAAGTTATTTTAAAGAAATTGTTGAAACTGGTTTAAAATAAAGTTATTTGGAAAAAAATATATTCCCTAATCAATACTTAACTTTAAATTATTTCAATTTTACATCGTGGCTGTATAGAAAGTTGGAACATGGTTCAATAGATATGTGAAAAATAACTAGTTTTTTTTTTAATAATTTGACAGCTGTCAGTTGAAAGTGATTCTCCCTAGGGATGAAAAGTGTTACTTTCAGCCCGCTTCTCAGGTCAGTAATGACCTACTTTCAGAGTATGAGTAATGAAAAATCTTTTTTCACATACAGCTAAGGCCACGCGGACGAAGTCGCGGGCGGCTGCTAGTCATAGATAATTATTTCTTGAATAATAAAGGAAATTTTGGAAAACTTACATGGGTTCTCTGCCACCAGGTAAGGTTATCAAACCATCAGCAAGGTAAGATACAGAAAAATTCTGGTAAGGCTAGGTTGTTTAATACATACCTGACTTTTCATAATCACAATGAAAATACTTTTCATTTCATTTTATGTTTTATTTTATTTCATTTTATTTCATTTTATTTCATTTTATTTCATTTTATTTCATTTTATTTAATTTTATTTCATTTTATTTCATTTTATTTCATTTTATTTCATTTTATTTTATTTTATTTCATTTCATGGGCCATTCACGGATTGAATATAGGCCCTTAATTCAGATATTGCGATATCGTTACCGTCATGTTGACTCACGGCCAACTCCCAGGTTTGTTCCTTATGTACAGATCAAGCTATTAAGTCTCGAATTTGAGATCATTTTTCTGTATTTATATGCCTTCGTGATGACTCGCGGCCAACCCCCAGGTTTTTATTATACCTTCGTGATGACTCTCGGCCAACCCCCAGGTTTTTACAATACCTTCGTGATGACTCTCGGCCAACCCCCAGGTTTTTTAAGAAGTAAATAAATTAAAAAAATAATAATTAGGCACCAGTACTCACCGGGATGGTTTTCGGCGTCGGCCTCTAATTACATAGCTAATTGAATACTTCATTCTGCTAAATCCGCATTGGATTGTCATTTTCTCATATGTTGTGAACTTCGTGGGCAGCAAGCCTACGTGAGTGGTTATCCCGTGGTAACACGGGTGTTAGCCTTCATCATATTATGAATATTGTAAACGGTAACCACGAAGTGGTATCAAATGTATTTAAATATAAATTTAATAGCAACTAGAGTAAGTTATGATGTAAGCCATAGCTGTATAGCTACAAAAGCTGTGGCGTGGCTACTCAGATGTGACTGTGTAGTAGCAAAATGAAACATTATTTCAATGTCAGGTACTTCCATTACTAAGACTTATTCTTAGTCGTTAGTTTTCAATTGAAATTACAATCTTATTCTTGAAGTTTTTAGGTACTAGTGTATATAGAAAGAAAGGTTTTTGTTATGCAAGGATAGCACAAAATAACTTACAGTTTGGTCTTCGATTTGATTTTCACCTTAAAATGCTTTCGAAACCACACTCGCGTTGTGGGCCTGGCCGTGCTCTCGTTACGGGACGTCCTCTTGGACAGGAATAAACAGGAACCTTTATTCTGCTTGGCTAATTTGTTGAAAATGCACCGACCAACTTAGTACGGGAAAAAAACAGGATCTTCTTCTTCTGTTTGTCTCGTTTGTTGGAAACACACACTCATTGTGCGTTTTATCGTAATCTCGTTACGGTAGGTCCATTTTGGACAGGCCTCAACAGGATCATAAACAGCTAAAATTAATGCCAACATTGATTAAGACCACTTCACGGTCTCATCATTGACGTGTTTTGTTAAATTTAAACATTGCATCGTCATGCTATTGCTTAGCTTTGTTTACAGTCATACGAAGATTCACTTTTAATCACGAGTTCTCTTATTAAAACATTTTGTGCAAGAAAATGTGGGTAGATTTTTATTGTAGATCGTATTTAGTTATTGTTTAAAACGAAAGGTAAGTACGATCTTAACGTTGTATTTCATTTAGGATCTATCGATTTACACTACTACAACTATTGCAAACACTTCAGCACTTAAAGAAACCGTTATATGAAAAATATAACGAGAGAGGGTGTGTCGATGCCCGAACACTAGAAACGAATGATGAACTTGTCACCTGTCAGAGCGACGCACCTACCGTAGGGAGGGAATTTGTTTTTTTTTTCTGTTTCAGTGAAACCAGCTCTAAAACGTGTTGATGCCTGGTACATGAAGAAATGTACTACCTTGTGATAAAATCCCGAGGATGCAGCGACGAAGTATAATCTATTTAGACTGTCCTAGTCGGCGCACATCGAATACTGAACGAACGAAAATGATGGCTGACCCAAAACTGATGCATTTGAAGACTACCCTCAACCGACAGAATAAAAACATTTGTTCGGATACACGCTAGTACGCTTTTACGAACAGTGTAAAAATTCGAAACTTTGTATGTGTGGAGGTGCCGTGTTGCTCTTTCACGTAAAAACTACTGGATATGGGTTTTAAGGAAACTTTACAATAATATAGATTATGCATCTGAATAGGCCATGGGCTACAATTTATAAAGATATTGCACCGTACAAACTGGGAACGGCGGCCCAGACGATACACACCCTTTCGTCACTTTAGTTACATTCTAGATCCACTCACCTTGAACATGTACGTGTGCAAATCCAGGCATATCGGGTCACAAGTATGTCAGTCAGTACTACTAAGTCAGGGGGTCGGGGATCCCCAAAGAGAGGAAAGATTGAGAGCACTAATTATAAACAAATAATTGATAATTATATCTAGGGGTACTTAAGTGGGTTGTCCGTCCAGTCTTGGGAACCCAGCGTCACGCAACCACAGCGCGACGACCGCCCTGACACTTCACACAGCACACAGCACTTCACACAGCACACCACAAACACTTAGTTAATCTTAGTTTATTTATTACGTAGGTAATGTACGCTCGAAACTACACGCGAGACGAAATAAGTCTAACAATAACTTCACTACAAGAACCACCAAATTCACCCCGGAATGCTACCAAGTTAGCAATACGATCGCGTCCGTGTCTGGATTACAACTCGACTCCACCTAGACTACCGGCGTCACTTAGCACAGCCGCAGAAAATATCAAAGAACGCGCGGGTAGGTGGCGGTGAGAAAAATATTAAATTGCCCGCTCATTATAGTATGAGAGCCGATTGCCGACCATCGGCTGGCAGTCACGCAGGGGAGCAATCTATTCCGAACAGATATTCTAAATTTTTTTTTAACCTTTGTCCATTGGGACGAAGTGGCGGGCGGCCGCTAGTATTCAATAACGCGACTGTTTTGTTAATTATACGTATGTATTTATTGTGAAGTCTTTTTTACAATACTTTAAATTATATTTCGCACTTATAATGTTAGAGCTTTGGCTCTCCAAGATAAAAGCTTAATTAAAAACCTGAACTCGAAAACGAGTGTCTGCAGAATAAATCAGATTATTGATAACTACTAAGTTTTCTTGTGAAGGTACTTAAATAGATAGACAAATAAAAGAGGCTGAATGTGCTCAAAACTGTCTAGTTAAGAATAAACATAAATAAAATAAAACCATATAAAATGTTTCAACGATTTCATCTTTATTTGTATTACTTACATTTATTATTTACAAGTGAGGCAGTAACAGTGTTAACGAACCAAACTTACTTAACTCGGAACCACTGTTTGACAATTAATTATAGACTAAAAATGACAAACGCCGACGCCCTGCGGACTCGACAGCGAGCTCACGGCGAGCTCATGGCGAGCTCGACGGTGAACTCGATCGGAGGAGCAATGGAACAACGTTCTAGTTGGGCTGCTCGAGTGTCGCGATAGACGAACCCGCAGGGAGTCGGTGTGTGATCGTCACTGTAGACATTAAAGGAACAGTACCCTAAACACGAATAGGACTATTCAGTATCTGAAAGGCATATCAAAGTACCTCGACAGTCGTTTTTCAAGTTAACAAAGTGTAAGCCACCAATAGCATTAGTAGACATTTGACGCCTGATTTACATAAAACTATGTTGATTTTCAGTAACATAATATCTGATTGACAAGAGTGATTATGAAAGAATATAAAAACATGTATGAATATTTTCCAACAGAAACTAGCCCCTAGGGTTGGTTCACAATGTTTGGTATGACCACATTTCTATAGACCCCTTCTATGTGTAATTTGTATCCGTTGTGGAACGTCCCTACGACTGCCAACGGGACCGACCTCAAAACTTTAGACCGTTACCTGATGGTTAATGTATAATTATTGAATCACAATCGTGGTACAGATGTTTCCTGTATCAGTGACGATCACAATAAATCTATAACTTTTACCTATAAACGTCATTTAGTAGAAATCTATGTCGAATGGAACATGAATTAGCAGGAACAAAGTGGATGGCAGATCTTAAACGACGTTTATGAAGTAACGAAAACATTAAAATAGTGTCGCGCGCTCGCGGCCGCCTGGAGATTAGTAACTTACACCCAATTAGATATTTACAACAGAGCCATGCCATAAGACGAAATAATAACCACATCGAATCATACGTGACGTCATATCAATCGAAACACGACGAGAGCGTAATTAAATCGTCAAATATCGATTTCGCTTCACTCGTTTCTAGCAAGTTATTATTTATTCTTATAATCAAGTTTGGAAATACAAAACTACAGCAGGAGTAGGCGGGCCGCGGGCGTCGCTATGTATAAAACAATGTACATAATTAGTTCGGTACAGTTCGGCACGACAGCGGTACACAATCCCTCGTGGCTTTTGTACTGTAACGAAGTACGAAACGCAGCGCCCTCTGGACGCGATTCGATGTCTCTATAGAGTACTCGAGCGCCCGCGCGGGCACGCCGCGTCTCACGCGTCGGACGGAGCGCGCCCGCGAGGGAACATATCGATTTATCAATCGTACAGATAAATTTAATTTAATATTAGTAATATGTACAACTTTACAAATGCTCGGGGCGCGGACTCGTCCATCCCTCGCGCCCGCTATGTACATAGTTTGTTTCCCATAATAATATAAACTTTAGTACCGATACAAATAATCTCGCAACCGTCATTCGCCTCTCATCGTTCATATCACATCGCGTACGACAGATCGTCCTTACCTAATCAATATAGTATTTGAAATTTTTACAATACGTTTAAATTTAATTCACTAGGCATCGCATGCGTAGTGCTGGACGTGGCGCTCGCGGGCGGGCGCGGGCAGGCGCAGGCAGGCGCGGGCGGGCGCGGTCAGGCGCTCCGCTATTTGCGCTCCACCAGGACGTCTTCGTCATGACATAATACCCTGAAGCAATAGAAACAAGTCATGTCAATGCAGGGCAATGTTTAGAAAACAAAGATTGTTTATAAATGCATGTAATGTTGAAATAAAACAACTTTACGGTACTCGTGGTCTTATATTTTCTGTCACTTTCTAACCCGACGTTTCGACTACTTTACAGCAGCCGTGATCACGGGATAACAAAGATGTTTTATGTCACAAAACAGTAAAAATGTTTAGCAACCCTCACTTAACTACCGTCATTTCCACTAACATTATTGGAAATGTTTCTATCCACGCAGTACGAACTAACTGTATCTTGAGACCTCTCAGTATTGTGCTGCCCTCTGGGATTGATCAAGCGTATAACAGGATCCCAAGCAGGCGGCAAATTCCAACCATCCTCACGATTGAAATTTGGATGTTTTATAATTTCAATAGCCTCTCGCAGCATCCTTGGCACGTACCTTTTTTCCCTAGCAAGGACCTGCGGCTTATCAAATCGTATGAAATGGTTGGGCTTATCAAGGGCATGTTGTGTTATGTAATGTTACTTACGGGAATATCAGCGCGGCGCTAACGAGCGCAAGTAGCCGCAGCAGCGCCCTTGGCGGCAGCGCGAGCGTCGTGGCGAGCGTCGCGGCGAGCGTCACGGCGAGCGTCGCGCCGAGCCCGAGCCGCGGCCGCGCCGCTGCGTTGCCGTGCTGCATGGCTGCTGGCTGCTCACCTGCAATACGCAAAGACACTTCATTTATTTCTGCTACTAACTAGTTTAAGTTTGCTTACGATCGGTTTAGTCTGGAATTCGATGTTAAGCTACACAGGTTGGGTAATTGAATGGGTCACCCCGCCCAAAGCAGTTAGTCCCAGCAGACGTTTCTAGGTTTCAGTTTCAGAGGCCTTTTTGTTATTGGTCTGCACCCTTCATTGTCGAAGGTATTCGGCCAATTTCAAGAGGTTTCATATAAACATTAAAATACTGGTATCGTCAATTTGAATGGTTTATGAAGTTTGGCATCAACTTGACAGATCGATATTTTAACGACTCATCATCTATTGTAACGCTATCGTCACACCACGCTGATGAATTTCTATTTCTAGAATTTCTATCCGTTAGTTGTGACAGCATACGTACCGCTGAGCACGTGCAGCACGACGGAGGCGGAGTCGAGGTTGGAGGGCGAGCACGAGTAGTTGCCCGAGTCCTCGCGCCGCGGGCTGTAGATTATCAGGTTTCCCACCTGCAGCGAACAAGAAAATACTCGGTTAAGAACGCTACCAATTTCTAAGTTGTTCCCTGTTACAGAGGAAGGTCTTCAAACGTTTAGCTTTTGAAATGTAGAATGGAGACTAAAAGAGTAGGCTTTCGCTCGGCAGTAGGACTGGATGTGTGGATTTAGATTTGAAACGAATCGTCCATTCTCTTAATTATTCTCTGAGAGCATCGTGGCCTAGTGGTTAAACACTCTGGCTAGGAACCCGGTGATCCCAAGATCAAACCTGGCCGGAACACACCTACTTTGTGTTCATTGTACAATTTGCGGCTAACTCTCCGATGATGGAAAAACACCGTTGAGAAACCCGGATAACGGCGTTAGGCAAGCCCCTTACCGCGTTGGGTTCAAATTCCCTCGGCGAAATGTGGGCTTCTGAATGATCCGTTCACCATAACGGCAACAATCAGTGTGCCTCTGACTAACCCATTAGGGATATGGTCGTGAGGGTATGTTATGTTATGTTATGTTGTCATAATCTCAAGAAAGTGTGTAGATACCGTGGTATCTGCAGCGACGCGCTCCATCCGTATCTCGACGAGACTGCGGTCGTAGTTGAGCACGCGCTCGTCGTTGTGGTACCAGAAGATGTACGCGGGCTCCTCCAGCGCCTGCGTGATCACGCACTTCAGCGAGACCGTGGTGCCCGCCTTCACGTAGATGTCCGACTCGCCGACGATCTCGATCTTTGGCACTGGAATCAATAACGAGACGTGTCAATATCGACGATCATTGTATTGAGGAACCCAGAGTTACAGAAAAACAAACACGGAAAACTGATAAAAATAAAATAAAACTAACTGGTTACAAATATAGCAACCAACAATTCAAGTGTACTATTAAAAGCGATATCCTGAGTCTAGTGCATTCAAAGTTCTGACCACGTGGTTGCCTGGTAGAGAATGCACCATAATGCACCTTGGTATTACGTCCGTCGTTCATACTTTACTAGCGATTCGCCCCGGCTTCGCACGGGTGCAATGGGATGCTATTATACACATAAACCTTTCTATTCAATCACTCTAGCTATTAAAAAAAACTACATCAAAATCCGTTGCGTAGTTTTAAAGATTTAAGCATACATAGGGATATAGGGACAGAGAAAGCGACTTTGTTTTATACTATACAGTGATTGGATAAGTGCGATAAAGATAGCAGACAAATAAAAAAACAGAGCAAAAAATCAAAAAAGTATCCAATTTCGTAGAATGCATATCCGTCTAAGCGCTTTTGCAATACTCAGCAGTCATCCAAAAGCGCTATGTGAAATATTATAGTGCAGAACGTTTAAAACGAATGTTTCCTATATTGCGTTTCCTATTTTGTCAGTATCAACAAATTGTAACTTGTACAATAAAGCTTAGGTGGTCCCAGGGGGAGCAATAACTGCTGTGAAGCCCACGACGAATTTAATCAGAGTAAAAGAGCAATAAACCCACTTCCATCCGCGAAGTAGGGCACAATGTGATAAAAGTAAGCGCACCATATAAACCAAAATATTATAAAAATATTTATTTACAGCGTTTTTTATGTTCTGTTCTTTCCGCGTTCCACAGAATCTTATCTCACAAACAACTCCGCTGTTCATCGTGAAGATATTTGTTTCTATTATACAGTACCTACCTACTGTAGTTTAGTAGCTGACATTTTTTTGACATATTCTTGTTAAGTTGTGTGATTACCTGCTTGTTTTGAACTTGACGTTAACCTACTTGCTTTTGTTTAGTATTTTTGTTTTAATGCATCCAAAAACCTTTTATCGTGAAGTTATTTATGAGTGAAATGTGCTAATGGAAATATTTATAATTTGAAGCCATACGTGTTTCCATTCCAAACAAATTTTACCGCCCTTTTTCTTTGCCTAGAGGACATTGATAATTCGGTTTATTAATTCATCTTAAATGTGGAACGTATAATGACTGCCGAAAAAATGACTGACATGTAATTTTAATAACTTAACACATTTCAAATGAAGTCTTCACAAAAAGCCATATCATGCAAAACTTTTTCTTCTGGTTGATCGAACATTTGATGATTGTACTCTATTCTAACGTGCAGCATAAGAAATAGAAAAACGCGCAGTTACCACAATTAGGTACGTACCACTTTTTTCTTTCTCCCTTTTACGATTCATTTATTCAGCATTACTAACCCTAAAAAATATTAGTTGTGAAGGGTATACATACCGACTACGTTGAGCTGCACAAAGTGGCTCATCTTGGGTTCGGTGCCGACCTGGCACTCGTAGACGCCGGCGTCGCGCGCTTGCACGTACTTCACCTGGAAACACCAAACAGACCGTGATAAAACAAAAAATAGCCTCAGACACCTATTAATTTCAAAAGGAACTAAACGACGCCGCAGTCACCCCACTTATCCCCTAAAATATTATTGCATGACGCATCCATTGACACTCCGCCTTATAGGACATACGAGAAATGAACTCCCATGGTTATTGTTGCTTTTAGCATTTCCCATTCAGCACCTTCACTAAAGATGAAAACTGAAAACCAGAAAAACACATTTGGTCGTCTTGGCATCAGGCGGGAATCGAACTCGCATCTTTCGCAATCCGGGCGACTGCACTAACCACTGTGCTATCGAGACCATTAACAGATCGGCCGAATCTTTCTGGTATATTTTACCCTAATTAGTTAGTAATTTCATCAATGTTAATGGCATCCACCCTCAACACTTCATGAATGAACTTTCATACTACGTTTTGGCGGGATACTTTAAGAAAAAACATTTTCGATTTTTATGTCACCACTTTGTCGTCATGATTTTACACCTTTGTCAAGTTACTGCTTTCTAAATCTTACAGACTCTGAGCCATCCCACCGACAGTCAGACAGGTGGTACACCTGTGTGTAACATACATCACACATTCTATTTTTCTTCAGAAAATAAATAAATAGCGTAACTATGGCTCATGTTAACATGAATATTATTCCAATTGATCAATTGCAAAACATATCTGCGGGCTAAGGTTGCGAGATAGAACGACTTCCTGTTTTCTGTCAAAACCAAAAGTTTTCGAATAACTTTACTGAACTCTTGGGTAAAAGAAATATTTATGCTGTATCAATTTACATCGAAATGGGGCCTTACGACGATTTCAAGCTAACAAGATGTTTTTTGAGCGATATTATCAATAAATAGTGCATTGCCAAAATCGATATGTACTTCTGGGTTTATTTAATTATATTTTTTTGGTTGGTTAGTTAAATAAAACCGATTATATTATGCAGCATGACTTTTTCTGATAAGAGAATTAAAAGTGACTAAGGTGGCTTAGGTTCCATTGGGCCGATGACCTAAGGGTCGGTAGTGTTTGGATGGTGAAAGTGGTGGAACGGGTATTGTGGCCTACGTTTGGGATGCCCTCATCCTCCAGTGGACTGCAATAGGCTTATAATGAAGAGGTTCCTTTACCTGCAGAGTCCATGTGTCGGTGGCCTCGACGAGGAACGCCTGGAAGCGCTCGTCGGCGATGAAGGTGAACCAGGTTCCCTTACCTGCAGGGTCCATGTGTCGGTGGCCTCGACGAGGAACGCCTGGAAGCGCTCGTCGGCGATGAAGGTGAACCGGTCGACAGTGAGGATGTGCGCGTCGCGCCGCCGGATCCACGACACGGACTTGTTGCTCAACTGACGGACCTGGAACGACATACGTCACCCATTTAAAACATACAGCAATGTACCGTTCTACTTATTTAGAATCAAAATTTGAGGGGCTTTTGCAAGCTTTAACAAGCTGTTTAGGTGCTCTAAAACGTGATATACCAGCCGTCCCGGCAGACATTGTTCTATCAAATACCATTGGACGAAGAAGAAATACAGTTGCTTCTGCATTTTTTTCGTGTATTTAAACACAACAAAAATAAATCAATCAAATTAGTACAGTCGTTCTCGAGTTCTGCGGCTGCGGAGTGTTATGTATCTCGAGTTCAGCGGCTAGCAACACATTCAGCAATACATTTCTATTTTTAGAGCTGATTTAGCATGCTTTCAGCAGATCTGTTACCTACTCGTACTTGCTTTACACGATGGTGACTGGTCAAAAATGCAAATCGGCGTGGTGTCCGCCATGTGTACTTTTCTTTATGTGCAATAGAGATAACCAAATAAATAAAATCAAGCCTCACCTTTTCCCAGATTTAAGATTAAACATGCTATGAAGCTTTATGTGTGTTAGGGCCGGGCCGAGCGAACCTCCCCAAGGAGCGTTGAGGATATTAAGCTGTTCGCGTGATACGATCCTAACGGAGAAATTGCCGAATTATCTCATATCTGGAGCGTTCCTTGTAATATCCTACACTAAATAGATATGAAAACGTTGATATTAGTTTTTGGAAAGTTCCAGGGACCTCTTATTCGTAAGTATTCGGCATGCGACGGTACAAGTATTACTGCCCGAGGCGACGCCGTACGAGTTCCGATTTGATTCGCCAATAAATAGCTACGGCCCTCCGGAAATTGATTCTGTATAAAGGCAGAGATTTTTAGGTTTATCTTCAACAACAATATGGCGGTTTACTAAGAATAACAATTAGGCATTAGAGCTAAGGTTTACGGTAGACTAGGAATTTGGTATTCTGTTTGTGTTTCTCCTCGACGGACTAAATTACTCTGAATACATTACAATAAAATTGTAGTTATTGGTTTTTCTCTGTGGAGGAGAAGGGAAATGAGTAGAGATTAATACTATTTAACTATCAAAAATTTACACGTCTGTACACGGAGACATACTTACACTGTATTGCTAATCGTATTATAGAAAGAGTGTTGTGCTTTTTAGTAAAAGTACTCTTCATCTGCTTCTTAAGGAACTTCAAGCACCAATACTGCTACTACTACGAGGACCGGTAGAGACTCGAAAGAGTCACGGGTTCGATACCCACACATAGTGTTAGTGGCACTTTTGTTCTAGTTTTCATAACAGAAGAAGGAACCTTACTAGGTCAAATAAACTCACCGTATTGTCTCAATGCAGCTTTGAATTAGACACTCCTGCTCCTGTTCCTCCGGACACGTTACCGATACCTACTTATGGTCCGTACATTCTGTCGCACCCAAAAAATCTCAGATCCACAACCTTTGCGTTCGGAAGTATGCGTTCAGCTGGTCACTGTGGACTTGGCTTTCCAATTAGGAACGATTTGATTGGTAAGGCGGCGTGCTAGGTAGAAGGAAAAGTATGAAATCACTGCATTCCTAACGCGAACGAACAACAATGCAAATCTAGGCGTAAAGTCTAAAGGACATAATCCAAATAGTCCATACCTTGCAAGGCAAGTAGGCGTGTGTCCCGAGCTGTGTGGTGATGTTGTTGGGCGCTGAAGGGTCGAAGTAGGGCCCCGTGTAGAGGCCCACGTAGCGCTTGGCCAGCCGGCCCCCGGCGCCCGCCTCGCCGCACGACAGCACTGGAACAATAGTAATAATAGTTATAGCGATGATAGCTTAGTTGTCATGTCGAGCTTTAGTGAGCTTGAACATCGAAAAAAATGCCGTAATACAGGAAAGCTTAGTAGTAACTGTGGCAATCATATCTGTAATATTACCCGCAAAATGTTAAATGTTTTGACATAGTTGTCTTTGTAGAGGTATACAATTCTCAGCCAGATTTCATAATAATTTTCCCTCTTTTATTGATTTACGTGGTCATCGATGTTAAAAGAAAAAACAATTATACAACCAAGGAGAGCGCAACGTACTTCTAAGACTAAAAAATAACTAAATTATTTTGTTTTTGTTGTATTTTTTTGTTGTATTAACTATTTATTTCTGAGCTAAATATTTACGTGTGGTTGACTGGTAGCTAAAGAATGCCTTCAGGCATCTGTTGTACTTTACTTTAGTGCAATAAATAATAAATAAATAAAACTTAAAAACAGGTTATGTATTTTTGATAATGACACTTTTTTGAAAAAAAAGGACATCAAACCTATAGCTTAACCAACCTTATTAACGGAGCCCAACAACAGAGAAATTATTGCGTCTCTGTACCAAAAACTTAAACAAGATATTACTGCAGTATCTTAACCAAAATATTACTTCGCTGCCTCGAGTAGAAGACCGCGCCCTCCCAGCCCGGTCTGGGCGTTTAATATCGGCGTTTGCTCAAAGTATGATCGCACGATAAGCCGCAGCGTCGCCGGCGGACGCAGGTGGCTCTAATGAAAACACACGACGTCGTTACGGCAACACAAGTATTGATTTAAAATGCGAACATCGACGAACATTTGGCATGCAAGCCAGATAGTCTGTACTGCATTGGGAAGGGCCGTTTTATCGGAGTACTGTTTAAATGGCGGAGAAGGCGTGCTGTTTGACTTTTAACTCAGATTGGTGAGGAAAAACATGGGGTTTTCAAAACACTAGGTAGTTAAAAGAGTTCGGATGCCACACAACTTATTATTTTTGCAAAGTATCTCAGTAACTAAAAACTGTGCTGATTAATTTAATGGCATGTGTGTTACTTGAGTAAGATCGAAATATGTGGATTGAGAAACTAAGTCATCTAAAAGCCTACATTTCACCGAGCTTTAAACTCGTCGTAGTTAGGAACGAACCTCTGAAAGCCCCTTCGTTTGGGATACAGCCCTGAGAATATCATGAATGTTAACACTTCGTGAAGCCTTCATGCAGAGCTACTAAGAAAAATTAAACCTTATCAGTTTTAAAACAAAATTATGTTCATTGGTTTCAGGTAAGTATTCTCACACAACAAAATGTAGGTACGTTTGAAAAACGAAACACAAAATGTCTGTAAACAAAATATGTGGAATTAACTTTTCATATGAGCTTTTCGTCAGATGAAACGTAATTGGAGTACAGACCGACGCACCACAACCACTTTCAAAGGAGGAATTCACAGTTACCGCATGATCGCTCCCTATTGATTGGAATCGTCTATTTCTCTGAAAATATGAATATTTTTTCCCAAAGTACACGTCCGCAATGTTTTCCTTTGTACGTGTTTAGGTACGGTGATGAAATAAAGCCGGCACCGGCGTCCGGCGCGGGGACCTTCATTTCCATCCTCGATTTCCGGCGCGGCTCAATAAAAACGAGATTTATGGAGCGAGCACACGACTCCCCCCTCACTATGCCCCCCGTTCCCCCCTCCGCCCAGGCCGTTGTTGGCCGGTTCTATTTATCAGTTTTGACGATTTCTAAAACACAGTTATGGAAATTGACGTTGAGAATTTGAGTATGAGGTCTTATCAGCAGCAGACTTGATTCTTTGTCTTGATAGTAAAAAACCTACTATAGATGTAAGTCTAGGTATCTCAAAGGGGGTAGTCAAAAACACGCTGACTGTTTCTATCGCGGTGATCGGGAAATTCAGAAGACCACACTTTGGGAGGAGAAAACCCGACGTGGCAGCAGCTTACCGCCGCGGTTCTTAATCGGTGTTTCTTTCCACCGGAGAATTTGGTAGCAAAATATATACCACCACTTTTTTAGTACAAAAAATTTGAGTGTTAGGTAAAATAAGCCTTATTATACACTTACGTAATAAGAATGCTTTACTTGAAAATACCTATTAGCATCAGCAAACTTTTTCAGGTTTTAAATGTACCGAAAGAGCAAATAATTTTAATAAATTATCAGGTTAATCGATTAGGTACCTACTTTAAGTTCATGCAAATCAATGTATTTGTAGATCTAAACAGTGAAGTACGCTTCATGGCAACACGAAACAAACTTAATCAACTCACGACGCGATAGTAATTTTATATGTCTACCAATATTTTGTAGTTGGATGTAGAATTTTTCTTTTTAATCATGAAGATGTGATCAGTACATGTTACGTAAATAAAATGCAGGTATAATAAAGTGCCCACTCCCATTTTATTTTCCGGACTAATAATCAAGTGTCTTCCTCCGCGTGGACGCGTCCGTCACAAAAAGGATATACACGATTTTTAGAATAAATTTGATTACCATAATTGAAATAACGGTTATAGTGAGTCAACTTACTGTTTATTTTATAGACATACATAGACAGTTGCAGATTTTTTTTATAAAAGAACTGTCAAAGCAAAACCAAGCTTCTAGATGTCAGCCAGCGAGTACTTTCTAGCTCTCACACAAGAACTCGTAGAGCAGGTTAGGGCTGAAAACCAGCGCTACCCGGAATCTATACTTCCGCGGCAGCATATGCTGAGCCCTTTCACCTTTTGTCCAATTTTGTATTTTATTTTTTAATGTTTTATAGATTTCATAAGAACCTGTGTCGGACAATAAATATATTTTCTTTCTTCCTTTTTTTCTTTCTATAAAAAAAAACTTTCAAAGAGAACCAAGCCTGTCATAGGTTTTTCTTGCGTATCTTCTTGGGTAACTTTAAACTGAGTAAAACAAGCCACGGAAGCTCTCAAAAGGAATAATCCCTCGTTTTTGCAACATTGATCACTGATGCTCCACGCCTATCGGTTGTAGCGTGTATAACTCATAATAGCCTTTTTCCATATACATAATTACTCTTCTTCTTTTCTAAAATAAAAAATCTTCAAATGAAATAAAACCTTGACCATACCAACTAGACTAGACAAATGACCTGACACCTATTATAATTTTCTCGACATTACTGATCATAACATGATTTACCCAACCGCACATGGAGCAAAAAACAATTATTCTCAACCCTACCTTGCCACCTAGTCTACCGGATCATTATTCATACGAAAAATTCAGTAGACAGCCGCTGGAACTGAATTTCTCACCCTATTTCGGTACAAGACATAAAATTGATTATCTCTCGCTACATAAGTAGATTACAGAGTAAGCCGCGACGTTTGATGTAGACGCGAGGGTACTGCGTGATAAATAGCGTCTCTGCGTGGCACGGGAGTCGGGGAGGTACCAGGACGCGAGAGTTTTTGTTTGCAATTGGACGCCAGCCAGCCTCCGGCGAATTCTATGCGAATACGACCCCGTCGCGAAAGTGAATTTTGCTTGCGTGTGAAGATATATGCGCTGATAATAAAACAAAGTCGATACTCAAGGCTTGCGACGCTTCCGTATATTGCGCTGTTCGACCGCGACCAATCGCATATACAAACACTCCGTTGAAATCACGTTCATACGCCGAGAGTGGAGTTGCACACTATTCCTTCAGCAAACATGGATTCGATTCGGCACAGCGAGCGCCTTCAGGAGTGCAGTTCATGTTCAAAATTTCGCTTACAGGTATTTTAAACGAATTTTCCACGTTCTTACTCTTTTACGTGGTTAGAGAGTTTGTTTTTAACATCTGTAAAACGTTTAGCATAGCAGCATAACATTTTGTCATTAGGTAGTTCGTTAACATGTCATTATAAAATCTTTCTAACTTAAGCTCTGGTACATGCTGTTTACTTTTTGTTTAGTCCGTATTAATTTCAGTTATTGTTTTTCTGTATGATAATTGATTATAATATGTAGGTATATGTATTTATTATTAGTATGTATATATGTATATATTTTTATTTTTATAGTGTAATTTAAGTATAGTATCGTTTATTTTAATAATAGGTATTTATTTGTGGTATTTATAATAGTAATTTCACCTTTGTCCTGTATTATTTGTGCACTTGCTTACTCGCTCTGTCATATTTCCTTTGCTTGTAGGTTGTCTGGAAGAGATTGCTTTTAGCAATAAGACCGCCTAAATTGTACATCAACGTATTCATGTTTTATCATCTGTAAATTTATTTGTTTTATGTGCAATAAAGTATTTCTTATCTTATCTTATCTTTCTTCTTAGTATTTTATAAAAAAGTAGCAGTCCCACTTCTCGTTAAATATCATCATCAATGACCTCTGCGCCTTTTTCAGAAGACCTTACATAAACCGTCTGCATGAGTTAGAACACATTTACTTCGACTGAAGAGGCATGTCCGTTTAAAGATTAAAGTTTGATTTGAATCAATTTAATCAATCAAAATTCTAATACACAGTACTTTCGAATCATCGAATGTTTTATTTTAAACTACATAATGAACATATGTAATGTAAAATAGTATGGCACAAAAAACATGAAATATATGTACATAATGTGACTCTACGACCGGCGTCGGAAGGTTGTGTCTACTGAGAAGACCCGGCATGAAACTCGGCAATTAAAGAAGTAAATGTTACAAGTATACATGCAATGATTACCACCAGTGTCAGATGGTTATTGCTAACTAAAAAGATCCAGTAAGTAGCAGCAGTAGGTCTTTTAAAAAACAAACATGTTACCCAAATTGCAATTGTTATTTTGGTAACACTAGACTCAACTTCACTGCTGACTATTTTTAGATCTTTGAACATTAAGTACTTGACTTGCTACCTGAGCTGACGAATTTCCCAAGAACCTGTTCACAAGTTGCAAATTTACAGTTTAACTGTTTAAGTGGGTTATTTGTGAATGTTAAGTCGAGTAAGAAATGTCGGTATATTTTGCATACCGCTCTCAGAGTATGACGTAACGAATACTTCTAAATGCCCCGCGGCTAAGCACCGCCGCAAGCCTCGCCCGTTTTTGTTGGCCTACCGCCAGACAGCCTCCGCTGCGACCGTTCCTTTCTACGAAAGTGAATTTTCGTGTGCGTGGTTGCGGTGGTGCGAGAGAGATAGGGGATGTTGTATTTAATGCACTAGGTTAAGATTGTATAGGTCAGTTTTTTTATTGGACACGACGAGGTCGAAGTTGGAACACGCTTACCCAGAAAATGTCTATTCACTCTTGCCATAAAGACGCAGGGAGAGCGTTCTACTCCTTAGCGATGCGGACTAGAAAGGTATCACCAAACCATTTAGTCCGGTCCGCCGGAAAGCCAAACACATGGGGGTCAAAGTCCTTACGGCGTCTAGTGGTCCGGTAGAAGAAAGAAGAAGGGGGGTATCATGTTATGAAGTTCCTGAGCACGCTCTCCGAACCTTATAAAAAACCGATTACAGGCAACTCTATGCCGATGCTCCAAGCGCACTTTATATATAATACTTATATTTGAACACCTGCCAAGAAAGGGATTAGGAATTAATGGTAGTAAAAGAAGCACAATATATTTGTGAGAACTGTTGCTATTAGAAAAAGGTATCATGTGAGGCAAAAATTGTGATAGATGAATTATAGTGGTTTTAGATATCATTCAGATTACCCCCGTATAATTCTGAGTGAGTTTCGATTCCAAGATGTCCGCTAACGCACTCGAATTTACTAATGCGACCACAAACAAACGCCTATACCATCAATCCTCCCAATCAATTACCGTGGGCCAGCACGCTTGAGAGTTACAACCTCCCCCTCCCTCCCCCCCCCCCCCCCTGCGCCCGCGCCGCCTATGAATATGCAAATGGCTGCCGGCAGAGCGCGCTGCCACAGTATAAACCATACAGTAGGCTATCTAGGGCCGCCCGCCGAGTTATGAGCCTAGCGTGCACACAGACACGCGGCACAGCCCGTCCGTACTGCCACCTCCCTATGCCTCCCTATTTTATGCTAGCGTGTGCGTGAAATCGCGTGTGCGTGATATCCCGACACGGCGCGCTACGCTCACGCACACATTCAAACCGAGAGTGGCACGTTTGTATGTAGATGTTCTACTGTATGGTTTATACTGTGGTGCTGCCGTCGCTACTATTTGCTTCATTATTGATAATTTGTTGCTATTGTGTGAACACTAATTAATATTCAATTATAACATCCTGCAGCAATACACGGCTCTATTCCGTTTTGGAATGTATTTATTTACTCACCTTTGAGTACATTTTATACGGTTTGGCGATTTAATTATTAAATTAAATGACAATGGTTTACATTAAAGCCAAAATTGACGTTTGGCGAATTGGTTTAGGCTTATTCCGATAGTATGAATAAAACTACATTCGTTTTGAGTGCTACTACGAAAAGCCACTAATCAAACCATATTTATGTTGAAATTCATGTATTGTGTTGTTTGTGAACGTATCGAATTTTATAGTACAATAAAAAACATATTTACTACAGAAGAACTTTATTAATAGGTGGCTGATTCACAACAGTCGAAGAAAAATGGGCGAATCATTATTTGTAATCTAATTTACATGCAAATATTTGCTTTGATTCTGTCTTATATTGAGGATTGTTTTATCGTTTTGCTGGAACGTCGTTATCAAGACTCCGATAACTTTCTTTGTTTGTGTTACTGTTGATGAAAACACTTTAATACGCTTACGAGTACTTAATGTTGCTTGGAAAATTGTGGCCCGATCTGGTAATTTTTATATTAAACGACTTCCAACCTATTTTCTGTCTCAGCTGTGTAACAAAATTATAATGCTTATGCTCTCGTGTCCTGTTTTTAATGATATGCAATTTCATCTTCTTGATATTTAGTCTACTGATTTCGATAGAGATTTCCTGAGGGTCTTTCACGATTCTTATCGACGTAGCCCGATTTGGGGTAATGGTCAAAAAGTTGGCTATTACGCCAGAGGTCACGTTTGCTACAGGGCAAGCATTCGTGTACATATATGTCGTTTATCCCTCATTTAGTAAATATAATACAAATTTTGTTTAATTTTGGTTAAAGACGTCTAAATATACTAAATCATAAGATTATCTAAAATAGCGTCGAACCCATCTGTGAGCAGAACACAATCATCTGATTGCGCTGTAATTGATTATCGTATTAATGGCGTGTGTAAATCATCGCTGCATCAGTAAACGGTTATGATAATATTATACAGTGCGGGTGTTATTAGCTTCTGATACACTTCAAATGTACACATAAATCTGGCTTTGTCAGCTTCTGATCATTAATAGATTTTTATGAATTTTGTTCGATGATGTAATGCTTAAATACGTATTCAAAATACTTAAGAATGGTCATTTTTAATACCTTATTTGTATTTAACCATAGGAATACTTTGATGTTTCAGCCCGGACGACGCTTCAGGGGGTATTCAAATCTGCCTCTACCACAAGTAGAAATTGTTTTTCCAACCAATTCCAATTAAAATCAATTTCAAATGTAGGTATGCCTATACACTGCGAAATATATACAGAAGAAGGCTTTAAAGAGTCCTTAATTATTTCTTTGAAACCATTTTTTTAAGGACATTTTTCCATTTTTTTAAGTGCTCTCGAAAAGCTAAACACGCGGTGAATATTTTAGCTTAAAATAGTATATCTACCAGTTAAAACGAAGGCCAAACAATAAGCATTTTTAGGCCGGACGAGACAATAAAATTTAACGATATGTACGAAATTGAATAAAAATATTTTTAGTTAAACATTTAAAAACGGTATAACCGCGTTCGGCGGGTCCCTACCGCCTAACAAAACATGCGGAGTGTTTTATTCGACTGATGTTGTAAGGAAAAAGAAAAGTCAGGTTCTACTTGCAGGTCGGCCATTCTTCGGAATGTAGTCTATGTGCAACATCAACACGTATTTTAGAATAGAATTTTATATTTTGTTGTTGATGTTCCAATGGTGTCGTTAATATCTCAAAATAGCACGGCGCACTAACGACCAATGTTATGAGCTTTAGCAGACAGCGTATAGCGATACTGTTAGCCCCATGTAAATTGCAATCCTAGTAATTCAATACTATAGCAATGCTATGACAAGAAACCATAGGGTTTCTCACAGTAAACTCGCATTGCAACGCATTCGAGCACGTTCGTGATATCAATACAGGCGTTTTGACTTGCAGTAGGATATTAATAAACACAGTTCAGAGCTGTCTCTTGGAAGCCCGCCGGCGGGAAGCAGTCCGCCGAGCGCAACGGTCGCATCCACTCCGCAGTGGTAACCGATCGATTCACAACTAAATGGGTTTGTGGGTCGTTTGCGCCGAGCATTTACATAACTTAATAGGCACGATTCACGTTTGATTAATACGAGCCGCGCGGACCGCTGAGCAGAGCCGCGCGCCAACTTATCTACTATTGTCTCTATTTCCATCTGGGAGTATGTTTACCTTGCTATTTACGGTATTTACTCACTTAAAATGATAATAATCGTAATTATGACTATGAACAGAAAGGGTTCCGTTTATTTCTTAATTTATTCATAGAAACTCTTTTTTATGTTTTGTTGTTGTAGTGCTGTGTTATTACTAGTTAATGCGTTATAAACGACATAATATGCCTATGCACTTACGAGCCAATATTTCTCTGGTGATATTTCCTGGGCTGGTCAGCGTAGCTTGTTAACTTACAATACAACACTGACGGACGGGACGGGAGTATTAACGGGAGTGAATTGCTATTCATTTATAGTTACTGAATTTTGATCTGTGTATTTTCACTGTCTCGCATACGTATTTTCTCTCATCAATTTTGCAACGTCAGTCAGTAAGTATGTGGTAGCCCACGCAGTATGTCTTAATTAAGTTAGTACTTTGATTTGGTCGTTACCAAACCATGTTTATTATAAGTGACTGACTTTTTTGCCTATAAACACATTGTTTTGCACAGTAAACGTGACTGCGTAGTCAGATTAAGTTGGTGAGTTATCAATATTTTCGTCGGTTTTTATTATTATTTTAATCAATAATTATAATTATCGGTATCGATCGGTTTTGCCGCTTTACATTTCAGTGGAATGTTTCACACTGAATCAATGTCACTATTATAAAACACTAGTATGTTTTAAATGTAAGTCTTAAAAACTTACACATGCAACACAAGAAGCTAAAAGTTACATAAAAAGTTGAAATTGCGGTGAAGTAGTAACCACGCGACTCACTGATGATACGGCCCTAATGAAAACGTACTGCGGTCGCTTTTTGCCTTATTATATGGCCGGATATACAGCGTTATATGACTTGTATGAGTTGTATGGCCGTGGCCATAACAAGCAATAAACTCACGACTTCTGTTCATTTCCTTTCGCGAGGAATGTTTTAGAATTTATTACGTTCGCATTTTATACCGTAAATTATAATTACGTCTCTGCGTAACAAAGCTATTTAGTATGCACGAGTAAGTCTTGGGCAAAACTTTGAGTTAACAACTGTGTTATGCTTCTACAGAAAATCATAAGACATCTATAATATAGCATGGATGTTAGCAAAGTTTACTGACCCAATTTTGGTGTAAAATGTCATGTACACTAAATAGGCTATGCTCGATAAATCAAAATGGTTTGCATCAAATTCTGTTCATTTGTATAACTGGAAACATACAATAAATATGTATATTTATCCATGTAACATATAGCCATTAGGTAGACGTTGTATGAGCAAACTTAATCAGATCATTCCAGGAAAAAAACCTGTTTCAATCAGTCCATACGTTAAAATGTTTAATTATATTGAATCATTATTTAAATTAATTATGTTTATGTCATTGATATGCCCATAGTAATAAAGCAAAATATGATTGGTGCTTAAAATTAAAATCGCTTACTGGATAAATACATATGCAAATAAAATAATTGACTCGTACGCAGAAATTAAAATGGACTCTCACGGACCTCTGAGGCCGTGATTGATTATACACCGTACTTTACTAAATTCTATTGACAAAATGAAATCAATCAACTTGTTCACAGCAAATATCGTCACCGTAATTCAATACATAATACATAAACGGCCTATATACGTCCCACTGCTGGGCACAGGCCTCACCTCAACTATGAGGTGGAACAAGCCATACTCCAACACGCGGGCTCAGTGCGGATTGTTGGAGGGGTGTAAGGCTAGTGAGCAACCTTAATGTCAAATGTTATCAAGCCGCCCTAAGGCCTCTGACTAGGCTTAACGACTGACATCAGGCGACGTCAACCGGGACCAACTGCTTAACGTGCCTTACGAAGCACGGTAATTCAATATTTCTGTATTATATATAAATAGACCATCATTACAGAGTGGTTCCGTATCGCAGTTTTTTTAAATACATAAAAACATACAGATAATTGTACGATACATATTTATAAATAAAAGAAAATGTACATAATTTGACTCTGCGATCGGCGTCAGATAGTGGTTTCTACACCATCATTATAACTAGTGAGTTACACACCAGCACACAGCAGTTGACTGCTGAACATAGGCCTATTGCACATCTTTTCAAAACGGCTGACTGCAGGCGGCCTATATCAAATGTTATCGTTACATAAAAATTTTAATTGCATTGTTTTAAAAATATATTCTATAAGCGCTGTTAAAATAATAGTCCCAGATATTTTAAAAAATACACTACGCTAACAAAGCTTTGAATAACGAATTGCCAATGTAGCTGCAGTTGTCTGTCATTATTATAGCTAACATGGGCAATGTCGGCAATATGAAAAGCAACTATTGATAGAGGGGCCTGATGTCGCGGCAATATTTGTACGAGTCGCTATCGGCCGCAGTCACGCAACAGTCACTGTTGCCGAATGGCGTGTGGAAAGTACCAGCGATGTCGAAGCACTTGTCCACTGAAGTAATTGCCAATCAAATTCTCAACTTGAAAATAAAACTTTGCGACTTTGAAACTTTAAACTAGAAGAATAGGCGGCGCTAATGAGCGCACCAGCTGAATTGGTACGAATTAATTGGTGCAAAGGATAATTTAAATCTAATTTTAAAATCAAATTAATATATTTTTTTAACAAAGTTGATACAAAGAAGTTTGCTTAACATAATAAAGCAAGTTTTATTGCTTATAGAGAAAAAGCGAGTAACCCCATTGAAAAACCATTTTTACATTTTCTTGTCATTTAAAGTAGACGTGGAGTTATTTAAAATTATTCATTTATTTATTTTGAACACCAACAAGGTTAGGGCAGTTTGTTTTGTGAAAATCAGATTGGTTTAATAACTAGAAAATAACACTCTTCAATTTGCACTGAGCAAACTGTAGCAATGTTTAGAATATTTACTATAGGGAATGTAGCAAATCACTTTATATCAAAAAAAATACGTCAATAAAAATAGGAAAATGGAAGTAGGATGTGTTAAAATTCTTTAGGATCCGAAAATAGATACATGTTTTTTTAAATTGAAATTGAAAAACCTTCATTGCCACAATGCCCTGGACATTATTACACACCCCGCCATCTAGACCCAAAGTGAGCTACTTTAAGATCATATTATTGGATACTAGACAACGGATTAATTTTACTTAAATACTTTTTACTTTTGTAAATACATACTTATCATTCATTTTAATTTTATTTATTCAACAATACAGCTCTTTGTTAACATGATTGAGGCAATGTACACTAGAAAGTATTTTTGGTTAGAAACATCGGTAATTGTGAATCACACTTAGATACTCTGGTCGCACCAACGTCGTATATTTCTGTGGTCACATTATGCTCATCCACTCCAGCAGATGTGAGGTAAGGCGCAGCACATCGACTCCGGTGTTTGGTGCATTGCGGGCTATATTAATTAGCGATTCATAAATGGGTTTGTGGGGGGTTCGAAGTGGGGGGGACCGACGCCGGCCGCACTATCACTTATACCGAGGAAGTGGAATATTACCCATATATTATTTAATTTTATTACTGTCCTAAATATTCAAAAAATCGGTGAAACAAGGTTATTTAGTTAAGTTCCTAATTTTCAGTATCTTAATCTAGGTTCTTGATTAAAGGACGTAATCAGAACAATGGAATAGAAAGTTTGTAATTACTTAGCTAAGAAGACTTGACGCCAATCTTGTTGTCGTGACTTTTCTAAGCAAACTAACTATGATTTGCGTCGGAGCTAAAGCTTTGATTTGCCTTTTACAAGCGTTGGTCCGCTTGCCTTAACTAGAGGATAAAAATGTTTCTAAACTTGAAAAAAAAAAATTTTTCTTTAAACGTTAGTTCATTGTTTTCGTCAATAATTTGAAGGAAACAAACAAAGAGACAACGATATGACTCATAAAATTAAAAACTTAAACACAAAGGTCTCAAAATATTTTTAAATGGTTGCACTTTCTTTACACTTGAATGACTGAGAAACAAGGTGGAATTTTGTGAAACATTGTAGTAAAACTTAATTCACCTATTTGAACTCAAGTTCAAGCATGAAAAAAGCAGAATAAATTCAATTACCAAAATAATAAGTAGCTGTGCAAATCCGTTTAAAAAGCTTAAATTTACAAAGTTAAATCACGTTTATTTTCTGCGACGCAAGTATTTAGCAGTAGTTTGAAACAAAGTGAAGGTGTGCGATGGTTAAATTGGGTAGAAACTTAGTGAAAATATCTAATTTCATTCGTAAGCTTTTGTGCTGAATAAGTTATTCCCATTTTGCAGAAAAGAAGTAATAGTAAGTAAATGTTTTAAAAGTCTGAAGTCAAATTTGCATTGTTAATGAGTTTTTTTAATACCAGCTTTGTAGATAGAGAGGACCCAATTTAGTCTAATCTGGAAACTTCTAGGGTGGACGTTATTTAAATTTCGCAGTTTTTATGGATAGTGCCTAAAATTAAGATTAAGTTGATAAAAGGCTAGAAATCCCAGAAAATAAAACGTTCGGTCTTGGGCTCAGGCGGGATACGAATCAGCGTCTCCTGTAATCCGGGCGGCTTCACTAACCACTGTGCTAAAAAAACCATGAACAGACCGGCCGCATCATCTAGTATGTATAACCAAGACAGAATGTTTTTTCTGGGTTTTCTATCTTTAATGAGAATGATGCTGAAATGAAAATAAACATAACATGAAAAGCTTATTTTTCCATGAAACAAAGTAGAAGAAGTCATTAAAGGCAAAAAATAACAAATACTGACTTAGGTAGGTAATAGTTCCGCAAAGGTGTTAGTCATAATTGTAAGATATTCAAACAAATCGTTTCAACACGGCTAAAGAAGACTCGTGATCCTATGGCATGTAAAGAAATCGCAGCCGCAAATAACCACAAAAACACCACGAAGCTTTCAATACGCGAATCGAAAACGCCTAAAACCACTTGATATTGGCAAACAGAAACGTGTAAAGAAAAATGTGGATGTAGCTTTCATTGGTAATGTGGACAGACGGTATATTTGTGATCTTAAAATAAATGCAGACAAAGAGTGTCTCAGCAACCTGCAGTACAGTTCTAAGGCTTTGTAATGCACAAAGGACATTAAAATAATTGTTGTCAATCCACGAGCGGGGCTGGGCGGTAATTACCTCCGCGCGACACCTCGGCGACGCAGAGTCTACAGGAGGGGCACCCAAAACAAACACTTGCACTTACTACTTTGACGAACAATCAGTTATTCAAGTTTAAAAAAACAAAGACATGTCTTTATTTATGGTCGAAATAGACATTTCAGTTGACAATAATTATGAGAAAGCTAAATATTGGGAAAAATCGAAATCTAACAAAGTTTCTCAAGGTTTAAGTGCTTTCGGTTTTTTTTAAGTGTAAAATATCTAAGGTAATTTATAATTCACATCGTAACATTGCGAATAGCGCTGCTACCACAATAACGTGAAGGCATCTAAGTCTGTCGTGTGGTTGTGTCGCTTAAGCAAAAGCGCTTTAGTGCTTAAAGCATTATAACAGCTTCAGTAGCCGTGGTCAGTGCCTTGTAATGTAATTACAAGCTGTGTCTCTTCTTTAGAACGTTGACACAGAAATATCTAGTGCAGTCTGTGAACATTAGAGCACGTAGTATTATGCTACGCCGTAGCGAGTTACTTTCACGTCTTCAGCTACGAGCATGCCGCGCATAACGCGATGCTACGACGCAAATTCCGTAGCATCTACGATGCAAAATAGGAACATGTGGGGAGGTTTCTCTTTTATTATCGAGCTCTGCCGACGTCCGACTGGTGAGTTGCTTAGTTTGGAAAAAACCGGGAGTTTTCACGGTTAGTACAGTTGTTGTTATTCAAGAGCATCATTGTTTGAAATTTTGGTTACTAATTTCTGAACAAACTTTGGGGAACTACTTTTGTGTTATTTCCCGAACAGGTTGGTTGGTGCACATTATAATTTTTTCGAGTGAGTTCAAACCTAACTTAGTTGGAGGTGAACTTACATTTGCTTGGCATTCACTTATTTTTTTACACTGGAGAGAAGGCTGCAAATTTTATAATTAACACAAAGAGTATTCTAGACGTATTAAAACTTGATAAGTAGGTACAAATTGATTATATTCTACCTGATGGTTGACAACTATAGGGTTTCAGTTGCTGCCAAGCTGGTCAATCTCATCTCGAAGGCAGCCCCCAAAGGAGTGAAAAGGAATTCGTGCTTGCATAAATGAACGCAGGTACATGAAAAAACAGGTGATTATAAGAAGCCACTGGTAACACATGTTCACGAAAACTTATATACTTTGTTAGTATCCAAAATTAGTAGTAAACTTGATATTTATGACCAGTGGAATAATCTTTATAGACTTTACGTGCCTGTTAGAAGCCCGTGGGAGTGTCGGACTCACCAGCGCCCACTATGACTTACGGCATACCGACTAAAAAAGACACTGGGGACAACCTCATTTGCCAGTAGACGTCTGCGGGATGGAACTACATAGTAACTCTCCACAGTCGTTCAGCAGTTAACCGTGAGACCGGCTTACCCTCACCAAAGAGAGACGTGTCCAAGCCATTTTCCAGACTTGCAGGATGTTATAGCGGCTGCTGCAACCTTACCGTTAAAGTGAGCCAGCTTTTGTGCTTAGTTTACCTAGAAAATTATTGATTATGTCCACTTTGACTCAATCAGTAGAACTATTAAATTACATTTTGAGTGAAAGGTTCACTAACTAAATTGATCGACAATTAACCCTAACAGATCGGTAGACCCATCTTTACTTACCCCAGATTGATTGGGTAATACTCAGTGGCATTTATGAGGTCCTCAGGTCAACCGGGCCAGAAAGCTGCCCACAGCGACGGACCTGTGGACTGTTTGAGATAACATTCGGATCCATCTAGTGTTTCCGGCCGAGCGGCGTTCTTGAGACACTTCAGTAGGTCAAAAGGTATTGTTCATGATACGCTTTGAACACTGGTTCCAGTCTGAACCTATTACCGGTTAAAATGGTTAACGTGATCTTTTGGTGGTAAAGTTTTTCATCCCTAGAAAGTAGTACTAGTGGAAAGTAGTACTAGTAGAAAAATAAAACTCCTATGATAAGCTGATTCTTGAGGAAATTACCTAGTTACCGGATTAGAAATGAATAAAAAATACCTAATACATAAGCATGTTTTATCATATGGACAATGTATAGTGATTTCCGTCCGTATCACAAACATTGGCCTGATCTCGTATCTTACTAATATTCCACTAACATAAATTTATAATTTTGAGAGTTAGAAAGTCAGTTGTTAGTTGGTTTTAATCCCACCTAGTGGGAAGCAATGATGGTCTTTAAACAGTGTTGTAGAGAATGTTATTCCGCCATATTTCAGTCACGTTCCATAACGCTAACGCATAATCCCATATTGGATGTGAATCCCGCTCCCAGTCAAGTAATTACGAGCGCAGGCTTGCAGCCCGCAGCCTGCCGCCGGAGCCTGCCGCCGGAGCAGGCGCGATGCAAATCCGTGTGAGTGCATACGCGCGCCGCCAATTACCGACCAAGTACATGCTGATGGTGACCAGCTTTTACGGGCAGGTTTGAGAAAAACTGCACATTTAAAATTAAAAAGATGAACTTGAAGAATTAAAGTAAACTGAATACCATATTCAAGGTTTGAGTGACAATAGTAGAAATAAATAATCTAATTCCTCACCCGAAGATTTTGTGATCTCACACTAGGCCGAGCTTTTACTATGTATGGCTGTGGACTGATAAATTAATGTATTTAGTAATATTTAAGCACTTAAATATACCGGGAGCAAGACACAAATCTTGCATGAATGTTTGTATCGATCGGAAAACCATACCGCGCACATAGCCGTATACAGCCAGGCCTTCTCATAAATTATTTAGGTAAAGTTTTTTGATTTTGTATCATCATATCAGCCGAACGACGCCCACTGCTGGGCATAGGCCTCCCCCAAAGATCTCCACAACGATCGGTCCTGCGCTGTCCGCATCCAGCGGCTTCCCGCGACCTTGACCAGATCGTCGGTCCACCTTGTGGAGGGCCTGCCCACGGAACGTCGTCCGGTACGTGGTCGCCATTCGAGAACCTTTCCGCCCCAACGGCCATCGGTTCTCCGCGCTATGTGTCCCGCCCACTGCCACTTCAGCGATGCAATCCTTCGAGCGATGTCGGTTGTCTTAGTTCTCCTGCGGATCTCATCATTTCTGATTCGATCAAGCAGGGAAATACCAAGCATCGCTCTCTCCATTGCTCGCTGGGTGACTTTGAGCCTTCTTATGAGACCCATAGTGAACGACCACGTCTCACTCCCATATGTCATTACTGGCAACACACACTGGTCAAAGACTTTCGTCTTGAGACACTGAGGAATTTCGGACGCGAATATATGCCGGAGCTTCCCGAACGCTGCCCATCCGAGCTGGATTCGACGAGAGATCTCTTTCTCGAAGTTGGACTTACCTAACTGGACTGCCTGTCCCAGGTAAACATAGTGGTCAACAACTTCGAGTGTAATGTTCCCAACGTTAACTGGAGCGGGTGCAACATGGGCATTGAACATGATTTTCGTCTTGTCCATGTTCATCCTAAGACCCACTCTTTGGGAAGCACTACCGAGATCTTCGAGCATTATGTTCAGGTCTTCCAAGGTCTCAGCCATAAGAACTACATCATCGGCGAATCGTAGGTGTGTTAGGTACTCGCCATTGATGTTGATGCCGCGTCCTTTCCAGTCCAGAAGCTTGAAAATATCCTCCAACGCAGCTGTGAACAATTTCGGAGAAATAACGTCTCCTTGTCTCACGCCTCGCTGTAGTTGGATCGGATTAGAGTTCTGGTTCTGTAATCGGACCGACATGGTGGCATTCTGGTATAGGTACCTTAGCACCTCGATGTACCTGTAGTCTATTTGGCACCTTTGGAGAGACTGCAACACTGCCCAGGTCTCAATCGAATCAAAGGCCTTCTCATATTCCACGAACGCTAGGCAAAGTGGCAAGTTATACTCTTCGGTCTTCTGTATAACTTGCCGCAGCGTATGAATGTGGTCTATGGTACTATAGCCTTTTCGGAACCCGGCTTGTTCGGGAGGTTGGAAGTCGTCGAACCTGCGAGCGAGACGATTCGTAATGACTCTCGAAAACAACTTATAGATATGGCTCAGAAGCGATATGGGTCTGTAGTTCTTCAAGAGAGTTTTGTCACCCTTCTTGAAAAACAGCATCACATCGCTCCTGCCCCATGCCTTTGGCGTTCTGCCCTCGAGGATGACAGAACTGAAGAGCGTCTGGAGGACCTTGAGTATCGGCCGACCGCCCGCTCTCAGAAGCTCTGTTGTGATTCCGTCATCACCCGCCGCCTTGTTGTTTTTAAGCTGCTTGAGAGCCATCCTAATCTCGTACAGGCTGACGTCCGGGATATCTTCGGTATAGTGTCGGGTAAGCTTGGCTCTAGGGTCTTTAGCCTTGCTTTCAACAGGTGTTTGCGTGGAATACAGCTGTCCATAGAAACTCTCAATCTCCCTCAGGATTTCAGGTGTTGACGTAATGATGCTACCTGCCTCAGTTTTCAGCCTCGTCAGTTGGCTTTGCCCAATAGACAGATCTCTGGCGAACACTTTGGAGCCTTTGTTCCGCTCAATGGCCTCTTTAATACACTGGGTATTAAATTGGCGAAGGTCGCTCGTCAAAGACTTAGATATCTGTCTATTGAGTTGCCGATAACGATGGGCATCCGCTGAGTTCTGTAGCCGCATTGCGTTTCTCTGATCCATGAGTAGGAGAGTCTGGCTGGAGAGTTTCTTTGACTTTGGACGGCGGGTTTTAAAGTACTTGGACCCTACCGTACGGACAGTATCCACCACCATGTTGTATTGATCGTCCACATCGATGCCGTTCTCAAGGGCTTCGAAGCGGTTTTGAAGCTCGAGCTGAAAGCACTCGGGGTTTTGAATCTGAGCCGGTATTGGTCGGAGCGTGGATTTTATCAGTCGCGCTCTCTCAAGCTTTATGTCGATATTCAATGTGCCTCTGACCATGCGGTGATCGCTTCCTGTCTTAACAGCGTTGATCACAGCGAC
Organism: Udea ferrugalis; assembly: GCA_950022985.1. Taxonomy (NCBI): domain Eukaryota; kingdom Metazoa; phylum Arthropoda; class Insecta; order Lepidoptera; family Crambidae; genus Udea; species Udea ferrugalis. The sequence goes on along the minus strand of OX465531.1, from coordinate 16,462,965 downwards.
ATCATTGAATATATGCTTCTTCGTCGACATGATAAAATCGATCTCGTTTTTGACCCTACCGTCCGGACTGATCCAGGTCCATTTGCGGCTTACGGGCTTCTTGAAGAAGGAGTTCATCATAAAGAGGTTCTCCTTCTCCATGAAGTCTGCCAGCATCTGGCCCCTATTGTTCCGTTGCCCAAACCCAAATTGCCCCACTCTCAGCTCATCACCGCAACGTTGCCCCAACTTCGCATTGAAATCCCCCATCACAACTGTGTAGTGGGTTTTATGGCTATGCATGGCTTTAGAGATCTCCTCATACATAGCCTCCACTTCGACATCGTCATGTTTCGAGGTCAGAGCGTAGACCTGAATGACATTCAGCGAATATCGTTTCGATATCCTGAGTATCAGGTACGCTACCCTGCTCGACACACTTCCGATAGTGATCACGTTGTTGACAAGGGACTTGTGGACGATGAACCCGACACCACCTACTGACTGTTGATCGCCCTCCCGGTGGTATAGTAAGTTACCGGATTGCAGGGTTATCGAGTCCTCCCCCTCTCTTCGGACTTCAGATAACCCAATGATATCCCAATGTAACTTACCAATTGCCTCTTCCAATTCGACGAGCTTCGCGTCAAGCCTCAGTGTGCGCGCGTTATATGTTGCCAGGTCGAGTCGTCGGTGTTGGCAGCCGGATCTCACCCGGGGATTCCTCGCACCCCCTGCCCCGCCGTTACCATAGCCGCTGCCGTAGCCAGGAATAGCGGGGCCGCCGGGGACTGGGGGCCATTTTTTCGGTTGTGCCATCATTAGGGGGGGTTTGCCATAATCGCCACGCTTGGCAGGCGGGTTGGCGATCGCAGTGAGGCCTGTTGTTATGCGGAGACGCTGCTGCCCATCTCCCTATGGCAGTTTTCCCTCAGTCGGCTCTTACGACACCCACGGGAAGAGAGGGGGTAGTGCTATTCTATTTACGTGCCGGCACTACACGGCACCGTGCCGGCACTACACGGCACGGATTTTGTATACCATTAATTATTTAAGATCAACAAATTGCCAGTGGTTCTACCTATTTATCAGTTCCTGTGAATTGCCTTTACTTGACTTTTTGGGATTAAGTGCACTGTTTTTATTTAAAGAGTAGCAGGTATAGCACAAAACTTGCACCTTTGTCCGACCATTGTTGAAATACGTTTTTTTATTTGTTTCACTTTTAATGTACATTTTTTGTGTCTGTGTTCTGTATTTCAAAATGGAACTAAATCAACTTTATTCTATTCCATGAAATGTAATAAATTATGTTAGGTGGTTGAAATAGGACGTCCCAATGTTGAGAAAGAGCTGGCTACTCTAGCGGTAAGGGATGCTAGTGTACTCGTTATTTAAGCGAATATGGTAAAGCGCGCGATGGCTAAGAGCGGTGTTGAATGTTAATGTTAGGTTAGACTAACAAATAAAAGACGATGTTCGCCCACGTTAATTCAGTGGAACAATGTCCTTATATTTTTGTTCACTTTTATCTTTACGTTGATTTCTGGGAATTTAAAAAAAATAGCAAATGTTTCTTCAGCAAATTCTTCTCATTTACAAGAATAAAACGGTTTAGAATGATGGTTTTAAGAGTAATGATGAAGTTTTAGAGCAGTGAAAACATTTTAAACTTGCTTTCAAATTCAGAAAAATACCTGCAGAGACCTATTAAATAAAACATCGATTGAGAGTGAGACGCAAAGGGTCACAAGTCATTTTCTCGCACGCCAATTTATTTGGAACCCCCTTTTATGGTAATTTATGTGATATAGTCCCATATTTATTCACTTAGTACTAACATAGGGTGTAGGGCGCTACACATGCATTTTTATTGGCGAATGTCGGAACAGGCTCAATATGTTCGAACTTATAACGACTATCCATAATAGGTAACTGGTCCATCAGTCACACGAGACAGTGACACGAGGCTATCAGCTGACGAGAACAGTGTGTACGAGTCGGAAAAGAGTCGACGACAGTGTGTCTGCGTGACGAGAGCAAAATTACACACACAATGTACTGAACTCATCATGTCGCCGTAGGACTCCAGGGACAAGCTTTTTAATGATTTTGAGAAGCCACTTTAAGTCTTGCTCAAGGGGGTGATTAATAAAGAGCGCATTTAAATTCTTCTAGGTTATATATTTTTTTAACACAACTTCGGTTACAAAAGGTTTTATCAGTTTGGTCACAAAGGTAATTTTTGTAGGTTTAATTCAATTCAATCCAATTCAATTCTTTATTGCGGGTCACATGGGAATAAGTAATAAGACATGTAAGACTAGTGACTAATCTCTTTAACAGATATTATCATGCCGTTTTAAAGCTTTGGACTACGCTCATCATCAGCCTGTTGTAGTCCACTGCTGAACATAGGCCTCTCCTTTTGCACGCCACTGTACTCGATCTTCGGCTGCTCGCATCCAGCTCCTGCCAGCCATCCTGCGCAGATCATCACTCCACCTTGCCTGAGGACGTCCTACACTACGCTTGCCGAGACGCGGTCTCCACTCAAGAACACGTTTACTCCAACGGTTGTCGGTTCTACGGCTAACATGGCCAGCCCACTGCCACTTCAGCTTGCTAATCCGGTGGGCTATGTCGATAACCTTGGTTCTCTGCCGTATCACCTCATTTCTGATTTGATCTCGCAGAGAAACGCCGAGCATAGCCCTCTCCATAGCCCGCTGAGTGACTTTAAATTTGTGGACCAGCCGTGCCGTTAGTGTCCACGTTTCGGCTCCGTATGTCATGACGGGTAGGACGCACTGATTAAAGACTTTTGTCTTTAGGCACTGTGGGATCGACGATGTGAAGACCCGACGTAGCTTCCCAAACGCTGCCCAACCCAACTGAATTCTTCTATTCACCTCGTCCTCGAAGTTGTTTCTACCCAACTGCAATGTCTGCCCGAGGTACACATATTTTTGAACAACTTCGAGAACGGCGCCGTGTATCGCAATCGGTTCCGGTAGTACATGTTCATTGAACATGACCTTGGTTTTGTCCAAGTTCATCCGTAGACCGATGCGCACAGAAGAGTCAGCCAGGTCATTCAGCATCTGTTGTAGGTCCTGCAGCGTTTCTGCCACGATGACGATGTCGTCAGCAAATCGCAAGTGAGAGATGTACTCGCCATTGATGTTGATGCCACGTCCTTTCCAGTTCAGCGTCTTGAACATATCCTCCATTGCATTTGAGAACAATTTCGGGGAGATAACATCCCCTTGTCTCACACCTCGATGCAACGGTATAGGACTTGTTTGCTGATTTTGGATTTGGACGGACATAGTGGCTGCTTCGTAAAGGCATCTCATCACTTGGATGTATCGCCAATCTACTTGGCATCGCTGCAGGGACTCCAGAACAGACCAGATTTCAATCGAGTCAAAGGCCTTCTCATAGTCCACAAATGCTAGGCACAGGGGCTGATTATATTCTTCAGTTTTCTGTATAATTTGCCGCACTGTGTGGATGTGGTCTATGGTGCCGTATCCGCTCCGAAACCCAGCCTGTTCCGGTGGTTGGAATTCGTCGAGTCTTCGCGCAAGACGGTTCGTGATCACTCTTGAGAACAGCTTATAGACGTGGCTTAGAAGGGAAATGGGTCGATAGTTCTTCAGTAGGGTTTTGTCTCCCTTTTTGAAGAACAGGACGACCACACTCCTACTCCACGCCTCTGGAGTTCTCCCTTCAAAGAGGACAGCGTTAAAAAGCTTTTGGAGCTCCCTGAGTACGGGTCTGCCTCCTGCTTTTAACAGCTCTGTTGTAACGCCGTCCTCTCCAGGGGCTTTTCCATTTTTAAGCCGCCCAAGAGCGATCTCGATTTCGTCAATGCTGACTTCTGGCAGGTCTTCGGTGTAGTGGCGTGTTAGAGTGGCTCTAGAGTCCTCATTTCCGGGGTCAGGTCGAGATGCATGCGAAGCGTATAACCGGCCATAGAAGTTTTCTACTTCCGAAAGGACTGCCGGCTTCGAGACAACGACTTCTCCACTTTCTATGGTCAACTTCGTCAGGTGGCTTCTTCCAAGAGATTGTACGAACACTTTTGAACCCCGGTTCTGCTCAATCGCTCTCTCAATAGAGAGAGTACTGGAGCAACGGAGATCGCGTCGCACGTGCGTACTAATCTCTCGGTTTAGAGTCCGTTTCCCTGACGAAGTGACGGGTGGGTTTTCCCGTCGTCTCTTCATTAGCCCCAAAGTCTCTTCGGAAAGCTTCGACTTCTTGCCTTTACGCTGCATTTTACAAAATCTCGTACCTTCTTCCCTGAGGACTCGAACCACATCTTCAAGGTTCTGGTTAACGTCAGTTGTGGTTTCCACGGCAGCAAATCGGTTCTCCAGATTTGACTGGAACGCTTCAGATCCCATGATAGTTTGAAGCAGAGTTGGTCGGAGCCTGGCCTTCATCAAGCGGACTCGTTCAGCTCTGAAATCGATATTCAGAGAGCCTCGGACGAGTCGGTGATCGCTACCGGTATTAAACCTGTTGATCACGGAGACGTCTCTGAATATGTGCTTTTTGTTCGCCATGATGAAGTCGATCTCATTCTTTGTCATAGTGTCGGGGCTTTGCCACGTCCACTTCCTTTGGGGTTGCTTCTTGAAGAATGAGTTCATCAAGAAGAGCCCCTCCCGTTCGAGGAAATTGACGAGCATTTGCCCCCTATGATTTCTGCTTCCATATCCATGGGATCCTACTACCGATTCACTGCAATTTTGTACTCCCACTTTAGCGTTAAAGTCCCCCATAACAACGGTGAAATGGGTCTTGGTAGTGGAGTGGAGGGCTCTCGATATGTCATCGAACATATCCTCCACCTCATCGTCCGAGTGTGACGAGGTCGGTGCGTACACTTGCACCACCTTGAGGCTATACCTCTCGGTGAGCTTGATGATGAGGTACGCCACCCTGTTCGACACACTGGACATTTCCACAACGTTGTTAGCTAGGGACTTATTAACCAGAAACCCAACGCCACCTTGGGATTTTTGGTCTCCCTCTCGGAAGTACATCAGGTGGCCTGAATTGAGAGTTATGGTGTCCTCTCCCTCTCTTCGGACTTCACATAACCCAAGTATGTGCCACCTGATGTTCCCAAGTTCCACCTCGAGTTGCGCCAGATGCGAGTCAAGCCGCAGCGTGCGTCCGTTGTACGTCGCCAGGGTCAGTTGGTTGTGGTGGCCTCCCGTAGCCCGGAGATTCTTTGCACCCCCCGCCCCACCGTTACCATGGTCGCCACCATAACCAGGAATAGTGGGGCTGCCGGGAACTGGGGGCCGTGGCCTTTGTCGTGCTTCCATAGGAGGTTATGCCCATAATCGCCACGCTGGGCAGGCGGGTTGGCGATCGCAGGGCGAAGCTTCTCGCACCGGTGACGCTGCTGCCCGTCACCGGCCTGTGGTATTTAGCTCGCCTATTCAGGACGGATATACCGCCGTCGGTCGGTCGCCAGAGCCTCGTTCGTTGCTCAGCAGGATGCACCGCGTGCAGGTGAGGTTGACTTGGGGCGATAGATGGAGGTTCGCCCCCTTACATCCCCCTCACGCTACGCTCAATGACTGACAACTATTGATATTAGCAGAAACTAACTGGCAAACGGTAATTCCAAGGCACGGAGTGGGCCGAAAAAACATAGCTAGAGCTGTCCCTTTCCCGGCGCGGCGTGGTGGCCGATCCTCTGTCACAAAACAATACTAAACAAAGCCACGGACCCCCCACAGACACTAACTGTAAGAACTCTAAACTGACTCTCATCAAACGGAAACATCGATACGCATCACTTCACCACATCAGCTATTTAAAAGTTTCAATCAATCAAAAGCGAGGTAAAGAACGGCAATAATATTTTCTATGTGTTTGACGGGAGCTCCGTCAGGCGGCGCGGGCGCGGCTGGCGAGGCGCCAGGGCCGGTCCTCCCGAGGTGATTGATTGCCACACCCTCTAAACAGATCACTGGGTCACTGCCTTTGCTACCCACAGTCCTACGTTCGTTCTCAGTGAAGCTATTTTTACTTTGTACAGGGCAATGATCTCAATCGGAGAATTAATCACCAATGTAGGCATGTTCATCAATGAAAATAAACTTTCATTCACTAATTTCAGTATTAGTTAGTTTATTAACACGTTCACCACCACACTGGTTATAATCAATAGAATTTCGATTGTAATAGTGACTGGCGGAGGTGAAAGTATTCATTGACTTTTCTTTTGTTTTGACATTACCTTTGGTGGAATTGTGAAAGGCAACAGGTTAAAGTTTCATTATTTTTGATACGCCCACACAGAAAAACTTAGCGCGGTTAGTGACCTTGATCTTTGTATACTTTCATAAATCACAAATGTGAAGTAAGAAGACTTTGAATTATAAAAAAGTCAGAGTTTTGTACACCTAGACTTCAAACAAGGACCTATTTTGACCCATCAAATTAAATGTCAAAATCTTACACGAAGCCTTATTCAAAGAATAGCTTCGTAGGCGTAGTTTGACGGTAAATATAATTAAACGAATTGCTTATTCAGCCTAAAACCTACGTAATATTTTTTCTTATCTAAAGCAATTATTTTGGAAGCGCTTGAAAGCACTTAAAAATGACAAATGTTCCCTCGCGTAACATTCCCAGAAATTATAACTTCGTTCAGTCGAGCGGCCCTCGACTAATACGAACTCTTCGCTATCAAGTTACCAGCATTTTATAAGCAGGTGTAAGTTTGTAAGTTTATACAACAAGTATAAACGAGGCTGCATAATACGAGGCAAGTTTGTAGCTTGCATGTGAGAACTGATCTAAGTTGGGAAACTTACAAGTACGAGTGTTATGTTGCGTCTAAACGATTGTAGCTACTGCCTACGGTTGAACTTTGCGCTGAAGTTTTTTCTAGTTACACTAAGTTGTTTGTGCACTAGACACATGCTTAGGAACGAGTTGGCAAAATACACACTAAGGCTTTCTGTTTAAAAGAGTACAATAAAGTTGGAGATAAAGGGGCTTTCATTATGCGAAAGGACATAAATTTTACTAAAAGCAGTTTATAAAATGTTTTTGTTAATTTAGCGATCTAATAAAGCACATTTATAATTGCGGGGCTGGTCTGTTGGAACAAGGGACTGAATTCCTGCCTATACCTTTGAAGGTTGTTCGTCAGAACAGTGTCCAGCGATTAACGCATAGTGGAACCATTAAACCTTGTACCTTGAAATTTTGCTGGTATGATTTTGAAAAGCATAAGCGATCCTTGCATGAAATTGTCACGGTTGTATTTTTAGAAATACACCGCAACATAATTATCTATAATAAATAAATAAAAAACTAAAATCTAAACTTAACTAATAAAAAATACCTACCTAATAATAATGTATTAATATACCTATTAAATAAAACTAATCATAATTAACCTAAATACTTAAATAAATTTAATAATTATCTTGAACCTACGATCCCTCCGAAAACGCATAGCACTATGCCATGTGCCTCGCGCGCCGATCGCGGAACCAGCTGCGAGAGAGGGACGCGGTGAGTGAGATGGACGAGCGCGGGCCGGCGCCCGCGCATAAAACTAATACACACGCCGACTCGTCCTCTCACTACCGACCAGCCTCCTAAGAGGACAGACGTACTTACCTCTCGTTGCCGCGGCGCACGGAATCTTCCGTCGCGTCCGCGGCCAGTACATAATTTCTCAGAAATCTAATTAAACTATCTACTTCTTATGTAAAAACTAAGTGCGTGCAAATCCCCGAAAGGGTAAGTGATGACAGTGTATTATTCTAAACTCGTGCCTAGACCTACCTACCTTGCCCACTTGAAAATCTTAATCTATCTACCTACCTAGTGCTAAAGTTCTAAAATTCCTTTTACCTATTTTATTTGCTAATAATTGTGTAACGTAAAATCACTTGTGCTAATTGTAAACTCGTCTGCTTGCTATCACCACCACCTCACATCTACTTCTGTCCTGGGGCTTGGCTTGGTGATCGCGATCAGACGCTGATCTTTTGTGCGTGGCTAACGCTGGGTTCTTCTACAGGGTCCACCTCCAGGGTTCGAACACCACCTACCATCCCTTCTACCATCTTGGCTGCTGAGCCACTGCCACGCACCACATCGTTCTGCTGCGTCCCAAGTCGGCCACCCATCATCTCGGCCACCATCTGCAGGGAAGTCCCAGACCAGCGAAAGCGAACCCAATCAGACGGGCCCTACGCCCACGACCCTAGTGCTCATCTACCTACCTATGTATTTCTAATAAATCTAACTATTTTGTTAACTTCGTTTAGAGTTTTACTTAACTACCTAAAAAGCGAACGTTACAAAATAAAAAAATTGAGCTCACAGTTAACAACAAATCCTAACTGTATCTTATTTTTTGGTAATTCCCTTTAAAAACAGTTGATATTGGAGGTCAATTTTACCTACTTGAAACTGTCTGATCCATCCACCGGCGCGATGTCCACGCGGACAAATTGCGGTCAGAAGCTAGTAGATTATAAAGTCGGGTCATCCCATACAAACGCATAGCACGCCAACACTCGTAGCTCACTGTGCTACGGCACTGGGCTACGGGGCTACGGCGCTACGGCACCGGCGCGCCCTCGTAGCACGTAACGCGAATGTTTTGCTCCGCGCGTTATTTCTGGGTCATTGCTTTGTTGCGGCTTGTTTTCAAAGAACGTTTCCTACAATAAGGATGATAAATGTTATGTACGAGTACGAGTACGTTTGGATGAAATACTCACTTCTACGTTACCGTATCGCGATAAATAACGTCGGTAGTTATTATTTGAGTTCGTTGTACAACGTACAATAGGAGTACTTTTTTGATTAAATAGAGAATTATACGGTTTGATTTGTAGCCATTATGATTTGATATTCCATAAATTACATCCCATTTGAGTATTTTACCGACGACGATGTAAATTAGCGCCGTTTCGCATCCGTTTAGAGCAGTAGTTAAGGGCGCCTATTGGTTCGATTCACGGATCAGCACAAATGTTTGTGGAGAAAACAGATGTTTGTGCTGGGTCTGTATATAAGTGGTACCTCCGTTATTTCTGAGCAACGCATGAGCAAACCATACTTTGTGTATAGATAGAGCAATTATGCGTGTGATGTTTTATACACATTTTTTGATTTACCCATTGGTAGCAATAATTAAATCTATAAATGGGTATACATGCACTACATTCGATAAAAAAATAGGAATACGACCTATTGAAACAAATGAAATAGTCACGTAGGGGTTAAAAACTTTTCAACTGAGCTAACCGTATGAAAGTTATACATTGTCCGCCTGAATATACAAACAATGTCTTCTTACTATTATGCAATAAAGTTTATCCCTACCTTCCTACCTTCAATCTTTTTGTCGGAAATACTAACCCAAAAATGACAGTGTGAAAATAATAAATTAAACTAGATTTATAACACTAAGGCAGTGTTGTGTTCATTCGAAATAGTTTAAAAAGCAATGAACCTCCTCCTAACAAACCAAATGACCCCTTAAAAAAATTACGTCATGTGTTTGATTAAACAATAAATACTTCACAGTATTCCTCCAAAAAACTGGTAATGCTGCCGGCACAAAGGGCAGGGCGGCGGCGCGTGAAGTGAACACAAAGCGAGGGGCGTACAGGGGGAGAGGGGGTGTACAGGCCGGATAGGACTCGCAGCATCGGAAACACATTTGCATGAGGCACAAAGCAGCAGGTTCGCACCGTCTGCGTCCGACCGCGACCGAGCGCAGTAAGCCTGGCCTTGAATTGAAATTGTTGTTTTTGTTTTGCCATCTTCGTCTTTTCGTCGTGGTCCAGTGGTCAAGCACTCTAGCTTCAAACACATTTGTTTTGACCTCGAGTGCTAATGCGGAACAACAAGTTTCTGGTCACAATATAATCTGATAAGTCATAATTAATTTCTGAATATTTCGTTCACTGTGGATGGTAAAAATCAGCGTGCCTCCAACTTGACTGTCACTCTGGCACTATGTATTATGGCCAACTGCTTCTAAAGCCAAAGGCCATGGGTTCACTTACATTTTTCTTTCAATTCAAACCCTTAGTTCCTGAGATAAGCGCGGTTAATCAACCGATCAATTAAACTTTTTTAGTTTTTAATCTTAGTGTAGAAAAAGAAACAGTGTGGTTTACCCAGGAATTTTATGAACAACCACATTTTGGCATTGAACTAGAATGCGATTGAACAACAAGGGCTAAATAACGCAACGTCCTTCAGTTGTTCAGTACATGTCATCGCTTGTCTCGTTAGTGACGCTACACAATTCACAGAAGGACTATCGATATTTCATCTCAAAAATTAAATATGTGGTGAAGTTATGTATTTAAGTTAGTGACTAAACCCCTTATTCATAAATTTGATACTTAAACTATAGCGTTATCACAACAGTAATTAAAATAATTAAAGATTACTATTTCAAATACAACTTAGTTAGGACGCACAGTCAGGCAGATCTCTCACAGAACATCAAAACTCAAACAGTATACAATACTGCACTTCCTTAACTTCAGGACTTTTTTGTATCCTTTATTTTTCTTTTTTTATGAAGATATAAATGTATTATTATTTATTTATTAATTGTTATCGCTGTCAAAATTTGTCAGTAAGTGTCAGGACACTTAACTAGCTGTAGTCATGCTATAGTCAAGATTTGGTTATGTGTGAGTGAACTTCCTAGACACCGGCCCCCGCTGCAAATATGACCATAGGAGTGTAAGTCATCTAAATTAACAACCTGCAACAATTAATTACTGGACAATCGATAGTATCGACAGTGGCTCATCAGATAGCCTCCCTTCATCTCACCGCACGGTCCACAACTCACGCCACCGCCACTTCGCGAACTATTCCAATCACACAACTCGAGCAGCACACGCAGCGCGCTTCACACCACACCTATGGCCGGCATTTAGATTGAGAAATAAATTAGATACAGCCACTTGTGAAGCAACCAGACTTGCGAGACAATTGCCTATTCAATAACTTACTAAGCAAGAGAAAGCCTAAGATTGATCAATAATATTACTCATTTGAACAAATGCTGCTGAACAATTATTGTATTATAGAGGGAGAGTAGTTTGTGATTCAATATGAACGAAATGAGCCTACTCTTGCTGTAGGTTGAAATATTAATGATGTAGATGCATAAATAATTCTGCAAGTAAAAGCAAAGTTGGTTTTGATTTTCATAATTAATGAGTAACAAAATCTACAGAACCTCTACCAACAAAAGCGTGGCATACTTTTCATCTCATTGGGAGAACTGTAATGTATTTATGAGAAAAAGCGAGCTAACATTGAATTCAATGAAGGTTTATCGTAACATCGGATTAGTAGTTAGCTAAATCAATTTAAACGAAACCCAACTAGAGAATTCACACTGCTAAATAAATATTAAACTTTTAGTTGACATTTAACTGGAAACCACGTGCCGCTCAATGCTATTGCCATTAGGCAAATAAAAGTTGAACAAATTGACAGGTCAGCACTAACCTAACAATGACAGCGACGCAAAAGCGGTTACAGTTTGTCTCGATATAAGTATTGTATATTAAAGTACAGTCAGTACCAAAACTTCAATAACAATATTGTTTTCTACTTGCGCAAGTGTCTCATCGCGCAAATGGTTTTTCGCTCCAATGCACATGGGAGCAAGTGTCCATATTCTCAAGAATCAGTTAAGTCTGCTGTCATTTAGTTTTAAGACGCATCTTTATCGGATCTTGAAATGACTTTTCCAATATTATACATGCTGTGATCTCAGACGACCGATTTGGTGTATTGGTTTAGAAGTTAGCTACTAAAACTGGCATCTTATAACATTTATGACTTAAGCAAGTAATCGGATACCACCCTCAACACGAGATTCAAATTCCATTATAGAATCAAGACTGTGGTTGGTTGAATCACAATATTTAGACACATGCTTGAATATATGCTTGAGTGTTGTTTCAGATGAAAGGCATCGGACTACAAGACAGTACAAACAACTATTCTAACAGACAGATTGACAAGCTCAGACTAGCAGTAGGTCAACAATACGATGGCAAAACGAATTGTCAACAGTGAATGGTTAGATAGGTGTCGGCGGTAATACGAGTAGGTACTTTCAGGGTCCTATAATTAAGGCCAATACAATTATTGATTATGAAGGCTGTCCTGAAGAGGTCGATTTTAGACAAGGCCCCTAAATGGTACCTCCTGAATCTAGCTATGAACATTGTTGTGATTGTTTTCTTTGTACAATAAAGAATATCTTATTATTAATATAACGATAATCAAAAACCATGAATAGCAATGTGTCGAAAATGATAATCATGAAGTTTCAATGATGCAAAAGAGACTTGAAAAAAAAAACTAAATTGAGAGCTTTGTACAATTGTACGTCTCGACACTAGTTGAAATTACCCATGATCTTTATCTTGAACTGAGTAAGTAAAACCAGTACTAAAAAAACGATTGTATTTGATCTTGACGTTTGGACGTCAATCAATCAGTCCAGTTTAGCTAGCTGGTCCATATAATTTTGGACATCGCGACACTGCTGTCTGGAGGTTTTTTTTTGTTGATTTGTCTGTTAGTTGGTTTTTCATTTTCGTATAACGATTTAGTTTTGTTTGTTTTTATCTTTTATGTTGCTGTTACGGTGTCCAGATGAAATACGGGTTTTTTCTTTCTTTCTTTCTTTCTTAATATTAGACAATGCCGAATCTCTTGACCTAACTTTAAGACAATTGTTGAAATAAGCTCAACGTAACTGGTTGTGACGCTGACAGTACTCGATCATTACTGGGCGGCGATAATGCAGCCGTGCGGTCATGACAATTGGGCGTCTGATTGATGCACTGGTGTCCGAGCCACATGGCGAGCGTGCATACTATATTAATACACCGCAGTTGATTATTAATATACACTCGATAATACGGTTATTATTCAGGATGTTCATGAGAGTATGAGCATAATCGTGCTTGTAACGCAAAATAATTTCTGTTCAAAAAAGTCTAAAGAAGGCTGAGATATTTGTGTTAACTAACTTAGAGCACAGATGAAAAAAAAAGTGGTCAAGATGACTGATCGCTAAATACTATCAACAGTTCAATAAGTTAATGATACAAACTATTTCAACACTTTTTAATCGCAAAGTTAAGAAGGCTCTATTAATAGCGTAGAACAGGTAGGCTAGCCATGACAGACACGCCATTAGGCGACATCTAGAGAGCGCCAAAAATGTATCGAAATGACGTTTTGGCTACTCATCAGAGGGATAACTTCTAATGTCATCCCATCATTTTGAGCGCTATAAACATGTCAACCGGCAGCTTGTGTAGCTCAGGAGCCTATTAAAATAACAATTACATCCTTACATTTTCCAGCTACGATGGATAGGTAAAGTCTACTACGAGCTTGGATATTTTGCCTCTATTAAAATGATGTACTCAATTTTCACAGGTGACCTATTTTTAAGTTTATTTCGGGTAAAATCGAGTGGATATTTTCTGAAACTCAATAACACTGTGGGTAGTATCGACCGCGGCTGAACCTTGTACATGATAAGTTTTCAGGAACTAAAAATAACGCAACCAGCTAAGAGTTTTCGCTACTTCCAATCGACAATCTATAGGATAGGCTTTCTCTGGTATCAATGGCATCAAATGTAACCCGAAAATCCACCTTTGTACAGGAGGCAATCAACAGTGTGACCCATAGACTAAAGCCTAAGCGGCAGTCACACGCCTATGTGCACCGTCTCTCAACTCCTACCTTACTAGATTTTGTCTGCAAAACCATACCCATTTAAGGTAAGAAAAGATTTAATGCGCATACTCATTCCCACGCCGATGTATAGAAGGACAAGTCAGTGGCCTTGCGGTTTGAGGCATTGGCTGATCCTCTGTGTAAAGCCTCATTTTTCTAGTACCATGGCCACTCTTGGACTAAAAACATTTTTCAGTTGCAACCGCGAACCTAAAGAGCAAGCTTTAAAGAAATGAAATCATACCCATCTGCATTTAGAAGAATAAGAATGATCGCTATCATTTTATGCTCCAGAAAAGCTGGATAACTACTAACTTTATCCAATTTTTATCCCCGAAGCAGCTCAAATAGCTAAGCGCACGATAACTCAAAGCACCGCAGCGCCCTCTGGCGTCGGCAGTGGAGAGATTCAGTTCCGCCTGAACTTTTACTTCCGAAGTTTATCGCACGATCTCTCCGGTGGGGGCGCGGTGATCGCGGCTGCAGAACGATAGTAAACAGAGGGTAAAGAAAGCCTTGGCTTTCGGAAAAGGCTTGAGTTGGATAATTCAGATGTAGACCAACGCTTGGAAACGTATTGAAGTCTAGGTAGCTCATCCACAGTGAAAGATCTACGGTTTTATCGTACATTCGTTAGGTAAGTTCGAGGACTACGAGTCTTACGAGTTTAGGTCTGACAAATTACTACTATATTAAATTCAACTAAATTCACCAAGACATTACTCAGCTAATGACCATCTATAAAACACTTGGACAATTTCATTTCAATTGAAACTATTTGTGCGAATTTTGGGGATTTTTTTAGATCACTAACAAACTGTAGTATGACAGTTATAATTTGATAGCCGTATCATTTTCACAGCTAGAGAAAAAACTGCGTCATCTTTTTCTCTGATTTATTGGGTTCTCACTTTTTCAGTATCCAACGAATATTAACATTTTTTTTTCTAATATCACTTTAACACTGCCTAACTCTTTCTTTTACAGATTTTTTAGCGAAGATTTCCTAAATGAGATTAAAGAGGTTGGCACCGCGTAAATGACCGCGTAGCGCTTTATTTATTTTTCATAATTTGAATCTTAATGAATAAACTGAAAAATACAAATAAGCATAGACAAAACCCTATCTTAAAGAAAAGAAATAAAAACTATAACCGAGTACACAAGTCCTCTTCTGTTTTATTATTTAACGTTCGATTCGACGCTTCGTTCCGTTTGTATTTTTCACGAGTCGCCTTCTTATCCGTTGTTTGAGTGGGATTAGCTCGTTACTCCTGACTGGAGGGGGGAGGAGGAGGGGGGGATTCGGTTCCAATTGTTTAATCAAGAGCACACCTCGCACAGTTCGAGTTTTTGTTTCCTGCTACAATACGCCCATTCGAGTGCTAAATCTTGTTGAGCGCAACTTTGGGGCTTCGGAACAATGCTGTAGAAGGTTAACGTGATATCACTGACTCTTTTTTGGATGTACGGTTTTTTATTTCATAACGTAACAATAAAACCTAGCAATAAAAATTGAAGTTAGAACGTAGTTAAGGGAGTGAATGGAGTAAAATAAGACACTTCGATTCTAAAGCGCTTCACGGATGTTTGCCGAAATCGCTATTGAAGACAGCTTTTAATAATAGAATTCCGGGTTTTTTTACCATGTGATTATTTATTTCTTACTGATGGTAATTATTTTGATAGACAGAGGAGATTTTGATAAAACATGCTAGAAAACTAAAACAAAAAAGTTATGTTTCAGTGCAGTGATTATTTCATATTGTTATATTATTTTTTTTACAATACCCTACCCACATTCGTTTTGTTTTCTTCCGATGTTCATGCTACAACGCCACCGACATTTAAAATATGTTTACTTCAGCAGTACAAACGCAGTTTATACCAACAACTTATAATAAAACAAACATTATTGCTGAGTTATAGTATTTTTAAAGTTATAACTAGCCTAATGTCAAGGTTAAATGAATAATGTATTTGTCCTTTCGTCTATATTTTTCGCGTGACGTACGCACGTTCCAAGTTGTTCGTAACGGTAATTGCCACATCAGCGCAGCGACTTTGAACCGTTTAAATAGCTGTTAAATATAATTACTTCGACTGTCTACAGCATAAAGTCAGAGTATCATTACTAGGCATCGTAAATAAAAGCAAGACAGACTCAAACTAAAACAAGATCATAAATTTCCAAGTGAAATATAGAGCAGAGGCGCAATCCCTCGACAAAACAAAGATTACGGAGGGTTCTCGCTGGATTTGTGAGCCTGTAACAAATGTCTAGTATTCATTACCTACGCCTATAGTTGCCCCCCCCCTCTCCCCCTGAGCCCTCCCCCTCTCCGCCAGGAATCCGCAGGCTCCGGCGACCGGCGATACATTACCACGACCTCAGTTTACTCGGATATTCGAAACATCTGTTTATTAGGGATAACATAAAAGTTACGTGCCCCTAACATTGTTGGAGCCGTTCAATTAATTCAAGTTCTACGGAAAGCTATATCAATTACTTCGGGCGATGTAAATCGTAGCTTTTTCAATTAAGAGAGAACTTTAACGTTAGTTAATGAGTTGGGAAGCTCTTCGGTTTGACACAATCTCGTACACAACAATTCACCAGAGATTTGGGACGTACAATTCTGGCGCATGAACATTTACTAGACTGTGCCACTGCTAGGTAATATTCATCATTGAAAGCAAGACGTTATTATACATGGGTAGCTCAATCACAACGTTTGCCTCAATCCAATTTGGTATTACCATATACTATATACGGGATATGTTTCTGAAAACAAACTCAGTGCAAGCATAACATCCATTTTAGGGCCTAGAACAGTAGATTATTGACTATTTGTTTTTACCAAAAAAATGCCAGACACTAAACTTTATGTCTATTAATATAAAGTTAGAGAAGAGAGCACAAAGATAAAGAGACGAAACAAAATAAGGTACATGGTAGCAATCCCGTTGTTTACGATTTTAAGTTAAAGAGATATAACGTTTAAAAGCATACAAGAAATAGTTTTACGACATGATACATAAGCAAGCAATACACGGAGAAGTTCAGTGCGTGTTTCTGCTAATCTTGTGAGACATGTAACCGGAGCGTCACATGAATGTCTCGCGGTCGGGCCAGCAGTGCGAGTGACGGCGCGTGAACGACGCGAGGTAAGCTGAGCTGACGTGCTGACCGCCGCTGATTGCTGTGGGCTCCTAGTTACAGTGCAACTGTATGCGCTCACTATATCTGAATTGTACGAGTATAAGCTCTTGGGCTTTGGTGCTTCAATCAATCAAACGTTTATTGTGACAGGTATACATCTGGTCATCGTGATAGATGAAAAATACAACAACGGCGCTAGAGCCACGCGTTTATTAATACGTTGTATGCTCTATTCGTTGGAATACGCAGATAAAGGCAATAAGAAGCTACACATTCGTAGTTTGTAAAATAGTAATTCTGTCATACAGTTAATGGCGTTTCAGTTCACTGATTCATATAAATCAATATTTCAAAACAGCTGAACAATAAATTTGAAGCTAAGCTAAGCAGTCTCTTGGTCGCTTTTTCCCTTATTATCACAACTTTGTACATCAAATGGCCAAAGTAAATCTCATAGATTAATTTCCAGCAGCATCCTCGGTAATCTGAAGGCGGCAACCAGAGCGTGTCACATAAACGTCCGTGGCTGCGGTCGGGTGCGCGCAGGCGGTGAGATGACGTGGGCGACGCTAGGTGGCGTGAGGTACACAGAGAACAGTAAAATATCTACATACAAACGTGTCGCTCTCGGTTTGAATGTGTGCGTGCGCGTCGCGCGCCCTGTCGGCACGCGATTTCACGCACACGCTAGCATAAAATATGGGGGGATAAGGTGATGGGAGTACGGACGGGCTGTGCCGCGTGTATGTGTGCACGCTAGGCTAATGACTCGGCGGGCGGTCTTAGATAACCTACTGTTATGTTTATACTGTGGTGAGATGGCGTAGATACTGCGGCGAGACCTCACCTCGAGACTCAGCCGCAACGCCTGTGACGTCACGCGTCACGGCGCAGACGATCCATCGCGTGTGAGCAGGGCTTTAGTTTCAAACTCACAATTAGGCGAAATTAGGCTATCGTAACTGAACACCTTATTTTGATGATGTTTTTCGCTGAACTACCACTGATTTATGGAAACGGTACCTACTGATTGTATATTTGCGAGGTCCTCAAACACAGGCTTAACTGGCTTAAATGGAGACCTCAATCAACCATGCAATTAGGAATAAGATTTAAACGAAATAACCTATTTTATTTTATTATTTTTATAATTTTTTAAAGTGTTTTTGAGCTCGATTTTTTTGAAATTTATAATTATTACCATAATCTTAATGCTAAGGCCACAAAGTAGATATTTGAATTTCAACATTAGTTTAAGACGCACGACCAGTTTTATTCTGATTTACATTTGCGCTTGATTCTGGCATGAAATAACACACATGCTGCTTTTTACTCTAGTCGAGATAATATTTTAGCCGGATTTAACGGAAATAAAACGCACACGGAAGCTAGTATTAAAAATGTACGATACTTTTTATTAAAACTGCAAATAAAAATGCATATAGAGTTGTACTAGAGTGATGATATGAAATGATTGTGCTAACTGTAGCTACATTGAAAGCGTAAAGCAAACAAGCAGCACTTTTCATGCACAGATGAAATTAAAATTCTGAAAACACAATAAAATGTGTGTATGTGTTGCCATTGTTTTTGTACACCGTTCACATTCAGCACAAAGCGGAGCTCCACAAATAGACACAGCTAAGTGAGAACATAAAAAGCAACTGACCCAGAATTACCCTTTGACGTGAATTCTTTTGTTTATGTTTAAAGAGCTCTGAGAAGTTGTTTGATGTAGTGTTTACACAAATTGAGTCGGCCGTGATGCCGTAAAAAGGGCCGAGGTAAATATTTAGGCGTAAACGTTGAGACGACGCGCGGAGTGTCGGGGAGAGTGGTGGAGTGTCGCGGAGTGAGCCGGAGTGTCAGTTGCAACGTAAGATCAGTGACTAAAAATAGCCCTATTGTTGTAACTACTAAAAAGTAATAATACAGTTAATAAATGTGGCGTTATAAAGAGTGTATTTCATACTAAGTTATCATTGCTCGCTCATACCGTGCTTTGTTTAAGAATATATAAGAAAATTGTACAAAATCAGCCAACAAGGAGTCTGCTTGGATTTTTCAAAGTCTGACTAGGAAGTAGAAAACACATAATTTTAACGTAAAAGAGAGAGCAGTTAGACCACGTACTCACTGAAACATTAAAAAATAAATTCATTTCAATACCAAAATGTTAATAAACAGAGTCTTTTAATCAAAAAGTCATTAACGTAAGCTACCTCAAATCAGACCTAGCTCTGAATTGGGTCCTTATGCAACATAATAATATCCGTCGTATTTGGGTCGAGTTACCGTAATTTAGCCATAGAAGCGCCAATTTCTTTCGCAAAACTTCATACATTCTAACGCAAACTTTATCCATTTATACAAAAACATGATATCACACGCATAACGTAACACAAGATTGAGGCCAGTGGGTTACGATAAGAATGAAAAAAATACACGCACGGCATATTGACTCGAAAAAAGCACAAAAAGGTGGAAGTACCTACCTATGCCAACAGTGACCCAGCGGGTAAATAAGCTAAAGTCCTAGTTGTATTGTTTTAAAATAAAGTGTCTTCAAATGCGTGGTCGTGTGTTTTCAAAGACAAATTAAACTGATCGGCGATGGTTCGGAGACATTCGATGACAAATGCAACGTGGGACACCCCCAAGCCAAGCTGGTCAAAGGGCGCGATTCCAATGGAGGTGGAAACCTGCCGGGGACACTTGTGTTCGTTCACAATTAAAACAGAAAATAATTTGAGATCATTAAAGTCGCGTTTGGAACGGTGAAATATAAAGCGTTACCCAACCGGCAACTTTGTTGACTTGCATCTGACAAGCACGTGCATTGAATCGTTCTCGCTCAAAAGCGGTAACTTTGACGCGTGCTACTGATTGCTGAGCAGAGCGAGCGAGGCGAGCGGTGAGAGCGAGAAACGCAATAAAACTGCGCCGAGCGCCACCAATTGAGTGTACCTGCAGTTACTATGCAGTTTGCAGTTTGCCTTTACAATCTCTCCACTAGTGTTGGAGCCTTCACGGGCCGTTTAGCAGTTCCGTAGCCTCCACGCCTCGCGCGGTAAATTGAATGTCGGATAAAGGGCTCAGCAAAGAAATGTATTCGCAAGACTTGTAAGGAAAAGATGTTGAATATTTTAGGAATATTTCGTAAAGAGTTTTCTAACAAAGTTGAATCAAACTCAAATGAAGTCAGTGTAATGAACTCGTCAGTTTGTGCTTAACTGCAGAAGCCTAAATCCGACTTAACATTTTACAACGTAAGAAATAAAGTGCTGTCTGCTTAAGAATGGTAAGATCAACATTCAAAAATCGCATGTGCGTAAGCTGAAACGAAACTCTGAGGTAACAGTCCTCGTGAAAAGGGTTCCCGAAGAGTGTAAATCTTGTGGTTACATTCATTGCGTCAATATTATGGTCACCGCAAGTATTGTCTTTTCCTCAACAAGCATCATTTCTACGCACTACTTAAAGTTAATGGCCTAGGTTACACTACCATTTTAATTGAATAAAAGCTATGCTTTCTGGCTTCAGCATGTAATACTGATCGTAGTTTTTTAGCTTAGCAAGAGCTCTTGAAGGTCCATAATGACAGACCATTCTTTAGGTAACACGCACATTGGTAACAATTTCTTACTGGAGACTTCTGACGTCTAAATGTTTAAAGGTTTATATTAATCGTAGTTATAACAATCATGTCCGTCTGAACCCTTAAGAAAATCTTCGTCAAATAATAAACCCCTAAAGCCTCGTTGACCAGATAACAAATTATTCTGTGGCCGTCGGATTCGCGCGCAGCTTTGTTCGCAATTTATTGCGTTAAATTCTTTTCCTTAATTGCGTCTAGTGAGCGTTTAAAAGTGCGGTCGGATCCTGATTTACAGCGGCGCCGGAAACACCCCCGACTCAGGGGTACCACGAAGGAGAGACAGAGGGAAGACTGTGGCAACGCGGCTACAGTCCGATTTGAGCAAAAAGTGGTTTAAGCGCGCTCAAACGCGACGAAAGCGCGAACAGCAGACGGTAACTTTTTAGATTACGTCATTGACTGCGCCATATTGCATTTATGACGATTTTGCTCTTGCAAGAAATCATCGCGAACGTTATGTGAGCTCATACAGGAAACGTCAACTAGACATTTTGTGCGAACGTTTCCTTTTGTAAAACTAAGGGAGTAATAATCTTCTTCTGCGATGATGTCAGAAAAACTTTTCAAAGGATAGTTGTGAGACGTCTTTTACAACACAGAAGGCACTAACTTTTATCGTGTTGACACTTTTATGCGTAGCTTTAGTTTAGGAATTGTTTGTCATTTTCTGTAGGGCTTTAAAATATTTTGTTTGTTTTGCTGTGGTTGCTGTGTAAAAAGACAAAAATCCAGTGTACATTAGTCGTCATCGCTGCACATAGTACCAAAGAAGAATGGCGATATCCGAGTCTGTGGAGTTTACCGTCGACTTTACGCTATCACCATAACCGACCGCTACCCCGTGCCACGCATTAAAAAAAAACAACTTTTACCTTCTGAACTCAACGGAGTATTATTTCATAGAAATATAAATAATTTATTTGCGCAAAACTGTGTAACTGTGTTAAAGCGATCGTCTGCAACAATAATAGGACTCAACAGTTTTCTGCCTTTAAACAGGTGGGCATGCAAATATTATTTAAAATAATAAAAACAATTACAATTAAAAGCAATGACCATCGGACTGCGTGCGTATTTGGTATTTGGTGAGGTATGACAAGACGTCATAAAAGTAGATTTAGAAGTATGATTTTCAGTAAAATATTTCTTATTATGGTAACACCATTCTTGGGCGGCCTGCCCCCCTCCCCCCTCTCACCTGCGCGGCGTCTTGCGCCGCATTGTGTTCATTCTTCACTCTCCACAATGGTTTTGCTTTTTTTAAATATGTCCAACTTCGCCTCTTTTTGTTCACAACAATCACATTGAGCGTTTAATTTTCGCGGTATGTTTTGATAAGTTCTGGATTTTACCTGAAACAAGAAGAAGAATTGTTAGAAAATCATTTATATATTTAAAACGAATAGGATCCTATTCACTATTGCTTCTTTACTGCACATAAAAAAGGAGATTTGATGCCAAAAGGCACTATCTACCAGTACTACCCGCTGATATTCGTGGCACTCGTGTGAGATGTAAATAAAATATAGAAATTCCCAAATAAATATAAACATGTAGGTATTGAAAGATTTCACAAAGAAACTAAAACAAAGAATATAAACAGACATAAACAAAAAATCTTCACACGAATGGATCAACCAAGATCTTCGTTATTTTAACCAACGTCTCTACCCACGCGCCAACGGGCCACTCGCCTGGTGCGACTCGAGACTCTAAACAGCTATCATGCCGTGACACGAACTACACATCTCGGTCAGCTATCGCTTCACACCAGCCCCCCCCCCCCCATTCACCCCTGTCGCTCGACTGACGGCTCCATTAGCCGCGCCGATGACGCGCGACACGACGCAACACCCGCGACACAATAGCACACATTAGACGGGCACTAATAGGTGCAACAACAACTATTTGCTAGGTATTAGAGAATGCGTAAGTTACAAGACAAAAGATAAGAATAGAAATATCAAGAGAAACCTAAATTTGCTGTAGGCATCACATCGAACCGTTCTTGAGAGTAAAACTCGGTGCAAAATACATCATCAACTATTGTGGTAGAGATCGTCTGAGCTGAATTGAGGCGCCCCACCACCGAAGTGCGTAACTTCGGTGGTGGGGCACAAGCCAATTTCAGCATCAATATGTACGCAATACACATAAACATGCAATTCTAGTTGGTCGTTCAGGTGCCTAGCTCGTTAACGCATACGCGTTTGACTTTTGAGCCTAACCGTCAACAGAACAACCAATCATAATTGCATGTTTATGTGTTTTGCGTTCATATTTGAAATTTCCTAGATGAGGTGGAGGGGCGCGTCATTTTCCAAAAAAAACGCTATTTTGCCAGTGAATTCGGAATGCGTGTCGTCTTCCTGTCAGTCAATAAAGTAAATTCAGGCTCGTTAAATATTTCGGTCGCGAGCCGTCGCGCATTAACGACGCGGATGCGCTTAATGCGTCATTAGCGGCGCGTGCAGATTGCACCTGATTCGCAAATGTCGGTGACGTGCAGCCGCAAACAACGTTAACTACGACACATATTGTCCCTGGACCGATCAGAACACAAAAAAAACTAGCTATGCGATTCTCACATCTGGTTGATCAAAGCTATACTACCGATGAGCCTCGGGTTCTATGAAATTTACTTTCAAAGAATAACTAATATCAGGGCACCTTCAAGATTAACTGGCCTCAAGTAATATAAATATTTAATCAGACAAAACACCAAGCACTGAACAACCACCGGCATATCAATGTTATTCTTGGGCGGCCTCACGACCTTCGGCGCGAAGCAAAATTGTTTAGAAAGGATTCGCAACGTCTCACTGCCAGACCTCCGACCCCCAAAAGAAAAGGGGCCGTGATACACAGATAGGACCCCTTCTAACAGTTACATACCGTGGCCCCTTACTGTCACGCCGGACGTCTTATAATTTAGAACAGCTTCGACTAACCCACGTATTCACAAACGCAAATCAATGTTGGCTGTCAAAAGTATAGCTGTCAATTTCAGTTCTACAAATATACAGGATGGCATGCGTTTGACGGCGCGCTAAGCATTGATAGACGTTTGTGAATTCGGCAGTAAAACTGTTAAATTTAAAGGAGCAGATTGAGAAACACTACATTTCTAACGCTGATAATTGTCGTGGACAAGTTGGAGTCCGCAGTTCCGTTCCAAACAGGAACCGATGCGAGGACTCGTTAGCATTGTCTCGGCGCTTCCGAGTTCGTCTCGGCGTCTAGTTCGAGCGCCGGATGAGACTTGACCCAGATATCTGCTTGTGAGCTCCACATAAAATTGCCTACTGTATTTTTAGTGGAACAAATACGTCAATGGTTAAGACAAGTTCAGACTTTTTTTTGTTTGAAAAGATTTGTAAGTTTTCTACCCTAACAGTTAAAATTAGTTGACTCACTTTGTTAACCATAATAATTATTTCGAGTTCTGAATAACTTTCTCAGTGTACTCAGTATGTATAAAATGTCTTTGTTAGATTTATTTATTCTAATCCACGATATTGTTTTGAATATATTATTTGATATTCGATTTTGATACACAGTTTGCTTAGATAGGGTCAACATTTTTTTAAATTAGGTCAATATTTGTATCATTTTTTTTAAACATGTTAATCATACTTGAAGCGTCTGCGACATTAGAATATATTTTATGGTATTTCTATTTTGAATGAAAACAACGCATGAAGTATTTATTTTGTAAAATGTTTTGCAAAGTGAGAAGAAATGCAGTGTTACGTGCTCTTTTTGTCCAGAAAAGAATACTGTCCACGAATAAACTGAAAATTAAAACCACGGTGGTGAATGACTCCTGTCATCGACGGCATACGGCACGATGACAACGCGTTGACGACAGGGCCCAGCGCGGGCGATCGCGCGGAAGAATGCGATTGTGGACAATCGCTTAACGCGATGGCGACTGACGGCCACTATCATTGCTCGCTTCGTGCGATTCGCAGAAGCCGCGAAATGAGGAGCGTTTTTAATTACTTGTAGATTTTTACAGTTCTGTTTTAATGTTTCACCCTCATCCTCTGATGAACTGAACTGAACTGAACTTAACAGAAGTCTAGAGAGACTTGTCATATCGTATTCTCGTAGTATTGTGTGGAATGAACTCCATACTGCAGTATTCCTGAGTTTGATAAGCTTTTACAAATAGCAAACATGCGCACTTCAGAGTTAATACACTTCACCTAATTGTCCGTAGTTTCAGGAAAACTAAAAAGGCAGATAATACTTATTTAGATGAAAAAGTCAGATTTAATAACCATCATGTAAGCCTTTCAATAGAATGAAAATGATGCCTATCATACAAAAAAAACGTGCTTGACATTTGAGAGCGTCGTGGCCCAGTGGTTGAACACTATGGCTCGGAACCCGATGGACCCGAGATCAAATCTGGCCGGAACACACCCACTTTGTGTTCATTGTCAAATTTGCGGCTAAGTCTCCGGTGATGGAAAACACCGATATAAAACCCAAGCAACCCGGATAACGGCTGTAGGCTCGCCCCTTACCACGTTGGGTTCAAATTCCTTCGGCAAAATGTGGGCTTCTGAAGGTTCCGTTCAGCATGACGGCTACAATCAGTGTGCCTCTGACTAATCCATTAGGGATATGGTCGTGAGGGTATGTTATGTTTTTCAGTTTTACCGAAACTACGGGTTGGTGCTTAGAGAGTAGGCTCCCTGGGCGCCAAGATGTTTTCGGCAGCGCCTTGACCCGCCTTTGTTCAGGCGCGGTAATGAATTCCATCGTTATGCAAATTTCCGTTTCGACTTCTGTTTCGTTCGACTATTTAGCATTTCAATGCTGTAATTTTCTTCCAATTATGCAAATTAATTACTTCTGATCATCCTTAATTGGGACGAATCGAAGTGGGTTCCAGTTTTCCGTAAATATTTGCCTTGCTATTTTTTAATAAACTTTCAGCATTTGTGACTGACTTGTTGACTTTGATGGTAGTTATCCTGCCTTCTAAGATGGAGGAGGTAGTTTCAATCCCCATACTGGGCACACAAACGTGTGAAAAGGTTTTTCATTGAAAATATTAAGATAAAGAAATGGGAATAATTGTGGTTTATTCTGTGTCATATTTTTATTTTAGTTATTTATTTATTCTTTATACGACAAAAAAAAGTACAAATGGCGGACTTAATGCCAGGAGTCATTCTTTACCAGTCAACCACATGTTAAAACATGGTAACCATATGGTATTTT
Organism: Udea ferrugalis; assembly: GCA_950022985.1. Lineage (NCBI taxonomy): Eukaryota > Metazoa > Arthropoda > Insecta > Lepidoptera > Crambidae > Udea > Udea ferrugalis. The sequence goes on along the minus strand of OX465531.1, from coordinate 16,437,112 downwards.
GCACAAGATTCTGGATGTTGCCTGAAAGAGATGGCCGCCTTTTAACTTCGAATTCTGTTTTAAATTACAACTTTAATGTTTTTCGTTAGAATATCTAATATTAATTCATGCAGAAATGCGATAGGGAAGAAAAAAGAGACCAAACATATTCAAATAATGATACGGCATCGATAATGCTAAAAAGAAACGTAAGCAAATAATTTGTATATTTCGATCTTTTAACCGTCTTCCGCAGGCCATATTTAAAAGTTATAGGCTATAAACCAACCAAACCAAAGTATAAAATGGACATATACTTGGTGCCAAAGTTATTCGCTACAAACGATGTATCAATTGCCGTTACATCGTAACTTTAACATAAAAATTTCACTGTATTTCATAGTGTGCAATTGAGATTTAAAATTGTTTTGTTTATAAAAATAGAATAGAGAGAAAGCGGCTTTATGGCTAAAAGCGACATTATTTGTTGGCAGAAAATACATTTTGAATGAGAAAGTCACAGTCTGATAGCAGAAACGAGTCAGTCTGTCAGTTCAGCTAGTCGTATATATATATACACATACATATATACATAATCGGCCTATATACGTCCCACTGCTGGGCACAGGCCTCACCTCAACTATGAGGTGGAACAAGCCATACTCCAGCTAGTCGTAGATAATAATATTTCACCGAAAGTAACAATACCGCAGTTAAACGTCAACATTACGTCACTGCGCTGCTCACGCTTCCCGAAGCGGTCCGAGTCGTAATTACTGCTGCAATCGGCATCGCAATCCATCCGCGTCGAGAGCCCCCGCCCAGGACCCCCCGGCCCCCGGGGCTGACGGGGCCCACACATGATCAAAGAACTAATTGAACAGTGACGGGCGGCGCTTCCAGTGTGATTGCGCCGCAGTGAGCGGAGACCGCTGCCCAAGTCTTCCTTGAACATGTTATGACGTTGACAGGCGCAGTTGACACATGCATTTGTGGGGTTTGTATGGTGCTCTGTGATATTCAGCAGATTGAAAAGCGTGTCCTCAGTAGATGAAATTGGATTGTTTTTCAATGTATGTCTTTAAATCGAAATCGCCTTTATTTATTGCAAAATTAGTTCATTGGAAGGCCTTGGTCAGTCTTTACGAAAATATTGTTATTAAGAAAGATAATTCCAACATCGGTTATTTTTTTGCCGCATTATAGGTAAACCAACAACTATGATAAATGTTTTCATTCATTTTAAATAAGAGTCTTATTGATCAAAGACAAATACCGAAAAGTTTAATTGATAATTCAGCAAGTTTGGTCCGTGCTACTAACTCGGTAGAATATTATTGATAAGAAGAGAAAACTCATGTAAATATCTGTAGTGCACAAGCCAAGAGCATGAACTTCAGTCATTTCAGTAGCACGCCGGCGTGAAATGGGGCAAATTCGAAACTGCCTTCGAATGAACTCACAAGAGTGTCACATGTTCCGATCATTGTGCACCTGACACCCGTCGGCGACAGAGCGCCTCGAGTAGCCAGTCAGGCGGCAAGTGTAGGGAGGTACGCAAGGCCTTTAAGTTCTAGTTCGAAGGTTGAGGGGCTTGTGATGAAATTAGTAATGCCTTTCAAGTCTGACGAGCTTTCATGTTAAAAGATTCAACTTTTCAAAAGATAATTTTAATTCGAAACGATAATTAGGGCTCCTATCACGGTAGTTTAATCAACGAAAATACGTATACCTTCTCCCCCATGTTATTTTTGGACACATCTTGTTATATGGAAATCTGAGTAAGTTAACGAGTACTAATTACTTCCGTTAATACTTCAAAATGAGCGCTGAACTTTAGCTAATGTTATCGGAACCCTAATCTGTTCAAGAAGAAGAAAGAAGAATAAGAATACATTTTATTTGCACAGAATACAGGTCACACAGGTTATTTATACATTTGTGCTTACAGTACAAATCTATATTCTGCCAGTCCAAGGTATGCAAAAGTTAAAATAGCAAATTACATAATATAATATTCAGTAGTTACAATATAGAATCAATCAATCAAGAACGTCGCTATCGGCATATTCCTATAAGTAGCGTGTGGCGTGTGGCACCCACCGACGTGGTCATCGTTTGTGGTGAGACCATTTAAAATGTATGGAAACTACCGGGATTATGCCAATGACGGCGTTTTGTGGCGTGAGGCGTGAGGCGTGTGGTCCTAACAGTAAGATTTTGATACTCAAATACTCGAGTGTCAAAATATCACTGTTAGAATTGACGAAACAATTAAAAGACCTGATAGCTCTCCTTTACCTATTGCTTGTTTTTCAATTGAGTTAAGTCGTTTTAATAAGACTAATGAGATAATATCAGCCGACTCGAATCTCGCCCAGCCCTCGCGACAACTCGTGCCCTGTTGCGACGCGCGACTCGACGTCGCATTGCATTTCTGCGCAACTTTCGCTATTTCCTTCTGAAGTCAGCAGCTAATCTGAAATTCTCGCTGGACGTTATTTATTATCGCCAGTGAATCTGATATCTTAGGAAATATGAAAGGTTTCTCAACGTATTCTGTTTCAAGTATTGTATGTAACAGAGCGGCTCTGCCACTTTTTTGAAGAGAATATTATGAAAATCTCTCTAACAGCAATTGGGGACCAGCACACCCACAAACTGCTGGTGTGTTTAAGGACATCTTCGTGCTATGAAAAACACGATATGCAGGTGTCTGAGGAAGTTCTTAAACCCGGCCCTCTCTGAAAATCCGCCCTGACCCCGGGCGTTGGAGTATGGCACGCATCACCTCATAGTTGAAGCACGGTTAGTGGTTGAAGTGACGCACGTCCCTAACAACTGAAGTGCAATTCTGTTATCTTGACATTTAATTCAATTTAACTTTTTAAATAAATTACTACTTTCCTCTTTTTTATTCGAGTGATATTTTTTGTGGTTTTATTAATCAGTATGCAGGCATAAAAAAAACGCGTAGTAAATTTTCTGACTGTGGAACTGGAGTCTGGGTAAGGGAGTTTGCAGAATTGCTGTACTGGATATAAAGGCCGGTATTTATCTGAACTTCCGTTCATCACTCTTTTCCTAATTTAATTAAGCTACAGGCATAACTTAGAAATGTGTCACCCGTTCCTAGATTTACGGTTAACAGTGATAAATGTAGAACGGCCCGCGACCGCCGTCCGCGCAGCACGTTTCGGACCGCCACCGCAATGTTTACCGTCCTCTGCGATATCTGAGAGGACGATGTACTTTGTGCTTCAATTTGCTAGAGTGCTGCTAAATATACGCTGAGAATACTTTGTTGAATATAACAATAACAAGAAAGTATTGTGTTAGACGCGCTAAGTGGAGACGCAAGATGCGACCGTTTTGTGTTGGTTGATACAACTTTATCTATTCAATCTTATGGTGCAAGACAACGGTGCTTAATATTGTATTAGATTTTATAACGGATAAAAAATTAAGCACTTAAACGGGCTCACTCAGTCTTAGAGGCTGTTAAAATCGGTCTGGAACACATACTTCATGTTTGTTGCGGCTAACTCTTAGTCCAAGCTATCCACAAAGTCACATACAAATAACTCTATGTGTTCCCAGTAACAAAAATGTGAATTAGAAACTTTCACAGAATTAAAGAAGGTTTGGTCTAACTGTCAGTAGCGTACAAAGGTCATATTCTAACTGCTATGTTACGTTAACCGTGGCCCACTGAACAAGTATCGACCCTATGATCATGTAAAATTTACAAGTTTAACAAATCAATAAAGTATGGGTGTGCCCTTCCTCGCTTTCCCTTGACCTTGGAGTCCAAATTGCCCCGACCGTAACGCGAAGGGCGCCCATTGACCGGGACCGGGTGTAATAAATACGCGGCCCAAGAACGCGCAGCTGTGGGTTTGCTAATGTGCAACTCGCTATTAATTTAGTGAGCACAACTGAGTTATAGTGCGATTCGGGCAACTCAGGGATTTAGGATTATTGTTCTTGTAAAGCCATTCGAATTAATTAAACCTCACTCTAAACAATAAAATGGAATTCTTAAAAACAAGAACCACAAAATAAGTTGAGTTATTACTTTCGTACTCTAACTAGAAAAGTATTTTATGGAGACGCTGCAACGCTTACTGACTTCAGAGTTTTACAGAAAGAACTCTGGAAAAAGCTTCTGGAAAATAAACTAGGAGAAGAAAATATAAGGACACTCACTTAAATCTAAATATTTTAAGCCAGTGACAAAACTAGAGATAAGATGGCATCCAAGTAAAAAATAACATTCCATTGATCTTTAATCCAGTATTAACTATATGTATATTTAGTGATATGTATTATTGTGTGCAGTGACGTCTGTTTTACATGCGTCTTTATTATTAATTATGATAGCTATCTTTACTAGTTTTGAAAATGACGATTTTACATAAGTGACCTACTTGTTTTTGCATCTCAGAGCACTAAATCAGTTACAGTTTCTGAAACACCGGTCAATATTATGTAAAGATCATAGATATTTAGCCTTGATTCACATGAAGAACAATTAAAATAATTTTCAATAGTATGAACATTTGCCCGTAAGCACAACGGGTTAAGATTATTTTTTCTTCTAACGAGTTTGACTACAAAATCACAGTTTCCTTATTAAGACGAAAATTTACTAACAGTATCAACCGCAGCAGAACCACACCACATACGATAGTAATCTCACTTTTCAGATCGAAAAATGTTCACTGAATATCATGAAAGTTTTCTGTGAAGCTGACGCCACAGAAGCAAGATTTACCGCTCCTGTCTGCACGAGCTCCTTCAAAATTCATAGTCGCCTGGAATCAAAGCCGAATCCAATTATTCACGGCGGTAATGAATAATGCGCAAAAACACACGTCGCCGCTCGCTCGGCTTGCTCGGCTCGCTCGCTCAGCTCATTAAGCTTTTTGCCGCGGGCGGTATGAAAGCGTTGAGATTTACTTATGTTAAAGTGAACACTACTCATTTTAAATGCGTTACACATCAGAGAACAGTTGGTTCATTTATCTACATATATTTATGTACTACTTATGTTGCAGCTATGTGTAACTAAATACAGAACGACTGAATTATGTTTTGTGTTGTTTTGATAGCTTTATTATTAGCCATTGACAGCCGATGGAATTTATGGTATGAAGCCTGAACAGAGGTTTTAAGCAAGTTGGATGAAGAGTTCATTAAGAAGAGTTAAGTTCACATATTTTTAGGGTTCCGTACCTCAAAAGGAAAAAACGGAACCCTTATAGGATCACTTTGTTGTCCGTCTGTCCGTCTGTCCGTCCGTCCGTCCGTCTGTCACGACCCTTTTTCTCAGGAACGCGTGGAGGTATGAAGCTGAAATTTATTTCAATTACTCAGATCTACTGTCCCTTGAAGCTGTGAAAAAATCAAACTTCTAAGCCAACGCAATCAAAAGATACAGCCGTTTATGCCGCAAATTTTCGACACTTGCAAGGGAATCAAAACCTACAGGGTGCTTCCCGTGAACTCAGAATCTTGAAATTTGGTAAGAAGCAACGTCTTATAGCATAGATAAAGGAAAAATTACGAAAACCATAAATTTTTAGTTACATCACATAATATATATTTTGTTAATAATTTTAAACTTACTACCCATTTCCTCATAAACGCGTAAAGGTATTAAATTGAAATTCATACCAAATACTCAGGTCTATACTACCTTTGAGCTGTAACAAAATCAAACTTCTATGTCAACGCAATCAAAAGAAACAGCAATTTAAGCTGCATATTTTGAAACTCGCAAGTACTCGCAAGGGAATCAAAACCTAAAGGGTACTTCCAGTCGACCTAGAATCTTGAAATTTGGCATGAAGCAACGTTTTATAGCACACATAAGGGTAAAATTCCGAAAACCTTAAATTATTAGTTACATTACAAAATATATATTTATTTTTTAATAAATATAAACTTATTACTTTTTTCCTCATGAACGCGTAGAGCTATCAAGTTGAAATTACACGTTATATTATAGATAAATGATATGTGTTAATATAAAATAAAGGATTACTTAAACGATAAAGAGATCTTTGTCTTAAATTTATGCTCCTCCATCTTTCCCCGTTGTAATGTTATGAATTTCATTTTGCAATAAAAATACCATAGTTATGACTCGATTGTCATAATGAACGAACTTTGTAAACCTTGCAGGTTTGTATGGAACCCTCGGTGCGCGAGTCCGACTCGCACTTAGCCGGTTTTTTTTCCTTTAATAACTTCAGTTAAAATAACACAAACAAACTATACTAGTTTGAATAACACTAACTTAGACGTTAGTGTATGTATAGTGTATCCCAAATATATTGATAGGTACTATTAACTTTATAATACAACGAGTCTTTATTGTAAACAATAATAAAATGAAAATACAGAATAATAATAATTTTTGACATTGACAAAGATTTGCAGGTGAAAATTAAATTCCGGGGTAGCTAAATTTAGAATGTAACTCTGTTCAAAATTGTGATTGATTTCAAATTATAACTTTATTTTATCCGCTGTAACAAAGTGAATGTCAACAAGGCCTGTTAATCAGTTTTGTTGACTTTTTGAGCCACGGTAATCTGCAGGGCTGGCAACCTAAGCCATTAATCATTCATCCGGCTCTGCGGAATGTACAATGGTATTTGGCAATGAAATTACACAGCAATTTGAATGAAATAAATTTACACACAGAGCAGTATTTGCCTTGAAAAATGTGCCCAGCGTTGATAGGAAGCTGCCCCACTGGGGACAGCCTAAAAATTGTAACAAAATAATGTAGTAGATTTCGGGCTTTTTTGAGTCTTGATGGTATATTGGTTGTTGTCTAAGTAATGATTTCATATCCCGCTTGATGTCCGTTGTATAACATAATAAAAGTAAAACCTTGATAAGTAGCGCTCTCATTGAATAAAAAATCATATCGTAGATTAGATTAAGAAGATTTAGATAAATTAAGATTTCGTAGAGAAGATTTAGATAAGATTCTAAAATTGTATGTACAGTTTGTTTCAAAACTGATTATTTTCAAACTTGGCTGCTTCGTCGGCCTAGTAGAATATACCTCGTAATGTTTTATTATTGTTGTAGCATTTTTCATGCAGTATCTTTACTAAAGGTCTGAAAACCAGTAAAAGACATTTGGTCATTTTGGCATCAGGCAGGACTCGAACCCGCATCTTTCGCAAACCGGGCGACTGCACTAACCAACTAAGCTACCAAGACCATTAACACACCGGCCGGATCTTTCTGGTATATTTACCCTATGAGCCAGGGTGATTTCATCAATGTTATAGGCATCCACCTCTAACACTCGGAAGAAATACTATTTCAAATATTTAACTTCCGATGAAGATGAAAAAGCTATTACTATGTTTTATTTTTGTTTTAGCATTTTCCATGCAGTATCTTTACTAAAGATCTGAAAACCAGAAAAATACATTTGGTCACGTTGGCATCAGGCAGGACTCGAACCCGCATCTTTCGCAAACCTTGTAATTACCTTGTACCTTGTAATTTCGGCAGGCCTTGAACACATATTTAATAATATCCTCCTCAACACAGCTTAGAAATATCGAAAATAACTTTTAACTGGTACAATCTATTTACGAATGGATATTTCAAACATAACTATTCATCCACCCACATGTAAATTTTAATTGCACATGAAAGTAACTCTACATTTTTCAATGTTTTTTATGGCACCAGTGTGAATAATTTGATTTCATTTAAATGTATCTTTTCAATCCTCCAGAGGTACATTATCGTATATTCAGACGTTAGCTTTTACTTTTCACGAAAAACACTTGACCTTTTAATAAAGTGCACGTAAGAGGTCGGGACACCTAATAGAATGAATATTTGAATTGCTCGTTTTGGGCTTATTTACACAATGGTTTTTGTTAGCAACTGACGTAAAAGATGAAAATTGACAACAAAAAATGTTCACTTTTCGCAAATCACAAAACTTTAATGGTTCAAGTATTTGGTCCTTAAAATTTGCAAGGAAGAATTATTTAATATTTAGAAAACACCATATTTTTAGATTTATTCGCTTATCAAAGCTTATTTAAAATGTAAATTTGCACACAAGCCCAAATCATGAGCTTTGTGCAGATAATCGGTAGCGGAGTAGCTCGAGAAAAGGAAAAACAAAAGTAAAAGTTGCGACGAATTTATCGCTATTTCGTGATTGAATAGATATATTTAGATTATTTCTCTTCTTAAGGTTTATGGCAACTAAAGCTTCATAATATGAGTCGCGTTTAAAGATCATTCCCTATTTATTTTCCAGCAAAATGCTGGTTTCTAAGCAAAGTCGATTTTGCTTTGTCCTACTAAATTGTATGCCGTATCACTGGCGCACCCTTATTAAGCCTAAAATACGCTAATTGGCAGTATGCATGCCAAATACAACTATAGGTTTGACTCGGTGCTTTTCCATAGCACTACGAGCTTTCTGTAAAAAAACGCTACCATTACAATCATGGTCTCATTATTTGTCTCAAACGGCTACAGGGAGGCTGTTGCCTCCATGGTGAAAAGAACATTCACCAAGATCTCGGCCGAGCGAATTATAACCTACAGTTGAAGGCGAGCCCATCGCCGTTATCAGGGTTGCTTGAACATTTTATCAGTGTTTTTCATCACCGCAGGGTATGAACACAGAATACAGCAGTGCTAAACCACTGCTCCTATACTCTCCAAAAACTCACTAGCGCCATCCCTCTTTTTGTGTTCTTGCTTTTATAGTTGTTTTTTAAAATTCCTCTCACAGAAACATTGCAATAGTTTTTGTAGCTAGCATAATTCACAGTGGTGAAATATTTAATGCGTGTGGATTACACGGTGCGCTGACTGTTGGTCTTTTTTAAACTAAAACGTAAATCCGTGAGGCTTTAATAAATAACTAGAAATCTTTTTGCAGTATTCATTGAACATGTTTCATATCTGTGTTTTTTTTGGGTTGTTTTCAGAGTGTTACTTGGACCATTGTACCTTCAAGAAGACAATGGTTTCAATAGACATGGACGTTTGTTTCCTCAGCATGTGAAATCGGCATCAAAATGGGCATAATATTTCAAAGCATCCGTGCATATCACTTGACGCTTACTGTACTACCTAAGATTATAAAATATCACCACTTAAGATCAGGTGAGATTGTGATTAAGAAGTCACCTACATAGGCATAATGATAGCCTTTTAGGTCGAATCTGAAGCATGACAAAAGCAACTAAGTACGAGTATATTACCAACTACTAAAGTTTCCACTCAAGTCCTGAAAAACTATTCACTAAAGTTAGAAGGTAGAATTGACATCTGATTTCATAGATAAGTTTTGAATTAAGAAACATAGGAAGACCTGATTTAGGTTTGTAAACTGGCACCTCTAAATATATCCCCTGCAAACCAGAACCCACATCATCACTGTTCTTTGATACTGCTCGGTTCAGACAAGGCCTTTATCTCGGAGTCGGCAGCCCTCACGCAGTCCGGACGCCATGGCGTGCATATTTAAAGGCCTCAGGGCTTATTTAAAGCGGGATAAAATTTTATTAACAGCTACAAGTTTCGACGCCTTGTCCGCGCCTAATGAATACTTTGAATTAATTAGCAGGTGAGTTGTCTCGTGACGGTAATTCGTTCAGGTTTTAACAATTCTTGGGAAGTGTTACGACAGTGGATGGTTAAGTAAATACATTGCGCAAGATATAGGTAGTCTTATTATATTTCAGAGCTTAAATAATGTCTGCTTGTGACCAGTGATGACTTGTGGATCAAAGACGTGGATTATTTGCTTTGGTAAGAAAAATACGTCAAGCTACACTTGTGTATAGCTTTGAAAGACAACTACAAACGTACGTCCGTACGTACTACTTAGAAAAATACGGCAATTTAATGTGCTGTGGAGAGTAACTATTCTGGGTATTTTGCAGCGGAGTCGAATGAAGAAGCGAGTGAGAAAATAGAAGTAGGTAGTGATAAACGGAGAACATAACTCGATAATCGGGAAAGCGCACACCGGCGAGATTTTTACCACACATCAATAAATAATCAAATCAATTGTTTGACATATTAAGTTGGATACTTGTTTGGAGCAGTTACTGTTTAAATGCACTTTAATTAATTTGAACAGTTTACGTAACTTTGAGAGTCCATGTCAAAAACATGAAAATATGAAGGTGCAGCGTGCATTAGTCCAGAAAATCACTACAAAAGCTCCCTCATAACCGTCTCACTCTCTGTAATGGCAAACCACAGTATCGAATAAGCGGAAATACAAAGCCAAAGTATTAGTTTGTTCCAATTCCACAGGCAGTCGGCCACGTCTGGAGTGAAAGTCGATCGGGAATCGATCAGGGCTCGTAATTGCGCTGCAATAGTAATGAACCGGCCTCACCGCGAGGTACACTGGTAATCTACGCTTCGATTTACTTCACTTGGGTACACAGCAAGTGTGATTGAGGTTCCACGAACACTTAAGGCAGTGTACTCAAATATATTTGTCATTTCCTTGTGAGGTTGCTTACACTAAATAACACTTATTTGCGTTAATTATAAAAACTAGCTGTTAACTCTACGATGTTTAGTCTAATCGGAAGCTTCAAAGCTGCTTGATAACATCAGGCGTTAAAGTTTCTTACTAGCCTTACACCTCCGACACCAATCCGCACTGAGTCCTCGCGTTGAAGTATGGTTGTAACACCTCAGAGTCAAAGTCTGGGCTGTACCTAGTAGGATGCGTATTATAAGGCAGAAGTTCACACGTCGGCAAAACGTTTTACCACCGTCCCGACTGTGTTCCCGTTTCATACCATTCAATGACATTACCAACGGCCGTCTTGAAAAGCTTCTAATATGTGAGTGACTTAATTAAATTCTCCCGTATTTTGAAACAAGAATCAGGGTAAGATAAGCATCCTCGGGCCAAATTAGTAGGCTCAGGCCCCCGGCGCCGAGGGTTTCAATTGGACGCGTAATTGAGGAGTTGGTAATCGCCGCAAATTAATAGTGAGGCCGTTAGAATAATATTTACAAGAGCGGCAAGGGGGGGGACGTAGTGGAAGCTTATTAGAGAAATAGCGAAGCTCTGTAAACGGTTTGGGGCAAATTGTTTTAGGTTGTTTTTAGTGTCTTGCTTTTAATCATTGTAATTTCCTGTTCCGAAAATATTTAGAAATAAAGATGTTTATGATTGACTAGTTTAATAAAATGGTAGCAAGTAAGTACATTGCAAAGTGTGTGCATTACGAAGTTCAATGTAAATCAATCTGCGGTGCGAGCAAGCGCTCTAGTAGAACGAGAGTTGAAATAAAAGCAGAAAAGCATCCAATGTTAATCTTACAAAGTACTGCCAGCAGAATAAAATCGATGCATTAAAACATTAAACACACGCTGCCTAGTGATTACGTAGAGTAGTGTTGCTGTTGGTAGTCGAATATCGATAGTTCAACGATAATATACCGTAGAATATTAACGTCGTGGTTGTGAACCCATAAGCGCCTCGTGGTTTTCTATGTCGCTGGATTCATTGAACATTGCGATGTCGCAATGCATACCACTAAAATGTGTCATGTCAGCGGTTGACGCTGCTACTCAAACGCGCAAATGACTTCTCACCCCTACAAATACCAATAATACTATCCATTTTTGATAATAACATTGTACCTACACAGTTTGCAAGTATGAATGTGACTATTAGATCATAGTCTAGGACTCTTAAAATAAAACTTACTATTGATACGATAAAACTACAGGGTTATGCTGAAATTTTTGCTATTAGTGTTCACTAGTAGTATCGATAACATTGCTGTACTTTAATGGTATTAATATGAACGCTATCGATAGTCTTAAAATAGAAAAGGGACTATAAACTAAAACATCGATTAAATTTACCTCGTTAATTTACCTATTTTCGTTTACTAACCCCTTAGATACTAACACTCTGAGCTATACTTGTTCGCAAATAAATGTATTATATTATTTGTTTTATTAAATATTATCGACAGTTGTCCAGCCCTAACGGTGAGTCCGCTGCGAGTCTATTCTAAAGCAACAAAGGAAGAGCGTCGGGCGCAGGGCCGCCCGCGGCGCTGCTCATTTGCCGCGCCGCTGCCTCGAGCATGCGCATGCTTGAGGCGCGGTCACACTGAAGCGGAGCGGACATTCTAGTCATAGTCATAAACTATCGACAGTTGTCCAGCACTAACGGCGAGTCCGCTGCGAGTCTATTCTAAAGCAACAAAGGAAGAGCGTCGGGCGCAGGGCCGCCCGCGGCGCTGCTCATTTGCCGCGCCGCTGCCTCGTGCATGCGCATGCTTGAGCCGCGGTCACACTGAAGCGGAGCGGACGTTCTAGTCATAGTCATAGTCATAAATTATCGACAGTTGTCCAGCACTAACGGCGAGTCCGCTGCGAGTCTATTCTAAAGCAACAAAGGAAGAGCGTCGGGCGCAGGGCCGCCCGCGGCGCTGCTCATTTGCCGCGCCGCTGCCTCGAGCATGCGCATGCTTGAGGCGCGGTCACACTGAAGCGGAGCGGACATTATAGTCATAGTCATAAATTATCGATGGTTGTTCAGCCCTAACGGTGAGTCCGCTGCGAGTCTATTCTAAAGCAACAAAGGAAGAGCGTCGGGCGCAGGGCCGCCCGCGGCGCTGCTCATTTGCCGCGCCGCTGCCTCGAGCATGCGCATGCTTGAGGCGCGGTCACACTGAAGCGGAGCGGAGATTCTAGTCATAGTCATAAATTATCGACAGTAGAGCGTCGGGCGCAGGGCCGCCCGCGGCGCTGCTCATTTGCCGTGCCGCTGCCTCGAGCATGCGCATGCTTGAGGCGCGGTCACACTGAAGCGGAGCGGACATTATAGTCATAGTCATAAATTATCGATGGTTGTTCAGCCCTAACGGTGAGTCCGCTGCGAGTCTATTCTAAAGCAACAAAGGAAGAGCGTCGGGCGCAGGGCCGCCCGCGGCGCTGCTCATTTGCCGCGCCGCTGCCTCGAGCATGCGCATGCTTGAGGCGCGGTCACACTGAAGCGGAGCGGAGATTCTAGTCATAGTCATAAATTATCGACAGTAGAGCGTCGGGCGCAGGGCCGCCCGCGGCGCTGCTCATTTGCCGCGCCGCTGCCTCGTGCATGCGCATGCTTGAGCCGCGGTCACACTGAAGCGGAGCGGACGTTCTAGTCATAGTCATAGTCATAAATTATCGACAGTTGTCCAGCACTAACGGCGAGTCCGCTGCGAGTCTATTCTAAAGCAACAAAGGAAGAGCGTCGGGCGCAGGGCCGCCCGCGGCGCTGCTCATTTGCCGCGCCGCTGCCTCGTGCATGCGCATGCTTGAGGTGCGGTCACACAGAAGCGGAGCGGACATTTTAGAAGATGTTATCCCATAGAACATACCCTCACGACCAATGATATAGATTGGTTACTTGTGCTAAATAACTGGCACCCAAAATTAGAACTTCGCACACCTGAGCAAAACATTGACAGTTAGAGACGACACTGCGCAACATTGTGTCCGTCTCGTTTGCGCTCTAGTGAATAATCATACTATCTTGTACACACGGTCGCATTATAGGTACGTACGCCAGGGAATAACTTTCGACTTCAGTTCAGTACTGAAATAACGTATCCAGCTCTTTTAAATATCATTTCTCACGACCATATCCCAAACGGGTTAGTCAGAGCCACATTGATTGTTGCCACTTTTCATCACCTCTTTTTGAATAAACATTTAGGTGCTCTTACTTTAAACTTTCGATGTCATTGTTTTCACACAAGCGATATGGCACAATATGCTCGGATTTTTCACGTTTTGTTCTCCGCTCCGCTTACGTGGGTACGCAGCCTTATGTCCGCCCGCAACTTGTCCTGCATACAGCCCTCGGTTAGTTGCATATGCATCGTCGTGTGCTGCACTTATGTTAACCGACCGACATCGTTGAATTACCGCTGTGAACCAACGCAACTCTCAGAAAAACGCGCAACACAGTGAATTTCCGCATTTTCTATCAACGGAGTTAACCGACAGTAGTTGATAAAGTTCACCATCATCATCATCATCATTATCAGCCGCAAGAAGTCCACTGCTGAACATAGGCCTCCCCCATTGATTTCCAGAGCGCCCGGTTGCGTGCGGCCTGCATCCACCGGGATCCCGCGACCTTTATCAGGTCGTCGGTCCACTCTGCGTTTGGCCTCGAATGGTCTCCAGTCCAGAACCTTTCGGCCCCAGCGGCCATCAGTTCTACCGGAGACTAGGGGCCTTGTGTGCATTGCCGTCATCATGAGGGGAATTGCCAATACTCGCCACGCTTGGCAGGCGGGTTGGCGAGCGCACCCTCTCGCGCCGCGACGCTGCTGCCCGTCGCGGCCTGTGTATTTCAGCACGCTAGTCACTCTGGATGGTTATCCCGCCATCGGTCGGCCGCCATGTCCCCGTCCGTTGGCCATCAGGACGCACCGCGTGAAGGTGAGGTGGGCTTGGAGCACTGGGATGTTGTTTGAGCTCCCTTACGTCCCCCGTTACGTACGTTGATAAAGTTGTTATTAGCAAAATCATGATAACAAACTTTGAAGTAGTAGTTTTGGTCCTAAAAAAAATAATTTCTCAAAAGGTTGTACCAAACTGAGCTCACCACTTCCGTCAAAACACGGAATTGTCAAACCCGCGAAGTTAAAATAGTCGCTAAGTTTTCTAAAGTTTTCCAATTTTCTGCGCAATTTCCTTAATTTTTCTTTTAGCAAGAATCTTGAACAAAGTATGAGAAAACTAAAAAAATATGAATCGGAAAGACTTTCTCATTGTGAGAGGAATAGAAATCCATTTTTGTATAACATGTTTTAAGATAGGTGGTTAACATGACTGACTAGCTAGTAGAATAAAGGCTATTTTGTTAACAACATGATTACACGAAGTTTTTATGCGTTTTAAGGAAAACTAAACGTAACAGCAATACAAAAGAATTGCACACTAAAACTTAAAGATATTTGTTCAAGAAAACATCAGGAATTCCGTTTCCAACACAAAGGGAGTTAAACGTGGAGGAAGTCGCGGAAATGGGGAGATACACTCGATGCGACGCGCGGAGACATACTCGTTTAATAATATTACCGGATTTTGCCGCAACAATACATGTTGATTATTTTACTTGCGTAATTCCACATTCTATGTGCAGTACAGCATTTAAAAAAAATCATTAAAGGCGTACATAACATAATTATTATAAAAACGGCCTATATACGTCGCACTGCTGGGCACAGGCCTCACCTCAACTATGAGGTGGAACGATTGTTGGAGAGGTGTAAGGTTAGTGAGCAACCTCAAAGTCAGATGTTATCAAGCCACCCTAAGGCCTCTGACTAGGCTTAATGACTGACATCTAGCGACGTCAACCGGGACCACCTGCTTAACGTGCCTTCCGAAGCACGGAGATGGCCGAAATACACATCACTAAAAAACAATCGGTCGGGGTGGTCACCCATCCCATTTCTGACCCGGCGTGTGTTGCTTTACAACAGCGATCGTCGCCGATCACGGTCACAACTGCGCCACGGGCACCTCCATTAAATGCGTATAGGAAGTTAACTACGCCTGTTTGAAGGTACATTTCTGAGATGGACTGCACATGCAAGTTAAACTGCGGTGAGCTACTATAGAGACAGAAAGATAGATAGAGAGAGAGAGATAAATAGAGAGAGAGAAATAGATAGATGGAGAGAGAGAAATAGATAAAGAGAGAAAGTCCCAGAAACCAGTAGTATCTCATGCAGTTTGCAACTGCAGTCTGCGGTCTGTGGTTAGTATCGAGCTTGCTCCCTTGGGCTTACTGCCTACAGTGAATTGAAGAGGTTGTTTGCTCGAGCCATTAACAAGGGGATTGTAAATTAATACACAATGTCGAGACGGTAGAAGTTATCGAGTTGAATGTTTTATAATAACAGCGCACTTGTAAGGAGAAAACTGAGTTGAGAATAAATGAAATTTTCAGCTATGATGGAAAACCGTAATAATAATAAATCGTAACCAGTGTGACAACAGGCAAATGGGTCACCTAATGGTAAGAAGTTACTGCCGCATATGTACACATATTGTATGGATACTATGGGGTAAAACAATTCGAGTACTTAATACCTAAAAATGCTTGAGTCACACACCATTCTTAGTATAATATGTTTCTGCTAGCGGTTTGGCTGTGCATTGTAAGATCAGTCAGTCAATCAGCCACTCACTTTCTTCATTCTATAATAATAGATGAGGAGGTAGGAGGTGCCCGTGGCGCAGTTGTAACAGTGATCGGCGACGATCGCTGCTGTAAAGCAACCCACGCCGGGTCGGAAATGGGATGGGTAACCACCGCGAACGAAATTTAGTGATGTATTTTTCAGGCATCTCCGTGCTTCGGAAGGCACGTTAAGCAGTTGGTCCTGGTTGACGTCGCTAGATGTCAGTCGTTCAACCTAGTCAGAGGCCTCACATCTGACGATAAGGTTGCTCACAAACCTTACAGCCCTCCAACAATCCGCACTGGGCCCGCGTGTTGGAGTAAGGCTTGCACCACCTCATAGTTGAGGTGAGGCCTGTGTCCAGCAGTGGGATGAATATAGGCCGTTTATGTTAAATAATCCGAAAATTGAATTCTCTCTTAATAGCAAAACGAGCCCTTAACGACAGCGCTAAGCGAGCGTTACGGCATTTGGCACATCCGCGCCGCGATTACTCATCGGCAAACGACGACTAATTAAATACGAATTACGAACCAACTCCGGCCCTGTACTTGTGTAGTGATCGTAGTGGGAGCATTAAGCTCGCCTTTTGTTTTCATTTTAGTGCGGTGAAGAATAAAATAAATAGACACCGCTCCTGGCAGCGTTGCGGTGCGGCGCCATTACTGAAGTAATGTTATTCTGTTGCAATTGCGATTTGAAACCATTCGAGAGGAAGTACTTAGGGTCAAGTATTTATAATCAATGAACATCAATTGGCTACATAGTAACCGATACTTGTTTAGATAATTTATATAATGAATAATGCTAATTATGTTATGTTGAAGAGGGTACTGAGAAGAACCGGCAACAAACTCAGCATTGCCGGTTCCTCTCAGTATAGAAACAATTTTCCGCCACCAGTGGTGGTTTGTAAATACCTAATTTAGCTTCAATTTTTAACAGCTGTGTAGACCAAGGTCAATTTCCTAATTTAATGAAATTAAGTAAAGTTATACCTCTTTTAAAATCAGGTGAAAAAAGTGACCCATCTAACTATAGACCTATTTCAATACTACCAGCATTAAGTAAAATTTTCGAAAAAAATATTATGAATCAGTTACTCTCTCATTTCTCTTTAAATAAGCTATTACATGAAAAGCAATTTGGATTTACTAAGAATAGAAGCACAACTGATGCAGGAATTGCACTAATGAAACATATATTCGATGCGTGGGAAGGCAAGCTAGATGCAATAGGAGTTTTTTGTGATTTATCTAAAGCTTTCGATTGCGTAGACCATGAGATCCTACTGATTAAGCTGAGACATTACGGTGTGTCAAACATGTCACTTAGCCTGATAAAATCCTATCTCACAGACAGGATTCAAAAAGTGAGTGTCAACGGCACGAACTCTTCCGGTGCCACCATACGTATGGGAGTGCCCCAGGGATCAATATTAGGACCCCTGCTTTTCTTAATTTATGTAAATGACCTTCCTTTCGGTGTAAAAGGAGTATGTGAGATTGTATTATTTGCTGATGACACCTCGTTGATATTTAAAGTCGGCAGAGGTACAAACGCATTTGACGACGTAAATAATACTCTTTCAAAAGTAGTGCGTTGGTTCACTAGTAATAATTTATTACTTAATGCCAAGAAAACTAAATGCATCAAATTTTCCATGCCTAATGTTAAACAGGCTGAAATTGTTGTAAATATGAACGATGAACCACTAGAAATTGCGAATTCCACTGTATTCTTAGGAGTCACTTTAGATTCCCAATTACAGTGGGGTCCGCATATTACGTCCCTGGCAGGAAGACTTAGTTCGGCTGCTTATGCAGTAAGAAAAATAAGACTGTTGACTGATGTTAAAACAGCTAGATTAGTTTATTTCAGCTATTTTCATAGTGTAATGTCGTATGGACTAATGTTGTGGGGGTCAGCGGCGGACATAAATACTATTTTTGTACTTCAAAAAAGAGCCGTTCGCTCCATATACGGCCTTAGACCACGCGACTCGCTCCGAGAAGTATTTAAGGAGATAAATATATTAACTGTACACTCTCAATACATTTATGACAACATAATGTACGTACGCAAAAATTTGCACCTTTTCAAGAAGAATTGTGATAGTCATAAATTCAATACAAGAAACAAGAACAAACTTGTAAATCCTAATCTTAGATTTCATAAAGTAGGAAAATCATTTGTGGGTCAATGTGTAAAATTCTTTAATAAAGTACCTCAAAGTCTTGTTGAACTACCCCTTCACAAGTTTAAATCGCAAATTAAAGAAACTTTAATGAAACGAGGTTATTACAATGTAAAAGATTACTTGAACGACAAGGATTTGTGGTCATCTCAGAAATAGTCTGCTCCTCTGCACATCATGTATTTTGACTTTACTGTTGTTACTCTGTTATCGCAATTATTGTAAACAAACAAGATTAAAAAAGAGTAACTACCGAGTTTCTTGCCGGTTTCTTCTCGGTAGAATCAACACCTCCGAACCGGTGGTAGAATCACATTATTACTTTTTAATTTTTATGTTGTGACTTGTCATAAGTGCTTTTTAATAAGTTTACATGAATAAATACTATTTTTACTTTACTTTACTTTTACTTTACTTTAAATGATTTTTTATTATTTTCATTAGAGTAATTATGTGTTGGTATTATTTAGTGTATTTTTGTTTGGTTAATGAGTGATAATTTCAACGTATTTACTTGTAAGAGTTCCATTCATAAAAGAAAAACCATTTTTGATTGATTCGTTAGCCTCCAATTCAAAAACGTTGATGGAACTTAGGCAGCCTGAACTAGTTTTAGCTGTCACTTGGAGTTCTACGATAGAGACACTACAAGTCATATTAAGTTTGAAGGCGAGCTTAACTTCGATTGACATAAGGTATAGTTTTGATAAGTGCTGACAGAGTTCACCATCTTCTCCAGTCTCAAACCATTCAAAGTTCAAACAGTCTTGTTACTTTATCAATTAATATATTTCTTTAAACTTTCATGGTTACTAACAATTAAATCGTAAAATACGGGATTGCTACTTTCTTATTTGTTTTGAGTTTCCCGAGCACCCATCCCACTCGCAAGATAGTTACTCCGTGACCATGGTGCTTGAAACAGTGCCGAAATATCGAAAACTCAAAACAAGTAAGTAAGGTACATGGCAGCAATCCCGTATTTTACGATTTGAGCATATCAAGTAAACAAAAAAAACAATTCTCGCTTTTCTTTTTTACA
Source organism: Udea ferrugalis (assembly GCA_950022985.1). Lineage (NCBI taxonomy): Eukaryota > Metazoa > Arthropoda > Insecta > Lepidoptera > Crambidae > Udea > Udea ferrugalis. The sequence continues at coordinate 16,417,644 of OX465531.1, read as the reverse complement.
GTAAGCCCCTCGGTCTTAAAGCAATCAACTAACGCGTAATCAAAGTATTGCAATCAAGTGCCCATCGGAACGAAGAGAAGGAGATAGTGCCGTATATCTGTGGAGTGTGACGTAGTGTACTGCGGCCGGCGCCGAGCAAATGCGCAACTCGGTATTAAGACGGAATTGCCAGCTGAAAGAAGTAAATTTATTTCCGCTATATTGTTGAAGTTGCACACACCAGACTCCGGTATTACGTAACCTGCCACGCGACCTGCACCTTAAATTTCCTTCCATACGGTACAATTTAGAGCTACAGACGAGGTTCCAACTTATACCGTGTGTTGGAGGCAGGAGCGCTCCAAAACGGATTCCCTTTACAATATTTCTTTTCCAGTTCGAATGAGAATTTCCCGCGGCGACGCGAACTATTCATGTGCCCGAAGAGAGGAATTTATCACGAGATTTTTTAAGTTCTATTCGGATCGGAGTTTAAATATTCAAATGATATCGGCGGAGGGCATCGCCATTGAATGCGCTGCCTCACGGAAAACAAAGACAGTGTTCCGGCAGTAGCACTTTATTATTTAGGTGAACAGGTTAAATGGCGTCGTGACAACTGTTCTACACAGGTTAAGCTATTTAGATTCAGTCGATGGTGGCCGAGCTTATTCATCTTTATGGGAAAGATATTAGGAAAGGAAGCGAATGTAATACCAAGATTTAAAATTATAATTTTATAGAATGGATTTTGTTCATCATCATAAGCTTATTCGACATTGTTATTATAACTACTTAGTATCCATATCAGGTTCTAACACATAGAGCAGTACTTGTTTTTTTCTGTAGATTTTTATTATATTTAATAAACTGTAACTGTGCAAATATAACATTCAAAACTGAATGTCAACTTATTATTTACGAGAAGAAATGTGTCAGAGTTCTATTATTATTATTTATCGTCATCTGTCACATGTGTTATTTGTGAGCGTGTTGTCGCCCGTAGTTATTGATAATCCGTCGCGCGCTTCCGCTTTCCGCTTTTCCGCTCGATCGCTCGCTCACCTTTGATCGCTCATTCGCGTTGCTCCGCCTAAATTGCTCTTTTTCATAGACTGTCTTGGTAAATACAAACACGTGTAAACGAGGCAACAAAACAATTTTGTTCAAATAATACCATCTATATTTATGTTTGTGTTGATTGTTGAATAATATCTAAGTGTCTGTCGTAGGCCAGTCGTTGAAGCGGTCTCATCAGTACGCTGACATTTCTATCTGCTTTTGTAATATCCGTCAAATCGATGAAAGTTTGACGATGTGTCCACAAGATTGATAAACTCAAAAGTCCATGGTTTTCTGATGTTATACTAAAGCATTTTCCGCCGCAAATCTGAGACAGATTGCTTTTTGCTTTTACTATCATAGTCTTGGATTTTTTGAGATTCCGCCATCTCTTTTACAGACACTGTAGCCAGACTGCAAACAGGGGAATAATACACATTTTTTTCTATTATTTGGTTTTGTTTGATTATTATGTATTATTCAATTGAATGATATATTTAGCATAATATCGCCTTGCTCGCTTGGCTGATAGCTTTTTTGTGAAAGATGAATTCAGTTTCCCGACTTCCTTCCTCAAAGACTATTTTTTTATCAACAAATCAATTCGTGTAAAGCTATTTATTAAATTGTAATCCTACTTAGTTAAGATGTTCAAAATTAGCAAGCTCGAATGCCTGATGCGATTCTAAATTGCTGCTATTATTTATCAGAAACGTAGTGGAATAAGCGTCGTTTTGATAAGAAGATCTGAAAACACACTTCAAAGAATCACCCACTGGTACTTCAGAACTAAGTATTTAGGAATCAGTCAAAGGGCAATTGCTGACCCACTTGTTTATCTTTTCTAAGGTAATTTAAACTTACACATCGATTTTAAAACTGTAAGTTTACAAATTTCTACTAGCGGCATAGTCGTAAGAACTCGAAACCACAGGAATCCTGGAATAAATATCCAGGTCGAGCATAGGTTGCTGTGATTAGATTTTCTTGTACCATAGTCCAGGCTCTCACTGATTTCACCCTTGATAATGACGATGCTGTGTTTAAAATCAATGAACATTTTATCTTGTTCAATAAGGTCCTTTTATTTTTCTATCAGATTTTTTTGTAATTATATATATTTTTTATCGTGGTGTTCAAGATGACCTCACTACACCTGATGGGAAGCAGCCGTGAGGTCCAGATATGGGGTTGTCAAGCCCAGTAATGGAGAACTACCTTGCTGGTCAATCTCATTTTGCATTTAATAATGGTTTTAAAAGTCTCGAAATAACGACTACATTCACACAATAGACCAGTTATAACTGGTCTTGGTCGTTATTTCGACACTTTTAAATCCATGAGAGGTCAATGAAATTTGAAACAACAATTTAAAAGTGTAGAAAAATCCAAGTCGCACGGCAATTTGCTCGTTATGTTCCTTTGTGCGAGGAGTAGTCAGTCGGAGGTGTTGTTCCTTGCTCCTCCAGCTCTTGAGATTTTCTCTCCACTTTGTAGCAGGACCTCGCAACGAACGACACTCCCGACGCGAATTTAGACAAAGAAAATATTCTTACTTTCCCAACCAACCAATTCACTTAAACATTATTTCGACCGCTCGCAGCGCGATGTTGCGCCATTTATTTGATATTCAAATTTTGTTAGGTCAAAAGAAAATGGATTGGCAGAGGAATGGGTGTCGTCGGAAGATTTTTTCATTCAAAGGGCACACGTCATGTTTCGGCGGGTGATCGATCTTGTTGGTGCTTATAACATTTTGCGTTTTTGAGGTTCCATTGGATGTCGTGGGCTGAATAACCGAGTGTTCATTATTTAGAGCGTTTTTATTTCCTTTTTTTTCATTTTGGAACTCAGAAAAGCTAGTTAGAACCTACAAAAAATACCTTGTGATTAGACTCATTATGATAAAACCATATCTTGTGTGGCTGCCACTGAGTCAATCTAATACAGATTAGATTGACTCAGTGGCAGCCTGCGACAGTGAACCGTGAATATTTTAGGTTAAAACATGGAAATGGAACATTGAAAGGAAGGATTTTGTATTTGATAAAGCGTGTGCTACCTATAAGTATTACCAACAGGTACACAACTGGTTTTGGAACTTAGTGTGCTTACAGCACCAAAGCCTATTTGAACTAGTGATAATGAGACAATCAATTAATATATTTAGGTCGACGAGAGCTACTAGTAAAGTTTCTTAATGTAAAGCAGTCCATTTAATAACAGCTCACTTTTCTCGCGGTTGCGGTCCAACGATTTAAAATGTAGAATTAAGTCTTTAAAAAGTAACACACCACATCCTACACTTCAAATGTGACAGTAATTTATGTAAGTTTCTAAACCCTTGGCCATACATTACGGTGTGACGTCACCGGTCGCAAGTTTTACGCGACCGCGTCGCAGGTGCGTCGAGCGATAACATTACGTTAAGTTCATCATTAAAATAATGATCCGTCAGGGGCAGGCTGCGGCGGCGAGGGGGGAAGGGGGGGGGGAGGCTCGACCCAAAGGATGAGGAAGGTAAAGTCCGCAGGGAATTTTGTCATTTTGACGGAGGTACAAAGGGACAAGCGGCCGATTCGCACAACACTGGCAGCGCCTTTATAATAATATGTAATTGAATTCCAGTTCCACAAACGAGATGCGATTTAGCTCCCACACTTGGGTTTTGTTTACTTAAACAGCAATTATACATTTCAAAGACAAATCTCTCATTCATTATGATTGTCAATTAATTCAGCATCATTTATAATTAGTTGCTGCAATATTCATATCTCTTGGATATCGTTAACATAGTTATCTAAGTATGAAGCAACAAATTAAAAGCTGTAACTTTCCAGAATTTTGGGTACTGATACGAGAATGCTTACTCGTATTACAATGCATATTCAAATACTTACATCAATGATCAATAATGATGTGTCTTCTCCAGAGTCGCCTCTCATCATATCCTACGTGGCTAGACATATGTGTACGTGAAGATTGAATGTATGCCAATGAATATGCCATAAGATGGTAAAATTTTGGTCACGAAGAATATACAGCCATGGAAATGACGCAAAAAGCTATACAGCCCAAAAGTGTATGAGCTGTCTTAAGTGGAATTGAAGTTGTAACCTCCGGTGCTACAGGAAGTGAATATTCACTTCCTATTCTTAAAAATTACGCTCATCTACAATAGAAAGGGAATCGTGCCAATGAGAGAACCAAACTTTCCAATTACATTTTTACATTCAGCACTAGTTGTGTTAAAAGCACAAAACTCATTTGGTATACAAATACAAACAGCAAGTCCAGAAACTTGGAAAATGCACTAAACTTTCCGTTCTATATTTCCAAAAGTGGGTTAACAATATTTATTGCTCTAGAAAAATATTCCAAGTCGTTTAAAAGAAATTGTATCTGAGCGAAGTTGGAGGAAAAATGTCATTGATATCTCTAAACCGTTCATCAAAATATTCTTTTCAAGGCTTCCTCGCTCCGCTCGCCTCCTAACTCTCTACAGGAAAGACTTAAATAAATGAAATATTCAATGTGAGAGGCTACTACTCTTTACGTGGAAGTAATTTAGAAGAGGAAAGCTTTTTCGTCAATATTAGAAAGTTTCCATAAACTAAGCAGATTACGAAGTCTTATGACTATCAAGTTTTTCAAGTGAGTTCATAATGGACGGTACATTTCCTCAAGAAAGTACTTCAAACAGATATGTGTAGGTAGCACGTTTAGGTATTTTATTACTTCTTTATATTTTTTGCTTTTATGAGTTTGTGTTTATATCATTTTGATTATTCTTTATAAGGTTGGTTTATTTTAAAAAAAATATCATACGCGTAAGGTTTGAATCTTACCTAAATTATAAATCACCTAATACCTATATTGAGTTTCATTACGTGATATTTACCAAAATCAATCACCATAATATAAAAAACCCGGCATACCTCAGATTTGCAATAAACTACAAGTTTGACTAACTATTACTAAAATACTATGGTTGGCATACTTGTAAGTTTCCACAAGCAGCATTTAGTGAAATAGTCAAGTGAAGTAGAACGTCACCACCGGTAACGCTGGTAATGAGTTGAGTCGCAAGTCTCCATGAGTCGCAGTGAGCCACCCCGGCCACCGCGAGCTACCGCGAGCCACCGCGAGCCGCGCAGCGCACTGCGAATGCAAATGCAACTGAAGTATTTCATGAGGTGCTTCTGTTACATTTTAAGTTCATTTCACTGACGAAAATAAGCTGTTTCTTACATAAACTTTGATATTTTTCAATACAATGAGGTGAATACCATATCAAAAGCTGTTATCGTAGATTCCGTGTTATATCTTGCTCAAGCCAGCAACTAATAGACAAAGAAAACATAAAGGAAAACCTGTAACCATTACAAGGCGTCAACATTTGAAAAGGTAGTTCGTAAAACGGAACGCAATCATTTTTTTAATTTTTTTGGGAAAGCTTTCTACGCAATAAAACTTACATCTAACATGGTATGGTTCTACTTTTCTGGAGGCATAATTACATAATAAAAAACACTAAATTTTAATTTAATTCTCACAAGACTCAAAGGCCGAGATGTCTGGAAACTTCGATCGTGTCTTGGGACTTGGCGACTGTCGAGATATCCGAACCCATATTAGGGCTGCTATTCTTGTCCTTTTATTACCTGGAAATAGTTTTTAACATAAAGTCTTATTTTATTCGTATACAAACAGATATTCAAAACGGTACACATTTAAGACAGAAACAAAATTTCATCTCTAAAAAATAATTTCTTCCAGACCACTATCTGACAGGAGAGTTATAAAAAGCTAGTTAGGAATAGATTCAAAATATTCGGCAGATACAAAATTAAATAATTAGTAACAAAAAATGAATAAGTAACGGAATTGCCATTCGGGGCTCAATTTTTATTTATTTTTTTTATGTAGGAGGGAGCAAACGAGCTTGAGGGTCACCTGATGGGAAGTGATCACCTCAGCCCATGGACAACCGCAACACCACTGGTGCCACCGCTGTGTTGCTTGCCTTTTAGGAAGGAATACGCTTTTTAGGGTTCCGTACTTCAAAAGGAAAAAACGGAACCCTTGTAGGATCACTTTGTTGTCCGTCTGTCCGTCCGTCCGTCCGTCTGTCAAGACCCTTTTTCTCAGGAACGCGTGGAGGTATTAAATTGAAATTCATACCAAATACTCAGGTCTATAATGCCTTTAAGCTGTAACAAAATCAAACTTCTATGTCAACGCAATCAAAAGAAACAGCAATTTAAGCTGCATATTTTGAAACTCGCAAGTACTCGCAAGGGAATCAAAACCTAAAGGATACTTCCAGTCGACCTAGAATCTTGAAATTGGCATGAAGCAACGTTTTATAGCACACATAAAGGAAAAATTCCGAAAACCTTAAATTTTTAGTTACATTACAAAATATATATTTATTTTTTTAAGAAATATAATCTTATTACTTTTTTCCTCATGAGCGCGTAGAGCTATCAAGTTGAAATTCATATCAAATACTTAGATCTAATTGCCTTTAACCCGTGAAAAAAAAAATTTAAGTCAAAGCAAAAACGTTGAAGAAGAATATAATCAGCGCCTGTGCCTAGCATTTGTGGACTATGAGAAGGCCTTTGACTCGATTGAAATCTGGTCTGTTCTGGAGTCCCTGCAGCGATGCCAAGTAGATTGGCGATACATCAAAGTGATGAGATGTCTTTACGAAGCAGCCACTATGTCCGTCCAAATCCAGAATCAGCAAACAAGTCCTATACCGTTGCATCGAGGTGTGAGACAAGGGGATGTTATCTCCCCGAAATTGTTCTCAAATGCTATGGAGGATATGTTCAAGACGCTGAACTGGAAAGGACGTGGCATCAACATCAATGGTGAGTACATCTCTCACTTGCGATTTGCTGACGACATCGTCCTCGTGGCAGAAACGCTGCAGGACCTACAACAGATGCTGAATGACCTGGCTGACTCTTCTGTGCGCATCGGTCTACGGATGAACTTGGACAAAACCAAGGTCATGTTCAATGAACATGTACTACCGGAACCGATTGTGTAACACGGCGCCGTTCTCGAAGTTGTTCAAAAATATGTGTACCTCGGGCAGACATTGCAGTTAGGAAACAACTTCGAGGACGAGGTGAATAGAAGAATTCAGTTGGGTTGGGCAGCGTTTGGGAAGCTACGTCGAGTCTTCACATCGTCGATCCCACAGTGCCTAAAGACAAAAGTCTTCAATCAGTGCGTCCTACCCGTCATGACATACGGAGCCGAAACGTGGACACTAACGGCACGGCTGGTCCACAAATTTAAAGTCACTCAGCGGGCTATGGAGAGGGCTATGCTCGGCGTTTCTCTGCGAGATCAAATCAGAAATGAGGTGATACGGCAGAGAACCAAGGTTATCGACATAGCCCACCGGATTAGCAAGCTGAAGTGGCAGTGGGCTGGCCATGTTAGCCGTAGAACCGACAACCGTTGGAGTAAACGTGTTCTTGAGTGGAGACCGCGTCTCGGCAAGCGTAGTGTAGGACGTCCTCAGGCAGGGTGGAGTGATGATCTGCGCAGGATGGCTGGCAGGAGCTGGATGCGAGCAACCGAAGATCGAGTACAGTGGCGTGCAAAAGGAGAGGCCTATGTTCAGCAGTGGACTACAACAGGCTGATGATGATGATGATGATGCAAAAACGTTTTGCAATAAAAATACCATAGTTATGACTCGATTGTCGTAATGAACGAACTTTGTAAACCTTGCAGGTTTGTACGGAACCCTCGGTGCGCGAGTCCGACTCGCACTTGGCCGGTTTTTTTCTTGTCGTATCTCTCCGGAAACACCGCCGCTAGTAAAAATATACTTTAATAATTTTTATTTTTATTTATTAGGTAAAGTCACAGATAACAGATTATGAAATATCTTGTTAACAATTGGTATTACATCGTTTTAAATCGGACACCCATTTACGACAATACACAGCTTATGTTAGTAAATAGAATTAAATAATTTCTGAAGCAGGAAAATGTAACTTCTAATTGGATTACTAAAAAAAAATCGCATATTTTTATCAATAATTCAATTACTAAACCCCGCCTGGGTAGTCATTTAAATTACCCTTCCACTTACTATGTTTTAGGCCTTCGAAAAGTAAAAAGTATTCCTTTTAATATTAATAGGTACAAAACCACATTTTATTCTCAAAAAAAAACTTGTTAAAACGTTTTTGTCGGTTTTAAATCATGTCGCAAAGACTTTTTCAACTTTTTGTCATGTCCTGATAATAAAGCACACATACTCTCTAGAATTTAAAAACTCTTCCAAATAGCATTACTCTGCGTGCGACCGAGCTCCGCTACAGCACTGGAGCTGGGCGTTTTAATGAAGCACTAAAACTAGTGGCTCGTTTGTAGCAGCACCATGAAAAAGTTACGCCGCCGCTAGTTACGTGCTACGAGACTACGAGGCTACGAGCTACGGCGCTACGCGGTCTGCAGTACAAGCTACGGCGAGCTAGAACGAGTTCCGACTGTGTGTATTTGTTCGGTAATTTATTCACGTGGTTAACACCATACATTCATTACGATGAATGTACTCGTAATAAGTTACGAGTAGAAAAAAAAAGTTTATGCGTCCGCTCAGGTGCATTCGATTGTCAGAACCGCTGAACATGTTCTGCTTGAAGAAATAGATTTTAACAGTAAAATAAAATAATCTCCTTTTTTTGATAAGCTGACAAGAAGATGCTTAAATTCTAAATCCCTAGTACCTAAGTACTAAAGCAACTACTTGTGCGAAGCTTGATTGAATGAAAATAAAAAAACGTATAACCTACTTCGTTTATCAAATGTGTCTTCTAAGTATTAAGTAAAAGGGCAGTTTAGCGTCGGTAAAAGACGATGACGTATGACGTTTCAAACTCGCAATTTAAAAATGAGTGAACAAAAATGACTGAACCGTTTTCTGTAACCATTCTCTCTTTTTTATATTAACGTCTCATACATGCTTGTAATAAGCTTAAATGAAAAAATGTTTTTATGTTTTTCACTTTTACTTATTTTTTACTTTAGAATAGAATATAATAGAAAAACGTTTACTGATACATACATTTACTTCAACTAAGCAAAAGATTTGTCTTACTATTTCTGCTACATTTTTGTTCCCAAAGCTCTGTTTCTCATTACCCAAACTAGCGGTACATTCCGCTGCGCGCTCCCGCACTGCAGTCGGCTACGCGACGCCCAAGCTTGTTAGTGTTTAGTTTTTGCTGCCTTTCGCGACTAATTCCTCGCAAGTAATTTGACTTTTTAATTGAGCCACTAAATGAAATTCCTCTTCGAACTGGGACACACACCGGCGTCCTGTGTCCCGTGCTGAATCTCGTTAAAGTCAAACAGAGCGAAATAAAAACAAACTAAACATTCAAATGTCACCCAGGAGAACGGAATACAAAGCGCAATGAACTTTTTTAGGAGTTACAAAACAGAAGGGGTTTTAAAGCAGAATGTACGGGTAGGTAGACGCTAAACGCATTGATACACAGGATATTTATAAAATCCATTGTAGCAGTAGAATACAAAAAAAACAAGGTCATTAGAGATAAGTTGGCTGGAATTGTAAGAAATAGATATGGACGGTTCGCAATCATTGTATATGAAGGAGAGTAGAAATTTGTAATCAATAATTGATCTGTGTATTTAATCGTAAAGGATGACTTGCTACTAAAAGAGTAGGTATCATCATTACCGGAATATTTTATTGATAGTTTTTTGCTAATTTTGTTTGTTTTTAACTTCAAAAACCATTTTTTTATTCCTCTCTCTAGTCTTTTCTTATATTGTAAAAAGCAATTTTGTTAAAAAAAAAACACTTGATGATCATTACTTTTTATGATTCACTATCATGTCTGCCTCTTTCAATTGTTTTTACATAATCAACCAAATTATTAACCTGCCAATTTGCATGCTGTAACATTTTGTGCCACTATCTAAACCCAATAGAAATTCGATTTGCAGCTGTGACGCGGATGGGCCGACTAAATAATGGTTGATTCAGCAATAGACAGCGCTGTATCGCAGCGGACAGCGCACCAGTGCAGCTGCGCCGGCTCGTGTCATGGTCTCGCGTCGCATCAGTGGCGGTAGGGATGACCAAAAAAAAGAAAAGCGTTTTTGACTGGAGGTACTTTTGATATAGGGTGTGATTCTGACTGAAGCTAACAGTAATTTTGCCTGTACGTTTGAGCCCCGAAAATAAGTTTTTGCACAAGGGCAAAGAGGATCGGAAATGGGTAACCTATCATGCCCTTGACCGTAAATGCTTCGCTACTATGTGCTTTAAAGACAGAATACTTAGGTCATTTCGGCCCTGACTAAGTTAGTGAGAACAGACTTTTGTAACCATCTTAAATACCAATGACCAAAAACATTGAGTAAATCTTGATTCCTACCAAGAGCTGTTTGTTGTTTGAAAAAAATGTTTTTGAGCAAATGATTCATCTCACTTAAGAGGATTATAAACTATACCTAAGACGTATTCCTACACATTGCAGGTATAGTTCATAACCCATGAGATTGATCATGAGATTGACCAGCAAAGTAGTCCTCAATTACTGTGCTTGTCAACCCCATATCTGGACCTCACGGCTGCTTCCCATCAGGTGGAGTGAGGTTATCTTGAAGACCACTATATTAACAATTTTAAAATAGTGCATAATCTTGTTTTTGTTACATTTTTACGTGAAAAAGAAACATGAGATAAATTCTTAAAATCGAATTCTTAGAAATGTAGGCTACTTTAGTAATGTACATTTCATGAATGCATGCCCACTATTCCACAAAGAGCGGCAACCCTGCTGATAGCGCTAACGCACTGATAAAAGATGAGTCTGTCGCATGTCGCCGCATGTAACGAGCGGCCGAGCGTGGCGTGACACGACTGTGTTACTGTAACGCACGCGTGTAACGGAGAACATTCCCACGCAAAACGGCCTGCTTCAGTAATCGCCTGGAACACGCACGCATATGTAACGAAAAACTTTCCAGATAGATGTTAGTTCGAAAAAACAGTTTATCTTCAGACGAAAAGTTTGACGTAGGAATAAATTGAGATTAACTCAAGATTGAATCACTTTTTCTTTGAATGTGAAAGAGTAAACTCCAAGTTCGCTGCGATTAAACTCTTTACATAGAAAAAGACTAATAAAAATGCTAAATCCAATACAAACTCAATTTACTCAACTTATCGTAGGAGCGTTAAGAGGTCAGAACTATAGTTCTAATTTTCACAGCAAATTCTCTGCAAACAATTCCAGCTAAAGTGTGGGTTTTATGGGTCGTTATAACGGCTTATATTAAACCACAGATTAATAAAAAGTTATAGTAGTACTTAACTTTATTGTCCATGACGAGACTTTACAATATAAAAACTCATAATATTATGCTGACACTTTTCTGATCCAACAACCGACCTTCAAATGTTAGGTAGGTTTTATGTACCTACTTATAAGCATTGATATATTCTAAAGTGAAAAACATCGTATGTTCATCCAAAAACATGACTGATTTCTATTCAGGTACACCTACAATACTTTGATAATAACTATGCTCTAACGTTGCGTTTCTTTTTATGAAAACGGGTAAAACGGCGCCCACTGAAGCCTTCTTAATAAAGTGATTTGCCACGTCCTCCATTACCTTCCGCTGAGCGGCAGTAGATATTGTTGGTGCAAGCAATCCTGCCCTAATGGCTGCCATAACGTCGCGCAAGAGTTACAGCATCCGAGATTGCCGACGAACAAACGCTTTGGCACCGGCTTGTCTGAGATAATACTGGGCTCAGAAATATTCGCCTAATTGGTACACTGGCTCAACTACCTAATAAGGCTAAATTAGAATATTAGATTAACTAGCGCTGTGAAAGATATCAAAAAAGATATTAAAAACTTCAGGCAGTTAACCTCGGCCGAAAAGTTGTTTTTAGATACAAAATTTGCAAGCCAACTAGCATTTTAAGAACTTATTTATAAAAAGTAAGTAACTTTTAAAATTGATGACAATATTGTCCAAACTTACCAAGACAGCTGCTCAAAATGAAATTGTATTTATAAAAAGATATTATTAGAAACTTAAGAAGTGTAATTTGTTTGTTGCTAAATATCTATTATTTAAAATAATAATAATCAAGAGCATTGTTTCAAACAAAACCCTGGAAAACCATAAGTAAATTCCAATCACGCAGTGTTGTGTTCTTATTAGAGAGTGAATATCAGAAGTAGCCATAACTCGCCTTGCTGACCACAAGTTCACCTGATCTTATAGGGTCACCAATGCGTAACCACTTAGTATGAAGCAGTTCGCATGCTTGCTTGTAATCGACGATGTGAACTAATAGGGGTCACGCCCCTTTACCTAATCCTGCAGCTTATGTATACCTGCTGTAATACTAAAACGACAACTTTATTAGGGCCACTGCTGGGCACAAGTCACACTGAGTTATACCTTCTCAAACACTTGGACTCAGTGTATATTGTTGGAGGGGTGTAAGGTTAGTGAAATGTTACTGTCTAATGGTATCAAGCCACCTCAAAGCCTGCAACTAGGCTTGACCACGTCTAGCGTTCTTTTCGGAGCACGGAGAACACTGAAAAACTCTTTACTAAACTTTTAGGTTACACCTTTCATGCACTACCTGGCATGCGTAGCTTCACAACGTGTTATCGCAATTTGCCTATAAACTGTTCCATTATTATTTTTGTGAAAATCTATGACATAAAATAGTTCTATTCTATTCTGACAGTACAGTGACAACTGAGCTACAGGCACCTCCGCTTTTTATTCTCACCTGAGCTGTAACCACGCAAGAGTCACATATTATTTTCATTTCACAAACGTTCAACATTTTTCACAGACATCATTCACAACATTGTTTCCGGTGAAACATCTCTAATAAATTGTTTTTGCGTCAGACAACACCGCTCCATGTAATATTCATCTCCTCGCAAAGACGCCTCGTGAATATTCAGCGTTCGAGGAGCAATTGGTTTACGGTTGGCAATTAATTATAATGCTTTAATGACAGCCGGGCGTGCTAGTTTCCAATGTAATTGCTTCTTAAGTTGGTAAGAAGGTGCTAGCGAGTGGAGCTAGCGGGAATTTCTCACGGAAAATTGCTCTGGATCGGGAAATAATTCTGTCTAGTCGGCAACGAGAACGTCTTGCGAACGAACCTCTGCTTTAGTTGACTATACTACTAGCGCAGTCTGCTACAGTAATAGAACAGTCGATAAGACTAGAATTAAGACATTTCTCAAGTTGGTTTCAGGAAAAAGATAGACAGAAATAACATACATTCCTACTATCTATACATAACGTGACTCTACCACCGTTGACGTTAAGTTTTACTGTACTGCGGAAAACTGGCAAGATACTCATACATTACTTTTTTGAACATGTTCTGTAAAATAATGGGCTAGGAAATAACAATTATGAATTTGAAAAATAGACGTCTGCTTAACAATTAACAACCGATCTCAAATACCCTTGTTTGTTCTAAATGTTAACGATACTGCAATTGTGGTCCAGCTGCTAATCCGACAGGCCACTCACGCATATGATTACACCGGCGTCAGTCACACTCGCGCGGAACTCGAACCTGTGTTAATCACGCCCTGTGGGAGAACACGTAATTGCAGAGCGACGGTTATGTGATTACGATTCGGAATGTTATCGTTACAACAGCTAGTTGGATATCTAAATCGCTAAGGCTCTGGACAGACTTGCGTTTTGCAGGCGCAATGTTTCAACGTTTATTCGTCGCACCCTTAGTGGGGATTTTAAGGTTAGTGACATGTAAACCTTGCCGTCATCCAGCAATGTCAGCAAGGAACCAACAAAGTACCTATCATCATCGTTGTCGTAGTTTCATTCATCAAGTTGTTACTGTACTGCAGAAACCCGGCTAGAGACTTATGCATCACTCAAAAAGATCATGTTCTGTAACCTTATGAGCTGGTGAATTACAACTATGAATTTGAAAATAGACGACTGCTTAACAACAATTAACAACCGATCTCAAAAACCCTTGTTTATACTTAATGTAACCGATACTGCAATTGTTGTCCAACTGCTAATCCGACAGTCCACTCACGCATATGATTACAACGGCGTCAGTCACACTCGCGCGGAACTCGAACCTGTGTTAATCACGCCCCGCGGGAGAACGCGTAATCGCCGAGCGAGGGTTATGTGATTACGATTCGGAATGTTATCGTAACAACAGCTAGTTGGATATCTAAATCGCTAAGGACCTGGACAGACTTGCGTTTTGCAGGCGATGCTTCAGCGTGTCGAAGCCTCAGTGCGGATTGCTTAAGGGGAGTTAGGTTAGTGACGTAGGCGTCCTTGCTGTCATCCAGTAATGTCTGCAAAGAACTTCCGAAGCGAAAAATCAAGAATGCTAAGTCGTTTAATTAAATATTAAGTCCTTTTATACTATGCGAAAACTAATTTATTTATGAGTTGGAAGTTGAATTTAATCTTGTTGTAGTTCATATTGTTTTAAGATCGTTCAAAACAGTTTTATGAATCCTTAATATGATAACTAGGAAATAACAAGCCAACCCAGACGAATAAAGTAATATTTTTTGTAGTTAATAGCTTAGGTAGTTCTCGGTTAAGTAGGTAGGTAATGTTTCATCGTCAGAATACTTTCTGTCTCTGACTTTGTAACCTATATAAAATAAATCTCACTTCACTTTAAGCTGGCTTTAAGTAACCTCACTTTTTATAACGACTCGACTTTTTATAATGACTTCACTTAACAAGCGTTGGAAGTATCTGCCGATAGTACCGTATTATACTATGACCGTGCTTAAAACGTATGCAACCCGTTGTATTCCCGTTCGTCACCCGTTTGTAACCCGTTTGCAACCCGTAAGTACCCCAAGTACGTGTAGAACCGGTACTTCTAATTTGTTTGGCTAAGTTATTGCAACGCGCTTACAACGCGTTTCTCATAGTCATCCGTGACTGTTTCTCGGCGGTGTCATCGTATCGACCGTCTCATGGGAACAGTGCTATAGTTTTAACAACAAAACAAATATTATATTTTTCGCCATAGACGTTCTAACACGGCCATACTATGACGCCTGAAAAACGCTCAGCCTGATGGAGGCTTTAGTTGTATAAGTGTGCGTGACACGAGTAAACGTTCAATGCTATTGTTGGCATGCGTTAATCACAAACAATCTAGAGAGGCGATTGAGGCTAATCCAGCAATCGTGGTGTAATGCATTAGCTACCTTAATGCCGTTCGTTTAAGTGTCATTTGCGATGCTGTGTTTAATGTTGAAAGTGCTTTAATGTCAGTGTTAAGTTGCGCTAGTTTGACAACAAATGTAGATTTATCTGTGAATTATTGCTTGTCGTGACAAGCTACACAGCGTCGTCAAATGATACCAAAATAACAAGAGTACTTTTTCATGAGCATTTTAGGCACCATGACCTGTGTTGAACTTGATAAAACAAAATTTACATATCAAGAAACAGAAACGCTATTAGTTTTTTCAATAAGAGTTGGCTTAGGATACTCAAATGGCCGGTACATTATTATCGTTATAGAAATATCTCACATTGGTATTCACACCATAAACCCATAAACAATCCTTAAAAAACAAAGGCATTATAGAATATTCCATATTGAATCACTAAATACGGATCTTTACCATATAGGTTGGTCATATTAACATTCTTGACCCATGTAATTATTAAAAATAAACAAATAAAAATTAACCTTTACCCATTATCCAAATACCAGCGCTAAACGAACGGTACTACCTAGCTTAAATCTTAAAACTCTCCAATTACTTTAATTTCATCAGGAAACAGGGGGGCTAAAACGGTAACATTTTAGCATTTCATATTATGAAACATCTAACTGACGTTTCATCTAGGCCGCGGTCCGTTTCGAGTCAAAAGTGAGTAATAGCGCGCTGACGTCGCTCACGTTCATACAATTTATCAATTCGGGATGCGTGTGAGCGCACTGTTACTCACTTTTGACTCGAAACGGACCGCGGTCTAGATGAAACGTCAGTTAGATGATTCATAATATGAAATGCTAAAATGTTGCTGTTTTAGCCCCCCAGAAGTGGTATTTTATGGCAAAGAACACACGTCATGTTTCTTTGACGAAATCATTCATAACCTACAACCGACCAAACAAGCTAGTTTTCGCGAGGCGTGACGGAGCTTTGTGTCGATATAATGGCGGCCATGGAAATAGCCTCCGTCACCCACCGGCTCATTCATCACGGAGGCGCTGTGCTGCGATGGATCCGCGATCGGATCGCTCACGTTCGCACGCTGATACTTGTCTTGATACATCGGTATAACTTGAGCTGACAAGTTCGGTAGGGGTATAGTTAGTTGAGTGACGTAATCAAACGTTTATTGTTGTCGCGATGGTTTGGTCGAACCGAGAAATTCAGCCTCTAAGCACATTCATTAATTTGTGTTTTTTAAATTTTAACTTCCTTGTTCTTAATTTATGTTAATCATTTATTGTCTTTCTCGTTCTAATTCTTATATTGTTCATATAATTCTTATATTAAAATTCTAACAATAACACCTCTCACGATGTATTTTAGCTTAAATCTTTAATTTCTTTTATTATTTTAATTTCGTCAGGAAGCAGAAGTGGTATTTTTTGTCGACATTAAGTAATAGTACACACGTCATGTTTCTTTAACGAAATCATTCCTAACCAACAACCGACCAAACAAGCTAGTTTCCACAGCGAGGCGTGACGGAGCTTTGTGTCGATATAATGGCGGCCATGGAATAGCCTCCGTCACCCACCGGCTCATTCATCACGGAGGCGCTGTGCTGCGATGGATCCGCGATCGGATCGCTCGCGTTCACGCTGATACTTGATACATCGGTATAAGTTGAGCTGCCAAGTTCGGTAGGGGTATAGTTAGTTGAGTGACGTAATCAAACGTTTATTGTTAACGCGATGGTTTGGTCGAAACGAGTAAGTCTGTCTTCTAGCACATTCATGAATTTATGTATTTTCAGTCTTAACGTTATTCATTTAATGTCTTTCTCGTTCATCAAAGATTATTTTAATTAATGCAGGTGACTATTGAGCTCAAAATTCTAGCAATAACACCTTTCATGATGTATTTAAGTCGATGAATGAATAAATCATTACTATTAGATTAAAAATAAATTAATATTAAAACCTAAAAAACCCAAAGCCGGTACCTGTATACTTAGTTGGGGTTATTTAAAATGTAAAGATATTTATTACAATGTTAACATACAGTATTGTCTAACAGCCTCCTTCGATTTTACATGGCTGGTCGACCCAAACTTGACCAATGATGACAATTGACAACGGATAGATTGATCGGGAGATAAATATGACAAGGGAACGATGACGAGCGAGGCCGTGGGTTTTTATTGACCCTCACTTTTTCGTGCCTTCACTATGACACACATCAAAAGATGCCGTTGACAGTTGAAGAAAGGCAGTTATAGCCAATTTTGCTTTAAAAGTCCTAACGCACAATGGGCAAGTTAGCACGCCACCGCAGTGATTCCTATCTAACCTACTTATTTCAAGAGATGCTTTTTTGACTTGACAACGTCTTATAATTCGATGGAGTCGGCTGCACGCACGAAAAAACGTAAACAAATTTTACGGACAAACGATTTTTCTCTAGATATGCAACGGTACACATCGATTTAATCTACGTAGTTATTGTTGAATTGTCTTTCTCAATAAGTCGTAAAGTTCTGAATAGCGAAATAAAATATAATAACTTTTATTTCAACACCTCATCGCTTCAACGGTTCCAAATACTGTGTTCTATAAACACGATTGTGGTCATCCATCACAAAGGCGCGGGCGAGATTTCTCATCAACATGATCGCGTAAGTTTGCTATGATGTATCACCGCGGTGCGTGGTCCGCAGACTATTGACTAGGTATTACGCGTAAGTTATCTGTCTCATTCTCTCATCTCTTCTACGATGTGGGGTTTGAAAACTAGGTCTTTGATCTCCAAATTTTTAAACATCTTGCAATCAACCAAACCGATGCTGACCAAACTAAACCCATTAATTTAAAACTTTCTAAAATTGTAGGTATACTGCTTAAATGTTGTTCAGTGATCTGACAACAAAATAATTGGGCTAGTTTTTAAAGACAAGATTATAAATAAATCATTCCTTTAATTCCTTTTAAACATTCTAATTTTCACTAAAGATCTAAAAACCAGAAAAAGACATTTGGTCGTCTTGGCATCAGGCAGGAATCGAACCCGCATCTTTCGCAAATCGGGCCACTCCACTAACCACTGTGCAGTCAACCAAATGTCTTTTTCTGGTTTTCAGATCTTTAGTAAAAATACTGCATGAAAATAATAATAACCATATTCTAATTTTCTAATGCACTGTTGATCATAAAACGTTTCAGCGAGCTCCAGCATGGCAGCTCCTCGTAAATAATAAAAAGTATCTGTCCCCTTTACAATGAGAAAATATACACTCTGATGAAATCTCGCCTTATAAATGTTATGACATCAATGAGTTCCCCTTTATTCGCTCATATGAGGCGCGTCAGTCACACCAGGCACGCGCCAGGGCTGTGTTCACATGCGCCCAGTAGTGAAAAAAATGATCTAGCTGGCATAATATGCTGGCAAGCTATCTGAAGTTTTGAATATTGTTTTTTTATGATTTCTTTTCAGTCGCGTACTTCAAACTCTACACTGAATTATGTATAAATAAAATAATTATACATCATTTATTTCTGGCTACAATTTAAAGTTACAGATCTAAAATATAATCGGCTCATGACAGACGACCTAAAAGACTATAATATATTGCATACATTTTATTATATAAAATAGATCATAAATGAGTCGAGGAGGATCTAATAGGATGCCTATAAATAATACTTTCAACAGCAACTTTAAAAGTGTCCGTTATCGTTTCAGTTAGCGCAGTGTAAAAAAAATACCGCAGCCTTTTATGTCTGGCTAGATCAGGTTTTGCCCACTGTGCAGTTGCGAACAGCCCGTAAGTACAAACACATGCCGTCGGCCCACGACTCACGTCTCTTAAGTATGTGCTACATCAATGAGTCGCCTTTATCGTCCCTTGCGAAGCGTAAAGGCGTCGCGACGAATCGCGTTTCCTCCTTCAATGGGGGGATGTGAATTTCCCCCTGAATGGGCTGAATTTAGCGCTGATATTTGTGACTTCAATTGGTGTCTCTCGCTGTTGAACGGTATTGCTTTCTTATTTGCTACATCGTAAAATCTGCGCGCTTTGTAAATAAGCTAGTGTTATGAAATACGAATGGGACGACGCGTTTTTAGATAAATATTACGACTTGGTCTAAGGTAGAGTTAAAAGCAGTACTTAATACTGATGAAACATATTTTTCCTAACCATACATGCATTGCAACGCCGTTCATTAAGAAATGGTGAACAGCAGTTCTTAATTGTTAAATTCAGCACGCTGTGAAGACAAACGAAAATTACGTCTTCTGCTGTTAATTTATTAAACTTGTATTAAATTAGACGCATGCTCGGGCAGTTGCGAATGGAATTTCGAGTTAAAAGCAGTGTTTTCTCGAAAAGTGTCAAAACGATCATCTCAAAACTAACATCACCAACTCATAAAGTTACTAAGTCTCCGTACGCTTCGTTCACAACCTAAGAAACTAGTAAGAAGTCTGTGTCCCGCAAAGTTGCAGTTTAAGAAACTCAAACAGCGGAGTGGATGAGACGACGCGGAACTAACAAGCCGCACGTGTCAGTGACAAATTCAGCAAAACGCGAATAGTTGAATAAAAATCGACCCCAACCCCGCATGCGACACCACTGTGCGATCAGTGGGTAGAACACAATATCTTCAGAAATACTTGCTAGTATGTTTAATTTTTATCACTTTTATAAGTCTCTTCTTGAAAAAATTTTAAGTCGAGAAGTAATCATGTTGAATCATCAAGTCTAACAAAAAATACATAAATATTAGGTACATTAACGTAAAATAATATAAATAATTTAAAATATAAATTAAATGTGACGAAGAACGTGATATTTTTTATCTATGTTTCAAACAGAAGTATTTTTGAATGAAAAAAAACAATACATTAATTCGTTAACTTTCCAGTTTAACTTAATCTGCTGCATGCTATTATAACAAATATTTTTGTGGTATGTACCAACCATTATTGATTCGTGATTTCACCAAGATTTAGGTAATCTTACTATGGCACTAGAATAACTAACTTCACTAGAATAACTAATATAACTTTAAACGTCGTTCACTGAATAATTTATTGATATAGTCACTAGTTATTGACTGTAACCTGACGTCTCTAAAATTATCAACAATCGTAAAGTGTTTAAAATATTCTGAGTTAGCTAGACAAAAGTTCTAGACTAGTACAAAATCTCAGTTGGCCCAGCAAATTGAATTGCAAAGCAGTCTTCGTTTCATTAATCACAGACCAGAGCCGAGCCATCTGCGACCGTGTAAATGCGGCCTAACATGTCTTAATTAATACACTCCGACATTAATATCATTAAGTAGTTTTCGTGGAGATATCTTCAAGAGGCCTATCAATTTGCAAGTTTTAATTTACTTAGCTGTAATTTGAAAATCAAATTACGCCTCTTCAAAGTGCGATAGACTAAAATCAGAATTATTTACTTTTTGTATTGCAGCTTGTAATATCTCAAGTGTAGCACAAAATTAAATATTCAGAATAAAATATTAAATTATTATTTAAGTGTATCCATAGTGAGGATAAACAAAATACATAGTACACAGACATAATTTGTGATTTTACCAGTGCCAGACTGTTTTTTCTAGTGTGTTTTAAGTAGAGTGTTAAAAGCTGTAGCCGTAGCTATGTTTAAATTTGACATTTAAAGTAATATTTCGTTCAATCATACTAAAGATAATTATGGACTGGTAATTAGCATGACATCTACAAAGCACTGAAAAAAAAATGCCTTGTTTTGTTTCCTAAAGTATTTGCTTAGTGTTCATTTTATGTGCTTGTTATTTTGCTATGTTTTAAACAAAAAAAACTTTCGGTGTAAAAAAAATGTTTTTTATTATATTTTAACAAACATGCCTTTGTTTTATGTGCAGTGGCAGCTAACCCCCAAAGGCTCGGGTGACGGTTTAGCTGCCGTCGAGCTGTGAGCGTGCATCCGGGAGTCTTGTGACGAGCGATCCGTGAAAATACCGCGCGAGCGCCGAACTGGTGTCGAGTCCCGAGAGGATGGGCTGATTTCTATCGAGAGTCTCAAATACTGAATTGAGGTTTAACGGAAATGTGAACTTACACCGGATAATCTATCTGTAACTGTACATACTGGTAGAATTTCGACACTTTGTAATTAACAATTGAAGGAAATAAAGTCAACATTGTACATCAAGTCATACATTTAAATAAGTTGGTTAATTATTATCATAGGTTCTTTTATTCGTTGTCTCGTCTTATCTGGGTCATATCTAAACTACTCAAATTAAAACCTTTACTAATAGGTTTTGCTAAGTTTGGAGCTAGACGGCGCTGTCTGGAACAATGTCCAATGTTTTTTTAATAAAAGATAAAACAATAACCACAGTAGATGAAAATAAAACACAAAACCGCGCACTTGTAAACTCGATACAGCTCTATGTTATTGAACTATCAATAGTTTCTGCACATGTGTAGTTCCGAGAACCGATCACATATTGCCGCACCTGTGCAGAGCAATTGTCGCTTTCATGTTGCGTGCTTTTATTGAACGAACGAACCAATCTCACAGCGAGTTGGGGTAACGGAGGTGGTTATTACGGGAAACTTACAATTTACTTCCGCCGTTCAGTGCGAAAGCGACTTGCGTTCTTTTAAAGTTTTACTTCATTTTTCAGCAATTTATTACAGAGTTTTTCTTGCTTCCTTTTTGCAGGTTAACTTTTTGGCACGATTTAGCAGATTTTTCACGATCTTTGTACAATTTTGTAGAGTAAGTTAATAAAATAGCCACCTTTAGTATGTTCGCGTTAAGAACACATTAATTTTTCTATTTAAGTCCTTTACACACAACAAAACTCAAGTAAGAAACCGTTGCGTTTAAAAAAATGCGTTCATTTGGGGACTGTAAACTTGACTCTCTAATTAGGAACGATTTGATTGGTTAGGAGCGTTAGATCGAAGGACAAGAATGAAAACATTGCATACTTAAAGCGAATTGACTACAGTTAGTAATGGTTTTTGTATGAATGACTTCGTCAATCCTCTACTTAGAAACGGTTAAGAGCCTGCGTAACATTATATACACGAATTTAACCGTTTTTTGGCAAATTCTTGACCCCATTCAGAGACAAACGCGTGACGGCCGTCCGCAATGTGGTCGGGTGACAAAGGTCGCAGGATTTCGGTGAATGCAGGCTACCTACAACCGGCCGCCCGGGAAATCTATGGGGAGGCTCATGTTCAGCAGTTGACGATAATTATGCGGTTGTTGATAATGATACTGATGTAGATTTTTAAGACGCCTATGCAGGCGCCACCGGGGCAAGCAGTTACATAGTAATTTTGAATGATAACGTTTTTTTTATTCTTACTGAACGTTTGTTTGTTGACCGCTCTGCTGAAGTAGCGATCTGTCGTAGGGCGAAAATGCGACCAAGAACAACCACCAATTGGGTTCCTGAAGGCATAACACGACACTTCTTAAAGACTAGGCAGGACGAGCTAGTTTGAGTATTGGTTGCTTAGTAATCCTAGTCAGTGAAGAAATTGTAAGGAGGCCTTTGCATATCATTGAGACATACTCCTTACGATACTACTACGATTGCACTTAAGATAAAGATTATAAGCTGAATAATCCCTATAAACATCTAGGTTAGCTACAACACCCTTGATAAATCAGGGTGAGAGACTTCAAAAGCGTAAATCACTTTGAACTGGCTACTCGTAGAGTGAGAAGCGCCGAGCAGCACTTACGGTACAACACTGGATATTGGATTGTGCAGATGCAGTTACAGATTGCAGTGAAGATAAATCGGACGGACGCGTCTGCAGTGTCCGGCGGTCGGTCTCGCCGCGTCACAGCGATGCATGCTGCGGTCGGCCGCTTGTGACGTAAGTCGCTCTGACGTCAGAGCAAGATGAGCCTTTTCATGCAAAACTAAGATGCCACTGAGGCCACTGAGGCCCGAGATTTGAAATGGGTTTTGAGAGAATTTAAAAAGTTAAATGTTAAAAGCATAAAACCGCTAGAATAATAAAATATATTCATTTATTATAATAATCAGAAAAATAGATGACACATGAGTGAGAGATACCTTAAAATATTGGCATCAAATATGAAATTGAGTTCGAAATGCTAGTTGGCCCCTCACATAACACGCGTTGCCTTCAAAATGATGATAGATAAGACCAAACATCACACAAGATCACATCAAACCCTGTGATACGACCACTTCAGTATCTGTCCGGAGAGTAAGATGAAGTGGCAGTGAGCAGGGCGCAAAGTCCGAGCAACTGACGGCTGATCGACATACAGAGAGAAAGGCCTGTTTGCCGTCGAAGCTGACTGGAGTTTGATGCATTTTAGGCTCGTTTGTCGTTCGTTTGTTTGAGAGCGTCGTGGCCCAGTGGTTAAACACTTTGGCTCGGAACCTGATGGTCCCGAGATCGAATTTGACTACTTTGTGTTCATGGCACATTTGGCAACTAACTCTCCGGCGATGGGAAACACCGATATGAAACCCAAGCAACCCGGATAACGGCGGTAGACTCGCCACGTTGGGTTTAAATTAGACGTCACCACATAGGCGACATTCAGGCTACCTCTACATTAAGCCACTTTGAAACTTTGTAGCTGAGGCTGTTTTTGCACTGTAGGCGATTTATAGCATATCATGCCATTGAAGCCTCAGCTACAAGCAAAATAAAAAACCACTATGACTTTACTAGTTTAGAAGAGGTCAATTTACGTAAGAGTACAACATATTTCTGCTCCTTAGCGCATATTGATGATCGATCTTGGCAGCGGAACGAACAACAAACACTTAAATCTTTTGGCAATGTTTGCGCTTCGCTAGTACCTACTTACTAGAAATTAACGGCCACTCAAATACTCGTTTAAGCGATCTCTCTCCCCGATGGACGTTTGGCATAGTAAACTATGGATATTAGAGAGAAAGACACTTAAATGTAGGAATTACATCGGAGTGCCAAGGATCGGGCATGTTTCGTTCTACTTACTTACATTAAGAACGATAATATAAAGAATAAAATTTATTTAATTAAATATTAATTTGAACAGACATTGCTTACACACATAAAAACCATTGCCGAAAAGAAAAATGAGCAAGGCTTTTAAATTCACCATACAATAAAGTGAAAAATAAAAATAAAACACATACACATACTAAAATTGATATTAAATTTTTATTTTATTACTTAATCTTGTCATAAGTGCTTTTTATTAAGCTAACATGAATAAAGAGTATTTGTATTTTCATTTTTAGGGTTCCGTACCTCAAAAGGAAAAAACGGAACCCTTATAGGATCACTTTGTTGTCCGTCTGTCCGTCCGTCCGTCCGTCTGTCAAGACCCTTTTTCTCAGGAACGCGTGGAGGTATGAAGCTGAAATTTATATCAATTACTCAGATCTACTGTTCCTTGAAGCTGTGAAAAAATCAAACTTCTAAACCAACGCAATCAAAAGATACAGCCGTTTATGCCGCAAATTTTCGACACTTGCAAGGGAATCAAAACCTACAGGGTGCTTCCCGTGAACTCAGAATCTTGAAATTTGGTACGAAGCAACGTCTTATAGCATAGATAAAGGAAAAATTACGAAAACCATAAATTTTTAGTTACATCACAAAATATTTTTTTTTACGGAACCCTCGGTGCGCGACTCCGACTCGCACTTGGCCGGTTTTTATTTAGATGAGTTTCAATTTGTCTACAGGAAAAAGTCCATACTGTTTTTCGTCAAAAATATGAGCTGTTTTTAAAAAGATTGTTAGAATAAAATAAAATGTCTACCAGATAAACGCCTATTAATTAAAGTAAATAAATACAGTCCACGAAAGCTTTAAAGCACTTGAGTGCCTAACACTATCACTTGAATGATTGAAAGGAAAACAAAATAGTAAAAGGTAATTTTTTTATTCTCACATTAACTTGCCATTATTCGAGCACAATTAAAACTCCCTTACTCTAGTTTAACGACATTCATAACTCAACACCTATAAAATTCGTGCGTAAATCAACATTTAAAACCTGCCAAAGGTTAAAAGCCTTAACCTACTTGGTTCGTATTTGTTCGTTAAATCTCGCCCGCCATCGGCCGCGCAGTCCATTGCTGCGTGCGCGGGCGGCATCATTACTGCTAAGTGATAAATAAGCGCAATAAATATTGTGTAACGCGGGAACAACGCGAGCGATTAAACCAGCACTCGTCATACAGACGGGTTTAAGCTGTGTCCACACGGGGTTTGTACTGCACGTTTTTCAGGACAAACTATTTACAAGCCCTTTGTTCAGCACAAACACGTTGTAGTAGTAGTTATATGTTCGTAGAGAATCTCTCTACATAGCATTACTATTTATATGAGGAAATCAATAAAAATAATACATGTTTGACAACAAACAAACTTAAACATTGCTAAGAATACACTTTAAGCAATGAGATGACAATAGAGTAGCTATGTGCAGCTGGACATAGTATTCGACCAGCTGTCAGGCCAAAATCATTGCTTGCGAACAAAGCAAAACCAGGGGGGCTAAAACAGCAACATTTTAGCATTTCATATTATGAATCATCTATTTGACGTTTCATCTAGACCGCGGTCCGTTTCGAGTCAAAAGTGAGTAACAGCGCGCTGACACGCATCCCGAATTGATAAATTGTATGAACGTGAGCGACGTCAGCGCGCTATTACTCACTTTTGACTCGAAACGGACCGCGGCCTAGATGAAACGTCAGTTAGATGTTTCATAATATGAAATGCTAAAATGTTACCGTTTTAGCCCCCCTTGTTCTAAAAATTTGATATGATATTTGAAAGCATTTTTGCAAAAAACCACTGCGTTAAAGAGAATTACAATAAATACGTAGTTTAATATTATTCTTATAAAGCTTATTTAAAAAACTTAGCCACACCTTGCAAAGTTTCTCTGCATTGTGTGAACCCAACCTAAGCGGTTATGAATTTGTGTCGCGCGCCGGAATGAGATTGTTATCGAGTTGGCTCTGATTGCAATTTAAAAAACAATGTGGATATTTTTGATTAATTGTTTGAGGGGTTCCATTTTCGATGAATTAGCTATGCCTAATTGCCCTTTTCTGTACACCTCTTCTTTTCTATTAACCCATAAATGCTCAGCGGTGTTTTCAAAGAACAGTTCTTTCAGTTTGGCAACAAACAACAAAGTGTTTCATGAATTTTACAGTAACCTAGCCAGAGCTGGTTTTGTTGTAAACGTTATGGTTTTTTTTAACTATCGTGGGGATATCCTTGGGGATTCTTGATGGGTCGCTTCTTTATGAGTGAAGAGGTTATTTCGGATTCCAACCAACTAAAATCTAACGGAACTCTACCTCGGCACTTCGGCTGCAAAACTAGGTTTCCCTAAAAAGGTTTCATAACAACGCTCCGCCGGCACAAGGCTTACCTCCAGAAACTCTATAGGTCTTCCTTAAGTTACACAAATTTAACATTAAAGTTATGCAAGATAATGTATTTATTACATGTATCTGTACGCACATGACAGCCCTTAGCACAGTTTGACTACTGAAACAACGTTAAGTATCTAAAGATGAAATATAACTATTTCTATTACTCAGAGAAACCTTATCAGGATACTCGTAAGAGTAAGTTTTAGCAAATTCATTTATTATTTACATTACGGAATCTTTGAAGAAAAACAAAAGAGCAGAGTTGCGTTTCCCGCATAAAGAATCAAGCTATATTTAAATCATATCAAAATATTGACCAAACGCTAAATTTATTTCAAAATAACCGGAACCTCGTGAGTTAAATTTGGGTCAAACACATAGGCTCGCCGTACACATGAATAATGCAACGCGTTGTATATTGTTCGCCACAACACAAGGCGAGCAGATTGTGGTCACGACGCTAAACAGAAGATTAATATCAGCTAATCAGCTTTTGGGGCATTTTTGAATAAATAATGGGCGTAGAATAATTGCCTTTTATAAATAACTGAAAGTTTTCATCTTGCATTTTGAGGGAAGAAGTGGTAACTTTGTAACTGGTGTACAATTACCAGTGATGCCTTTGTGGCAAGATAATTACTAACTAAGTATCTGGTAGTCCGCTTACTTTTTGGCCACCATCTTTGATTTAAAAAATGGGCCGAGGAATTAATGGATATGCATTGGTGTAAAGACCAAACACATGACCACATTTCTTTAAAAAACCCAAGATACTATCATTGTGATTTTAGCGGTTTCACGCGTTTACGTAACAATTCGAAGATTCAAAGAATGATTGCGCACATGTCGTAGAAAGTGATATTGTCCACATTTTAGCGGTATCTCTTTTTACGTATGAAATTAAAACAAATTGTCATAAAACCGTTCAGATTTTGTGAATAAACACCTCCCAAAATGGCAGGTAACACTTCAATAAACACAAAAATGTATCAACTTCAACTAATTTGATCACCATGCAATTCAACCCATAATTACAAACAGCCACGATAAAGTGTTCGATCATTGGAAAGCATAACAGCTCTAGTTTACAGCCCATGCGGGGCACAATGCCATGTCTACTCACAATAAACAATTCCGCTCGTGTGACACATCCTGCATTAGTAACGAATATAACAATACCAATCAGTCTAATAGTCTGCGCACACGACTGTCCGGATCACTCGCTAGGTTAATACCGGGTAGTGCAATACCGCTTAACCACAGTATAAACCATACAGTAGGCTATCTAAGGCCGACCGCCGACTTATTAGCCTAGCGTGCACACATACACGCGGCACAGCCCGTCCGTACTGCCGCCTCCCTATGCCTCCCTATTTTATGCTAGCGTGTGCGTGAAATCGCGTGTGCGTGATATCGCGACACGGCGCGCGACGCGCACGCACACATTCAAACCGAGAGTGGCTCGTTTGTATGTAGATGTTCTACTGTATGGTTTATACTGTGCTCGGGGCAATTATGGCGGGGCGTATGCCAATACGTTACGTCAGGTTCTGACTCATTTTAGCTTAGGGCATAACCATGCAATGTGCATTAAGGTATTTAATACCCTACCCCTGGAGTAATTTTCCTACATTGCCAAGATTTGAGAAAATTGAAAAAAAAAATGAATAGATAAATTGTATTGTATTGCATGGAATAATTTATTAATTTGATATTGTGATAAATATTGATACAGTTGGCCAAATGTCGGCCGGTGGCGATCCCTTTGTACTTGAATGCGTGACGCGAAGGAGGGCAATATTATGTTTATCAGTCTGAGTATGTATGTTGGTTTTTATGTGAATTTCTAAAGATTAAACGCATTTTGGTGATAATCGCGTCTATTTATCTTAAGCTTGCATAATATGTCGCTAAAGAAATGACACGAAAACCGATCAAAATTCAGCACAGCGACCACCAGACGCTTATTTACTGACGAAATGAAAAAAAAAAAAATTTTTGTATAAAAATCGTTAAGTTTCTCTGCAAGCTTCAGTATTTTTAAGGGTTCACAACGCATTTATTGCCTACTTTCCAATACGTCTCTCAAGTAATGAATCCTATTCACAAAGACTACAATTAGCCATCTGGTACCAGTGTAGGGGGGTCATTCATAACGTAGAGAACTAAGGGGGAACTCGCTGCCTGTACAAGAGTGCTCCAGCCGCTACAACTTGGGCCTCTTCAAGACCGGAGTGAATAGGCTTACTTACTAGGCAAACATGTGTACCTCTCGACTATTTGTGCTATATTCATAAATTGAGTGTTCCTCTACAAAACCAAGATAACATACGCTGAGTACTATGTCCCGAATGTGGTACTAACTTACTAATTGTTGCCGTTATGGTGAACGGAATATTCAGAAGCGTACACTTTGCTGAGCGAATTTGAGCTTAAAGTGGTACGGAGCGAGCCGCCCATAGCGAGTTGGCAGGATCATACCTGAAACAAGTAAATAATGACATTAAACACATCTGATTTAAGAATATAGTATAAACTGTACAAGTGGTCGGCGAAATCCTAAACTATGTCAAATTTATAAAAGTGGTCGAAACCATCTTGAGGCCGATTTGACGGCTTAAACTAAAACAACATGCCCAGATTTAAAACAAACCCTAGTTGTGAATCGAACCTGTTGGCTTTGAAAAAATGGTCATCATGTATTGAAGGGTATAGCTTGCACCACTAATTGTTGAAATAAAGTCCGTACGTTACGTAAGCATATTATGCTAAATATTTTAAAATGAGCCTGAAAGAGTCCCTGATATTTCAAGAACACGTGCCACCACAGGCATTTGTAGACTATCGACACCCAAAAAACTGCTCAACATGAGCAGCAACATCTTCTAGTCATCGTAGATTCCAATTCACTTAACACTGCAATGATTACAACCAAAACTAATTGCCATTTCCGCGGCAGATGGCAGATTAGACAGGTTAATACCGCGAAGTGCAATACAGCGTACACTTGAGTGGTATTGTGTCGACATTGCTTCGTGATGTGATTTTCGTGTGTGCTTCGTTATTGAGCTGTTATGAAGCTGCTTTACTGCTAACAACTGGGGTTTATAACGGCATTTTTATGGTAGATATTATAGGAAAACCACATCGTAAGATCAAAAAGTTAGACGCATGATTCGTTGTTACATATATTGTTTGTTCACTTTTGGTTTTGTTACCGTCCATGTGATCATCATCAGCATACAATCAATCAATGACAAACAATCAAATAGTAGAATAAGTCGTATGATGGGTTAAGAAAAAGCAAGCAAGAATGGGCAAGTAGTACTGCCGAACATATTTGTACGGCTGATAATATCCGTCAATTGACATTTAGGATGCCCTACAGAAAGTTTCAGCCAGTCTGCTAGGACCGCTTGGTGGTTAGAGCACCCACCCTGTATGCGGAAGTCTGAAACTTAGATCGAATGTTTTTTTGTGGTAAGTATTATTTTCTTAAACTTAATTAATTCAATTATCAACGTTTATCCCTTGTGCAATATATCATTTGACGTTTATGCTTGCGCAGCAGCCATGTTATTGCCAAATACTGCTTTATTACACTCCTAGTGATTGTCAATTTGTCACCAAATGGGTTAATATGTATAACCGGAAAGGCCATATAGAATGCGTAATATGTAGATACAGCATATGCAAGCTGTGGTCTCTTTTCTACGCAATTTATTTAAATATGTATTTCAAAAATGTTTCTCATACATTTTCTGCCAACTTTGCCGTGTGACAGTGCCAATGGCACGTGCTAGTCACGCACACCTAAACTGGCAGCTGAAAGTATGCTTCACTCATGATTAGACGAGGTGACGTCCGTCTTTCTTTTGCGTCCGTGCTTTTGGTACGCGGATATCGTATCTCCCTCTTTTTGTTTATTTTAATGCCTAAAAAGTAACTTGCTTCTCTGGCGAAGGAGATCTCTCTCACTACTAGGATAAAACCAATGGCAGCAAATATGTATTATAGTTAGTTCACAAATTCCAGCTTGTGAAGGTGAACCGAACTCAATTACAAATCGGTCCACGATTAACTAGGAAGATCATTGTTGAAACCGCGACTATTTCAATATTATTGTTCGCTTAGTTCACTGCGACCGTTATTACTATAGTGCTCGCAAAGTAAGCAGTTATCAAGTTTAATTGCTACCGCAATGTTCTGTTTGAATGATGTCTCGATGTTTGTGTGAGTAGATGATATTACAGAGTAAACCTTTTATGTTATTAAGCATTTGCTTAAATAGTGGACAATGCACCTCATGAATCTACAGCCACAATCAGAAGCCTGGAGTTCTTCGAGAGGGGTTTATACTGTCGACAACATGCGAGGGATGCACTTGGTGTTACTCGTGTCCAATGGGCTGGGGCAGCCGTTTGACCAAATGTCATTGTTTGTCAAATGATCATTTGTCAATAATTTTTTGGTCAGACATTAGTAAACCGTGTCCAATACCTACGGGAACGGATTACCATCAGGCTGTTGTATTGTAAAACATAAAAAAATGTGTTTCTTGCTAGTACAATCTTCATAATAATAACAAATAAACACGACATAGGTCATACTTGTGTTAAGGAAACCAGCTCATCAGTGTCATCAACAATCACTAATTTGTTATTTATTGCACATTAAAAAAATAAAAGAACTTAATGTCAAAAGGAATTTGTAACGCAGTTGTCTCACGTCTGATGTCTCTACATAAAGGTGGTAAACAATTAAACATTGGTATGGTATCAAACCCGCGTCTTTTTGAATATCTACCGGTGCTGCTAACCACTGTGCCAAACGAATTGTTATAAGTTGAATGTTGTAATAGAATTGAATAACCAAAGTCTTGTGTTTAAGTGTTTTCTGACGTCAAATGATGTAAAGAATTCAGAGGCAAGCCGTACGAAACGTATGACGTGTTATACAAGCTTTCTCATTAGAGATCCAGCTTTCCTACTACATAAAAGAGGTAATCTTTTGGCAGTACACAAATAAGGTTTATCCGAGCGTAATAATATAACCCGAGTGCTCGCTGAACATCACTTATTCAGCGCCGGGAACCAAACCCGCGCCGAGTTTCGCCTGCGGCTGTACATTATTACTTGTTCGCAACATTTGTATTTTGTTTGTTGGATTCATTTAACTGAGAGTGTTTAGGTTATTTTAATTAATGCTGATTTCGGAGAACCCGCAAATGGCGTCGGTGTTATGTAACAGTCAATATTAGCTTCTGTGGGAGGCATAGAATTTTGTTAAGCAATCGAAAATACAACGCCAAAAAGCTAATTAGCTTGTTTTGAAAGTTGAGATACCGAAATGATGAAAAACATATACCTACCTACTGTTTGTTTTCAAAAAATCTAATTTCATATCCAACTCAACACAGCAATTCAACTTTATAGACACAGTATATTTAAATCGTCAACATATTAAGGTGCCTATGTACGAGTACCATTTTGTCTTGTTTGTTTTCATATTGTGATGTCCAAAGTGAATAAACGTTTGTTCTTTCTCTCTCTTCTATATATTCTGCAGGATAAAACAATGGTCTGAAATAGACTCCAAGCCTTTGTGGCATAGCAAAGAGTTCATCGCGGACGATTCATTGACACTTGAAAAAATGAGTGTAGAAAAAGTGCCACTGAATAAATTATGTTTTACTAACTTACTTTACGTCTACTTAGAAGTCCACTTTCAAGTCAAAGAGAGATGGAGCGTAGTGTACTTGTCATCTTCAACGTCTCCCAAAAGACCACTTAACTAAAGTGGGACTGGGCTGGGCACTTTTGACATACGCCAAAAAATCTACGGGCGAGAACAGCGACTGATTGGGTACAGAACACGAGCGATTTGTCAAAATTGAAATAAATTAACCGAAATGGTCGACAACGTGGTCCGAAATCAGCGGTCGGAGCCACATGTTCCGTCGGAGCATAATCCCGGAACAAACGAGCCCGTGACGTCATTACGTGCGTTCCATTATTTGTAGCCGAATTAATTTGGATGGAAATGTTTGAGACGTTTTAATTACGTCGATTACGCCGGAACGAATCAGGGGGAGGGGGGACACGTTTTAGGTGCCAGGTACAGAATCTAGTTTGGATTTAAATTTCAAAATATTTTAGTGAGTCCTATTTTTTTATTTAAGGATTTCAATTTGAGAATAGCTTGTACAGTTAGCATCAAAACCATGTGACCAGTTAATGAGACAAAAAATTGAACCTACCAGAAAACAGAGGCGAATGTTCAACGGATTTGAATTTGTACAGTAAGGTTCTATATTTATACTGTTGCTAATACAGCGTTAATGTTGCTTTTCAACCTCTCCCTAAAGAACTTGTTAATAAATGATTATCAAGAAAACCCGGTCTTCAAATTAAAGTCAGCATTCATCGTATGTATAAAAAACACCCCAGAGTAAATGAACAAATAACAGCCTAGACTTAACTTCTACGTCATTACTAGTACAAACATCAATTACAAGCCGTGCACATTTTAACTGGCGACATATATCACAACCTGCATGCTTAATCCCTCGTTTGGTCGCTCCAACACCACTTTGCTATGGTAATGCTCCGAGTGCATCCATCACTCCGCAGTTCAATTTACTTTTTATGTAATGGCCATTCCATGTTTTCAGCAGCCATTCTGCACTGGGGAGTTTAAAAAATCTTATAACTGTGCTTATTTATTGGCGAATAAAACACACGAAAACAAGGTACAATCCCGTAGAATTCTAAATTATCCTGTGAGAACTGTTTTGTTTTAATAGAAAGTTTTTTGGATTTATATTCACAGAAATGTTTTGTGAGCATGATTTGAATTTAGCTTGAATTGCCTTTTCTTCTCTAGGCCCTATACACGAAAGAGATTTCAGACATAGTTATTTGGTTTTTTATCAAATAAGTAGGGTCCGTAAGGAGTTTTGGCTATGAGATAATATACCGTACTGTGTTGAAACTGAAGTGGTGTGACTTGACAGTTAACAGTCCAACCTTCACGCACCTGCTTACTTCGTGTTTGATAAAACGGCTATATGCCAGCAAAATAGGAACACACATGCCAGCAAAATAGCTACCTGACAGAGTGACTAACATTATATCCCTAACGGCGTAGTCACACTGATTGTGGCCGACATGGTGAACGGAACATTCAGAAGGAAGGATAGGAAATCACCATTAGACGCATTCCCCATCCCCCATTGTCATCATCATCAACAGCAAAATGACGTCCGCTGTTGAACATATGTCTTCTATTAATTTCCAAAGCAGCCGATTATTGGCGAGCTGCATCCACCGAAACATGATTATTATCAGATCATCCGTTCACCTTGCAGGCGGGCAGTTAACTAAGACTCTTTAAATTCCAATTTCAAGCAATCTTCAGTTCAGAAGTTCTAATCTCACAGCGCAACACAACTAGATCAGCATGTAAACCGAGATGCGACTCGACAGCGCCACAAGGTGTCAGCGGCGCCTAAGCCAACCAATCTCGACGCACCTGCCGCCGTAATGCTTGTGTCATCCGGAGATACACAGTTATATAGAATAGAATAGGGGAATAGAATAGAGGACGTTTATATATCTATTGTAATAGCCCACACACGTTGGAGTTAATACCATTTTAATTGTCATTTCACATGACTCTTACTGATATCGATTTACTACATAGGTTTAGATTTTTTTTCAGCTTTCAGCAACTGAAATGAGCGCGGCCTTCAGCCAAACACTTGATGGTTGATGGTTGACTGGTAGAGAATGCCTTTAGGCATTAAGTCCGCCAATTGTACTTTTTCTTTGTGCAATAAAGAATAAATAAATAATTAAACACTTATGTACGGAAACCATGTTTAATTTTTTAAGTACATCTAGTTATATACATACACAACATCTAGTTCGCCGATGGGCTTTTATTTAGATATTCAATCCATTAGTTCAGCACTGAATACCCCTCCCCGTACAGTCGTTAACACAACTCGACATTAAGGAAAAGTAGGTACTCGAAGAAACTCACATAGATTTCTAAAACAACTACCAGACCTCAATTATTTTATGAGCATTTTGTGATACCACACCAACCGTTTTGGTAATTTCTCCTTGGTTCTCCTCAAGAAGAGAGTGAACAGTCATTTGTTAGGCCGGCATGTACCAACTTAGATCAGGTTACTTAAGATGAGGTCAGATTGTGGTGAAATGCAGACCACAGTCATCATCACAAGATCAGGTCAGATTGTAGTCAATTGCGCCTGCTTAAGCATTTGCTATTTGGTTTGTACCCAACAGTAAGCATTCCGCTAGGCACATTAGCACCCCACGCAAGTGACACCCCCGCACAAGCGATTGGATCTGTTTAATATCAATACACACGTCCCAGGGCCGATCACGCGAACGCAACGCCATGATTGGGACAAATTCACACCTTTCTAAAACCTGACACATGTTTTGTGTGCTAAGCTGCTATGGTATAAAAATAACTGTTTTTTTATTGGTATTGCAATACTCAATACTTGATGACTAGTACTAAATTCACAATACAACACTGTTAAAGTAATGTAATAGGCGTTATCCTAATTCTTTTTTAAAGCCCTTACACATGAGACATTTGTCTTAATGCAAGCGCAATAGATGCTATATCGTGTTTGTATCAGAGCCGCGAATGCATCGCGTTTTCATTGAGTATTTTGATTATCGCTTGCGTGTTGTCTCTTCGTATACAAGGCCACAGAAAAACTGAATAGCACCGAGTTGTTTCGAGTTTGCATCGCTAAAGCTGCTGGTGCAGTGCAAATGTGTAATAGGCTTTGGTCCTCCACAAGTTAAGTACAGATAAATAATTTCATGTCATCATCATCAGCAGCCACACGACGTCCACTGCTGAACATAGGCCTCACCCGTAGATTGCCAGAGCAGCTGGTTGCAGGCGGCTTACATCCACCGAAACCCTGCGATCTTTATCTATGATCCTTTAAATTATGATAACAATCTTGCTCCCATGTTGGCTCCTGCGTCAAAAACAACTTTCTTTTATGGACTACAGCCATGGTATAATGTCTAAAAATGTACATTCATTGGCACTCTGCTTACACACACATTCATACACATCCCATTGGAAGAAATGGTGATGATTACGGGAATTTTATTAAACTGGTGTGCACCGAAGCGTGTTATTACGAACGCTTAATTCGTCAATTGAAACGGTTGAGGTACCTTCGTGTTATCGATCAATCTTATCGTGTTAATATGCCGGGAATTCGGGAGGGGAAGTCTCTGGAAACTTGTCATTAAAAGGAGTGTGGGCTCCAAATTTTGAAGGCGGAATCACTTTTCTCATAAGGTCTTAAATGTTACGTTTGCCAAAACTTACTTGTGAAGGGAGGTTGTTATTAAATTAGACAACTAGCTCAGTTGAATGATGGTTTATTAGTCCTTCTTCATAATGAGTACACGTTAATATATATAGTGATTAATACACATAGATATGAGTAGGTACAATAACATACGTCACCTCACCTCCGGGGTGAATGAAAAAAAAAAAATAGTTACATTTTTTTTTTTTTTTTTTAAACATTACAGAGCTTAGTCCTATTTTTATGTATTACATGTTCTTTGTTATTTTTCAAGATCTTAACATTAACTCCCATGTCTTCTACTACAGAATAAGGACCTTCATACAATTTGTCCAATTTCTTTGCACATTCATTTTTCACTAGAATTAATTGTCCACTGTTATACGATATAGGATTAACATTTTTATCATATACACTTTTACGTTTTTCTTTGCTTAAAATTAAATTGTTACGAGCGTCCTGGTGAGCTACTTGTAACCGGTATTTTAGGTCTAAAGCATAATTTTCAGGATTATATAATGGTTCGATAAATTGACTAACACTACATAATATTTTACTCGGTTTACCAAAAACTAATTCGAAAGGCGTGTATTTAGTCTCTGTGTGAACTGTGTTATTAAAACTGTAGCACCAAAATGGAAGCCATTGACTCCACGTATCTTTTTGACCATTACATTGTATTCGCAAAAATGTACCTAGATTTTTATGCGAATTCTCCAACGCACCTATTGATTGATGATGGTAAGCTGTTGAAGTTAATTTTTCTATCTGCAATAATTTACATACCTGTTCCATTGTTGAAGAGACAAACTCCGTTCCACGATCAGTCGCAATAGTATCTGGTACGCCGAATCTTAACATAAAATTACTAACTAACGCCTTAGCTATGGTTAATGTCTCCTTGTTCCTTATCGGATAAGCTTCCACAAACTTAGAAAGTTCGCATTGAATGGTTAAAATGTAACAATAACCTTCTAAATCCCTATCCAGGGGGCCAACAACGTCTAAAAATATTTTTTGAAACGCATGCGAAGCCGTGGTGGTTATTTCCATGGGTTCCTTTACATGTCTACAATGCTTCATTTTTTGACAAGTAGTGCACTTACTTACAAAAATTTTCACATCGTTATCTAAACCTGGCCAATAAAATTTTCTCTTTATATTTTGAGTCATCCTACGCACTCCAGCATGTCCACTGGTGGGTAGTAAATGAAAATCGTTAAGAATATACCTTTTTTCATCATTGTTGTCAATTCTTTTGACACCTCTTAATACACAAATTCTGGGACCGGTCCAATCCTTTATCGTATTTATCTCTTTCAATACATCTTTAAGAAATGACTCATTTTCTCCACTTTTTACTATGCATAGTTCATTAATATCATATTTTTTACAAAACGTCTCTAACTTTGTCACAAATTCGGCTCGCGAAAAGTGTGCCCTATAGTTGAGATTAATGTAAATTCTATTTTTACTCCTATTAAATATAAAACATCCACTTTCTACCATCTCGTCATTATTCTTTCTTAATTTCTCTACCTTCTCTTTGCTAATAAAAGTTAATTCCACAAAATCATTTGGTATTTTTAATAACTCCACTACCCTTGGTTGATCAGACCACTGGCTCATGGGTTTATTAGAAATATCCGATTGAGAATCTCCTATTAATTTTCGTCTTTGTGCTCTAGTCATTACATTAACAACCTCGTTATTCATTTCCTTCAATGAATCTGATGTTAAACAAATGCGTGATAAAGCATCTGCTACCGAATTATTTTTCCCTGGTACGTACAGTATTTTAAAATTATATTCTTCTAGCGATAATCGGAATTTTAATAATCTACTAGACGGATCTTTTAATGAGAACAAATAAATTAAAGGCTTATGATCAGTCATTATAGTGAATGTTCGACCATAAATGTAAGGTCTAAAATATTTGATTGACCAAACAATTGCAACCAATTCTTTTTGAATAGTAGGGTAGTTTCTCTCAGCTTTATTTAGCGGTCTACTAGCATAAGCCACTGGCCTCATATCCTTATTACATAAAACTGCCCCAATAGCTGTGCCTGAAGCATCAGTCTGAATCACAAACTCATTATTTTCAGTAAAATCTGGAAACTGTAATACAGGTGGAGTTGTCAGTGCATTTTTTAACGTTTCAAAAGATTTTTTACATTCATCAGTCCATATAAATGGTTCGTTTTTTCTTGTCAGTTTATTTAAACTATTTGTAATTTTTGCAAAGTCTCTAATAAATTTTCTATAGTAGTTACAAAATGCTACGAATCTCTTTACTTCATCTGTGTTAGTAGGCACTGGATAATTTTGCAAGACTTTAATTTTGGCTGGATCTGGCAAGACTCCTTCAGCTGATACAACGTGACCTAAGTAAAGTAATTCTTTTTTGAGAAAGCAACACTTTTCAGGATTTAATTTCAAATTAACTTTTCTCAACCGTTCTAAGACATTTATTAAATTTTTATTATGTAAATTCATATTTCTTCCGAATACAATCAAATCGTCCAAATAAATGAAACATTTTTCAAATGCTAGTCCAGACATAGCTACTGACATGACACGACTAAACGAACTTGGACTCGTCTTCAAACCCATCGGTAATCTTTTCATTTGGTATTGGCCTGTGCTAGTAGTGAACGCTGTATACTTTCTAGAATGTTCAGATAAAGAAAGCTGGTAGTAACCTTGATTTAAGTCAAGATGTGAGAAATAAAGAGAACCAGAGAGTGAATCTAAGATGTCAGTGATGTTTGTTAATGGAAATTTATCGTCAACTATGCATTCATTTAATTTCCTGTAGTCGACTACCAAACGCCATTTATTATTTTGTTCACCCGTTGTTTTCTTTGGCACTAATAATATCGGGCTAGACCATTCACTCTTTGCTTCTTCTATTATGTCATTTTTTATCATTTGGTCTATCTGCTTACTAACTTCTTTTTTCAACGCTTGCGGCAATCGATACTGCTTTACATAAACTGGACTTGTGTTAGGTTTAAGTGTAATTGACTGCTTATAAATATTTGTTGTACTAAGCTTATCACCTGGTAAAAAGAAAACATCTGCATATTTGGAACATAACTCTGTAATGGAATTCCTTTCCTCTGTGTTAAGGTGACCTAGCTTCAATATGTCTAATAAAACTTTAGCTCTATCTGAATTCCTCGAACAAGAATCAAAGTTACACACATCGTAATCCGTAAGTGATTCTAATTTAGGTTGAAACATTGGCAAGTTAATATTCTCTTCATTCGTGTTTAAAATTTTTACTGGTACTCTATTATTATGCACTTTCACTATACTTCCCGCCAAAAAAATATTTTCACCTAACTGTTCCGCGTATATGACACCTTCATCGTTACTATTGGAATTTACATGTAAGTAATGTATTGTTTCACTTCGACCTGGTAAAACTAAGTACTCGTTGGAAC
Source organism: Udea ferrugalis (assembly GCA_950022985.1). Taxonomy (NCBI): domain Eukaryota; kingdom Metazoa; phylum Arthropoda; class Insecta; order Lepidoptera; family Crambidae; genus Udea; species Udea ferrugalis. Next base: position 16,378,052 of record OX465531.1, on the reverse strand, counting down.
AAGTAAATGTGTCATACATTGGTAAAGAATATTCCATTCCATTTTTGTAAAACGTAATAACATTTATACTTAAGTCTATATTTGATGCATACTTGCATAAGAAATCTAATCCTAAAATTCCATCTGCCTTTAATGGTACCGAATCAAAGACATAAAAGTTGGTGTTGAATTCTGTTGTATTAACATCGTCATGATGAATCAACTCTAGACTAACATAGCCTGTAGATCGAATTTGACCCGCTATACCGTTCACGACGGTATCGTCTCTAAATATGGGCGTGTTTATCGGTATTGCATCGCGCTTAATGATTGACAATGATGCGCCAGTATCTATAAGCCAAAAATATTTTTTATTTGCAACATAAAACGACACAAATTTTGTTTTACCATTCAAAGCTAAGATGTTATGTTTAAGACCGAAAAAACTGAATATCCTCAGACTGTTGTGATGTTTGAGGCTCCTGTTCAGTTACTTGCTCTGTATAGAATACGCGTTGGTTTCTATTGCCCCTATTTCGGAAACTCGAATAGTTATCACGTGAAAACCTTACACCACGTCCACGATTTGGGTAATAAGTAGTTCGCCTATTCGTGGAATTAAAATTAGGCGTCGCCGCATTATGATTATACCTATGTTGATGCCGATAACCTCGCTGTCCTCGTGAGCGACTGGTATACAGTCGGCCTTGGTAAAAATTATGTTGTGACCTACCTTGATTCCCACGACGTGAGAAATGCATCACGTCTTCACCTTTCGATGTAGCAGCTTTTGTCAGCTCCTCATCCTTTGCCGCCTGTATAGCCTCGTTTAGATGCTCGTAGTTCCTGGCTGCTATAATGGTGCTCAGCCGAGGATCTCGCAAACCCTCTGAAAACCGTTTCACCGCAGTCTTTTCATTTAAAGGCTTCAAAACAGCATAGCTATCAGCGTTCCCATCGGCTTGTGATATTGTTAAATCTGAGAATAACTTTTCGACTTCTGTACCGTACTGATCGATAGTGCGCCAACCTTGACTAACACTTTGCAGTCGAGATTGAATAGCCGTAAATGACTTTTTAGTTAATAACTTCTGTCTCAAATCTTTTAAAAGATCTGTCGCCGATGCGTACTCTGAAGCTAATCGCAATTTCGCATTTTCTGTAAGCCTACTCTTTAAGACAAACTTTATAAGTAATTTTTTGCCAGAATCAGATAACATATCTGAATACATATCCACAGAGTCAATGATTCTCTTAATGGTACTTTCATTATTGTCCATCACAGGGATTAAATTACAAGCTGTTTTCAGATCAAAATCCATTGTTAAATTTGGATGTTCACTAGAGTCGCTATAGTCAGAAGAATCACAATCAGAAGACAGTACTTCTGCTGGATTGGAACACAATTCTAAAATATTGCTATAAAGATATTTAATGTTTTCCCAAATGGAATTTATAGTTTCCAATATATTAGGATTTAAGTCCTTTTGTTCTTTTAATAATGAAATAATTGCCTCACTTCTTTTAAAAATTATTTCCACCTCAGTTAATTTATTTCTTATACAATTACCTTGAAATCTTGATTTTCCCTTTTTAACTAAATATTTCCTCACTTTTTCAATATTATTTAAACATTGGATTAACTCATTTTCCATCCCTAATTAAAATTATAAATAATAAAATAATTAACACATACCCGGTTTCCATAAGTCACGTAGTAGGGGACATCAGGACGATCGTATATGGACATAGGAATGTAAACACACGGCACGACATTGATATTGATTAAAATAATTATGCTTAAATTTTACTCACATTCATTTGCATCTGCTAGTATGCAATTTAATATAAAATATTGATTAATATATTATTAAGTATTATGCACTTAATGTTCCTATAATAGTCATAGTTATTAATTTTTTTTTTTTTTCAAGTGTTCACGATGATACCGTATTGGAAACGCACTTTCACCTTTATCGCGCACAATTTCGCACTATATCACTTCAATCTTTACTGGTTGTTGTGGGGGATGGCCATTGCTTGGGCGCAGACGAAAAGATTTCCGCAACTCATGAAGTGTAATCTCTCTTCGCATCCACTTTTTGTGGGTTTTCTTATATCCACGGTATACTCCATACACTCCTGCCAAGACGAGAAGGGTCACTATGATGATCAAAAGGATATTCGTGGTACTCGCATGGAATTTCAAGTCCTGCGTCGCGGACGCTGAGTTAGTTCCTCCAGACGCGGTCTGAGCAATGATAACTTCCTCTTGTTTAGACTGTTCTTTGCCCATTTTCGATGATAACTTCTTGAGTTTTTTCCGAAATAGATTGCAACGTTATACACCACGATTCGCTCGAACAATCAGAGGACGTGTCAAAACTTTCCATGATGAACACTCAGTCGGCCGGCGCCGAAACACGAGATCACTTCGTCACGCGCTCCAAACATGGCAGGGTCGCCATGAAGGGAGGTTGTTATTAAATTAGACAACTAGCTCAGTTGAATGATGGTTTATTAGTCCTTCTTCATAATGAGTACACGTTAATATATATAGTGATTAATACACATAGATATGAGTAGGTACAATAACATACGTCACCTCACTTGGCACTTGTTTTTTTAATTATTTTTGTTATTTAAAATGGGTTTGCGTTTGACTTCAGACTCTCCTGATGGTAAGCGATGACGAGGCCGAAGGTGGAACACGCTTACCCAGAAAATGCCTATTCACTCTCGCCTTGAGGACACCAAGGTTGTATGTATCCGGGAACACAGACGCAGGGAGGGCGTTCCACTCCCTAGCGGTGCGGACCAGAAAGGTAGCACCAAACTGCTTAGTTCGGACCGCTGGAAAGTCGACCACATGGGGGTGAAAGCCCTCACGGCGTCTAGTGGAATTAGCCTAACATTCCAGTAAGTAGCAAAAACCCTAACAACATAGGTAATCTTAAAATATTTTAGAGGAAACTACCGATTTACCGTGTTCACTAAACCACGTCACTTTCCACCACAATGCCTATAAAAAATAAGGGGTACATTCAATTTTATATCCTAATCTTGACAGGCAAAATTCAGGTCTTGCTCAAACTAATAATTCAGTTGTTACACAACGAAAGTCGGGGTCGGACCGATGAATGAGCGCTGAATTATGTAAATAGTCATCTCTGTCAGTTATTCATAGCGCGCTCGATTCAGCCGCTGTAATTATTCCATCTACTTATTAACATTCAGGACGTGACACGTTTTCTACAATTTCTGAAAAGTGGAAGTGACAATTTCAGTAGTGCGGGCTTGAGTGACATCTTTGTCACGTTAACTTCACTTTCACGTAGTGTTACTTAAAAGCGTGTTAGAATTTTCATAAAAAACACTGTTACCACTGTTACGTAAGTCCACGTAAAAAACTATTTTTTCAAGTAGGTAATGAAATCATTTTATACAGTACTTTCAAATCGTAAAAAAGAAAACGTAGGTACTTATTATTTCATATAATTATGTGTACATTACATAATTGACTATACTACCAGAGTCGAATGTTTATTTCTACCGAGAAAACCCGGTGAGAAGCCAATCTTTCAGCCAATTCTCTAGTCACACAGTTTAAACGTGAATAGAAGAAGTATAAATAAAAGCAAAGTGCTTTAATGGTCAAACAATGGGGCTAAAAAAAAACTACGGAAAAAGTTACAAATAAGTGCAAATACAAACGGTGTAAATAAATAGAAAGCCAATTATACTTAAGCTGACCAGTCCCACCTGTTCACAAGTGGCCACGCGAGCCAGCCATCACCCCACTTTTAACCGTTTTAGGGAATGCAACACCCGCCACGCGACCAGTGCGTGTGAATAATCTGTGGATCAAATCAAACTTGCACTTAACCCTCTGTTGTTTAACTGAAGAGGCGACCGATCGATGACGGGACAACCACTCGAAATGACGTATCTAAGTGCTGCGGACGTGACAGGCAGTCACGTCGGGTGAAAGTGCGTCCTGCGCTCGCCAACACGCTTGCCAATGCCAACTACGACTAGTTGCTAACTTGGCAGTTGGCTTCACATGTCTTCGTTCTTGCAGTTTCATTAAATAACTTGCACGCGGTGCCTGTTCGAAAGGTTGACGGATGACCTCATAAAGGTTGCACTATTGCTGAGGATCTGGATCCTGGAAATTGATGAGTGAGGTCTATGTTCCACAGTGATAGGCATCATATGACTGTTGATTAAGCCATGCTAAGGTTTTGGTACAATATTTTGGTGTAACTATAAATAACGTCTTTGCAGCAGCATTAAAATATCTGTTTGCTCAGGCTGCATCAAGCGTGCACGGTATTCAGATACGCATAACCTCATAAATGTCATCGCATTGCTGCATAGTTTTTTTTACCAAATATAAGCACAAATCAACGAAACAAATACGTCAGATGTTTCACTCATACAGAATGAGATGACAGCAAAATTGTCGAACCAAAAATATCTCCACATTTCCTTTGAATAAAGAATACCATTGCTACAGTGTGTTTGTTACGAAGTGTCGGGGAAATCTTTAAATGAGTGATGACACGCGCTGAGCCCAGCCTGCGTCAGCGCGATCGACGTCAGTCGTCAATCGGACCCTGCGCCACTGATTTACGGTTTGTTTTCCATCGAATGTGTGAAACGTTGAGGCAGGAAGTCGCGAGTGTCTCAGCGCGAATTGTCGACGTTTTTATTTCTCATCTGTGGCACGTGCCCCCTCCCCCTCTAACATGCCCACACGGCATGAGACGGCAATTTCCTGGGTCTATTTTCTCGTTTAATTGTCAGCGGTCGAGGTGACGTGTTAAATAAACAATCGAAACGACTCACTCACGCCCTCAAGGTATACCCTTATTTAACGACTGAAGAAATTCGGCCGGATGTAGGTTTAACCTTAAAAATTACGAGACCGTAATAAACTGTTCGTGTAATTACAACTTTTCGATTAACTTTTATCTCCTCATCTCCCGAAAAGTGCCACGTTACCTGGTTACCAAGTCCGTTTATGGCCGCGGTAGTACTTCGTAATACAGTGTATCTGATCGCGGGCTCGTTAGCCAAGAGCGCACTGTATTATTCACATAATACACAGGTCATGTACAGCGAAGTCGATGAATAAAAAATACACGCGCTTCCGAATAAAACCAAGGCATATAGAACAGGAGCCCGCATTTGAGGAACTACCAGGGCTGAAGGTTAAATGGCGCTGTGTATATTGAATGTCCAATCATATTTATTTATTGGGTGTTATTTCCATTAACTTTTCTCATAACATTTAAGAAAAAACCTACAACACGACACCCCACCCCATGGAAAGTAAGTAAGTCAAAGTAGGGAAAAAAAGGTTTCTAGGGTACAAGAGGTATCAATAATAAAATTTGTTCTACCGAAATTAAAATTTACCATTTTAAAATGGCAATGTTACTTAAATGGCCACACATAAAGGAATCCTCGGTGGCCAAACCCTAAACCCCAACTTCAACTTTTTTTTTTTCAAAATTGAATTTAGAGATTTTGATTTAGACATTCAATCTTAAAAAATTATCGCTGCTAAACCTCGACTTTCAATGAATCGACTTCATCGACACTAAATCGTTTAAAATGTTAGTATAATCGTTGTTATCGATAATAATATTCGGGTTTTTTTATTGAGATTCCAACCTAGCCTTTTTCAGCCCCCAGACATTGTATAAAAAAATTAACTCGACATTCAGTCAACAAAATCATCCGTAACGAAGCTACGGTTTGCTTGCTCCGAGCGCTACGCGATAATAGGACTAGCTTTACGAGCTCGTAAACCTACCCTGACCTAGGCCGTCGATACACATGTGTAGTTACATTATATATATTAGCTTTCTTGGCATCCCCCGATGAGCTACTGCTGATTGGCCATTCCCGGCACAAGCCAGTAATAGCGTTGGCCCGGGCCTATTTTAGGGCCTCAGTTAAAAATACAAGTTCTTTTCATGTATTTTTTATCTGATTTCGTGATGGGAATACGTAAGTGTAGGTTTCGGATCGTAGTTTCGCTTCTGTGCCTCATTCTTCATGTTTTTTTAATATGTAGGTTTTTCCTACAATCATTTAGAATGTTCCTTTTTGTGTAGTTCATTACGTTGGCTTGTTTCCAAGTAACGGCACACAGGTCATGCATTACCGACAAGAATTAGCTCAGAATTGTTTTTAATCTTTGCAAATGATCTGTAAACACTAAATTGGTAACTAATCTGGCATCAACCATCTATATATGGGCTACAAAAAGTTTGAGACACGATAATTGTTTAACGAAACTGATTAAATATTTTCAGATAATATGTTTCACACGCACATGTGAAATAAAAACTGATGGGTTAAAAGTAATAGTAAAAAACCAAGTTCGGTCTAGTAGTCTTAATAACAGTCGCGAAGACTTTGAAGACATTCTAAAGTCGAGGTACAATTGTGCATGGGCAATGGATGGTAAGCCTCCTGGATGTAGCTTCAACGTGGCGAGCATCAACTGATGATCATGATGATAACATCAGCCCAAAAAATGTCGTTGCAATGGTTGGCCAGGAAAATATTTCAGCTAACCTAGTCAAAAACTGGATTAGTTAAAACGGAGAGAATTAAAGTTATTAGGTCGCTGTTTACGAGCGCAGTTTGAACCATTAACAAGAGGAGCCGTTTTAGAAATTACTTCAGCACTTGTGGGGGGGGAGGGGGGGGGGGTACATTAGCCGCAAGTGGCGAACTTTGCGACGCACTCGTAATGCGATTCATATCGAACCGGAGCGCCTAATGAATCCGTAACTTACCAGAATGGGAGTAAGGCGGACTCATGTTCGTTTAATGACAAAAAACTGGGACATCTTTTACTCAAATCTGGACTACGTCCCACAGCTGGGCTCAGGTTTTATCTCAAAAATGAGCATCTCCAGGCATGGTTGCCAATTTGTTGCTTTTGTTTGTTAATTTGTTGTATTACTTATTTTGCAAAACCGCATTTATTTCGTTTTTTTTTCATTTATCCACATAAAAAGGTTTACTGAAGGAAAATGACTTTTTTTTAATAATCAATGAAACTGGAACTTGCCTATTTATGGTAAAGCACGTTGCAATAATTTGAATGTCTTATACACTGTATTCCACATTAAGATTTACTAAGTGATATTTAGGTAAACCGGTCCTTAGGTAACGAAACCTGCCTTTACATAGGGGCACTTTATTTTAGTGACATAGGCACTGTTTTGAAGTAGTTTTGTTAAGGCATCTGTACGTGGATATTATTTGAATAGGACGATTTAAACTCACATTTTAACATGGTATCATTTTTGTGGTGTTCGTGTTGAATGTATGCGGGAACGTACCTGTAACAAAGAATTGATGACATGAGAAACATTGTCCTGGTAAATTAGTATATACATGAATTTTGGCTGTGCCAAATGAACAAACGAATTAAGACGGTTTGACCTCTCATGCTATATTTTTTTAACTTTCCCGAAGAGTGCAAGTGAAGAGGTTTCTAATCTAGACAAGAATGCTCCATCGTAGTTCGCATCGTCGCTTTCCATCAGGTGAGATCGCGGCCAAATGCTGGTCTATCCAAATTAGAAAAAAAAAATAAACCTATAGCTAACCGCTCTATAGCTTCCCATCAAGGGGTGCCCAAGGTCGTAAGCGGAGGGTAAAGCATTCCATCCCCGTCACGTACCGCCGCGGATTCATTTCAGAGCCTTTTTATAATTTAATCTTATGGCTGGTTACAATCGGCATGATGAAAGGGCGACGTGTGCGATTATTCATGAGAGGTGTTTTTCGTGTCGAATGCGCGCAAACTGGCAAGCGGTTAATTTTGTTCGACGTGCTTTTGAAATAACAAGAGGTAAAGAGCTAAAGGTTGACAAAATTCTGGTTAGGTTATTTTTATTTTTAGCATTAGGGATAATGCATAATTATCTTACTAAAGGTAGGAAAAATCAGAAAAAGACAATGGCTCTACCTGGCATCAGGCGGGCATTATGCTACCGAGAACAATAATTACAGACCGGCCGAATTCCTCTGGTGTATTATACCTGGCAGCCAGGTTTGTTTCACCAATGTTTAGGCATATACCTTAAACTCTGATTTAAGATCTGATGTTCTGGAGATTTTTCTGAAAAAATAATGTGATGTCCAGAATCAAATCAAATACCTAAATATGTATTCATTTATGGCAAACTTGATGTTGATGCGGCAACACTTGTGTGGAATTCTGACACGGACTGCCTGTTTTGTGCATCTTATTGAAACATCATCAAAGTGATGAGAGTGTATCACACTCTCATCAAACCTGATGACGATGTTGATGATTATATCTGGAACCATTTTGTCTATGCAATTCTTTGTGCAGTAAGGTATCTTTAGCCTGTCTTCCACTTCTGGTCACTGATCCAATTATATTTAAGTTTTATGGAGCGAACATCAGTGTATTTTGTATATAATAATTTGTATGTATATCTAATTTTTTGGTTAATTGGACAATTCGAAAGTACTTGTATTTGAAAGAAAGAAAGAAAGAAAGATAAATTTATTCGACACATAAAACATACAAGAAAAAGCATACAAACAATTTCATATCAAATGTGTCAAAAAGGCTCCCACTCAGCATATGCCGCGGTGGCACAAGAGCACCACGACGCTGGTTTTCGGTGGTCGCCTTGTTGAATTGGAGAGGGAGAAGTGGCGCAACATTCGAATTTACTTATTTCTAGGATACATACCTATGTATTTATAACAAAACAAAAATACAAAAACCAAAATGAAGAAGTTACATATAAAACAAAAATTTGTTCCTTTTTTACAACATTAAGAGTTGTTTAGTTGAGAGTGATTTACAATAATGATACAGTTTTTTTATTACTTTTTTAATAATGGACACTTAAATCTCTATATTTGGTATATTTGAATAAATATAAACTGGTGGACAATAAATTGAGGCCACCCCTATTCTTCTGATGAATTGATTATAAGGTCCTATTTTGAAATAGAAACCAAATTCGTGTTTCCGAATGCTAATTACAATGTTTAAACAGGGTATGTCAACAAAGGTATAGCGTGAAGCTGTGTCAAATGTCAAACAAAAACAATTTTTAGTCAGCAAGCCTCAGAAATCGGCATCGCTTTGGCGTAAAATTGCAACACCTGCTACGAGACGTACAGGGTGTTAACCTAGATGATAGAACAGTAGGAAGACGTCTAAAGGAACGTGATCTAAAACCGTACAGAACCATAATAGATCCAAAACTTAGCACAGCTTACAAGGCAGCATGATTATGGTCCAGAACACTGTGATTGGACTTTGGCACAATGAACTCTTTTCTGACGAGTCCCGAATGTGTCTTTATGGTGCTGACAAGAGTATAAGACCGGGGGAAAGATATGCACAATGCTCCATATCCAAAAGGGTAAGCTTTGAAGGAGCAGCTGAACACCCGAATTATTAGATGGCCTAATTTTTTTGTCCACCAGTTCATTTTTTGCTTGTTCGTTCGTTTGAATTGGCGATAGTAGCCTGGATAAACAAATGCACTGATCGAATGAATGACTTATCGCCCTCGTATTTATTTACCCGTTGTTCAAATGTTGTTTTAGGTACCTATTTCAGTAGTTTTATTCAGTGCTTTGCTGAAACGTGCATTTATATTTACATTCGGAGCACAACACTCAGTTTGAAGAATAAAATAATATTGAACCTATGCTGCAACTTATTATTCACAGTCACGTTTTCAGTTGCTTACATATTTGCAAATTCTTTAGTAAACATTTTAAAGATAAATTATACAGTGACAGGAGCAAGGATTGAACCCGTGACCTTGAGCCTTATGGCTTGTAACCTCAAAACGGATCGTCAATATTATAAAGAAAACCCATAACATATTATTAAATTTCGCATTTTCTGTCTGAGGCTGGCGCCGTATATTTTGACAAGGTTTGGTATAAAACACTGTCCCAAGAGAGCCGTACGATTTACTTCGAAACGACGTCAGCTATGAGTTATTGAGGAAAACTTATATATTACATTTACGAGAACATTAGTTTCATGCGGAGAGCAGTATATTACCCGTATTTTATTTGGGAAGTTACTTTTCTTAGGCTCATACCAAACGGGACTCAGGCGTACGTGGTGGTTCTAAAGTGGTTCGTATAAATTATAATTTAAAGGTTGTCACATCAGTCTTTACGTCCCGCTGCTGAGATTAGGCCTCACTCATCTTGACTTATTTTGACTTCACCCTAATGTCGCTTAAAATGTATGTTATGACATTTTAGGCGATTTCTAATTCTCATAAAAAAATTAACGACAGTACAGCTAATGTAACGACAGGGTTGGTTCGAAAAAAATAATTTATAAAATGAAGTATTAATTATAACCGTGACGTATTTTCAAATCCATTGAAGATGTTACAGACAGATGTTTGTTTTGACTTTAAAAAAATGCCAAGTTGAAAAATTAACCCTTCTATAAATTAATTCCATACCAGTGTTTGATGTCTTAATCAAGACAGACTTGAGTGCCGGAGGATCGCTCATTAAGTCGTAATTAGCTCGACGAGGTAAATATAACTCTAAAGTGAAAACTTAAAGTTAAGTTCAATCTGGTTAAGTGTGTTAACATGTACGTTGGCAATTGAAAAACGTAGTTCAAAAATAAGCCCGACTGCGTTTTTGTATAACGTGAATTCCCTAAATCAAGAAAGTCGGCATACCCGATTGCACTTAACTTAAGAAAAATTATAAAAGTCGGGACTTATTTCAAAAACCGAGGTGCATATTTATAATACACTTCAGATTTACACATCTGACTATCAGGAATGGGTCTCAAGTTAAGTGCAATCGCGTATGCCGACTTTCTTGTTTTAGGGTTTCTACATTATACAAAAACGTAGTCGGGTTTTTATGAAAAGAAAACATTTCTTTTTTTTACTTTGATCTTTTTTTCAATTAACTTAAAAGGTTTTTTTAGATATGCTCAGTGCCACTTCTGCAGAAGTTACAAATCTAACGACACCTCTCAAGCTAAAATCATTCGAGCCGTTCAGGCTGTAGAGCGTGCCAAACACTATAACATACATACATACTCTCGAGAAAACAAAACCCTCCTTCTGGCACAGTCGGTTAAAAAAACACTGCCAGTGTCCTTGCCTCCTTGCCACAATCAGAAAGATCAATGTCTAGTCAGCAACAAGTTGAGTGTAGTTTAGCTGGCTAGTCAATCACAACATTTACTTTGCTAAAAAAACTTTCATTTATTTTTAAATAAATAGCTTTCCGCTTGCGGCTTTGCCAGCGTAGCATCCGATTTTTATTGCCTTTTCGGCCTCCTCTTTTTTATATGATTTTTTCCAACAAACTCTATGTTTGTACGAAATTCAATTAAAATTGGTTCGATGATAGAATAACGTCATCGACACACATACACAGTTTCAGTAAATTGATTTTTCTTCAGTTTTCATTCCTATATAATAATCTACTAGTTACTGTTAGTTGGTAAATTAATTTACTCATAAATCAGACTATGTTTGTTTTGTTACATCCAGCATAAAGTTTACTAATCTATGTTGCCTATTCATTTAGTCGACGAAATCATTTAAATAGTTCAAAATAGGTCTTTGATTATTCCATCACTACCTAATTCTGTAATTTGACGCTCTGAAAGTCTAAAATAAGATATTTTGAATTTCTTACTGAGCTAAAATTACGTCAATTGGTTGTAATTGTAAAATTCTCAGACGAGACAAAATTGTGTTATTACTTTTTTGTGTTCGCTTAAGTGACAGCTTAATAATGTGAGTTGTTGAAAGCCGGCAGTTGCTGAGAGCCCAAAACACAGTAAACATAACAGTAGGTTACTTTTTTTTTATAGTGGTCCCCAAGATGACCTCCGTCCGTCTAAGGCCGTCCGCCGAGTTATTAGCCTAGCGTGCTCACAGACACGCGGCACAGCCCGTCCGTACTGCCGCCACCTTATTCCCCCATATTTTATGCTAGCGTGTGCGTGAAATCGCGTGTCACGGCGCTTTCAAACCGATAGCGGCACGTTTGTATGTAGATATTTTACTGTTCTCTGTTTACTGTGCCCAAAGGGAGGGGGTAAAGGGGGGGGGGGGTGATCATTACAGTGCAAGTATTCGCACGTCACGTTAATCTGTATCTCTTTGTGCCTAATGGACACCGCCTATTCGCCGAGGAGCAGCGTTTCAATTAAAGTGAGAGACGAGAGCAGAGTGCCGTTGTGTTATCTAATTGTGACGCGGAGATGGGCAGAATTAGGAAGGCTGTGTTGCTAAGGAAATATTTCCATTTTGAGCAAGTCTTGGTGGTTTTGGTGATAGTATCCTGCCTGGTGATAGAGCCGTGGTAGAGAAGTGAACCTTAAGGAAAGCATCAGTCAGAAATTATTTTACAATCCATACCTTTATTGATCAGAGCTTGATTCCAGTGATTAGTAACCTGCAATGGTATTCCGGTTAGCGCAAAATCTCATATCGGTCAGGGTGAGTTAACATTCAATTTAACTGCGACTGTGACCGTTTGAGAGAAAGGAACTAAGCCGAATATCATTTTAAAATTATTAACATACAAAATAATGGAAAATACTAGTTCAAAGTGAAGCGTATTGATGTTTGAGGTAAGCGTGAAGCACCGTGAAACGATATTTGCGGGAATGCCAAACCTGTATTACAATGATTAATTTGTTTGTTAAATCTTTATTGCACAAAATGTAAAGCATTCTCTATCATTCAACCATCGGGCGAGTAAAATCTTGTCCAGAACCAAATAATAGTTTTTTTAACCAACCAACCGTTTTCCTAGGTATTAAGCTTAAACACGTAATAACATACTGTAATATATTATAAAATATGTGGGTATACATATATTCAGTGTGTACTAGAATGTTCTGTGTAGCCATGTCTTTTGTCGCGTAATAAACGTACTGCTGTAACGACGTCTTTTTGTGATCACCTTGTGTTCCTTCCCTGTGGTTCCAAATGCTTTAGTGGCGACGATTCAGAACTCATACGCGTGTGGCAAGGCGATTGAAGTGAAAAAAACGACAACAAAAATAAGAAAATGTCAATCGGCAGAATAGCGGAATTTAACGTCCAGTCGGACAACTGGGGTTTATACGTGGAACGCCTAGAACAGTACTTCATAGCTAATAAAATACCGAGTGAACTACATGTCCCTACCTTGATTACGGTGATGGGAACAGATTGCTACGAGCTATTAGTGAATTTGTGCACACCAGACAAACCAACGGCAAAAACGTTTGAGCAGCTGTCAAATATTCTTGAACGCCATTTGCAGCCGAAGCCGAGTATTTTAGCTGAGCGTTATAAATTTCGACACAGGAAACAAGAGGCAGGTGAATCTATAGCAGAATATGCAGCAGCTTTGAAAAAAATGTCGAAGTATTGTGAATTCGGTCAGTGGTTACAAGACAGTCTAAGAGATCAGTTAGTATGTGGCATCACAAGCGAGACCATTAGGCAACGCCTATTTGCAGACGACAAGCTGGACTACGTCAGGGCATATAATTTGGCAGTTAGTATGGAAGCAGCGGAAAAAGATGCGGCGGTGGTCGATAGTCGCATGGAGACTACGCGAGCAAACAACGCTGTGGAGTGTCAGGTCATGGTGGGAGTTAAGCGGTCGCCGGTGGCATATGGGCGAGGAGCGTGGAGTGGCGGCAAGGACCAGGGGCCGGCCCAGACAGGCCGCCAGGCGTGGAGGAGTGAGCGTCAGTGCAAGGCCTGCGGCGGAGCTCACGACGTCAACCAGTGTCGGTTCGTGAAGTACACATGCAGGTTATGCAACCGCCAGGGTCATTTACGGCGGGTGTGTCCGAACCGGAGTCAGCAGCATAGTGTAGAAGTGGCAAGCGCATCGCCAGTATTCATGACAGAGGACAATTACAGCGACGGCAGCGAAGAGGTAAATGACGTCACTTGTTTAAATCAGCTGAGTGTTAAGCAGTGTAAACCTATAGTTTTAACGATAGGTATAGACAATAAAAACATTGAAATGGAATGTGACACAGGCAGCGCTGTGTCATGCATAAGTAACAAACTGTATCAGAGTGAGTTTAGTAATCATAAACTACACAAATGTCCCTTGTTGTTAAGGTATTATACGGGCGAGTTAGTTAAACCGGTTGGTATTATACGACCTCTTGTAAAATATAAGGATAAATGTAAACATTTAGATTTATATGTTATAGAAAATGGAAAATCAGTCTTATTAGGGCGGCAATGGATTTTTGAACTTGACATAAAGATCCCGAGCAAACCATGCAATGCTTCGCAGTTAAATTTAGTCAGTGAAGTAGGTTTTAATATTGATGTTTTCAGTTCCAGATATTGTGAGGTTTTTGCGGAAGGCTTGGGATGCTTTACTGGCGGAAGGGTGAGCATCCATTTGCGTGAGGGAGCGCGGCCTGTGTACATGCGCGCGCGACCGCTTGCGTACGCGCTCCGCGAGCCAGTGGAGCGCGCGCTCGATCAGCTGGTCAGCGACGGCATCCTCACGCCAGTCGAGCGCTCGGATTGGGCCACGCCGATAGTACCGGTTATGAAGAAAGACGGTAACATTAGGATATGCGCTGATTATAAAATAACGTTAAATAAAGTGATCGAAATTGACCGTTATCCGTTACCAAGGGTAGAGGATTTGTTGACTAAGCTGCATGGAGGCGAGAACTTTTCGAAAATAGACCTTTCACAAGCTTATGCTCAATTTGAGTTGGACGATACGGCTAAATACACAGTTATTAACACCCACAAGGGGCTTTTTAGGTACAACAGGTTAGTCTATGGTTTGGCTTCGAGCCCTGGTATTTTTCAAAGGAAATTGGAGGGCCTATTTGCAGATCTACCCCAGGTAGGAGTGTTTTTAGATGATATTATTATTACTGGCCCTAATAAGGAAACTCACATCGAAAATTTACATAAAGTTTTTAAGCGATTGCAATCTTTTGGGTTGAAAGTAAAAAAAGAAAAATGTGAATTCTTTTCTGAGTCCATAACTTATCTTGGCCATGTTATAAGCAAACATGGAGTTCATACGTGCCCAGATAAAATTAAAGCGATTGTAAATACGCCACCACCTACTAATATATCTGAGTTAAGGGCGTTTATAGGAATGATTATGTATTATGGGAAATTTGTTCAGAAGGTTAGCACAATCTTAGCCCCGTTGTATAGGCTGTTACAAGTAGGTATCCCATTTGATTGGAGTAAGGAATGTCAGGAAGCTTTCGTTAAGATTAAGAGCTCACTTAGTTCAAGCGAAGTATTAGTGCATTACTCGCCAGAGCTGCCACTAGTGCTGACGGCGGACGCCAGCAGCGTGGGCGTGGGCGCTGTTATATCGCACGTGACGCCGGAGGGCGAGCGCCCTATCGCGTATGCTTCGCGAGCCCTCACTAAGGCGGAGCGGATGTATTCGCAGATTGACAAGGAGGCCCTCGGTATTGTGTTCGGTGTTCGTAAGTTCCACCAATATTTATATGGTCGTAAGTTTACTCTTAGAACAGACCATAAGCCTTTGACTTATATTTTAGGGGATAAGGTGGGCATCCCTCTCATGGCAGCATCGCGGATACAACGTTGGGCGGTGTTATTGTCGGGATATCATTATGACATCGAATATGTCACTTCAAAACTAAATTGTGCGGATGCATTGTCGCGTTTGCCAGCAATAAACGAGAATTTAAGTACAGTTAAGGAGGTAACTTATGTTAACTTTGTAGAATCTTTTTTACCAATTACCCATGACGAGGTTAGGCGAGCGACTGCAAAAGATCAGATGCTAAGCAAAGTTATTTTATATCTTCAAACCGGTTGGCCGCCGAAATGTGATGAGGACGAGATTAGGCCATATTTTTTAAGGCGTAATGAGTTGTACATCGATAGGGGGTGTGTAATGTGGGGATATCGCGTAGTTGTACCTGCATCATTACGCGATTTGATAATAAAACAACTGCACATAAGCCATATGGGCATTGTAAAAACAAAGGCGCTAGCGCGTTCATATGTTTGGTGGCCGGGCATTGACCCGCAAGTGGAGGCGGCTTGTAAGCACTGCGACACGTGCGCTGCGGAGGCGAGCGAGCCAGCGCGCGCGCCCCCCCAGCCCTGGCCCTATCATGCGAAACCATGGTCTAGGGTACATATTGACTTCCTCGGGCCATTTAAAGGAAAAACATTTCTGGTACTTATTGATTCAAGCACTAAATGGTTAGAAATATTTGAAATGCCTAGGACCAATGCAGCTGCTGTGATTAAGGTACTTCGATGTACCTTCGCTAGATTTGGGTTGCCAACCGAAGTAGTCTCTGATCAGGGACCCCCATTTTCCAGTCAGGAATTCAGTCACTTTCTAAAAAGCAATGGTATTTTGCAATCGTTCTCGCCTACATACCATCCTGCATCTAACGGAGCCGCGGAGAACGCAGTCAAGCTCTGTAAGCGTGCAATAAAGAAGGCATATAGGGATGCAGTAGATGTAGACACCGCGTTACAAACGTTTTTGTTAAGCTATCGTAATAGTATCCATAGCAGTACGGGGGACAGCCCAGCTATGTTGTTACAACGTCGCAGTCTGCGCTCGCGCCTGGACTTGTTGCGTAGCGGCCACGCTTTAGAACAGTGTGTACATGAGGCCCAAAGAAAACAAGTGCAAAACGCGTCAGGGGGGTCCACTGTGCGAAAGTTTAGTCCAGGGGAAGAAGTGTGGGCCAGAGACTTTAGCGGAAACAGTAAGTGGACGAAAGGTACGGTCGTGGATGGTTTGGGTTCTCGTAGGTATTTACTTGGTACGGAAAACGGTCAAATGGTTCAAAAACATACAGATCAAATTAGACGCAGATCGAGACTATCGTGCGTGCCTTGTCCGAGTGACGACGCGGTGGCCGCGGAGGCTGCGCCAGCGGAGAGCGTTATAACAGACACACAGCCTGTGACAGGCCGCGACCCCTCGGTAGTGGATGCCTCTGTGGTTAGTGAGTCTCCCAAGGAAGACCTCTGCCAGACTTATCGCTCGCCATCGCCTCCTAAGCGTCTCCGCAAACCGGTAATTAGGTTCGAGATAGACTAAGAATTTATTTGTATTGGTATTATTCTTAAGATTCATATGTTGTTATTACTCAGTATTGTTAAACTAAGGAGAGAGGTGTAATATATTATAAAATATGTGGGTATACATATATTCAGTGTGTACTAGAATGTTCTGTGTAGCCATGTCTTTTGTCGCGTAATAAACGTACTGCTGTAACGACGTCTTTTTGTGATCACCTTGTGTTCCTTCCCTGTGGTTCCAAATGCTTTACATACATAAAAACGATGCTTTTTTTGAACTAAAACTTGTAAAGTGTGTTAAACAAAACACTAAACGAGTTTCAATTAACAAACTAGTTAGACTTAGAACTAGCAGTTAAAACAAAACTTGGAGCCTAAAACTAGGTTATTATGGTTGGCAACCAGCACCGTATTAGTATAATGAGCGGACGTTGCCTGTCCCAGTAATCGCTGGCGTGTCATATAGCATAGTATAAATTGGCTCCGGAAAAGGCTTGTTTTGTTCCGAACTGGGCCCTAAATAAATACAACGAAATAGGTCTAAGGCAGCCCCCACGCGCGCCTCAAAAAACAAAAGACGGTGTCTGAACGAGGCCGCCGATGTTTTTATAGGACTTGTTGGTTTTTTAGACAGATTCTCCATTAATCTTGTTCAGCGTTTTTGCAAAGGAGATTATTGTAGACTTTTGGATAAGTGGTTTAGGTCAGTTTTTTTTAGATATTCTTTTCAGTTTCTTAAAAGAAAATACTAATCGACAGCCGTCGTCACGCCAATGTTGCATATTCTATCTAGATAAGGATTGTAAAATGCGGTCAAACCCGAACACTAAACTGAAAAACCCGAATGCGTTCCTGTATATTTTCGAAATGTAAAATTAAGCCCCAAAACCCAAAAGTTGACATACCCGAGATTGCACTTAACTTTAAAGTAGAGGTTTAGTGGATTTAGGGCGTATACTTAAATTCCATTGCAGATTTGCTGACTTTTATGAGGTTACGGAGTGTTTCTCATCACAGTGAGTCTACAGTGTTATAAATAGTTGGAGATGCTGTCAAGAGTATTGTTCTTGCCCTGAAGATCGATGGAGAAAAGAAGTATATTCACACTGCAACTGCCCAATCAAAGTGTAAGTCTACATTGTTTTCACCCATCTCGTCAATAGCAAGTTAAACCTCCAGATTAAACCACACCGAGCATTCAACCGCGCACGTACGGCATTGTTTATGCAAACAAATAAACATTCCCTGGGCCAGGGCGGGCAGTCCACATCCCGGTCATAATCCGCCCAAACCCGCCCAATCCAGGCCGTGACGGGAATCCAACGCATCTGCATACTCCTCATTACCACAGACGTGGGGGGAAGGGGGAAACGCCGGACAATTAGATAACGTTCTTTATCTCGTAAAACGACCCTCGTTACTTTGGGGTAACCTAATTTTTTTCGGTGAAATTTTGACAGTCCAATCAGTGTTTGGTTGCGATACGGCATTCAGAAGTAATTGACAAGTACTCAACTAGTACAAACATTCACATACATGATAATTTCCACAGTTTTTCGTTCTCCACAATTTTTGGCTGGTAGATAATGCTTTAAGCATTACGTTTGTCTTTTGTACTAGGTTTTGCATTTAAAAATATAGTCAGGGAATTTATAGCAACGCATTACATGAATATTTAAAGGCTCGTGGAAAATTTAAAATAATCACTTATGCGAAAATGGAATTTAAAATATCTGGTATCACAGGGTGAAATAAGCTCATTAATAAAAGCGATTTTATGTTATGGTCGAATGATTTCAAAAATTATGTCGAAAGTAAAAGCCAGCACAGAGTGTGAAATACAGGAATTTCCCCCACCTCTGTGGGTTGCCTTTAAAACAACAGGGCTGATTTCTCAGAGATAATCACTAGTTTAATGAGATTATAGTGTTAGGTTTTTACTCGATTGTTGAATAAATCGATGCAGATTCACTAAATGCTAATGGCAACACCAAGCGGGGAAAATAGATGGCATGCTAACGTCAACACCGAAGAAAAGTGGGGACGGACAAGATGGCGAATCGAGGCAGGCTTGGCCGGCCTTCTGGGTTTGACCGTCGACGACGACAGTCGCAATTGTAAGTAACGCCGAATATTTGTAACTACCGCCAATTTCCCCTTAGTTTCACTGCTTCGTGCCCAGTAATTAATGAGACTGTGTTTGTTATATTGTTAGTGAAAAGTGTCAAGTTATTATAGTGCTAGTGTACCGTTGAAGTATACGATCGTAATATGCTGTCGAGGGATTCTTCTTACACTTCAGAAGTGGGATAAACTCATACTCACAGTCACTGTATTTAATGCGTGGCGTTTAATAGTAATTAATGTTTTGCTATACCAGTTTAAACCAAAGAAAGTGACTAGTTTATTGCAGTACACTTCTAGGAAATTGGTAAAATGAATTTACTGGGACTGCACTAAAAACCATTACTCATTGGATACAATTTTTCATATTCCAGTAGGTAACTTATGCCTACGATATTGCGAATTTTATTCTTATATTGTGGGTAGATTTTTATTTTTCATCTATGTTTAAAAAACGAGTACAATGCCATTGCAACGCAAGTAGCTTATTGATGAATAAGGCTCCTTGATTTAAATGGGCGTTAAGCTTAATGACATTAGGCTCTGTTAAGGTCAAGGTCATTTTGAGGTCACATTATGGTCGGAAATAAGTGACATTGGGGTTTCTTAAAGGGGGACGAAAATTTGGTCAAATTTAGGCTAGGACGCACCGTTCCCGAGATAAAGCGTGTTTTCTGTCCTAAAACTCATAGTTTTCTTACGAACTAATTACACGCTCGTTTTTTTTGGTGTGTCCGAGTTCTAGATGATGGAGCTGGCATAAAGAAGACTGTTTGCGCGCCCTGGTCGACCCCCGCGAGCACGGCACATGTCAACGCGGGCACACTTGGAGCACTACACGGTGTGATTCAAGATCCCTGAAATCGTGTCTACTAGCGGAGCTGCGTTCTTCCCTGCGCAGCGAACTTAGTCAGAGCATTCGTGAAAAGGTACCAAAAGGAACAGCAGTTCTATAAGTTTTGACTAGGACCAGCTGCCGAGTTAGGGCTGAGTTATTTAATTGCTTTACCTACCTATGTGCAGATTAGAAAATCACCATAAGTTCTTGTAACTTTGTTTATAAGATAAGTTATGAAACACTTATTTCACCCAAACAAACCAGAGTACCTAGTTCACAACCAAGAAAAACAAATCTAGACTCAATGTACAATTTTAGCGGTTATCCTTTGCTACTGTGTAATATACGAGTACCTATAAGCCTTTTACGAGGTAACTTAGCAATCGTACTTAGTTATTCTAAGTCAATATAACCACTCCGTTTGACGAGATGAAATATTAAATTAATTCGGATACTACATACCTATATAAATTACAGAATGCAGAGTGTAAATTAAAATGTCCTAAAGTATTTCCCTGCATATGTGGCCGCATCATGTAACATTGTTCAATATAGAGTGAGCTACGGACGTTTAATTAATAAAAAAAAAAAGGATAGCGCCCAAGAACTGTAGTCTTAACAACGTAATATGTGTGTAACAGATATTGTCTTAAATTATTACACAAACTAGCTAAAGTATGCAAGTTAAATATAAAAACAAGTGATTGTTCTTCTGTCGTCTGAGTCTTCATAGGGGCCTAACTGTCTTCTATCTAGGTCAGATTTTAGGTTTTGATTATGTGCTGCTTAGTAAGAACTCAGGTCGCTAAATATTATTGCCTTTCCGTCCATTAATATAAAAGTTATTGAATAATTTAATTATTAGTTTATACACACAACTGACGAGTTCTAGCAATTGTAATTTAAAGATTCTGTGGAAGTACAGGACGAACTGACCGGGCCCGCTTCGCTGTGGTTTGTACATTGACTTAGCCTCTTCCTTGGGTTTAATATTCTTGCATAGTGCTAATTTACATCATGACACACCTGTATTCGCTTTCTAAGTGCATTCGTATCGGCTGTGCGACGATATCTAACTTTGTCAGTTTTGCCTATTATATACGATTTATAAAGAAAATAAGTGACCAAACCAATATACATGATCAAGGACTTAACTAGGTAGCAAATAACTAATAAAATCTAGTGATAGGTCAGAACGACTTTCATAATCTGTTTATGTATTAACGATAAAGTACATAATTGTTAGAATAGCGAATATAAGTGCTTGCTTTTAGATAACGACTAACAAAACGTATCCCCGGAATCGATCGATTGGATTGAAAATCTCATTTGGAACAACTAATAAGTAATATTCAATCTAACTAATAACTGAGAATACACAGAGACGATCTGACCCCTTTTTCAAAAAAAAGGGAATAAACAACCATATTATATGGAAAAAAATAAAAAATTGTCTAACGTATTGTCCCCTATACTATGAACTTGGTGTAATCCCTATCTAATATTCCTTAATTAGATTTAGCACTTCGAATTATGTTGGTCATTTTTCACATTGGATGATGCAGATGTAAACACAGTAATAAGTTAGAATCACTTATCTCGTAATTATGTTTTCAAATGCATGAGGCTACATAACTGCATCGGTGTCAACATTTGGACATTAGGAAAACATAGTGAAATAAAACAAATCGAATAATCTTAATGGCACAGGAAAACATACATCAACGGACAGTTACATAACTTTGTTTATAAAATACAGGCGGGTTTGTCGCTCTAAGGTTTTTTTTCTAGACACCCTTCGGTAGAAGAATAGGCATATGTGGGTCCTTGCTCAGACTTTTGCTGGTTATATAATTAAGAAAGAACTCATTTTTATACTGTTACATGATACCAACGATTACGAACTAACTAATACTGTGTGAGGGCCACCAGTCTGCTATGATGGTAACGACGAATGAGTTCTATGATATTATTATGATAAATTCTATGATGTTCTGATAGCACAAGTGTGCCGCACAAATATCGCGATTTCATAGTTATTAAGTTATAAATAATTCATGAGTCATCTAAAATGACAAAATCAATGAGTGGCAGATGTATAAATTGTGTAAATTGTACTAGCCTTCCTTATGCACTTCATATATTCTGGAGAATACTGTTGTGTGTAGATTTATTTATTTATTGCTTTTTCGTATGTAATACATTGGTCTTAAGAGTGATTAGAGTAAACATAAAAAAGTAATTCAAATTGTTTATTGCATTCATGAATGTAAATAAGATGACCACAATACAGTTCCAGTACAACATGTTACCCATTCGGGCATTGCAAAAATTAGTTAATTGAATAAATTAAAGTGAGATGGATAATATTTTTAAGATGGACATTCTCTCATTGAATGTATTGGTCGGCAAAGAACTCATTTAGTGTATATTAACATATCTTTATTAGTATTTGTTATAGTTTTTTTATGAATATTTTTGCATCCGCCTCCTTTCTCAAATGTGTTGGTAGATGATTAAAAACTCTTATTGCAGAGCAATATGGACTGCAACGGTACATTTCAGTGCGGCTTTGCGGTACTTTAAATTTATTTTGGTTTATTGTACTAGGCGCTCGCGAGCTACAGGGTTCAGAATTTTGAAATATTGATGGGCTCTTCTGATAAATTTGCGTAGTTCCAGGATATAAATAGAAGTGAGGCTTAAAATTTCTAATTTAATGAAATGGGGTTTACAGGTGTCCATGCTAGTCAGGTTGACAATTATGCGTATGCATTTTTTTGTAATATGAAGAGGTCGCCTAACGTCTGTACTACTACCCCAAAGAATGATTCCGGAGCTTAGCCAAGAGTGTGCGTAAGCATAGTAAGCTGCAATAGAGGTTTTCTTATCGGTACTTAATTTTAATGCGAATAAGGCATAAGTGAATCTTGATAGTTTTGCTTTAATCTTCTTTATGTGGTTCTTCCAATGTAAATGTGAGTCTATTCCTAAACCCAATAATGGGCATGAATTAACTTTTTCTAGATTAGAGCTATTGAGTTTAAGTTCTGCATTCAAGGATGTTTTTGGTAGGGTCTAAATTCTAAAATTTTAGTCTTGTTGTAATTTATTAGTAAGTTGTTTTCTCTTAGCCAAGCTATTATTTTTGTGAGTATTAATTCCAGATCAGTTTGAAATTAAGCTTCTGTTTAAATTTATATAAAGTAAATGAGAGAAGGGAAAATTCCTTTAGGGTATAAATAAATTTTGAGTTTATATGAGCATCGCTATCATCTATAAACATTAGGTGAGGCTGTTCTACGGTATGACATTATATTAATCTGTGAGCTACTTTCATTCATCTGAAAACTATTATTCTATAGAGTATTCTTCTAGCGTATAGAAGCATCTTCAATTGTTTTAGGAAATCCTTTGCTATTTGGATACTTTTAAAGAAGTTTGTAATGCATTATATATTTTTATGCACAACTTAGGGGTTTTTGAGTGTAAGTACTTTGACGTATCATGTATATTCCAACTGGTTACTTAAGCCCTATAGTCATGCCTTGAAAAATATTGCAGATGTTTTGTCAAATAAATATCAGGAATTCTACAACAGAGAGGCTACCTGTTTTCCAAAAGCTATTTGTTCACAAGTAGTTAGTGACAGTACATGCATGACTTTCAGAAAACTCATCAGCGAGTCTTTCAGTCCAACTTGTCTATTTACTTATTGTGGTTTAATTTATTGATGCATAACGATTGGTTGAAGTTTATTTGAATGTACATGACTTGTTATCACTAATGGTTCCTTAGCACTGTATACTGTATACAAACAGGTACTCGTTGGTTCGTAATACCGAAGATGCATGTTTTCAGTAATCTCGAATGTTTGACTTTTGTGTATTTAATAATGGCTAGTATTCGACAAAAAAAAAAGTTGCTTTTTGACTTATTTAGTTAGCCACATCTATATTGTTAAGGTCAATAATTATCTTCTATGTAAATGTAGGAATCTATAAATATAACTCAGCATGGTGGTTATTATTTAGCATCTGAATTTGTGGTCAGCATTAATTAAAGTAATAAACTTCTTAAATAAATACTGATATACGTCACCTAAATTATACAAGCAGACCAAATAAAATACTTTACTTATAAATGTCTACTTGTATATTGAAATGCCATAACTTTTAGTAAGTTTTAGTGTATTCAGTTATCTACTTTGCTAATTACTAAATATGCTTGAAAGTTTTCAGAGTTTTTTGAACGCTCTACTGGCGAGTTCGTTTATATAAAGTTATCCCGTTGCTTAGTTATAAAATAAGAAGTTTGATCACGTGGCTAATTAAAATTTCTGTGGCTGGGTTTATAATTCCCCTTTGATAATTACTTAATACTGTATACGTGTATTTTATAAGTTTGTAGAAGCGATGACATTTTGTTTACAGTAAAATGTATTGTTTATGATGAAGTCTTTTTGGAAATAAAAGAATTGTTGCAGAAGTGTTTCATTGACGAAAGTTATGAGTCGAGGTTAGGAACACCGCTAATTAACTAGTATAGATAAACAATGGATACAAATCACATGGATTGGTGTAAAATTGATTGGAATGTGAATTAATAGTGTTCAACTAATAACTTAAAGATCACCCATTTTAGCAGAGTGCGCAGATGCAGAAACAATTTTTATGGCAGAATTAACTTGAGTTTTTGAATTTACTAATAAAAGTCAGTACACACATAGTAGTCTATCAGATAAAAAGTAAGTTCAATTGTGAATACCTAGTATTGCTAGAGTCTTAGTAATCCCAAATCATCGTTAACTTCAGTCTTGAGTCACCTAGTTAGTATTAGTAAATGTGTCAGGATATGAATGAAAGAAGCCCAATGGGGAGTAGTGTGCGCTACACATGTGTAGTGCCGGACCATACTCAATTATTTTTGCATTTCACAGTGTTACTTAAAGATCTTACATTCTTATGGATCACCATGAAACCTGTCGGGCACAACAATAGTGGAAAGAAGGAACACTCTTATTGAAATAAAGACTATCTTTATTGAACAGTAATATTTTAGTAAATAAATAATAATAGTTCTAGGAACTATGTCCGACACTGGAAAGATATGGTTCCGATCCGAGGCGCCTTACTTGGCAAGTTCATCATTCCTCACATGTCCAAGCGAGACGGACCGACATAGTTGTACGGGTAATGAAAGGGTGTAATGAAAAGGTGTGTGTCTGGGCTTGTTTGGGCTTCCCGGCAAGAAGCGACATCAGACTATCTTCACGTCATGACCAAAAGTGGGCAACTTAGCCCACGCATGGGTTTGTGTGGACTTCACTAGAAACGACTACAGAGTATGCATTAGATTTGCATTACTATATTAGTGGCATTAGATCGATACTCGTAATAATTGCACATTGTTTTGAAATGTTGGGAATAATGAGGAAACTGTATGTGAACATTGTAAAATTAAGACCTATAACGGTGCCATAACGGAAAAGGTGCACGCTTATCGGTGGAACTACGGACATGTTAACGGAACTATTTCCGAAGAGTGGGTTATCGTTCCAGGTTCAGTGCCGGATATGGTTTACGCATCTCCAGTGAATTATCCCCGAGCGTGTAACGCCGGTGCGAGTGAATTATCCCCGAGCGTGTAACGCCGGTGCGAGTGAATTATCCCCGTGCGTGTAACGCCGGTGCGAGTCAGTTATCCCCGTGCGTGTAACGCCGGTGCGAGTGAATTATCCCCGAGCGTGTAACGCCGGTGCGAGTGAATTATCCCCGCGCGTGTAACGCCGGTGCGAGTCAGTTATCCCCGTGCGTGTAACGCCGGTGCGAGTCAGTTATCCCCGTGCGTGTAACGCCGGTGCGAGTCAGTTATCCCCGTGCGTGTAACGCCGGTGCGAGTCAGTTATCCCCGTGCGTGTAACGCCGGTGCGAGTGAATTATCCCCGAGCGTGTAACGCCGGTGCGAGTGAATTATCCCCGCGCGTGTAACGCTGGTGCGAGTCAGTTATCCCCGAGCGTGGAACGCAGGTGCGCGTAAGTTTTTGTGACCAAATGACGCAGTTCTCGAGCTTGAGCTGAGCCGATGGCAGAGTAGTAGATTAGTTTTTGGCTTAATGCCTGAGGTTTATTAAGTCAGAGAATGTGAACACTACTCGCCAAGTGTTAGGTTGTCTAGCACCAGGTACCTATGTGCATGAGGGCATGCACAGTATCAGGATGGCCGAGTGTTAGGTTTTTACTCGATTGTTGAATAAATCGATGCAGATTCACTAAATGCTAATGGTAACACCAAGCGGGGAAAATAGATGGCATGCTAACGTCAACACCGAAGAAAAGTGGGGACGGACAAGATGGCGAATCGAGGCAGGCTTGGCCGGCCTTCTGGGTTTGACCGTCGACGACGACAGTCGCAATTGTAAGTAACGCCGAATATTTGTAACTACCGCCAATTTCCCCTTAGTTTCACTGCTTCGTGCCCAGTAATTAATGAGACTGTGTTTGTTATATTGTTAGTGAAAAGTGTCAAGTTATTATAGTGCTAGTGTACCGTTGAAGTATACGATCGTAATATGCTGTCGAGGGATTCTTCTTACAATAATAATATTGAAATATAATGCCAGTGGTAAGTTCTCGACATCAGTTTTAAATTGGGTTCGGAATTTGCTTTACAAACATCACAACATCAACTTTTTTATAGCTCTCACAGAAAGCTTTTTCACGGCAGATTATGGAGCTTAGAATCCGTAATCACTTTCACGCAATACTTGGTGGTTGCTGGTGGCAAAAATGACATACCTAATATGGCACACCACAGAACGTGACGGGTA
This sequence comes from Udea ferrugalis, assembly GCA_950022985.1. Taxonomy (NCBI): domain Eukaryota; kingdom Metazoa; phylum Arthropoda; class Insecta; order Lepidoptera; family Crambidae; genus Udea; species Udea ferrugalis. The sequence goes on along the minus strand of OX465531.1, from coordinate 16,351,162 downwards.
GCAACATCACGTCTCAGGATGGCACGTCCTACCCTCGACTACTCTGTAAATCAATAGGAGAGGCCTATGTTTAGCTGTGAAGACGTAGGCTGCGGATGATGACCCCGAATTTATTTCAAATTAAGGAAACGTGCGTCAATGATTCCGCCATTTTGGATCAGGCCTGAAAAGATTTAGGAATCTGCAAGCCTCGTCGCCGGACTGCGGACATGAGCGGACAAATAGACGTAGATAAGATGGCGTCTGTTGATAAACGACCCTCATTACGTTTCGGGGTTTAATTTCCAGCGGGAAAAAGTGTCAATCATGACTGTCTTTTTCTGAATGTGACTTGAAATAAACTAAGTATAGCGTTTCAAACAAAAGATGAGTGGACGTGTTCTTGGGTAAACGAGCTACAGTTTGCGAAAATAGCAACTATTCCCAAGAACGTATGAGTTAGCAACCATTCGGCTTAGATGATGGATGGGTGGATGATGATACGACTCATCCCAAAACGCTACCAATTATGTCAAATTTGACCGATGTTGCGGGTTGGATCCACGCATAGTACAAACATTTTTGTGTATGAACATGTCAGCTTGTATTGGTCGTATGTATATTAAGTGTTGAAGGTTGTCTGGAAGAGATCGCTTTGTAGCGATAAGACCGCCTGAATTGTACAAATCACGTTCTTTTTACCAAAACCCTGTAAAATGTATTTTTTGTGCAATAAAGATTATTTATCTTATCTTATGTTTGTTTGTTTTCAGAAATGGAAATCTAACCCCAAGGGACTATATCTCAAATTCAACTCCGACGCCATACGACCACTTACCTTACAATATGTTATTTCAACCACTGAACTGCTCCAAATTAATCTACCTCTTTTGCTCATTGCCAACACAATCAGCTTTGAGAAAACTTTGTTATTACCCGTTCTTCTGGCGGCTCTTGTTCATTTACTATTCCTTTTAAGTGTTGTGAGTACACGATATTATTTTTTACCCAAAAAGATATTTCGACTACCTTTCCTCGCTCTGAATAGCAACCTTAATTTGCATCGATTCATTGAATGCTTGCTATTCATAAAAGTTGCTAGGTTAAATTCGCGCGGCATTTTTACGAATTTTCGTAAATCTTTCTGTGCTCTTGCGTATGGCAAAAATATTGTAGTATCTTTTCAATATATTCAAATCTTTGTTTATTTTTCCAATGGCCAAATTTTATACACTTTCTATCAATAAAAATAATCTTATCTCCAAAACTGCTATTTTGCTTGAACCAGTTAGCTTATTATTATTTATTTATTTTCAGCCTATGCTGTCCCACTGCAGGGCAAAGGCCTCCCTTCCCAAAGCTTAGATTCATTTATTTAGATCTTGGCTTCAAGTCCAGATCATTCAAGGAAGAAGTTAACCGTTTATTCCGGTTTTAAAGGAAGAGCGTCGTCGCCTATTAGTTAAATATGAACATGAAAACAGCTACTTTGTATTCATTGTTATCTTTTTTTTGAGATAGCGGGCAAACATGGCAGAGCCTTATGGCGAGTAATCACCTATAAAAAATAAACATCCATAACTCGTTAAAGAAATAAGTCCTATTATCTTCTTTCAAATTAAACACAACCAGACATACTCGTATTAAAACGGCGCGCTCCTTCAGCCCTACGTAATTCAAATTCACCTGCACCCTTTTCCTCCCTCGGGAGTAGAGGGGGCACTACCTTTGTATGGTCAGGAGGAAAAAATGTTTAGTTTAGAGACCCTTTTGTGCAGAGATAACAACCTAATAGAGTAAAAGAGTGAATGGCGAAAAACATTGCCGGTTGCCACATAGAGTCATTCAACGATGGATAAAAATACATAACAGACATCTTTATGAATAAACAGTTTGAACCAACATTAGACATTGAGACCTATATGTAAATGGAAATGTGTGCATGCTTGGAAGAGATCGCTTTTTAGCGACAAAGCCGCCCAAATTATACATTTACGTCAATCTGTGTTACTTTGAAAGCAAAAGATTTCTGTTGTTTTGGTCGCAATAAAGAATATATCTATCTATTTATCTATCTACATACATTATTTCATGTGAAATAAATAATAATTAATTTCATTTTCAATTCACAATGTAAAACGAACGAACGATATCTGATAAAGCGATGTCGATCCGAAACTGGACTGAACTGGAGAATGGCTTTTATCAGGCTCACATCAAAAGCATACTTCAAACCCGCACATTCGACGTATTTTAACAACGCGTAAATGCTTGAAAAACTCGGTGTCAGGGATTGTTACAAAGTTCAGGGCTTTATTCGAAAACGAGAATTGCCTTAGGTAAAAAGCTAATTTAGAGCGTGTTTTAGACAGGCGTATAGACTCATAAAAACTCGAAAATTGATAACGTCAAGCTCAATGACATTACAATAAAAAATACGAAAATAGATTATGTCAGTACTGACGCATAGTCAAAAATTGTCCCCGGGCGTACGTCCCTATAATTTGACCATGTGTACAAGATAGCATGATTATTTACTCTAGAGCGCAAACGAGACGGATACATGTTGCGCAGTGTTGTCTCAAACAGTCAATGCTTTGCTCAGGTGGTCGAAGTCCTGATTTCGGGTGCCACTTTTTTAGCACAAGTAACCTATCTACGTCTTTTTATTATAATATCATTTGTAGTAAGTGACAAGACAAGTCAATCGCTAACTACATGCTGCAGTGTCGCGTTTGCTTTTATGAATAAGGGGTTTGGTCTCGATAAATGATCCAAAGCAGGTTCTTACAACGTGTCAAACCATATCATTAACAGATATTTGCCTCTTTTACACACTCCTCCGAAATCTGTCTTACTACTAATCAGACGTTAGTCAAAATTCCTATTTCAAAAACGTATACAAAAAGCATGCCCCAAAGGATTAATATCCCAGTAACACCTATCAAAGTCGCCCTTGTTAAATAACCCAACCCACTTTTTCCAATACCGATATAAATCCCGTGTAAATTTAAAGTAGGTCGTCCCACGTCCGGTCAAAACAATAACCCTACGCCGGATGCCGTTAAATTTATTGGACAAGTAATTGAACTGTACGGATCATTGTCAGGACAAATGCCCTAAACCGGACGATGTAATTAATCTTACAGGTGCTATAAATACAAATGTAAAGCTTCTAAAAATATGTAGAGTACTTTTATAAAATACACAATAAATAAACAAACAAACAATGATTGTCTTAATAGGCCCACTCCAGCAGTGTCAGTTTTCCACGAATAGACTATAAACTGTTGAAAAAAATGAATTGAAATTGTATTGATAGCGTAAAATAGTTTTTAAATTAACCATTTTTACAATGAGACAGTGACATGTGTAGATAAGTGGATTAATATTTTCAGATTCAAATCAGTTAAATTTTAACAAATTCTAACTCACACATCCACATAGCTGACGTTATATTTATAACACTGTATTATTCAATCTCATAACTTTCTTCTAAGACTCCTATTTTATTTTAGCCACCAAAAGCGCTCCTTTCATTAAACATTCAAACTCCGTAGCACAAAATAGTGTATAATTATAGCATTACAGTTGACCCATTGCCCTTAGATTGTTTCCTGCGCAAATTAGATAAGAGTGACGCCCCAACAGATAAGTGTCACGCGGCCTGTGACGGGACGCCCCTTCGTTAGCATTCTGCGGGCGGACGGGGCCCACTACAGGACCAGATTAATCCCCCCCCCCCCTTCCTAATGCCCTTTAATTTGGACAAAAGTGTGATTTGTTACACCTTTGCCTCTTGTGCATATTAACGAGTTTTGGACACGAATCGAATTTAAATACATCAAATCGATTTGCCTAATTTGTAAGGGGAAGACTAGCTTGGCTTCCAGTTTCATTAGCAGAGAGATTTATTACTACACCATGGGAAATTTAGCAAACAGAAAAGGGATCTTAATTTAGGCGTCTTGTGTTAGAATGTTGACGTGCGCTAGCGGTCCGGGCGTCACACGATGGACTAAAGTTTGTATGAAAAACGCAAATAGTTGACACCGCGCCCTGGACATCGCTGACACATTGTCTTACCTAGGCAACAACTTAATGGCATCTGTTAGGTATAACTTTTGCAATGCATAAGTTACTGCCGCACTCAGAGACGTCAATTACCGTTTAAGGTTCATTAGAGTTAAAATTTTACATTCTTAAAAGTTCTTCATTCAATTTGTTATAAAGTCTCTATCGAAAATTGGAATTTTGACTTCAGTGAACCATTAACGTTAATTGACGTCTCTGAGTGCGGCAGTTAGTAATCAAGGTTGAGCATCCTTCAAAAGTATAGCCGTCCCTTTCAGTTTTATTGAAATTTCACGGGCCAGCATGAGCGCGTGCTTTTCGTTGATTGACGTTTGTGAATTCGAGGGTTATTGCCTTTACTGCCAACAGTTTTTCAAAATGTATACCCTCCCCAGTTGTCATTTCAGTTAAGTTAATTCCCATTTTGCTATGTTGTCGGTTTAAGAATCAAAGAACGAACAACACAACAAAACTCTAGTGTTTCTGAAAGGTCAGTCGTTAAAGCTAAGATCAAATGTAACATCTAATAAACCTTTAGGTCGGCACAAGGGTAGAAATGTTTAATTTATACTGCCGTTAACATGTACTCAGGGCGGTAACTTAATAGGCTGTAAAGTTACGAAGTCAATGACCGTGGTTACCGAGAATAGCAAATATGAGCTAATTCCCAAGGAATTTATCGAAGCAAGTAAATACCTATACATAATGAATAAGTGATCAATCGTTTGCTTGATTGGTAACAAAATATTTGTTGTATATTATTATTTCATATATTTGTTGTATTTTATTATTTTTGTTTTATATAAATAACACACATGCAAAACCTGTTCTATCTACTATGTACAGTCAACGGCACTTCACGCTGCCCATTTCCGGTCAGTCCAGCTTGCATAGAGCAAGCTGCAGCAGCTTGCTCCCATACATGGGAAACCATGGGATGGGAGCAGCTGGTTTCCCATACATGGGAAACCAGAGTTATGGCATTATAATATTTATGCCTAACACAATAATTTGCTAATATAAATGTGGCCATCCTTTTACCTGCAAAGTTTTGTAATGAGTATCTATTTTTAATACTTTCGCTGTTTCCATGTTATTTTTTGTTACGTAACAAAAATATTTCCTTTCTACCTTATTTTCTTGTTCAATATATAAATTCGTTCTTATTGCCACACACCAAAAAACATAGTAGTCATGTTGTAAGTATGCGTGGGTGAAATTATTACTGCACCATGGTTCACCTTGTTTTAATTAATTATTATAATATAATACTTATTTACCCCTTGTTTCTACTTCTGCTAAAAACAGCATTCGAAATTACCTGAAATTAAAAATAAAACATTAGAACATTAAAATATGTATAATACGTTACTCGAGTGTGCTGTTATTTTATTCAACGAGCGCTTGTAGCATTTTTAGTTAGTGAATTTAAATTATCTTTTTAATGAAATAAAGCATTCAAAAGGTTCCTCACAAAAGTTATATTGTTCTATACTACAGGTAATTTGAACTTAGGACCCAACACTCCATATTGTTAAAATGTGGAAACCAGCAACCGACTGACAACAGATTTAGTGCAATGGTCAAAATTAGCTACACACCACTAGCATTGTCTCTTTGTATTGGTCTGGGTGTTTCCTATGAATATTAAGTATGTATTTACAAAAAACTACTCTTTAAGAATGTTGGTTCTAGCTGGTATACCATTGCATAAGCTTTGCTTGCTTTGAGGTTAGATGGCACTGTGTGGATATTTGTTCCTTTATCATTAGAATGATTGGCGGAGCCTGCCACGGGATCGATCAAGAGTACAAATCTGGCCGGAACACATTTACTTTGTGTTCATAGTACAATATGTTGTTAACTCTCCGGTCATGGGTACCACCAATAACAAACCCAGGCAACCTAGGTGACGGCGGTGGGCTCGACCCCACAGACGTAAGCTCGACACCTACCACGGTGAGTTCAAATTCCCCTGGCAGAATTTCGGCTTCTGAATGTTCCGTTCACCATGACGGCAAATCAGTCAAACCTCTGACTACTCCATTTGGTAAAATGGTCGTGAGAATTGGAAAATGCAATTGCATTACAAATAGAAATAGTATTTTGCACTTGTAACATTCCCGAAGAATCAAACCTTAAAAATCTTGGCAAAACTGACTGCAGAGGTCCTAAAACGCTCGTTAGAAGAAAATACATTCAAGTTCGCGCAGCGATGCAATTCCGCCTCGAATTACTTCCCCGTCAATTATTGTCTCGGGACATTCACAAAAACTTACTATTACTTAGCAAAAATACATTTTGAAGAGAGCTTCAAAATGTGCTTTAGAGAAATGTGAAATACTCTCACATTTTACCTGCGGAATCCGGAAGGGAATTTAGTCACGCTGGCTAAGTGTTTCCTTGTAAAGCGAGGGCTTACGAATGTTGTGCTACGGAAAAGGTCTTTTACAAAGTCTTACTAAGTCGCTACGATTAAGTCATGGGTTTATGTTTAGAGGTGCCCGGTGAGTTGGGGATGGTGATGAGTTTTGAGATGATCAGAATGACAATTGTAACCAACCTGACTGAAAAGTTAGGTATACTCGTATTTTGGGCAGATGTTAAACTTGCCTTCCAAAGCACAGATCACCTGGTTTTGGTCCCGTCTGCCGTTGCTAGATGTCAGTCTATAAGTCTATAAACGCAGTCGGATGCCTTAGGTGGCGTGATAACATATCAGTAAGGTTCATTCATCTATACTATTGTAAAAATCTGAAAAGCTTGTTTGCTTGCTTGTTTCAACGCGCTAATCTCGGGAACTACTGGTTCGAATTGAAAGATTGTGTTGAATAGTTCATTTCTTGAGGAAGGTTATAAGGCCCAGACTCCACCAGAGCTGAGCGGAGATGTGCGGCGTCAAGCTGTGTTTTCAACAACCAATGGAATTGCGTTATTCACACATGGAGATGTGGAGATGTGATTCTATTGGTTGTTGAAAACACAGCTCGACGCCGCACATCTCCGCACAGCTCTGGTGGAGTCTGGGTATATGACATCACGCTGTGGGGAGGTGGGAAGGGGGGTAAGTCGCAGGCGGTCATTTGTACATTTACTGGCAAGAAACGGTATACTAGAGAACACTTAAACCAAATTAAGGTACTCATGCGCGGATCCCGGCCCCCTATTCCGTTTTGTTTCAAGTTCAGAACATGAACAATAGACATTGCTTTTGGTCTCACTTACTTGGTTCCAAAATAGAACGAAACGACTCCCTATATTGCGTTTCCGATATACCTCGAAACCACAAGAAGATTTAGCAAGCTCTGCCGCTTAATGGCACGAGTGTAGATTATTTTAAAACAATTTGCGCGCTCCGCTTCAACGCTTCCCTCGAAGCTATATGAAGACAGGTGCTTCGAGCATCCTCATCATGATATTAATAACATAAAACAACACAATATAATACATACAACTAAATACATATACCAATTACAGTTTGCTTGGGTTTTTTATCGGTGTTTTGTGTTTTCAATTCCCGGAGAGTTAGCCGCAAGATGTAGTATGAACACAAAGTACTTGTGTGTGTACAAAGTGTTCTGGCCACACTTGAATTGATCTTTTGTTCCTAGCCAGACTTTGTTAACACAGGGCCATGATGTACTTCATCATATCAGCCGAACGACGCCCACTGCTGGGCATAGGCCTCCCCCAAAGATCTCCACAACGATCGGTCCTGCGCTGTCCGCATCCAGCGGCTTCCCGCGACCTTGACCAGATCGTCGGTCCACCTTGTGGAGGGCCTGCCCACGGAACGTCGTCCGGTACGTGGTCGCCATTCGAGAACCTTTCCGCCCCAACGGCCATCGGTTCTCCGCGCTATGTGTCCCGCCCACTGCCACTTCAGCAATGCAATCCTTCGAGCGATGTTGGTTGTCTTAGTTCTCCTGCGGATCTCATCATTTCTGATTCGATCAAGCAGGGAAATACCAAGCATCGCTCTCTCCATTGCTCGCTGGGTGACTTTGAGCCTTCTTATGAGACCCATAGTAAACGACCACGTCTCACTCCCATATGTCATTACTGGCAACACACACTGGTCAAAGACTTTCGTCTTGAGACACTGAGGAATTTCGGACGCGAATATATGCCGGAGCTTCCCGAACGCTGCCCATCCGAGCTGGATTCGACGAGAGATCTCTTTCTCGAAGTTCGACTTACCTAACTGGACTGCCTGTCCCAGGTAAACATAGTGGTCAACAACTTCGAGTGTAATGTTCCCAGCGTTAACTGGAGCGGGTGCAACATGGGCATTTTCGTCTTGTCCATGTTCATCCTAAGACCCACTCTTTGAGAAGCATTACCGAGATCTTCGAGCATTATGTTCAGGTCTTCTAAGGTCTCAGCCATAAGAACTACATCATCGGCGAATCGTAGGTGTGTTAGGTACTCGCCATTGATGTTGATGCCGCGTCCTTTCCAGTCCAGAAGCTTGAAAATATCCTCCAACGCAGCTGTGAACAATTTCGGAGAAATAACGTCTCCTTGTCTCACGCCTCGCTGTAGTTGGATCGGATTAGAGCTCTGGTTCTGTAATCGGACCGACATGGTGGCGTTTTGGTATAGGTACCTTAGCACCTCGATGTACCTGTAGTCTATTTGGCACCTTTGGAGAGACTGCAACACTGCCCAGGTCTCAATCGAATCAAAGGCCTTCTCATAGTCCACGAACGCTAGGCAAAGTGGCAAGTTATACTCTTCGGTCTTCTGTATAACTTGCCGCAGCGTATGAATGTGGTCTATGGTACTATAGCCTTTTCGGAACCCGGCTTGTTCGGGAGGTTGGAAGTCATCGAACCTGCGAGCGAGACGATTCGTAATGACTCTCGAAAACAACTTATAGATATGGCTCAGAAGCGATATGGGTCTGTAGTTCTTCAAGAGAGTTTTGTCACCCTTCTTGAAAAACAGCATCACATCGCTCCTGCCCCATGCCTTTGGCGTTCTGCCCTCGAGGATGACAGAACTGAAGAGCGTCTGGAGGACCTTGAGTATCGGCCGACCGCCCGCTCTCAGAAGCTCTGTTGTGATTCCGTCATCACCCGCCGCCTTGTTGTTTTTCAGCTGCTTGAGAGCCATCCTAATCTCGTACAGGCTGACGTCCGGGATATCTTCGGTATAGTGTCGGGTAAGCTTGGCTCTAGGGTCTTTAGCCTTGCTTTCAACAGGTGTTTGAGTGGAATACAGCTGTCCATAGAAACTCTCAATCTCCCTCAGGATTTCAGGTGTTGACGCAATGATGCTACCTGCCTCAGTTTTCAGCCTCGTCAGTTGGCTTTGCCCAATAGACAGATCTCCGGCACTACACGGCACGTAAATAGTAATCATTTGACCATACAGATTCTTAGCCAGACTTTTTGACCACTGGGCCATGATATTCTCAAAAAATAAAAATTTGTTATCGAGTAAAAATACAACACCCAATTTGATATTTTTTTCCTGTAACATATTATAAAACCGGCTTTGGTTTGTTTTACCTAAATCCCAAGCAAGATAAACCTCAAACATAAGCACGTAGACTCCAAAAAAAAATTACTCTAACAATAAAACGGAATGAAGTGAAGCATTTTGCGCTTCCCCATATAAATAGAACTCTCCCCACGATGGGGCGAGCGCAGATTACGCGAGCGCTTCGCCGCGGTGAGGAAACAATTTGCGCGCGCCGACTGATCGCTTCCGCGATGCTATCTGGAGGGACTGCACGCGGGTCTTGACTGGATTTGTTCTGCACTGCTTTTACTTTGAGAATGTCTTTTTTTATTTTAGTAAAAAAACGCATTCCTTTCCAAAAAATATGTTTTAGTCCTGTATTTTCAATGATAATTATTAAATTTAAAAATATTCCGATCAAAAATGGTATTATGTTACAAAGCCCGGCTTTAAAAGAAAGTTCAGAATCCTGTTTCCGAAAAGTTTCAGGCAATACTTATTGTAGGAAAATTGCGGAACAGACGATTTTGTGAACATATTTTGTTGATTACACGCATACCTATACTTTTTACAAGAAAAATTGGTCTAACAAAAAAACAGAATGAAGTGAAGCATTTTGCGCTCCCCATATAAATATCCCTTCGCCGCGGTGAGGAAACAATTTGTGCGCGCCGACTGATCGCTTCCGCGATGCTATCTGGAGGGACTGCACGCGGGTCTTGACTGGATTTGTTCTACACTGCTTTTATTTTGAGAATGTTATTTTTTTATTTAAATGAAAAATAACGCATTTATATCCCAAAAGAAACCAATGGTCTCATTTTCAATCCTAATAATATCATAAATGCGAAAGTTTGTTAATGTATCTGTTCAATAAAAACGAGCACATAAGTGTTCCGGCCAGTCTTAATCTTTTGACCACACGAATTCTTAGCCAGACTATTTGACGAATGCCCATGATGCCAAGAAAAATTGTTCTAACAATAAAACGGAATGAAGTGAAGCATTTTGCGCTCCCCATATAAATAGAAAGGAACCTCACGACAGATTACGCGAGCGCTTCGCCGCGGTGAGGAAACAATTTGCGCGCGCCGACTGATCGCTTCCGCGATGCTATCTGTAGCGAATGCACGCGGGTCTTGACTGGATATGTTCTGCGCTGCTTTTACTTTGAGAATGTCCTTTTTTATTTTAGTAAAAAAACGCCATTTTATCCCAAAAAAAACCCATGGTCATAGTATTTTCAATGATAAATTGGATTTAAAAATATCCCTATTAAAATGGTATTATGTTACAAAGCCTGGCTTTATAAGAAAGTTCAGAATCCTGTTTCTAAAAAGTTTCAGCTAATACTTATTATAGTAAAATTGCGGAACAAAGGATTTTGCGAACGTATTTTGTTGATTAAACGCATATCTAGATTCTCCCAAGAAAAATTGTTCTAACAATAAAACGGAATGAAGTGAAGCATTTTGCGCTTCCCCATATACCTAGGTAGATAGAAGTCGCCCCACGATGGGGCGAGCGCAGATTACGCGAGCGCTTCGCTGCGCTGAGGAAACAATTTGCGCGCGCCGACTGATCGCTTCCGCGATGCTATCTGGAGGGACTGCACGCGAATCTTGACTGGATTTGTTCTGCACTGCTTTTACTTTTGGAATGTCCTTTTTTATATTGATAAAAAAACACTCTTTCATTACAAAAAAAACCCTATGGCCTTACTTTCAATAATAATAATATTACAAATGCAAAAGTTTGTTTGTGTATCCGCACAATAAACACAAGCACATAAGTGTTTTGAAAAAAAAATTAGAAATAGAAAGTAATTTTTTAACAGTAAGTTCTTTGTTACATGTTAGCATACTTATTATTAAATAACATGGGAAGTTAAAAACAGTTTCCTTAAAAATAACATGGATGGAATCATGAGCTGTAACAATATACTGCAATTTATTTTGGGTCCCTCACTAGGATAGTCCTGAGTCGTGGGCACCCGATCGGTAACAGGTTACGGAATATACAGGCGACAGAATTGTTTAAAAATATAATTGGAATTTGTAACAGGCCGAGCAGAAAATTATAATAATAGGAAATAACATTACATTATGATGCAATAGATACCTAAAAAAACCCATGGTCTTAGTATTTTCAATGATAAATCAAATTTCAAAATATTCCAATCGAAAAGGGGATTATGTTTCAAAGCCCTGCTTTTATAGGAAATTCAGAATCCTGCATTCGGAAAATTTCAGCTAATTTTAGGAAAATTGCAGAACAAAGGATTTTGCGCACGTATACCTAGTTTTGCTGAAATCGGGTATTAGTGGTACAGTCTGCGTCAAAGAGATGTAAGCACTTTTAAACTATGTCACATTTAGTTTGTTGACGTTGTTGTTGACAAAAAAAGTTCTTAATTGCTACAAAAAAGACGCTGACTGGCATCATTGGTGCATTCGTTTTTTGGTTTCCATAAACCTTGTGTTAAAACCTTACTCATATGCCGTAAACCGTACTTTGGCTATGGAAAATAAATAAAAACAACCTGAATCACGATGCATGACTGCAATTTTGATACGCCTTATGGTGTCGTGTGCGTATGTGTTTGAATCACCGGCTTTACTTTTGATTCTGATATTTTGTGGGCAGACGCGCTGTCAAAGGAAAATAATTAAAGTATAATTGAAACTTTCACGGATGCATTCAACCATGCAAGCTGGTTGTATTATCAAGAGAGTTCAGAAAGCCGTTTCAACGTTCTGTATAAAACAATTTTAACTTACGAGTAATATCATGTCAAGAACACACGTCGAAATAAATATCAATTAAACATTTCCGTTTCAACTGCATGTTATGCAATATCACGCGCTACTTTCACAAAAAAATTGAATAAGAAAGGAAATTAATGAGTGAAATGAAAGTCCGATCATATGTGTTCTACGTCTTGACTGTTATTCATTTAAAGCTCGCAGAAGCTAACCAATTTAATGCATTCATTTTATTTATTTCAAACGTGATATATTGTCTTATAAACGGTAACCGCACACGTGGCACCAATTTTATTTTTTTATTCATTATTGCACTATAAAAAGTAAAATTGGCGTACTAAATGGCAAGAGAATGCCCCTACTTGTCAACCGCAAGGTATAACATCGAATTTAGAAATTTTCCTGTCGTGTCATTTTTGTAATTATAGCAGTATTGCTCTAAGTATTTGTTTTCATTATCTAACCTAACACAAAGCTCCATTATTTTCGCAAACACTATGAGTAGTAATACAATCTACAAAGTCTTTGACTATGCTAGACAGCAAGTGTTTAAGAAGTCCCGCAAAGGGGTAAACTTAGGCTGCGAGCTTCGAGGGTAAGTAGTGGCAGCTCAGGACCTTCACAGCGTTTAGGTACGGCAAGAACTTTCTTGTCGAAAGTTCTTTAAGCCCTGGTTGACGCCTATGGCAATATCTTTTAATAAAAGCTTCATACTGTTTGTATATTTGCATACAAAAAAACAAAAATTATTCCATAGCATATTTTGAAACGTCAAAAAATCTTACTTTAGCTATTTGAAAAACTTAAACCTAACAATATTATACACAGAACACGAGTACATATTATTTAATTTGACTGGACCACCAGTGTCAGAAAGTCATTTCTGCTGAGAAGACTTGGCAAGAAACTGAGAATGTTAATACAGTAGGTATAAAGTAAATAAACCAACAAAGCAGTACAGTTAGGTATGAAATGTAAGAGCGATGCTTTTAAAATTACAAAGCACCAGTTACAGTTCTTTAATAATTCGTTTCTCGTTATGTATGTTCTCTACAAAGGGTCTCAAAAAACACATTCGGACGAATCATAAAAGGCTTTTGATAAAGAAACATCGTCCGCAAGCCGAACAAAATAAATCAGTGATTGGAGTGCTCAAATTTAAAGTTTATTATCGTCTTTTAGTACAAGCTATGGTTAGTGTCGGGCTCAGCAGTGCTGTGAAATAATGTTAAATAATATCCTGTACAATGTCGTACTCGAATAACCTGCTAACCGCTTCTAACTGGCTACTTACACGTCTTAATCATTTTTAACTGACGAATCTATTTCAAGATTCGCTTGAAGCTAACCCTTGCGTGGTCGCGTGTCTTCTTTTATTAATGTCTCTATAAAAAGACTGCTCAAGTTGCGGCACGGGCAGCGACACGAGTGCCCACCGTTAATTACACGGTTAAAGCGCTCACTTGGATATTGGATTTGCTAAAGTATTTTAAGCCACAAAGACTTAAGAATTACAATGCAGAAAAGTGTTGTTTATAAAATAAAATTTCAGTTTTAGTCTCTTTTACTTTTTGAACGATGTTTTTAACTAGTTATGAAGCTTGTCGTGTTGTACTTAACCTGTTAGATTAAGAGTAAATAAGTTATGTATCTCTTTCTTATCGTGTCGATGGCTAGGTATATCCTTTTTGACGAAAACTCCGCAAGTTATAAATGAAGGAAGCTTTTATGAATGTGTTCTAAAATTGGCCTGAAAAAGCAAGATATGTTGCCATTTTGAAAGCTGGTCATAATTTTCTCAGCCCTTTCAACTTTGACGCGCTCTGAATACAGCTTTTGGCCGCGTTCTCATAAGAATACAACAGTATTCTCAATCGTACTTAAAGTTGTTTGTAAATAGTCTACTAATAATGATGAGCTCATGATAAAATGTATAATCATAATAATTGCAATCGTGCTACAGCGGTCACTTTTAATTATCTTACATAATATTTATAATTTTGCATATAAACTAACAATTTACTCCAGAAGTTCCTCTAATTTAAAAAAATACATGAACACAGTTATTTCCCAACTCCTAATTTGACTGCTACATGTTTTTTCAGTTCAAAGCAAGCGCGGCTTGCGTGAGAGCGCGCTCATTATGTCTTTATAGTCACCGATAAATTGCGCAACAGTCGCGGAAGCGACCGACTTGAGCGCCCGCCGCGTAAATTTAAACCGGAAGAACGGTAACTTTAAATATTAAAAGCGGCGAAACAGCGAGGGTTAAAAAAGAAACGGGCGATGCAACTTTTAGTACGCTCAGAAATTAGGTTGGGTTTAAATTATTTGTGTGGGGCTTATAATGAATGTATGCAATCTTTGGGTTTGAATTATTTTGCCGACGGAATGGATGGCTGAATAGGATGGGGTGATCGACCTGACCGGAATTGAGTGATGTTTTTTCGGACTTCAGAAGCTTCAAATGGAACGCTGAGCAGTTTATCTCGCCTGACGTCGGAGGCTTTAGGGTGGCTTAACAACATTTCCAACAACATCCAACAATCCTCACAGAAACCGTGTGTTGAAGTATGAGATGTGTGAAGTACTCGTAATACCTCATATTTGCGGTGTCCCTATGCCCAGCAGTGGGATGTATAATGAAATGAAAAGTATTTATTTCATGTAAACTTTTACAAGTGTTTATGAAAAGTCAGTAAAAAAAAGTTACTCTACGATCGGTATAAAGGCTGTATGTAAGTGTTGTGATGTGGTTTATTTTGATGATCAATGGAATAATAATATTCACGCAACTGCTAGTCATAATAAAGACATAATATTGTGTAAATACTTTCTGTGGCGGATCAAATTCCTCGCGGTCACAGCTAGAATGTAATTAAATATTTATTAATATAATAACATTATATGTATAGAACGCAATGAAGTATCTGTTGCTTACTAGGTATTGCGCTTCAAATATTTACAGCCAAAATTTCAGTGCGTAAAATCTGCTGAAATATTAGATAGATAGATAGATAGATAGATATTCTTTATTGCACAAAAACATTACAGTTGTATTAAATTACAAAGACCAATGTACAATTTAGGCGGTCTTATCGCTAGGAAGCGATCTCTTCCAGACAACCTTCAGGTAGAGGATCGTGAGAAAACAAATGTGGGTAAGGTAAAGTAGTAAGATGAGAGAGTAAATGATAAATAAAAATAATCGAAAAATAACGTAACGTAAAAATTCATGTCAGCCGAACGACGCCCACTGCTGGGCATAGGCCTCCCGCAAGGATCTCCACAACGATCGGTCCTGCGCTGTCCGCATCCAGCGGCTTCCCGCGACCTTGACAAGATCGTCGGTCCACCTTGTGGAGGGCCTGCCCACGGAACGTCGTCCGGTACGCGGTCGCCATTCGAGAACCTTTCCGCCCCAACGGCCATCGGTTCTCCGCGCTATGTGCCCCGCCCACTGCCACTTCAACGATGCAATCCTTCGAGCGATGTCGGTTGCCTTAGTTCTCCTGCGGATCTCATCATTTCTGATTCGATCAAGCAGGGAAACACCAAGCATCGCTCTCTCCATTGCTCGCTGGGTGACTTTGAGCCTTCTTATGAGACCCATAGTGAACGACCACGTCTCACTCCCATATGTCATTACTGGCAACACACACTGGTCAAAGACTTTCGTCTTGAGACACTGAGGTATTTCGGACGCGAATATATGCCGGAGCTTCCCGAACGCTGCCCATCCGAGCTGGATTCGACGAGAGATCTCTTTCTCGAAGTTGGACTTACCTAACTGGACTGCCTGTCCCAGGTAAACATAGTGGTCAACAACTTCGAGTGTAATGTTCCCAGCGTTAACTGGAGCGGGTGCAACATGGGCATTGAACATGATTTTCGTCTTGTCCATGTTCATCTTAAGACCCACTCTCTGAGAAGCATTACCGAGATCTTCGAGCATTATGTTCAGGTCTTCCAAGGTCTCAGCCATAAGAACTACATCATCGGCGAATCGTAGGTGTGTTAGGTACTCGCCAGTCCAGAAGCTTGAAAATATCCTCCAACGCAGCTGTGAACAATTTCGGAGAGATGACGTCTCCTTGTCTCACACCTCGCTGTAGTTGGATCGGATTAGAGCTCTGGTTCTGTAATCGGACCGACATGGTGGCGTTTTGGTATAGGTACCTAAGAACCTCGATGTACCTGTAGTCTATTTGGCACCTTTGGAGAGACTGCAACACTGCCCAGGTCTCAATCGAATCAAAGGCTTTCTCATAGTCCACGAACGCTAGGCAAAGTGGCAAGTTATACTCTTCGGTCTTCTGTATAACTTGCCGCAGCGTATGAATGTGGTCTATGGTACTATAGCCTTTTCGGAACCCGGCTTGTTCGGGAGGTTGGAAGTCGTCAAACCTGCGAGCGAGACGATTCGTAATGACTCTCGAAAACAACTTATAGATATGGCTCAGAAGCGAGATGGGTCTGTAGTTCTTCAAGAGAGTTTTGTCACCCTTCTTGAAAAACAGCATCACATCGCTTCTGCCCCATGCCTTTGGCGTTCTGCCCTCGAGGATGACAGAATTGTCAGAAGCTCTGTTGTGATTCCATCATCACCCGCCGCCTTGTTGTTTTTCAGCTGCTTGAGAGCCATCCTAATCTCGTACAGGCTGACGTCCGGGATATCTTCGGTATAGTGTCGGGTAAGCTTGGCTCTAGGGTCTTTAGCCTTGCTTTCAACAGGTGTTTGCGTGGAATACAGCTGTCCATAGAAACTCTCAATCTCCCTCAGGATTTCAGGTGTTGACGTAATGATGCTACCTGCCTCAGTTTTCAGCCTCGTCAGTTGGCTTTGCCCAATAGACAGATCTCTGGCGAACACTTTGGAGCCTTTGTTCCGCTCAATGGCCTCTTTAATACGCTGGGTATTAAATTGGCGGAGGTCGCTCGTCAAAGACTTAGATATCTGTCTATTGAGTTGCCGATAACGATGGGCATCCACTGAGTTCTGTAGCCTCATTTCGTTTCTCTGATCCATGAGTAGGAGAGTATGGCTGGAGAGTTTCTTTGTTTTTGGACGGCGGGTTTTAAAGTGCTTGGACCCTACCGTACGGACAGTATCCACCACCATGTTGTATCGATCGCCCACATCGATGCTGTTCTCAAGGGCTTCGAAGCGGTTTTGAAGCTCGAGCTGAAAGCACTCGGGGTTTTGAATCTGAGCCGGTATTGGTCGGAGCGTGGATTTTATCAGTCGCGCTCTCTCAAGCTTTATGTCGATATTCAATGTGCCTCTGACCATGCGGTGATCGCTTCCTGTCTTGACAGCGTTGATCACAGCGACATCATTGAATATGTGCTTCTTCGTCGACATGATAAAATCGATCTCGTTTCTCACCTTACCGTCCGGACTGAACCAGGTCCATTTGCGGCTTACGGGCTTCTTGAAGAAGGAGTTCATCATAAAGAGGTTCTCCTTCTCCATGAAGTCTGCCAGCATCTGGCCCCTGTTGTTCCGTTGCCCAAATCCAAATTGCCCCACTCGCAGCTCATCACCGCAACGTTGCCCCAACTTCGCATTGAAATCCCCCATCACAACTGTGTAGTGGGTTTTATGGCTATGCATGGCTTTAGAGATCTCCACATACATAGCCTCCACTTCGACATCGTCGTGTTTCGAGGTCGGAGCGTAGACCTGGATGACATTCAGCGAATATCGTTTTGATATTCTGAGTATCAGGTACGCTACCCTGCTCGAAACACTTCCGATAGTTATCACATTGTTGACAAGGGACTTGTGGACGATGAACCCGACACCACCTAGGGACTGTTGGTCGCCCTCCCGGTGGTATAGTAAGTTACCGGATTGCAGGGTTATCGAGTCCTCACCCTCTCTTCGGACTTCAGATAACCCAATAATATCCCAATGTAACTTACCAATTGCCTCTTCCAACCGGATCTCACCCGGGGATTCTTCGCACCCCCTGCCCCGCCGTTACCATAACCGCTGCCGTAGCCAGGAATAGCGGGGCCGCCGGGGACTGGGGGCCGTTTTTTGTGTCGTGCCATCATTTTGGGGGGGGGTTTGCCATAATCGCCACGCTTGGCAGGCGGGTTGGCGATCGCAGTAGGGCCTGCTGTTGTTTGGAGACGCTGCTGCCCATCTCCTGGTGACTGTTTTCCCTCAGTCGGCTCTTACGACACCCACGGGAAGAGAGGGGGTAGTGCTATTCTATTAACGTACCGGCACTACACGGCACATTAACGTGCCGGCACTACACGGCACGTAAAAAATATTAGAATAATTTTCACATATTTTTTTTGTGCATTTTGATATTTTTCGCAAACCAATCAACGATCTCGTACAAAATACCTAACACAAAGAGAACAATCATCAAAACACGGTCACGACAAAAAGCCTACGTCAGTTTACCAAGCATTGAGTGCGCCGAGCATGCGATACCACGGTACAATCGCGACCGATTGCCTCCGGCGCGGTCGCAATCGAATTAACCTCCAAACAATAGATAACAGTGCCATGGGCCGGAGTTGACAAAAGATTCATCACTGGGAATACAGATACAATTCTAACACCAAACAAATATTTCGGAAATGTATTTGTGTAAGAATTAGCATTTTGATTGGAATCGAGGTTCTCACCAGATGGTCATTTCGATGATTGGTATTTTTAAAATAGAAATACCAGAAAACTTTCAGTCCGGCCGACAAGTGTTAGAATCTCGGCAGCCTGTGCCAAAACAACTGCCCAGTGTGCTGATGAAGCTGGTTTAATTCCCGCCTGTCACCTAGACCGAAAGTAATTTACCGGTATCTCTATCTTCAATAAAGGTACAGAATTCATTTAGGTAAATAGCACAGAAAATGATTGTAAATAATTTTCAAAAAGGTAATGTATGCTGCATGCCAACCTCTTGTGAAATTTATTTATTTATTTATTTATTCATTCTTTATTGCACATTAAAAAATAAAGTACAAATGGCGGACTTAATGCCAAGAGGCATTCTCTACCAGTCAACCACATGGTCAAATAGAGAAATTAAGGCAAACAAACAAGATTAAGGTAAAAATTATAAAATACATAGATAAAAATATAATTAGCTAAATAATAAATAATAATATAGTTACAATATATATATTTTATACACATATTAATACAACATAATAATACACTAAAATTTGAAATTTGTATTCTCTATTCAAATTATTTACGAGTAATATTATGCTGATAAAAATGATTCCGATTCCTATATTCCGTGAAAGATTCACCATATCATCGCATAGTGATCACTTTGCTTGGTTTGGACTACATGGCGCTTTGTAGAATAATGACAATGGTAATAATATTTATTTGTTTATCCATACGCCTCAAATTTCAAAACGCTCCAATTCAGCAAATCGGATCGGAGGACTGTAACAGAACTGAAAGCCTCGTTCGAAATTGTATCAAATTACCGTTTGTGAGCGTAACACAATATTCCAACTTTAGATAGACGATTCAATTTTTGTAATCGAATTATTTTTGTTTAGCTGCGCCAGTTAGCGGGATGAAAACAAAAGCCGCTCGTGGATCCCGTCAGCCCGACGTGACGTGACGAGTCGGCGACGTGACGTGACGAGTCGGCGACGGTACGTGACGAGGAGACGTGCAATCAAGTAATCACATTAATCTTTTAGTCTCGGTCGTTGCGTCTTCAGAAAGGCTTTTACAGGTCAGAATTTGCTTTAACTTAGCTGAAAAAATATAGACCACACACAGCACACCCACACTCACACATTGGTTGCTACCAGACCATCTGAATCAATGCCATCAGCCTCTTCCACCATCATAGAGTTTCCGAATGGTCGGTTCTAGGTGGCCTTCATCAACCAATCCTGCGACCTATTGCTGTTTCACTCTTGCCGTGTTTGTATTCGGAAATACAGACACAAAGAGAGCTTTCCACTTCTCAGGTAAAGTAGAGAGTATCCGGTTATGTAGTTCCTGCACACACTCTCTAAAATAAACCACCGATAGACACGCGACTCAACCTAACCGAACGCTGAAGGTAATAATAAGATAGACTGAGATCGCTTTCTCAAGATTTCATAGCCTTTACGGCACCCGCGAGGCTTGCCGCGATCTTACATTAACTGCTCCACCGCACTTATTCCTCTGGCACAGGCTGCTTTTACATTTAGAATAAGGAGTCTGGGAAAAATATACTATACTAGCAGCCACCCGCGACTTCGTCCGCGTGGACTTAGGTTAGAAAAAAATGAAATATATCTTTATAAATTGTAGCCTATGGGCTATTTAGATGCATAAGCTTTATTGTTGTAAAGTTTCATTAAAATCTATATAGTCGTTTTGCGTGATAGAGCAACACGGCACATCCAAACATACGACTTGCCATTACAGAATTAAATATAAGCAAAGAAAGAAAGAAACATTTTTTTGTGAAAACAACTTCACGGGTGATGAAAGACACCGATTTAGAAAAATTATAAAAAAATAAATAAATAAAAATGACAGAAACAATGTTATTTTGACAGTCACACACTCAACATTACAACAATCATAACAACTAGGTAGATAATAAGGTACCTTGAGATGTCACATGTACCTATATGTTCGACCTTACGACGAAGTCTTGGAAAAACTCTTTATTTTTTGTACCAAGCTTTTATAGAAGGTTGTTTACAAAATGGCTCAGAGGATCGTTTGTCAAAGGCACAAGTGACACTCTCGTCTTAAAAGTGCTATGTCGCATCTGTACTAGAATTCTTGAGGGACTTTGGGAATACATTATTGACAGGCACTTAAATAGATGGTCGTGTCAGGCAAACGTACAAGGTTTTTTCAAGTATTTCAAAATTCCAATAAACCAATCAAATATGGTTTTTTTCACTTGGCGTGATATCAGATGTCAAAATATGAATATCTGATAGTATGTTTTGAAGAAAAGGTCGTAGCCTAGCTCTTATGAAGAACGTGTCATAACGATTTAAAATCCGATTTCAAACACAAATTAATTCGTATCGATTTCTCAATCTTGTAATCCCGATTTCTAAAATTAACCTAGTGAGTTTAACTAACAAAATTCAAAAATTGGTTGAGGATAGCCGGATAGTGGCTTTCCCCAATATATTTTTGTGTATCTCAACGTATTTTGATACGTAGAAATTGGCAAAAAAACCTAACACCATAATATAGCGGAGTAAATAGCGAGAATTTGATCGCGAGTATAGGCGCTACTGAAATCGAATTTCGAATGCCTATCGAATTTAAAAATCTGAATTTGAAAAATATCGGTTTTCATTTAAAACCAAAAAACGGTCATGTCTATTCTAAATGTTCGGTTACTGTCATTCACTGAAACATGCAAACAACTTGGTTTGTATGTACATTCCGTCCAAAGCTGAATAAGTCTTCATGCAAACAACTGTTTGTGTTGGAGCGAGCAAGACAAGCACAACAGCGGCTAAACACATGTTCGATCACGAACACTGCCCTAATATTTCAAGCTTAGACTACAACTTAGACACTTCACGCCTATATAAGCTGTTGTTGTAAATCCTATCGACGTACCTAATAAGATTACTGCTTGAAAAGTTCAGTAATTAGCTTTTCGCTATCTCATGGCTGGGTGATAGGTTATTTTATTATTAAATCTGCAATATTTGATATATCATACTTGGTGGGTATGATATTCCGCCATATACTGCGGTCATACGAGGTCAATCTTCCAAAAATAAATATACCCACACAAATTGGTTGAAACTTGAACCCAAAGCTCTGGGCTTGAGGCGGCCAAAGTGAGGGCGTTTGAGAGGCCTAAAAGACATTAACTAAAATATTTAGGGTGACTGGAAAATACGATCTGATCCTCGAAAGGGGAATATTTTGTAAATGCTCACACAGTCGGAAAGAAAAAAATCGATTGCACACTTCATTTGATCATTTTTAATGTGAAGCTATAAAAATATCATTGGACTGAGTGAACTGAGTAGACAAAACTAAGCTTTACTTAACGCAAAGACTCGTGGCAGTCGGTACCATAAAGTAATGTAATGCACCGACTGCCCCGAGCCTTAGCGTTTAGGATAGTATACTTATTGCTACGTCAGCCTTGATGTAGCATAGCGTTGATCTGCACGTGCTACTACCAGTACGTGCTACGAACTTAAAAGTGCTACGACTCTGTAGTCTTCAAAGCTACGACCGCATTTCACTTTACTGTAGTTGAGTGACTACAACACTATTAGTTTTGTGACACGAGCTTCATATCTTTCTTAGGTAGAGTCAGCATTAAAATTATATAATGCTAACAGATTGATCGAAAAGAAATTGACGGTTTGACTAAATCGATTGTGCTGGTTCAACGAAAGAGTCTTATTTCGTTTGAAGCCCCACTACAATAGGGGAAAAACTGTTTTAATTCTCAAGACATATCGTTTTTATTTGCATACTTTAGACATGATATTTATTTTGACTACTCTGTACACATCATCCGGATGCTGACTGTCCACATATAATATATATAGATATATATTGATATACATTCGCGACGTGTAACTCAATGTTACCCTGCATAAGAGCGAGGTCAAAAGCAAAACAATGAACGAAATAAATACTCGTTTTTTTTAATCAAGTTAATTTTCCGTCAATGTGCATTTTAACTCATTTGGTTCAAACTTCATTACTGACAGATGAAATAAATAACGACGATGTACAGAGGCGTCTACATAAGCCTGTACAAAACTATTGCAATATGGCTGTTATGCCAGCTGCAGCAGTGTAAGGTGCGCCTATGTAAAGGTTGATGTGAACGCCTCTGTACAACAAAATGTTGAGAAATCTTGATAAATTAACGTAAGTACCTAAAGTCAGTCGTAATTGAATATCTGAGATAAAGCGACGACCTCAATGTGAACTTAGATTAAGCGCTCGCGACGCAAAAAAGCGTCAGCAAACAGCTAATTAGCTATTCATTAGAGATAATTACTTAGTTAGTTCATGACGCATCATAAAGCTGAGGCTAAGTTAGAAATGTTTAAGTTTCTTTTTCACTAAGAAAGATAGTTGATTGACAGAGTTTACGAAAACTAGGTGAATGAAGGCCAAAATGCACTTTAAAGATTGGGCGGGCTAATTAAGGTCCCGGTAGCTTGGTGGTTAGAGCAGTCGCCAGATTTGTGGGAGACGCAAGTTTGAATCTCGCTTGATTGATATTTTAATTTTTAAATAAAAACTATAGCGCAAAACATTGAATTTTCTGAATATGATCAGTTTTTAAACAAATCTACTAGTCTTTGTACATACATAACTTCAATAGCATTTTACTCTTTATTTTATGAGACTAACATATTTTCTATAAATCTACTCCTTTTTCGGAAAATTTTGTGCTACGGAAAGTACGCTAAGCAGTTTGTCGCTGTCATCGACAGACGTCAGTCGTTAAGCATAGTCGGGGGCATTACAGCGGGTTGATAACTTCGGACCGCAAGGTTTGTCAGTGATCATACCTTTCCAATCTTGCTGATGTCGCAATAGTTTGGAGTATCATAAAAGTACAATTTTGCAACATTTTCGGCAATACCCAACTAACTAGACACTTGAATTCTGAACAAACAGACTTTTCTACTTCGCACGAGTGTAAAGCAATGCCTCGGGGTAGAATAATAAACTACTCTGGTTTCTGCGGCAATCTGCATACATCTCGGGATGAGTACTCCATAAAAAATATATGACTCACATTAGGGTTATCTTCCCACTACTCGAGTCAACTCTGGCAAGTTTTTTTATCTACGGCAGAGTTACATAATATCATCATAACATCCGCTCACGACTATGTGAAAAACATGATGCTTTGAGCAGCAGCTTTGCTGACTGTTGTCTTCAAAGTAAACGGAGTATTCAGAAGCCCATTCATATTTTTTTTCCTAACCTACATCAGCCCACTGCTGGGCAAAGGTCTCTCCCAAAGGCTTTCTGGGCCTTCCCATGCAACGAAAACCGTCTGTAGGCTGCCATAGAGTGACGATATGAGACCATACATAGCCGAGTGAATTTGAACACAACGTGTTGAGGGGCGATTTTGCTGCCCTTATTCAGTTCAGTTTTCTTGGGTTACTTTTGGTTTGGGATAGCTACAAGTTGGAATAAATAACACTTGATATAGTTTTAGGCCATATTTGATCTTAGGCCACATGGGCAAAACCAAATCTATTTCTGACATTCATTACTGGTAACACCTTTTTGGTCTCGAAGAACGTTAAAAGCTTTCTCATGGGTCCTATAACTATTAAGATAAGATAAGATAATCATTTATTGCCTCAAAACTGTGTACAATGGTTGGTATAAAATACAAATAAATGTTTCAACAGTTTACCCATTACAGGCATACAATAATACGAAAATAGAATTGAATTGATAAATTATTACCAATTATTAGCATAACAATGAAGGGAATGAATTGATAATATTAAGGTAGCATATTAGATATAAAATTGCGTCAATACCAAAAAACAATAATCATATACATCAAATTTCATCTTTTATTTAAAATTCGTCCAGAGTACAAAAACCTTTTAAAAGCAACCAGTTTTATTATGTATCCATATTGTGACATAAAGTACTCTTGCGTGATGTTATACCGTAAACAACTGTTATAGCAACCACTTCGCGCGAGAAATACGTTTATCACTAGTTCCATATTCCAGTTAAAGTGAAGTGAGTAAGTGAGCGAGGCAGTGAGTTAGTCCAACTCGGTGACGGATTCCATCTATCACGCCAGGGTTACTTCCATACGTCGCTGCTAGATGGTTTAGTCAGTCGTTTAGTAGGATGTCTAGGTCACATCAACGCTGGTATTAAATTGAAATAAAGCTTGGCCAAATTTGGAAATCTGCAATTAGTTCTATATTTCGTGTGTCAATAATATAAAATGTATCTATTTCTAGTTTTCGAGCGTGAATGATATTTTAAGCTGACAATATCCTCTTGATGACTGAATATAAAAAAGGCTGGCCTAAGTGAACTACGGAACACATAGCATACGGAAGTCCCTGCCAGTATGAATAGGTTTTCATAGATTTTCCACTTCAAAATGTAACACACAACACTGCAATTTAAAAGTTACAGTTAATATTCTAAGTAAGAGTACCTATAATTCTCTAAAATAAATAACTTAGCTTGTTTCAGTGAGTTTTGCTGTATTATCAATTTCAAAGAACCATGTAGGCCTACCAGTTAAATTTTAATGTGGCCCTATTTAATATTTGAATACTGTATTACTTATTCCTGCAAAAAACTTAACAGTGAGTGAATAACGTCACTGTGTAAGTTGGCTGTTAGTAAGCCTAATAAATAAATCTAAATTTAGACAAACAACAGAATGGCTGATTTCACCATTGGCCCGTCCCAGTGACACACACGACACTCGCCTCACGTCCTACCCCCAACTAAACTCACTTCGAAACTTTTCGTGGGTTAATCAGCTTTGTAAAATGGGGACTTTCTTTAAGAAGGATAGTTGTTTTAGTCCCGAAATAGATGACTGAGTTGGGTTGCTTTTAAACTTGGAGATGGGAAAAGGACGCGGCAGTTTCGCTTTTACGCTACATTTTTGTGTATTTTTTGTTTTCTATTGAGAAATGTGGTGTCGTGGCAAGTTGCTGCATAACTTATGTCTTGAGCTGTGTTTTTTATTATTCATAACTTTAATTAAATTCAAAACACTAGTATTTACCAAATGGCAGAGTTAACAGGATTTTTTAACTTGAACAGTTCTACTTATCAACCGCTATGCAAAATAAAGCAATAAAGCAAGGTTTTCCCTTGTGTTCCGTAAACAAACATTTCTGCTGGTTCGGGAATCGAACGCCAGCCTTTGAGTTTCCACGCTTGTAGCCACTGCGCTATACGAGTCATCAAATGAAGTTGCTTACATCTGGGTGGTAAAGACTGGTGTTAAAAATATTTGCTATCGTAAGTCAACGTTCCTTAAGAGCCGCACGCGTTTGAAAAGCTTCAAATTACCAGTTGTTTCATTTCGCCTTTTCCATTTCACTCCGTTTCACTCGGAAGAATGAAAAACTTCGCCTCCATTCAGGTAACTGGGTCGGCCTCAGCCCTAAGACGTTGCGGCAGGGATCCCAATAAGAACAAAAAGGTTAACGGTCATCCAACAAATGCCCACCTGTTAGTTAGCACGAACTTATAATATTCTTTCACCTGTTCGCGAACAAAAGCGCGACGGTCGGTTGTGGGCCTTTGTTCCCTCTCGCATTGTTTCTAATTAATCACGGACCCAGCCCTGATACCTCCCTCCTCTCCCCTACCACAGTATAACCATACAGTAGGCTATCTAAGGCCGCCCGCCGAGTTATTAGCCTAGCGTGCACACAGACACGCGGCACAGCCCGTCCGTACTGCCGCCTCCCTATGCCTCCCTATTTTATGCTAGCGTGTGCGTGAAATTGCGTGTGCGTGATATCGCGACACGGCGCGCGACGCGCACGCACACATTCAAATCGAGAGTGGCACGTTTGTATGTAGATAGCTTACTGTAAGATTATACTGTGCCCCTACCCCCTACACACGCTCCCAGAGGTTGCCTCACATCTAACAGCCTGTTGGAATACATTTTCGTGGCTCGGTTTTTCTATTTTGGGAAACACAACTTATCCTACATGACCTAGCACGGCACGTATGTGCCTATCGCTACAAATATAGCAGTATGTGTAGGTAGAAGGAAATCCTGTGTTATAAACGGTTCTGAAAGGTTATATTTTATGAAGATTTAGACAACTCCCATGGATGACCTCTGGTGAAGGTCGTAAAAGATCGAAATACATAACATAATCGGCCTATATACGTCCCACTGCTGGGCACAGGCCTCACCTCAACTATGAGGTGGAACAAGCCATACTCCAACACGCGGGCCCAGTGCGGATTGTTGGAAGGGTGTAAGGTTAGTGAGCAACCTTATTGTCAGATGTTATCAAGCCGCCCTAAGGCCTCTGACTAGGCTTAACGACTGACATCTAGCGACGTCAACCGGGAACAACTGCTTAACGTGCCTTCCGAAGCACGGAGATGTCCGAAATACGCATCACTAAATTTCGGTCGGATGGTCACCCATCCCTTTTCCGACCCGGCGTGTGTTGCTTTACAACAGCGATCGTCGCCGATCACTGTCACAACAGCGCCACGGGCACCTCTAAGATCGAAATGTTGCTTTGAAATTCCATAGGGTAAACCTATATTCAGATAGTGGACCTTATGTGGCTGTTGATGATGATGATGATATTTGTGTCTGGGTGTTCAACTAATTTTAAAATATAAGATTAACTAACTCTGACACAGATAGGTACAAACACTGCTAAGTTTGAAGTAACATTATGTACTCATGACATTTTTCCACTCGGGCTATCTTTTCATCATCGTTCGTTACTTGAAAGTTATCTGTAAGAGATTTCTTTGAGCAATAGATTAAATTGTACATCAGCCTTACCTTGAAATTCCTTTTACAGTTCTATTAGTATTGGTATTTGTAATCTAATGATGTCTCAAATATTGACTTTATTTATTTATCTTTACGAATTCTATTACGACTGAAAATAGACATTGTTTAACCAAGTTTTGATTAAGACTCAGGCAAACGTGACTGCGTTTTATAGTCGCTCAGTGTAAACCAATCTACACAGGCGTAGCTATAAAACGCCTAAGACATTTTACACACGTTTCTCGAAGCTGTCTCTAAACCTACTTACTTTTACCTCGTTTAGTATTCAACGCCGAGCGAGTATCAGTGATCTCGCATCTACGCACGGAAACTATGACACGCAGGAAGAATCTATCTTTAGATGTATCTTGTGAGATTGTTTTTGAGATACTTACCTATTTAAGGCGACCTGATGTGTGCTTCAGTGCTTTGACTACCCTGGTTAGGATAAAAATTTTTCCAACTGATCCCGTCCTCACCCTTCCACTCCCGCACCACACGCGCTGGTCTGCGTCAACATCCACACACGATCCAGCGACTGTCGGCACGCACCAAAAGCTTCGGTGATTCGTTCCTGTGTCGTACTATCCAGACGTGGAACGCTCTTCCAGCGCATGTGTTTCCTTCTTCCTACAATCCCGGGTTTTTTAAGCGGGGCGTGAAAAGGCA
Source organism: Udea ferrugalis (assembly GCA_950022985.1). NCBI lineage: Eukaryota > Metazoa > Arthropoda > Insecta > Lepidoptera > Crambidae > Udea > Udea ferrugalis. Next base: position 16,322,706 of record OX465531.1, on the reverse strand, counting down.
TCTATGCAGGCCTTCAAAATGAGATTGACCAGCAAAGTAGTTCTCAATTACTGTGCTTGTCAACCCCATATCTGGACCTCACGACTGCTTCCCATCAGGTGGAGTGAGGTCATCTTGAAGACCACTATAAAAAAAAAAAAAAAAAAAAAAAATTGTTGGCATATGTATGTCTTATTATTAGGTTAATCTGTTTTTGGTAACGTTCGCATTATTCTTTCTGTAACTAAAACTAATATCTGTTAATTAAAGTCAGGTCTTATGTCAGTTTCAGTAAGACTTTCAGAATCTGATTTTTCAACATATCCCATTCGAGTCAGAAGGCATCACTCGTTCGTGTCGTATCGAATAATAGTTTAGGGGACTCAAAGCATACTAAATATTGTTAGTGTACGAAATGCAAAAAATATTGGCTCTCATCGGCTTTTAGCCTTTCATTTCAAATCTTTAACTAAGCATCCGCAGTAGACCTCCTGGTAAGCAATGAAGCTCAGCACAAACCCCCTACTTCCCCGTTTCATCAGACACTTAGTATTCTTCGCTCCCAGTAGCCTGAGTAAATCCTCCTCGTGCACAGAAACCTAATTTCGTTAAATCTCATACGTGTATTTGTTTACGCGGCGAGTTTCTAGAAGGCGTTCGAGGTGGCGTGCAGTGTTGCCATTTGTGGAAAAACTAACCAAAATATTTCTTAAAACGTGAGAAGTGGGATCCCATTTCTTGGAACATTCCAGAAATGTTATATTCGTCAGAATAAACACAGATATCTAATTTGTATTGGCAAAAAACTTTCTTCTGTTATTCGACCTAAATCCAAACCATATTGAAATATTTTACGGCATCATCATAGTCAAAAGTCAAGTCGAAATATCTTTATTTAATTAGACCTGTTACAAGCGCTATCAAATCGACAACAAAACAAAAATACTTAGACTTATAATTGAACTTGGACATAAATTCTTTAATAGAAATAAGTTGTTTCTGTACTGAGACACACTGTGCATAGTTTTAATATAAAATATTCCGACCACTGTAGCATATTTATGCCATGAAACTGTTATGCAGCAAATGACGTCCAGGTAGAAATTCACTGTACTCATTCAAAGACTCAGTTTGGCCAGCTAACTAAGTATACTAGATTTCACTTTTAGACTACATTTTCAAAAATGCACCAAAGATATCAAAAAATCACCATGTCTAGGGGACAAACGTCAATCAAGGCTAAGCACGCGCTTACGCTCATGCTGTCCCGTAAAATGTAAATAGAACTAAAAGGGATAGCTATACTTCTGAGGGATGTTCAACGTTGATTTGCGTTTGTGAATACGGGGAAAAGTCACTAGAACGGCAACACTGGTGTCGTGTCTCGAGTCGACGAGATGTCGTTGCCATTACGGTTGCGATGGGAGAAAAAATGGAAGCAATTTTAGCAGGTGCCGAATATGTTCGGTTTTCTTTTTTCGCGATGAATAATGAATAATGGCGCAGCTGTAGTTAGGAAGCGTGGAAACTGTCTCTCATTTTTAGTCTTAATAACATAAAAAGAAAACTGACATTCTCATATGAGTGCACAACCTAAGCTTCTGATTCTAGAAACGTGGCATATTTCAGCTTCCTTTTATGTAACAGACAGCACTAACTCGGGATTTCTGGAATTTCAAACTTTTTGACAGTTGAAAGGATGAAATACCTTAGAATATGAAATTTAAACCGCTAAAACTATTACTAATTTAAAGTGATTGTTTATTTTTATGTTTTTTTTCCTACTACTTTAGTGTTTGTTTCAGTTTGGAGGATGCGATGTTTCAAGATAGATGAATGGTCCTGTCAGTTATCGTTCTAACTTTATTTCTTCAAACATTGGCCTTTATGACCCACCGCTGGTGATACGCCTCAAGGCAATTGCGAGGTGTGAGCCATACTTAAAGTCACTGCATCAGTGTGGATTGTGAGAACATAACATAACATACTCTCACGACCATATCCCTAATGGGTTAGTCAGAGGCACACTGATTGTTGCCATCACACAAAACCCAAAGTTCGCCGAGGGAATTTGAAACCAACGTGGTAAGGGCGAGCCTACCGCCGTTATTCAGGTTGCTTGTTTTATATCGGGGTTTTCCATCACCGGAGAGTTAGCCGCAGATTGTACAGTAAACACAAAGTAGGTGTGTTCCATCAGATTTAATCTCGGGACCACTGGGTTCTGAGCCAGAGTCTCTAACCACTAGGCTACGACGCGCTCTGACGAAAAAGACGAAATTTTAACTATCGTCTTGCTTGAAATGGTTTTAGTTCATCTTGTACTTTCTAAATTTGAGTTGACCCATATTAGACTTTCAGCACAGACTCTTCGTTCGAGTGCCTTCTAAAATACTCGACATAATTTAATAAGCCAGTTATTTCAATACCGTGGCGTGTCCGGGGCCCGTAACCGGCGCACCAGCCATAAGTCTTCGCCGACGGCCCACCGCGCGGCAATTTTTCCTACAATTTACATAGCATTACTGCGCCATACTTTGCCACCGCCTACCGTATTAACACATGACGTATCTGAGTCTTTGCTGCCGGTTTTACAGGGCACGATTGACTCGTCATGTCGTCCCATTACAGCGGAGAGGGTATACCGGGGATTTTTAGTGGGTAGACCCGCCTGTCACTGGCGGGGAGTCCCACACTCCCCCACCGTTCCCCCCCCCCCCAAACGGTGGGATAGCGCATAAAGCACTTTTTCCCCGTTAAAAAAAAAAAAAAAAAAAAGGGCACGATTGACTGTTAGATTTACGGGCAAATTTCACTACCACGAAGAGCTATTCTGACTTCGAAGAAACATAGGCATCAGCCTTTTCACCTCACTGCTGATCACTTCGACCACGAGGTGGTACAAGTCAGACTCCAGTAGACACAGCGTGGATTGTTTGGGTGGTGTATGATAGTGGCGTCGAAAGCAGGCTGCCCAAAAGCTCAGCTCAAGTTTTGACATCCAGCAACTAATTGGCTACCGTGTGTCCTGAAGCAATCGAGGTGGTCACTCACCAATAGGCCTCATTAACACGTTTACTTAGGTCGTGTTAAAAACCTTTTTAATCAAAAGTCATATTAAGTGGTGCGTCGTCGCACAAATGTTTTGAAACACACAGCAACGTAATGCGCGAATTACCTCAACTGGACCAGACTTTTGAACGTGGTGGTACTTTTATAGTCACTGAAATTCCCGAACCAGCATACCCTAACGACCATATTCCTAATGGGTTAGTCAGAGGCGCACTAACGGTGAACGGAACATTCCGAAGCCCACATTTCCCAGAGAATTTGAACCCAACGTGGTAAGGGGCGAGCCTACCGCCGTTATCCGTGACAGTGTCATGACAGTGTTTGTCATCACCGGAGAATTAGCCGCAAATTGTATTTTAAACAGGCGTGTTCCGACCAGATTTGATCTTGAGACCACCGGGGTTTGAGCCATCGACACATAAAGTACGGATGAAAATAAAAAAAATAATTCATGATCCTACACGTTTGACGGACGATGTAAATGCCGTGCAGAGCAAACCGGCGAGCACCGGTATTTGGGCTCGTTATCGGGGGCGAATCAAAGAAAACTACCAGTTGAAAAGTCATTTACCTCCCTAAATGGAACATCAGAGCTCTGCCTTTATGTGGGAGTATTTGTATAATAAATTGGCCTGGGAATAAATTTAGAGGGCCAGGGTTTCCTCTGATTAGTGTTTGACTAAAGGTCTACAAATTATTAATGTTGGGATTTTACCTCTTAAATTATAAACTGAAAACCAAGGCTGCTTACGTTTTTAAGTCAAAGTTCGTTAAGGTCAGGTAATGAGATGGATGACCACTCCGACCGATTTTAAATATTGGAATTTTTTGGAGGTCTCGGCTGTCGTCGCAAGATGTCGGAGGCGTTAAGACCGGTTTGATAACAACTGAAAGTAAGATTTATCATAAGGCTTAAGTTCATCCTTCAAGGTATGCACTCAGCCTACGTATAAGAACATGGCTTGAACACCACTTCATAATTTGCAGCCAATGATAGGATAATAAAACACGTAGATAGGTTACTTGTGTTAAAAAAATGGCACCCGAAATTAGGACTTTCGACCACCTGAACAAAGAGCATTGACAGTTTGATACAACACTGAGCAACATGTTTCTGTCGCGTTTACGCTCGCGCTCTAGTAAATAATCATGTTATCTTGTACTCTTGTACACACGGTCAAATCATAGGTACGTAGGTACGCCTACAATTTTTGATTTCACGTCAGCACTGCCATAACGCATCTACATAGACAAGCCAGCCCCGATTTCCCATTCACAATATTTAAGGTGAAAACCTATTACTCTCTTGAAAAAAATAAAGACAGGATGCTTATCTCATTAAAAATAAAATGCAAAACGTTCTAATGCAAGAGCTTCTAGGAAAGTTCGTAATTGCTTTGTTAATTTGTATGTACTTTGTGTAGACAAAAAGGACAAGATAAAAACAAATGCCAGTTCAGTTCTAGTTAAAGAATAGTGAATGTAATTTCAGTAGTAGCACGTGCATAGAATATCTTAAGGATTTATCTTGCGCTGGTCTGCTGGCGTAATTAGAACTAAAAATAAAACGGTTGAATTAGCATACCACTTGCATGCGATATTCCGGAAAGATATATTAACTTAATCCACCAGAAACAAATATGAACATTAATAATTACAAAAAACGTGTTGAAATAATAGTTGTGCCCTATTGCATGTTTTTTCATAAATCATATTTAGAATGTTTTCTAATATTTACGCGAACACTATGCATCGAAATAAAACAACTTTACGGATTTCGAATCATATTTATTTTATAGCAGGAAAATATTTATACCGTGCGCCAGGATAACCACCGAGAGCACAAGGTTTAGTTAAGATAAGATCAAAAACACTAAGTATAAGAGCTCAGAATACTACCGAAATAATCCTGCGTGTTGGAGGTAAATAAAAATTCATTTTGAGGTCTCAAAACGTGCTAAACGCGTTTTTTTTTTTTTATGTAATAGGGAGCAAACGAGCTAGAGGGTCACCTGATGGAAAGTAATCACCTCTGCCCATGGACAACTGCAACACCATAGGTGTCACGAGATGCGTTGCTTGCCTTTCAAAAAGGAATACGCTCTTTTCTTGAAGGCCCCGATGTCATACTTTTTCGGAAACACTGCCGCTGGAAGACCGTTCCATATTTTAGCTGTACGTGGTAAAAAGTGACGCGTGAATCGCACAGTTGAAGAGCGCCAACCGTCCAGGTGATGAGCATGGAACTTCAGCTTATGACGCGTTGTGCGGTGATGGAAGGAAGAGGCCGGTACGATGTTGAATAACTCTTCGGAGCACTCCCCATTGTAAATACGGTACAGAACACATAGGGACGCAACGTCCCTACGTAACGCCAAAGGGTCTAGACAGTCGGAGATAACAGGGTCGCCGACAATTCGAGCAGCCCTGCGTTGAACACGGTCAAAAGGAAGAAGAAGACATTGGGGTGCCCCAGCCCAAAGATGGCAGCAGTACTCCATGTGAGGCCTTACTTGGGCCTTATAAAGTTGAAGGCGCTGTGATGGCAGGAAGTACTGCTTAGCTTTGTTGAGGACACCAACCTTCCTTGAAGCTAAATTCGCTTTGTCTTCCAGATGACCGCGGAACTGCACATCGCTCGAGATGTCGACGCCAAGAATTCCAAGACTGGGTTTGATACTCAGAGGAGTGTCCTCGAATTAGGCATCAACTGTAAAAGGGGCTTTTTTCACGGTGAACGCGCAGAGTTGTGTCTTAGAGGGATTGAATGTAACCAGATTGTTCTGACCCCACAGAGAGACCCGTTCTAGTGAAGCCTCAATCCTGGACACAAGCTCTTTCCGGCTGTCATCCACCACTTCCCTCGGGAGATTGGGTTGGCCAAAGTACAGTGCGTCTCCAGTGCTGTCATCCGCATAGCAATGAATGCTACTCGTCTGCAGCATATCATTAATATGCAGAATGAACAGGGTTGGAGACAACACGCAGCCCTGTGGAACGCCAGCATTAACAGGCAAGGTCGTTTAACTGGAACCATCAACAACAACCTTGATGCTACGCCCAGAAAGAAAACTAGCGATCCACGTGCATAGTGCGTTAGGGATCCCGAATGACGGAAGTTTGGCTATGAGCGCCTTGTGCCAGACCCGATCAAAGGCTTTCGCAATGTCCAAACTGACCGCTAAGGCCTCTCCCTTACTTTCAATGGCAGCAGCCCAGCGGTAGACTAGAAAAACCAAAAGATCCCCGGCAGACCGACCGCTTCGGAAACCGTACTGTCGGTCACTGATCAGCTGTTGGTTCTCTAAATACCGCAAAAACTGAGTATTGATAATACTTTCCATTACTTTAGAAAGCAGGGAGGTAATAGCGATTGGCCTGTAGTTGTTTGGGTCTGAGCGGTCCCCTTTTTTAGGGATCGGGTGCACAAGTGCTGTTTTCCAACAGTCCGGGACTACTCTGGTGGTGTAAGAGAGCCGGAATAAGCGCGTTAAGACAGGAGCTAACTCGGGAGCACACGTTTTCAGCACAATTGCAGGGATGGCATCCGGCCCAGACGACTTATGGACGTCCAGTGAGAGGAGAGCCCTACTCACGGCGCGCTGGTGAAATTTGATATCGGGCATAGAGCTCGAGCACCGTGGTATACTGGGTGGTGTCTTCCCCCTGTCGTCCAAGGTCGAGTTAGATGCAAAAGGAGAGCATAGGCTGTCGGCAATTTCTTTCGAACTATGGGCCATTGAGCCATCAATTCTGCGCAGCGGTGGAAAAGTCGGCCGGCAGAAGTTTCCCTGAACTGCTTTGGCCAACGACCAGAAGGCCCGAGTGCCTGAGGGCAACTTTGCTCCGATGCTGCGGATGTAATCACCCTTCGCCTCGGCAATTATCCTTTTGTAGGACCTGGAGGCAAGATTAAAAAACTTCTTAAGAGTGGGGCTGCTGCTATTCCCAGTTGTCTGAGCCTCTGCCCAAGCTCGGTAACGATCCTGCTTAAGGCGTGAGTTCGATACAGGAATATCCAATGATATTACAATAAAAAAGAACGGAGATAGGTTATGTCAGTATTGATGCAAAGTCAAAAATTGATCACGTAGTACGACGTAGTTAATTTGACCGTGTGTGAACCAGACAGTACGATTATTTACCGGAGCATAAACGAGATAGATATAATTATGTTGCGAAGTTTCGTCTCACAATGTCCACACAGTCAATGCTTTGCTCAGGTGTACGAATAGTTCTGATTTCGGGTGCCTACTTTTTAGCACAATAACCTATCTACCTATTACATTATAAAATCAGTGGGTATATCAGATTCAGGGAGTTCAATCTCCACATTAAACAAAGTAAGGAAACGACACTGTAATATAACCCGGATTCGCATACACGTTATGGTCTTGAACAAATTCGGAGGAAACTCCGCGAGTCCACGGGGAGAGATAAACTTGTCCCAAAACCAGCTCGGAATTTATTCCAAAGCCATAAACTACAAAGAAAAAACGGGCGTGCAACGGATACTTACATTAAACTATGAGTACTTATATCGACGACGCTGAGTACTTTGCGGCCAGCAATCAGTGATATAAACAAAAGAGGAAGAGAGGTTACCCTAGTACCAAAATTGGCCAATTACAGCAGCTAATATGACAGCTACTTGTTTGCGTGCACGTCATTCATACGTCAATGTCATGTGCCAGTTTTCAAATTAGAGAAGTATGAACGTAACGTATCTTCCTCTTTTGGTTTAAATCAATGCTTCTAAAAGATTTTATTACACAAAAAATACAACAAAAATCGAACAAATGCCCAATTTATGAGTAAAACGTTTTTTTAATATTTGGAAGTTTACTGTCACAATGAAAAAAAATATATGCGTTCTGGTCCTGAATGAAAAATACCCCGAAAATCCTTTTGAAATACAGAAAAGGGAAGGTAATCCTTGTAAAGCATTTCCCTACAGTAAAAGTGGCTGGTCGAGTGGCACCATCTGTGCTTTTTTCTGTATTTTGATTTGCCATAGTATAAAATAACGCTGCAACGTCCTCTCCAGGGATTTAAGTGGAGATAAATAAATTTCAAGACATTGGCATTAAAAAGACTTGCCCATAACATACATAAACGGCCTATATTACATCCCACTGCTGGGAACAGGCCTCATGGTGGATCAAGCTATACTCCAACATGCGGACTCAGTGCGGATTGTTGGACGGGTATAGGTTAGTGAGCAACCATAATGTCAGATGTTATCATGCCGCCACTTAGGGCGAGGCCTCTGACTGGGTTTAAATAGACTGACATCTAGCGACGTCCACTGAGATCAACTGCTTAACGTGCCTTCCGAAGCACGGAAATGCCCGAAATACACATTACTAAATTTCGGTCGAGGTGGTCACCCATTCCATTTCCGACCCAGCGTGTGCATGCGTGCGATCGTCGCCGATCGCTGTCTCAACTACGCCACGGGCACCTCGGGATTTTTGATATTTTGTTAGAGTATCAGTTTAAAAGAGTGTATTTTTAGGTCTACCTCATCGTAGGTGATAAACATTTTATTTGTCTATAAATCAATTTATCGATATCAACGTAACATTGCAACAGTAATTCAAAGAGACGATAATTGTCATTCGTTTTAACAACGAGTGGCAAGAAACGGCGACACATTCGAGAAAGGTTCCCGAACAATAGACTTGATTGCAGGAATTACCGCTCTGTCGAGACCGAATGAGTTTACCTATATTGACGAACCTTTTTGCTTTTAAAAAGAGAAAATGTACACTTTTTTTTTGCCCCAACGGACATGAAATGAAACAGCCGTTCCCTTGAGTCCTCATTAATCAGGTTGTACTTTCCTGTTGTATTCACAGTTTCAGGCTGGTTGGAAATTTATCAATTTGCTATAGAATGTTATTGTGAAAATGAAAACTTGCATAAACCAGCTGTTGAATAGAAGATAGATAAAGACGTATTTTATGTGTAAATCTAAATCTAATCTAATCTAAGTTGGAGGAAAAATAATGATCTTTGGCAATTTTAGGTAAAAAAGTAATACCTATCTAATGATTGAAAATGGAAATAATTTATACAGTTAAATCGTAAAATACGTAATTGCTACCATGTACCTTATTAACAAACAAACAAATGAGATACATGGTAGCAATCCCGTATCTAACGATTTAAGTGTTAGTGACCATGAAAATTTAAAGAATCACATAATAAGCCTATTATGACTTAAACTGCCCATATACCTCCCACTACCCGTTGGTCACCCGTCCCACTACCTGAACTAACGTGTAAAGTTGATCATCATTGCTAATCAAACGTCACAACTAGGCCACGGGTTCCTCTGTTTATGTTTGAATCAGCGACTCAGTCTCAGCTAATTTCATCACTCTCCATGATGTCCACTGCAGAACTTCTCGCCCACACCTAACATCTAAATCTCCTTCATTAAAGCAAATGTTTCCCTCGTCCACTAATTCAAGCTGCAGTGTGTTGCCCTAATGTTTACAGCGTCGGTGGCGTGTCGCGCGCGCGTTAGGCCGCTTCCGGAGACCGCGCCGTAGATTGACGTGCGAGATTAGACGTCACATTTGCGCGCGCCGCGACCCACTATGACAGTGAGCAAGCGATATGCCACTTCAGTTGTAAACAGTGATACTACTTGTTTGGGTGATTATGGTGATAGTGCTATTATTGCAGAATTGTCGAGAGAAGTAGCATTGATACGGCAGTAACTGGGCTGCCCGTTTGGATGATACAGAAAACTATAGGTGAATAATGCTAAACATGCGTAAACGAACAATTTATCATAATACTTACCTACAAATATCAAAATATTAGTATGGATGGTACTAGAAAATAAAAAACAGGTTGAGGAGGAGAGGAAAAATAAAACATATGGTTAAAGGGGCTGCAAAAAGAGATTACGATTAGCTTTTTGAAGGAAAGTTTACTGGGAGACATTAGGATGTTATAAGGAAGAGAATTCCATCCGAAGAAGAGAGAGTGAAAGTGTTAGAGACGTATTCAGACGTATTAAGAGTTGTGAGTAATACGGTTTTCACCCGGGTTGCCTGCGGTTGCCTAGGCTCTTAACTGTCTTTTTTATCACCGGACAACCCACCGCAATTTGTGTAATGACCACGAAAAGCCAGCCGCAGCTGAACTCCGGACCACACGAGCTATAAGCCAGAGTGATTAATCCCCTGAGCACGGACATCACAGTAAGATATGACATACCGGTTTGTGCTTACCCAATTAGACTGAGAGCAAACCGGTGATATAAATAGCCATCGACGTAATACCTTCAAGAAGCTTGTACATCGGCATCAGCGTCGCAAACAAATCTCGGTTCTGGTCCTCGTCAGCCCACTCCATTATCCGGGCTCCTGCGACATCAACATTATCCGAGCCTTTCAATTTTCGTCCCGGCTAAGCCGCGGTCCCGGCAGTCGCTAAGCCCTCATCCGTCGTCCCAACTTAGGTGCGCTGTTTGAATAATTTTATTGAGCGTTTCATCAACAATGTTGCCGCGTATAAGCGCAAAAGCTGAATTCAGATTAGGGTTAATAGGCATGATGACTGTATTTTTTTTTTGTTTATTATCGAAAGACCTTACATTTATGTAAACAATCCTCAAAGAATCACTTCATCTGGATCAATACCACCAGAGATATCACAATTTGAAATGCACATTTTTGGACTTGCCCAAAAACGCTCCATACAAAAGCGACAGTGACGTCACTATCGCTGTCACTTTTGTATGGAGCGTTTTTGGGCAAGTCCAAAAATGTGCATTTCAAATTGTGATATCTCTGGTGGTATTGATCCAGATGAAGTGATTCTTTGAGGATTGTTTACATAAATGTAAGGTCTTTCGATAATAAACAAAAAAAAAATACAGTCATCATGCCTATTCAACTGTTATCATCTACCATTGATAGCACTTTCTCTGAAAAACTGTCATAACACAAAAAACCTTGTATTGAGATAATAATGCAGTTTGATTCGATTTTCTCTTTTTTTCTTCCAAATAACAGACATAACTTTAGTGTAAATAGTTTCCAAAAGATGGCGCTAGTGACTGTTTTTCACTGAGTGACAACTCGCACCCTCAGCTCGACGACTGTGTTAGGACTTTATCTGTGGTAAGTTTTTTGTCATAATTAAAAATTAAGGGTAAGTTGCACCATAGTAGAAGTTAAAGTTAAAGTTTTTGTCAAATTTGACAATTTGATGTCATTTTTGGGCCTAACCGGTACTTTAACTGAAATTGTGATGTTTGTTATTGTTGAAGTCAGATGGTGCAACCCAACCTTAGTGTGGGTTGTAAGCAAAAATGACGTCAAATTGTCAAATTTGACAAAAACTTCAACTTTAACTTTAACTTCTACTATGGTGCAACTTACCCTAAGAGTGAAAAAGAGTCGTAACACGTTATATGACCTATGTTTTGTTTGTTTCATTTTTATACACTTTAAGAGTACCTATATAAATTCCAAAGACTATGTTAATAATTATTATTGAAAAACCTGTATTTATAAAGCGCTACTACAGAACAAGCGTCCGCTTTGAAGTTATACCAAAAAAGAGATGAAATATGTTAAGGTAACTCAAGCTATTTTTGAAAAAGATCAGAATTATTAACAGAGTAAATAAACGTTCGTCAGAAACAGCAAAGGAAAATTGCGAGTAAATCCGTCTTAAGGTAAGCAATTTAAGACAGACAGGTTTAAAATGTTTAAAAATATAACGTATTTTTTCTTTCTTTTCGCACTAAGCGAGGTGACAACGATATTCATTTACCTTTATTCCACGAGTACACTTATATTTCCTGTTAAAAGGACTAAGCATGCTATTAAAAATTTATAAGAACAGCTACACCTGACATAATGATAAACATTCAGCATTCAAAGATAATGGTGATAATCCTTATTGCAACGTCCTACTCAAACTCATACGAGTAGGACTTAAGAATAATTTCATCGTTGAAAGAGCGTCCTCCTCCTCCTTGCGTCGGTCTCCTCAATGCTGAGGGTCGTGATCATCTCTATTGAACACCTTGCCGCGGACTATTTGTCGCCATCTGCCTCTGTCAGAAGCAGAGTGGAGAGCATTGTGGACAGTTGTATCAAGGGTAGTGCGAATCTGATCACTCCATCGCATCGGACTTCTACCCCTCGGTCTTTTACCCTCGACCTTGCCAGTGACAATCAACCTCTCCAGGTTGTCGACATCCTTTCTTGCAATGTGGCCGAAATACTTGAGGACTCTACGGAGGCAAATGGTGGAGAGTCTTGTCTTTATTGACAGCTGCCGGAGGATCGACACATTGGTTCGGTGTGCTGTCCATGGTATATTCAGCATCTTCCTCCAGCACCACATCTCAAAAGCGTCAATCCGGTTTCGGTCGGCTTTCTTCATAGTCCATGTCTCAGAGCCATACATGAAGATGGAGAACACTAATGTTCGCACGAGGTTGGTCTTGGTTTTCATGCTGATGGATCTGTTCTTCCATATCTTTTCAAGCTGAGACATTGCAACATTGGTTGAAAGAGCGTACCGGCCATAAAAAAACCTAGTCATGAACACTCTGTTTGTAATCCAATTGTGAGTATGTCGTAAATTCTTAGAACGTAATATTAAGTTCCAATAGAAAATTTATCCAAGACGATTTTTTCTTCACCAACAAAAACGAAGATATGGCAAAAAATGTCCACGTTGAAATGAAGAGTTGAAAGCATCCCTGCGTACTCAGCGAATGGGGAATAAAAATCGTTCAACAGAACTCGAGTCCTAAACAATAGCCCAGCAGGCGCTGCCCTAATTGGCGAGGGCGTTAGCCACGATTACCCCAATCCCATTCAGACTTTTCAATTATACCTTTTTTCATTTGTATTCTAGCTGTACTTAATTGTATTTGGTAGTCAATCAAATCTGAACAATCGTGCTTTGATTAGAATCTGCCGTTTTATAGAGTTAAACAAACATGTAGTTTACTTTTGAAACGCTCTTGTTAGTAAAACATATTGTTACGACAGAAACACAGTTTTTGTTCTCGTAGACAATAATAAGCATTAAGACTTCACATACCTAATCTGTTCAATTAATACGAATTAAAGAAACAAGTCTATCACTGAAAATATACTTGGCCTTTACCTTTTAATCTCAAAAATTAATCTTAAATGGTTGAGATAAGAAAAATATTTTTTAGTGCACAAAAACACATTCATACTTTTAAGTAATAGCAAAAAACATTATTTGGACAATTCTGATGGTCTTATCGCTAAATAGCGATCGCTTTCAGACGACTCTCCGTAGAAGATTTTCAACAGGAAATATAGAGTTAGGCTGTGCAAAAGAGATGAAAAACATAATAGTTTAAAACAAATAACTATTAAAAACTACAGATAATATGCTAAAACAACATATTAATAAATAATAAAATATCACTATAAACCAACCTCTGAAATAGCTCGCATATTGTGTAAAATGAGTTAGGAATCTGTAAAAGAACCGGATACGAACTCAAGACCCGCTTATCAGTCGGGCCATCTGCCAACCCTGCGGAACCCATTCGTGACTTTTAAAAGTTTTTACGACAAAGGCCGCCCCGAGGCGAGGGGGGAAGGGGGCAGGGGCGGCGATGTTTTCAGAAGAGCGACTGAATCGAGATCAAACGAAATACTGATACAGGTCTGAATTACAAGCTGGTAGCTCGCCTTCGGTAATCACTTTGAAGAAACCACTTAAAATTGTTTTCTCGGATATTTCAACCCAAAAAAGGTAAAAAAATAATCAACGAAAAGTTAGCTTGTAGCGATTCGGACAATTGGAATTATATTTCATCTGTTTTTTTAACGATTCCAGTAATTGGGGCGTTTTATTTGTTTTCCGGAAGTGAGGGGGTTAAGATGACAGCTCGTAATCCCAAGCCCATTACAGCTTTACGTAGAACTGCGTTAAATAAAAATCTGGTAGTCTACTCTGATGCAACATTTTCGAAGTTTAGTGAAGGTTTGAAAGGCTAAGAAGCCAAACAAAGAAGTGTGACTTGTATGGGTTATTAGTATTTTGTTAGGTAAGGTAACCCATCCCACCAGGTGGGATGGGTTTTTTCTTTCGTACAACACTGTTGGTAAACAAGCATGCAGAACGCCTGATGGTCAGTGGTTACCGCAGCCTAAAGACATGTGTAACACCAAGGGCATCACTGACGCGTGCCAAAGATGTAAGAACCTATTCAAATCCCCTCAAAGAACTGCATGGAATAAAACCTCGGCAGTGAGTTCGTTTCAAAATTTAAGTAGTAAGCAAAATAAACATACAAAGCTCTAAAATACTGAAACTTCAAAACCGTCCGCGTCGGTTATAGAATCACAATCGCAATAAAGCTTTTAAGCTTACCTACCTGGAGGGTTATACCGTATTTATATAACAATAAATTGTAGTAGCCCTATTTATATAACAATAAATCGTAGTAGCCCTGCTTGTGGGTTTACGACTGCTTTGGGTTGAGTAATTACATTATTCGACTGCGAGTCGCTGTGATAAGATTGCCAGAATGAGGTACGAAGGGCCAGCTTTCACACGCAGTAATTTTTAATGCTGCCGAGGACTTAGGGTTTATTTATAGCTATGAATAGGTATGTTAATGGGGAACGGTATAAAATAACTAGGTTGCTAGGTTATACCTAAGGGTAGCAGGGTGGTTAAAACAAAACAAAAAGGAATGAAAAAGTAAGCGTAGAAATATCAGCGTTCAGTTTTGAACGTTATGTGGTCTGCCTCTATGACTTAAAATTACTTACGACTGAATTTATTTATTCCACATTCCATCCCAATACAGAACTATTTAGACAGTTTATCCTTTAAAAGCACGGGAATGAAATGAGTGCCGTTAACAAGTTTCTGGCATACCTAGAAACTGGTGATCTGGTCAGTGGCCGACAAATAGAATTCCACTAAAACCAGGCAACTAGGGTGGGTAAGCGTAACCTGTGGTAAATACATGGTGAGGCTAAACATAGCATTTTTAGACATCTCAAAGGTACATAGGTGAATTCACACAGGCTTTAGCTATAGACACTGTCCAGCCTAGAGACAAAAATGGCAGGTAGTATTTGCCATAAAAAAACATGCTCACACGGCCTTTAGCGCACGCCACCAGTTATGTATGTATATGAATGGATGATGGTGGATTCAGCAGCATACAGCCTCCATTTTACGATCTGCCTGATTCTTTGCGATGATTAAGATTTTAAACAGCTTTCCATAACCCGATTTTTACATAACATAAATATCTCCCAATTTCCTCGCTTTAACCACCTCAGTTAAACGGCGATACGTCGCCGCAGTCGGCCGGTCGTTTGCGCCCAATTATTGGACTCGCTGTAATTCACCTTTAACGACTCACTTCATAAAAACGTTGACAGTTCGTGCTTCAGAACTGAATGCGTTGTTTTTATATATGCTTCAGGAACGAATGAAAATTATTGTAATTTGAAGTTCATGCGGATATCATATTGTAGAAATAAAATATGGAAACCTTTTTTAATCGTTTATGTGATAAATAATAATCGAGAGGCTCTGGCTAGAAATCTATTTTGTGTTAAAAATATAATTTGCGGCTAACTCTCCGGTGATGAAAAACACCGAAAAAACCCTAGCAACCCTGATACTCAATGGCGCTAGGATCACCTTTTACCACTTTGGCTCTTAATTTACACGGTGTAATGTGGGCTTCAAAATGTTCCGTTCACGATGTCGGTAACAATCAGTAGGCCTTATATTTCTTAGTCTTACATTTCTGGTTTTATTTGTGTTCATATCATTGTGATAATCGCTACTTGACTTGCTTGCCAGTCACCTTTTATTGAGCTGAAGTCTGTGTTAACAGTGAAACCAAACACAAACCTTATAGTCCAGTCATTTAAGCTTAAATTAGGTAAGAATCTCGGAATTCGAGATACCCAGCTGTAAGTCTGTAAATACTTGTATATTGACACCCTAAAATAGTCTCAATACCTACATGTGGTAGGGTGTACGCAACTATTAAATTTCAAGGTCAAAGGTCACGAAAATCGTTTTTATGCGCTTTTTTTGTGAATATCTCATTTCCTATGGGTTTCTTGCTATTTGTATTTATCATCAATATTGTAGAATACAAAATTCTCTACAAATTTTGTTTGAACTTTTTTTCACGGTGAGCCGTTTTCGAGAAGGGCGGAGAGCGCGTGGTCACAGCATCACTTCAGGTGTATATTATCAAGTTCAAACTTGGTCAGGGCATGACTTGGAACCCCAGGTATGGCATGGTATTACATTGCTCATTACATTGTAGCCAATGTAATGAGCAAGCTTGTCTCAAAAACATCATCTCCGAAATCATGGAAGAACTTGAGACAAATGTCGTTGAAGACGAAAATGAAGACCAGTTTGAAAACCAGCAGCCGGAAGATGACGTTGAAGGAGAAGAAACCATACCATGCCATACCTGGGGTTCCAAATCATGCCCTAACCAAGTTTGAACTTGATAATATACAACTGAAGTGATGCTGTGACCGCGCGCTCTCCGCCCTCTATCTCGAAAACGGTTCACCGTATGAAATTTTTTTCAAACAGAATTTGTAGAAAATTTTGTATTCTACAATATTGATAAAAAATACGTATTACAAAAAACCAAAATATTGTGAGATATTTACAAAAAAAGTGCAAAATAACGCTTTTTGTGACCTTTGATCTTGAAATTTAATAGTTGCGTACACCCTACCATATGTAGGTTTTGAGACAACTTTTAGGGTGTCAATATACAAGTATTTACAGACTTACAGCTGAGTATCTCGAATTCCGAGGTGAACTTACTGAAATGACTGGCCTATTACACGAAATACAGTAACTCTTTGTAGAAGTCGTAAAAAGTGGATACACGATCGCTGTCCCTTCCAGAAGTGATAAAAGCCTACAAATTCAATCGTAGACTTTTGTTTTCAGGAGTATCTTGTCTTGAATAAACAAGAGCTGTACCTGACGCCTCTCCAAGCATCCAAACACTAGTTTTAATGAATATTTAAACGCGCAGACGAGTATCGCTCGAAACTTCGCACACTCCGCAACTCGTGCTCGAAATTACGGAGTGCTGAGCCGCCCTTCCGACGAATTACCAACTTTGCGTCATCATTTATGCACGGTAACGTCATTCACTCTGACTTCACATTTTTTAACTCATCTCGCTTGCGGCGTTTTGGCAGAATATGGACACAGAATTTTGGGGTTTAACCTTACTTTACGCGTTGCATCTTCCACTTGGGTTAAATTGTATTTTAAATTTATAATTATCATCATCATTTGCTGCCATAATCTGTTCTTTTCTGAAAATACTTAGTTCTACATAGAATTGGTATTTTTATAAAAAAAATCTCCATTAAAAAAAAGCTGTTTAGTAGTTTAGTTGTTGTTAAGACAAGTGTTGCGTGACATCACTTAAGGTTACTTAGTTTCTCATAATTTTCTGTCCCTTGCCTTTGTCCTCTCTACCATAAATGGCATCAAATTTGAAGAAATGGTGATCTGAATACAAATTATTCTTAATACAGTTGGTCGGTGAAAATGTTTCCTAATTCTTGCAATCCCGCACAACCTTTACCGAGACGCAGTCTCTACTCAAAAGCCCGTTTGTCTCAACCACTCCGTGGTCAGCCTATGGCCTCTTCAGCTATGCTATTCCGGTTGGCGCAAAAACTCACTTCACTCGTGGTGAGTTCTTTAAAATTCAGGTTCTTTGACTGTTCTCGTTGAGAGAAAAGACCTAAGCTATTTTTTTCTTTATTATATACAAACAGAATGAGAGAAAATACAAATTTAAAGAGAAGGCTATTAATGATTGTAGTAAGCGTGAAGCACCGAGATGTGAAGTGATGTTAGCCGGAATGCCACCCCAGCTTGCTTATTCGAAGAGCTTTAAGCCCTGGTTTTTCGTCGAATAACTTGATTGCTGATTTTAACCTCCAGAGAAATTGCGAGCATAGCTCTTTCAACTAATTCTTCCAACATTTTTAATTGCATTCCACGGAAATTATTACGTTGCTCAAAATATTTAATATTCCCCGATAGTTTTGAATCTCCAAAGTCGGTTATTTTCACCACAGCGGTTTTAAAGTTAAAAGTGAAAGCGACGAGCAACTACCAAACTAGTGGCCTGTGTAATGGCAGTTCTGTTTGCTCTCGTGGCAAAACAACCATTAGCCTAGTGCCTGCGGTCTTTGATACTTTGTATTCAGTGCATAAAAGTAACAATAAAGTACTTGTTGTTTGTCCAGGTTCCCACTGCAAGGTTTGCATGCCTTAGTGTTGGTTAAATTGTATTAATTAGTAACAAACAATATAGTCAGCATTATAATTATGTATTCGGACAAACTGATCAAACATGGGTGAAGTATTCAAGAGAATCAACTCGATCATACTTAAATTTGATAACGCCACTTTACAACAACAAAAATCAGAAAATTGAGATTGGACGCTCTTCCAATGAATTGCTAATGACAAACAAAAATAATGACTTGAAAGAACCCATTTACAACTAACGAAAAAACGAAAACTTAAAGATGGCTTTGTTTTTAAGTTTTGTGTAAGTTCAGATTTCTCACAGTTCAATTTAAAAACTTCTTTTTCATTCTGACGTTATGTAAAACTTCGCATTAAGCCTACAAAGAACGTAATACAACACATAACAGCGTTAAGTAAACGCTTTCCTTCAACACACCCACACATCAATATTAATTCAAGCTTATCGCTAACCGAATCGACCTCACTTTACACATCGTTGATCGCTTCACACCACACTGTGTCTAGCCTCCTTACACGCATCAATAGTTGTATTAAGGCAGCTGTTGACACACGTCACCAGGGACGGAGCTAGGGGCTGGTCGCATCTGCTATGAAAATACGCAATGATGAAAAATAGTGTAGTAACGACAAGTTCATTGTCGTTACTAGAAAAAAATAATAACTTACACGTCTGAACGTTATCGGCGAGCAAATTTCTTAATCTCAGTGTTAAAGAACTTGATAAATCCAAAAATAATGACTAGGAATAATCCCTTATTTATTTCATATTATTAACCACGAATAACGCCAGCCATTGGGCGAGACAAAAATTGTGGTATTGGTATAATTTAAAATAGTTTTATCTCTAAAATAAAATAAAACTATTTTTGTGCTTACTCTGAAGAAACAAAATATTTATAAATGTGACTAGCTTCTTTGTTCACTAGGACAATGTAGTGATATAATAATAAGAGGAAGTGCTAAAGTTGACAGGGTCTAATCTTGCCCTGAAAACTGGCCAAGGCCCTGACTACGTCCCTGTATCGTACGTCACTGTTGAATCTCACCCGACCGCGTCATTTGGTCTAGCCACAGCGTAGCGTTTACACACGTCCATTTGTGTGCGTTGCTTTATGTGTTGTCATATTGTGTGGCCATGGCCTTACATGTACAGCAAGCATTCGTTCCCTCGCAACAAAACGTCAACATGATAAATTAATAAAAGTAGAGATATAATAGCGTTTCAGTCCTCAAAATGATCTAGACTAAACAAAAACAAAGCTGAACTGTTTATCTTGGTTTCATCGGTCAGTTAACCCAAATGTCAGACTTCCAAAATTTTGATTTCGAGAAAATGACACAGCTTGTTTGATGCACAAAAATGTTTGTACTGTACCGGGATCGAACCCGTGACCACTGGTGAATAGCCCACTTCTGAACCATTACACCAAATCGGTCGTCAACATGTCATAGAAAGCAGTACATTCAGAAGCCAGCACACTGTCTGTTGTGTTCAGACCATATATTTTAAGTGTTTATTACTTGGAACTTTCTCAAATGATTTCTAAAACATTTTGTCGGAATATGTCTAAAACGCACTGAGACAAAATTTAACGTTTACACTTACGCGAAAAGTTACAATCAAGGTAAGCTATAAAACAATTTAATGCACATTCTAACTAAGCAATGTTCAGTGCCTAACACATTTAGTTTATTTTACAGAGTTGAGAGAATAGGCCAGCATAAATACTAAAGTATTGAAAGCTGTCCTAAAAAAATCGATTATAATTAAACATTAGAACATCATTAGTCAAAATTAGTCCACTGGTGGCCTTAACTGAAGACAGGGCGCTCTATAGTGAACAAATTGTTTGGTGTCTCTAATTTGGCACATATAGGCTTCACAACATTAAAGCCAGATCAAACATTAAAACAAAACACTAACCTCCTTATTCATGAAAAGTAAACAATTCTGCAGAATGTGTCACTCTCCTGTCTCTTACTGTCAAAATACAGCAATGAGAATGAACGAGATAGAACACCCCAGCGGTTAAACCGATGCTGTTGGCTGTTTGTGTTGTCATAAAAAAAGTTAGTAAATGGCCACCACCTATAAGCGCACCCGCCTAGTCGAACGGTGGCTTTCGCTGAGTTACAGCGCCCTCAATGCACTTCTAGTCGACCAGCCCAACTGTGATCCATTTGCAGACCCATGGAGTATGATTTTGTCAGCTTGTGTCACATTTTGCAAAAAAATATGGTAAATGTCTTGGTAAGTGTATTTAAAAAAAAAATATCTATTGTATGTACTTCTGTTTATAATTATGTAATAAGGTGTAAATACCTGTATAATTATATTAAATAAATAAAACAGAAATACAACTGATTAATTCCCTCCGCCTCGCTCCGTTCAGGCGTGGCCTTACGCCCGCTATTTGCCGTCGGCGTGTACAATTTGCGGCCCCATTCTCCGCGTAATGCGCGCCAGATTAGTATTTTGTTCAGTCTAAACATAGCCGTGTGTTTACGCAGTGTGCTCCTAAAAAAAAAGACCCATGGAGTATGATTATGTCAGCTTGTGTCACATTTTGCGAAAAAACATGGTAAATGTCTTGTAAAGTGTATTAAAAAAAAAACTATTGTATGTACAGTCAACAGCACATCAGGTGTTACCACATTTCCGTTTTTTCTCTCGCTCTTGCCAAATGTCATTTCTTTGCAATAGAGCAAGAAGGACTGACCGGAAATGGGTAGAGTGATGTGCGGTCCAATGTACTTCTGTTCATATTTTTTTATTAAGGTGTAAATACCAGTATAATTAAATTATATAAGTAATAATGAAATACAACTGATTAATCCCTTCCGCACCGTTCCGTTCAGGCGCGGCCTTACGCCCGCTATTTGCCGTCGGCGTGTACAATTTGCGGGCCCATTCTCCGCGTAATGCGCGCCAGATTAGTATTTTGTTCAGTCTAAACATAGCCGTGTGTTTACGCAGTGTGCTCCTATTAAGGTAACGTACTTAAGTAGCACTTAAGTTCAGTTTATTGTGAGGATATGATTGTTGGGACTAGCGTGGCTAGTTAGTAGATACTGGATTTTATTTTTTATTCATTTACTCAGATAATTTTATTTTTTTATTTTATGCTGAGGTGGTTTGGTCATCTGGAAAGAATGGATGAAAGGCAATTAACGAAACGGATTTATAAGTTGAGGGTGAATGGAACTGTTGGAAGGGGAAGGCCTAGACAAACGTTTCTTGGACAAATTCAAGATGTTCTCAGAATGGGTAAGGTCAGGAGTACCTTTAACCGACGACCATGTATGAAAGGACTCATGAAAGTAGAGGAGGCGCAAGGTGTGTGTCAGGATCGTAGCAAGTCGTAAGAAGTGTCTATGACTACCCCGTTAGGAAAGAAGCGTGATGGTATGTATGTTATTTACACTTATAAACTGGCGATTACCGTGATCCCTCCATTTTGGCGATGTGGGTTGCGTGTTCGATTCTCCACCAAGTTAAAATTCATAAAAAAATAATTGTCAGAGGCATGGTGAACTTTATTTTGTCATCCAACTAAGCCGCTCAGAAGCCCACACTCATAGCCACAGCTCAGCGGAGAGTTAAGTAGTTGTACAATTGGTTTTGATATGAGCATAAGTTCTAGTCAGGTTCAATTCTAAGGCTGAAAATGGGTGTTGATAGACAATTACACAGCGTTTACATACGTATTACTTATTTGTTAACATAAAGTATTGATTCCTGCGCGCAGCCCTACCCCCACTAGTGATGTCGTTCGATAAGATATCGATAGGCCTTCTTTTAATCTGTCGATGTTTTCTTCAAAATCTAAAATATAGAAATCCGTTTTCAGTTTTAAGAGCACTTTGTTACTAAGAGTTATTGGTAATAATTATAAATATTTTTTTTTATTAATTTTAGCTTGATGCAAGTGGAACTGTGGGAAAGGGCATATTTCAGTTACAGGATATTTTTTTTATTCAGAAGTTATGCGGAGTACTATTTTATTACTTGCGCCTTATCTAACAACATCTGTTACTGATCTATGTCAGCACGATGGCTTGAGAATCTATCGATACTATTGACAGTAACATTGATGACTTGCAATATTTCCCTAACGAAGTTGTAAATAGTAGGACTATTGATAAATAGTATTAATAATCTAATGACTGTGAGGCTTTGATACAAGCTATAGCATTGCAAGATATCTCTAGTAACCACATTGTCAATATCCTAAGAGATTTTCAAGCCAAAAATTATCGATATACCTGTGTGTTCGATAATAATCTTTCGACTTCCTTACCCCACACGGCACCGTGTGTTTGCCGTCGACACAATTTGTGGACCCATTCTACAAGTAATGCGAGGCAGATTAGTATTTTGATTAAGTCTTTTGAAGTGCTTGGATCAATAGATTAGGAGTTGAAGGCAATGGGCTTACAATATAGAGTGAGTTTATACAGATTCAGGTTTAGATCGAACTTTTGTAGTTAAATTGACTGGGTTTTGTATGGCTGTATTAGAGCCAAGTGACTTTCATCCAATCTATGGAGCTGTTTGAAGAATGTAGATGGAGCCCCTACACAATTCCACTTCATACAGAAGTTTGTCTTGTCAGCGAACAACAAATATTTGCATCTATTCACACGTGGGTTTGTATCGATACCGATGAAAACGCTATCGATGCAGTGCCGTAACTGTATCACAGTTTCAAGTAGGGCGTATATGTGAGGCTCTCATTTTGCACTGCTGTTTATTTTTTTAGAGATTCCATGGGAGGGTTCACTTTTGCCTTATAAAGTTGAAGGACGAAAGTAACCAATCAGACATCGTGACAAAGTCACCTGGGCTAAACAACCTTTTCTATTTTAAACTTAAATGAACTGACTATCAGCGGTATGACCATCTATCTGAAATGGAACTAAGGTTTTTGAATCCAGCATCCGCTAAGAAAAAATGTTTGTAAATTTAAACTTCAAGGGAGGAAGAAAGATAGTAAGTACCTAGTTCTCGGAGACGAAGACCCTCGCAACATTAATTAATTTGATATAAGAGCTACCGCCGCGTTGATGGTAAAATTCTTACAAAGTAATTTGATTGAATGCATTAGCAGTTTTTTTAAAGTAAACACCTCGAAAGGAAAGTTCACGGAACGAAACTCAGAGGATATGGAGAGCCAATTTCCAGGCCGTAAAAAGTCGTTATAGGTATTTTCTCTTCTCCTTCTTATTTTGCATTTGATCAGCAATTTAATAGTTAAACAGAATATCATTTTATTTCAAAGTCAGTCCATTGCACAGTCAACAGCACGTCAGTTTACCCCATTTCCGTCTTTTCTCTCGCTCTTGCCAAATGGCACTTATTTGCAATAGAGCAAGGAGGACTGACCGGAAATGGGTAGAGTGATGTGACTATGACCGTAAATTATGAGTTACATGAATCAAATTGAATAATTTAAATAGTAATTTATGATCATAAAAGATGGTAATGAAAGGAACAGAAGCGTACCTTTGATGAGGTGCGCGGCGAGCACGAGCGCGGCGGTGAACACGTGCAGCCGCCACGCGCAAGCGCACATCCTGCGCGCGCACCGCCGGAACTCTGCAACAATACAACAACTGATGTTAGTACCACTGAAAAAAGAGATAGAGCGGTTTGCTGAAACTTTGTCCCTTTTCTTTCTACCCGTTGAAATACATTAACGCACTTTAGCGCAGCGGAGGAGTGTGGGACTAACCCACCTCAGAAGGGGGTGAGAGTACCCACTAAAACACCGGGGCGGCCTTCTTCTACGCGTGACCAGGGTTTCCCGACAACTCTCCCAAGGAGGCATTCTACCGGTGAAACCCTGGCCCGCTTTGCTGGCAGTCCGGCTCTCCCCGAAGGAAGCACCCGTCTGCCGAGTACGGCAGAGCGAGGCTACTCCACTCTGCCGTTCTCCTCGGGGTCACTTGTGCAATGGAAGCACACAGGGAACGTTGTCCCTGCGTCTGTGTTTTCGGATACATACAACCTTGGTGCCTTCAGGGTAGTGTGAGTTGGCATTTTCAGGGTGAGCGTGTAACATCATCGGCCTCTTTAAGACTGGGGTCAAGCGCAAACTCATAATAAAAAAAAAAAAACTGGAATAGCAAAAACAGCAGCCTTTATAGGTACGTCGCACTGCTAGGCACAGGCCTCAACTCGACTATGAGGTGTATCGAGTCATACGGTATGGAATGTTGAAGAGGTATAATGTCTAGTGATAAACGTTGCTGGCTGGTCTTATTTAGCCTCCTAAGGCCTCCTACGAGGTTTAACTGCTTAATTTCCTTTCTCTAGGCTTCAAAAGAGACATTACAAGTACTTTAATTTGCACAATCCAAGTAACAGTTTTTTTGTCTCACTGCTGAACACAAGCCAGACTCTAACACACGGACTTGGGATCAACTATTTAATTATTTACCTGACTGCAACACGTGGGCCCAGAGCAAATTGCTGAAGGGATGTAATGTTAGTGATAAACCTTGCCGCCAGATATTATCAAGCCGTTCTTAGAACGCCTAAATGAAATGGAATGCATTTCTACTTCCCAGGTTTGCCAATAAAAACGCCTATTTTTAAACGTTATCAGAAACCTTTTTATTACCACCATCATTTGATTACGCATTTTCCGGAAGGGTAAGTATTTGTCGGAAACTTTTTGGGAGAGATACCGTCGACAGATTGCGGAACGGCACCAGCTGGCCGTCCGTGCCAGGGCTTAGGTGGCGGGAGCATTAAACGGATTTGAGACTTCCAAATGACTGAGGAGTGTTTGATTGGGATTGGGGAGTTCGATAACTCGGTTTTAGATTAGGCATTTGTGTTGGTATTGATCTGTGAAACAACTCACTAAGTGAAACAATAAGTCAAAGAATGCACACTAGCGCGCGTTCACATTTACACACATTTAAATTTACGAGGTATGTATCGAAACGTTTATTGTCACTTACTTGAAAAGTCAAGTTAAATGGTTATGAGTTAATACCTAGTATCCAAGCTAATTTGTATACGCACAATCAATCAATTTGAATTGGAAATATAACTAAATTCAGCACTTTTGTTCGTTGTTGTTTGAAATTGTTAGGTCCCGAATTCAAGTCTGGGTGGAACATCTTAATTTTTGTGTTCGTTAGATACTTTGCAGTTAACTTTCCGTTATTGGAAAACACCTAGATAAAAAGCCCAAGCAACCTCTTCTTCTTCTCGCGTCGATACCCCAGTTACTGGGGGTCGTGACCTCTCTTTTGTAGCACCTTGTGCCTTATTATTGATCGCCATTGGTGTCGATCTGCAGCAGTGTGGAAAGCGTCGTAGACCGTTGTTTCGAGCGTGGTGCGTATCTGGTCCGTCCAACGCAAAGGGCTTCTTCCTCTTGGCCGTTTCCCCTCGACCTTGCCAGTGACCATGAGTTTCTCTAAATTATCACTCCCTTTTCTGGCAATGTGGCCGAAGTACTCAAGTACCTTACGCAGGCATATGGTAGATAGCCTGGTCTCAACCTTGAGCTCTTGTAGGATAGACACGTTGGTGCGGTGGGCTGTCCAGTGGATGCTAAGCATTTTTCTCCAGCACCACATCTCGAAAGCATCTATGCGACTTCGGTCGGCCTTTTTCATGGTCCAAGTTTCGGCACCGTAGAGAAATATGGAGAACACCAGAGTGCGCACAAGTTTTAACTTGGTATTTCGGGAGATGTTACTGTCCTTCCATATAACTTGTAGCTGCGTCATCGCGTTTTTAGCCATGGCGATTCTCCGCCGTATCTCGTTCTCGCAAGACCCCCTGTTGGAGATGCTAGAGCCCAGGTAGACGAGATTGTCCAGAACCTCCAGATCGATCGCACCGCTGAGCTCCAGCTTGCCAGATCTGTCGATCACCATCACCTTTGTCTTGGACCTGTTTATGGATAGGCCCATCTCCATGCTGACTCTCTCCTTTCTGCTCAACAGTGCAACCAGCTCCTAGACGCAACCTAGCCAAGCAACCTAGACGGCGAATAAGCTCACCCCTTACTAGTTTCAGTTTGAAATGTAAAAAGCAAAATGTGGGCTTCTGGATGTTCCCATCACCATGGCAAAAATCAGTGCGCCTCTGACTACCCCACCTGATAGTAATGCTTTTATGTTAAAGAAAGACAATATTGCAATTTTACCGACGCATTAGGATAAAACGGGCAAGTTTATCTACAAAGGCGTTGCCTACGATCGACGACTCCGCGCCGCGAAGCGATAAGCGTGACGTATCGCCGCCGGCGCCGCTGCGATACCACTGCCGATACCGAGACCGATACCGATACCGAAGGTGGTAGCGCGTAATGAGCCGATTGCGACGGTAGCCGTTGCGGCGATAGCACCATTTCTTTTGCTGATTGACGCATTTTGTTGTATGTTTTAGGACGCATTTGGTCATTCGATTGTAACTGGTTGTTGTTTTGATAAATATGTAGTGAAACTGCCGACACTCGCACTTGCAAAATAGCGATTAAGAAGCTATTGAGCTGCAGTGGCTTAGGCTGAGAAAGCAACCTCTTTAGTCTAACATGGTGTTACGTATTAATTATAATTTTATGTGTTTTTAACTTACCTAGAATACAACCTACTTATCATTCTTGTTTTGTCTGTATTGCACTCGTTTTTTCAACATACTCCATGGAATATATTTTTCAAAGCTCTGTTAACTACAACGATAGTATTTACTTCTTACAGTCCAGATACAGATTATTTACTGTTCTTTCAAAAACCCAAACAAAATTAATGTTGCACTCTCACGTGTACATTAAGATTACTCAACGTCCATAAATAAACGTCATAAACCAAAACAACGAAACTTAACGCCTTTAATACGACCGAAGTAGGATTAAAACGCTCTCGGTGAACTCACAGTATAAACCATACAGTAGGTTATCTAAGGCCACCCACCCACAGCCCATCCGTACTGCCGCCTCCCTATGCCTCCCTATTTTATGCTAGCGTGTGTATGAAATCGCGTGTGCGTGATATCGCACCATGGCGCGCGACGCTCACGCACACATTCAAACCGAGAGTGGCACGTTTGTATGTTGATGTTCTACTGTATGGTTTATACTGTGGTGAAGTCGAGGGCTACAATTAATTGTCAATTATTATCGACACGGTTATTTCGGTGAGTATCATTCAAACGACATTCGTCGAGGTCAATATTTGATTTGAGTTGAGATCAATAAGTTGAGGTTTGTGCGTTTGTTTTGGTTTATTTATTCATTCAGCGACAAGGTTGGTGGTTAGGTATAGTCAATTTAGAGCTTTCTGTGAATTTGTAATCTGATTTTCAGATTTTTATAAATTTTGTACATTTATTAAAATAAAATGTAGGTACCGATTGATCCGTGATCACTTTAACTGAAACTAAATTTTGACCTTGACGTACTCAGCACAACCTTAACTCAGCTCTGAGGCTATGCCAAACATATACCTACTCCAATGCGGCTTCAAGCCACCTTATAAAACTCCAACAAGCCTTGTAACGTTGGATTGGATTGGATGGATGGATGGGTGTCATTTGCAATGCACAATTCACTCTACTTAGTTTTTGGTCAGCTGTAAAATTCAATAACTTCGCGACTGAGCGTTTGAATTAAAAGAACTAAGTCGCTTAAGACTTTTTAATTAGTTTCATATAACAAAGGAAGAATATGAGGTGAGCGAGGTGGGGTGGCATTCTACATTTGCACATCGAACGAATATGAAGTGAGATCATATTAATTTATAAATTCCTATCATTCTAATGTTTGCTCTGCCCGAAAAGGGCGACTAAGTTATAAGTCTCAAAATATGTACCATCCAACACTTAGTTTTGCAAATAAATAAACGCAAAATATAGTCAGGCTAGTATAAGATACGATAATATACAACTGCACAAAGAAAAAAATTACACAGCAATATTTGTAGAGATTTAGGACGTACAATTAAGGGTAGTTATTATACCACCCTTACAGTCCCCGACCTAGCGTCTTTACTTAACGTCGGTTATCAATTATTATGCCCGCTACTAAGTTCGTGTCGCTACTAAGCCACGGACTTATCATTTCATGCTTTGAAGTGAAATATTTACTTACTAAGCCACCAACGACTTTGTCTAGACTATTTATCTATGATTCAAGAGCAAGTTAACTTAGTAAATCATTAGCTATTTCTCTTCGACCGTTTTGTTGAAACATCACGAGTGGCGTGTTTTGTTTTCTGCTGTTGTTTATCGGCGGGTGTACACTACGCCTAATCGGTTTTTATTAACCTTGGTCACGGAATGTCAAGTACCTACTCGTCTTTATGTTATAGTATATTAATGATGTTTACAGTAAATATATCAAGCAGCGAAGGTGAGTAAAGAAAATGGGAATGAATGAGACATGATAGAGATTGCAATCCAGCAGCGATTTCTATTCTATTCTGCTTATTTATTTACTCTGCCATATGGAAGGAGTAACTTCAATTGTTGAAGTGGTTGGCTCACGGTTAATTCGAGGTGCGGGATCCCGCTAGGTATTCGCTTATCGAAGTGTAGGCTTATGACTGTTCTGTTCATAATGACGGCAACTGCAATCAATGTCCTCTGACTACGGCGTTTTGGATGTAAGTAACTGTGGGCGTATGTTTATACCACGAAGTGTTGGAACAAGTTACCGCCACCGATAAGAAACGCCATCTCACACACACCCACACGCACACACACTTTCGCTCGCCCAAATGTGCTCCTTGCAATTTAAGTTTTAACCGCTGTGTACATGGTTCCACTAAAATTCAGTGTTAGTGCATATTATCTATATCTATGCCTAACATTATGCATTATGCTGTCACCATTTTGGCTGCATAACAAACTTTCGTACCTTTTTTATTTTTGATGTTCTATCTGTATTGTTTTTTTTTTGCTATGTACCAAATAAAACATTTTCTTCCTTTCTTCTTATGTTTCAAAGCGAAAAACTTCAACGATGGTTAAGAGTCCCGAAAATACCTACATTCATATACCGTCACGATGGTTTAGCGATGGAAACATCTCCGTACAATTTATCGACCAGTTTCTAATATCCGGATTAAAGGTATAAATAAATAGATTTCGCAAAGCCTCGGACGCGTATTGAATAAACATTTCGCAATGGATGAAAATTTAAAACATTTTTATGAATATCCAAATAGGAATCTTGTTTCGTTTCAGAATGTTAACAAAATAGGAATTTCTTTGCAAAAATATCTTTGGAGATCTTATTTGTAGGTATATTTGGTTGTTACGTATAAAAATAACGAGAGGACTTTTGCGAAATCCTTATTTATTTACTGGAAAAGTTACCTAGCTAAGTACATACAGTTACCTGACTTCAGGTTTGCAGTCGGGCTAGATAAAAGTTAGTCGTACACACCTTTATGGTATGTACTAACAATGGTGAATTAGAATATGTTTGCGTTGTCTTGTGCAATCACTATCTTTTTTTTAACTTTATTTTGTTTGTTTCCTTTTAAACACGTTGTAAAGTGACGCCGCGTTCGACGATGAATCGTGCTTGTACAGAAGGCATCTGTTTGCAAGTTGATGCTGCAGACACATTCAAAATGAGGTAGTCAAAAACACGTTTATTAGTCTCTTGGCGTAAAACTTTTGAATTTCGTTTAGACCCATTTATCCTGTACAGTTTTTGCACTTTTGACATATAGCCAGGGTGTTGCCCATGGATAGCCCCCATGGTACACTCAAAAGCAAGCGAAAATATCTCCAACGTTATAGGTGCGAGTATGGCCCCTCCCTCCTGTTATCCAGGTTAACTATGTTCACTAGCACTGTCTCCGGCGAGTTAGCAGCAAAATTTAAGACCCTACTGTTCTAGCCAAATTTAAACCCTCGGACAAAAAACTGAACTACACAGCTCCTAGTCTACAGCTTGTTAAAATAAAACTGATGTCTGTCAATACGTATTTCAGTGGCTCCAAAATGTTAGACTTCGACGGACCCCAATCAGGCAATTAGGATAACTCTAAACACACTTCCAGCCGTGACGTCACGTCTCGGCTCGACACTGTCTCGGTGGACCCCCCCCCCCTGCCTCGTTACACGTACGACAAGTTTGCTAATTGTCACCCGTACTTGTCTCGATCTTCGCGTTAACGTCCTAAGCAAACTGGTTTAATAGTCTATGTTAACACTTCGTTAGGCACTGGCCAATATCTTCGTAGATTTATGATGGTGAAGATTTGAAGTTAAACTGTATTTCTACTTCCTAAGACTTTTGCCCCTTCCTAAGTCTTATAATGGATACTAAGTAGTGATGTTGTTATTTTAAATGCACTAGTAATAAAATGCTGTGCACTAGTAGTAGTAGCGCTATCAATCAATCAATCAAATATTTACTACGCTACGCTTACGCTAGTAGTAGCTAGCTTTAAGTTTGGACACGTTTCCAGGTGAGACAGTGACTCCATCAAGCAATTTGTTGTGTTAAGGAGAAGCGAAGGCACCTGGTATGCGATGAAGCGACCAAATCTAGTCAAGTAGGATGCCAGGGTTACCGCTAAGAGGAAAACAATGCTACGAAATGGTGACGATTGTGCTCAGATGGCGAAACCTTTAGAGAACCTGTTACGAAACCATTGATGGCCGATTCTGAGTATCAAATGATCCGAGATAGACAAGTACAGTAAAACAGTTACTACGGAGCTGGTCAATAGATCTTAAAGGCTGCATTAATGCCTTTACACGTCCTGTTTTGAAAACATGGAATTGTAGCAATAAGGAGACACGTGTGCTAAAAGAGCGTTTTACGTCTTGTTAGTAGGTACGACCCAGAAATGAATTGCGAAACCATTCGGTGCGGGCTAGCTGCATCGTATGTGAATGTCGATGTATTCGCGTGGTACGGCAGTGGAAGGGTGAGAATCGAATCAGTTGGCACAACTTAAACATTACACAAATCTATAATTGATATGACATTTTGAAAGATTTGTTTTTGGTCGAGTTGGACTCGCGCACGAAGGATTCCGTAAAATCATCGAGTAAAAAACTGCAAGTGGTAATTTCAGATTTCTAGCTGTCACGGTACATGAGATACAGCCTGACGACAGACAAACAGACGGACAGACAGTGGAGGCTTAGTAATAGGGTTCCGTTTTTACCTTTTAAGTACGGAACTCAAAAAAACAAGACGGATAAATTACCACGAAATCTCGAGCTCAGACGCCGACATCTGACAATTATCTCGACGGGACAAGGCCGCTGGTCTCCGGGGACAGCTCGCCGGACTGCTCACAGGCCATTTACACGTGTTCACTTTAGACTTAGCCATTATTGTCAGCTCTAACCTCTCTAAATATAACCTAAACGTTCCGAGGTCCTTGAGTACTGTAAAGAGAATTGTTTTTGGTTGTTGTTATTCAGCTACCGCCTTTGTTTTGCTAAGTGAATATTCTAAAGGTTAAGGGTGGTTTTCACGGTTTTAATATTTACAATACATGCTCTACGTCTACATACATTTTTTGACTTTATTTGCTTAGGTACGGCTCATATGATTGCTATGAAACTTTTTTCTGTTAAGCTACAAAAACGGAGATTACATCAGTATTCTGGGTTCCTTAAAATACTTACGTATTCAATCGAAAAATTCGTAGCCAAAGTCATTGGACACACTTAGTAAAAAAACAGCACTGTGAAATGCAGATTTACATTTCACAGTATAATTAATAAACTTGACACTTGTTCCTGAGAAAAAGAGGTTGGGCGACGTTCAGACAGATTGACAACAAAGTAATCATATTAGGGTTCAATTTCCAATTTTACGGTACAAAGACCCTAAGTACAAAAGGCGGACACTTTGAAACAAAATACAAACATAATTAAAGGTATACCCATTCGGAAGGCCGGTGTATTGGTTGCTAATATCAATTTCCCACGGTGCTTGCAATTTGCTTAACTGGAGCACGTCGATGTCCGATACGTTGATAATAAAGGTCAACGGGCCCGAGGGAAATACGACCATTGCTGGCGAATTTGATCAGAAACGATTGTAAAGAGTTCGGTTGAAATATGTGCAAATAATTGTACAGCAAAAAGTAAAAAACTTAAAAAAAATGCTCTGAAAATTATGGGAACCATGGCATTGAAAAGAAGTTTAACACAGACGTAGACAATATTGGTGCTGAAGTCAGCACCAATATTGTTTTCATCAACGAAATTTGGTGGTGTGCCTCAACCAGCTCTCATAACCACAACGCACTGACACACGCGATTAGAGTACCTAGTCAGAGTTTCCTCGATCAAATTCATTGAGAAAGTTAACGAGTTACATGGGAAAAACCGTTACGTCTACCTGCAACCAGAGGCATTAGGGAAAACTTGCAATGAACGACATATAAATCCGCGTTACCTTCCATTCTTAATGTTTTGTGTCGAGTAAACTTGGCAAAGGCCCTCACTTGGGTTACCTATCATAAGATTGAATTTTCTTTTCCCGAATTTCATTTTCCCGAAAACGTTTCGTTTTTTTTCGTTCGGCATTTTTTCATTTTCCCGAAATGACGTTTGCCACTGTATCAGTTGACCAATTATCAACTGGATTTTTTTCGTTTGCCAGACGTTTCATTAGGCCACAAAACGTTTTACCGAAGTGATGATTGGCCGAAATAACAATTGTCCGAAGTCTTGTTTTCCAGAACAATCATTAGACCACTGTTTTGATTGCCATATTTTTAGTTTACCAAACGATCATAAAAAGGTTACGGGTTTAATGCAAGCAGCATAAAAGCAGTCAAGGAATTTTTGAATTTAAAATAAAAAAGGCAAACGGCATGCAAGTCTTCAACATGCAAGTTTAAGGAAAACACAAGAATTCTGTCACGGCTCCGGCATTACGAGGCTCCGGCGGTTCCTCGCGTGCTAATCGTCGCAGATGGCTTTCGCTCAGCACCACAGCTTCGGCTTGTTGGCCGGCTTCGCCGGCCAGCCTCAGCCGCGGCACCTCGCTCGTAGCCACCTGCTCCTCAGCCCGCGGGCCGCCTCGCCCCTTCATGCCTACGCGCTTTTAAATAACACTCTTGGGGTAGGGCAAAACAAGTACCACGTGGTGTCGGGGTTGACTGAGTCGGATTCGCCCTGATGTTGAAATTACTGAAAATCAACATTAACGAGACGTTGAACGTTATCATGCAGTAGTTGTGGCCTAGCAATATTCGGTAAAATGTGATTTAGGTAAAGTGATCATATGGCAAATAAATCATCTGGTAAATGAAAAAAGTTGGAAAAAGACTTCGGGCAATAGTAAAAAGTTTATTCTGAAATTCGGTTTAACGTAGTTCGGTATAACGACACTTATGTCAAAAGATACTTCGACGAGATAAAAATATGTCAAACAATACATCTGGCAAATGAAATGTTGGTGAATAGTTTTCAGTCAAATGAAATTCGGAGTAGTAAATTTCGGACAAGTGACGGGTTCCCCCTCACTTGAGATGTTCTGATTGGTTGCTTTCGCACACTTCATTCGATATTTCAAGGTCTTGGAAGCTCAAGCGCTAAAACGACATCATACTACCTTTCTGAGTCTGAGCCGCACATCACAGGCATTTAAGCATGGATCCAGTCGTGCGCCAAACGAAACACCTTGTTATAATGCCATCATAAAGTACAGGAAATTACATCACCAAATGCATAAACTTGGTGTTACCTGCTATATCAAGTTGAAACGGCGCTGAAGCAGGTATAAAATTGTCCAACATCAACAGGGAATCAGGTTATCCTCCCACTCAAACTTTATCATCTGGAATAAATTTGCGAATTCTGTTTTGAGTTAAATCCTTGAGTTTACAGCTCACGGGAAGCGTGTTGTCCTCTGATAAGGATAGAGTGTTATGACGTCATCAAACTGACTATCTGCGGGTGTTGAATGGCGGCTTGCCTGCGGTGCCTTGTTTTAAAAGCATTAATATATTGTTTATCTAACAATGTTTCTGAACAGACTATTCCTAGCAGTAATGGGACAATTAAGTTGTTGTAACTTTTAACTTGAAACTGTGTGAATCATAAGGAAATC
This sequence comes from Udea ferrugalis, assembly GCA_950022985.1. NCBI lineage: Eukaryota > Metazoa > Arthropoda > Insecta > Lepidoptera > Crambidae > Udea > Udea ferrugalis. The sequence goes on along the minus strand of OX465531.1, from coordinate 16,288,246 downwards.
TTGCTTCGACTAACTCAATAGATAGTGAGTCTTAAAACTTCTTAAGTGGTGAACCGTCAACTTTGATTCATTTCCTATCAGTTTGTTTTCGTGACTGCTACATCATTTTATTTTTCGTCATGGCGCTAGCATAAAGAAAACTAAAATTTTTGCATCGTACAATTCACAGCATTAGGTATTTGGAGCACTCTCAAAACTCTTTGATTTAAGTCAAAAATTTAGAGGGTGAAAGGAAATGCTAGTCCATACTTTTTATGAATATTATATTATGTAGCTAGCTCAAAGTAACAGGATCAAAAGGAATATGTTTCAAAAATCGTGGTAATGAAACCTAACGAAAAAGGAGAAGCAAATTATGAATTTCATCCAAAATTGTTTTACTTCTTACGTGTATGAACTGCTATTTTCGCTAAATTAAGCGGAAAGACAATCTAACTTAATCCAATTAAATCATAAACATAATTGGCCTATATACGTCCCACTGCTGGGCACAGGCCTCACCTCAACTATGAGGTGGAACAAGCCATACTCCAACACGCGGGCTCAGTGCGGGTTGTTGGAGGGGTGTAAGGTTAGTGAGCAACCTTATTGTCAGATGTTATCAAGCCGCCCTAAGGCCTCTGACTAGGCTTAACGACTGACATCTAGCGACGTCAACCGGGACCAACTGCTTAACGTGCCTTCCGAAGCACGGAGACGCCCGAAATACACATCACTAAATTTCGGTCGGATGGTCACCCATCCCTTTTCCGACCCGGCGTGTGTTGCTTTACAACAACGATCGTCGCCGATCACTGTCACAACTGCGCCACGGGCACCTCTACCAATTAAATCAATGGGTCAAATTAGTATAGCTGGAATTTCAAAAGTATTCGTATGAAAACCTATTTTGCTTCACGTGCTCCGATGGATAATCGGTACTGTCAGAATTATAGTCCGTTTGCGTTAAGAATGCAGTGATTTCATACTTGTTCTTGGACCTAATAATCTATGCTATTCTATACTATTCTATACTGTTGATTTCTGTTGTTTTGGTGTGGAATAAAGAATATATATCTATCTATTGTAACTGACAGTGGCCACTCATCCGCACAGCGGTTGCAATTTGGGTCTGTCTCAGAAATGTTCCCAAAAGGGCCAATTGCTAGCTGATAGATTCGCCCCAGATGTACCAGCAGTATTCCAGACGAAATATGCTCTTTGTACAATCGGTTTCAACAGCTTTTACGTGCTTGCAATACTAGAGGTGTTCAGCATAATTCCTATTGTGCGTTAGCATAACTTGCCCACCTACAGTACTGTATTGACAGTCCGCCACCCAAAATCGCTCAATTCTTTAATCTTTATCGTAGCAGTAAATCTGACAGACCCTGCTAATTATCTTCTTATTTCGAGATAAAATAAAATAATCGATAAAAGCATTACTGGATCCAAATTTGTGTCATCAGTATACAGGGCAACTGATCTAACCACTAAGCTACCTACTTACTCCCAAACAGACCGATTATTTTTTTAGCTTCTTCTTTTAGCCCAATTATTGAACGTACATACATGACGAACAAACACTTAGCACAGAAACTGTATCGTTAAAGCTATAATAACCGATAGTTGACTGGTAGAGAATGCCTTTAGGCATTAAGTCCGCCAATTGTACTTGTTTTCATTGTGCAATAAAGAATAAATAAATAAATAAATAATATCATTTTAAACGTTTATCACTTTTAATTACTTTGCTCCAGAATGGGTTACCACCAGACCTGTGACCTGCTTCTATAAGAATCTTGCAACTTATGTTAGGTCGGTATTGTGATTTTGTAGCTCAACAACTCTAGCCAGTAGATGATCGCCATTATTTTATTACCATTTAAATGATATTTCAAGATATAAAATAATAGAGTTTTTGCCTTGATTTAAACGAAAAGAGGAAGCTAGTGCATCCTCGTACTAAAAGTGGCCACCCTCAAACAGGTCCGATGAACCTGTTTGCAAGCCAATAATATGACAGCGACTTGTTCGTGTGCACTTCATTTATACGTCAATGTCATCATGTGCGTTGTCAACTTAGCGCATCTTCCTCTTTTGTTTATAACAATGACTTTATGTAAAATAAATATCGAACTCACAAATGAAATGTAACAATCACAAAATACTATTACGTTTTGACAGATGTTCAAGCCAAGACTGCAATTGGGACCTCTCTTTAAATATTCAGAAGGCAAAGCACGTGTCACATGTCAGGAATATTTCGATATGAAATCGGCTAGACAGTATCATTTGCTAACCTCAGCCAAAAGGTCGTGAGTTAGGGTTAAGTCCTAGTTCAGTAAGCAGCATTATTGTCAAAATAAATGGTGAACGAAACGGCTTTTCACGTCATTGAATTGAAAACTAAAAAGGCTTACAATTCAGGTTAGACGAGGCTTTCTTTTACCTCTGAATAGACTTATCTTCAAAATAACGGATGATTTAAAACAGAATTCTAAATGATTTAACTAAAGAAAATAGCGCTCGTTTTATGTTTACATGGGTGATCAATATTAACATAACATACATACATAAACGGCCAATATACGTGCCACTGTGGGCACAGGCCAACCTTAATGTTAGGTGTTATCACTGTAAATTATTATTATTATTATCAAGCCGCCCAAAGGCCTCTGTCTAGGCTTAACGACTGATATCTAGCGAGTGAACCGGGACCATCTGCTTAACGTGCCTTCCGAATCACGGAGATACCTGCTGAATACACCACTAAATTTCGGCCTAGTGGTCACCCAACCCATTCACGATCCAGCCGTTGGTTGCTTTACGACAGCGATCGTCGCCGATCACTGTCACAACTGCGCCACGGGCACATCTACATAAACTTATAGCATTTTTTCTATCATAACTCTACATACGTGTACATACGAGTATGTATGATATGGCTGACGCCAACAGTTTGCGCAACCATATGAAGAATAAAACGAAAAGGGCACACTCAAAATAACTTAGTTAAACAAATTTAAACATTACCTAAAACTAGCTAATAAACAAATTTTCTTCCTAAAAAGTAAGCCTGGCAAAGTATGCAAGCTCATTATACTTTCATAGTGCAGTGTGCAGCGAAAAATTTAATGAATTTCATCGCACCGGTCGGCCATCAGCTTCCCAGCGAAATGGAGCTGGGAAAAATCCTTGATGAAAAGCACATAACACGTGGGGAAACGTTAGCTGTATTCAGTTTTTGCTTGAGATTTTTGCACGCTTGCGGTTCCTAACGTAATGAGGTCGACGCTGTTTTTGGTTCTCTTCATAACTATAGTGACGGTAAAATGTAACGAGTAACGTAAAATGCGGGGATATTGTGGAATTCCGCTGTAAATGCGATAAAGAACTCAAGTTACAGGCATTCAAACTAACGGTTGTGTTTTATTTCTATTCAATATCTAACTACCGCACTCAGAGACGTCAATTAACGTTAATGGTTCATTAGAGTCAAAATTCCATTTTTCAAAAGAGACTTTATAACAAATAGAATAAAGTACTTTTAAGAATGTAGAATTTTGACTCTAATGAACCATTAACGTTAATTGACGTCTCTGAGTGCGGCAGTCAATGTCTAACTCGCGAATTCATAAACGTCAAATTAACGCTAGTCACGCGCTCACGCTCATGCTGTACCGTAAAATGTCAATAGAACTGAAAGGGACAGCTATGCTTCTGAGGGATGCTCATCATTGATTTGCGTTTGCGAATTCGGGGGTAAAAATCATACGTCCAGCAAAATCTCTTAATAAAGATAGGAAAACCAGAAAAAGGCATTCGGTCTTGGCATCAGGCGGGACTCGAACCCGCGCCTTTCGCTTTTTTTTTTGTTTAAGGTATATGCCTAAACATTGGTGAAACCAACCTGTCAGTCAGGTATAATATACCAGAGAAATTCGTCCGGTCTGTTAATGGTCTCGGTAGCATAGTTGGTAGTGCAGTCGCCCGGCTTGCGAAAGGCGCGGGTTCGAGTCCCGCCTGATGCCAAGACCGAATGCCTTTTTCTGGTTTTCCTATCTTTAGTAAGATGATAATGCATTATCCCTAATGCTAAAAATAAAAATAACCTATAAAATCTCTTAATTTTTAAAATACACAGACATTCAAGAGAATGCCAGTGTTAATAAGTGAAAATTTATATCTACAGACAGCTGGTGATATTGTAATAGGATTTGACAGTAACTTATTATCATTTGAGAAAAGATCAATGCTTGAAGAATATTCTAGAACAAGAGCTTTAATATTCAAAGTTTAGTTCTGGCAGATTGCCAGAACATCATTTCTCTTATGAAACCCACTTTTGTCTCACACAATGCTACATAAGAAAACATATCCCTGCAGCATGTTTAAAATATGGTATGGGTGACTTGGTAATTTATTCAAGAGTGGTTCGAATTACAGAGTCGACAATGCGTGAAAATCACAGGCGCGTAACTCATCAATATGCTGTGGTAACCCGCTCACGGTGTTATATTGAAAAACTCCTTCAATGTGTTATTAAAATCAATACTATCCCCTTCTTTCCACTCTCGTACTAAGCATGCTGAATAACGCTGATATCCATATACGATCCAGCCAGCCAGTGTCGGAGATTAATTTCTGTGTCGTACCATCCAGACTATAGGAATGGCTGCAAACGCAGGTGGGTGACACATCCACCCATGATATGCGCGGACGAAACCAGCAAAAGAAGTCACATACTTGCTTAATGAAGATGGTGAACTTGTGTATGTCGGTGGGTAGGATGGCCGAACAGGTGCACCCGGAAGTTTTTCCGACATATTGATATTTTGTGGGCGTGCTCGTGGAGATATTCACAAAATAAATATCTTAAAATATACTCTTATCACAGAACTATCCGATTTACACATAAAACACCAATAATAATCACTGATTACAATAATTAATCTCGATTTAGATCAAATGGCATAGCACGCAAACAGCGTCAGGCCGCTCTTCGAAAATGACATCTCGCGCCGCCATGACACTATCAACTCCATTTGGGGTTACCCTATCTTAAAACAACAAAAGAACACTCAAACATATTTGCAATCTAATTAATTAACCATCAGAATTCAACGAACAAAATGAAGTGCCTGCCGATGAATTTTTCAAAAACTGTACGATAAAAACAAAATCCGCACGTTCTTAAAAATGAACCCAGATTAAGCAAGCATACTTGCACTGCACAACATTTTAATCTAAGTGCACTCCCGCCATCCATCTCCGACCACATCTTCTTATTTCAGGAACGTTTCATACGTTGAATAAATAATCTGCGTCTTTGTCGACGCGACGCAACACTCGCATAATTTACGATCACACTTATTTACCTGATGTCAAATGAAATTTGCCTTTTGAATTTTTGAGGGAAGACGCCCGTTTGTCAGACGAGGGTGAACGGATGTAGGGAGGCTTTTGTCATATTCAGTTCCGTAATAAATGTGTCAGTGAGAATTTGACGTTTCTTTTTTAATTAAATTAATACAGAGCACAGTGTGATCTCAGCACATATTTTTTACCTTAGGTTTTTGGTAATTTGTGTTGAGCATGTTGGAAATTTCGGTACCCTAAATGTAGTTAACTTAACCTCGCATTTTTACTGATTTAAATGATGATTTTCTTGAAAAATAAAAGATTTGATATCACGTAAAGAACGTTGTGGTGCGTATGGAGATGACATTAGAAATGGACATGAGAATATTAGGATAATCATGTATATAATATGATAAGTTAACCAAAGAAAAATAGGTAAATAATGTAGGTACCAAATAGCAGACACCAAAAAATATAGTATGAAGGCGACATAAAAGGGACAGGCAAACTTACGCAACGTAGACAAGTGTGTGAAGATCGTAGCAAGCCATAGTGGAAGTGTACATAGGTTCAATTCAAACGAGTACACATTATATTCCTATACACATATTGCCTAACTAGTGAGTTGATCTACCTTTAGTTTAAGTCTTTTCATACATTTACAAATTTTTCCCTGAGTCTTAAAACTGCTTATATTTATTAATACATCATCCACTTAACTTCGAACTAACTTCTTAAGCTGGAATAAAACCAGATCCCAGTCGTCCGGCGATCGTAAACTTCCCACTGTGGAGTACTCGTACACGCGGAAGTAAAACTTTGGGCGTTTCGTTCTTACGTCAATGAGAGAAAGCTTTATTATACATGGCAACTTCCTGGACGTGATCACATTAAAACAGCGAAATATGTTTACAACCAAAACCTTAATAACCCCGGTCTAAGAGTCGTTTGCACGTATTCTGTCCTTTAATATTTTTATCTTTGGAATGAAATTAGTTAGACACGGATTTTATTTGCGGTTTCTATTTTTTCGCATTTTTCAGCTTTTGTTTGAGTAACTAAAATTACCACAAACTATCATAATTTCTCTACCTGTTTTAACTCGATCACTTAGTGTAAGATTTATATTTAGCAAACAGGTGATATCGTTGACCAATGGCTTGTTTGAAAGTTCGACACTATTACAAAATGTCAAATGTCAGACAACAGATAAAGAAACTATGATGCGGAGACCACCCGATGTATGGACTAAGGAAGGAAGTAGTTGGTGAGAAAAGCAAAGTGCCGTATGGACCATCACACGGACTTTTAAGAACACCATGTCCAGCAGTGGAAGGTTTCAGGATCAGAAAAAGTTCCAGCAATTTAAGCCCAATAAACAAAAATTGTTTTTTTTTATTTCACTAGCATTAGTAGAGTTCCTTAAAGCTATCTTTTTAAACTAGTTCCTAGTCTGGCTTTTCAAAAACTTACTGGAAAAAATCTAATCAGGCGAGCCCTAAGCAATGTCTGACGTCGTTACGAAAGGAAATCTGAATGGATTGTTGCAACCGAACGCGAAGCCATCAATCCTCGTATCTGCATTCACCGCTACGGCTAACAGAATTCCCAACAAACCATGAACATTTTTCCGAATCTACTGGCAGTGCCCATAAATTTGTCTACACTTGTTAAAGTTAGTCACATTTTTCAATTACATTCGAGATCGTCTGTACAATGGGGAAAGAGCTTTTTTCTTAACCTTTATTTGTTTAACTAGCTTTCAGTGAAGTTTAGTATTGATAATAGTTTTAATGTCTTGACAACCAATAAACACAACATAAAATTCACTTTTGAAAGATGTGGTTAGACTTAGCTCTAAACACAGGCACGCGTTGCTCCCTTCAGTAATGGCGTCTTCCAGATATTTTTGAAGTTTAGGACCTTTAAAACGCCACGGGTCTTTGTAGAGCAGCTTTATGAAAAACCTTTGTTTTAGCGCACAAGCATATCTTACTAGAAGACGTACAGTAAACCAAAGCCCAACTTTACGAACATCATACCAACCATGTTCAGCTTACAACTACATAGTTACGAGAGCTCATCTTAAAACGGTAGTGTTCTATCTCCTGACTGTACCACGACAAAGCCGAAGGAGGAAAGTGATGAACGCGCGCTTCTCACCGTGATCGCATTTCCAGCGAAAAAATAATTGCGTCATATTTCAAACAAAGCGCTATTTCACGGCTCATTGCGGTAATGGACAAAATAAAGTGCAAGCGGCGACGTCTCAGACCGTCGCGAAAACGCTACGGGAACGCGAAAACACTTAGTCTAGAATATCACAACTTTATTCTCGGATTTTATGAGAACGGAATTGAAAATACGATAGCGCTTCCGTAGGATTATTCTAAACAGAATCTGGAGTGCGAAATAACACTGCAAATAGCTTATAGTCTGAGGATTTAGAGGTTTGGAATTGCTTTCATCTTTCAATTTGAGCTGTTGGTCGTATAAGCAGTTGAGTCATTTTCCAGCTTGGGTTCTCATAAGGTTTTATTCTGGTAGCATGTTCATTATCTTAAGTGGCTATGAGACGTTCACTGCTGGTTAAGACCACCTCAATAGAATTGAGGAGTGATCAGTTCAGTACTGCGTGATTTAGCGGAATATGGTATTGGGTTCGTAACCAACCTCAACTGAAGTTTAGTAAAGTATTTAAGGGCAGCCGGGAAATCTTTATTTCTCTGATTCGGAAGGCACGTCAAACACTTAATTTTTAGTTTACTTGATATCAAGGCTTTTGGTGGTTTGATAACATCTGACAATAAGATACATACACTTGATGTATCTTATTGTCTTATTATTTTATAATTTGAATTGATTTGATTGATCTTTACAACAATGCGCACTGAATATACGTCGTGTTAAGAGTACAGCTTGTACAACCTATAGTTGAAGTTAGGCCTGTACTAAGGCAAGGCGGTTAGACCAAAGGTTGTTTTTTGCCGGTAGGCAAAAAAAGAACGTATTATTAACTTACTTATTTACTGTTTCTTTTGAACCAATAGAAACACAGTTATTAATTTATTTCATATCACTAAGGAATTGGCCACCTCTTTTGCACTCATGACAAAATCGTCATAACCCTTGGGGCACTTGCTTCAATATAATCGCACACAAATTATTCAAAGTTCTAATTAAATACAAGGATTACGAAGACGGTACACGGCAGATTTAGAAATACCTGAATTGTTTAAGATCTAGAGGGTAGGGTAGGCTTAAACCTGCGAAGGCACAAATTAGACATAGTAATCTTCGTCGGATCAGATTAAGGTCCTATTTTCTCAATTATTTCGTCCCAATAGAATAATTGAAGTCTGAAACTGAAAACTGCTCTAAGTTATCTGGAAATGAAATAATTTATTTATGAATATTACTTACATTTAGATAATAAATTTTTGATTATAATTAAAACAAAAACTAAAACTAATTAAAAGCGAACAACTTAACTAAATAGAAAAAAAAAATGTAACTAACTTAGAATGAAGAAAAACAAAAGTAAAAAAAAAAAAAAAAAACTCTACAAAGAATTGTCCACCGCCTCGTTTGGAATGGTGCCCAGAATGCTGGCAGCATTGCCTCTTTGAATGGCCAGACTTATACGCTGGCCGAGGTAGCTACCAGCCTTCTGATCACCAGAAACTTCAATCAGGCGAGTGGACAATTCAAAATTGAACGTTTGGTATCTTGATGACAGCACCTTTGGCGGAGATGTTGATACTGTCCTTGAGGATTTAAAATGTTTAATTATTAAATTTCGTGAAATTGGCCTTGATTTAAATTTTTCAAAATGTGAACTTTTTATCCCTGATTCTACGCCTCGTAGATCTGAAATAATCCAAAAGTTTTCTGTTTTAGCCCCAAACATCCATATCCTCGGGGCTAATTCTCTTCGGCTACTTGGGGCCCCTGTGTTAGACGAAGCTATACCATCTTTTATTTTGGAACAAATGTCAAAATTCGAGAGTTCTTCAGAAAAACTAACGGAAATTAACGCTCACATGGCCCTAACCATTATCCGTTTTTGTACTTTTGTGCCCAAATTCACGTACTTTTTGAGATGTTCACCTCTTTGGAAATTCAAAAACCTGCTTCTACCTTTAGACAATCTACTGAAATCCCTCGTTTGTAAAATTTTAAATTGCCCTCTCACCGACCGTTCCTGGGCTCAGGCCTCCTTACCTATTCGGTTTGGTGGTTTAGGTACCCGCAATTCGTCCGATGTCGCTTTACCAGCCTTCCTGTCTTCAGCCTTTAGTACTTGCAACCTCTTCCATTCTATTATAAACCCGTCGCTTGGCGATGTTGAGGTTGCATGTCTGGCTGAGGCCAGGAACGCCTGGTCTGTCGTTTGCCCGGGCGATTTACCTAGAACTCTTTCTTCGCAGAGGCTCTGGGACGAGCCGCTTTGTAAATCAGTTTTCGACGGGCTTCTACAGACTTCGACTTCTGATGCAGAGCGTGCTCGTCTTCTAGCTTCTGCGGAAAGGGAGTCTGGGTTCTGGCTGCACGCTTTGCCGTCCTCCAACGTCGGTACCGTGATGGACAATATTTCGTTGTCCATCACGGTCTCTCTTAGACTTGGTGCCCATTTGACTCATCCTCATCGCTGTCGCTGTGGCGAGTTTGTAGGTAGATCGGGTCACCATGGGCTTTCTTGCATTCTAAGCGCCGGTCGTATCCCACGCCACGCCACTCTCAATGACACGCTTCGCCGGGCCTTTGTTGCTACCCGCATTCCGGCTGTCCTTGAACCTTTAGGAGTTTGCCGGAATGATGGTAAGAGGCCCGACGGAATGACACTCATTTCGTGGAGTTGTGGCAAAGCGTTAGTGTGGGATGCGACTTGTGTTGACACTTTGGCCCCATCCCATGTCCATGCCACATCTTTGAAGGCGGGCGCGGCGGCGGCAGCTGCCGAGTTAAAAAATAATAATAAATACTCCGCTCTTCACAGCTGCTACCGCTTCGTTCCCTTTGGCGTGGAAACGTTGGGTCCGTGGGGCCAAGGAGCCCGTAATCTGTTCTGGAAATTAATTAGTGTAAGATGTGTTATAAATTATTCAATAGCCAATATAATATATAATAATAATAATTTATTCACCAAAAGTTTACAACAACTTAACATTACTAGTAGTCCCTAAACTAGGTAGTCCTGTCTTTTGGGAACTTGAGTTGATGAATTACAATTAGTGGATTTACGGTGTTGAATACTATTTACTTACATATTTATCATTTCAAATGACCATTTAACATTTAATTACAATATGGCACAGTCTAATTTTGTAAGTTAGCGATCAATATAACCCATTTCAAGTTTCTTGTGAATGTTTGTGTGTGTGTGTGTGTGTTTACATTACAGACTTTTGTGTTATAGTCCGAAAAAAAGGCCAAGCAATCGATGGTATCGATTTTGGTAATAGTAATCGTATCGCTACATGTTATCATAAAGAGAGAGAGAGATAAAATCAAGTTCGTTGTTTTGTACTACGTATTTCACTTACCATAAAAAAAAGAATTGACAATGTGCTATTGAAAGTACCGCACTTTCGATTGTATTGCTAAATATTTTAAGCAATAATAAAATAAAATTTCAAGAAAAAGTGTAGATTTCTAGAGAAAAAGCTCTTTTATGTGTGTTTGAGCTAAAAGATGTGTGAACAGATTATACTCAGAGTAGATCTTATGACTTCTACAAGCTACTAAATTTAAGATACAAATATTCGCAAAATTCCACAAATAAGAGTTAAACAAAAATAAAAAACTGACTTCATTAACTCTCGCGCGAACTGTCCCCTTTGATTCACCGCCGTTCATATTCGGAAGTTTTATTCGGTTTGTATTCGTTACTTTCGCCATAAATAACGCCTATTGAAATTCTTCCCGGCGATATTTTTGTTTCGGGACAATGCCTCTGGATGGTACTGGCCAAGGGATTTACTTCCTGCAATAAATTGTGTGGCGATTCGCGTTTTTCTTCGCTCTGTAATTTCAATTATTATCATAAATGCGTACTATGACTGTCGTATGTTAGGCCAGGTTTTGGAATTTAAAGGATTTACCAGTCTTATTTAGTTGGGCGTGACAAAACTTTATCACTAAGCACACTTAGTGATAAAGTTTTGTCACGCCTTTATGTCATTGCAATTTGTATGCTCTTGGCGACAGCAAACAAACAACATGCGCCTACATTATACGTATAAATACGTAAAACTGCTAGGCACAAGTAGCTGCCTTAAGGTCGTAGCTCACAAGGCAAGCACGGCAACTGCACGGATCGGAGCCGTTTCTCAAGTCCTTTCTTGAATTTGAACCTTAAAATATGAGTGTTACAATCTATTTTGCAATAACAATAAATGAGAATGCCAACGATACGCACTCACCGGTACTATACCACTCAACTCGCAGCTCGCGATTTTACAACTGAAGGTTCAAATTTGAATGGCAAGATATTTGCAGGGTCAGAGCCTTGCAGTTGCCGTGCTTGCCTGTGTGCTACGAGCTTAAAGACCCCAACTAGACTAAACAACTGATATCTAGTGACGTCAGCCTCCGTGGAATAACTGCTCAACGTGTTTTTGAAACACAGACATGTCCGAAAAATGCTTTACGAAATATCATTCGGCTTCACTCCTCCCTTCACCCGACCTGGCGTGCGTTACTTAGTAACTGTAATAGTTGCCAATCCACTGTCACTTTTGAGCCACGGGTTTAGACATATTAATTTATTTTTTTAAATGTGACTTACAAAAGTTAATAATAAAAAATCTCCTAAATTGTTTTTCAAGAACAAACATCGGTCTTCGATCGAAATTAGTCGTTCGATCGGCGCCTATTCTGCGCGAACAAAGGACGACTTCATCTCGAATCCATCTTCCCTGATCTGTCTGTAATTGCGGTCGCTGCGAGGGTGGTTTCCCATTACGGAAATACCATAAAACCCAGCTATAAAATCGACATTTAGAATGAGTTAAACGTCAGATTTTTTGACGGAAAAAGTTACAAGCTCTTTTTTTTTTTACACAATAAGTTGCTCAAAATTACTTAATTTGTCAGTCTCTCAAGGCAAACTTTGCTCAATACAATTTTTATGTTTTTTCTCGTTTCAGTTTATCAAATTTCAATTAATTGAAGCAGGAATTTGTTAAAAATCTATAGTTGTAATTCATGGTAACTGGGTACTCACATAATGTCATTAATACAATCGGTTTAGAACAATGTAAGCAATGTAAGTTACATTGCTTACATTAACTTTTTACCCCCTTATTCATAAAAACGAACGCAACGCTAACGCATTGTTTAAGCTATTGACGTGCTCTGTCACTTTCTCGCCAATGGCGGCAGCAACAAGAATGACAGTGACAAAGCGATACAAAAGTTATCGTGTTCTATAAGAGCTGTTTAAGTTTTTATGAATAAGGGGGTTAGTCTTTAGATTGTTTGCTACCTAATAATTATACAGGGTGTTTCTTCTAAGGTGTCAAGCCGGCGCGAGCTGATAGTAGGGTACCATACCTATCGATTTAACCCCCATGTATGTTCTACGATTTTTTGTAGTTTTCGAGATAATAATGTTTTTGTTATTTTTGAATATTTTGTGAGCACTTGGCTTCCAATAATTATAACTTTTTTTTTGTTTGTTTTTTATTGGATATTTTCTTTTTATTATAATGCCTATTGATTGCAGTTTCATGGTTAAAATAATCACTGTCCTAACTTTACTACAAGATACAAAAATTTTGATTAAAAGTGAAAAAAAAGTGAATCATGCAGAACTTAACGAAAATTCAATCGTAAATTAAAAAAAACAAAAGGTATTCCATAGCTTCTTACTAATTTTAAAAACTGCGCAGCATCATAAGCTTCCATAATAATACAAGAAAACATGTCCTTCGTGGGGCATTATTCGCTGTAATTGATGCTCAAGTCTTGAGTAAGTATCGGAAATAGTGTAATTTTCATACTTAATAATTTTCTAGTATTTTGGCATAATTTGGTCATTTCTGAGATTAATTGTCGTTTAACGTTTAAACAAAGCTCATATGTTAATAAAACAGACATTTTATAACTTCCAATCATTCGAGAGTCACAACTGCAGGTGTAAAAAAAAAAATTGAGGAAACCGGACCTCGTTTATGTACGCGAATTTTGAGCATAGTAACTCAAAACAGTTCGATAATCAATTCAAATATGTTCAACCCACGTCAGGCACCAGTCTCTTACAATACAGGTTGCGTTTTTTTTTACAAATTGATTTAAATACCTAGCTTAAGTACTACTGTGAAAAGAAAATAATGGTTTTGTTATTACTATTATTAATTAAAAAAGTTTTTTTGCTGGAGACAACGTTCTGTCTCGAAATATGATTAATATCATTTTACATCTGATCGTTAGGTTTGAGGTATATACCCGTAAGAAATTAAAAATTACGTATAGAAAAGAAAAAAAAAACTTCAGTAATATCTGTCCTCTTCAAAAGTGTAGTGTAGTGTAGAGAACACCACATTAAACACTTTCCCCTTATTCATAAAAACGAACGCAACGCCCAAGCATAGTTTAAGGTCTTTAAGCTTTTGACGTGCTCTGTTACTAACTCACAAATGGAGGCAACAACAAGAATGAAAGTGACAAAGCAATTCACAAGCTAATGTGTTGCTGGAGCGCTGTTTAAGATTTTATGAATAAGGGGGTTTAAGTTTTGTCTCTTTTGTTCAAGTGTCAAATGATAAGACATTTTAATCGCTAAAAAACAGAGCAGCATTTAACAATGTTTTCATAAATGAAGACGTAAGTATCCAACTTGTACCACAAAATCTTAAATCAAGTCTAAAATGCTACAAGTGGTCGCTTGTCAAGCTGTCACTTCCTCACAAGGAGCCCGTTTGATCTATTTGCGTCTGCGCCGGTCTGTCCGCCTCGAGACGATGTTACACATTCATTCTTAAGACAGGGCAATAAGAACTAAAGTTGTGAACTTTTTGTGCGCTAACGATGGGGAGGTGATGACACGGCCCACGTGCGTGTGATTCGAGCAAAAAAGGTGGTTATGACGTACGTCGTACCTGAAAGTTTCAAGATGATGTATGAGTAAACATGTTGATGAACCGTTATAAAAATATAAAACTTGGCTATTTAGTAACTTGTTTTGTAGATCTGAAACCCGTAATTAAGCAAAAAAATACACAGAATTGATAGAAATAAGTCTCTGACTAGGCTTGACGACTGAAATCTAGGGACGTCAACCGGGACCAACTGCTTAACATGCCCTCCGAAGCACGGAGATACCCGAAATGCACATCACTAACTTTCGGTCGAGGTGGTCAACCACCCCAATTCCGACCCGGCGTGTGTTGTTTTACAACAGCAATCATCGCCGATCATTGTTAGAACTGCTTCACGGGCACCTCAAAAAAAGGAAGCAAGCTTTTCATCCTCCTAGCAATCCACTCCTTTGTTTTATTATTGTTTTAGCATTTTCCATGCAGTATCTTTACTAAAAATCTGAAAACCAGAAAAAGACATTTGGTCATGTTGGCATCAGGCAGGAATCGAACCCGCATCTTTCGCAAAGCGGGCGACTGCACTAACCACTGTACTTTTTCATCTTAATCGGCAGTTAAATATTTGAAATAATATTTCTTCCGAGTGTTAGAGGTGGATGCCTATAACATTAATGAAATCACCCTGGCTCAAAGGATAAATATACCAGAAAGATTCGGCCGGTCTGTTAATGGTCTCTGTAGCACAGTGGTTAGTGCAGTCGCCCGGTTTGCGAAAGATGCAGGTTTGATTCCTGCCTGATGCCAACATGACCAAATGTCTTTTCCTGGTTTTCAGATCTTTAGTAAATCCACTCGTTTGTTTAATCAACTCCCTAACTTAACGCCGCATGTGTCGAAGCTCCATCAGTCCCACATTCCTGTCACGCACCCTTTCTGATTGTTTGATCCTCGGTAATTTATGCAACGGCCACTTACACGGAACTTTTAATGTGCGCTCTGAATTGTTAATGGGACAGAGTGCCGCGGACTTTTCAACCTTTTGATTTTGGGCCATTGATATAAGGATCGTTGGCCTTGGCTATTTTCTATCACCTTTTCTGTATTTTCTTTCTCTGAAGACAAATATTTAAAAAATCTTCCGTAATTCACAGGTTACCACTATAGTCCTTTCACGTTAAGAATGCAGTGATTTTTAATAATATTTTGTAGCACACAAAAAAATTCAGATCCACAACCCTTGCGTTCGAAAGTATGCGTTCAGCTGGTCACTGTGGACTTGGCTTTCTAATTAGGAACGATTTGATTGGTTAGGGGGCGTGCTAGGTCGAATAACAATAATGAAATCACAACATTCTTAACGCGAAGGGACTATAGAACTCTCCTGTGAGCACATTATAACTATAGAAAATCCTTACCTTGCACATTATTCCACGTCATTCTAGCAAAACTGATTGAGATGGTGCATAAACGTTTCACAAATAAACATGAAACCTCAGCGTATCCACCTGTACTGAACGAGTAGTGGTATAATATCGTACAGTAATAGAGCGAGAAAATAGTATTCTAAGCTTTATCCCCAAGCACAGACTACACGGGATTACGTAACGAACGCGTGCTTAGAATTCTAGGAACGTAACTGATTTGAGGGAACGACTAACACTTGCGTTAAATTTCGAGGTCGTTTCTGTACCAGTTCTAAGGTCTGAATTAATTATTTGTTATAAAAATATACAGTTCACTTAAAATGACATACAGTCAATGTGAAATTATTGTATGCCTCTGGGCGATAGTTGAAAAAATATTGCAAACCTTCATATAATTATTTGAGCTTAGTTTTATACATTCTTATCCCATCGCATTTTTTCATATTATTTGGCAGGTTATGAAACCGTTGTATTTTTATAGAAGTGAACCTTTTTTAGGTAAAATACCTGTAAGGTAATTCGTAATAGCAAACTTGAGAAGTTCCGAACATCGGTAAGATGAATATTCAGGATTAAGTAATTTGTCATTGCTTACTTTTAAAGCCACGTAAATCGCACTTAAAACTTCATGTATTCGGCTGAACCTCGACGTTCAGTATGACACTCTATTCAAAAGTTGTAACAGGATAAACCTGTTACAAGTAGGTACTTACGAATAGCATTGAAATATATTTGATTTTGATTTTAATCGCCGTAAAAGATTAATGTTTATTGTTTTTCTTTAGCGGAGATCATAGCAAAAACCAAACCGATCCGACTGCAGAAAAGCTCAAAAGCAATAATTCGAACTTTTCCATCCATAAAAGCGTCCACGAGAAAGACAAAGGCCTTAGCGGTCTGCTCGCGTCGATACGCGTCCAAGGCCAGAATCCAGTCTTTATCGGACTCTTTACGACCATCTAAGAGCCTCGTCCGACACTCAACTTGTCCTTGTCTTGGTCGAGCCATAAAGCACTGTGATAAAAATAATAACAGCCTATTAATGTCCCACTAGGCCAGTCATCGCCACGGCGATAGGATCTGGCTATCGAGACCTAGATATTGGCCGCTCTGCCAATACTGGTGTTTTGCGGGTATTAAGCTCGTAAAAGGGTTTCAATATGTTTATAACAGTGTTTTGGGAACAATTACGTTATTGAAACAAAACACTGCCAGGGTTATATTTGAATGAAAAAGTATTTCGTTTGCGTTATAAGTCAACACACAATTATAATTATATCACAAACTGTTGGAAGCACACTGACTGTAATAATTGCCAACATGATGAAGAGAATTTTCAAAAGTCCACATTACACATAGCAAATTTAAAATAATCAAAAAGAGAGCCTACTATCGTTATCTATGTTGCCAGATGCACAGTTTACTTAACTGCCCAGCAGAATCGTATAACAGATTAAAAATACAAGAGGGTTTGTTAAGGAAACTGAAGTCCATACTGTTATAGTATCAGTACTGTTGTAATGTTACGAGCATATTTCCATTTTTCAATTCCATTAGCTACGCCTAGGCGTATTGGGAAGGGTTTGTCCGTTTTTCATCCCATTAGCGAACCCGCAGGATACCTCAATGACTCACTCGGCGCATGTATTTGCAAGAGGTTTATCTTTGTACTTTCAATCACAGTAGGTTCTTCCTTCTGGACGAAATCTCAAAAATCCAATTTAGCAAATGCTTAAACTACAAAAATAATTGGTATTCAAGTGTTGTACAGGCGCAGCTGTTGTGAAGCAACAAACGCCGGGTCGAAAATGGGATGGGTGACCATTTGACAAAAATGTAGTGACGTATTTTTTGGGCATCTCCGTGCCTCGGAAGTCACGTCTAGCAGTTGATCTCGGTTGACGTCGCTAGATGTCAGTCGTTAAGCCTAGTCGGAGGTATTAGTGTGGATTGATAACATCTGATATGAAGGTTTCTCACTGACCTTTCAACCAGCAGCAACCCTCACTAACAACAGAATATAAAAAAAATAACAACACACTAACGCTTATAATTTTTTGTAACTTCAGCATAAGTATACTCAATTGGATTTTAGAACTTCCGTCTTGAAGGAAGAACATATACAGTTCAATGTGATTCAGTAAGTTCCTGGAAATTCAAATAGGAAGCAAGCTTATTATTTAGAAATGTTACGGTAACTAGATATTACTATCATAATTCAACATTTAGAGCAGATATTCAAAGACCCGCGTCACAAAGCTGATACTCGGAAACCAATCGCTGGTAAGAGGCTTACAGCATCGACATTCAGTAGAGTTGAATATTAATTGTTAATAATAGAAGCTACAATTTCCTGAACTGTAACGCAATTGAAACTGACCTTTAATCACACACATAAATAGTGATAAAATTTAAATAGTGATGAGACAACTTCTTAATTGAACATTGTCACCGTCGTGTGCTGAACGGACCATTCAGAAGCCTACACATAGCCAAGAGATTTTGGGTCCAACGTTAAAGGGTCGAGCTTACTGCCGTTATCAGGTTGCTTGGGCTTTTTATCGGTGTGTTCCATCACCGGATTGTTAGCTGCCCAAACTAAGCGAAACTTGTACTATGGGAACAAGACAACGGATAAACAAACATACATTTCAATTCATACTCAGAATACATAGGAAACACCCAGACATGTTCACATGAATTTTTGTACTGTGCGGTGATCGAACCCGCGAACTCTCGTGTTCGTGTGCCTATTTCCTACCCATTACTCCAAATCAGTCGTTACAATAAACATAAAGTACTTGGGTGTTCCGGCCAGATTTGAAATCGTGACCACACGTTTTAATCCATAATATTTAACCACTGCGCCACGACGCTCTTCCAATTTATTTCAAAAACAAAAAATACATTTGTCCAAAAAGCTCAAGATTTTTATAGCTTTCGGTTTGACAGGTAATATTTTATTTCCTTTGTAAACCAGCGTTTCAGAATTAACTCGGTTTAACATTTCACCGCATTGTCGTAAATCTCAGCGCAACTAAACGCATCCTTGACGATACAGGACATTACACTCGTTTCGAAGCTGCTATTTTTGGAGTCGCAACCGCGAGCTGGGAACGCGAGAGCGAGGGGTTGCATCCGCTGCGGTTCTTGTGCTAACAGATATACTCGTCTGCAGGTATTGTAGTTATTTTTGAGATGGTTTACTTGATAACTTGTTAATGTTCAGATATATTATATTTGCCCATAGAAAGACACTACATCAAAAGAATTTAAAAGGCAAATAACTGATAAAAAATGTTCCCGCATCCGTAAAATTAATCTTCGGCCATAGACGCTAAAGTAAAGGCTATAAAATACTTAAGTGCTAAGTAATACATACATAATTAAGTAAGTTTTGTGTACCGGTAAAAAAATAAATATAAAAAAATACAAACACCAATAAACAACATGATACTAAGGGACAATAACACTACTTTCTTTATTCTAAAAAGGCATAACTAACGCCGTGAAAAACGGTGAAAATTATCCAAAACCGTTAGCAAGCCTTATAACCATTATTAAGTTCAAAAATAAACAAAATATCAGCAGCATAAAGCTAACATACCTGTAAACCTGCGGAACATGCAAGGCTAGTTACCGATTACACGCACGAGTTAGTAGTATTACGGATTCGCGTGTTCGAGTTACGGCTAAGAGCTGCCAGTGATGTGTGACATTCTTTAATAAAGCCTTTTATTGTTCTTAGACTTACGCCTTCCTTGTCGTTAAGAAATAATGAAATAAACAAATATTACTGGTTATTATTAAATGCAGCGCCAAATTAAGCAATTACTAATGCTAGGGGATACTAGACGAATAAACATACTTAGATACTTCTTTTGTAAATACATAGGAAACACCCACACCAGTACAAACAGATAATGTTCATGTACACGAATGCTTGTATCGAACCCGCGACCTTTGGTGTAGTAGCAAACTTCTTAACCATTACACCGAAACAAACGTTAAAATAGCTTCGGGAATTCGTAAATCTCAAACAACACAAATATTATAGATGTGAAAAAAACTAAAAATACAATCTCGAAAAATTGTGTCGGTGAATTTTATCTATCTATCTAATAACCATACTTTAGAACAGAAACACTTTGATCACAACTATTTAATAATTTATAAACATAGGTACATAATGAGAGGTTTTATTCTTACTACCTTGAGCATGAAAATATATAATCTAATTGCGAAAACACAAGTACATTAAATGAGTGATTTCTGAACGTTTGCGTGAGCACGTCATGGCTGAGACCTGGAGTAACGTGTGACATTCTATAATGAACCAGTTTTAATGTCCAAGCATTTCTTAAGGCGTTAATACCTTCGTGTATGTGTGTACTGTCTTGAACTTATACATACGATTCGGCTGGCCAGTATTAAGTTTTAACTTAAGAATTTCCTTGAGCGTTTTAACGTAATGTACAAAACTGTTTTGTTACGTAAGTTACAAAACTGGCAAAAGCTCTGAGCATTTTATATATAAACTTGCGACCCGCCCTCGCTTCGCACGGGTGCAATAGGATGTTATTATACATATAAACCTTCCTCTTGAATCACTCTATTATAAAAAAACCGCCTCAAAATCCGTTGCGTAGTTTCAAAGATTTAAGCATACAAAGGGACATAGGGACAGAGAAAGCGACTTTGTTTTATACTATGTAGTGATTCATCAAAAGGCTGTTACAAAACACCGACCACGTGTTTGTAGAGCGGTTCGAAAAAACTCAAAAATGGCAAATGCTCGATGTTTCGATACAAGTAAATTTAGTCTATACTCACCTTTACTGTGCGTCTTACAGCATCAGAACCCACCAAAATAACGAACCTAAAAGGCTCACAGGAGTCGCCGCAGATACGGTGTAGATGACATGATGATTATAGTGATAGAATGCGATAGGGTATCGTGACGTCATTATACGATCGTTTTACTGACCGACGAACGGTGGGCGTGGGGAAATTAGTTTTGCTTACACTATGGCCACAATATAATTTTGTTAAGTGCTCTATAGCCTCTTATTCGCTGCCGTAGATAGGCACATGAACATGCAATGAAATTCCAAAAAAAAGACGTAGATAGGTTCTGTGAGTATGGTACCGATGCAAAGTCGAAAATTGACCACTGGCGTACGTACATATAATTTGACCGTGTGTACAAGATGTTATGATTGTTTACTAGAGCGTAAACGAGATAGATACATGTTGCGCAGTGTCGTCTCAAACTGTCAATGCTTTGCTCAGGTGTTCGAAGTTCTGATTTCGGGTGCCACTTTTTTAGCATAAGTAACCTATCTTCGTCTTTTTTATTATAATATCATTGCCAACATGTACTCTTTTAACAATAAAAAACTGTACTCTGATTTATTCCGAGAAATTTCGCTACATAATATAATTTTTATTCTATTTATTTTTACGAAAAAAGATTTTTCCAGAAAATGACGTATAGCATCGCCACACAAATTAGTGTATGGACTTTTTTGAAACTCAATACTGCAATATTGTTGTTAAACATTTTTGCGCAACTTTTGATTTATTTACTAGTAGGTAGAGCGTATTCAATAATTTGGTTAAACTGGCATGATAAATGATTTAACTTTATTTTAATTTGTTTACAGAGCATTCTAAGGGCCTTTTTACGACGCCGGTGGTAGAGCCACTTCCTAATACTAACTGTTGATTGCATATTGTTATATTTTGTATAAGAATAAGAAATTATTTTATTTGGGCCAATCAGCTATTTTTGATTGTTTCTAAAAACAAGGACACACTCGTTCTCACGATATCTCGACAGCAGCTGTCTAAATCACTTAGCAAACTTATACACTTTTTGAGTGCTACAATATTTTTATCTATCCGGCTTGACTTGAATTTAGAGAACTTCTACTAATGATATAACAATGTTTAGTTGTAATAAATCAATGTCACAGTATAAACCATACAGTAGAACATCTACATACAAACGTGCCACCCTCGGTTTGAATGTGTGCGTGCGCGTCGCGCGCCGTGTCGCGATATCACGCACACGCGACTTCACGCACACGCTAGCATAAAATAGGGAGGCATAGGGAGGCGGCAGTACGGACGGGCTGTGCCGCGTGTCTGTGTGCACGCTAGGCTAATAACTCGGCGGGCGGCCTTAGATAGCCTACTGTATGGTTTATACTGTGTCAATGTTGTAAGTGGTTATTCCGCTAATGGATCTGATATAATGGAAGCACCGACTGATATTAGACAAATAATAAGTAAGCATACACCGATTATCGTAACATCTATCCGTTATAGATAACGGTTTACAATTGTACATCTGAAGTACATGTTAATCGTGTTAAATTAACCCTATGTATCACAGCTTTGAATCTATGCAGTTGTCGTTTAAAAATAAACTTAAGATGTTCTTGAAAAAGCGATTTAAAAGGGGTAATTAAGAAAAAAATTAAGGGGTAAAGTATTTTCAATACTATTTTGTAATTAAATATTTTATAACATTTCTGATTCAGTTATGAGTACCTAAATGAAATGCCATCTGATATTTTTTCTATTTGAGGTGGCGTTTTTTCCTCAAATTCAAATGAAAATAACAAAAGATACGCTCACAACAATGTACCAAATGGGATAGTCAAGTTCACATTGATTCTTGCCGTTATCGTGAACGGAACCTTCAGTTTACATTTTCCTGGCTCATAGTAAAGTACCAAACCTGCCTAACTTTAAGTACCGGTGATGAGTTACCACATATTCCACAATTACTTAATATGCAAAAGTTTTATTTACGACGCCGACAGTGAACTATTGCTTAATACCTTTCGGTAACATTGTTGCAGACCAGAACGACTCAATAACTCAAGTGTTTCTATAGAATTACATAACATAACATAAACGGCCTAATATACGTCCCACTGCTGGGCACAGGCCTCACCTCAACTATGAGGTGGAATGAGCCATACTCCAACACGCGGGCTCAGTGCGGATTGTTGGAGGGGCGTAAGGTAAGTGAGCAACCTTAATGTCAGATGTTATCAAGCCGCCCTAGGCCCTCTGACTAAGCTTAACGACTGACATCTGGCGACGTCAACCGGGATCAACTGCTTAACGTGCCTTCCGAAACACGGAGATGCCCGAAATACACATCACTAAATTTTGGTGGGGGTGGTCACCCATCCCATTTCCGACCCGGCGTGTGTTGCTTTACAACAGCGATCGTCGCCGATCACAGTCACAACTGCGCCACGGGCACCTCTATAGAATTAGTATGTATAATATCTTGTTTCCCAATAAACTGCAATTTACAAATTCAATTAGGTAATTACTTTCAAAAAGATAATAGGCGGTAACACACTCTAAAACAGTGTCACCCATTGTTTTGTTGCTGTAAAATAAACACGACCGTCAGTCGGTGGAAACCACATAATTATTTGGTCATTTGATATTTGCTAAAATGAATGTACTTTCTAATAATTACTAGGCTTGATCAATGCGGGTTGGTTTTTTCAAAGTTTCATAGCATAAGTGTTCTACATTATTCATCTAGCTGCCCATTTTCGATTTTACCTTGTTCTTCCTAAATAACATTTCTTTGAAATACAGCAAGAAGGACTGACCGGCATTTGGCAGCCTGTCATATGGTTGATTGTACGGTGGACGGCACATCACTCTACCCATTTCCTGTCAGTCCTCCTTGCTCTATTGCACAGAAATTACACTTGGCAAGAGCGAGAGAAAAAACGGAAATCGGATAACCTAATGTGCTGTTGACTGTACATTTTGTAGTTTCTGGTTTCCATTACACAAGGGAATACCTTACTTTGAGTCGAATGATAGTTAATTTATTTGTGACTGCAACTAAACACCTTTGTAGCTTGCTAAATAAACCTTATATTCGAGTACTGGCTAGATTTTAATGACGGTTGCCTTTGTTTCTTTCATTTGATCTTCTCACAAACTACAAGCTAAAGTCAGTTTTAATTTTGTAGATCGGACTGTTTTAGATAGTAAGTAATTAATTCAACATGATCTCTCTGCGTTATAAGATAAGATGTACTTTATTGCACAAAGAAAACTATTAAGTCAGAAGTTTACAGAGATTAAGGATGTGCAATTTAGGCGGCCATATCGCTAGAAATGATCTCTTCCAGACAACTTTCAGGTAGAGATACAAAGAAAGAAAAGTAGGTGTAAGTGGTAATAAGTAGTGCTTTCAGAGGGTTTACAGTTTTTAAGTTACACGGCTTGCAAACCCTTTTCACTCACTAATGAAAGGTTCAGCAGTGGACTTCATGCAGCCCCTGATTTTGCTAAGTAAAATGTATCAAAAATTTGATGTCGATGGTTTCTCTTCATTTTTTGGTCATTATAAAACGTTCGATTTT
Source organism: Udea ferrugalis (assembly GCA_950022985.1). Taxonomy (NCBI): domain Eukaryota; kingdom Metazoa; phylum Arthropoda; class Insecta; order Lepidoptera; family Crambidae; genus Udea; species Udea ferrugalis. Next base: position 16,264,018 of record OX465531.1, on the reverse strand, counting down.
AGTTAACTCGCTGTTCACCCAAGTTTTGAATATCACAGCTTTACCGGACAGTGGGGTGAGCGGAAAGCTCTCAAACCCTTATATTTATGTAAAGTATCTAAGTATCAAAGGTGCTCCCAGGGGGACTGAGCCTGAGCTTGGGACGTTACTGAGAGATGGCAATCGGACCCTAGATAAAAAAACTTTTATATTATCCGCCAACACTTTAGTAGGTACATTGAAATAAAGGTGAAAGCTAAGGTCACGCCGTAGCCCAGCGTGTTAGGAGGTTGAAGAAACAGTGGACAGGGACATAGCTCAAAGGACTGATGGTCGCTGGGGCCAGAAAGTCTTCGAGTGGAAGCCAATCGCAGCGTGAGACGCCCACCCTCAAGGTGGACGGATGACCTCATAGAGAGCGCAGGGTTCCGGTGGATGCAGGTCGCCTACAATCGGCCGCTCTGGAAATCTATCCTCCTGCATCACTTTAACTACTGTAACGTTTTGTGCCTTTCATTCCATTGCTGTCGACATTTGCGAATAAGTGACAGGACACGTCAACGGCTAAATCAATGCTGCAGCGTTGTTTAAATAAATAAGAGAAAGACGGACGCCACCTCTTCTAATCATGAGTGAAGCATATTATCAGCTGCCAGTCTAGGTGTGGGCGTGACTAGCACGTGTCAGTGGCGTTTTCACACGGAGTAAAATGGCGTAGTTTGTCGCACCTAGTGTGTTCGTGTGAGAGTGGTGGGTCGTGCACAACAAACGAAATTGTAGTAGCTTGCATGCTTTACATTTTTTTAGTGTGATGTTACGTCCGTCTTTCTTTTACGTACGCTTTATTTACACAAACAAAGTCGCCAACAGTAACTAGTATTTCAATAATCTTCACCACCGAAGCGGTTTTCTTTTTTATAACGTCAGGAACGACGATCATTATAATGGATCGCGAGACGCATCGTTAGTTTCCTCAACTTGCGATTCATCCCGTCAGATCGTTCCTAGTTCAGCTTACTTGGAAAAAATAAAGAAACCGCTCACCGAGATATTCTTTCTTTAGTTTTCATTTGTTTCAGACGATTTATCAAACTACAAAGGGAGATTGTTTAAAAGTTTACAGACAGTCTAAGTCAGGATGATGTGCATCCGATTAACATTATGATAGGTTAGTGTACCGTGTGTCGTGTTATGCACTTGCGATACTTTTCAAAGTATTTCTCAATACACATAAAGTATTTAAATAACGATATTTACTAACCTATCGTATGTGTTCTATACTAGTTACGGTACACATGACTTAAAAAGGGGGACACAAATTATTTCACAGATTAAAAACAACAACCCAAAGTCTCTTTTAAATGAAACGTCTCTTAGGTAATTAGCAAATACGCAGATTATTAAGATACTAACAACAAATACCTTGCCACAGTAAACATAACAGTAGGTTATCTAAGGCCGCCCGCCGAGTTATTAGCCTAGCGTGCACACAGACACGCGGCACAGCCCGTACGTACTGGCTGCCACCTTATTCCCCCATATTTTATGCTAGCGTGTGCATGAAATCACATTCAAACCGAGAGCAGCACGTTTGTATGTAGATATTTTACTGTTCTCTGTTTACTGTGACTTTGCTCTGTTTTTAAAAGTATTTCATTAAACCAGTGCGGAAAAAACAACGCGGAAGAAGGAAACGTGATACTCAGAGGGGAGTATTAATGGGGGACTGTAAATGAGATGAAAGGGTGGATTTCAAGCTAAGCAATCTTTCCACTATGGGCGTCAGCGCGCATTTTTTGTTTTTGTCGTAGTGACGACTATTGGTGCTGTTGATAATATTTTCAGTTTAGCTATACATTTATCACTACATTCGCCACGATTTCGCAGCGATAGTTCCGCGATAAAATAAACGTCGTGAGAACGCCGCGAACACGCCGGGAACACGCCGCGAACACGCCGCGATAACGCTGTGAACTCGCGGGCGGTGAACGCCTGATCCATCAGTGATCCAGCGTGCTCGCGGCGTTCTCGCGATGGTTATTTTATCGTGTTACTATCGCTGTGAGATCGCCTCGCCGTAAAATCACTAGTGTGAAAAGGCTCTAAGCTACGGGCTTCTCCTCGCTATATTGATAACACTAATTAGAAGACAATCATTGCCAAGAAGGCCAAAAACAAATCTAAATAACAACAACAAAAAACAAAGTATTATAAAGTTAATAAACAAAATAATATGTACGTTAACTCCAAGTTATTGAGACTACCTTTTATCCGACCAATAAGACCAGAGTGCATGCAAGACCACTTTGAAACAGTAAACTCGCTGTAACAACTCAATAGATAACAGTTTCCTAACTATTTCTTCTATCAAAACAATGTTTGCTTCGCCAACTAAAAACTTGAGCAGAATATTTCCGTACTAAAAACGTTATTTTACGGCAAAGGGAAACAAAATCATAGTCGTATATTATTCGGTATTATATCCGGCTAAAGGCTAGTAAGGCTACGTTGTGGGTGACAGAAGGCGCAAAGGAGGTGGCGAGGGCGGGTAGTTTTGCCAACATAGTTCCTGTGATTCTAAGTGCAGTACTGAAAAAGGACGTTACTAAATAATCCAAAAAAAATTACAATGATAATAATCACTATTGAAAAAACACTTTAGAACACGCGTTGAGTAAGCCTGTCATGGCCTAGTGGTGAAAAGGTTCAAATCTGGCCTGAACATCTATTTCGTGTTCACTTTAGAATTGGAGAGTTAACTCTCCAGTGAAAGAATAAAATATTTAAAAAACCTAGCGACAACGCCGGTAAGCTCACCCCATAACACGTTGCGTTCAAAATTTGCTTGGCCAAATGTGTGCTATTTCAGTCACCATTACGACAATAGTGAGCGAAGTAAACTGGACTCTTGTGAGAGGGTTTGACCGAATTAGGCTTAAGACCAGGTTTAGAGCTGGTTGAAAGGGGGAGGGAAGAGCTTTGCAATGGGACGGAATAGCCTGATTTAGATTTAGTAGCTTTTTTTAATGTGGTCTTTGAGATGACCTTACTCCATTTGATGGTAAGCAGCCGTGAGGTCCAGATATGGGGTTGACAAGCAGAGTAATGGAGAACTACTTTGCTGGTCAATCTCATTTTGAAGGCCAGCATAAATGCCTTTCCACGCCCCGCTTAAAAAACCCAGGATTGTAGGAAGAAGGAGACACATGCACTGGAAGAGCCTTCTACGTCTGGATAGCATGACTTAGGAACGAATCACCGCACCTGTGAGTGCGGGCCGACAGTCGCTGGATCGTGTGTGGATGTTGCCGTAGACCAGTTCAAAGTAACAATCGTTTCTACTTTCTGCAACCATGTCTGCCGACAGCCCAAACGCTACAGCCACCGTCGCTTTCGCGTCCTCCGTCATTCAGACCACAGCCTAAAAGCTTTATTAAACGCATATCGATAACGGTAACCTCAGTTTGAGTCAGTTAATTCAGAAGCATGATTTAATCAACTAAGTGCCTACATCAAACAGATCACAGATTTATCATTGGAGTCACACAAGTGTTCTGCTTATCTCTTTGTACAGCGCAACGCTGATAATTTCAGGTCACCAAATGAGTTAGTACAATCAAACACAGTTAGAGTATAACGGTTAAGATAATGGTGTCTGATAGATGATCTTAAAATTCAGTTTCACTATTATCTGGTGGATTCCATCCATGGTCTGTTCCATCGATGGTATACACATACAAATATAATGCAGTCGCCGGGTTTGCGAAAGATGCGGGTTCGATTCCTGCTTGATGCCAAGACGACCAAATATATTTTTCTGGTATACAAAGTTTGTGGTAAATACGGCCAATTTATACATAAGCCTATAACTTACGTGTGGATAACACTGTCTTGCGGTCTTACCTGAAAATTGCAAAAAAATAGATAAGTTTTTTTTACAGTCAGACAAACTATCTAGAGACACACAACACATACATTTTAAATCGAATAATTTTGAATGTCTTCCATATTGGTATTCATCCACAACTTATAATTATGTTATGATAGAATGACTTTGCTATTATTACTTGTATTGTGGGGAGAGGGAAAACAGATGGATGGATGGATGTTTTTAAATATAGAAATAAAAGTTTGTTAAATAAATAGTAAGGAAACCAATGATATTTTGAAGAGGTCACTGACGTTATGTCAGTACGGATTTGAAGTCGAAAATTTTCCTCTGGCCTACGTTGTACCTATAATTTGACTGTGTGTACAAGATAGCATGATTATTTACTAGAGTGCACACGAGACAGATACATGTTGCGCAGTGTCATCTCGAACTGTCAATGCGCAAGTAACCTATCGACGTCTTTTTTATTGTAATATTATTGAAGAAAACGAAGTGATGATAAAATCAGGAGTACATTCGAAGTTGGAGACAAAATCAAAAGTGACAAATCATCAACAAAATCACGGTCTTATCGCTAGAAAGCGATCTCTTATAGACAAATAAACCAAATATGGGTCAGCTAAAATAGTAGATTTAAGTACTAATAATAATAACATATATAAAATAAAAATAATTGAAATAACAACAACTCAGGCAGGCGTCAATTCAGGCCACTGTCACCTAAAAAGCTCACATAGCTTCAGGTGCTTGGCAAGATTTGGGACATTTCCTTCATGATATTATAATGAGTACAGATATGCATGAGGGAGGATCTTGTATTCGGTTAAATGGCTAGTTTTTACAAAACACGAATAATGTAATGAGGCGGCTCATTACTCACAACATGTCACAACATCTCGCAGGGTTGACAAAATCATAAAAAATAGGTAATATGAGTAACAAGGGCTATGTCTTAACTTAAAGAAAGAAAATTGTTGTGGAAATGTTCCTGGTGCATGGCGTTCATAATGCCTAGAGGAAACTTCACAACGTTATTATAAATATCCTTAGATAATGTTCATAAAGCGCCTTCTAGTCCTAAACTAAGCAGTACTATGAGAACAGATGACATATAGACAATATTTGAATTTTTGAAAGCTACATAAGCTGGTTGTAGTGGGCAAGGTGAGCGAAAAAGAAAAATCACCAGTTACCAAAACTCACCGTTTTCCCAATTGCAATAGCCTTGATAGAGGTAGAAGGGCAGACAAGTTGAAAGACGTTGTCATGGAGGAATTCAGACTTCCAGGGCTACGAATTTCCGTAATTTATTTTTTACGAACAAATCTAGAGCATGTTATCAAATAAGGTTATAGTTGCCAACCCTAGTTTCACAAAGTAAACTAATGCACGATAATTCCGTACAAAGTAACATGTTCATTTTGTTTTTAACCCACCGTTCGCCTTCAGGTACAAAGAAACAACAGAATCAATTTGAAAGTTTACCCCCTATTAGGGTAAAATATAGGGTAATTTTCTGCCTTTGCAGGTGCATTACTGAAATTTTCATTTTATTTTCCCCGCTAATGTAGCCTGTAATAGGCTGTTTACGTAAGTAGTTAACCATGTATTTATGGACTGAAATTTTAAAGTAAACTTGTACTTTTAGTTGACTATGACTGCATTTTTGTTTATTCTGTGCGCAACGAGGTAAAAGCTTCTTCTGGTTATTTTAGGTATGAGATTAAATCAGAAATAATTTATTTTTATTTCGATTGTCACTGACGGATCGAAAAAGAAAAACAATACTCCCGGCTTGACCAATTAAATAGCTGCCTGGTATATAACTGTTTTAGCGTGAATTTCAGTTCTTGGACTGTTATGTATATTCAAAATAAAGTAAATTCAAAAATATATATTAATTGGAGTCCATTTCATTATTATTCGGTATTCATTTGCCATCATTAACCATCATTAACCAGCGGTTTATCAATCCGCACAGAGCCCGCGTGTTGGAGTATGGCTCGTTGCAGCTCTTAGTTGAGGTGAGGCCTGTGCCTAGCAGTGAGACTTAGGTATATAGGCCGTTTATATATTTATGTTAAGATCATAACAAACCATAAAACATTTTAACCAAACCTCAAAGTGACAACCAGAACATAGAATTTCACCTGTGTTTGCAGCCATTAAGTTTGGCCGGTTATCTTATAAGCTATGCAGGGGTTAACCCTTTCTTGATTATCTCACCCCACGTTAAGAGTAAGTCAGTAGTAGTGTCGATGCTCAAACACAAGGTGATCGGCGTATTCAAGCGTCAAAGATACACATGAGAGGATGTTTATTCTAACGTGGAACTTGGTGAGACAATCTGAAACTTTGGTTATTAAAAATATAATTTGATGTCAACATTTTAACATTAATAGAGAGTTGCTTGAACAATTTTTTATGGTTTTTCGATTAGTAGGCTTTGTCTCCGCGTCAAATAGAAGAATCGAATAATCTCCCAAAATGTACGTGACTTTTTTGTACCTGTCAAAGAGGGCGGAAGCAACATTTAGTTTGTTGGTTGCAACCATACAAAACTATCTTGTTTTCACGGAACGGGCAGAACGTCTGTCAGGACGGTGTTTTTGACGCTTTTTGATCACATATACCTTTATTTTTTCGAGTGCCAACAATCGAGCTATATGGTTACCTGATGGAGAGTAATCTCCACCTACGTAAACCTACAACACCACAGGTGTGACGACATGCGTTGCTTGCCTATCAAAAGGGAATACACTGTAACATAGGTAAATAAAAACCTTTTTCAAGGAGGTTTCATCTTGAAATCGTAATTAGCCATCAGTTCTTTCCGTTATACCTATCCCATAACCATTTCAATGTATTCAGCAATGTCAAAGATGCCCTATGCCCTATTTCCATCCTATCCTAAACTTCAAACTACAGACGAGACCGTTGAACTCGTTCCCTGGCTACACGACTCAGAACTAGTTTCCGATGAAAACAGTAAATCTATCGGCGCTTGATGGATGGCCACTTCCAGACCAGGGCCTGCAGTCTGCAGTTTCAGACGAGAATTTATATGACGATTGATGTTTCTGTCTACTACGTTATTCCATTTTACTATTACTGCGGAGAAATCTGGATTTTATTGCGTTATAGACATGTTTTTCAATGTTCAGACAATTGGAATTTCAATTGTTTGAACCAAGCAAATTTTAGTTAAAATATAAATTTTTACCCCCTTATTCATAAAAACTTAAACAGCTCTACAACAACACGGTAACTTTTGTATCGCTTTGTCACTTTCATTCTTGTTGCTGCCGCCATTTGCGAGTAAGTGACAGAACACGTCAATAGCTTAAACCATGCATTAGCGTTGCGTTCGTTTTTATGAATAAGGGGGTTACGCTTTTATCTCGAATGTAGTGGTTAAGGACACACCGAATGTTGCTATCATGCTGAACGGAACATTCAGAAGCTCACAATTCGCCGAGCTAATTTTGAATCAAAAAATTGAGTTGATGCCTGCCTTCTAAGTCATGCCATCATTTACAGGTCTCAAGTCTGTTTGACGTTTGTTATCAAAAAAAAATGTGAAGTTATTTGACGCTATTTTATTCAAATTGAATCGTTATTCGCTCAGTAGCCAAAATGAGAATGTTCAAGAAAATAGGTAATACGATTTTTACTTTGACCTCTCTCGTCTTTGTCTCCCTCCCTCCCCTTCCCTTCGTACGCACAATTTCCTTCCTCAATGTCTGTGAATATGATAAAATTGTGTGCAGAAAGCTCTCGAATAATTTCATCGCTATGTCGGAGTCACGTCGTGGCTCGAGCAGCTCAGGGTTGCCTCTGAGGTTATTTTTGAAATAATAATAGTATAAATTCGCTAGGTGAAAGGTGGGCTTCTGAATGGTCTGTTTGTTATGATCGTAACGGTCTATGTAGCCCTGACAACCGCGTTCGAGATATTGTCGCGATATCAAAGCAATCAAATATTTCTCAATTCAATCAATTACTTGGTACTCGTTTTATAGAGATAAATATTAAATACGTAGTATTTCATTAAAGGTAGTAACTCTACTCAAGCAATTTGGTGCCTTCTTCGGAATCGCCACTTTGTACGAACTATCACGACATGTCTTTGTACCTTACAAGTACCTTATCAAATACCTATAGAGTATAAATATTATACATTTTAGTGTCATGAGTTTATCAATAGTTTGATAGGTCCTAACAACAACAATGGGCCTATTATAATGTTTTGTTGGACTTTCAAGCAATTTGATGTTTTTCAAGAAACACTCTGAATTAAATCTGTTACACAATTTGGAGTCTTTGGAATTGGTTGAAATAAAGTTTTCTAACAAAAGGTACACCAGAAAGCAAAGTGGTTCACAACCTAAATAGATGCTTATTTTAAGTTGACATTGAATTGTAATATCTTATAAATGATTTCAGTGTCTTTGTTAGCCTTTTTTTTGTTGTCTTTTTTTGTAACGCTTACGCACCTCGTATTATACGAGGACTTTCTTGTTCAGCTTTATGGTTGACTGATGGAGAATGCTTATTTGCATAAAGACTGCTATATTAATTTATTGTTGGGCAGAAGATAATACATGTAATTCATGATTATTCTCTTCTGACTACAGATGTTTTTTAAGTCATTCCTAGGACTTTTTCTTTTGTGAATATGGTATGGTTTAAGGCACAAAACTCAGTGGTGACACTCCTGGAGCCTGTGGAACTTAGGGGGCGGATGAGGGCCCGCGGAGGGCTCTTCTTGACTTTGACAGTGAGGGCGGGACCAGGTGTAGTGGTGTCTCGGCGATTATTAATTAGAACGTGCCCAATTGGCCGAACCCCTGGAGTTGACAACATGAAATTGATCAAATTAAGGCTTTAGGAGTTCAATTTTTCAGAAAAATTGTTTGAAATTAAAATTTTTATTATTTTCGTTTTTTAGGATTTTTTTCTCAAGATCCAAGAAGCAGTTTGTTTATGTAAAGAACAACTATGTTTGTTTTACAAGTTTCATTGAACTTGCTCGTCGTGGCTAAGTTATCATAGCGGCTTAGCCACAATCACCTCTGTTAATTCAAAAGGATGTGTGACCATTTAGGTATCAAAATCACATTTGATTCCCAGACCACGACGAAATGATTTTTAATAAAACAGCTTATTATGGGATTTCTAGTCTCCATAAAACAAAGGAAAACCTTACTTTGGGACCAGAAAAATGTCCCTCATTCATTCGTATCATAAATATTAATAAGAAACGTGATTCAATCCAATATTCTCCCCAAACGTAAGGTAAGGAAACGCGTATCCACGCTCGTTCCCTATTCAATGATCTGCGAGAGGGAGACAAATGAACATGTTCTGTTGTCGTGTTAATCATCTTGTGTTGTACTTTATCCTCTTCTCAGATGTTCTCTGTACATTAAGACGGGAAATAAGTTCTTTGTTTGGATGATTTAATATGCCGTCGCTTTGGTAATGGAGTGGAAGATGATATTGAACATTGAACTCTATAGAACGCGTGTAGCTAAACTATGGAAGGTTATTGAGTTTGAGTTATTGTCGGTGCTCAAATTGGTATTTGATGTGTATAGTCACCCTTCATCGGTGTAGTTTAATTCGAAATAATGAATTATTTAACCAAATCATTTTCAAATTTTAATTTAAAACGGCGAGCTTAATGCCTCGACGTTCATTACCTGTCAACCGTAGGGCTTAGCAATGAATTTAAGAAGTTTGAACTGTGCAATTAGCTGGGATAATAATGTTAATAGAGAAAACACATGAGAATCTTATTGATCTAAATTGTACAATTATGTAAATTGTATTTATCTATATGTAAAACAAATCTATTTAACACGTCTATGTCTTAACTATTTATTACTAGCCTGAGCTATGGTCAAGGCCACCAAAGCCTAATTAATTATTTCTGTGGTAGTTTTGTATTGATTGCTTAAACATAGATTCAAAGTAGAGATATTACTAGTGCTTAAACACTTCCGCTTATACCCGATGGTCCTGAGATCAAATCTGGCTGGACCACACCTACTTTGTGTTCTTTGTACGATTTGCGGCTAGCTCTCCGGTGATGGAAAACACCGTTAAGAAACCCAAGCAACCCGAATACGGCGGTAGGCTCGCCGCTAACCACGTTGGTTTCAAATTCCCTCGTCGAAATGATGACTTCTGAATGTTCCGTTCACCATGACGGCAACAATCAGTGTGCCTCTGACTAACCCATTAGGGATATGGTCGTGAGGGTATGTTTATGTATATTACTAACAACGTGACATCACGGTTAATTGAAATTAAGTTGAAGTGCTTGAGTATACATTAATTTAGCTTTCCTCACAATTTTTCATTAATTTACTGATGGCTGTTTGAGGAAAAATATTCTGTAAGTATTTCCTAAGAACGCATTATATTTACTTACTTACGCTTTGAAGAAACCTTAGAAGCACGTTTGACTTTCTAATGATGGAACGATTCATAGGAACAGACGGCGTTTTTTTGCGTATACTCAATCGTGTTCGATCTATATCCAACTTTTTATGAATTCTCAGTGGTTTTCAGTAAATTTGAAAAAAGAAAATACGTTAATTGACTTTGAACATCGCAACAGATAAAAAACATTCAGAACAAGGTGGTAAGGAAAAAATAAACAATGGAAAAATTTCCACCTGGCAGCAGTGTCACGATGTTGTCACAAAATTAAATTATTATTAATTTGAAGGTTTTGGTATCTTTACTAAGGCGCCGCAGTGGTGAAAGTTACTATACTTAACTTTATTTGTTTTCGGACAACCTATCATGACCTTAAGACATGTTAAGATATAGCAACCGCAAAAACCTCCTTATTAAAATACACGGTACCAGTATGTTAACTTAACAGAAGTGAAAACGTATAAAACCACTGACATTGGAAAAATACACTCAATAGAAGAGACTGCAGGCCATTTTAAATAGAACTAAACAGCAGAACAGCAGCGGTTTTACAGATAAAATGTCGAAGGCTAGCTGAAACTGGCATATAGAGTTACAACCATAAATACAGTATTAATTTAGCACACAAAATGTGAGCACATTTGAAATGTAAGCACAAACGGAGTTAGTAATTCAGGGCATTAAAACGCAGCGGCCGGAATATTAACTTGTACAAAGAGTCCGCACACAAAGCAGAAAAACCTCAGACGATTGTGGAACAAAACCAACCCGTACAATGCTATGGTAAAGACAAGCTGTATTAACAGCGTGTTTAATTCTTAATCTATCTTTCTTTATCTTTTTTTTGCGAGCGGAAAAGATAGGCCTTTGCCCGGCAGTGGGATCCAAACAGCTGATTTAGATATCATAATAAATTTAACAATGTTGCCGGGACTTGAATAAATGTGACTCTATCACAGGATCAGTAGTTTGTGGGCTGAAAAGAACTAACATGAAACTCAAAGAGGTTAAAGGAAGCAAGTGGTGCGAGGAAAAAATAGGCGTGAGCATCATAATTAAAGTTGAACAAAACCCGTCCTACTAGTGGTAGAAAAGGCAAAGAGAGGAGGGGTCTCTTATCAAACTCGGTGGTTCTAGGCCGCAAGTAAACTTAACCGAGTTAAATGTTACCAAACCGCGATAAGGCGTCTCGGCTGTAGGTACTCGTAGAAATCTGGCCAGCCGTAAAACCAGGCATAATATTGCGTTTAGATTTTCAGAACCACGGAGATGTAGTTTTATATGTTAATCCCCAAACAATTTTTCCGGCCGATATTATCTTATTTGATATTATTACAAGTGATTCGCTGGACGCCTTTGCAGGGGACTGGCCTAAAAAGGCCCAAAATAGACTTGCGTGGAGGAGGGGAAGAGAGGCCTTTGCCTAGCAGTGGGATCCTCATGGCTGATTAAGATTAAGATATTATAACAGCAGTTCGTGTGTTCGTGATGCCCAGACTAAATATTATAATCGCCGTTTTTAGTAAATGATGACTTTACTATTTCACCCATTCCAAAATGATGCATATAACGAACTGCGCCATGGTGATACTTCTCCTCACCCAATTCATAAACCTATGTATTCACAACAAACTCCACAAACGGATAATAAAAGATATTCTCACAAGCAGTTTCCTATTTTTAACACAAGAACACAGATAATGGAGAACACTGCAGCTGACATAGCTCTTAACTACACAAGCGAACTAACTATTGTTTGAATAAGCAAGAAGCACTAGATAAACATTTTATTAAAGAGAGTTAAATAAATGCAGCGACGCAAAACTTTCGGAATATTAACTTTGGAGTAGTTTTTGCGAATAGTAAGTACTTAAAACCTAAAAGGTTTTAAAGACGGAATTTTCTATATATTTTTCACATTATTAGACTATGATAATAAGTTAAAGTATTACACCATAATCATAACTAATCTTCTCCCTCTTTTTCTCAAGGACGATGAAGAAGGAAAATCGTTTCGTTTGTCTAAGGGGAAAGTTTGGTTTTCACAACTCTAAGCTAACTTTGATTGCCATAAAATATCTGGAAAAGGTGACGGGTCATGAAACTTTGGCTGTTTTAAATTGCAGTCAAGTTTTAATATTACTATTTTATTCGTACACGATAAATGGATAAACTTGCGGGATATGTACCCACATTATCAATTTCCAACTTGATAAGTAAGAGAGTTTTTTTGTTCAGTAGCTAACGTCTTCAAGTTGATCATGATGATGATGAGGACGCTGTCAAAAGTTGATAAGCAACTTAAGAACACTTAGGACCAAATGTATGTAGAATCCTCAAAGTTGTTTTACTTCAATGTATACTGTTTGGGTGAATTCTAGGGAGATCACTATCAATGCTGAATGAAATGGAATGGTTTATTTGCCAGAAGCACGGTATACATTAGACATAAACAAAGTAATAATCCTTTGCGGTTATCAAGGCTGGTTCAACAACATATTGCAGATAAAACAAAACGCGTAGTCAAAAAGCAAAACAAAACAGTGTACGCGCAACAATCTACCCTTTTGTGTGAACCAGAAGCAGATATAAAAGGCATTAGGCGTGTTCTACACAAGTGGAGAGGCCGAGCTCAAGATTATCGGGTGTCGTGTAAGCGATAGTGTGGACGACTCCGGCGCTTCGGAGCTGGATTACACTTGGAGTCAAGTGTCGGTGGTTAGTAGGGCAAATACCTATAGTATTGAATTTCATGACTGAAGCTATGAATTGTTGTTGGAATTCATATAACGGATGTTTAATTGAGGATAGCTGTTTTTAAGTTAGATGGCTGTTAGGAATGAACCTACCAATAGCACAGTCAGTGACAAAGCAAGGTAATGCTACCTTGCTATGCAATTTCGTGGACTATCGACTAGAATTGTGGTGGCTTTTCTTAGGTCTGACTGCAAAGTTTAAGTTTACTCAGCCGGGAGACCAGTGCGCCTAATGTTTTATTAGTGATTTGATATTGAATTCCATGTGGAAGCAAGTGATAATCTTAAGAGTAGACCATTTTTTATTGTAACTTGACTTTTGGTCAAGAGCGATCCTTCTGTATCTACTTTGCTTATTTTGTACCAGCAGAGCATTCTATTTGAATTTGACCACAACTAACATTAGTAAGAATATATTTTCAGGTATGCAATGGATAAGTAATCCACAATACGGGTTTTTAATTTTGCGCGCTATAGTGCGTAAGTAAATGCACTTTCACTCTCTTAAAAGTGTTTCTGTTAGCAGTTACAGTGTAAGCTTCATTTTTACTTATTATTTCATTAGGATTAGCTAAGCAAATAAAAAACACGATTTAATACCACCAACGAAAACCCAAAGAGAAAAACGTTTTATTCGAAATAATTAAACAAGCGAATTAAAATGTAAGCATAACATCCGCTTGCATGGGAGAGAAAATATTAATTTTAAATCCAAATACAAACAAAACCTGTTGGCGGCTTATTTGGCTGTATTTAAACAGAAACAAAACGAGTAAGGGATTACTACAGTGGTTTATGCGGAGTTTTGAATTAAAACTCAAGTTTGCTGCTTACAAAGCCATATTAAACCATTGGTCTAGAATAACTGTGGATAAATTGAAAATGGATTCACAAAAAACATGTTTCTTTCTATTGTTATTCGAGTAAACATAATTTTAATCCTTATACAAATAAATACGTAACATTATTCAACGCAAGTAAGTATTAAACAAAATTTAATTTTGATCAAAACTGCACTATTGCTAGTGCATAGTCCCCAAAAGTCACTTGTAGGTGTGAAAATTGTTCGGTTGAGGCATACAAACTCAAAATGACAGCAGATTAAATATTAAAAATCGAAAACTAATGAAAACCTAAATACTTTTTCCTAAAATGTTCCTGGTACCTTTCGAAGGTAGGTACCTTACAAACGGGTTGGGATCATCGTAATTTGTTGCCTGTCTAAATAGTTTTTATTGAACTGTCACAGCCCAATAGCATATGATGGCAGAACGACTTCTGTCAGGACGACTAGTATAGGTATTATTAAGCTCGTAGCACACTTTGCAAGAAATTATCTTGCCATTCAAATTTCAACCTTAAGTTGTAAGGAAACAAGCTGCGAGTGGTATAGTAGCGGTCAGCGAGCTGACAGCTCACCGTTAGCTTGCCGTTGGCTTTCTCATATTATTATTGCAAATTATATTGTACCACCCACAACTTAAGGTTCAAGCTTGAACGGCAAAATAATTGTTGGGTCGGAGCCGTGCAGTTGCTGTGCCGGTCTAATGGGTGCCCTATTCAGGCGGGGACAATTTTGGACTTTACTTCAGTCCTGACATAACACATCTATACCTCTGTTAAAGACGAGTATCATTCTTTACAACAGCAATCGTCGCCGATTACTGTCACAGCTGCGTCACAGGCACTTTCAGCACATCTACATACAAACGTGCCGCACTCGGTTTGACGCAAACATTCACACGCTAGCATCAAATAGGGAGGCATAGGGTGGCGGCAGTACGGACGGGCTGTGCCGCGTGTCTGTGTGCACGCTAGGCTAAAAACTTGGCAGGCGGCCTTAGATAACCTACTGTATATTTATACTGTGCTTTCAGTAAGATAAGCAAGATAAAAAAGAAATAGTAAAATAACAATAAACGTCATATCTGAGCTATATTTGGAAGTTTACGTGTTATTACCGATTATAAATAGAAAGGAGTAATTAATCAGTAAAACAATTAAGCCCACCATTGACCCAAAGTTAACAGCCCATAATTTTAATAAGGGCGCGTGCGGGCGAAGTGTATGGGGTCGTTAAATCATCATCTTAACGCGTGGGGTGCGTCAGGGATGCGTTCACTTTCCAATATAGTTACAATGATTTCGGTTTACTTATTTGACTGTTTATTTCGGTTTTTTATCGACACTGTGTTAACGATACTTACGTTTGACGCTATTTATTTATTTTTTGAGGTTTGCCAACAGCTGTTACAATGTTACATTGGTAGAAGGTTAGGTGGAAGGTAGGTAAAAAACAACTTAATTTAAGATACAGCCTAACAGGCAAACACAGCATGCAATCTATAGTTTAGGTTTTGAAAATACGAAGAAGAATTTTAGAAATACAATTTAAAACTAAAAAAACTAATAAAGAGACTCAGAACTAAGCTAGTTTCTTTCCTTTCTCTTTCAAAATTTTATAAACTATCCTACGATTCTTGCCTACGCAATCCGACATATCGAGAGCGTCACTGTTCTTGTTATAGAGGTCACAGAGCCGTGGAACTGGTGAATTTCTACCCAAGTTTGTTTTTCGATGAGGTAACGAGAATAGCTTTCTTATTTTACTTTGAGGGTATCGAGGGGGAATTTTAAGTTTGACTTGACCTAATAATTGCGGACAGTCAGCAATTATTAGGTCAAGTAAAAACTTAAAATGTGCAGCTATGTGTTAATTCGTTTAAAAAATCAGATACCTACTCATTAATTGATATTATTACTAATTTAATCTTAAACTATAATCTTAATATTAAACTGTTCCTAAGTGTGAATCGAAGAAAATTGTTATGAATACGTTTTTTTATTTCTTTGCAAGCACTGGATACAACCCGGTAGGAAAAACACCCATTGGGTTAAATCTCACTCCGAGGTAACGTGGGGAATGTTCCGTCAACCACGAACAGCAAATGATAATTGTTGGAATCGTTGGAATAAAAACGCGAGTGTATGTTATATTATGTTTCATGTTATGACAATTGCAATAAATAAGCCTTTTTTCACCTAACACGTCTGCTCCACTCAAAGCCCTAGGATATCAGATCCAGTGGAATTTATCGAGCGATAAAATTGTCGACTATTAATAAACGTTCGTGCGATTGCCGCTCGAGGCTCGGCCCATGATCGATTGCGCTTCATCCTGTGCTAATGACCGCTCGTCTATCACCCTGCCATGTTTATTTATCAATGGACGGAAATTGAGCAAAAATAAATCCTGGTACACGTCGGTAAACATCGTCTTAGGTCACCTCTCATTAGGTTCAGCCCTATGTAAACTAAGCGTCAATCCACATGCCTCAGCTACAAAACGCCGCAACTGGCATAATTCCTATTGTTTGTAGCCTGTGGCGTGGAAGGCCAGCGGCGTTAACCGTGTCAAGCGAGTCTATGTGTATGAAAACTACGCGAAATATTCCGGTGGGTGCGATTTGTGGCTATAGTCTGTTACTCGTGTGCTGACACGGGAACGCTGATGGATTCCTCCATCTAGATCAAGCAGAAATGCAAATACATTAACTTTGCAGAAAACCAAAAAGCTAAAAAAGCCTGCTCTTGTATTGGGATTGTGTTTTCACTTGTAAATTACAAATCAAATATTCGAATTTTAATAGTTCTGAGAAACCGCAATCAGTGGGTTAAGAGCCTGTTCACACTAGCGATTTCACGGCTAGAAGATCTCGTAGCGATAGTTCCGCGATGAAAAAACGCCGCGAGAAAGCCGCAATCTTGCTGCGAAGCCCGCTTTGAATTTGACTGATGGATGTGGCGTTCACCATCCGCGAGCACGGCGCGATCTCGCGGCGAGATCGCCTTGCTGTGAAATCGCCCAACAATCGCTAGATGTGAACAGGCTCTAAGTATCTCATCAGAAGAGCGATTCGGCAACCTTTTTTTGAATCGTTATTCCATGTTCTAATGTGATTAGTGTTAGTTTTTTTTGTTCAAAAAATATTTAAAGTCACACTTAGAGACTTACGAAAAACGTCACAAGCGCTGATATTTTTTCTAATTTTCTATTAAACATCAATATTCCAAGCACTTAGCGAGCCTTTTGGCTTTAATCAAACTGGGCTGACCTCAAAAGCGACATCTGAAAGCCGTCAGTAGCAAGTATTGTTGAAAATGTTCTGCAAAATTTGGGCTAGCTTAATGGATTTTCGATACTCAAGAAAAAACTTTGTGAGTTATCTTGACTAACCTGAGACGTCGAGCTGAAAGCTTGAGTGAAAGCTGCTGCGAAAAGATTAATAAATTCAACATTACTTTTCAAATTCGTTGTTAGGTAAATCTGGTAGTGTTTAAAAATACAAGCAGTGTAACTCAGGGTATAAAATACCTCCCTTTTTAGTATGGTATGGTATGGTAATAGGGGTCGGTAATTTCATAGAAAAATTAAATATTTTTTGCACTAACCCACCCAACCCAATACCCATGTACCCAATAACAATCTCTATTATTTTTTAAAGACATTCTGATTTTAAAAAAATATTAAATTACATGTTGAAGGGATTGCGGGAGCTCTGTACTTAAATATCTGTCAATAAAATATTCAAGGTAGGAATATAATTGTTTTACTAGAAAGAACCTCGAAAGTCTTTGTTTGTTTACATAATGTTGTTGCAGTATGGGATGTTATCGGTGTAACTAAGCCACAGTGAATTATTTACTTCATTCACATTGTTATTTGGATAAGTGCTGATTTATTCAAAAAAACCTTTTTTGTTCATGAGATTCTCATCTTCTTCTTATCGTGTCGATGGCTATATTCTTTTTGACCAAAACTCCGCCACCATAACGGCATGGTCGTTGGCACTATTAAGTTCCTCACGCGTACAGCTTACCGGGCACGAAGGACATGATATGAGGTGGTTCATAGTTTGTGGGGAGGCACCGCACTCGCACGCATTGTCCACATCTGTGTAACCCCATCTGCACAGACTCTCCCTACATCTGCCAACCCGGGTCCTCAGCCTGTTCAGAGCTTTCCAAGTAAGCCATGGCAAGTCGCGGCCCCGGGGGAGACTCTCAGAAGGCCCGATGAATGGGGCGGTAGCAGGAAGCCTCTCCAGCCATAAGCTGATCCTGGCCTTTGATGGGTTGTCAGACACAGGAAAAACAGTTTTCGCGAAGCTTCGTCGGCTTTTGAGTCTCTGGGGGACGGCCAGGTAGCCATTCATAGGATGACGAGGGTCCAGCTCCATTTTGGCTCTTTCAATAGAACTATGAACAGCTCTGCGGACTTCTGGTGGCGCAATTCCAGCCAGTGGATACAGCATACTTACCGGGGTCGGCTTTAAACAGCCCGTAATTATCCGGCAGGTTTCGTTTAGTGCTGTATCCACTTTCTTTGCGTGTGCTGAGCGACCCCAGACCGGGCAGGCATATTCGCCAGCCGAGTAACAAAGGGCCAAACCAGTTGTCCGCAGGACATCAGCAGATGCTCCCCATTTTGCCGAGGTGAGTCGCCGCAGGAGATTGTTACGAGTACTTACTTTTTGCCTTACGTTTTCACAGTTGGCTTTGAATGTGAGAGACCTATCCAGAATAACGCCCAGGTATTTGGGTTTCGAGCAATGAGTAATAGTCTCTCCTCGCCAAGAAATATTGAGGGTCCGGTTTGCCTGGTGGTTACGCAGGTGAAAGGCGCATGACTGTGTTTTGCTGGGGTTAGGTCTCAGTGCATTGTTGTTGTAGTACTCGCTTAACTCCCGCAGCGCCAGCGTCAAGTTCTCCTCGACCTGCTCAAAGGAGGTGGATTGTGACGCTAAGGCCAGGTCGTCGGCGTAAAGGTATCGTGTAGCATTTGGAGCAGATGGCTGATCGTTGGTATAAATGTTGAAAAGCATAGGGGCCAGTACGCTCCCCTGCGGGAGACCATTTTTTTGTGAGCGCCATCTACTCTTTTCCGACCGGAGGTGGACCTGAAAGCGCCGGTTGCTCAGTAGCTCCCTCAGAATCTGCACAAGGTTCTGGTCACCCGTTATGTCACCCACCTTGTGAAGCAACCTTTTTATGTTAACGGTGTCATAGGCCGCTGAAAGGTCCACAAACACAACACCCGTTACCTGGCCACACTCAAACCCGTCCTCGATGTGCTGCGTGAGCCTGAGAGTCTGGTTACAGCAGGACTTTCCAGGTCTAAACCCGGCTTGGTCTGAAATCAACTCTGCGTCAACGACATGTGTAAGACGATTAAGAAGCATACGTTCAAATAGTTTGAAAGTGTGGCAGAGAAGAGAAATAGGCCTATAGCTCTTAGGGTCTTCTGCAGGTTTACCAGGTTTAAGCAGAGCAATAATTTTGGACTTCCGCCAGACACGCGGGATTTTTGCTTGCACAAGGCAGTTATTAAAGAATTCAAGCAACCATGAAACAGCGACAGGGCCAAGGTGTTTTATTTGTTCAACAGAAACATTGTCTACCCCTGACGCTTTTCCCTCCTTAAGAGCTTGAATGGCCTTCGTTAGCTCATTCAGGTCAAACGGTTGGCTTATGGGCATGTCGCTTGACGTAGATACGTTCTGCTTGCCCTTAGGACTTTTAAGCCGTTTTGGAGGTTTTCCGTTGACAAGAAGTTGGTGAGCTATCTGATTAGCTGAGACCTGACCCGGCGCTGCTGCCGGCGGGGGTTCCCCAGTTAGTTGGCGAATTGTTGACCAAGCCTTTTTACTGTTGTGTGTCATATCAATGTTAGTCACAGTAGCCATCCACTTTTCTCGCCGTCTTCCGCTAATTTGTGACAGTAGGACTTCACCGGCTTCTATGGTTTGATCAGAGAAGGGATCTTCATTGAACCATTCCTCGTACCGCTCCCACAGTTTGGCTGACTCCCGTGAAAGGCCCGGGATGTACGATGTACGGCACCCCCTAGGTATACTTTGACGGGAAACAGCGGCAACAATATCGACAAATACGTCGTAGCTTTTATGTTCAGGGGGCAGGTTACGAATTTTCCTGTCAATGCTGTCAGAATATTGCTGCCAGTTGGCTTTCATGTAATTGAATCGGCGTTTGAAAGGGACTTTAGTTGGGTTAACTACTGGATGAACTGAACACATAATTGGGCGATGCTGGG
Source organism: Udea ferrugalis (assembly GCA_950022985.1). Classification (NCBI taxonomy): domain Eukaryota; kingdom Metazoa; phylum Arthropoda; class Insecta; order Lepidoptera; family Crambidae; genus Udea; species Udea ferrugalis. The sequence goes on along the minus strand of OX465531.1, from coordinate 16,243,827 downwards.
TCCTTGGAATGGAATGAGATTCTCATGAAGAAAAGGTAGTATGAATAACGATCAAACGACCGTAAATTTCTCACCTAATAAATACAATAAAACAACGTTGTATCAAAATCATTATTATCTCAATAAATCTGTGAAGAAAGGCTTTGATAAATAATTACTCATTGAACTAGGATTTTACAGTCTATTATTTTATTTTCAGCCAATTTAATTAATCACTTTGAAGCTTTAGTGAAATTCAGTTTAGCTGATGATTAGCTACAAAGGCTTCATAAATGTCAGCGTCAAAATAATGTTAAATTACTTTCAAAGTCTGGATTAATTTTAAGAATAGTTAACGCAGTAGAAGTTTGTGCGCACCTGCAAATTAATTCTAGCAGTACGTTACTGAGAATTTGATGTTTCAACCTGCCACAGAGGGCAATCGAGAGGGTAAAATCAAATTCCCAGTTTATGTCATAATTTGTTTCAAAATTATTGATGAACAAAACATTTTTTTAAACATGAAAATATTATCATTTATTTTTTAGATTACACTCTTTAAGAGCACCCTTTCATTCCAAAGTAGATATCACTGTACATAACCGGAAATCATGCCACACAGCGCCATCTAGCCCCAAATAGCCGAATTAACATACTTGACAACTTTTTTTGTAAATACATACTTATATACATACATAGATAGAAAACACCCAGACCAGTACAAACCTATATGTTCATGCACATGAATGTTTTTTACTGAAGGGTTGGAACCCGCAGCCTTTGATGTACTAGGCGACTTCTAAACCATTATTCCAAATTAGACGTCGACCTACATATTATTCACATGTATCTATAAATTATGTGTATACGTGTAAAGTAAATAAAATAAGTTTCTTATTTTATGAAAGTCTACGCCGAACTCAAATATGTTTGAAGTAAAAAAAAGCTGTAAAACTCGTCTGAACAATTTTCGTTTCAGTAAAACTATTATTTAAAAACTAATTTTCTTAGAACTGATGTGGAAACTTAATATCGGCAAAAAGTATTATAGTCAGTTAACCATAAACTATGTTGCGAAGTTCATGATATTTCGGAGAATTTCAAGAATCCATAAATACATTAAGACCATCTCGATTTACAATGAATTTCATACACGAGTATTCAAAATGTGTTTTATTTCATAAAATCAGGAAACCTGGTCATTGAAAGTTTGTAAAATTAATGCCTGAAACCCAAGTCAGTATGTGTAAGATAAATGCAACAGTTAGTATTAATAGTTAGTTAGTTATTTAGTTAGTTGTTCAAATGACAGTATTATTTAACAAGTTGACTATCCCATGAGTCACATAATATGACTCATGATAATGGATTTTCTATATGTTAAATTAAATGGGAAACATATTTTTGAGCTGACATAAAATGACGTCTTTTCAGCTTGCTGGTTTATCAATAAGCAAAAAAACCGGCCAAGTGCGAGTCGAACTCGCGCACCGAGGGTTCCGTACAAACCTGCAAGGTTTACAAAGTTCGTTCATTACGACAATCGAGTCATAACTATAGTATTTTTATTGCAAAATGAAATTCATAACACTACAATGGGGAAAGATGGAGGAGCATAAATTTAAGACAAAGATCTCTTTATCGTTTAAGTAATCCTTTATTTTATATTAACACATATCATTTATCTATAATATAACTGAAACACTTATACTAGCCTTGCAGCAGACTTGCGAAAGTTCTTTTATTAAAGTTATTCATTTACTAAGTTTTTTAGTCACTATTTAAAAATCTGGTTCTGGGAAGTATTAAATTTGAACCAGACCTGTAAATGGTGACTGAAAAAGTTATGAATAGTACCACATTGAACATTGAAGTTCGAAAAAACCGTTATCAATAGTTGTACAACTTCGTGTAGTGCTACTGTTTATTAACGGAAACATGTTTATGGATGAAAAATATGTGGAAATTCCATTTTGAGGATTCATTCGAAAATCTATATTGAAGTCTCCCACAACAATCAGACGAGAAGATGAAGTGTACATATTGAGGTTGCTGCCGAATATTGTTGTATTTATACATTCTATTGCAACATTAATTTGACATTGTGGTGACCTATATACAGTTATCACTCTGATATTAAACATTTCAAAATGCAAGCATTCACAATGGCCGTTTGCAGCTCCTGGGTTATTTAAATAATATCTTTTTCTCTACATGATCCATATATTTATTAAAAAATAAATATATATTTTGTAATGTAATTAAAAATTTAAGGTTTTCGGAATTTTTCCTTTATGTGTGCTATAAAACGTTGCTTCGTGTCAAATTTCAAGATTCTAGGTCGACTGGAAGTACCCTTTAGGTTTTGATTCCCTTGCGAGTACTTGCGAGTTTCAAAATATGCAGCTTAAATTGCTGTTTCTTTTGATTGCGTTGACATAGAAGTTTGATTTTGTTACAGCTTAAAGGTAGTATAGACCTGAGTATTTGGTATGAATTTCAATTTAATACCTCTACGCGTTTATGAGGAAATGGGTAGTAAGTTTAAAATTATTAAAAAAATATATATTATGTGATGTAACTAAACATTTATGGTTTTCGTAATTTTTCCTTTATCTATGCTATAAGACGTTGCTTCGTACCAAATTTCAAGATTCTGAGTTCACGGGAAGCACCCTGTAGGTTTTGATTCCCTTGCAAGTGTCGAAAATTTGCGGCATAAACGGCTGTATCTTTTGATTGCGTTGGCTTAGAAGTTTGATTTTTTCACAGCTTCAAGGGACAGTAGACCTGAGTAATTGATATAAATTTCAGCTTCATACCTCTACGCGTTCCTGAGAAAAAGGGTCTTGACAGACGGACGGACGGACGGACAGACGGACAACAAAGTGATCCTTAAGGGTTCCGTTTTTTCCTTTTGAGGTACGGAACCCTAAAAATGATAAACCACCCAAAAAGATAAACCAAAATTTTGTTTTACGCTAAAAACTGTCCCAAAAGGAAGTATTTTACAGTCGCTGAAAACTTGTTTTGCCTAATTGAATCGTCTGCCCCACTTCACGGATTCGGCGAGTTAGTGAAAACTATTCAACTGTCCGAATGGGCTGATGGTCAACTAATTTGTAACGTTCAATTATGCACGAGAGGTCGCTAGCAGTCGTTCATTCGCCAATGACTGATGGAATTATTGAATTACACAAATTGATTACGTTATACGACCACTCTGGGGGTCGGCGCTAACACTCTGCCTATTCGGTTGTAATTAATTAAGGGTTTTGCCTGTCGCCGCAGGAGGCATCGACATTTATTTTAGTTCGAACCGTCGCGCTGATGAGGGGTTTATTTTTGGCACCCTCTTTGTAGGAATTTTGTAAAAAGTTTCATTGTAAGACACGTACAGCTTCTTTACTTTAGAAGTTTTGGCGCTAACTTCTTTGCATTACAAGAAAGGTTCGCTCTAAAATCAGAGAAAAGTTAAATCACGCTAGCAAATAAAACCACACTGCTTGAAATGAACCAATCTTGAACAAAAAAAAACTTATCTAAGTAGCCTTATTGGTAAACCATGTGAGTATACAGTCTTAATAACTTTACTAAAAGACCACAGGTAACTTCAATTAGTCATGTTTGACGTTAAAGTTAGTATTAATTGCGCTGTGTTTCAAAAATGTGCCACTGATAAAACCTGCGGAATTCAGAGCGCTGGGCTGCCAACCTATCGTATTTGATAGTTCAACATCCTTCACGTGACTTCAGGATTCGGCCATGTCAAAATAAGATACAAAATAACTGTGCATTTGACAGGTTATTTCGTACATTCAGCATATAAGTACTTTACGTTACCAAGCTGTCAAGTCAAGCCTTAAAAACCATATATAAGTCAATTCGCTACAACGTTTTAACTTGTATTTTATACGTTCAGTAAAGTTAGAAGCTAAAAACGGGGAACCACGGCCTGGCAAGTTGCCGGTGCCCTGTGCCGTTACTCTGACGGAATCGCGCCGTAAAGTAGGGTTGCAAGCGATGGGATTGCCCAAACCCCCTCGGAGCACTGATTGCCCCCGATGCAATCACAGCTTGTTTGGAAATAACTGGCTAATCTACGTTTAGGTAGATTGTTAATAATAATGGTGTTTTTGACTCTCCTTATTAAATGTATAAGTAAATTATTTGGAAAATATTCCCGCTAGGTAAGCTAGGTAAGCCTGTGCTGAAGGTTGAATAAACACTTTTTGAATAATTGAGAAATGTTGAGAAGAGAAATCTTGTAATAATATCTGACAGGGTTCCCTTGAAGGCATCTGACATTGTTTATCTTACTCGAACCCTATGTTTTATGTTTAGCATTCATGAATTTAATAAAGTACTTATATCGTTTTCTTTATTTTAGGATAACCTTGAGTTTGTTTTGAGTTTGTCAAATAGTGAAAATTAAAATTATCACATAGCAGCTGAATGTTGTTAATTCGTTATGAACCTTCAGTAAAAGTCAGAAAACCAAGTAATGAAACATGACGGAAATAATATAATAATATTCAGCACAGACAGCTCTACATAAACTCTAATACATAATTTCTAAAAAAATCAGTCCGAAACCTGTACAAAACATTCACCTAGCACTAAACTTGCTAGCCTCCATTAAATATAATCGTCAAATCTAGATCCACTCGGGTCTAGCAAGTAGGATGTTTATGCCGAGCGCGGACTCGTAAACCAGCGGGGCTTCGCAACGGGATTGCCTATCTGTCCCGGGGGGTTGGATCTGATCGTGGGGCTAACTAAATGGCACACCTTTCTATATTATACCTATTCACTCAGGCTTGGAGCTTTTGCTGTTCATGATATAATCCGATGTACATGATACAGAATATTTAATAAGTGATGAAAAACTGGCTAAAATTTCCTTCTGCTTGAAATCGCTCCAAACATACATTTTTGAACGGTTGGCAGACATTTCAAAAACCTTCAAGCACTTGATAGGCCTTAATACACTTACTAACTCTGTGCTTAACCAGTATTAAAGGAGTTAAGTTTAATGTGTAAAATATATAAATAAAAAAGTTTAGTTTTTAAACCTGTCCTTAAGTCAAAAAGAAACTCGGGCCATTTTATTGACCAATCACCACCGTATTCCGATTCTGAAGATAAATGCTAAAACCGTTTACTCAATAACCTTTCTTCCGCTCCATCGAATTGGGTAAAAAAGAGACAAAAAACAGGCAACAGCTACAAACCAAAGGCAAGAGGATTTCCTTTTTAATCCGATGGACGAGCGAATGGCTGAATAGAACGAGAGAGAGGAATAGTTGTAACCTTATTGCAGGTTCACGGCCTGGCCATTCAACAGCCACCCGGCGCTGCGGCTATGGAATCGCTTTAGCGAGGGCGAATGGTATTAGCCCTTTTGAAGGAGTGGGATAAACTAATATATGGACTCGAATTGGTTTCGAATAACCCTATTAACTGAAGGGTTCAGCTTAGCTGCGAATTTATGGAAAACTGTACTTTTTGGTTAGATGGCGTGATCTTTATTAATTAACACATTAGCACGCTTTTAGAAACAGGTCAGAGGTTATTTAGTCCAACTCAAACCTACGCTTGCTTAGCTAGAAGAAACACACATTTACGTTTTGAGGTCTTAATAACAATTCCTAACTGTTATGATAATATGACGAAATATTGAGCCTAAACTCAATCTTAATCAATTGTTATTAACATCCTAATATAAATCATTTCAACCTTTTTGCTTTTGACAGACAAAGCATAAGCAAAAATAAAGACTAATTCCGAACAGCTTTGACTTTTTGCGACTTAGCAGAGTACTTTTTAGCTAAGCGGTGACTTTTAAATATCACATTGAACTAGATAATATTCAAAGCATTACAATTCATCCAATACAAAAATGTAGAATGACTTGTGTTTGTACAGACTGATAGCTGTCTCACTACACCGTTTAAGTATAAGCTGTGCAAGGTTCAGATTTGTATGATTGTAGCTTAAGGTATGAGAAGAAGTTTAGTGTATTTTCATTGGACTTTTGAAGCAAGGTTCCCAAATCCCGGAACTAGGTTTGATGCCAGCAGATAGTACTAAGCAGTCTCCACTGTTTGCAACAGATTTACAACCGTTCTGAACAGAACTAAAGTATCTTCATTCCTCTCGCAAATCCTCTTCTAGTCTTGCGGCGTCAAATTGCTTATCATTTAGCCTCTCGTCGTTCCCTCTCCTCCTAGTGCGAGTTCCCTCTGAATTGGATTTGCGTCCGCGAGCGTCCGGTTTAAGTTTTTAATAAATTAAATTTTCCCAGCGTCGTTCTGTTCAAACTTTATTTTAATGGCGTCTCTAGCTTGCTTTGTTCGTTCGCGAACAATCTTACGAGTGTTTTTGATTATTTATTCAAACTTACCTACTTTAGTTTGGAAGTTAATGTACTGGGGCAGGTCGATCTTTTTAGCTAAGTGTATATTTTAAGTTTGTTGTTGAAATTTTTGGCTTATTAATGGCATCGGATAGGTCTTATGACTGGTTGTATTATCTTAAGTGCTTATTTTCTAAGTCCTACATTAGCAACACTTGTAAAATTTTTAACGTAAAATATATTATTACGTTATTCCACTGACTTTTTTGTTCTGAAACAATTCGTAACTCTAAAATATTCAATGTTTTAACTCCGGATGATACTCAGTCAAGTTTTGTTACATGATGAGATAATGAGATGAATGATGACTTAGCGAGATGAAATTTCGCACAATATTTTAAACCCTCAGAGAAACAGTCAGCATTACGGAGGTCAAAAGGGGTTGCCATTCTTTGGACATTCTTTGGACATTATTCCACACAGCGCCATCTAGTCCCAAGTAGGCTAATTATAGTCCGTTATTATGGATACTAGACAACGGATAAACATACTTAAATACTTTTTCTTTTGTAAATACATACTTAATATACATAGGAAACACCCAGACCAATACAAACAGACATGTTCATGCACACAAATGTTTGTACTGTGCGGGGATCGAACCCGCGACCCTTGGTGTAGTAGCCAACTTCTCAACAATTACACCAAGACGGTCGTTCTCGATTTAGAAGGCGTATGTCTTGTTATTGAGTAATGAGTAAAGACACTCACCCAAATAGTACAAGTTTAGTGCCAATCAGTTTAGGCTTGGAGTGGTCTGTAAAGTGATGACGCAAATACAAGACAAGATCCTCCTGGTCTACTCCGACCACAGGGCTAATCTCAATGTAATTAACCAGGCATGCAGGTGTTATTGTTCACGAGTGTGTTAACAGGTGGTCTCTCTCTTCTATTGCTTTTCTATGTGATGCGCAGGACCAACTATCATCATCATTATATTATACATCCATACTCTCATGTCTATATCCCAAACGTGGTAGTCAGCATACTGACTGGTGCTGCATTGGTGAACAGAAAATTCAGAAGCTTTTATAGCGAGCTTTAAGCCCTACGGCGGCAAGTTGCAAGCCTTCTTCGTTTATCGAGTTGCTTAAGTTTTATGTTGGTAACTTTAATCACTACTGATCGATAATATTATGTGGCACCCCAATAACGTCATTGTATTTCTGTTCATTATGAATTGTAATATTTAGTTCAAATGAATGAATTTTGATTCAATATATTACAGTTGGAGTGGATGTCGGATGGATCCAGATATGTTCATCTATTGGCCAACAAACTTTATTTTCTTCCGATTACTACTAGGTCAAGTCAAGTTTAGTTAGGCGTCCTAAGCTACGCCTTGAAGCAGAGTAATTACCGGTCTAATCCGATAGAGTGTGCTTTAGCGTATCTTTTATTCAGGACGATCGAGCTCGTCAGCTAATGGCTCCTTTAAATCGGCAGTAAACTTTTACGCGCCGCGAGTGGTCGGAAACGAAGTTACTGTCTGAATCCGCAGATTGGCGACTTAGGTTTTGATATTTTTCAGGTCGTTGGAAGTTATAGATACACGATTTTGCTAGAGACTCAAAGTGCGATAGTAAAGCTTTGAGTTTTCAACTTACTTATTAGAGAACAGCTAGTTGGACTGGATGCAGAATGTGGATGAGAAGGCTCTTCTTTGCAATAAATAGATAGTCTGCTGAACTGTTGTAGTGTTAGATAAGAAAGAAATTATGGTAACCCCCGAACAGACAAACGACAATTAACGCTAAGCACGCGCTCACGCTCATGCTGTCCCTATCAGTTCTATTGACATTTTACAGGACAGCATGAGCGTGAGCGCGTGCTTAGCGTTGATTGACGTTTGTGAATTTGGGGGTAAATCTTTCTTGTCCACTTTGCTATTCCTGTCAAGATGTATTTAAATGTCATTACTAAAATGTAATGACATGTGTATGTGTGTGTCATTATTAATATTGAGTAAATAAGCCACATTTCATGCACTTAAAATAATTAAATTTGCAAGGAATGAGTTTAATGTGGATTCATGAATAAGAAGCCGATGAATCGTGAAACACTCTAAAGATTTACAGTAAGAGAGTATGCGGTATAGGTTCGGTAAGGGTGTGTAGGTGTAGTGTCTTTGTCAGGGGCTTAGAGAGCCCGGAGATTTAGAGGAAAATGCAGATAGGATACGATCAATGATGATAAGCCAGTCTTCCAAGTCGGGTGAGAGGTATGATGATCATACTTCTCCACTCTTCTTTTATTGCAAAGTGGCAACGACACAATGGCTAAGGTTCATAACTTTAACAAGATCGGCTATGTACCACTGAAGTCCTTAATGTTGCGCATATTCATTGGCTGCGGTAACCGCTTACCATTGGCCAGTCAGCATGCTCCTCGTCGAGCAATACTCACTGAGACTCTAAGTTGAGGGGTGGCCTATAACCTGTCAGAGTCAGGTATAGGCATCTGTTTAGAATAATGTTAATAATGGTTAGGTTTTCTTTGTCGAATTAAAAAAAAACGTGAATTGTAGAGATCAGTAGAAAATTAGTTTTTTTATAATTCAGAAACACCACCAGTATACGTAATATTTTTGTCATTTAATTAACCTTCATATTGTTGTATTAAGATTTTTTCACATCTTACCTATTTTACACATTTACTTATCACCCTTCGTCATCAGTCATCACTTAGTTACGGTTTCGTTACTATCACCTTATTGGTTATGTGCACATTATTCAGCTATTTGGTTAGAGTATTCAAAATTCATGCTAAAATCACTTTTCGACTCTACACTGCTTACCTGTAATTGACTTAATAAATACAACTCACCTGAAGGCGTGTAATCTAAGCGTATTTATCATAAAACACCTACCGAAAAACGATTTTCTTATTACATAGATATTATTGACAGGATATTGACAGGACGATTGTTTCAACTATTTTTATTAACTTTTGAGATAAAACGTAATGTTACAGGTCCCGAAAACTGTATTTATAAGCGTTGTTTGTATGGCGTTCACTGGCATATCTTTCACCTTAAAATATACTCGCTAAAATTATAATTTGTATTAAATTAATTACTGTAATTATAAACGCCATCAATAACACGTGTATCCGCGGTTTGCCATGTTTGCTTGCTGTCACATAGAATACAATTATATTTCATGATTGATTACCTGATAATCAAATACCAATTATTTAAAACCAAAACAATACGTAAGCTCCTACTGTCAAACGTGTTCGAAGTCCTGATGAAGCACACGTAAACAACTCACACAACTTTACAACTTGCTACCCTCAAAACTTTCTTAAAAATACCTTACCTCGTAACAAAACACTTTCGCACTTTTAAATATTCCGTTTTCCGCAACTTTCTGTCATCAATACAGCGTTTTAACTTTATCACGCACAGTCGCGTTCACTGACACTGCACGAGGGATGGAAACGGAGAAGGTCCTGGGTTTCGGCGCGGACGCTCCGCGCGTCATTTGCGGAGAGTACGTTACTGCGACACGCGCGTGTTGGGGGGGGCTTCGGGGTTCATGCCGCGAGACACGAGCGATCGCCGCGGCAGCCCGGGACACTGCCGTCGCCGCCGCCCGCTGCAGCGCGCGCACACACCCCCCCCCCCGCCTCACCTTCCCCTCGCACACCACCTTCCCCTCACACACCACACTTCCCCCCGCGCCCCAACCAGCGCGCGCCGCCCCAACGATCGCCCGAGCCTCCAACCATTTTTACATCTGCACTGTTGTGACATTGAAATTCAATTTTCGATTGGCGGCCTTCGACGCGGGCTCCGTTCCGGGATCACGTATTTGAATAACGAGAATTGTATCTCGATTACACAGTTCAATTGGTGATTTTTTTTGCACACCTCTCAAACGGAGATAATTAAGTTCCGGGAAAACGAAGTTTTTGTAACAATTTTCAAAGTTTTGAATGCGGTGATCGAATAACAAGTTTATGGCCTGTTGTAGCATTTATTACAGAAAAAAAAGGAAGATTAGCTTTTTCTAGTCATTTACTGATCAAACTTTCAATGTCGCGTGTCGATTTAAGAGTACGTGTCGGCGGAGGAAACTGAAATGAGCGAAGGAATTACGCAGAGTAAAGGCTACGTGTTCGTAGACGTTTCTGGCGGTCGTAGCAATCGTAGCACGTCTTAGCGTTTCATTGGTCGCGCTGTAGCCTCGTAGACCCTAAACCGTAGCTATTTATCTACCTACAAGAAGAAACGGTAACATAGTAATATTTTCGAGTTGGATAATTTAAGTTATTTTCATTGTAGGCCGCGGGTTCGATCCCTGCACACCTGTGTGCATGAACATCTTTATATGTATTGGGCAGCGTGTTTTATGTATAATATTATGGATGTATTTACCTATTTTGTATTTATAAGACAAGAGTATTAGTACAAGTCTTGCTTAGTTTTTAAATAATTCTCAGAGGTACCCGTGCCTCTGTGGTGAAAGTGCAAAGCAACACACGCTGAGTTGGTAATGTAATGGGTAACCACCCCGACTAAATTCAGTAATGTACTTCACGGGCATCTCCTTACTTCGGAAGGTATCATCATATTAAGCAGTTTATTCCAGCTTACGGTGTTAGGTCTTAGTCGAGAAGAATAGCCTAAGAGGCTTTCGGTTGGCTTGATAATTCATTTCTAACAAACCGCACTGTCACCTTTTAGTTGAGGTGAAGCTTGTGCCTAGCAGTGTCACGTATAAAGGCAGGCTCTTGCACTAGTTCATAGTTGAAGTGATATTTATGTCTCCATAATAGGGCTCAAAGTATAGTGTAAGTATTACAGTTGTATATTTTAGCTTGGTATCTGAGTTTTAGCAGATTAATAAGCGATATCTTTGCCGAAAATTCGTTGCTGCTAACTTCGCTCGCTCCACGCGCTTCGCTCAGTAATCCCCGCGTGTGCGGTTTCCCAGCGGCACTTCTTACAAATGGCCACGCTTCGGAATTTAATTTCACGCGCTTCTTTTACGCTATTGGATATTGTAGGGATTTGGAGCGACGTGTGGAGGCCGTTTTTTCTTGCAGTTGTTGCTGAGAGATTGCCTCGTACCGCCGTGAATAATGCCCGCTCTACGCATTTTGTGTCTGCGGTTGGAGGGACGCGCCAAGGGCTAGGACGACGCAGAGGTGGCATTTGAATTTTGAATTTGCTTGCCTGTGATGAATCCAATCGAATAAAGAATTATTTGGTTTGCTTGATTGAATGCATGGTTTATTTTTTCATCACCATAGGTTCTCAAATATGACATAAGGAACATTTTCAGAGGTATACCTATGACTTGATAAGAAATTTACCACGTTAATTATACAGGTAAGGCTAAAAAAAAGTTGAATTGTTTGTTTGGCCGCGTGGGTCCAAAGAACTATTGCTTTGAATTGGAAAACCGTTTATACAGCTCACACAACAGGAACACTCCAAAGGGCATACTATCCCACTGTTCACTAGCGCTGCTCCACTCCTAATTAGCTATATCTTTTTTAGATAGACGTTTTATCCAAAAAAGCACATTTATTCCAATCGAACTAGTAGTTTCTGAGATAAGCGCGTTTCACCAACCTAACGATCGAACAGTCTGTTCAGATTTCGGTTATTAATAGTAAAGATAGGAAATAATATAATTTCAATGCTACGATCCCACTAGTCCCATGAAGAGGTCTTCAGCTTCAGACAAAGCACTTGATCGGTTTAGACATTTATAACAAGCGCTTTAAAAACACGATCAATTTCTAAAATACGTTGTACTTATTAATTCAAACTATTCAGCGAGGCGGGGCCTCTGTATTTTCTTAGTCCAAGCCCTCAGCGACGAGTGCTTTTCAATTCAGACCCATTGTTACGTAATTGGTGGTACAATGAAGTCCATACACTTTTGTTATTATTTTCGCTTTTCAGGAGAGGGGATAGAAGACTATTAACGAGCGAGTGTACTTGGTATATTTCCGAATTTATGAATTATAATCACCCGCTTGAGAGAGAATCTGAAATAGTTTAAAATAAGTTTACTTATCATAATTGCAAATTGAAGATGTGTTTTAAGCTACTCATAAATAATTTAAATTATTTCGTGCTACAAGGGTTTGTATTTATGAGAAGTGAAAAGTTATTGTTACGGTTTTTGATAAGAATATAGGTAATAGAATAGAATTTAGGAGGCACATTTTATGATACTGTTATATAATATTCAAAAGAGCTTATCAAAGTATATTAATTATTTCTGAGAAGAACAACCTACTCATTTATCTGTAACACGAGTACAATCTAAAGATACACAAGTTATAAAAGCTAACCTACATTAAATACTAAACAGTGCCTAAAATCTTGAAGAGTAAATACTGTACCGTCAGCATAGAAACCATGATATGGTGACACATAGTGACTTTTCAAGAGTGGTAAAATACGAGTATAATATCTTAATTATCTGAGAAAAACTACGTTTTTTTTTTTTTGCAGAATAATAAACTGGTACGAATGACGAACTTCATTGTGATAGATAAGGCAATTTCGATCACTTGACCCATAGTCTGAAACTTATCGCACCTATGAAATTGTGTTTTAGGCTTTGGTTGATTAGTCATTTAGTCACCAGCTAGATAGGAAAGTAGAAGCATGAGCCGATTATACCGAGGAGATACTCATACAAACGGCATGTAATTGTACATTGCTTCAAGTGTTTAAGTTAATAAGTTAATGTGCATTAGATAATAAATTATCTATTTATCCAAAAGCGTGAAAGGTTTTAGATAAGACGACACTACAGGGCATTTACGGGCGCGAGACCTTATTACGAGGCAAGCGCAGTTTTGCCCGCCAATAATTTGACGTTTGAATGTCTCTCGCTCACTCTTCTTTGTGAAAGTTGTATTTGTTTATGTCTCATGAATGAATTATAATATTATGGTTGAGGTGTTTTTCTGAGCCTTCCCTCCAATAATTGGTTTTTTGAGACAGTACAACGTGCAGTACTTTTGACTATTATAAAAGTATCGTAAGTATTTATCTACTCTTTAACATATTAAAAATTGTTGGCATATTGTAATGTATGTAGCGCATACTAAATAGTAAGCTTTTACTCTCCTGTCTCTGTCTGTAAATAAAACTCATTGTTTTTTTATGCTATCTGTACCTACATGGTCAGAATTTAATAAAGACTCCGGATAGCAGGTATTGTTTGTAGAGCGAGAATGCGCATGTTAGATGAGCTTCGTAGCCGGAATTAGCACGTGATCGAGCGATGAGACAAGGATGCGTCGAAAACTTAGGCGAGTTGAGTACTGGTCCAGTGGAGCTGAAAGTCACGGGTTCGATTCTCATTCAGGACCAAAATTCATAAGGCGATAATCTGTGTTTTTTTAGACTTTTTTTCTATTTAAGTATGTCACCGAGAAGGCATCGAAAGCTTGAGAAACTTTGATATGGCAAACATTTGTATTTGTTATGTGTTTGGGTGTTTTAAGTACGTAGAAGTTTATTTACCAAAATCTGAAATCCATAACAAAAGGTATGCTTAGTTTGGGGTCAGGTAGATGGGGTAGAAAAAGTCAAGAAACATAAAACAAACAAAATCAATAAAATTATGGGGCAGAAGAGAATAGCAAATAAAAACCTATTTAAATTAAATAAATTCAACGTAACAGTAAAGGAATTCTAAATGAGGTACAACAAAAAACTAAGTATCTGTTCCTTGTTGACTAAGAAACGATCGCGTTTCAAAAGAGGTCAAGAAAGAGTGCGACAAACAATTAAAAAGTCAAGAAAAGGAATAAAAAACGAGGCATCAACCGGAACAAGAGGCTTGCCACTTAATTACCGACTGCGAATATCGTTTAATAATTTTCAACAAATTGACTAATAAAACCAAAAGTTGCAAAGTCTTGATTTCCTCTGAGCTCGAACTTGTTCAAAGTTCCAATTGTAGTCGGATTGTTTTTTAAATCATTGTGGGGCGGCTCTGGGGACGTTCCGCCCGCTCTCGATAAAAACTGGACCAGGGCAACTTGATTAATGCCCTTTTAAGATTTTTTACTTTCTTCGTACATCTTAGTTTTACTGTGCTGAAGACAGATATCTTCAAGATATTTCAAAGGGAGCTGAGCTGACTTTGATATTTGATGAAAATAAATAAAATTAATATGCCTTTTACACTGGGATCACTTTGATCTTCAACTCTATTCTACATTTATTTTTAGTAGGCATGAAGTATAAAACTCTTCTGCTACAAAGCATCAGATTGTGCTTTAAATATACAGCGTAATGAAGGCATCTGTCCTATCGAATAGTAAATAGTGCACACGAATGTATTATTTGCTTTGCTTATCCAATTATTTTTTAATTATATTTATTTCCTATTGTAAAAGGTCTGCTAGTAAAATCATCTTTTAAACGAAAGCTCACTTGTACTTTTATTGTTCTATGTCATCTATTCAAATTATCCTTTTTGTGATATCTTTTGTACAGAACATTTTGAAACGAGAGTCTGCTGAGCTTCTTGCCTGTTTTTCTCAGTACAAAAACAACTTTCCGGTACCGGTGTTTAGTCAAATTATGTTCGACACTGTATTAACTTATGTTATCATTAATAACGTATTCAAGTCTTTTATTTTTGTCCGGTTAATTCGTTCTTGAGGTTTCAAAAGCACTTGTAACACGTCTATTCAAATGAAGATATTTTGACTTTGACATTGTTTAAACCAATAAATAAAATAATCTATTATTTGCAACTGTAGTGTTAAAAATACAAACAAATACTTCAGTACTTTCCTTTCAAAATGCTATAAGCTGTTATTTGCAACTCTACTATAAAAAATACAAACAAATACTTCAGTACTTTCCTTTCAAAATGCTCAAGTTGAAATCAAATTACGATTCATTGGCTAATCCCGATGTCTGGACGCGTCTGATCCGACGTGACGGACGCAACTGTTTATTCTCCTCCGCGGATCCGCCCGAGAACCCGAGAGACAAGTTTTAAATAGAATTTGGGAAGTTTAAATAAGTTGGGAATTATTAGCGGGCAACTGCTGCCCGGGAGTATTGGGGTAATATCGAGGGCGTTAAGATGGCGATGCGATTGTGGGGTAACTGATGGAAACAAACACCACTTGTTTATTTAGTACACAGATAAGACAAAGATAGATAAATATTATTTATTGGACGAAAAACGTTACAGTTGTGTTTCAAAGCCAGAGTGTTAAATCAATGGATCACGACGCGGCCCGCACTTTCAATTAACTCATTTACAATACTTATAAGTAAGTTATCTTAGTTATTAACCCCTTATTCATACAAACTTAAACAGCTCTTCGACAACACTTTAACTTTTTTTTCGCTTGCCTCTTTCATTCTTAATACTGCCGTCATTAATTTGCGAGTAAGTGACACAACACGTCAATTGTTTAGACTATGCTTTAGCGTTGCGTTAGTTTTTATGAATAAGGGGTTAAGTGTTTTAATGATGATATCCTACTTTGTAGATGAATTGGAAGGAAACAGTGACAGCTACATAAAAAAATATTGAAAAGCGTGATTGACCAAGAACTCTCTTCTTTTTGCGAAGTACATTGACAACTCAAAAACATAAAAATGAACACAAACACTAACAGCGAAAAATTAAACCTACTCAAAGTGTGTCTTACAAAGCTTATGAAGTTCTTGCAGCCGCAGTGCCTTTTACTAGTCGTCGTTAATTCACACGAGCGCAACCCTCGCATACCACGCCGCCATTTACGTGGAACCGGCGGAACCCGACCGTATGAATGAGTCGACGCCGAACCGGCGCGAACTCGAATTAACCGGTCCTAACCGGATCCATCCGGTGCTAAGCGCACAGCGCCTGAGAAAATATAACCTATTTTCGGAATACGTGCATGAACTGCTACTATTGTGGGTTTTTGTTAATGGTTACTTTTTTCCCTGGTTCATTTGTTGTTTGGATTTTTTCAGAAAATATTCAGTAATATTCATAACTTGCAGCCATGACCTATTTTAATGGTGAAAGCTTTTGTGCCAGCTATGGAAAAGTATCACGGTGTAATTAATTAAATCAAAAACATAAAAATGAACACAAACACTAATACCAAAAAAATTGAACCTATCCAAAGTGTGTCTTACAAAGCTTATGAAGTTCTTGCAGCCGCAGTGCCTTTTAAAGTCGTCGTCAATTTACACGAGCGCAACCCTCGCATACCACGCCGCCATTTACGTGGAACCGACGGAACCCGACCATATGAATGAGTCGACGCTGAACCGGCGCGAACTCGAATTAACCGCTCCTAACCTGATCCATCCGGCGCTAACCGCACAGCGCCTTAGAAAATATAACCTATTTTCAGAATACGTGCATGAGCTGCTACTATTGTGGGTTTTTTGTTAATGGTTACTTTTTTCCCTAAGGTTTTTTTCTTGTTTGGATTTTTTCAGAAAATATTCAGTAATATTCATAACTTGCAGCCATGACCTTATTTCAATGGTTTAACTAACTTACCTACACAAAAGTTTAAATTATGTATTTAATAAGTTTAGTGTGCAATGTAGGAAACAGTCCCCGCATCATAAAATAACATGAAAAAGCGTAATTGATGAAGAACTTCTCATCTTTTTGCGGAGTACATTGACAACTCAAAAACATAAAAATGAACACAAACACTAATAGCAAAAAAAAAATCTACTCAAAGTATGTCTCAAAAAGCTTATGAAGTTCTTGCAGCCGCAGTGCCTTTTACTAGTCGTCGTTAATTTACACGAGCGCAACCCTCGCATACCACGCCGCCATTTACGTGGAACCGGCGCAACCCGACCATATGAATGAGTCGACGCCGAACCGCGAACTCGAATTAACCGCTCCTAACCGGATCCATCCGGCGCTAACCGCACAGCGCCTCAGAAAATATAACCTATTTTCAGAATACGTGCATGAACTGCTACTATTGTGGCTTTTTTTGTTAGTGGTTACTTTTTTCTGAAATTCAGGTTTAATTCTTGTTTGGATTTTTTTCGGAAAATATTTAGTAATATTCATAACTTGCAACCATGACCTTATTTCAATGATCAAGCCCTTTGTCCAGCTATGGAAAAGTATCACAATGTGTAATTATTTAACAGTTTTTAACCCACTTCATATTTTTCTATGTGGGTTTGGAGAGACAATAACTTTTTTTTACTATTTTTTTATGACTTTGGTTGCTATCTTTTTCTCGCCCATTTCACCACAAAAACAGTTTCTAAAAAAGATACAAACTACTGAACATTCTACGTTTGCTTTGTTAAAAGCATTGTTTTCTCATAAAAATTTAATCGCTTAATTTACTGCTTGTTCCACATTTATTACAAACTATTTGAATAATTCAACGTCTAACAAATCACGTGAACTTAAATTAACCGGACCAAACCGGTTAAAACAAGATCCACCCGCCGCGAACTGGTTCAAACGGGGTGAAACTAGGCGGGGTGAGTTTACAACGAGTATGACAGCCACGAGTGCCTTGGAAGAAACTTAATGAGTCGATCTTGTAGAGTTCTTGCAAATAATAATTAAACTATAGAGGTTTTTGCGGAAAAACAACTTTTCATAAGTTATGCTGCTACCCAGTCCAGCTTTGCTAAAAGTTATTGGATGCAATCAGAACCTAATTGATATGCTGTTTTTGTTTTGTGAGGCTTCAAGCAGTGAATTTGTTAGAAGAAGCTTCCGGTAATAGAAGGTAAACGATGAATAGCCTACTTTGATCGTTTTTGCCGCGTTCGATTCAGTAGTTCGAATTTTAAAATAGTTACAAGGAGACGGACAGTTCAATTGCCGCACCCGGTACATAATAAATTTTGTCTTCCTCAAATGAATTACACCGATGAGTCAACTTGCATCAACCAGCCGGAACTGGTACAATCTGGATGCACCCGCGCGAACCGGTTCAAAGTGGCAAACTGGGTGAAACTAGACGCAGCGAGCTTACATCATCTATGACAGAAGCAAGTGACACCCGGAGCAGACTCTTAACTTTATCAGTAGTAATTATAAATTTAATTAACCTGACTACACCACAAACGAAACTAACCAATTTAACAGAAAATAACATGCGGCAACGAGTAATATTCCAAACAGAGGCACTCCAACGGAAACAACGGAATATTCAGAAGCCCACATATCGCTGGGTGATTTTTGTACCTGACGTGGTAAAGGACGAGCTCGCCGCTATCCGCTTGGGTTTTTAATCAGTGTTTGCCTTTACCGGAGAGTTAGCCACAAATTGTACAATTAACACTAAGTAGATGTTCCAGCCAGATTTGGGGTTTCAAGCCAGAGCGTTCAATTACTGGGCCACGACGCTCTCCAAATAATTACGACAACATGTAGCGAGGTCATGACTTAGTTTAAACGACTTAGGTGTTTTTTTTAAATGGTTTAAAAAAATGGCCCATATACGTCCCACTGCTGGGCACGGGCCTCACCTCAACTATGAGGTGGATTGAGCCATACTCAACACGCGGGCTCAGTGCGGATTGTGGGAGGAGTGTGAGGTTTGTTAGCAACCTTAATGACAGATGTTATCAAGCTGTCCTAAGGCCTCCGACTAGGCTTAACGACCGACATCTAGTGACGTCAAACCATTTGCTTAACGTGCCTTCCGAAGCACGGAAATGCCCGAAAATAACATCACTAAAATTCGGTCGGGTGGTCAGCCATGCCAGTTCCAACCAGGCGTGTGTTGCTTTACAACAGCGATCGTCACCGACCACTGTTACAACAGCGCTATGGGCACCTCAAAATGATAAGTTTCAATTAAATAATTAACATTACCAGTCAAACCAGTTTCAGCTAAATCCACTCACACAACAGTAGGAGAAACAAGGCGTGAGTTTCGCTCAACTATGACAGCGGCAAGTGAAGTTCGAAGCCGACGGCAAAACTTGATAAGTTGGGATCGGCGCTTATTGAAATTAACACTAAATGAGTTGCTTACTCTCCCATTAACTGTGTTGAAACCTATTTAGATGTTTCAATACACTAAATTCGTTCTACATACCAATGCCAAGAACAAGCCTCAGCTAGACTGAGAGGCTTTGCAAGTCATATTCCAATACGTAGATTGTAGTGTTAAAAGATAGTAAGTATTTGAGCTGAAAGCCAGCGTTATTTTGATCAATGTTTGAGGCAAATAAATACTAACACTCGCGTAGTAATATTATATTTATTTTAGGTTTCGATAAACATGCTTTTTATTTTTTATTTAACTGTTTTATTACTTTCACTAGTCTTTGTTTGAATTTCAATTAGTCACTTACGTCATGAAAGAAACCCCAGAACTTAATTTCAACTTCCTGGATATAGTAGATAGATAGAAATATTCTTCATTGCACACCAGAACAACAGAAATCAACAGCAAAGTAACATAGATTGACGTAAATGTACGATTTGGGCAGTTTTATCGCTAAAAAGCGAACTCTTCCAAGGAACCCAAAGGTAGAAAATAACTAGAAGGGTAGGCAAGTGCACAAGAAATAATAATAGTAACTAAAACTGTCGGCAAACATTAAAAACATACTTACATACATATAAAATGTCCTTTAATAATATATTAAATTAAATATAAAATACATACATAAACATATATTACAAAAATACAATACAACAAACAACACAGTACAGTAGTTTCAAAGCAAGAAATTGTTCATAAAGATGCATTGCTGATTGCTCCATTCCAGATTGAGTCTTGAGCGTATGTCATAATATAGTTTAAATATTACCCCAAGAACAAGTAACACGTTCCCTTACCCTGCTAATTATAAGTTAAGACGGGTCATAACGGCGACACGTCAGCCCGTAATTCATTGCGTGCTAACAGGGTCGCAGGGCAGGGGTTCCAATGGATCACCCCATCAGGGTGTAAATGAAACAATCCCCCGTGGATGCATTGAGATAACGCAACATAAATCGATGACTACATCTGGAGGTTTATGCTCGTTTGGGGCATTGAAAGAAGTGCGAACATGGTAGGTAATTAGATTGATAGTGCTATAGGGTACGAAGTTATTTGAAATGCTCAAAGTTCCGAGTTATTTTATTTATTATGTTCTTATTAGACTCAAAACTGAACAAAATTAATTACGAAGTTTATAATTCATTAAGAAAGTTAATAATTTGGAATTGTTGTTATTCAGTAATAATAATAATAATAATAATAATAAATTCTTTATTGTTCTCAATTTTACAATAGCTTGAAACGTGATTGGGATCTCCTTTTAAGCTTGTGTCGCCTGTAACAGGAGACCCCACTCTTCCACATCAATTTACAAACATTAAAGAAAAACTGTTAAAACCACTAATTAAATCTACAAATCTTATGTTACATATGAGCTACTTAGTAAAAAAAGGTGGTAGGTACCCATCCATCAAAAATTGTTTTCATCATATTAATTTATAGGTGTATGCGTGTGTGTGTGTGTGTATGTGTGTGTGTGTATGTGTGTGTGTGTATGTGTGTGTGTGTGTATGTATGTGTGTGTGTGTGTGTGCGCGTTAGTGCGTGATTAGATTGTTTGTGAGCGTGCGTAGACTTAGCTAACAAGTAAATTTTCAGCTTCTTCATAATTCATTTCGAGTAGCCACTTAGTCAAAATTATTTTACATTCGTGTAAACATTTGTGGTAAATTTTTAGCTTTTTATTTATCTTATTATATAACCTAATAGATTGCTGTTTAAATTGTGAACTGGCAAATTTAGTATTGCATTTGTGCAAACATCCAACTTTATGTTTCAATCTCTTATGAATGTTTTTTGTTGGGTTATAAGGAATAGTTTTATGCGTCTTCATGACTATATTAAGAATGTACAATTTCCTAATTGATAGTATATTGCTTATGCTGTAAAGAGTTTCCGTGGGAAACCTTCTTTTCTTAAAATACATGACCTTAATAAGGCTGCGTTGGGCGCGCTCAACTTCAAGAAAGCGTGTCTTCGCCGCACCCCCCCAGACAGACACACAATAAACTATTATTGACTGCACAAGTGAGACATAGATTTCAAATAATAAGTTTCTCTTAGGAATATTCGCTTCAGCAGCAGTTGCTGGCACCACATGTCTAAGAGTTTTGAATATCCAGATTAGTTTTCGAATTCTTGCAGTTACGTGTTCTAAATGTGGATACCAAGACAACCGCTGATCAACATAAACACCTAGGTATTTCACTTCACTAACTCTTTCTAATTTTGGGCAGTTGCACTTGCTGTTGTCACTAACGTTTGTGCAGTTACTGCTGTGTATTTTCAATTCAAAGGTGTTATTTGGTTGTGTGTTGCTGTAAATACTGAAACAGATGTAATTTGATTTACTCGTGTTGAGCGTAAGGAGATTGTTTCGCAACCATCTATTTATTAGGTGCAGTCCTTGTTCAGCACTAGCCATTACTGTTTCCCATGAAGTACCTTTGAAAATTACAGCAGTATCGTCTGCGTAGGAGATAATGTTAGCATTTGATATGAGCATGTTACAGAGGTCATTAATGTATATCAGAAAGAGCGTGGGGCCAAGCACGCTTCCCTGTGGTACGCCATATGTTACTTGGGTCATTTCGCTAATAAGGTTTCCCACTTTGACTCTTTGAGTTCTCTGCAACAGAAAATCTTTGAGTAAGCAAAGAGCAGTTCCTCGTATGCCAACTTTTTCCAGCTTGTGAACAAGGATCGGGATAGAGACGGTATCGAATGCCTTTTTCAGATCCAGAAATACCGCTGCACATTTACGGTGACTATCAAGCTGCTCGACTACTAACGAACTGAGGTTCACTATTGCATCTTCCGTTGACTTGCCTGGCCTGAAGCCATATTGTGCAGATGATAGTATATCAAATTCATTTAAGTAGCTAAGCAGCCTCAGATTGATAAGTCGCTCCAGAATCTTTGATATAGCCGGAAGTACTGAAATAGGTCTGTAATTACTGACGTCATCTCTATCCCCACCCTTGTAGACCGGGGTGATAATAGATTGTTTCAGCTGGGAGGGGAAGATTCCTTTTTCAAAGCTAAGGTTTACTAGATGTGTGATAATTGGAATAATCTCATTTTTAGCCAGTTTTAAAAATCTAATAGGGATTTTATCACATCCAGCAGCACTATCTGATTTAAGATTGATCAGTACGCTATTAACTTCGTCGTTATCAGTAGGTAGTAAAACAAATGAGTTTGGCTGTGTTGGTAGGTTATTAAGGTAAGAAGGCTGGTCATCTGTATGGTTGGGTATTATTTGCTGAGCAAGATCTTTACCAATATTTGAGAAGTAGTTATTGACGAAGTTAACTGATTCCACGGGAGTAGCTTTAATATTCAGTAGTTCTGCTGGTATACCAGGCACCTTATTACTGTAAGTAATTTTTTTAACGTTTTTCCAAAGTAGTTTATTATTGTTTATAGTTTTTGTTAATAATTCCCTTTCATAATTACGCTTTAGCCTTTTTATCAATTTATTGCAGAAGTTTCTGTACCTAATATATGTTATTTTAATTATGTCATTGTGAGGTTCGCTTCGATATTGCTTTTGCAGTTTATTTCGGTTTTGTATGCAGCGCAGAATGCCTTTAGTTATCCAAGGTTTAATAGTTCGGTGTTTTTTCGGTACTTTACAAATAACTGTATTTTCTTGAATGGACTCGGTTATTTTAAGAGTCAAACAATCTAATAACGCAGTAGGCTCCTCACAAATTAGTAAATCCGCAAGGTTTTTGTTTTTCAAACTTTCTAATGCCTCTCCAAAATTTATTTTAGTTTTTGTCTTATCAACAGCAAAGTGTTTTTTTAATTTGGATATCGTGAGCAGGGTTGTCAAGTGATCGGTAATTGATGTGTCAATAACAGCTATAGTTGGCAAAAATTTTATTCTGTCAATTTTGATCATAAAATGGTCCAAGCAGTTAATACCTCTAGTCGGGATAGTATGACCAGCCAATATTCCATATGAAGATAATGTGTCTAGATATAGAGTTCTGTTCCTTTTCTCTTGGTGTGACTCAGTTTGCTTCGTTGCAATATTAATGTTAATGTCACCAGCGATTATTATTCCTTTTTTTGTTTGTAATGTTTCTATATGTGAACATAAAGAGTTCAGAAACATCTCTGGGTTTGAGTTTGATGGTGATCTATATATACAAAGGATTGTGTTGTTCAGTATATCAAGTTGAATACATGATCCGTGGGTTATTTTTCTTTCTTGCACTTTGTGTCGTAGTGTACTTTTTACATATACGACTACTCCATCGTTCTGGTTGAGTTGGTGTTTTGTAGAATAGGAATGGTAATTAGAGAGTATAGGTATAGGTTTGTTAGAGTCTAATCTACATTCAGTCAGAACAATCACATCCGTTTCAAATTTTAGCGTTGATAACGTAAGGAGAAAATCATCAAAATTACAATAAATGCTTCTAATATTTTGTGAAATGATTGTAAGATCATTCCTAGAGACATGTAAATGTCTGTCGAGGTCATCAGGGTCACATTCAAATGAGCGGGCTATTTCAAGATTGTCTATTTCATTCAGAGTATTTATTGTTTCACCCATGATTCAGGTTAATTTTTCGTTTGTACGTGGTATCTTGTCTAGTGACTTGTTTTTGAATCTGTCTCTGATATTTGCAACAGACAGTCAATGTTAAACGTGTGTATTTTAGTTTATGTACTGTTAGTAAGCTGTGTTTTGAATGTCGACTTTGAAGACGCACTTGTGTAATGTGTGGAGTGTTTATGTATAGTGTGTGTTTTGTATTTTGTTTGTAGGGTATGCATGAATCAGATGTAAAAATATTTCTGTGTATGAGTAGATCAACTTTAAAATGAGCGATATGACAAACCTTGAGGGCGGGTATAAAACCAATGTTAAACAATCCAAATAACCGGATTAATATTACAGTCTTGAGTTTTTTAAACAAATTAACACGAAACTCGTTACTCACTAAAGCTAGTCAGTCTCCTTGTAGGAGGAGCTGCACTTGGTCTTCACTTGTAATCGGGATAACTGCCGATTGTTCCGTTCTTCTGACATAGATTCTGCCATATGAGGTCCAACAAAATTGGTAGCCTTTGGATTTCTTAAGATCTCTTGCCAAATAGTGCAGTCGATTTCCTTTCGCTGTCAGATGTTCCGAGAGGAAAATTGGTGTGTCTTCATTAGTTCTCATTCCAAGATGTTTCGCACAAAGTTTCCCCCTGTTCTTCACATTGAATGATTTAGTCATCTTCAAAATATCATTTTTTACAAGGGTTGATGTGAGTTCTACAACAATGGGTGTATTTTTCTGGTTTGCGTTCCTTCCTCGCACTCTGTAGACGTCTTTAATATCAGATTTGCTTATTTTACAATTTATAGATTCCGTTAGTTTTATGGTCATATCAATCAAGTCCTGTTTCTCTTCCCTGTCCTTTTTGGGTACATTTTTAATCTCCAAATGAGTCTTTCTGCTACCAGATTGCAAATCCTCAACCTTGCTTTCCAAATAAATAATATATTGACGGTCTTCTTTAACCTGACTCTCTAGAGAAATTATTTTGTTTTTAAATTCTTCATTTTGCAATGTCAGATTTATTATCGCACTCTCAATGCTAAGGTTGGTGTCTCGAATATCTTTTAAGGCAGATTTAAGTTCTCCGAGCTCATCTTTCTGAGAGTTAGAAAAGTAAGTCATTAGCTTTCTCATCTCTTCTCTGAATTCCCTCATTTGATCATTTTCGAGCCTATGTGGACGTTGTGATACATAGTCAGGGGAAGATTGATTAACATCCTCTGCCTCCGAAAGACAAATTGACATATCCGGGTCAGAAACAATTTCACTAGGCTTTTTATTCATAGTGTATTATGATTTTAGATATAGGTAGATAGCAAAATTTGGAATATATTTGTACCTGTTCTTGTCGTAGCACTTGGACCAACACCTTATTTACAACCGCTAATCGCTTCCGCTCGTAAGTTGGGGCAAGCGACGAGTGACTCGGCGCAGCGCGATGTTTGTAGTAGTCGACAGCACTATGTTTGTCCTTCCGTTGTTGTCCTCTTCTCACCTGCACTCGCGCGCACGCTAACTCTTGTGTTTTATGCGAGCCTGGTAGCCGCCGATTTAAATATTAGAGATTTTTGAATAATTTAAATATATTTTAAATTGAAAGAAATACAGAGCACACGTCTTAACACTTTAGTGGTCAGTGAAGGAATATTTTGATGATTAATTATAAATGTCTGTTTTCCCCTATCTTCTACATTGCTGTACCTGTCAAGGTGCATGTGAATTGTAGTACATATTTAAGATGTTAGGTCACATGTCATGCAATTAAATGAAATAGATAAATAAAGACTTGAAACATTAAAAACTTTGGTTCAGAAGCTGCTACACCAGAGGTCGCGGGTTTGAATCCCACCTAATACTTACCTAGACCGAATATTTTCACTGATATTTTTAAGTTTAGAATTTGAGTAGGTTTATCTGTTATTCTCTGATTCCCATTGTAAAAGCGTTGTGTTGAATTTATTCATTTATTTAACAACTGGGTTTTATGCACCCTATCTGAACTAAAACTTTATAGAAATCAACAAAAAACCTTCCACTAGCTTAAATTGACAATTCCCACAAACAGAATTTACTCAATTCAAGTGAAATTAATAACACTGCAATCATTTTAACAACATAATTCTCTACTTACATCATAAAATATTATAATTATCGATATCATAATGAAGCACGACAGTATTTAAATTTATATTCAAAACATTTATCTGTATAGAAAAACGGCGTGCTGACGTATTTATTAAATTGAAGTAATAATTTAAACGTGTTGTATAACAGTTCACATGAACGAATTTCAATAGCGGAAACAATTAAGCACAGCGTGGGACGTTATCATCCTGCTAAGCAGAGCTTGTACTATGGGTCAAACCACCATTCACAAACGCTCATCAAAGTTGAGCAGTTCTTACAAGTATAGCTGTCAATTGCAGTTCTACAGACAATTTACGGGAAGGCTAACAAATACTCAAACTCCCAACATATTTCCAAACACTATGATATTCGTCACATTAATGTTTGCTGGGTGGGTTTCGAACCGACGGCCTTGTGCTATAAAAGGAGCTTTCTCTCTCACAACTGCAACAATTCTTACTTTCACGACCATATCCCATACGGGTAGTGAGAAGCACTCTGGTTATTCCCATCATGGTGAACGAAATATTCAAAAACCCACATTTCACTGAGCAAGCTTGCCGCCGTCTTCCAGGCTGATCGGGTTTTATATTTTTTTTCCATCACCAGGGAGTTAGCTGCGAATAGTACAATGAACGCAAAGTAGGTGTTAGCTAGATTTGAACTCTGGGCCACCCAGGATTCAAGTCAGAGTGTTAAACCATTTGAAATCAAAATCGATTGGTTAAATAGACCTGTTACCTTTGTACTTTTAAATCGTCAAATCTAATTAACTAACAAAGCATATTTAACAATAGACATGAATACTTATAATATTCAATGTAAACAATGAATATACTGTACCTAAATAAGTGTGACTACTACTGAAAGTTGTTTCTGTACTGAGCAGAACCGGCAAGAAACACAACAGTTCCTCTTTTCAACTGTTTCTATTTTTTACAATTAAAGTTGTTAGTATATTACAACATGAGCTTAGAACAAGATAGCATCCATAACTTATGAAAAGTATAACACAGTAAAACTTTTAAGTAAGTAAGTAAAACGCACGTCTCCCATCGACAATAATGAAACGCACCAAAGGTAGGGAACCAGTTTTAAAACGTACGTTCGAAAGCTCACGACCGAAAAATAACAAAATCACGTAGGTACCAGGTGCACTAATTCCCATTTACATCGATGGTGTCGGCGACACTGCACTCCCCTCTCGAATTAACTCCTGCCATCGATATGTCCACAGGGAGGGCCGATCCCTCTGACGTCGTTATGAGGGTATATCGGCCGTTATTCAGTCTCCGCTCAAAGAGGTTACGAGGTGATACGTTACTTAGAAAGATGGATAACACCACTCACCTCTCATTATTAGATGCTTTTATAACAAGACAGATAGCTTATTAAAATGTTGAATTATTTTAAGTAAAATATATTTTTGTATATTTATACAGTCGGAACAGCTAGTTTATAGCTGTCCCGGCAGACTTCGTACTGCTGTCAAACATTCAGTGTCACGTGACAGGTAGGAACAGTTGCTAAAAGAAAACTAAATTGTGGTTTGTCACTATATTTCTAGCATTTTCTCATGTTTACTCACCTTTTAAACCTTCCCTGGACCGTTACAAATATTTCAAAACCAAGATTAGCCGTTCCTGAGTTTTAGCGAGACTAACGAACAGCAATCCATTTTTATATAGATAGATACACAATCTACATTTTGCGTAGTCAAGTGAAATGCGTTGAAGTAGGTACGTGAATGTTATTATTAATTTTCTGCTCATTTGATGAAACTGACTTAACAGAAACTTTGTTGTTATGGAGCTTTTCGAATATTAAATTGTGTACCTACTCAGTTGGAAAGTTACTTTGATGTTGACTGGTGTAATACAAAAATGGCACATGCATAATCCCTCAATAGAATAGAAGAACTCTTTTTTTCTTACAGGTTGAGGAAGTGGATGTTTGAAAGCTCTTCTAATAAATAAATAAAGTAAGTAATACTACATTGCACAAATAATAAAACTAGAAAAAAAAAACAAGTAGAGAATCACTGAAAGAAAGATGTAACCATCTTGCACTTAGATAATATATAGATACTAACCCCCTTATTCATAAAAACATAAACAGCTCTTCAACAACACATTTACAACATTATTATAATTATTATAAAAAAAATAAGGATGCTTACAGCTTCGACTAAATGTTCACCAAAGTTGTCGTGTTCAAAGACTACTAAACACCGATGATGTATTCAGAAGTTCAATCTGCTCGAAACCGATGTTATATCAATGTTGCGTTGCATTTGCAGAAACAGCCATCTCAGGGTTTGCCCGGCCCTGCCTGTGTATTATTAAAGAGAAAGACTTACTTTTAAAAACTTTGAATAACATATTTCAAGATGTAACAAGATAAATAGTAGAAGATTTATTCGTTCACTCTTGCTTTAAAAACTTTGAGTCGTCGTAAAGCACAGATGTTATAGAACTTAAGTTTTTACGTTTCAAGTAGATATTATCATGATGTCTTGAAGAATATTTTTATGAAAATGTCCTAAAACAAGCTTTTCTGCATTTGTTCGCATCTCGTTTTGAGAGTAACAATAATATGTTGCTTTGTGAGATTGTTGTTTCTGTAAAATTTTAAAAAATGACCCATTTTATTATGTTTTGCAAATTAACAATCAGTACATTTCCTTGTCTTGTTGCTTGTAAAACAAGGACTGTCTTTAGGCAGTGAAGAAACGTCGAAACGACGCGACGTAATTTATTTTCCCGAACGCTGCTCAGCTAAGTTTGATTCAGCGTTACCTCTTCCTCTAAGTTGACTCTGCCTATTTGGGTCACCAAAAATAAGTTATAGTTAAAATGTGTTATGACATTATGTACTCGTGATTGTTACTCAAAATGTGATAATTATTATTTATTCATGGTCTTTCAAAATAAATAAGAGATAATTGTTTGATAAAGTTTATTATTATTAATTATTATTTATTTAAAACACAATTAAACGGGCTTAACCCAGTAACATAATTATGTAAATTAATAACTAGATTACAATACACATTTCTCAACATGTTGTAAAATTGATTGCGGACTGTCTGCAAAGTTGAAAAAGTTGTGTTGAAAGTTGCTTTTTATTGTAATTTAAATCATCTGGTAGGGAAATTTCACCAAAACACGGAATTCTACCACCGCCCGACAACATCAATACAACGCCGCGTCGCCGAAATATCTGGTACAACGTTCGCGGTTCTAGGCATCTCTTTGTCGCCGTAACTAGGGTGAAATCAGATTCAAAGCGCGAAACGCTACCCGAAACCAGCGGCATTCCGGGCGTCGCTAGAATTTTTACCCCTACGTAACATTTGATTAGTTCTCGTCAGACGCTGGCCGGGTAGGGCTGTTGCTCTTCAAATACACGCTACAAGAGATAGAAAGAATGAATGGAGGAGGTTTTATTTAGCCAACAGCAACATAACTCATACGCTTAGTCATATTCTACATCTGATAGACCAATGAAGAAAAGGTGTTGAGGGAATCATGATATTTGACTTCTTCGCATTATCTCCTATTTTCATTGGAAGCGGCTAACTCTCCGGTGATTGAAAACGCCGATGTAAAACCAAAGCAACCCGAATAACGGGAGTAGGCTCGCCCCATACCACGTTGGGTTCAAATTCCCTCGGCAAAATGTGGGCTTCTGAATGTTCCGTTCAACATGACGGCAACATCTGTCTGCCTCTGTCTCACCCTTTATGGATAGGGTCTTCACAGGGTCGTGAGGGTATTGATGTGATGTGTGGAACGTCTGTAACGATGGTAATGTCAAAAATTAGAAATGAAACGGATAGCAGTTTGGCCGGATACCGGATACCGGATATTCGGCCGACCAAGAGGCCGGATAGCCGAATATCCGGCGAAACTTAGCTGTTTGCGTAGGCGTCGCGCGAACGATCGGGTGTACTCGGTTCGATTCGGGTCCTTTCGTTGATGAGTGAAGTTAACAATTGTATCATTCATTTTATTATTGTGTCGATTGCATGCAGTGCAGGTGTAGCAGACGTGTGTCTGTGATCGTTTTAGGTTATAATTTATAAATAAGTTCATGTTCAACACCGGCTAAAAAGAGTAGAGGAGAGGAGACAGAGCCAGCCTTATCTTGCAAAGCTCATGACAATACTATTCGGCCGGATGTCTATCCGGCCGAGTAGTAGCTATCCGGTATTCGGCCGGATAGTATTATAGCGGCCGGATAGGCCGGATACCGGATAGTTACCGGATATCCGTTTCATCTCTATCAAAAATCGTTAATAATATCTTCAAATATCGAAGCCTTCATATCTATTCAAAAAACAGATGGCTGGCTATAATTTACGTGATGTTGCAGCATTGTTTGAGCTGTAACAAACTACTAATTCAGCTAATTGTTTTGTGTAAATATGTTGTTACGGCAGTAACACGGGCTATTTAATTTTCTCTTCGAACAACACATTGTGAAGTTATATGGCCAGTAAATAGGTAACGGTATTACATAATACTGGACAACAGTAACAACTAGCAATAATCTATAGGATGTTCACTTTAAGAATGCAGTATTTTTTAAATTTAATTCCGTTACACAAATAAAAACTCATGTACAAAACCGTTGCGTTTCAAAGAATGCGTTCAACTGGGCACTGTGAACTTGGCTTTTTAATAAGAAACGATTTGATTGGTTAGGGGCCAAGCTAGATCGAAGGACAAGAATGAAATCACTGCATTCTTAACGCGAACGGACTATAGTATCAAGAAAAATTTACGGTTTTTTCATTGACAAACAAACCAACTTGCGAACCCTGTCCTCTTCACCCACAGGAATGTCACGCGTCCCTCCGTCCTCGGTCAGCATGGTATAAATTCAATTCCTCTCCCAAACGCGGTTCTGACTGCCCTCTAGTACTGGGAATACGCTTTTCTGATACAAAGAGACAGTTCTGTGTCTTTCGAGCATTTAATCCCCTGTGTGGACAGATAACTGTATGAAATGGAATGTTGAACTGAGAGAACCAATATTCAAAATCTAAGCAAGACACTTGGTTGGAAGAAATTAATTTATGAAGTAAATTTTGTAAGTAATAGGTACTTTGCTATCCCCTGAATCAGTGGGTGGATATGGGGGAGGCCTCTGTTCACCTATGGACTATGGACGTCATGTGGCTGTTGATGATGATGATTTAACCATTTATGTACAAAAAGTACGAAAGGCGGATTTAATGCTGAAGGCATTATTCACCAGGCAAACATATACCATAGGACAAGGAAGAAGACTGTTGGTGGTGCAAAATATTGTATAGTTATCGTCATTTATATCTCTTCACTACTTTGATACTAAATGGAAACTGGTAGTTGATAACATCTGACATTAAAGTCCAAAATTAGTATAATTTCTTCATTACTTCTTTTATATTAGGTTTTGCACAGCTAAATCGTTATTCTGTAGCAATAAGTATCGCTGCGAAAAAATTGTCTGGAAGAAATCGCTTTGTTTCTAAAAGTCCGCCGAAATAGTACACGCATATCGGCATACAGCATATACGGTTATTCGCTTATTAAATGCACGTTTAACCTCGTGTACTAAAAACAACAAACCCTTTCTCTTCGCCATTTTTAAAGCTCACAACTCCAAAACAGATATGTCACAAGCCGCAAATCCTATTATGTCCCACAATGCATGTTTTATCTAGACGAAAGCGCAGCGCAGAACAATAGACCTCTTCTGCGGGGATCAGGCGGCAGTGGAATTGAAACCGAACTGTGTTGAAGAAAATTGCAGCATTCTTTTGGCTTTTACTTTGAGATTGTCTAAACAAAAAAGTTTCTTAGTTCATCTTTATGTACCTACTTACTTAAACATTATATCAATGTAATATTTATTCAAGAAAACAACTAAACATAGGTACAGTCTCAACAAAAACCACCTTTCGATGCCGTTGGTAGACTACCAATCATCATCGTCATCATCATATCAGCCGAATAACGCCCACTACTGGGCATAGACCTCTAGCAGGGATCTCCACAACGCTCTTGACCAGATCGTCGGTCCACCTTGACTACTAATAAGAACGCATTATATTGTAACAAGTCAGAGTCAGGTCAAGAGTACCTTTAACCGACAAGTATGTTTATTTATGGATTGAGAGTAAAAAAAGCGCAATATTTTCTCTTACCCTGTGAGGAAATACATAACATTGATCGACATTAAATTGATTAAATTGAATACTAGGTTTTTTTTTTCTGACCATGATTTCTAGTCTCACTCACCGTAATGGGATAACTGGTGGGTACGTCGTCACTGATCTATACTAAATTAGATTTCACAGTATATTTTCAGTTTTTGAAACAAACAACAACAAATTGAATGTGTTATTTTTAATCAAGTAATTTATTTAGTATTTGGACCTGGTCAGAGTGTAAAGCTTGTTTGAGTAAAAGGTAATGCTCATTGAAAACCTTCACGTACGAATTAAACGGCTCTTCACATAGATTTACAGATAAAGTTTGTTTCCAATAAAATGATGTTTTTGTGTTGCTTGGGACTGTGATAAATGCATCGATGTGCAACGAGTTTTGGGGAATAAATTCTGCACGCTTTTATGTAGTGTAGTTTTTTTGGTATTCGCAGAATTTCATCATCATCTCTCTCAGAATCAAATATTTTAAGTGATCAATTTACGTTTGGTTTTTGAATAAACGAATAATCTACTGAGTAGTTGTTTCTATTTCAAATTCATTTGAAAATGTTTTGGAAAGATATAACTCAATTTTCTCCGGCTTTTGAACAGTTTTGCAACATAACATACGCTCACGACTATATCACAAGCAGATATTCAGAGGCAATCCTATTCTAGCCATCATGGTGAACGGGACAATCAAAAACCCACATTTCGCCGACTGGATTCATACCCAACACAGTAAGGGGCCAGTCTACCACCATTATCCAGGTTGCTTGAGCTTTTTATCGGTGTTTTTCAACTTAGTACAGTTAGCCGCAAATAGTACAACGAATGCAAACTAATTTTAGTATCTCAGCCAGTCCTGAACTGCACACGGGACAACCAGAGTGTCAAACACTAATTACCCTAAATTTCATAGTGTTACAGCCAACTAACCCATTTTTTCCAGCTTTTTAAACAGGTTAGTATCTCCTCCTATTTACAAAGACCGGCCATAATCACTTAACGTGGAGGTTACCCTGGTTAGAATGCAAGCCGCATCGTGTCGTGTCCAGCTTATTTGTTCTGCTTCCAGCTTCCCGCTCTAATTAGCGGAATATATTCCCGCGGGAACCACGCTTTGCGGGGTAGCACACATCGTGCTAGTTAGCCAGTTGTTGACTGAATAAGTTAATAAATCTTACGTATTAATGCCAGTTATGAATCTTGATTATAAAGCAAGAATGCTGTTGCTTCTGATGAGGTTTAAGCCAATGAAATTTTAATAAAAAAAGAGGTAGATTGGTTTTGTCAGTACTGATGCGAAGTCGAAAATTGTCCCCTAACGTACGTATCTGTAATTTGACCGTGTATACAAAATAGTATGATTATTTACTAGAGCCTAAACGAGACAGATCCATGTTGAGCAGTATTATCTCAAACTGTCAACGCTTTGCTCAGGTGTTCGAAGTTCTGATTTCGGGTGCCACTTTTATAGCACGAGAACTACCACTTTTTTTATAAAATATCATTGGTTTTAGCAAAGGGATTCACAAGATGGAATGTATATACAGGGTAACTTGGCAAGATGTTACTAATAATAGTAAAATGCAATAGAGAATAAAAGCTAACTACTTCTTTATCTTTGAAGGTAGTGGTTTCATAAAATAACGCTTCAAAATACCTATCTTGAAATGGAATAAAGAAATTTGATACCCCTTGAAAAATGGAAAGACGAATAGGTACCGCCAAACTAATGTTGTCTTTACGTGTCATAATAGTTTACAACAGTGGCAACAAGTTATGAGCCACTAATAACTTAATATTACGTTATTAGCAGGGAGAAAGAGCGTCTTTGAACTAAATGGTTTAAAGCGCCATGCCACTGCCTTTTGGCCGCTTTCATTCTACGGCTTCCCGCAAACTATACCCGGTGAACAGTCCACCGGGTGGGACGCCTTTCTATGCTGCATCTTTTACTTCGTGGTCGGGACTCGACAAGCTTTCATCCCCAATCACATGGTTGTCGGTGCTTTCGAAAGAGATATTTCGGTGACATTGGTTCTTTTGCGGATCTCCTCATTGCAGATTGAGTCAATCAAAGAAAGCATAGCTCTTCATAGCGCACCGATGTCACAAACGCAACTCAAAGTTGAGCTTCCCGAAGTGTCGTCGTCACTTTCACTTCCATAGACATTTTACAGGATGGCATGAGTTTGACGGCTTGCTCAAAATTGATTGACGTTCTAAAAATTTGGGGAGTCAATACTTCGTGCTTATTTAAGAGGTCAACAGGCAAGGACCACGTCTCATTACCACAGTGTAATGTCTACCTATCCTTTGAATTTCTTTCTAAAAATTGTCTGCTCTTACTAGTTTTAAATTGAAAAGTATTGACAATGCTCGCTAACGCATTCCTCAGTAAACATTCTAGGTTAAAATTTCAAAATATTAAGACAGTGAGTTATTAATACAAATTACAGCCATATCTCTGCACAATTAACAAAATTAACCAAATCTGTTTAGTAATGAGCAACAGGGCTTAAAAATGGCGGGTCGCCTGGCACTTGGGGTATTCGAGGCAATATATTCGGCTGAGACCGTAACTTCGGCCGTTCGCTAACGGGATAAGTTATTGCGCTCGGAATATTCTCATTTATCGGCTAAATTCTAATTAGGTCTAGAAGCGATAGATGGCAAGCGAAAAATTCATTTTCGAGCTGAAGGATATTGTATTAACTCTGTACAATTTCGCAAGGAGCAAAATACTGAAAGGGGCAACGTCCACTCAACACACGCCATGAACCTTCACGTACGTAAGCGAAATCAGTTCTAGTTCATAACTGCATCGCATAGATTATTATTATTATTATTTATTTATTTATTATTCAAATCAACAAAGATAAAATATTAAATTAAAAGCCTCACAAACCACTTCCGCGGTTGACTGCGGTGAGCGTTCTGCGGTTGGATACATCCCCTTACGACTATATTCCCAAATGGGGACGTCAGAGGCACACTGATTGTTGCTGTCATCGTGAACGGAACATTCAGAAGCAAACATTTCGCCTAGGGTATTTGAACTCAATGTAGTAAGGGTAGAGCCCACCGCCTTTTTTCGGGTTGCTTTTTTTGGTGCATTTTACCACCGGAGAGTTAGCCGCACATTATACCATGAACACAAAGTAGGTGTTCCGCCCAGTCTTGAACTCAACTCAGTCTAAAAATAAAACTTTTCTACGTGAGAGACTTCTGACAATAACTTCAGTCCGAATCCTGACTTCGACCTGACGTACGAGTTACGAAGTTATCTCAGGGACGAGATCAAAATCAAGCCCATTGTAGAGGTTTGCTAATTTTTATTATGTATTGCCAACATTACAAGAAGTTTGTCCAAAAATTGTGTTGCAGTGCAGCTTGCCAACACAAGTCGTTAATAAAAGAGAGACAACTCCTAAAGACTGGCCGAACTTCGCAACAGTAACATATCCTAAGACTGACAAAACACCACTAATCCAGCCCATTGACTAAGTTCCCATGTCCCCGCGATAACGGGTCAGGGATTACTCCCATCGTGGACTTAGTAAAGGAAATGTTGAAATACTCTTATCAGCCTGTAATAAACTTGTCCGATTACAAAAAGGATACATAAGTGTGTTACCGAGCCTCGGGAGGTCCCAAGAGAGGGTTGTTAGGCTCGGGGTAGAAAAACATTGGTATCATAGGCAGTTAGTGTAGTACGAGCGTAATATGCTTGTATTTTAGGCTTTTTAAGCAGATGCGTTAGTTTCTAAGGCCAGATAACTGATAGATCTACAAATTGGTGATGTAAATAGGGTTTGTTAAAGTTTTGAAATTAAAAACTAATCAGTCATTTGAATTACATTTCACCTCGTCGTTTAATTTTTGTAATTGTTCTTTGGAAATTTATAGATTTTGATGCCATTTTCAAGAATCCTTTGAAATTACAAAAAAAAGGAACAGCACGGAAACCCCTATCCTATGGAAACACAAATGTAAGTCAATTCGGTTTTGTCTCTCCTTAAAAATGGTTTTAAATGACTTCTGGTGCTAGAACGTAAACGAAGACTTAAGTGACAGTGTCCAAGATGGTTCAAGTCTGGCTAGTGAATGCTTTATTTATTCTTTCTCGACTACTCAGATTAAAGCCTTTTAATACATAGGGTGAATCTCCAGTAGTGCGTTGCCTTGCGACGACGCAGCGCAAAATTAACCACTGTGTCGTTTCACATATATTTTAATGACATGACTATAATCAATAATATTTGAAAGATGAATAGATACGCTTTGTCAAAAATTGTCCGCTGGCGTACGTACCTATGATTTGACCGTGTGTACAAGATAGCATGATTATTGGCTAGAGCGTAAACAAGACAGATACATGTTGCGCAGTGTTGTCTCAAACTGTCAATTCTTTGCTCAGGTGGTCAAAAGTCCTGATTTCGGCAGCTACTTTTTTAGCACAACTAATCTATCTACGTATTTTTATTATAATATCATTGACCATAATGTTATACAAATGGAGCACCTCACTAATCGGGTCTCACCCTTAGTTAGCATTATAAGTCAATCATTATCTACTGACTGGCACACCAACAATGTAAGACTGCGGTGTGTCTAGACTTGTATTTTTACCGCTGACACGATGAGAAGAAAGCTTTTGCTCCCTGTACTTACGGCATAAAGGAAATACCTAGCCATTAGTTGCTATTAACTTATTAAGTAGTCGGATTACAAAAAGGAGAGGTACAGATAACGGGGTGTCGAGGCAAGAGCCGAGCGGAGGTTCTCCCAAGAGAGGGCCCTGAAGGCTTGAAGCACTGACTTATAACAGCCGGAAAAGGTTTCTATTTAGTGCTATAGAAATTTGTAAGTATACCTACTAGTAAAAGTAAAATAGAAAATACATCAAGTAATTATTACACGTATATTTTGTTTGTCATGTTACTGACAAAGGAATTGAGAGTTTTATTGCCAACAATAATTAGGACCACGTCTGAAAACAAGCTCGAAACATTTTTTTTTTTGACTGCATTATTTTACTATCTGAAATACAATTGCAGTAACTGGTTCAATTGGAGATCACGACAAGAAACAAGGGACAAGGAACTTGTTGCAGCATTACGTCGATTCAGTCATAATCCCGATCCTACTGCAATTAAGTCGCGTTTTTAGTATTTTGGGTAATGAAACCAAAGTCCAAATGATTTAATTACATAAATAAATAAAAATATCACTAGCGCCACCTAGCCCCAAACTAAGCAAATAAATGCTTGTGCTATACTAGACAACGGATCAACATACTTAAATACTTTGTATTTTTAAATAAAATGGGATCGAACCCGCGACAACTGGTGTACATCCCACTTCTGAAAAATTACATCAAATCGGTCGTCAACTTGAATTTAAACACGCACAGCACTCTCTGAGCTGATCGCTATTATACAGTACAAAAAGCTACTTGATGTTAAACATGCGTACAGTCAGTCTAGCTAAAAGGAGACAAAAGTCGATTCGGCAATAAAACTGGGCGGGCGGGCGTTCTGCCCAAAGGACAGCAGACCGATTAGGGCCCATATTCAGCACTATCTATCATTTCAATCACACATTAGGTC
The DNA here is from genome assembly GCA_950022985.1 of Udea ferrugalis. Classification (NCBI taxonomy): domain Eukaryota; kingdom Metazoa; phylum Arthropoda; class Insecta; order Lepidoptera; family Crambidae; genus Udea; species Udea ferrugalis. Next base: position 16,205,919 of record OX465531.1, on the reverse strand, counting down.
TACGGCTACCATTCCAAATAATATCACTGTAAAGTTGATTCTAGAAACATTTGTTCCCTATTATGTTATGTTTTGTGTAAACTGCCAACTAAAAGGTTTTTCATCATTTTAATTGTAGAGTGAAAAAGAGATTCACTTGATAAACAGTTGATGATCTTTTGTTTCAACTATGTTACCGAAACAACAGTGATTTTGGACTAGAACAATAAAATAAGACTAATTACATTATAATAGTCATATCAGTCTTTATCTAGACAATGTGTTTTCGGTTCAGCGTTATCTAGATGTTAAATCAATAACTGACTTTAAGTAAAAATAAGTCTTATGTTTTATGATCTGTCTTTTCACATATTAAATATTTTTTGTAAAAACTTTTAAATCAGTAGGAAGATTATTTAACAGCAAAAATATATCAGCGGGTAAAATACCAAAATGGCTCACGCTTATTATCTAACGAATGCATATTTGCTGATAAGTAGGTACACAATCTGACAAACTCAGCTCGATAGAGAATGAGCCCAGTTGGCTTTTTTTTTGCTATACCGTGACTAAAACAGAAAAGTATTAAGTGCGCGGACCGCGCAGTTGTTTGCGGTCTGCGGTCCGGCTTGGAATTGTACCTTAAGACAGATCATTCTTCTACACATTATACATGTAGTATTATCTCTATTTATAAAAATGGATTGCTGTTCGTTAGTCTCGCTAAAACTCGGGAAGGCTAGACCGATTTGACTAATTTTGGTTTTGAAATATTTGTAATGGTCGAGGGAAGGTTTAAAAGGTGGTTAATCATGAGAAAATGCTGGGAATATAGTAAAAAAATCAATTTTAGTTTTCTCTTAGTAAATGTTACTACCTGTCACGTGGCACTAAATGTTTGACAACAGAACGAAGTCTGTTGGGACAGCTAGTTATTATTTTAAATAACATATATAAATATATCAAAATTCGGGTAGGTACTTACGGGGCACGGCGACGGCCGGCTCAGTCAGGAACGTTAAGTATGAAGGGGTTTTTCAACGAATCTGCTCTTCACGCAGTTCCAACTTGCGCTCTTGTGTATTTTTCCTGGTACCGTACGTAAATCCGGGGTGATGACAAATCGCTGGCGTCTGATAAACAAATGCCGCTAAACATGTTAAGACCCGCCAGGTGGCGTTGGCTGAGTGAGGGAAAGTGCTTTAGAATGGAGCGGAATGGAAATTGTATACACTTTGGAAGGTAAGAGATAAACTGGCAATGAAACACAGGTATCAGGCAAGAAAGGGGTCGATACACGAAAACCCTGGATTTTTATGTAAAATCATCGTTGTCTGACTTTGATATAGTTGTTTTGAGTGAAACTTGGCTACGTCATGATATATTGGACTCTGAACTTTTTAGTAACAACTACTCTGTTTATAGACGAGATAGGGAATCCAGCGGATTTCATAGCAATAAATCGGGGGGCGGGGTTTTGATCGCTGTGTCAAACAAATATAATTCGTATCGTTTAACCAACTTTGAGAGTAAATGTGAGGATATTTGGGTGGGTGTTGACATACGTATAGATAACAAACCTGTTAGACTAAAGATTTGTGGCGTGTACCTCCCTCCCCCTATCCAGGAAAGTATACTGACAACTTTTATTAATAATACTTGTCGTGTTCTTGAACATAATAGTCCCTCTTTAATTCTGGGAGACTTTAATCTTAATAGTATTACATGGTCAAACTCGGACTCACTTTATTTAATAGGTAGTTCAAACGTTAACAGTAAATTGAATAACATTCTCCTAGATTTTTTCTCCTTTGCTGATTTAAAACAATTTAACAGTGTACGCAATCATAACAATAAAATGCTCGATTTGGTTCTATGCGACATTCCATTATCTGATTTAAAGCGCTGTGAAGTACCTCTTAGTAACATAGATTTATATCACCCTCCTTTACAATTTGCTTTACCCTGCAGTAGCTATACAAACAATTTACCCAGCGAAACAATTAATAAATATAATTTCTTTAAGGCTGACTATAATAATATAATTAACCGCTTGAATAAAATAGATTGGAACGAGGTTTTTTTTGGACTCAATAATGTTGATGATATGACAGCTGTCTTTTACAATGTGTTGCATGATATAATCTCATCCCATGTACCGAAATCCACCCCTCGTTCTCAAAAATATCCAATTTGGTTCAATAGAGATCTTAAACGCATCTTAAAAGAAAAAAATAAATATAGGACTTTATTTGTGAAATACAAAAACCCCTTAGATAAAATCTCGTACAATACACGGTTACTTTTTAAGTACATCTAAAAAAAAAATAGGGCTTTCTATACACGTTACTGAACATATTTCTGCTGTTAAAAATTCAAAAATCAAAATCCAAAAATTATCCATCAAAAATAGTAATTATTGGTTATATCCAGAACAGAGTCACACACACAAAGATGCGCACGCGTGTGTAAACTCGCTCGCTCTAAGCCACGTAAAACCTTAATGAAATGGATCGCGCATGCGCGTGTCTTGTGGCGCGGGGAAGTACCTACCTAGGACGTTCACCCCAAAGAGGCGCCGCGCCGCGCGGGAGTGGGAGCGCTCCCACTCCCGCGCGACCGGCCGGGCCAGCACGCACCGCACCGAAAAATAATAACAACAGTGCCAAATTGCAAGCGAACCGCGTGCGTGCGTTTATTTTGCGATTTCAGGCTATTGTCGAATACCTAGTTACCAGTTTTGAGTTATGTGAATGACGTCGTACCTGTGTTCTTTTAATGTGGTGAGAACAAGCGAGCCGCTTTAGGTTACAATAAAACAACAGTACCTACAATAGTAAATGCTCATCTACGTTTCAGTGAAGGTGGAATAACCACCGTATTTACAAAAGTTATGTGTTACAACGATCCAGGTAGATTCTTCAGGAATTAGGCGTGCAGTGGTGGGTCCTGTTATAGCCTGGCCTGCACACTCGCCTGAACTTACGCTAAAGGTGTTTTTGTGCAGTGAGAATAATCGGGTGTGATTAAAATGTAAAGTTAGTGTTTTGAACTCTTTAAACATCGCTTCTTTCACTGGAAAACAATTTAATGAAACGTACGCGTCACTGTGTTGATACGAGTAATGAAATGAAAGCTGCCATTTTGAAGGATAAATAAAATGCATGTAAGTTTGGAAATCAGCTGATAGATGCCTACACCAAAGTTACTTTTACTTGTTTTGGTCCCGAAATTTTTAGACGTTTCGTGAATAATTACTCGTTATTTGTAATATTCCCGTTTTACGTAATTGTTATCAAAAATAACAGCTGTAATGTAGATAGGCGGCAGGCGCGGCGGGAGCAAGCGAGAAAGAGAGAGAGAGGAGCTATCCCTCTTTCTCGCTTGCTCTCGTGGGTTGACCGAACATGAATGAACACTGATTCTACTAGGCCATGATTTGCGTGCAATTTTAGGATTTAAACAAACCTCAATATCTTGAAAACCTATGACATTTTTAAAATTATTTCTGCACTCTTAGTTTCAGTAACGGGTAGTGATAAGCCCATTAAATTTTTAGATATACTTAAAAAGTAGTGGTGTATACTTAAACAGAGGTCAATTAACATGGCTAAATCTTGTTACCAGTCATACATCTCGCTTATTGAAACATCAATTAAATCCAACCCTAAAGTTTTTTGGTCATTCATTAAACAGAAAAGAAATAACGTGAGCATTTATCCTTCAACGATGTTTTACAAAGATAAAACCAGCACTTCCAATGCTGAGGTTTGTAATCTCTTTGCATCTTGTTTTTCCGCTGTTTATGAAAATAACAAAAATAACAACGATAAGTTTGACATTTCTAATGAAACAAATTTCTCAGCTCCCTTGCATAATATTTCTGTTTCAAAAGAAGAAGTCAAGGGCGCCTTGAAGAAGCTGGATTGGAGGAAGGGTGCAGGCTCTGACGGTATCCCATCTTATTTTGTTTTAAAATGTGCTGATGCACTGGTCTCGCCTCTTTCGCTGATCTATAACAAGAGCCTCTCGACCGGTCAATTCCCATTGATATGGAAAGAGGCCATTGTTCTACCCCTGTTCAAGGATGGCTCTAAATCCGACGTGTCTAATTACAGACCAATCTCTATTCTTCCTGTTTTTGGTAAGGTTTTAGAGTCGCTTGTATATCCAATAATATACTGGCATATTAAACAGCTCCTTATACCTCAGCAGCATGGTTTTGTCAGTTCTCGTTCAACAACCACCAACTTGGTGAGTTATTTAACTGACCTAGTTTCAGCAGTTGATTCTCGTTGCTCTGCTGACGTCATCTATACAGACTTCAGCAAAGCCTTCGACAAGGTTGACCACACGATTCTTGTTTCAAAGCTGTCTTCTCAATATGGTTTTCATGGTAACTTTCTGAAGTGGTGTGCCTCGTATCTTACTAATCGCAAATTTAAAGTTGTAGTCAACGGTCGGTCCTCTGTCACATCTGACGTACTCTCTGGTGTTCCTCAAGGGTCCCACCTGGGACCTCTATTTTTCAACCTATTTATTAATGATGTGGCACAGTGTTTTAAGCACAGCAGCTTTTATTTGTATGCAGACGATTTAAAAATTGACAAGCATGTACAAGACATGTCAGACTGCACACGTCTACAGGAGGATTTGAATAGATTCTTAGACTGGTGCAAATGTAATCGTATGGTACTCAACATAAAAAAATGCAACTTTATTCGCTTTACAAGAAAGAAAGATCCGTTTAATTTTGTATACAGAATTGATAATCAAGTACTGGATGAAGTATCGGAAATTCGTGATTTGGGCATTTACTTTGATAAAAAACTAAGTTTTAATATTCATATAGATAAGTTAGTAAAAAAATGTTTTAAAATTCTAGGCTTTGTAATTAGGAACACTAAACCTTTTAAATGTTCCTTCAGTAAAATTCTGATTTATAATGCACTAATACGTTCCTCCTTAGAATATTGCAGTGTTGTATGGAGTCCTCGTTATGAAGTGCATATCAAACGCATTGAATCCATTCAAAAGAGGTTTTTATGGCATTTAACATTTCAACAAAACATGGCTAGAAATCTTATTTCTTATAATGATAGATTATGTTATTTCAATATTCAAGTTTTACAAAAACGAAGGCAAATGCACGATCACCTTTTTTTTATAAAATCATTAACGGCATTTTAGATTGTCCTTATCTGCTGAATAAAATCAACTTTAACGTACCACGTAAGATTGTCAGACGTACACGTTACAAATTATTTTCACCGAAGTCTTTCAAGTCTAATCTGGGGCATTTCTCAACAATTGATAGAATCCAAAGTAAGTTTGTTGGTAATGCTGCTTGTTCAGAGTTAGATATTAGTTCCAGGTTTCTAAAATTTAAGTCAGATTTACACAGCATCCTGAAATCTTGCTAGATTTCAGGACTATTTTGTATCTTTTTTCTTTCTTATCTAATTCTCCCCTGGGCGAGTAAATGGAGAAACAAAACTCTTATGCTTTGTTTGTTCATTTGTCCGCACATCGGAAGAAGGCACATAGTCTCATCCTAACTAAATTAAATTAAATGTTACAAGTAGATGCATGAAAGTATTCTTACTCATACTTCTTACAAATACTTGCAGCCGTGCGTCATGGTATGCCGGGCTGTTGAATTTCTTCAGTTGACTCTCACCTTAATGTCACGCGTGTCGATTCAATACCGACTGAGGATTTTTGACGAATTGCAGTGACCTGATGCGTGGCTGTCAGTACATTAATTAATTGATTTGTAACTTGTAATTTGATGCTGGAAATGCATCGCATAAAGCTTCGCATGCCGTGGCAGCCTTTAATTAAGTCAGCACTAAGAATTTGTCAACTCTGCGATAGTCTTAAGAATTGCGTAGTGTATGCCTTGTTGGTTGTCCAAATAAATAAATAAATAAAATAAATAAAATATTATGTCCTCTTTTTGAACAGTTAAAATAGCACAGACTGGTCACAGATGTTGCCTTTAATAAGCTTCGTAAACAGTTGTAAAAACACTCGTCTTGTTCAGAGTCTCAGTCTGAAGGCAGCGACGATGTATTCAATGATGAATTTCATATAAATTATTTTTTTTATTTTATTCGAACAAAGTACCTACTTCCTTACATAAACGAGTTCAACGTTCAACCAATAAATAAACAAACTCTTTAGCTTTAAAATATTCCTTTCTTCATTACACAAAATTACCAAAAATAGCGGATACAAATCCCAAAGATAAGCTGATCAGCAAATGATCCGTTACCTTGGCGACCAGCCCACAACCGAAGATAAAACTCCAGGTGTTAATTATTTCAGCCGCCCAGCACTAACAATACATTATAGCCAGCGAACGGAATAAGGGTAGTGATGTACAAGACTCGAGGCGTTAAACCCTATTTTTGAACCCTCGAGGCGGAATGGCCACGCTCGTTGAGCTCGGTAGGCTCCGAGTCTCGAGCCTAGGCGAGCCGCGAGCTCTCTGACCTATGGCTCGAGTCTTCAAAAGAGTTCGAGCCGTAAAAAGCTTGAGTCTTAAAATAAATGCAAGCCTTCAATAAAAGGTCAAGTTTACGACTTTACTATCCCCGTGACTTAGTTATAAATTAATTACGTAGTTAGTAGTGTTCAAAACTCAATTTTACGTAAATTATTATTATCAGGGTAAATTAGTAGAGCTAAAAATATTTGTAGGAAGTAATATAAGACACCAACCAAAAATTCTAAAAAACCGCGCGCTCAAAGGCTCGAGCTGTCAAAAAAACTCGAGCTTTCCTAAGGGTCGAGGTCTTTCAAAAAGGCTCGAGCTCTGCAAAAGACTCCCTAGTCGTCGAGCTCAATGCAAACGAGGCGAGCCCTGTAAACGACACCGAGTTTTAGGCAAAAGGACTCGGACGCCTCGAGCCTTGTACATCACTAAATAAGGGACGGCTTCTCGCCTCCCCCTTCCCCCTATCCGCTCCTAATTAAACGAGAATACAGAATTAACTTTTTCTCGGCACAATAAAATGGCCAATAAACCACGGGTCCGAACTGGGCTCACTCATGAAAGTTAATGCCGGCTTTATTGTCCAAGTACGGTGAAAACATTGTCTTGACAAATAGAAATGAGTTTGTGCGATCAATTGGGGTAATGATAACATCGCTGTCCCTTTTTATCTCAACTTGTGAGTGAGATCAATCTTTACAACTCATAAACATTAACCCCCTTATTCATAACAACTTAAACAGCTCTTATAGAACACGATAACTTTTGTATCGCTTTGTCACTGTCATTCTTGTTGCTGCCGCCATTTGCGAGTAAGTGACAGAACACGTCAATAGCTTAAACAATGCGATAGCGTTGCATTAGTTTTTATGAATAAGGGGGTAAGTCATCTACTTACAACCACAAGGTGCCATTTTGATAGCTCTTTTCATGCATGCATTGCATTTTCAGTATACGAAATTGGCTTTAACACTTGGAAAGGAGATTGCCCAACTCAATGGTCTGGTTTTGTCTCATGTCTTAAGTTGAAAATAATATCTTAATACCTTTATATTTCATGACTTCTCCTATTAGCATAAGCATTTAGTTGCTTAGTTTGGGGATAGATGGCGCTGTGTGGAATAATGTCCAGTGATCTGGTCATGCAAATGTTAATTTTAGGCAGGAGGCTAAAATACAGAACGGAATTGATGTGATTAGACATTGGCACAATGATCATTCAATTTTGTCACAACTAAGGTAAGACGATGTTAAACTTAACGCAACGCTTAACGACATCACCGCCATTAAAGCTCCATTACTCTTCAGTGGTAGATAGTTGGAGATAGGGTTGTACTTCGTCCATAATGTCAAGTCAGCTTGTTTACCAAAGGTCGCGAGTTCAATCTTTACACAGTTTGTGAACATATAGGGGTTTAAACTGTTCCCTACGTATTTCCAAAAAAAAACATTAATCTCAAACTCATAAGACTTTTGACATTTCACAATGTGGTTTTAGGCTATAAGTAATTTGATCTCCCACAACATACGCCTACAACAGTAACTGACTCAGACAAAATAGTCCGAAGGAAAAAAAATAGTATCAAAATGCCTTTACCTCCCACGTGTTATTCAACCAACTTCGGCAGTGGGCTGGCTGACCGCCGTAAACCGGATTATTTAGATTTTGGACGTTGGTGAAAATTGGTAGAGTTCAGTCCAGTGTTCGTTCTAGTGTCAAACTGGTACTAAGACCACCAGTGTTCGTTCTAGTGTCAAACTGGTACTAAGACCACTGTGTTGTTAGGCAACCTGGCTAGTAACAAAAGAAGTTACCGCCCTCTGATGATGCTTACTGATCAAATCATAAAATTATGCTTCTTGAGGTGACATGCAACTACCATTTAAACAATATAAATAACATGAATAGATCTCGCGGTAGACCTAGAATGCTTTGATGCGTGAGAGGGTGGAAAAGAAGTGGCCAGGCTTTTTCCCAGTAGTGGGACACAACAGGCTTATAATAAATAGCATAGGTATCGGTTATAAATAAGGTTATGTGGAGTAGGTAACTAATTAATTAAAAAAACATGAAACACAGGTTTATAAACTTTAAAACTAATTAAACGATCACTAAATTGAAAAGAACCCGGTAGGTATTTAATGCTTATCATAAAACATGTAATAAAAAAATCACGTCTTACTTTACAATTCTGCTAACGTGACCTTAGTAATTTATCCAAACGAACAGACTCAAAATCAACAACTTCAGTATTGAAGTAGAAACAGTACAATATTACGTGGTTATTTTAAAGTTTCTTCCCTCCCATAACATAAACAATTTACGTATCTGCTACTACGGAAAATTCAGTAATGTAAGAATCCATGACCTTGGTACGCAAAAACATAGGAGCAACTGAACATTACCATAATGTAAGTACTGTATCACTTTTTATAGCTCAGCACATGCGAGATACAAAAACTAGAGAAAGGAAATGTATGCAACCCAGTTGTGCTGTATAAAAGAATCAAATCTCGAGAACAGTAAGACAAAGTTTATTTGGGGAATATATTTTTACTCCAATATTATGTGACCTTAGAGTAGATTGGATTTGAATATTTTGGGGAAAGCGAGTTCTTGAGTGCAGACTGCATCTCGGCAAACGTAATATTGGAAACCATTACGTTTGAAATCTGAACATGTTGATTCAGACTTGCTTTTTTGATCAATCCAGTTTTTTTTTAATCTTCTGCTTAGTAGCTATAAGTACTTGAATATCCTCAAATGGTAATTATGCAGTGTTCAGTAGGCATCGAGAAACGACGAAACCTTGCAAGTGCCATGCAATAAAAGGAATGAATCGCATTGGATATTAAACCAGCGTTACAGTTATTTCATTCAATTCACTGTGATAGGTGTGGCCTGAGATTGAGTGAGGCGCATGAAGGTTCTTGTTTATTATTTGTTTATCTATGAAGCGTGCACATCGGGTTAGCAAAAATTTAAATAAATATTTTTATTTATCATTTACCACATGAACATGCAAAATGATAAATACACCGAATTATAAATGTATAATGTGACTCCACCACTAGCGTCGCAAGGTTGTTTCTACTGAGAAGACCCAGTTACTTAATCAGCAGTTCCTTTCTAATACAGTTTCAACTCATAAAAGTGAACAAATTAATGTTATTTGCTCCAACACCATCATTGGCACCGAAATTAAGTCCGAATCTAGAATAGATCGCTCAGTTTCCGATTAAGCTCAGAAGATATAACACAGGGCAAAATCTAAGTCCACACAGACATTACAGACGAGATAAAATTTTACAATATGCAATGAGGTCCGTGTAAGCCCGTCGATTCTCAGCCGAAGTCCAATCAGAGGGTAATCCAGCGGATACCTGGGTGAGATTATTCGCTTAGTATTACTATTTAGACTAGTGTCTGATATTTAAAATAGTGTAAGGCTTATTTGATTCAAAAACAATGTAAACGTAAGATTCGATTAAATTGTATATTTTTGTTGGAATTATCTTACTTATAAACATAAAGGATGGAAAAGGAGAGCATTAGCTTTCACTCGCGAAAATATGTAACGCTTTTGCTGACCAAGATAACCCCTAAAATTAAATGGTCTTTTTAAGTATGAAACCATTCATTATTTAGTAACTATGTTTTTACCCTTGAACTACGTTAAATTAATATTATTTATTATTCAGCCAGTAACTAATATATAGATAGAAATTCTTCCAGGTAAGTATGAAAAACACTAAAATAGTATTTGATTACATAAACCAACGTACAATTTAGGCGGTTTAATCGCTAGAGAGACTAATTTATTCAGCTCGTTAAGTTTAGTGTATTTTAAAGGTTTTTCCTTTGTTTTATTTCTTCATAAATACTGTCTTGTATTCATAAAAACTCGTGTAGCATCTTTTACATAACATCGGTTAAAGTCGATATCACACAAAATAGTGTAACTATACCTACCTTCATTTAGTTTTCAAGACGAAGAAGTGTGAACCTCATGTTTCCCAGCTGACCACACAACAGTAACAGGTAAATTATGGCTAAGTTACTTACCAGCAGAAACCTCATTTCACCCAAGCAGTGGTATTTAGTGTTTACTTTTTCGTAGAAAAACTATTTTAAGTACGAAATTACCGACATATTTTTATTTCATTTACTTTGATTGTTATTTGACTAGGTTAACAACCTGTTAATCTTGAAATTAGAATGTAGAAAGCCTGCATTAATGTTACTGAGTACACAGGAAATCTTGTTAGATGTCAATAAAAACCGAAAAGTTTTAGAGAATCAGACAAATCTCAACCAAACCTCTTGCTAGGCAAAAGATAGCTTTGATCCCATGTAAGCGTCCTCTTGAAATGTAACTTCGTTAGTACTATGTGGATATTAATTTGAGTTACAACCCAAGGAGATAGCTTTAGCAACGTTTAAGCGACTAAGAGCTCTTTGACTACGAGTATAGTGATATTTAAATTTCCTTAATAGCCCACGCGTGAAGTGTCATTACTCAAACGAAAAACAAATCGCATTTCAAAGGTTTCCCAGGGGTACTCTACAATTAGTAGCTAACTCTACAGTGATGGAAAACACTAATGAAAACACACGTAACACAGATAACCGCGGCAGGCTTACTCCTAACCACGTTAGGTACCAATTCGCAAGTGTGGACTTCTAAATGTTCCGTTCATCAATGACGGCAACAATCTGCATGCCCCTGACTACTGTTCGGTATATGGTCGTGAATGTATGTTATGTTATGATGGCATGTTATGTTAATGATGTAGTTCAAGGTTCCTTTTTTCTATATTTTTTTTCACATCTTTTTTAAGTCATCTTTCTGTACATATTCCTATCTTTGGAGTATATTTTTGACAAACACATTAGCTTCAACAATTGGATATCATTTCTGCCCACAAGTCTCCTACCTCTGTAGTGAAAAGGCCCGGTCGAAGGTCATATTTCCCGGGACAGGGTAAATATAGAGATCCCTGGGGAAGGACCCTCTATTGTATTCAGGAAACCAAAAGTGTGGGTACAGGAAAAACTTAAGAAAATAGCCCGACATTTAAACGGGGTCTTTCAAACTGTGAGGTAAGTCAGTGCATAAATATTGGTCACAAATAATAAAACAGGATAAAAATATTATTCTTATTATTTATTTATACTTTTTCAGAATGATACAGTAATATTCGCTCAAAATGAGTGATTTGTTATTATGTCCAATATCAGCGGTTGACTAGCGGTTAGCCACAGGTTTTGGCTTTTACAGGCTTATAGAACAATGGGGTGAGCGGAAAGGTCTACAGCCCTAATATGCCTTACGTACCTAAGGGTGCCCCTAGGGAGGGCGAGCTTTGGCCTAGGTCATTACAACCGCTGGGCCTAATTTTGAGAAGAAAATAAGTATGTTTTTCTTATGCCAAAAGGTGTATTGCTAGTTCGGATGAACGGGATTAACCCCTAGTAAGTGTGGGAATATTCCTTGTCTATTAATTACTAGCGACCCGCTCCCGCTTCGCACGAGTGCAATAGGATGTTATTAAACATATAACCTTCCTCTTGAATCACTCTATTAAAACCGCATTAAAATCCGTTGAGTAGTTTCAAAGATTTAAGCATACAAAGGGACATAGGGACAGAGAAAGCGACTTTGTTTTATACTATGTAGTGATAATGCGATAATCCTTGATAAATTACACTAGCCATATTGTAAATCTTTTATTTATTTATTTATTACAGTCATCTTAGACATAAATACAAATCACTTATAAGATTAAATTAAATAAATTATTAAAATAAAATGTCGGAACATGATATTTGCCAACACAAGAACAGATTAAAACAAAAATAGTAAATGAAGCGCATAATAAATATTCAAAAATCAAAAAAAAAAAATTAAAAGAACAGTGTTTTGTTTCGATGAAAAAACTATTAACTACGCTTCAAAATGAAATGTTTTCAGAAGTTCACATTTAGATTGCATTTTGCTCGCTTGCAGCAGACTGCTTGCGGCGGTTGGCATAATCCACCACAACCTCCAGGGTCTAATCTAGCTTTCGGAAGAACGACCTTTGGGTCGTTACCTTACAGCCGTCTATTATCGCCATTCGAACTTCGAAGGTCAGCCTCGAGGTTGAACACTTTTATTAGAAGAAATTGCTTGTGCCCATTCAGGTAGGTACTTGTGATTTTATTTACACATAAAATTGCTTACACTCGTAATAAAAGAAGGAGCACATAAATAGGCAACGATTGCTGTTGTTGAGCAACGAACACCCGTTTGGTAATGGAATGGATGACCACCCTGACCGAAATTTAGTGATCTATTTTCAGTACATCTCCATCCTGGCAGGCACGTTAAGCAGTTGGTTGAGTTAGAGGCCTTTGGGCAGCTTGCTAACATCTGACATTGAGGATTATCACTAACGTCACAACCATAAAAATATAGTAATATGTAGTATATACGAGATCCAGTAACAATGTTCTTGAACACACGTTGTACAATTTTTTTTTATAGCTCAGGCGCTCTTTTGACTACAATCTCACCTGATCGTAAGTGATGATGTGGTTTAAGGTGGTACATGCCACAAATGGCTGTTTACTCTCTTCTTGAAGATTTTAGAATAGAAACACCACACTTGCTAGAAAGCCTAACACCCTGATACTTACCCCAACACTATTAAAAGTGGAAATTCGTTTGATTTAAAATGAATCCTGAAGAAATGTCTTACGGGTTACCGACTTATACGTACAAGCGCTCACATCAACCTTTACATAGGGTCACTTTATGTTGCTGACCTAAGACCCATTTTGCAAAGCTTTTGTGAAGGTTGATGTGTGCGCCTCTGTATGGTACGTACTCGCACGGTCACAGAGCACTCGACCGCGAAGCCGACCGCACGCGCCGCAGTGAGTTGAAAAAACATTTTCACTCCAAGTGTTTGAAGTCGAGACTTGCGAAACTTGAAACGAGCGTGAGTTCTTTTTAGAGCACATTTCAAGATTTTATAGTCGAGTATTTTGAGCTGGGTCGTGATTTACTATGAACGTGGCTTGGTAGCGTTTAAACTTGTTTTGTTTTTAAAACATAAAATCTCATTAGTTAGATTTTTGCTAAAATTATGGTTACTTAATTTTGGTTCTGGAACCAAAATTAAGTAACTATAGGAGGTAGTTAGCGCCCATCCAGAACAAATATATTCGTGTAACAAACATTTTTCTTGAAAATATTTTGATGCATAACCACTTGATATTTGCAGAACACAAAAATGGGTTGAGCATGCCTTCACACTCATGCCGTCCCGTAAATTGTCTATACAACTGATAGTGACAGCTATAGTTGTAAGAGATGCTCAAATTTGATTCGCGTTTGTGAATTTATTTATTTATTCTTTAGTCATAATGAATTAGTACAAATGGCGGACTTAATGCCTATAAGGCATTCTCTACCAGTCAACCATGGAATGAAGTGAATGAATGCGGAATGGAATGAATGCGGCGGATGAGCCAGGTCTATGCTGACCGATGGCAAACACCCTTCTTGGAGAGGTGGGTAACAAACAAACCATTAGCAAACAATTAGTTAGGTTAACAAAACATTAACTTTACTGAAAGAATTTATAAGAACATTGTAACTAACTTACAAGCTTTATATGGACTCCTTGGCCTGTAATGAAATATTTATATTGTAAATAGAAATTTTATAGACACCGTCTTCAGTGAGGACATCAAAGTTGGTTTTTAATCATTGGCAATTTACTTCACGTAAGCCAGAAATACTCCAAGATCAATCAATTTAATTTTCTTGAGCGATATGGAGCCAAGTCTTCCGATTAATGATTCAAAGTTACGCTTGAAGGCAGACTTAGTCGACTTTTCAAAGAGGAATAAGTAATGAAGGTGGAAGTCCTAGGGCTCCAATCAAGAGAGTGGCGCTATCAATCAGTGCTGGTATTACTAAGGTTGCTACTTATATCTGGAATAAAATAAAATGACCATCATTGACATTTTAGATTGGTATTCTTGCTTTTCAAATATTTGCCGTGATGATCAATGCACTTTTGCATTCGGGAAAACCTGCTTTATAGCACTTTTTCCAATTCGCTCCTTAAATACAAAAGCCCCACAAGTCAAAAAAAGCTAATTATACAGGGGAGCCATTTGAAAAAAATATTTCAATAATTCATCAATTTTTGTTCAAACTATGTATATTTTGCTGATGTTTTTGGTATCAAAAGATGCGTAATCAAATTGTATATTCCTAATAAAGCAGTCTTAACCATAATATGGAATAAACTCTCGAAAAAACGCACTTAAGTTAGTTTTGTATATAAATTTTGACTCCGACAAAATTAAAATTTTAAAACGCAACCCACCATAATCCGAAAAATATGACTTTCATTTTCAGTTGACAGCTAACTAAAATGTCAATTTTACATAAAAATGGCACAAATGTTCTAATAACTACATAAATAAACTTCTTAAATGAAAACCATCACTAAAATCCAATCATGAGATCTTCAATTAGGTCTAAACTTAATTTTACCGTTATCAAAGTTTCACAAACGTCCACTAAAACCGCCATTACCTACTTAAATCGACATTATTCATCCGATTTCGGATTTTAAAAATATTACTTATTCATTATTTACCTAGGTAGACTTTACGAGAAGTTGACATTAAACGTTAACGTTTGTAAAATCCAGCGTAAGAGTTTTAAAATTGAAGTTAAAAACAAAACTATTTTAGACTGTGAAAAGCAAAAGTCATTAAACTCTGGCATAACAAGGCAATAACAATATTTTAAAAGCTCTCCAGCTAGAGTCTACTACTCATGAATCAGACAAACGAAATGAGGCTTCAGAACTCAGCAGATGACCATCGTTATCGGCAACTCAATAGACAAATATCAAAGTCCTTGACGAGCGACCTTCGCCAATTTATTCTATTGGGCAAAGCCAACTGACGAGGCTGAAAACTGAGGCAGGTAGCGAGTGTTTCTATGGACAGTTGTATTCCACGCAAACACCTGTTGAAAGCAAGGCTAAAGACCCTAGAGCCAAGCTAACCCGACACTATACCGAAGATATCCCGAACGTCAGCTTGTACGAGATCAGGATGGCTCTAAAGCAGCTTAAAAACAACAAGGCGGTGGGTGATGACGGAATCACAACAGAGCTTCTGAGAGCAGGCAGTCGGCCGATACTTAAGGTCCTCCAGACGCTCTTCAGCTCTGTCAACCTCAAGGGCAGAACGCCAAAAGCATGGGGGAGAAGCAATGTGATGCTGTTTCTCAAGAAAGATGACAAAACTCTGTTGAAGAACTACAAACCCATCTCGCTTCTGAGCCATATCTATGAGTTGATTTCGAGAGTCATTACGAATCGTCTCGCCCGCAGGTTTGACTGCGGGCGAGACTTCCAACCTGCCGAACAAGCCGGGTTTCGAAAAGGCTATAGTACCATAGACCACATTCATACGTTGGGACAAGTTATACAGAACACCGAAGAGTACAACTTGCCACTTTGCCTAGCGTTCGTGGACTATGAGAAGCCCTTTCGCTCGAAGGATTGCATCGTTGAAGTGGCAGTGGGCGGGACACATAGCGCGGAGAACCGATGGCCGTTGGGGCGGAAAGGTTCTGGAATGGCGACCGCGTACCGGACGATGTTCCGTGGGCAGGCCCTCCACAAGGTGGACCGACGATCTGTTCAGGGTCGCGGACTGCCGCTGGATGCGGACAGTGCAGGACCAATCGTTGTGGAGATCCTTAGAGAGGCCTATGCCAAACAAAGGGCGTCGTTCGGCTATGATGATGATGGAGAAAAATAAAATAGAATTGTTTATAATAGCTTTTCTTATTGATTTTTGTTTTGCCCATAATATCACGCTAAAAAGTACAAAATGTTATAGTTAAAACAACACCAAAACTAAATGTTGTGTTTAAATCTAAGCAATTTTTTATTCAAAAGATACCATATTTCTAAATGTCTTCAATTAACTGTAAAACAAAACTAACTCAATTCAAAATATGGTACTTTATTCTTGAAAAATAAAAAATAAAACAAATATTATACAGTGCAAAACTAACTCAATTCATAAAATGGTACTTTAATCTTGAGAAATATATAGAAGAAAATTTATTAAATAATGCAAAAGTAACTCAATTCAAAATGTGGCAGTATTGCATACAAAAATAAGAGGAATTATTTTAAATATTTTTTGCAAAACTAACTTATTTTGAAATATGGTACTATTGATTAAAAAAATAATAAGATACTTACGTGTAAGTTAAGTGCAATACGAATATATTTTTGAATGTGACGCTTTTGATTATATAATTTTATCTTAATTCACGTGCTCCGGTTGGAAGTCTGGTAGTAATTGGCATTGTGGTACTTTTGCACGAAACTCAATGGCAGAAACGGTATAAAACAAAACTAACGTATGAGCGTTAACGGGTATTTTTAATCGTAAAACAACGGCTGTCTTTGTGAAACTATAAACTTTTATCATTTAAGATGCGTTTTATACAATAAAAACCATTTTGATTTTTTTTGAAATGTGTGACTTTTGTATTTAAGGAGCGAATTGGAATGCAGAATCTCCTAAAACGAGGACCACGTAATTTATACTTCACGGTTGGAATTAAAATAAGTCCTTGGGTGCCAAATCAGGAATATATTGGTGGATAACCCGTTAATTCTACCATTTGACGCTCAAACATCGGGTTGTCTCATCCAAAACTCGACAGCTTGAGCTTGAAGAAATAACAATGGGTTGACAATCGGATCGGTTTTGTGTGTCAGGCCGAAATAACTTGGGGGACCCTTACTAAACTATTGTGCGACACGCCTCTCACGGTACGCCAAAATCTCGTGGCTAGATCTCATGGCTAGCCATAGCCAGTAGAGCATGTGGATGGCAAGTCCACCTCACTGCTACACCTCAGTTTTTTTGCTTTTAGCACTCAGATTGAAGATCTCGGTGCTAAAAGCAATTTCCATAAGACGCCATCTCAATAATTGAGAAAGATTATATTATTTTTAACCCAAATGTAATTCGTATTAGTTGTCTTTGCTGATCGTTTTCTACAAAACCAAATCAACAAAACCCAACAATAATCTACACTTGCGAATAACCCATTAACAACAAGTCGGCAACTACAAGTCAGTAAGATAACACAACAAGTGTACGATAGGGGAAACAAAAACGGAACTATAAGTGAATGTAAATCGCAGCATGCGGCCGGATACGGAGTTAGGAACTTTGAACCGGATCCCGGGTAGATATTCTGAGTTATGCCAATATCTCGCGGGCTTCTGCGCCACAGAGATGCGACTAAACATTTCGAGATAGGAAGGAAGAAGTTTCGGTGATTTGTTTCTGTGTCGTGTTATTCAAATGTGAAACGCTCTTACTAGTGTAGTAATCTCAGGTAGTTTAAGCGTGGCGTGAAAATGCACTACTCCAGGCTTTCAAAAAGAGATTAGTTACTTCATACTCTATTTGTCAAACCCATGTCTGGAACTCACGTTTTCCATCAGGCGGAGTAGGCTCATCTTGTGGACCTGTAAAAACAACAAAAGAGTAGCCTTTTTACTTCCCACTACTGCACAAGCATCAAATTCAACTATGAAGTGGGGGGAGTCTTATTCCAACACGTTTCCTCAGTACGAATTGTTAGAGAGGTTTAATGTTAGTAATAAACCTTGTGATCAGATTTTAGAACCCTTCCTTGAGGCTTGTGACTAGTCACTAATTGACGACTGACCATGTACATCTAGCCATGTGAGCCAAGACGAGCTTTTTGACGTGCTTACACGCTCATTTCAGAAAAATACGTCTCTCAATTGCGGTCGGATTGGTCACCCATGCCATTCTTAACCCAGCGGGTTTTGAGTCCAACGGCGATTGTTGCCAATCCACAGTCACATTGAGCCACTACTAAATTCCATCAAGATCAAGATCGAGTCCGTGACCTCTAGTGTTGGCGCCAACTTTTCAACCATTACACCAAATCCTTTGTTTGTCCATAGACTGTTGGGTCAATAAAATATTTGTCTTTCTTTGTTTATTTTTTACAAAACGGTCGTCGATTCGGTTTAACGTTTATGTAGCATCTCTGTGACGGTTTTTTCTCAGTTCGATCTCTAGGCGCTCTACACAGTGATCTAAGTTAAGCTCCGACGTTACACGAGATGCAGCTGCTGATCGGCGGTCATCACTTGTGCATGAACTCCCAGCCTCGAAAGTAGTTCAGTTTGATGCCTTGCTTGCAAAATTAAGTAGGATTTTATACGAGGGGATCGTTTAACCGATTGTTCTTCGTTATTTATTTAAGTTCAAGAAGTTTTCAGAAGGTCAGGGCCGGAATACCTTTCACCGACAAGTAGGTTTGTATGAAACGATGAGAGTGGAAAAAGCGCAAGATATGTGTGAGGATTGTGGCATGTGGAAAAATGTGGCGGCTGCCTACTTCGTGAGGATATACGCCATAGCGGTACGTTGTAAGGTACTATTCAGCTTGCCTTAAAACTAATTAGATACACTAAACGCACAATTTTAGTGTCATTATCAACCCTTATCGCGCATGAAATTCAAAGAACATTTTAACGCACAAAGTGATGAAAACACACGTATATTAACGTATACTCGTATAACCGTAGAGCTCTTGAACGCTACAAAAACATTTATCGACGATGTAAGCTTAAAAAGTCTGTCTAAATTTCGCAATTTTGAACAAAACGCAACCGAAACGTAAAAAACTGCAAAAATGTGTGAGATGATTTGAAGTCGCCAGATCGGCAATAAATCAAACTTTTAATACATTTTGCATACTAAATAGTTGTGAGGTCCGTCCGAGTCCATGCCGTTTGTGAAAATGTGAAATCGGCAAAGATCGCCGGAGTGTAGCAACACACTACACTGACTGATATTTTGTGATTTATTATTCAGGCATCCCTGTGCTTTGGAAGGCACGTTATACAGTTGGTCTATGTTAACGTCGCTACATGTCAGTCGTTAAGCTCAGTATGAGGCCTTGGGGCTTCTTGATAACATCTGACAGGAAGGTAGTGATAAACCATACCGCCATGTAACAATACACACTGAGCCCGCTTGTTGGACTGTGATTCGGCCTTTGTCCAGCAGTGGGACGTAAATAGGCAGTTTATGTTATGTTGTGCATACATTCATGTCACCAGTATACATGTAGCTCATGGTCAGCTATAAAGTCAAGAGTGTACGTTGAATATTTCTGAAAGTCGTTCATATGACCAAGTTTAAAACCCTTGCAATCATATAGACAGTTTTTACTAACTCATTACTTGCGTCGTTCACGAAAACACCTGTCATTACACTCACTCACAAACTCCCAGCTCCACTCAGCTTATCTCGAGCCGTTTCCGCAGAAGCAATAAAGCTGTGCCAACTTGTTTCATTAAAATCGTCACCATCAAAAGGCGCCTTTGCTCTTGCAAAGTGCGCTGTTAAACACAAGGGACGTTTACTATTTTAAGGTGCTGTCTCACCGAGCGTTCGCGTGTAATGTAACTGGAAAGGCGAGAAATGGGGTTAATTGAAAAAGATACTAGTTTCAACAAAAAGAGGAAGATGATACATTACGTTCATACTTCGCGAATTTGAAAACTGGCAGAATATGAATGACGTGCACGAAAACAAGTTGCTGTCATATTGGTTTTCAAATAGGTCCATTGGGTGGCCATTTTTGGTATGATCTTCCTCTTTTGGTATAATACCAATGCTATTTTCCAATCTTTCTGTCGTCCTGTCCTTTTCGCCGTGTAAATGTCGTCTCTCTCAGTCGTCTAAAGTCTAACGTCAAAAGGTATTTTTCCAGTAATGTCAAATTTCTCTCAGTCAGCCAGTCAGGTCGCGTCAAAAGAGGCTACACACCACGACATCAACATTAAAGATTCGACTTAGAGCATTGCATTACAATACTACTTCCCTGACTGACGAGCATTCGCGTATAATGTAACATTTAGTTTAGATTTAAATTTCGAACACTCACTATTGAGTTAGTTGAGTGATGTTACAAGTTGCATTGTAATGCTCGGTTCACTTAATTCACCGATGTAAGCTCGTTTTGTCTCATTACAAGGTGCGTATTGTAATGCTCGGTTCTTGTCCCTCACTGATGAAATGCTCAAATCTGTAGCGTTACATTATACGCAAATGCTCCCAGTGCGGGAGCACCTTTACTGTGTATTTTCTAGTTGGAATATATAATTATATTTTATGAAAGCGAGATGAAAGAGTTAGTGATTTGTTTAACCATAATGTCGCGAATTTTAACATGAAAAGGTGTAGAAAAGATTTTGCTATTGATTTCTATTACTAAATACAGTTATGCTCTTTTAGAAAATCTACTAGAATAAAGTTATATTTTATTGTGATTTCAAACGAAATAAGGTGAATACAAAAATATCGGACCGTGCTATTGAATCAAGAATCCTAGCTTCGCACTAGTTAATTCGGAATTTATTATTTTGTTTTGTTGTGAATCACCCTGGAATCCACGTTTTGACATATTGACTTAAAATTTTGTAAAAGCGATGGGATGAGAAGTAGGTCCTAAGACTTTTAAGTCAACATTGAATTTAGGGGATTGCGTTTGCTACTTGGCTACCGAAATAATAATGTCTCGCTTGCTTGCGTTCTGTCATATTTCCTTTGCTTGTAGGTTGTGTGGGAAAGATAGCATTTAGCTTTAATACGGCCTAATTTTACATAAATCTTTGTTTTGTGTGCAATTAATATTTTTTAACATATATGATTTGTTGTTATAAATGCTAATGTAGACTATTCCTAAAGAAAATGCCTCAGACTATTCAAAAGCGGTATTTTGATTTTCAACCTTCACTATGCACAAGTATCCAACTTTGCAGCGACGCCAGAGGTCTTCGGTCTGGGTAGGTTGATAACAACGTGTCCTTAAAGTTCTTTATTCCAAAGTGTTTGAGTAGACAGTGTGGCATTTAAGCCCCAAGAAATACTTATGAAATTTCTAAGTTTTAAACTTAATAAACTTATAAATGGGTACACTTCACTTAGCCGTGAGTGCTCTGCTGCTCATGTAATCAGAGTAAATAGCTTTCATGGAACGCATAGATACGAAAATGGAGATGTGGTTTGCCCATTTACTAGTCTTAAAAAGCGTGATAGATTCGCAAAAAGCACCCAGATAATATTATAGATGCTGAAATATTCAAATTTGGAAGTAAACACAATAGCAGTCTACGGTCAATGAACCTTCAAAATAAAAAAATATGAGATCAAAAATCAAATGCATTGCTTTAGCCCCAAAGGGCAGTTTACCCTTGTGTTGTATGATTTTGAAACAACGAATAATCGTTGTTGTAGTACGAGTATGAGCTCGTACTATAACAATTCAGACCCCGTACAAAATAGTAACCACTAAAATGGAGCTTACGAACCCACGAGTCCTAGCCCACGTAACCACAGTGCTAAACGGCTCATCAAATACCTACATAAAACTCTCGAAATAATGTTTTATTTTTTGTGTCTAAAGGAAAAACAAACGATTCTCCATTCTACCATTATTTGAAAGTTCTTAATTATACTCACGTGCTTTTGGCACGCAAAACTTTGACGTAGCTCTAAAAATACACTGTTAAAAGGTTTTGTTTGTTAAAAATATAACAGGCATTTCAGGCCCTGAAGCTTTCAGCGTGAAGCTTCTAAAATAGGGGTTCCTCGAATAACTTCCTTTAATGCGATGAAAACGAGCTGACCGCGAGAACTCGAGGTATTACAAAAAAGCTAGGCTCCTGATGCTCACGAGATGCCTTTGTCTTGTCTGTGTTGTTAAATATTTTCATCAGACTTTTTGGTTCGATTTTCAATAATAAGTTCTTTATTCAAAAACAGGCTGCTCACATCAAAATTCTAGCAACGTTAGCCTTTACTTTGCTTTTTGAAGCGAGGAGATTTTTGCATAAATACAACACAAGATACATAACTGCCTAAATGCGCCCTGATGCCTAAATACGTCCTGTGCCCAGGAGTGTGTGTGTGTGTGTGAGAGGACATTTAGCGACTATCTGCGACCAACTTTAAAATGACTTCCGAAGCATGGAGATACATGTAGAAGCCAGGCCCAGCAGTGAGACGTATATTGGTCGTTTATGTTATACATAAACGGCTACTACTACTACTATACTTTATACGCCCCACTGCTGGGCACAGGCCTCATCTCAACTATGAGGTGGGACGAGGCATACTCCAACACGCGGGCTCAGTGCGGATTGTTGGAGTGGTGGTTAGTGAGCAACCTCAATGTCAGATGTCATCAAGCCGCCCTAAGGCCCCTGACTAGGCTTAACGACTGGCATCTAACGACTTCAACCAGGACCAACAGGCCTGAAATAAACATCACTAAATTTCGGTCGGTGTGGTCACCCGTCCCCTTTTCCCAGCCGGCGTGTGTTGCTTTACGACAGCGATCGTCGCCGATCACTGTCACAACTACGCCACGGGCACCTCCCTTTATGTTATGTATGTAAGTAATAATAATTGTTATGTAAGTAGCAGGCAAACCAGTTGATGGTATAATAAAGCGTCAGTGAAACTTCCCACGCGTTAACTCACTCATAAGAGCACGCAATGAATGAGTGTTATAATAAAAATATTTGCCTTTATGAACACTTTCCACTTTTGTTAGTTAATGGACCGTTCGCAGTAATTGGGTTTGATCACGCGCATTTAAAGAAGTTGTGAAAGTCGAGCGCCTTGTCAGCCGTAGTTAATTTAATAAATGTTGAATCGAAATTGTTAAAAGGATTTCTATTCGTGAATTAGGTACCTAATTCTTTCTTTAAAATTTTACAATCATATCATCAGGAATAGTTTTTTCATTACTCATACTCTGAAAGTAGGTCATTACTGACCTGAGAAGCGGGCTGAAAGTAGTACTTTTCATCCCTAGGGAGAATCACTTTCAACTGACAGCTGTCAAATTATTAAAAACAAAACTAGTTATTTTTCACATATCTATTGAACCATGTTCCAACTTTCTATATAGCCACGATGTAAAATTGAAATACTTAAAGTTAATTATGTATTGATTAGAGAATATTATATTTTTAAATATGTTTATTATAATTCAGATTCAACAATTTCTATAAAATAACTTAGGTTTGAGCAAAACATTTAGCATTTTTTTAATGATGAAAATAAAAAATAATGGCCGAATAGCGGGCTGGCCACAGAAAAAAAAACAAACAAAATAGGCGGGAAAGCGGCAATTCGATCTTCATTTATTTTTGTCATTTTTTCTTTAGCTAATTCATGTTTTTATTTTTACTTTCCTTGTATTCGTAATGAAAAGCACAGTGTTTACCTCGGGTTAAAGACTTATTTAGTCCCTCGAACTATTGGCGCCCTCACTTCGTTCCGGGCGCCAAACCCCGTCTCGGGACTAAATAAGTTACTTTCACCCCTAGGATAACAATGTACTATTTCATTGTACGGTCTGGGGGGCTAAAATAGCGACATTTGACGTTTCATATCTGAAACATAATATGAAACACTTTTTGAAATCGTAAAATGGCAACTTATTACGTGAATCATATTATGAACATATTATGATTCATATTTGTTTTTCATACAATTTGACAGTTTTGTATGGGAATTCGTAAAATGGTGCACTTCTAAACGTCAAATTGGAGGAATGTTAGATGTTTAGGGTCAGTTCGCCTGTTCGCGTCCACCACCTCGTTCGCGTCCATTTTACGGAAAATCCTCGAAATTAAGTAAACTAATACAACAGTTAAAAATACGTCACTAATGCTAATACTTCAAAGTTAAGTTCAAAGACACACGCACATAAGGACAAATAGTGTGCAGCGGCGCATTCGGATGTTTTTTATTGATTTATGTGAATTTTAAGCTACATTTTTAACGAATAAAATGAGGTAGACGCGAATTAAATACACCTTATTTAGAACTTAGCGTTTGCGTCCGCTATGGCCGCAAACTATACCTACAGGAGATAATCAGAAACCAAATTGGTGGACGCAATTTGGTTTATGATTATCTCTTTCTTGAATGCAATAAAATTAACTTGCTTGTAAAAATAATTTCAAATGTATTGTTCATAATTATGATACATTTTTAACTAAGACTACGGCTAATAATTATATTTTTAAATGAAATAAGTAATTCCTTTTATTATTTTTATTAGTCAAAACATTAATTAGGTGTTCGGTGACAAGAAATAATGATGAAGAGAGAACATAAACTGAAGACCATTTAAAGAAAGCGTAAAATGAAATGCGAAATGAAGAGACCTGATTACTGTTTATTCATTCAAAGACAGACCACTGGAGAACAGACACAGGTGGATTTATATGCTACACGGACGGATTCAGGAAATAATCAATCAAACTCTTGGTTGCTGGCGTGCACAGACGCACTATGTGATGATGGCTCGGCGATAAAGAGATCAGTACGCTTGGGCAGGCTGGCCAGCGTTCTTGAAACCAAAATGTATGCATTCTGGTTTGCGCTTACATAGCAGGCAAGCGTCACAACCATGTCACAAAAGTGACGGTCTACAGCGACAGCAAGGTAAGAGTAGCACTGCAAGCATTCAACAACCAGCGACAACATCAGCGATTGTCAAGGAATGCAAATCAGCGCTAGGGAGACTAGCTGGCAAAGCGGAAGTTAGATGTGCAAGGGTCCCCTGCCAAGAGTTAATGCTGGCAGTAAAGCAACAGATAAATTATTCCCGCGAAATGGGCTACAGTGGACGCTAATTGTCATTTCTGGAAAAATACCTAATTCTGTAATTTGTCTATTAAAAAAATGCAATGTTTCGAAAAAACTTTAATTTGATCCTAAAATAAACTAGAATATAATGGATACATAATATATATTTTTTATATAAATCAGTGCTGGAGCATTTTTTGATTCACTGTCAAATTTAGCAACTGCACTAAATGGACGCGAACAGACGAAATTACCTTACTAGGTGACAGCGCTGAGCTGTCAAATTCACATAGCAGTAAACATTATTTAATCGTTTTTAGGATAAATTTAAGTATTCGTAGTAAAATGTGTTACTGTGAATTATTATAATGACACCAAGAATACATAATAGTGACTATAAATTGAACCTATTTCCAAGACCGTGGTGGAAACGACACTAAAGGTTTATCACATTTTGAATGAAATTCCTGAGAACTTAGTTCATCACATTTACGTTAACTAGCTGTCTTCTGGTGAATATTCCAATATTATAGAGTAAATAAAAAACGTTTTCGTTATTATAATGTGTATTATTTAAAAAATGTGCGGCATTAAAACCTAAAAATCTGCTCCCAAATAAAGTCGTCTTGTACGCCATTGCCGAGCTTAGTTGCCGAGGCAGAAGTTTGGCAAATCACTCGGGCTTTGTTGTTACAGAGTCATGTCTTCTTGCAAGTATCTTCAATCTCAAGAACATGCCTAGCTAGCACCAATTTCTTGTCTTCATTCATCGTTACCGGTCGGAAAATGATTTTTATCACAAGTTTTCACGAACATTATTTACAATCTCGATTGACAGCTGTGACATTATTGTTCTTAGGCCACCTGTATTGCCAGACATAAAAATTGTAAATTAAAAACATTCTACAATTGTGATAAGAAATCACACAAATTCAATAATAAGCTACTTTTTAAGCCTTAAATTATTAGTTGTAATGATGAAAATATTTGTTTAATGAAAACCGTTGAGTTTACAATTATTAGGCGCGACACTATTTTTTTTGGTCATCAAACTATGTCTAAGAGTCCAAGCCATGAAATAAATTTAAAAAAGAAAAATATGTCTAAGATATGAAATGTCAAATAGGTGAAACACTTTTCATGTCGCCGTTTTACCGTTTTTAGCAATTCACCAGATGAAACGTCAGTTAGATGATTCATATATGAAACACCTAAAATGTTGCCGTTTTAGCCCCCCTGGTCTCTTTGAAGAAATCACATTTCTAAAATAGGATGATTTTGTGTGATTGTGTATCTACATTTTTTACTAGAAATCTAGTTTCGTATGTATCTAAAGGTAAGTAGATACTTACTGATTATAGCTTTATTTACAAACACCTTTCTCAAAATCAGAAGTTCAACCTTGAGCCAATATTTTGGAGTTTAGCTCAGCTGATATGAAACCTGTGCCCAGTAGCAAGACTCAAAGCTTATTTAGTTAAATTTATTTTGCAGTGTCAGAATATCAGCTTGCATTCGTCCGGTGGTAATTGTGTGGGCACAGGTAGCAATTACAGATACAAATCGTGACACACTTCGACGATAGATTCTGTCGTTGGTCACTGATTGATCGCTCTGTTAATGGCGATCGAACGTGATAGCAAATTAGCAACTAAGATAAGGTTAGGGCTGTCTCAAATGGACGCTGATATTTGGTTCAGTTTAAACAATTTCTTAACCTAAAACCCTTGAACGTTCCGAACGTAAAAAGTCCTTGCTATAAACCATTCATACCTAAAATTGAATCTTTAAAAAATACTGTTTAAAATTTACGTTACCTGCAAAGAGGAAATCGCAAACCAGTTACAGAAACACACAAATTTATTGCAGTTTTGGAGTGTGAGGTTTGCTTTCTGATGATTCATAATCAGGTAAAAATTTGAAGTCATCACAATCCATACCTAATGGATCTATAGTGTAGTGCTTTGGAGTGAAAATAAAAAAAACAACTCATTTAAAACTAAGTTACCTACATCAGTTTTGCGTTTCACGAAATTAAGCTAAGATCAAAGTACAAGATTTGAGAAAGGAAGCTTTCTTGTCACTTTGTTCCTGATCCACTTTGATTTTTTGACATAATGTGGTAAAGAATTTGCATGTTACTAAATGCGAGTAATTTTAAAGCCTTTTTCATTTTCTCACTCAAAAGTTAAGAGCCTAGGAATCTTCACTGGATTTGTATTTGTAATTTTCTATTGTATTTGTAAGGGGCTCGGGTTGGCTTAAGAGTTCAATATACATTTACTAATCTGGCCATTATAGGTATTTTACACTATTGACAGTACAATATGTATGTAGGTGATTCGGTAGCTTACCACAACGTTCGACACCATTTTCATCTTAATGACTGTGTTAGCATATTTGTCGAACAAGTTTTGTAGCAAGTCATCGTAGCAGTGTTTCAGATCGTAGCACGGCACCTCGTAGCACACGTAGCAGTCCCAATAACATATCGCGACACATTCGGCGATAGGTGCGGTGGGATCGGCCCCTGATTGATTGCCCCGTTTGCGAGGATCGGACGAGATAGCGGCGATCCATTGAGTAGGGCTGTTATGTTAAAAAATGTTTCTCCGAAGTAAAATTATATAAATGATTAGATCCTTAATTTATTCTGTAAGGCTGTTAGAAAAAAAATATACAAAGTAATTTTATTAAAACATGTAGAATGAGTGTTTACACAGCAGAACAAAGAATTTAGTACTTAAGATTGGTTGTGGGTATTGACGGTCGCTGTTTACATTTATTCTGTGTTAACCAGAATACTCGTATATAACGATTTCCAATGTAGCACCAGTTACACTTTTAGCCCTCATAATGATAATGAATAACAATTTTTACAAAGGTAGGAAATTAGCATTGTAGCTCAATAAACAAAACAAGCAACTCCTAGGAAACATCAATTTTGCTTGCTTGATACTGAAACACACATGCTTGCTTGGTATTGACACTGTGTGGTGGTAGTTCGTCAGCAAAACCAAATTTCACCATTTGCTTAGCAAAAATGTTGCTGAACATCATTTCTATCGCCAGGGAACTGATTTTTCTTGGCAACGAAGTGTAAATGAAAAAGTCAGGTGTCAAGTTTTCATTTCCTACGATGAAAAAACCTCGATAACTTGTCAATTAACTAGACAAGGGACAGCCCTACCGACAACCCATATCTGCAAATTTATTTGACATGAAACGTTTGCTGCATTCTTGACACATTCTTGTTACGACGAGAAGTTATTGGGAACGAATTATTTATCAGCATAAACGATATTTATTGCCTCAATTGGGGAAGGGAGGGAAAGGTTTTATGAAGAGTTGAGATGTGTGATAGATGTGTTATTGTTCATGTGGGTACAATTACAGCTTAAGAGAAAAACCTTTCCATTTGGTTTAGTAAGGGAACATTGCTCAGATAAGTGCTTTTCTTATCATTCAACTCTGGGATAATAACTGATTTGACAAATCAAAATGGTACCTATCTGTCTGTTCACATACCAAACAGCTGACAGCTTTTGAAGGCATTCGTTTGTCAAGATCATTAACACCTTCGCCGATGCTGCAAACTTTGCAGTTTGGTTCCAAAGACGTATCGTATTAATAAAGGAAACCGTAAACATAAAAACTTTGCCTGAAAAAAACTTTCAAACGTACGCATCTTATATGATAACGGGTAAAAATCCGTTTTAGCTAATACCAACTAACAAAGAGATCATGAGAAAACGCCACCAACAATATAAAAATACTTCCTGCAAGATAGTTCCAACCCGCAAATATCTTCGCCACGTATACTATTACAACGGTTGATCCAGTAAAAAATGCTACAGCCAACTTAACCCGTTCTATCAGATTGGCTCGATCGGCTCCTTGCCCCCTCCCACCCCCTTGTCTCTGCTGCAATGGCTGGCATATTTCACCTCACAGACGGATCATGGGTAGGGTTGCTGCTTATGATAAATATTTTACTCAAAAGGATAAGAAATAAGATGAAAAACACTTCATTGCTTCTTATTTCCTGACAATATTATAATGCGAAAACTTGTAAGTATGGATGTTACCTCTTTCAGGTAAAAACTACTGTTTGGATTTAACTGAAACTTCACAATAATATGAGCTTCAACTTATAAAACAATATAACATTAGGAAACAAAGTGAACGTGGACGAAGGGGCGGGCCGTCCGCTAGTAATAATATGAAAACAAAGTCATTCGTGTACAATTTCGGCGCACTTAGGACACATTTAACAAGTCTTTGATCAGCAGACTTGTAACTTGTGTCTTGGCGATTGTATGTACGTGACTGTGTTTCCTTGTCAGAACTTGCATGGCCGTAATTATGCGATAGCTTGTTTACAAACAAAATATAAAATAAGCTAGCTATAAAATAAGTGAGAGAGATGCACTTTTTGCTTTATATAGTTATTTATTCATAAAATGTTGAAGAATAGCAAACAACAAAGAAATATATATACCACATGTTATTATGGATAATGGCGAAAACACTGTGACTGTGAGATAGTGATGGTATTTTTATTGTGTTTCTCATTAATTTGTATTTTTCATTTGGTATGCAAAAAAAACTCTCTTCACTAGTTCTTTCGTGTGAACATAAAAATCACTGTCATAATGTAACTTTTCTTCATTGAACACAAAAAAGTGTAACGATCTATATTGAAAACTAGCTCACCCGGCGAACTTTGGTCCGCCTTAAGGGCAATAAATAAAAAAACTAAAAAAAAAGAAAGTATCCTATGTCCTTCTCCTGGCTCTAAACTACCTCCATGACAATTTTCAGCTACATCGGTTCAGCCGTTCTTGAGTTATAAGTGGAGTAACAAACACGACTTTCTTTTATATATATAGATTCGTGTTCAAGCCGAAATAAGAGATACAAAGATTGACATTCATGTTATTTGATTTGATTGTTATAAAAGGCAGTTTGAAGCCAGCCCTGAGACGCCACCTGGCGTTAATTAGGTGTCGTACAGCGCCGCCATGTTTAATCTCCCTCATGAGCTGCATCACTCAGGGAGACACATGTCGCACCACTCTGGGGTCTCCTGCCAGGATCACAACTCAACATTTAGGGGTCGTACTTTAAGGAGCCAATTTCAGTTATATTTACAGCTTTAACTATGAGTGCCTAGAGAAGAAATGTATTTTGAATTTTGTGAGCGGCTGGTTGTATTTGGATGATCTTGCTGGATCTCTCAACCTCTAGAAGGAGTCTTCATTCCAAACCTGTTTAAGTTATCTGTTAAATCTAGTTAAGTACTGCCTGAATTATATAATTAATAAAAATTCATTAATTCATTCAAACAACTTAACGTTTCTGTTCATGCCCCTCATATTATTACTATGGTGCATGTTTTCGGCATTCAATGCGCCGTAAACATTGAATTGTACATGCCTTATTGTTTAAATGTCTATTCGCTGTAGATATGTCATGTTGCGTGTAAAAAAGTTGATTTCATTTTATCTTAACTTAAATAAGTGCAATGAAAGCCTTGAAAGTGAGGTGACTTAGCTGGCGTGAAAAGACTCAGAACAGACAAGATTAGAAGCGGAAAAGAGAGAGGCTTTTGCCTAGCAGTGAGATCAAATCAGGTGATTCAGTTTTTTTACTTTATATTTTGAAATACCAACAGAAGTTTGACAGTACCTGATACTACTCTGCTTAGTTTAGAGCCAGGTGATTTTGATTTCACATGACGTGTCCTAAGCTATACAATGTCTAAACACAAAGGTGTTCAACCAGTCCTACACGTCAAGACATACGTAGCCGAAATTCGGACACTCACTGTGCGGTTGATGCACCAGTTCTAGATCGCTCAGCAAGCTATGTAGAGAGCTATGCTCGGAGTTTCTTCCTAAATTACATATTAGATAATGATAATGATGGTTCAACTGATTTGTATGTACTTCCAGTCCGTGAATTAATCCACCTCAGTAATCCAAGGAAATGTTTGACAAGCTATGCCTTGCACGGGATTTCGCACCCTAAAGTTTGAGTCTCTGAACATCCATATGGAGCAGTATTTGAAGACAAACTTTGATCGTGTACCTCTGAGTAGTTCGGTAGTGTAGCATAACACCAATATAGGTCGTCAACCTTAGATTAGTCGCGTTAACCGTGATACCACAGAGATATTTTGTTTTATTATTGATGATTAAACGAACTTACCTTAAGTGAAGTTCTATCATAATTATATGAGTCGCTGCATCCGAAGGGATTTTATCACAAGGTAGTACATTTCTTCATGTACTAGGCATCAACACGTTTTAGAGCTGGTATCACTGAAACAGAAAAAAAAACAAATTCCCTCCCTACGGTAGGTGCGTCGCTCTGACAGGTGACAAGTTCATCATTCTTTTAGAGACAGATTTCCCTAAAGTTACTCGGGTCAGTTACCAAAGGGTATGATGGTAACTATGGGTAGGGTGGGAGCTAAAATCCCTTCGGATGCAGCGACTCATATAATTATGATAGAACTTCACTTAAGGTAAGTTCGTTTAATCATCAATTATACTTCGTCGCTGCATCCTCGGGATTTTATCACAAGGTAGATGTTTAGAGGTCTAGGGAAATCAATATCAAGGATTTACTAAATTGAATTTGATACCAAATTTTATTTTCGATGTGAGATAGGTAACGTTTATTATAATTTTACCTGTTTACTATAAAAACGCAACAAAATTAAGGACCAATGACCAAAAGTCAAAAGATCATCGCAGCTTCAGTATTATGTTCCAAGATGAATATATATTAAAATAACTTCATGTTATAAATATGTTTTGCATAATAATTAATATTAATTAAGCAATGTTAATTAAAAAAACTTAATGGTAACTGTATGAACTTTGCTGTTACCACACGCAAGAACAGGTATACATATACCACCCAATAATAAAACCTAATTTACTCGAATATTTAATCCATACTAAATTCGGGATCAAAGAACGACGTCTATTGAAACAGGTTAGCAGCTTGAGCTGCAACTTTTCCGTTAATATTTTCGTAATAAATGTAAAGTAAGGTGGTACATAATTATATACAAGTACACTGGGCAGTGGTTTATTACAACAATTTAAATGCCCAGCATTGTATGTGCTCGTTGTGTGGGTGACACATAATTAGTCACCTAACTTAATTCAACTAAAGCTGTTGTTTGGAAAACCTATTCCCAAATAGAACCCAACGGCAGTGGGTACTAAAGTAAGTTAGTTAGTAACTTACTCTCCTAGTTTTTGCTAATAATATTTCTTAATGTAAGTATGTTGTCTACTGCACAGAGTAAGCAGACTTTAGAATCCGAAAGAATAATAAGCTAGGCATAATAAGCTTCAGTTTTTATTATTTTTCTTAAGAGTTTCTATGACTCTTATTGATTGAAGTGTCCTTCCAAGATAGAAACTACACATGACCTAGTCAATGCAGCTGGCCTATGTTTTTAATCTAATAACCTAACTGAGGTATTATTACTTAGGTAATTTATGCCACTCTGGTGAAAGCTGGGGCGTTTTGTAAGGATGAGACGTCTTACTATTCTTTATGACAATGTTTTCGTGAGTGGAAATCGTCTATTTTTAACTATCGCTATGCGAATAATATCCGTAACACTGTAAGTAGGTAGGTACCTACAGTTCCCTGTTGGGCTAACAGTTAAGGTTAGAATTGCATTAAGATATTCTACTGACTTCTCTCCTTAAATCTTCTTACTGTGAATTTCTTATTAAATGACTAATCTTGTTTGGCTTGGTACACTACTAAAGTGTAAACTAATAAAAAAGCTGTTGCTTATGCGAAGGTGTTATTTTTCATTAAATTATTGTGATTTCAGTCCTATTCTCACGAAAAACTTAACTTATAACCTATTGCGGTCATTTTAAAATGAAAGACCACGATGTCTTCTACTCGTGAGTGCGTATTCAAAAAATTCTTAATGGTAGGTCACCTACCTACATAATATCAAATACGAAAACTATTAAATTGTAATTTAGCATCTGATTGCAATTAATTTCTTAATCAACAAACCTTGCCAGATGCGAACAATAAAAGCTAAAACTACTTCCTATAAATTGGTAATCTGCAAATCATTACCAAACATTTTTGTCTTTAGGTATATGCTGTCAGAGTATCTGCAAATGACTAAATACTAGTCTTACTGAAATCGAGCCAAGATAAACATCTTTTTTCAATACATTTCCTGTATTCAGAAATGCGATCAATGTGAGATGGTATTAGTTCAATTTATAACTTTTAATCCCAAGTCAAAACCAGTCATGGCTTGGATATGGTTATCCATTATACCTATTGATTGATTTTGTTATTTCAAAAAATAACCACGGAATCGAGGTACTAAATCAAGTCTACATTACAAGTTGTGCCTATTGAACGGCTAAAACAGCAGTTATACTTTTAAAAATCATCTACTCAATCGTTAAATGACAAATTTAACGCTTGCTGAATTATGAGTAGTCACTAATGTTTGCTAAACGGCAAAAGTGTAGCATTTTGCATATAAAAGAAATCCGCGTGCGTAGCACACCACTCAACAACAAGTAAATCAATTAGATACATGTATGCATATACATTTAAAAGACGGCTGTGTTTATGTACTTACACCATTATTAAGTGTTGTTATTCAACTTGTTATTGTTAAACGCGTGGCTGCATTAAATACTTACTGTGTTAATTATTAGGTGGATTAGGTTTATCGCTTCATAAGAATAAACTATTAATAATAAAGAATTTAAGTGTCTCTTCAATTCATGTTGTTTCAAATGCTTTTGCTTATTTATTATATTAAAGTAAACTACTATATAAAAATAAGTCGGGTTTTCCTTTCTGACGCTATAACGCACAGACCGATTTCCACGGTATTGCATTCGTTAGAAGGGTCCCGCGCTCCGTGAGGTTGATAGCAAAGAAAATTCAGCAAAATTTCAACAGAAAAGCGGAAAAATCTTTTTTCACATACAGCTAAGGCCACGCGGACGAAGTCGCAGGCGGCTGCTAGTCATAGATAATTATTTCTTGAATAATAAAGGAAATTTTGGAAAACTTACATGGGTTCTCTGCCACCAGGTAAGGTTATCAAACCATCAGCAAGGTAAGATACAGAAAAATACTGGTAAGGCTAGGTTGTTTAATACGTACCTGACTTTTCATCATCACTATGAAAATACTGTTCAATTCATTTTATGTTTTATTTTATTTCATTTTATTTCATTTTATTTCATTTTATTTCATTTTATTTCATTTTATTTCATTTTATTTCATTTTATTTTATTTTATTTCATTTCATGGGCCATTCACGGATTGAATATAGGCCCTTAATTCAGATATTGCGATATCGTTACCGTCATGTTGACTCACGGCCAACTCCCAGGTTTGTTCCTTATGTACAGATCAAGCTATTAAGTCTCAAATTTGAGATAATTTTTCTGTATTTCTATGCCTTCGTGATGACTCGCGGCCAACCCCCAGGTTTTTATTATACCTTCGTGATGACTCTCGGCCAACCCCCAGGTTTTTACAATACCTTCGTGATGACTCTCGGCCAACCCCCAGGTTTTTAAGAAGTAAATAAATAAATAAAAAATAATTAGGCACCGGTACTCACCGGGATGGTTTTCGGCGTCGGCCTCTAATTACATAGCTAATTGAATACTTCATTCTCCTAAATCCGCATTGGATTGTCATTTTCTCATATGTTGTGAACTTCGTGGGCAGCAAGCCTACGTGAGTGGTTATCCCGTGGTAACACGGGTGTTAGCCTTCATCATATTATGAATATTGTAAACGGTAACCACGAAGTGGTATCAAATGTATTTAAATATAAATTTTATAGCAACTAGAGTAAGATATGATGTTAGCCATAGCTGTATAGCTACAAAAGCTGTGGCGTGGCTACTCAGATGTGTCTGTGTAGTAGCAAAATGAAACATTATTTCAATGTCAGGTACTTCCATTACTAAGACTTATTCTTAGTCGTTAGTTTTCAATTGAAATTACAATCTTATTCTAGAAGTTTTTAGGTACTAGTGTATATAGAAAGAAAGGTTTTTGTTATGCAAGGATAGCACAAAATAACTTACAGTTTGGTCTTCGATTTGATTTTCACCTTAAAATGCTTTCGAAACCACACTCGCGTTGTGGGCCTGGCCGTGCTCTCGTTACGGGACGTCCTCTTGGACAGGAATTAACAGGAACCTTTATTCTGCTTGGCTAATTTGTTGAAAATGCACCGACCAACTTGGTACGGGAAAAAACAGGATCTTCTTCTTCTGTTTGTCTCGTTTGTTGGAAACACACACTCAGTGTGCGTTTTATAGTAATCTCGTTACGGTGGGTCCATTTTGGACAGGCCTCAACAGGATCATAAACAGCTAAAATTAATGCCAACATTGATTAAGACCACTTCACGGTCTCATCATTGACGTGTTTTGTTAAATTTAAACATTGCATCGTCATGCTATTGCTTAGCTTTGTTTACAGTCATACGAAGATTCACTTTTAATCACGAGTTCTCTTATTAAAACATTTTGTGCAAGAAAATGTGGGTAGATTTTTATTGGGTGTACTACGCCATATCGAATGCCAATTGATCGATAGTCAAATGATCGACCACTATAAATCGAAAGGTTAAATCATCGAACGTTTAAAATATCGAATCGTCAAATGATCGAACGTTCATAATATCGAATTGTTAATAAATCGAAAGCTCACTACAACGAATGCTTAATTTATCGAACATTAATACGTTGCATAGTTTATCACATCTTTTTTTTTTCTTGGTTAAATCCTCATGGCTGTCCGGGGGCACGCGACGAGGTTATGTCGGACTCCTACCGACTAAAACCCACGGCACTCGACCGTGGCATCTTGGCGGCGAAGCTGGATCCTACCGTAAGTAATACTGCACCGCTCGGCCGCCAGTGCAAGCCCCTAATGGGGCCCCCTCAAACCGACCCCCCAAGAAAGGGGGGTGGCCAGGAAAGCGCCTGGAGTACACAGACACTTTCGCCGTCTCTGTGGACGCCGTGCAATGCAAGCCAGAGCACCCGCGCACTCCGGCCCGCTGGCAACCACTGTACCCTACTGGGCCAGCAACCACGAGCCACCCGAAAGGCGGCTCCGCTGCCGCAACCAGCGGTACGGCCAAGCCGGGCCGCGACGCACAGGGGGGATCAGCCTCGGATCACTGGCCCCCACCAACCGATTGTGCGCCGCGGCCTCCAACACGCGCCTCAGGGCGCTTGCAGGCCCCACTGGCCCCGCAATCCCACGTGTAGCCCTTGCTGGCTGCCGCGGGTGGGTGGCAAGTCCACCACACTGCCACTGGCTGAGTTCTCTTGGCTTCCCGGTGGTTCCGGTACAAAGCATCCTCGCCACGCCAAGGCGAGAACTCACCCCCTCATGAGTGCCAATTTTCATCCTTCACTACGCCAGCTTAATAGATGTTCCCGTTCAGGATGTGATAAAATATGCAACGTATTAATGTTCGATAAATTAAGCATTCGTTGTAGTGAGCTTTCGATTTATTAACAATTCGATATTATGAACGTTCGATCATTTGACGATTCGATATTTTGAACGTTCGATGATTTAACCTTTCGATTTATAGTGGTCGATCATTTGACTATCGATCAATTGGCATTCGATATGGCGTAGTACACCCATTTTTATTGTAGATCGTATTTAGTTATTGTTTAAAACGAAAGGTAAGTACGATCTTAACGTTGTATTTCATTTAGGATCTATCGATTTACACTACTACAACTATTGCAAGCACTTCAGCACTTAAAGAAACCGTTATATAAAAAATATAACGAGAGAGGGTGTGTCGATGCCCGAACACTAGAAACGAATGATGAACTTGTCACCTGTCAGAGCGACGCACCTACCGTAGGGAGGGAATTTGTTTTTTTTTCTGTTTCAGTGATACCAGCTCTAAAACGTGTTGATGCCTGGTACATGAAGAAATGTACTACCTTGTGATAAAATCCCGAGGATGCAGCGACGAAGTATAATTATGTATGGTTTATTATTATTTTGGTATGCTCCTTTGTGTAATACAACTAATTAAATATTTGCAACTAGTATTCATGTTATAGTGTTTTCTCGCCTTTACCTGTGGGTTGTGTGGAAGAGATTGCTTTTAGCAATAAGACCGCCGAAATTGTACATTGACTCTATTTGTTTTTTTGATTGTGAACTACTTCTTCTTGTTAGTGTGTAATAGAG
Organism: Udea ferrugalis; assembly: GCA_950022985.1. Lineage (NCBI taxonomy): Eukaryota > Metazoa > Arthropoda > Insecta > Lepidoptera > Crambidae > Udea > Udea ferrugalis. The sequence goes on along the minus strand of OX465531.1, from coordinate 16,168,390 downwards.
TGTTTCTTATCTTATCTTATATTTATGTTTAAACTACTTATGAGGTTAATTTATACTTTGACCTTGTGCACCGCTTTAGTTTATATTTCGGACCGTGTGGTTGACTGGTAGAGAATGTTTCTTAGCATTCAGTTTGTCATTTGTAGTTAGACCATGCAATTTGTAGTTTCAAAATTATTGTATTATCAAAATCATTATGTTTATTTATTTTTTAGTTTAAAATACGTAATACGTTTAATTGACAAAAAAAAGGCCTTCAGTAAAACTGAAATAAATATAAAATTTTGTTTTCCCAACAAGAAAATGATCGCCCTTTTCCTTATACTTCACCCTATTGTGTCCACACCACATCACTGTCATCAAACACAGCAATGATAGAAGAAAAATGTTAGTTCACTTAAGTCCAGCCAACAAAAGAACGACAAACCCCGGCCAGCGTGCTCGCGCGAGTCAACACGCCCGCGCGAGTCAACACGACCGCGCGAGTCAACACGACCAGCAAACATATAATTAAATTACTTTCCAACAATCCGCGGTATTGGCTCCGATTTTCAGAACGCCTTCACTCTACTCACTTGTTTGCTTCACTTTAGTTGACAAGTTTTCTACTGCCTAGAGTTATTGGTAGTTCTTATCTACTGTTCAATGAGACATACATCTAAAGTTATATAATAATAACCACAACTATCAATATTACTTTATGTATTCTTATCACTCAGTATATTCATTAAATTATGTATCACCCTCATATCTTTTTAACTATAGCAAGTTGCACAGCCCAAACTTCCTAAATTCTCTGTTATGCCTTGCGGTTGACTGGTAGAGAATGCCTCCAGGCATTAAGTCCGCCAATTGTACTTTTTTTCTTAATTTTGTGCAATAAAAAATAAATAAATATAATTGTACTGACGACCACCGTAAGGTTCATCCCTATTCAAATAACATTTGAAAATGAATACGTATCAGAACGTTACACAAACTCATTGATGTTTGTATCCTGCCGATCCTAACTTACGGTTCGCAAACATGGTCATTAACAAAACATCAGAAGTCCAAACTCAAGGTTTGCCAGAGAGCCATGGAGCGAAGCATTCTGGGTTGAGGCTTTCTGACCCAAAAAATAAACACATTATTCGCTCCAGAACAAGTATAGTAGACGTGGGCGAAAAATCTGCGAAGTTGAAGTGGGAGTGGGCAGGACACGTCATCCAAATGCATCCATGCAAATGGTCTCAAATCGTCACCCTTTGGCGGTGGCCTACAGACGGTTTTTGTTGCAGGGGAAGAGAAAACGTTGGAGTGATGATTTGAGACATTATGAGAAAAATTGGCAGAGCCTAGCACGGGTTCGAAATGTTTGGAAAGGATTGGGGGAGACTTTTGCCCAGCAGTGGGATGATGTAAGTTAAAAAAAAGATTTAGTAAACTTGGCTATGTCACAGTTATTATGTTATAGGTTTCGAAAGTGATGTCTAAAATGAAATTTCGAGATAAATAAAAAAAAGTACAACAGTATTTAGTATAACACCTCAAAGAGGCCTAAAAAAATACGTAAGTCATACTTTATTTCTAGTAGTACCAATCTATCTCTCAGAGATAACCCACAAAACTTTTCTTACGTCTTCTTACTGAACAATTTAAAGAAGTTCTTACAGCATTAATGCTGATCCAAATAAATCATTTCATATTCATAAATAGATAACTTTTTGAACTATAGATTCTTACATTCCATTAAGAATATAAATAAACACCTACGAGTATATCTCGTGCAAAAATATCGGGACGTGGGCGGGCATATATTTCCATGATCATAGTAAATTAATTACCCACGTCTTCCATCTCTCAATCCCGATGAGGTGCCCGTGGCGCAGTTGTGACAGTGATCGGCGACGATCGCTGTTGTGAAGCAACACACGCCGGGTCGGAAATGGGATTGGTGACCACCCCGACTAAAATTTAGTGATGTGTATTTCGGTCATCTCCGTGCTTCGGAAGATACGTTAAGCAGTTGGTCCCAACTGACGTCGTTAGATGTCAGTCGTTTAGCCTAGTCGAAGGCCTTAGGGCGGCTTGATAACATTAGACGTTAAGGTTGCTCACCAACCTTAAACCCACCCAACAATCCGCACTGAGCTTGCATGTTGGAGTATGGCTCAATCCACCTCATAGTTTAGGTGAGGCCTGTGTCCAGCAGTGGGACGTATTTAAATACTGTATGTTTCCTGAAGAATAAATAAATAGGCCGTTTATGTTATGTTATGTAATCTCTCAATCACTTGCAGAATGAGCATGTACTCATAAACTCATAAACAGACATGAGTGTCGCCCCACTGCCTTAAGCCCGCCTCGCCTAATTGAAACTTCAACGCGATAGGTTTTGCGTGAAACTTTTCCAATATCTATCTATTTGTCGCCAGTGAGGATTGTTCGCGAAATAAAACTTTGCTAATCAGGTTTAGGCATAGTGTCCCAACGAAATTGGGTTTTCAATTAAAAGCGAAAATGAATACGGAAGTAGATTGGGTAAACATGTGAATGTCTTTGGAAAATCAGACTCTGAACCTATCTGATTCGAGTTTTCTGACCCCCTTATTCATAAAAACCTAAACAACGTTAAGTATTGTATCACTTTGTCTTTTTCATTCTTGTTGCTGCCGCCATTTGCGAGTAAGTGGCAAAACACGTCAATTGCTTAAACTCTGCTTTAGCGTTGCATTCGTACCTATTTATGAATAAGGGGCTGTAAGTTTTGTTAAACATGTTTGTTTCATAAGGTGTGGCGTGGCCGTGGCGTAGTTGGGACACAGTGGATTGACTACGAGCACTGCAGGACAGCAACCCATGCCGGGTAAAAAATGGGAAAAACGAGAATTTGTATTGTATTTTTCGGGCATCTCCGTACTTTGAAAGGAACGTTAAACAGTTGGTCCCGGTTGACGTCGCTAGATTTCAGTCGTTAATAACATCTGACATTAAGGATGTTCACTAACCTTACACCCCTCCAACAATCCGCACTTAGCTCACGTGTTGTGGTATGATTTGTACAACCTCAAAGTTGAGGTGAGGTCTATACCCAGAAGTGAGACGCATAATGGCTATTGTATCAACTGTGCAAGTAGTCAAACCATCGATTTTCTCAGCCGTACTCATCTTCATAATTAAAAATACAATAACATCTATAATTTCTGAGTATTACTACGTAACCCTTGTTAGAAGTATAAGAGCCGCATTAGGTCAACTCCTGACCTAATTTTTCACGTCTGCATAATTTATCTTTTCGTTAATTACTACTTACTAATTATACTAGTTGTAATTTACAAGTTTCCAAACCGTTTAATAGATCAATTTGATGTTATTTCCTTAAATATAACTAACAATGCACAACAACTTTTTTACCTGCAGGAAGTCTGTAAGTGATCGCTAAAAACGCTTGAATTGTTTTTTTTTTGTTATATTAATTTTAAAAACCGAAACCATACATTTTTTGTAAAAAAATAGTTGTTAAAGATTTCAGCGTACATAGGGACAGAGAAAGCGACTCCGTTTTGTACTATGTAGTGGCGGCAGGCTCAGCTACGTTACCACGTTGGGTTCAAAACGTAAGCTTCTAAATGTTCCATTGACAATGACGGCAGAAATCAGTGTACCTCAGACCAGCCCGTTTGAGATATAGTATTGAGCGTAGGTATGTCATATTTTGGCATTTCTTTATTTACCTAAAAATACTGAAATACCTTTGAATATGAACCCCTGAAGCCTGAAGCTCTATTGACACTGCAGTAGATAGGTGACATCTCACATGTCGTTCAAAATGCGTTGTTAGTTTGTGCGTCACGTTTGACGGCTATATCCGCGTCCGGCGTGCGTCCGGCGTGCGTCCGGTTCGGCACCGGACACGGCCTGTTTGTACTGCGGAGCGCATTAGCGTGACGAAACAACAAATACTGGCTATACTTTGGCAGTTATAGATAGCTATTGTATTAGGTCGCCTACCTCTCTGCTCTATGAAACGCGATTTTAAATAATCTTATTTTTTTTTTGCAAAATATGCTGATATTTGATATTAACACAATATCACCACAAATAATATTTTTTCTGAAACATGGCGTCTTCTTTGCGTTCTTTTTCGTTCTTCTTTTGCGTTCGGACTGCTTAACCCATATTGTGTAAAGGCTTTCTGTGGCTAGCCTCATTACACGCAAGCAAAGCTGAGGGCACAGCTAGTTATCTATATACGAAACATAAACTACCCATACTTTTTACAGCTGGGGATAGGCCTTACCTCAACTATGAGGTGCCGTGAACCATACTCCAACAGCAGGCAAAGTGTGTACTGTTGGAAGGGTGTAAAGTTAGTGAGAATCCTTAATGTCAGATGTTATCAAACCGCCTTACGACTCAGGACTAGTCAGGTCTTACGCAACGCCTACAACTTGCGCTCAGCAACTGATATGACGTAGCGACGTCATCGGGACCAATAAAATACATGGTCACCCATCCCTTATCACACACAAAGAACGATCGTTGCCGATCCACTGTCACAACTGGGCACCTCACTTATTGGTATGAAAGTTAAAAATAGAAAAATCCAAAACAGCCTAAATGTTCACACAGTTCAAACAAACGAAGCGGTCATTGATACTCCTCAAATTATAATGAATCTTAAATAGCTTACAAAGAAAAAATCAACAGTATCAAATTGTGAAAGCGAGACTGTAACTTATTTGGAGCAACATAAAGAGCAACTCGGATGTATCAAAGGTCGGATTGTGGACCAAACGGTACAATGTAAATCGATCCACTCTTAATACAAAGGCATCGCTTGCCTGCCGAACCCTCCGCGACTGTAGCCTGGTACACGGCTTACAACGCCGCTTTTGTGGAGGCAAGGTGAATTGGCGTACAAAGTAAAAACGCGTTGGATTATTTGTTGAGGGATTTGGGATTTGAGTAATCCTGGGTTCTTTATAATGATATTAAAGAAAGGTTAATTGCTTTTAGAATCACAGAAATTTACTTATTCTTTCTTTATTGCATGAAAAGGACAAGAAAATTTATTTATTGAATAAACATTACAGAGAAAGAGCGTATTCCTGTGGTGTTGCAGTTGTCCATGGGCAGAGGTGATTAGGTTACTCTCTACCTCGTTTGCTCCCTATATCATAAAAAAATAGAAAATAAAAGTCACTATATTTTTTCTTGCTTTCTTTTAGAAAAATGGAATTAACTGGATTAAAACTAAATGCTGTTATCCGATTCATTGAACAATTAAAACACTACTCATAATAATATTATTTTGACATAACTCAGTTCACTTTGAAGATTTATATTTTCCGAAACTGTAATTATCTCTAGAGCTATGTCATGTTATAATTTTTGAATTACGTCAAAAGGCCATAGAAATTAATTGTAATTACAGTGAAAATGTGAAATAATTAAATGGAAACATTAACAGGTCGACGGCTAAGCGTTTAATTACAAATAACTTGCGTTTGAGGGTAGTCTTCACTTGGCAGAGCGATCAGCTGTGAATTAAGCGGAGATATTAAAAATTCCAATGTTATTTAGATTTAATTGTAGCTTGATTAATCAGGCAATTTTAAAGTTATTTAATTTTATGTTAAGGGAAAAGTTTGAATGATGTATAATATCATGACTTTTTTGTTTTATTCTTGGTAGGGCTGCGTAAATCGTTCCTATTAAGTTAAAGTTTGTTATCTGTATTTAGAACAACATTTTTCAGTTTGTTTTTGTTTTGCGTGTCGTATTTGCAGTCCCATAGCTGCAGTAAATTTTAAATCAAATTATTGTATTAGCTGTTTCGTTGTATGAATGAAATTTGCGATTAACATTTATTTGTGATAAAAAACTACTACCTGTTTAGGAGAAGAGGAACAATACTTAAAAATAACCCAAACATAGCAAAAGATACTAAAAGGACGTTTTTTCTGCCCATTACAGTCTATGCTATTGTTGCTTAATCACTTCCTCTGAAACATTTTGTTAAACGAATAGCCGGTGCGTGAGCACTTTCGGGTTAAAACTTGTTATAATTCCGATTACAAGGTTTGTTGTGGTTCGGTGGTCGATCACGTCCCGCTTTGGCAAATACGCGCGTGACTGTGACGTGACACTTCGTCTGCCACAGCATGCGAGGATGACAGTAACTTGGTTAGAAACCAACAAATTTTAAAACTTTTCTAGTATCTAATTAGCTATTTTAGAATTGGAACGCTCTCCCTGCGTCTGTGTTTTCGATACATATAACCTTGGTGTCTTCAAGGCAAGAGTGAATGAGATTTTTTTGGGGTATGCGTGTTCCACCTTCGCCCTCGTCAGCGCTTACTATTTTTAAATAAAAAAATCGGTCACGTAGCGAATCAGTAAAATTACTTACTTTAAACGCTTAAGAGCTTGTTGTTCGCGCACACCTCGCGAACTCACTGTGATATTGCCGCTATAAAATAATTGGCGCGAGCTAGCCGCGAGCTCGCTGCGCACTCGCAGGTGATCGCCTCAACAATTTCGAGAGCCTAATTCAAAGCGGGCTTAGCGGTGTGCTCACGGCTAGATCACTTTCCCGTGAAATCGCACAACATACGCTAGGTGTCTCTTAACAGACTTTTATGTTCTTGTTTTGTTTAATTGGACGTTTTTTTGTTTTAAAAATACCCAAATAGCTTCAAGTGTGACTATCTGAAGAGTTTCAATTTCTACGAAATCTAAACACCCTGGTAAGTATACCCTTTCAAACCAAAGAAGACTTTTCCAAATCAATCTAAGCGTCTTTGAGTAATCGGGAAACATACTCGTTCATAAAAAACATTCCGAAGAATAAAAAACCTTTGATTCTTTGAATCCGATTCAGAAGTGTGTGGCAATAATGTGTCATTATATCTGCCACAGCATGCGGAGATACCAGTAACAATACTCAGCTCAGACGGCTGTATTTGACGACGGTCTTTTGACAAACATGACCATCACACTTCCATTTTAGTTTGCTGATATTGCAAGTTCGTACCTACGTCTAATCCCAATCATAAAATTAATTACCTATTCAATATCAAAATATATAAAAAGCAAAATGACAAGTTAAACCTACAATCACATTAAAACATAGCTGATGATGCAATTGTTTTCAGAACCAAATTGTTACAGGATTTTGATGAGTATTTATTTATATGATATATCACAGTTTCGATTTCCGCCTACCCAGCCAAATTCGTTCCTAAACTGACCCCAGTTTCATTAAAGAATTTAGTTATTAAGAATTATTTATTGATAGGCTGGTTTATTCAATAGTTTATGAACTAAAAAATAACATTAGATAGGAAATACCCAGAGCTCCTAGTTAGTATTAGTCTAGATAATATTTTCTAGCAAAATACTTGTGCGGGGACCGAACCCGTCACCTTTCACTATAGTAGCCCATTTCTTTACTATTACTTTAAATCGACAACAAAATAGGAGAAGGGTAAATTCTACAACGAGCCACATTAAACACCGTTCTTATCCACACACAATTTCCTTACTGAATCCATTGTTTGTGTTGTCGTCACCCCTCGCAGGGGAAGCTGTATGATTTATAAATAGCGATCACTTCTGTTCGTGTCGTGACGAGGGGCGATTGGGCACGGGGTGTGCGCGTGCCCAGACACGTTATGGGATAGGTGATGATATAAACATGTATGATAAAATGAACATACATAACATACGCTCACTAAAAATAGGAAAACCAGAAAGAGATATTCGGCCTTGGCTTCAAGTGGTAATCGAAACCGCGTCCTTCGCAAACTGGGCGATTGCACTAACCATTGTGCTACCGAGGCCATTAAAAGACCGGCCGATTTTTTCTGGTATATTTTACCTGGCAGCTAGGTTTGTTTCACTAATGTTAAGGTATATTCCTCAAACAATGGAAAGAAACTCCTATTATCTTTATATTTACTATTCCAAAATTGAAGTCAGAGGCAAACTGATCGTTGTGGCGAACGGAACATTCGGAAGGCCACACTTACCTAAGCAAATTTGAAGTGAAAAAGCGAGCTAACCGCCTTCATCCGGGCTGTTTGGGTTCTTATCAGTGTTTGCCATCACTGAAGATTTAGCCGCAAATGGCCTGGCCGCAAATGGGTGTTCTGGCCTGATTTAAATTAGTGACACCGCGAGTTCCGAGCCAGAACACCTTACCAAACTAAATGCCTAAGCTGAGCAGCTAGTAATTTATGAGCTCACACTCAGAGGCATTTATTTTTAGTAAATTTCTACAAGTACGTGTGATAAGTCAATCAGAAAATGCAAATTAAAAAAGGTTAGTCTCTAATCACTAACCAGTTTGGAAGTTCTTTCCGTCGAGAAGAAAAGAAGAAACCCAATAGTTAAATAAGTATTCATTTTAACATAGTTTGTTCACAATTATTGAAGCCACAGAGTCTAGTCATACATAAAATGTAACAGAGGAGCAGATACTGACACATTTCAAAAAATGGTCAGACGTTCAGGTTGCCTCCTGCTAACTACTCTTCTACTCGTAGTATTACTGCTGGCTTTGTTAGAATCAACCACTAGTTTCTACCACCCTTAATCTGACCGTTTTAGCAATGCACTCACTTCAGCAAGTTTATTTCCCTAACAATAATAATTTTACTGTTTTATCTGCGCCCACAATAAAAGTTTAGCAACGAAACGACAACTGAACACTTTTTCCATTCTATCCAAAAAAACTTTCTTAGTTTGATCTATTTTTGTGTGACATTACAAAAATAGATCGAACTAAGAAAGTTTTTTTGTCATTCTATATTTTCATATATTATGGAAAAGCCTCTTTTCAGCTACCCACGGTCCACTACACTCAACAAGAGTATTATTTTTAGCTTTTTTCTTTCAGTTTCCGATGAGGGATTCAGTATCTGCAAAATGGTTGAGTGAAGCGATGCTAGGCCTACACATCAAGTTTGTCATGTGTTCTGCTAAGAGCTTTGTTTTTCCAATGATCTTTTTAAGGCATTTACTTACGAATATATCCATTGTAAAACTAACTATACTTCATTATTTAATATTTCAGTTTTGCGTCAAAAGTGATGAGGGTTAGAACCTCTTTTTAGAAATGAACTCACGTGTACTTTTGTCGTCCTAAATATTGTCTAGCTTAAGTGATTATATTTTTGTGTACGAACTAATTAATGAATAACTACCATTTTGAGGAAAGTTGATCCATAATTTTGTAAACCTAAAAACCTGAACTGCTGGCCCCTGAACCACTTACTTAGGTAAGTACTTCGTAGAAAACAATTTTCTAGTATAATATGTCATGCACATATTTTCTGCCTTTGGCTTCTGTTAGAGAGGGAAAAAGAAAGAGAAATAAACAAGATTTAGGTGTAGAGAGAGTGTCATCTGTAACAGCCACCACGAATTATCAAGATCAACGATGTGCCGAGAGCAGCATTTTTTAATTTTGCCCTTAGTCTTAACACATACTTGAGTTACTTTAATCCTTTACACTGTGACAACGGAGTAAACAAATAAGCATGCCAATGATGGGCGCATGATGGGAATAACGCGTGACGCGTACGCGTGTCGCATACTCGTACTTGCTGAATCAACGCCGAATTCATACCGAGTACGCGTCGAGTGCTGAAGTAGAACGTACCTTATGTCATGTAACAAACGATGCTTATCACGAATTTCGTTTATGGTAACGAGGCACAGCGGTGTATTATTTTATTACTACGCTGTCTCTTCTTGCCTGAAGTGCTCGTGGCGTAGTTGTGACAGTGGATCGGCAACGATCTCTGTAGTGAAGCAACACACGCTGGGTCGGAAATGAGATGAGAGGTGACCGTCCCTATCCGAAATTTTGCGATGGTTTTTTCTGGCATTTCCGTGCTTTGGAAGGCTCGCTAAGATAGTTGGTCACATGTCAGTCGGAGGCCTTAGGTTGCTCATTAAAACTTACCCCCCTACAACAATCCACACTGAGTCCGCGTGTTGCCATGCTCACGCTACCTCATAGTTGAGGTGAGGCCTGTGCCCAGCAGTGGGACATAGTATAGGCAGTTGTGTAATGTGTTACATACAAATTTCTAAAAGTTATGTCTTAGCTGTTTTTGGCTATTTTTACACTGTGTATTATGATGTATTTTCAATAACAAGTAATGAAAGTATTGTGTCAATGAGATATATTCATAGATTAGTAGCCTTATTTCATGGAACAATTAATGCACATTTGTACGTGATGAGCTGAAATAAAATGAAAATTATACATCATGCATAACAATATGAACATTTTCTTAGAACGTTCTTCATCTAGCATGAAATAAGTGAATCCGTAATCTATCACTTCAAAAGCAAGCTAACAGTTTTCTTCGTTAGAAAAATAAAGTCTGTTGACCTACTTATACAGGGTCAAGTAAATAGATTTAGCTTCCATTAGCTTTGAAAAAACAAAGTTGCTCAAAGGAGGTAGGAGACAGTTTTTCAAGGATGCAACAGACAAAATACACGCTTTTTGAAAATTGACAGTCATGTTCTTCTGTTTTTAACCAATGACTGAAGTCATTCAATTACGATACCTTAGTTAAATTCGTGTTTTTTTTTCTATAATTGATAATTAAAAAACAATGGTGTGATGACTTGAGCCATCACTCCAGTGAATGGGAAATATTGGCCCATAACAGGCATAGTTGGAGAGCTTTGAGGGAGACCTTTGCCTAGCAGTGAAGCCTAGATAATTAAGAATAAATACGGGCAAATTAAAAAATCAAAGTTATTAAATTAATTATTTTAATATTTAATTTTGAAGCATTGGAGGAGAAACCATTGCTCGTATCCTGTCGAATGCGAATATAATAACGAGGGTTACAGAGTGTCTTTATTAAATTATTAGCTGATCAAAGTCTTTATTCATCATTGCGAAGGAGCAGCTTTACATGTTGAAAAATAAATAAATGGTTTCCAAAATACCTATTAAAGTTTGTAGTAATCACCCCCTTCCCTCTTTTGTTGTTATAAACTCTCGTCCACATTGTATGGGGATAGATAGATATTCTTTATTGCTTAAAATCATTACAGATGTATAAAAATGATACAATGTAGGCGGTCTTATCGCTAAGTAGCTATCTCTTTCAGACAACCTGCAGGTAGAGGATAGTGAGAAAACAAAAAAAAAACAAATGTGGTTAAGGTAAAAAAGGCAAAATGAGAGGGTAATTAATGAATTTAAAAAAATCAAAAAGGTAAGCAGTTAAGACATACAAACCACAGTTATGTACAGAACTTCCCAGAATATCTATATGTCGGCGCGAGGTAGGCCGAGCGGTAGGCAACTCGTCACCGGCATCTTGTATGGGGGCTTCCTTGTCGGTAAGCAACTCAGAGAGACTCAAATAGCAATCCACTCTAACTAATTTGGAATCACACACTTAGGTAGGAGAGTACGGTGAACATGACAGGTTCGATGATAAACAAAGCAAAAGTAGTGAGCGTATCGGAATCCATTGTTCGACTCTGTCCTCGTGAAAGCGCGCCAAAACTGCTAAATCGATACTAGCGCCACCACACTGTGTTCACTGCACTTTGCCACCAAAATCGACCAATCAGAAAAGAGTGCCGTGTCATCCAGAGACTAAAGCAGTCTATTACTCTACTCTATGGACTTAAGTGTGAAAAAAACGTAATGTTGCCAGGTGTGCGCGCGAATTGACAATGTTGCCAAATATGCGCGTGACGACATATACATAAATATCAATAGTATTTTATGCAATCTACCGTACCTCTGCAGTAGAAAATGGCTAACTAGTTACAGTTAAATCCATCGAGAGCTTCAATACGCAGATGAATTAGCGGTTTCGTGTAGCTCCGAGTAAAGTCGGATGGGTTGCTAGTTGCTTTATAGACCAATGTCGATGGAATGGTCGTTTGGACCGATAACGGCCTCGTCTAGTCGGAAACGCGTCGCCGGTGGCACAGTATAAACCATACAGTAGGCTATCTAAGACCGCCCACCGAGTTATTAGCCTAGCGTGCACACAGACACGCGGCACAGCCCGTCCGTGCTGCCGCCTCCCTATGCCTCCCTATTTTATGCTAGCGTGTGCGTGAAATTGCGTGTGCGTATATCGCGACACGGCGTGCGACGCTCACGCACACATTCAAACCGAGAGTGGCACGTTTGTATGTAGATAGCTTACTGTAAGATTATACTGTGCCGGTGGGCTTCGGTCGAGTCGAGTCTAGACCGCACTTCCATTTCGTTTCAGCGTTCTGTTCGGTGACGTATTTGAACTGATGTTTAAATTAGGCTCAAATTTTCATCTAGATTGAAATATTGAAGCAAAACTACGACCATAATAATGTCGTTAGAGAGTGTGATTAGAGAGGCACACTGATTGTTACCGTCATGGTGAATGTAACATTAGGAAGCCCGCATTCCTCCGAGTGAATTTGAAGGCTATAACAAGGGGTGAGCCTGAAGCTTCTCTGGGTTGGATGTGTTTTTTTCGTTGTCTCCCAAAGTGGCAGAACTTTTTAAATTTTAATAATAAAGACTGGAAAATCATTCAAATGTAGAGTGCTTACTAGCCAGCAGGACCGATGACCTGATGACAATTTCGGGATCGGATTGGATGCGAAGCTTAAGAACGGTAAGTGGTGGCCACACCCAGGAAGAGGCTTAGCCCAATAGTGTACTACGGCAGGCTGATGGGTTATAGACCAATGTCGATGGAATGGTCGTTTGGACCGATAACGGCCTCGTCTAGTCGGAAACGCGTCGCCGGTGGCACAGTATAAACCATACAGTAGGCTATCTAAGGCCGCCCGCCGAGTTATTAGCCTAGCGTGCACACAGACACGTGGCACAGCCCGTCCGTACTGCCGCCTCCCTATGCCTCCCTATTTTATGCTAGCGTGTGCGTGAAATCGCGTGTGCGTGAAATCGCGTGTGCGTGATATCGCGACACGGCGTGCGACGCTCACGCACACATTCAAACCGAGAGTGGTACGTTTGTATGTAGATGTTATACTGTATGGTTTATACTGTGCCGGTGGGCTTCGGCCGGTCGAGTCGAGTCTAGACCGCACTTCCATTTCGTTCGATACGGTGACGTATTTGAACTGAAGTTTAAATTAGGTTCAAATTTTCATCTAGATTGAAATATTGAAACAAAACTACTACCAAATGCCAAAGAATCGTTAGAGAGTTAAATTAGAGAGGCACACCGATTGTTACCGTCTGGTGAATGTAACACTAAGAGGTCCGCATTTCGCCGAGCGAATTTGAAGGCAGTTCAAGGGGTGAGCTTAAAGCTTATCCGGGTTTTTTTTCGATGTCTACCATGGTCACAGAACTTTTTGAATTTCAATAATAAAGACTGGAAAATCATTCAAATGTAGGGTGCTTACTAGCCAGCAGGACCGATGACTTGATGACGTCATAACCTACGTCTTTTTTATTGTAATTCATTGATCATAGCAATGTAGCTTAACCCTTTTAAAGAAAGAAACATGACCTTCTGGCCTATTTTTGATATACATTATTTTGCATTGTAAACAAACAAAACTAAAATGACGGCTTTGACCAACACTTCTTCCTACTGACTTGTTTTATGGTATTGCACAACGGCTCTAGTTTACGACCAGAAAGAGTCTATTTTGTATTGCACTACAAAGTAGCAATTGTTGACGTCGCAAAGCTTTGTGCTTTGCGGACTCAACATGTGATTCGTCTTACAATACGTCCATTGACGGTTCGTAAAGCAGGACTGAGTCTTCAAATGGTGTTGAAGAGGCAATGGATGATGGTCATGTCTATTAAATACAGTTGAACAAATTCATAGGCGAGATGTATTGCCATAATGTTTTGTAGCGGAAACGAGAACTTCGTCCGATCTATGTTACTGTTTTTTTTAATTGCTGTCATAGCCTTGCCAGCCGCGTATTTGAAAGAAAGAAAGAAAGAAAGAAAAATAATTTATTTAGTGACACAATGCAATGAAAAGATAAACATGATAAAAAAACATATGTATTATTGTGGCACCAAAACGGCACGTACTCAGCATGTGCCGCGGAATCGTTAAAGAGACCGCGACGCTGGTTATTATTTACACTTTTCGGCATTAAAAAAATCACCTTTTACAGTTTCAATGAGCTTAGTATTCAAGATATTTTATTATTTCTTATGATCCGCGATGCAAATTAATTAATTACCTATTTTTTGGACTTGACAAGTTCAATGCCGATCTAGATTGAAATTGAGGCACACTGATTGTTGCCGTCTTGATAAACGGAACATTCAGAAGCCCACATTTCACGGAGGGAATGTGAACCCAACGTTGTAAGGAGCGAGCCTACCGCCGTTATCCGAGTTGATGGGGTTTAATATCGATGCTTTCCATCACCGGAGAGTTAGCCGCAAATTGTACAATGAACACAAAGTGATGTGTTTCGGCCCGATTTGATCTCGGGACCATCGAGTTCCGAGCCAGAGTGTTTAACGGGGGTTAGGTGGTCAGCGAAATTCGCCTGAGGTAAGGGGTGGGGGAGGTGGTGAGCGTCCGCGTTTAGTATGGAATCAACGTGCTCGAAACTAGAAATCGGAAGCGCCATTCACATTTTCATCAAAAAGTGAATGAACATATTTAGTTTTTTCTAAATCTAAAACAGTCACGAAATTGAGAAGGTAAATACCTATATTTTTGTGATTTTATACAAATTACTATCGTAAACTGCGGTTGTAATGAGCATTTATATGCTATTTTAGAGGTAACTTCAGGATTTTTTTCTATCGAGCCAAGTTTTACTAATCGTGTTTTGGAAACAGTCATTCCATCACTCATACGTTCTGTAATACATATTAGAAAGGAGAACAACCACGTCTCGTACAAAATATACCCAAAAATGAAAGTGCCGACCAGACAAAAATTATACTGGATTCTTATTGAAAATAACGCTTTGAGGATTTCTTACTAGGACAGCAACCATCTACAATTAACCCTTAGACTGCTATTTCAGTTTGAAATTCTAAAAATAACATTAATTCTCTGAATAAATAAATGAATGGATTTCAGCTTGTGAGGTGTCGTTAGATTCGTCTTTACTGTGAGAGTAACACTGGGTATATTAAAATAAAAAAAAAAAAATGGCGGATTTTCGGCGCTAAGTTCAATGTTTTCACGCTCTGGAGCCTGAACGACTAGGGATTTTGGCTGGAGGGGTGTTGTTAGGTTCGAATTTACTGTGAGAGTGACTCCAGGTATGTAAAAATAATACCTTTTTTCAATTTCTTTTATTTATATATTTTCTTAGTTTTATGTACCCAGTGTTACTCTTACAGTAAATCCAAATCAGACGACACCTCTACAGCTAAAATCCACCATAAACATTGAATTTAGCGCCAAAAGATCCGCCATTTTGTTTTTTTTTTATTTTGATATACCCAGTGTTACTCTGACAATAAAGACGAATCTTATTTATTTTATTTATTTATTTGTTATTTTGCACCACATACAGAGTTACAATACAAAGACTATAACTAAAATACATGGACCCTGTTAGGGTATTGCAAAAGAGGTTTACTTATTATTTACAGTTTCTCAGTCTAACGACACCTCACAAGGTGAAATCCGTTCATCCATTAATCCTAGGAAACAATAATATTTCTTTAATTTGAAACTCAAGTAGCAGTCTAAGGGTTGATTGTAGACGGTTCTTGTGCTATAAAGAAACTTTCAGGGCGTCATTTTCAATAGGATGCCAGTATTATTTTTGTCTGGCCGGCACTTTCGTTTCTGGGTACGAAATGGTTGTTCTCCTTTCAGTGCGAAAAACATTCAACATTTTCAATTATAGCTCATAGATAACAGTCCATTTTGACGTTTTCACCTACTAAGGCCCCTTAACCACTGGGCCACGGCGCCACGGCGCTCTCACCGACCATGATGATGAACCAATTTAATAATATCATAGCAGCTCAGAATATTCAAATTGTATGTACTCTCATTGAAATACAATTACAATAACTATACAACATGAAATAGTATTTTAAACAAAGACATCATTTAAAACAGCAAATTAATAAACATGATGATAACGGTGAATATCAAAACAATAGCAAGCTCATGAAATTCATTTCCATTATGTACAATATTATTTAAAATTACATACGACAGAGTTGAGGCCAAGTTTACAAACCAGATTTCAATAAAACCATGTGAATTATATTTAATAATTAATTATTAATGCTGCGAACTTATGTGTTTATAAATGAATTAAACCTTGAATTTAAAAAATTACGACATAACTCAGTGCCTCAAGAGAAAGGTCCACTGTGTGTTACCAGTTATGACATATGGGTCTGAGACATGGTCACTCACTATGGGCCTCATAAGAAGGCTCAAGGTCACCCAACGGGCTATGGCTCTCAATAGCCCGTTGGGTGACACGCAAGGTGGACGGATGACCTCATGAAGGTGGCAGGGTTTCGGTGGATGCAGGCCGCCTGTAACCGGCTGCTCTGTAAATCTATGGGAGAGGCCTATGTTTAGCAGTGGACAGAATGTGGCTACTGATGATGATGATGAAATTCAGTTTAATTAATGCAGTTCGTTAAGCCTAGTCGTTAAGCCTAGTCGGAGGCCTTGATTACGCACATGACAAGAAAGCGTATGAACATTTTTCGTAATTAGTCTCTTATGTGAAGCTTGACTGGATTATTCAAATGAGTTGAGGTAAGTACCTTCCAGCGGCGAAATGTGACTCTGAACGAAAGACATTTTAAAAAATTTGAGCCTTAAATCAAAATAAACCCAGAGAACTTTACTTCTTTGTCAACGTGTTGTGTTGATATTTGAAATTCGATGTTGGTATGTGCTTAATAAAAGCCAATTTAGAAGTTTATCCAGATGTGTAATTTGAAGAAGACCTCTAGAGGTTGTCTAACAAAAATGTTTTATATTCTCGAAAATTCGTAGTCAGATGTTTATGGACTGAATTATGTAGCATTACAAATTTATAATTTAAGAGTTATTTATGAAGCGGGGTAATTTTCCACAAGCCGTTTCTTCTACCCGGAGACTAGACTTTGAAGTATTTATTTGTATCTTTTTAACCATAGTTGAAGCAAGTTACTATGTAACTTACCCCCGAATTCACAAACGTCAATCAATGCTAAGCACGCGCTCCCGCTTATGCTGTCCCGTAATATGTCAATGGAGCTGAAAGGGCCATCAATACTTTTGAAGGATGCTCAAGATTTCGGGGGTTGGACTACCAATTTGGTGCAATGGTTAAAAAAAGGCTACTACACAGCACTTAAGTTATTTTATCCTAGTATGTATGTTTATAATACAAGCTTTGTTAGTTTGGGGTTAGGCGGCGCTGTGTGGAATAGTGGCCCAAGATATTAATTTTTTGAAAACTTTGGATTCGAATAGTATTGTTATGGCAAAAATGCAGATTTTTTTGCAAAAAGCCTTTCATGAGCAAAAGAAGAAAAATCATTGAATGAAATATTATCAAAATGACAGGTCCAACATGAAACGAAGAATGTAATCAGATATTTAATCATCGATGTAAACTTTGACAAGCACTGGCTTATACAGCCAAAGTTTACTTTGATAAGCTTATAGTTATACTCTTCAAACAGTTTTTTAGCACATATTATTTTAACTACACGATGATTTAGACTTGTTTGCTGACAGTTTGAGAAGTCTTAGATGTAATTTTCATTTAATCATAGGTGACATGCTGATAAATGGCGAAACTGTGTTGTGAATGTTTGGGTTTATTGCTGTCACTGTATTTGTAGTATGTATGTATTTGACATTTTCCTTCTTATTTTCTTATTTGACATTTCTATTTTCTTATATGTCATTTTTATTGTTTTTTTATTATTGATTGCTTTTATAAAATATTGTTAAATGTTATTTTGATGAATTAATTAATTAAGTATTTAAGTGATTGTTATTATAAGCTATTTAACTTGTATGCAATTTGGAATTGACATTTCTGTGAGCATGCTTGTAAACTGAATAAATAAATAAATAAATAAAAATAAACTAATAAAAAGAAACCCAGTGTCATAAGCCCTCTACTCGTGAAATAAAATAATCTGAATGGAGACGACGTCCTGCGGGAATACGGGATGAAACATTAGAACTCGCGGATTGACAGACGATTTTATGTCTATACAAATATTATAAAGAGGAAAGGTTTGATTTTTTGTTTGTTTGTTTGTTTGTATGAATTGAATAGGCTCCGAAACTACTTGGCAGATTTGAAAAATTCTTTCACTGTTGGAAAGCTACATCATTCCTGAGTGACATAGGCTATATTTCATTTTCAAAAAAAATAGGCATCCTTACTAAAATTACGAAAAAGCGGGAAAATATTTTTTCACATACAGCTAAGTCCACGCGGACAAAGTCGCGGGCGGCTGCTAGTGTTCCAAATAAATCGGGATCGGGTTTCTCTAAAAATGCTTTTATTGAGTTTTATTTAGATATCTCATGACGTATATTTACATTTTTATGTTATTCCTTTGTGTGAGACAAATGCGTGTTTTGAACTTAGGAGGTGGAAACATTTTAATGGCTGCTTTGTTTACTGATGAATGGATGTGGGTAAGTAGGTAAATAATATAAATTAATTCGGGTTCGATATTGTATATTTATCAGCCTACACATTTCAGAGCCAGCAACAGGCCTGACCTCAAAACATTTTTATGTTATATTTAGAAACACATAGATAATTAACTTATATTGTCTTATGGAATTATAAGTTGATAGAAAACTATCAACTTATAATTCTTGAAATTCTGTAAATGGCTTGATTTTGCAATTTATGTGATTTAAGCACAATTCACAAAATCGGAAATTCTGAAAGCTTACATGTTTTTAATGCTGACTATACTGCCAAACACCTATACTCTGTAATACGTTGGTTTCAATCTGTGTTCAACCTAGCATTAAAATGCTTCAAAACAAAATAAACAACATGTTTGCGAACATGCCACATCAGACACACATCACTTAATAACATTGTAATATAATAACAGTGTTGAGAACAACATAGACAAGAATCACAGCTTGATGCCAAGCTGCAAATTTTGTATTAAAAATAGTTTTTTTTGTCTTCGTCTATGGCTCGCTCTCGCTCTCGCTCAGCATCCGTGGTCCACGCGGGTCGGTCCCGGTTAATTATTTTATTTAATTAAGGCGTTTTGTGTAAAAATAACTTCCAAAGTGTAACAAGTGACAATTGTATTGCTAGCAATTTTGGAACAATAAAAAGTGTCGGTGTTGTGCAAAATAATCATCTTTAATTTGAACTGCCTGCAGCCCTACACGTCCTCTAGCAATACGCTCACATCATCATATTATGTACAGTCCCGTCCAAACAGATTATTGTACAGAACATATTGAAAAGTGTAACTGATGAGTTTCTTGCCGGTTCTTCTCAGTACAGAAACAACTTTCCGACACCGGTGGTTGAGTCACATTATGTTTGTATACTGTGTATTTATTAATTATTTCTATTATAGTATTAAAGTATATTATTAAGTGTATTTTTGTTTGTTTGATGAAGTTTTTGACGATTTGAAAGCACTTGTAACAGGTCTATTTAAACAAAAATATTTCTGATTTCAGACATTTTATTATTCGCATCAGCGACCGCGCGATTTATACACTTTTTAGAAGCTAAAACACAAACATAAATGACCTATATATACGTCCCACAGGGCACAGGCCTCACCGCAACTATGAGGTGGAACGAACCATACTACAACACGCGGGCTCAGTGCGGATTGTTGGAAGGGTGTGAGGTTAGTGAGCAACCCTAATGTCAGATGTTTTCAAGCCAGCCTAAGGCCTCTGATTAATTTTAACGACTGACATCTAGCGACGTCAACCGGGACCAACTGCTTAACGTGCCTTCCGAAGCACGGAGATGCCCGAAATACACATCACTAAATTTCGATCGGGTGGTAACCCATCCCATTTTCGACCCGGCGTGTGTTGCTTTACAACAGCGATCTTCGCCGATCACTGGCACAACTGCGCCACGAACACCTTAGAAGCTAAAGCAGCGACCAAACGGTCCACACCGTAGGTTTAAAACGCCAAATGCATTGATTAGGTCGGTTTCCGGAAGCTAACGCAGTTGCGCAGACGTCTATTCGCTAAATGAAATATTCCGATACCGCGTCTGAAGGGTGCGTATTGGTTGATATAACTTCACTTGATATATTTTCATTTCAATAACGTTCATGAGATATAATAAACGTTTGGTATAACAACTCTTCGAATAATTTTCTTCAACATAATGTTCATTTCATATAATGCATCAAATGATATAACGTCGTTTAAGATAACAATCAGTACGCCTAACAACATTTAATATAAACCTTACTTAGTATAAAGCACATTTGATGTAATTTTGTTTAATCTAAATTGCATTGCATATAACCTTCATATGAAATAAATGTTATTTGTTAGATTAGATTAGATTATTTATTTCTCAATAAAAAATTACAATATAAATACATTAATGTCAAGTTACATGAATTCATATTGAGATCGTCAAAAGATAAAAAATAATGTCAATAATAAAATAATATAAACATGTCACAATAAAAGAAAATATACATTAAATAAAAACAAAATTACAGAAAAGATAATGTCAACTTACAAACTAAAATAAACAGGTAGGTAGTCTTATTTGGTTTATGTATATTTTGTTATTTATATGTATAATTATTTACATAGTTTTTAGTGTTTATTTTAGTGTTTATTTCAGTAAGTATTTAGTTTCTTTTTAACTTGTTCAATAGTTTTTTTTTTTACTTTTTATTTTTAACACTGCACCGCCTACCATATTTTCTGCTTAGCCCCATGGTTGACTGGTAGAGAATGCCTTATCGGCATTAAGTCCGCCATTTGTACTAATTGTTTATGTGCAATAAAGAATAAATAAATAAATAAATAATACCTACGTAATGTCAAATGGTGAATACAAATATACGGAAATGTCTAAAAATAAAAATTAGGAATAAGAGTATAACATAATAATTGAAATTATCAATAGTTAACCAATAATCATGTCAAAATGTCTAAATTAATAATAAAAACAAAATAAATGTTTACAGTCCTTTGTTTAGGTACTCTTATATATTATATTTCTTATATATATTTCTTATATATTCTTATATATTATATTATTATATACGTTATAAAAGCTAATTGGTATACTTGTCTGCCCTATACTCGAGTCGGGGCGAAACCGACACGGATAGATTAGGTTAGAAGGTTAGAAAAAAAAAACCATCTTCGCTCCCTTCTTAAACCTTCGTGTTTAATTTTTTTTTCAAACCCTAAAAACGACTTGCTTGATTTGCTTGCTGCTTGCGTTTGTTAGGCATTTCCGAACGCAACTTGTCAAGAGCAGTATTCCCCGCCATTATTTGACGTTTGTATATCTATCTCGCTCTCTCTTTTTCTTGTACAACTTGCATTTGTTTTAGTTTGTGAATAAATTGTAATTTAAATGGTTTAATGCGTTTTTCTGAGCTTCCCTATTAGCTCAGAAGCGGGATTAGTGTACCGAGCGCCTACAAAAACGTTTTCCTGACGAAACAATAAGTGGAAGTAACTTCTGTATCGTTTTCCAAAATTTGCTAAGCGCGGCCGCGCCGACCGGGACGCCTTGCAGAAAACAAAAACCGGTTCGTACCTGTTGCCGCACGGGTACTGTGAGTGAATTTTAATCGAGTGTATTGGGGATTGTTGTGAATTTGTGATAAAAGTAACTTTCAAGCCAATAACAATAAGTGGACGTGAACTTTTCCATGATATCGGATTGTCATATTCGCAATGTGTAGCAGTGACGGACGGTGTACCCATATGATGCGTTGCCTTGTGAACTTTTGAATAGTGTCTCAAATCGGCAGCGTTTTGTCGGTCCCGAGCGGAGTCCGCTGGAGCACCGCGGCACCGGACCGTGTGCGCGGTCACTGACCTCTGCCTTAATCGCTCTCTTATTGCGGAGTTTTCATCATGCTCCTGATGGGAGAGTGATTAAGCAGCAGGTTCTTGCGAACCCGAACAAGTTTCATTCGTCAAACTACTCCTAGTTAAAGTGCTAGGTATCTACTATGGCTAGTACTTTGAATAATGGAAACCAGTAGCCACAGTAGTGGTCTGTTTTTACCCCACTTCAGTAGTACCCCACCATTTCATCTGTGCCATTGGCAACCTACAGCTGATTTAGTTCAAGCCTATGCTGGTCTTAATGATACATTTTCTGATTCTGATCCTATCTGATCTGTTAATTATTATTGAGTAAGTAAGTTAATCTGAAAAGATAAAGGTATTTTGTATTCTGTGGATGTATGACTGGTGATGAGAAAACTATTTCTGAAACTTATTAGGACTTTTAAATTTAAAAAAAAAAGTATGCCGAACATTGATACTAACAACTATCTAAACCTAAACTAATATCTCAACCTTACATAACTCTAATGTTTATTAACTGCCTTTCTTTCCAATCAGTAAGTTAGTCAGATGTGTGACTAAGTTAATGCTTATGGTGTAATGTTCTGAATATTATTTATAAATTTTAATGTGACAAGATCTATTTAAGGTTATGCTTGTGGGTTACCCGATGCAGGTTACAGAAGCAATAACAGGTAGGTACCTTTCATACCAGAAAGCTGATGCTATTTCTGCTGGTTATCAGGACACGTCCAGCATGTTAAGATATTAATTTTCAACGTTGAAGTAAGTCAAGTGTTACTGATTTAATAATTAAATGATGCAGTTGTAAGCATTGTGGTCACATTGCACCAACATTACAAAATTCATAAAACTTGTGCATTCTTTGGCTGTGTCTGTCATGATGATAAAAAAAAAAATTAGGTAGAAAAGGTGTTCATCACACTGTTATCATCGTACAGGCCATGATAAGAATGAATGTCCTGAAGTAAACTGTTACTTCAGACAAACTTATGTCTAATTATTTACAGATATTACTGTAGCTGCAAATTATTAGTTGTCATTTTTATTGATTTCAGTTGTCATGTCTTGGGTAAAATAATAATTATTACAGAGTTATACAGAGCCCAGAGGTTACAGTTACAGTTGAATATTCAATCCATGCAAGTCTAGTTGTTCAATTAAAAATTTCAATATTTAATTATTTATTTCATCTTCATTGCACATAATAGTACGGTATGGCGGGCTTCATGCTGAGCGCAATATCTGCCAGTCAACCATTGGGCATTTGAGGTATGTCAAAAATTCGAAAATAAATCCTTCAAGGAGGTGGCTGATGAGGCCAAACTGTGCCCAAAACAGAGGTTAATATTAGTCAGCCTGTTACCAACTAAGCGTTTGAGTATTGTCACGGTGATTTGTGTTATTTAAAAAAACGTAGTAGATGTTTCGTATTTACAAAATTAATTATTCGAACTGCCAAATGTAAGTGCAGTCGTACAAGGTGTTAAATAATTGCCTGTCGTTTAGATTCGAACTTGTTATTTTGATGTTGATATTTCGTTTGTTTTGAGTCGTTGATGACCCGTTTAGCGCAGTGGTTCAACGGTTGAGCATCGAGGGGTCGCGTGTTCGATTTCCGCACAGTGCGGGGTTTGTTGATGAAACAAGTGTTTGTGCTGAATCTGGTTGTCTGTGGTACCTTCGTTGTTCCTGGTTTCACAGAGCGAGGCTCATATTTATTATTATGTGTTATTTAGATTCGTGACAACCAAATCGTTGTAGGAAGGACCCTAATACGGATATTAGTACACGAATTATACAGACCAACATAATATTGCTGTGACGGGGTGTGTCGTGACAAGACAAAAGAAAGGCTATCAGTTTTGTTCAAATGTGATAATCATATTCACATTGGTGTGTTGTGGCGTTGCGCCACAGCAAGTGCAATTATATTAGGCACACAATCATATATTTCAGGGTTTACAATATAATATATACGGAGTGTCTAGAGCAGTGTGTAATACCTTAACTAATTGACAGCCGCACGTTGGTCATATTATCTAAGGGTCAGAGAGCGTCGTTCATTGTATGCATCGTTGTCTGAAGATCTGTGGTTATGAGATCGGCAAAAGCTTACCTGCTGAAATAGTCTTCATGACTATTAGATGAGTTTTCGAATTGTTTTTTGGTAATTGTAAGATTGGTTCTACAAAAAAAATGCGTAGCTTACAAATTCAAAGCGCTCATATTATATTGTAGTTTGTCGATGGCCGAGCGGATGAAAGATAGCGGCAGTACCTACATCGTTTTGAGTTGACACGTTTTTACGAATGTTTGGGACTGGTGAATCACTTACAGCCTAGCAGAAGTCAAAGCATTGATTAAGAGACCCTTGCTGTTGTTGTAAGTTTGTTTAAATTTAAGGTCATACACCTTAAATTACAGGTATTAAGTTAAATAGTTACCGATTTTACTAATTGGACTTAGTGGAGACGAGATTTGTCACCATAGCCCGCTGGTAGCTCCAGGTACAAAGTTGAGACTTTGATTAAGGTCGAATACCGTGCTGGTAAGTCAACGGGCCACCTGGGTGGGTTTAGCCGAAACCATTTCCGCTGAGCGAATAAATGATACATGTTTAGCACCTACTTCTGTAGAAGCAATGCAACAGGGAGACTATTCAATTGGTTCAACTGTAGACCAATAATTGTAAGGTAAAATTCAAAGTCGCTATTTGACAGAACTTGCTTACTTTTACCGTGTTTAAAAACTGGTTTGGCAATTACGGCGCTGCATTTAGGAACAAAAAGTAAAATGTACATGGTTGCATCTCTTAACACTATGCGTGAAAAATATACAGGGTGTCAAGCAGTGTTGTTGTATTCTTTATGAAAGATGCCGTTGCCGTTACACATAGTACCTATACATGGGCCACCTTGGTGTTCGATTTACGACATTTATTCACTCTAGCTCTTGTAGTTAGAAGCTGTTCGTGTTATTATAGTATTACAGATATTTGGCGTTGTATGCGACCGAAACAAAGCTTTCATTTGTAAGTATTTTAAGGATTATTGTGGTCTACAAGAAACAAATAAAATACATTTTGACTGCTGTTGTCAATCCGCGCGCAAATGAGCAAGTCTACTACCTATTTTAATGAAAAAAAAAACTGAATCGTTTTTATCAGATAGTACATTATCTGATTGTTCTTAATAAGAATGAAACATTACTTCTTGTATTCTTAAGATTTATGTTGTTTGTTTGTGATTGTTTGTAATATTACTCAGTGAGCTGCCATTAAGAAGGCGATATTTGTTCGCTCATTTGTTACATTATCTGATTTATATTGTTTGTTTGTGATTGTTTGTAATATTATTCAGTGAGCTGCCATTAAGAAGGCGATATTTGTTCGCTCATTTGTTACATTATCTGATTTATATTGTTTGTTTGTGATTGTTTGTAATATTACTCAGTGAGCTGCCATTAAGAAGGCGATAATTGTTCGCTCATTTTGTTGCATTATATGATTTATATTGTTTGTTTGTGATTGTTTGCAATATTACTCAATGAGCTGCCATTAAGAAGGCGATATTTGTTCGCTCATTTGTTACATCATCTGATTTATATTGTTTGTTTGTGATTGTTTGTAATATTACTCAGTGAGCTGCCATTAAGAAGGCGATATTTGTTCGCTCATTTGTTACAGTATCTGATTTATATTGTTTGTTTGTGATTGTTTGTAATATTAATCAGTGAGCTGCCATTAAGAAGGCGATATTTGTTCGCTCATTTGTTACATCATCTGATTTATATTGTTTGTTTGTGATTGTTTGTAATATTACTCAGTGAGCTGCCATTAAGAAGGCGATATTTGTTCGCTCATTTGTTACATTATCTGATTTATATTGTTTGTAATATTACTCAGTGAGCTGCCATTAAGAAGGCGATAATTGTTCGCTCATTTTGTTACATTATCTGATTTACATTGTGTGTTTGTGATTGTTTGTAATATTACTCAGTGAGCTGCCATTAAGAAGGCGATATTTGTTCGCTCATTGTTGTTACTTGACTGTAGGCGATTAAGGACGCTTCAGACTGTAAGTTATTTGACTGGAGGCGATTAAGAACGCTTCATACTTGTTAAATAACTGGAAACGATTAAGAACGTTTCAGACTGTTTGTTACTTGACTGTAGGCGATTGAGAACGCTTCAGACTGTAAGTTATTTGACTGGAGGCGATTAAGAACGCTTCATACTTGTTAAATAACTGGAAACGATTAAGAACGTTTCAGACTGTTTGTTACTTGACTGTAGGCGATTAAGAACGCTTCAGACTGTAAGTTATTTGACTGGAGGCGATTAAGAACGCTTCAGACTTGTTAAATAACTGGAAACGATTAAGAACGTTTCAGACTGTTTGTTATTTGACTGACTGTTTAAATCTCGAGA
The DNA here is from genome assembly GCA_950022985.1 of Udea ferrugalis. Lineage (NCBI taxonomy): Eukaryota > Metazoa > Arthropoda > Insecta > Lepidoptera > Crambidae > Udea > Udea ferrugalis. The sequence goes on along the minus strand of OX465531.1, from coordinate 16,141,948 downwards.
TTTGCCTTAAGAGGTGTTGTATAAGTCGCGACTTGGAAGGTGTACTTCCTGAACTGGCATTAAGAAGTCAGTTGTGGTGGCATTAAGAAGTCACCTGAACTAGCATTAAGAAGTTAGTTGTGCTGGCATTAAGAAGTCAGCTGAACTGGCATTAAGAAGTCAGTTGTGGTGGCATTAAGAAGTCACCTGAACTAGCATTAAGAAGTTAGTTGTGCTGGCATTAAGAAGTCAGCTGAACTGGCATTAAGAAGTCAGTTGTGGTGGCATTAAGAAGTCACCTGGGTATGTCAATATTACTTAGCTTAGTTTTACTTTTACGTTGCTTTACATGGAGAATACTGCTCGGGGCGAGCAGTGGTACAGGAAGGCCGACTGTTAGGCATTTCCGAACGCAACTTGTCAAGAGCAGTATTCCCCGCCATTATTTGACGTTTGTATATCTATCTCGCTCTCTCTTTTTCTTGTACAACTTGCATTTGTTTTAGTTTGTGAATAAATTGTAATTTAAATGGTTTAATGCGTTTTTCTGAGCTTCCCTATTACGTTGAACCCGTACTTTTTATGATCTTTAACAATGTGTATTTATTTATGTGGGTACATATTCATAAACAATCTTAAGATTTATGACAATGGAGTTTATGGTATTTGATGGTTTTTAATAGTATACCATGTAAGCTTTATATCAAACGTTTATTATATCAAACAATTTTACATCAGTTGTCCGTTATACGTTTTAAAATTATTTGATTTGAGATTATACGATTCGTTTATTATACGATATGAATCATTATATCAAATGATGTAATTTCATTCGACTGTAAATGTTCTGAGTGATATACGATTTGAAGTTATATCATACATTACACACCCGCGTCTGAACGCACGAAATCGCGGTATCGCGTTACTGCATCATTAGAATCCCACTTTACTGCGATCGAAAAGAGAGAGTCGCCAAATCGTGAATCAGTATCGACACAGTCGCAAAATCGCCAATCGCCGATGCTAGAAGTAGCATGGCTGCTGAGGCTCTCAGAAAATAACCGTAATTATTCTAAAAATTCTAACTTGAACTAATCATCTGTGTTACGGAATCTTTCACAATACACGTGTCGTTCTAAAAACAGACCTTTCAATACAAAACCTAATTTAACGCCGATAGCTGTCAAATGAACCAGGTCCATCGCTGATAAGCCAGCGCTCCGCCGTTATCACACCCAGCGCCAACATTCTCACGACATCTATATTTAGTTATTATTTTATAAATTTCCCGCAAACTTGGGACGTACTCGAACCCAATTTACACCCGAGGGACGGAGGGACGGACTCCAAACAACAATTCCTCCAACTCTGCATCCCTTTAAATATCTAGGCAATTCTATCCTTATTGCAATAGAGCGTATATTGGTTTGGGTTTGGAAAGTAATAGAGTAGGGTAATGTTGTTTAGGAAGCAATGTCTCGTGGACGAGATCATGGCAGGACTTCGTTAAGTTTCATTTATTGGTTTCAGGCCGGGATGTTTATGACTCGGCTTCCTCAAGATTTGTGAGCTATTCCTTTAATACGAGCAGTTCAATATTGGTTGACTCACACTGCAGATGCTCCGACAATTCCTCTACGAAAACCCCTGTGTTTGGAAGCGGTAAATCTACTTCATTAAACGCCGCATTCTCTAAAATATTTCTGGAAATTCCTGAAATAGAGCAACTGTCACATTTCAGTCGAGAATAAACGATGTTGTGTTAAGATAAACATTCTTAAGTTTGTGATGGATGTGTATAAAGATACACCAATTAGCTTTTCAGAGCTCGACTAGTTCGCTTCGTGGCCTAGATTTCTAGGTAACACTTTATTTAGGTGAAAATGCAATGTTGAATTCCTTTTTTTTACATCCGCATTGGAGCTAGATCCTGTGCAAGTAAGATGGACAGAAGAAAACAAACGACGGCCCTTATAAGAACTTATTATACCACTACTGAACCAGTGCGGATTGAAGGAGGAGTGAAGTTTGGTGTGTGTATGACAGATGTTTTCAAGCTTCTAACTGACATCTATCGATGTTAATAGGGACCAACGCCTTAACGTGTCTTTCAGTGCCCGAAAAATATATTACCAAATTTCAGCAGGGGTGGCTGGCCACCCGTTTCATCCCCCAAACCAGCATGCGTTGCTTTATAAGAGCGGTCTTTGTCGATACACTGTCCTAACTGAACCACGAGCACATACTAGCGGAGTAGATGGACGTTCCCTCTTATTCATCTACCTTTATTCCTCACAGCATTCACAGCAGGTGAAAGGTCGTTTCTGTTTCTACTAGACAAATTCTGTTCCAATTCAATTTTCCTTGAATTTGATCACGTTGTATCAATAAAGTTGAAAGCCCTTACTGTTTACGAGTATGAGCACAGTATAGAAAATATTGCCGCTGACTTAGCAAGATTAAAGTTATTGGATATTTAAGTTATAGCTTTAACTTTCGCAGCAAAAATTCTCGTTACAAAAGAGAAATTGACAGATCTTTTAACTTATTTCAAATACCTACATCAACTGAGTCTTTCCATGTATTTTTATTAGAAACGTCATCACTGGCTGTATATTGGCTTTGTTCAACATCTCACAATTTCTGGTTTTAAAACCTTACGCATTTCGCTAAATACACAAAGTTCCAATCATCATCAGCCTGTCAGAGTCCACTGCTGGACAACGGCCTCTCTCAAAGTGCGCCACAACTCCCGGCGTAAAGTTCCAATACATCCGCCAAATTAACCGAGCCAGCGTTTTTCGCTCACTAAATAATGCAAGCATTAGTGCAAATAAAAACATACTATCCATTAAGATTGATTAACATGTAAGGCATGTAAACATTCTATAAATACAGCAAACAACCCACCACAGCTAACTCAATCAACGCAAAAAGATTAAAATCGCCCTGTCGCAACCCACCGCCCTTAATTGTTCAACAAAGACGCTCTAACAGCTAAATACCGCTTAAGCCCGTAAATATTTCACTACAAAGAACTTCTTTCACGACTTTTTTGCGATCGAAATAAGACATTACGAGAATAAATAGCTTCCTTTGAAGCCGGCGATGCGGCCGGAATACCTATACTATCTACACACTTAAATTCCGACCACAGTGTAAAATATTCGCGTTATACCTCTTCAGACACTGGCTGTTTGGGGCGGTACTAATTCAGAACGTTATTTATAACCATAAACCTATTTGAACTATCCCTATTTGAACTATCTGATTACTTTTGAAACAAGCTATTAATTCGTCTATCAATTCAAATGCTTTCTTTGGAATGTTTTTAACTTTTATGTGATGTTATTTTGTAGAATATTTGAGGTGAATTCCAGGCATAGATTTATTAAGAGTGTTATTATTACATACTTATTGCAAACACGCTACGGATGCATTGCATCTTTCTTAAATCTTGCAATAAGGAATGATAAAGTCATTTGTGTTTTTTAAACCCCAATAAACATTCACAACCTGACCTAGTACAAATATTTGTTGATGAAACAGATAGGTATTTGCCTGTTTCATCAACAAATTTTTGTACTAGTGCAGAAATCCAAACCCACAACCCTTCCCCACCCCGTCCAGCATCAGTAACTACAGTTCTAAACCAGTCAGGTTTAAAAGGATCAGCAACGTGTGAATAATACGGTAACTATTTATCTTTAGGTAGTCAGTATTCTAATTCACATAAGCACAGAACTATTAATAAACTCCCTACGAGGCCTTGATGGGGGCTATTCAGCTTATACCGCACTTAACACTTCCCTGCAACACTATTCTGCAGTTGACACATTCATAATCCTAGAGACGTCCCCCTCGGTAATGACAGATGTTGTTCAAAAATATTTGCTCTCCCTTCAAAAACAGGACGAAATGGCGTTCGCAAGTAAATAATACATCAAAGGGATAAGTGATTGATGCAAAGGCGCGGGGGAGAGGTGCGGGGCGATAGGGGTGCCAACTATCGACTTAATAAGTTTGTAGACTTACTAAGTAATATGAATTGCAAAAGAAAACTGTGATGTTTGTCATTTGCATAGACGTAAGCCAGTAAGCGAATAAGCGGTGTCGGTAACAGACGTGTGTGTTAATTTATCAGTGGTGACGAGGATGGGATAATAACTTTCAGCCATAGAGATATAAATAGATTTCCGAGCTATGTGCATTTTATTTCTTAGATTTTTCTTTATTCTGTGTTTAAAATTTTTAACGTCACTGCCTGGGATTCGATTGTTTTTGCCACTATTAGCGGACTTAATGCCTTTTTGAGCTGTTGAAACTGTTTTATGTCCTTTTTCAAGGTTCACTCTATTTGTGTATCTAACTTTTAAATCGGACCAATAGTTTAGGCGTGAAAAGACACACACACACACACACAGACAGAGTGCATTTCGCATTTTATAATATAGCAGAAAAAACGCGTTTGTGTTTTTTCAAGCTTTTCTGTCCATCATCCTGGTCTTCCGCGCCAGCTGACGGACAAGCTTCCAGTCAGTAATCTTTCTTGGCCTGAACCCCCGACGGCAGACAGTTCGAGTGTTTAATCCATTGCCGCTATTGCAGCGCAAAGAACCGATAGCCATAAAGGTTCTTAAATGGCGGCCGCGTACCCGACGATGTTCCGCAGGCTGGTATCTACAAGTTGGACCGACGATCTGGCCAAGGTCGCGGGAAGTCGCTGAATGCAAACAGCACAGGACCAATCATTGATCATTCAAGGGAGGCCTATACACAGCAGCGGGTGTCGTTCGTTTGACATGAAGATGATGAGGACTGTACTGTGCAAATTAGTTAAATGAACTACAATCGGTCAGGTTGACAACCCTATTGGCGACACGTCATTAATCTCGGGTTCCGTGTAAGGTTACCGATCGCTTGTTTTGACGCCGTCCGAGTGCCATTTTTGCCGGCGGAACCCTAATGGACTCTGATTTCTGCCACTTAGAGGATCTGTGCTAATGCGATGAGTAACCGAAATGAAGGTATAACGCCTCGATTGGAGAGTGTTGTAAGTGGGGAAAGACCCGGGTCTATTCCAACCTGTCTTAACACTGATTCTCTGAGTCAAATTTAGAGTATTTTATTCTATAAATAAAAACAATACAATATTACAATCACTTTCAAAAATATGTGAGCACTTTGGAACTATACTCAGTCACATTAACTTTATTGAAGTTGTCAAAGAAACGGTGAAGATGCTGTCTAAATTGTAAAGTGTCACAGAGTACCAAACTGCTTATTTGACGCTGACTGTACGCGCATAACTTCATGAAACGACTGCATTTAATAGATTTTTGTTGTGTATGTCATAGTCAGGATGAGGTTCATTTAGGAGAAAATTTACAAGAGACTAGGATAGTGTCTTTTGAAATGATGGTGACGATGTCATGACTTCGAAGGCGTCCTCAACTTCAATTAACGTTTGCGAATTTGAGGGGAAATGATGAGTATACAAGTGTCTATTGATAAAAAGGGAGAGAAAAAATCGTTTTTCATCTGGGTGGTTGGCGTTCGTCTACAGTTCGTTTCATTCTCATTCATGTAATTTTCTTCCGCGTACGTCAAGGATATGGAATGGTCTCCCAGCGGCGGTGTTTCCGGAGGGATACGACATTGGGGTCTTCAAGATAAAAGCGTATTCCTTCCTAAAAAGCAAGCAACACAGCGGCGGCACCAGTAGTGTTGCGGTTGTCCATGGGCTGAGGTGATCACTTCCCATCAGGTGACCCTCAAGCTCGTTTGCTCCCTCTTACATAAAAAAAAACTTTAGAATTTCTCTGAAGGTTACAACCGAAGTAGGCCCTCAAACGCGCTTGCCACTCCCGCTGCCAAACTACGTATTGTTTACAACCGTCTACTCATTGATGTCGGAATAATTGTTAGTAGTCGCACCTATGTGTCGGAATTAGTGCCTCTGGCATGTTATGTTACCCTGAACGCGGCGTGTGCGTTTGTGCCGAAGTGCAATTTCCTTTCATGCCGGATGCTCAGGTATAGTCGACTATTTTGGTAATGAGAAAGCGGAGTTAACTAGTATTTTAACATTTCAAGTATGTAGGTAGTAATTATGAAGACCAGGTAGTTATGAAAGCCTTATTGAACTATTGGAATTGCCATTAGAGCCGAAACATTTACGTGTTTGACGGGTGTCATTGAGGTTACATACATATCAAATTAACTAAACCTATTACAACCACTTTTGAAATAAGTAGGTGAATTCGCATGAAGGTGTTTCGTTTATTAGTTGTGACAAAAATATGTTAAACGACCTTCAGATATTTTGAACAACATCCCCCAACGTCTCTTTCAATTCTATTGACATTTTACGTTACGGCATGAGCGTGAGCGCGTGCTTTGCGTTGATTGACGTTTGTGAATTCGAGGGATGTCTTTCAACGGTTTTTATATCCAAAGAAGTGGAATAACTTTAAAATAAATAAAATAAATATTCTTGGACATTATTCCACACAGCGCCATCTAGTCCCAAGTAGGCTTATTATAGCCCGTTATTATGGATACTAGACAACGGATAAACATACTTAAATACTTTTTCTTTTGTAAATACATACTTAATATACATAGGAAACACCCAGACCAATACAAACAGACATGTTCATGCACACAAATGTTTGTACTGTGCGGGGATCGAACCCGCGACCCTTGGTGTAGTAGCCGACTTCTCAACCAATTACACCAAGACGGTCGACTTTAGTTATTATCAAGTCCCTAACCTAACACTTATCCGACCATCCGCGTAATGAAGTATGACTTTTTGCCAAAAGTCGAAAGTCACTTCGTTCGTGGTGAGTTAGCTTTAAAATTCAGTTTCTTTGAAACTGTGGTCTTTTGAGAGAAAAAAACTAAGTCAAATAGATTTTTTTAATTATTTACATACAAACTGAGAGAGAATACTCATTCAAAGGGGAGCTTAATTATGATTGAACTGAGCGTGAAGCACCGAGATGCGAAGTAATGTTAGCCGGAATGCCACCCAGTGAGACGAATAAATGAAGGCAGTTGTTTGTTTTTAGCACATTTGAATTTATAACCATAACCAGTAAAAACCCATATAAATAATAATTGCCTCTACAATCCTTAGCTTGAGATAACGCTGTATCGAAAATGTTGTTAACCCAAGCCAGTTTAATTGTTTCTCAACAATTTGAGAACTCTTCAAAGTTAATGTTCGACATAGAGTTTTCCTGAAATGTGTCCTCTGTAAATATATAATGAGAGTTAAAAAAGTTGGTTCGTCTGAGGAGTGCGCTCCCGAAGGGACGTAGACTCACCAGAGCGCGTCTTACATTAAGCTAAAAAAGATTTTGGAGGAGTGACCAAAGTGGACATATTGAGATTCATGATGGCCATATTATTTACTTGTGTTTGTTATTGAAATGAAAAAATGTAATGGTAAAACCCAACATTATTAGATCATTCGAAGCATTTGTTAAAAACAATAAGATCGCACAAATAACTGAAATTTTAAACTCCATTTCTTTTGCTCTGTTTAAGTTAAGTATCGCAATCTTTGCACAGCTTGTTTATTTATTTATTTTATCTCAAAAACATACAGTATTTATAATATTGTACGTTTGATTACTCGTACATGAGATTTTTGCTATCCCAAATTTAGGTCGCCAACGACCAAGTCCATCCGACCAAAAAGCTACCGATGAGCTCTGGCTAGCATTCTTACCAGCAAAAACACAATACTATTGTTAAGCAGCCAGCAGAGAGTGTTTTTGAATCACAAATCAGAAAAAATATAAATTCATTATATTTTTTTAATTTAAAATGGTTTTGCGTTTGTCCTCAGTCTCGCCTGACGGTAAACGATGACGAGGTCAAAGGTGGAACACGCTTACCTAAAAATGCCTAATCACTCTTGCCTTGAAGACACCAAGGCTGTATGTATCCGGAAACACAGAAGCAGAGAGAGCGATCTAGTCTTTAGCAGTGCAGACCAGAAAGGAAGCACCAAACCGTTTAGGCAAGACCGCCGGAAACTCGATCACATGGGAGTAAAAGCCCTCACGGCGCCTAGTGATCATGACTCTGTGCAGATATGCTCCCTTATGAGCGCTTCTTTCTTTCAAACATAACAAAAACTTACCACATCCGCCATTTTGTTAATCTCTGGTGCTCATGGGGTGTGACGCGTACCCGTATGGAGCTCGCCTCGAATTTATGGAGACTGCGTCGGGGGCTACTAAATGTCTTGCTCTGGTTTACGTGGAGGCGGCTCGGACCACTTACATCGCTCCTTGTTCCGCCCTCTGAGGAGGGAAAGTTATGATCAGAACCCTGAACACAAATAGAAAACTTTGTTTGTGGTTTTCAGGTTATTATTCGCGGTTTTTGCTTTAGTGCTAAGGTGTTTAGCTACTTATATTTGGCTGAATAACATAACCGACCATATAGCGACCAACCATATAACGAGTTAGCCAGCGACACTCTGATTCTTCACGTCATGGGGGAACGGAACATCCAGAAGTTCACATTTTGCTCGGAGAATTTCTATCCAACGTAGTGCGGTGCAACGATACGACCGTTTGCGGGTTTTTATCGGTGTTTTCCTTTCCATAACCGAAGAGGTATTCGCAAATTCTAAAATGAACAGAAAGTTGTGTTTGAGCCTGTCTTGAGCTCGGGACCAACAACCAGTTTCCGAGCCAGAGGGTTTAACCACTGGGCCACGACCCTCTCTTATAATATAAGCAACTAGCAGCCGCCCGCGACTTCGTCCGCGTGGACTAACGTTATCGTTTTTGAAAATGAAATATAGCCTATGTCACTGAGGAATGATGCAGCTTTCCAACAGTGAAAGAATTTTTCAAATCTGCCAAGTAGTTTCGGAGCCTATTCAATTCATACAAACAAACAAAAAATCAAACCTTTCCTCTTTATAATATTTGTATAGATACAGTACTGTTTCATCAGGTAAACATGCTCAAAAGACATATTGCGTTTTAACGCATAAAGCGAAAACAACAAGGTCCAAAAAGCTCACCTCACAACATACAAGCCGACCCAAATCCGCGGTAGTCGGCTTTCGCCAATAAAACGCGTTATCAGGCGGTACTTATCAGCGCGCGAATAAATCGTGCACAATTCCGCGAAACTGCGTTGCATAACGAACTCTACGAGTATCAGAAGCGCTATCAATCTGAGGTGGCATAGTATACAGAGAACAGTAAAATATCTACATACAAACGTGCCGCTCTCGGTTTGAATGCGCGCCGTGTCGGCACGCGATACACGCACACGCTAGCATAAAATACGGGGGGATAAGGTGGTGGCAGTACGGACGGGCTGTGCCACGTGTCTGTGTGCACGATTGGCTAATAACTCGGCGGGCGGCCATAGATAACCTACTGTTATGTTTATACTTGTTTGTACTATGTTATGTGCCGTGTAGTGCCGGCACGTTAATAGAATAGCACTACCCCCTCTCTTCCCGTGGGTGTCGTAAGAGCCGACTGAGGGAAAACAGCCACCAGGAGATGGGCAGCAGCGTCTCCACACAACAGCAGGCCCTACTGCGATCGCCAACCCGCCTGCCAAGCGTGGCGATTACGGCAAACCCCCCCAAAATGATGGCACGACATAGGAAACGGCCCCCAGTCCCCGGCGGCCCCGCTATTCCTGGCTACGGCAGCGGTTATGGTAACGGCGGGGCAGGGGGTGCGAAGAATCCCCGGGTAGGATCCGGCTGCCAACATCGACGACTCGACCTGGCAACTTATAACGCGCGCACACTGAGGCTCGACGCGAAGCTGATTGAGTTGGAAGAGGCAATTGGTAAGTTACATTGGGATATTATTGGGTTATCAGAAGTCCGAAGAGAGGGCGAGGACTCGATAACCCTGCAATCCGGTAACTTACTATACCACCGGGAGGGCGACCAACAGTCCCTAGGTGGTGTCGGGTTCATCGTCCACAAGTCCCTTGTCAACAAGGTGATAACTATCGGAAGTGTTTCGAGCAGGGTAGCGTACCTGATACTCAGAATATCGAAACGATATTTGCTGAATGTCATTCAGGTCTACGCTCCGACCTCGAAACACGACGATGTCGAAGTGGAGGCTATGTATGAGGAGATCTCTAAAGCCATGCATAGCCATAAAACCCACTACACAGTTGTGATGGGGGATTTCAATGCGAAGTTGGGGCAACGTTGCGGTGATGAGCTGAGAGTGGGGCAATTTGGATTTGGGCAACGGAACAACAGGGGCCAGATGCTGGCAGACTTTATGGAGAAGGAGAACCTCTTCATGATGAACTCCTTCTTCAAGAAGCCCGTAAGCCGCAAATGGACCTGGTTCAGTCCGGACGGTAAGGTGAGAAACGAGATCGATTTTATCATGTCGACGAAGAAGCACATATTCAATGATGTCACTGTGATCAACGCTGTTAAGACAGGAAGCGATCACCGCATGGTCAGAGGCACATTGAATATCGACATAAAGCTTGAGAGAGCGCGACTGATAAAATCCACGCTCCGACCAATACCGGCTCAGATTCAAAACCCCGAGTGCTTTCAGCTCGAGCTTCAAAACCGCTTCGAAGCCCTTGAGAACAGCATCGATGTGGACGATCAATACAACATGGTGGTGGATACTGTCCGTACGGTAGGGTCCAAGCACTTTAAAACCCGCCGTCCAAAATTAAAGAAACTCTCCATCCATACTCTCCTACTCATGGATCAGAGAAACGAAATGAGGCTACAGGACTCAGTGGATGCCCATCGTTATCGGCAACTCAATAGACAGATATCTAAGTCTTTGACGAGCGACCTTCGCCAATTTAATACCCAGCGTATTAAAGAGGCCATTGAGCGGAACAAAGGCTCCAAAGTGTTCGCCAGAGATCTGTCTATTGGGCAAAGCCAACTCACGAGGCTGAAAACTGAGGCAGGTAGCATCATTACGTCCACACCTGAAATCCTGAGGGAGATTGAGAGTTTCTATGGACAGCTGTATTCCACGCAAACACCTGTTGAAAGCAAGGCTAAAGACCCTAGAGCCAAGCTTACCCGACACTATACCGAAGATATCCCGGACGTCAGCCTGTACGAGATTAGGATGGCTCTCAAGCAGCTTAAAAACAACAAGGCGGCGGGTGATGACGGAATCACAACAGAGCTTCTGAGAGCGGGCGGTCGGCCGATACTCAAGGTCCTCCAGACGCTCTTCAGTTCTGTCATCCTTGAGGGCAGAACGCCAAAGGCATGGGGCAGAAGCGATGTGATGCTGTTTTTCAAGAAGGGTGACAAAACTCTCTTGAAGAACTACAGACCCATATCGCTTCTGAGCCATATCTATAAGTTGTTTTCGAGAGTCATTGCGAATCGTCTCGCTCGCAGGTTTGACGACTTCCAACCTCCCGAACAAGCCGGGTTCCGAAAAGGCTATAGTACCATAGACCACATTCATACGCTGCGGCAAGTTATACAGAAGACCGAAGAGTATAACTTGCCACTTTGCTTGGCGTTTGTGGACTATGAGAAGGCCTTTGATTCGATTGAGACCTGGGCAGTGTTGCAGTCTCTCCAAAGGTGCCAAATAGACTACAGGTACATCGAGGTTCTTAGGTACTTATACCAAAACGCCACCATGTCGGTCCGATTACAGAACCAGAGCTCTAATCCGATCCAACTACAGCGAGGCGTGAGACAAGGAGACGTCATATCTCCGAAATTGTTCACAGCTGCGTTGGAGGATATTTTCAAGCTTCTGGACTGGAAAGGACGCGGCATCAACATCAATGGCGAGTACCTAACACACCTACGATTCGCCGATGATGTAGTTCTTATGGCTGAGACCTTGGAAGACCTGAACATAATGCTCGAAGATCTCGGTAATGCTTCTCAAAGAGTGGGTCTTAGGATGAACATGGACAAGACGAAAATCATGTTCAATGCCCATGTTGCACCCGCTCCAGTTAACGTTGGGAACATTACACTCGAAGTTGTTGACCACTATGTTTACCTGGGACAGGCAGTCCAGTTAGGTAAGTCCAACTTCGAGAAAGAGATCTCTCGTCGAATCCAGCTCGGATGGGCAGCGTTCGGGAAGCTCCGGCATATATTCGCGTCCGAAATTCCTCAGTGTCTCAAGACGAAAGTCTTTGACCAGTGTGTGTTGCCAGTAATGACATATGGGAGTGAGACGTGGTCGTTCACTATGGGTCTCATAAGAAGGCTCAAAGTCACCCAGCGAGCAATGGAGAGAGCGATGCTTGGTGTTTCCCTGCTTGATCGAATCAGAAATGATGAGATCCGCAGGAGAACTAAGGCAACCGACATCGCTCGAAGGATTGCATCGCTGAAGTGGCAGTGGGCGGGACACATAGCGCGGAGAACCGATGGCCGTTGGGGCGGAAAGGTTCTCGAATGGCGACCACGTACCGGACGACGTTCCGTGGGCAGGCCCTCCACAAGGTGGACCGACGATCTTGTCAAGGTCGCGGGAAGCCGCTGGATGCGGACAGCGCAGGACCGATCGTTGTGGAGATCTTTGGGGGAGGCCTATGCCCAGCAGTGGGCGTCGTTCGGCTGAAATGATGATGATGATGATGATGTTTATACTGTGGAGGTGGTACGTGCAGTTTCACCTAGAGTATAGTTTATTCTGTCACTGGTTGACAGATAAAACGTTGTTGGAACGTCAAATGGGGGATTCACCTCATGTGTCTTTGTTGACTGGCTATAAGCTAGCAAAATTAAATGGCGCGCGAATAAATCGTGCACAATTCCGCGAAACTGCGTTGCATAACGAACTCTACGAGTATCAGAAGCGCTATCAATCTGGTGGCACAGTAAACAGAGAACAGTAAAATATCTACATACAAACGTGCCGCTCTCGGTTTGAATGCGCGCCGTGTCAGCACGCGATACACGCACACGCTAGCATAAAATACGGGGGGATAAGGTGGTGGCAGTACCGACGGGCTGTGCCGCGTGTCTGTGTGCATGCTAGGCTAATAACTCGGCGGGCGGCCATAGATAACCTACTGTTAAGTTTATTCTGTGGAGATGTTACGTGCAGTTTCACCTAGAGTATAGTTTATTCTGTCACTGTTTGACAGATAAAATGTATGTAGTTGGAACGTCAAAAGGGGATTTGCCTGGTGTCTTTGTTGACTGGCTACAAGCTAGTAATTTTTTTTTAAAAATCCTATGTAATTTAATTAATATTCTACTAATTAAATCCCCAGCTGCACCAGGTTTTAAACTTTACTAGTAAGTGCAGACGCTCTGAGACGCTGGAGCAATCGGTTGGAGTCCCGACCTTTATGGACGACGACGACCGTCGACATCCGGTCGGAAACACCCTGAGATGGGTTTGGCAATTGTCAATACGCCGTTGTGTGGGAAGTAAAATATGCAGTTGGAGATATTTTAGCACTGAAATGAATGTTTTTAGGTGTAAATTATAATAAAAGACATTGAATTTTAAGTTCAATCGAATTCAAGAAATGATCTAATTTTCTGAACTAAGCCAAATTAGCCTGAAAATTAGTAAAGAAAAGTCTGAAAAAAACGGATTCTTCTTCTGAACTTCTGATTGAAGGGTTTTCTTTGTGCAATAAAGTACCTATATCTTATCTTATCTTATCTTAAAAACTCAATACAGGTAGGCGTGGAAGAAGATAAGAGATGCCTTTGCTCAGCCTTAGCAATGGTATACAAAATGTTTTATCAATTGTAATAATTTCATTTGAAAAAAGAAATACTAAATAATATCTTACCAGTCCACCATAAGGCTAAGCAAAAAAGTAGAGTAGGCGGTGTGACAAAAACGAAATAACATTTAGGTGTTTGATGATGTTTGATGACCCGTTTAGTCAAAGTTAGCGCCTTTTGAGACCAAGTTTTGCGAGTTCGATTTTTGCAACAGCACAAAGGTTGGTTGCTGAAATAAATAGTTGTACTGCGTTTGTGGTTTCCATTATATCAATTCAATTCTTTATTGCATACAAAGTGTCACATTAAGGTGTATAATAGCAGGAGGCTTCCATTATACAAGCAGAACAGTTTACGATCTTTTATTTTATGTTCATTAATTTATAATCTACTTGTAGATGACTGTGATTTTACTGGTCCAAAATTTTCAGACTTTATATACAGGATCTGACGTTCATAAAACGGGTTTTCAAATCAATATGCTTTTCAATTGTTTCTCTAGCCCTAATCTTTAGTTAAGCGTTTTTAGTCATTTGAACATGTTTTGTCCAGTGAGAACATTATTTGCAATAATAATTCAATAAAAAATTAGAACGTATCATAACATCCAATAAAGAAACTAACAGCACCCAATTGGTGAGAAACAAAACTGCCAACTAAAACCCATGCCCCCCACAGGGGTAGTTTCACACACAGGGGCGCAAACACCAGCTGACATCGATACGTCGCGACGCGAGTGATGGGTGAGCGAGCAAACAGTGAGGGGTGCCACAGATAGCGGGTTCATGTTGACATGTTTGATGACCCGTTTAGCAAAAGTTTGCGCCTTATTGAGACTTGAAAAGTTTTGCGGGTTTTTTGCAACAGCAGAAACGTTGGTTGACGAAATAAATATTTGTGCTGCGTGTGTGGTTTATTCATTTATTCTTTATTGCACTACATTAAATAGGACAAAAGGTGAACTTAATGCCAATGAGGCATTCTTTACCAGTCAACCATAAGCCTAAGCAGAAAAAAACAGTAAGCGGTGTGACAAAAACGAAATAAAATTTAGGTGGGTAATTTTGAGGTTTACATTATAAATGAACAAGCCTACTCTGAGCTCAGAGCAGTTTATAATTTATCTCATGTTTATTTATTTACAATGCAATTGTAGATGATTGGGATTTTATTGTTCCAAAATAATCGCACTTGACAGGATCCGACTATCATAAAACCGGTTTTTCAAATTAATTTACCTTTTTAATTGTTTTTCTAACCCCAAATCTTTGGTTTGGCGTTTTTATTCATTTGAACAAGTTGATTTCTTTTCACAGTAAAAGTTATTCATTGAAACATGAACACATGAACAAAGTTTTATTGCATTTTCTAAAACTTTTAAACATTGAGACAAAAAATCAAAAACTCACATGGACTTACCCTGAATTTGAAGGAAAAATATTCCCGCTCTGAAAATGACAGTATCCCAAAAGCTAAAGACTGAAAATAAAATTGCTTTTTAGCATAACAGCACTGTTAAAAAACACGGAAATTTTGATAAAATGAGTATATTAACTCCAATTAGAACTTTAAATCAAAAAATAAATTTGTTTTTTTACGCCGGGTGTAATTCGCGGATACAATACAACTTTAATGTCAAAGAAAAGCCAATCAGAGAGCCTCGTTTGACGCATGCGTAAAACAGGTTCTTTTGGAGGTCGACTTTAAAAATGGGTACTTTTGCATCGACACTCAACAATATTATTAAAGATCACTAAAAAAACGAATGACATATTTTAGATTTCGTGCAAAACATTATTAAATATATCTTAACAGGACCCGAGTGTATCGTTACAGTAAAATGCTCGTGCCATGCGTCGGCTTAAGTGGAACCCTACCTTGCTTCAAGACGGAACTGCAATAAACGTCAATGTATATCCGCGTTATTACGTCGCAATGTTATAAGCCCGACTGTGGCTCCATCTGTGATAACAATCGCATTTGCAATGATTTGTACTGATGTGTCGTGAGCAAAGGGGACAGTGAATATTTTATGTATGAGCGAGAGTGATAGGCAATCTGCAAACGCCTTGGTTTAATTAAATCATTGTGTAAACTAGATTGAAATTGGCTTTTGGTCCCACAGCTGGGCTATACTTTCACTTTGAGTTTGTTCTGTGCGTAGGCGTTATCTTTCTATAGTTATAATAAATCTGTAGAGAGGCCAATTCTGTATGGATCGCTCGAAATCTGATCGCTGACTGATGCCAAAAATTGTAATCAGTAAAACTTTTTTCTGTCTGTCTTTATATCTGTCTGCTGTATATTCGTTTTAGAACTGTAACTACTGACGGATTTTAATGAAATTTGGCACAATTACTCTTCATACTCTTGGGCAGGTTAAAGTATACTTTTCATTACGCTACAATCAATAGGAGCAGAGCAGTGAAGGTCAATATTGGGAAAACGGGAAAAGTTACTCCATTCTTTACACGTAAAAACTACTAAGTAGATGGATTTAAATAAAACTCTACAGTAATATAGCTTGAGCATCTGAATAAGACAAAAGCTACAATTTTTAAAAATATATCATATTTTTTTAACTTAAGTCCACGCGGACGAAGTCGCGGGCGGCCTATACCTAGTATTTATATTCTCAGTATGTAGGTAAACCATTGTCAGTCTCTGACACGCATAGTTTAAGTTCTGCTTATTCCAAGGTCAGGGAATATTAGTGTGGACTCTGCTGGATACATGCATAGGTACACACATACCCTCACGACCATATCCCTAATGAGTTAGTCAGAGGCACACTGATTGTTGCCGTCATTGTGAACGTAACATTCAGAAACCCACATTTCGCTGAGGGAATTTGAATCCGACGTGGTAAGGGGCGAGCCTACCGCCGTTATCCGGGTTGCTTGGGTCTTATATCGGTGTTTTCCATGACCGGAGCCTTAGCCGCATATTGTACAATGAACACAAAGTCGGTGTGCTCAGATGTTTATTATTTATTTGAATCTTCCCCTAATAACAAGCTTCCCCTAACGTGAATTTCCAGCCTAATAGTTTAACAACCTGTAGTTAACTGTTTTGGGATCAAGTTACAATATCCGTAACCGGTTAACAATTATCCGGTCCGCTGTGATAACTCGATAACATCTTAATGATTTGGCAAACATTGGCCTTAGGTGGGGGTTCGATTCCTGATCTAATAAGGGCTGTAATCGGAAAGCTGATGGTTATTGAAATGGTTGAATGTCCAGGAAAAAGGTAGGTAATATAGACTAACTCCAATAAGGATTTTTAATGGAATATGATTATCCAGATTGTTTTTGTTACCAGAATATACAGATTGTACAGACATGTTGTATACTGTGCCTGGGATCAAACTAGTGACTTCTTTGTAACAGCGAAAATCTGAACCATTACACCAAATCGGTTCTCAAATCGATCAAACCAAGGCTGTTTTTCTTCACGTCGTATTTACGTTATCATAAATAATTCACGAAACACTCAAAATGCCTCTAAATTCTAAAAACAATAACTAACGCTACGATGTATGTACCTGAAATTATATATATATATATACATAATCGGCCTATATACGTCCCACTGCTGGGCACAGGCCTCACCTCAACTATGAGGTGGAATAAGCCATACTCCAACACGCGGGCTCAGTGCGGATTGTTGGAGGGGTGTAAGGTTAGTGAGCAACCTTATTGTCAGATGTTATCAAGCCGCCCTAAGGCCTCTGACTAGGCTTAACGACTGACATCTGGCGACGTCAACCGGGACCAACTGCTTAACGTGCCTTCCGAAGCATGGAGATGCCCGAAATACACATCACTAAATTTCGGTCGGATGGTCACCCATCCCTTTTCCGACCCAGGCGTGAGTTGCTTTACAACAGCTATCGTCGCCGATCACTGTCACAACTGCGCCACGGGCACCTCCTGAAATTATGCAAATAAATATCTGAATCTGATAGTTTCAGCCAAGTGTTGGACCCACGGGACCCACCCAATTCCCAAACCAAAAAAAAATACATTCCGTTACCTTTTTTTTCATATACGAGGCGGACTAATTTTTAGTGAAAACTATGAAAAACATAACCATGCAACAATGTAAATAAATAGATATCATCAGACCAAACGTTTCT
This sequence comes from Udea ferrugalis, assembly GCA_950022985.1. NCBI lineage: Eukaryota > Metazoa > Arthropoda > Insecta > Lepidoptera > Crambidae > Udea > Udea ferrugalis. The sequence goes on along the minus strand of OX465531.1, from coordinate 16,124,096 downwards.
ACTTTGAGAACAGATTGTGAATTCCACCTCTTTTAATTAGGTTCCCAACAAAATAATAGTGAGAGTTAACAAAACTCCTTATGCCACTTAAGCTTCCACTATAAATTAGAATCGACACGAATTTAGCAATTACCTCAAAATAACTCTCAATCAATAACTCCCAGCCCATTATCGTATGCGGCTCAATTTGTCAAAAGTGGTTAACTTGTGATGCCAAACTATCGATACTAAACATACTTATTTACGAAAAACAACTGCCAACGTTCCAACTTTAAAGCTCCCGACTTTGTCCGTGTGAACTTTAGTTTTTTTGCTAAGTCGTAAAAGCTGAACTAAAATAGATACCATCGCGGATTTTTTTTAGATCATAAGCAATAATTTGACTACACAGATCAAAAAAAATATTCTCCAATGCAAACCAGTAGTTAGTGAGGTAATATTTTTTCGTTAAAGTTTGTAAGCCTGTTACGAGTGTGTCCCACTAAGCGAATCTATATACGTCCCACTGCTGGGCACAGGCCTCACCTCAACTATGAGGTGGAACGAGCCATACTCCTCAGTGCGGATTGTTCTCCAACAACCCCTCCGATTTTAAGGTTAATAAGCAACCTTAATGACAGAAGTTATCAAGCCGCCCTAAGGCCTCTCTAGGCTTTACGACTGACATCTAGTGACGTCAGGCGGGACCAACTGCTTATTGTGCCTTCCGAAGCACGGAGATGCCCGATAAATACATCACTAAATTTCGGTAGGGGTGACCACCCCTATCCCATTTCCGACTAGGCGTGCTTTATAACAGCGATGGTCGCCGATCACTGTCACAACTGCGCCACGGGTACCTCCATCCATCCATCTATGGAGTACAAGTGTAGCTAGTTCCGCCATCGACTCTAGGTCTGCCACAAGATCGTGTTTTGTTTTGGGGTAACCAGTCAGTCGCTGTTCTGGCCCATTGATTTTCAAGCACACGCTAAACGTGCACAGCCCACTTTTAGTAGACCGGTATTTTGGGAGACGAGTTGGATTCGAAGATTCGAGTCCTAATAATCTATCGATATTCAGACATCGACTAATTAAATCGATAACACTACGACTTAACTTTCCTCGGTCCTACTGTGCCCAGGAACACACATACAATTCTGTTACAACAATAAAATATGACTGCTTGATAAATCATTGTGGTGGATTTGCTTTTATTATTCAGGGTAAGTAGGCCCTGGGCGCCAATGTAGGGAATAATGGCGATAGTGTAGACCCAAATACTCAATGTACAATATTTCAATTTAGGTAGACCGTGACGTCACAAATTAAGCGGTTTACGTAATTGTAAGGTTAGGCTACAATCCTTGTGCAGTGACTTCTCTTGTACAACAGGTTTTGTTTCAAATAATTCCATTTCCAATATTTTCATAGTTGCCCTTGGATCTAGCACAGCCAAGTCCAGAGTGACCATTTGAACGCATACTTTCGAACGCAAGGGTTGTGGATCTGACTTTTTTTGTGTGAAGAATTAAATCAAAAATCACTGCATTCTTAATGCGAACGAACTATAAATATGTTACCCAAGGCCTCTTTCTTCTACTATCGTACTGGTAACTGGTGCTACTGTTGACATGTTTGTCATGAAACACTAGTTGATTTTGAGGCCTTTTGTGCTGTTACAGGCGTTCAAAATCAATCACTTTGAACATCAAGTTTTTTATCAAAATTATATTCATTTCTGGCACTTACAAACCACAAGGTCTTTGTCTCAAAACAAGAAGGTCCTAAGATAAGAAATTATGACATAAGATAAACTCTAATCCACAAAACAGTTACAGATACATTACAAGATTTCTTAAAATGTAGGTTACCTAACCTAACCGAACCCTCTTAGACATTTTTCATCTAGGTTCCTTCAAGTAGGTCTGACGACCTATTCACACAAAAGATAAAAAACGTCATCCATTCCATTTCCCTTGACTGCCTTAATGTATTGTGAAGGTTTCGCCTACTTTATGTACCTAAAACTTGCTTATTAATGACAGATCTAGGCTAAAGATTTGATCTACACAGTTAAGGTCAATTTAGCTTGAACTAGATTACCGCAATGAACAACAGCCAAAAATCCCCAAAAACTCTTGAATCTTATCTGTATGGGCTTAAGATTAAATATTCCTAGCTCTCTTCGCTGCTGAATGTACAAAATTCGTTGCCAATAATTTATTATCCTTTACAACGGTGAAGGCTGGCCTGGTATGAATAGAAATTCACAATTTGTAAGCGAAATGTGTACATATACGAAGTTCCGTGGATTTTCGCTTCTATCGGCACAAGTCTATGATTGAAACGGCAGTGGACATGTTAATAAAACGTTCCATAGAAAACTAATCTAATCTATCTACAATGTGAAATGAGCATCCGAGATTGTCCTTGTCCCTGTAAGCCATGGAGTTATTTTAATAAAGTGCGTCAATTTTTTCACACCCTTATTCATGAAAATTTTGTAACTTTTGGTCGCTTTCGACGAACGCAGTCAATCGAATAAACTATCCGTTTTTATTCGGGAACGCAATAACAAAATTGTCTAGAAATATTTAGAAGATGAAAGCACTGTAATGATTACACATACTTACTGTAATGTATACAATACAATATGATTATAATTTTCACTAGATTTTAAAATTGGGATGAATGACTTCTCATAGATTTATATACTTGGGTTCTAGGTCTAGGTAATTCTCAAACCTAACTTAATAATATTTACAAAGGGACTCGCATCAGAAATACTTAAGGTACAGATAGATTATCTGGTGTTAGTCACTGTCCTGTGGGAAAGGTGGTACTTGGTGAAGAAGAATAAATTATTGGGAGCCACCTACAAACTTTTTATGTATTGTTTTTCTCATAAATCTCTGATCATTATTCAAACTGGGTATCTGACCAACCAAAGTCTAGTTTTATAGGTAAAAATATTTGATAATAATCATAAAAGATTATCATCCCCGAAATACTAAACGTCTAACTTTGTTATTCAGCGTCAGTCAAATTTGTTTGCTTCAACGCCCACTGACAGACACTCGCCCCGCAGATTTCGGTGTAAACAGAAAATATTCCACAATATAAATCAGGGTTTACGTTTCTTAGTTACCATCTCAGTAGGTCTAGCACGAACCGATAACGTTTTGGTTATCGGTTCGTGCTTATTTTTCTTTTTCTTATGTGTTTCTAAGAAAAAAAAGGGTCGTTTACTTTTCGATTACCAAAACGTTAGCGGTTTGTGCTAGGCCTACAGATCAGCGGTAATTTGCGAATTATTACATTACCTAAAACGGTGAAGTAAAAAGATCCACTTGTTTATGAGGCATATCAGAATGAACCTTAAATCAGATTTCAAACACAATTAATCTAGGAAAATCGACCTCTGAAATCTTACGAAATTTACTGCATAGTCAATTCAACTGATTGATTTGTCAATTAAGCAATTTAGTGAAGTGGATGCAAGAAGTTTTTATTGTGAAAATCTTAAACAATACGCAGATTAGGCAAATGAAATCGGATTTTGGAGTCTGAATTCGGATCAATATCAATTCACATGCGTGTGAATAGGGTATTCAGAAATCTGAACAATACAGAACCTCGACAGCCTAGCCTACCTCTTAATGTAAAGAGGCAGTACTAACCTTTTCTAGAGTTCTAATCTCCACCAATCAGTGGTGACGTGTGAATAATTGCATCAACCTAGGACGGAGGAAGGTAAAAAGCTCTCGTTTGCGGGTAGGAGCAGTAAGCCGGCGCGTAATTGGGACTCCCCGGAGATTGTCCTCCGCAAACATCCTCTGCGCAAATACACGTGATTGGGACTGAGGTGTTCTGTGTGCTGTAAATTAATTCTGATTCACATTTCTAATCATAGCTAGACAATATTTTGCTTAACTTTAAGCTGTTTTGTCAAATGTTATTAGAACAGAACACTCAAAAGCCCATAGTTCGTTGATTAAACTCGAAATGAAAATCCAGAGATAGGTTCAAATCATAGGTTGAGCAAAGCGTATTTCAGATTTTGGTACATTGTTAGAACTTCGCTGGAGAGGCTACTGCATTTGCTGCTGGTATTCTTCTTGAACCCTGTGATTTTCAGTGGTAGAAAAGTACAAACACTAACCTGGATGGGGCAAGACAGGGAACGACAGGGCTGTGTGCCGGCCACACCGAACTGTTAATATCGATGTTTGCACAGATTTTCTTCGTTATAGCTTCACCACATCACATTCGAGTTGAGAATACACAAAACAGTCAGTAAACCACTAGCTAAGTAGTTATTAGTTTTCAATTTTTTAAGACCCGCGAACACAAGGAAAATGTTTAAGCCGCCATAGTTTTTTCTAGAAGCACGACGCTTCATGTCGACCAATCACAGCGCTCGGCGCTTAGCGCGGCGAAAGTGGTGCCACTATTGGTGCAGTTCACCGCAGCCCGTGGTGGCAAATTCAAAATAGGAATAAGGGAAAGGTAAAGGTTAAGGATTTAATCCTGTGGACTTATATTTGATACATTAGATTTACAAAAATCTAATATCAATACTTTTTTAGGGTTACATTTGTAGCAAAGTCATTTTTAATTAACAACCTCTTTCATAATAGTATTTCTTTGTTTTTTTTGCAATGAAGTACACAATATTGTTTCTTATCTTAGCAATATATCAGCTTCGAAAGCGTAAATTCTATTTATTTCACGCCGATACAACACAGGTTTTTGGCCAAACAAAATTCCTATCTTTTTTCTTTTCTACAGAGTTAAAGTCAGCTTTAACATTAAAGGACTTCGAGGTTTAATTGAATTAACGTTGGTTGGGCATTTCCCCGACTCTTTGAGATTTGGACAGGTTTCGGTACAAAAATAATGCTTGGAGGCAACTTCTCAGAATTAAGTTGATCGCGAAAATATGAAGATTACTGAGAAATCAGACGGAATAAGAAAATGTTGGAAGAATTATTGGCCTATTTAAATATTAACCTTTTTGACCCACGTGTAGCGATGTTAGCACAGTGAGATAACAGTAAAAAGTATCTATTATGGTTTCTGAATAAATCATTGTTAAAAATTGAATGTAGTCAAAAATAAAAATACCAGTGGTAAGGGGCCAATTTGGATTTTGAAAGCGGCTAAATGTCAGTCGGACTCGTCCATGAAGGGTTCCGTAGGAATTATATAAGAAAAAACTACAAACAAGATCACATGGTTGAAATGAAAGTTTACATGGTTTTGTACATTTTATATATTACATGGGGGGGCTCATTGTTTAAAGCATTGCACTGGTATGCTCACTGACAGTTAACTTGGATACACACGTGATGGATAGAGATGTGTTAAAAGGTTCTTCGAAGGTTAACTTCAATTACATTGCCTTAAAAGCAAAGGTGTAAGTGAAGCTAATAACGTGAATATTCTACTTTCACCCAATTTACTCGTAGGTAGGTTACCTACATGAAATAATTTATTATTTATGTTGCTTACCCTCAAATTCACAACATTTGTGAATCAGAGTTGAGCACCTGTCAAACTCATGTCATCCTGAAAAGTATTCATAGTACTGCAAATGATGACGACTTTGAGGGTGTACATATACGGCCCATACACGTCCCACTGCTGGGCACAGGCCTCACCTCGGCCTCGTTCCACCTCATAGTTGACTATGAGGTGGAACGAGCCATACTGCAACACGCGGGCTCAGTACAGATTGTTGTAGGGGTGTAAGGTTAGTGAACAACCCTAATGTCAGATGTTATCAAGCCGCCCAGAGGGCTCTGACTAGGCTTAACGACTGATATCAACCGGGACCAACTGCTCAACGTGCCTTCCGAAGCACGGAGATGCCCGAAATACACATCCGGTCGGGGTGGTCACCCATCCCATTTCCGACCGGGCGTGTGTTGCTTTACAACAGCGATCGTCGCCGATCACTGTCACAACTGCGCCATGGGCACCTCAATCACCTTTCCTTATTTTTTACAAATCAAAATATTCTAGCTAGGGTACACGTGTCTTAAGTTATTCTAAAATCCGGAGTTTTTTTCAGGAGTGCGTGATAAGACTTTTTTGCAAGCCTTCAAAATGAGATTGACCAGCCCAGTAGTTACTTTATTAGGTACTGTACTTCGTCAATCCCATATCTGGACCTTTCATCAGGGCAGTGCAACAAAAAACACCTTTTTTGCAAACAAATTCCCTTTTTAAACACTCAGCTTGTTACCCTTTGTTCTAATTCTGTCCAAATCAAATAACAACTGCTAGCGACAATTCAAAATTAGTTAGCAATAATGTTAAATTAAATCTCGACAACAAGAACAAACGGTGACGAATCGTGATCAAACAAATCATCAAGGTCACCGACCCCAGGTGTTGCCGTTACGAAGACGAAATGTCTCGTCAAGGCTGCAGCTATTTCAGCTCTAACGCCCTTTAAAGGTTAATGACTCCCTTGATCAATACACTCGAGACGTATTATCACTTGTGTCTGATATCTTTGAAGGGAAACAAACAGGTTGTTCTATCGTACCTACTGGTTAAGCTGTCAAAATAGAAATCAAATTGCAAAATTCAGAATAAACAAATTTTAAAAAACGTAAGTGTAACTGACAAAGGGGAAAAATCAACTCACTTCTCAGGGTTTCTTTCCAGAGAATAAAAAAAGTTACTTCAGTGAATTACTCCTTCCCCCTCATGGGTTCTCGCCTCGGCGTGGCGAGGGGGCCTAGTACCGGTGATAGGGGAACCACCGGGAAGCGAAGAGAACCCAGGCGTGGCAGTGTGGTGGACTGGGAACCCACCCGCTGCGGCCCGCAAGGGCGACGTGAGGCTGCGGGGCCAGTGGGGCCTGCAGGCGCCTTGAGGCGCGTGGTTGGGACCGCGGCGCACAACCGGTTGGTGGGGGCCAGTAATCCGAGGCTGATCCCCCCTGTGCATCGCGGCCCGGCGGGGCCGTACCGCCGGTTACGGCAGCGGAGCCGCCCTTTGGGTGGCTCGTGGTTGCGGGCCCAGTAGGGTCTGCGAACAGTGGGTGCCAGCGGGCCGGAGTGCGGGGGTGCTCTGGCTTGCATTGCACGGCGTCCACTGAGACGGCGAAAGTGCCTGCGTACTCCAGGCGCTTTCGTGGCCTCCCCCCTTCGTTGGGGGGTCGGTTGGAGGGGGCCCCATTAGGGGCTAGCACTGGCGGCGGAGCAGTGCGGCATTACTTACGGTAGGATCCAGCTTCGCCGCCAAAGTGCCACGGTCGAGTGCCGTGGGGTTTTAGTCGGTAGGAGTCCGACATAACCTCGTCGTCCCCCCGGGCAGCGAGGTATCCATGAGGATTTCCCCACGAAAAAAAAAAAAAAAAAAAAAAAAAAAAAAAAAAAAAAAGTGAATTACTCCTTCGTCCGTTCGACAATAATGCCTTATTATCTAAATAAGCGCACTTAGTACTTGATTCATAAAAAGGTATTACATAAACGGCCTATATAAGTCACACTGCTGGGCATAGGCCTCACCTCAACTATGAGGTGGAAAAAGTATTAAGTTTAAAAAAAAATATATATATATTGGGTATGTATCTGATAGGGCGCAAACAGTCGGTTTAAGAGGAGCAAAAAAGAGCTGTAGTGATTACAAAAGGCCATTTTCCCTAAGTATCTCTGTTTTTTTTCCATTCTACTTATAATTTACTAACAATGTGTCAACAATAACATTGCTAATTAAAATAACAACAATTCTTAGCAATGAAAAAGATACCTACTTGCGTCTAAATCTCAAACACATTAATAGCATTAAACCAATCCTATTCACTTCCCCTAAGGAATGATAATATCTAGGCTTCCTCGCGATTCTTTCGTTTTTCCTTTGTAAATCCCTTGAACCAGTTACGGCTGTCATACATTAAGTCTTTACGAGGCAATGAAGAGGAACAGGCTAAAGAAAACTCTAAAAGAAGCGCTTTTCTGTAAATTTATTGAAGTAAACACTTCTCGCAAGATTTGAAATAATACACATACATATATACTCTCACGACCTTATCCCTTATGGCTTAGTCACACTATAGGGGCACACTGATTGTTGCCTTCGTGAAGGATAGGACATTCAGAAGCCCACATTTCAGGAATTTGAACCTAACGTGGTAAAGGCCGAGCCTGCCGCCGATATATAGATTGCTTGGGTTTTATATCGAGGTTTTCCAACACCGGAGAGTTGGCCGCAAATTTTGTAATTAACACAAAGTAGGTGGTTGACTCACATTTCCAGATTTGGGATCTTGGGACCACCGGATTCCAAGCCAGAGTGTTTAACCACTGGGCCACGACGCTCTAGAAATAATGCACAGAATTTATCTAATGCAGACTAAAAACAATAATAGAAAGGAAAGGAATAAGAATGGAAAAATCTATATATTTTTTTTAATTATTAGAATGTTACTTAATGTTGAGTCCATTAAAAACATTTTTCAGAATAGAACCTCATTGATAAGACTAGCTAGTTTCTAAAGAATGAAAAATGTGTTCCATTTTCAAATCCCTTCTGCATTGACATTCGAACTTCTGCTTTGATTTCACTTCCATTACGGATTGGTTTTTGGATATTGAGCTCTTTCAAGCTTTCTAGAATTTTCTTTTGTATGTGAAATGTGTCACGAAGGTTGTTAGTGAAATTGGGTTCCAACAAGAAGACTGTGCACTAGGAGATCACTTGTGTGTTACCATGGAAGGACCTCGAACATTGAGCTTGTGATACTATATGGAATTTATCTGGTAATCACCACTGGAGCAGTGATTTAACTCATTCCTAAGCTGCGATGTTCTTTAAAGGTTAGTAGAATTTATATGTCTTGCAGCTAAAATAGCTGGTATATTTACCAATGCATATGCTTTGATGAAAACAAAAAGAGGAATAATGCGTTACTTTTTCATGAAACTGAGACATGATTATGTCGGACGAATAACGTATAACTAATTCCTTTGAATAAAAATATGATTTTGCATGGACAGAAGCGTTAACATCCTTATGCTACTGACATATGAACCATTTTGCAATGGTTTTGTAAGAGTTGATGTGAACGTCTCTACACATACCTATTTAGATTTCTAGTATAAGCAATAACAAGTTTTCTAATTTTACTTATATTCGTCGATGTTGGCAGCCGGATCCTACCCGGGGATTCTTCGCACCCCCTGCCCCGCCGTTACCATAACCGCTGCCGTAGCCAGGAATAGCGGGGCCGCCGGGGACTGGGGGCCGTTTCCTATGTCGTGCCATCATTTTGGGGGGGGTTTGCCGTAATCGCCACGCTTGGCAGGCGGGTTGGCGATCGCAGTAGGGCCTGCTGTTGTGTGGAGACGCTGCTGCCCATCTCCAGGTGGCTGTTTTCCCTCAGTCGGCTCTTACGACACCCACGGGAAGAGAGGGGGTAGTGCTATTCTATTAACGTGCCGGCACTACACGGCACACGGACCCTAGAGCCAAGCTTACCCGACACTATACCGAAGATATCCCGGACGTCAGCCTGTACGAGATTAGGATGGCTCTCAAGCAGCTTAAAAACAACAAGGCGGCGGGTGATGACGGAATCACAACAGAGCTTCTGAGAGCGGGCGGTCGGCCGATACTCAAGGTCCTCCAGACGCTCTTCAGTTCTGTCATCCTTGAGGGCAGAACGCCAAAGGCATGGGGCAGAAGCGATGTGATGCTGTTTTTCAAGAAGGGTGACAAAACTCTCTTGAAGAACTACAGACCCATATCGCTTCTGAGCCATATCTATAAGTTGTTTTCGAGAGTCATTGCGAATCGTCTCGCTCGCAGGTTTGACGACTTCCAACCTCCCGAACAAGCCGGGTTCCGAAAAGGCTATAGTACCATAGACCACATTCATACGCTGCGGCAAGTTATACAGAAGACCGAAGAGTATAACTTGCCACTTTGCTTGGCGTTTGTGGACTATGAGAAGGCCTTTGATTCGATTGAGACCTGGGCAGTGTTGCAGTCTCTCCAAAGGTGCCAAATAGACTACAGGTACATCGAGGTTCTTAGGTACTTATACCAAAACGCCACCATGTCGGTCCGATTACAGAACCAGAGCTCTAATCCGATCCAACTACAGCGAGGCGTGAGACAAGGAGACGTCATATCTCCGAAATTGTTCACAGCTGCGTTGGAGGATATTTTCAAGCTTCTGGACTGGAAAGGACGCGGCATCAACATCAATGGCGAGTACCTAACACACCTACGATTCGCCGATGATGTAGTTCTTATGGCTGAGACCTTGGAAGACCTGAACATAATGCTCGAAGATCTCGGTAATGCTTCTCAAAGAGTGGGTCTTAGGATGAACATGGACAAGACGAAAATCATGTTCAATGCCCATGTTGCACCCGCTCCAGTTAACGTTGGGAACATTACACTCGAAGTTGTTGACCACTATGTTTACCTGGGACAGGCAGTCCAGTTAGGTAAGTCCAACTTCGAGAAAGAGATCTCTCGTCGAATCCAGCTCGGATGGGCAGCGTTCGGGAAGCTCCGGCATATATTCGCGTCCGAAATTCCTCAGTGTCTCAAGACGAAAGTCTTTGACCAGTGTGTGTTGCCAGTAATGACATATGGGAGTGAGACGTGGTCGTTCACTATGGGTCTCATAAGAAGGCTCAAAGTCACCCAGCGAGCAATGGAGAGAGCGATGCTTGGTGTTTCCCTGCTTGATCGAATCAGAAATGATGAGATCCGCAGGAGAACTAAGGCAACCGACATCGCTCGAAGGATTGCATCGCTGAAGTGGCAGTGGGCGGGACACATAGCGCGGAGAACCGATGGCCGTTGGGGCGGAAAGGTTCTCGAATGGCGACCACGTACCGGACGACGTTCCGTGGGCAGGCCCTCCACAAGGTGGACCGACGATCTTGTCAAGGTCGCGGGAAGCCGCTGGATGCGGACAGCGCAGGACCGATCGTTGTGGAGATCTTTGGGGGAGGCCTATGCCCAGCAGTGGGCGTCGTTCGGCTGAAATGATGATGACTTATATTAAGCTCGCCTAATTAGGGATTAATTTTGATCTAAAGTGCACAAAAAGGTAAACTCTGTCGAACCTTTTCTCTTCAAAAAGTCAACAACTGAAATTTTAATTCACTTAGACGATCGCATTGTTGTCGTAATTCACGAATTGAATCAACATTTCTCGTCTGAGCTGATCGAACTACTGGTGTGAAACCATCGATGGTCCTATCGATAGCTGACTTCTAACAATAGTCACATTAACAAACATATCTTTATTGAAGCAGCCTTGTTAAACATTGACCAGATGAAAAAATACTAAATAATAGACAAAAAAATACCAAATAATAGTAGACGTTAATAATACCAGTTTATTCGTTGTCTAGAATCCTGAAATACAAGCTGTGCTTAGATTGAAGGCGCTGTTTGTAATAATGTCAAGATTATTACAAACAGTGCCTTTCTAATGATATTTTATTCATTTATTTACGACTAGCTATACCGACAGAGGTTGTTCTTTCGAATGCTTCTCTGTTCTGTCATTGCACTGGACCTCCTACATTATACAATGAGGTGTTAATGATTACTTGTATCTTTGTAAATTAGTGTGCAATAAAGTGTTTCCTATCTTATCTTACACTCTAACACCCGTCAAACTCTCTCAGACTTTTAATAACCGTCAAGCTGTTTTCGAGCTTTAACGCGTCTAACGAACATTAATTCATTTTTATGTACAGAGAAGATTAATTTTTCCTATGGGCCTCATAAGAAAGCTCAAGTCACCCAACGGGCTATGGAGAGGGCTATGCTCGGTGTTTCTCTACGAAATCGAATCAGAAATGAGTAAGTCCGTAGGAGAACTAAGGTCGCCGATGTAGTCCAGCGTATTAGTAGGTTGAAGTGGCAGTGGGAGCACATAGCACGAAGAACTGATTGCCATTGGCGCCAATACGTTCTTGAGTGGAGACCATTTGAGGCCAAACGTAACGTTGGACGCCCACCCGCGAGGTGGACGGACGACATCATAAAGGTCGCAGGGTTTTGCTGGATGCAGGCCGCTAGCAACCGGCAGCTATGGAAATCTACGGGGGAGAATCTATGTCGCTGTTGATGGTGATGATGATGATGAAGATTAATTTTAAATACCAATAGAATCGATAAACCATCGATATAATAGACTATTGTTTACAACCCTAGATCAAACTAACGGGAGTCAACAAAAGATCTCCGGCTAATCTAGTTTCCGAGTTGGACCGAAGGTTCGAGTCCGTCGGGTTCGAACAGGTCTGGTTTACGCAATTAATACTTAAGTTATACGAGAAAAGGAAACTGACGGTTACCAAGTTATTATGACGCAAATGTAACTCGGTTACTTGTTGTGAACGAATTTGTCAGTTGATCAAAGCGTTGTGAACATCAAAGAGGGGGAATCAATTACTGTTATGAGCAGCCGAGGTCGCCGTTTCTTACTACTGGAGGTAAACATTTTTTTGCATTTTTAGCCATAATATTGGATCTGCCAACAACATTTTTGTCTGAGAATTTGCCAATTTCACCTCTAAGGAAGTCAAAAACAGGCTGAGATATTGTGGTCAATTCAGTTAAGAAGTCAAACGTCATCAGAATTTCACTCTTGGTTGACAGACAAGACATACAGGGTGGCCCAGCGACAGTGGTCCAAAAATTTTTTTTAGGTAGAGGGCATCATAACAAGTCATTTAAAAAAAACTTTAGTTCCGCGAAAATCAATACTTTAGAAGTTATGATTTTTTCAAGTTTCTTTCGAAATTTCTCAACTCCAATCACTTAATTCACTCTTGTTTGGAAACTATCGCACTGAATCAGTTCAAAATTGGTATGAATGTACAATAGTAATGTAGAAACCATATTATGTGCGAGTTTTGAGTTTATTCTAAGACAATTTGTTTTTAAATTTTCGTCAATAATTTTTCGCCATTTCAAAAACTAATACAATTTTTCAAAAAATCATAGCTGCAATGTTTGTGCACTTGATGATTTGTTTATGATCTTAAAAACTGTCCATAAGAATGATAATAGTGATAATAGTCTATGCAAAAACTTGAAGTGATGCTGCCAATGGAACACTTTCAAAATCAACATCATGTACGGTAAGTCGCTAAAACTCAGAATAAGTCATTTCTGCACTGACCCTATTTTTTTTAAAAAAGTAGCCATAATTTTTTTTTCGGATAGAGGGCATCATAGCAACTCCTGCACTTACTGTTCTTAATAATGTGACTCCATCACGAAGCTTCAGTAATTCTGTTTCATGAAAATTCTCCTCAGAGAGTGCATCAATTCAAATAACTTCACCGTTTGGTTGACGTTGATGAGAAAGCGCAAGGCACTGGAATAGTGTTGCGAAACTATCGACAGTGGCCTCGAAAAACAGGCATACTACTTCGATAGCTTGCAATACTATTGATAAACGTTAAATTATTATTCATTATTTTTTATTATTACATTTACGCAAGCAGGGCTAACAATCTTCTAAGTTAACTAATTCTATAGATAAAAAACAGACTGTTTATACCAAATTCAATTCTGTCCCAAACAAAACATTAAAATTCTCTGGTCGTTTCAAATCTCGTTATTTACTCTCAAAACAGTCTTGTTTACTAAGATATTGAAAATATCAAACTGTTCGTCTTGCATATAAACTTTGGCACAATCAAAGCCTTTGAGTTATTCTGATGTTAGTTTAAGGAATAAAGAGATTTCAATTGACTCTGTTTACTTTGCTTTTCGGATTCGCATCACGCGATTTATTTGTTTGAGGACTTGAGGGTTAAAACTAGTTTCATCATTTTAATAAGCCTGCTATGTGCCACAGTTTAGTAAAAGCCTCCCAACCCCCTTTCCACGTACTATGGTCAAGGTTTAAATCGAACTGATCTGTCCTCTGGGAATCAAGTTTTTCTCGTCATCGCTTCTGAGGCTTCGAGCTAAAACTAGTTCATCATCATCATCATCATCATCATCATCATATCAGCCGAGCGACGCCCACTGCTGGGCATGGGCCTCCCCCAAGGATCTCCACAACGATCGGTCCTGCGCTGTCCGCATCCAGCGGCTTCCCGCGACCGTGACAAGATCGTCGGTCCACCTTGTGGAGGGCCTGCCCACGGAACGTCGTCCGGTACGCGGTCGCCATTCGAGAACCTTTCCGCCCCAAACGGCCATCGGCTCTCCGCGCTATGTGTCTCGCCCACTGCCACTTCAGCGATGCAATCCTTCGAACGATGTCGGTTAACTAGTTCATGGTTACAATAAAATTTCAGAGGTGTGGCTAAGAGACGGCTGTTCATCACAACACCCATTTAACTCTGGATTCTTTCCACTTCCATGCTTCAGAAAGCACGTTGAGTAGTTGTTCGCGGCTGACGTCGTTAGATGTCATGCGTTAAGTCTGGTTAGAGGCCCTAAAGTGGCTTGACATTACTATAAGAAAAGTATATTATTTTTATCTGACTAGGGCTTTCGACTGCAAAAGGAACAAAATTATTGCTAAGGACTGAAATAACCATAGTCCGTTCGCGTTAAGAATGCAGTGATATCATTCTTGCTCTTCGACCTAGTACGCCCCATAACCAATCAAATTGTTTCTTATTATAAAGTCAAGTTCACAGTGCCTAAATAAACGCATTCTTCAAACGCATCGGTTTTGTGCCTGAGTTTTGATGTGTGTAACGGAATTAAATTAATAATAATAAATATCCTTGGACATTATTCCACACAGCGCCATCTTAGCCCAAGTAGGCTAATTATAGTCCGTTATTATGGATACTAGACAACGGATGAACATACTTAAATAGTTTTTCTTTTGTGAATACATTCTTAATATACATAGGAAACACCCAGACCAATGTAAAGTAAAGTACAAATAGTCTTTATTCATGTAAACTTATTAAAAAGCACTTATGACAAGTCACAACATAAAAATTAAAAAGTAATAATGTGGTTCTACCACCGGTTCGGATGTGTTGATTCTACCGAGAAGAATAACAATAACAATACAAACAGACATGTTCATGCACACAAAATGTTTGTACTGTGCGAGGATCGAACCTACACCAATTACATCAAGACGGTCGTCTAATTAAAAAAATACTGCATTATTAACGCAAACATACTATAGTTTTCAATTTCAAAATTCAGTAAGATGCTAGTCAATCCCGCCAATAACATTTCTAAGAAGCTGTTCAAGCCTTTATATCGGATTTAGAGATTTCAATGAGCGCGTCTGCAGTCGCTCGCTGATGCGCGTCACGCAACCGCTCTGTTTGTGTTTAGCTGCCTGGCGGGAATTAAGAGGAAGACGTGACTGCGCGCTGCGCCCGTCGCTGCTTCGGACTGTTTTGTCACTACATCCAGTCTACTGTCATCTTTTTCACTTCAAACTTTAAAATGAAATTGTTGCGCACAGTTAAACATGCCTGACAGTTTGACTTTGTGCTTAATAAAATGCATAAAACAACTTATATCTATACGAAACATACTGATCACTCATTTGATAACCATTACCTTGCTGTTGACACTTAATATTTTTTCCAATTTGGGGAGGTATCACTGAAAACCTTTAATACGGATTTTCTAGGAAACACATATCTGTCACATACAAGGTGGGACCGAAGTTAAACCGCCACTAATTTAAGCTTAGTTATTCATACGTATAGGCAGAGAAAATGAATTAAATAATTATTTTACCAAACAAATCTCAAGCAGCTTCTTCCAACCACTCATATTGGTTTGAGATAATGCAATGAGCGCGTCTGCAGTCGCTCGCTGATGCGCGTCACGCAACCGCTCTGTTTGTGTTTAGCTGCCTGGCGGGAATTAAGAGGAAGACGTGACTGTGCGCTGCTTCGAACTGTTTTCTCACTACATCTAGTCAACTGTGGAGTTTCTTGTCACATAACAGTCCCAATGTCCTTCTAGTCAATTTTCCTCTACCTGTGGGCTGTTTGGAAGAGATCGTGTTTTAGCGATAAAGCCGCCCAAATTGTACATTTACGTAAATCTGTATTATTTTTGCTGTTAATTTCTGTTGTTTTGGTGTGCAATAAAGAATATATTATGTATCTATCTATCTAATGTCGTTTCGTAGTGAAAGTGACAGTATAAATGTTGTGAAGAAAAATATAATTGATTAGGCAAACTAATGAGCTTCTATACCAAAAATGTATCAAAAGTTCACAAAATTCAAATCAAAAACATTTAAATCGTCAAATTATACAAAGAAATAAAATAACTTAAGAACGGTTTTCAAGCCTTTTTATCGGGTTTAGAGATTTCAATGAGCGCGTCTGCAGTCGCTCGCTGATGCGCGTCACGCAACCGCTCTGTTTGTGTTTAGCTGCCTGGCGGGAATTATGAGGAAGACGTGACTGCGCGCTGCTTCGAACTGTTTTGTCACTACATTCAGTCTACTGGCATCATGTTTTACTTCAAACTTCAGACTGAAATTGTTGCGCATAGTTAAACATGCCTGACAATTATTTGAATTTGGGTTTCATAAAATGCTGATTATAACAACTCTTACTAAACAAAACATACTGGTTACTCATTAGATAATCATTATTTTGTAGTTGTAACTTCATTATTTTTCCAAATTGGGGAAGAAGCAGTGGGAAATTTTAATATGGGTTTTCTAGGAAGCTTGTCTCAGGCACCAGCCTGTCACATACAAGGTAGGACAGAAGTTAAACCGCCACTAATTCAAGCTTTGTTATTTTATTCATACTGGTAGATCAATCATCTCAAGAAACTTTTTCCAACCCTTCATATTGGTTTAAGAGATTTCAATTGCGCGCGTCTGCAGTCGCTCGCTGATGCGCGTCACGCAACCGCTCTGTTTGTGTTTAGCTGCCTGGCGGGAATTAAGAGGAAGACGTGACTGCGCGCTGCTTCGAACTGTTTTGTCACTACATCTAGTCTATTCTCATCTTTTTCACTTCAAAATGAAAGGGTGGCGAACAGTTAAACATGGCTGACAGTTTAAATTTGTGTTTAATAAAATGCATAAAAAAACTCATATCTACAGGAAACAGACAGTACATGGTCAGTTATTAGATAACCATTATTTTGCTGTTGTAACTTAATTATTCATCCAAATTGGGGAAGGATCACTGAGAACCTGTAATGCGGGTTTTCTAGGAAACTTATATCTGTCCCTTACAAGGTAGGGCCGAAGTTAAACCCCCACTAATTTAAGCTTTGTTATTCATAAGTATTAGCAGAGAAATTTAAATTAAAATTATTTTATCAAACATGTTGTCTCAAGAAGCTTTTTCCAACCCGTCATATTGATTTAAGAGATTTCAATGAGCGCGTCTGCAGTCGCTCGCTGATGCGCGTCACGCAACCGCTCTGTTTGTGTTTAGCTGCCTGGCGGGAATTATGAGGAAGACGTGACTGCGCGCTGCTTCGAACTGTTTTGTCACTACATCTAGTCTACTGTCTTCTTTTGCTACAGCAAAATTGAGATCAAGTTGATAATTTTGATGGGCATGTATTTTTGATACAAGTAACGATAATTAATATTTACAATAAAAACGTAGAACACCTTCCATTCTGTCATTGGTTAAGTAAATCACGTCAAATGGGTAACTATTTTGAATTAACATTGTCCAGAGTACAGAGTTGAGTGAACGCGATTTGGCCGCCATTGTAACGCATCCACAGTAAAATATTTTACATTTTTCCGCTTTTGTTCAAAATGTCTGATGGTAACGAGAATTTTTGGTGCAAATAGATTTTTAGATTAAATTATTGTGGATATTCAATCCGGCTTTTGTTTTCACGTGAGTATTGGGAAAATTGACGTGCTTTTTGTTTTATGTTTTTATTCGATGATTTAATCTGTACGTAATATGCAACATACCGTAGTAAATATAAATAGAAATAAAATTGAAATTGAAAAAACTTTATAGCCACAGAAAAAACACTTAAAATTTAATACAATCTTAAGCGATTAAATCTAACACAGTTAAGTACATAAGGTAGTTAGATTAAAACAATTAAGAAGAAAATACGTTCAAATAGTTGGTTACTTGCCAATTCGAAAACTCATAATGGCATATGAATGACGTGCACGTAAAACAGTCACAAAAACTTAATTTACAAAATCTTACTTTTGGTCTAGTGCACCGCCTTAGTTTATTTGTCTGACTGTATGGTTGACTGGTAGATAATGCATCTTGTCATTAAGCCCGTCATTTGTGCTTTACTTTTGTGCATAAAGAATAATGAGATAAATTAAAACGCGAACAGAAACTTCTCAATCGCATCTTATTACAAATACATGCGAATGGGTCAGAAGAATGCGGAAGTCAGTTATTAAGACTTTCATTTCAGAACTAAAATAAACATTTTCTTTTTCACCGCAGATCAAAACACAAAAAAAAGTTCAAAGCGAATGCGATAACTTGTCATGAATGCACAAAAAGTTAAAACTTTTATCTTGTCTAACAAAGCGAAAAGCCCATTGCTCTGTCAATGTTCGATAGAAAAATATTCCACTCCTCGCAACATATTCCCGATATTTCAGCTTCGAGGGACTTCCTTTTACAAAAGTTATAGTAATTCGCCGAAAATCCGATTTCCACGTAGCGTTCGGCAAAATATTTGATGTCGGAGTTAACATAAATAAAGGAACTCTTGTTGTTAGGTATAATATCTAGGGAATTGTTTTCTGTAATTTAATCGTCTTTGTAGTGTATTTTTACGGAACAAAATTGGGTACGCAGTAACTAGAGGCTGAGTTTTTTGTTGATAAGTAGTTCAAAGGCAAAGACGCTACCTGTAGGTATTTTTGTCTTTTTGTGAACCTTTTGTAATCCTCATGGATATCTACATTTAATTTAATCTTTTGGAGTATGTATTTTATGGTTGTCAATTCTATTTTCGAATGGAGTTTGACAGTTTGAATGAAGGCGTTCTTAAGCACTTTGGCTCGGTCGATCTTTAGGTGAGTAAACTATCTAGTTTTGGCAAAATTTTCAGTAAACATTTTTACACGAGCGATTCTGAGTCTTCCTAAAAACAGAATGACTATAAAAGCAAAGCATAGAGCACGGTCTAAATTTTCTTCGAGAGTGAATTCATTAAGTCGGTTTAAACCACAACAAATGACTAACAATACCCGTTTTAAGGTTCTAGGAACCGAGACTGTAAGCCGCGAGCAAACAATACGTTTGGCCAGCAATCAGTTATTTTGAGGCTCGTCGAAATCTGAATTAGAGGATAGCATTAAAAGAACTATGTTAAGTATAACCTTCGTGATCTGCTGTGATTGCCTACAATTTTTTTTTTGTCTTGCTCTTTTAATTTAATTAACTCCTGTTCCAACAGGCAATCATAATATGTCTGAAGTTTTGAAACTAAAGAAGATACTAATTTTAGCGTCGTGGGCCAGTAGGTAAACCCTCTGACTCGGAACCCGGTGGTCCCGAGATGAAATCTGGCCGGAAAACACATGTGTTCATTCAACAACTTGCGGCTAACTCTCCGGTGATAAAAAATACTGATATAAAACCCAAGCAACTCGGATAGCGGCGGTAAGCTCGTTGGGTTCCAATTCCCTCGGCAAAATGTGGGCTTCTGAATGTTCCTTTCACAATGACGGCAACAACTGACTAACCCATTAGGGATGTGGTCGTGAGGGTGATGTTATGTTATGATAATAATTTTTCATCTTAAGGCATGACAAAATGCTAGACAATTGTTAAGCAATTTCCTTAAGCAGGTTTTGATAACACCATCCTAGTTAGTCCGATAACACTGTTAAAGTTATATGCGGCTGAACAGCGATTATGACTTCAAAAAACTGTTTCCTTATTCTTCTGGATTTATTTTCCTTGAAATCAAAGTTCCATTTACCTCCTTCCAAACAAGCAAAGTTTCAATAGAAAAAACAACTGCTCACTCGGGACAGTGCATTGTCAACACTTATTTTCGTCATTTAAGTAAGTCCCGGAGACTACATTCCTCCCCATTAGACATCAGAATGAGGAGTGCGAGCAGGACGAAATGAGGTTAAAGGGGATGTGTGAGCGAGAAGGAAGAGACGATATTTATCGCGGGTCAAACGTTCAGTAGACAATATTGTCTTATTCACATTCCGCTTGCGCTTGGCGGCCGCTCCGGTGGGACACATACTAATGAAATGAAGCAGGGTAGATGCTGGAATTAAACGTTTTTATTTATTAGTTCACCTTGGATATAAATTGCATTTTGTAAAAATAGCTACGCTTTTATTCTTGCAGAACTCTGTTTATGTTAGTAAAATGTGATCAGCCAACGATGTTATAATTATTTTTACAACTTGTTGCAACTCCATATACATTCGTTACTTAAACAATCAGTACTCGTTACCTTTGTATCGATACGTTACTTGATACTTTTGGACATAATTATGCCCTGGTTTTCGGCAACGTCATTGGATGTCTCCTCAAACAATACGCTTTGAGTCTATGTGTTGATGTTTGTCTCGCACCACCTCATTGTTGGAATCAGACGTAGAGAGCATTCTTTGGTAGTATTGAAAAAAATCACTTCAGTATGGTTTACTGCTGTGATGTAATCTCGTGTGTAATTTTATTCTCTTTTTGGTTAATGGCCTAATTTTGAAGAAATAATAATAATAAATAAATAATAAATCATTTATTCCTCACCATAAACCATTTAACCAATTATGCGAATAAATTAATTAAATAAGGTCTTGCGAATAGATTATGGTGGGTTGACACTTGGACTAGGACAGGTCCTGTATCC
Source organism: Udea ferrugalis (assembly GCA_950022985.1). Lineage (NCBI taxonomy): Eukaryota > Metazoa > Arthropoda > Insecta > Lepidoptera > Crambidae > Udea > Udea ferrugalis. The sequence goes on along the minus strand of OX465531.1, from coordinate 16,103,312 downwards.
CAGGTACTCAACCCTCCACCCTCACAACATAGGTATTCTAAAAATACATAGCTGATCCATAAAAATAAATTATTAGGCGAAGACAATAAAAATATAAATATAAATTAACCTACAATAAATTTTTTTATTCAATTTCAATTAAATAATTGTTTAATTTTAATACTTAACTCTTACGATAAGCGCACATGTGTGAGTGTGTGTGTGTGTTGTGTGTGTGTGTGTGTGTGTTTGTGTGTGTGTGTTTGAGAGTAGGTGTGTGTTTCATTTTGAAAAAATAACCCTCCTAAATTAATTAAAATTTTAATTTTAAAATAGTTTCCGTTTCATAGTAGTTAAGCGTTGTTAAGTTTTCTTTGAGTTTTGCTTTAAGTTGTGTTCTGGTTGCGTTATAGATTGGAGATGTGTCGTTAAAATACCTATATAAAAATGGACCCATGTGGAATAATTGGCGTCTAGCAAACATTGTTTTGATTGTTGGTACAGGTGTCCTGATACGTCTTTTACATTTGGGTAACTGAGAGAGGTCTATGTTTTTGTGTTGGCGAAGAACAGCATTGGTCATGTACAACTGCCGCACACTGAGTAGCTGTGTCTCCTTGTATAATTTTTCAGTTGAGTATTTTCTGGGTTTATGCGTCATCACTTTTTCAAATGAAATTTCAAAAAGCCAAACATACTGATTATGCTGCTCTGCGTAAAATCCGTCCGCACTCAGCTCTAAAGTACCGCTTATTGATCTTATAGATTTGTAGTGAGTTCGTATTTCTTGGCTCGTAGAAGATGTGAATTTTATTCGTCTATAAGTAGGCTTATTTTATTTAAAGATTTCGTACTATCCACGGTTAAACTATCTTTGAGCCATCACTCCAGTGAATGGGAAATATTGGCCCTTAACAGGCATAGTTGGAGAGCTTTGGGGGAGACCTTTGCCCAGCAGTGGGACACACGAGGTTAAATAATAAAAAAAAACTATCTTTTTAGACCTGTCCATACAATCTTTATTTATTTCTTAAAGGCAGATTTTGGGCCGATTGGTTTTTTAGTCTGATGTCTATCTTTAAAATTAAAATACGTCCAAAAGCTACAGTAGAGTTGAATTCGAACGCAATTGAAACACTGTTCACGTTGAAATAAATAAAACCTTTCATCAATTCTTCCTTTCATTCATTAAAATACACCCTCGCATTGCTAGATGAGTTTGCAAAAGGATTACAGGGGGCGCCAGTGACGTGTGAATGTACCCTCAGAATGAACGCGAGTTGGAAAAAATGTTTACAAAGTTAAACCCAAGATAATCTATACGGAGTGTGTGAACGAACGGGCCTTGAAAGTACTTGGTTCTTTAAGATTACAAATTGTTCGCTGAAAAACATTGAGTTTTGCGAGTATTTTTGTAAAGATACTACCTAGATGGAATATTGTGCGTCTTTAAAGCACGTCGTTTTGAAAGTTTGGTAGGGCGTTGAACTGATTGTTTTAAGGTTGTGGATTCCAGCTTGGAGTTGATAGTCTTGAGCCAGAGACTGGTTCTAATTTCATTGTAAGCCGCGCGTTGTTCAAATGGCTTTAAATTGTAAGCCATTTGAACTGACTGCCACTGCGCCCACCACATTAAGGGCTAAAAAACCCCGTAAGGGAAGTCAATTTCAATACAACATTAACGTAAATTGCCCATATACGTCCCACTACTGGGTACGGTCCTCACATCAACTATAAGGTGGGGATTATATGAGGTGGATTAAGCCATACTCCAACACGCAGGCCCGGTGTGGATTGTTGTAGGCGTGTAAGGTTAGTGAGCAATCTTAATGTCAGATGGCCGCCCGAAGGCCTCCGACTAGGCTTAACGAATGACATCTAACGATGTCAAGCACAGAGATGCCCGAAAATTACATCATTAAATTTCGGTCGAGGTGGTCACTTATCCTATTTCCGATCCGATATAAACTTACTTGACAGGTTGCCTGAGCACAGTGGTGGAATGTTATTGTTAATGTTTGACACCATTGCATTGTACGAGTGACATGTCAAATGGTCGTGATTTAATAATGTCCAGAAATATTTATCTAATTATTTTAGACTTATCTATCCTTATCTTATAACCTATTATGGCTGAAATGTTTGTATATTCGAGTGTGAAAAGCGATGTCATAACACAGCACAAACATTTTATCCCATTTAATTTTGATAGGACTTCTGCTAGCAGGTACAAAAGTACAAGAATCCAGGCCATTTATTACAAAAGTGAAACCTCACGGTGAGCTATGGAAACCCACAGATATATCAGCGTTTCCTTACCAAAGCCACTAAGATATCGCTCGCTTAGTTTCCCGATAAGAGTTGCAAGTCATTGGCGTGTTCCCAAAACAGCAATCAGGGGGGGTGGGGGGTACCAGCGACCCTTGGGCTGGAGTAGTGAAGGGAGGCATACTTTTTGATAGGATAGGACAAAAAATTAACGATATTTTCGATACAACACGTTGGTAATATCTCACGATATTGATGAGAAAATAGCTCGCAGATGGCGAGAGGGTACTGCAGCTGATGAGGTACAAGTGGAAACTTTGTATTACTTGCGGAAAGCTGACTATTATAATTGATATTATATTTTTTTGACGTCATCATTGACAAAACCTTGATGCTTAGGAAAATATTAAAACACTCTGGGAAGGATGATTTCTTAGTTACTTAACTTCTAGAGACCATGGCAAGTCAAGAGTATGACAAAAAAGTCTTTGCAGATGGCAAACATGGTACCTGTTTTCAGCACAACATTTAAAAATATCGATAAAAAATCTTTTTAAAAACACATCACTAGTAGACATATTACGCGAAAGTCCGATACGCGTTGATCACTGCGAGATGCGGACAGGGAGCGATCGAGATAGCCTTTTATTTATACTTACGGACGGATTGCGCGCGCGACGACGCAACGGGGATTCCCGGAACGGACCGCGGAGAGGTTACGACGGCCGCCGGACGCGGTTATTATTTTTGACTGTGTAGGAGTACCTACACCCCCCTAACAAACATTTCTACCCCTTTTTCAGACAGTGAGTACACTGTCTGAAAAAGGGGATAGTGCTGAAATTATAATTATAGTCCGTTCACGTTAAGAATGCAGGGATTTTTAAATTTAAAATCACACTCACGTTCAGATATATGCGTTCAGCTGGTCACAGCTGGACTTGGTTTTCTAATTAAGAACAATTAGATCGGCAAGGGGTCGAAGGGCAAGTGTCAAATCACTGCATTCTTAACGCGAACGGACTATAGAAGGTTAGAGCATTATTAAAATAATGTGGTAGAGAAAATACGACGTAAATAAAACAGAAATAATAATGAGGATCACAAACTTAAGTTATTTCAGAAGTTAACTAAATTGTTTTTGTAAATCACAATAATACAAATAAATAAATATGTAACATTATGTTTTCGAAAGACTAAAAGAAAGTCTGGCACATTTTTCCAGATATCTAGATTTGCTAAAGCCCAGTACGCGGGTTTTCAATACCCAAAAATCAACAGTTTTTTAAGTCATTTTAGTAATCTGGTTGTGCTGATGATCGGTCAACATTACATTACATTACCAAATTCTTATTCCCAAGTCCCAACAAACGATTAATTAGGTTTTTTGAAATACCTACCCACACAATATTTTTAACTACGTCTATTATTGCCATCATTTCAGTAAGTATCGGTCGGTGACAGCGCGATAAGAGTTGACGTCAGCATTATCTACAAGGGCAGTTCTAACCGCCCCTAGTCTTGAGATCCGCTCTTGACCTTTACATAATCTTTAGGCTATTTGTGTTGCTAAGAAGCAAATTATACCTATAAATTCCGTGGGATAAATATTCCTTTAAATTACTATATTTTGGCTAAGACATATCCTACAAATAAAATCAATGCAAAACTTTGTATGTGTAGATGGATGTTTGTGCCGTGTTGCTCTTTCCCGTAAAAACTACTGGATGGATTTTAATGAAACTATATAAAGATATAATGAAAAAAAAACATAATTCCACGCGAATGAAGTCATGGGCGGCGGCTAGTGATATAATATTATATTTATTACCGCGTCTGTGGTTAAATGTGAAGATCACTCAGCAATAAATATCAAGGTTTTGTTTTCAATCGAAGACAGGGCAGTGGGTGACTTTTGGATTCAATAAAGCAACAACACAATTAATAAGCTTCTTGTGCACCGCATTAATTTATCTGCCTAGAGACAAAGTGAGCTGGTAAAGAATGTCCTTAATTTTAAGTCCGCCGTTCAAACTTTTTATTTTAATGTTAAGTTTTAACAAACCTATTTTAAAACTAGATATTAGACTGGTTGAAATCACTTTTTGTGAAATTAAAAATCACGTATGTATTCAGTAATATTACTCAAAAATCTCTTGCTTCACAAAAATTACAACTCATATTAAAAGACAGCCAATACAAAATGAACAATCCGAGGCAATAAGATGAATGGCGGATAAGTCAGAATCAATATGACGGGTTGAAATGCATTCTCTTTAACGAGCATCTTACTGAGATTGATGCTAAATTATTTTTCATTGCGGAACAACTTACTGAAGTAAGTCTTCCTCACAATATTATATCTGGAATAACCAATTCATTTTTGTGATTATAGAAAAAGTCTTATTCTAAGTGTTATTATCATTAATTGGAAAACTACCTAAATTGCAAAAGGAATATGTGTTACGAACTGTCAAAAGTGTGTAAGCTTGACCTATCTTCTGTAAAATGACAATTGCTTGACAAGTTTCGTCCTAAAGAACAAGTTAGCGGATCTTTTAGCTTCAGACTCGATGTACTGACCGAAAGGTTTTTGCATAAATTTATATAAACATTCCTCTTTTTTAACCTTTCATTTTTAAAAGCATCTTGCTCTTTTTCACTCTATTAGTCTACCATGGTAATGTTCAAAACAAAATTGCACATATTCTCCTCAATTGAAATCAAAACACATTGGAAAAATCTAAAGAAAACAAATACAAAAGTGACACTGTCAGTGTCCCCAAGGTATTTTTCCCTAGTGGTGTCTCCAAGCGATCGACAGACATCGATAACCTATCGATAGTCCTATAATAAAGAACATTAATCGATGAAAACTGTTCTACTTGTACTGGAGAGGCCTTTCACAAGTTGGACGGATGATCTGGAACAGTTGGCGGGAAGCCGTTGGATATGGACGACCCGGAGGCTTCTCGATGTGGCGTACTTTAAAGGAGTTTTAGGGCCAGCAGTGGACTCTTAAAGACTAACGATGGTATTTGGAATACTGTTGTACAATATATTCGGACTTTCGATAGTCTAACACTTTAATATTATCGTTATTGTCGCGACTGCCATAATGGAATTAATAATAAAATATACATTTTTTTTTTACTAATTACCGTTGTAGTGTCCTGATACCTAGCACGGATAAAAGTACATCCACTGCTTCACCTAGCTAGGCACGCATGTCACACCACTGACAGATCTGTCACTGTCACTTGTTGTCTAGTTCTGTGTGTGACTAGCGAATTGTTTAGATACAAACACTACAACTGTAACAAAGATTATTAAATGCAATTGAGATAATTTCTTCTTCAAATACTATTATTTCTCCATCTGATTAAAAAAACATTAATAGTACTATTTTATCGATAGTTCGACATCACTATCTTCCCGTTCAAACTCGGTGTTTGTTTACAGAGAAACGGGAAGTTATTATAAGATGACGGCTCTTAAGGGAAGAAATTGGAAGCAATCTGATGAATTTTATTTAAGGTGTTGTGTTAAAAGCGATACGAGAGTGCACCCCCTTTCAACGGTTCTATTGGATTTCAGCTGCAAACTTGTGACATCTAAGTGGGACGAGATATTTCAGAATATAATGATATTTTGACGGTCATTTTCGTTTGTGGAAGTTGTTTTTTACGATACGGAAGCTTTGTATTTGTAAATATTTTGGCGTAGAAGACGAATTGGTTTTTGTTGCTTTATTCGTGAAACGATACTAAATTACTAATTGAAAAGAAAACAAGTAACTAGTCGAAGAAATTTAATGCAAATATGTCAATTCATTTTGACTTTAAAGTCGAATACAATAGCAATGATAATTACCTAGTGATAACATGTCATTTAAATGCCAAAGAAACAAAGCCAACGATAGGAAAGAACCCTGTGGCACTCCGGTATGATCTGGAGAATGCGCGATGCACGTCCTTCATAAAGAACATTCATTCTGTACCCCTCCAGAAATCCAGAAGAGTGAGAAGGCAGTCTTAAGCCAGAAGCTTGAGAAGAAGCAAACGGAATGATCATACTTACTTTTATATAATATTAACTGTTTAAGTGGTTACACTTTAAAATTCTTCGTCATTTCAATACGATAAAACCGATTAGATGACAAAAAAATGCCCAAACATATTAAAGCCGTAACAAAACTTCATGCGACACATGATACATATATTAATTAGGATATTATTTGTGGCATAAACTATTTCGATACGTTTATTGTGACATCTGCAACGTAATATGATATAATGTTGAATCACGACGTCACTGATACTACCACTTAATGATAGTAATTACGTACCTGCGTCACAGAATATTATATTACCGAGCAATTCGTATCGTTCACATTATGAATTATAATGTATTCTAGCTTTTGACAAGTATGTTGTGCATGTGAGTTAAGCTAACACCCCTAATTTCATGATGATCTGTGAATAAGTTAACATAACAATGGTAGAATCAACTATGACTTAAAATGTATTCCTTAGATAAGTTGGACTTTAGCATGCTGCATACATAGCATGCTGCTCATTCAGAAACTTACATTTTGCCTAGCGAATTGAAACCTTACGTGACAAAGAGCGAGATCACTGCCGTCATCCGGTTGCTATAGTATTTAGCGGTGTTTTCCACCAACAGAGATTCAGAAGTGGTATCAATGAACACAAAGTAGTAATTCCGCCTAGATTTGAACTCCACATTGTAGCACCACACGAGCTCAGACCTACAGTATTCAACCACTGGGCAACGCTGTTCATATCTCAAGCAAGCAATGTGTTTCATTATCTTCGAAAGCCAATTCATGAAAATCACATAAGAAGTACAAAATTGCGACTCTGTACATTAATCTTCCAGTGGGAGGTAGCTACCAAACTCATCGCTAGGAAAACAACCTTGGTGTTATTTAGCTGCCTTCTCCGTAAGATGGAGGTATTTTCATCCAAGCGGTTGCCTAACTACGGTTGGAGGCATCCGCAATGCCTACCTATTTTTGCGCGGCTGATAAACAATGAATGTAGGACAATTCTATATTGTTCTTTTTTTGTACAAACATTTGTGCTTTCATTTCAATCACGAGTTTTTTTTGTTAACAACGTTTACATTGTGTTAATGACAAAAACATAAGGCACGTGTAACTTTGCGAGAATTGCCACAAAATGACTCACAATGTAGATAGATAGATATATTTTCTAATTCTATACCAAAACAACATAAATCAACAGCAAAGAAACGCAGATTAACGTAAATGTACAATTTGGGTGGCTTCATCGCTATAAAGCGATCTCTTCCGGAAAATTGACTAGAAGGTACCATTGTAGCTTAGTATTTTTGAGACCACAAACATTTACGAAAGGAAGTTGTATCATTAACATTACATACCCTCACGACCATATCTCTAATGGGTTAGTCAGTGGCACACGGATTGTTACCGTCATGGTGAACGGAACATTCAGAAGCCCACATTACGCCTAGGGAATTTTAATCCAACGTGGTAAGGGGCGAGCCTACCGCCGTTATCCGGGTTGTTTGGGTTTTATATCGGTGTTTTGCATCGCCAGAGAGTTAGCCGCAAATTGTACAATGAACACAAAGTAGGTGTGTTACGGCCAGATTTGATCTCGGGACCATCGGTTTCCGAGCCAGACTGTTCTACCACTGGGCCTCGACGCTCTCATTTAAACACGTAATATTAACCATATTACTATTTGGAATCGTATTCGAAGCGACTTTTGTCAGAGATATTTAGAGGCTTAGATTTAGTTGCACATTAAAATGGTGCTGACTTAGTAATTTGATTTAGTACGAGTATTTCGGGGAACAACTATCCCAATAGAAGTCACGTTTAGTTGACCCTTTTCACTGTTAAAAGAGTTATTTGTATTTGTTATCCATTCATCTGAATCGCCTTATTTATGCAAACTCTTACAACAACATTTTTCTAAAATTGAATAAAATTACAAATGTTAAGCAAAACAATAGAATGCAAGTTGGATTTGTATCCGAAAAACAAACAGCCGTAAAAAACATCTACATCTAGCGGGGCATTTGCAAACGTTCGGAAACATCGCGTAAGCAAGACAAACGATCGAACGGGGTCACACGGGCCTGTCTCGCGGTTATGACAAGGCATTCGATACTGTTTTCTTATCAAAACAATTATGGAGAAGTAAAAACAAAAATAATAGAAGTTAGAAAAGAAGAAGAAGGGACGGTAGAAAATTGAAGATGTCTATTGCCGGAGTAGGCTAAAATTGCACCCCGAAATACATCAACTTTCATTAAATCATTCATGTGATGTGTTTTTTGGCTCCAGTAATGATGATGTGCTATTCAACCTTTACAGTATTTATCAGACACCACACTTTCATTCCATTAACAGTCACAGTCCAGGTCCATTCACGGTCATAAAACAGTTTTTTTTCGGCTTCCTGAATTCTGCATCGGTCAACATCTTGATGCTCCAGGATTTTGTTGTGCGTGGCAAAAGATACCTACTACTCACCATACAGATAAAATTACGAAAACCGTCCAATCTTCTAGTTCTCCTAATAATCACAGAAGATATTGTCAATTTTCGTAATGTGTAACATGAAAATAAATGCGATGCTCAAGACCAACGCTTTAAGATATTTCTGTCTTACCGAAAATCTTGACGTCAAATCAAATCACCTTAACGTGAAGAACTTAGTATTGTAGTAGCAAAACCGACGGCGTCGTCGCTGATAGTGACGCCTCCCGCAAACACTGCGACCGTTTTTGCCGTCGAGGCCTTTGAGCGACGACAGCTCCCTCGAATGTGGCCTCACTCGGACAGGCCTTGTGGACCATGTTTTTACAAGCTTTGATGCCAGGATAACAAAGAAATTGAACCGATGTGTGACGTACACAGAGGCTTGAATTACGCTTGTTTGCGCTGAGTACATGTTAGGATAATGCCAGGGTACACAGACAGCGCCATCTCTTGGAATCTGAATGTGAATTTGTAAATGCATCTGGTTTTTATTTATCACTGGAATGTATTAGTTGTGCCTGCTAGTCTGAAAGTCTGTATTTACAGTAGTACCTAATAACAGAGAACCTGGATCACTTAACCACACCTTTGTTAGTTCATTCCTTAACATGACTTACTATTCGAGCACATGGGTTTTTAGTTGTGAAAATCAAATCTGAACCTCACAGTTTTGTAGGCGTCTCATCATAAACAGTAGTTTGGAGTCCACTTAACATAGGCCCCATATTTATATTACTGGAAACTGAACATTATTCCACACAGCGCCATTAAGCCCCAAACTAACCAATCACCTAGAAGCAAAAAAAACAGCACATCTCTATAGCCCGCATCCACTGTAATCAGGTTGCAGGATTTAAAACCTCAATCAGGTCATATTCAGTCTACCTTGCGGCTGGGCGGCCTATGCTGACTGCCAATGGTCACTATTCAAGATTTTTCGGCTTAACGGCTATCAGTTCTTCGCGATACAGTGCTGCTACGCTTGGAATCACTTTCATGTAAATTCATAGAAACCAGTAGTGTAATTTGCAGTTTGCAGCCTGAGCAGCTACGCTGCATTTTTTTCTGCCTACATTGCGAAAAATTAAAATTCTTCTCATTAATAAAACTTCAACTGTCGATATCAATTGAAAAATAAAACAATGTAACGTTGCAAAGTTCAAAGAAAAACTCAATTTCTCTTTGTAAGACTCAAGAGTACGCTACACATTTGAAACAATTTTCGCCACAAAGGGTCTGTTCGAACGATACATCAAGCCTTCACCAACAGATGCGTTTCGTCGTCACCTTCTCGTCATCTGTTCAACACACAGACGAACATTTACATACCAATTTATCAAATCATATTTAACTGTTTAAAATGGTAAATGTTTTAACTTTTGAGAATTTTAAATGTTACACTCTTATTAACACTTTAGCACTCATTATTTTAGTGCTTGAATTAAAGTTTTCAATTTAAATCTGTATAAAATAATTGCAATTTGTGAATATACATTTTCACAGAAATGTGAGATTTTTTAACATCCGCTACAACTAACAAGTTTACAGCCCGGAAATTACATTTATTTAAATAAAATAAACAACATCGAATGAAACAACTTATCGGCTGCTACTCGCGGTCTTATACCTATTTCCTTTCATTTTCTAACCGTTTTGTTGAGTTGTTTTATTTAGACTCATTGTGTTGGCGTAAATATCAGAAAACAATGTAATTTATACTCCTAAATACTACTTCAGCAATCGTATCATTCCGCTATCTTAGCTACAGTAACCCCCGAATTCACGAGCGTTCCTTTTAGTTCTATTGACATTTTACGGGGCAGCATGAGCGTGTGCGCGTGCACAGCGTTGATTGAAGTTTGTGAATTTGGGCATTAGTTTATTTGTTTGTAAATGTTAAGTTAAAAAAACATTTTTAACTACATCTCATCTCTCTCTTCTACATCAGTAGAGAGCATTGTGCCCCAGTGGTTGAACACTCTGGCTCGGAACCCGATGGTCCCGAGATCAAATCTGACTGGAGCACACCATCTTTGTGTGCATTGTAAAATATGCGGCTAACTCTCCGGTGATGGAAAACACCGATATAAAACCCAAGGAACCCGGTTAACGATGGTAGGCTCGCCTCTTACCACGTTGGGTTCAAATTCCCTCGGCAAAATGTGGGCTTCCAAATGTTCCGTTCACCATGACGGCAACAACCAGTGTGGCTCTGACTAACCCGTTAGGGATACAGTCGTGAGGGTATGTTATGTGTTATGTTAAAAAAGTAGATTAATATGACAGAAAAATGTCCATGTTCATGTCATAATTTCAATTCACAATTTTCGCATCGCTTGCTCCCCCAAACATTTCGAAACATTGGACGGCGTTTTAAGAAACGTTTTATTGGCCGTTTACGACGCGGTGGGCTCAATGTGGTGAAAACGGGTTCCGTCTGCAATTTATGCATGGCTCTGCGTAAATAATGCAAACGAGGTACAGGCAAAAAAACTGTACTCGAGTTTTATGGGCACGGATGTAAAAGAAAGACGGACGGAACATCATACTAAAAAAATGTGAAGCATGCAAGGTGCTACAATTTCGATTGATGTACACGACCTGCTACTCTCACACAAACACACTAGGTGCGACAAAGTACACTATTTTACTCCGTGTGACAGCGCCAATGACACGTGCTAGTCACGCACATACCTAAATTACATACACACATACATACCATCACGCCTCTTTCCCAACGGGGTAGGCAGAGACCACTTCTTTCCACTTGCTACCATCCTGGCACACACCTTGCGCCTCCTCTACTTTCATGAGTCCTTTCATACATGCTCGTCGGTTAAAGGTACCTACCTAAATTGGCAGCTGATAATATGCTTCAGTCACGATGAGATGAGGTGACGTCCGTATATCTTTTACGTCCACGAGCGTAAGGTTGTCGTAGACCAGTGGTTAAATATTCTGGCTAAAATCCCAGGTGCCCCGTGTTCAAGATTTGTCAAAACGGTTTGGTTCATACCAAGACTATTGAACACAAAAATCTTTGAATGATTTCAAATTTAGAATTGGCGGCAATCTAATCGGTAGGGTACTTTAATGTTTGTTGCGATTTTATAACATTGAGGGTAGTTCATACTAGTGTTGACCCGCTTGTAACTCGCACACTCAGTCGCAATGTTATCGCCGTTCGAAAGAGAAGCAAATCGTGATTTAGTGCAATTTTTGTTGTTGCTTGTGAACCTTTTTGGATAAGTGAGGATTTTGTGCCAATTGTGTGTGCTTGTTCTTCGTTTAGAATATTGCTGTACATCAACCCTTGACGCTGATTGGACAGAAATCGGGCGACTCTCCAGGCGAGTTGTCTCTTAATTTTATTATTAACTAATTTTGTTGTATTTAACGATTTAGATTTCGCCTTTTTATGATATCACACAGTATGGCTTCTCAATTTGCCGGTGATTGTATGAGTTGTATTTATGTGAAGTTCTATCAGATGTTTGTGAACTGCAAAGATAACTAAGAAACCAATAAGAAAGCAGATGTGTCAGAGGTTTAGGCACTCATGCGATTAGTGGCGTAAGTCATTTCATAAGATCTGTCATTCATTCCGCCACACTTCCAGTTCGAACTTGGATCAGTCCACCCAGCATATCGGCATTTCCGCATACCTGCAATAGTAATATATTCTCATACACACTCGAAGTGATAATCTTTGACTGCTGAAGGAATATGTGTACTCTGATTAGAGATCTTAAAATGTTGGAGATGACCCTTGGCAATCATCACTGCCTGCATAACTGTAATTTGATACACTGATTTAAAAGAGAAACATTTAATTTTTTCTAACGTGTTTACTTGCAACTCACATAATACTCGGCTCACATAAGGCTGTCGAAAAGACATAAAATATAAACAAAGATATGTATGAAACTACTGTGCCAGCATCCGTCATCAATATTTAGGTACGATCGTACAATACCATTCCAATTAAAGTATTGTTTTAATAAAAAAAACTTAAATGCAGTTCCTAAATAAAATAAAGGTGTGAGAGACACATTCAGCCCTCATGCACGTGTTCTCTTAATCATTCGCAGACCGGACACGGGGGGCGGAGGGCGAAGGGTGAGGGCTGCACGCGTTCGCTAATACGTGCCTTATTGTAGATCGAACGTCTTTGATCTTGAGAGTGAGAGTGAGCTGAATTCGGCAGAAACCGGTTGTTAGAATGTTACTTTCTGTCGACAACAGCAACAACTTTTTAATTTGGACGTCTCGCAATGGGCAAATCAAGCTATGTACCATTATGGCAATTTTTCTACATTGGACCATAAACGGATGATTATGAATTATTAATTTATCAGTTAGTAGTGGTGTCTGATAAACACAGGTACTTCAATATTTCCCAAAACTTAGATAACCAGCAGCCGCCCGCAACGTCGTCCGCATGGACTTGTAAGAAAAAAAAAGTTATATCTATACATCTATACAAATATTATAAAGAGGAAAGGTTTGATTTTTTGTTTGTTTGTTTGTTTGTATGAATTGAATAGGCTCCGAAACTACTTGGCAGATTTGAAAAATTCTTTCACTGTTGGAAAGCTACATCATTCCTGAGTGACATAGGCTATATTTCATTTTCAAAAAAAATAGGCATCCTTACTAAAATTACGATAACGTTAGTCCACGCGAACGAAGTCGCGGGCGGCTGCTAGTTTTTTTATAAATTGTAACCTATGTGCCATTCAGATGTATAAGCTATATTATTGTAAAGTTTCATTCATATCCATTCAGCAGTTTTTACGTGAAAGAGCAACACGGCACATCTAAACACAGACATACAAACTTTCATATTCATAACATTAGTAGGATATAACCCAGATATAGAGAAACACGAATAGGAACGTAGTCTAACCTAAAGATCTCTACTAACGGCCAGTCCTAATTATTAAATTAAAAGGATAATTTAGTGTAGATATCATTGTTATTATAACAGTAGTTAACTTAACTTCACAGCGACCATTGAAATTAATCATAACCGATTAACCATAACCTCAGAGCCCAGACACAGTATAAACAGTAGGTTATCTAAGGCCGCCCGCCGAGTTATTAGCCTAGCGTGCACACAGACACGCGGCACAGCCCGTCCGTACTGCCACCACCCTATCCCACCGTATTTTATGCTAGCGTGTGCGTGAAATCGCGTGCCGACACGGTGCGCGACGCGAACGCTCTCATTCAAACCGAGAGCGGCACGTTTGTACGTAGATAATTTACTGTTCTCTGTGTACTGTGCCTCAGACCTCAGATTAGCTAAATAAATTATTTTAAACCTTTCATTATTCCAATTGTGACGCTTTATGTATGGGCGTGATTAACTCGACTTTAAAAATGAAAAACGTTGTTGTTTTCATTCATTAGGCGCCACATCATACTGTTGTATTGTTTAAGCCGTTAAAATAATTTGAACGATTCAATTGTGCTGGGAAAATTAATATTTTGGCTTTGTTTGTGCTTTTGGGAAAATAAAGTAATTTGCGTTGCCAATGAAAGCTTGTGGGAATGTTTGCTTTTTGTTGTTTTTCTTTCAGTGCAAACAAAGTGGTGCAAATACTTAACCAGGTTTGTTCTGTGTTGGAATTATTCCGTTTTAGGTCCAAATTGTATTTCATTATAAAATTACTTGAATGGGACATTTTGACACCAAACGATTTAAGCTATTTTTTTCAGTTTGGCACTCAACATTATTTTGATTATTTTTAAGGGGGTGATGGATAAACCCTGTTTTTATGTGAAGGTGTTTTTTTCAAAATCAACTTTTTGTGTTTGATTGTGTTTTGAATTCTTGCTATGGTAAAAATATATCTAAGTATGCAGGTCAAGTTTGTGTCAAAATCGGCCTAGAGACGCCTTATCCAAAATCCCTTTAAGTCTAGGATTTGGTCTCATACGCTGACTTGAAAAGTTGCAGTGTATATTCAAAGCCAGACTAAACAATCGTAATCGAAAGTTAAATATTTTAATAATATTTCTTCCGAGTGTTGGATGCCTTTAAAATTGATGAAATCACCCTGGCTCATAGAGTAAATATACCAGAAAGATTCATTCGGCCGGCCTGTTAATGGTCTCGCTAGCACAGTGGTTAGTGCAGTCGCCCGGTTTGCGAAAGATGTGGGTTCGATTCCCGCCTGATGCCAAGATGACCGAATGTCTTTTTCTGGTTTTCAGATCTTTAGTAAAAATACTGCATGGAAAATGCTGAAACAATAATAACTATAGCAGAGCTTTGTTGCAATGTAGAACCCAATGACATTAATGTAGAGACAATGTAGAGTATATTCCAGGAGTAGCAGCGCGTGCCGATCGGCACCTGCTGTGGCTCTGACCAATTACAATTTTTACCGCTACGACAGTAAAATCAAAATTATTACCTTCACAAAGTAACGTCTTGTATTTTTTTAACATCTCGTGTGTTGAGCAACTATAACATGAGTTTTTTGTTTTTATTTTGGTAAAATAGTATCTTTAAAACGAATAAATGAAACCTTTAAACGTACCACTGCTGGGCATCGGCCTGGGCAAGTACAATTTAATCCATTATGCGGGCTTAGTACGGATTCTATGAGAAATGAATTTATGAAAGGCATCTGCAATATTTATTTCAGATGTAATCAAGCCGCCCTAAGGCCTCTAATTAAGCCTAACGTCTAGTTTTACCAAGAAATGCCCGTAAAATCATTAAATTAACTCAAAGAAAGAATAAAATCAACGGGATACATTCATTTTACTTTGTTTTCTAACATTTACGCGAACACTTTACATCAAAATAAAGAAGCCAAAAAAAAAAGTGAAAGTGTTAAATAGTCAGAATGTCGGGATCTGAAAGTAAGAAAGAAAGAAAATATACCTAAGACCACGATCAGCATTTAATTTGCCCCACTAAGAATGAATGAATGTCAAATTCATTCAGTTCCCTTCAAACTTTAATTTCCCAAAACAGCTCCAATAATAAGTACCTAATAACTAAAACCCTAAAATACCGTCCACTGAGCCATCCCGGGACCCGCGTCACCGCATTGTCCTGTAATGACGTCATCAGCCGCCGCCTGTTACAGACATCTGGCATAACTAATTAGAAAGTTCAGCCATAGAGCTGAATACGGACTACGAGGGGTTAACGAGGGGGTATTTTTGGGCTATTTGTATTACTATAGTACGTTCGTACTGAAAATACCTTGGACGGCGTTTCGCACTAATGTTTCCATCCTCAAAGAACTTCACATACGAGACAAGTTATCGTCGATTGTGCAGCTGCGAATACTGAAGTTCTTTGGGCCTATCTCCAGAAACGAGGACTCGATGGAGAGACTTGCAGTGCAGGGCCACACTCAGGGGAAGAGAGCGCGAAGCCGGTCTCCTACTCGCTGGATCGAGCTTATTAGAAAGTATACAGTCGACCGCAGTACAGTGTACTCGCAATGCACAAAGTTGACAAAAGCGGAGAGACATCGCACGACGTGCGGCTGCTAGCGGCAACAGTGAACACGTAAAAGAAGGGATGAAGATGATGTTTTGAAAAACCCAATTGAGTACTTTTTCTTTACGTGGGAAGTTATTCTCATACCTTTATGCTATGACCAATTTTCTTACGAAATCGTACAAACGACAAAATGGTATGGTGGGTAGCCTCTCCTGCCACAGCACAAGTCTGGCTTGTTAAGAATTGCCAGATAGAGGACGAGTAGACTGGGCAAATTTTCGAGCTTCCAATAAAGTACTGAAGCGGTTGCATAATTTTGACACTAAACTGTACACTTGCTTTTTAAAAAAGTAAGTATTTAGTGTACATGCAAGGCATACAACAGATCATTTTGTTACTGCATCATAGTATCACTTGCTTCTTTCTTCACCTTTCCACCAACATCTTTAACCATCTTTAGCCTTTAACATCTTAAGCCTTAAATAACATATTTTTTAAATGTTTAAGTAGGCCGCATTGGAACACTGATTTCATTGATTTGATCTTAGGTGATGATGTGGTCTAAGTTGGTACAGGCCGGCCTAGCAAATGGCTGTTCACTTTCTTCTTACAGAGGCCCAAGTTATATAACTTGGGAAACACTTCAACAGGAACCTAATTCCACTCCCTCGCAGCTGATCGCATTATTAGGGAATTGCTCGAATTTAATGAAGGAATTACGATCTGATTAGACACATGACACCCCATGGTCGCACTGCAAATTTTTATTTCAGTGGTTCCATCAATTTCAAACCAAAGAAAACTAAAGCACAACTTAGTTATTTCTCAACAACTAACTAACTTAGGTCGATAGAAGAAAGTAATTCCATCTACACATTAAATACGTCTTCTCCATTTTTCCTGCGCAAGCACATCCGTACGCAGTTTTTGCTGCTAGGCATGTACACTAGGGGTCCCTAGAGGTGGCGCTCGCCCGATTATCTCACGCTAAACAAAACGCGGGTGCCGTAACTAGACCCTCGGCGACCGTAAACCGGACGACTTGGCCCAGGGCTTTACACTTTACGACTGATTTGGGAAGAAAAAGTTCAAAATGTCTTATGGACTTATAAGTTGGCTTAAAATCTATTGGTTATGAATAGTCAGTCTGCTAATGGTTGAATTAGGCAAAAGCCGTCTGTTCTTTGCACCTGTTTTCCATAAGTTATTTCAGATATTGGTCAGATCCTAAATTTATAACATGCGGTTTTTTAAGTGGTTGTTTAAAACACAGATTAGTTTAGGACAGTTAAGTCTTTATCCATGTTGCAGATAAGCTAGGCTCTGTGTGGTTATAGGACGTATTGCGCCCAATCGAATTTGGGAGTTGCCAGTAGTAACTGAGATTTAACTGTTGTTCAATACTCTTCATCATGCTGTCCTCGTGATTTAATGCTTTTTCATTCATGAAGTGCATTTAGTTTTTATTACACTAATGGCCGCACTCAGAGACGTCAATTAACGTTAATGGTTCATTAGAGTCAAAATTTTACATTCTTAAAAGTACTTTATTCAATTTGTTATAAAGTCTCTTTTGAGAAATGGAATTTTGACTCTAATGAACCAATAACGTTAATTGACGTCTCTGAGCGCGGGCAATACGAACGCTACATTTCTGACCGCTGCTCATTTAAGGCCATCCGCTTGGACAGCACTTGTTTTTGACTGACAATTGGTTTTGAGTTTTCATAATTTGTTTCGAATGTTCATTTAAAGACAATGATGAAAGACAACAGCCATGTTTTCACAACTTTGTGGACACTGTGAACTTCAATATTTTTAATGGATACAAGTGACGAGCTATGAAAGTAATTTCAAGACGTATCCGTCCCGTGTAAAGCCCTCCAGCCGCCCAAAACCCGTAAAGGCTCTTACGTCACAGGCCTCATTCCCTCGCAACGGTTAGCGTAATTTCGCTCGGACTGGACTAGTGTTTATTTAAATTGTCTCCGTATTTATCGCCGGCCCTAAACGTCTGCGCAATTGATGTTGATCCTTTATGTACTTCTTATGTTTACGTCGACAACTTTTAGGATGGCGTTTATTTGGGCACTATTTTAGTGAGAGCGTTTTGGGTTCATTGTAGTTTGTGATGCTGATAGGTAGATTAAAAGATGTTATTTTGATCAGACACTAGTGCATTATTTCAATAAAATTTCATTCAACAAAATTGAGATTGTTGTAACACAACATTATTACGGTACCGACTATATCCCAAATGTATAGTCAATAAAAAAAATAAGCACAAAATTTTAAAAACACAATTTGATAACAATCAATGCTACTGCCGCAAGTTACATTAAAATTTTAAAATCATATTTTTGTGGTTTCGTATCCTACTCTATACCACAGTAATATTATCTTTATTGATAACTAGCAGCCGCCCGCGACTTCGTCCGCGTGGACTAACGTTATCGTAATTTTAGTAAGGATGCCTATTTTTTTTGAAAATGAAATATAGCCTATGTCACTCAGGAATGATGTAGCTTTACAACAGTGAAAGAATTTTTCAAATCTGCCAAGTAGTTTCGGAGCCTATTCAATTCATACAAACAAACAAACAAACAAAAAATCAAACCTTTCCTCTTTATAATATTTGTATAGATAAATAATAGCGTAATTTCGCTCGGACTGGACTAGTGTTTATTTAAATTGTCTCCGTCTTTATCGCCGGCCCTAAACGTCAATTGATGTTGATCCTTTATGTACTTCTTATGTTTACGCCGACAACTTTTAGGATGGCGTTGGCTTATTTGGGCACTATTTTAGTGCGAGCGTTTTAGGTAGGTACATTGTAGTTTGTGATAGGTAGATTAACCCCCGAATCCAAAAACGCAAATCAACGCTGAGCATCCCTCAGAAGTAAAGTTGTCCTTTACAGTTCTATTGAATCTTTATTGATAATTAATTATATCTTTGAAAAATTACACAGCATTGTAATATGAAAAAAATGTTAATACGAATACAGACTTCGATAACGAGCAGTGGATTTCTTAAATAAAACAAATTACTGTCATAAATGTAAGATACCTACCAAGAAATAAGCAATTAATTAGTTTTAAATCCAGACATTTCTTGTAACAGCATTTTTTATCAGAAATTAGTTCTGTTTTAATTAACATCCCACAACTTGCAAACAGATTTCCTCAGTTTGAATTTTATCACGTAGAGGAATGCCGAGCGCTATGTTGCTTGTTGAATTTTTGCTTTATTTCTACATGTAGAAGGAAATATTTAAATCACCGAATGAATACAACCGAAATGTCGTTTGGTAGAATTTTAAAAGCAGTATTTATATGGGCACTGGGTCATTTTTTGAAGCCATTGAAAATGCTGACGGTTTGTGTGCCATGAAAACCATTTTTCTGTTTGCTGTTGAAAATCATTGTAAGACTTTCCTGTCAAGTCGTAAATGAACGGTAATTTACTCGGACGATGTTGATAGATACATTATCTCAAAGGTCACTCAAAGTTAAGCAAGCCTCCAGACTAATGCACTCTAGTAATAATATAAAAAGCGTGATTGTGATAAGGAAATCTAAAAATAGACGTTACCAGAGTATTCAGTCATTTTTTAATTTAATTCCGTTACACACAGAAAACCTCAGGTACAAAACCGTTGCGTTTGAAAAAATGCGTTCATGTAGGCACTGTGAACTTGACTTTCTAATTAAGAACGATTTGATTGGTAAGGTGCGTGCTAGGTCGAAGCTCAAGAATATTAAAACTGCATTCTTAACGCGAACGGACTATTGTATCTTAATATGTTGAATACGCGTACGTATGTAGGCTAAAATTAATATGTTATAAAGTATATTATATTTTTTTTGAAATTGTGATCTTTATGTTTAATTGACATGTATTCACTTTTACAAAGAGTGGATTTTATAACATTGTGTGAACTTTAGTGCAAGAAACGCAGCTGGTATTCAGATTACATCCAAAATTATTCAGTTTTCCTTTGTTATCTACATAACAAAAAACTCACAAAGTTTCCTACCAACTGAGAGTCCTATCACTTCTTGAGCATACTCATAAAATTGAATCTAAAAATACATAATTCAACATTAATAATAAATAAGCTGCCTTTAGTCACGTAGAATACTTTCTAAAGTAGTTTAACAAAGTTGCAACTTTGCGAGAAAAACCTTTAAATATATTCTACGAAGCTTTAGTCTATAGAATTTATTACACATTTGTAACGACAAAACCTAGTTTCTTTGAAAAGTCAATAATAAATCATCGAACAGTGACAATAGATGGAAATCTTCGTGAATAACATTATAATGGTTCTATGAATGAAAATAATATTATTTTGTCATAGCTTCTAGCTTCTTCTTCTTCACTTGTTTTTGGAATTACAAATTTGGACATAGTTGCTCTTACAAATAGAGACATTCATTTTAATGTAATATTTATGTTTGAATCCTAGATGTTTTATTACACATCATCATGTCCGTTTGACAACGGAGGTTCGTTTCCGTCCCAACGGCCATCGGTTCTCCGCGCTATGTGTCCCGCCCACTGCCACTTCAGCAATGCAATCCTTCGAGCGATGTCGGTTGCCTTAGTTCTCCTGAGGATCCCATCGTTTCTGATTCGATCAAGCAGGGAAATACCAAGCATCGCTCTGACCTTGAGCCTTGTTTTGAGACTCATAGTGATCGACCATCGACATAATATCATCTGTTACTATCATTAAGCTTTGTGGGTGCCGGTGCGGGAATTGAGCCCGCGACCTTTTGAGTATCAAGTCTCACTCATAGGCAATAAACAAAGCGGGACTTAATGCAGCTTATTAAAACGATCTTATGTGACGATTTCACAGTTAGCACACAACATTGTATTTTACAAAGGATTAATACATCTTTTTTAAAATTTAGGTTCCAACAGTGAAAAGAGGTTGGTGTAGGTTTTTGTAGGATAACCGCAAATTCAATATCAACTTTTTTGACTAAACGGATTTTCATAGAACAGATAATAGATCTATTGAATATCTTAGTTAGCAGCTAAGTAAAGCTAAGCCTCGTAGTTAGGTAAGCTCACCAGAGATGAATCGTTGCCGTTATCATAGTAATTAAGAGTTAGCATTAGCCTCCAAAGATTCAGACTAATTAGGTATCTGGGGATTGATGAGAGCATCATTCATACTATGAAAGGAAAGCTGAAAGTTGAAGTCGAGGTGATATTACAGATTTAAGAGCCTGTTCACACCTAGCGTTTGTTGGGCGATTTCACGCAGCGATAGTTCCGCGATAAAATAGACGCAGCGAGCTCGCCGCGAGATTGCTGCGCACTTACGGGCGATATCGCGGCGGGTCAACCCCTCACCCATTAGTCAAATTCAATGTGGCTGCGTAATCGCGGTGTGCTCGCGGCGTTCTCTCGGCGTTTATCGACGGCGTGAAATCGCCCATCAAACGCTAGGTGTGAATAGGCTCAAATAAACTTTTCTGCTTTCTCACCTATTTTAATATCAAAACAGGTAATACCTACCCCGCCTGTCGATTTTACGATTAGTTGGCCGTAGGTACCAGATACTTGTAGTCCCGTACAAGTATCAGGTGGTTGCGAGAAGAACCAGAAAAAAAACTTAGCAGATAAGGAAACTCTTTTACAGTTTTTTTTTATTATAGCTGTGTGCGACACTTATTTCCCATTATAATTCTGCCTGCCGATAGCTCATAAACTTGACAGTAAGTTCAGCAGTCACGAACAGTGACCTACATTAGTAATTTTAGTTCTTCCTCTTTGTATGAATATCTGGCCAAAAACATTCTACACAAATAGGTAACAAAAGATTATTTGCCCAACGCTCAATCCACCGATGCAAGCGTCAACAGTTCGAAGCGTAGTCAGTTCTGCTCAATAGCAAAAGCGATGGTTACAAAGTGGGGACAAACACACCAGTCGAGTGGCTGCCCAAATATTGGTCTGCTCCTAGTCTTGGCACTGACGGAGCGAGGCGGAGTTACCTGCAGATTGACCAATAAACGCTGTGAGCCGAGATGTTTGGTTTTGGAATGGATTTAAATTTGGTGTCAAAAATTTCCTGTTAGGTTACAAAAAGGTTTGAGCTGGGTGATCTCATGGTGTTTTCTTCTTTCTTTCTTAATAAGGACATTCCGTGTCAATATATAGCATTTTCAATTTATTTATTTATTTATTCTTTATTGCACAAATTTACAACAAAAAAAGTACAAATGGCGGACTTAATGCCAAGAGGCATTCTCTACCAGTCAACCGCAAGGCTCAACAGAGAGTTTAGGGAGTTTGGGTTGTGCAACTTGCTATAAAAACAACGATATTTAATTAAAGATAAAAATACGTACTTAAAGATAATACATAAGACACACGTAGAATTTAGATTTTGATGTTGCAACAATTTAGATTTTGGTTCCTAGCAATAAAGCGAAGTTAGTGAAATTTTAATTGTATTCCTTGCAACCAATAAAGTAGTTCGAAAAGGAAACTGTTTTACAGATATATTTATAATTAGGTATAGCTATAATTATTTGCTATTCTAATTCTGCCTGCCGATACCTCTTGAACTTAACAGCAAGTTTAGCAGTAACGAAAGGTTACTCATAACTACATCAGTAATTTTAGATCTTCTCATCATATTAGTATGAATATCTGCCCAATAACATTTTAAACTTCTATACAACAAGGTAACAATAGATTATTTGCCTAACGTTCAATCCACCGATGCAAGCGTCAATAGTTCGAAGCGTAGTCAGTTCTGCTCAATAGCAAAAGCGATGGTTACAAAGTGGGGACAAACACACCAGTCGAGTGGCTGCCCAAATATTGGTCTGCTCCTAGTCTTGGCACTGACGGAGCGAGGCGGAGTTACCTGCAGATTGACCAATAAACGCTGTGAGCCGAGGTGTTTGGTTTAGGAATGGATTTAAATTTAGTGTCGAAAATTTTCTATTAGTTTCTGCTTTCTCTTTTTCTATTGTAATATCAAACAAGGTGATACCTAAGCCGTCATTTTATTAATAAGTCGTCTGTGGATACCACATGGTACTACAAGTATCGGGTGGTTGCGAGAAGAACCAGTAAAAAAACTGAGCAGAGTAAGAAACTGTTTTACAGACATTTTTTTTAATTATAGCTGCGACAGCTATTTGCGATTATAATTCTGCCTGCCGATACCTCATAAACTTGACAGTAAGTTCAGCAGTCACGAACAGTGACTTACATTAGTAATTTTAGTTCTTCCTCTTTGTATGAATATCTGGCCAAAAACATTCTACACAACTTAGGTAACAAAAGATTATTTGCCTAACGTTCAATCCACCGATGCAAGCGTCAACAGCGAAGCGTAGTCAGTTCTGCTCAATAGCAAAAGCGATGGTTACAAAGTGGGGACAAACACACCAGTCGAGTGGCTGCCCAAATATTGGTCTGCTCCTAGTCTTGGCACTGACGGAGCGAGGCGGAGTTACCTGCAGATTGACCAATAAACGCTGTGAGCCGAGATGTTTGGTTTTGGAATGGATTTAAGTTAGGTGTCAAAAATTTCCTGTTGGTTGACAAAAAGGTTTGAGTTGGTTTATATCATGGTGTTTTCTTCTTTCTTAATTGAAATTACGCTACAGGACATTACATGCCAATATTTAGGATTTTCGATTGAGATTGTGATTCATAAAAATGAAAATGTAGTGTACGATTTTTTTATTTCCTTGCAACAAATACAGGAATTCAACCAGAAAAAAATTTAACAAAGTCAAAAGATACATACATTGTACATTTGTGTCAATAATTTTTCATTTACTCACATAAACATAGTGGAATATAGTATCTGAAATTAGATAGCGGTGGTAGAGTCCTCAGCTGCTGCACTTTAACTACAATAACCATCTGTTAGACAATCGACATGAAGAAGAAAAATAATATGCATATTTCAACATGAAACCAAAACAGCTAAAGCATAAAAATACTTCGAAAATATGTTTTTGCATTAAGCAAGAAAAATTACATGGTTTCAAAATATTATATTGAATAAAAGTTCGACTTAAAGATGTTCTTATCGTGTTCACGATTCGGTCCTTCAATTGAACGAATAATAAATTCCGTTGAGAGTAATCTAGATGCGATAGCGAGCGCCGCGCGATTCATCATCGCGCGTTGAGGGAGCCACCGGTGTGTGATGCGAACGGTTAGCGGACAGCGGGGAAGATACTGGCGTGTGGTGCGAACGGTTAGACGACAGCGGGTGAGTCACTTTCGTGTGGGGCGAACGGTTGGCGGCTGCGGGAGAGCCACCAGCGTGTGGTGTACGAACGGTTAGCGGATAGCGGGTAGCCAGCGGCGTGTGGTGCGAACGGTTAGTGGACAACGGGGGAGCCACTGGCTTGTGGTGCGAACGGTTAGTGGCCGGGGGGAGAGCCACTGGCACGTGATGCGAACGGCTAGCGAACAGCGGGACAGCCACTGGCGTGTGGTATGAACGGCTAGCAGACAGCGGGAGAGCTACCGGCGTGTGGTGCCAACGGTTAACGGACAGCGGTAGAGCCACTGGCGTGTGGTGCGAACGGTTTGGGGACAGCGGGGAAGCCACCAACGTGTGGTACAAACGGTTAGCGGCAGCGGGAGTGCCACCAGTGTGTGGTGCGAACGGTTAGCGGATAGCGGGAGAACCACTGGCGTGTGGTGCAAACGGTTAGCGGACAGCGGGAGAGCCACTGGAGCGTGGTGCGAACGGTTAACGGACAGCGGGGGAGCCACTGGCGAGTAGGGCGAACGGTTCGCGGCAAGCGGGGAAGCCACCAGCTTGTGGTACAATTGGTTAGTGGATAGTACGTAGAAGAGCCACACCGCCGTGTGATTTGAACAGATAACGGACATCGTAGGGAAGGGAAAGGTCAATATTAATTTATTTGACCAACATTGTAAACTATCTGCGAAGGCAATTCGACCGCAACGTATCACTTTTGTTACTGGAACTAAAAGAATATCAAAGATAGTTTTGTAGAAACAGACCATAATTTCTTTTCAATGATGATAATTAATGGTAGCTTTTTAAAATAAAGTGGATGGTATTATCACTTCCTAAAAACAGCAAAACCTCTTGAAGCTTATGACCTAATTGTTGTCGCTTGGGTTTCTATTATTAATCATACTCTTACTTTTGAATAAATACAATTATATTTCATTGGTATTTTAATATTTTGTTACGATGTTTTCATTAAATTTTCATAAACTAAAATTTGTACAGCGTAGATTTTTTTTTTGTGTTTTTTATTCTCAGCAGTACCTACTTACATTTAGCTACATTTATTTAGGTGGTAAAAAGTGGTTACTGTAACAAACACGGTGACCACAATATTAATGTATTTCAATAATATTGCATGATTCAAACACATACCTATATAAATTGACTGAGTTAATGGAAGGACCGATAACAAACATAAAGATTCGAATGAAGCATGGTGAATTAAAAAAGCAGTAGGTAAGTCATTAAATTCCTTTGACATTCATTCATCTTGTATGAATTTTCCAGGAATTTCCGCCTTTATTGCGCCATTTAGCTTAACGAAAGAATTAACAGCGAAAAATTCAACACAAACCCTGCCTTACATTTCGGTCGTTGAAGTGCAAGAGTTAATTAAGACGGTGCCCTGGGCTCGGCATAAATTACCCCCCTCTTCCCCCCATTTTTGCTGAGATGTCATCCCTCGACGTTTTGCATTCGAGATTATCATATTCCGAGAGATTATGTTCAAGCCCTGCTGCGCTTAATTGATTAAGTGGCTGGTTTCGTGGCGAACTTGCATAGCTTATTATGTATATTTTACTTTTGGTAAAGCATTTTCTTATGCTACAAGATGAAGCAGTGGTCCAGTTTGATCCTCTGGCTTGGTCTTGATGAGGTCCTGAGGACGGAATTTGCCTGAAAGTTGTACTATGAACTTAGTGTTCATTGTACAATTTGCGGTTAACTCCAACTCAAAGGCATTTATTTTATGTCAACCTTTACAAGTGTTTATGAAAGGTCAGTAAAACTAAATGATGTTAGAAACAGTTAATGTAACTCTACCACCGGTTCGGAAGTTGTTTCTATAGAAGAGAATCCCTCAAGAAACTCGATAGTTAGAGTAACTATCGAGTTTATCAACGAGGGATTTCAACATAGATTGTTTACGATTTTTGTACCCTCCGGTGTTTCTCTAAATGTTTTGTTTGCCATGACGCCAACAATCAGGTATGTTTCTCACAAAACGTTGTTAATATAGTCGTGAGCGTATGTTATGTTATGTTTAGGATAAACATTCTTTACACACTAGTCAGGACATTGTTGCTTCAAAAATAATCAGTTATCTAAAAGCCAATGGAATTTCCTTTAACTCATGCATTTCACCTCAACAAATTGTGGAATCATTATCTACCAGTAACAATTATAAGTGATAATACAGAAATGCTGCTAGCGGCGCAAAGTTCTGGTTTAGAGGGAGAAAACATTTTTTAACCGACTGTTAAATTAGAAACAACTTGAAAGAACGGTAATACAAACAGTTAACAGTGTGAATGTAAAATTTCCTCCAGTTCAATCAAAATTTATTAATATTAAAGTAGAATCCACATTTATATTTAATGTTTTACGCTCTGATACATCAGAATTTAATATCAAATATCTGTGAAATAACTGGAACGCTAATTGTATCAACTCCATTGGGAATATTATGAGGTATTTGAATTATTTCCATTAGGATTTCAGCAAGGGTGCTTGTACTCGTATTAGTTCATTAAGTTATTTTGCCAATTATATAAAATATTAATATAACAATAATTATAAGCCGACTCAAGTTCTGTTAAGAAATAATTTATTAATTTGATATATCATCTAAAGCAATGTTTTGAAAATTACAAATGAAAATACCTAATGTACTTTTAACCACGTCAAGCAGGTGGTCCCGGTCAATGACTCTAGATGTCAATCGTTAAGCCTAGTCGGAGGCCTGAGGGTTTGAAAACATCTGACATTAAGGTTGCTCACTAACCTTACACCCCTCAAACAATCCGCACTAAGCCCGCGTATCGGACTATGACTCGCGCCACCTCATTGTTCAGGTGAAGCCTGTGGCCAGCATTGGGGCGCATAAAGGCAGTTTATGTTATGTTTATGTATGTACTTTTACAAAATGTATTAATCTAGAATTGTATTTCATCTTCACCCTTTCAGCTTTCTTGGGTAAAGCTTTGATTAATTAATGAGTAAATAAGTCATGAATTTTGCTTTTAAACAGACGGAACATATGGTTATTATTGATTTTAGCATTTTCCATGAAGTATCTGAAAACCAGAAAAAGACATTTGGGATCATATCCTGAACGAGATAACTTATCTTTGTGTAATACGAAGGAGAAAACCTATCATAATAAACAAAATAAGTAAGTTATCTAAGTAGGTACATACATTATTGGCTCGAAACCCGATGGTCCCCAGTACAGGACTGGCCAGAACACCTACTTTGTGTTCCTTGTACAACTTGCGGCTTACTCTCCGGTGATATAAAACACCGATAAAACAACTCAAGCGGTGGTAGGTTCGCCCCCACGTTGGGTTCCAATTCCGTGGAAGAAATGTGGGCTTCTGACAACCCCGTTTAGCAAAATAAATATGAGGGTATGTTGAACCTTGTAACGTTAGAATTCGTCTGAAAAATCCGTTTAATGGAATTAAAAAAACCGTATGTATTAATGAGATCAAACGGCTTACTTCACATTCTCCATTCCACTAATACGATCCTAAATCCACGAACAATCAATAAGCTGATTTGTGGATTACCCTAATTAACGTTTCAAGGGTTCGGTACAAAAATCCGCTCTGTCTGTTTGTATGGGTTCGATTTTGATTTTAGGATTCCTTCGAATCTATTTGAAAACAGCAGATATACTCCTTACTTGTCGTGTAACGATACAGTGGGAAACTAAAGGCGCTAAGCCTGAAACTCAGCGATCTCAGATTACAGGTCAGGAAAAATGAATCGGAAAACTAGCGGCCGACTGCGACTTACTAAAAAAATGATAAAATTTAAATTTAAATTATTATTTTTTATTTTAATATAATTTTTGGAGGAGTTTGTTGGTGGAACAAACCTGGCTGCCAGGTAAAATTTATTTATTTCATTATTCTTTATTGCACATAATCACTTGGTACAAATGGCGGACTTCATGCCGAAAAGGCATTCTCTACCAGTCAACCATACCAAAAAAAAACAAAAACAATCGGCCAAAATATACCAGAAAAAATCGGCCGGTCTGTTATTAGTCTCAGTAGGTCAGTGCAGCCGATCGGAATGTGGGAGACGCTGGTTCGAGTCTTGCCTGAGCCCAAGACCAAATATTTTGTAAAAAGATAATGCATTATTCCTAAATTCTAAATAAAAATAAATGTCAATCTAGAAATATTATGCATGTATAATATTTTCTAGATTTTCCAACATTAATAAAAACTTAAGTGACATTGAGCTTTTTAAAATGATCTTAATATACGGAACCTAAATTGGTACATCACCGTAAAGTACCTCTGTATATTCAATTAATTTCATTACTTTATAAGATTAGCCATGTGTGTCCCGGGTTAATTCTTCCCGTCTCTTTCACATAGGTGCGTGTGAGAGAAACGGAGAAAAAATACGCCTCGTATTGGATTTACGTTCGAACGACTGATGAAGCCTTCTAAATACGTGATATAGGAGCAAAAGTGCGGATAAATAACCGGACGATAGTGTTGTTACTGACGTTGAACGGCCGTTGTCGATGTTTTTTTATTCAGAGCCTTAAACAACCAAAACACTGTGGCTTATTTACAAATTAGCTTTATTGCCAAAAATCAAAATAATATGATAAACTCATGACTGTCATCCCTGATGACCCCATCAGGGATGATAGTCATGAGTTTTAACGGGTCAATACTTAAATTGAATAAAAATAAGCCATCTTTGGGATATGAACCTATTCAAAAATCAAAAGGCCTATAATTATCGATTTTTTTATGGAATATTGCAAAATGTGGGCTTCTTTATGTTCCGTTCACCATGATGGCAACAATTAGTGTGTCTCTGAATACCCATTCAGAGGCACACTAATTTTTAATAGGTTCATATCTCACAGATGGCTTATTTTTATTCAATTTAAATATTGACCCGTTCTTGTTGAAACCCCTTGTATAATAAATGGATTCCCATTGGACGTCATTTGACTCAATAAAATGATGATTATGATATTCAGCCTACAAAATGAATAAATATTAGTAAGTCTACAATACCTTTGAAAAACATTATTACTAAAACCTCTATGTGCTCAAGGTTTTAATTTTCAGCTCAAGGGAAGTATTTTGAGCAAGGAAAGTACTTTCAAGTTCATAAGCAAAAGTGAGTCTCAACACTTCCCGTTCTTAGCCCTGATTAAATTTATTACAAGTTCAAAAACAAATTCTCCTTTTGATGGTTTCGGCGCTATTGATCAAGCATGATTATAGACTTCGCCTTTGTCTGATATAATTTAAATACTTAAATACTTAGGAGAGGATAGGTACTTGTTTGATTCTGTATTTTAGTCCATAATTTCTTACAAAATTGTTTGCTACCTTGTTAAGATGAGAGTTTTTAATTATCTTGAGATTTGTAAGTTAGTGACGACCTTCAACTTGCTTAACCATTCTATTGGATGAAAAGTATTCAAAATAGCGATGAACTCTACTCAATTGCTTAGAGGTTAATTTAACATTTACTTTCAACTTTTGCACATACAACATAATAGCACTTGTATATAGCTATAAGTTCTATTGACGTCAGTAGACAAACACTATTATTAATTCTATAGTTGGATATCGGACGTTCTATAAGTTGGCCAGCGTAGTAGTTTTTTTACCAGTGGTGCTGATCAAGTGGTGGTGCTGCAAATCAACAAGCTAACTTTGAGCAAGAAAAATAAACATAATACATTAAAATAAGTTTTTGCTATTATTATTTTTTGCCCAGAAGTAGTGACAATGTCTCTCGATGCGTTACAGAGGGTTAGAAAGTAATTTGAGTGTTATACTCAATGGAATAGAACTGATTACTTTTGGATGTTTCGAATTCTTTGAAACTATCAGTTTTATTTTAGGTATCTCGGTTTATAACTAGCACTACAATCAATTCGATTGAACTAAAAAAGGCGTCTCTAGTGAATATTTCAAAAGCCATCGATGTCGAAGTTGGTAAAATAACTAAGTACTTACAACACTAGAAATGGACGGAGGAAGCCCGTGTAGTTGTGATTCAATCCAATCTGGTGCCGACCCGTAATAAATATATAGACGAATAAAATACTTTCTGTGTGTATGTAGGTATGTGAAGAAGCCTGCAAAATGCATCTGATTAAACGGGGTATAAAACAAGGAAAGTAAATCAATTTCGAGTCGTTTGATGAAACACATTCGTTTGAACACTCAGTGGGAATCCTTTTTTATGTCTTATTTTTTGTTGTTTTATTTGTTTATTCTGCGGTTGAACTAATACAGTTTTTATATTATTTTGTAAAAATATCTCGATTAGCAGTACATTAAAGCTAGTATTCATTAACAAAACAGATTTGTTTTCAAATAAGAGTAGGCAGTTTTCTGAATCGCTATGCAGATTGCAAATCCATCCAAAAATCTGATCTCTTCACTTGGATTGTTAGTTGGATAAGTGAAATGATAGAAAATCGCTATCCGTGTGATTTTTGGCGAGTAATTGCTGACGAGTTTGATACTATCAGTACCTAGTCGTATTGTGATTTATCTTTAGGCCAAACTTAAGGTTAGGGCGCTGTCGTGTTACAATGCGATAACGCGATCATCCTGCAATCACACGATGCGACGATCGCGTTATACCAAAATCTGGGAGTCCTGACGCGAATCCACGATCAGGATCTCTCCGCTCACTATCCACTAGATTGTGACTGTATCAACAAGTTTTATTGTCGATAAGTCGCATTACTTATTCACGCAACTGTCGCGTCATCGCGTTATATTAGGACAACGACTCATGCGCTCCAGTCTGCTCAAAGTCCTCTAGTGGTTTCTCTTATTTATTTTTTGTATTTATTTTACAGCAACAGATCACACATTACAGTTTTCAATTAAATCAGTTTAACAAAGGTTAGTTTTGAAAATGCGTTCCGGTTATAGCTGAACACAGCATTTGCTTTACTGCAAGAAAATACACAGAAAAAATCAAAAATTCGAGGAATTTCTTTTAGAAAATTCCTCTAGTTTAAGCTCATTAAGTTCATTTCATCAATACCAACATAAAAACGTTTTTGTTGAGAAAACCATCGAGAACAATTACTTAGAAATGCATTCAGTTTCAAGAAATAACATTTTACCCATATTTTATATAGTGCAAACCACAATAATATTTACAATGTGCAACTATCGCATTTCAATTGCCCCTACGATGGCTGCGTTTAGTTTCATTTAGTGCCAACAAAATATTAACTCATTACGTTTTGAGATAGTATCATTCGAGTTGTGATTTATGTTCGCTAAGTAAATTCATTACTGCCTGAAATTATTCATTTAGCATCGTGAGCTGAGGCAATAAATCGCGTATAAACGAGGGTTTATTTCATAAATATTTATCAGTCAACTGTTGTTTTTTGACGTAGTAAACTTGTATTTTAAAGGCGAATTGCAATTCAAACGAGAGAACAATAAATAAAACATACATACAAACAGATACGTATTCATTTCTTCCAATCTCATAAGTCCTTTTATACAATCATGCTCGTGGGTTGAAGGTACAGAGGCGCTCACATCAACCTTCACATAGTTGCACTTTATGCCGCTGACATAAGACCCGTTTTGCAACACTTTTGTGAAGGTTGATGTGAGCGCCTCTATATTTCTGACTTTACCTTTACTAAGAACATCATGAACTTGTCCAAGAAACGCTCGTCTAGGACTTCCCTTTTCTATCCTACAATAAATTTATTTCATGCTTTCCTAGTATTGCCGTTTATGCGATGTGCTTCCACTTTTGCCGTTAGAGGCAATGATATTTCAATAAAAAGACGTAGACAGGTTATGTCAGTTCTGACGTGAAGTCAAAAATTGTCCCCTGGCGTACGTACCTTTAATATGACCGTATGTACAAGATAACTATGATTATTTACTGGAGCGTATACGAGACAGATACGTGTTGCGCAGTGTCGTCTCAAACTGTAAATGCTTTGCTCAGGTGGTAGAAGTCCTGATTTCGGGTGCCACTTTTTTAGCACAAGTAACCTATCGACTGCGTTACTTTTTGATAAAATATAGAAAAGGTAAGTCTTAGACGAGCGTTTCTTAGACAAGTTCAAGATGGTCTCAGTAAAGGACAGACAAACAAATCCACGAGCATGATTGTATGGAAGGACTAATGATTGAAAAAAATGAAAATGCTTATATGTATGTTCTATTACCTGGGTAACCCTCAAATTCACGAACGCAAATCAAAGTTGAGCAGCCGTTACAAGTATACCTGTCACTTTCTGTTCTATAGACACTACAAAACAGCATGAGTGAGCATTCAAATGGTTGCATGACTTTGATTGACGTTCGTAAATTGAATAAGTGTCAAACTTCTCAAATATAATGAGCCCTGACATTTCCCCAGTACTCAACCACTGAAGCGATACAAACAGACACAAACTTCGCCAACTATAAATAAGCCTCATGAATATGCACCCTATTACTAGAGCGCGAACTAATACTCTTAAAATCTTGTAACAATTAGGTATGTGCATATCGTTAGTGCGCAGGCACAAGACGCTGATTTGAATAATCGACGCTCCAGCTATTACTTGGGGCTGTTCTAATTAAACTAGCCGTGGGAGTCGCATTGGCAGAGCTATCGGCGAATATTGATTTTGATGAAAAAGATGTTCGTCTGGCATCTATCATTCTAGGAAAATAAGAACATAACATACATAAACGGCCTATATACGTCCAACTGCTGGACTCTGGCCTCACCTTAACTATGAGGTGGAACGAGCCATACTCCAATACGTGGGCTCAGTGCGGATTGTTGGAGGGGTGTAAGGTTAGTGAGCAGCCTTAATGTCAGATGTCATCATGCCGCCCTAAGGCCTCTGATTAGGCTTAACGACTGACATCTAGCGACATCAAACGGGGCCAACTGCTTAACGTGCCTTCCGAAGCACGGAGCACCTCCCCGGGAAAATAAGAAAAAGTAAATGAATATATACGAGGTGCCCGTAGACGAGGTGCTCGTGGCGCAGTTGTGACAGTGATCGGCGATGATCGTTGTTGTAAAGCAACACACGCCAGGCCTGAAATTGAATCGATGACCATCAAGACTGAACTTAGAAGAAGGCACGTTAAGCAGTTGAGACCGGTTGACGTCGCTAGATGTCAGTCGCTAAGCCTAGTCAGAGGCCTCAGGGCGGCTTGATAACATCTGACATTAAGTTTACTCACCAACCTTTCACCCCTTGAACAATCCGCGCCGAGCCCGCGTGTTGGAGTATGGCTTGTTCCACCTCATAGTTGAGGTGAGGTCTGTGCCCAGAAGTGGGACGTAATAGGCCGTTTATGGATGTCTAAGAAAAAATATAGTGACAAAATGTTACCCGACACAATAATCATACACACACGGTTCAATCCTAGGGGGGTTAGTCAGAGGCAAACTGATTGTTGCAGTCATAGTGAACGGTAGGCCCACATTTCTTCGAGCGAAATTGAGCCCAATGTAGAGCTGCGAACCAATTTCCGTTATCCGGGTTGCTTGGGTTTTTATTGGTTTTTGTCACTACTGGTGAGGTAGCCGCAAATTGTACAAGGAACACAAAGTAGGAGTTCTAGCCGGGAACAACGTGCTCTGAGCAAGAGCGTTTAACCACTGGGCCACGACGCCCTTTGGCGCTCGGTGAATTGTCAGTTGCTGTAGATATCAATTTCACCTCGATAATATTTTTTATCAAGCCACTGCAGGCAAATAGTCTCCTGTAATTATTTTCTTGCTTCTCAAATTAATTGGAAGTTTTTGTGATAAAAATCTTTAGGGTTTGGAATCCGCTTTCAAGTACAATTGTTTGCTTCTATAGCCTTATTTTACATAACAGACGTTAACAGATTCTATAATATATTTATATTATAATATATATATATATATAATATATTTTTCATATTTTAATATAATATTTTCATATTATAATAATCATCAATATAATATCATTAATATAATAATTTCATATAATATATTTATAATATATTTTTCATATTTTAGTATTTCTGGAAGAGATCGCTTAGTAGCCATAAAACCGCCTGAATTGTACTTAATAATGTCATTTAACTGCTACTTAATGCAGATAATGTATTTTTGTGCAATAAATATTACTAATCTTATCTTATTCAAAATCCTTCGTTTTCAGCCATATTATTTCTATCGAGCACAGACTTAGCTACTAATTTATCTAATTGTACAAAACAATCCCAAATGAATAACGTCTAAGTTTCTGGCAGAGTGTCAACCAGATTAGCTGCAAGGTCGTCCATTGTACGCCTCTGACTGGCTCGGAAGCAGCTATCTTCGCGGGGAGCAGGTGACTGCAGCCAACACTATTGTCTGGTATCTTATTTGGCAGATGCCCGAGGACCATTAAGGCTTAGATTTAGCTGGCAGGAATAATGGGGTAATTCATCATTTGGATAAATATGTAGTACGTACTAGGCATAGGTTTGTTTTGGTTGTTTTTGTGAGACAAACTAACAGATTACAATTATTACACTCTTTTAGCTAGCGTTAACCACGTGTCTTAGAGTTTTTTTGTGACAAATATTACTTTTCCAGGATAAAAACTATGTTTGAAAAAAATACAAACTTTTGCGTGGATTATTTTGTCCTAGATTGTGGGCAGAAACTAATGTTACCTCTTTGCTATTACGGAGTCTCTTTGATGAACCACTTGCACGACTTGTATTTCGACTTATCTTGTTGGGAGAAAATACAGAAGAAGAACTAAATTCCTTCAGAAAAACTCCGAGTCCCTTCTCGTGAATACCGCAGCTCAAAGATTTTATCATAAAAAAGACGTAGATAGGTTACTTGTGCTAAAAAAGTGGCACCCGAAATCAGAACTTCGAACACCTGACTATTGACAGTTTGAGACGACACTGCGCAACATGTATCTGTCTCGTTTACTCTCTGATACATAATCATACTATCTTGTACACACGGTCAAATTGTAGGTACGAACGCCGGGGGTATATTTTCGATTTCACATCAGTACTGACATACGTATCTCTTTTAAATATCATTGCCTCAGCTAATTTGTGCAGCACTGTGAGTATGCAATTTCAGCTTCTCACGTTGCTTCCAACGAGTAGGACTCACTTAGAAACCTTTGTTTTTTGGCTTCATGCTCACCACGTTCACTTCAACTTGGGGAAGAAATGAAATCAAGCAATGAAATCATAGCCAACGTGCGCCATCGAGCCAAATTAAAAGAGCAACAAACGTTGATCGAGCGTTCGCGTGACGCCGTCTCACTAGTATTTTATCGATATTTTTGAGGTTGTCCTCCAATCACACCGGCGTCGCGGATTTCACATACTATGAAAATCCTACTAATATTATAAAGGCGAAAGTTTGTATGTCTGGATGTGCTGTGTTGCTCTTTCACGTAAAAACTACTGAACGGATTTTAATGAAACTTTACAATAATTTTGCTTTTACATCTGAATAACACATTTATAAAGATATTGTGTAAATTGTTGAAAATATCAAGTAAAATATGAAAATGTACGCGGCATCACGTGGTATGGCATGACAGTTGATGACAGACGGCTGCTGTCATTATAGCGTTACTATGGGTGCGTTCCGAATTAGAAGAGTTCAACATCGAAATAACATTTGGGGTACAATTTGTAGTTAGTGCTGGCTGAACTAAATTCCACGCGGACGAAGTCGCGGGCGCCCGCTTGTAGGTTTATAAAATGATACCACCTATTACTAACAACAGTGTTTCAGACCACGTGGTACAGACCACGAGGAGCCGGGAGGGTTTGCACCCACATGTGATCTACTTTCCAGCAATCCAAACTATACAGTTTGCTGCGTCTTTTTGGGTCCGCACCGCTAGGGAGTGGAACACTCTTCCTAAGTCTGTGTTTCCGTATACATACAACTGGAGACGCCAACTCTAATAATTAATCAGGGTTTTATTATTGTTTTTAGCATTTTCCATGCAGTATCTTTCTAAAGAAAACCAGAAAAAGACATTTGGTCATGTTGGTCATGTTGGTCCTGCCTGATACCAACATGACCAAATGTCTTTTTCTGGTTTTCTTTAGAATTAATCAGGGGTTGAAAATTTACAAATGGCATCATCGAGCTGAGGCGACTAGGCGTTTTTGGGTTAAGCGTGTTCCAGCAACGGAACGGTTGTCTGTCATCGGTTACCACTATAATCCGTTCGCGTTAAGAATGCAGTGATTTTATACTTGTTTATCGACCTAGCACGCCCCCTTACAAAATCAAATCATTTCTAATTAGAAAGCTAAGTCCACAGTGATCAGCTGAATGCATAATTTTGAAAGCAAAGGTTGTGGATCTGAGTTTTTTTGTGTGCGACATAATTAAATTGAAAATCACTGCATTCTTAACGTGAACGGACTATAAATGTAACGAAGGTGGACCGCGTGTGCGATTTTTTATAACAAATAAACAATAATCTGTAACCTGAATACTCAAGAACGATAACGACGTTTTTGAGGAGTGAGTTATTCATTTGTTACATTAACTCCTAATTTATAGAGTCACAATGAAGAGGCACCATGCATATAATTAAAAAAATATATCTGCCTATCGGTTAAAATAATGACCCTTATTTTAGCGTTTTTCGGTGTAATAGTCAGTTTTAACTCCAGCAGCAATAATTGGCTTAAAAAATCCTTTTTTACAGCTGAAACATTGACATCGTGACCGTCTCTGACTTCAAACTCATTTGTTCAGTTGACCTTACCCCCCTATACTTCCCCAGTGACCTAGATTATTATAAAACTTGCTTGTCATATAAACGGCTAAATGTGACGTTCAAATATAAAATTTAAAACAGTAATTTCTATGATTTTATCGTAGGAAGTTAGCAGGAAAATAACTGTCTTTTCACACGTCACTGGATAACTAACTTTTACAACACGATGACAACAGCATTTTGAAGTTGGTAATCATTGTTTTTTGTGTGACTGTTCCCTTACCTACCTTGGTAGGGCCCTTACGTACCTTGAGGTGTCTGGGCCCATTGGGTGCTAAGGTCATGGTTTCAATCACTACCTAGGACAAACATTTTATATCTTGTGAAAATTTTAAAAATCTGCAGTCTTTGCCCGCCAGCATAGTTTATTTTTAAAATTGAGTGCTGTATGTTTCTGATATCTTTTTGCCCAGCTCACTGAGCCCACGTGTTGCAGTATGGCTAGCATCTCCTTATATTTAAGGTTAAGCCAAACACAGGCTTAACCAGGCCAGTGGGACGTTTAGGCCGATAATAAGATCAAAGATAGACTTTGTTCCACACATTACAAAAACATACACATACAACAAAACAGCTACATTACAAAACCTTAAAAATGTTGATACGATTGAGGCAGCCTTGTCGCTAAAAACCAAATCTAAAATTATTATTTATTATTGGTGAACTAGCTGTCCCAAGGGACTTCGTTCTGTTGTTAAACATTTAGTGTCACGTGACAGGTAGTAACATTTACTAAGAGGAAACTAAAATTGAGATTTTTACTATATTGCCAGCATTTTCTCATGATTACTCACCTTTTATACCTTCCCTCGACCATTACAAATATTTCAAAATCAAAATTAGCCAAATCGGTCCAGCCATTTCCGCGTTTTAGCGAGACTAACGAACAGCAATCCATTTTTATATATAGAGATAGTCGCTTTAGGGCCGGCCCTGAACTATATTATTTTTTTAGATCCATAACTAATTTTCTTGCTTTTATTTTAAACTACGTTTCTAATTAACCATGGCCACAAGAAACCACGAAGGCACATGTGATCCACCCAGACCTAGACAAAAATATGTGAGCAGTCGTAAGGACTATCAATCTCAAATTTGCCCCAGTAAAACAGTTAAGAAATCTTGATAGCCTTTTGTTATCCTGCCGGTTATTGTTTACTCAAATTCAATCAAGTAAACAAATCGATGTTCGAAAGAATCGAATCGGAACAAACGCCTCGTGGGACTAACGGCAGCTTTTGTTGTATTCATCCAAATGCTGGTAATGGGTCGAGCATATACTTGAAATTTGAGTACGAGCTTTTGAAATATGCCACAGTACAGGGAACAGTAACTTGACTTTATTGAAAATAATCTAATACAAATCTTTATTTTAGGATTTAAATTTTCGTAGCAGTGACAGTGATATTATGAAATAATATTAATATAAAGTCTAACTTGACTTTCTTTCTGAAAAATCAATGATTATTATGATAAAAAATCAGGTAACTTAAGGTTTTAATGAAAATAGATAAAGAAGCAGTCACCAGAATCCTATTTAATTTAATTACATTGCACAATTGCATCATTTGGCTGTCGATGGTTTAAATGTTCTGAATTATCTGTACGTATGAAATAAAATGATTATCATCCTTTCAAGTGATTACTCAATTCTTTAAATTGCCGTTAGTTATTACGAGGACGTCAAAAATCTCCTATTTCTAAATACTAAAATGCATAGACTTTGTCAACACTTCCTACTGAAAAAAGGTGCTGCAAAAATGTTCTTTTTTAAAACTACTGATTGATGAATATGCACACTGTGTCCTGTCTAAAGCACGCAATGTTTCAATTAAAAGCGTCCATTTTTCACTCGCCATCAGCGATGATTAACGATCAGTGTCGAACTAACTGAAAGCGACGCAGTTACAATCTTTACATGAATACCGAACTTTATTATTCAAAGACTGGCGTTGGAGCACTGAACAATCAATTTGTACAATCATTTGTACGGCTCACTGGTTGAAGTGTCGTGTAGGTACTTTGACATGTATACAACCAAAATGTTGCTGTGGTCTTGAAGGACGGTTGTGGCTGGAAACAACTGGCATCACGGCTTGGCTATTGTCAATATTATATTATTATCCGGCTAGGTGGAGCGACGATTTGCAAAATGCTGCTGGCAGGAGATGGATGCGTCTAGCTGAAGAAAGGGCGCAATGGTAGGGTAGGCCTTCGTCCAGTTTTGGACCAACATAGGCGGATGATGAATGATGATGATGAAAAAGTAAGAAGAGCAAAAATTACTATGAATTACAGTCTACAAAAATACGCATTTTGCGCTCACTCAAAAATTTGATGAAGAGCTACTTATGGTTGTCAATTAATCGGATTTTTCAGTACCTAACAATTTCTGATACAGCTGATGATTTTAACAAACATAGGTATTATTTGGTCTGATAATTTGAATTCAATTTTAATAGTCAATAAATAAGAGTTGTTTAACTAC
The DNA here is from genome assembly GCA_950022985.1 of Udea ferrugalis. Lineage (NCBI taxonomy): Eukaryota > Metazoa > Arthropoda > Insecta > Lepidoptera > Crambidae > Udea > Udea ferrugalis. Next base: position 16,063,488 of record OX465531.1, on the reverse strand, counting down.
CCACGGTAAGTTAATAGTTTGAGCCATTTCCACTTGAGGTTAGTCGTAAAAAACCAAGCTCAGTCAAAGAAGACCTGAGTAAGATAGCTAGGAAAACTTTAAACTGCTTAGAAAACTAAAGATCAGAGAAAAAAACTCCAGTGGCTTGATTATATTTAATCACGTCACAAAAAACTAAATTTGCTCGTTTTTAAGACAACGCTAAGATGTACCACGTACGTGAAAAGTCGCGGCAAAATTGAAAATACAAAAATAAATCTAGAAAACGTCACAGATATCTTCCAGGTTACATTTCTCTCTTATGAATACGATCCAAACAATAAATATAGCGCATTTGACAGCAGCAAATAAATCGTCTTTTATGTATGTACGTTAGGGTAACCACAAAATCGCTGAACTAGGATAGCATAGGCACAAGAAGCAGAAGAATATGTTGACGTTTCATTTTCACAAACACGTAAATGAGTTAGAATTAAGTGAACAGTATATATTTTTTAATTTATCAGTATAAAACCAGCATACAAGTCAAAAGAAAAAGCATCTCTTTTTGTGCTTTTCCGTTTTTCCCAGCCACTGTGGAAAACAAGGTGAAAAACAATGGACACGTTTTTTTACAGGAGCATGAATGAGTAGAGGCCTTATTGTGGCTTAATTTGTCCTTTTACGTGAAAGGACATTATATTTCTGTTTAATTTAACAATTTATATTCAAACTGGGTGCAGGTTGGGAAACGTAGATTCGAATCCCGCTTGATACATTGACCAAGTTGTTTTTCTGGTATTCCTTTTAGTGGAACGCTTTATTTTACGTACACTGTGGTAAAAGGTAAACTTTGACATAAAACTGATTTCTATAGTCCCGAGTATAATCGAAATCATAGTCAGCCTCCTCTAGATACTCCCCGGGACAGCATGAGTGCCAGGAAAGTTTACAAATGACGCGGCCAAAGAAGTTAGTTATGTCCCCCGTAATTGTTTATATCCCTGAAAATGTTTGTAGCTCCCTGGGCTGGGAAGTTACACGGCGAGGGACACTTAAAATAGGTTGGTTAGTACTAGCTTTGAAGACGGCAAGCAGCGAGCTAGCACAGGGGCCCAAGGCGCGACAGGTGACATGTAAAGTATGTTTATTAAGTATGTATAAAACGACGCTAGAGCAATGCTGGATCTGAAAGACTCTTGAATAAATGAACTGATTATTATGTGGTTTGAAAGAGTCCATTATTCGATCTTATCTATCTTTTACAACTGTAACATACTGTTGGACCTATAAAGTATTGTGTAAAGCATTTTGTTTGTACTATATACTTCAATATTCGCTCTACCGGAAATAGACAACGGAAGCTGCATGCTTTTTATCATTTAGTAACAAATGTTTTTTTAATAATGTTTCTTATATTTTCCGCATTTCAATGTTGTATCTTTACTGAAAAAAAATTAAATTGTGAAGATTTTTATCTTAAAAAATAATCATTTACTTACTGTATTTTTTTTAAAAATAATACATGCGTATAGACATAAATACACGATTTAATGTTTTTAAACTATTTTTACACATTTAACACTTGACCTCACCTGCTGGTTTCCGTACAGATTACCGTTGACTAACGTTTCAGTAATTCATAAATCGAGTCACTTCAAACCAACACCGCTGCAATTGAAAAAAATTAAATCCATTTTTAAAGGCACTTCTAAAGTATCATTGGAAGCGATCATTAATTGTCTCGCGGCTGGCTCGGGCACACGTCAGAGCCACAGGCGCTACCCAGGGCTCACTTCAGAAGTTATAACGTTACGTGAGGGTGCATAACTTATCCGGGGAACGGAATTTTTTACCCAATTTTTGGGACATTTTTTGAAGCTCGCTTCGGGTTTTGTTGCCATTTTGTTACAAGTTGTTAAAAGAGTTTTTGTTTTGGATTGCTGGGGTTGTTTTTGTAGGCTTGAAATGTGATCTACGTGTTTTAATGTTCATTATTAATTTTTAATAATTTTGTAATTAAATGCTGAGAGTATCATCTCAGTAGTTAAACACTCTGCTGGAATGAAATGTTGGATTCTGCATGCTCCGTTCATCATAATGACGGTAACAATCAGTGGGCCTCTGACTACACCGTTCACGACAAAGTTAAAAGCGTATTTTTATCTACGACTAGCTAACTAAAGTGGGCCCTGGAACTTTTTCTGCGTGGACTCTAGTTTCTTGAACAATATCTTTATAAATTGTTGCCTATGTGTTATTTTGATGCTAAAGCTATATTACTGTCAAGTTTGATCCAAATACGCTCAGTAGTTTGTACTTGAAAGGGTAACAAACATACATTTTTACGAACTTTCGCATATGCATTAGATTAGTAAGATAAATATGTTAGTAATGATGGACACGGAAGCTTCTTAAGCTCATCGATTTACCCAGCTTCCGCCTCAGTCACATCGCTAAGTCGGTAGCGAAAGCGTACTAAATCTTACTTTTGTCGTCAGCTAACATTGTATCTGTATCTCACTGAATTATCAAGTAGTTTGCTTAGCGGCAAGACAAGTTCCCTAGTTGATTATACTAGTTACTCTTCACGAACGAACTTGCAAACAAAGCACTAAGGTTGAGATTCTTGAATTTGATTAGTTGTAAAGAGCTGTGACACGGTGGATAATTAGTTTTTTTGTATGAATAAGGTAACAATTAACGGTGATGCTGACAACACTGACCACCCAAACGGAACTTTAGTGATGTATTTTTCAGACCATCTATGCTTAGAAGTAAATCAGTTTTTCCCTTTTGGCGTCATCAGATGTCAGTTATTATTACAGTCGGGGCCTAATAAAATACTTATACAGGGTGTCCCGAAACGTGACGTCAAGCGGGCACGGGGTGATAGGCTAGGTTATACTGGCTCTGGGAAAAATAAAGAAAAAAATCTATGTCACTTGGTTTAGTAATAATAATAATATTTTTGAAAATTTTGGAAATCGACACCCTTGACTAAGTTTTCATGTACTGTACTCACAAATTACCTAATTTCGCAGCGTTTTATTTTTTTATTTTATGCCAGAAAACTATGCTTTTGATTGTAGTCACTTTTATGATGGTCAATATTGGACATTTAGTAAAAAAAAATAAAGTTCGACTGAGTCATGGTCAAGAATTTTTATGTCAGCTAACTTCATCCCTTATTTTCTTTAAAAAACATTACTAAAGCATCCTTGGCAAGTTGTCTAGAAAAATAGCCCATTTAATCAAGATTTCAAAAAGGTATAATACTAACTATTTCGTTGTCTTATGTTTCCATGAAAAATATTATGAACCATAATGGGTCGTTCAAAACTTGAACTAGGTGAAGTCTAAAGTATGCTATTATTGGTGAATGAAACAAAAAGTGACCGTAGAAATAGTGGTGGTAGCAAATAAGAAATGATTGCTGTTGTTGAGCATTCCATAATCGGTTAATGTGATGGGTGACCATTTCGATATTTTTTTTCATAGTATCTCCGTACACGTGACATTAAGCAGTTGTACCCAGCTGACGTTGCTAGAAGAAGTCAGCCGCGAATTTTATTCAGAGGCCTTAGGGCGCCTTAATAACATCTGACTACATGGCTCAATAGAAGCTCTGGTATCTTACTTTTACGGTAAATGCCACATCACGCTTACCATTTTCGTTCAGTCCTCCTTACATACATACATACATTAACGGCCAATATCCGTCCCACAGTTGGGCACAGGCCTCACCTCAACAACAAGGGTGGGCGCTAGGCATACTCTAACATGCGGGCTCAGTGCGGATTGTTGTAGGGGTGTAAAATCAGTGAAAAAAGTTAGTCTCAGATGTCATCAAGCCGCCCTTAGGCCTCCGACTAAGTTTCACGACTGACATCGAGCGATATTAAAAGGGACGAACTGCTTAACGTGCCTTCCGAAGTACGGAGATGTCGGAAAAATACATTACTAGTCTTCCTTGCTCTATTCCAAAGAAATGTCATTTAGCAAGAGCAAGATAAAGAACTTAAATAGGTAGCCTGAGGTGCCGGTGACTGTACCACGATCCACACTTAGCTCACTGTGCCCACATATTAGAGTATGCCTTTGTAGCAATACGGCATAGTTGACCGTAAGCGTGAACGTTAAGCATAAGTAGAGACCCTTATGCGCAACACTGGGCACACGCAACATCTTCCAGGACCAACCGCTTTACGTGCCTTCGAAGAACGGTGAAGCTTTAAGAGATATTTTAAAAAAATTGTTTGGAGTGGTCACCCAGCACATTAACCGACCAGGCATGGAATGGTAAGCAACAGCAATCATTTCTTATTTGCTACCGCTCCTATTCTACAGTCACTTTTTGTTTCATTAACCAATAATAGCATACTTTAGACTTCACCTAGTTCAAGTTTTGAACGACCCATTATGGTTCATAATATTTTTCATGGAAACATAAGACAACGAAATAGTTAGTATTATACCTTTTTAAAATCTTGATTAAATGGGCTATTTTTCTAGACAACTTGCCAAGGATGCTTTAGTAATGTTTTTTAAAGAAAATAAGAGATGAATTTAGCTGACATAAAAATTCTTGATCATGACTCAGTCGAACTTTATTTTTTTTTACTAAATGTCCAATATTGATCATCATAAAAGTGACTACAATCAAAAGCATAGTTTTCTGGGATAACATAAAAAAATAAAACGCTGCGAAATTTGGTAATTTGTGAGTACAGTACATGAAAACTTAGTCAAGGGTGTCGATTTCCAAAATTTTCAAAAATATTATTATTATTACTAAACCAAGTGACATAGATTTTTTTCTTTATTTTTCCCTGAGCCGGTATAACCTAGCCTATCACCCCGTGCCCGCTTGACGTCACGTTTCGGGACACCCTGTATAATATAATTGCAGTTTTTTAAACCGCCATAATGAATTATTTCATTAGTCTAGAAAGAAGCTATCTAAGGTACCTACTGGAAATTTATGATGGCTCTAACTGCATCTTATTATTACTGTTATGAAATAACTACCAAAAACCACAAGATAATTTACTCTTGATGAGTAAAAAGATAATAGTGTGTTCAAAATAGTTCTTAAAATTGCAAGAATATTATCAATAGTAACATAAGTGACATTGATTTGCATACTAAATAAAAACGGAAACGGTCACAAATAATTTAAAATTTTCTTTCCCAACGACCACCAATTCCAACTTCACACAACTGAAATGGAAGCGAAATACAAAATGTAATAGCAAAAGCTTCTCGTTTCTCTGCGAACTGAGCCACGCAAAACCACATGCACCAACTAGTTTCCCCAGCGAACTCGCTGATAGCTCCCCAGTGGCCCGTTAGGTATTACCAACATTAGCAACGCGATGAATTAAATCGTAATGGACGCAAAGTTATACTAGATATTAATGTTCCAACGGATTAATTTGTGTATATGCAAAGCGGACTAACGTGTCTTTGAAATATTAATAGGATTGTAATAGGCGAACGACTTGTCGTTAGCATGCGAAGTTAGCAAAATTTGTGTTGTTAGTATCGAGATAAAGCTTTATGCTGGGACAATGCCTGAAAAGGTATAGGCTATGGTCTAGACTCGGCTTAGTACTGCTTAGCTTCATTAAGACGGTTCTAAGCCGCAGAGGCCTATATACGTCCCACTGCTGGGCACAGGCCTCACCTCTACTATGAGGTGAATCAAGCCATACTCCAACACGCGGGCTCAGAGAGGATTGTTGGAGGGGGTGTAAGGTTAGTGAGCAACCTTAATGGCATGTGTTATCAAGCCGCCCTAAGGCCTCTGACTAGGCTTAACGACTGACATCTAACGACGTCAGCCGGGACCAACTTCTTAACGTGCCTTCAGAAGTACGGAGATGCCCGAAATACACATCACTAAATTTCGGTCGGGATGGTCATCCATCTCATTTCCGACCCGGCGTGTGTTGCTTTACAACAGCGATCGTCGCCAATCACTGTAACAACTGCGCCACGGGCACCTCTTCACCAATGCCTATGTCGTCTCAACTGTCACTGGTAGCTTTAGCTACGAGTTTAGAGTTTCGGCGGAACATATAGATTCGGCTGGTCTGTTAATGGTCTCGGTAGCTTAGTGAAACCTGTAGGCAATAATGTTGATACTTACACGAAAATTAAGAAAAGTCCACGCAGGCGGAGTTGCGGGCGTCCACTAGTAAAATCTGTCAAAAACATACAACGGTAGCACGTTTTAGAATTTTCATCCCGCTTCTGAGTTGAACAACTATTCAATGGATTTTATGAAGCGACCCAACTTTACCGGTAGAAGTTGCTAGAAAGTTTCCCTTACTTTCATACTGGAATTTTTGTTTATTTCTGTTGCAGAAATTACTTTCAAAGCACAATAAAAATGCAGTTTTGATGTATTCGTTCGCGAAGTGACCATAGTTTGTCCTTTTGTCACAAAACTTATGGTCTCGACTACTTAGTTGATGTTAATTTTCTAAGTAACATATTGATTGAGTAGACCGGTTACCTATCATAAGACCGAATTTCCTTTTCCCGAATTTCATTTTCCCGAAAACGTTTCGCTTTTTTTCGTTCGGCATTTTTTCATTTTCCCGAAATCACGTTTGCCACTGTATCAGTTGACCAATTATCAACTGGTTTTTTTTCGTTTGCCAGACGTTTTATTAGGCCACAGAACGTTTTACCGAAGTGATGATTGGCCGAAATGACACTTGTCCGAAGTATTGTTTTACAGAACAATCATTAGACCACTGTTTTGATTGCCATATTTTTAGTTTACCAAACGATCATAAAAAAGTTACGGGTTAAGCAGACAAGGAATTTTTGGATTTTAAATAAAATAAGAAATTGAAAGCATGTACGCAGGCAAACAGCATGCAAGTTTAAGGAAAACACAAGAATTCTGTCACGGCTCCGGCATTACGGGTCTCCGGCGATTCCTCGCGTGCTAATCGTCGCAGATGGCTTTCGCTCAGCACCGAAGTTTCGGCTTGTTGGCCGGCTTCGCCGGCCAGCCTCAGCCGCGGCGCCTCGCGCTTAGCCACCTGCTCCTCAGCCCGCGGGCCGCCTCGCCCCTCCATGCCTACGCGCTTTTAAATAACACTCTTGGGGTAGGGCAAAACAAGTACCACGTGGTGTCGGGGTTGACAGAGTCGGATTCGCCCTGAAGTTGAAATTACTGAATATCGACGTTAACGAGACGTTGAACGTTATCGTACAGTAGTTGTGGTCTAGTAATATTCGGTAAAATAAGATTTAGGCAAAGTAATCATATGCCAAATAAGTCATCTGGTAAATGAAAAAAGTTGAACAAAGACTTCGGGCAATAGTAAAAAGTTTATTGTGAAATTCGGTTTATCGTACTTCGGTAAAACGACACTTACGTCAAAAGAGACTTCGACGGGTTAAAAATATGTCAAACAATACATCTGGCAAATGAAATGTTGGTCAATAGTTTTCAGTCAAATGAAATTTGGAATAGTAAATTTCGGACAAGTGACGGGTTCCCGTAAATGGCACATTAGACAAAATTGAAAAAAAAATGCCAGCCAAGAAACAAACCTGTTCAATTTGAAAACAAACAAATAAACAATTAAATAAACTTACATCTTGGCCAAAACACACTAAGATCATTTTACCCCAAACTAAGCATATAGAAAAAAATCGACACATAAACATAACATCAACTTACTGGCTATATATGTTACTGTAAAAGCCCGAACTACGGTAAATCCTAAGATTTACTGGTAAAACCTAAGATTTACCAACTCTTATTGGTAAAAAGCCGAACAATTACGCGATTCGAGCTTTTACCACCATTCACTTGGTAAATCTTAGGATTTACATCAGAGGCACGGTAAATGTTGAAAAAACATGGTACTTATTAACGTGGTCGGCGCGTAAGTCATCAGGATTACTTTGTTATTTTAAATGTTATTTGCGAAACTTGATAAGTAACTCGCTTTGTCATTTGCGGCGTCGTCCGCCGCGACCTCCGCTCGAAAAATACAATAATACAATTTTGGCTGGTGTGGTCACCCATCCTATTCCCGACACGGTGTGCGTTGCTTTACAAAACGATCGTTGCCAATCCACTGTCCCAACTGCGACACGGTCACCTGACCACAATTATCTAATATTTCATAGCATTAAAATAAACAAAAGCACAGAAAATTTTCATCACATGAATGTTCTTTTGCCTGTGTGGACATTGGCGTTGCACCGTGACTCCTACCCTAAAAAGTTGTGCTTGACCTTGTACACTAATTTAAATTGCTATCCTTGAACAGACATTACACTGTTGTATTTAATGTAAATAACAATTTCAATCCACATTATAAATCTGGCCCAGTTTTAATAAGGTTCAGATTTCTATATACATTTTTCGGAGGGTAGCTGAAGAATAAAATAATAGCTCACTGAGAATTTAATAATTTAGTCTAGCGATTGATGCTCGTCGGTGCGGATCATCTTGACGCTATTCCGGGCGGTTTTGTTCTCCAAGTTGGCACACCTTCGGTTTAAGTGCTAAATTCCATTCAGTAGATGAAGTGAAATCTGTGAAAAGTATGGAAAACTATTGGAAAAATGTGCGGTTTCCGTGTGCGTCAAAGTGAGTGTAAGGCGTCAGGCTCAGGATGGGAGAGGACAGGATGCTGACCAATGATACGTGAACTAGGGTATGTACCTTTGTACTATGACGACCGATTTGGTGGAATGGTTAAGAAGCGGGCTATTACACCAGATCCACGCACAGTACAAACATTTTGTGTGCATGAAAATGTCTGTTCGAACTGGTCCGGGTGTTTCCAATGTCCAGTAAGTATGTATTTACAATAAGAGGATTAAGTATGTTTATCCGTTGTCTAGTATCCAATATTACAAGCATGCAGTTGTTTATTTAGAACTAGATGGCACTGTGTGGAATAATTTCCAGTAATATTAATGAAATGGTGAGCCTGTTTTAGCTTCACCACGTAGGTAGTTTGCGTTAATTATAAAATAAGCAGTTAGTTCTAGGAAGATGGAAAACGGCCGATATTAAACTCAAGCCATGGGAATAACGAAGGAAGTTCTTGCTTTGAATTTTTTGGAATTAATTGGTTCGGCGAAATGTAGGCTTCTGAATGTTCTAATCACTTTTACCACTGCTCTCTTCCCCGAAAATTGTCGAGTGTTTGTTAAGTTTAAATGCAGCTTCTGAAAGATACCTTCAACGCTAAAAAGTAAAAAAGTATGTTTATTTAATTTGTAATACATAACATATTATTACAATCAAGCACAGAGTTATTACCTTAAATTTTTGCTCCAGACTGTAAAACTAAAACATGTACACACAGCAAATACAAATTGAACAAGCTGATAAACACTTCGAAACAACCATTGAAGACCAAAAAAATGGTTCTCTTTACAATAACTTATTGATATTATTCTTACTTTGAAATAATTAAAAAAAAAGTGATTTAAATACAGTGATATTCAAATTGAATTAAATAATTATTTCTTATTAATAATTGTAAATGGGTTTGCGTTTGACCCCAGTCGCGACTGATGGTATCGATAATAAGGCCGATGTGTTGGAGCACGCTTACCCCGCCACTCTTTCCTTGAAGACTTGAAGGTTTTGTAAAGGTTGATGTGCTAGCCAAAAGAACCAAAAACTGCCATCATTGACATTTTCGGTCACTACATCGAATACGAAACAACTTCGAATCCTGTTTTAACAAACATAGACCTTATGTCTATTGGGGATAACCTATGTACACTCGTTCTTCTAAAGCCACGCGTTGGTCTTAATCAAACTAGTAGAGGTCTTTGTCTCCAAGTTTGCGATGGAGAGCGTCGCGTGAAGGACTAACTGGCATAATTAAGTTACGGCCAACTGTACCTCCTCTAAGTAAAATGTTAATTTACTCACAAGACAGGAATTTAAACTGTATGTTACAGTACCAATTTTTTTAAATGTATGCTGTTTAGCACATTTATTTATTTATTAGACACAGACATTTGAGCTACATTTATTTTAGGTTTTTTTAACGTTAACGCATTTTTTCTTTCTTCTTAATCCAATATCAATGTGGTACGGGCAGCCTGATGGTGAGCGGTTGCCTCAGCTTACATACAAGTATACATATAACACCAGTGGAACACATGTTGCCAAAAGCAGTTATTAGGTATCCATAGCTTCCGCAAGCTTAATTTGATTTTTTCTAATAATTTAACCTTGTTTCCCTTACCTTAGTATACCGCTCAACAACAAGCAGTCTTGCTCAAACACCAGCTTAGCTTCCAGAGCGCTCAAACAAGAGCTTACGTAGCTATCCTCGCTTATAACGCGTGGATCTAATTAACTGGAGCTTATTTATCGGCTAATATGACGCGACGTCAGCGTTACTAAATGAGATGCCTGGATTGAGGTTAAGTGGAGTTCACAATGGTTTTCTACATCACTGCTTTCATAACTTTTAGAGCGCTGGAGATCGTAGGTTCGAATATCGTTGTTGTTTCAATTTGGCTCGGATAGTAGAGGCTGATCAAACCGGATATAATCGGTGGGGGGAGTCTTCCGCATCACCAGTTTCCGGTCGTGGCGATATGTTGTCCCATCAGGTTATAGGAAGGTGATAGTTAATTTTATGGTGATTTACCATCAGCATCATCAGCCTCTAGAAGTCCACTGCTGGACATAAGACTCCCCAATTAAGCGCCATAGCGAGCGACTCACCTGATCGTAAGTGATGATATTGTCTAAGGTAGTTACTGCCGGCCTAACATATAGGTGTTCACTCTCTTCTTGAAAAAGACTCAAGTTGTATTGCTGTGGAAACACTTCAGCAGGAAGGTCATTCCACTCCTTTGCTGTTTTTAGTTAAGGACCACGTCTCAGTGCCGTTAGTCATCGAATGATGACGAAAGGTCTTTGAGCAGTGCCAGTGAAACACGCACTCTCAAAGAGCTCAGGCTTTAGGCTCTGAGGGATACGGGCCGTGAATGCTGCCCAGCCGAGTTAGATTCGTCGTTATGCCTCTTTGTGCAAGACGGATATTTTGTCCTAGGTAGACGTCTACATCTTCGAGGGTGTCATTCCCAACGACTACTGGTACGGGGTCAACATGGACATTAACATTACTTTTATCTTGTCCATGTTCAGAGACCCACCTGTTGGGAGACACAGAGGTTACTTCACAGAGGGGATTAACTACTTAGTTTGAAATGAACCAGAAGGTCTTTCTAGGTTATGTTTCTGTTTTGTTTCAAACTTTTTATTCTCACCTCTAGTTAGCAGTAGAATTACACAGCCTTACAAGACTCTTGAATCCTGGATTGAAGGCTTAAATAACAAAAAGTTTTAATACCTAACAGGCTTAAGGGCCCACAAAGTTGTGCACGAACCTTAGCTAAGGGAATTCCTCAGTGTAGGTATTTAGTCAAAGCATTAAAAGCTGGGAAAACTTTACATCAATCATTTTACTAATAATGTGTGAAAATAATGTTGTAAAATAAATCAGGTCTTGTGATCTAAGCTTTAGTTAGTCACAGCCCGCTTTTTAGCCTCAAGGATTAATAATCTGCTCCTGTTATAATAACATAAAGGGCTTGCAAAGTATAAAGGTAATGTTTTGCTAATTAGAGCATGCTATTAAGTGATTATTATTCGACATACTCGTAGGTTAAATTAACTATTGTATTTTTGTTGTGGCTTAATAGCTGTTAAGTTACTGCTGAGAATAAGTAAATTCATCGAACAACTCATTTTCTACAAACATCTATGTTTAAGCACCAAAAAAAAAGAGAATTCACATTTAACTTGTGTATTCTTGTGAGGTTTTTATGGAAGCAAAAAAGGTTTTGCTTCTGCCGTTAATAATCACTTACCTATAATACATTTTATATTTCTAGGAAAGACCCTGCAATGAACATCTCTTTATTATTGCGTTTAAGAAGAATATGAAGATATTTTCTCCTTTAGCCTTAATCAAAAGCCTTTTTAAATCTTTGTGTAATAAAATGTAATTACTATAAAAGTTGGCAGGTGTAGCTTTAGGTTCAATGACATTATGGTAAATTGATTCAAAGGCAACAATCGGTAACTACGATTAGTAAATAACTTAATGTTTTAGGGATCTTGAATGGAAGTATTTTTCTGGCACTAAAAATAAAACGAGCATCTGGTACCTTGAACAAATCGGCCTCTGACGTCACAGTTAAAGAGTTTCCCTCGAGCCCAAAGGCCGCGGGTTCGAACCCGGAAGGTGAGTGCCTTTCGCTCGAGTGGCTGGCCCGCCGCCAGCACTGAGGATGGCTCTAAATAGGAAAACTTCGGATTTGATAGATTTTATTTTTATGCTGAGACTGTCAATAGTTGTAATAACTTGAAATGATTGGCATCAAGTTGTTTTATTTCGTTTCATGTCATTCAGGAAACATTTAAAGATTAACAACTGTTGCAAATAAGCTGAAATAAACAAATTAAGTTTCCACTGCAAGCATGTTAAGCCTATACAGATAGAAAAGACAAACATCTTTGTCTATTAGACAAAATATTTGAGGTTACAGAAACAGGAAAACCTGATTCAAGCACTTATTCCATCGCTTAACTAGGCACTAGTTTTGAATGTACTTTTGTATTCCGTCTTAACTGTAGGCATACAGATAGGAATTTTACGATTAAGGTATAAAAAACCCTAATTCAAAAATATCTTCTAATGTAAGAAATACCCTGCATATGTTGGTATTTTGTTTAGGGAGTAAGTAGCTTATTTGAGAGAGCGGTGCAGGCAATATTGATATTCACGAGGCAAAGATAGAAATCTTTGAGAACAAAATGTCCTATCTCCTTGCCCACATGGTAAGTATATCGTATTTCTAACAAATATCATTTTTATTTAATTGCCAAACTGCGCTAATACTTACCATCCCGTTATTCCGTTTAAAAATAAAATAACAAAACAGCATCATAACAAAGTGTAACAAGAAGCACTTGTAACGAAACAGTAGGGTTGAACATTACTCGCTTCGTTAGCGAAAGAATATTCGCGAAGCACACCAGACTGATTTAATTTCATGTCCAATAAAATGGAGGGCTCCGAGGGGCATGGAGGGGGAGGAGGGATCTGGGGAGCTCCACTCGCTGGCTAATCTCATTCCCGAGCTGCACGCTACGGGCACCGATTTTGTTTAAGAGAAACTGCTTTTATTGCACCAAGACTCCAGCAATATACTATCAGGGACGTGGGCCGTTGGAATTTTATTAGAGCAATTATCTTTTTTGACTGGCCAGGCTGACTCCTGTGGCATTTACATTTTTTAATTAAACTAGAGGTAGGGTCGGGGTTGAGTGAAAAAATTTATAGGATAAGTTGGCGTCGTCAAGCGAGACATCTTAGTTTGGGATTACTCAGAGACAGGTTCAGGCGTGTGTGCATAATTTTGGACGAACCTGCCATTTTTAGGGATATCTGTGTAACTACTCTATATTCAGCTTTAAAATGATGTGTCTGTCTGGAGTGAGGTCTAATATGTTTTAGTGTTTTAATTAAAGCAACCTCATTACTAAATATTTAACCAATTGTTCAGACTTCAGTGACGCTTCGAACGAGGTACAACTCTGTCATTGTAGCATTACAATTAGTTTTGTCAAACCATTAATTACCTTTTTAACCTCACATTATTTTGATGCTCACTGTACCTACATGTTTTTACATCCATCTTTAAACAATTTGAGTTTTTCAAACAACTGAATTGACCGTTGACTGTACCTTTTGATTTACAAAATTATTTTAAAAGTTGTAATGTCACATAAAGGTTTTGTTATTTTTCAACAGATTCCTAGGTATACTTTCCACTGATTTTTGGAGATGAATTTAGACGTCATGTGTCATTAAAACATTAAACAACCTTGACAAGTTTATGTGCCTACATAATATTTTAGATAATCAAATTTAGTAACGAAAATCTCGTCCGGTTTAATGCTAAGTTACCAAGTAGTTGTAACGAGATTTTTACAACAGTGGTCTTATACAGCCTATTTTGTGCAGAGTACTGAGTTAAACTCCTAATCTAGTTGCAAACTTTGCGTAAAAAAGAGAACCTTTTTTATGGTCATAAAAAAATAAGGAGGGTTTTACATTTTGATGAATAACATGACCGAAATAAGGTACTCGTACAGACATAAAGTAGATATATGTCTTGTTACTTTGCTTGGACTAGACATTTTAAATTTACCTCTAGTGGCCTGGTTTTAGTTACAACAACTCTAAAAACCCCAACCAACAAATAAAACAAATTGACTATGATTTCCGCATAGTTGTTCCACCAAAATAATCCAAACCTGCAGACTGCTCGCCGAACTAATTTCTTGACGGCTAGGAACAATATGCCCAAACAATTGTTTCCGTCTGATAACCGACACGCTTTTTTGAAATTCAAATAACTAACTCTAACAGAGCCCTTGTTCTGGCTTTGTGGGCAAAATAGAGGAACTTCTTGTGAGTTTTGCCCTCGTTATTTCAAGAAATGTTGTAGAAACTTTGCAGCTACTAGTTTTTTTGCTAAAGTTACTGTTGGAGTCGGTTTTCTTATTTCTAGATCGATTTGTGGGTTGTGACAATTTTTTTTTTGTAATTTTCTTTAATAGCTCTCAAAATCGGCAGCTGTAGTAATGATATGACAAGACTGTTGCCCTGCAGTGGTCACGAATTTAATTGCCGCACCAGATTAATATTCCTTAATGACTCTGATACTTTGACTTATTTTTTCGTTATGGTTGGCATTCCGCTTCAGAATTAAGAGTAGCGAAGCATCAGCAGGTTAAAGCAGCAGCAGGCGGAGGCATAGTGCGAAGAACTTATAGCATTTAGGGCCGACCAATTCTTGGAAGGAGACCACTTTAAGGCAAATGCAGCATGTGAAGGTGGATAGTTGACATAGATCGCAGGATTTCGGTGGATGCAGGCCTTTTTTTACGGGGTAATCCCTTTACGGACTTTACGCGCTCCGGTGAAGGGCGGGGTAGTTTAAAGCTCACCTGCGGAGCCAGCGCATATCCAGATCCCCGTGATCTCTGGTCAAGAACTCTGTGTCGGTGGACCCGTGGTGCGCTATGCTGGCATAACCAGCCCAGTTCGAGGGGAGTTATACCTCCCCTTTACACCCGCCGGTATGTAAGGCGGTGTGAGTTCACCCTTACACCGTTGCTGTTTCTCGGGGTCACTTAGAATGGAGGCACTCAGCCCCCACCGTGTACACTCCCAGTGACCCCTAAGATCCCTCTATTACGACAGTAGGTGGGGAAGAACCGTGGCAGGATTCTAACGCCCCATACCACAGGGCGAGCGGACGCAGGCCTACTCCAACCAGCCACTCTGAACATCATAGAGTAGGCCTATTTGTGACGTCCATAGGTTGATGTCATCAAGCCTCACTGTGCAATACATTATTTTTCCGTAAAATAATGATTCCCATTTTCCATTCAAAAACCTCAAATCCATTTATCTACTCAATCTGTTTACGAAATGAAACGAAATGAGGATATTTCAAATTATCTTTATTATCAGTCGATAATGTGATTTCAGCAATGGAGGCTTTTATAACAGATTTAATAGGCCGAATACTTTTCGGTTAAAACCTGTAACGCCGCGACAGACCGCATCGCCAGGTTCTGTCCTCCAATTCAACCATACTTTGTTTTAATTACTCGTTCATTAACAGGTGCGGTTTATCAAAGGGAAAAACCGACACACGAGAGACGATAATGTTTCCATTTATTCGGTTTAATCAGTTTAATGAAATTACTGAGCTTAAACATCTTTTACTGCATTTTACTGTCATGATTTTCATGTGTTGAGTGAACATTCGTTTAATGAGTTTCTCGGTTTTTAAATGCGCAATCAATTCACTCTGTAAATATGATGTGAATCGGAAATACTCTGCACAAATACTCTGAACAATAGTATGTATGTATTTTATGAGTAAATAATTAAACTAACTTTCTTAAATTTGTGCACAGCTGTTTATCCACCTCAACTTTAAAAATCGTTTCCTGTCAACGTGGTCTCGTGAATGAAATCTCTTTCTAGAGATAAGCTCACCTCGTATTGGTTTTCTTTTGTAAATTAGTGTGTAAACTAATGGTGTGATACACAATACAAAAGCCACGTTTAGAACCTTGCGCCAAGTGTCGGAAAAGCTCGTAAAAATATGTAATTAAACAAAAATGATAAAAAAAAATTCAACACTATGAATTCGAAACATACGCAACATCGTGATGACAACATTATTGCTACAGCTTAAGTACTTTGTGCCAAAAATATTTGCTCAGTGAGGATTAAGGTGTAAGACTGAAATAATAAAACGTTCATCGGTGAGATTCGTTCGGGGCGGTAACCGATGGGTTAATAATTAGATGTAATTACCTGACACAGTGTACGTAGCTGAACATTGGTGGTCGTTGCTGCTTCGTTGACGACAGTAAGATCTTTGCGGTTTGGGAATCACGTGCACTCCCTTTGCAATAACGATTAGCTTTTTATCTTTATGAATGTTTTTTCACTCAAAAGTATTACTGGGGAGAGAGAGAGAGCGATAAGATTAGTCATAAGTTTCCGAATGGGTTAGATTCTGGAGTACGATATTATGATAGTACTTAAGCCACTACTGCGCGGTTAAATAATTTACAAACTTTATTAATTGGTTTTCTGATACATGTAAGAGTAAACAAACTATTACGCGTACTAACTTTTATATACTGTGCCCTGCACAGTGCACTACTGAAACCGTTGCTAGGAATACTTTGAAGCGTGCTTAGGAAACTGTCTATTCGAGATCAAAGCTGACCAGAATTGTTTGTTTTGATGTTTCTAGCTATTTCAAAGTAGATACTTACGCTTGGACCAAAATAGTACTAAAACGGAACTAGGCAGAAGTTGATGAATTGAAACCACTCTGAGGCAACCAATCTTACTTTCGTTTTTTTTTGTTAGAATTTTAAAACTCCAAAAACGGTTTAGCGAAGTTTTGAATCCAGTTATATTATTTTACATAATTTATTGAAAGTCATATTTTTTTATAATCTGTTTATTTTCTCAAATATGAACTCACGCACACACACACATACACATAAACGGCCCATATAAGTCCCACTGTTGGGCTAAAGGTAATTGAGTACTTAGATGATCAACTGACTGCCCAGTCCCTAATAAAAAAAAACATAATCGGATTATCAGCAATAATATTGACATATTATGTCAAACGTGTTTTCGGTAGAAAGAAAATATGGAAAACAAAAATGTGGCGAAAATTTTTAGGGCACGGAAAATCGTACTAAAAATAATCATAAATAAAATAAATAACTCCTAACATGCTAACATGCTTTACTAATTGGCTATGAATTCTGAAAATTTAATACATGAATTTAATTTACCAAAAGTTGTCAGAAATCTGTTCATTCTATTGCTCGATAAATTTTGAAATTTGATTTTTGTCAACTACCAAAGGTTTCCTGGAATTTTATTCAGGTTATTGTGAATCTCGGAACTGGATGCCTGTTACACTGTTGTTGAACAACTGCTATACCTACCGGTAGTGAATAAATTTAAATACCTCGGCCATTGGGTCACCGATGACCTTAGTGACGACACGGACATAGAGAGGGAACGCAGAACGCAGAAGCATTACTAATTTACAGGCATATTTTATTTTCACAGACGCATTTATTTTTTTGTCACTGCCGTATACTATAGTCCGGGCGGAACCGTCTCGGTTAGATTAAGTTAGAAGTTAGTGTAATGTTTTGTGGGTTTTTTTTTAAACCCACAAAACATTACATGCTGCTTGACATGTTGGTATAACATCTGAATATTACATCAAATGAACATTATACCTTTTGATAATTAGCGCAAAAGTTGTTATAGCAAATAAATATTCGACGAACTGAAAATTCTGTTGTTATACAAAGTGATGATTTTCAATTTCAATTTCAATTTTTTTTATTGCATACCAAGTGTTACATTATGGTGTATAATATCAGGAAAGTACTTACAACTTAGTTACCGCTAAGGTATTGCAATATTCGAGGACAGCAGTTTTATATTAAAGCTAAAACAGGTGTTAACAAAATAAAATTAAAGGCTTATGTAATAATAAATTTCACATGGAAAGCTATAGAGCAGAATTACTAATTATTGTTTATATTTAAAACAATAATATTTTATTCAGATTTTTATTCGTATTTTAAATTTTTGATTGATAAGTATTCATCTAAAGAATAAAACGTTTGAGATATTAAGTATGATTTTAAAGTTTTTGAAAATTTTCTAATGTTTGTTTCATATTTAATGTGTGCAGGAAGTTTATTAAACATTTTGACTGACATGTAATAGGGGCTGGTATTTAACATTTTGATTCTGGATTGTGGCAAATAAAGTCTATTTTTATGTCTAGTATTTAAATTATGAGTATCTTTCACTTTGGTAAATTTTTCTATATTTTTGAAGGTGAATATACATATATCGTAAATGTATAAGGATGGTAAGGTAAGCAGATTAAATTTTTTGAAGAACGGTTTGCATGACTGGGTTTTATCTATCTGGGCTATAATTCTGACTAATTTTTTTTGCATTACGAAGAGATCATTCATGTTTGTGCTATTCCCCCATAACATTATGCCATATTTAAGTTGAGAGTAGGCGTAAGCATAATAGGCTGTGAGTGCAGCTTCTTTGTTTGTGCTATGAACTAATTCAAATAGGGCGTATGAGAATTTTGATAATTTTGATTTTGTGTCCTGTATATGTTTTTTCCAGTTTAAGTGTGAATCTATTACTATGCCAAGGAGGTTGAAATGATCTACTGATTCTATTGTTTCGTTGTCAAAAGTTATTCTGATATCTAATGGGTCTTTATTATAGGGTCTGAACTGTATTATTTTTGTCTTTGTATAATTTATTGTGAGATTGTGTTGTTTAAGCCAGGAACATATATTTTGGATTGTTTTTATGAGTACGTCATTAATTTTATCTTTATTTTCACATTTTATTAAAATAGATAAGTCATCTGCAAATAGAACTGGCAAGGTCACATCACTTTTAATCATTTTAGGCAGGTCATTTATATAAATGAGGAAAAGGACGCAGCCAAGTACACTTCCCTGTGGTATTGAACCTGATAATGTTTTTTCATGAGATACAACAGATTTTATAATATTTTTCCTACAATCAAAGTTTTCTATCACTACTTTTTGTTTTCGATTATGTAAATAAGATTTAAACCAAAGGTAACTTGGACCACGAATACCCGAGCCGTACAGCTTTGAAAGTAGAATGTCGTAATTTACACTTTCATAGGCCTTTGTCATGTCCAATAACAAACCCAGTCCATATTTTTTTTCATTTATGTGCTGTAGAGCAGTTTGAATGTACTGATAAACAGCTGATGTTGTCGATTTTGTTTTCCGAAATCCATTTTGGTGCTCATCCAAAATGTTGTACTTTTCTAAAAATGTGTACAATCTATTACACATGGCCTTTTCGAATACTTTAGAGAAGCTAGGTAGCAATGCTATTGGTCTGTAGTTTTGTGGTAACATAGGATCATTTTTTTTGTGAATTGGTCTAATTAACGCTATTTTTAAAAGGTCTGGGAAAGCTCCTTCGAGAAAACTTTGATTTATGAGGATGGCTAGTGGCTCAGATAACTCGTCAGCGCATTGTTTAATTAGTGTAGGAGGAATTTCATCGACCCCGCAGCTATTTTTATTTTTTAAGGATGTAATAATTTTTTTGACCTCAGTTCGATCAACAGGTTGCAAGAACAGTGAACATGTAGGGGAATTTTTAACACGATGTGCGTTGTTTCCGGATTCAATATCATTATTTAAATTATGGACGTTGGAAAATGTGTCGTTAAATATTTCACCTATAGTTTCAGGGCAATCTATAATCTTAGTACCTATTTTTAACTCAATGTTTTTATATTGCCTGTTATTAGTTTTTCCGGTTTTGTTTTTAATAATTTTCCACATTGTTCTGTATTTATTATCAGATTTTTTAATTTGTCTTGAATATTCAAGTTTTTTTGAGATTCTTACACGTTTTTGAGATTCTTACACGTTCTTAAACGTTGTTCGATTTAATAATATTATATCAAACGTTGTTCGGTCAAACAAGGGTAAACCGAACACTATGGCCGTAAAGGAGGAGAAAGAGTTAAAAGAGTGAGGGAGAGTGTAATAATATCTAACTAATGAATTGCGACGAAGTTTGCGTTATAATAGTGTATATTCCAGATAGCAACAAGTACCATTTCTAGTTAAGGAATAGTATAAACATTGCGATGTGCTTTGATCTCGCTTCGCTGAAGCTAAACTGGCCTTAGCGTCATCAAACGGCCATCAGGACTACGAAGACTGTTCCTATGTACGATTCCTGAAATTGTTACAGAAATAGATAATAATTTCGGGTTAACCCAATAGCTAACTGAAGGAGGACTTTTAACCAGCTGCTATGAAAATACAGGTAATTTGTCAGAAGATGGAAGGTTCTTAATGGAAACCTGTCTTTTTCTGTCCTGATCTCTGTCTTTTTGCTGAACCTAAATTGACGTCCGAGCTATAATACGAGGTTTCCCTGACAAGTCGCGTGGATACGCGTTTTTGCTAAAAAAAGTTACGTTACTAACCTCCGAATTCACATACGCAAATTAATGTTGAGCATCCGTCAGAAGTATAGCCGTTCCTTTCAGTTCTATTATCATTTTACGGGACAGCAGCATGAGCGCGAGCTCAGCGTTGATTGAGGTTTGTGAATTCAGGGGGTAAAAGTTGCCAGTAAACCTACAACAATTTAGTTGTTCATTTATTTTGATGTTTGATCACATATTTAACTACATATTTTTGAAAACAGGTCTTTTAAACTTTCAAAATTGAATATATCTGTATTTTGTAATTATTTGAGCTCTATGAAAATATGACAATATTTTGCAACTTAGGCTAGCTGAGACATTTTCATGTTTGAAATTAATAATATCTGACTATAGATAGTTACTAATCATAACTTACGAACACCTGAGCAAAGCATTGACAGTTTGAAACGACACTGCACAACATGTATCTGTCTCGCTAACGCTCTGGTGAATAATCATACTATCTTGTTCTCACGGCCAAATTATAGGCCGGACGTAATTATAGACGTACGCCAGGGGACAATTATCGAACTCACATCAGTAGTGACATAACATATCTATACTTACCTCCTTTTTAGTATAATTATCATTGCATTTGAAAGTGAAATTCATCACTAACCTCACATATGTCAGCCCACGTGGTGAAGTATAGCTCGTACAACCTCACAGTGTAGTGAGGTTTGTATTAGAATGTATGAATGCTGTTATTTCTTTATCATTTCTCAGAACTATATTAATGATGCTTAAACTAAAAGTGGAAAAGAAAAAGCCATCCAGATTAACATCAGTTCATATGTACAATTCCTAGATTTGAAACAGAAATAGAGAGTAAACTTCAACTATAAAATGCAAATAAAGTTATTTCTAGAAATAGACATCACGTTCGGGTTAACCCAACAACTAATTAGTACGCGCTTTCCCTGGCACATCACGTCCTTGCGCACTTTTGTTAGAATATTTATAATGCACATTTCCAATGAATATTCGGCACGGAACCCAATGGTCCCGAGAACAAATCTGGCCGGAACACACCTACTCTATGTTCAATTTGCGGCTAACTCTGCAGTGATGGAGAACACCGATATAAAACCCAAGAAACCCGGATAACGGCGGTAGGCTCGCCCCTTACCACGTGGGTTCAAATTCCCTCGGCGAAATGTGAGCTTCTAAATGTTCCGTTCACCATGACGGCAACAATCAGTGCGCCTCTGACTAACCCATCAGGGATATGGTCGTGAGGGGTATTTCCAATGAAAAGTCCCATTTCGTTTGTAATAAAATGTTTTTTGGCAGTATCATTTAATTTTCTTACTCAGTTGGACGAGTATCAAGGTCCTGTGGTTAAACACTTTGACTTAGAACCCGGGTAGTACCGAGTTTAAGACTGGCCGGAGCACTTTCAGTCATTTACTGTACAGTTTTCAGCTGAAAAACACCGATAGAAACCCAAGCAAACGTTTGAAAGATAGCCGAGAGCAAATTTTATGTAATTATTTAGTTACTTAAACGCTTGTTTAGTTATGCTCACTACCTCTATCATTTCAGTTCTGTTACTTAAAACGACCTAAATATCACATACGTTATGATAAATCTATTTTTGATCTAGTCTGCTCAGTTGAAGTTCTTCACTTGACTTTGAAAGATATTTATTATTAATTTAAACTGAAACCTTTTGATTTCGCTTCCTTTGAAACCCGATTACAATATTGAAACATAATAAAACCGCACTCGTCCTATTAATTAATCAATTTTTCTCCGCCCCAGAATTAACATCAAACAGAAATTCCCGACCCGTCGGCGGACAAATCCGGCGATTAGTCGGCTCGGGGCATTTGTTCTAAAATTACTTGGAATAAAATAACTTCGTCCTTTGATCCGGCGCTCATTAGTAAGAGCCTGTTTAGGAGCGGATCTGAAATATCACTCGTATTAGGAACGGTCGCGGCGTGTCGGTTGTGACGGACCGGTGCGAGATGTGCACTTTATTTTTAGACGTGTCTCTTTGTGTGCACGTGGGTGAGTTTATGCCGGATAGAAACAACTTCTTTGTTTTTTGTTTTCCTTATACAACTAGCTAGTCAATTTGTTATGACAAAACTTACAATAAGTTATAAAAGGGAGTAAAACTTTAAAAACAACATACGACTGAAAGAGGTTACGTACCTCTTGCACTATAACAGTTTTTTATACATTTATTGCCTTGTACTATCTCTGACTTGGTATTGATTGTGCAAACTGCAATAATATGTATTTTTTTTATAAACAGTGTGAAAGCTTCAACTAGGCGTGGTAGGTGGTAAATTATAAACTATGTTTAAGGAATATAGAAAAATGCGCCTTGTGAGTCACGACGTTGATTTTTACAAAACAAAGCTATATCCGTATGATTAGGTACAGATTAAAACTGTTTTTTAAAAAGCTTCAGAAAGATTGAAAAAAAATGGTTTGGATAGAATATCTTGCCCTTTATTAATTGCGTCATCTTGTATTGTAGCTAGAAATTATGAAAATCTGGGAAATAATAAAATTCACGGCATATTCACCAGTGATAAAGTCTCATTATAAAGAAATAATATTGATTAATTAAGATCATCGCAACTCATAATATAAAAACAAAGAAGTCTTACCTACAAGAAATACAACCAACCAGCGAGCAGCCAGCGTTAGGATGTCCAAACAGAAAAACAGCGGCATGGCTCTTTGTCATGACACAAGCTAAGTGGCAACCATTTTGGTTTGTGCGTCACACAATTTTACGTTAGTTTTACTTTGTTTTTTTCTGCGTTTTGTTGTTTATTTTAATTTCTTTCTTGTATTTTTATTTTGTATTTACAAACTGTGTGACGACAAACAGAATAAAAAAATATTCTATTCAAAATAAAAATCAGTTCCACTCCCGCACCACACGCACTGGTCTGCGTCAACATCCACACACGATCCAGCGACTGTCGGTCCGCACCAAAAGGTTCGGTGATTCGTTCCTGTGTCGTACTATCCAGACGTGGAACGCTCTTCCAGCGCATGTGTTTCCTTCTTCCTACAATCCCGGGTTTTTTAAGCGGGGCGTGAAAAGGCATTTATGCAGGCCTTCAAAATGAGATTGACCAGCAAAGTAGTTCTCAATTACTGTGCTTGTCAACCCCATATCTGGACCTCACGACTGCTTCCCATCAGGTGGAGTGAGGTCATCTTGAAGACCACTATAAAAAAAAAAAAGTTGGTTCAATCTTGCATGCGCACGAGTCTAACTTTATAAACCTGTCAACACTTGAATAAACTCGTCGCTGGAACACTTTCAGGAACACTCGGATGTTTTCATTTTTATTGCGCTTTTGTTAGAATATTTTAACTACACATTTCCAGAAAGACGTCCCGCTTCGTTTTAAGTAAAATGTTTTTACTGCCGTAAATAAGGAGGGGAATGGGGGAGAACGGACATAACATCTTTCCGGCCCCAACTGTCAACCTCACCTGCACGCGCGGACAACACATCACCCGCGGCGGTATTCTTATACCGTGGTCCCTCTGCTAGATAACGGACGAGGCAATGGCGACCGAGCAATGGCGGTATAACCATACACCTGACCAAAGGTCAGAAGAGGCTGCAGGGGCCTTGGGGTACAAATAACTCCAAAAATTACTGGTGCAGAAGGCAACGGGAAACCACTGCAACTAATCTCCCGAGAAAATTGCTATGGAAGAAGATACAAAGGAACAACGTTTGCCATGCGAACCGCTTAGCGAGCGGCGCCGCGCCGCGTCCGGGGCGAGCGGTGGGAAATGGACTACCGGCCATGATGGAGTAGGACACCAGGCTCCGCATGGAAAAAATGCTACTGGAATCCCCTTCAAACTACGAAAAATCCAGAAGATAGGCACGTGGAATGTTCGTGGTTTGCTGAAACCTGGTAAATTTGACATCTTGGAGAAGGAGGTTACCAGATGTGGTTTATGCATTTGTGGACTAGCCGAAACCCATTGGAGAAACAGCGGGCATTTCTTTACCGATGCCCATGCAGTCTACTTTTCCGGTAGTGATGACAGCAGTCGGAACGGAGTAGCAATTCTCATTCCTAAGCATCAGAACAACAGTGTGATAGGGTACGAAGCCGTTAGCGACCGCATCATAGCAATAAAACTAAAAGCCTCACCTGTAAATCTGAACCTTATACAGGCGTACGCTCCCACCAGTGAAGCCCCGCCCCCTATTCTAGAGAGTTTCTACAAAGAACTACAGGCAACAATTGACAGAATTCCCAACAGAGAGCTACTAATAATCTTGGGTGATTTCAATTCTAAAATTGGCGCAAACTCTTCTCAGTATAGCAAAAGTGTGGGAAACTTCGGACTTGGGGTACGCAATGACAGAGGTGAGAGATTCATGCAGTTCGCTGATGAAAACAACATGGTGGTGGCGAACAGTCTATTCCAACACCATCCCCGTAGACTGTTCACCTGGACGTCACCTGGAGGTGGAACAAAAAACCAGATCGACTACATACTGATCAGAACGCGCTGGCGCACCTCTATCCTTAACGCCCACACGCTTCCTGGCGCCGATTGTGGTTCGGACCATGAACTGGTTATAGCAAAGACGCGGTTGAAACTGAAAGCCGCCCGGCCCTCACAGAGAGTGAAGCGGATTGAAGTTGCAGATAAAGAAAAGTTCTGTGCAGCTTTTCAGCGAAACTGGAAAGAATGGACCGATATGAACCACAATGAAGCTACACCAGACATGCTATGGAACAAAGCAAAAGTTCTCATCCAAAATGCGGCAGCAGAGTCGAATCCAACGCCAGAAACGCGTAAACGCCAACATTGGATGACGGATACTACCCTTGCTCTAATAGAGGAGAGACGCCGTAAGAAAGCCGCGGGTACAGACATAACAGAGCTCAATTTACTGTCTGCTAACATCCAAGCCTGCTGTAGGCGAGACCAAAATGCCCACCTACGTAGCATATGCGAAGAGGTCGAAAAACACGCTATGAAGCATGAGTCTAGAGATCTCTATCACAAAGTTCGTGTTATCACTAAATCTCTACCTGCCAAAACGTGGGCTATTGAGAATGATAGGAATGAGGTGGTAACAGAACTCGAACAAATCTCTGAGACATGGAGGAGCTATTGTCAGTCTTTGCTCCTGGACCCGCAGTCACGACAGGTGGTAAATACATACCCGGAAAGAGGTAATTTGGAACCCGACATCCTCCTCACTGAAGTTAGAGCTGCCATAAGACACCTCAAGAACAAAAAAGCAACTGGTAGAGATGCAATTCCTATAGAGACGATAAGGGCCATAGGAGAGCGTGGTGACCAGATGTTTCATACTATCTGCAATAAGATATGGCAGACAGGAGTTTGGCCGTCGGAATGGACACACACCGTATTCACACCCCTGCACAAGAAAGGTTCGACGAAGAAATGTAACAACTACCGCCTCATTGCTTTGATATCACATGCCAGCAAAATAATGTTACATATTCTTAACGAGCGATTGAAAACTTACTTGTCTAAGGAGATCGCCCCGGAACAAGCCGGATTTGTAAAGGGGAAAGGCACTCGGGAACAAATTCTCATCGTACGCCAGATCATAGAGAAGTCAAGAGAATTTAACAAGCCTCTATTCATTTGCTTTGTTGATTTCTCCAAAGCGTTTGACTCGGTGAAATGGCCTATACTGTGGAAGACCTTACTAGACATGGGCACACCGAAACATCTTGTGCATCTTTTGAGACGTCTATATGAAGATGGCACAGCCTCAGTACGTACAGAAGATGTCCTGTCAAGTGATTTTCACCCCAGTGCTGGAGTACGCCAGGGTTGTATAATATCACCGCTCTTATTCAATATCTACACAGAGCTAATAATGCGTATCACTTTGGAAGACTGGACGGATGGTGTGACGATTGGTGGCTATAGAATTGCAAACTTACGTTACGCGGATGACACCACTTTGTTTGCAACCAGTTCTCAACAACTAGAAGAGCTGTTGCTAAAGATGGAACGAGTAAGCCATGAGTTTGGACTTAAAATTAATCGCAGCAAGACCAAGGTGATGATTGTTGACCGGGCCGGGAATAGTTCGCCTGAAGTGACTCAAATCGCGAATTGCAACGTAGTCCAATCTTATATTTATCTTGGGGCTCTGGTTTCAAGCGGTGGTGGTTGCATCGATGAGATCAAACGGCGTATGAACATCACAAGAACAGCGATGGACAAAATGAAAAAAATATGGAGGAATAGAAACATAACCAAAGCCACGAAGACCAGGCTCGTGAGGACGCTTATATTCCCCATATTTCTATACGCGGCTGAAACGTGGACGTTACGAGATGTAGAAAGAAGGAAAATAGATGCTCTGGAAATGTGGTGCTGGAGAAGAATGCTTGGGGTGTCGTGGACAGAATTCCGCACGAACGTCTCAATACTCCGAGAACTCGGTATCGAGCAGCGTCTGTTTTCGACAGTACAGTCTCGCATCCTCACATTTTTCGGACATGTTTCCTGGCGTGATAATCAGTCCATAGAACGCCTTGTCGTTCAAGGAAAGGTGGAAGGCACCAGACCACGCGGAAGGTCACCCACACGTTGGACTGACCAAATCAAGTCTGCCATTGGAGGTTCGGTTAACGACTGCAGCAGAATGACCTCTAATAGGCAGCGGTGGCGAACCGTCGTGAGGCGCATCACATCTGCAACTTATAATTCTAATTCTGATGCATAGCGATCACGACCGCTCTGTCAAGAGCGTACCGGATGAAAAGAAAAGAAGAAGAAATAAGTGCACTATTTTTTGGTAATTAAAAGCGCAACTAAAAAGATTGTGGTTAGCTGCAAGTGGTTCATTTTCATCGCGCCCTCTGGTTCACTCACTAACTTACTTCTTTTCTACTATTTTATGCGTCATTCATCATCATCCAATTGCAATCCATTGCTAGACTAAGTTCAAAAAGTCATTTTTGAACCTACTTCGATCTTGACATACAAGATTTTGTTGTTGTGTTCATCTAAGTAAGAAACTAAGATTATCTCAGACATTGCAGGAATCTATAATTATCTCCGCATATTTTAGGAATTGAACATGATATCAGTATCACAAGCCGATAGTAACGAGATAGGAAATGCTCGAGGCGTTACCGTAGTCGACAATGGTTGATAGAGTGGATTTTAACCTCCAGGAACTCAAATAGTAGTCGGCTAGTTCCAAGAATCCAGAATTCCATTCGTCCCAAATTGATTTTAGAAATTGATTCACCACGTGGGTAGTTCGGACTTCGGAATTTGATAAGTCGTAAAACCTGCTGCCATGTGACCCGTTCTGCTCGGGAGGATGCCTATGTTGAAACAATGTTTGCTTGGCTGTAGTT
The DNA here is from genome assembly GCA_950022985.1 of Udea ferrugalis. Classification (NCBI taxonomy): domain Eukaryota; kingdom Metazoa; phylum Arthropoda; class Insecta; order Lepidoptera; family Crambidae; genus Udea; species Udea ferrugalis. The sequence continues at coordinate 16,035,445 of OX465531.1, read as the reverse complement.
ACTTTAAGTTACCGCAGATACTTACGGGTTACGGTTTTTACGGGCTCATGGGTAATTTCAGCCATTGAGGAATAGAATGCTTTGCGATTATGATGTATAGTACGATTAATAATTGTAGTCAGCAAAATGACAACTTCAACAGTGACTGATACAAAAACGGGTGACCCGCTACAATAGTGACGTTCGGCAATCACTAGACTTAGACATTTAGTCATGCTTTATTGTATTAGGTATCAAAGCCTTTTTTTAAATTGTAAATATTTAATAGGTACACAACGAATTGAATAATACGATTTAAGAAATATAGACCCTACCTCCATATTAAAACTTCTCTCTAAAAAATTAAAACCAAAAAAATGTTCAGAGAGGTTCAGGGGAATCAACACTTGAAAGTCAGGAAAATACAAGTCATTTTATACGTTTTTATTCGTTACGGTTGCTATTGATTCTGACTCCGATTCTGAATCGGTATATTCAGAATCGGAATCGGGATCAGTTACATTTATAACGAAGGAATCCACATATTGGTCTATAATGTGGTCGAGTTGACACATTTTGTCTTCACTTTTATGGCATGATGTATGCACTGTCTCCAATTATCAGGCGTCACCTCTTTCAGGCCTTCTTCAAATAATTTTTTTACCTCTTTTATTTTAAAAGTTGTATTGTACCTGGCAACGTACCCCTTTGCTTGAGCACAAACTAACTCTATTGGGTTGAGCTCACAGTGTTAAGGTGGAAGACGCAGAATTGTGACACCGTATTCAGCGGCCAACTCTTCCACAGCATAGCGTTCTTAATTTGATTTTTGTAATTTTACTATTTCGATTAATTGAGCCTTTATCTTTGTAGGTTGATATTTAATTTGTTTTTCATCTAACCACTGTACAATATCAGCCTTCCGCCAGTTTGAAGTGGGGATACGCTCGACTTTTCTTGAATGGTACGGTGCGTTATCTAATACCAGCACCGCATTTGGCTTTAATTTTGGCAAAATGCTTTTAAGCCATTTCTCAAAACACTCTGAATTCATCTCTTCATAATAGTCCATACTATTTTTCTTCGATTCAAAAATGAGTAAACCGGAATCTACAAAACCTTCATCACTGCCTATAATGTGAAATTATAAGGCGTCGTCCTTTGCCGGTTGGGCCCTTCAAGCCTGTAGTCAAACCTTTAGAAAACGCTTGTTTGGAAGATTCTACTGTTGAATCCTCCCAAACTTTTCCAGTTGTATGACCTGTTAATAAACGAAATTCTAACCTGTAAATAATATAATATAGAAACAAAACATTTTGAAACTGAAAACCTATTTACTAAATACAGTTTACCGAAATACCTCTATGTCTCAAGAGGAAAGTCTGACTAGTGGTGTGTTTCCAGTAATGACATATGGAAGTGAGACGTGGTCATTCACTACGACTATTTTGCCAGGCTGTAATGTCGACTAACTTTTAATTGTAAAAACTCGATTTACCACAACACTATTTATTTGGGACTGAAAACCTGCCACACTGAAAATGTCATTTCACTGACTACAATTAAAAATCCTAGTATAGTGCCGTCATAATAATTGTCATGGCGACGTCTATTAAGAACAAGAATCAAAATCATCGTAAATCATAGTTTGTACACAAGCCTTTTTTTACAGTCAAACTTTTCCTGAAAAACCTTTTTACAAGTATAAGTCACGGATTAAACACAGAAAACATTTCGAGATTAATATTTTTCATGACTGTTATCTGCAATGCTATTCAGGGGGGCTAAAACGGTAACATTTTAGCATTTCATATTATGAAACATCTAACTGACGTTTCATCTAGGCCGCGGTCCGTTTCGAGTCAAAAGTGAGTAATAGCGCGCTGACGTCGCTCACGTTCATACAATTTATCAATTCGGGATGCGTGTCAGCGCGCTGTTACTCACTTTTGACTCGAAACGGACCGCGGTCTAGATGAAACGTCAAATAGATGATTCATAATATGAAATGCTAAAATGTTGCTGTTTTAGCCCCGCTGGTTACGCCAAATCTCACGTCCGTCGTGTTGAGATATCTTTAAAATTCAGTTTCTTCGCGACTGTGATCGTTTGAGAGAAAAGAACTAAGCCAAATGTCATTTTTAAATTATTTACATACAAATGAGAGGAAATGCTTATTCAAAGGGAAGCATATTGATGATTGAAGTAAGCGTGAAACACCGAGATGTGAGATGATATTAGCCGGAATGCCACCACAGCAATGTCTGTAAACTAATTATAAAAATACCAAAACCAGAAAAAGACAATCGGTCCTAGGGCGTCAGGCGGGAATCGAACCCGCATTTTTCGCAAATCGGGCGACTGCACTCGCCCGATTGTTTTTTCTGGTTTTCCTATCTTTAGTAAGATGATAATGATGTAATGCTTTATCCCTAATGCTAAAAATTAAAAATAACCTAATTATAAAAAACTGACCATCTAGTCGATTTTAAGTTTTGTCTAGTTATTTTTAAACCGTGTTATTATAACCCTAGGTGATTTTTAAAGTTAAAACAATATTAATGCCGTTTTATTTGTAATTTGTACAGTTGCTGTAGCCACACTAAGGGCCGGCGCCCACTATCGGCATCGGCACGCTTCAGGCTTTTAAGGTGGCAAACAGTAATATACTCTAACATAATGGCAATAAAGTAGAAAATGCCGAAACAGGAACAGAACAAATGCATTTTGTTTTACGAGAACACATCACGGAAATTTCTACTTTATTGCCATAATGTTAAAGTATATTGCTATTTGCCACCTTAAAATCCTGAAGCGTGCCGATGCCGATAGTGGGCGCCGGCCCTAAATAGCCGAATGTTAATCCAAAGGGGTTTTGGAATTTATTTATCACTATTGCATTACATACGACTTATCAACTAAAATAGCAACTAATGCATGTTTATCAGGCACACGTGTTGGATTAATTAGTTTCCAATAATTTATGTTGGCAGGTAGTTGAATGTTATTCGAATTGTGTAGGTAATTGGAATGTTTTTTTTTTCTCAAATACGTAAATAATAGTTATTTGCAAATTCTGCTAGCCAAGAGGGGCCAGGAGTGTTGTTAAGTTAAGTATATTGCCAGTTAAATGTCAAGACTTGCGTTGACTCGAAGGAGTTACCTTAGAAGAAATTTAAAAATAATCCATAAATACAAATTCAGTGTTTTGTTCAGAGGGACGCGTCATTCATCGTCGACACCAATTTTGTTATGTGGCAGTCGCGTGGAGACCAAAAACGTCAAGTATCGATGAACCTGAGCCTGAACTGAAATATCATAATCAGAGTTCAACTTAAAAAACAATCACATACACCACAATTAGGTACCTACAACTTTGATATTTCATCATCATCATCAGCAGCCACATGACGTCCACTGCTAAACATAGGCCTCCCACATAGATTTCCAGAGCGGCTGGCTGTAGGCGGCCTGCATCCACCGAAACCCTGTGACCTCAGATACTTTTCTCAAAATAATTCACCAAATACTCCTTCTTACAACAAACATGAAACTTCTCCACATTAACCATTATAAAAAAACCGTGTGAACCCATTAATATTAACAGAATAAAATATAACAAACTTACTTGACATCCATAGGACCCTGTTTTAACATAAGTCCCAAACACGGCAAGATATTTTTATCAGCTCGCAAAGCGGGATTGAGCCGCGCGGGTCCTCCAAGAGGTTTCACGAATTTCCGCCAAACTTTTCTTGTAAAACAATCGCTCGTTTTTAAGTGCGAGTAACGGTGATGTGCGAATACTTAAGTAACAAATTATGCGAAGGGTTGTAACGGTTGAGAAGGAAGTTAAGTGAACGTATTTGTGTTCTTTTACAACTCCATCAAATAAAAAACTTATTTCTGAATTTAATAACATAACATAAAATACCCTCACGACCATTTATACCCTAATGGGTTAGTCAGAGGCGCACATTCGCCGAGGGAATTCGAACCCAACGTGGCAAGCTTACTGCGAGGGCGAGCTTACTGCCGTTATCCGGATTGCTTGGGTTTTATATCGGTGTTTTCCATCACCGGAGAGTTAGCCGCTAATTGTACAATGAACACAAAGTAGGTGTGTTCCGGCCAGATTTGATCTCGGGACCATCGGGTTCCGAGCCAGAGTGTTTAACCACTGGGCCACGACGCTCTCACAAATTTAATGGCGTCCTGTTATGGCATGCTCCTTAAATTATGAATTCTTTAAACTACACACATCAAAAATCAAACGTTTTTTTGTAATATTCTTAACCTTTATCTTATGCCTGTTTCCTCGAGTTATTCTAAGATATTGCTGAGCATTATCTAATATCTTTGATTTTGCTAAAATTTTGAAACCTTTTAAAAGAAAAATCTGTCTTTTTTTTAACGTCCTTACGATTGTACAATAATGCTACCACAATGAATTTCTTTATACAATCTGAAAGGGCAGATATAGCAGTTTCTGTGTCCTAAAAATTTCTACGTTGGTATCAATATTTTAATTTTTACAGCCTCCCCAATAGCTATACTTTGTATGAAAATGCTTGAGATATCCCTAGACACTTTTGATGTGTGTAGAATCATCAGTGACAGTATAGGTTAGAATTAGGTCTAACATAGGAATCGAAAGTAAGCTAGTGCGTAAAATACGAGATTCACTACCAAACGTCCTTTAATAATAACTTTTCGAACCTCAAAACTGGCAAGTGATCTTTATGGCAAATATATTATAAGATAATTGGCATAGTTGTTTGAAGCATTACCACTGATAAACCTTGCATGGGTTTTAGTATAGCATAAATTATGATAAAAAACAAGTAAAATACACTATAATCCGTTAAAATAAGTGAAAAATATCTGCCAAAACCAGGGTCCAATAATTCCATCTAATTTTTAAATAACAGACTGAAAAAATTGTTAAAAATTCTGTGTGAGTTTAAAATATGCACCCTTCACGTGAAATATAAGTCTTGGAGTGTCTGAGTCACGCCCGTGCCGGACTGTACGGAGGGCTTTATCACACTAGAAGTCTGAACACGGTCCACAATATTCAATATTGTTTTTATCCCCCTACGATAAACGAGGGGTAAGTCATCAGTTTGACGTGTGTTTCTGTCTCGTGGCTCCGCAGATTTTAACTCATTAATAAAAAATAATGCAATGCTAAAAACAGATAAAGCGATTAGCGTGTTCAGTCACTTACTTTCAAATAGCGGCAGCACCAAGAATGAAAGGGACAGAGCGATACAAAAGTTAACGTAATGTTAAAGAGCTGTTTAAGATAAAATAATTTTTTTTTTTTTGGTGACGTTACCAAAGCGGAAGTAGCATTAACTATGACTAACAACTGCCTAGGCGTTTAAAGATCATTAGCTCTTTTTAGTTAGTGAAAAGATTTGAGCAACTTCTGCATACATTTTGAAATTGACATATTATACATAACATACCCTCGCGATCATATCCCTAATGGGCTAGTCAGAGGCGCACTGATTGTTGCCGTCATTGTGAACGTAACATTCAGAAGCCCACATTGCGCCGAGGGAATTCGTACCCAACATGGTAAGAGGCTAGCCTACCGCCGTTATCCGGGCTCCTTGCTTGGGTTTAATATCGGTGTTTTCCATTACTGGGAAGTTAACCCCCAATTGTACAATGAACACAAAGTAGGTGTGTCCCGGCCAGATTTGATCTCGGGACCATCGGGTCCGAGCTAGAGTGTTTAACCACTGGGCCATGACGGTCACAAAAATAATTAATTGGTATGTAAAATATACTTAGATTTTGCAAAATGACAAGTAAAATGTGTGCATAATAGCTTATATTAGCAGGATCTCCGTATAACGGTGACCCAAAAACCGTGTGCGATTCAAGAGTAGGTCGGCCCCGGTAAATGATAATAGGTGGAGTACTATATAAATCTTGCTAAATGTTTACTGTTACCGTATTTGATTTAATTGAGTGCCTTTAACTTGATTTTATGAAAGGGTACCTTTTACGAATAAATTGAAGTGAGCATTACTTTTCGTTTTTCAACGGGGAGCTTGAATGTATATTCGACTTGTCACCCACAAGTACTTTGCTTTTTACATAATTTGCACCTCGTCACATCCGTAAAAAAATGTTGTTCTCGGTATTTTGATGTAATCAACTATGTTTTAATTTTATTAACAATTTTATTTGTTATGTTTGCAGAATTCTTTCCATCCGCAATATTGAATTATATTTTTTTTTGTATCGTACATAAAAGTTCTATAAAATTTAAAAGAATTATTTTACGTCGAAGTATAGTAGTTTCGTCATGAAACGTGAAAATAAATACGTGCTTTTTTGTGCTCACATTCTGCTACAATTCGAGGAAACCGAAATTAAAATTCTGTTTTAAAAAAAAGGTTTGCAAGGTTTAATCCTGATGTATTTTTCGGAAATAAGGTAAAATGAAATATGAAACGCCAATTATAGCTTGAGGCACAACTGCGTTATCTTGAAACTGAATAAAAACCACCCTAGTATTGAGTCATGGCTTTGAAGGTCACTTCTTCTTCGACCTGTAACTGTCCACTGCTGAACATAGGCCTAGGCAAGCGCCACCACACACCTCTTCCAATCCAACCACTGATTAAAGAGAGTCAGTCAGTAATTGGTCGGTTTTTCGGGGAGTGGTGCCCCCCTGGAAGTTTTGTACGCGGTCTCCACTTTAGTAAGGGTGTGCACCAACGTCCATCAGCCCGACGTCAAACGTGGCCCGCCGTTTGCCACTTAAACTCGCTTATCTTATCAGCTATGTTTTTCTCTGTCAGGTCTTAGTGCAGCCGTAGATGTTTTTATGGCTGAGGAAGAAGATACAGGTTCTCTGATGGAACTTTGGAATTAAAGGTTTACAAAATAACCCATTACACATGCGTTTAGCTGAAACAATGTTTCATGGGCTTACACTCACGCCATCTATTGTCCAGCTGTATTAGTGAAAGTCTGCTAATGACTTGTTAAAAAACCGACAAAAAACCTCATTGAAAGCAAAATGGCGCTCGTATTTCTTTCTAATTCCAAACTGATTTGTTCTTTAGCGAAACAAAGCAAAAAACGGAGACAGGCGTAACTTTTGTTTTTCTATTTTCTCAGCATCTCCATTAAAACCGTTTACCATGCTGAATCCCGTCACGGGCGAAAACATTAGCACCTCTACAACGTGGCTTTGTACACCAACAAATAGGGACACAGTGTAACTATTTCAGTATTTAACTCATTAAAATCTTTGTTTGTCTACTGATGCGGAAATTTAAAATCAGGTTAAGATGTATTTTTATATTGTCGTGTTATAAAATCGTAATGCTAGCAGGAGGATTCGAATTATAGTCTTCTGACTTATTAAGCTTTAAAATCTCCACCTACACGATATGTGTGATTAACGAAGACATTAAATTACTTTTTAGTAAATAACTCAACTTAAATAAGATAATTATGATCGCATCGTGGTATCGTGGCAATCTACTACGTTTGACGTCGAAATATACGATACGAAATAATACGAAAAGAAGGCCTTGTATTTTAGTCATGCTCGATAGCAGAGATATCCAAGAAGTCGAACTACGAATTGCATTAATTAATGATTAAAGGTGTCATTAAAGTGTCATGATAGCTTCCATCATATAGACTGGTAGATGCACAGTAAGCGCTCAATTGTCATCCTCGTGAAAAGGCTTCCAAACCAGGCATTGGACTACTTTTTGCTTTCTTTTCTGTGAGTTTGAACATAAAATTGTAGTTTATTATTTTGAAAAATCCAACAGGTAACTGTATCTACCAGTGTAATGTGACTAAAGCAGGATAAGTTAAGCAGGTTTTTACAAATTTTACAAATAATTTGTTCAAAAAGTTGAAGTTACAAATTTATTTTATTAATTCCGCAAAATCTTCAAAATCCAATTTGAATTTTAGTTTAATGTAACTTGTTGTTGTTCAGCTTTCTTTATGTTTTTAGGCTATGTCCCGTATTGATTATAGAGTAGTATTGGCGTTCGTCCATCGGCGGGTAAACAAAGAAAGTTGTGAGCGAACGGTTTGGATATCCATTTATCAACGTCAAGGGAGGTGGATTTAGAAAAAGGCGGCCTTAAAAATAACTCACTCAAAAGGTTCTAACATTTACACTCACAAGTTGAGATAAATTTAGACACCAAAACAGAGATAATTAACCAATAATTACTACTCGTAATAAGTGGGAAAGCTTACAATAAGATCATAAAGATGAGATACGATGAAAACTATTTTAAATTAGTATTTCAACAATTTTTAGGCAGTCAGTTTTTATCAACAGTTTTTTGACGATTTGCCTTAGTACTTGCTTGCTCTTTATTACGTAGAGTCCGAGCGAAACCAAATTATCGACTCAGTTAGAGAAGGGGTTCTTCTTTGAACCCCTTGTCTCACTGTGACAAAATATTTACTGTTGAAAAATAATGGGTAACGTTGTAAACACAATATGTCGCCGTAATTCATCGACACTTTTATTTATAGAGAGAGAGATTGTAGACTAACGATGTTAAAATCATTATGGTGACATTATTTAAATACGTGTCAATAGAACATTTTAAAAATTATTACCCTTTATAAACATACCTTCACGACGAAATCCCTAATGGGTTAGTCAGAGGCACACTTATTGTTGCCGTCATGGTAAACAGAACATGCCCACATTTCACCAAGGGAATGTGAACCTAACGTGGTAAGGGTCGAGCCTACCGCTCGTAAGGGTAAGGGCAGAGTTAGTGTACAATGAACACAAAGTAGTTTTGTTCCGGCCAGATTTGATCTCGGGACCATCGGCTTCCGAGACAGAATGTTCAACCACTGGTCCACGACGCTCTCTCACCCTTAATGAACATTTTATATTATTAAAATGCACTTTAATCTACATTCTTCTCAGCTAGGCTAAAATGCCTTCTCGACCCACTTAGGCCCTGAAAAAGTACCCAGCTGAATTTTAAAAATGTTTAAACGTTAGAGCGTTATTCAAAGATTCTGTTCCCTTAATTGAGAGCATTGGGCAGCTGTTCAGGTTTGTTTCAGCAAACGAAGGTTGTAGAGAAAGATGTTTCATTTAACGACGTGTTTCACTTCGCTATTTCATTCCGAATACGTTTTGAATTAGGAGCTGTCACTCTGAAAGAACCTTTTGGACTTTTTAACGGTATTAATGACGTTCGTTTAACTTTAATGGCTTTTGAATACTGTTGAGTAGAGTTACCTAAGTATTTCCAAACGTTCATTGTAATTAAACACAAGTTTTATTTACAGAGTTACCAAGTATGTCAGAAGTGTTTTCCGCTACAAAATGTATTTAATTTTTTTTAGTAAAGAAACAATCAGCCTTAAACAATTGGCTTCACTGAACTTGTTAAATATATGAGATACACTATTACTAATTGCTTTTGACTACTCTGTTAGCAGACATAATTCTGACGATGACTGTAAGAAGGTACATACACATATTTTTATTTTTTCTGTTTGTTCCAGCTATTTTCTTTGCCATTTGGTGCCACATGCCTTTCTGGTGTAATGCTGTGAAATAACATGTAATTAAACAACACCTAATTAAAAGTATAGATGTTTTTTAGTTTTAGTTTGTTCTCATCCCATATTGAAAGAAATAATCTGATGGCGTTTGCCTGGTACATTCTGGAAACTAATAAAAAAATAATTATTTACTGCATGCGACACTGTACTAGGTATGCGACTGTACTGCGATTACTGTGTAACAGTTTTTCCTTACCGCTAGAATTCAGCCAATCCATATAACAACTATTTAACTACATAATATTTGCTAACCTTATGTAATCAGAATATTCTACAAGTCTGCAATTTATTTAGTAGTAATTATCATTATGCACGCATTTATAGTATGTGCCTGCAATTTACCCGAATTATTAAAATTATTCAGATTAAAACCTCTCAAGGTATCCATAGTATTGCATTCAGGAAACGCGCGTGATTACAGTAACGAGTAAGGCACCCTCGGGATTCGGCCGAATGAGGTTCCTCATTCGAGTAATGACACGCTAATCACCGCAGATGTTTCGTGATCCAACGCACGGAACCCGTTACGTTTTTTACGAGCTATTTACGTTAATGATGGTGAAAACTGCAATTATTGTTTACCTTAAGGAACCTTTTTTCTCCGCTTCTGAATCTTCCGAATCCGACCGATTTGGTGTAATGGTTCAGGAGTGGGCTATTACACCAGAGGTCGCGGGTTCGATCCCTGCACAGTACAAACATTTGTGTACATGAACATGTCTGATTATACTGGTCTGGGTGTTTCCTACGTAAAATAAGTGCACAAGCATTTAGTTGCTTAGTTTGGGGCTAGATGGCGCTGCGTGGAATAGTGTCCAGTGATATTCATTAAAGTGAAGGATACCGGACGATTTCTTATGTTCTTATGTTCAGATTGTACAATTAACAGTACGTTATATCTAAATTTTATGTATTTATTAGCACTTGCATTTTTGCATAAGTAGAATTGCCGGACTTAATGCCTTAATGCATTCTCTACCAGTCAACCATTAGTCGCGGCAAAAAGCTTGTCTGCGGTGTCTCTTATTAATTTCATTCAAATTGGGTTACTATAAACATACACGAAATTCAATATTATAATACCTACATAAAATTATAAGTGGTACCAACTTAGATAACTAAATAAAATAAAATATTCGTAATTTGGTATTTATTTGCAGTGAAAAGGGAATTTCAAATTAATTAAATAATCGCCTCTCTTAACAAAATTAAATCGGAAGCTTTTAACTGCTCGTAATCTTGCTGCACAACTCACCCTTGACCACTTCTGAGCTTCAAAATTGTTTAATCTGCGCTACATAAAAAAATGGGTTGCAATTTATCTTAGTAAAGAACGACTCGCTCGCGGTTCAACTTTTTCTCTCCTCTGGTTTCAACGGTTGAGCTTAAAAATCTTCCACTAAGTATTTAACAGAATCACATCTGCTTGGATTATTTAGGAGACTTGGATTTTCTTGGTCAGTGGTCTGATTTGTGAGTTTTAGCCCTCAATGTGTCTTGCCCACGTGGTGGGCGCTCATGATTTCGTTTTAGTTAACTTTTAAATTTTTAACGTCACAAAATCGAGGGCTTACAAAGCAGAAGCAAGATAAACCGGGAGCGTAACCCAGTAGTCCAATGTTAAGGTCGTTCACAATCAAAGAAAGATACATGCAACCAATATTCTTTTTTTTTTAAGTTTTAAAAATTTATCTTTTTTTTTTTTTTTTTTCTTTTGCAAGCAACGCAGAGGTGATTACTTTCCATCAGGTGACCCTCTAGCTCGTTTGCTCCGAATTACTTAAAAAAAAAAAAATATTATTTGCTGTTATTAAACATCTGAAATTTTATTATTAGACATTAATCAACTCAGTGCTAAATGGCAATGGCGCCATCTACCCCAAATTTAAGCAAAGTTTTACCTATGGGAACAAGATAACGGATAAATCAAAAGAAACAGATTATGTTCCTGCACACAAAAGTATGTACCGCGCAGGAAACAAACCCTCGATCTTTCGTAAATAAGCTAAATATTTTACCAACACAATGAATCAGTGGTCAGATATCTCTTCTGTTTGCCTACCCTATTTTACACTTTTGAATCCAATTTAATATAATAATATGAATCCAATTTATTCTAATAATATGAATATGAATATCCAGTAAAACATCCAGTTGGAATAGCCACTAGCAAAATAACCAAATGCAATGGTGACATCAATTGACACCGACGAGTTTATTATTAGGGCGAAAATTCAATAGAGCTATGAAATTAGATATGTTGTTAATGTGAAACGGTTTTAGAAGTGTTGGCTTTAATGATCGAGCCAGGCCAGCAAACGGGCTTTTTTGAGGGTGGGATTCGTCAACTTCGTATATGGACAACTGCAACACCAAGAACTTTTATAAATCGTTTTATGACTTTAACTATAAGTAAGTTTTTTGATTAGATCAAAATATTGCAAAACATTGAATTTATGTTTTATTATTGTTTTAGGATTTTCCATGCAGTATATTTTACTAAAGATTTGAAAACTAGCTAGTGCAGTCGCCCGGTTTGCGAAAGATGCGGGTTCGATTCCTGCCTGATGCCAACATGACCAAATGTCTTTTTCTGGTTTTCAGATCTTTAGTAGAACATTGAATTAACTAGATGAATAAAACTTCACAAACCCGAACTGTTGTAGTTTTAACACAACGTACGACAAGATTCACCCACAGAAACTGAATTCAACCAAAAACCGAAGTGATAAAAGCTAAAGTGACAAAAAAAGCGTTCCAATCTCTAAATCTGAAACCCAGCAATATTTTCAGAAGTGGTTACACCGCCAGCGAAATTATAAGGCCGACTAATAACCACTGAACCTCATAAAATGTTTAAAAAAACTCCCCGCCGAAGACTTATTGCGCCTCACTCCAGATTTTAAAAGATAATCCCTAAAAATCACAGCCAGGGCGGTGTACTCGAAATTTGTCTTTAGATTTTATTTAGTAGGGTTGGTTTTACTCTGGATCAGACAGATGAGGGCGATATAGGAGATTCTGGCTTTCTTGAAGGATATTACACTTCGGTCGTCTGCGTCTCGTAGGTAGGTACATCAACTTTTACATTGGGGCACCTTATGCGGCTGACATTGGACCCATTTCGCAATGGCTTTGTAAAGGTTGATGTGTGGGTCTCTGTACATGCATTTTTATTCTACGTTTAGTGGATTACTTCTAGTTTGTTGGGGAAGATAATGATGATGTTTTTATTATTTCTTAAGCATTTTTCTTGTATCTTTACTAAAGATCCGACAACCAGAAAAAGACGTTCGGTCTTAGCTTCAGGCGGGAATCAAACCCGTGTCTTTCAAAAACCGGGCGATTGCTCTTTTTTAATTGTGGTCTCTAAGGTAACCTCGCTCCACCTGATAGGAAGTAGCCGTAAGGTTAAATTATTATTAGGTATATGGGGTTAAAAGCACAGTTAATGGAAAACTATTTTGCAGGTCAATCTCATTTTAAAGGCCTGCATAAATGCCTCATGTAATTGTATCATTGCTTTTACCATAATATCTGGCTTTCAACATAAATAAGCAGTAAGTCCTAACAAAAATATGCTAGATTTCAAGTAACCCGGTATGAAAGAATATCCAAAACAATAAATCTTTCAAAAAAGAGTCAGCATGTCAAAGGCTGAGGCCACAACTATTTTAATTCCAATCTCTTTTGTGCGAAAGACAATCCACAAAGCAGTACATCCATTGTTTCACAGGATTGCTGCCAGGGCCGGACTTATCCACCGCGAGGGCGCAAATCCCAGCGTATGCTCTGACTATCTGATGGGACGAGTGAGTCGAATTGAAATTAGGGACAAAACTCACTTCGCTTGTGGTGAGTTATCTTTAAATTTCAATCTCTTTGCAACTGTGGTCGTTTGAGAGAATTTAAGCCATATATAATTTTTAATTATTAACATACAAAATGAGAAAAAATACTAATTCAAAGGGAAGCGTATTCATGATTGAAGTATGCGTGAAGTACCGATATATGAAGTGATGTTACTCGGAATGCCAACCCTGGTATAAAGGCTTATATCCCAAATAATAAATCTTTCAAAAAAGACTCTTTTTTGAAAGATGTCAAAGGCTGAAGTCGCAACTATTTTAATTCCAATCTCTTTTGTGTGAAAGACAATCCACAAAGCAGTACATCCATTGTTTCACCGAATTGCAGCCAGGGCCGGACTAATCCGCCGCGAGGGCGCAAATCCCAGCGTATGCTCTGACTATCTGATGGGACGAGTGAGTCGAATTGAAATTAGGGACAAAACTCACTTCGCTTGTGGTGGGTTATCTTTAAATTTCAATCTCTTTGCAACTGTGGTCGTTTGAGAGAATTTAAGCCATATATAATTTTTAATTATTAACATACATAATGAGAAAAAATACTGATTCAAAGGGAAGCGTATTCATGATTGAAGTAAGCGTGAAGTACCGAGATGTGAAGTGATGTTAGCCGGAATGCCATCCCTGATATGAAAGCTTATACCCCAAGTAATGACTCTCAAAAAATACTCTTTTTGAAAGATGTCAAAGCCTGAGGCCACAACTATTTTAATTCCAATCTCTTTTGTGCGAAAGACAATCCACAAAGCAATGCATCCATTGTTTCACCGAATTGCAGCCAGGGCCGGACTAATCCGCCGCGAGGGCGCAAATCCCAGCGTATGCTCTGACTATCTGATGGGACGAGTGAGTCGAATTGAAATTAGGGACAAAACTCACTTCGCTTGTAGTGAGTTATCTTTAAATTTCAATCTCTTTGCAACTGTGGTCGTTTGAGAGAATTTAAGCCATAAATAATTTTTAATTATTAACATACAAAATTAGAAAAAATACTAATTCAAAGGGAAGCGTATTCATGATTGAAGTAAGCGTGAAGCACCGAGATGTGAAGTGATGTTAGCAGGAATGCCACCCCTGGTATAAGGGCTTATATCCCAATTAATATTTTTTTTCAAAAAATACTCTCTTTTGAAAGATGTCAAAGGCTGAGGCCACAACTATTTTAATTCCAATCTCTTTTGTGCAAAAGACAATCCACAAAGCAGTACATCCATTGTTTCACAGGATTGCAGCCAGGGCCGGACTTATCCGCCGCGAGGGCGCAAATCCCAGCGTATGCTCTGACTATCTGATGGGACGAGTGAGTCGAATTGAAATTAGGGACAAAACTCACTTCGCTTGTGGTGAGTTATCTTTATATTTCAATCTCTTTGCAACTGTGGTCGTTTGAGAGAATTTAAGCCATATACAATTTTTAATTATTAACATACAAATGAGAAAAATACTAATTCAAAGGGAAGCGTATTCATGATTTAAGTAAGCGTGAAGCACTGAGATGTGCAGGAATGTTACCCCTGATATAAAGGCTTATATCCCAATTAATGACTCTTTAAAAAATACTCTTTCTGAAAGATGTCAAAGGCTGAGGCCACAACTATTTTAATTCCAATCTCTTTTGCGCGAAATACAATCCACAAAGCAGTACATCCATTGTTTCACCGAATTGCAGCCAGGGCCGGACTAATCCGCCGCGAGGGCGCAAATCCCAGCGTATGCTCTGACTATCTGATGGGACGACTGAGTCGAATTGAAATTAGGGACGAGCCGCGGGTGTGTGGTTAGGGACGAAAAGCCAATGTCTGAAAATGGCGTCTTTTTTTTTCTTGCGGCCAGCGACCAAACCTTGTTTTTTAAATAGAAAATATTGCAATAAACCAAACTTACTATGGCATGTAGACTCCTAGATCAGTCCGAACTGAGTTATGGGCTTTAGAAGTTTGGTGATTTTTCAAACTAGATATTTTTTCTTTTGCGCGCAATTTTCCCAAAAATCGCAACAAAATAGAGACATTGTACGAGTAAACATTGTGTGTGATATTTTCCGCAAAAGGAAAATTACTTATATGTCATTCTTCTTTTTTTAGACCTCTAAACGCAGTCCGAACTGAGTTATGGGCTTTAGAAGTTTGGTGATTTTACAAACTAGGTCTGTTCCTTTTGCGATCAAGTTTCTCATGAATCGCAACTAAATAGAGCCATTATACGTGTAAACATTTTGTGTGTGATATTTTTAGCAAATGGAACAATAATCTTATAATGTCATTGGTTTTTTTTTTCGGGTGGTCAGCAACCAAACTTTGCTTTTATGATTTAAACTAGTGCAATAAACCAAACTTACTCATGGCATGTAGACTCCTAGATCAGTCCGAACTGAGTTATGGGCTTTAGAAGTTTGGTGATTTTTCAAACTAGATATTTTTTCTTTTGCGCGCTATTTTCACAAAAATCGCAACAAAATAGAGACATTGTACGAGTAAACATTGTGTGTGATATTTTCCGCAAAAGGAAAATTACTTATATGTCATTCTTCTTTTTTTAGACCTCTAAACGCAGTCCGAACTGAGTTATGGGCTTTAGAAGTTTGGTGATTTTACAAACTAGGTCTGTTCATTTTGCGATCAAGTTTCTCATGAATCGCAACTAAATAGGGCGATTATACGTGTAAACATTTTGTGTGTGATATTTTTAGCAAATGGAACAATAATCTTATAATGTCATTGGTTTTTTTTTCGGGTGGTCAGCAACCAAACTTTGCTTTTATGATTTAAACTAGTACAATAAACCAAACTTACTATGGCATGTAGACTCCTAGATCAGTCCGAACTGAGTTATGGGCTTTAGAAGTTTGGTGATTTTACAAACTAGGTCTGTTCCTTTTGCGATCAAGTTTCGCATGAATCGCAACTAAATAGAGCCATTATACGTGTAAACATTTTGTGTGTGATATTTTTAGCAAATGGAACAATAATCTTATATGTAATTCCCTAGCTCAGTCCGAACTGAGTTATGGGCTTTAGAAGTTTGTTGAATTTACAATCTAGATATTTTTTTTCTGCGCGCATTTTTCGCATAAATCGCAACAGTATAGAAACATTGTATGTGTAAAGATTGTGAGTGATATTTTTCGCAAAAAGAAAATTATCTTATGTAATTCGTCTTTTTTTCGGGTGGTTATTATTTAAACCTTACTTTTTAAATTCAAAATAGTGTAATAAACCTGTTCAGGCACCTTTGGTCCGGGACTCATGCATCATACGGGGAACGCGGACATTGCCTGTTTGCTGGCGACGTTACGACTGACGTTGCGATGGACAATACAAATTGTAATAACATTCTAAAATATACCAAGTTGATAGAAGAAAACAGTTTCATTGGCTCAAGTGTGTCAGGCGAAGACAAAAACAATCTCATTAAAGCAGTGAAGACCTCTAAACGCAGTCTGAACTGAGTTATGAGCTTGAAAAGTTTGCTGATTTTACATCTAAATCTCGTGGGTATACGTTTGACCCCATTCAGCCATGATGAGATCGTTGCTGGAACAGGCTTACCCAGAAAATGTCTATTCACTCTTACCGTGAGTCTTCACGGTGAGGTTGTGGGCACAGGCTAAGACAAAACGTTCCATTATTGGTTTATGTGCCTTCAGGAAAGTAGGAGTCAAATAAATGGACTCTATTTCGCGAAAAATAGGCTTGCCTGAGTATTGTTGGCGTTAAACTCAACGAGGTCACGATTGCACCAATCGGACACTGCTTTTAACGCATTCATCCGCGTTGAGTTCATCTGCTCAACCATAGCCTCTCTAAGGCTAAATATAAGATATTTTGCTCTTTGCGCGCAAGCTTTGTAACAAACTGCAACAACATAGTGAAATTGAGCGCCGGTGGAGACTCAAAGATTCCCGGACCAGCACAAATGTTTGTGGATAAAACATAATATTTGTGCTGGGTCTTGGTGCTGATAAAAGTATATTACAAATATGTGGTTTTATATTTTATTCTGTGATATTCCGTGATAACGGATATTATTTTACTTTTAATCATAAGATAAGGGCAAACTTACACATTAAGTGGAACATCGGCGAATACGCCCTTAAACCACTGTCACTCCTTCTAACGCTCGTAACTCATTTAAGACTGTGCTAAGATACATGTCTTAGTGAACTCACTAAGACGACTCAAACTTGCTTCATTACACTATTATGCATTGAAAAGGAAAGGTTTAATTAATTGACGGCCGCACAAAAAAAAGACGTAAGGCATATAAGATATTTTCTCTTTTGCGACAAAATGTTTGCGACACTCAATGTTTACACGTACAATGTCTCTATTTTGTTGCGATTCATGCGAAACTTATTCGTGAAAGGATAAATACTATTATTATTTCTGGTTTTAATTGTTTTTTTTTTGTACGATATATCTAGCTTATCTTATCTTATCAAGTTAGTAAAATCAACAAACTTGTAAAGCCTAAACTCAGTTCGGACTGAGCTAGGGGTTTATATGCCATAGTAAGTTTGGTTTATTGCACTAGCTTAAATCATAAAAGCAAAGTTTGGTTGCTGACCACCCGAAAAAAAAAACCAATGACATTATAAGATTATTGTTCCATTTGCTAAAAATATCACACACAAAATGTTTACACGTACAATGGCTCTATTTAGTTGCGATTCATGCGAAACTTGATCGCAAAAGGAACAGACCTAGTTTGTAAAATCAGCAAACTTCTAAAGCCCATAACTCAGTTCAGACTGCGTTTAGAGGTCTACATGCCATAGTAAGTTTGGTTTAATAGACTTTTTTCAATCATAAAAGCAAGGTTTGGTTGATGACCACCCGAAAAAAAGAAGAATGACATATAAGATATTTTTCCATTTGCGAAAAATATCACACACAATGTTTACTCGTATAATGTCTCTACTATGTTGCGAAAATTGCGCGCAAAAGAAAACATATCTAGTTTGTAAAATCAACAAACTTCTAAAGCCCATAACTCAGTTCGGACTGATCTAGGAGTCTACATGCCATAGTAAGTTTGGTTTATTGCACTAGTTTAAATCATAAAAGCAAAGTTTGGTTGCTAACCACCCGAAAAAAAAACCAATGACATTTTAAGATTATTGTTCCATTTGCTAAAAATATCACACACAAAATGTTTACACGTACAATGGCTCTATTTAGTTGCGATTCATGAGAAACTTGATCGCAAAAGGAACAGAGCTAGTTTGTAAAATCAGCAAACTTCTAAAGCCCATAACTCAGTTCGGACTGCGTTTAGAGGTCTAAAAAAAGAGGAATGACATATAAGATATTTTTCCATTTGCGAAAAATATCACACACAATGTTTACTCGTATAATGTCTCTATTTTGTTGCGATTTTTGCGAAAATTGCGCGCAAAAGAAAAAATATCTAGTTTGTAAAATCACCAAACTTCTAAAGCCCATAACTCAGTTCGGACTGATCTAGGAGTCTACATGCCATAGTAAGTTTGGTTTATTGCAATATTTTCTATTTAAAAAACAAGGTTTGGTCGCTGGCCGCAAGAAAAAAAAAAGACGCCACTACCCCTAACAAATCCGTCATTGTCCTTTAAGTTGAGCACGCATGTGCCATGTCGCTGTGGACTTAACTCGACAGGCTTGTCGGAAATAATTTAATTATGGCTAAAAATAATACTTTTAAGCTTCATTTGCATTCTAGAATATCAAAAGCTGTTATGTGTTGTTCGAAGTCAGTTCTGTGATTTATGTACAAAAATGTGAGTCGTTAGTTCGATCCCCACTTTAACAATTCATGTGAACATGTGACTGTTTTGTATTTCTGTATATGGTAATTGTATCTTTTTAGGCACTTACGTACTTATTCTAATGGATCAGCGATTTAAAGTTTGTCGAGACACACTTGCAACGGCTAATCTTGTGTTTGAAGGCTTTCACCACTAACTGGCCCCCACATTCAATCTTCTGTGCTTGCGCATCAGTCACCACCTGCTAACTCGTAGGGACGAGGTTTTACAACATCGCTCAAGTGTTAGCTAGGATGGAAAAGTGGAGGTCCTATCGGCAAACCTCATCATTGGTCTTCGCAATATTTTTGGGCTGTCTTATTTATTTCATCATCAGCATGTTGCAGTCCACTGCTGAGCATAGGCCTCTCCTTTTACACGAAAGTGAACTCGATTTTCGGCTGCTTGCATTCAGCTACTGCCAGCCATCCTGCGCAAATCATCACTCCACCTTAAAGATATTTATTATTTATTTAATGGTAAAAAATTACGTAAATTTTCTTGCTACCTTTCATCTATTTGAACATATTATATATTACTTAAATTAGTTTAATTTTGGAATCTGACACTCAAAAAATAATCTTAGTCGTTGGTGATTAACTTAATTAACCCCTGAATTCATTTTATTTAGGTTATTTTTATATGTTGCTTTGTTTGTAGGTCAAACTAATTTTCATTTAACAACTTGCACATTACCATACAGATCAATTTAAATACTGTTCCTACATTATAGTAGACTATTTAAAAATAGTACAATTTTGGCAACAAACGAATGTTTCAAAGACATTTCAGTCTTGAAAATTCATAAATTCAACCACAAACTTAAAAAGGCATTACCAAAGATATGATGTTTAAGTAAGAATGTAAAACCAAAAGCTGCAGTCAGTATTAAAATAAATCTACATTATGAATTGTACATTAAAATCAGCGCTCCGCATTGTCCCAGATTGCATCAGAAATCTCTCGACGGCGAATTTTCGAGTGAGTTAACGAGCGTAAATGCAATAGTAAGTTGTTATGATTTGTACTGAATAAGTTGGCAGCTGGGGCTGATCTAGTGTTCGGATTGAAGGCGGTCGTTTTGGGAATTAGCATTGGACTGAAGAACATTTTTGGCTAGTTGAACGTTTCTGTGGGTTTTAAGGTAATGATAGCTTTGGATGGCTTCACACTCAGACAACCGACGTTAAACTAAACACTGCTCGTACTGTACGACTTAGAGTTAACTTAACATCATCATCATCGTTATCCTGGTACACTGCTGGACGTAAGCCGCGTCACTATCTTCAGCTCGATGTATCCACCTTTTTTTTTCTTTTTTTTTTTTTTTTTAGTAGGGGAAATGCCTTACGCATACCAGTGGCCCTACCGGCTAAAACCCCTACTACTCCCTCTGATCGTCCGTAGTGGGGGAATACGCCGTATAGCAACGAGGCCGTGTGCGCGTTCCCCCGGACGGAGCCCGCCCGGAGGGACGGCCGAGGATGTCAAGCCGTCCCTACCAGGCAGCGGTGACCCGTGCAATGCTGGCGGCGGCACCCCCGTACCACGCGCCAGCTGGCCACCGTACGCAGACCCTACTGGGCCCGCAACCACGAGCCACCCGAAGGGCGGCTCCGCTGCCGTAACCTTCGGTACGGCCCCGCCGGGCCGCGACGCAGAGGGGGGATCAGCCTCGGGTTACTGGCCCCCGCCAACCGGTTGTGCGCCGCGGCCCCGACCACGCACCTTAAGGCGCCTGCAGGCCCCACTGGCCCCGCATCCCCGCGTCGCTCTTTACGGGCCGCAGCGACCCTTACTGGGCCCGCAACCACGAGCCACCCAAAGGGCGGCTCCGCTGCCGTAACCGACGGTACGGCCTCGCTGGGCCGCGACGCACAGGGAGGATCAGCCTCGGGTTACTGGCCCCCGCCAACCAGTTATGCGCCGCGGCCCTAACCACGCGCCTCAAGGCGCCTGCAGGCCTCACTGGCCCCGCAGCTCCACGCCGCCCTTACGGGCCGCAGCGGGTGGGTGTCCAGTCCACCACGCTGCCACGCCTGGGTTCTCTTCGCTTCCCGGTGGTGCCCCTACCACCGGTACTAGGCCCCCTCGCCACGCCGAGGCGCCACGCTTGCCAAGCCGATGTTTATAATCAAGAACGCGCTTACTATACCATATTAATAAACATGGTTATTTAAAAATATCTCGCAAAAGTGTACGATGGAGAAACATCATGCAAACACGGCCACTCTCACAAGAGTGCCCGTCTAAGAAGAAGAAAGTAGACATCTATCTGTTGTGCAGTTTGGTTTCTGAGATGTTTATTTACCACGACAACTGAATCATCGAACAGACTCTTAACCAACATTTTTCCAATGAAGTTGTACAAATGCATGGGTACTGCCTACCCTGGTTTTCCAAGAGACATCATCATCAGCCTGTTGCAGTCCACTGCTGGACATAGGCCTCTCCTATTACACGCGACTGAACTCGATCTTCGGCTGCTCGCATCCAGCTCCTGCCAGCCATCCTGCGCAAATCATCACTCCACCTTGCCTGAGGACGTCCTACACTACGCTTGCCGAGATGCGGTCTCCACTCGAGAACACGTTTACTCCAACGGTTGTCGGTTCTACGGCTAACATGGCCAGCCCACTGCCACTTCAGTTTGCTAATCCGGTGAATTGTTTCTAAGAGACAACCATCATCTACTCGCCCTGACAAACATGAACTTTTAATCTCTCCTAATTTCCATCAAATTTTCACAAAACATTTATTCAACACCATACATTCTTTATGAGTCGTAACGTGTTTTATTGTCTCAATAAAATTAATTCAAAATGCTACAAAAGGGGAGAAACCTAATTTGCTTGCGTATTGCACCTGCAAAAAGATATATTATTCTGCTAACTTCATGCAGCGTAGTTTTCATTTAAACAGATCTTTTTTGAAGTAACAACATCCAGAACGGAATAAACTCATTAGTTTCATAACCTAGTTTTAGTGAATACCTCTGGGGCAGAAAAAGTTTATATACAGACAGAAAGAGTAATAATAATTAGTTCATGGGCAGCAGTTTAGTGCTTTAGTGAATTTCCGGTTAGAATTCCGGTTTTTCACCTTACTTGAGAGCATAATTATGCGTTCACATAATTTATGTCGCAAAAGCCTATACTTACTAATATTTAAAAAGCAAAATAGTTTGTTTTGTTGGTGCTAATCTTAAGAACAATTAATTTGAATTGAAATATTCAAGTTCATGTTGTAATATACTAACACCTATTGTATAAAAGAGAAACAGTTGAAAAGAGTAACTGCTGAGTTTTTTGCCGCCTCTTCTCAGTGCAGGAACAACTTTCCGATCTGGTGGTAGCGTCACATTTATTTAAGTACAGTATATTTATTGTTTACATTTAATATTATGGTATTCATGTCTATAATGTACTTTGTAACAGGTCTATTTGAATAAAGCTAATTTTGATTTTGAAAAACTGTTTTATTTTTAGTTGGTCTAGATATAGAGGAAGGCTAAAAATAGAATAGAAAGATCAATAGAATCGGAACATCAATGCAAAATGTTGCGAAAAACGGGAACAAAAATATTCCTTATGAGATATTTCGTTACGTGCGTTGCGTAAATGGTTAAAGTTTTGCAAAAAACTTGTAACACGGTATTGTTCGTCCTAAAAAGAGCATGGTATGCTTTGAAAAGGTATTTACAGAGACTGTAAAATGGCTGTTTAGTTCACTGTACGAGCAGATCACAGGGGTTCACTGTCAAGAAACATAAAAAAGCATAAAATAAGTTAGCATAATGTAATTACTACTAATGATCATTTCGCATCATACTAATAAGCATAACAGTTTTTAGCATTAATTTTTTAGCATAAATGCAATAAGCATAAACATGATTAAGCATAACATAATAACCATAAATTTAAAAAGGCATAATGTAGTTTTGCAACACCAGCAACATGAGAACAAACGTCAATCAACGCTAAGTACGCGCTTATGCTCATGCTGTCCAGTAAAATGTCAATAAAACTGAAAGGGACAGCATGAGCGTGAGCGCGTGCTTAGCGTTGGTTGACGTTTGTGAATTCGGGGGTTAGAGTACCTAAATCGAAGCCAAGGTGAGCGACAAGGTGATCAAATACACAGATTTCAGATTCTGATCAGTTTCACAGCCAATAAGTTCAAAATACCCCAGCTACCATTAATATCTGGACATACTTACTTCAGTAATATCTATCATTAACATTACGAACATCACGTCACCGTCGTGTCAAAATTAAATAACCGACAAAACCAAAACTCTGAGATATTCACGTTTTTGTGTTTTTTTTTCATAAAAATGGCAATAACTTTTTAAGGTGAAGAAAGTTTACCGTCGATCTTTCGATATGTTATACAACAGGTTTACTTTCATAATTTGAGTAGTCTACCATGTTGTTACTTTTTACTGTTTTAAATAGAAAAATAAAAAAGTAATTATTTAGTTTTGCCACACACTTTTTTTACAACTAAGTTGCAGTTATCAAGTTTTTGTATGTCACTTAGCAAGTTTTGCCACACCCAAGAAGTAACTTATACGAATATTTCCAGTGAATAAGAGGGCTTATTTAATTTTGCTTCACTTTTACCGACCCAAATTTTGATGTATTCGTTTTATTTTATTCCATTTATTTATGTAATTTTGGTGAAAAAATCTGTAATCATGTCAGTCGGCCTCGGCCTTGGCCTCCCCCAAAAATTTCCACAACGAGCAGTCCTGCGTTGTCCGCATCCAATGGCTTCCCGCGACCTTGACCAGATCGTAGGTCCACCTTGTGGAGGGCCTGCCGAGGTAACGTCGTCCGGTACACGGTCGCCATTCCGGAACCTTTCCGCTCCAACGGCCATCGGTTCTCCGCGCTATGTGTCCCGCCCACTTCAAAGATTCAATCCTTCGAGCAATGTCGGTTACCTAAGTTCTCCTGCGGATCTCATCAATTCTGATTTGATTAAGCAGGAAAATTCCCAGCATCGCTCTCTCCATTGCTCACTGGGTGACCTTGAGCCTTCTTATGAGACCCATAAGTGCATGAGCACGTCTCACTCCCATAATGTCATTACTGGCAATACACACTGGTCAAAGACTTTCGTCTAGAGACATTTAGGTATTTCGGATACGAATATATGCCGGAGGTTCCCGAACGCTGCCCATCCGAGCTGGATTTGACGAAGTTGGACTAACCTAACTGGACTGCCTGTTCCAGGTGTCCCAACATGCTCGGAGAGCATTACCGAGATCTTCGAGCATTATGTTCAGGTTTTCCAAGGTCTCAGCCATAAGAACTACATCATCGGCAAATCGCAAGTGTGTTAAGTACTCTCCATTGATGTTAATGCTGCATCTTTTCCAGTCCAGAAGCATGAAAAAATCCTCAGCTGTAAACAATTTCGGAGAAATAGCGTCTCCTTGTCTCACGCCTCGCTGTAGATTGGATTGGATTGGATTAGATTTCTGGTTCTGTAATCGGACGGACATGGTGGCGTTTTTGTATACGTCCACATCGGTGCTGTTCTCAAGGGCTTCGAAGCGGGTTTGAAGCTAAAAGCACTCGGGTTTGCGAATCTGAGCCGGTATAGGTCTGAGCGTGGATATCATCAGTCGCGCTCTCTTAAACGTCGATATTCAGTATGCCTCTGACCATGCAGTGATCGCTTCCTATCTTAACAGCGTTGATCACAGCGACATCATTGAATATATGTTTCTTCGTCGTGATAAAATTGATCTAGTTTTTGATCTTACCGTCCGGACTAATCCAGGTCCATTTCCGGTTAACGGGCTTCTTGAAGAAAAAGTTAATCATAAAGAGGTTCTCCTTCTCCATGAAGTCGGCCAGCAATAATCTGGTCCCTATTGTTCCGTTGCCCAAATCCAAATTGCCCTACTCTCAGCTCATCACCGCAGCGTTGCCCCAACTTCGCATTGAAATCCCCCCTCACAACTGTGGGTTTTATGGCTATGCATGCATTAGAAATCTCCTCATACATAGCCTCCACCTCGACATCGTCGTGTTTCGGACGATGTAGTTCGGAGCGTAGACCTGAATGACATTCAGCTAATATCGTTTCGATTTTCTGAGTATCAGGTACGCTCGAAACACTTCCGATAGTTATCACGTTGTTGACAGGCGACTTGTGAAGATGAACCCAACACCACCTAGGGACTGTTGGTCACCCTCACCGTGTAGTAACTTACCGGATTGCAGGGTTATCGAGAGGGCTCTTTGGACTTCAGATAACCCAATAATATCCCAATGTAACTTACCAATTCTTCCAACTCCACGAGGTTCGCGTCGAGCCTCAGTGTGCGCGAGTCAAATGTTGCCAGGTCGAGGCGTCGATGATGGCAGCCGGATCTTACCCGGGGATTCCTAGGCTTAGCACCCCCTGCCCCGCCGTTACCATAACTGCTGCCGTAGCCAGGAATTGCCACGCTTGGTTGAGAAAATGCTTACGTTTTGAAAAACAATTTCCAGGCATTATTGAATTTAGACATTATTGAATTTAGATATGGTTACAATGGTCCAAATTTATCCATAGATACGGTAAACAAGCCTAGTCGACAAAAAAGAAGTACACTTGCTGCTGCAGTTACTGAATATGGCCTTCAAAATCGTGAACTACATTCATCGTTAAAAAGTTTGCCTGCATCATCAGCTCAACTTGACGTCTATGAGCTAGATGTTGTATCGGAATAGTTATCTTGATTTATTTTAATATTTGTTGTGGGTGTAATCTGAAGTTGATTGTCAGAGATTGAATTCAGATACATGTTACAATCTCATTGTTTTTGGATTACCTATTTAGTTTGCTTGATATTAGCTTGATTTTTATTCATGGCTTTAAAAAGGAAAAACTGACTAAGCACACTTATCAATCTCAAAATTATGTTTAAAATTAAACAAGCGCATTTATTTAATTTTGCCACAACTAAATTTTGTGACAATGTTTTGGAGTGAGTTGTGGCAGAATTCAACAAAGTATCTGGTTGACTTTGTTTTTATTGTAATGGCCCTTATTATGTAGTTATTTAATTTATTTAACAGTTATTCAATTGTTCCACGGAAATTCTAGTACAAACCTTGTTGTAATATATGGTCAATAGATTTACTAAAACGAAGATATCTAAGCGAGTATTATACATATCGCAACGGGCTAAGGACTAAAATGTAGATCACACTTTCCAATATTCAAAAATGTTAAAAAGTGAATTTCGGTAAAGGTGTCAGTTATTTAATTTTGACACGACGGTGACGATTAGTTCGCTGAGAGGTGAAGCTTAATTCAAACTTGAATTGAGTGTACACGATCATCAAAAATGAGTCCTGTAAAGACGATTCGCAAGGCTTTCTTAACTTAAATCGACTGTTACCAACCAAATGAGTGTTATTTATTCAAACAAACCCCTCTCACTCCACATGTGATGCATTCCCATATCCGATGTAAGGGAAAACCAATTTACCAACGATATGCTAATGCTGTCCCTTTCAGAATTTAAGGTCTGATGTATCGGTGTCTCGTTCTCTCGCACTTTACATATAAAAGGGAATTGTATCGAAGCATGCGATTGGAAATGTTTGTAACATTATGGTAATTTCACTATAAATATCTCGCCCTTCGTTATGCAGTAACCGTATTCGATGAAACGCGTCAGTTTTCTCTGTAGTTTCAGACTCCATGGAACTTAGATGCTTTTTTCCAACTTAGAGGATGTATTATTTGCTAAAGATAGATAAACGGATCTAGCCTAGAGTATTAGCTAGCCTCTTCAAAACATGCAGGAGCGCGCTATTATAAAGAAGCCCTCTATGACACCGCTTGTCTGTAAAGCTAAGATTTCGCATCCACCGACATGTTTTCGTCATCGAACAACGTAAGGTTAAAAAACTAGCCTAGTTATTAATCCACCAATATTTATTCCACGAACCTGTAATTTAAATAAATACATAATAAACATTCTAGAACATTAATCCCCATTGTATCTTCTAGCCTTCAGCTTAGCCACACTTGCACTATGGGAACTAGACAAAAGATAAACAAACTTAAATACTATTTCTTAGAAGAACATATACATTGTATTCAATAAGAAATACCGAGACCTGCAAAGTTCATGCACACGAATATATAAAGA
This sequence comes from Udea ferrugalis, assembly GCA_950022985.1. Taxonomy (NCBI): domain Eukaryota; kingdom Metazoa; phylum Arthropoda; class Insecta; order Lepidoptera; family Crambidae; genus Udea; species Udea ferrugalis. The sequence goes on along the minus strand of OX465531.1, from coordinate 16,008,048 downwards.
TTCGGTGGTTAAATCTAGTGGTGAGCTCACTTTTTAACTATTACATAAAATGGCGGTTGCCATTTGACAATCTTAAGTCAAACTGAAGTACCTATATAGTTGAATAAAAAGGTGATAATGGTACAAAACATTCATGATCTGAATTCGTGAACCTAAACTTAATATTTTAGTAGAAAAAACGTTGTTATCCACATAAATAGATCCTAAAACAACAAGAGGCTGTTACAAGTCTAGTCACCACTCGCAGTGCCAAGTGGGCACTTGACAAAAGTACCATTTGGCATAAAAGGCCATTGCTACAATCGCATGACTCGTAAAACAAGTTAGAATATGACAATAATATCATATACAACGCCATCATCATCTTCTTATTTTATACGAAAATCAATTCCTGTTCGTTAGTCTCGAGAAGGGCTAAACTGATTTGGCTAATTTTGGTTTTGGAATGATTGTGGAAGCTCAGGAGAGGTTGTGAAGGTGAGAAAACATGAAAAAATGCTGGGAATATAGTAAAAACTACAATTGAGTTTTCTCTTAGCAACCATTTCTAGCTGTCCTAAGTAACGTATTTTGTTTTAGTGTGTGAAAGGTGTGACAGCGACTACCCTACCGCCCCTGATTAGAAGCAAGGTCTACAGTTTTGGTAAGTGAGTTATATTATTTTAAGGTTTGATTCCCTCAACAACAAAAAAAATGTGTTGATGGAATAGCTGATAATTTGTCATTGTTCTTGATTCCTATAACCCATGGGAAAATAGTACCTTGGAATCATGCTTATTAATTTATAAAAAATATATTTTGCAGTTTTTAGTTGATGTGTTGTATAAATCTTGTATATTCAACCCTCTTTGTTGACATATAAATTGAAACGTCAATCGTTCTTTTATGAATTCAGGCTACAATAGCGACGAGAAAATGTAAAATATTAAAACAGACACTTTTCAGCTATTCAAACAACGAGGATTCGATAAAAATCCAATATGGAAAACGCAGAGCGATATTCATTATTTATAATCATAATTGACTTTTGTCGTGTGGAACAAATGTAGAGATATAACTTTTGAACAAGGTTGCCTATCGTGTGTTTCTAAAAAATATGTTTAGTTCAAATTTAACTGATATAATCACGGTCGTAAAAGAAAGACGGACGTCACCTATTTTCAGCTGCCAGTTTAAAGTGTGTGCGTGACTAGCAGCACGTGTCATTGGCGCTGTCACACGGAGTAAAATGGCGTAGTTTGTAGCACTTAGTGTGTTTGTATTGGAGTGTAGCAGGTCGTGTACAGCAAACGAAATTGTAGCACCTTGCAGGCTTCACATCTTTTAAGTGTGATGTTCCGTCCGTCTTTCCTTTACGTCTGTGGATACAATAAGTACTTATTTGTTTCCTGTTGTACACAATCTGACAAAGTTGCTCTACAGTAAAATAAGCCTGCTCATTCTAGAATTAAAAACAATTGACACCATGCCCACAATAACAACATTATTGCACTCATTTTTGAATTTAATATATTTTACGAGTACGATACAAAACGGCTACAAAATGCTTTAATGACGCACGCTCAGCTACGTTAGTTGTATGGAGATGCTTTTTAATAGATACCTCTGATCCATTGAGATTTTATTTCATCATCATCATCAGCCTGTTGCAGTCCACTGCTGGACATAGGCCACTCCTATTACATGCCACTGAACTCGATCGATGAGATTTTATTTATTAACTCTTCATTGCACAACAATGAAATTGGTACAAATGGCGGAGTTACCAGTCAACCATATGGCTAGTCAGAAATATATAGAAGGTAAGTAAGAGATTCCTCGATGTTTCACCATAACCACCATTCAGTCTCTAATGAAAAATTACATAAGCAACATAACATATACACAAATGACCTATATACTCGTACGTCTGTCGTACGGGGTGTAAGGTTAGTGAGCGACCTTACTGTTAGATGTTATCAAGCCGCCCTTTGGCCTCTGAATAGGCTTAACGACTGACTTCTAGCGACGTCAACCGGGTCCAACTGCTTAACGTGCCTTCCGAAACACGGAGATGCCCAAAATACACATAGTAAATTGCAGTCAGAGTGGTCATCCATTCCATTTCCGACCCTGCGTGTGTTTTTTTACAACAGCGATCGTCGCCGATCACTACAACTGTGCCACGGGCACCTCATGAAAAATTAACAAACAATATTCGCTCTGTCATTAATAGTTGACAACCCTATTCATGCGTGGGTTTATTAAAAACGCCACATGTCATACACAAGTGAATTTTAATAATGTGTTTGGAACAAGCATTGAGCATGTTTCTGATTGTGTTGACGTATTTTATGTTCATGTTACATGTTCATGCTTAATGTGTAGGCTGCTATCACGAATACACCAATCTAATAAATTATTAATTGCTTTAGGAATTTCATGTTCAATCTTTTTTTATCCGGATTCTAATACTATTTATGTAAAAGAATGATTCAGTAACTGTGGTTGCGAAATATCAATTTCTTAACAATCAGTTGCGTGTTGTTTAAGAGTTTTGGCTACGAAAGCCTAGAAACATCAGGCGACGTTTTTGTTAAACTTAATGAGGTGCTCCCACTGAAATCAAATGACTTCAAAATCAATGGCCATTCATTTTATGAATGTATGAGCTGTCAGGGTTATCTCTATATATAAAAATGGATTGCTGTTCGTTAGTCTCGCTAAAACGGTAGGACCGATTTGGTTAATTTTGGTTTTGAAATATTTGTAATGGTCGAGGGAAGGTTTAAAAGGTGAGTAATCATGAGAAAATGCTGGGAATATAGTAAAAATCTCAATTTTAGTTTCCTCTTAGTAAATGTTACTACCTGTCACGTGACACTAAATGTTTGACAACAGAACGAAGTCTGTTGGGACAGCTAGTCTTTAATAATATTCAATTCTAATTTACTTAGTCAAATCTATATTTAAGAGCACTTTGGGGTCAAAGATAAATTTAATGCACCGGCCACGGTGTATGGATGGATGCTGTTTTTGCCAGTCACCACAAAGTTAATAGGTCTTGTACTAAATGTTAGCCACTCCCTTCCTTTGAACGTATTTCTTCATACTGGAAGGACCATTCAAAAACTGTGTTAGTGCTGTTAAAGCACTAACCCTAAAATGCCTACAAAAACCTCCAAAGCAACTCCAGCTATCAGACTGCCAATCCGTATGAAACGCAACACCAACACCGATACTCGCGCTTAAGCTCAAAGCCTTCGACTTTTTGTACCTTTTTCTCCAACACCTTTATCATGGAAATGGCTTGGGAGGCTATGAGCGGAGTGTTTTAGAGTCTTGCGACGTCTTTGTAAGGAGATCTTCTATCTATAGTGAACCTGTGCGAATGATTTTTGGAAGGGGTTGAATTCGGATCAACAGTCGCTTTTTGTATGTTCGTAACGCAGACGGAGTTTGATTCAGGAGTTATTTGAACACTAAAGAACGAAACATATTTTTTCTTTTGGACCGGCAAAGAACGCTGGCAATCATAGGTACTATTTCCACCAGGGTCAAAGTAAACAATATTTTATGACACAGAATGGCTAGTTTTATTATTTTACTAGCGACCCGCCCACGCTTCGCACGGGTGCAATAGGATGTTATTATACATTATAAACCTGCCTCTTGAATCACTTTATCTATTAAAAAAACCGCATCAAAATCTGCTGCGTAGTTTCAAAGATTTAAGCATTCAAAGGGACATAGGGACAGAGAAGGCGACTTTGTTTTATACTATGTAGTGATGGAAAAAATGGCTTATGACTAGTTAGTCATTTGAACACGATTTGACAATGTCTTTCTTAATGGTACGGTGAACGGCATGACGGGCAACGGCTTACATACTTTGAAAGGGGGAAAACATTCTTATTCGGACGGGAAAACCTACTTTCTTCAGATTTTTAATACCTTTAGCTACCTTAAAAATACGGGTTTAAGTTGTTTTCGTTTTGAAACTTGCTTTAAATAAAGTTGACGGTTCAACGATAGCATTTAGACTCGTTCGATGTTCTCGTTTTTATAAAAATCAAGGTGACAAGAACATCGTAGCCTAGCCCTCTCGCTCACAGATCGTGTGGTGATTGGTCCTGAGTTCGAATCTGGCAGGAACACTTACTTACTTTGTGCTCAATTTTAAAGTTGTGGCTGATGAAAGACGCTTATAAAAAACCCGAGCAAATCCGATGACGGTAGGCTCGCACCAATCACGTTAGTTTTAAGTACGCCAGGCAAAATGTGAGCTTCTGAATGTTCCGTTTACCAAGACGGCAACAGTCAATATGCCTCTGGCTACCGTTTCTTATAGATAAAAGTAGCGAGCGTTATGTCACGTTATAGAAAATGACATAGATAAATACTCCCACCTAAGGTCGGACCCAAAACGATTCCAAAAACGATCGGATGTTGGACAATGACGTCAGTGTACATACTCGCGTTAACGAGTGCCGAAACAGGTCCCAGGATCCAATAAAATTATTCCCAAACTACCTTCTTCGAGCAAACAAAATAATGGCTTCTGACACACCTGATTTACAAAGGGTCAGGATTATAAGTTTCAGGTGTCAACCCTTTAAACTTTTATAGCAAGTCTTTGTTACGGGGTGTCGTAAATACGGTACACGTGTTATTATGAAGTTTTCCGCCGAAAGGGAGGAGGAAAAATGTTTTCATCGTCTCAGGTTAAGGGTTTGGATGTGGGGGAAAGTTGGCGAATGTTGCATTATTGTTGGAGGTTTTCATTTTACTGTCTTTGTCTAGGAACGCTATTGAATTCGGCCAAAAATCTCTTTCAAGTCAAATTTTAAAATAACAAACGGTCACGAATATATCTCGAAGGGGTTAGTCAGTCGCGCGCTGATTACTGTCGTCATAGTGAATGGAACATTCAGAAGCCCACATTTTCTCAAGTGAGTTTTATGTCAACCTGGTGACAGGTGAGCTTCCCGCCTTTATCCGGGTTGGTTTGGTTTTTTATTTATAAATTTCTTTAAAAAAATAACAATTATTGAAGATTTTCAGGTGTCCAAAGATGGTGAAGTACCTAATTTGCTGGATTAATTTAGATATTATGTTTATTGTTCAATCTTCTAAGAACATGATAATAGAGTTTTTGGTGTGGGTAGTTGAGTGTGGGAGCTGGCGGTGAAATCTCAAGTATTATCCATAATGATTGTAATCCATTTTGTTGTAATGTAAGATGTACATGCTAAAAGTAAGTAATAACCCTTGAGTGGGTGCGCTATTATGTTTGACGTCATATGGTATGTGGGGAGAATTTTGCTGCTCATTTCTAGTTTAAAATGTGGATTTAATGCTAAAAGCATTCTATCTGTTAACCATACGGCGAAAATTGACAGAAAATCTGTTCTGTCATATTCGGTGTTGATTTGGGGAATTTGGAGAGCCGCGTCTTATTATCATTTTAATTTATTGCATTGACTTTTATGCACACATTGCTGGTTGTGAGCGCAAACCCCTAGTTGTTAGCGAAAAACAATGTCATGAAATCTTGTTCCAACCCTTACGATGGACCTAAAGGCATTAAACTTGGTGGCAAAAAACTCGCTGGAAGAAAAACCAAAAAGTGAAATGACCAGTTCTAAATAGTGACACCTGTATTTCTAATCGTAAAAATTGCCAAAGCAATTTCACCTTTATGATGTTCTCTCTTAAATAGGTGAGATTCAACGAAATAAAACAACTGCGTGAGTTGAAATTGTAAGTCCGCCCCATTGGATCGAGTTTGTTCCGGATGGAACTTTCTAGTCGGACATTTCCCTCAGGACTTTATTACTTGTATTTGTACTGCTTTGAAGTGGCTAGTTTTGAAGTCACGTAAATCTGCAGGGAATTTAAATGTAGAAATAAATTGGTATACGCAGGTTACCGTCTTTTACGACTTACAGAGAAGATTTTGATGAAAAAAGCTTTTCTAAGCTCTTTAGTGCTCGTGCTCAGTTTTGATAGGGATTGGCAAGGATTGACGTTGTTAAGGAACGCAAGAAGGTTAGGCATTGGGATGGGTGACCACTCCGACGTGGAGTCTCTGATCGTAATTTTTGTTATGTTTTCTTTGGCATTTCTGTGCTTCGGAAGACACGTTAAGCAGTTGGTCCCTGGCCTAGTTGGAGGTTTTAGGGCGGCTTGATAACATCTGACAGTAGTTTTCACTAGCCTAAGACTCTTTCAACAATTCACACTGAGCACGCGTGTTAGATAAAGAAAAGAAGAAAGTAAACACATTTATTTACTTAGAATTTCTCTTTTACCAACTCACTCTTAGGGTGTGGTCTGTGTTCAGCAGTGGGACGTATACAGGCTGTTGTTTGTTTTATATTATTAGTAACGAAAACACCCAGACACTAAACGCAAAATGTTATAATCTCAACCGCGAATTACCAATTTACCTCTTCACCTAACAGATCGTCAAACCAGCCTTAAACAAGCAACTGCCCTAATAAGCTGCCAACATGCAGAAAATTAGGTGCACTTAGGTGCACTTACAACGTAACACGCTCGATCGCAGTTCGGAATTTATGACGCGCTCGCCACGTATTGTAGATTTACAGGCTGAGTACACTTTGTGTAAGCGGAGCGATTCTGCATAGGCGGAGCGGAGAGAAAACAAAATAAAACAACATCAACAATAAAAAATTATAAGCGCGTTCTACCCATTCACGGCTTCGTCGTCGCTTACTACCAAGCGAGTAATTAAAATTCAGATATTTATGGCAATATTTATTGTATTCAATGATTTCGTAATAAAAATAGGTAGATAGTTTCGTCAATTTTCCTCAACCTGTGGGTTGTTTGGAAAATAGCTTATAAGCTTTGTAGCGATAAAGCCGCCCAAATTGTACATTTACGTTAATCTGTGTTTCTTTGCTGTTGATTTCTGTTATTTTGGTGTGCAATGAAGAATATATCCATCTATCTAGATAGGTAACTTGTGGTAAAAAAGTGGTCCCCAAAATTCGTACATCCAAGCAAAGTATTGACTGTTTTGACAGTCTGAGACGACACTTCACAACATGTATCTGTAAATAATCGTACTGTCTTGTTCACACGTTATAACACGGTCAAATTAACTACGTCGTACCCCATGGACAATTTTGACTTCGTGTCAGTACTGACATAACCTATCTACTTCTTTTGTATTGCAATTCCATTGGTTGTATTAGAGTTATTGGCTGTGAAACTGGTGAAAATATTTGGTCATATTGTGTGCTTCAATATATCTGATGAAAATTGTAGAGAAACACCCATATAAAAAAAACTGATGACTGTGTGATTAAGTGGAGTTGAATGAGCTTCCTGCTGAAGGGTTTCCAGAGCAATACAACTTGTATGTCTTCAAGAAAAGAGTGAACAGAAATTTATTGAACCGACTTGTCGCTCATTTGAAGCGACAGTGTCTTAACACTTAGGGACTCGCGCCTTAATTTGTAACACTAACACTCGCAAAATTGGTATATTACATGTTGCGCAAAAAACCTTGGTTTTCTTATCTTTCTTCCAGTTACATAACGCGCAACGCACTTTTCGTCCACTCGTTGGTAGGAGTGCGTAGGATGCTGCAGATGGTTCTACTTCTGGTACCTATTATGTTTCGGATACGGATTTTTGTTCATGTTGTCTCAAAGGCCGATTTTTCGCCATTTTCTACGAAATAAAGATCCAAAAAAATAAACAAACAGAAATAATTTGATGGAAAAAACACTAACGTATTTAGTCGCTACCGGGTCCAGCGGACCCATACGCACCTTTCACGTCCGTAGCACTCACATGCAGCGCGCAAACTGACGACTTAGACCGCTATCTACCGCGCCATACTATGGTCGAAAGGTACTAAGAGCGGCAGCGTCGCAAACTTCATATTTTTTAAGTTATTCAACAAAATACAAGGGACTGGGTCCACTGGACCCAGTAGCACGGTAAAGGAATATAGCAGTAATATGACTCGGCCCCGTCCTTGAGTTAAGTGCCTACTGCCGCGCGGTCCGTCGCCACGCGATAGGGCTGCCGCCTGTAGTATTTTAAAACATCCAGATACTTGTTTCTTTCTTGTTTCGCAACTGTTTTTCGTAATGGTAAATATTGTATTTCTTTATAAAGAAATAAAATACGTATGTGAATGGAAACAGGATATATTCCATAAAGCACGCTAAGTTGGTTCATAATTTTGTATTTAAAAAAACAAAGTTATAAATTTGACACATTAAATATTGACTATTGTATCTTAATACCTACCTACAATCAACCAATTTTTGCGGCGGACTAGCTATTTAAGAAAACTATTGCGTGAGCAAATCCTTTACTCGAAGAGTAGGTATGTAGGTACATAATCTCACTACCAATTGATGCGTATCGTGCGCACAATGAAACTCCGACCTAAGGTCATTCCTACCTATACTATCTACCGCTGAACCACCTATTTCACTTGTCTGTCACTATCCTTTACCCTGTCAACTCATTTAATCAATAATCTAGGAGTATTACTTGGAGGATAGAGCGAAATACCTGTCTTTAAAAATATTGTAACAAATTACGTGCTATTATGTAGGTACGTAACAAAACATTTTAAACTTACCTTTCGGGGTTTGTAGGTAATGTAAAGAATGACATCTCTGGGTGCGTTCTTGATGAATTCAAACAACCAAAAACAGCACAATAAAAAAAAAATCTTGCCCTGCCATAGTACATTTACAATATTATGTTCAGAAAATGGTACAAAACACATAAAACTGTCCATCTGACACTGCACGGCGCGCGGCGCATTCGCGACTGACAGCCATCGTATCACCCTCGTAACCGGGATGCGTAGGTATAACTTGCGTTCCGTCCGCTTCGTCGAAGTCACAATACTGTTATATTCCTTTACTGTGCCAGTAGCGAGTCCTTAAGTGTTAAATGCAAATTCGGTAACTTTACACCAGAGCAGAATAATGATTATTTCTTAGTTCGAAAGAAGATTCTGAAGCATTCGAATAGTTAATTATAATTTCCAAAAAAGCTTTACACACAAGCATCATTTAAAACTAGCGGATAAATAGCTATAGCACAGAAAGGATAATATTATTTCTAGAGTTGAACAATAAAATTCTCAATGTAGAGAACGTCGTCGCGAAGAAAATGTTTAAGACCAAAGTTTTATTTGCTATTTTTATCGAGAACCCTCCGTAGTAAGTGTATTGACACTCAGACTAAGTTAGTGTTTATAGCATTCATTTCCTCTCAGCTGGATTTGAACCCACTTACTTGCCTTGGAAGACCGGTTTCAGATTGATTTGCTGTGATAATATTTTTGTGTTGCTATAAAAAATCGATAAGATACAGGAAATTCTTTTACTTCTCAATACAGAAAAAACATTCAGATCCGTTAGTACCTATATCAGCATCTGTATAAGTACAGTATACAGAATGAGTTTTTCAAGTGGGCGTGGTATGCCAAATCTTAAACTATGAGGAATATCGAAAAACGCTGAATTGAGTCTGGAGGCCGATTTTGGCAAAAACAAAAACTGCATACTCAGATTTCACAAAAATAACAACTTAGCCGAGAATCGAACCTGTTGGTTTTGGAAAAAAAGGCCTGTATTTTAATGACATCTCGTAGCGTCGCTTGTAAGGATCAATTTCTAGGAAGTAACGTTATACGGCAAATTAAAGGAAAGGTCTAATTTTAAATAAAACATAATTTTCCTTACGTCCACAAAACTAATTGGAAACATTGTTCGAAAGGAACTTATTATTTGTCATTCGACTTATTTGCGCTAGCCAATATTTCACCTGTGAATGAGGGCGCCAAGTTAACAGCTTCGTATTTCAGTCATTTGTTCTAAATTATAAGAATCTTGATAAACTTTTTTTTTCTTTTGATGTTGAATGTGTGGAGAATAAAAATGATTTCTATCAGACCTCTCCTTTGTTTCTGTTTAGATTTCACATAAAATTCATGCGTGAAAATGACACTTTCCATTTGCAATTTCATCATCACTCGGCACCAGCGTCAAAAAGAGTCTATATTCGGAATATCCGAACAAACATGATTTCCGCAAGTCTTAATGCGTATTTTGTCAGGCGCGGATCAGGAGATTAAAATCAAATATAATTCAATCGAACAGTCAGGCGATATTTGCATTTTCCGTGCTCCGATGATTTTGTTATTTTTTGGGGATCACTGTCCTTTGAAATGGAGTTAAACCTTTATTCAATTAGTTTTTCGACATTTCTTGGGAAAGATCTGAAAACCAGAAAAAGACATTTGGTCATGTCGGCATCAGGCAGGACTCGAACCCGCATCTTGGTTTTCAGATCTTTTAAGATAATGGAAAATGCTAAAACAAAACATTTCTTGGGAAATTATATTATCCTTTATTTTGGGGTTTTAATGATTAGGTAAAATTATTTACTACGAGTAGGTAGCAAGAAATTAGCATTTTGTTCTTCAATAAATTTGATTTTACCATTTTTACTCATTATAGGTTTAGAATGTGTATTTTTTTCTATTTGTGTTTTGATTCCTTGAAAAATGCTGAGTAAGATTTACATAGCATTTTGAACTTTTTACATGAGTTAGTACAATAGTCTGTCTGACCTCAAACTGAGAAGAACCCTGCTTCATTCTGAGGACAAAAACAAAACTTTATCACATAAATTTTATTACTTCCCAGACCACCAATTGACGCACATCCTTTGGCACTATTGGTACGATTGCTACTAATACCAATGTGGAATTCTCACTCAACAACCTATCTAGATCTATAACTAAACAGATTCTTTGCCTAAACTGTTGTTGTGGAGTATTCAACAAATGATCGATGCTTGAAATAAGATAAGTAAACCGAATTGGAAAAAGCAGGATAGACGCATATCATTTTTAGTGCAGGTGCAAAGAAAACTCCTCATTGTACTCGTACCTTGAGTAATTTCCGAATACTCACGGGATTCCGAGTGTGAATTCGACTCACGCTTGTCAGTTTTTGTGTTTATAGGCGGCCATGTTTGTTTTAGCGGACAATCCGCAACGACGGAGATTTGGGAATACGAGATTGCTTACGGTTTTTGGACGTTTTTAGATGATATTGGCAATCCAATCGTGAAACATTTAGTTGCGCGTCATGATTGAGGCAAAAAATCGGTGTTGTTGGCTCAAGATCGGGAATAGAGACAATCTAGTCATTCTCTGAAATAGTACGTAAAATTTAGTTCAGCGTTGCCTACTCTATGATGTTTTGTAATTGCTTACCATTTACATGTCTTTCATTTTTATTTGAGTTAATTAGTGCATAATTGAAGAAAGGGTTATTTTAAGCTTATAGCAGTTTTTAAGATATTTTTGGAGAAAAAATATTGTAATATAAAACAAGCGTGTTTTTGGAACAAGAATCACTTTGGCTTAGGATTTTGGTACTTAAACTAACATCCCATGCTGAAAATTCTATTCACCCTTACTTTTTGAGCTGCCAGTGGCCTAACTTTAACATACCTGAGCTGATTCTTTTATATGGCACAATATTATTGCTGTGCTGACTCATTGTATTCCATTACTCATTAATTATCCCTAAGCTCCCTTAGTCCGACCTAGTCCTACTATTCATTTTATCTACATACCATTTCAACAGAACACAACAAGATCTATTGTGTTAAAAAATATGTGCCACGGTTTCGGCCAATTAACCAAAAACATTAAAACGTCCAAGTTTTTCTGCCGTAACAGATGCGCTCCATACGTAAAATCTAAACGTAAAAGCACATTAATTTGTCAGCGTTACCGGCGTAAAACCTTTTATTTATTATCGTGGCGTTTATTAAAACGGCGGCAGTTTCTGTACGTTGAATAAAAACGGATTGGTCGCTGGTAATCCGGAGTAATTGATTGAACTAAGACTAGTCTGCTGAGACTTTGGCTTGGCTGTTTGCTTTTAGATCTCTTGCGATCTCTTCCTTTATGGCAGGAAGGGAAACACATTCTACATGTCTTCGCTTAAGAAGGGCAGACGTAGTTTTCGACAAAATAGCTAAAGCCTTGTCCTCGGTGAGCGACAAGATACGCGACGCTATGCAACGCATAGCATCCGCTGCCGCCACTAAAGCGACTACGTCGTACACTTTGTAAAATGCCTATTTGATATTCACGCGTCGCGTCGCGTCGCGCCGCGTTGTCGCGTTTGTCGTTCACCTAGGACAACGGGTGACTATAATATCTCAAGCGGGGTTGTCAAATGCACCCCAATTTGTTACCGTCATGGTACATTCCATCGCGAATATTATAGTTAACGTTTATAGTTAAATTTAGAGTTTACTTCCATTTTTACCGAATGCTTGGGTTTTTGGCTGTTTTCTTTCTCCAAAGAATCGCCACACAGTACTTGTAAAGTCAATAGTTATTGAGATGAACCCGTCTAACCAAACAAACGAACTTTTCAGCTCCATTATTAGTAGGTATGGAAGTACAGATTAAAGTATTTAAATCCGCAATTTTTTTCCCGTAGTTCTTGGTGACCTTTACAGAATGTTCATCAAGTTTTCGTAAAATGTGGGCACTTCTCAAGATTGCTCATTAATCATCAAACAACGGAAGGTACCTTAGGTCGTCGTCAACTGTGACCTTTAGGGGCACTTGAGAGATAATGAAAATAATAAGCCAGTTTTCTAGATGAGATATTTAAAATTCAGCTTTTGATAAACTACTTACTTAATGGCACAATTTCTTAAATGTTATCATGCCGCTTTAAGGCTACCGACTGTGTGTAACGACTGACATTCTAGGGACATATAGGAAAAAAATACTTGACATAAGTACAAAACATAACACAACGTACCCTCAAGACCATATCCTTAACGGATAAGTCAGAGTACCGTGATTGTTGCCGTAATGGTGAACGGAATATTCAGCAGCCCACATTTCGCCGTGGGAATTCGTGCCCAACGTGGTAAAGTTTTATATCGGTGTTTTCCATCACCGGAGAGTTAGCCGCAAATTGTACAATGAACACAAAGTAGATGTGTTTCGGCTAGATTTGATCGCGTGACTTTCGGATCGGGTTCCGAGACAGAGTGTTTAACCACTAAGCCACGACGCTCTCGGAAAAAACTCAACTTGCCTACCTAAGCTCATCTCTGCCCATCCTGCTTCCGCCCCAGGGTGCGTTGCCGCTCCCGCATGTCCTAGTAAAATACAAATCAATGAGCCCCCTTCATAATGTTCATTATTAACGTCAGACTACCATGGAATAAATAGCGAAGGCTCATTATGTTTATAGCGTTTGTTTGCGCAACTTTCGCTGTTTAGACGACTCGTCGTTCTACAGGGCTTCTCAGTCGCTCATTTTTAGGGTTCTGCAGAGCAATATGTGCTGCTTAAATAAAGGACCAGGTACTTATGTGACAAGTCATTGGGTACAACAAATCAAACGAAAGATAGAAGCAGAGAACTAGACGGGAATAGCTTAGATAGCTCGGATAATAGGCTTATTGACCAATCACTAACTTTGTTATCGCTTGACAGCTCACGAAATGAATGATTTTGACTGTATGTCCAGTGACAGAATAGATTGTGTACCCTTGATGTTATTTGTAGACGTAATGATTTTTCATGGATGCAAATCCTTTATTGGCTGAATGACCTGCACGATAATTCAGACACGTTATTTAATTTAAATCGCTGTAGATCTTGTTGAATAATCCTACTAATATTATAAAGGTAAAAACTACTGACTGGATTTTAATGAAACTTTGCAATTATGTAGCTTATACATCTGAATCGCACATAGGCTACATATTTTCACAGAAATATTACTTTTTGTTTTTCAACTTATGAAAATTAACTAAAAAACGAAATGAAATAAAAGATGACGTAATATTGAGCAAATTAATCGCCGCTGTCCAAAATCCCTAAATTTCATACAGAACCCTCCCAGTTTAATAGTAACTTGCTCTTTACAGCTTTCTTATTTGCCAAAGAGTAATGTAATCATCTATAATATAAAGCGAATGTTTGTTATGCCAATAGAATTATTATTATTGTCATTCATACGGCTCTATTTGTTTCGTCTTAGTAATTTGTGTGACATTGCGTGCCCTTAATGTCAGACACGAGTCGGTCTTCTCGGTGTATTCATGTGTCATTGATTCTCAAATGAGTTGTTTGTATCTGTTACTGAACATTAAGTAGGTAGATAGGGCGCGTCATTTCAGCTTAAACGATATCTACTTCATTAAGATGAAAGACAGGAATTTCATTCAAAAACTTGCGGCATAGCCACTTACATTTTTTTTTTGAGGATACTCAAACGGAAAATATGTTCGTTATATTTTTAACTTTTAATTAATGTTTTGTGATTTTTAGTGAATAAATTAGGTGTTCATTAAAGTATCTTAATGAGTAATGATAACACTTTGATATGAGCGTGTAGTAACAACATTATTTCTTGTCAATAAAAGTATGTTTGTTTGTTTGTTGTTATCCTTAGTGTATCGTTCTAATGACTGTGACTGAAAAAAATGGATAAGTAGCTCACCTAACTACATTTGTTAATACAATTTCAAAAAAGCTACAACTACAAAAAGATACGAGGTTTTTTCTCCGGGTTACCCATTCCGCAACTCACTTTTTGTTTTTTGTATGACAAAAGTAACTAAAAGTGTAAAGAGTGTTACCAATAAAAATGTTCACCGCAGCTGCACAGAGCTCCTGGTCAAACTTCAGTTCATAAATAAATTCCCCGTAGTAGGTGTATATTGGGAAGTATACTTCATTTTTTTCTTCACCACTCGCTCTCTTCGTTCGCTCATTCGAAAAAAATGAAGTACCTTCCCAATATACACCATTGGAGCACAAAATCAGAAATAAACCACCTAAAATATTTCAGATGGTTTATCATGAACGATGAACTTCAAACATGTTATGGAATTAAAAATTTTGATCAAAAAACCACTAACCGAAAGTTAAATAATTATTCGCTTAACAGTTTGCATGCACTGTCATCATTTCCTAGCCGACCCACGAGCGCTCGCGCTGACGTCGTGCGTCCGGTCTTGCGATATGACACCTCTACGCTACACATACCTAATGCACCGATTCCTGATTGTTTAACTAAATCGTTGAATGAAACTTGATACGAGTTCATTTTGGTGTAAGACGCAACATGATTATTCGAAAAGTGAATTATTATCGTCAATCATAAAATTAATAACAAATTCATAAAAAACATACCTGTGATTTTTTTCCCTTGAGATCTGGTATTTCACAAAAAACACAACATAACTACACTGATTGATAGATCATACATGGCGCTCTTAGATACCCGATTAGAATATGACGGCACCATGAAACTACAACGACCACAAGTGGTGGTTTCATGCCAGATTGGTCGTGCCGATACAAGTGATACTCTATTCAACCGCGTGTTATCCAGCAGCAACATAGTCAATAATCACATTTATGATAGTAAAAATGTCGGCACCATGAATCCTCGGTAATTCCATGATGGAACAGAGATTCATGCCTGATTGGTCGTACGGACAAGTTTGAATGCAATTTACCACAACTATGAGCATGGACGCGTTAACTCAAAAAGGTGTGTGGGAGCCGCGACGATCCCTTCAATACTGATGCAATGTATGAACAAGACCAGTAAATCGTAATTAATTAGTAACGCTTTTTGTTTCGGGTTCCGTATAATTGTTGTTAGGACAAAAGTTTATAAACATAATTCTACTAACTGGTTAATACGTTGGTGTAATGCTAAATACATTCAGTGAGGAACCTCATCATCTTCAATGATGCAGTAACAACCTTAATAAAAATCAAAATTATGATTATTTCGCATTACCATATAAATCCATATTAAGCATAACATTAGGAATCATATTTAAAATAGATTTTTTGCAAATAATACAATATAACTGTAAAAACAGAAATAAATGTCAATTAACTTAAAACAAATAAAAAACATATTTAAAATAATATTTGATAACTACTTATTAAATCTAATCAAACAGATAAAAGTCCGCTGTTTATTACGTAAAGATAGGAAGGAACCCTAATGCAATAATTAAAATAGATTTTTAAAATAAGTCATATCACTGTAATAAACAGAAATAAATATCAATTTACTTAGTAAGTAAGTAAGTAAACATTTATGCAGAATAAAAACTTAACCTATGAAACAATGGTATCAATACATTTACTTAAAACAAATAAAACTCATTTTAAAAAAATATCAAATAACTAATTATTAAATTTAATCAAACACAAAAAAGTCCGTTGTTTATTACGTAAAGATAGGAAGGAACCCTAATGCAAATGCAACACAAGCAGGTATTACTTTGAACAAACAAGTCACTACATTTTGCCAACGCTGCACTACCTTATCTGTAAGCTCGGTAATATGATTCAAGATTCAAGTATAGTCAACCACAATAAAAATGATTTTTACTTTCATAATTTGAACGTATTTCTAATTACTTAATTGTGTAATGGTTCAGAAGTTGTTTACTACAATAGAAGTCGCGGGTTCGATTCCGCACAGTACAAACATTCGTTTGCATGAACATGTCTGTTTGTATTGTTCTAGCTGTTTCCTATGTAAACAAATGATGTATTTGAAATATGTTTATCCTTTGTCTAGTGTCCCATAACACAAGCTTTAAGAAGTTTAGTTTATCACTAGACGCTGTTGTGTAGGTAGTGCAACTCTACACATGACATGTAATATCATTTAGGAATGGCTTAATGAACTATTACAAGGTTTTCGCCTTCCTCCGTTTTGCAGTGCCAGTTGCCACAAGTTTGGTTCAAAGTCAGTCAATTCAGAAAAAACTTTTTTTTTTTAATTTTCCTGCGTCTGGGAGTTAGTTTGTTGGACTTACCATACACGGATATTCAGTTTCTTACTTCTGGACCTTAACGCTTACAAATGGCATGTTCCCTGACGCATGTATACACAAATAATTTTACGTTATTAACAGCGAAAAATGGGAATTTTCTATCGTTCATTAATAACAGCGCAACATTTTTTCTTCTAAATAAACTCAAGTCAACTGTACATAAGTACGTACCTTTCAGCCGACCTAGTTAGTGAATTAATATTTTATTTTTCACGAAATGTATTGACAAACCGAAATTTTTGCTGACAGCTTACAATTTTAGACAGTGTTAGCTAACCTTTTATTGGAAAGACTTTATAGGTCGTTTTTGCGATCACTTCCTAGTAAAATTGGAGTTTTACAGTAAAAATGTTATGCTCCTCTTTGTCTGAGTTTGCAATATTTTTGAATAAATTAGGAGCTATAGATCAATGAAAACCATAACATCAGTGACAGTGAGTGATCATCAAGGACCATCAAGAAGTTATTCAACGTTATTAGTGCTACAGCAAGAAAATTCAGCAGAAATCAATCATGTTCGTAAGTTTTATCTTCAATTTACTATGTTAAAACGATAAAGATTTTATTTTACATGTTTGTTTTTATTCTTCATATGATAGGTCTGACATCGAATGCAACTCCGAGGTTGAAGTTAAACGCCGGGCAGTGCACAAGCACTCAGAGTCTGACGCCGAGCCCTCCAAACGCCGAGCACGGAAGGCCACTCCAGCACTTTGCGATTCTGACGCCGAGCCCTCCAAACGCCGAGCACGGAAGACCATCCCACCACTTAGCGACTCTGAAGACGAGTGTGCTAAAAAACGGTGAGATAACGACCTGCATCTCAGTATTGTGACAAACAGTGAAGATTCTTATAACCACTTATAACGCTTATGTTTATGAACGTGAATACTTAACATTTGAACCAATACTTTTGTTTTCATTTTCAGGAGCAACAAGACGGCTGGGGCCAAGAGGAAGGCGAAATTTATAAAAGAACTTTTTTACACGGACGACGAAGTAAATAAGCGGTAAGTTTTATGTAAAATCATAGCGAGGAACGTAATGACCAGATCTTTTCAAAACAAATCTTTTTTAAACCAAACATTAGAAAATATTGACTTTATAAATTATGAACTCTATGTACCTTATACCTTTATAGTTATGTACGTGATACATACCTTTTTTTTCTCCTGATTACGTCAAAGCAAAGGAGGGTTATGATTGTTTGGTACCTAGCAAACTTATTAATTAAATAATCCACGAAGCATAGTAAGTAATAGTTTCTCATCTAACTTAATCATTTCAGTTCCAGTAAAGCGGCTAAAAGACCTACGAAGCGCAAGCCAGCTGAAGGCAGCGTACCGAAGCGAGCTCGGTCTGATGGATGGTGTCTGGACTTAGACGACGAGCCGGAGATCGTCGTCAACCGCACGCGCGCCGCGCCTTCCCTGCAATCCGTGCTCACGCGCCGCGTGGCGGATGGTAACCTACGTCATACCGCTGACCTATCCGGCGATCTGTTCGTGGAGCTCCGACTCTATAACTCAGCGGACATCAAGTCGATACCGGCGAGAGATCGCTGGCAGAAGGCGGTATTATCGCTTAAATATAGAACCGATTCTGACGCTGAACAGCTGGACTTGCTGCGCAAGTTTGTCAAGCGAGCACGCGCGGATTTTACCGACGAAGGACGGTTTTTTGTCGATAACAAAAAATAAGTTATCATCCTAAACATTAAGAAATAAGAGTCCAATCTATTTTAGTTAAATTTAAATCAATCTTTTCTTTTACATCAAGTAACAATGTCAAACAGATCGATATATTGTTCCGTTTGTAATATTTCTGTTAAAAGCAAAGCGTTTTCCGCTCATCTTAAGAGTACAATACATAAAAATAACTCTGCTATTGAAGAAAGCGATGGTATTGAGAAAATAGGTAGTGCTTTCCGCAGTCGCATCGCAGCGTACAGGTTGTGTGGTGATGCGGGGAGCGCCGTGCAGGCGCCGGCCTCGTTCATGCGCAGCTTGCGCGCGCGCGCCGCTCAGCTGCTACGAGCGCGCCAGTTAACTTATGATAGCATCAAAGTTAACTTTGAATTATTCGCTGAATTTCTTTTAAGATCGAATGATTCTAACAAGTCCGAAATAAAGTCATTTGCTACGGAAAACATTGTAATAAATAATAGTTTTGATTTTGAAGAAGTTTTCTCTCAAGTTATCAACGTGATTACTTCTAAAGTAGACGAGTTTGAAGAACGAGATAGCGGTTGGTTATTTTTACGTAATTGTTACTTAGAAATTAACATTAATAAGTACAATCCTCTGAGAGCATCTAGATTCATTGATTTGCCAAAAGCATTGAAACTCAAACGCGCATGTGTTAACATTCAAAATAAAGATGAGTTCTGTTTTTTATGGAGCATAATGGCAGCTTTATTTCCTGCAGACAGCAACGGGCATCGAACATCTTCTTATCCTCATTTTAAGAGCGTGCTCAATGTAAATAAAATGTCGTTTCCGGTTAAGTTTCCCGACATAAAAAGATTTGAGAAAAATAATCCTAATATAAGCGTTAATGTATATGGACTCAAAAACAAAACAAATGTTGTTGGACCATTGTACCGCACGTTGAGTAAAAAAAGCAATCACATAAACTTATTGTACATAGAAAGAGGTAATCTTTCACATTATTGTTTGATTAAAAACCTAAGCCGCTTAATAAGGTCGCAAGTAACAAAACATCATGGTCAAATATTTTTTTGTGACGACTGCATGATATTTTTTCAAAACGAACGTAAATTAAACGCTCATGTGTGCGGTGGGGTTGCGACTATTTTGCCAAAGTCGGGTACATTTATTCAATTTAAGAACTATGAGAAAATGCAAGACATGCCTTTTGTAATTTATGCTGACTTTGAATCTTTATTGCAGCCCAGTCCTAACGAACCCAGTTCCAGTTCAACGAAACTGTTTCAAAAACATGTACCGGCTGCGTTTGCGTATTATGTTGTTTGTTCTTATAATAGTTCTTTAAATCGATACGTAACTTATCGCGGTGAAGATTGTGTTGAAGTTTTCATAAATAACCTAAAAAAGGATGTATCTCAAATTTTACAAATTTATAAAAATACAATTCCTATGAAAAAACTAACCACACAAGAAGTTTGCGCATTCAAGGAATCAAAAGTATGTTATTTATGCAGTCAATTATTATTCGATGATAAAGTTCGGGACCACTGCCACTTGACAGGCAACTATCGCGGTGCAGCTCATTCTTACTGTAATCTTAACTATCGTTTACCACAATTTGTTCCTGTCTTTTTTCATAACTTGTCTGGCTACGACAGTCATTTATTTATAAGTCAACTGGGACAAACATCAGGACCAATAAAAGTTATAGCTAAAAACAAAGAAAATTACATATCATTCACTAAGTTTTTTACAACACATGACAATAAACATATGGCGGTTCGTTTCGTTGACTCTTTTAAATTTTTGGGAACAAGCCTAGAAAAACTTGTATCGAATCTAGATAAGAAAGATTTTATTCATTTGCTTAATTTTTTCCCAGAATCTGAGAGGTTCGAATTGTTAAGACGGAAAGGCGTGTATCCGTATGAATACATGTCTACCTGGGACTCGTACAAAGAGAAAAAATTGCCTCCACAGCAATGCTTCTATTCGAGCCTTAGTGACACTACTGTTTCAGAATCTGACTATAGCCATGCTAAACAGGTCTGGAATGAGTTCAATTTAAAAACTTTGGGTGAATACACAGATTTATATTTGAAATCTGACGTTTTGTTACTAGCAGATGTATTTGAAAAGTTTCGTTGCACTTGTAAAACAAATTACAAGTTAGATCCTTCATTTTATCTGACAGCTCCTAGTTTGAGTTTTGACGCAATGCTCCTTAAAACGAATGTAAAACTTCAGCTAATTGATGACTTAGAAATAATTCGATTAATACAGAAAGGTATTCGCGGGGGAGTATGTTTATGTTCTACGAGGTATGCGAAAGCAAACAATAAATACTTAACAAATTATGAAACGTCATACCCCGATAACTTTTTATTTTACATAGACTGTAATAATTTGTACGGCTATGCGATGTGTTCTTATTTACCTCATTCGGATTTTAGATTATTGAATGTTTCAGATATTGATCAAATTGAAATCCTTGAAACACCCGATGATTCCGAAGAAGGGTTTATTTTAGAAGTTGATTTAGAATATCCCGAGAATTTACATGACCTGCATAATGAATTACCATTTTGCCCACAAAAATTTTCACCACCAGGATCTAAAACTCCAAAATTAATACCGAACTTATATGACAAATTTAACTACGTTATCCATTATGCGCATTTGAAAACGTGTTTATCACATGGTTTGAAGCTCACAAAGATTCATAGAGTAATTAAATTCAGACAAAGCCCTTATTTAAAACAATACATTGATTTGAATACAGAGTTACGAAAAAAGGCAAAGTCAAGTTTCGAACAGGATTTTTTTAAGTTATTAAATAATAGCATTTTCGGCAAAACTTTAGAGGACACCGAAAAAAGGCTTGATGTAAAACTAGTCAATCAGTGGGTTGATACAAAAAATAGAACGAAAAAAATGGTCACTGCAGAACAACTAATAGCGAGGCCTAATTACCATAGTTCTACCATTTTTTCAGAAAATTTTGTGGCAGTTCAGTTGAAGCCAGAATCAGTTGTACTTGACAAACCTATTTATATTGGATTTACGGTTTTAGAAATTTCCAAAAGCCACATGTATAATTTCCATTATTCTGTAATGAAACCATTTTATGGTCGTAATTTAAACCTTTGTTACACAGATACAGATAGTTTTTTGTACTCGGTGAAAACTAGTGATATATATAAAGATCTGAGACACAATTTTCAAGGATATTTTGATACAAGTAACTATGAAGAAAATAATACGTACGGTATTAAACGCGAAAATAAAAAAATACCTGGATTGTTCAAAGATGAACTTGGCGGACATCTTATTACAGAATTTGTTGGTTTAAGATCAAAATTATACTGTATCAAAACTGAAACCAAAGAAATTAAGAAAGCTAAAGGTATTAAAAAACCTGTAGTCAACAAACTGTTTTTCAAAGACTATCATAAAGCTTTGTTGGAAAAGGAAATAATTCGCAAAAGAAACATTGTTTTCAAATCTATCAAACACCAAATATTCACTCAGTGTGTTGATAAAGTAGCCTTATCATCTAATGATGATAAACGTATCTTATTAAGAAACAATATAGACACATTAGCATGGGGACATAAATCTAGTACCTTTTAATTTAGCTACAATAGATTGGACTAGTTAAGTCAAGTATCTAGTTTTAAGTTTGTTGTTATGTTAGATTTAGACCACGTAAGATTGTATGTTAAGAATAATTGTGTTTAGTTGTTTAATAAATATTTCACCAATTTTTTTGTTTCATTGCTGAACTCAAACCCAGGTTTGAATTGCCTACTTAATTAGTTCATAGCTACTGCTCAAAAACCTATACAACATAAGTAGTGCACACGTGATGATTTCTGCAAGTTTCAACCTGTTATGATTACCTAAGACTACGAGGGTTGTCAGTTACATATTATGAAAGTTAAAAAAATATTTTTGATAATGTTGTTTTAGTTTCAATACGTTAATTACAGCTCATACTTGCCAAAACTTGTTTTATGAACATCATCAAACTATCACAGTGCGTATCGAGCTGTGATATAAGAGAGTCAATTATAATATAGTAGGTCACCTAACAACAGGATGATTGTTACTATAAATTATAATTCGAACCCAAACTAACTGCAAGACGATAAGATTTTATAATCAACTTTAAAAAGGAGTAGGATTTAATACATTACAGATAAAATCATACATTGTAAAATGTGGATTGACAGCCCTGCATGTTCCATTTAAAAGTGTTTAGCTTGTAAAATTTTAAAACTATGCAAAACTATTTTAGTGAGGTGTTGGTCATGTCATTCTTTTAGTTTCTGAGCTCGAGTGAAGTGGTGTGCTATTTACTTATCTGTAAGTATACTATTTTTTAGAAAATTGTTTGAAAGTTACATTTGTACAAATGATTGATAATATGTATTACTGTTTTTTGTTACAGAAAATGTCTGAATCCGACATCATGTTCAGTCAGTTCGCACAAGATCCCTTCTCAACTGCTAGTGCGTTTCGGCAAGCTTGTCCTGAACTTTATCGGTCTAGCCCTGCACCCAAAGAGAGGCAAGCGAAGCGGAAGAATCATAAATGCAAGAAGAACCGACTGCGCAGAACCTCCTACGTGATTAATAATGAGCATCAGCGAGGAATACGCCTTATTAAAATAAAAGTGATAGATATAAGCGGTGAATCTCTCAACAAATCGGACATTGAATGTGATGAAGATAATGTAGTGTTAAGTGCACAATATATTGTGAAAGAACCGTTGGATGACATAATGGACGAAACAGAAACAGTGATTAAAAAAATAAGTAGGAAAATTAGTGATAATAATAATTATTAGCTTTAAACTTTATTTTAGATATAAGACTAGTTTTAACCTGTACACTTGTATAAATATCAGAAATATTATTAAAATAAATACGTCATGTGAAAAACTGTGTTTGTTATTTTTTACTTATTATTTAAATTCGTTAGGTAGGTAGAATTAAATAAAACTATGCATTGATCATATTTAATGTTATGTATATTCACAATTACTTAATCAATAAATTATTTAGTAAAAACAGTCAAGTCAAATAATGAGTATCCATTCAAAAAACACCATTTTTTAATACACAAAGCACTTCTTAAAGCACATTTATTTTTGTGAACCAAGCAATTAAACATATTAGTTTTGTACAGGTCATTTAAACTATTAAGATTAGGTATACCTGTATAACTTATATCTACAATATTATCATGACCACACAACTCTGCCACCCATTTAATCTTTTCTTCACCTTTTACAATAATTTTCATGTCTTTCAGAAGAGGCTTGATAGTTCTATGAAATTCTTGAAAATCGATGTACCCTTCACTCCATTGGTAACCTCTGTTTCTTTCTATCCATTTAACATGTCGTTTCTCTTCCTCAGTTAATTTAGTAAATGGATATGGAGGTTTGATTAAGAATGTTTGAGTAAACTCCAGAGTTGCTATAACGAATTCTTTTACTAAAAATTCATTTTTACGGTTTTTGAATCCTTGCAAATCCACAATCACTGTATCGTTATTCATGATAATTTCTTCACAATATTGCTCAAAGGTTTATACTCAAATACACAATCGTTCAAAATTAGACAGTATGCAGCTGTCTGATCTGGTATTTCTTGATCTGTTTCAATTTCAACTCTTACGTCTATCGATCCTTTTAACGTCTCGTGTTGGCGTGAACAGTCGATTACAAACATAGGAGCAATGTCTCTGAATTCTTTCATGCTCATCAACGGCTCTGGTCGGCGTCCGTAGTAAGACTGTTGGAATCTAGCGTACTGCTCATATAATAAACTAAATTTATCTTCTGAAAAGTTGATGTTTAAACCTTCATAAGGATAATACGATGAATTCAAAAATACTTTAACATCACGCACGTGACAGTGGTCAAATTCAGCCATTGAAAGGGCAGCGTTATGTTTACGGTTGGTTTGCATTGCAATAACAACGAACCGTGGTTTTTCGATTTGTGATGAAGTTTTTATCGACCAAGTATGCTTACGTGTCTTAGGTAGTAGTGGATATTCGTATAGATCCCAATTACGATACGCGAGTTGAATAGCTCGATCTTTCTCTAAATGTTTTAGCAAATTAATTCTTTCCCGATCAGACACTTTGATGTGTGGAACTCGCCAAACAATTTTATTAATTACAATATCGTCGACAACTTCTCCTGCATTTAATTTGATAGAATTGAGATTCGTATTGCTCCTAAGCAACACCAACTCATGTTTACAGTTTATAATAATTTTTTCATAATCTTCAGCGAATCCTAAAATTTTGTTCAACGGTATGGATGCTGAAAATGCTCCACTATCAGTGTTATTCGATCCTGTAGTTGACCACCCCCAAACTCGACCACACTTGGATTCATCACCATTTAAAGATAGGTAAGATTTGATAGTTGAAGTAACACCAGCATTTTTAATTTTATCTATTTCTACTCCGTTCAATTCATATCTTATATCTTGAAACAGAAATAGTATCGGATTATTAACGAAATGAACATTTGTTATTTTTGCTTTAGTGGTACTGTTAAACACATTCACTTTTCCCTCTATGTATAAACTACTTAGTGATGGCAGTACATACAAATCTTGTTGGTTGATAGGAATTCGTATTTCATCATTTTTGTTGAAACTTGTCACATATGGTTTGTATGAATGATACTCAAAACTTTCAATACTGGTATCGTATGAAGCTTGTTGTGATATATTTAAAATATTCATTTTATCAAGCCTACTAATTTAAGAAACTCCTTATTACTTTTAGTAAGCTTATTCTTTAGCTGAATCGGTGTGTCTTTGCGGGATGTTTTTTTAGAACTGAATTGAACACACGATGTAGACGGGTTTTTATGGAAATTTAACATTTTTTTCTGAAATGTAAATAAAGTTGTACTTCTTCACCTCGTAAGTTTATCTCTTTATTTTCAGCGTCCAACAACCTTATATTAATAGCGCTAATAGAACTTTGGTTTACCGGAAAGTAAATTAAATTTTTAGGTATTTCAATTATACGATAACCGGGTGGTACATTAGGCACGAATTCGTAAATAATATGACTTCCTTTTCCGTTTACAAAAGAACCACTGACAACATCGCATTCGATCCTTACGATGGTTGTTGATAGAATGTTGACAGGATATTGTGAATCAGTTCTTATATTTGCGTTTATTGTTTGTTGACCGAAACCTAAAATTTGTCCCAATGATTCAGCTTTATCAAAATAAATATTCTTGGAGCAGAAAATATTCGTTTTTAATGTATTGTTATTGCATGTTAATGTTAACACGGTATGTTTAATATTACTTTTCAAATAATCGCAAATATCTTGAAGCTCATAAGACCCTTCAGGAATTTTGATGACTTCATTTTCCCCATAATAAAACTTATTGTTCCTTTCATCTATATTGGGAATAGAATTGAAGGTTGAAAATGACAAAAGTCCGCATTCGTAATCTCCTCGAAGTTCCAACGTAGGGGAATAGTTTGTGCTCAAGGAGGCTCCGCTTCCAGTTATAGATACAGTAAAAGACATGTTTGAACTGATACTTTTATTTATTTCACACAGTATTTAAATGTTTTTCCAATAATTCCTCAGAAATTTTAAACATAAATGACCGCAGTTTGTAGTGCCAAAGGTTTGCTGTCGGTCAAAGTTATAGTTTATAGATAAGTTACTCATGTATTTAACAAATTCTAGAGGAGGCTTCAAATTGCCAAAACTATCATAATACTCTACGTAATTATTGTGCTTCACGAAGGCCACCCAATGCGTGCCGGGGTTTTTATTGCTGTCTAAATTCAATATTCCACATTCTATATTTTTGGGTTTCAAAGGTAATGTATCTCTCATGAAGACTCCACGAAAATAGGGAATATCATAGGCATGTTCTAATATATCTATGTTGGTGAGAGCACGTTTGGGTAGCCGCTTAATTAGTTTTTTGATGGGTTTAGATATAAACCAGTGCCAGTTTTATGAGGTTTAATATATAACCCTTTCCCGATAGAAACAGCTTCCATCATTCGGTTGTGTCTTTCAGATTCCTGAAGACTTTTTTGTGCAGCTTTGGAATCGTTAACAGCTTTAGCTATACCAGCTGCCCCTCCAGCTAGTGAACCTAAAGCTGATAACCCTGCGAATATAGGAATAAGTGGTAAAAGCCCTCCGCACTTTGGAAGAGGAATGCAACGCGGCAAACGTATTCCTTTTTTATTACTAAATAATTTTTTTGCAGCTGCATAGGCATATTTAATGGCAGTGTGACTGTCTTTGGATTTGATTTTTTTTAACCGTGATTTAATTTTCCTAACACCCTTTTTGAATGACTTCATACCACTACCAGCCCTAATTTTTGCGTTCATCGCTTTTTTCACAACCCATGATGCAAGTTTTTCTCCTTTTCCGGCATCTTTCGAGTTCAACCTTCTCTTTGCCATATTCAACAGTTTT
This sequence comes from Udea ferrugalis, assembly GCA_950022985.1. NCBI lineage: Eukaryota > Metazoa > Arthropoda > Insecta > Lepidoptera > Crambidae > Udea > Udea ferrugalis. The sequence goes on along the minus strand of OX465531.1, from coordinate 15,980,959 downwards.
AAGTCAGCTATCTGTCGAGCACGCGAATCTTTGTTAATATAGGCAATGTCGTGGTGCATGCAAGCTTCATCCAATTTGTTCACCCCTCGATCACCTCTAATTAATCGTTTCTGAAGTTTCGTTCCGGGCCCACAAAATTGATACCCAGGTAAATGTAGTTCAAACGGTAAACGATCTATCAAGTTATTAATTATACCACTGCCTTTCTTCATCGATAGGCAAAAAGTGAGATGATAGCACAAATTATTTTATTTATATACTATGAAACTAAATCACTTTTTTTAACCCAACTGTTGTCTTCATCACTCAAGCCTAGCCATTTTACATAAATTTTGTTTCCTTTTTTCTTAATAATTTTCTCAATAAGGTAAATTTCCGGCACCTTGGTTTTCTGTAATTCGTATCCATAAAAAGAACCTAGAATATTTTGTTTGTGTTTGTCTTGTATTTGATACGTTGGGGGACTAGTTTGATTATCTTTTACTATGAGAAATATTTCGGTTGACCAATTAGGAGTGTAACCCTTGTAAAAATCTCCTTTGTGTTTACTTATACGTACACAATCACCAACTTGAAAAGTTTTTCCTCGTCGTATCTTTGACTGTTGGGATTTGATTATATTAGACTTTACTAGAATCTCATTCGATTGATTTACATCGATTGGTTTAAATTTAGTTATGCGATGTAAAGTACTGTTATAATTCTCCACAGTGATGTCTAAATTATTTTGAAACCATTGATAGTTTCCATATAGACTGAAAATTTTGTAAAGGTGAGATTTAAGAGTTCTTATCACACGTTCTACTATGGAGGCTTTCTTTACAGAGTACGTAGAATAATGATTTATTTTATGCCTTTTCATCAACTGCTTAAAATAATCATTATAAAACTCTGTACCCAGGTCAGTTTGTAAATTTTTAGGCTTTCTTCTTGTCTCTGATAGTATACTGCACATTGCGTCCGTTACACACTTTTTTGATTTTGACTTCAACGGTTTAACCCAAACGTATTTCGATAAAGTATCAATAACTACAAGAACATACTTGTGTCCGTTATTATACGACGAATATTTTTGAAAATCCATGAGGTCAGCTTGCCATAAATCATCCATTCCTTTGATAATCGTATGCCGACGACAAAAATTCCTTCTCGCTGCTTTGTGCAACTCATGAACTAAATCTTCTTTACTCATTTTGAGTAGGTTTTGGTGAAATCATGAGATCAACTTCTTTTTTAGTGTAATACAATGTATTCAAATTTTCAACAGTCAGTTTTTCTAGATTATTTAGGTATTTTTTAACATTACTTTGAACTGTTTTTATTTCTTGTTTTAGTTCGTGAATACATTTATCAACGTATTCTTTACTTACAGCTTCATCGTCCTTCTCGGGAAGTGACAGTCCTTTCAATTTCGATAATTTTAAATCAAAATCTCCTGCTTCGGACCTTATTAATGCATCTGTAATAATATCAGCATTTAAAGATTGTCGTAAACGCTTATGAACGTGATGACCGAATTTGTCTACATTCATTATCGTCTTGTCGGCTTCTCTAGTGCAATGGTACTGCCCGGTCCACCAGATGGAAGCTTTATATATTTCTTGTATTTGATAATGCCAGCTTCATGCAATTCTTCGATTATTGCATAAATTTCATTTCTTACTCCTGTGTTACCAGCTGTCCATGAAGCCAGTAAAAGTTGTAATCTTTCCACTAACTCATTAGGATCGTTCCAGTAAATCAAATCAGTATCATTCTTAACTTCTTTTAATATATTTACCCCTTCTCCTTGCGGAAGACTTTCAACACTACTGGTATGATTTCTTGAGAACTTGAATAACGGTTTAATAATATTCATGTATTTAAAACCTTTATTACTGTTTATGGGTTTAGAAGGATTGCAATGACGTTTGTGTGCATTAGTATCAATAAGTAATAATCTGTAATTTTGCAAGTCCTCGTCTGTAACGTTTTCTAAATTTGGTACCTTTTTGTACAGTAATTCTTGAAGCCCTATGGTTTTTTTCAGGCTACGGTTTCCAATTTTCAATATTCTGTCGTCGTCATAAACACGAGTTTTGCCAAGCCATAATTTTCCTCGCTCATGTTTAACACCATAAGGTATATCTTTCATTACTTCAGATGACACGGACCAAGATAGAGAATCGTTAGCAATACTTGGTGATGACTGGAGAGATTTAAATGAGTTCTCATTAACATCATGATCCTCTGATGGGGATGTAGTAAGAGTCTTGTTAGAAGGCATAAAAATCTCATGATCTGTGATTTCCCCATCAGAGACAGGTTCTTCAACATTTTCGGAAGAGGTACTTGATGACTCGCTCTCGCAATATTTGGTTCTTTTCATTAAATGGTTCACTGGCGTTGATTCTTCATGTTTATATTGTTTATTGTCATCTTTTTTACTTGACATTTGGTTTAGGGGGTTGATAATGGGTTTGAATAATGTTTCGAGGGCTATGTCATTTGTTCTTTTGTAATCTTTCATAATATCCACCTTTCTTTTCACAGCTGCAGCAGACTTTACAATTTGTTCTTTGAGATTTCGTTCCATCGTTAAAGACTCCACACTGACTGACAATCTTAATCAAACTGAAACATCAGTAACCTAGCAACTATTTAAAAAGATTAGTCTACTTCTATGAATGTATCGAAGTTCAGCCGGTAACATCCTTTGTTTCGTTCACAGTCCTTATTTATAACTAAATAGTTGAAAGGTTTTCTCCAAACAGTGGAGCACATTTCACGAAACTTACACCATGACATATCAGAGCCTACATGTTCATCATAAACGTGTTTAAGGTTTACATCATCTTGCTTAAATAATATGATAAGATTAGAATTGTCTCTCACTAATTGTTTGGGTATTTTGGTGTAAGTTTGATTGATATAAAAACAGTCAATATTTCTATGGCGACCCATTGCAAAGTAATCTCGTATATTATTCTGATTTTCACAAGCAACGTCGTCGAATATGATAATTGAGTTTGGTAATGCTTCGTGCGGACTCAAGACCGCATTATTATCATTGTATTTGTAATAAGATATGTCTGCCACCTCATTCAACACGTTCTCCAGGAAGATGTATTTTGGTTGATATAATGATTTCGAGTAGACATAAAGGTTACAAAAACGTGGACCGTCCTGGTGTAGTAATAAACTCAGGACCAAGTTTGTCTTTCCGCAGTTGGAAGGACCACAAACGATGCTGCGTATTGTGTTTGGTAGTAAAGGACCATGTCGCTTAGTTTCTGTTGATGACGTAGAAGGACAGATGCATTCCAATTGCAATGAATCTTTTTGCTTCAGGAACTTCATTTTTGTTGAATAAATTTGTCTGGCAAGTTCCACGGGTTTCATAAAAATGACTACTTTTAATGTTGTCACAAGTTATAAACCATTTAAAACGGTTTCATGAATGCTTTATGCTCTTTTCATCAGATTAGACACTACAGGATTGAAATTTCAGAACAAAATCGATACGTTTTTACTAATTAATGGTGTATATTGGGAAGGTACTTCAATTTCAGAACAAAATCGATACGTTTTTACTAATTAATGGTGTATATTGGGAAGGTACTTCATTTTTTTCGAATGAGCGAACGAAGAGAGCGAGTGGTGAAGAAAAAAATGAAGTATACTTCCCAATATACACCTACTCCCCGTATTGCAAATACGAACTAAAATCTCATAGAAATGAAACTACCTTCGTCATATCGCCCACCCTAGAGAGTAGATAGCAGGACAGAAGTCTCCAACGCATTAATTCTAGTTTTAATGGATACGCCGCCATGCCCTCTCGGGGGAGTACCTTTGTCATCGCCTTCGATGTAGGCAGTTATCATTTGAATTTTATGCCACACTCCTGTCTATTTTTACGAAATAACTTTGTGATTGTGGAGGCGAGGGTTTGAATTTAAATATGTTCTGGTGTTGTTTTAATGGGGCCACTGCATACTGTGGATTGGGTTTGTTTTGATTTTTTGAAACAGGTAAAATAAGCTTATTTATGTAGGAAAATATAAGGACAGGGTGTTGGATAGGATTGGTTGTTAATGTCAATTTAAACAATCAACAGTCTTCTAACTGGGCTTCAATACTGCTGGGCAAAGTAAAAGCTAATTATATTTGAAGTATGTTATTTTTAAAGATCTGAAAATCAGAAAAAGACATTTGGTCATCTTGGCATCAGGTTTTCGAAAGATGCGGGATCGATTGTTGCCTGATGCCAAGATGACCAAATGTCTTTTTCTGGTTTTCAGATCTTTAGTAAAGAAACTGCATGGAAAATGCTAAAAACAATAATAACCAAAGTAATTTTTATTTTCAATTATAAGTCTGGTGGGTTTTTTGGAAGACATTACTCTTAATGATGCATGATGATAATGCATTATCCCTAATGCTAAAAATAAAAATAACCTATCAAAAACATAGTTTCATCTTAATCGAAAGTCGAATATTTGCAATAATGTTTCTTTCGAGTGTTTAAGGTAAGTATATGCCTAAACATTGGTGAAACCAACCTGTCTGTCAGGTATAATATACCAGAGAAATTCGTCCGGTCTGTTAATGGTCTCGGTAGCATAATTGGTAGTGCAGTCGCCCGGCTTGCGAAGGACGCGGGTTCGAGTCCCGCCTGATGCCAAGACCGAATGCCTTTTTCTGGTTTTCCTATCTTTAGACATTACTCTTAGCAATAAGCTTAAATTGAACATTGACACTAAAAACTTATCTGTAAATCAATGTTTGTGTGCAATCAAGCCTTTCTTGACATATTTTCTTAATATAGGAAATGTAAGTAGAGATCGCTTTATTGTGATAGGACCACCTGAATTATACAAAATGATGTCTTTTACACTGTTAGTTGTTAAATTTTTTTTTGTGCAGTAAAGATTACTTATCTTATCTTGTGAGTACTCAAAACCCGCTTGCACCTTTTCAAAGCTTTTTGGAGTATGTTAATACATCAGCAATAAACAAACCATTTCCAAATCTGAAAGGCTCACGCATCATCACGAACCCAATCCTTCGGCAATTCCACGAAACGAGCCGGTCATTTGCGCGATTCTGCCATGTAAAATGGCGCGGAAGGGAATAAAAATCATATTTATTTCATTAGTTCCGGATACTTGAGATTTTTTTGTAATGAAACGGTTACAGTATGATTTATTTGAATGAAAATATAAAAACCATAATGGTATTAACTCAAAACATACCTGATCTACTAACATAGAGCTATTGAACAAACAGATTTTTTCGTCAAAATAAAAGTCTCCTAGTCGATGCCGACCACAGCGGCTAATCTCTACGAGATTAACCTGGTACGCAGCATATATTATAGTGCACAGGTGTATGCGCAATAAACAGGTGCACTCTCTTTTCCAGCACAATTCTGTGACCCGCTGTGCAGGACCGACTTTTTACATGCCCATTCGACAGTCTGGATCATCTTACTTGTTGGACACGAGGTGACCAGCTTCTACTGTCCTAGCCAACTCAAAATAACAAAACAATTATGAACATGTTGTTGGTTTCTCGCGGGATTAAAACCACGGGGGCAATCTTTCGTGCAATTCAGTAGAGTAGTCAGATTAGTCAGAGGCATTGCTGAGCGCATTTGAACGCCGGGTTGCTTATATTTCTATCGGTGCTTCTCATCACTGGAAAGTCAGACACTATTTTTCCAGAACACAAAGTATTGTCTCCCCAGCAGTTTTGAACTCTGGTCCTTATGGTTCCGAGCCAGAGTGTTAAACCACTGAGGTATAATGCTCTCAACACAATTCAGTTTCAATTTTTATGCGATGGAGATTGTCTTTGTAAACACAGTTTTCCCTTACTCAAAAATAATGAATACAAGTGCACCTCAGAAGCTTTCATGCCAGGTAGATAATACCGTATCAAATTCAACCATTGTATTCTTGTTAAACATAATTTAGCGACAAACAATAGGCTCTATCCAATCCGGCAACAAAAAGTTAAATTGAGAAAACAAACCCTTTCTAACTCCAATATGAATAGGATTTTAATGAATTAGGTCAAAATGACGTTCATTAGCGTTCCGCAGCTGAATAAACGATCCATTTTAATAACCGCGAGAATCTAATATTCAGGGGCCGCCCAAGTGCCATAGATTATAATAACGTAAAGTTCTAAGACTGAAGGAGAGCGACAAAGGCTCGAGCGAAACGTCATTAGGCATTCAATTATGTGCCCGGTCTGTTTTCTGTGTTCAATGAACAGGGACCGCTTTCAGATACAATGGGAACTTTAAATGGCTTGAAACAGCCTTCAGTCGTCCCAATACTGGGCATAGGAGACTCACCTATATTCAAAAGAAAAAAAAACACTAAAAATAATTATATCACAAGAAATAAAAATGGCAAAGAAAATATTTTAATAATTATTTTTATAATTTTTGAAATTATAATAGACTAGCGGCCGCCCGCGACTTCGTCTGCGTGGACTTAGGTTAAAAAAATGTAATATATCTTTTTAAATTGTAGCCTTTTTTTTTGACCCGGGGGAAATGACGTTACGCATACCCGTTCACCGGGGGGCGAACGGGTTATGTGGGACTCACCACTGGACACCCAGTGGCATACCCAAAACTCCGGGACTCCCTCTCATCGTCCATGTTGTGGGAAACTGCGGCGACTGGCTCGAAGCCTTCTACGCACTATAAATTGTAGCCTATGTCTTATTCCAATGCATAAGCTGTATAATTGTAAAGTTTCATTAAAATTTATTCCTTAAAAAGTAGTTTTAACGTGAAAGATCAAGACGGCATCCATCCACACATACAAACTTTCGCATTAATAATATGAGTAGGATATAAATAGTTGAAAGTTTCTATCTTACCAGGTTGTCTGTCTACAAAATAAAACAATTGATAACCAGTTGTTGACAGACCTTACTTCTCCCGTTTTCCCAATATTTCCCTTCACTGGCTCTGCTCCTATTGGTCGTAGCGTAATGAAAAGTATACTGTGACCTTCAGAAGAGTATGAAGATTAATTGTGTCAAATTTCGTTAGAATCCGTCGAGTAGTTTTTGTTTCTATAACGAACATACAGCGGACAGACAGACAGACAGACAGACAAAAATTTCACTGATTGCATTTTTGGCATCAGTAGCGACCCACAATCACCCCTTGATAGTTATTTTTTAAATATATTTCATGTAGAGAATTGGCCTCTCTACAGATTTATTATAAGTATAGAAGATGATAACAGTTTATCAATTATTTTAAAACATTTATTAAACTCTTTTCTTCTGTAAATTTATTTACTGGAACGGTACTAACCGTTCCAGTAAATAAATACCAATAGTAATAATAGTAGTGTATCACTAGATAAAAACCTTATTGTTCGATGTTACCAAAAGCCACTCTACGGCTAGACTGTGACCTTGAAACGACGTCAGCCAGAGCTTAGCAATGCCCGAAAAATACATAAATACGTGTGTGTGAAAAACGGTGATCGTTGCCGATCTGTCACAACTGAGCCACTTTCACCTCTGCTGAGCCACAGGCACGTCTTACGCCGGTCTATATTCTGCGTTCAATAAACATGGCTCTCTTCCAGCTTACAATAGGAACTTTAACTGGCTCAGAACGAGAGTATTAAAAAATTGTCGACTCGTGGAAAAGTTCGGAACACCGTCTGGTTCGAAAACAGGGCTCTAGAGAGGATTTCTTTGGTAGTAAATCGCTCTTAATGGATTGAATTTTTTGATTGAGTCGCTTTTGTATTGTGCTTTTCTTTTCTGTTATTTGTGGGTCGGATTATGGTAAAGGAATTATTTTTGAAATTTAAGGCCAGGTAGGCTGAACTTAGGGCTTTCAAAACCCATCTGACACAGAGAAAACAATAGGTTATTTTATACTTTAGCATTAGGGATAATGTATTATCATCTTACTAAAGATAGGAAAACCAGAAAAAGACATTCGGCCTTGGCTTGGTGTTACAATGTTTTTTAATTCTTAAAAATATATCCTATGTATTAGTTAAGGATCTAATCTGGTCAAAATCTCATTCAGTTGCTAAACTAGTTAGTCATAACTTCCCTCGATGAAAAAAAAAACTTAATGTTATCCCTTTTTAACGTTTTTTCAAAATCTTGTCTTAACTTTTGACTTCTTAGAATTTGAGTTTTAATTCGATTGCAACCACTACGTCTTGATACACAAATTCGCAAGACTCAGTAAAATTATAGTCTTACTAGCTGTCCCAACAGACTTCGTTCTGTTGTCAAACATTCAGTGTCACGTGACTGGTAGGAACAGTTGCTAAGAGGAAACTAAAATTGTTGTTTCCACAATATTCCCAGCATTTTCTCATGTTCACTCACCTTTTCAACCTTCCCTCGACCATTACAAATAATTCAAAACCAAAATTTACTAAATCGGTCTAGCCATTCCCGAGTTTTAGCGAGACTAACGAACAGCAATCCATTTTTATATATAGAGATTTTCAACGCTGAAAAACCTACGAATGTGAGTGCAGCGACTCGTCCTGCTACTTTATTGTATGGAGATTATTTTCAAGGCATACTCGATCGTATTCGGAAGCGAATATAACTTTTCGTAGCGTGTAGAGAAAATACACTTAGTCTGTAGTATGTGATGAAAACACTGATATAAAACTCGAGCAACCCGGATAGCGGTGGTAGGCTCGCCCCCACCACGTTCAAATTCCCTCGCGCGAAATGTGGTCTTCTGAATGTTCCATTCACCATGACGGCAACAATCAGTGTGCTTCTGACTAACCCATTAGGGATATGGTCGTGAAGGTATGTTTATATTATGTTATGTTACAGACTTTAACAAAAAATTAATAACACATTCATCTCGAAAGAATGGAAATTTAACACTTAAGCAATCTAGAATAAATTAATTAAGGGCCGAGCGAGTGAGATAATCGCTTATTTATATTCCAAATTATTATGAAGCTCGTTAAGTATTGGGTATATTTTATTTTTAAATAATCATACTATCTTGTACACGCGGTCAAATTATAGGTACGTACGCCAGGGGACAATTTTCGACTTTGCATCGGCACTGACATAACGTCCATCATCATGTCAGCCGAACGACGCCCACTGCTGGGCATAGGCCTCCCCCAGGATCTCCACAACGATCGATCCTGCGCTGTCCGCATCCAGCGGCTTCCCACGACCTTGACAAGATTGTCGGTCCACCTTGTGTAGGGCCTGCCCATGGAACGTAGTCCGGTACGCGGTCGCCATTCGAGAACCTTTCTGCCCCAACGGTCATGGGATCTCCGCGCTATGTGTCCCGCCTACTGCCACTTCAACGATGCAATCCTTCGAGCGATATGTCGGTTAGATACATAACGTATCTACCTCTTTTAAATATCATTGGAAGAACCAGTACAAAAGTGTGCCACATTCCCGCCGTTATACTCCTAGCCATACTATTCGTTTCCCAAACTTCCCCTGTGAATGCCAGTATCTCTGCTTCAGTCGAGTTACCGCTCAACTTCAGTTTCATTCATTACGCTTAAGGTCCTCATTACCGCCATTGGAATATTGCCAAAGGCGGGAAAACTCCTCCAATAGTTGTTTTACATTGCGTGAAACGATCGCACGTGTTTAGAGTACTGTTTGGGAGTGTTATCTAGTTTAGACTGTGGTAGGGGGAAGTTTTTGAAATAACGCCCTATCTAATTGTGAAGTCGGTTAAGCTGAGTCAGTTTAAGTTCAGTTTAACGGTTGGTTTGTATTGGAATAGACTTACAATAATGATATCGAACAGAGAGGGTCGTTTAAAACTACACTTTTATCTCCTGGGTAGTAAAATAATGGTAAGGAATAATATTTTTTAGGATAGGGAGACGGATGACCTTAGATTGAGAATCCTATTCAGGTTTTTGGTGTTATTCCAATGGAGAGTGATCTAAATTAGAACCTTTTTGGCATAAACTGAAATCTGATTGCTATGGAATAAATATTATGCGTACACTGTGGTCAAGTGGTGAGAGAAATCCTTTGTTCAAAATCAGGACAGAAAATGTGTTTTCGATAAACGGACATAAATCAGATTTGCAATCTTCACCCTGTTTTTGTTAGAATTACAGAAAGCAAGAACGATAATTTATCAGCTAAAGTGGACAGAAGATAAGATACCTAAACTTCAATTTTTAAAAAGGTACAGCTCCTATCAAAAGCTGTTTAATACCTAGGAACAATTTGGGCGGCCTTATTGCTAAAAGCGATCACTTCCAGACAAACTCCAGACTGAAAAACAAAAAAAGGCGGAAAGACATGTCTTCACGGAGAAAAAAAAAACATTGCCAGAAAAAAACGATTAGTGGATAGTTGTCCAGCATTTCCTAAAGTCAGGATTTTGTCTCTGGTTTTCGTTCTGACGTGTTTAATTGTAATTATTTGAATATTAGTTGGTTGCCAAAATTTAATAATTCTCTTAATTGAACTGCCTCAGCCTTTAGTGGCATCTTAACAAGCGTCTGTCAGGACAGCATGTAAATAACAATTTTAAAATTATAAAACTAACTTTCTCTGTAAGTGATTTGTTCTTTTTATAGTTCAAGAAAATGGTACTGCAGAAGTAAAAAATGCTCAAATAACACACCTCACCTCTTTTCTCAGACCTTAGAACGCAATTCCATTCCCCGCGTATTGTGGCCAGCATTATTCTCTCCACGACCATATTACTTCCAACGAAACTGGGACATTTCGCTTTATTCTTCATATAACTGGCACGGAGACATAATCTAAAATACATGGGCTTGATGCACATGACAGTCTGAATCCCCTGTGTAGTAAGGTCTGAAATCGCGTGCTCTCAGGTGACCACAGGAGGTACAGGTTTACAGGAACAAATGTCTCAATTTCGGTTCTGATAAGATTGTGATGGTGGCCGCTGGACAACGGTAGGGTAGGAATAGCCTTGAGAAATGTGGGGTTCCAATACTAATACAATTTTCTACTAGTGTTTTACTATTCGGTCGGGTGTTTCCTATGACGTATATAAAGTACCTAGGTATTTACAAAACAAAAAGTATTTAGGAAGATCATCTGTTTGTCTAGTGTCAGCTCATCTTGGACCTAGATGCCGCTGTGTGAAATAACGTTCAGGGCGGTCGCGGGATGTCCAAGGATATTTTATATATTTCTAACATTTTTTTCCAGAAAAACTCGTAGTCAGCTCCAAACCAAAGAAAGGGTGCGTCTCCGTGCTTCGGAAGGCATGTTAATCAGTTGGCTCTGGCTGACGGCCGTTGTTTAACCTAGTCGGAGGCCTTAGAATGGTTTGATAATATCTGACTGCAAGGTTTATCATAAATCTCAAACCACTCCATCCGCAACAGGCCCGCGTGTTGGAGCATGGCTCGCGCTCAGTTGAGGCTCACCTCACCTCATAGTTGAGGTCACCGTACCTCAGTCTCAACCCAGCTGTGGGACCTACAAAGTTTATTTTCCGCTTCTTTAAAGGCTTGTACTCATACATCAGAACAAAAAGGTGTGCATTGTTCTGGAGCCTACGATTTATTTTGCCTCCCATCGCCACAACAGATAGGCAGATAAATAAAACTCCTATTCGGACCCTACCATTCACCAAAGAATACATTGCTCACTTCGGAGAGTTTCCTCTTCGACATTACGTTCTTCGCACAAAGGCTCTTAAATCACTTGTCGGTTATCGGTGGTTTCAATTTCCCGATCTTCTAATCTTTTCTTAACGTTAATCACATTCTAGACCACAATTATACCGACTCACATAAACTCCGATTCGTTATAATATCTACTTGAAGACGGGTGGAAACGGCACAGAGATGCGACAAAAAAGCTAAATTTCTAAGTGTAACCCCTGAATTCATAGACGTCAATCAATGTTAGCACGCGCTCACGCTCATGCAGTCCCGTAAAATGTCAATAGAACTGAAAGGGACAGCTATACTTCTGAGGGTTGCTCAACGTTGATTTGCTTTTGTGAATTTGGGGGTAAGTCATTTCATAACTTGATGTTAAGTCAAAAATTTGAAATACAGTAAAAAAAACAAAATTTCATTGTTACTATCGGTTCGGATTTCGATCAATTTTTGATAAGTGGCTGATGTCTAACGCTAAACGCCTTGGACCTAGGCCACTTAAATCTAAAGGCGTCTGTACGGTGGACGGCACATCACTCTACCCATTACCGCTCAGTCCTCCATGCTCTATTGCAAAGAAATGTCATTTAATTATGGCAAGAGCGAGAGAAAAAACGGAAATGGGTTAACCTGATGTGCTGTAGACTGTACATGCACCATACATGAAGTTTTTCACGAGTGGATTGTAAAGGTTAAGACGTTTCAATAACAGTTTATTTAACCGAAAGAAACACACCTATTTCAAACAAAAGGCCAAACATTTCATCATAAAAATTCATCAGTATCAAAAAAATCGCACATCTACAGTACATTTTCCATCCGTCCCGTTACATACGGGATCCTTTGTCCCCGATTGTCCCTTTGCGGCCCGCTCGCTCGGAAACACTCGCGCCGAAATAATACCCGACGATTTATAAAACTGTTGCCCACATTATTTGTGAAGGGGAGTAATGAGGGGTGGGCTTCTTCTGTTTTAGTGCCAATGTTTCAAGGCTGCTGAAACGATGGGCTTTATGGGGTTTTCAAAAGATTTTGCTGCGTTTCTTGACTGTTGTTGAGAAACAAACAGTGCAGAAACAACTATCTTACAGCAACGTTAGTCAAATTTTTTCGAGTGACACTTCAGTTCACATTTAGTTGAGTTTGACGACGACTACACATTACAAAAGGTCGCAGGTGCGATCCCCGCACAGAACAAACATTTTGTGTGCATGAACATGTTTGTTTATATTATTGGTCAGAGTGTTTCCTCTGTAGTACTACTTTAAGGTGTTTATTGAAATCATTGAAGTCATTTAGTAGAAATAACCCGAGGTGCCCGTGATGTGTATTTCGGGCATCTCCGTGCTTTGGAAGGCACGTAAAGCAGTTTATCCTGGTTGACGTCGCTAGATGTGAGTCGTTAAGCCTAGTTGGAGGCCTTAAGGCAGCTTGATAACATCAGACATTAAGGTTGCTCACTGACCTTACACCCCTCCACCAATCCGCACTGAGCCCGCGTGTTGGAGTATGGCTCAATCCACCTCATAGTTGAGGTGCGGCCTGTACCCAGCAATGGGACGTATATAGGCCGTTTATGTAAGTAGAAATAACAGTGGTTGTGACGTCACACTCTACCGTTATGTGACTGGAATTCAAATCTTACCAAAATTCATCATAGTCAGCAATATGACGTCCACTGATGACAACGATTCTCCAAGTAAGACAAAAGTTCATCTCTTTTTGATGTCGCGATTCCCGTTATCAGCACTAATAAAACAAAATCATGCTAGATTTAATTTTTAATTTATATTTCCATCAGCAAACTGTTTCTGCCGAAAAAGTCTAATGATAAATTGTTTTCTGTACAAAGTCGATGTCTAGACTGAAAAACTATTTCATATTTTGCATGAATGCTGAATAATTTATCAATCTGATACTTGACAAGTTTTTTAAAATCTGCAAACACAAACTTTAGTTCGTGCAAAGTTTTGTTTTTATTTATTATTAAAGATGGTGGCATAGAGGTTTTAATCTACATCCACTTGTGTGCTAGTTACAATCAGAAACTTAATTACTCGTGTTGTAATTACCTGATAAAAAGGTGAAATTCCCGATTGTTCTCAATTTAAAATGAATTCTAAAAGTCGTGACTTAGCCTGGACACGTGCAACATACTTTCCTTCATGGTACAAAGACCGACCTACCAACGAAGTTAAGGGTTTGGAACAGTTTTTAAAATTACTCAAAAGTCAGATGACCTTTTTTAAAAAAAAAATTGAACTTTGTAAATTTTACCGTGACTCGCCCTAACCTCATTTCTTTATTTTGGTCAATGTTTTTGTACCTTACATAAATGGCACGAAGCTGGGAAAGCTAAAAAATGTATTTTTTTAGTTTCACCCTTGGGCCACCCTGTATACTTAAAATACAATACGGCGATGGAATCCGAGACCACTGTTAGTCCAGTCATAGCAATAAACCCGTATCAAATGAGATATTTACAAAAAAACGATTTTTGTGACTTTTGACCTTGAAATTTAATAGTTGCGTACACCCTACCATATTATTATGTAGGTTTTGAGGCAACATTTAGGGTGTCAATATACAACTAGTTACAAGTTTAGACAGCTGGGTATCTCGAATTCCGAGATTCTTACCTAAATTAAGCTTAAATGACTGGACTATGTTGTAAAAGCCCACTTCTGAAACATTACATTAAATCGGTTGCTTTGGCGAGCGCGGTGTCGTATAGTTGTGATTGCTGAATCTGTTGGTTTTTACCGACTTTGATTGATCAAATGAGTCTATTTCTAAATAGAACAATGAAACATGCAAACAGACAGACAAGTTTCCAGACAAAGTCAACAAGAGTTTTCGTATTTTGATTCTTCAATAAAAAAACACCTTGCTTACTTATCAAGTGTTTTAAATGAATATGTAAACGCCACTGTGATGCATGTGAAATCTTCTCTTTTGCTGCTATTTGGCGATGTGAAATTAATGTACAATTCCGAAAGTTAATGAAACATCGGTTGCATATTGTAGCAGTGAATGAAAAAAAATATGATAAATAAATTGGGCAACTTACGAAATGGCTAAAATTCTTAACTTCCATTTCCACGCGCGTCGCTGCGTGTTACATCTAAAATAACGAAATAAGAAATTGATTACGCAAACATTTGATATATCGGATTATAAATAAGAAAGAAAGCAACAAAAGGGAGGCAAACAAATATAAGGATAGATATAAATAGCTCTTCACTATCTATCAGTCCATTTGCTTTTCCGCCGCTGCAAAAAGTGTGTCAAGTTTGACACTAGTAGTTATTAGCCAAAACAGCCGATTCCCCACTCTGCCAGTAGCCCAATAAAGCCTGCACCGATGGCAGCGGTCACTCGCACGTGTTCCGCTCATTATTGCCGGCTCTTTCGACATTTATTCCATTTCGCCTTTAAATTGACTGTAACAATTATTCACTTCACTTACACTTGCTAGTGGCAGTTTACAGCGTGTTTTAAGAAGGGTTGGTTATATTCACCATTCTTCACAGGTGAAATATGTCCACCTCAAGATTTAAGCCTTCTTTCCTTCTAACCTGACTATTTTCCATCTAGCGGCCGCCCGTGACTTGGACCGCGTGGACTTGAGTAAGAAAAAAAGGTTTTTTTTTAAATATAGTCTATGTCCTATTCAGATGTATAAAGCTATATTGTTGTGAAGTTCATTCAAATCCATTTAGTAGTTTTTATGTGAAAGAGCAACACAGCACATCCCCACCTACAAACTTTCACATTTATAATATGGATTGATTGTCCTTTTGTTATAAGTTGCAATGTCTTAAGAAAACGATGTTATTTCTTTATTTCTTTTTTATGTGATACATTCTGAACGAGATTGATATAATTAACGAGTCTTAATCATTCAGCAAAAAGTCTTCGAAAGAGGAAGTATTACCAGATGGTAAAAACAGCTTCATAAAGTTATTCAATCTGCTAAACAGAGATAGAACGATGTATCTCAATATAACACTTCACTAAACACTAACAAAATCATGTGCGACGCAATATTGTTTGCTTTGAATGGGTAGGGAACTCAATACCCCCTCCGGCACGGCTGTGCTGATATGCTTGCTAGTAGGATCACTATTGTGAAATGTGCAAGCATCTATGAATGTTCTACAAGTTTGCAAATCGTGCTAACTCGACTCTGAGCTTTTAGTGTCGGCAAATAATAATAATAATTTATTTATATTATACAGTGCAGGGCAATGGCCGACTTACTTTTGTTCCACTGACTGTGATCGAGAGCTGGGTCATCACCAGTCTTTCAAGTAGCCGTCCAGTTCGTTTCACCACCGTCGCCTTGGTCTACCGCGACGTCTCTTGTTGCTCGGCTCCCAGTCAGTAGCCCTCTTGGCCCAAAGCTCAGCTGGCAAGCGGTAGATGTGTCTAGCCCAGTCCCACTTAAGTTGAGCAGACGTCTGTTATTTGAGTTGGCAAAAGGCACTTTTTTTTAATCGAATAAACCAATATGCGGTATAACCGTTTTTAGTAAAAAAACTAACTAAAAACGTGAGAAATTGAACGTTACGATAACGTTATAAATAAATAAATATCAAATCAAAGAAGAAAACAATGTGAAAATACCGTCACTGTTAGTGATGGGGTGTGACTACGGACTATTTCAAAGGGGGCGGTTTAAAATAAAATAACATACTTGCAATAGCATGGCTTGAATTTTAACATATACCTAGTAATAAAAGGTAATGGTAACAAAAGGATCCCCACTTTGCAAAATATGTCGTGGATGTTAGTAGCCACTTCATAGTTGAGAAGAGGCTTGTGCCCAGCAGTGGGTGGTATAATTGCTCATGATGTGTTGTGCAAAATGCATAACTTATGTTTATTTTTCAGCCTCTAAAGTAACACAAAACAGCAACTAGGTCGTTAAGTGTGAATCATCACGATGTAGAATATTATTCGCCGGAATGCTTCGAGTACACTAGGCGTGTTGCAACAAATGTACTTCAGTCATCAATAGGTACGCTTCACTTTAAATTACTGTTTTCACTCATTTTGTAATGTAAAGAATTTTAAAATAATAATTGACTCGATTCTTTTCTCTAAAATAATCACAGTTGCAAAGAAATTGAATTTTAAAGATAACTCACTACTACCGAATTGAAATTTAAGGCTAGCATAGCTGTACTGTGAAACATTTTTCGAGTTTTTTAGTCAAAAATACCATGGACGGTATTGTATGCTCTCTCAAAAGGCCTAGAGGATTAAATTTCGGATATTAAAACCGATGTTCCGGTTATTCAAACGTATCACGTCCCTACCAAAATGCTAATATCATTTATTCATCCTCAAATTCTTTATGTCTTCGGAACAAATTACTTGGTAATATTTTTCGTTTCGCGCGGAACACTTTTCCTCGTTCAAGGATTATGGCGGTAGGTTATTGAATTTTATAACACGCTCGTACTTGTATTTACATTTTTCTTTTGGTAATAACAATTTATAATGGCTGGACAGGGGAGGTAGATTAATAAGGTGCGGTTTTAAAAGGAAAATCGTGTCTGAATTTAGTCGTTACGGCTGAGAAAGTATCAACTTTGAATTTGGGATAGAAAAAAGGGAAATAATCAACCCAGTCTGGGGTTTGAACTTGAATAATTCTCAGGCGACTGCTATAGCCAATTCAGATAGTTTCTATGAGAATTGCAAACAACGAGATTGCTAAAATGTACCTTCGCTGTTTTGAGTTTCTGATAAAACCATGGCGCTTGTAACAGTGCCGAAATATCGGAAACCCGAAACAATTATGAATTATGAGACATGGTAGCAATCCCGTTGCTTGCAGTTTCAATGTTATTGACCATGTCAGATACTTTTGTTTTGATTTGATTAACCCTAGAATTCACAAACGTCAATCAACATTGTCCACGCTCACGTTCATGCTAGCCCTTAAAATGTCAATAGAACGAAAGGGACAGCTATACTTCTGCTCAACGCTGATTTGCGTTTGTGAATTCGGGGGAACTATTGTAGGTGTAGCCAAGTTGTAGCTTTTAATCAATCAGACGTAGATTGATGTTTTTGGAACAATGGAGTACCTTCATTTACCTAGCTTCACTCAATGAAGCGATTCTATTCGTTCTTAAAAACACATTCCTCGCAACACATCTCTGGTAGAAACGCAGCCTTAGGCTCTTGCTGCCAAGTGGCAACCTCATAGATATAATCATATGATAGAACAGAAAAAAATAAAGAATTCTAAGTTGTGTTTGTCACAAAAGTGATACATTTTCGGTTTTTACACAACAACACTTGAAAGGGATCACGATATCAAATGAAGCAATATTAATTAGCCAATCTTTAAAGTTGTAAGTATATTAAAATACAATTTAAGACTTCCTATTTATTCGCTATGCTTGTAGTGTTAGTGTAGTTTGAGATTAATCTTTATAATTAAAATCATTGTTTGCAGAAACTCAAAACCAATTCAAAGGTTGACAAGGTGGTTTAATTAGGGTTAATTTAAATTCCTGCCAATCGTTCTGACCACAATTCGGACCGTTGATAGCGGTTTATCAAACACGACGAAATTGGGAACAAACTCATCGCACCAATCTCTACAGTGTATTTAGGTAGTACTGAAGGATTTTTTTTCTTTTATATTGTTAATCGTCTCACGTTAAAAAAACATACTAGCATCCTGAAAGGACATAGTCTGCGATCAGTATATTTTTGGTCCAAAATGTGAGAGTGCCGGCCAAAAGACAAATGCTCTAAGGCTCTAAAGCTCAGACGAGCATTTGTTAATATCGCACCAAAGCTGTAGAATTTGATGGCCTTAGTTTTATTCGAGTTTAAAAAATCTGTGTCTGCATAGACGGTTAAGTTCTATCCAAATATAGTATTTTTATTTTTTCACCGGCACTTTCACATTTAGAAAAAAAAAGTTTATGTCCTTTCCTTGATTGTTGAGTTTTCAAATGTTTTGATTAAATACTAAATTAAATAATCCCTATGTATTGGCTTTTCAGCTCTCCTAAGTTTCCACTATAGGCATATTTTTACACCACGATCGTTGGCTACCAAAGTTAGCAAAGCTTATATTGTTATATGGTATTATCAGCTAATATGATTTTAATTTTTAAAAGAAGTATTCTCATTAACATAAATGGATTATCTTTTATCAACTTTATCTTTGTGACTAAGTCATTATCTCTCTTAAATTAATGCCTTTTAATAATGAATGTCAGCTAAGCTTACAACTCATCAACTAGGTCATATTTAGACCTAGAATTAGGGCAAACAATTACGAAACAGGATCCACGTACTGAATTATAAATAAAGGTTTTGTTGGAGGAGTTAAAATGACAGAAAATGGAAGATGTTTCTTTGTTGGCCGTTTAGATAAGAACTTAGTGTAGCTTGACGTAACGTAAAACAGCGTTGTATTATCAATATTTGATGACCAATTTAGTGTAATGATTAGCAAGTTGGCTACTACACTAGATGTAGCTGATTTGAACTGCATGTGTGCCGTCCAATCATCATGTACTGTGGTACAAAAATATTTGAGTGCAAGACCATTTATTGATCCCGCTTGTGTGTTATACTCTTAGTATAACCACTTTACGACCACATTTTGTTTTTTTACTCTGTGAAATGTCTTTACGCACTTCCCGCTGCTTGGGGGGGCAGCGGGGGGGGGGGGGTGAGAATATCCACTAAAACACTGGGGCGGCCTTTTTCTGCGCGTGACCAGGGTTTACCTGGCTGTCTGGCTGTTCGACAGTGCGAGGCCGTCCGTCCGAGTGCCGTCCTCCTCGGGGTCGCTGAACGCTTGTGCAATGAAGGCACACAGCCCCCGCCGTGTACTCTCCTAGCGACCCCAGGGCCCCCCTTTAGTCGCCTCTTACGACAGGTGGGGGTGACCTTGGCTGTATTCTTGCGCCCCAGACCACAGGGTGGACTTCACGACCACCTGCGGCAATATGTTATAACATTGTGAATGGTGCCCTCACATGTCCGCAGTGCTCGCGGACGTTGGCTAACCATATTGGCTATGCGAACCATATGAGGGTGCATGAGCGTCGCCAGTAGGTAGAGAGTCGAAGCGGTCGCCGAAATTCGGTATGGAAGAAGATATGTGTGTGATAGGTGTGTGTCAAGATCGTAGCCAGTGGAAAGAAGTGGTCTCTGCCTACCCCGTTGGGAAAGAGGCGTGATGGTATGTATGTATGTATGTATATAACCACTTTGAAACTACATAGTTGAGGTGGTGGTATCAATGACCAGCAGATGAACGTTCAAACTAACATCAAGTTGCTAACTTTCGGGGCCCAGCAGCTGCTCACTTCTAGAATAACATCAGAGCATTAACCCCGAATTCACAAACGTCAATCAACGCTAAGCGCGTGCCTACGCTCATGCCGCCCGTAAAATGTTAAAAGAACTGAAAGAAACAGCTATACTTCTGAGGGATGCTCAGCGTTGATTTGTGTTTGCGAATTCGGGGGTAAGTCTCTTGTAATGCCCATAACCCATCGATGATGCATCGACACCATCGCACCGCCCAACATCGTCAGGGTTTTTATCCACATACTCTAAAGCCGCCATGGTCTCATACAGTTCGGTTCCTGAGATGTCCTTCCCTGGACTCTTAAAGTGTGGAACGGCCAGCCGAGGTTTTCCCGATGAGCTATAAATAGAGTTCTTCAAGAAGGGTTTTAAAAAGTTGTTGCAGGTTCGGCAACGCGTAATGCCGCTGGTGTTGCACTTGTCCATAGGCTGCGGTGCAGCATGCATAAAAAAGAAGAAGAGAAAATATTACAGTGCAGTGAGCTCAAAAACTCGTGGCACATTCAAACAAACCACCCTAAAGCGGTGTGGGAGCGTGAGATGGCTCATTTTTATTTTAGGAGCAAAATGTGGTTCGGAAGCCTCCCGCGAATTCGCGTCGAATCAAACGCGCCTGCAAAAATGGCCGAATGTGTTGCCACTTGTTAAATTCGACGATCGGACCGAAATAAAATAAAAATTCTGGCAACAACCAATACTGTTACATTTTTACGGTTCTATGCAGTTTTATGATGTTTTGAAGATTATATTGCGTACAAATGGGGTTAAGGTTTTCTAGATTAACTTTAGAAATTACAACATCGTTCTCAGTGTATGATTATTATATGGTACTCAACAAAACAAACAGCCTTTATAAGTTTGTGTGTCTTCTAAGCCCAGGCCTTGCCTAAGCTATGTATGTGGTGGAGCGAGCCATATTCCAACATGCGGGCTTAGTGCAATTGGTAGAGGGGTATTCAGGAGCCTCCACGAGTGACGTATCTAATATTCCTATACGCCCGGCGCACCCTGGGCAATCTGCGAGGACAGCAAGTCGGTAACGCAGATTGGCTGATCCTCTCACCACGATGGTAACACAAAACTCTGACCAACGGTCCTTTTCAGGGCCAAACCAACGGCCCTTTTCAGGGCCATCCCACCAGCCGCCTGCGCGATCCAATCGGCCCACCCTACAACCACCCCTAAAAGTAATATCCATCAACATCGAAGGCTTTTCCCTCAACAAATCTGAAATCCTTTCCGAATTATGTATTTCAGAAAGCTGCAAGGTCATATGTGTCCAAGAAACACATCGTAATGCTAACCAGTGCAGACCATCCATTCCTGGCTTCACACTCATTGGAGAAATCCCACACTCAAAACACGGCAGCGCTGTTTTTGTTGCGCCAGACATCAAAATAGTTTCATGTAACTCGACTTCCCAGAATAACATGGAAGTTATCACTGTAGACGTAGGAACCTGTACAGTTACATCGATATACAAGCCGCCAGGTGAAACTTTTTCATTTTCAAAGCCTGAAAATTTTGATAACCATCAAGCAAAAATTGTTGTGGGTGACTTCAATAGCCATAGCATAAACTGGGGTTACAGGGAAAAAGACGCAGAGGGCCACGCTGTCGAAGACTGGGCGGAGACACTTGATCTTGCCTTAGTCCATAATGCCAAGCTCCCAGCCTCATTTTACAGTAGTCGCTGGAAGCGCGGATATAACCCGGACCTCATTTTCACCAGTTCTAACATTAGTTCGCAAACCATAAAGTCTGTATGCTCCCCCATTCCAAGGACCCAGCATCGCCCAATTATGTGTGCAGTTCATCCAGTAGTTAACCCAACTAAAGTCCCTTTCAAACGCCGATTCAATTACATGAAAGCCAACTGGCAGCAATATTCTGACAGCATTGACAGGAAAATTCGTAACCTGCCCCCAGAACACAAAAGCTACGACGTATTTGTCGATATTGTTGCCGCCGTTTCCCGTGAAAGTATACCTAGGGGGTGCCGCACATCGTACATCCCGGGCCTTTCACAGGAGTCGGCCAAACTGTGGGAGCGGTACGAGGAATGGTTCAATGAAGATCCCTTCTCTGAACAAACCAAAGAAGCTGGTGAAGTCCTACTGTCGCAAATTAGCGAAAGACGGCGAGAAAAGTGGATGGCTACTGTGACTCACATTGATATGACACATAACAGTAAAAAGGCTTGGTCAACAATTCGCCTACTAACTGGGGAGCCCCCGCCGGCAGCAGCACCGGGTCAGGTCTCAGCTAATCAGATAGCTCACCAACTTCTTGTCAACGGAAAACCTCCAAAATGGCTTAGAAGTCCTAAGGGCAAGCAGTACGTTTCTGCGTCAAGCGACATGCCCATAAGCCAACCGTTTGACCTGAACGACCTAACGAAGGCCATTCAAGCTCTTAAAGAGGGAAAAGCGTCAGGGGTAGACAATGTCTCTGTTGAACAAATAAAACACCTTGGCCCTGCCGCTCTTTCATGGTTGCTTGATTTATTTAATAACTGCCTTGTGCAAGCAAAAATCCCGCGTTTCTGGCGGAAGTCCAAAATTATTGCTCTGCTTAAACCTGGTAAACCTGCAGACGACCCTAAGAGCTATAGGCCTATTTCACTTCTCTGCCACACTTTCAAACTATTTGAACGGATGCTTCTTAATCGTCTTACACATGTCGTTGACGCAGAGTTGATTCCCGATCAAGCCGGGTTTAGACCTGAAAAGTCCTGCTGTAACTAGTCTCTCAGGCTCACGCAGCACATCGAGGACGGGTTTGAGTGTGGCCAGGTAACGGGGGTTGTGTTTGTGGACCTTTCAGAGGCCTATGACACCGTTAACATAAAAAGGTTGCTTCACAAGGTGGGTGGCATAACGGGTGACCAGAACCTCGTACGGATTCTGAGGGAGCTACTGAGCAACCGGCGCTTTCAGGTCCAGCTCCGTTTGGAAAAGAGTAGATGGCGCTCACAAAAAAATGGTCTCCCGCAGGGGAGCGTACTGGCCCCTATGCTATTCAACATTTATACCAACGATCAGCCATCTGCTCCAAATACTACACGATACCTTTACGCCGACGACCTGGCCTTAGCGTCACAATCCACCTCGTTCGAGCAGGTCGAGGAGAACTTGACGCTGGCGCTGCGGGAATTAAGCGAGTACTACAATAACAATGCACTGAGACCTAACCCCAGCAAAACACAGTCATGCGCCTTTCACCTGCGTAACCACCAGGCAAACCGGACCCTCAATATTTCTTGGCGAGGAGAGACTGTTACTCATTGCTCAAAACCCAAATACCTGGGCGTTATTCTGGATAGGTCTCTCACATACAAAGCCAACTGTGAAAACGTAAGGCAAAAAGTAAGTACTCGTAACAATCTCCTGCGGCGACTGACCTCGGCAAAATGGGGAGCATCTGCTGATGTCCTGAGGACAACTGGTCTAACCCTTTGTTACTTGGCTGGCGAATATGCCTCTGTCTGGGGTCGCTCAGCACACGCAAAGAAAGTGGATACAGCACTGAACGAAACCTGCCGGATAATTACGGGCTGTTTAAAGCCGACCCCGGTAAATATGCTATATCCACTGGCCGGAATTGCGCCACCAGAAGTCCGCAGAGCGGTTGCCAGTTCTATTGAGAGAGCCAAAATGGAGCTGGACTCCCGTCATCCTATGAATGGCTACCTGGCCGCCCCCCAGAGACTCAAAAGCCGACGAAGCTTTGCGAAAACTGTATTTCCTTTGTCTGACAACCCACCAAAGGCCAGGATCAGCTTATGGCTGGAGAGGCTTCCTGCTACTGCCCCATTCATCGGGCCTTCTGACAGTTTCCCCCGGGGCCGCGACTTGCCATGGCCTACTTGGAAAGCTCTGAACAGGCTGAGGACCCAGGTTGGCAGATGCAGGGAGAGTCTGTGCAGATGGGGTTACACAGATGGGGACAATGCGTGCGAGTGCGGTGCCTCCCCACAAACTATGGACCACCTCATATCATGCCCCTCGTGTCCGGTAAGCTGTACGCGTGAGGAACTTATGAGAGCCAACGACCATGCCGTTAGGGTGGCGGAGTTTTGGTCGAATAGAATATAGCCATCGACACGATAAGAAGAAGAAGGGGCCAGTCCAACGCCGTTGTCTGTTGTGAGAGGGTCGTGCCCCAGTGGTTAAACACTATTGCCCGGAACCAGATGGTCCCGAGGTGAAATCTGGCCGGAACACACCTACTTTGTGTTCATTATACAATTTGCTCTCCGGTTATGGAAAACACCGATATGCAACCCCGGTTAACGATGGTAGGCTAGCCCCTTATCACGTTGGGTTCAAGTTTTTCCGTTTACCATGACGGCCACAATTTGTGTGCCTCTGACTTACCCATTAGGGATAATGGTCGTGAAGGGATGTTATTTGGGGGCCGTGAAGGGAGGACTAAACGTTACTAACCCAACCCCAATTCCTGCTAAAATTCTTATTTCATTTTCATCAAACTTCACCACTGTTGAAACATGAACGATTATTATTGCCTTTTATCGCAGATTACATCCCAAAACCCCCAACAAAAAGTAGTCACGTACCTTACACCCTGCAATGGGCACAAAACGGTTCATCCTTTATTTCTCGAGCAAAAAGTGGCTCAGCTCTCCGCTAAATTCACTGGGAATTAAACCCGTCGACGACCGGCCAAAAAGTGGCCAGACATGCTGCTACTTGTTAGCTCGTCGATGATAAAAAACAAAAAAGTCGCGTGTTATATTCACCGATACAAAAATGGCGTCCGTAAAGCCAAAAATGTTTACTGTTTGTTTTGGAACGCAATACACGCACGTCCAACAAACGGTAGATTTCTAATAAAATTGGAAATGTTTTTCGTTTTTTTAGCAATTTTACCGTATTTTTTCATATTGACTTAACATTGCTGTAGTCCTAAAGTACACACAACAAGCAACGTATGACGTAAATATCTGTTGCACTGGACTGTTAAGTAAAATTAAGAGTAAACAAAAGCATAGAATATAAACAAATACATACGTATATGAATTACCTCTACCACACATACCAAACATCTATGTCATGTTGTAATTCAATGGTACATATTATCCATGCAAAGAATAGAGAATGTCCTGATGAATGTATTTTGAGAGAAACGACATTTAATGTTTGGAAGTCATGATTGATTTTTATTGAGATCAAACTTTGCAGTAGGTAGGTACGAGTACTTTTTATTCAAAACTAATATTCGGTTTTTATTTTATTCTAGTAAATTTGTTAGCCGCTTCTTTTTTTTGGGTACAGTAGTTTCGGCCGTGTGTTGATTTAATACCTATTATGTCAGTCAGTTCTGTTTTGCCTTTTATAAACAGATGCTGTTGTAATTCTCCAAAATATAATCATAAACGTACTATTGACAAAATTATTTCAATAAAGTAGTACACAGACAAAAACTCTACCAGAAAATATTTACAAATATTTACGAATAAAAAAGTGCATCGGTATGTTTGTTAGCAGTCAAAAGCGATGGAACGACACCAATTCGCGGTGGCCGAAGCGGGAATTGATTCGGCCGTTCGAGTCCGGATTTTAATTAAAATCCGGACGTTTTTGCACGTCCTACTCGGAATTACAGTGATCATAAGGATTATTTAACCAAGTCTACGCTTTACTATATTATTGTTAAATTAATTTGATATTTTCCGGCAATTATTTTAATGAAAAGGAGTAGATAGGTTATGTCAGTACTGATGCGAACTCAAAAATGGTCCACTGCGTTCAATATTTTGTAGAACAATGCCAAAATGTTGATTAAACTCGCTTACATTGTAATTCCATAATTTGCAATAAACTGGAAGGTAATAATTTCATGCAATTCAAAACCACGTAATTGAATAATGTCTATTTGAATACGACACGGTTAACTACTGAAGTCACGAAAGGAATTAATTTAACAAGTATTAGGCTCAAGCGCTCTAACTCGTTTGCGAAATAACATAAGGCGTTTTAGGGTTGGTATTGTCACAGTATAAACCATACAGTAGAACATCTAAATATAAACGTGCCACTCTCGGTTTGAATGCGTGCGTGCGCGTCGCGATATCACGCACACGCGATTTCACCCACACGCTAGCATAAAATAGGGAGGCATAGGGAGGTGGCGCAGTACGGACGGGCTGTGCCGCGTGTCTGTGTGCAGGCTAGGCTAATAACTCGGCGGGTGGCCTTAGATAACCTACTGTATGGTTTATACTGTGGTATTGTCATTCAATATGTAGCATACATTTACGTAATGATGATTAAAAGGGTTTTTAAATTGGCAATGGATAGCAAGCTACTTATGTGTAGTAAACGACAGTGTTTTCAAGGATAGGATGTTCTGACTAGTGTACCGTTTGTGATGTACTGTGTAGTCGTAAGCATATGTATAAGAGCCAAAAAAAAACAGAGACCATCCCCTTTCTTCATAAAAACGAACGCAGCATAGTTTAAGCTAGTCACGTGTTTTGTCACTTGCTCGCAAATGACGACAGCAAAACGAACGAAAAAGCGATACAAAAGTTAACGTGTTGCTGAAGCGCTGTTTAAGTTTATATGAAAAAGGGGTAATAAGACATGACTTACCAAATACCACTTCCATACTCATTAATAATTAACAACAGAACGTGACGATTGGCAACCAACTACACCCGCAAATTGATGATTAAAACAGCTAGTATTTGTTTCGTAAATAAATTACTCTAATATTATTATCACAAATTGTGGTTGACTCCGGAATCGACTGACTGACCGCTGAGCGCGAACGATGAATGAATGATGAACGGCGAATGGTGTAATTTAAATTCGAATCCTATTTCGAAATGCAATATAATTGGATTTGAATTAACGGTTATGTTGAACTGTCTGTTTCGAAATCATTTGTACTAACAAAATGGCCAGAAGAGTATTGACAGTTCGGCGAAAAGCAGTTGTAATGAAAGTCGTATGTCGTTTGGAACATCTTTAAAAGTAAAACAAGTCCTATCGGCTGTTAAAGCGTGATGTTACGTAGTCTAAAAGTCTTCCGTAATGCTTGTCTGTTCAGTTTACAAACAAACAAACAATTACAGTTTCGCCTTTAAAATAATGAGATAATGATATGTTTATTTTTCATGTTTATTAAGTCACCCGGTCTCATAGGATAAATATACCAGAAAGATTCGGCTGGTTTGTTAATGGTCTCGGTAGCACAGTGGTTAGTTATAATAATAATAAATTCATTTATTCAGACAACTTTTTGATCCGTAATTTGTTAATAACAAAGGCCTTATTCTAATGTTAGTAAATGATAAAATAAATTAAGTTGACCTACATACACAATAATTAATTTGAGTAATACATTCCTTCCATGTGTGAGTTTACCAGGGCTGCAATCCAGCGCCTCATCAAGGCGCTATCCCACCTCCCCGCCAAAACCCCTTAAGATACTGTTGGGACTACCGACCATTCTGTTCTTGATGGAAAAGATTTTCTTCCTCATCAGCCCCTGAACATCGTCTATTTGAGCGTCGGCAAACATACCAGACGCACTGCAGAATCTCGGTAGTCCCAGCAGCACCCGGAACATATTATTGTCGAGTGTGTTAAATATGAACGCCGGTTAGTTGCAGAATGAAATTATTTAATATGACAATCCACTGACACTGACAGCCATGACATTAAACATCATCACAATTATTATACAAGATACGCCGAGCGTTTTTAGTGCAGTCGCCAAATGCCAAAATGCCCAAAATGTCTTTTTCTGGTTTTCAGAGCTTGAGTTAAAGATATTTGACTATTTTCATTCAATCTTGAGGTAACACAACAATTAGAAGGAAAAAATACGTTAAAACAGATTAATATACTGATTTCATTGAGCTCGTGGACGCAATAGGTAAAACATGCCTATGGTCCAAAGCCGTCTAAGTTGAAAGTTGTGAAAGTTAAAGCGCTGTTGCTCTGCTTATTTCGGGTCAGTTTATGAATATTTTGTCGAACGGTTTCAATAGAATCGTAAACAACGAGTCTATTTACTTCGTGACCATGGCACTTGTAACAGTGCAGTATTATTAGAATATTCCAGTCGAAAGCGAGTCTGAATTTTTGCATAGTAAAGAATTAAATAAGAGCACTTAATACTGTACTTATACAGTTTGTTAAATACAAATTTAACTTTACAAAACAGCTTACAACGCTGTCGTAAAACATTTATTCAAACTTGAAAGGCAAAGTTGTGTCATTTCAGTATTAATGCTAACGTAGAAGTCCCATTTAATGAGTGCTCTTGATATTTAAAATCCCGCACTGACGAGCACAATTGTGCATTGACCGGACGACCGACTGAATGAGTGAACGGAACGTAATCGCTAATTGAACAATTTTATTTAATGTTTGCAGCGTTGTTGTATGAAGTTCAAATAGTTAAAGTGGACTACTACATTTTACAATTGGACTACAAATTTTAAGTATAGTGTCCATTAATGTTAAATGATTAAAATCATTTGAACTTAGTTGTAACTGTAATAAGTTGATAAAGCTTGCAATACTTATTTGCAATACAAGTTAAAAGCCGTAAATAGTTGCAATTTCATGCATGTAATCAGTGATAAATGGAAAACCATCGCATTTTGATTACAATTACTCGTTAACATAATCACCGGAAGGTGAATAAAAAAAAAAAAATATATTTTATCCATTCGCACTGGATACTTTACAATTACTCAACTTTAGTACACGTGTTTACAGCTGCTCCCGTTCTTTTGTATCACTCATTGGAAGTCTGAATGAACCTTTCTAAAAAATGATTTAATACTTTGTTTCAAACAAACTAGTACAATCATGTGAAACTTATTGCAAAAATAAAAAATAGCTTTCAAAGTGAATTCACAACATAAAACTTATCAGCTATAAAGATGAGGAATCCGAGCAATTCAGCGTTGTAGAAATACTCAGTTATTGTTCAACAGAAGAAAAACAATCCAGGAAAATCTCACGAACGCACAAACCCTACATTCCGCTCGGCATTTAAAATTCCTCTCTGACGGCCGACTCAATTGTGCGCTGACCGGACGACCGGGAAAATAACCGAACGAATGAATGAACGAAACGTTAATCGCTAATTGGAACACGACGGGTTAATTCCGAATGTTAAATTTTGACATATCTAGCCGCTTTAAATGCAATCAGGGAAGTAAAATAATGGACGTTTGATGCGTTGATTTAATTAGGTCATTACTGGTTTGCTCTTGATGTTGTTTAAAAACCTATAGTTACTACAGCTGAACAGATATTCCTATAAAAAATATATAATTCAAAGTATATTATTTATTTGTTTAAGCCATTTTTTCATAATAAACAACAGATATGAAAAATCATGGCCAAAAATTATCAGGTCATGAGGGAGATATTGTCGGGTCCGAATCAATAAAATAAACTCGCCAACCAATGACGTCGGCAATTTTGATTCAACAAAATTCAGGAGGTTTTAGTACTGACACATAAAAAAATAAATATAACAACACATTTTCAACACCTTCAATTACAGCAGTCCTGACATGTTCAAATAAACCTCGGTTCCACTGTTGACTTTAGTTTGAGCTATTTATCTTCTTGCAATTTAGCCTTGCTTGGAGAGAGACTAGTTAGCCAGGTTTCAAATTATGATATTAAATTCCGGGAAAGTGTCCTAGCCTCGCGCAGTTGGGAAGAAAAGGGTTCTGAAGATGCCCTTTATTCTTTTATTTGTCGCCATTTTGGAATCCTACCCCCGTTCAAGTCTTAGGGCACAGAGGGCAATTCTAGAGGTGACCCAGATCCACAGTGTGAAAGTCCACGTCACAGTCAAACGCGTCTTTTGCTTCATCTCTCTGATGAAGAGATGAGGTTATTGCTTAACATATCTATCAGTGCTATGAAGCCGCCCTAGAACCTGCAACTGCATTTATCGACGTGCTTCCCAAAGCACAGAAATGGCCGTAAAAAACATCACTGATTTTCGGTCGGGTTGGTCGCTCATCCTTTTCCCGACTCGACGTTTGTTCCTTTATCATCTATACTTATAACAAATCTGTAGAGAGGCCAATACTGTACATGAAATATCTTTAAAAAATAACTATCAAGGGGTGATCCCTACTGATGCCAAAAATGCAATCAGTAAAATTGTTGTCTGTCTGACTGTATATAAGAAACAAAAACTACTCGACAGATTTTAACGAAATTTGACACGATTATTTTTCATACTCTCAAGCAAGTTATAGGTAGTATAATTTTCATTACGCTACTGTCAATAGGAGCTTGCAGAGCAGTGAAGGTAAATATTGAGAAACGGGAGAAGTTTGATTTGTCAACAACTGGTTATCAATTATTGTAGACAGTCAACCTGAGAAGATAGAAACTTTCAAACAATCATGTCCTACTAATATTATAAATGCGAAAGTATGTATGTATGTGCCGTGTTGCTCTTTCACGTAAAAACTACTGGATGGATTTTAATGAAACTTTACAATTATACAGTTTATGCATCGGATTAAGACAATAGGCTACAATTTATAAAATACGCGGTCGAAGTCGGGGGCGGCTGCTAGTTGTAAAATAAGATCGTTGCCAATTCATTGTCACAACTGACTCACAAACACGGGTGTCATTGCATCAGATCTATTGAATTCATTTGATTACTACATAATCTGAAGACCTGATATTCCCTGCAAGCAAGATAATAGTTCACTAGAACTGAATTTACCACGAAAGGTAGTTCAATCCTGTGATATAACTTTGTAGGACAGAATTTACTCTTAGTCTTCGCAAATTAGTTTAGTTCTTGGACAGCGGAAAAACAAACAGTGCTGCGTTCGTGGTAATTATATTAGAGCACTAACGCTCCCTCGCTGGGTAGCTCAGTGAGGCGGGTAGCTCACTGAGGCGAGGGTTCGCTTATAATCTGCTCTTAGGATTGGATGTGATATTAAATTTAGGGATATAATGCGCTAAGATGTGATGCGGCTATTTCAATGTAGACTGTATGAGGAGGTTCCCGTAGCGCCGTTGTTGACAGTGAATTGCTGTTGTAAAGCAACACACGCCGGGTTGGAAATTGGATAGATGACATTCAGGACTGAAAATTAGTGATGTATTTTTCGGGCATATCTGTGCTTCGGAAGGCACGCTAAGCAGTTGGTCCGGGTTGACGTCGCTAGATTTCAGTCGTTAAGCCTAGTCATTCATGTCTAGTCTAGTCAGTCAGTCATGGCTTAGGGTGGCTTGATAACATCATCAAGGTTTTTCACTGACCTTACAACCTTCTAACAACTCACTAAGCCCGCTTGTATGGCTCGTAGTTACCTCATAGTTGAGGTGAGGCCTGTGTCCAATAGTAGGACGTATATAGGCTGTTTATGTATGTATGTTTAAATTCTGTTTGAAGGAGTTATTAGTGTTTTCTTACTGAGTCCTGCATGCGATTAAAACGTCACACGTGTTGACGAATCTAAACAGAGGAAAGCGCTTGTAAATATAAGATTTGAGAGTCGGCAACATTAATGAGAGTGTAAAACAAAATTATTTTATATATAAATAATTTTAAAAAATTTTTTATTCGTTTATAAAATAATTTTATTAGTGTTTTTTTATTTTTTTGTTCCGGTGCACTGTTTTCATTATTCACAATTTATTAACATAATTATTGTATTGTTTTATTATGTTGACTTGCTGGTGTATTGGTAGTAATCACTGTAAACTTGCATGTAAATTGAAATAAATAAATAAAATAAAGAGATAAAACGCCTCATACGACCAAGTCGTGATGGGCTTGTAGGTACTAATATCCTACCTAGCTATTAATAGCAACTTTTAGTTAACCTTCGAGGCCTATGTCTAGCATGGACGTTGTTAAAATGATCTGTTAAATAAAGATTATTCTGAAGGCTAGAACAACATTTAACACAAATTGGTCCAATGTCTCCTTGATATTTTTTTAAGAAATGATCCCTTAGTAACTACCGTTTTACGACTAAAACGGCACAAGGCTTAGTTTTGTTTTAACATAAAAAGTTTTAATAGCTCTCCTGTTTTTTCAAGATTTTATTGCGTAGAAGGCCTTTCTTATTAAACTATAAAAAGTAGGACAAGGCCACGCTACCCAAATTTAAATAATTATTACTTATGTCATTTGTTCTCTTTAAACCCCCTCCCTTGCCTCCATTACCAGTCGTGCTCGTGGCTAAGTTGTGGCAATAGATCAGTAACAGTGTAACCCCCTTATTCATAAAAACGAACGCAACGTTAAAGCATAGTTTAAGCAATTGACGTGTTATGTCACTCACTCGCAAATAGGGTCAGCAACCAGAATGAAAGAGACAAAGCGATACAAAAGTAAACTGGTTGTTGAAGCGCTGTTCAAGTTTTATTGAATAAGGGGCCACAGCTACGCATGCCAGGTTAGGAATGAGGTGGATGACCCAAATTTTGACTTAGACCCAAATTTTGTGATGTATTTTCCGGCGATCACCATTTAGCAGTCTGTTATAAACCGTTTAGCAGTAGGTTTGTTAAACCTACTTGAAGGCCTTGGATGTGGCTTGATACTGGCTGAGGTTTATACCAATCCTTGCACTCCAACAATGTGAGTGTTCAAGTATGGCTCGCGCCACTTTAAAGTTGGGGTGAGGCATAATTAAGTGGGACGTATCATTACACGTCCTCTTGACTTATATGTTGTTCGTTGGGTTTTTGAATATAAACGCAAATGCAATTCAAAGTGCACAAAGACAAATTGGTCACGAGTGTAGCTTTGAGCTTCTCCAGGGCAGTCGTCCGCCAAGTTGGCTGACTCTGGTGACAAAATGAAGCTTAGTGTTATTTTAGCTTAAAAGAAAAACAAAAACAATCGTAATGTTAATAGGTTTCATGCATCTGTACTGTAAATTATGCTAAGAATACCAAAAAATCAACAAACATTTGTCCATACTTACTCCTTTTAAGGGTTCCGTACCTCAAAAGGAAAAAACGGAACCCTTATAGGATCACTTTGTTGTCCGTCTGTCCGTCCGTCCGTCCGTCTGTCAAGACCCTTTTTCTCAGAAACGCGTTTAGGTATGAAGCTGAAATTTATATCAATTACTCAGGTCTACTGTCCCTTGAAGCTGTGAAAAAATCAAACTTCTAAGCCAACGCAATCAAAAGATACAGCCGTTTATGCCGCAAATTTTCGACACTTGCAAGGGAATCAAAACCTACAGGGTGCTTCCCGTGAACTCAGAATCTTGAAATTTGGTACGAAGCAACGTCTTATAGCATAGATAAAGGAAAAATTACGAAAACCATGAATTTTTAGTTACATCACATAATATAAATTTTTTAATAATATTAAACTTACTACCCATTTCCACATAAACGCGTAGAGGTATTAAATTGAAATTCATATCAAATACTCAGGTCTATACTACCTTTAAGCTGTAACAAAATCAAACTTCTATGTCAACGCAATCAAAAGAAACAGCAATTTAAGCTGCATATTTTGAAACTCGCAAGTACTCGCAAGGGAATCAAAACCTAAAGGGTACTTCCAGTCGACCTAGAATCTTGAAATTTGGCATGAAGCAACGTTTTATAGCACACATAAAGGAAAAATTCCGAAAACCTTAAATTTTTACGTTTGTACGGAACCCTCGGTGCGCGAGTCCGACTCGCACTTGGCCGGTTTTTATAGCCCAAAATGTATGTTACTCATTTATTGGTTGCACAGGACATTGCACAGGAGAAATGTAAAAATCGCGGATCTAATACCAAGCATTCTTTGCCAGTACACTGAATGGTTAATCAGAATCTTACTTTGTGCCCTGTTGGTGTGGTTATAATTTAACAATATTGCTTTTCAGTCTCTCTCAAGGGCCGAATCTGCGTACGCGGACGCCCGCGTGGGCTCATACAGATTTGGCCCTAAGCCCCCACTTCGTTATGCGTCTTAAAAGTCAGAATGCCAACTATATTTTTACTCCCAGTGGCCCTCAAATGCCAACCTTACCTTTTATGCAGTCGCACTAACACTCCGCTGTAAAAATAGGCAACTAATTCTGCAGTCCACATCCATATAAACTAAACTGCATTAGCTAAGCGAGTTTGTTATTTTTGCTAAACTAACAGCGCGGAAAGTGAAGCACTTATTTAGTCTATTTTTGTTTAGAAACGGCTTCGCTTGTGTTGTGCTTTTACCTGACTTTAAGATTGAATTTTGCTTGAACACTAGTGTTCGGGCTCTGCGGTATAAGGTGGAGAGAGGGCATACATTAAATAATTAGTATTGTCTTTATTATTGATGGAGTGGTTAGCAGAATCAATTATATTATAAACATGTGGTGCTAGAGCTGAAACTGGATGCAAATGTTGCGAGTTTGAGTCTTGTTTGATAATTATTTATATCTAGAAGATCGGTTTTGGTACTTCGCTTTTAAATAACATAAATATACACAGATATCATATATTTAAAGTAGTGCGTTGTTGAATTTGTCAGGACATTCTTAAACCATCAGAACTCCACATCAATATCTGAAATATTGATGTAGAGTTTCGATGGTTTAATGATTTTCGTTTTATTTTCGTAATTATTTTATTATCGTGATAACCACAGCTGCTGGTTCACACGAGTTTTTGCACCGAATGCTTATCACTGTTCAGCACATCCTTGATATCATAAGATATAATAATATATTTTTTGACACCGCTACTGGTGTAACATAGAAGTTGTT
Source organism: Udea ferrugalis (assembly GCA_950022985.1). Classification (NCBI taxonomy): domain Eukaryota; kingdom Metazoa; phylum Arthropoda; class Insecta; order Lepidoptera; family Crambidae; genus Udea; species Udea ferrugalis. The sequence continues at coordinate 15,946,192 of OX465531.1, read as the reverse complement.
ATAGTTTTACTGAGAAAACCCGTGAAGAAAACCAACAAATTCTGCTTTTTGTAAAGTTTTTTAGATTTAGCAATTCTACACTATGCAAGCTTTTGGTTAAAAAGCTCTACATATTGTACTGTATGTAATTTTGTCATTTTGAACTCTAACACTTGGCTTTTTAAAGAATCGTAAATTAAATGAAATTGCAACTTGATAAAATTAAAAAATCTTTCACTAATAAATTCCCAGTTCATGTGCAATTCGTTTTGCACAAATAAACCGTTTTTATTTGTAATGCCCAATTCATACGAATTTATATTTGCCTTGTTTATAAAAACATCCGAAGGTTTCTCTGAATTTTTATGTTATTTTTAATTAGTTTACAAGAGCATGCGCTCCAAAATCGAAAATTATTAAGAACTGCAAACTTCACCGACTTAATAAGCTGCTAAGAAAATATAACCGCAAACTGTACCTAGCAGCACGGTCTAATAACTCCATCTCTGCTTAATTATCAAAGACTTCTAAAATTTTCCCAACGGTTTTACCCAAAACCTTTGTAGAAAATAAACCCTACTAAGAGCCGTGAGAACATTAAAAGCGGTCGGTGTATAAATTGTTCTATTCTGTTAGCTGCTGCGTTAAAACGTCCTGTGCTGAATATTCAGTAAAAACAGTATAAATAACAGTGTTTCATGAGGGACGGGGCGGAATTGAAGTCGTTTGAATCGTTTTATGGCAGTGGCCAAGCGCGTTGTGGCGTGGACTCAATGATTCAGATCGGAGCCTCGACTCAATCCTGCCTGGAACATCTACAGTTCTATTTTGTGTGTTGTTAAGAATTACTAGCGGCTGCTTGCGACTTCGTTCGCGTTGACTATGGTTACTTTTTTCATAAACATATCTTTATAAATTGTAGCCTATAACCTATTCAGATGCATAAGCTATGGATGAAAGAGCAACACGGCACTTCCATTCACACATACAAACTTTCGCATTTATGATACCTATTAGTAGAATTAGTTCTTTGTTATCAATAACTTGATTCCCTGATAAACTTGAATGGTAAAAAATGTTACTAATTTATTTATTTATTCTTTATTGCACAACAATAAATTGGTACAAATAGCGGACCTTATGTTAACTTATCAACTTTTTCTATTCATAAACATTGTTGACGCAGGTTTACCTTATATTAAAATCTATTCCTGTTTACTTGAGCACGAAATGTGCTACAAATTGAATGTTTCTCCTAACAGTTTCTTTTTTCAGAAAAAGTATTTTTTTACAGCGTGTTCTGCTGTGTCTGTACAATAGCAACCGTAATAAATGTATTATTGTGTGTTTTTCTATTCCGAAGTTCAGAACTGTTGAAGATTCTGAATATTTGAAATGGCATGGAAGATGCAGGTTTTGAATTTATCCGGTGTGTTTTTTATTTGTTTGAAAAAGCGCCAATTTTGAGTTTCTACCTGAAACTGAAATATAAGGAACGATTGGAGTTCAGAACTTATTACAGCTAATGCAACTGATCTGAGCGCTACCGACGCCGGTTCCGACATTTCTAAGCGACAGCGCGTCCCGAATAGTGTTGCGATTTTATCGAAAATAGCTCAACTGTCGATAGTGTTGCTGGTATTAAAAGTGAGACTGTTTATGGTGCTATAAGCTATTAGTCATATCGATAATTTCCAGGAAGTTTTATTGAAATAGTAAAATGACTAACCATTGTGATTCCAAGCTGCCTTAAGATTCTCCGCCTAGGTCTGTTTGTGCTTTCCGAGGCACGGAAATGCTCAAGATATACCATAACCAAATCTCGGTTGGATTGATCTCCTATCCTATTTCCGATCTAGTCGGTGTTGCTTCAGAATCTGACAGGAAATTTTTTCACTGACCTTTCACCCCTTCAACAATGTCCACTGGGCCTGCTTGTTGCTGTACCGCTCGTACCACCTCTTATGTGGATTTGCAGTTAATCTGTCGATGATTCGGCAACCCTAGTCCCGACTCAAAGTTTCTAGAGCCACGTTATTTTCTTGACTTATACCCTTACTTGGCGCGAAAACAATGAAGTATTGGAGCGGAGTTTTCTATCAAGACTCGTTATTTTGTGATGTCTTCGGAAGAGAAATAGTTCTGGATCGTTGGGTTAGCGATGTATACGTCAAATACGGGTCAACTATTGAGCTCTTACTTTAAAGCACTTACTTAAAGCACTGTAAGTTAAGGCAAATATAATAATATAGTTGTGAACTTTACAGGAACTGTGAAAAAACCTGTTAAATTCTCAATATTTATTTTATTCCCCTTCAACTCAAACTACTGATTACTGTACCTGTAGGTATAGCTTGCTAGCTTTCCAGTAATAAGATCCTTCCCGGAAACAGCGATAAACCTCTGGCTACGTTGGATTCGAATTAGCTCGGCAAAATATGGGTATCTTAACGTACCGGTCACCATGGCGATACCAATCAGTACTAGATTAGCACTAGCCCATTTGGGATATAATCATAGTGTAAAATAATACAATAGCAACAAAGTTCGCAAAAAAATATCACATGCTTAAAAAACACATAAACATTTTCAGAGATTTTGGTTACTTTATATCCAAGTCAAAGATATAAATACACCTCCGCGTAAAACGTGACATACAATTTGAAAATTTAACAAGCAACAACGACAAAACCCTTGAAGGCGTTAAAAGCGTTTATTGAATTTTAATAAGTCCCAAATCCGCCCTAAATATATCATACGCGGAGACAAATCCTTAATTTGTTTGTTGTTACGGCGTTGTTCCATTTTTGTTTAATTTATCCTATATCTTTAGACATGAAGCTACAGAAGGGCCATTTGTCGTTCACTTGGTGATTTTAATCGGGAAATAATAATATCAGTCCAAACAAAGTTAGCAAACTTATCAGACACTAGCGGCCGCCCGCGACGTCGTCCGCGTGGACTTAAGTTGAAAAACAACAAGTAATATTTCTTTATAAATTGTAGCCCATGTGCGATTCAGATGTATAAGCTACGTTATTGTAAAGTTTCATTAAAATCCATTCAGCAGTTTTTACGTGAAAGAGCAACACGGCACATCCACAACACATACAAACTTTCGCCTTCATATTATTAGTAGGATAGATGAAGCCAATCGACTAAGATAAAAAAGAAATATGTTACAATAGCTTTTTAAACTTTCTTGTTCTTGTTGCGTTTTTCACAAATTGAACACTAATTTACCAGGTCTTCTCCAACATTATTGTAACGGTTAAAACTTATTATTTCACACATTCGTCATTTGTTACGTTTTCCGATATTCCCACAATCGGGCGCGTTCATCGCACCGAACGGCGCACGTGTGTGACAAAAGATTGGCGTTTTATAGTTTTCGCATTGTTAACAAATCCGCCACTGTCCTTAGGTACAAATTTTAAAAAATGTGGGCTTATGTGACACGCACGCTGTAATCGTGATTTCCTTTTCTCTCACTCACCAAAACGTTGGACATAAACTAGTAAAAGAATAAGTTTTTACTGTTAAAACGTTATACCTACGATGTTAAGTAAAAAGTATCGGATTTGCAAACTATACTTTTACAAGATACTGTCGGTAAACAGTGTTTAAATAATGTTTTAATATCTATAAACACGGTTAAATAACGATTTACCTAAATTGAAATTAAAAAAACATATTTTTTTGTTTGTGTAACAAAGTTTTTACAAAATAGCTGTAATTCCCCTGAAATGTTTAGTGGAATTTTTCATTATTATTTTATCATGAATCCCTCTGAAATTTGGAATGAAAAATAAGGCAGCATTTTCAAACAAACCACACAACATAAAAAACATAAATCCATACTAATATGTTAAGCTGAAAAGTTTACTTGGTTGAATGTGCCATTCCCACGAAATACTCGCACCAGTAAAATACATTCTATCTGTACAAAACCCCTTTCACATTTCCTCCTCAAAACACTCCCTGAAAATTGTCACAGTTATCTTTGTTCACCCATTCCTCCTGGTGCGTCTGTACCTCCCTATTCACAACCAGTCTTGTTAAGCAGGAAGTTTCATTTGGGTCAGCTGTAATTACCCTCGACGTAACAGAGGACGGTCGGCGAGATTTTTTCTTCTGATGAAATAGTCCGTCTGGAATATTAGACGAGTATTCTTGATTAAGGCTTTAGTTTGATGGGTTTTTTGATTATTTTGTAGTTGTTATAATAAACGCATTGGTTTCTGGAAAATGGCCTAGCTTGATCTCATGCCTCAAGATTAAAATGATAACTAAGTTAATATCTTTATTTTTTATGTTATTTTTCGAAACTAGAAAACGAAGAATTTCATTTTTTCTCGGTTATTTTGCATTGTCAACGCTGTATTTTTTTAAGGACTCTGAACATCTTACATTAATTCAAGTCCTGCCTAAAACCCAGACCGACTGTTTCTGCAGGTATTTTCTACATTTAACATACAATATTGACAAAAACAACAACCTGATTAATGCAATAGAATTAGTAATTAAACGAACTTACCTTAAGTGAAGTTCTATTATAATTGTACGAGCTGCACAGTCTCGAAATGATATAATAGACTAATGTAGTATTCGCATCCTGCAGCCTCAAACCACGATGTCCAGAGCCATAAATCAGATTCTGAACTAAAAAAGTACACAATTCCGACCAATCAGCGTCCGCTCTCGTACCTGTCATTAAGTTCAGAGTAATTAGCCTGCTTTTTTTTTTTTTTTTTTTTTTTTTTTAATATAATAATTTAATTTCACGAATATTATAATGAAATGGGTCATGTCAAGAGAACATGGGTGGGCAGGGTTAATATATCATTTCGAGACTGTGCAGCTCGTACAATTATAATAGAACTTCACTTAAGGTAAGTTCGTTTAATTACTAATTGTACTTCGCTGCACAGTCTCTTCATGATATAATAGACTAATGTAGATGTTTAGAGCTTTCGTGAAATAAATCAGACAAATATTCAATCAAACTTATTTATGTAACATTAATAACATTTAAGAATGTAATTATTACAATTACCATTAACATATTTTACTAATTTAAGTAAAATAATAATCAATAATTAACGAGCTAACCAAAGGTTAATCACCCTTGCATGCAAGTAATGATAATAAACTCACAGTATAATCATTAATCATTCATTAAGATAATTTAAGATAGTTTGATGGTTATAGTATACCATAATATGCATAATAATGAAAAGATAAATCAGATTATAGAAAGATTGACCCAGCGAAATCAGATAATTCAATCACTTCTCTATTATAAAATCTAGCAAAAGTCTTTGACGATTCACTCCAGCCGGCAGTTTTACGTATCACATCAATGTTTACACCTGAACGTTTTGCAGCTGAAGTGGATGCATGTCTAGTGCTGTGAGCCGTGAATATGGAAGTATCTATTCCACTTTCTGATAAAGTATTTTTTATCCATCTACTTATTGTCTGTGATGTAACTTCCTTATGTGGTTTTTTAAAAGAAATAAACAGATTTTCACAATTCCTACGTTTCATCTTTGTTATATTTATATATGTCACTAGGGCACTTGCAGGGCACACTTGGGGTCTTTCCTGGTAAAAAGGTAATTTAAGAATTGGTTAGTAGCTACCAGCTCTAGAGGTTTTAATTAAATCTGGTATTTTAATCAAAATCTTTTCATCAAATTTATAAATATTTTTGATCTTTATTAATGATAAGGTTTGTACTCTATGTGCTGTTGCAATAGCTAATAAAGTTACTAATTTCTTGGTTAAGTTTTCTAGAGTTAAAGTTTCGTTGGGATACCAAGTAGATAAATAATTAAGAACAATCTGTGGATCCCAAGTTGTGTCATATTTTGGATGAGGTGGATTAAGCCGAAATGCACCTTTCATGAACCTTATAATTCTGTCATCTTTTGATATTTTTGGGCCCAATAGAAGTGCTAGAGCAGACTTTCCACAATTGATACTTCCATATGACGATCCTTGTTCAACTAATTTTGATAGAAATGTAAGTACTTGAGGAACAGATGCCTCTAAGAAATTAATATTAAATGTTATACAAAACTGAAACCATTGTTTCAAGTACACATCATATTGCTTAGCGGTATTGTCCGACAGCGACATCAGCATTATGTCGGCAGCAGATCGTGAGACTCTCCTTCGTGATAACGCTTCCCTGACAGCACCGCGACAACCAGGATAAGACGGTCTTGAAACAATTGGTTGCTGGAATATGTTTTAAATAAATCAGTACTGGGTCCTAAATATAGATATTCCGAACAAACTAGCCTTTTATAAACCGGGTACCATGGTTGTGCATGCCATTTTGGTACCACAACTATACCTTCTGATTGTTCAGAAATAATCTTTTGCAACATTTTAGAAATCAATGAAAAAGGAGGAAATGCATAGAAAAAATATTGGGACCAAGAAAATGTGAAAGCATCTATTTTATAAGCATCTGAATCACCTTTCCAAGATGCATACAGTTGACATTTAGCATTTGCTCGACTAGCAAATAAATCAATTTCTGGAGAACCAAAGGTATTTTTAATCTGTCTAAAATAATTATCATTAAGTTCACATTCAATTTCAGAATGCATTCTTCTAGATTCCTGATCAGCAATAACATTATTTTCTGATCTTATGTAGGAAGCAAATAAATGAATTCGTTTGTTTTCACACCATTTCCAGATTTGTTTTGCGATATAATTTAAGTGTACATATTATAAGCCTCCCATGCGGTTAATATAAGAAACAGCTGTAGTGTTATCAATACGAATGAGTATTTCACAATCAGATACATCATGACAAAAGGTCTTAAGGGCTAAATAAGCAGCTGTTAATTCAAGGAAATTGATATGATGTTGTCTTTCTATATCGTTCCATAACCCTGAAGCTGTTTCATTTCCACAAGAGGCCCCCCATCCTGTCAACGATGAGTCTGAAAAAATTTCTTTTTGGAACTGATTGGTTTTTATTTTATTTCTTGGTTTTTCTATATTTTTTGACCACCATAATAAATCCTGTTTAACACTATTAGGTATTGGCATGGTACATTCATAATTATCATGATTTTTCTGAAGATGTATAAACTTTTGCCTCTCTAGTTCTTTTGTGTACATAAAACCATATGCCACTCCCGGACAGGCAGAAACTAGAAATCCTGTCAGTTGTGCAAAAGATCTTATTTTACAAGACTGCATTTTTAAAAAATTTTGAATTTCTAGTTTAATCTTTTTTATCTTTTCATTTGGAAGTGATAATTCAAAATTTTCAGAGTCAAGAATAAATCCTAAAAACTTTACTGATTTATTTGGACTCAGACAGCTCTTTTTATAATTTATGTTAAAACCAAGTCTGGTCATAACTGAAATTACACATTCAACACTTTTTTGACACTCAATATAAGAGCGCTCAGTAATCAGAATATCATCAAGATAAATAGTCATTACATGCCCCTGAGATCTTAAATATTGAACTACTGGTTTCATAAGTTTAGTGAAAACATAGGGAGCTGTATTTAAGCCAAAAGGTAATACTTGAAATTCATATACATTTGACTTCCACATGAAACGAAGATACTTTCTATGGTCTACATGAATTGGTAAACAAAAGTAAGCATCTTGTATATCTATTGTGGCCATATAACAATCATGTGTCATCAACTTAATTGCTGTCCTAATGTCCTCTAATTTAAAATGTTCTGTGGCTATAAATTTATTTAAGTTTTTTAAATTCAAAATAAATCTGTTCTCGCCATTAGGTTTTGGAACAGTGAATATTTTTGACATATATTGCCCTTTACATGGTTTACAATTAATAATAGCACCTTTGGATAAAAGTTTTCCTATACATGTATCAATTTTCATAGTTTCTATAGTAGAAAAACTATCATTTTTTGGAATAGATGTGGGTGACTGAACTGGTACACAGCTAAAAGGGATCACATAGCCAGAGATCCAGGAGAGGACTCTTGGATCCCTAGTAATTTTTGCCCACTCCAATATATAATGTTGCACTTGGCCACAAAAACTAACCTCAGCATTCACCGGTGACGACGATATTGATTCTGCTGCTGTTGCTGACGGCTGCGAAAACTGCTCTGCTGTGTGTAATTGGCTTGAGTGTTTTTTGCTTTGTTCAAAGGTTGCCTGGCACTCCTTTGGTTGATGTGAGTCTTTTGGTTTTTTGTTTTGAAGAAATTGTTTGTCGGGCCTTTGGAGTTTAAATTGCTGTTTAATAAGTTGTTCGCTTTGTTTTTATTTTGAAAAGGATGGCCCTTTAAGTCTTGTGCTGATCTATTAATAGCCTTGCAAGCTCTAAGCTTGTCAGCAAAATCAGCTCCAAAAAGCCACTCATCAATGTTAGTGTCTTTTACTCCTTCATAAGTGTTTCTTTCGAATCCAGTTCGTATGAATGTTTTCCGAGTCTGCGACTCTGTATGCTGATAATCACAAAGTATACGTGCAGCGTCACTGATGAGAACAATGTTTTCTTTACCAATGTCTTTTTGTTTGCATAGGTTATTTAATGTCAGGCCTAGAGCTGAAATGGCACAGGCAATCGAGTTTTGTTTAATTTCGATTGCATTATCTCTTTTGAGCACCGCTTCCCCTGCTGCTGCTCGTGCTTCAGGATTTAGCTTAGGAGGTATAACCATTTTACAATTGATGGGAGCTGGGTATTTTTTAATTAAATTAGTTCTTTCTTCTTTTTCTAAGCCATTTTTTAATATGGCCTCCCATCTTATGGCTATACTTGGTAGCAACTCCGAGCCATATGTTTTTTCTTCGGGATAGTCACCCAGCAAGGTCAAAATCTCTTCATCCACATCTTCATTTGTAACTGAAAATGTTCCAATAATATGTAATAATCACATATTATGCAACCTTTTAATTTTTAAGTACAGTGTCAATAACTTTACGGTGTGACAAGGAAAACCAGGAACTTGTCCTAATGGCAGAAAACGCCTTCGTGTCAAGTTGTTGGGGACTACCCTTAAAAGTAGAACGCCAAACAATTGTTGCAAAGGATTAGCCCTTAAAAACTAACCGCAATGCTTAAAGGGAATCACCCTGTTACTAGGACGCCAACTAGTTTTTGCAAGGGTTTAGCCCCGCAAGCTAACCGCAATGCACAGTCAATGTAAACAAACATTGAAGAAAAAAAACAAAAAACATGGCGTCCTATAATATAGGTAGGTACCTGGATTTTCTTCGGTTAAATCAATCTCCTCAATATTTCCTTTTTCTTCGGTATCACGGCTCTCAGGCGGAGTACCTTCTGTGGTGTCTTGCGGGCGTAATAACGACCGGGATCGTGATCTACTCCTCGAGCGAGACTTGGTTCGTCGCCGTGCCGCGGCCGGTGAGTCCGATGATGTCGGTGAAAACGATCGTCGCGCTGATGTTGACGGAGAATGGTCTTTTAGTTGTTCTTCCAGTTTTTTTAGTTTCTTTTTTAACTTCTTCAGTGAATTTTTGTGGTCTTTACCCATTTTCATGTTAAAGATAACGAATTGAATAAATTTGCGTGGTTACTTTCGGCCGCACGAAAACGAGAATGACAGGTACGAGAGCGGACGCTGATTGGTCGGAATTGTGTACTTTTTTAGTTCAGAATCTGATTTATGGCTCTGGACATCGTGGTTTGAGGCTGCAGGATGCGAATACTACATTAGTCTATTATATCATGAAGAGACTGTGCAGCGAAGTACAATTTACACGAGGTCAAACTTAAAATAAATCTTAATATCAGCGCCATAAAATACTCTAAATGATAGTTGGCGGTAGAATATAATTTCCAAAATAGGGTTTCTAAAACGGATATGTTAATAACCAATTTATGACCAACAAAAATTGGACCTGAATTCCAAAATTCGTCCTCGCTTTGTGACTGAATTTCCATTCAAAGAATGTGTAATAAACTTACTATAATTTGTATTCTACAATAAGGTTTCGTGTTCAATAAACTAAGAAACATTCTCCATTGCAGGTAAGCGGCGATCCAGCTCATTCGTCATACTTGCGAACAGGTGCTGCCTTCTTAAATTGGTTTGTTTACTTATATTTTTGCTAAAATGGCGTGTATTTTCCGTCTTTTCTTCGTGGAAGCATTTTCTTTTGCCCTTCTTGATTTACGAAATAGCATCGCGTGGTGAGTTAAAAGGGTTTTTGAATGTTGTGCGTTGAAATGTTGATGGTGATTCCACTATCAGGAAAAAGATCAGACTTCAAATTCTTGAATAGAATCAAACTATGTGAAACTCGAAATAAATTACAGAACGATCGAATGTCAAAGTGTAAAGAGCTCTACAAGAAACACTTCAAAAAATTCAAACTAATGAAGGCTAATGGTATATTTCATACAAAATAATTTGCAGATGCGCGCGATGCGTTTCACCCAGTAAACTGTCCTGCCCTCAGGCATATCCGACAAGCACACTCGTGTGTGCAATCCTACATTAGGGGTGGCATTCCGGCTAACATCACTTCACATCTCCGTGCATTCATTTATTTTGCATGTCACATGGTTTTCCAAGTGTTACTTCAATCATCAGTTAATTTATTAATTATTTAATTTAAAAAATGTTATTTGGCTTAGTTCTTTTCTCTCAAACGACCACATAAAATCGTTGTTGACAAAGAAGTTGAATTTTAAAGTTGACTCACCACAAACGAAGTGAGTTTTGGTGCAAACTGGGATACCATAGCTGTTCTTCACACATACCATAAAGACAATCTATCTCTGAATATGATCTCTCTGATGATGATAAATTATTTATTTCATCTTGGATGAAGACAACGTTTTTTTCACAATCCTATCACTGATCGTTCAAGATTGGTTTCGCGAAAACTTGCTTCGGCTTATTTGCAAATAAATAGGTTATTAAATCCTCTTTATCTCCGTCTCGGCATCCCAAATACATTTGTATCAGCGAATATATTTTGTCGATAAATCTGTACATTTTGCAGACTTTCGGTGACTATTTCTTTAATTGAAATTTAAGGTAAAGTAAAATAATAATTTATTCATGTTAGCTAATACAAGCATTTATACCAAAAAATTTAAACACGTCAAGCCAAAAAATCAAAACATCAAAATTAACAAAGTGACTCTACCATCGGTTCGGAAGTTGCTTCGTTCGGCAGTAAAAAAAATATAAATAAATACCTATTGTCCTAATAGGTATTTATTTAAAGAAAAAAATCCAAAAGTCCATCTCATTCCATCACTGAAACAAATATTTTCATCACATAAAATGATTCGCTATTCGCTATCAGAGTTTTTTTATGCAGAGTCATACATTTTTGTATTTGTAAATAAGTATAGTATGATTAATTTGTATTTTGTCGATATTGAACTTAATTTTTGATTGCGGTGCCCTTAACAGGCCTCATTTTCTGAAACTAAACCTGAAGACCTGTAATGTACATCATGTATGTCTGAGTTTGAAGTTTGATTGCTATGGGCAAGTAACGGACCCTGGTCCTTTTGGTGACCATTAGGATAACTAATTTGATTTTTTGGTCAACCAGGGATCCATCAGTTTTGCCAAGGTTATCTGCTTGTCCATAAAAACATCATCGATGGTTCCATGCCGGTCGCTATAAATCGCCCGATGAAGAACTAAAATTAAATCGATTTCAACCAACATGAATTAAACATGGGCATGCAAGAGGAGGTAGGTAGGTTTTTTAGGTATTATTTAAATCCGTAGTTTGGAAGATGTTAAGAAACACTAATTTTCCAATAGCCAACAAAGATTTTATGCGCTCAAAAATAGCTTGTATGGTAATTACTCGAGTTTAAATACTTTTAATTGCGTAATTAGCGAATCGTCCTTGACAAGGCGTTTAATTTTAAGTGCCTACTCGTACTTTAATTAAACTAGTAATGTCCACAGCTGTTAAATATCTGAACACGAACCTCCCCCCCTTAGCCCTCTGCTGAGGGCCTTCGCAGCTATTAACTGAAACTGGCAAGGACGAATTGTAATTATATTTTTCAGTAATAACTATATTTTTTAGGTATTGGTACAAATTTATTTATTTATTTATTCTTCAGTAAACATACAAACATTGTTAAAGGGGTGTAAGGTTAGTGAGCAACCTTAATGTCAGATGTTATCAAACCGCCCTAAGGCCTCCGACTAGGGTTAACGACTGACATGTAGCGACGTCAGCCGGGACCACCTGCTTAGCGTGCTGAGCTCGCGTTCTGGAGTATGGCTCAATCCACCTCATAGTTGAGGTGAGGCCTGTGCCCAGCAGTGGGACGTATATAGGCCGTTTATGTTAGGTATTGGTACAAATATATAAAAAAAACCTAATTACTTGAACGTAACTAACGATTACTTACATTCTCTTCAGTTAATAATATTATTATAATTTGACAACTTAGAGTAGCGCTAATCTACTTCACACCGTTTCTAATCTCCCACATTAAGTTTCTCCCAATGATATTATAATAAAAAAGAGGTAGATAGGTTGGTACCGATGCGAAGTCGAAAATTGTTCGCTCGCGTACTTACCTGTATAATTTGACAGTCTGAACAAGATAGTATGATTATTCACTAGAGCGTAAACGAGACAGAAACATGCTGCACAGTGTCGTCTCGAACTGTCAACATTGTCAATACTCTGCTCAGGTACACGATCGTTCTGATTTCGGGTGCCACTTTTTTAGCACTAGTAACCTATCTACCTCTTTTTATTAGAATATCATTGGTTCTCCCACTAATGTGGGTAATCGCAAGACGTTCGAGAGATCCGAACGTCGAAATGCACTTTACCCTTTCGCTATGAAAGTGATTTTAAAAAAGTATCTCCATCTATGTGGAGGCTGAGCTTATTTGCTGAGCTGCAAGGAACGCGCTCTTAGCGTTTTCTTGTTCAATATTGTCATTCTGCTAAGAAGTGCAATTTGAAGAAAGTCTGAATATACAGTTGTATGTAATAGCAAAAAAAAAATTGTTATTTATTGTCACACATTCTAACGAAGAAATGATGACCAAAAATGACTTTAATGGAAACCATATCAAGTAAGGATTTCAAAAATCGAATATACACTTTATGTAAGTACCTATGATTTGACTGTGTGTACAAGATATAATTATTTACTAGAGCGTAAAAGAGACAGATACATGTTGCGCAGTGTTGTTTCAAACTGTCCATGCTCTTCTCAGATGGTCGAAATTCCTGATTACGGGTGCCACTTTTTTGACTCAAGTAACTTAGCTATGTCTTTTATTATATCATTGATTTTGCTAATAAGTGCAATTTAAAGAAAGTCTGAATTGACAGTTGTATGGAATGGAAAAAATATGTTTGATTATTTATCATCACACATTCTAACGAAGAAGTGATGGCCAAAATAACTCTAATGGAGGCCATTTGAAGGCAAACAATGGCAACGGGAGACGCCCATTCACAAGGTGAACGGATGAGCTAATGAAGATTGCAGGGGTGTGTGCACATCCAGCCGCTCTGGAAATCCTTGTAGCAGACCTTTATCCAGCAGTGGACGTAATGCAACTCTATGATTCTAACAGAACCTAAAGATTGAAGAAAACAAATGATGATCGCTTTGGCAGGTTTACCAGCTTGCAGGGTAAGCTAAGGGGGTTTTCAATATTTGACGTGCATGGACATTGAAAAAGTCGGCCATTGGCTATTACGTGATACTCATTAATAAAACAATACATGAACGGCCTATCAACGTCCCACTGCTGGGCACAGGCCTCACCCCAACTATGAGGTGGTGCGAGCCGTACTACAACACGCGGGCTCAGTGCAAATTGTTGCAGGGGCGTAAGGTCATCGCCCTGTGGTCTGGGGCGTAAGAATAATAATAAATAAATAATAAATCATTTATTCCTCACCATAAACCATTACAGTTATGCGAATGCAGCCAAGGTCCACCCCGCCTGTCGTACGAGGCGACTGAAGGGTGCCCTTGGGGTCGCTCGGAAAGCACACGACGGAGCTGTGTGCTTCCATTGCACAAGTGACCCCGAGGAGGACGGCAGTGTGGGGTGGCCTCGCATTGCCGTACACGGCGGACGGTATTAAGAAGGGAGGCACCACTTCCCTCGAGGTGAGCCGGACTGCCGGCACAGCGCGCCAGGGTTTCACCGGTAGAGTGGCTCCTCAGGAGAGTTCTCGGAAACCCTGGTCACCCGCAGAAGAAGGCCGCCCCGGTATTTTAGAGGGTACTCCCACCCGCTCTGGGGTGGGTGAGTTCCACACTCCTCCGCTTCCCTCTCCTAAGCAGCGGAAAGTACGTAATTGTATTTCACGGGGTAAAACAAAGGGTTGTAAGGTCAGTGAGAAACCTTAATATTGGATGTTATCAAGCCGCCCCAAGGCCTCCGACTAGGTTTAACGACTGACATCTAGCAACGTCAACCGTCAAGTAAAAAACAGAATTCGTAATGTCTCCGTCTTCCTCTATAATTTGGACCCTCATTGAAAATTTCCCCGCAACTAGTGATTAGGTACCTCCCTCTCACCGCAAGTAACTGTTATTATTAAACAAGGAAACTTACTTAGCCCGATGACTGCCTATACCAGGCGAGATTAAACAAAATTCAACGAACATTCTGGAATGAGCGGTGTTATCTCTTGGGAGAGTTGAGACTCTGCATTTTAACTATAAGAAACCTTAGTGTCTAAGACGAAAGTTAACAATTGCATCGGTGTATTAGTAGTACACAGTCTATTCATAGATGCAGGCAATGATATTATAATAAAGAGATGTAGATAGGTTACTTGTACTAAAAATGTGGCACCCGAAATCAGGACTTTCGACCAGCTGAGCAAATCATTGACAGTTTGAGACAACACTACGCAACATGTATCTGTCTTGTTTATGCTCTAGTCAATAGTCATGCTATCTTGTACACAGGGTCAAATCATAGGTACGTACGTCAGGGGTCAACTTTTGACTTCGCGCCAATACTGACAAAACGTATACATACCTCTTTTAAATATCATTGGATGCAGTGGAGGGGCGCGTCATTTCAGCTTAGGCGATTTCTATGGGACGCCTTAATTAATGCACTACGACGACCTTCACCCAAATGATGGCTGATGGAGATTTATTATTTAAAACTAGATGCAAGTATTCAACCTAAACGATGTTTTAATAATCACGAGAAACAATCAAATCAAGGGAGCTATTAATTTATTCTCCGTAATTTTGCATTCATAATGCAGTTATTTTTAGATACTCGTACTAAAAAATAAGGAATAATCTAATAATTTATTTTTAGTCTTAAAACTTTCATAAATACCTTTGCAAAGCAAAAGTTCTAGATGTCTATAGCCGATGTAAATTATGAACCAATTCAACTTAAAAAATAAATGCGCAATGCCACAAACGGAGAAAAAATTTGAAATCAGTCAGATCACCAGGGCTGCCGCAGCTATTTAAAGCTGTGGCCTCACAAGCTGAACCAGAGACTTAGTTGGCCTACTTCACTTTCTTTTTTACTTTTTTTCTTGTTACTTCAACTTATTTTTCACTTTATTTTGTTGTTTTTTGTCATCTTTTTTTTGTTTTTTTGTCACCTGTGGACCAACAAACAGTTTTTCTTTCTTTTCTTTCTTTCTTTCTAAATGAATCATTGCATTATTTTTAATATGAAATCTCCCCAAAGTTGTACAAGTCGTTCACTCCAACGGTTATCTGTTCCACCGCGCACGTGACCGACCGCGACGAATTCGACCCTTGCCCAACAATTAAAAGTTACGTCCACTATGTAACTTCATTAGTTACCATCCAGTCACTTCCAACTTGGATGTCGTAAAATCTACTGTTACTTAAACCGCGCCTGTGATACGAAAACCTAGTAATTTAAATCAATCAATTCAAGTAAGTTTATGGTAGAGGAAACTTAAAAAAACACAAAGAGTATGATGTATCTATCAAAATTCACATTGCGTTTTCATAGCAAAAAATTATGAAATTAAACTTAAATAACAAATGCGCAATTTGAGAAATGTTTTTTAATCACTCATTGAATTATTTTCTCTCCTTCCTTTTTTCTATAGGAAGCTTGTCTGTAAGAGATCGCTATTAGCAATTAGGCCGCCTACATTGTAAAACTAAAGCTCTGTAAGCAATGCTATGTAATTGTTTTCTTTGTACAATAAAGTTTATCTTATCATATCTTCTTATTTTTATTTTATTTACCTCTTATTTTCAATATGAAATCTCTCCAAAGTTGTACAAGTCGTTCACTCCAACGGTTACTGTTCCACCGCGCACGTGACCGACCGCGACAGATTCTACCCTTCCAGAACAATTAAAAGTTACGTCCACTATGTAACTTTATTAGTTACCATCCAGTCAGTTACAACTTGGATGTAGTAAAATCCACCTTGTTACTTCAACAGCGCCTGTGATACGAAAAGCTTGTTATTAAAATCTATCAACTCAAGTTAGTTTATGGTAGAAGAAACTTGAAGAGACACAGTAAGTTTACTTAATGAAACTGAGAGTTACTGAAAATGAAAAAAAATGTATTAAGTATCCACAAAAAAAAACCACAACTAGTGACTTTTTTCCTTAGCTAATAAAAAACAAAAAAAAAATCTTTAGTAAGATGATAATGCATTATCTCTAAAGCTTAAAAAAAAACAATTAAAAAACCTAGTTTCATCTTAATCGGAAGACAAATATTTGCAATAATGTTTCTTTCGAGTGTTTAATGTTATGTTTATTCGCTAGTATCCCATAAACGGGCTATAATTAGCTCATCTTGGGGCTAGATGGGGCTGTGTGGAATAATGCCCATGGATATTTATTTAATTTTAAATCCATCATTGCATTATTTTTATAATATGAAATCTCTCTAAAGTTGTACAAGTCGTTCACTCCAACGGTTATCTGTTCCACCGCGCACGTGACCGACCGCGACAGATTCTACCCTTCCCCAACAATTAAAAGTTACGTCCACTATGTAAGTTTATTAGTAACCATCCAACTTGAATGTCGTAAAATCCACCTTGTTATTTTAACCGCGCCTGTGATACGAAAACCTAGTAATTTAAATCAATCAATTCAAGTGAGTTTATGGTAGAGGAAATTTAAACGAGTAAGTAACTGCTGAGTTTCTTACCGATTTTTCCCAGTACAGAAACACATTTATATAAATACAGTATATTTATTATCTACATTTAATATTCATGTCTATTATTGACTATCTATGTTTTGTTTGTTAATTAGATATGACGATTTGAAAGTACTTTGTAACAGGTCTGTTAAATAAAGATATTTTTGATTTAGATTTTACGAAATCACTCCAAAGTTGTACAAGTCGTTCACTCCAACGGTTATCTGTTCCACCGCGCACGTGACCGACCGCGACAGATTTGACCCTTCCCCAACAATTAAAAGTTACGTCCACTATGTAACTTTATTAGTTACCATCTAGTCACTTACAACTTGAATGTCGTAAAATCCACCTTGTTACTTTAACCGCGCCTGTGATACGAAAACCTAGTAATTTAAATCAATCAATTCAAGTAAGTTTATGGTAGAAGAAACTTAAAAAAACACAAAGAGTATGATGTATTTATCAAAATTCACATTGCGTTTTCATAGAAAAAAAATATGAAATTAAACTTAAATAACAAATGCGCAATTTGAGAAAGAATTTTTAATCACTCCTTGAATTATTTTCTCTCCTTCCTTTTTTCTATAGGAAGCTTGTCTGTAAGAGATCGCTATTAGCCTCTCGCCTCGATCGCCTCTTATTTTGAATATGAAATCTCTCCAAAGTTGTATAAGTCGTTCACTCCAACGGTTATCTGTTCCACCGCGCACGTGACCGACCGCGACAGATTCAACCCTGCCCCAACAATTAAAAGTTACGTCCACTATGTAACTTTATGAGTTACCATCTAGTTACTTCTAACTTTAATGTCGTAAAATCCACCTTGTTACTTTAACCGCGCCTGTGATACAGAAACCTAGTAATTTAAATCAATCAATTCAAGTGAGTTTATGGTAGAGGAAACTTAAAAAGAGTAACTGCTGAGTTTCTTACCGGTTTTTCCCAGTACAGAAACACATTTATATAAGTACAGTATGTATATTTATTGTCTACATTTAATACAGTGGTAATACTGTATATTATTAACTATCTATGTTTTGTTTGTTAATTAGATATGACGATTTGAAAGTACTTTGTAACAGGTCTGTTAAATAAAGATATTTTTGATTTAGATTTTACGAAATCTCTCCGAAGTTGTACAAGTCGTTCACTCCAACGGTTATCTGTTCCACCGCGCACGTGACCGACCGCGACAGATTCGACCCTGCCCCAACAATTAAAAGTAAATTACGTCCACTATGTAACTTTATTAGTTACCATCTAGTTACTTACAACTTGAATGTCGTAAAATCTACTGTTACTTTAACCGCGCCTGTGATACGAAAACCTAGTAAAAGTTTCTAAGTTTCAGTTTTTCTGGTTTTCCTATCTTTAACCTAGTAAAATACGAAAATCAGTTCAAGTAACCCATCCCATATCCCAGCCCATATCTGGACCTCACGGCTGCTTCCCATCAGGTGGAGTGAGGTCATCTTGAAAACCACTATTAAAAAAAAAAAGTAAGTTAATGGTAGAGGAAACTTAAAAACACACAGTAAGTATACTCAATCAAACTGATAGTTAATGAAAATGAAAAAAAAAATTATTAAGTATCCACCAAAAAAATATCTTAACCAGTGTCATTTTTCCTTAATTAAAACAATTTCGATAAGAATGTAAATAGCATTTGAGTGTATGTGCAAATCACCTGCTATATATGATGGAAATAACAATGTTCCATGTTCAGTAAACATCTTATGGCTGTTAACTTAATGTGTTGAACTTTCAAGTTTCATTAAGTAATCCAAACACCATAATCTTTCATATCCCTCCAGCGATCTCCGCCTTGAGCTAAAGTGTGCCACTC
Source organism: Udea ferrugalis (assembly GCA_950022985.1). NCBI lineage: Eukaryota > Metazoa > Arthropoda > Insecta > Lepidoptera > Crambidae > Udea > Udea ferrugalis. Next base: position 15,927,221 of record OX465531.1, on the reverse strand, counting down.
TTGGTAATATTTATTCAGATCGTCTCACCATCACTTTCTCGGTCTCCAATATCCTCTTGAACGATATCCATCCTCAAGCCACCACTGAAAAATGGTTGTGGACCACTTTACATAAACGGCCTAATATACGTCCCACTGCAGGGCTCGTTCCAACTCATAGTTGAGGTGAGGCCTGTCACCTCAACTTTGAGGTGGAACGAGCCATACTTCTTCGGGCTCAGTTCGTGTTGTTGGAGGGGTGTGAGGTTAGTGAGCTACCTTAATGCCAGATGTTATGAAGCCACCCCAAGGCCTCTGACTGGGCTTAACGACTGACATCTAGCAACCTCAACCGGGACCAACAGCTTAACATGTCTTCCAAAGCACGGAGATGCCCGAAACCTACATTGCTAAATTTTCGGTGGGGATGGTCACCTATCCCATTTCCGAGAAGGCTTGAGTTGCTTCACAACAGCGATCGTCGCAGATCACTGTCACAACTGCGCCACGGGCACCTCAACTGGACCACTTTACTGAGCCCATTTTACTGACCACACTTGAAAACATAAAATTAACCTCACTAAATTTTGCCTTCTGTCTAATAATTAAGCATAAACGCCATCGATTTGTTATCCAACTGGTTAAAAGCTTACTTTCTCTACCGTTCATCCCCGTAGGGCAAATTGTATGAACAACGCCCAGTTGTAACCTTAAGGCCACGTTTAAATCCGACCGCTGTCGCAATGGAAGATTTCTAGGCTTAGACGCTGTTTTTTTGGCAGTTAAAAGTGACTCATGTGACCTTGATAATAAGGGTGAGATTGGACAAGACTGGATACATCATCCTCCTTGGCCCTGAGATAATGTGGTGAGTTTAGTCCAGTCCATTTGTCAGATCTCTGTCGGGTCCGGCGTTTTGTTGGGGACAGTGGTTCTCAATGTTTGGAGGGAAGATTCAGTTTCAGTGAATGCAAATATACCAAATGTATCAGCAAAACTTCAGCGGCTCAAATAAGTATTTTTGACTATTGCTGGCTGATAACGGTTTTAATAACAAGGCCCATGTTTTCTTATTTATTTATTTATTTATTGGTTTGTACACAAATTGATACGTTTTACAGTAAGCAAAAGGAATAAACATAGTACAGGTGAGCTTATCTCTAATGAGAGATTTCTTCCAGCAGACCATGGTGACAGGAGAAATTTCATGAAACGAAAGAGACAGACATACAGCGGTGTACAGTAAAATCAATTTAAAAAAAAGATATATATTAAGAGGATTACATAAAAAGAAAACAATGATACTTAAGTAATAAATACATACAATATACTATGTGTATATATCTTGAAGTAAAGAATGCTTTGGTGGTAACTTGGAATAAAAATAGTAAATTTTCTTGATAGTTTTGTAATAAAAATAGAATTTAGGAATTACAATCGTCTTTCGTTCTTGAGTTCAGATGGCAATTGTCTTCTTTTTTCGCGCCGAGCACAGATAAAAAATAAAAATTAAAAAGAAAATCGTAAGGAGTTTTGTTTCTCCAACATGCCCCCCCGCGTTGAAAGGCTTGTGTCTTTCAACAGATGTTACATAGGTGATAGCTTGATATGTCTGGTAGAAGGGAGCATATCTTGCAGTACAATGTCGGCGACACGATTGGTCTTCTTGACTAGTTGCATTGGGTTAGCCCTGGCCATTTCTTCGAGCTTCCTTGTTAATGTTAAAGTAAGTACTTAGTCTTCTTTGATGTCTTCACCATGTTGACTGCTAGCTGTCCTTTGGATTGATTTGATTTGCAATCTAAATGTTGAAATTGTAGCTGTCGGTTGCAAAGATTCGATGGTAGCGTGAAAGAGTTCTATTGGACGTGTAAACGGTGTCGTGAATCTGTCAGCGAGCTTCGGATGATGACGGCCAAGGGTGACAACCGGTTGGGATTGTAGGAAATGAGAGTAAACGTCCGGGAGGAAATTGGAGAACAGCTTCTATTTGGCACAAATTGCTAATCTCTACATAAAATGATAGTAATCTAGAACTTTAACTCGGTGGTGTCCCATACTGAGTACAAACTAGTACACCGCTACATTCCTTGACCGTCCAATAAGGTGAAAATGGTAAAACAAAGTGTGTGCATGAAACTCGAACAACTTTACATTAATTGAAATAATTCGTTTTCAAACGCTCTACAGTCTGTAAAACAAGTAGCAATCGGAGTATACATCAGACGGAAAGTTGTGACGGTCAACTTGATCGACGAAAAGCTGTGATATAGGTATTAATCGGCGGTTGAATTACTAAAGATGCAAGGAAAGGGTGCACACACAAACATTTAATCTTGCGCAGCAGTTGTAGCCGCGAAACGGGAATTGGGTTTGACGGGTGAGTAAAGCAAAAGGGTAGACTCGTGGTTAAGGTAAGTTGCCCACGCCCACGAGTGTTGCTAGAGTTGCACTACGTATTTAGTACAAACATAAAACACATAGTGCTATACACCGGTACGTAAACCTATTTATGGAATCGAAAAAATAACTTGCAATATAGATTACAGCTAGAGACCCGTATGGAATAGTCAGGTACATTTAATTAATTAAGTAGCTTTGACAAAATGATATGAAAAGGTATTTATTTGGTATTCTCGAATTGATCAATATGAACTGTAGGATGAAATCAAATGTTGTTTTCAAAGTTTTGAATGCTGCGTTTGATTTATAGCACCAATATCTCTGAAATGAATTAGGTTTCAAGTAAGAAGGGATTTATTAAGTATTAAATTTAAAAAAAGTCTTGCGAATAATTGTAAATAGTAAGAGCGCGTATAATATGCCACATATAAAATAATTGTTATGTTGTCTCTAGAAATGCATTTTTCTAAAGTACGTCTTACTAGCAAAATATCGCTGAGAATCAAGTAGTTTAGTCGCTTGACAAGGACGGAAGTCAGGATACCGTAACATGTTACTATTACTTGTAGCCTTCATTACTTGTTGACGTTCAAGATTGACCTGAAAGGATTGTTTGGCTCGCTCGTAAGAATATTCCACCGCCGTTGTCGGCAGCTCTTGTGGATAACTTACCATGGACCTGGTGTTATTATTGAAATAGGCTACTTTTGGTGTTTCATCTAACTCGCGAACTCGCGTCAATTCGACATTTGAATGGTTTGTGTGTACGACATTGCAACGTACGCTGCTTCGATCAGTATTATTTGAACACGAGCCAGACACTACCCAACCTAGCTTGGTTTCGTAGATCGTGGGCTTGTTTCGACCCATCATCAGTCTACCATTCTCTAGTAATCTCCAATAAATATCGGCACCGATGAGAAGATCGACAGTACCCGGTATGTTGAACTTAGGATCAGCTAGGACGAGATATTGAGGTAAGTCTAGTGTTGTTAAATCAACTTCATGCAAAGGTAAGTTTGTAGTTATTTCCGGAAGTACAAAATAAGAAGTCTGAATAACATAGCTGTTATCATTCATTGATGTTAGTTTGGCCTGACAAGATTTATTTAGTTTTGAATTAGCATTAGTTATTCCTGACATTGTAGCGGATGTACTTTTGGTGGGTAGATTAAGCTTTTTCCACAGATTTTCCGTCATAAAACTAGATGTGCTACCGTTATCTAGTAAGGCGCGTGCTACGTGTACGGTATTGTTTCGACCGTATATTTTCACCAATGCAGTTGAGAGTAGCACTTGGCCATGTTTTATGTTGTTTGCTGACTGCAAGATACCACTATTGCTGCTTTGTTTTGGACTATCTAACGGCTGGTTTATGTCACAATCGATGTCAGTGGCACGAGTATTTAGTATTGGTTTCACTAATTGATTGCAAGGTATAGTATCTAGGTGTAAGAGAGTATTATGACGGTCCACACATAACCTGCAAGTACCCCGCCTACAATAATTTAAGCTGTGACCGGGTTTCAAACAATTCATACAAAGTCCCATTTCTTGAACCCGATCTACACGATCTTTAATTGGTAAGGCGAGAAAGCCAGGACACTCGTAAAGCCAATGATTATGCCTACATAACGCACACTCAGGTAAATATTGTTGTTTCTTATTTGCAGTATAGTTTTCTTGGGGCCTAATTCCTACGTGACACCACTCTTTTATCGGTTGTGCCGCGGAGTGCGTGTAGTCCGCGGAGGCGTCGGCGGTGGGCGCCGCTGGCCAGGACGCGCATGGCTCTGCCTGACCCATCGCTATCGTCTCCAACAAATCTGCTCGATTTCTAAGGAACGTGATGAAGCTATCGAAAGTAATTGCTTCGCAAGAAGGTATATAATTTTCCCACTCACGGCGGGTCACATCGTCGAGTTTTTGACAGGCTATGTAAATTAACAATGTATCCCAGTACTGCGTGGGTTCGTTTAAAGTCGCTAAAGCTCGAATGTTTTTCGACAAGGTGTCTATAATATAACGAATAAGTGTAGCTGATTCTCTTTGAATAGGGTTCATATTAAATAAAGCTGTAACGTGATTGTTAACTAACAGTCTTTTGTTGTTGTATCTGTCACAAACTAACTGCCATGCAATTTGATAGTTACTAGCGGATAGTGCCAAAGATTGTATGATTAAAGCGGCACTGCCTAGTAGCGATGCTCGCAAATAGTGAAATTTGTTGACATCGTCTATTGAATCGTCTTTATGAATAAGACTTTCAAATGTATCGTGAAACTCTAGCCATGTATTATAGGATCCATCGAATTTAGGCAAAGTAATCGTGGGCAACTTACACTTGCGAGTGGCGTGTATTACCCATACTTTCGTCATCACCGTTTAACTGTTTGTGCTTACATACCAATTCCTTAGCTGCCGCAATGGTACTAAAATAGGAAATCTCGAATTCACACCTTTCGTCTAACTGCTGCTGATCGTCTTCCGACATACACTCCAACTGGGTTTGTAAGTTGTCATAAGTATCGTATAAACCTTTCATTTGTTCGATACGCAGTTGAAGTTCAGTCACACTGGCTGCGCTTAGTGTTTTACAGCTTATTCCAATCAAATGACCTGCAAATTTAGACAAACGTGCCTTTAAATGACTGCGTTTTTTAGTTAGCTCCCTAATTACATTTTCTTCTGCCATTGTAAAGTTTAGTAGGCCTCTTAGTTATTAGTTTTAAATTATTGAAATCGCACTCGCACTGAACACTTTGTTAAACCAAAAACACTTACAAACTTTTCTAGCATTGTAGGTTCCTACTTATTTTACAAATAATACATATTTAACGGGAACGAAAAGTTTTAAGAACATTAGTTAATACATTTAGAATAATAAGTAACTTTGTAATTTTGTTTACAATTTTGGCGGACGGCTTATGTCGTGGCCTTGACCTGATTTGACCGCGGACACAAAATGGCGGCAATGCCCGTGATGTAAAATTAACAAATATTGAAATGAAATTATAAACAAACTATTAGGTAGGTATAATTAATTCACTTAGTTGCATAGAAAAGTAGTTTTAAGTGCCAAATAGAAATATGTAGTAATTGATATTTATTGTAATGAACTTATTGTTGATGTATTTCCAATCCAATGTTTCATTCTGTGGTTTCGTCTTTATGTCCTTGCAGTTGGAATCCTTTTGCAGTAGCAAACATTTTGTGCTTCGCTGGTTGCAATTATTAGTATTCGGCTTCGAGGACCATGTATATATCTTGAAGTAAAGAATGCTTTGGTGGTAACTTGGAATAAAAATAGTAAATTTTCTTGATAGTTTTGTAATAAAAATAGAATTTAGGAATTACAATCGTCTTTCGTTCTTGAGTTCAGATGGCAATTGTCTTCTTTTTTCGCGCCGAGCACAGATAAAAAATAAAAATTAAAAAGAAAATCGTAAGGAGTTTTGTTTCTCCAACACTATGCTACCCTAATAATAATATAGATACTTATCTAATAACATAAATGTAATTATATATATTTTTTTATATAAATTAATAAATATTCAAAAATAATACATATATCTACTAAATATAATACTTCTGAAACAGAAACAGAAGAGGGAGAGAACCGGAGATGAAATAAAAGTAAATAATAACAATAATAAAAGTGTACAATTACGTCGCAGTGTAACTTAGGCGCAGTAAATGTTCCTTAAGGCGTCTTTTAAAGGTACCTACAGTGCTGCAATCACGAAGCGAACAAGGCAGCTTATTCCAGAGCTTTACCGCTTGGACCGTATATGAGTCTGCAAACATGTTTGTCTTGCAAGATGGTGTCAGTAATTGCAGGTGGTAAGCTGTACGATGAACCCGACCAGACGATGAAAGATACGCAAAGCGCTCCCGCAGATAACGGGGATAAGCTGGATTGAAAAGAGTGTTGTACAGGAGTACAAGGATATGGTAGTTGCGGCGCTGTCGTATTGGGAGCCAATTCAAGCGTTTCCTGTACGCAGAAACATGATCGAACTTACGAAGTCCGAAGATGAATCGTATGCACAGGTTCTGTAGGCGTTCGAGTTTGTTCAAGAGCTCCTCAGTCGCATCCAAAAAGCAGGAATCGGCGTAGTCCAGGATAGGAAGCATAAGGGTTTGAGCGAGAGTGATTTTTGTGTGAAACGGGAGAAAATTCTGCAAGCGCTTCAGAGAATGAAAGGCGGCAAAAACTTTACGACCAATTTGGTCGATGTGGCAACCCCACGAAAAAGAATTGCTAATGTGAAGGCCGAGATTTTTCACAGAAAGTGTATAATCTATTTGTATACTATTGTACACTATAGGTTTTATACCTTGTGCACTTGCTTGACTCGACATGTAACTGCTGCCAATTATGATGGCCTGCGATTTTTTTGGGTTCACCAGCAGTCCGAACGATTCCGCCCATTGATGGACTCGAGCCAGATTGCTGTTCATAGACTCTATGGCCAAATCAGCATTCCCTAAGGAAAAATGGATGTATAGTTGCAAATCGTCAGCATAGAGATGGTAGGGGCAAGACAATTCTGAGGTGATAGAGTTAATGAAAATTGAAAAAAGCAAAGGAGATAGAACGCCGCCCTGAGGCACGCCAGCAGTAAGTTCACACCAATCAGATGAGACATCATTGGTTCTAACACACTGCCAGCGGTCTCGGAGATGAGACTCGAACCATTTTATCACATGTGGAGATATGTTAAAAGACTCAAGGATGCCTAAAAGCACGTCGAAGTCAACAGAGTTAAACGCACTGCTGAAGTCTAACAGGGTTAAGGCAGTTAATTGTTTCTGTTCCATTGCATATCTGATGTCATCTGTGACTTTCAGCAGCGCAGTAACAGTACTGTGACCAGCTCGGAACCCAGATTGATAGAGACTTAGCAAGGTGTTTTTGTTGAGGTAGGCAGTTAGTTGCCCATGGACAATGCTTTCTAGGACTTTGGACAGGACAGGCAGGATAGAAATAGGGCGATACTGGGTAGGAGCAGTGGGATTGGGTGTTTTGGGTAAAGGAATAACTAAAGCTTTTTTCCAAGCCGTAGGAAATGTACTACTTGAGATGGAGAAATTCAATATTTTTTGATCATCTGTAGACAGATCTCATCATTTCCTACAGCATTGGAGGAGATTGATAGGAAAGCCTTTTTAACATCACACATAGTGATAAGCTCAAAGTTAAAGAAATCGCAAGAGGGCCTGGGTGAAATACGAAGTTGTTTTAAGGTTTCTACTTTCACATGATGATCTAGTTGAAGTGGCGGTTCAGAGAAGTATTTATTTAACATTTGAACGTCTAAAACCACAGATGAAGTTTCAGTTGATTTACCTATGCCCAGCGATCTTAGGAACTTCCACATACTTGCAGGATTCAAATCTTGGATTTTAGCATGAATATGGCGCCTTTTTGCATCCCTACACATCCTATTACAACGATTTCGCAACTTCCTATACCTAACAAAATTAAGCTCAGATCCATACCTTTTACACTTTTGCCTAGCCCTGTTGCGAAGAGTCATCATGTTGCGGATATCCGCTGTTAACCAAGGAGCCGGTAGATGTTTAATTTTAACTCTCCTAACAGGAGCATGCCTATCAAAGATCTCACACATAATTTGATTGCAGTTAGTCACCTTGTCGTCGACGGTTGCAGCATTAGCCACAGGTGCCCAATCAGTCCCCGCCGCATCACCCTGAAGCGCCTCAAGATCCACATGTTTGAAGCTTCGAAGCAGGAGGAATTTTGCTTTGGACTTAGGTGCACGTAGTTTATATGATAAATATATAAGGTCATGATAAGAAAACGGGGCATCGAATTGGCCATGCAAAGAAACTTTGTAAATATCAGACACGATCATTAAATCCAGAAGCGAGGGCTTGCAACCAGGAGCATGATGTGTGGCAGAAAGAGGTAGGATATTTAAGTTTAGGGAAGTTGTGATACTAGTAAGCTTATTAGTACGGTGGTCATTTTTCAGGAGGCAGGTATTAAAATCACCAAACAGTAAGACGTCATCGAATTCTGGACATAAGCTGTGGAGAAGCTGATCAAAAGAATGAAAGTAATCAATTTGACAGGATGGGCTGTAAAACACTCCAAGGAACACTCTGGTATGATGTACGGTAATTTCAAGAAAAAGGTGCTGTTCTGCAGACTTCGAGTATTCCCCAGGAGATCTACTTATAGTTTTGAACGGAATTTCGTCTCGAAGGTAAATCGCAACACCTCCACCACCCTTACCGATTCTGTCGTTGCGGATCAGTTGGAAAGACGGTAGACTACACAATTTTGATGGCAATGATGGTTTTAGAAACGTCTCGGAGACCAATATAGCATCAATACGTTGGCCACAGAAGGAAGAAAGTAGATCTGGATAATGTTTTATGAGGCTTTGGGCGTTTATGTGAACGATATTTAAATTTAATTTATGTTCTTGAAAAGCACAATTAAGCTGATTTCCAAGAGAAAAAGAGCTTTGGGAGTCATCACTCGCACTAAGGTACTCGTCGTTAGATGAGCAAGAGAAAAAGCTGTCATCTAAATTAAGCGAAGCATCCATAATTAGTACCTACAATAAATATAATTTATGACACAATATGATAAAATACTTAAAAATACTATAAATAGTTAAAAATATATATAAGCTATAAAAATCGCAATTGCTTTTAAAATCTATAATCATAAAAAAACACTCCGTCAGTCACACCCGGTGAAAGGAATCTTTAGTTAGTTTTGAAACAAAAGTTAAATCCATATTATAACACTAGAAAAGCTATTCAAAAATATTAAAAGGAAGTCAAAACAATTTGATCTGTGAAATCAGCTACGGTTATGAAATAGGTGAAAAAAGAAGAAAAAAAAAAAAAAAAGATCGTCAAAACCTCAAACGCACTCCCGCAGACGGAGAAACGGAACGCAAACGTCAAAACAAAAAGAAAAGAAAAAAAAAAGACATATGCGTTGACGCTTGCACGTTTGACAGTTGACTTGACAGAACTGGAGATGATAGAATACAAGTGAGGTTGGAATTGAAAACATAATTATTCATTCACTATCAACAAGAAAAACAAATTAACTGTGAACAAACAGTATACCCTACAATATTTGAGGTCAATTCAGACATTAACCGGACAAATTAAGGCGACGCTTAGAAGTGATTAAGTTTTCTTTGAAGAAGCAGTCTGCTGTTGCCGTCTAGTTTGCACTTGTGATGGCTGAATTCCGGCGCTCTTCGGAGGATCTGCAGCCTTATTCTTCGGCTTGCTAGACCCCGCAGCCTTAGATGATTGAGAAGACTGATGCGCTGCACTCGAATCCTTACCAAACTTAGACAGCAAGGGTTTCAAGTCACGCTCACATTCCAGCTTGCGGCGGGAGCCATCTGGCAGCAGGAGGATAATCTGACCATCCATAGTCCAGCAGTTACTTATGCCAAAATGTCTACGTGCCGCCATAAATACGTCGTGACGACCCTTGGTTAGAAACTCAGAAACAGTTATACCGGAACCCTTCAATGACGTCTTACCATCCCAGACTTCTCGGCGTGTTCTGTAGTTAGCAAAACGTATCAAGAGAGGCCTGGTTTTGCCAACTTTTGGGGCTCCCAGGCGATGGCAAACAGAAATCTGTGCTCCACAGTCAGAGGTCACTTGCATTTGGTTGGTTATTATTCCTGCGGCAACCCCAGAGGCATCCTCACCACTTGTTTCACTGACACCATGAAAAAGAAGGACCTTTCTTCGTGCAGACATTTCATGGCGGTCCAGACCCAGCGCCAGGAGTTCAATTTGAGCCTTCAACATACCTAGTGACCTCCATATCAGTGTCTTGAAATCTGCGAACTGCTGTGTTAGTGTACTGATTGTGACATCTGGTGTTGTGGAACTGGACTCTGCATGCTTTTTGAGCTTCTGTTCATGTTCTTGCATCTGTTTACTGAATGATTCACCCAATTCAGCCATGTTTTTGGCCAGCTTTGTGTACAGATCCATTTTGTGGTGATAAATACACTCAGAATTTGTCTAAGGTAAGGAAAACTTTATTCACCAGGCAGGAGACAGAGTGTGTCTTTAATTTGAACTAATTATAACATTTAATATGAGGTTTTTATATTTTAATTGTAATTAAATACAGGAGTAGAAAAATTTTGCTGTTTGGTTTAGTCTACCCTCTATAATCATCCTATTTCTTCTTTTTTCACTTGTGTTTTGTAAGATACGTTAGAATAGTGAAACGGACGTTATGGTGAAACTTTATTAGTTTTCATAATCATAGTCATAATCATAATCATTTATTTCTTACCATAATTTTAAGAATAGGAACAAACATTGAAATTAAAAAGGAATTGATCATGGCGGACTGGAATCTGAACTAAGTCGAGACCTGAATCTCAGGTTACCAGCCCTCCACCTCTAGGGTATCTAAAATATAATCAAATGAACTATACTGGTCAGTAAAATAACAAAAACAAAATTAGAGAAATTAATTAATAATTAATTAATTAATTTGTAACAAATAAGATTAAATAAAATAATAAAAAAAACGAACAGTAAAGCAATTAAATAGGATAAATTAATTAAACAAATCAAAACAATCAAGAAGAAAAAAAAAACAATATTAGAACAATAATAATATGATATTTGTAAATTTTGTGAGGCTATTAAAAAATAATAACAATAATACTACGGTGTGATGCAATGGTGTGTGTGTGTGTGAGAGAGAGAGAGTGTATATATGTGTGTGTGTGTGTGTTAGCGTGTGTGAGTGTGTATATGTAAAATATATTTTAAATCCTGAATGTGTGCGGGTGTTGGTGTGGCTGCCGAAAGTTATCATAAATTATTGTTTTGATTGAGTATTACTGGTACCTGTTAAATAATCTTGCTTTAGTTTATTAGGGTTACCTATCATAAGACCGAATTTTTTTTCCCGAATTTCATTTTCCCGAAAACGTTTCGTTTTTTTTCGTTCGGCATTTTTTCATTTTCCCGAAATAACGTTTGCCACTGTATCAGTTGACCAATTATCAACTGGATTGTTTTCGTTTGCCAGACGTTTCATTAGGCCACAAAACGTTTTACCGAAGTGATGATAGACTGAAATGACACTTGTCCGAAATGACACTTGTCCGAAGTATTGTTTTCCCGAACATTCATTAGACCACTGTTTTGATTGCCATATTTTTGGTTTACCAAACGATCATGAAAAAGTTACGTGATTAATGCAAGCTGCATAAAAGCAGACAAGGCATTTTTGGATTTGAAATAAAATCAGAAATTGACAGCATGTACGCAGGCAAACAGCATGCAAGCATTCAACATGCGAGTTTAAGGAAAACACAAGAATTCTGTCACGGCTCCGGCATTACGGGGCTCCGGCGGTTCCTCGCGTGCTAATCGTCGCAGATGGCTTTCGCTCTGCGCCACAGCCTCAGCCGCGGCGCCTCGCTCATAGCCACCTGCTCCTCAGCCCGCGGGCCGCCTCGCCCCTCCATGCCTACGCGCTTCTAAATAACACTCTTGGGGTAGGGCAAAACAAGTACCACGTGGTGTCGGGGTTGACTGAGTCGGATTCGCCCTGAAGTTGAAATTGCTGAAAATCGACGTTAACGAGACGTTGAACGTTACATTAAACAACTTGATGAATTGTCGACGAAATGTCGTCATTCGATGAACGCGCTAGTCATTTGATCAAATAGCATATTCAACCTGATGACTGCGACATATGCAAGTCGGTTTCGTTCCGTTCGATTTAAATAGGCTAATTCAGAAACGCGAGCTTTGTTGCTGCTATTTTTTTCTAGGCACTCTTAAGTGTAGGTATGTATATAAAATAAAATATTAACGCATGTGTCATTCTGCTATTATAAGCATTTGGCATCTGCTGTTATTTTCATTTGTTGTTGGTTGTCCTTAAGAATTTAATAGATTTGCGTCGAATTTGTTGCAATCGAGTGTCATTTTAATTTTTTTGAGTAAAAACATTAATTATGAGTGAGCGTTTTGCAACGGTATATAAATCAAGAAGAGGAAGACATAAATTATACTATTGTGGTTTTAGCTATAACAAAAACAAAGTGGTAAACAACCGATATTATTGGGATTGCGAACATCGTAAAGATGAAATATTAAAATGCAAGGCGTCTTTAGTGACAGTTATAAATGAAACCAATGAGCTACTTCACAACTTATTAGTGGCGTCAGAATCATCTAGCCACAACCATGAACCCGATCCCGTGCGGAAGGAAATTGCAGATTTTCAACAAAAAATTAAAAATGAAGCACAAAGTGGATTAAAAGTGTGTCAAATAATTCAAAACAATTTAAGTAGCTGTTCACAAGAATTGATAAACCATCTGCCGTCCAAAAGTGCTTTGAAACAAACAATATATCGAGCAAAGGCCAAAGTTCCCAAAAAACTAGAACCTGACAATATTAACTTCAAAATCGACGAAAATGAAGCTCAAATAAATGACGAAATATTTGTCATCAAAGATAAGATTTATGACGGAAGTAAAAGAATTGTATTGATGTCCACAAAGTACATGATGAATTTATTACATAAAGCAGATTTCTGGCTCCTAGACGGAACATTTAAAATTGTACCATCCATTTTCCAGCATTTATACACAGTACATGGGAATATTCCAGAAACGGACAACAAAAGTAAGACATATCCGTTGCTGTTCTGCTTATGTACAAATAAAAACAAACGATCCTATGATCTTTTGTTTGAACTGATAATTCAATATGGTTCAGAAAATGAATTGAGATTCTCGCCTAAAGTTTGCATCCTTGATTTCGAAAAAGCAGCTATAAATAGTTTGCGCGCAAATTTTGATGATCTAATACTGCATGGATGCCATTTTCATTTGGGTCAAATCCTATATCGCCAAGTTCAAGAACGAGGCTTAGCGACTAGATATGCCACAGATATAGCATTTAAAACAGATGTCAAGTGTTTACTGGCCCTTAGTTTCTTGCCTGCTAGTGAAATTCCACTTTATTTCCATAAACTCATAGATAAGCTCGAAGGTAATACTTAGTTTTTTTTATTTTATTAATTGTATTTTTTTATCGCCCTCCCTCCACTCGATTGACTGTGACGGAGTGCTTCGACCTCCTTCGCTTCACTATAGCACCAGTTTCCCGGCACAAATAAATGAATATCACTAGTCACTATTCTACACAGCACCGCGCGCCGTCTAGCCGCAAACTAAGCGGGGCTTGTACTATGGGATTAGCTGTGTTACATTAGTCTTCAGATAGTAATTTACTAATAAACAATTTTCAGGTGATGCTAGAGCCATAGCCGATTGGTTTGACGAAAATTACATCTCTGGCACCTGCACTGCGCCCGCAAAATATAGCCCAGAATTTTGGAGTTGCGAAGTGGTTAATAAATTGAGTATTCCACGAACTTAAAATTCAGCCGAGTCATGGCACCATCACATAAACCAGGTTATTGACAAAAGAAAGCCTGGTTTTTATCATTTAATGCATGAGCTCATTAAAGAAACGAATGTTAATATGTCTGATATTGAAAAAATGATCAGTGGAGCACCATCAGAAAAAAGAAGAAAAAAATTCGTCGTCAAAGAAACTAAACTTCTAAACTTAATGAAAATTAAAGAAAACTTGAGTGAAATTAAATATTTAAAAGAACTTTCAAAATTAATGTAATGAGCTGGTTGACCGTATTTTTTTGTTTATTTTTGATTTTGAAACCTATTTTAACTTATTTTGATTTCAGTTTAACAATAATTCATAAGACTTTAATTATTATTTTTGGTTAACATAAAATCATAGTCTTTAAATTAAATATTTAAAGGAACTTGCAAAATGAATGTAATGAGCTGGTTGACTGTATTTTTTATTTATTTTTGATTATGAAACCAATTTTGACTTTTTGATTTCAGTTTCAGAATATATAAGATAATTTATAAGACTTTAATTATTATTTTTGGTTAACATAAATCATAGTCCAGCCTTTTGTGTAATTGTTTCCTGTATTAATTATTACCTGTATTATTCAATAAATGTGCGTGGAGAAAATAAACTCATTTTCAAATAATTACCTACCTTTATAGTAACCACAAATATTTTACAATAGGTACCTAAACATCATACAGTAGTTGTGGCCTAGTAATATTCGGCAAAATGAGGTTCAGGTAAAGTGATCATATGCCAAATAAGTCATCTGGTAAATGAAAAAAGTTAAAAAAATACTTCGGGCAATAGTAAAAAGTTTGATTTGAAATTCGGTTTGACGTAGTTCGGGAAAACGAAACTTACGTCAAAAGATACTTCGATGGGTTGAAAATATGTCAAACAATCCATCTGGCAAATGAAATGTTGGTCAATAGTTTTCAGTCAAATGAAATTCGGACTAGTAAATTTCGGACAAGTGACGGGTTCCCGTTTATTAGTTTTGGTATGTAAGGCTTGCAAGTTTATTTGCGACAAATAATTCATTCAATGAGAGCGTTGTGGCCCAGTGGTTAAACACTCTGGCTAAGAACCCGATGGTCCCGAGGTCAAATCCTGCCGGAACACACCTACTTTGTGTTCATTGTACAATTTGCGGCTGACTCTCCGGTGATCGAAAACACTCGATCGATCGATATAAAACCCAAGCAACCCGGATAACGGCGGTGGGCTCAAATTCCCCCGGCGAAATTTAGGCTTCTGAATGTTCTGTTTACCATGACGGCAACAATCAGTGTGCCTCTGACTTACCCATTAGAGATAATGGTCGTTATATTATGTTAATTTATTAAATTTCTATTAAGAAAGATATAATCTTTTTTTGAGCTATGCTAGCCTAGTGAAGGCAGTTCAACAATATGCTGATCTATTTAAAAGTAAAGTAAAGTCAAAAAAACATTTATTCATCTAAGCTTATTTACAAGCATTTATGACACGTCAAGACAGAAAATCAAAAAAAAAAAAAGAATAAAGTGACTCTAGCACCGGTTCGGAAGTTTCTTCCATCGAGAAGATCTCGGCAAGAAACTCGATAGTTACTCTTCTCTACAATAGTAGTGTGATTACAATAGTAGTTATATTCAGCTGTTGTTGACCTGTTAGAACCCTGATAGATACACTGCTTAGATTAAATTTGTTTTTAATACTTTGAATATTTTTCAGAAATCATAAAAGTCTCAAGTGTTATTCAATGGGTAAGTCTTTTTGCTTCGTGACCAGTTATCCATTTCAATTATCGCCAAATGTACATAAATCATTATTTTTAAAATGTTTCCGTAGAAGTTTGAGAACCACAAGATTAATGTCAACAACTAATCACAAACACTGCCTATAAGCCTCCCCTCCAGAGTTGGATTGCATCGATTTCCTTATAATTTACTACATAAACGACCCAATCTCCTTGGGATTTAAACTCCGATTAATATTGGATACAATCGATATGTTTTCGAACCCACGACCATGAAAACCAACAACATGTTCATATTTGTGTTGTTGTTTTGAGTTGGCTAAGACTGTGACGGCTGATCACCTCGTGTCTGTAAAGTTGCCCCATGCTATCGGATAGGCATGTGAAAAATCGATCCTGCACCTCACCTTTCTCCGGTCGTGTCGAATTTTCGTCCCATCAGCCCATAGAAAGGTGATGGAATAGGGACCTGCGTTTTGGGTAAACACTCGTGCACTATAATATTTCCTGCGTACCTGGTTAATTTCGTTAAGATTAGCCGCTGTGATCGAATCGACCAGGAGGCCTTATATCTTTGTATTTATATAAAGTGACGGTGCTATTCCAATTTCCAATTCCAGCTAACATAGTCGGCCAGGGTAAGATGTGCACTGTAACGTAATAAAGTATATTACTCATTTGTTCGTCTCGCATGTTTTAAGGTGAGAAAAAGCGGGGGATAATCGTGAATGAAATAGGACTGCTGAAATAAATGAAAATGAAAAAATGAACATGATAATACTTTCCACAGCTGGGCACAGGCCTCACCTGAACTTTAAAATGGCATGAGACACTCCAAATCACCGAATCAGAGCGGATTCGTAGTGTAAGGCGATCGTTGCCGATCCACTGTCACAACTGTACCAATGATCAAGCCACTATCTTTGATTTTTAGGCATCAATGTAATTAAATGGGTAATGTCTGTTTTTCAACAGAGTGTCTGGTCGTCTTTTGATCGACTCCAACTCTAGACTCCTGACCCTTGCGATGCAAATCGTAAAGTTCTAAATAGTGTATAGTTATATTTTGTAAGACATAATATTGCGATTCATACGACAGATAACTACATCCTTTACGTAACCTTTTGCACCACAAGTAGTACTATTTACTGCTTGTACCTACGTTGAAGTCGCTCAAAGACAGTTTGTTAAATAAACCTAATGTATTAAAGTAGTTTCCATGAAAACTGTCAGTTACAAGCGGTTTCTTGGAATAGAAAATCTAAAGGTTCTCCTTTAAGAATATTGTAAGTACAAAACTGGTGCAAACTATGTGTTCAGAGGCTTGTACAAAAATAATGAAACGGCTACAAAGTGTTATAATATCCGGCTAACTCCAGCAGAATCAAATGTTTATGTCCCGTGAAATAACTGGTCTCTGCTACCCCCCTTCACACGGCGGAAGGGAGAAGACACCACCGCCCTATAAATACGTAATGGTTTAGAAACTCTTACATTATTTCACTTTGTAATTTATTTGCTTTCGTATAGGAAATACAAACCATAAAGCGTTTGTGAGTAATCGTTTGTTTTTAATTTTTCACCCCCAGGTAGGCTTCTCTGTCCCCTTAAAAAGTTGACACTTCATTAAATTTTATCTCGTACTTGTGGGTTGCGCAAACAAAGTGATATATTGGCTTAGTTCGTGACCCACTTTCTTTTATTTTGGCCCTTTGTCGCTACAAAATATCTTTATAAGCGGCTGCCGACATTAAATACATTTATCAGTAGCAATTCGTTTTTAAAAGACTCTTAAAACAGTAATCAATTAATTCCATATTATTAACTAACTAATTAATTAACTAACTTATTAATTAACTAATGTGTTTTGAATGAAGTTCAAGTACAGTCAACAGCACATCAGATTACCCCATTTCCCATTTTTCTCTCGCTATTGCCAAATGTCATTTCTTTGCAATAGAGCAAGGAGGACTGACAGGAAATAGGTAGAGTGATGTTCCGTCCACCGTACATTGAGAACTTAAAGATTTACCGTAAAAGCTTTTGTCATCGGTACAAATGGTGATGAAATCTAGACATATTCTAAGTTATATCTTCTTGAAACAGATAGATCCATTTAAGCTAGTTTATACCTAAACAAATCACGTCTAAGCTGTAAGATAAAGCCGCAGCTAACAAGGCGAGTAGGCGCCAAATGCCTCAAATAAAACTGAAGACAATTTAAACTACTAGCATTAAGCAGTAACAAACGATCCCTGTAAACACTCCTGTGCCTGCATAAGTTTGGATTTGCAAACAATGCCGGATAAACTTGCCAACTTCCAATTTGCTACTACTAAGTCTCTATTGTTTTAGGAATACGGTAGAATTCAGCTGGGATTGAACGCGTCGCAACTAGTAACGCTACAAGCCAGTGCATTTCTAGTGATACTGCCGGCAGTCGCTTACAGTATTTGCATTGTTAATAGAGTCAACTGATTCAATATTATCGATGTGCTCGTAAACCGTTCTTCTGAGTGATATTTAATAACACGCTGTTTGTTTTATTTAAAGGGTTTTGCGTCTGGTTCTGCGGAATGAAATGCAAATTGGATTTTCTTGTGCATTCTTTTCTTTTTATATTTAGTCTATTACGTGCTTTTATGGAACCAATTGCGTTTAACCGAGTTGATCAACAAATCCGTGGAACTTGAATTCATTCTAAATGGTTTAGCGTCATTCGAGAGAGATAAAGTTTTACCTTTTTCTGAAGATCAAAGAACAGCTGACACATTTTTATAGTATCAATACGATCTATATCGATAGCAAGTTTTCAAAGGCCTTCCCCGTGAATTTAAAAATGGTTGTTTGCAGGTAGCTGCATCTCTGATCTCCCGAGATCCTGCGATTTTTATCCAATATTAAATTGAATATTTATTTATTCGAGTAGGTAGACGATGACATAGTTGGTACTTTCAAATCCTTAAGAAACAAGTTTATAAAATACGATCCATAAGCAACACATAAAATGTACATGTAACATAATGAGACTCTACCACCGACGTTATAAGGTTATTTCTGCTGAGATGACCCGGTAAGCAACTCAGCAGTTACTTTTTATAAATAGTCCGATGTTTTTAAAGTTAAAAATAAATGCATGAATAAACCAACAGAGTCATACAGTTTTGACATAAAAAAAAACAGAAAAACAATTAGGCTAAATAAGTGAACTTGAGCAGACCAGTTCGCGAGGGTGGCACCTGTTCATAACGTTACGTGTGAGCCAGCCATCATCCATCAAGCTACTAGAATCTTTCTTACTAAACCAAGTGACAGAGATTTTTTTCCGTATTTTTCCCAGAACCGGTATAACCTAGCCTATCACCCTGTTTAAAGTCTACAGTAAGCTTTTTCAAAATGTAAAACAATATCTCGAAGAGCAGTTACTTGCTGGCTGTATTTTATTACCTGAAGAAACTTTTTCATGTACCCCTGTATGCCGTTTTAAAGACGTACTTACCCTGTACTGTCGTACAGACTGTCTCGACGCTAACACGGCTTCTAGTGTCACCTTTATATGACTTTTAAATTCGAAGAAGTTTTATAGCTACAAGTAGACTAGTCTCTGAAAAAAGGTGAGATTCTTTGAATAGTAAAAATATGTTATCCTTTTTTTTGCGACGTAATTTAGTAGACTTTCCTGCCAACTGAAATTATTTTTATTCAAATATACCTATATCGTGACTTTTCAAGCCAGCACCTAAATGAATTGACAATTGAATATAACAATAAATAATGAAAAAAACTTTAGTACTTAGTACATATCTAATACATAATTAGGAAAATTACAATGTAAATGTTAGTACCTACCTACGTAGGTAGTTCTGTAAGAATAATAAGAAAAAGTATTACAAAGTACCGAAAAGGTTATAATTATCAACTAAGTACAATGAAAGTTCTGAATCTTCTGTACTTTTATTGATGATTAAACGAACTTACCTTAAGTGAAGTTCTATCATAATTATATGAGTCGCTGCATCCGAAGGGATTTTATCACAAGGTAGTACATTTCTTCATGTACCAGGCATCAACACGTTTTAGAGCTGGTATCACTGAAACAGAAAAAAAAACAAATTCCCTCCCTACGGTAGGTGCGTCGCTCTGACAGGTGACAAATTCATCATTCTTTTAGAGACAGATTTCCCTAAAGTTACTCGGGTCAGTTACCAAAGGGTATGATGGTAACTATGGGTAGGGTGGGAGCTAAAATCCCTTCGGATGCAGCGACTCATATAATTATGATAGAACTTCACTTAAGGTAAGTTCGTTTAATCATCAATTATACTTCGTCGCTGCATCCTCGGGATTTTATCACAAGGTAGATGTTTAGAGGTCTAGGGAAATCAATATCAAGGATTTACTAAATTGAATTTGATACCAAATTTTATTTTTGATGTGAAATAGGTAACGTTTATTATAATTTTACCTGTTTACTATAAAAACGCAACAAAATTAAGGACCAATGACCAAAAGTCAAAAGATCATCGGAGCTTCAGTATTATGTTCCAAGATGAATATATATTAAGATAACTTCATGTTATAAATATGCTTTGCATAATAATTAATATTAATTTAAGCAATGTTAATTAAAAAAACTTAATGGTAACTGTATGAACTTTGCTGTTACCACACACAAGAACAGGTATACATATACCACCCAATAATAAAACCTAATTTACTCGAATATTTTAATCCATAGTAAATTCGGGATCATAGAACGACGTCTATTGAAACAGGTTAGCAGCTTGAGCTGCAACTTTTCCGTTAATATTTTCGTAATAAATGTAATGTAAGGTGGTACATAATTATATACAAGTACACTGGGCAGTGGTTTATTACAACAATTTAAATGCCCAGCATTGTATGTGCTCGTGGTGTGGGTGACACATAATTAGTCACCTAACTTAATTCAACTAAAGCTGTTGTTTGGAAAACCTATTCCCAAATAGAAACCAACGGCAGTGGGTACTAAAGTAAGTTAGTTAGTAACTTACTCTCCTAGTTTTTGCTAATAATATTTCTTAATGAAAGTATGTTGTCTACTGCACAGAGTAAGCAGACTTTAGAATCCGAAAGAATAATAACCTAGGCATAATAAGCTTTAGTTTTTATTATTTTTCTTAAGAGTTTCTATGACTCTCATTGATTGAAATGTCCTTCCAAGATAGAAACTACACATGACCTAGTCAATGTAGCTGTCCTATGTTTTTAATCTAATAACCTAACTGAGGTATTATTACTTAGGTAATTTATGCCACTCTGGTGAAAGCTGGGGCGTTTTGTAAGGATGAGACGTCTTACTATTCTTTAAGACAATATTTTCGTGAGTGGAAATCGTCTATTTTTAACTATCGCTATGCGAATAATATCCGTAACACTGTAAGTAAGTTGGCACCTACAGTTCCCTGTTGGTACAGTTAAGGTTAGAATTGCATTAAGATATTCTACTGACTTCTCTCCTTAAATCTTCTTACTGTGAATTTCTTATTAAATGTCAAATCTTGTTTGGCTTGGTACACTGCTAAAGTGTAAACTAATAAAAGAGCTGTTGCTTATGCGAAGGTGTTATTTTTCATTAAATTATTATTGTGATTTCAGTCCTATTCTCACGAAAAACTTAACTTATAACCTATTGCGGTCATTTTAAAATGAAAGACCACGATGTCTTCTACTCGTGAGTGCGTATGCAACAAATTCTTAATGGTAGGTCACCTACCTACATAATATCAAATACTAAAACTATTAAATTGTAATTGAGCATCTGATTGCAATTAATTTCTTAATCAACAAACCTTGCCAGATGCGAACAATAAAAGCTAAAACTACTTCCTATAAATTGGTAATCTGCAAATCATTACCAAACATTTTTGTCTTTAGGTATATGCTGTCAGAGTATCTGCAAATGACTAAGTACTAGTCTTACTGAAATCGAGACAAGATAAACATCTTTTTCCAATACATTTCCTGTATTCAGAAATGCGATCAATGTGAGATGGTTTTAGTTCAATTTATAACTTTTAATCCTAAGTCAAAACCAGTCATGGCTTGGATATGGTTATCCACTATAAATATTGATTGATTTGGTTATTTCAAAAAATAACCACGGAATCGAGGTACTAAATCAAGTCTACATTACAAGTTGTGCCTATGGAACGGCTAAAACAGCAGTTATACCTTTAAAAATCATCTACTCAATCGTTAAATGAAAAATTTAACGCTTGCTGAATTATGAGTAGTCACTAATGTTTTCTAAACGGCAAAAGTGTAGCATTTTGCATATAAAAGAAATCCGCGTGCGTAGCACACCACTCAACAACAAGTAAATCAAGTAGATACATGTATGCATATACATTTAAAAGACGGCTGTGTTTATGTACTTACACCATTATTAAGTGTTGTTATTCAACTTGTTATTGTTAAACGCGTGGCTGCATTAAATACTTACTGTGTTAATTATTAGGTGGATTAGGTTTATCGCTTCATAAGAATAAACTATTAATAATAAAGAATTTAAGTGTCTCTTCAATTCATGTTGTTTCAAATGCTTTTGCTTATTTATTATATTAAAATAAACTACTATATAAAAATAAGTCGGGTTTTCCTTTCTGACGCTATAAAGCACAGACCGATTTCCACGGTTCTGCATTCGTTAGAAAGGTCCCGCGCTCCGTGAGGTTGATAGCAAAGAAAATTCAGCAAAATTTCAACAGAAAAGCGGGAAAAACTTTTTTCACATACAGCTAAGGCCACGCGGACGAAGTCGCGGGCGGCTGCTAGTCATAGATAATTATTTCTTGAATAATAAAGGAAATTTTGGAAAACTTACATGGGTTCTCTGCCACCAGGTAAGGTTATCAAACCATCAGCAAGGTAAGATACAGAAAAATACTGGTAAGGCTAGGTTGTTAAATACATACCTGACTTTTCATAATCACTATGAAAATACTTTTCATTTCATTTAAGGTTTTATTTTATTTCATTTTATTTCATTTTATTTCATTTTATTTCATTTTATTTCACTTTATTTCATTTTATTTCATTTTATTTCATTTTATTTCATTTTATTTCATTTTATTTCATTTTATTTTATTTCATTTCATGGGCCATTCACGGATTGAATATAGGCCCTTAATTCAGATATTGCGATATCGTTACCGTCATGTTGACTCACGGCCAACTCCCAGGTTTGTTCCTTAAGTACAGATCAAGCTATTAAGTCTCAAATTTGAGATAATTTTTCTGTATTTATATGCCTTCGTGATGACTCGCGGCCAACCCCCAGGTTTTTATTATACCTTCGTGATGACTCTCGGCCAACCCTCAGGTTTTTACAATACCTTCGTGATGACTCTCGGCCAACCCCCAGGTTTTTTAAGAAGTAAATAAATAAAAAAACAATAATTAGGCACCGGTACTCACCGGGATGGTTTTCGGCGTCGGCCTCTAATTACATAGCTAATTGAATTCTGCTAAATCCGCATTGGATTGTCATTTTCTCATATGAACTTCGTGGGCAGCAAGCCTACGTGAGTGGTTATCCCGTGGTAACACGGGTGTTAGCCTTCATCATATTATGAATATTGTAAACGGTAACCACGAAGTGGTATCAAATGTATTTAAATATAAATTTTATAGCAACTAGAGTAAGTTATGATGTTAGCCATAGCTGTATAGCTACAAAAGCTGTGGCGTGGCTACTCAGATGTGTCTGTGTAGTAGCAAAATGAAACATTATTTCAATGTCAGGTACTTCCATTACTAAGACTTATTCTTAGTCGTTAGTTTTCAATTGAAATTACAATCTTATTCTTGAAGTTTTTAGGTACTAGTGTATATAGAAAGAAAGGTTTTTGTTATGCAAGGATAGCACAAAATAACTTACAGTTTGGTCTTCGATTTGATTTTCACCTTAAAATGCTTTCGAAACCACACTCGCGTTGTGGGCCTGGCCGTGCTCTCGTTACGGGACGTCCTCTTGGACAGGAATGAACAGGAACCTTTATTCTGCTTGGCTAATTTGTTGAAAATGCACCGACCAACTTGGTACGGGAAAAAACAGGATCTTCTTCTTCTGTTTGTCTCGTTTGTTGGAAACACACACTCAGTGTGCGTTTTATCGTAATCTCGTTACGGTGGGTCCATTTTGGACAGGCCTCAACAGGATCATAAACAGCTAAAATTAATGCCCACATTGATTAAGACCACTTCACGGTCTCATCATTGACGTGTTTTGTTAAATTTAAACATTGCATCGTCATGCTATTGCTTAGCTTTGTTTACAGTCATACGAAGATTCACTTTTAATCACGAGTTCTCTTATTAAAACATTTTGTGCAAGAAAATGTGGGTAGATTTTTATTGTAGAACGTATTTAGTTATTGTTTAAAACGAACGGTAAGTACGATCTTAACGTTGTATTTCATTTAGGATCTATCGATTTACACTACTACAACTATTGCAAACACTTCAGCACTTAAAGAAACCGTTATATAAAAAATATAACGAGAGAGGGTGTGTCGATGCCCGAACACTAGACACGAATGATGAATTTGTCACCTGTCAGAGCGACGCACCTACCGTAGGGAGGGAATTTGTTTTTTTTTTCTGTTTCAGTGATACCAGCTCTAAAACGTGTTGATGCCTGGTACATGAAGAAATGTACTACCTTGTGATAAAATCCCGAGGATGCAGCGGCGAAGTATAATTCTCACTAAAGATTGCGTTCCAAGAGATTAAAGAAAACTTGTAACCGAATTAAAAACCTACGTTAAACTCAGCGAAGGCAAACAGGAGCTTTTCTTAGTAAAACAAGCTAGTTGAAGGCAAAAAACAAAGGCATCTCTCCTCTAGCAAGTTGGTAATTGCCTTCCCAGGACAAGTTTGCGTACATAAACACACCACACACAGCCCAGGGTAAGTTTAAAATAAACTTCGTCCGTCGGACGCACCCCGGCTGCGTCTGAAATATCACTCGACTTCACAACTACCCCTTTTTCAGGGTTCCGTATAAAAATCGGAATCCTAATAGATTCGACATGACTTTCAGTCCGTATGCCACAACCACATTTTTCCAAAACTGCAGGAGCTAAGTATTAACTTGGTGAGTAGACGCATTTCTGTGAATTAGCCACTCTATCGTCACCGGTAAATACCTAACGTCTTCTCACCTGTCACATCGTTTACGCCATATTGATTTTTTCTGTTGCGAATTTATGCGAATTTTCCGAGAATTATTTGCTAATTTTCCGAATAGGATCGCAAAATGATAAACACACAAACAATAAGCTCATTAAATAAGCATTTATACTGAATGCAGACTAACGTGTTCTTTATTTTAAGAAAATAATATTAATTGGTTGAATTTAAAAAAGGCGAACAAAAAATAACTTTTTTCGACTTTCACTTAACTAATTTTTTTAGTATTTAAAAATCAAATCTGTAACCTTTCTTCACTGCATCTGTATAATACACAAATTATTAATTATTTTGAAATATATTACAGTGTGTAATATGTAATAATCTATTTACAAGTTTATTTTAAACTTGTAGCATGCACTTATCATCATAACATAACCTCAACATGAACTTTTGACTTTTTATTTTTCTTACTTTGACGTCTCGTAGTGACGGTCCGTTGTTGCCAGGTCGATACAAATATCATAGACAAATTGTAGAAAAATATTCAATTGAAATAGTTACAACAAAATCGATTCTGAACGGAAAATGAGTCACCTCACAAGTGCCTCAAAAACTGGTAGCTAAAGCTACCAGTGACAGTTGAGACGACACTGGCATTGGTAGCTCAAGTTACCGGTGACATTTGAGTGGTTAGAAACATTAAGATTTTGATACAAAAATAGAAAAAAATAACATATTTTGGGGGTTCTCCATACTCAGAATTAAAACTCAAATATAACTTTCTTTCATCAAACCCACACGTGTGGAATATGTCTTCGATAATGATGTTGAGGTTTCCATTTTTTTTTCTAAACTGAATCGTTTGCTCGAGAGACACTTTTTATGTGGTAAAATGTATCACTCATCCTATAACTTCTAAAATAAGAGAATGATAAAAATATTATACACGGTTATTATTTGAATGAGATCTGGTCAGTAGCTTTTGTTATATTTTTTTTTACGGAACCCTTCATATGCGAGTTTGACTCGCACTTGGTCGTTTTTTTCTTTTTTCATCCCCCATTGTTCGGCCCCTTGATGACTGTCATAGTAAGGACGATTTAATCTTTTTTCCAGCATACCGCGAGTTGAGTTCGAGAGTTTTCGATTGAAATACGGCGGACATTTTGTTAGTGGCATCCATTTTGATTGTGACGTAATGGCTGGAAGCGGTTTGTTGATTTAACGAACGATTGTTTGTAGTTTGTAGTGTCCTGTGAAATAAAAAGTGTTTGCAATGCAATTTTAAAGATGACAATCATGTCACGCTGGAAATACTTTTTGTAAGAGCTTTCAGGAATAAAATTTAACAAAAACGGCAGTTTAAACGGAACTGAAAAAAGGGTGATTTTTTCACCATTAAAACCACAAACGTTACTCAAAGCTAAGCAGGGGGGCTAAAACGGCAACATTTAGATGATTCATATTATGAAAACATCTAACTGACGTTTCATCTAGACCGCGGTCCGTTTCGAGTCAAAAGTGAGTAATAGCTCGCTGACGTCGCTCGCGTTCATACAATTTATCAATTCGGGACGCGTGTGAGCGCGCTATTACTCACTTTTGACTCGAAACGGACCGCGATCTAGATGAAACGTCAGTTAGATGATTCATAATATGAATCATCTAAAATGTTGCCGTTTTAGCCCCCCAGGCCTTATACGTTAAGCTGAACTTATCAGTCTTATTGACTAGTTAGCTTCCCATGGTCAAAGATAGGCATCGACATTATTCACTCATCTGGTAATTAACTAACCTAAGGTTGTCTGAAATAGATTGCTTTGTACCGATAAGACCGTCCGTATTGTAGAATGATCTCTAACAGATAAGTTATTTCAACTTTTTGCAAAAATGAAAATCTTCAATCTGTCTGGGCCACTAGACGCCGTAAGGGCTTTCACCACCATGTGGTGGACTTTCCGGCGGTCCGGACTAAGCGGTTTGGTGCTTCCTTTCTGGTCCGCACCGCTAGGGAGTGGAACGCTCTCCTTGCGTCTGTGTTTTCTGAAACATACAACTTTGAAGTCTTCAAGGCAAGTGTGAATAGGCATTTTCTGGGTCGCTCACCATCAGTTAATTTGCAAAATTGCTTCACTGTTGTGGAAAAAATTTACAGATGAGAACTCTTTATTTGAGTGTTCAGAATGCATACCCCAGTTCTGAAAATACTCAGTACTTTATACTACTTGGAACAAAGATTAGGGATTTACACGCGTGCTTTTTGTTTTGTATCCTTCAACAAAATGTTTTTGAGATATTATGTGTTTAACATTGAGGTGTTGAAGGGTCAACCAGGTCACGTAGAGGGATTTACTGAATGTAAGAGGGGCTGGTCCATTTTAGTTGTGAACCCGCCCTTAGGCAGCAAGAACGTTAACTCCACAAGGGCTCGACAGATATGAAAACTAATTATTATCAATTCAGTCCCCAAGGGCCGTCGGATTACCACCGCTAATTAATTTATTACTATTTACAAATACGAGAATATGCAAAATTAATCCCTCTTTATCCTCCATATTAATAGCTATTGGGCTCTGTGTAACTAACCTTAGTTTATTCATGGGCGGCTGATATTTTGTTGGACTATATTGATAGTTAGAGGCGCAGAGGTGCCCGCAGTCGGGGTCGCTGGGAGTGCGCGCGGCGGGGGCTGTGTGCCTCCACTTCAAGTGGCTCCGAGGAGGACGGCAGTGTGGGCGCAGCCTCACACTGCCGTAACGCCGGCTGGTGTTTGTGGGGAGGTCTAACTCCCTACGAGATGGGCTGTGTGAGCAGTATTGTGCGCCAGGTGTTCAACCGGTAGTGTTCCTTCTCTACAGAAGAGTTCTCGGTGAACCCAGGTCACGCACGGAAGAAGGCTGCCCCGGTGTTTGAGTGGGTATACCCACCCTCCATCTGGAGTGGGTGAGTCCCACACACCCCCGCTGCCCCCCGAGCAGCGGGAAGTGCGTAAAGCATTTCACCGGGTTAAAAAAAAAAAAAAAAAAAAAAGAGGTGCCCGCAGCGCAGTTGTGACGGTGATCGGCGACAATCGCTTTGTAAAACAACACACGCTGGGTCGGAAATGGGATGGGTGACCACCCCGACCGAAATTTAGTAATGTAGCTTTCGGGCATCTCAGTGCTTCTCGGTTGACATCGCTAGATGTCAGTCGTTAAGCCTAGTCAGAGGCCTTAGGGCATCTGACATTAAGGTTACACCCATCAAACAATATCCGGACGAATATAGGCTCGTATCATACCACATTGGGTTCAAATTGGGTCATCGAAGTGTGGGCTTCTAAATGTTCCGTTCACCATGACGGCAACATTCGGGATATAGTCATGACCATATGTTATGTTTTTTTTATAATTTAACTCCATTGCTCTTGTTCATTCAACTTCACCTCTTAATTTTCTAATTGTTATAATTATGGTAATCATCCTCAACTCGAAACTCATTAACCTTCAAAACCGGCCACCTCACTCCCAGAACAAACAAAATCTTTTTAAGTAGGCTATAAATCTGCGGCTCTCAGTATTCAAATATGAAAATTACCGGAATTTGTTCCGGAGTTTGATTGCTAATTCCGGAATATACGGGGCACTTGTAAATTTAATAACAACGAGTATATTTAAGGGGGAAGTGGAGATAGAGACGTCGTTTTGGACAGCCGTTGCTTCCTAAATAACGCTTCAGTGCTGCTGTCGGCTGGCTTTATGGAGTTTACAGTATTTTGGGCTGTATTGAAACGTTTGGAGACTGGATCTTGGATTTTACAGTGAAGATGCTTCGGGAGTGTAGTTTGCAATGACATTTAGTGCATATTGCGAACGAAATGCATCCAGAAACTCTTGGCCCTCACTAAAGGGTTCGGGGATTCATTTTTAACGAGACGACCGATTTGGTGTAATGGTTCAGAAGTGGGCTATTATTACACCAGTGATCGCGGGTTCAATCCACGCACAGTACAAACATTTATCTTTATGTACATGTCTTTTTGTACTGTTCTGGGTGTTTCCTATTATGTAATACATAGGTATATTGTATATTTTTACAAAAATAATACTAATAATGTTTATGATTACGATGTCTAGTATCCCATAGCACAAACATGAAAACATGTCATGTCTGTGTTTCCGGATACATACAACCTTGGTGTCTTCAAGGCAAGAGTGAATAGGCATTTTCTGGGTAAGCGTGTTCCACCTTCGGCCTCGTCATCGCTTACCATCAGGTGAGTCTGAGGTCAAACGCAAACCCATTTTTAATAAAAAAAAAAAAAAAAAAAAAAAAAAAAAAAACATTGATTTGCTTAATTTGGGTCTAGATGGCGCTTTTTGGAATAATTTCGAGAATTGTTTTTGTATCGTGCCATACAGACGCAAACGCCATGCCAAAATCGTGTTTTTTTCACTTTTAAAAAAAATACTGTTAAAAATCGGTGTGTATAGGAGTGGCGTGAAAAGGTGTACGGAAGTTTGATATTCAACTAGTCAAAATATTCATGTTGTCTTGAACCTTTTTTTTGTTACACACTGTTTTGTAGTTGTAACGGATTAGAAAATTCACATCACTACAATGAATAACGTCATATTGTTTGTTGGAGCATTTTCAGAATAATGTTTGTGAAAAGTTCTCTATAGTGAACAAAGATAAGAAATAAGTCAAACCACTTTGATTTGGGACAAATAATAACAAACACATAAATTCTTCAATACGTTTTTACGAGCACCCTTCCCAATATTATAACTATCCTACATTCCCTTCAAGTTGGGGAACTTGCGTTATAACCAAGTGACCAGCTTTTTCGTACTTTTCATCAATTCCCCTGTAGAAAAACCTCCCGCCCTTTTGTTGGCTAGCCAGCATTTCTCATTCTATAGATCGCTACATAAGTGGCGTCAGAGTGACCCGAAAGTTTCGATCGAGCCTTTATCAATATCATCTACAGTGGAATGCTGCCGAAATGAAAGAATCTGGTCTATTCAAGAAAAAAAGGTCATGGAATGAGAAACGAAATTTCACGAAGGCGACCTTCCCTTTGTCAGATGTTTATCTTCAGTGCCTTAAAAGACCCCGCCTATACTCAGATCTGCACGGTTTTAACCAGACTCGATTACTATCTAAATCTCAATATACATTGCTTGCTTTGTATAAGATTAAGAAAATTGCTGCGAACTTTCTGCGCAATGAAGCTGATTCTTTTACAGAAAGTTGCATTGGAAATGGACATGGTACGAAAAGAATACAGCTTAAAGATGAACCTCCGAAATAAGATAAATCTATTGACGTAAATAGCACTTAATTTCGTGTCTTTGAAAAAGTAAATACCTTCTGCAGT
Source organism: Udea ferrugalis (assembly GCA_950022985.1). Classification (NCBI taxonomy): domain Eukaryota; kingdom Metazoa; phylum Arthropoda; class Insecta; order Lepidoptera; family Crambidae; genus Udea; species Udea ferrugalis. Next base: position 15,897,102 of record OX465531.1, on the reverse strand, counting down.
AATGTATAAGTAAATGCTTTTAATGGCAACATTTATGTTTAGGCATTTTGTTTTTGCGGCGCCTAAGTGAGGGTTTAGTAGGGAAAATCTCGCTAATTCCTTGAGTGGAGTTATTTTCTAGGGAACAGCCACTTAGTCGATGATTTCGGAATTTTTACGTGACCAGAATAAATTGTATTTGTTATTTATTTACTTTTTTTCTCTGCGATCTCTGCTTCATCAAATAGATTTGTAAAAAATGCTTAAATAACATGAATCGATTATTATTATGGTTCATCGTAAACTCAGCGGGAATTCAAGGTGTCCAAAACAGACACAAAACAACATTTTGTATAAATAACAAATGAATACCACTGACGAACGATTTGATGTAACTGTTGAGAAGTCGGCTACTACACCAAAGGTCGCGGGTTCAATCCCCGCACAGTACAAACATTTGTGTGCATGTCTGTTTGTATTGGTCTGGGTGTTTCCTATGTATATTAAGTATGTATTTACAATAGAGAAAGTATTCAAGTATGTTTATCCGTTGTCTAGTTTCCCATAGAAACGGGCTTAAATTAGCTCACTTGGGGCGGCTAGATGGCGCTGTGTAGAAAAATGTCTAAGGATAATTATGTTTAAATAGGCGCGCATTTGACCACAATCTCAACTGATCTTAAGTGATGATATGGTCTTAGTTGGTACATGCGGTCCTAAAAAATGGCTGTTCACTCTCTTCCTGAAAAGGCCTAAGTTATACTCCTGTGGAAACACTTCAACAAGCTCCTTTTACTCCCTTGCTGTTCGCGTTATGAAAGAATTACCAAAACGATTGGTGCAGATTGCTAGAATGTGAACAACATAGGGGTGAAAGGCTTATTTGCGCCTAGTGAGAAGGACTTTGTGAGACGGATTCATTATGTAGGCATGTTGTGGAACCAAATAGGTTAATTCTCACCAACTTGGTTAGTGATTGTTGTAATTAAATATGGTATGCGATGCAGACAGAAGCTTGAACGTATTTCGTTTTTGTTCAAGAGAGCGCCTTCTGCCGCAGAAGGCCGGGACCACAGTAAACATAACAGTATTATTTATGAGCCTAGCGGGCTTATAGACACGCGGCACAGCCCGTACGTACTGCCGCCACCTTATTCCCCCATTTTTTATGCTAGCGTGTGCGTGAAATCGCTTGCCGACACGGTGCGCGACGCGCACGCACACATTCAAACCGAGAGCGGCACGTTTGTATGTAGATATTTTACTGTTCTCTGTTTGCTGTGCCGGGAAATTCGCCTCAGTCTTTTCAGTCACTATATCAAAGCTAATTACAAATTACTTTAACAGTGCTAAACAAACATAATCTCAGGGCAGGAACCTGCAAGACGATATCCGGTTTAATGGGGGCTAAACGGTTTATAATAAAACGAAGCTAAAGGGTTTAGGGAATGTTTAATTTCTCATCCCCATTGATGGGGGTGGTAATGGCCGCCTTAATTGCGAACTTAATGAGCACTGCGTTATTTAATTTGAAGAGTTTGATAATTGGAAGTGATTAAACATATTTATGCAGCGGACGTTTGTGGGATGAAACGGCGTGTTTTACGATTTTTTTGTTGATATTTCTGGATATTAACTATTTGTCAAAGAAGCGTTAGTTAAGGAACCGAACTCGTTCAGCGTGAGTTCTCTCTGAAAAAGAAGTTTCTCGTTGTTTTTTTTTTGCCCCTACATAAATACGATGACTTAACCGAAAAACAATTTTATATTGGCTAACTTTCTTTATTTGTGCCATAAATAAATCAATAAAGTTTTAAATAATGAAAATTCCCACCATTTTTTGCAGGAATATTCATATTTTTACAACCCGATACTCGACTACATCACATCAGTATTTTTAAAGGCAGATTAAATATGATATTTCTCTACAAACAGAGAGCAAATATGAAGTTGTTTGTAATTGCAGGCTATCGTAAAAATAACAGACCAAGCGTAATGTCAAATAAATAATGTACCTAATCAGGAATTTTACAATTTGTCATTGATGTTGTTCGTAAATAAATAGACTTATGTATTTTCAATAATTTACATCATCTTTCAGCCACGGCGTACACTGCTGGAGATAGCCCTCCCCCATAGATTTTTAGAGCAACTGGTTACAGGCGGCCTGCATCCACAAAGATTATGTAACCTTTAATGACCATCGTCATACTGCTTCTGCCCTCAAATTTAATCCCCAACGGGCATCTGGGGCCTTGTTATAATCATTTTACAGCTCAGTTTCAGCTCAGTTTACGTCTTTCCATTCATTGAAATTTGACTAAAATATGTAAAATATGTTACCACAGCAGCAAATAGTTTTTTTCACTCTATTTATCACACAAAACACGAATTGCGACGGTAAATATGCAGCTCAAAGGATGGGCTTGTGGCTAAAACTGTCAAGTTATAAGACATTGTAATAATGCCCCAGTTCTTCGCACTATGTTACCTTGATTTGGCAATTTACTAAACTGCTTAGAAGCCTTCCCATATCTTGCCTTGCCTTAGCCATTCAATTTAAAGGAGACCATACAATACTGTGAGAGCTCGAAGCACAGTGAACGTACGATTTGCGAACAACTCTATGGTGATGTAAAATACCAATTAAAATTCAATCAACCCGGATAGCGGTGGTTGGCGCTTTCACCATGGTGTTATAATTGTTTTGACGAAATTTGGGCTTCTGAATGTTCCACTCACCATGAAGGCAAAAGCCTCGAAATCTGGATGGTCCGTTTGGGCTATAGTCGTGAGCGTACTAAAGTTAAATGTAGGAATTCACCAGTAGAACATTTAAAATTATTTTCAATTGATGACAAAAACATCTAACGGACGTGATTTCAGGTCATTTCAGGTTTAAGAAAGTATTAAATTACGTAGGACCTAAAACAGTCTCGTTCGGCGGAAGTTTGCGTCAATTTAAACGGAGCTTAAAGCCGGAGGTATACGGTTTTAAAACTTTTTCGGTTAAGCGACTTCTTTTATTACTTGGCGAGCCCATTGCATGTTTTCTAGGCAAATTGGCTTGAGATAAAGTAACTTGATGTCGTTTGTTTCCAGTGATGTTGTTTGAAATGAATTGTGGGGAACTGCGGAAGGAAGGTCAAGGTCCTTGTAAGAGGTAACATTAAATTAATGCCTTTGAGTTTCAGTCATTATACTCCAATTAAGGAGAACTTCCAATATTGTGGACGTCAGAGACTGAAACGTAATTTTAGGTATAGAGGATGGTTTCAACTCCACCTAAGACTGAAGTCTGTCTTATGTGGAGTTTAGGCGCTTTTGACAAACCTATTATTGGTGTTTAGTATTTAAGCATTTTATTTATTAGTTCGTACACAAAAATATAGTTACAATTGAAAATAATTAGAACACAAGAAGTACAGGTGAGCTTATTATTTTTAGTGGTTTTTATTGTGATTTATATTTTTTTAAGGATCATATTTATCTAAGTACTTATAGGTTGAAACTATTAAAAAAAGCACGTTAAGTCAGAATTGCATTCAACTTGCCATTAGTGCAAATATTCGGAGATGAAAAATGAAGCTTTTTTATAATTAAATGCTAACCAGAATATAATTAATTGTGTAAAATATTGTGCTTCCCAAAATTGACTTTAACAAAAGTTTTCAATAGAAAATCAAACGCAATTTCTTCAAATTTGACCGACGTAGACGTGTGGAAACGTCTACCCGTATAAACATCTTGAGCTGGAGTGTCGCTGCCTGGCGACGGCGTGTGTCTGACACAATCATTGTCACCTCCAACGGTATATCTCTGAGGAGTCAGAACTCCTTAGAGAGCACAGGCGTTACCATTTACAATCTGAAATGAAATTGAACAGCGGAAGAATGGTAACATACATGTGTTGAATAATTTCGTGGAGTACTTATGTCTCCGTAGGATCATGGTCAGGATGTTCACAAGGATTCTGGAAGTCGTTAGTTGAATTCGTACTACTGAGACTTTCTTCGTCATGATGGTGTATTAATTCCCTTTTCTTTAGCTATATGACTAGATGCAGAATATCCGTTATTGTGTTTTAATAAATCGACTTTGACATAAGTTTTCAATAGAAAATCAAACGCAATTCCTTCAAATTTGACCGACGTAGACGTGTGAAAACGTCAACCCGTATAAACATCTTGAGCTGGAGTGTCACTGCCTGGCGACGGCGTGTGTCTGACACAATCATTGTCACCTTCAACGGCGGGATATCTCTGAGGAGTCAGAACTCCTTAGAGAGCGCAGGCGTTACCATTTACAATCGGAAATGAAATTGAACGGCGGAAGAATGGTAACATATTATTATACATGTGTTGTATAATTTCGTAGACTATGTCTCCGTAGTCTCATGGTCAGGATATTCACAAAGATTCTGGAAGTTGTTGATTGAATTAATTCAGCCATGATGGCGTATTATTTTAATGAATAAGCAAAGATCTTGCATAAATAAGTACAATGTTAATTAAATTGGCTGATTGTTAAAATACAAAGGCCAGATGCAGCAAAAATGGTATGCATGTAAAGTCGCGGAATCAAAAGGTTGACCAGTTTTCAACTAAATTCATTTACGCGTTGCAAGCACATGTTACCTTTTAAACTGTGTAACAGTATGTCGAAAAATATGCTTCACTGTTTGACAATCAAAATTGAAATTCGTTTAGACGTATGTTCCTTCACGATTAACAGTAGATTATGTTTTCAGTCCTGTCACCAAAACTCTTTTTAAATCGTGGCGACCTGGTATGCGACTTTTTATGACGTAACCATAAAGCAAGCATAGACACAAACTCAGCACATGGTAAGAAATCATCTATCCCTCCTCCAACGTGTTCTCCCCCAGTAAACAACACTCAACACCCAGCGCATCAGCTCAGAACTCCAACTCCAACATGTACTTAACAAATCCCGAACTAATCAGAATATTAATCCTTTAAACTAGCAAAGACACCAATTACAGTGCATGAATATGCATGTCGTGTTGGCGTCGAGGCGTTCAAATCGTAATCGTCGTGTAATTCTCTAGTGATGGGCGGTACTCGAGTCCTTACAGACTACTTAGTATAAAACAACAATCTTACAAGTCTGTTATGTCCCATTATTGGGCAATATCCTCTCTACACTCTTCAACGACCGCGCTCAAGAGTCAACACGGGCCAATCAAAAGCGAGTCTAGCTCGTCTCGCCATCACACCTTAGGCCCGCCACAAGATCGTGTTCTGTTCTTAAGGTAATCTAATCAGTTACTGTTCTGTCCCATAGATTTTCCGGCAAACAACATACGTGCCTAATGCCGTCCCAATTTTATTACCTGAGCAGTGTTTTGGTATGCGTAAAAAAAATAAAGAAATATCCTTGGACATGAATCCACACAGCGCCCTTTAGCCCCAAAATAGACAGGGCTCGCACTATGGACGCTAGACAATAGATAAACAAACTTTATACTATTTTTCTTGTAATACTTAGTAATAGACCTAGACCACACACACACCACCACCTAAGCAAACGAATATGCGTACTTGGGAATCAAACCCGCGACTTCTGCTCTACTTACCAACTTCTTAACCTTCACAGAATAAAAGATTTCTAGGCGGTCTGCATCCACTGGCATCTGGCAACCTTTCTATTTTGATAAAAAAATTAGTGCAATCTAGTCATTGAAAAACGAATTTTTTATTTATTATTTCTCTGAGTCTCAAGAAGCTGGAATCTAAGACTCATCTTCCATCCCTACGTGTAAGTCAGCGGCCGAAGCCGAGTTTCAGGCAGTTTCGGCATAATCCACAAGTTAAATCTCTTTCTGAGTATAATTCGGCATATAGCCCGCATGTGCGAGTAATGAAATAATTCTGTCTCCTTGAAGATCAAGTTTCACGATTATGTGGTTTTAATTTAGAATATTTGTCTGGAGAACAATAGGGGAAGGAAATAATTGAGCCGTGTTTTTTATGAGACTTTGAGCTGTTTTCTAAGGTCTTTCATCCCGATATTTCATTCAATAACCTAATAATGTCTGCATCTGTGATACCGATCACTTGTAACCAAAGCTTTTAAAACTAAAAGTAAATAACTAGGTTACTTCTGATCAAGGTCGTTCCATCAATGGCTACGTCTTTTCTCTCGGGTACAGGTCAGGAACACACCGATAGGATCAAAATGTATAAAATGGGTACCATTTGGATTTCTCAACCTTGTTTCCAATGGCCCATTGGCAGTAGATCAGCAACTATTTTTGTTTGTTTGTTTGATAACTAATGTTGGAGCTGAGCACGCCAAGTAGGATAGGACTATCTCAACAAAACATTATATTTTGTTAGGGCACTTAAAGGTTTCGGAAGACGCGTTAAATAGTTGAAATATCTAGTCGTTGCTTACCTCGCTAATAACGTTGTTGACAGGAAGGTTTAATTCAACAACCATTTGCCCAAAACCTGCTAGTGTAAGTATGGCTCGCACTAACTCATAGTCAAGATAGAGCCTTCGGCCTACAATGGGACATTTAAATGCTGTTGTTTGAATGACTAACTTGAAAGTTAATATTTTTTATTTTCAGAATACTTTGTTGAGAAAGAATCAATCTGAGCACACCAGTTCCTAACACTAATTTCGTATATTTATAATGCAGTTACATTGCATTTGTTCCTATAGCCAGTTCAACAACTAAACTTTAATTTAACGAAAGTACAAGACTTGTTAATGAATATTTCACAAATAACGATTTTCAGACACGACTAGGAAAGTGATTCCGGACACCCGCCGCCATCTTATTACTTCAGAAGCCACAACGACAGTTTCAATGAGAGCTCGTGGACCAAACTGTTGCCATCCGTAGCAGAATCTTAACTACAGCAAGAAAATGTAATTGGTGAAAAAGTTCGCTCATTTAGTCGGAACTAGCTGTCCCGACAGACGTCGTTATATCTAATGGGACTGTCACCAATGATATAATAAAAACACGTAGATAGGTTACTTGTACTAGAAAAGTGGCATTCGGAATCACTTTTGACCACCTGAGCAATGCATTGACAGTTTGTGACAACACTGCGCAACATGTATCTGTCTCGTTTACGCTCCAGTAAATAATCATGCTATCTTGTACACACGGTTAAATTATAGGTACGTACGCCAGGGGACAATTTCTGACTTTGCGTCAGTACTGACATAACGTACAAGTATCTATACGTCTTTTAAAATCATTGACTTTGACTGTTAAATTAAAACAACATTTAATTTTGACAACCAAAAGTACCAACAAAACTATATCGTGTTGGAAGTGGACTTTTGAGCGACTGTGTTTTCCTGAAGTTTACAAAAAGTCTCTGTAATCTTGTAGTAAGTGTCAAAATAATTCTACTGAATGATGTTTGAAATGTCCAGGCTCCTAAAATCTACAAACCAACCGACACTGTTTTCATGAAAGATTAAAAAAAAAACATAATTTTAAAACTCTTTTCCCATTCACGCCAAATTAGCGTTATTCCTCACAAGTTACTCAAAAGTGGCTAACCGTAAGGACTAAATTAATTACATAGAAGTTACACGTTTCATACAGCACAAGTTTCTTGTTCGAATTATTCATGTAACAGGTTACACCTAGATAGTAATTACGTCCCGTAGTTCATCTACTTCGCGGGTGAGGATATGAGGTTAGGAGAGGCATTGCATAAGGTTGGTGGTTAACCGCTTTTTTAAGGCTACGCTTGATGTAAGGCTACGTTTAGAACGACAGGATGAAGCGAATAGAGATTAATAAAGTGATTAAATAGAGTCAGATATTCCTTATGAAATCAATGTTTTCTTCTCAAAACTTCGACATTGCCTTAACATTTGAGTTACTGCACGTGTGCAATAAGTTGAAATTTGCTAACAGTAACAGTTCATATCGGAAGTTTCACCTGCATAGCTCGTACAATATAGTAGGCACCTACACAGCGCAAGTGTTAGGGTCCTAACTGGGGACTTCCATTCAAAGATAGCGGTCTGTTAACCCTATGTTAACCTATTTAGGTTTACTTGTTATTTAACAATCTTTGACCATTCAACCATTAAAAGATGTAAAGACTCATTCATAAAACAACGATTAAAAAAAAAATTAAAAATAGGTCCATCACAGCTTTGGACCGCACAGAATGGAGAAACGGTAGGGAGGCCTCTGCCCAGCAGTGGGACACTACAGGCTCATAATAATAATATAGGTATAACTCTTAAATATGAATCTACATTTAAAAGTAGATTTGAAATTGTGATCATTCTCAATTCTGTAATTAACCAATGCCAGGCCTGAATCTAAGCTATACTTTGACTCGAGTTTCAAACGTCCCATCAGTAGATCCATTCTTTAGACAATTTCCCGTAGTTTGATTCAAACTTAGAGCCATTCAATGGCATAATGCAATGGTTTCAACTTTTTCTAGCAAAACAAGAAAATTATCGTGTTCATGGCGCTTCCAGCGATCAACAAGTATCGATTTATTTGCACGTTGGTATATTTAGATGCGCACTTTAACGATGCTTTTCCGTGACTGTAACACTGCCGCGACTGTTTCTCATTTTATATCGCAGCTTTGAGTAGCACTTGTGTTAAGTAAGTAGACAGACTCAATGATGTATCGATGCTTCATCGCGTTTTCATAGCTGTCGCAGTGTGTGTTTGGCCTAAAGCGCCAAAAATGGATCTGTTTTACCGGTTATTTTTCCGCTTCCTAGGCATCGAAACTTCGCCAAAGATTAGGTCACAGAATAGGGGCCTACTAAGAACTAGCTGTCACTGCTAGTTACCCATACGTTGGAAACTTATATGCCTAAGAGCTGAATATCTCAGACAATGCGAAGGTCACACACTCGAGCCCACAATGGGGCATAATTAACTTAATGAAGACCGACAATCGGGACCGAACAATGCCTGAAGATGATTTCAGAACAATTTACTCGCATAATAGGAGCCCGTCATTTGCGAGTAGGCCTTTTGTCAACGGCCGTTTTTTGTGCTGGGGATTAATCGTTTAATTAACCTTCTGTATCGTGAACTATGGGGGGTTTAAGGGGGGGTTATTGGAAAAAGTTCAGGGGATATCGTTGGTGCGAAGCTGCACTGTTAATAAACTGTGCAATTTTATATGCTTCCTACTGTGGTTGTGGCGAATGATGTTGTGCAGTGAAAACAAACAATTTTACTTACCTATAAATTATTGATATTAATGCCTTAAGGCGGCTAGATAACATCTGACATTAAGGTTGCTCACTAACCTTACACCCCTCCAACAATCCTCACTGAGCCCGCGTGTTGGAGTATGGCTCGTTCCACCTCATAGTTGAGGTGAAGCCTGTGCCCAGCAGTGGGACGTATATAGACCGTTTATGTATGTATATCGTTGGTGCAAAGCTGCACTGTTAATAAATCGTGTAATTTCATATCCTACCTACGTGCAATGATATTATAATAACGTAGATTGGTTACTTGTGATAAAAAAAATGGCACCCGAAATCAGGACTTTTGACCACCTCAGCTTGACAGTTTGAGACAACACTGCGCAACATGTGTCTGTTTCGTTTACGCTCTAGTAAATAATCATGCTATCTTGTACACACGGTCAAATTATATTGTGCAGTGAAAACAAAGCTTTACAACCAATTTGAATTATTTTATAAATTATTGATATTTACCTAATTACTGAAATTTAACTTCCTTAAAAGCGTTAAATACGCTTATTCAATAATAACTACAAAACCCAATTTCTTTGTACCATGACTATTTCTTTTAACATCCGATAGTCTTTTTATTTTTTTAATTAATCGTTGCTATTGCGGCCATTGCGAAGCTTGAGTTTTATTGAATTCCTAAGCCATGGAAGTTTTACAATCTACAGTAGTTACAATTTGGTGTTGTAGTGACAAAAATAGAACCTGTTTTAAATGCAATAACAACAAACAACAATATTCAATTAAATTCATAAGATCCTTCCGCATACAACTATCTTCGTTTATTGTAAATGCAGCCGTATTCTGACGTCATAAGGCGTCAAATTGAATATCATCTGTGCCATTGATATTCACAGGCACTAGACAGTTGAACAATTAAAAACCTTTCGAACAAACTCGCCAGTTTATTACACTGTAGGACAATTTAACTGCTCCTGGCAATAAGGACAAACCTCACAAAATCACAATAACAATTTTCTGAGTTTTAAATAAGGTATATCAGGCTGAGTATAAACATGCAACCTTTCGCTATCACGGCAACACTATATTGTAACCAAAACAAAACGAAAAATACCTTATTCGCCAAATACCTATGGATTATATTTTTTCTAATTCAACTTGATGTGCCCCACTGCTGGCCAAAGCTCTCCAACTATGCCTGTTTGAGCCAACATTCGCTGGAGTGATAGCTCAAGTCGTCACACCATTCGTTATGTGACCGACCGTTATTCGTCGTTTATGTGACCAGAATATACCTATAGAATTATGACGACAAAAATAATAAAAATGATAGTTTGAAAAACCTTTCTAGGTAGGTCTATCTTAAATCGACCCCGGGACCTTTGGAAAATACCTGTATAGGTACGGAGAATTTCTTTGTAGGCTGTTTTTTTGGCCTACAGTGCAAGGTATGCGAAACCTTTGCAGGAGCGTCAGTTCCTAATTGCATTTTGCAGACTATCTCCTCTAGATTATACTTCTGTTGCAATTTACACTAGTCGACCATCGTAGCCTGACCTTCCGCGCCTCTTCTGGTCTTTAGAAATAGTTCCACAAAAGGGGTGACTGTTGGATAATTTGGGATCAGATTACTTCGGTCGTTTTTGGCACGTCTTGACCCTTTTATCGTTAACTTCGTCTTTAATTCTACGACAGTTTGTCTTGTGAGGTGCAAATAGGGGCGTTGAAATTTCAATTGAGATATGAATTTAAGCACGTTTTCAGTTTTTGTGTTCGATGAAGTCTGATTTTTCAACTTAAAAGTAAGTTAAAGCGTATCCAAGTAGTTAATTAAGTGTGAATTTGAAATGCACTAAAAGAGAGATTTGTTTGTAAATGATTAAATTTAAAACTTAGGTTAAATGCGGCCCTTGCCCAGCAGTCTTGTTCAACATATATACATATAACATAGCAATGTCCAAAAGTAAGGTTTTCCTTTTTTTTTAAACCAGAAGAAAAAAAAGTATTAGCAACATCCAGCCTCAAGTTAAATTTTTGCTTTACTAAGAAACTTATAAGTAATGTGGTGGTGTGAAAATTGCATCTGCGTCCCTTTGAGTCTCAGCCTGGATTTTGCATTCCGAAAACCTACATAGCTCATAAGCTGCATTAAACTTAGCAAAACGTAGTTATTGTAGTAGGGGAGAGGGGGGCATAACGGGGACGCTAAGGGAAATAAACAATAAAAAAATAAGTATGGAATATTTGTATTAAAAAGTAATCACAACTTTTTGTTTACTTATACATTTATTATTTGGCAGTGAATTTGGTGTGGTAAAAAAGCAATTAATATTTTTTATTAAAATTTTACGGAGCCTCTACGAAAACCCCATTGTGCCCCAGGGTAGGGGCAGCATGGGGTACCCAGTTCGGGGCAGTACGGGGTACACTATTTTAACTGGTACAGAATGAGCAGGTGTGGAATTCTTCTAAATCTGCGTCATCAACTCCGGCACAGGCTGTATGGGCCTGTCCACATCGCTCGCAGGCCACCCAACGCTCCGAAGACTGTCTTCCCTCTACGATAGTTTTTTCTCGCTTGGTTTGTTTGGTTGACTGAGGGGATAGGGAGAATATGTCTTTAGGAGAAGCGTTTTCAAAGAAAGTTGTCAAATCACGTCAAATTCTTCGAATTGGAGATTGGGAAACGCAGATTTCATCTGGCATAGATGGTCCAGGCTGAGGTTCTGAGATGGTTGACTGTTGATGTTTTCTGCCGACCAACGGCGCCTGGAACTTATATTTTTGTAATTTCGTACAAACCTAATACAAAACAAATAATATTATTGTAATATTTGCAAATGAACAGACCATACAAGGGCACAACGGGGTACCCCATTATGCCCCTTAGCCACGTCCCCGTTATGCCCCCATGTCTAACATAATTTAAAATAATTAACGAAAAAAACAATTCAAGGTTGGAGTGATTTTGCTCAAAACACATCAATACATAATGCTAGTAGTTAAACACACCAAACGAAATAATTGTAGTAAACTAAACACTTACCTTATTAGACCCGTTTTGGTATCGACCCAAAATAATATGAAATGTCGCCGAAAAAAAGAATTGAACGACAATACGAAACGCGTGCACTGTGGTCTCCGGTCACTGCCGTACTCAATGTCGATGAGAAATACCCTCTTACTGGCTGAAACGACACGCTCCTAGAATGCATAGTTACTTGTATATGGGGGTGACCCCGTCGTGCCTCGCGTCCCCGTTGTGCCCCCCTTTCCCCTACTAGTTTGTCAAACGCTAGTGATCCTCTTAATACATATAGTTGGTAAAGCGTCTATTACCGCTAATGAGCGGCATTACCCTATATCAGCATTAGTAGTGCTGCATAAGGTGTTCAAGCTGTACTAGCGTTCGTTAAGAGAGTTAACATATTCTGTTGATTCAACTTAACAAAACATTATATATAACGACTGTATCGAAATGAGGTAGTCAGACGCATGCCGAACCATCATGGCGAACGGAACATTCAGAAGCCCACATGTCGCCGAGCAAATGTAGCGAAAACACGTCAAAAATTAATGTTCGCCAACATTACTTTTTGACATGTTGTTCAAAAACTACTCTGAACTTAGTGAAACGTTATTATTGAAGTACTAATAAGTCAAACGCTAGTAATCCACTTAATACATATAGTTGGTAAAGCGTCTATTACCTATTACTATAACCCTATATCAGCATTAGTAGAGCTGCATAAGGAGCGCAAGCTGTACTAGCGTTTGTTAAGAGAATTAACATATTCCATTTATCGCTCTTGTTCGCGGAATTCTCTGAATCTCGAATCTATCCGTACGTGATTGAGATATTTTTTCCCCTATTCTTAAGGCCCAAGTACCTTACTCTACTCTGAGTAATTCTTGTAGATGATACTGAATAATTAAAAGTTTATTCATAAGTATTCAGTTGTTCATACTCTAATGTTATCTTAGTAGGTAGCAGACAGTGCTTTAACACCGAAAGGCTGACCACTGGGACACATGGCATTCCCACACATAGAGACACGCTCTCTCTCTCTATATCTCTCTCTATCTCTCTCTCTCTCACACACACATACGTTTTGTTTTGTAATTTATAAAAGAAATGGATAGGTCGATGGCTCCTAAGTATACTGAGTCATCTAACAAATTTCAATAATTCCACTTTTTGCGATATTAACAACAATGAAATCACAATTTATGTACCGGTTTTAGAAAAAAAAACATATCTCTATTAATAACGAAGATAAAATGACGTACACGGGATCATCTACACAACTTGTTTATTTTGCGCATGGTATACTGAGTCTAGTTGAATTATACTAGAGTACGCGGGGCGCGGACGCGGCCAGTTTGGTGCAAGTTGGTACCGGCTCTAAGTCAAAATATTCAATTTTTTTTAAGATATTTCTTTCGCCCTTAACTATTTAAGACTGAATTTTGTAGTCATTGAATAGTAAATAAATATTTTACAGTTGTGAAATTCCTACTAGTTTGTTAAAAGTTTTAATGATAAAGATGATTGTCATACATTTTTAATTGATAAAAAAGAAAAGTGCAATGGACAAAGAAAAATAAAACATTTGGCTGTGGATTTTTAATCTTTGAGATTTAATTTATCCTAATTGAAATTCTAATTACAAGAACTAAAAGGTTTTGTTGATAATTTACTAATTTTGTCTTTCGTATTCTTCACCTAGGACTTTTATTATGCCTGGTATTTAAAAACTTTATGGAAATTCAAAATTTGTGTTAATATTTCCAATTCTGTTTTGCGATGTTTTTAATTTGGAATTATAAAAACTACTAATTAAAATATACTTCAATTAATTTACCTGCTTTGTTAAACACCTGACTCAGTATTAAAATAGTTCACATTTTATTTTATGAGCCACGTATAGTGAGTCAACTGCTAATATTTGAACAAAAATAAACTATGACAGTAATGTGGTGTTACTTGAGAGAATAAAACTGTAATTAAAATCAATTTTACCATACAAAATAAACTAAAACTGACAATAAATAAACTAAAACTGTCACAATTAGTAGATTGAATAATACGACGTATAAAGATATAAGTGGTAGATGATCCATTTTCAGCATATAAATAATCGACGTATACTAGTATATCTACATTATCTCATTAAATATTGAAATAATGTACTTTTTGATTTGGCACAGTTATAGAGTCTCAATATACGTAATTAAATACGATTCGTTATTTTTCCCGATCTTATTGTCGTTAAAATTATAACCATTCTTTCTTGTTGACGCTCTCCTGTAAAGTAATCAGATATACAGTTGACTTAGTATACTTAGGAGCCATCGAGGTACGTAATTGGCATTCCCACACACAGAGACACGCTCTATCTCTCTCTCTCTCTTTCTTTCTCTCCCTCTCTCTCTCTCACACACACACACGTTTTGTTTTGTAATTTATAAAAGAAATACATATGTACGTAATTTGCTTATTTATATGTACAAATGTACGTATTGTTAAGGAAGTGTGACTCCTTCTGTCACAGGTGCCATAGCACTTATAAGAAAGAGTCTATCTCTGCAAAGCTACCTATATTTAATTATTGTTAAAGAAATAAATATTTTTCATTTTCATTATCACATTACAAGACTCCGGATGAGTTTTATGCTTTCTGTACAATATTGCCTCCACCTGAATCACAATAACAAAATCAAGTATATTCTGACGCTGCCGAGTACGTCATCGGAGCGGTTACCTGTCACTGTCAGATGGCGGAAGCGAAACGTGACGCCGCGGTGCCCGGGACTGACAGCTACAGGAACGCGAATAAAAACATTGGACGCCATTTTATGTGCGATTTTGTTGGTAACAGAATCTCTTTGTTGAACTGTTTAGTAAGAAATTAAGGGTGTTTATTTTATTCATAAGTCATTATAAGTTTATTCATCATTATCATCATTTCAGACCTCATCCACTCACTGCTCAGTCAATGTTGAAAGTTTTTTTTTTAGTCCTTCAAATCCAACATTTCTTTTTCCAAAACAAAATGTGGGTTGTTTAATATCGCAAAGTTTTTCATGAACACTTATTGATTTTACGTACACCCCCAATACACCCTACCTCTCTTTGTTATCTTTGTGCCATATCACCAAACGCAGTCAAGAGAAGGTACTCTGTTTACCATTATAAAGAGAACCAGGGTTTTACCTAACAATCACACCCCCTGTTTTACATAAACATCTAAAATGGTCTCGAATGCTTAGGAAAATTTTATTTTCTTGTACAGATTGTTCACCTATGCTATTTACTTTTTCCATCACCTGTCAACGCATGTGAGTACATAGTAGTTTAATCTTCATAGCATTTTCTAAGAAACTAATTAATATTTTTTTTCGGTGTTTCCCTGCATCGGCGAGATAGCCAAATAACAATGAACCACCAAGATCCAGTTTTGAAACCAAGACCACTCATCTTTTGTTTTTTCCTTTTAAAAATAAAGATAAAAAAAACATTAATATCTGGGATCACACTTAGCACCAAACTGAGTATCATTCACTTCTTCATTATTTCGAGTAACAAAACCATATCAAATACTGTTAAAATCTTTGTACTGGTGTATCTACGAGTATTTTTACCTGGCTCATACACCGCACCATATTCCAGAATTCGTAGCGCAAAAGCGTATTTACCATAACAAAGAAGGCGAGATCTTATCAGACGCACCCTACATTGTACATTCAAAGCTCACGCAGGCAGATAAGATGCGGCCTGTTCACACCAGGGCACGAAGGCTGTGTCAGTCACATTGCTAGTTTCCGATAAACACTAGGTGCTTCGCTCACTTCGCTCACTTTATAAATAATAAATTAAAAAAAATAAAACTTTTGCTCGGCTACTGCGTGGACAATTAGAAACGGCCGTTCACCCTGTAAGAAGGAAAATTAGCACAAAAAGCATTTGAATGCACAGAAAGATAAGATTCAGCCTGTTCACACCAGGGCACGGAGGCTGTATCGGTCACGTTGCTAGTTTCCGATAAACACTAGGTGCTTCGCTCACTTTATAAATAATAAATTAAAAAAAATAAAACTTTGCCGTTTCTAATTGTCCACGCAGTAGCCGACTGCGTGGACAATTAGAAACGGCGGTTCTCCGTGTAAGAAGGAAAATTAGCACAAAAAGCATTTGAATGCACAGAAAGATAAGATTCGGCTTGTTCACACCAGGGCACAGAGCCTGTGTCAGTCACGTTGCTATTTTCCGATAAACACTAGGCGCTCCGCTCACTTTGCTCGGCTATTACGTGAACAATTTGAAACGGCCGTTCACCGTGTAAGACGGAAAATTAGCACAAAATATGGAGGCATTTGAATGCACAGTCAGATAAGATTCGGCCTGTTCACACCAGAGCACAGAAGCTGTGTCAGTCACGTACCTATTTTGCATTTCGATAAACGCCAGGTGAGACAGTCTGTCGGCGAGTGCATGATAGGCGATGCTACATGAATATTGATGACGTTACAGCGGGCGGAACTAGTATTTTTGGAGCTGGTATTTTTTATTGCAGTTGACGAGAAAAGCGGTTTGTTTTTTGTCGCTATTTCGGGTCATAACAGTGCAGAATATTAAATGGAAATATTGGAAACTAGTGACAATTGTTATGTATGTGGAATGTTAAAACGTTAGTTGAGCAGAAATATTGATCGGAACAATTGAGATAAATTTGAAGATTTTGTTAACATTTTCATCACTAGGGAAATAAAAGTTTAACCCAAATTCCTATTTTATTTTGTTTGCTACAAACATGAACATGTGGGTGTGTACTAGTCTGGTTGTTTTCTATGTGAATTGAGTTTGTATTTACAAAAAAAAAAGTATTTAAGCTCGTTTATCTATTGTCTAGTATCCCATGGAAACTTAACCCAGTTGGGCTAGCGCGAGCAATGTCAAATATGTCAGTATGCAGTGACTCATAATGTACGATAAGGTAACGTTAGAAATTGAATTACTAATATTAAAACTAATTACTATTATTTTCGCAATAAAATAATGCCACGTCCACCATTACCGCTCTAAACACGGCGGTAATCGACGCCGAGCGCGCTAAGCGAGCGCAGCTAAGTGATTTTTTATTTATTCACGAACGACGACACTCTGCCCGTCAGATTGCCGGTTAGCTCGCTCGCTTCATAAGTGCACCGTTATTGCGTCAGGTTACAGGCAGTGCAGTTACCTAAGTGGGACCACTTTATTAAGCGGTTTTATGTGCTCATCTTGGTGGTTTATTGCTTAATATCTTAAGGTTTCTAATATTAACGGGTAATTAACATAATTACTTTGAAACGGAGATAAGGCTATTCAATAAAAGTGAGAAATATTGATCGCAACAAATGAGATAAATTTACCGATTTTCTTAACATATTCATCATTAGAGAAAACAATAGTCTGACCCAAACACCTATTTTATTTTGTTTTGTAAAAACATAAGTGTGCATGAACATGTGGGTATGTCTGGTTGTTTTTTATGTGTTTTGAGTGTATATTTACAAAAAAAGGATTTACCTAAGCTTGTTTATCTGTTGTCTGGTATCCCATGGAAACTTTGCTCTATTGGGCTAGCGCGAGCAATGTAGAATATGTCAGTGTGCAGTGACTCATAATGTACGATAAGGTTAACTTTAGAAATTGAATTACTAATATTAAAACTAATTACTATTATTTTCGCAATAAAATAATGCCACGTCCACCATTACCGCTCTAAACACGGCGGTAATCGACGCCGAGCGCTAAGCGAGCGCAGCTAAGTGAATTTTTTATTTATTCACGAACGACGACACCCTGCCCGTCAGATTGCCGGTTAGCTCGCTCGCTTCATAAGTGCACCGTTATTGCGTCAGGTTACAAGTGCAGTTACCTAAGTGGTTCCCCTTTATTAAGCGGTTTTATGTGCTCATCTTGATGTTATATTGCTTAATATCTTAAGGTTTCCAATATTAAATGGTAATAAACATGATTTCTCTGATTGATCTTAAAACTAAGCTAGCACTTAAGTACGTAATTTGATTAATAGTAAAGGACAAGTTTTTGCTGTGAACCATAGTGAACCTACACACAACAACACATGTTCGGTAGGCTTCTACATAGAAGCGAATTTGAACCCAACGCAGTAAAGGGGGGTACCCGTGACGCAGTTGTGACAGTGATTGGCGACGATCGCTGTTGTAAAGCAACACACGCCGGGTTGGAAATGGGATGGGTGACCACCCCGAAATTTAGTGATGTATATTACACGTTGGGCACGTTAAACAGTTGTTCCCGGTTGACGTCGCTAGATGTCAGTCGTTGAGCCTACTCAGAAGCCTTAAGGCGGCTTGATAACATCTGACACTAACCTGGTTACTAACCTTACATCCCTCCAACAATCCGCACTGAGCCCGCTTGTTGGAGTGTGGCTTGTTTTACTTCGAAGTTGAGGTGAGGCCTGTGCCCAGCAGCGGGACGTATCCATTTATGCAGTAAAGGGCAAACTTAATGCTGGTGATGGGTTTACTTGATTTTTCATTAAGTATTGATTTCAATAACAAGGGAGCTAATCTCGCTTTTCATTATGAGTACACAGTTGATACTTCAAACTTCAAAACTTTATTGCTCACTAAGTGGACACATGGTGATGTCAACAATATAAGCACTTATAGTGACCCTTTGCGGGTACTGCAAATAGTCTCCAGGACAATTTACTTATCAACTAGATATTTACTTTGGCAGGACTTGAACGTGACATCTCACAGGTTTCAAGCTAGTGTTTGAACACTATGGTTGACCACGTTAAGGATGCAGTGATTTTTGAATGTATTCTGTTACACACAAAAAAACTCAGATCCACAACCTTTGCGTTTCAAAGTATGCTTTTAACTGGTCCCCGTGGACTTGACTTTCTAATTAGCAACAATTTGATTAATTAGGGGGCGCGCTAAATCGAAGGACAAGACTTGTCCTTCATACTTAGTATGAAATTACTGCATTTTTAACACGAACAGACTGTTTAGTCACGGTGCATGCATGCTATCGAATCGAAATCGAATCGAATTCACACCTAACTATAACACATGATTTGCTACAAGAACGTAGGTATAACAATTGAACTACCGCTGGTTTACGAGCATACACTGTGATCAAACTCCTGCATAATATTACATGGCATAGTTGTGGAACATCCCCGGTCGCTGCATAGTTCACCAACTCCGAAAGTTGTGCAGTTATCAAAAACATAGCTTGCACCAGGTCACAACCCGCGTACTTTGTGCCACCAAGCCTTGCATATTTGGGGATGCGTTTTTAAAGTCTGGGCGAGTTGTGTGAGCTTTGGTTTAGCTACGTTTTCATTTATGGTATATAAAGTCAAATACCTTTTTGGCAAGTTAATAGCATCGTTTATATGAATATCCTTATTGCACCAGAAGTATAATTCAAATTGATTGTTATTGTTATGTTATAACATAACATTTACAAAATTAATGTTTGACAAGCACTGTGTTAAATACACAGTGCTAAATAAATACAATATGAAAATAAAAAAATAATCCAAAGTAAATACAACTTATTTAACCAATATCTACGAGTAAAGTTATATGATTCACAACCAAATCGTTAATAGCTAAGTGTTTTCTAATCTTCTGGTCTATTTTATCTAAGTATATTCGATAATTTAATTCGAAAGATAGTGGTTTAAAACTGACTTCTACTTATTTATGTACGAGAAAACCTTTTTCAAGTCGTCAGTCGATATTGTGTATTTTTTTCTAAGAGTTCTGACTCAATAGTTTCTATAAGTTTATCGATATTTCCCAAGATTATTATAGTTTTGCTATCGACTGTCCAACCCATAACAAGCATACACAGGCATTTGGTTAGAACTACTCACAAACCTCGTTCGTGGCTACTTACAAGGCTGTTCCAGTACTGAACTAGTCGTTGCAACTGATCAAAACTATTTGAAGCAGAACTTCACCTAAAATTACTAGGAACTTATTGGTTAACTAGTTGTTTCCAGCGGGTTGGCACGCATGGAGTCGTGCTTCTATGAATTTCAAATAGCACAGGATATTATTCTTCACAGCGCTAGCCCCAAATTAAACAAAGCTTGTATGCTTGCTTGTGCTAAGGGATACTTGACACTGGGTAAAATATACTCTTATTATTATAATTATTATTTACATAATTATTGTACTGGGTTAAGCCCGTTTAATTGTGTTTTTAATAAATGAATAAATAAATTATTTCAAAATACTCGTACAAACCTACTAATAATACATAGGAAACACCGATAAAAGTACAACCCAACACGTTCGCAAATGTTTGTACTGTGCAGGTATGGAAACCGCGACCTTCTTTAACAATACACCAAACCGAACTTTTCAGTCGTTTTCAGCCCCAACAGACACAATATGCCCCGCTAACTTGACCTGCCGTGCCATTCCGGCGGTGCACATCGGACATCACTTCACATCTCGGTGCTTCACGCTTACCTCAATCATCAATACGCTATACTTTGAATTAGTATTTTCCCTCATTTTGTATGTTAATAATTCAAAAAAAATATTTGTCTTAGTCCTTTTCTTTCAAACGACCACAGTTGCAAAGAAATTAAATTTTAAAGTTCACTCACACGAGCGAAGAGAGTTAACAACAAAATAATAACAAAATAGCTGACAACGCATATTATACTTTTTTCTCGTTTTTGTGTATAATCTTCTTAGCGCATGGCTATTTGGTCTATGCCATAGGCTCTATGGCACCTACTTTAACGAAATCCGGCTTGTTTGGTATCGGTGTGAGTATCGGCTTTTATTTGTTCAATTTGGCATACCAGACCTCAGATCCAGTCCTATTTATTTATTTTGTTGTTTTGCAGCATCCAAAATAGGTTCTACAATTCACATGCACATTGACAGGTTGGCAATGTGGGAGTTAGGGGCAGACAGACATTTATAATTTATCATTAAAACATCATCATCAGCCTGTTGCAGTCCACTGCTGGACATAGGCCTCTCCCATTACACGCCACTGAGCTGGATCTTCGGCTGACACATTAAAACATACCTTCATCGAATAGTAACATTATCGAATTTTTTAATTCCTAAATAAAAATTCATAATGAAACTCTTAGTCTTATTAAGACTAGAACCTAGAAAATATGTTTTCTAGCTCTATTTAAATAGGACTCAGAAGACTAGAGTCCCATCTATTAATTTTATCAAAAAAGTCACACCATTTTATTCGCCTAACAGTAACCGACTACTATCATTTAGCTTTTCCAGCTCCGGTGATTACGTCAGAGGTGGCTAAACAACGTCTTAGGATAGTGACGTCACAGCAGGCCCGGACCGTTTTATCTCGGGGTCATTTGTCACCCTGGCCGAAATAATAAGTAACCCGCCACGTTGATCCTGCTCGGTTAACAGAGCGACAATATTGTTCGCACGCGGTATTTTAGACCTAGAGATGCGATAGTTCGGCTGAATATGCGGTTCATTTAAAGAATACTTCTTGGAAATTACCAATACTATTTGTAGTGTTTTTATCTAAACAATTTAGACAATGCGCTGGTCACTCAAGACCTGACAGCAAGTGATAGTGACAGATCTGTCAGTGGTGTGTGCCGCGCCTCGCGTTAGGTCTCTTGTTGCTCACTACACTATTCATAGTAAAAATAATAACGTATTATAAACTGAGATTATTTTGAACTATGCTTTTTTTCAGTCGTCACTAATGGTGCCGCGAATCGTCATTCCTCCCTTTTTTTGTTTTATTTTATTTTCTGTCCTGTGTTTTTATTTTGTATTTACTAACTGTGTGATGCAAAATCAAATAAATTTTATCCTTTATTTCTTTTTTCTTTCGTTGGGAATATTTATTTCCAAAAAAAATACCTTTAAAAATGAGTGAATACCACAAAATTTTCAATCAACTAAGCTTCCTTCCTTTTTTATGAAATAACAGTTCTAAGTTCTCATTTTATTTTTATGAAGTCATCAATTTCCGATGCCTTACATTTTGGACTGAATACTCGGCCGTAAATTCATTTTCTAGTTAACCAGCTTCAGCGCATCTCTATTTCAGACCTAGATCTTATTTTTAGTCTTCCTGTCAGAGAGTCTTTCATGGGTTTTTCTTGTCGCTCCGTTTTTAGTTTGGTCATTTAAAATAATTTTCCTGTTTAGTGCGACATGCCTTTACTTTCGTTATTTGTTCTTTTAAAAAACTGCAAACCTGTTGTGGGAAGGGGCCCTTTTTTCGGTTACATTTGATCCAATAAGTAACAAAGGTGCAATACCAATTTACATGAATCAAAATATTTTACCTTTTGCGAAAAATAAGGATTTTTTCCCAAAATGTTCCTGGGTTCTACCTGACAAACATCATCATATTTTGAATCCGTCTTTGAAGAGAAAGACGTACTTGCAACTTCTGAGTAAGTCTAAACACATTAGCGCCAGAATGACTTAGTCAGGAGCCAATCAAAGCACTGATTAGATTAGCTGAGATTAAGATCACGTGACTTTCTGATTTATTCAATTTCTAATCAGATTAGGTCTTGTATTAATTATGGATTAATTAGGAAATCATCTTTGCCAAATGTTGATGTCTTGTCGTCTTAATTCAGGAGACTCTGAAAAGTTTTCTACGACTACCAAAATACATCACTCACTAAAAGCGAAATCGATTATTATTTGTAATAAATAATTGTTTAGAATTGTACACATAAATATATAAATTATAGTATGGCTTGACTCGGCATTTGAAAATATGGGGTCTAAGATTGCCTGATGGGCTAGTTTATAGGATACAGAGATACCGATGAATGTTTTGTAAAGGTATGTAAGCTAATTTTTATTACTTGAAATCTAAGTGTTATTGCTATAACATCTGCATAATTTAACACAGATTGTCTATATACCATTGTGCTGGTTTCTAGCCATTCCTCATGTGACGTCACGCGACAGGCATAAAATATGAACGCACGGAGCGCACACGTCACTCTCGTGACGTCAAAGTGTCAGATTACCGCCTTCGTGGTGTGTATGTTATGTTATGATGATATCTACGAAGCTTGCTTGGTAATCAAGGTCTAGAATAATTTATTAGTGCAAGTGTTTGTGTCAAATTTCGTCTTTGTTTCATCAACATAATATATTTTTTGTCGATGGACAGCAAAAATAACAAAAAAGCCTTCTTGCAAATAAACTAAAAACAAAAAAAACTATAAATAAAAAAACAGCCTGATTGAACTCTTGAGTGAGTTTACATGAGTAAACTTGGTGTCTTCAAGGCGAGAGTGAATAAGCATTTTCTGGGTAAGCGTGTTACACCTTCGACCTCGTCATCGCTTACCATCAGGCGAGACTGAGGTCAAACGTCAAACAAAAGCGCATAACGCCCTTTCATTTGCAAAAATAGGCTACGAGTTCCCACCAACAAGTGGCACAAACTCCTATTTCAGAGTGGCTGTTAATTCTATTCTAAATACCCATAAAGCGACGCCTGCATTAGGATTCATCCGCTCACACAGGCTGTAGGCTTGGAATCCAGAAACCAGGGCGTACACAAATGGAATCCACTTGTACTAACTAGTCACACTCTAGTTGCTACTTGATTGTAAGCCTAGTCTAGATAATTTGGCCTTATTGTAGATCAAGAGAACGTCGTTGCACAGTGGTTTAACACTCTGACTCGGAAGACCTCTATTATACAGTGTGTTTGGGTACCGGTGTCCGACCCGTTAAGGTGAAGTAATATGATCTATTTTATGAATAAATCCACCATAATTAAGCACTTTGCCCCAGTTGTTTTAAAATGGCCGCCATTTTAATTTTTTTTTTCGGGAGTACGGGTGGGTTATTTTAGTTTGCAATATCTGCCGATTTAGAGGTCCTACAGTCACAAAAGTGGTATCGTTGGACAGCTACAAAAGTAGGCAATAAGCTGACAAAAAAGCATTTTTTCATAACTCCCTTAAAATACCTCAAAAAAATGTTTGAACTTGAAAATTGTGATAGAATTTGTTAGTTTTTTTTACCATTTTTTTTTTTCAGAAAAACTAAACTGTCAACATACATTTATTTTTAACTTTTTGGATACCCAAAAACATCACCTAAACACTGAAGCAAAAATCAAAGTTCCAAGTAAAATAGTTTAGAAGTTGTGACAAATTGAATATCACCCTGTCATCAGAGACCCTTTGAAACGCAGGTAAAATTTACCTGAAATAAATTTAAAAAAAAATAATTAAAAGTGCTTAATTATGGTGGATTTATTCATAAAATAGATCATATTACTTCACCTTAACGGGTCGGACACCGGTTCCCAAACACACTGTATACACACATCAAAAGTGTCTAGGGATATCTCAAGCATTTTCATACAAAGTATAGCTATTGGGGAGGCTGTAAAAATTAAAATATTGATACCAACGTAGAAATTTTTAGGACACAGAAACTGCTATATCTGCCCTTTCAGATTGTATAAAGAAATTCATTGTGGTAGCATTATTGTACAATCGTAAGGACGTTAAAAAAAAGACAGATTTTTCTTTTAAAAGGTTTCAAAATTTTGATTCAAAATGATTCAATAAAAGTGCGGCGACTTAGCGGCCATAATATAGCCTTTAAGGCTGTTCCTCTCCAGTTAGCTTAAACGTTCCACTCCACTTCCCTTAACCGCAGCTGGAGTTGCAGTTATGAATTATGTAAACCAATGATAACGCAGTTGAACCAATGCCTTTGACTGTTGGTTTAACCGGCAGTTTTCGCTTCAATTGCAGTTTAGGTCCTAGGACACTCACAGAGTGTGTTTGTTCAAACACTCGAGCGGAGAGGACATGGGCTGAGCATTAGGGGTCGGACGTTAGAGTAGGGCTATCACTCGCGCTATAAGGATGCTTAATGTCTAAAATCATCAAAAATGTGGTTTGGGTAAAACTATTCGTATTTGATACGTATCTGACGTATCGTAATATGCCTCACACAAACAATCACATTAGTATCAAGTTACAGTTGAAATTGTTTGAGTTGTTAGAATTAGATATAAATTTTCATTTTTAAGAATATAAACGTGGTGGCCTAATAGCTGTAAGTTTGTATTTCTGTATAATAAATAAATAAAACAACTATAAAAACAAACAGACAACTATTTAGGTAAGCGCTTTTTTGAGTAGAAACCTCTCACAGGGTAGTCCAAAAGATGACGTTCAAAATGTCTTTTTAGATTCTTTACATCTCAGCGGATCCGTAAATACCACATGTATGTTGATGAAAATACCCCATGATTTGACTGTATAGGGAAGCGTGAAAGTACGTGTAGTTGCGTAGCGTGGCGCCTGCCTGCTAAGAGGAAGAACGACTTACGTAAGGCTTCTGGTAAGGTGGCGCGGCAGGTTACATAATGTACACAATTTCTCATGATGTCTGTGCTACCTTCTTTAGATTTGCTTCATGTTAGTCAGAGCTCATTTATAGCTCGGGACCCATGTGATGCAGAAATTAATCGTGTCCAGTAGTCAGATCACTTAGTTTTGAGCTCCACTTTTAAATTAAGCCCCTGGTGGGTCTAATTAAAAAAAGGTGGTCCGCCAAAATCACTGGTGATAGTAGCAAATCTGATAGCTGCAAATCTGATAGCTGCTCAATCATTTCTGTTAAATCTTTAAATAGGTGTTAATGTGACATGGGCCCAAAGTGCTAAGTTACATTGATGCTGACTGTAGATACTTCTGAACCAATAAACCAACACGTTGGCCATGTCATGTTTGCGTTTTATTCAAGCTTCTTCATGCAGTTATAGCCTATTTTTTGTTAAGTGTGTAGTAGTTCCAATGTCACCTATCCAGTGCACTTAAGGCCCAGTACACGGCGAAGCGCTCTCGATGAGGGGTCGGGGCCATCGGAGGAGGGCATTTCGTATGCGCATACTAATGTGCGCACGAGTGTTTGAACGACTAATGCGAGTCAGCGCCGCTGGAGTGAAAATTAGTGCTGGTGTAAATAATTAGAGCTGTAATTTAGTATTTCATGTAAAGGTGGCGTTTAAGCTGCTTGTTTGAGTCACTTAGAATACGTTCTTTGTTAGAGTGGCGCTGCTGAGTACAGGCCGAAGGTGTACGAGCTCTGGCGCAGTGCTGATTGCTGTAGGGGTCTGAGCAAGTGGTGAACCTTTCAGTCAGATGTTTTCAGTCACCCTAAGCTTAAGACTGACATCTGGCGGCAACCACTATGACGAATGACTTAACATGTCTTCCAAAGCATGTAAAACCCCATTGCCACCCTGGGGACGGTAACATCATGCTGAACTCCACTTTTTTGGCTGATGTCACCATGACAGGATGTTGTTTATTTTGGTTATTCCTGTGTTTTTACTCTTCAAAATAACCTATTATATTTATTTTACGTATTGTTTGGTTGTGTTAAAAATTACCTAATGTTATGTCTTTTATTCTATTTATTTTATAAATCGCTACATTCGTTGATGACGATCACAAACGGCAGCCTTGAAAAAAAAAAAGTACATTTTAAAATTTAATTTTCAGAATAAGATTGCATCTTTCACGCTCGAGGCATTCTATCCAGAAACGAACAGGATCAAAGACTAGTTTATTGAATAATTAACCGTATCGTTTGACAAATTCACCGTAACAAAACACAGCCTCCAGAGGCTGATTACGCCAAGAACGAGTCGTTAGCATACAATCTCGGATCAAAAGCACCTGATTTACCTTCTTAGCACATCAAAAAGCCTTGATGGGAGGATATTAGGGGTAAATGAGCGTATCGCGGCGCACTGCTTACGGGCGCCGACCAGACTATTAAGACCTACCGGCGTCTTCGCTCGTTGTGTATTAAGTTGCTGAATGGTGTTGGCAAAGTGTTGAGGAGGTCAACTTAAGATGGTTGTATTTAAGTTCATTACCCTACCCCGTCCGTTGGTTTAATTTAGTTGGCGTGGAGGCATGTCCAATGCTATCAGAATGGTGGTTATAATTCGTGGTTTATGGTTCTTCCGTCTCATGAGTTGTGATGTGGCTTGTAAAATAAGGGATTCTCTTAAACTTTCATCGTGTAAAACATTTTTTGTTCAATACAAAGTCGAGCAAACATGCTGCCAAAACCTTGGTAAGCTGCAAACTAGTTGGCTACGTTCAAAATAACGAAACCTGGTTCATCGTTGTAGTGGAATCGACGTAAGCTTCTACTTTCGTGTCTATCCAGTACCTGAAAATTCACCTTATGAATACCAGTCGAATAATATTTTTCAAGTGGGCGCGGTAGGCCCAATCCGATCCGAGAGACCGATTTTGATAAGAACCAAAACTTGTGCCGATGTCTCAACTGAACCAAGGGCAACTCTATCCATAATCTTAATTTATTTTTTTAGATTCTCAAACATAACATAACATACCTCACGCTCACGACCATATCCCTATGGGCTAGTCAGAGGCACACTGATTGTTGCCGTCATGGTGAACGGAACATTCAGAAGCCCACATTTCGCCGAGAGAATTTGAACCCAACGTGGTAAGGGGCGAGCCTACCGCCGTTATCCGGGTTGCTTGGGTTTAATATCGGTGTTTTGCATCACCGGAGAGTTAGCCGCAAATTGTAGAATGAACACAAAGTAGGTGTGTTCCGGCCAGATTTGACCACTAGGCCACGACGCTTTCTAACATGCTGAAATTCTTAACTAGCTTCTGGTATTTTTTTATGCAAACTCGACTTTTCTTAATTTTTTTACCCTGAAAAAACGCTGGTTTGAACTAACGGCACATTATAATAAGCTTTTGTCCTCAGTTATTAAAAGCTCAAGCTAATTGAAAATTGAAAAAACAAGAGTCGTGAAATCGAGTACATATGAGTTTTAAGTACATGCGATTTCTAGCTTTAAAGCATTAGTTTAAAGGTGCAGTTTAGTGTGTGATGTTTTTAGATTAAATCTACCTTGGAAGGTCTAAGCTTCTAATATAAATAGTTTAGCCGCTCCACTGCAGACTTCACGAGTGGTTAACAAAGGGGGTAGATAGAACATTTCGAGACAAAGATAATTTTACCTGTGGCTAATGAGAGGGTACAGTCTACTATAGGTATTTTAACTTGAGAGCTAGGGAAGCTGCAGGCAAGGGACGCTTTTTAATGGAACTTGCTCTTTTTATTTATCTGTAATCCATGAAATAGCAATATCTAATCTATCAAGAATGCAGTAAAAAAAAATCTTGCTCCTAAACTAAGCAAAATCGTAGAACATACACGGTGGTGATTTGGATACGCCTTGATATGAGCAATCTAAATTTTAGCTTCGGACGTCAACTCCGCGGCCACTCTGTATAGACAGTGCACATGTAATGTGCTATGGAGGACTTAACGCTAAAAGCATTTTCTGTCAGTCTACTATTGGGGGCGAAAGAATTGCTGTCAGCGATGCAATAATGAAGAAATAACAAAGATTACCTTTAGTACAGTTTGTTAAGTCTACCAGATAAAACCACCGGTATGTATTTGTGTCGCGCAATAAAATTATTTATCTTCCACCAGTCCTTTCCTCCTCACATCCTAACAATAAAAATGTCCGCCAATACGAGTAAATAGCATTACGTCACTGAAGCAGTAAAAGGAACTGATGTAATTGGGTGTCGCGAGTGTCGTGAGGTCGCGCGTGCGCGGGGGGCTGATTGTGGCAACAAATCGCTGGCCTGCAACTGCAACGCGTCTGGGCCGCTAAACTAGCGGTACAGTGTCGGGGTGAATTGGTTGCTTTCGATATATGAAACTAGCTAATTTGCCTGTGTGTACTGTATTTGCAGGCAACTGTGGCAACAAATTGCTGGCCTGCCACTGCAACGCGGCTGGGCTGCTAAACTAGCGGGACAGTGTGGGGTGAATTGTTTGCTTTCAATAAAGATGAAACTAGCTAATTTGCCATTAACAACACTGTACTTGACGGCGATTGTGCAGCTGTGAAACGGCTGAGCCGCTTAACTGGCGACGCAACGTTGTCACACTATCAAATCATCCAGCTTCATCCAACAAAAGCACTTATTCGCTTGTGAATGTACCACGATCACTTACATGATGTCATCACAGCTGCGGCATATCACATTACAGTCTTCATTGTACTAACAATACTCATCATCTATACTAGGATTTTTAATTGTAGTCAGTGAAATGACATTTTCAGTGTGGCAGGTTTTCAGTCCCAAATAAATAGTGATGTGGTAAATCGAGTTTTTACAATTAAAAGTTAGTCGACATTACGGCAAAATAGTGGTAGTGAGTGACCACGTCTCACTTCCATATGTCATTACTGGCAACACACACTGGTCAAACTTTCGTATTATTATAACTGTATTTAGTAAATAGGTTTTCAGTTTCAAAATGTTTTGTTTCTGTATTATATTATTTACAGGTAAGAAATTCGTTTATTAAAAGGTCATACAACTGGAAAACTTTAGGAGGATACAACAGTAGAATCTTCCAAACAAGCGTTTTCTAAAGGTTTGACTACAGACCTAAAGGGCCCAACCGGCAAAGGACGACGCCTTGTAATTTCACATATAGGCAGTGATGAAGGTTTTGTAGATTCCGGTTTACTTATTTTTGAATCGAAGAAAAATAGTATGGACTATCATGAAGAGGTGAATTCAGAGTGTTTTGAGATATGGCTTAAAAGCATTTTGCCAAAATAAAAGCCAAATGCGGTGCTGGTATTAGATAACGCACCGTACCATTCAAGAAAAGCCGAGCGTATCCCCACTTCAAACTGGCGGAAGGCTGATATTGTTCAGTGGTTAGATGAAAAACAAATTAAATATCAACCTACAATGATAAAGGCTCAATTAATCGAAATAGTAAAATTACAAAAATCAAATTACGAACGCTATGCTGTAGAAGAGTTGGCCGCTGAATACGGTGTCACAATCCTGCGTCTGCCACCTTATCACTGTGAGCTCAACCCAATAGAGTTAGTTTGGGCTCAAGCAAAGGCGTACGTTGCTAGGAACAATAAAACTTTTAAAGAAAAATTTATTTGACGAAGGCCTGATAATTGGAGACAGTGCACACACCATGCCATAAAAGTCGAAGACAAAATGTGTCAACTCGACCACATTATAGACCAATATGTGGATTCCTTTCGTTATAAATGTAACTGATTCCGATTCCGATTCTGAATATACCCATTCAGAATCGGAGTCGGAATCAATAGCAACCGTAACGAATAAAAACGTATATAATTACTTGAATTTTCCTGACTTTCAAGTGTTAATTCCCCTGAACCTCTTTGAACATTTTTTTCCCAGCTATAGTTATCATTTTTTAGAGAGAAGTTTTAATATGGAGGTAGGGTCCATATTTCTTAAATCGTATTATTTAATTCGTTGTCTACCTATTAAATATTTACAATTTGAAAAAGGCTTTGGATACCTAATAAAATAATGCATGACTAAATGTCTAAGTCTACTGATTGTCGAACGTCACTATTGTAGCGGGTCACCCTTTTTTGTATCAGTCACTGTTGAAGTTGTCATTTTGCTGACTACAATAAAATTATTAATCGTACTATAGGAGTGGTTTTGAATAGTAAACTGTGAATTGCGCTAATTCCTTGACACAATATTTTTTGCCAGTAATCTTTGAATTTTAAGTTATACTATTCAGAGGGATATAAAACTTTATTTTTAAAATTTCTTTATATGCATGCATGCCATCTCAAGTTTTATATAAACGATGGGCTATAGCAACCGAAAAACCTTTATTTTATGATAGTTTTTCACGATGAAATCTTCCTAAATTCAGGTTCAACAAGTCAAATAGCATTACGTCACTGAAGCAGTAAAGGAACTGATGTAATTGGGTGTCGCGAGTGTCGTGAGGTCGCGCGTGCGCGGGGGGCTGATTGTGGCGACAAATCGCTGGCCTGCAACTGCAACACGGCTGGGCCGCTAAACTAGCGGGACAGTGTCGGGGTGAATTGTTTGCTTTTATACATACATACTCTGACTAACCCATTAGGGTATGTACCCTTACGACCATATCCCAAATGGGTTAGTCAGAGGCACACTGATTGTTGCCATTATGGTGAACGGAACATTCAGAAGCCCACATTTCACCGAGAGAATTTGAACCCAACGTGGTAAGGGGCGAGCCTACCGCCGTTATCCGGGTTGCTTTGGTTTTATATCGGTGTTTTCCATCACCGGAGAGTTAGCCGCAATTCGCTTTCAATATACATGAAACTAGCTAATTTGCCATAAATAACACTGTATTTGCGGATATTGTGCAGCTGCAAAACGGTTGGGCCGCTAAACTGGCGACGCGTCGTTGTTGGGGTCGTACCGATGGCCATTGGGGCGGAAAGGTTCTGAATAGCGACCGCGTACCGGACGACGTCCCGTGGGCAGGCCCTCTACAAGGTGGACCGACGATCTGGTCCAGGTCGCGGGAATACGGACAGCACAGGACTGATCGTTCTGGAGATCCTTTGGGAGAAATATGCGCACAGTGGACGTCTCTCGTCAACTCAACTCGGGACGTCAACAGCCCCGAACAAATCAGGCCCTTAAAACGTATCGCCACTGCGCTCATCACTGCAGATTACCTGTGTCAGTTAGGCCCTTATGCGTTAACTAACTAAAAAAAATACTGAGGGACATCTACAAGCGCTGGTTTCGTGGCCATAATATTTGTAGTCTGGGAGCGATTTGCACTCGTTTCGTTCGGCCTAACGTTAAGCGCCGTTTACACTGGAGAGGAGAAAAGAGGAGCGGAATCAAAGTGAAGCGATAAGTAAAATTAGACTCGTTATTTTGTTGCTTTGAGTCATCGATGCAATCAAAAACAGAAAGTTAAACTTTCTTCTAAAACTAACTACTTAATTATTAATTATTTCTATTATTATAGTATTCAAGTCTATTATTGACTGTATTTTTGTTCGTTTTAGACGATTTAAAAGCACTTCTAACTATTATCTATCTGTCTATCTAAATATAGATATTTTGAATTCTATCTATCTTCTATGGTCTATGTAAATAAAGATATTTTGAATCATTAACCTCTTCCTGCGTCCACTTTAGCATTTATCGAGTTCGATTTTTCGGCATAAGTCGACAACAAATTAGGCAGCTCATTTACAACCTGAATTAAATAATTCATACTAAAACTTAACAAAGTTCTCATAGTGCGCCCACTCTAAGGTTAGAAGTAGAAATTTCGGTCGTAGTGGTCACCTTTCCCAAGACCGTGTATAGCTTAACCAGTGACCGTTGCCAAGCCGCTATCACCACTGATCCACAGGTACCTCTAAGCTAAGCTATAATCACAGAATTGTAGCTAAGTGTTTAAGCACCCTGTCTAGTTGAAACACTGCAACATTTTTCTTGTGTTCATTGCACAACTTGTCTCTCCCTCTCGGTGATGTAAAACGTCGATGAGAAACTCAAGTAACAATGAAAACGGCGGTGGACCCTCCTTACATTGTGTTCTATTTTGCTTGTCAAAATCTGGTTTCTGATCGATTCATTCTACTATAACGGGAACAAACAGTCTGCCGCCACCCCTTTGGATATAATCATGAAGTATACTCGTAATTACACCTAAATTCACTCTAGTTCCACCAGCGCCAACTATTCAAAGGCCAATAAATTCACAAGCCGAAGTTACCACACATTTCTTACACAACGCACTTCCAAATGTTCAGGAACATTCCGCAGACATGTCCGCCCCAGAACAAGTTCTGCTCCAACTTGCCAACTGGCAGGAAACTTCTGCTAGTAATTACCAGCCGTTTAACTTTAAACTTGGCCGATTTTTGAACTTTTTAAGCTAAAGGTAATAAATGTTAAGTAATAAATTACTAATTAATTAAGTTCCTGAATTACGAGAGATGATAGTGATGCGATTTGAAGTAATCGATAGATTGAGGCTTACTTGAGCCCGTGAAAAAAAAACCGGTACGCAATCCCGGACAATGTTAGACGACTCTGTCATCTGTTTTCTTTTTGTCATGCTTTTCCCAGAGCGGGATATATTAAAAAAGCTAACAACCTATTAAAAACTAAGTTTAGAAGAATGACAAGAATATCAAGGGCATTGTGGACCAGTTTTTGAACACTTTTGTGGAGTGCAGTGGCACCCGTTTCCAAGTTCGCAGGGAAAACTTACTCTGTGTTCATTGTACGATTTGTGGTTTACTTTTAGGTGGAGGAAAACACAGATAAAAACCTAAGTAACCCGGATAATTAGTGGGGTCAACTCCTACCACGTTAAGTATAAAAAATGATCATACCGAAATTTGGGCTGATTTATTTCAATGTCTCGTTCACGATAAACATTAACAATCAGTGTGCCTCTGACTACCCTGTTTTCGATTTAGTCGAGAGCGTGCAATGTATTTATGTATAGGAAAGGAAGAAAGAAAAAAAATATATCTGGACACCGCAAATTACAAGTATAAACCGCTCAACACACACAAAAAAAACTTTTCTTATAATTACAAACAAGTATTCGAGTTTTTCGGAAGAAAGAAGAAGTTAGGTCAAATATTTGCAATATTTTTGCTAACCTAAATAAATAAGATTTTTAAACAAGACCCAAACGATTGCAAACCTATTCAATTCCGAATCATTAGAAAAATCGCAAAGTAAGTATTTCGTTCCATCCAAACATCTTCCTATCGAAAATACGAGTACACAAATCACGAAATCAGAGAGGCGTAGAGGCATTTCCTGAGGGAAAAGGTTATTTATTTATGTATCGACTATAGCTTGTTCACAATGGCTACAGTGTGGCACGGTTCAGGAGAATGGTCAGAATACGGTAACCAAAGGTCAAGTGTAAGTTTCAATTGTACAGTCAACGGCACATCAGGTGAACAATTTCCGTTTTTTGTCTTGTTCTTACCAAATTACATTTCTATGCAATAGGGCGAAATGGTTAGCGTGATGTGCCGTGTACTAATTGTTAAAAAAGTCTGCTTTTTGAATGCAATTAAATTAAAAACCAATACCATTACCAAAAAGGTAAACACATCGATTTTTTTAAATCTTCAGATGAAAGTTACAAGGTATCAAGACATATTTGAATTTTTACAAAGTCTCTGAAAGGGATTACTTTCAACGATATTTTTTTTCTGAGAAAGCAAGCAAACGTGCTAGAGATCACCTGATAATAATCACCTCTGCATATGGAGAGTCAAGTGGATTCTCTGGCTTTCTCCTCTTTGCAAGGTCATTTAAATTCTACAAACCCAAATGTAAATAAAAATTATTGTATTAACATCTTCAACTATTTGGAGCAATAAAAAATAATCTCATCTTATCTTATAGTTTTATGGCCAACTATCAAGTAAAAATTTCTTTCTGTATAACGTGTTCAATTATTTCAAATTAAACCTTGTTTAAAGGAACTGAATGAATATATTTTCTTACAATCGATGGTCACTATTTACCCAACACTACTATTAATGGAAGCTCAGCTGAAGGTCAGGGAATTAATATCTTAAGTGTCTGTACCGAGGGCTTACTTTGAATTGATTAGTTTAATTATGCGCGAGTTTATTGGCCTCCTATTTTACGTTTTATGGTATCTTTTGGACTAAAATAGAAATTTCTATCTTTAGATAAAAATATGCCTTTGTTAATGCTGAGCGAAAGAAATGTTTTGTCTTTTGTGGTATTTTATGATCATCATCAGCAGCCTCATGATGTCCACTGCTGAACATAGGCCTCCCCCATAGATTTCCAGAGCGGCAGGTTGTAGGCGGCCTGCATCGACCGAAACCCTGCGACTTTTATGAGGTCATCCGTCCACCTTGCGGGCGGGCGTCCACGCTGCGCTTTTCCTCGAATGGTCTCCACTCAAGACTGTTTTATGATATTGAAATGATAATTCGACAGGTTTTCTTAGGGAGGATCTATTGTATATGCAATGCGGATAGAACTGATGACTGAACCGAGGTCGCAGGATTTCAGTGGATGGGCATGGGCGTTTTTTAGATGATGACGGGGGTTATTCTAATATTTTTTTACTTCTTTTAACTGGAGTCATCGCGGACGAAGTTGCTGGCGACCGCTAGTTATTCCTATCAAATAGTAAAAACGAGCGTATTTAGGTGTCACTGTAAAAAGTCGAAACAAAAAGTTGTTTTCCTTCTTTCTGCTACCGTATCCCATCAATCCACTTTCTGGCTGTGAAGCGTCACGTGAGTGTGCCGCGTGATGCTGGCTCGCGTGATAAACGATCACGCCGATTAGGCCTGTATTCTTAACAAGAATACACTAAAGTAAAAGTTTTGTTGATTATTTTAAAAAAACAGACAAATTGTTTGTTGTTGTTGATATATTTTTATCCACCGCCAACAAGGTTTCAGCTTCGCCCGATAGTTGACTGGAAGAGAATGCCTTTAGGCATGAAGTCCGCCAATTGTACTTTTTGCTTTGTGCAATGAAGATTAAATAAATAAATTGTTATACAAGGTGATTTGGCAAAGTATTTGCCTAAATTTAAAGGGCGAAAGGGGTATCAGGAATTAAATTCTGTTTTTTTATAGTTCGTCACTTTAAAAAAAAATGCTGATTTACTTCATTCATATCACAGTACGCCAGTGCTCGTCAAGACGTTATTACACGAGTTGAACCACAAGTGTAGAAGTCATTTTTCTTCACATAATCCCAATCCTCTAGTGACTTACTTTTTAAGATATTTTTATAATAAAAAAACCATTAGGCTGAAATAAAAATATGATGGAGACGCAGTTTTATATTGTTCTAAAAAGCTTATTTGAAAGATTTGGTAACATCTTGCAAAAACCACATTTATGTTCATGTAGACATTTTTCGTAAAAGTATTTTTTTCTGAGTTACTCTAATGTTTATGCAGCGCAAGCAACTTGTTGTTTAATGAACTTACATAATAATTACAAAAACAAACAAGTGAAAAACCGTATAGTATACAACTCAAGCAAAAACCAGTCGCCTTCCAACTCACACAGCCGCAAAAAGTTCGCGTCAGCAAAACTACATCTCAAAACGGTGAATTCAAAAGCCGTCACTCTATTAAATTATTCCGTTTCGACGAGTCAAATGGCGGTCGTAATGTTGCCAGTGTAAAAAGCGAGTGAAAGGGGTGATTTTTTTGCCCCCCACTTTTTCCCGCGGTCAAGAGCTCGCCGTGTTTGGACAAATTGTTAGAGTCGCAACGCTTACGAATGTTGGGGACACACGGGGAGAGTCTGTGAGCGGAGCTGCGGCGGTTACAAAAAACTTTTTTTTAAATTTAAGTACGAGCAATCCCTAATTGAAAAACAGCAATTATTGGCATCAATTTCGACAAACACTGAAATATAGTTACTTGAGTCAGATTTTCAAATTAAAAATGATCAAAACAGGAAGGTCATAGTAAAAAAAAAGTTTCAGCAAATGACAATCTGACTACTTTAACAGGTTTTGTGAACTTTTTCTTTATACATGTCGTCGCGCGCATATTAGGCAACATTTCCAATTCGCGCGCACACCTGGAAACATTACGTTTTGACACTTTGGTCTCAGGATGTCTTTTCTGATTGGTCGATTTTGGTGGTAAAGTGAAGTAAACGCAGTGTGGTGGCACTAGTATCGATTTTGCAGTTTTTTGGCGCGCTTTCACGAGGACAGCTGAGTCGAACAATATTGATTCCGATACGCTCAATACTTTTGCTTTGTTTAATATCGAACCTGCCATGTTCACAGTACTATCCTACCTACGTGTGTCATTCCAAAATTTAATTGGAGTGGATTGTTATTTGAGTTTCACGGAGTTGCTTCTCGACAAGGAAGCCCACACACAAGATGCCGGTGACGAGGTGCCTACTGCTCGGCCTACCTCGCGCCCACATACATTTAACATTTTGGTTTCTGGCCGGACTTCGTTTGTAATGAGTGGGCTTCTATTTCAGTTATTCAATATACATAAGAAACGCTAATGACTTATTTACAAACGGGTTAGTTAGAGGATTATTGTATGGTGCATGGAACAATTCAGAAGCGACAAGCGAATTTGACCTCTA
Source organism: Udea ferrugalis (assembly GCA_950022985.1). Lineage (NCBI taxonomy): Eukaryota > Metazoa > Arthropoda > Insecta > Lepidoptera > Crambidae > Udea > Udea ferrugalis. The sequence continues at coordinate 15,859,829 of OX465531.1, read as the reverse complement.
CGTGGTAAGAAGCAAGTTACCACCGTTTACCGGCTATTTTAAGGCGTTTTTACCGTTTATAGTTAGGTGGTGCGTGAAACGGCCTGCACACGTAAACTCAAACAAATAAAAATTTAGGGCTCCTTTAAAGAAACGTCGCTCGCTGCGTCACGTCAAACCCGCGTCAAGTTCAAAATATCTTTATGTAAATGGACCTGCTACAAGTGCTTTTAAATCGTCAAAAACTATAATCAAACAAAAACGCATTTTTTTCGATCAATTGACAGGTTTGACCTGTTATCATAAAAAAACAGAGCCTCGCTCGAGACTCTTTTGAGCATTTTTCTAATGGTTGAGGATTTCGCCATTTGAAAAATTCACCCCATACCATCAAAGTTTCTCCTAAAAATATTGCCTAACACAACCGATTCCTTTTTCATAGTTCTTATTTGGTTTCATCTGCTAAGTGCTCAATCCCCACCGTGTGTTTCCACTCGGGGTGTTTTTTTACCGCAATTGGCATTCTGTGTGGATCGCGGCTCGGGTTAGGCAATTCAATTTTATTGTTTGCGACCATTGGCGGTTTGTATTAGAGCCGTAATTATGTAGGCCGCCGAATGGAACGTTTGAACACACGAATGTAATATTTATGATTTCTTTGTTACGAAACATTTGGGTTCAAAGAGCGCACTTCGAAATTTGGTTGAAATACAGGTTAGTGAAAGGTCAGGTGAATACCTAATGGTTGGAGGAAAACTTGTAGGTACAGTCAGCGACAGATTATGTGAACACTTTACTACGTTGCCATAGTAGCCAATTTTGGCAGCTTCTTCATCGTTTCTATGACAACGTCGATGAAGATATAGTCGTCTGTTCGCTGACTGACTCATAGTGAGTGGCATATCGGTCGCCAACTTGAACAAACTACGTCACCGACCGAAGGCACCCGTGTACTTACCACTCCATCTAAAACGTAAAGGAAGGCAAACTGGAAGCAAACAGTCAGCCGCTCACTGTTTGCCTAATCGGGGCGCGACCTAAGTGTGTATTTTTGACGCTGACTCATCGGCACTCGTTACAAAGAGGTCATTACTAAAGGCTCGTACACAATAATTAAGCCGGTGGTAGAGTAACATTAAGGGTTACTTAAATCATTATATTTTTAAACTGTCTTTTCATAAACACTTGTTCTATGAAATAAATACTTTTCATTTTCATTTTACTTAGACGATACGACGTCGCGTCACATCGTGCTACAATCGTGAACAAGACGTACTGACACGTACTGACCAGCATCTGTTCAAACAGACACGAACCCACGACCTCTGGTGTAGTTGTCAATTTCCTAACCATCAAATCAAACCGCTTGCAAAAATGACACACAGTAATGTGTGTTACTGTGCCTACAAGATTGAAAGTTACGTTTCTCCTTAAGATGAATTTAAATACAACACAGTTGCTACATTTTACATAAGAGCAGCCACAGTAAACATAACAGTAGGTTATCTAAGGCCGTCCGCCGAGTTATTAGCCTACCGAGTTATTACCACAGACACGCGACCAGCCCGTACGTACTGCCGCCACCTTATTCCCCCATATTTTATGCTAGCGTGTGCGTGAAATCGCGTGCCGACACGGCGTGCGACGTGCACACATTCAAACCAAGAGCGGTATGTTTGTATGTAGATATTTTACTGTTCTCTGTTTACTGTGGTACATACAGCCTTATCATGTATTTATTCAGCGCGACTACAGCCATAAAACGTTGAAGCACACACACCAATTGAAAAGCAGTAACATTATCATCTTACACGTTTTGAACATTGTTTAACACAACACGTTTATTCAAAAACAGTAAAACATCGGGAAAAACGGGCTATTTTGCAACAATTTATGTTCGTTTGCGATTTACTGCGATGAGATATGGAGGGAGCGAGTGAGTTATGAACGCCGATATGGGGGGGGATTACGTATGCTGTTTCTATGGGCTTTAATATTAACTAACAGGTCTTTTGTATCTCAAAGCTCGGGATTAGGTAGTCAGCGCTCATTGGAGTATGTAGCCAGTTGGGGGAACTGAGATTTGCCAAGGGTGACATTAACTACCTACACAAAAGTTTCAAATAAAAACAAATAAAACAACAGCCTACAATAACGTCCTATCCCTGGACTTAGGCAAGTCCTCAAATATGAGATATTGAGAGCTATATATTCCAAGAGACAGGCTCAGTGCGAGTTGTTGAAGTAGCATTTGTAAAAGACTAGTGTCAATCCTTATTGTAAGATGTGATCAACTTGCCCTAAGGCCTTCGATCAGACTGTAATGAGATCTTGCAACGTCAACCGGAAAATAACCTTGACGATTATGAAGCAGAATGATATTTTGCTGTAGCAGTTTTTAACAATTTGTTAAGCAATTCTAAAACTGTCCAAAACTACATCTATCTGGCAATTCGTTTTGTACCAATAAAGGCGACTACATACATAATTTTGTTGTGTGCTTTTAGAGAGTCGCACCCTTGGCAATAACTAGCCATGGCTGACCAAGAAAACCCTCAACAAACTTCCTTCCCAGTTTGGCGTATGCAAAGAAAGCTGACGCAGCCATAAGGATGTGAATGTGGACCCCCCCCCCCCTCACAGATGAGCCCCTTACTATCGTGCACACGGGATGTCTTGACAAATACAAATGAAGATGCCGGAAAAATGACATAAAATATCATACAAAATTGATAATACCTTATCTCTATCATAGCCCTTTAATAGTCTAACCAGCAGCCGCCCGCGACTTCGCCCCCATGGACTTAGGTTAAAAAAGTGTTATATCAATTGTGGCCTATGTGCTATTCAGATGTATAAGCTATACCTATTATTGTAAAGTTTCATTAAAATCAATTCAGTAGTTGTTACGTGAAAGAGTAACGGCACCTCCACACATGCAAACATGCACATTTATAATATTAGTAGGATTACTCAATCCACAAAAATAAACAAATGATTCCACATTGTATCTTTTTGCTACGTAACCGTACTTTCGGATCTAGGAAAACAAATGTTATGACCTCCAGTTACGTCGGAACGACTCATGATCATACTTAGCCGGATCCCATGCCATTCGTTACTTATCTAGTGACTTTAACGCTGGGAGAGTGTTATTTCGTCTAGACGCTTTAATGTGGGAAAGGCTACATTCAAACGAGGAATCAGGAATTATAAATGTTTGTCAGTGGAATGTATGGCTTTGTTGTCCAGCATCCTTTATTATAAAGAACTTGAAGAAAATTGTTGTATAATATACATACATAAACGGCGTATATACGTCCCACTGCTGGGCACAGGCCTAACCTCAACTATGATGTGAATTGACCCATGCTCCAACACGTGAGCTCAGTGCGGATTGTTGGATGGTAAGGCTAGTGAGCAACCCTATTATATTTTTATTTTATTTATTGGTTAACCTACGATTGTTACACTATAATATTATGATACAATCATATTGGTAGTTTGGTCTTATAACTATGTACATCCACTAAAGTAAAGATCAGCTTGAAATATACGTTAAAAAAAAGAGAACAGGTGTATTATGATAATAATATAAACATTCGTTTTTTTCCAACTACAACAACGCTTTATTTTACGGAACATTTCCTAAAAATGACTACAAACTGTCTTCGTGTATATCTACAGCCCGTCTGTATATCTACAGCCCGCCTGTATATCTACAGCCCGTACGGATATCCACAGCCCGTCTGTATATCAACAGCCCGTCTGTGTCAACCTTAATGTCAGATATCATCAAGCCGCCCTGAGGCCTCTGAATAGCTTAGCGACTGAAAAGTGAAATCTAGCGACGTCAACCGGGACCAACTGCTTAACGTGCCTTCCGAAGCACGGAACCTTGTTTTACCTTTGCCAAAGTTTAAATGTTGCTGTTTTATCTTCATCAACATTACAAACTTCACAACCTAGTTTTTTTTAAGTTTCAAGGCATTTTGTTATCATTATTTCTTCTTCATGCGTTCAAACACGTATTACCGGCCACACAAGAGCCAGCACGCGCTTGTCGTGCGATTGTGTCAAATTACAGTTTGTGTGTACCGATGCCATTACACAGTTAACAACTAAACTGCTCCTCAGTGTTGCGCTATCATTTTCCTAGTGGCATAATTGGCACTTCATATGAATCATGTTTATTTGTTTAAGCAATCACATCGCTATATTTTCATCTTTAGTTTTATTGCAAAGCGTTTTAGTCTACAAAATGTATCTGGTTTAAATCATTGGTAAAATAACGTTGGCTTGCAGCTACAATCTAACAAAATTCGTCTAATCAATTGGTTTGCAAATGTTGTAAGCTCGAATCCTACTTTTTTATAGTGGTCTTGAAGATGACCTCACTCCACCTGGTGGGAAGCAGCCGTGAGGTCCAGATATGGGGTTGACAAGCACAGTAATAGAGAACTACTTTGCTGGTCAATCTCATTTTGAAGGCCTGCATAAATGCATTTTCACGCCCCGCTTATAAAACCCGGGATTGTAGGAAGAAGGAAACACATGCGCTGGAAGCGCGTTCCACGTCTGGATAGTACGACACAGGAACGAATCACTAAACCTTTTGGTGCGGGCTGACAGTCGCTGGATCGTGTGTGGATGTTGACGCAGACCAGCGCGTGTGGTGCGGAAGTGGAAGGGTGAGGATGGGATCAGTTGGAACAACACGTCAGAGCATTCGCCGTTGTAAAGGCGGTAGAGGACACTCTAGCTGGCAATGTCTCAATGTTGGAGTATTAAACCTTGACCAATTGGTTTATACTCCCACATCTTAATGAAATTCGGTGAGTGTACGAAAGAATTGCATGACCTGATTCCATCAGCATCTTTTCTTCATTGAACCTCCAGACGCAGACTAGCTTTTTCACCCCTATGTTGTTGATATTCCAGCAATCCAAAACAATTGTTTTGGTAATTCCTTCATAATGCGAACAGCAAGTGAGTTTAATGAACTTCCTTTTTCTCCTCCCTTTAAGTGTTTCCACATCCATACAATTTAGACCTTTTCAATTAGACAGTGAACAGCCATTGTTAGACTAGCATGATGAAGTGATCAACTCAGACCACATCATCACTTAAGATCAGAAGTGAGATTATGGTCAAATGCACCGATTCAAAACAATCAACCACTTATTAAAACTTAGTAGATTTGCAACGTTATTCACGTTTCTACGTATCAAATTCGCAAAGGCGAATCTGATTTATCAAAACAATTTCGGGAAACTAGTATTTAAAAGTATTATGTAATAAATTCTGCCTTTTCAAAAATGCTACGTTTTGACTCCAATATACAGTTTAGGGATGTGAATTTCCATGAAAAATATTTTCACTCGAAATAAAACTAGTTTTAGGTTATAAAACTATTTGCCCAACAAACATAAAGTGCGCAAAAACTTCGTGAGTTGCGTCGAAAATGGGCCTAGATAGGCATAAAAAATAACACCGTTTTTTCGAGCTTCACTGTCGCTGTGACAGCGTTTTTATCACAAATACAGTAAGCTGTATCGCCAAATATAACATGCGATTTTTTATATCTTTAGTCCACTGATTGTCACAGTGTAGGTACAATTTATAGGTATACAATTGACCAGTGAATTTCTGTAACACTAATAGGTAACTTAATGAAGCTAAGTGGTTGTAAGATACCACATCCCGGCCGCAGAGAAGGGAATATAAGATTAGGAAGGAACTGACTCCCTAGAAAGCCTAGAGCACCTTGCGCCGAGACGCTAGGTCACTAGAGCCCTGGCCCTACCTAACAAGACATACATAAATAGATAGAGAGGGGAGGGAACTTGCTCCCGGGGTGCCCAGGATGCAAGTGGTAAGAGTTAGAACAGTAGGTAGGGTTGTGGAAACCGCTGCCAGTAGAGCAGGCTCACACTACTGATCATGATACCGATGGCTATAGGTGTCTTGATCGCAACGGTGGGGAAATGACACTCAACACGTTTGGTTGAAATCTGATTTATTGTAAAATTGGCCATTTGGGAAAAAGCATGCTTGCATTTTTGGGCCTAAATATTACCAACATTACGAAGCGCTGCATACCCGCTGTTAATGAGGCCCCACCTCTTCTTGACACGTTAATGCATCATGATGGATGCGCGCCGCCACTGACAGCGCAGATTATAGCGCGGCAAGAACACAGATGGCGCCACCGACATACCCTCACTCAAGCCCTTTGTTTTTGTCCTTATGGTTGAAGACTTTTGGCGTTTTATACGGATTTAAGGAATTAAGAATGCACGATGTTTTACAGTAGGAGAAAGTGATGTTAAAAACAGGCAACAATTTTGAAATAAGAAGATGATCTTAAAATTGATGGTGCTAGTGGCGCAGTTGTGACAGTTGATTGGCATCCATATCGTTGTTAAGGAACCCATGCCTAGTTGGGAATAGGATGGACTTTCCCGAAACTTTGAAATGTGTTTTGGCTGGTGTCATCAGATTATGTCATACGTTAAGTCATGTTCATCGTTTAGTCGTTAAGACAAGACAATAATTATAACCAGTGTGATTAAAATTCAAAGATTTCTTGTTAAATTTGCGGCTAACTCTGTAGTATAAAATGTTTAGCTGGACTCAATTAGAGCGATATTGAGCCAGAGAAAGTAAGGGTTAGGGAGGACAGTTTGTTCTAGGCCCGTCGGGGGTATCTAAGTTAGACATCTTTGCACCCTTTTGGGGCAAGTTCACCACAAAACAGGGAGGAACGGCGAAGATGCGCTTGTTCCTAGCCCGTAAGCAACACTTGAAACATGAAATCAGGAAATATCCCTTAAATATCTCCTTTCCTAGAGGGTGGCACAGCCTACCTACACCCTAGGTAAAAATAAATGGGTAACCGTACACCCAAACTAAATGCACAAATATCCGCACCAACCACACTAATTATTCGGTTAAAACACCCTGCCGAGGTTCTAACATTGCAAAGGGAAATTATACATTAAAAATACAAACTGCTAGGCATGACCAGCAAAAGATTTTAACCCGCCGGCCATGACACTACCTCCTTAGTTATTTCTTTTTTTTCCCTTTACAAACGCGGCTTGGGAACGCACAGCCTACCGATAACGGTGCGACAACACACTCGCGCCGAATTAATCTAATTAGCCAAATATTCTGTAATTATTAATAATTTAATAAATTATGTTTAATGTACGAAGGCAACAGCTAGATGGCGTTATCCGTCAATGAATCGCGCAAGCATTGCGTTTTCTCAATAAATACAGACGGCTGAGGAAGTTGGCGATTGGCACCGCCAGAGTCATGAGTCCTGAGTCTGAGTCGAATCAAGAGACCAATAGACGGTGCTGTTGCTCTGCTGAAAAACGGGCATTACAGTATCCCCCCAACCACGTCAGAATTCACGCAGGGAATTCGCCGGACGCCCTCGTCCGTACCTACAGCCGGAGCAAAAAAAACTCTTCGAAATATGAAGAAACACTGTTTATACACACCCTATGGATAGGTGCATCATCAAACATAACATTAGTTGTTTTTGAAGTTCAAGTTTAAAAAAAAACAAAATCGTAAGCCTTCCGCTAACGACGTACATATACAAGGTATATAAGAACTGTATTCGGTTCCATAGAATGAACACCCACAACACTCATTAAAATCGGAGTCGAATAGCTACCGATGTTAGGTACAAGGTAATTTAATAATATGATAATACTCTATTCGAGTTTACTGAATTTTTAAGTAAAGTTACGATAAAAAATATATATAAAATCGGAGACTACAGCTACCGGGGTACGATAAGATACGATACACAGATAATAATATGTACGGGAGTATGCGATACAAGGTGTTAGTGATCAAATACTCCTGTAAATAGTCGCAATTTTATTTGGGGGTGAGCGCGTGTGTAACACAAATTTACTTAATATTCGATGCAGAAACGACGGAATGATTCACTGCCACCATAAGCTATAACTAAACACCCATTAACCGATGGTTACATTTGCCATCGGTGAGCGAAATAATCAGCGGTGGCCCCAGTACGATCCAAACAATGGGAACGCAGGAACATCTTGGATGGACAAAAACCATTAAATAGCCAAGCACACGTTTGATGGTGGTCCCAGCGGAGGCTGCCAACCAAGAAGGGGGTATAAAACAGTAGAACACGAAAGTCGTCTCGTAGACAAACGAATGAATTTAGAAAACAAGGGGAAAGAACAAAACTCCCACTTAAACACACGCGAGCACACAGGCAAATGCATACCCCAAAGCACCTTTGCGGAATAATAATAAATAAATAAACAAATTACGGTGGTAATTGGTGCTTTATCCTACAGCCGATTTCTACGGCACGCCAGGAAGAACGGCGGAGTGGGTATTCGGTCGACCGCCACACTCACGGTGAATGATGAAAAAAAGATAGTAAAAAAACAAAGTGTTCCCTTAGAACATTTTTTTCCCTATTTTATACACAACTTAGACTCATTCAAAACCGTACCGAAACCATTATCTTAACAATTATAATTTTCCACTAAGTATGTAACTTTGTACTGTACCTTAATTTTTTCACAACTTATGACTTATTTCACAGCAGCAATCAAAACTCGGACCGCAACCAGTTTCTTACAAACTATAATTTTACACCAAAAGTGCGTTTACTTTTACTTTTTTTTATTGTATTTTTTTTTTATATTTTTCTTCAACTTATGATTTATTTACAGCAATCAAAATCCGGACCGCAACCATTTTTTACACACTAAAACTTCACTAAAACTTTTAAATAGGTACCGTAACTTTGAACGGTACTTTGATTTGTTTTTTTTTTTCTTTCTTTCCTTTTTCTTTCTAATTTATGATTTATTTTATTTTATAGTGATCTTAGTTCAGTCAAGCAAATTTCACCATTATGCAATTTGCCTGTTCCAAAATAATAACTAATAATATTAGTAAATCAATAACTTCTTTTATTTTTATCTGTGCATTTACCAAAGACAAAACCTTCTATCATTACTTGTCACTTTGACATCAAAATTTTCAACACTTAAACTATTCATACATAAACAAGATTGTACCATGTTCATTGCTTGACAAAATACCAAAAATTTACCAATAATCCACTGATATCTAACTAATAAGACGCTGCAAAACTGACAGAATACAATTTCAGGAACAAAATAAGCTTTTTCAGGTCAAAATAAGGCCTGACAGAATGGAGTCATCCAGGAATGTTAAAGTGAATTTGTTTACAATTATTTCATATGAAATGGCCTGACTGGAGCTTTAAAATCAAAGAAAATGCAGAAATGTGACCATCAAGACTACTCAAGCCTTGCATTTGTTGTATTATTTGCCAAAACACATGAGGTTATGAAGACAAGTGTCACATATTTATAAAATGATTAAAATCACAAAAGTCAACGCTGCCAACAACAAAAGGATCACAGGAATTCAATATATTCCAAACATTAGTGCTGAACTGCCATTATTGGACATTATCAAAACCAAAACATGTGTAATTTTCAAGATATTGTAGGAAATAAATATAATTCTAACGCTGAATACCTTTATTTTCTTAACTTTTCTTTGCAGATATTTTACTAAAATCACCAACAATCTCTATTATTTCTATTATTTAACCACTAATGCAGTGTAACCATGCTCAGACAATTGCAAAACTGTAATATACTCTGTCCTACACGCTGAAAACAACAAAATCACAACTTACTTTTCAGAATAACAATGAAGAGATTTTTTGCATAAAATCAATCTTGTCTTGACAAATGCACAGTGCTTGTGTTAGTGAACCTCTTTTTATTACATTTAAAATTGCTTCCTACACTTTTCCTGTGGTTTCAAGAAACAAATCACAAAAATCAAAGTAAAATAACCTCCAAACATACACCCTCAGTTTTTTAAGAATTTAATCTTTTAAAGTTAATTTATTGATAAAACCCCAATCATTTAAGCAAATTTGCCCACACAGACAGACAGAATGCTGTATTGTACATGGTGAAGTACCTTTTTAAAGAAAATACAACAAGATAATTCTATGAAGCCGCCAAGTTCATACATTTTTCAAAATTCTCATTTTATCCATCAAATATTGTTACTTTTGTTAATTATTTTATTGGTTTGCTGTTTAGAAGCATCAATAACATGAAATCAAACATACTTTAGCACATTTTTACACCAAAATAGCAAAAAAAAAGTTCCCCGACAGTCGACCAACAATATTTTCTGAGCGTTATGGGACCAGAAAATAGGACAATTAAGGACCCCTGAGCCTCCTAAAGTATGTTCGGGCGCCACTACTATACTACAATGGGCGTATACTACAATTCAAACAGCGGGTGTATACAAGCTTGATTGTGACTGTGGGCTCTCGTATATAGGTCAAACCAAAAGAAGCATAGGGACGCGTATCAAAGAACACATAGGTGATATTAAGAATAGGAGATCTACAAAATCAGCAGTTTGTGAACATGCCCTTGATAAGCCCAACCATTTCATACGATTCGATAAACCGCAGGTCCTTGCTAGGGAGAATCGTTACTTACCAAGGATGCTGCGAGAGGCTATTGAAATTAAAAAACATCCGAATTTCAATCGTGAGGATGGTTGGAATTTACCACCAGCTTGGGAGCCTGTTATACGCTTGATCAATCCCAGAGGGCAGCACAATACTGTGAGGTCTCAGGATACGGTTAGTTCGTACTGCGTGGATAGGAACATTTCCAATAATGTTAGTGGAAATGACGGTAGTTAAGTGAGGGTTGCTAAAAAATTTTGTACTGTTTTGTGACATAGAACATCTTTGTCATCCCGTGATCACGACTGCTGTAAAGGAGTCGAAACGTCGGGTTAGAAAATGAAAGAAAATATAACACCGCGAGTAGAATCCGTAAATTTGTTTTATTTCGATGTATAGTGTTCGCGTAAATATTAGAAATAATGGGTAGTTCAACCATTGTCCTCTCAAATCTCTACCACATAGCTAAAAAGTCAAAGAGTATCTCTAATACACCATGACGGCAACGTGTCTGGTTTTGTCTAAGCACAGTTCCAACGGCCAGCGCTTGACTTGCGCAAGCGGCCTTGCGCGTGCGACTACCGAATTCGCGAGAAAGATGTTAGCGAACTGACGAGATCGGGGTTACCCCAAACATAATATATACGAATTAATCATCCTTCATAATACATTAATAACTCATGTAAATATCAAAAACACTTGTGTTCTCCCCCGTGATTGAAAACCTACTATAATAATATCACGGTTTTTTTTAACTAACATTCAGTAAGCCCGAAGTATTCAGTTGACCTGTGTTGTCAAATTGCCTCGAATATTTAAACATTACATTCTTTGTAACGCTACTGTTACTGACTTAGCAGTCTCCTGAGACTGAGTTCCACTATGTAGATGATATGATGATCAATAGCGTAACTCTGATTTCGATTTAGTTCAACAACTTTTTTTTTGCTATTTTGGTGTAAAAATGTGCTAAAGTATGTTTGATTTCATGTTATTGATGCTTCTAAACAGCAAACCAATAAAATAATTAACAAAAGTAACAATATTTGATGGATAAAATGAGAATTTTGAAAAATGTATGAACTTGGCGGCTTCATAGAATTATCTTGTTGTATTTTCTTTAAAAAGGTACTTCACCATGTACAATACAGCATTCTGTCTGTCTGTGTGGGCAAATTTGCTTAAATGATTGGGGTTTTATCAATAAATTAACTTTAAAAGATTAAATTCTTAAAAAACTGAGGGTGTATGTTTGGAGGTTATTTTACTTTGATTTTTGTGATTTGTTTCTTGAAACCACAGGAAAAGTGTAGGAAGCAATTTTAAATGTAATAAAAAGAGGTTCACTAACACAAGCACTGTGCATTTGTCAAGACAAGATTGATTTTATGCAAAAAATCTCTTCATTGTTATTCTGAAAAGTAAGTTGTGATTTTGTTGTTTTCAGCGTGTAGGACAGAGTATATTACAGTTTTGCAATTGTCTGAGCATGGTTACACTGCATTAGTGGTTAAATAATAGAAATAATAGAGATTGTTGGTGATTTTAGTAAAATATCTGCAAAGAAAAGTTAAGAAAATAAAGGTATTCAGCGTTAGAATTATATTTATTTCCTACAATATCTTGAAAATTACACATGTTTTGGTTTTGATAATGTCCAATAATGGCAGTTCAGCACTAATGTTTGGAATATATTGAATTCCTGTGATCCTTTTGTTGTTGGCAGCGTTGACTTTTGTGATTTTAATCATTTTATAAATATGTGACACTTGTCTTCATAACCTCATGTGTTTTGGCAAATAATACAACAAATGCAAGGCTTGAGTAGTCTTGATGGTCACATTTCTGCATTTTCTTTGATTTTAAAGCTCCAGTCAGGCCATTTCATATGAAATAATTGTAAACAAATTCACTTTAACATTCCTGGATGACTCCATTCTGTCAGGCCTTATTTTGACCTGAAAAAGCTTATTTTGTTCCTGAAATTGTATTCTGTCAGTTTTGCAGCGTCTTATTAGTTAGATATCAGTGGATTATTGGTAAATTTTTGGTATTTTGTCAAGCAATGAACATGGTACAATCTTGTTTATGTATGAATAGTTTAAGTGTTGAAAATTTTGATGTCAAAGTGACAAGTAATGATAGAAGGTTTTGTCTTTGGTAAATGCACAGATAAAAATAAAAGAAGTTATTGATTTACTAATATTATTAGTTATTATTTTGGAACAGGCAAATTGCATAATGGTGAAATTTGCTTGACTGAACTAAGATCACTATAAAATAAAATAAATCATAAATTAGAAAGAAAAAGGAAAGAAAGAAAAAAAAAAACAAATCAAAGTACCGTTCAAAGTTACGGTACCTATTTAAAAGTTTTAGTGAAGTTTTAGTGTGTAAAAAATGGTTGCGGTCCGGATTTTGATTGCTGTAAATAAATCATAAGTTGAAGAAAAATATAAAAAAAAAATACAATAAAAAAAAGTAAAAGTAAACGCACTTTTGGTGTAAAATTATAGTTTGTAAGAAACTGGTTGCGGTCCGAGTTTTGATTGCTGCTGTGAAATAAGTCATAAGTTGTGAAAAAATTAAGGTACAGTACAAAGTTACATACTTAGTGGAAAATTATAATTGTTAAGATAATGGTTTCGGTACGGTTTTGAATGAGTCTAAGTTGTGTATAAAATAGGGAAAAAAATGTTCTAAGGGAACACTTTGTTTTTTTACTATCTTTTTTTCATCATTCACCGTGAGTGTGGCGGTCGACCGAATACCCACTCCGCCGTTCTTCCTGGCGTGCCGTAGAAATCGGCTGTAGGATAAAGCACCAATTACCACCGTAATTTGTTTATTTATTTATTATTATTCCGCAAAGGTGCTTTGGGGTATGCATTTGCCTGTGTGCTCGCGTGTGTTTAAGTGGGAGTTTTGTTCTTTCCCCTTGTTTTCTAAATTCATTCGTTTGTCTACGAGACGACTTTCGTGTTCTACTGTTTTATACCCCCTTCTTGGTTGGCAGCCTCCGCTGGGACCACCATCAAACGTGTGCTTGGCTATTTAATGGTTTTTGTCCATCCAAGATGTTCCTGCGTTCCCATTGTTTGGATCGTACTGGGGCCACCGCTGATTATTTCGCTCACCGATGGCAAATGTAACCATCGGTTAATGGGTGTTTAGTTATAGCTTATGGTGGCAGTGAATCATTCCGTCGTTTCTGCATCGAATATTAAGTAAATTTGTGTTACACACGCGCTCACCCCCAAATAAAATTGCGACTATTTACAGGAGTATTTGATCACTAACACCTTGTATCGCATACTCCCGTACATATTATTATCTGTGTATCGTATCTTATCGTACCCCGGTAGCTGTAGTCTCCGATTTTATATATATTTTTTATCGTAACTTTACTTAAAAATTCAGTAAACTCGAATAGAGTATTATCATATTATTAAATTACCTTGTACCTAACATCGGTAGCTATTCGACTCCGATTTTAATGAGTGTTGTGGGTGTTCATTCTATGGAACCGAATACAGTTCTTATATACCTTGTATATGTACGTCGTTAGCGGAAGGCTTACGATTTTGTTTTTTTTTAAACTTGAACTTCAAAAACAACTAATGTTATGTTTGATGATGCACCTATCCATAGGGTGTGTATAAACAGTGTTTCTTCATATTTCGAAGAGTTTTTTTTGCTCCGGCTGTAGGTACGGACGAGGGCGTCCGGCGAATTCCCTGCGTGAATTCTGACGTGGTTGGGGGGATACTGTAATGCCCGTTTTTCAGCAGAGCAACAGCACCGTCTATTGGTCTCTTGATTCGACTCAGACTCAGGACTCATGACTCTGGCGGTGCCAATCGCCAACTTCCTCAGCCGTCTGTATTTATTGAGAAAACGCAATGCTTGCGCGATTCATTGACGGATAACGCCATCTAGCTGTTGCCTTCGTACATTAAACATAATTTATTAAATTATTAATAATTACAGAATATTTGGCTAATTAGATTAATTCGGCGCGAGTGTGTTGTCGCACCGTTATCGGTAGGCTGTGCGTTCCCAAGCCGCGTTTGTAAAGGGAAAAAAAAGAAATAACTAAGGAGGTAGTGTCATGGCCGGCGGGTTAAAATCTTTTGCTGGTCATGCCTAGCAGTTTGTATTTTTAATGTATAATTTCCCTTTGCAATGTTAGAACCTTGGCAGGGTGTTTTAACCGAATAATTAGTGTGGTTGGTGCGGATATTTGTGCATTTAGTTTGGGTGTACGGTTACCCATTTATTTTTACCTAGGGTGTAGGTAGGCTGTGCCACCCTCTAGGAAAGGAGATATTTAAGGGATATTTCCTGATTTCATGTTTCAAGTGTTGCTTACGGGCTAGGAACAAGCGCATCTTCGCCGTTCCTCCCTGTTTTGTGGTGAACTTGCCCCAAAAGGGTGCAAAGATGTCTAACTTAGATACCCCCGACGGGCCTAGAACAAACTGTCCTCCCTAACCCTTACTTTCTCTGGCTCAATATCGCTCTAATTGAGTCCAGCTAAACATTTTATACTACATTGGCGCCCGAACAGGGACGCCCTGATATTGAGCCAGAGAAAGTAAGGGTTAGGGAGGACAGTTTGTTCTAGGCCCGTCGGGGGTATCTAAGTTAGACATCTTTGCACCCTTTTGGGGCAAGTTCACCACAAAACAGGGAGGAACGGCGAAGATGCGCTTGTTCCTAGCCCGTAAGCAACACTTGAAACATGAAATCAGGAAATATCCCTTAAATATCTCCTTTCCTAGAGGGTGGCACAGCCTACCTACACCCTAGGTAAAAATAAATGGGTAACCGTACACCCAAACTAAATGCACAAATATCCGCACCAACCACACTAATTATTCGGTTAAAACACCCTGCCGAGGTTCTAACATTGCAAAGGGAAATTATACATTAAAAATACAAACTGCTAGGCATGACCAGCAAAAGATTTAAACCCGCCGGCCATGACACTACCTCCTTAGTTATTTCTTTTTTTTCCCTTTACAAACGCGGCTTGGGAACGCACAGCCTACCGATAACGGTGCGACAACACACTCGCGCCGAATTAATCTAATTAGCCAAATATTCTGTAATTATTAATAATTTAATAAATTATGTTTAATGTACGAAGGCAACAGCTAGATGGCGTTATCCGCCAATGAATCGCGCAAGCATTGCGTTTTCTCAATAAATACAGACGGCTGAGGAAGTTGGCGATTGGCACCGCCAGAGTCATGAGTCCTGAGTCTGAGTCGAATCAAGAGACCAATAGACGGTGCTGTTGCTCTGCTGAAAAACGGGCATTACAACTCTCCAGTGATGGAAAACACCGATATAAAACCCAAGCAACCCGAATAAAAACGGTAGGCTCGCCCCTTGCCACGTTGGGTTCAAATTCCCTCGGCGAAATGTGGGCTCCTGAATGTTCCGGTCACCAGTCATGGTGAACGGAACATTCAGGAGCCCACATTGATTGTTGCCGTCAAGCAACAATCAGTGGTCGTGAGGGTAGAATTTCTTCACATTATTAAAGTAAACGCAATTCCTCTCTAGTTTTACTAGAAACGCTAATGTTTTGTCTCCAACCGCGTATTTCGTAACACTGTCACTCCAATTACAAATGATTTCCACGTTATTTATTTAACAAATCAAGTTATTTGAGGAGAATGTTTCTAGCCTAGCCTTTCTAGTTCCGGTCACCAGTCATGGTGAACGGAACATTCAGGAGCCCACATTGATTGTTGCCGTCAAGCAACAATCAGTGGTCGTGAGGGTAGAATTTCTTCACATTATTAAAGTAAACGCAATTCCTCTCTAGTTTTACTAGAAACGCTAATGTTTTGTCTCCAACCGCGTATTTCGTAACACTGTCACTCCAATTACAAATGATTTCCACGTTATTTATTTAACAAATCAAGTTATTTGAGGAGAATGTTTCTAGCTCCAGGGAAATTTGAAATGCGCTGCTCCGTCCACCGTCAAATTTGCACGCTTATTTGTTATTTTAATTCCCGTGGCCCGTTTGAGAGGGGCAGGGGGGGGGGAGAGGGTTTGTCCTGGCACAACTAATTGCTGGATTTTACTGCCTTTGCACCATTTTGTTTCTTCGAGAGATTCGGGAGAGGCTATGGTGAGGGAAATTACTGAATATCAGCTTTTACTTAGGAGTTGTGATACCTAACATTATGTCTGGCGTGAAAAGAACATCATAATCATTTTTATCAGCTATTTTGCGTAGAAATATGAACAATGTTTGAAAACGTTAGTGCATTGGTGTATTGAAACTGTAGGTCACTGCACCCTTCAACGCAGACTGCGTGAGTTAGTACGGCGTTCAACAAACAACGCGTAGCAGCTACGATAGCGAGTCTACGACCATCATGAGTCTACGGCAAACGAGACTACGACTGCGAGCCTACGACTACGAGTCTACGGCGTAGCATAGCGTGGCGTTATTTTTTGAAATGCTAAGCCATATTACAGATGACGTAGTCGTAGATTTAAAAAACCTGACAGAAATAATTCCAGGGGTGGGAAGCTGCTGGCACAGCTAAAAGCAAACAAAGATAGATCGAAGCACTACAAATCTGCCTGTAGTCCGCTGAGACAACAATGGCTGACCTGGCTGTAAACGTTTTTGTTCTCACACTTTCATCGTAGTATTCGCTTTTCTGTGTTGTGTAACCTCTGCTTTATTATCAAGGGGTGATGAATCTTTCAATGTTTTTGGGTTTCGTAACGTTGTCAGTTCCAAAATGGTGGACGCACTGAGGCCGATTCTGTTTAATGTTTACGATATTCAAATAAAGGACAATATACAATGCACGCGATGCTATAAGATGAAAACTCGAGTACAAATTTTAAGCCAGCAGAGGACGGTTGCATTTTGTGTAACATTCATGATCAATACATAATTCTGGGGGGCTAAAACAGCAACATTTTAGCATTTCATATTATGAATCATCTATTTGACGTTTCATCTAGACCGCGGTCCGTTTCGAGTCAAAAGTGAGTAACAGCGCGCTGACACGCATCCCGAATTGATAAATTGTATGAACGTGAGCGACGTCAGCGCGCTATTACTCACTTTTGACTCGAAACGGACCGCGGCCTAGATGAAACGTCAGTTAGATGTTTCATAATATGAAATGCTAAAATGTTACCGTTTTAGCCCCACTGGTTGTGGCTCTTGTAAATGTAACAAACAAGCAAAAATTTGATGCAGATGACAGTGTTTCATGACCATTTTTTATGGTATGCTCAATGTATTTTTGTTTAAGCAAAATCATCCCTATGAATCGCAGTTCATACGTTTGTTTGTCTCGACCAAATAAGTCTACCAGACGCGTATTCACAGTACCTAACCTTAATGTATTTCTTTTATTTGAAATTCGCTTCGCTGTTTGTGTTCTCCCGGTTTTAAGTGCCTCGAGCCATTTCTTTGGATGCAAAGAAACGTGGAATGAATAAAATTTGGTATAAATGTCCCACTTATCATCTTTTCCGTTAAATAAATGAAATTAAATACGGAAATGTTTTTAGATTTAATCTCTGCATTTATTCCATGGAGTTTATTCCGTGAACCGTTTGATGAAGCTTATTAAATTGAAACCCAAGTAACGTTCAAAATTGAGTTATTTTTATTAACATTTTTACGAATGTTGTTGATAATGTTGAAAACGAATTCTTTAATCCGCCTAAAATCTAAAAGGATGATCTTAGGCCGACCATTGCTCTTTTTCCTACTGTACTTGCAAACGCATGTGTTTCCTCCTTCCTACAATCCCGGGTTTTTTAAGCGGGGCGTGAAAAGACATTTATGCAGGCCTTCAAAATGAGATTAACCAGCAAAGTAGTTCTCAATTACTGTGCTTGTCAACCCCATATCTGGACCTCACGGCTGCTTCCTATCAGGTGGAGTAACGTCATCTTGAAGACCACTTTAAAAAAAAACGGCTGATAATAAGGCTGACCTTATTGAAGCTTAGCGCCTACTAATGTTTTCAAATGCGGGAATATTTCGAACTAGATGCCACGTCATACTCTTAACATCGGAACTGACGACTAAGCATTTAATAAAAACACGATAATAATTTACATTCTGTGAAAGGTATTTTCTATGACGTAGTAACTATTTGTACTTGGACACTGCCGATGCCGTTCGAATCAAAGAATTTCTCTCCGCCAGAAATATTTTCAAATTAATCATTGTGATTTTTAAGAAACATGCGAATTGAAATGTATATTTAAATGAAAAGTGTGGAAGCTGCCTGGCCTGGAGCCGGGTTGCTATCCAAACATTTTTAATCCTCCGATTCAAACTCAGAAGTTGGACCCACAGGGATTAAGTGGTCCTTCGAGGATGATGGACGACATTGGATCTGTTCAAACGAGCTGGAATGAATTAAATTATATTATATAACGTGACAGAAGTATTTTGGTTAGATTTGAATATTATGAGGATTTTTTTAAAACACAGTTATTTTTAATTTAAAAAAGTGAACAGTTATCGTGATAATGTAAAAGCAAACAGTCATTTATAATTGTACAATATGATAATAAAAACTGAAAAGTAGAAATAACACCACTGTAAATTAACATAACACTATTGTAAATTAATGAAACTTTAACGAACACGCAAACTAGTCACTAGCCTGGGTTACAATAAAAATATTATTCATTTCATTTTTGGGCATACTAGGCATTACTAATATTTTATTTTTGCTGTGCCCTACAGGGTCCATAATGATCTATTTCAACAATAACACGTACCTACAACAGTACCTACTGTCACATTGTGGAAAAGCAATAAATGAAAATAATTTTTAACTCTGCTATTGCAGTTTTTGACGTTACGGCGTAAAGTTAGTGTGCTGGAGGAAACCCGCTATGTTCAGTTTCTTCACTTTAAAACAAGGTTTAAGATTGAAAATCTAAAAAATTACCTACTACTTGACCCTACCGCCCACTACTCCCAAGAGGAAAAATTCGACATACGGAAAATCCAGTTTTTCGTTGATGTCTCAGCCAACATTGAATCCAAAAGGAAATCACTTCGCCGAACACGAGGAAAAACAATAGGTTAGCTGTGGAAAGGATAAATAAGAAGGAAGATTTATTTCGTGAGAGGAATAAGGCCGGAACTCCCACGAAGCCTGAATGTAAAGCAGGGAGATGCAGTGTTAACAAATAACTACCGAGCCTTCCTGATTCTTAAACGTTGCTAGCAAGATCCGATTTTCCGACAGATAACTATATAAGTCTTAAAGTACCTGATGAAATATTTAAAACTCTAACCCCTTTATTCATAAAAACTTAAACAGCTATTAAACAACACTTTAACTCTTGTCTCTTTCATTCTTGTCGGCACAGCCATTTACAAGTAAGTGTCACAACACGTCAATTGATTTAACTATGATTTAGCGTTGCGTTTGTTTTTATGAATAATATTTTGTATTAATGAATTGTGTTCAGACTATGCAAATGAAAGTAATATGTTAATATTCTCTCATTTCCGAAAAACCAAAAGGCGCTTTTTTTTCTTCCACTAGTAGTCTGTTGTTCTTGGGTGGAAAGATGGGTCTCTGTGAATTTCTTCATCCTCAACTAATTGAGCGGCCTGTTCAAATAAAACTGTCGTCATCCTATAGGTACAGAAGAATTTTGACCGTTATTATTCATTATTAATTTGAAAAGATAATAAAAAAGATTGTTTCAGGTATTCGAGGTATTAATTAAGAACTGTATTTTATCCGTATGTTTTTCTTTCTAGCCAAGCGAATAGTAGTACAAAAAACAGTCGAGCTAGTCGTACTTTCGGCCCGGGGCTACCATAAAATTTCGACGTTGTTTTCTGATTTCAAAATACGCAACATAAACGGGCATATCTCTTAATTGCGTTGACTTTGGAGATGTTTTTTATCGATATGGTTGAAAAAAAAAATCATCATCATCATGTCAGCCGAACGACATAGGACTCCCACAGGGATCTCCACAAGGATGGTCCTGCGCTGTCCGCATTCAGTGGCTTCCCGCGACCTTGATCATATCAGGTCCACCTTGTGGCGGGCCTGCCCACAGCTAGATTAAAGTATTTGGTAACAATTTCTGCTTGATACCTCAACGTGGTCCTAAGAAAGAATTTTTTGAGCCTTGCCTGACGGATGGCAAAGTGCCCCTTTAAGCGTTCCATTTTTTCCTGAAGTTACGGAACCCTAAAAGCAAAACAAATTACTACATAACATACAACCTCATCAGTATAATCCCTACCTGCGGGGACAAAGGGACAGTGGGACAGTGAGACAGAGGACACAAGACAAACTGTCTGCGCGCCGAGATACGACCCCTAATGTCCGCTGTCGCAACTTTATCCGCACATTACTACCCTCCTAAGTAACCCTTCAGGAACTAACGCGGTCTAGTTGCCTTTTCGGTTTCGCCAATGTTAGTGTGAACTAATGAAATAAACAAACGGGAGACGGAACACAACGTGGATTTGGAATTGGAATGAAAACTAATCAATCAATTGGTAGAAATGGCGAATAGATGGAAAATTAAACTTTAGTTGGATAAAAGATGAGTCTGGCCGTTGTGGCTGGGAGGTTTTAGGTTGTAGGCCATTTTTGAGTTCACTCAAAAACGCGATAGGTGGCGCCTTCGAAAGATGGTCGGATTATTAGAAAAGGTGTTTAAAGATTGTATTAATTATTAAAGCCATTAAAAAAGTCTATGAAGTTCTCACACAACAGGTTCATGTGTTGCAATCTAGTCTGTACTACATTTCTCCACATACTTCTGTTAGGGTTGGCAGCAAGTTCAATCACTCATTGCCATTAAATACACGTTTTAAATTTAAGTAATTTGCCTCACTTTCCCTCTGCAGTCGGTTTAATTATAAAACGGATGTTTATTCGAGTTTTCTATCCAACGCGTTCTTTTATTATTAGGATCTGGTTGGGAACGCCTGCAGTAAGCAGGGCGAACCGTCTCGGGCCTTTTCCTTAGTATATCTAGTGCACCGTCACTGCACCCAAAATTTGATGGAAAAATAAATAACAATAGTTTGTTATTGGACCTAGTGGTACACATTAAAGAAAAAATATTGACGTTAACCAAACTCAATAAAATATAACTTAAAATATCACAAACAGCCTGCTAATGTCCCACTGCTGGGCACAGGCCTCACTTCGCGGCGGTATACGCGGGCTCAGTGCGGACGGCTGAAGAGGTGCAAAGTTAGTGTTACGTAAAATGTACTTTAAAAAACATACAAAGCGTAAAAAATACACAGGTTTGTGTATATTATGTGACTCGACTACTGTCGGGAAGTTGTGATACCTATTGGTCATTGACAACCCTTGATGCAATTGAGCTTGCATCTGGAGAGTTAAGACCAAAGACGCGACGCGTTCGTGACGTCACGTCCGCCTGGCTGTTGATATTGGTTTTTATTAGCTCATTATGTACTCTTAGTTTAGGTATGTTTTTTATAACTTAAAAACAACTCATTGATTTAATTTGATGCTTTTTTTCAAATCGGTCATCGATCTATCAAATGTTCTTCAATAAAAATACATTATTTTAAATAACTAAAAGGTTCACCCTGTATTTCAGTTTTGTAGTATGAAGACATGATAAGTAGGAACATTGGTTATAAGCAGTACTAATATTGCACTAATAAAAAGCATAAACGAAAATGTTCATCACACTAATATTATAAAAGCGGGAGTTTGTATGTGTGGATGTGCCGTGTTTCTCTTTCACATGAAAACTACCGAATGAATTTTATTGAAACTTTACAATAATACACCTTATACGACATATTTTTGTTAACTTTAGTTCACGCGAACGAGGACGCGGGCGGCCGCTAGTACCACAGTAAATAATTGGAAAATAAACTGTACTAATCATTATTTTTTAATAGATTATCCTTTAATAACACTTCAGAAAACTGAATAAAACAAGCAACACATCCTCCTTTTAAATATCAAACCAGTTATTACAGAAAACGGTGTAAAAGTTGAGTGCAGCCTTACAAAATGTAGGTATTTTTCAGCGCACAACGGGTAGATTCCATTAACAACGAAACGTACATAATTACTCCTTTATAGCGAAGTAAAAATTACATTCAGTTTGTTATCTGCGTCATTGCACCACTACCGCAACTGTGTTGCACTATTAGGGTTCCGCAAAAGCGTAGAAAACCAAAACAGAACTGATAAACTAGACGCCTAGGCGACTGAAGCTTTTATGCGCACAAATAGAAATAGTTTATTTTTCATTTAACATCACTATGTTTGTAGCAAAAGAACATTTAAATTTAGTGAAGATCAACGTAGAATGAAGGGACGTTCATAAGGGACGGTAGCTAACAACTACCCTCTCTTTTAATAGCTAGTTATAAAAACTATGTTGCGGCTGAGCTGTTTTGCCTATTGACAAGGATGGTTGTTTTCTTCCTTCTATGGTCAAAATTATTTTGTCAGTTGTCAGTTCAGTGCGACACCCACGATAGCTGCCCTGCGAAGCTAATGAGCACCTGTCAGTGCACCTCCCAATCACCGCGATGTTCCTGTCACGATGTTGATATTGAATCAATCACAGTTTGATTCAGATTATACCTACTGATCTAATCAAAACACCTACATATTCAGTTGGTAGTGTCTAAGTACCTTCTTTCCAACTAAGATAATTATAGGACCTATAATACTTCAATCCAATTTTTCCAATTGGTAATACCTATTTCATAAACTCTTTAGAACTGAGTCTCAAGAGAATAGAAGGGTTGTCACTAAATTTAAAGCAGCTTTTAGTCTTTATATTTACGTCTGTTATTTTATCGTCTGTATATTTTCTATTTACTTCTGTTGATATTTTATTAATTTATTTTCTTAGGATAGCTAACAGCTTACAAAAATCAACAATAGCAGCTAAAAGTAAAACTAGAAGCTATTGACAAGCTACCACATATTGAACTTAAATTGATTCTCATTTAGATGAATGAATGCAAAGTAAGCTGGTTAATACAATATTATTGAAATTATTTAGTAGGTGATATAGGTATGGTGTTGATGCTATTGTAAAATCGTATCGTATCGTATCGTTTTTATTAAGATATAATTTGAACGGAACCCCCAGTCAGAACAGTCTCGCGCTTCTCTGGTTTTTATTATTCATTAGTGGTGAACGTAACGCAGGGTAATAGGACCGTTTCTATTCGCCCGGGGTTCGACTCCCAGCCCCAGTTTAACGGCGAAATGGTATTGTAAATTGTTGTTATTGTTTCCACTAGCTGATTCCTAAAGTTGGGTTAGTTTGGATTTATTAAGTAAGTAAAGTATCTCGTTTTATGATATTATTAAATAATTCTTACATAATCCGACATATTATGTCATAACAGGATTGACCTAATTCGAAATAGTGTAAGCAAATGTTCCACTATAAAAAAACAGAAGGTAAAGGTAGTTTTTCCTGCTGTGTTGCTTGAGCCATGACCACGGACATTTTAGCCTGCTTATCTGAGCCTGATTTGGCTTTTAATCATTTACAAATTACCTCATATTTAATACGATCTCATAAGAAGTAAGAAAAAAATATGAATTTGTGAAAAGCCAGATAGGCAGTGATTTTTCCACTCAATATGTTGTGGACATAATTATGTTGGTTATGGAACCAACGAACATGTATTAAAGAATAATGAGAGTGAAGGAGCATACGGGTACTCTTGACCTAATTTTTTCTTAGATCATCTTGGCGAAGTAGTCTAGACCTCTCCTTTACAAGTGTTCAATTTGCCTTTGCCTCATATTGTCATCGTATCGTTAGCTAATAATCTGTCTCTAAAGAAACTGTAAGTGTACTTGTATACTATTTGACTCACAAAGTTTTGTTTTTTTTTGATCCATTTGTGCCAAATAGATCAATTTTGTGAGACGGTTTGTTGTTTGATTTACAAAAATTATAACCTTATCTGAGTTGAGAGGGGAGAGGTGTCCGTGGCGCAATTGTAACAGTGATCGGCGACGACGATTGCTGTTGTGAAGCAACTCACGCCGGGTCGGAAATGGGATGGGTGACCACCCCGACCGAAATTTGGTGATGTTTTTTTTCGGGCATCGTCGTATTTTGGAAGGCACGGTAAGCAGTAGGTCCCGGTTGTCGTCGCTAGATGTCAGTGCTCGAGCCTAGTCAGAGGGACTCAGGGCGGCCCGATATAACATCCGACATTAAGTTTGCTTACTAACCTTACACCCCTCCAACTACCGGCATTGAGCCCGCGTGTTGGATTATGGCTCATTTCAACTCATAGTTCAAAAAATAGCGCTCATAGCGTCAAACTTCATAAAAAACAAATCCGCCATTTTTGCACCGCTTGCCAGTATAGAGGATAAAGGGTTGCGGGCTCAAATACTGTACTACTTAGCACATTTTTGTTAATGATTTAATCGTCGTTAGTTACCAAAATAAATAACTAAGTTTTGTTATTTCCGTTCCGAAGCGCAGAATCTGAGCAATATTGATGATGTTGTCTCATATCAAAAAAAGGCACAACATTTTTCAAACGACAGAATACCTGTTATTCTATTTTTACGCAATTTCTCGTTCTGTCATTCGAAAAACATTATCACTTTTGATGAATCTCATTCAACAACTAGGTACTTAAGAAGAAATTCTACAAAATCCAGGCCAAACGGCCGCTTTTATCTCAAGAGCACTTAGAATGAACCGACAAATTCGCATCTATTTTTACACATTAGGGGCTTTTTGGGCTGTTGTTACATCTGCGAGGTTTTTCAAAGAAGTGGTAAGTGCTGAGTTTAGAAGATTCAAGAAAAAATTGAAGACTAATAAGGTATCTTTCACCGACTGACAGTAGCCAAGACATTTATTTTACAACAACAACACAACAAATTCTTTTACAATCATTTGCCTCATGTGCTAGTCAGAAGCACACTGATTGATGATGTAATGGTGAACGGAACCTTCAGAAGCCAACATTTCACCAAGAGAATTTGACCTAACCTAACCCAACGTGGTAACCCCTATCGCCGTTATCCGGGTTATTTGGGTTTTAATTCAGTGTTTTCCGTCACCGGAGAGTTACCCGCAAATTAAACAATAAACACTCACCCCCTTATTCATAAAAACGAACGCAACGCTAACGCATTGTTTAAGCTATTGACGTGTTCTGTCACTTACTCGCAAATGGCGGCAGCAACAAGAATGACAGTGACAAAGCGATACAAAAGTTATCGTGTTCTATAAGAGCTGTTTAAGTTTTTATGAATAAGGGGGAAAGTGTCTTCCGGCCAGATTTGATCTCGGGACCACAGAATTCCGAGCCAGAGTGTTTTACCACTGGGCTTTCTGAATCGAGTTATTTCAGTTAGCATGTATATTTTTTGTTACTAGTGGCAAGTATACAATGTATTGTTTATTATTAGTAAACTCATCTAATAAATAGATCGATAAGCGAATAATTATTTGTATCTGGAATGCTGATCAGCCCAATAATCCGTCAATTTAAGTGATCAAAGCCACGGTAAGTGATAGTTAATAATTCTAATGTAGTATTAACATACTATCTGCCTATGTAATATAACCAAGACAGGCAGTTTAGCGTGGTGGTTCAGAATAGCGGGGCCGCCGATAGAACTTTTTGTTTATGAAATAGTTATTTGTTATGGACCAGGGTATTTGTAGTCAGGCGCACTCGAGGGTTTTGGGTTGCATCTCCTTTGACGACCGTCTTGGTGTAATTGTTGAGAAGTCGGCTACTACACCAAGGGCCGCGGGTTCGATCCCCGCACAGTACAAACATTTGTGTGCATGAACATGTCTGTTTGTATTGGTCTGGGTGTTTCCTATGTATATTAAGTATGTATTTACAAAAGAAAAACTATTTAAGTATGTTTATCCGTTGTCTAGTATCCATAATAACGGACTATAATTAGCCCACTTGGGACTAGATGGCGCTGTGTGGAATAATGTCCAAGGATATTTATTTCTTTTGCCGGCTCCACACGTCAGCAGATGCGTCTGCCGCCATGTGGGGGTTTTTTGACACACATCAAAGGGTTTTTTAGGGAGATGTTTGTTCACACGTCTGACGATGGATCAATCAGTTTGCAGTTGCGAAAAGAGGAGTGTTTGCGTGTATGTTTTGTTTTTTTTCTGTTCATGTTAATCTCACTCGTTAAAATGACTATGAGCACTGACGAAACATTTGAATTCCTGAATCAAGCAGAAAACTGCCATTTTATAAATGTTGCGTACATGTTGGGTCTGGTGAGAATTAACACAATATAAAATATTGTAAATTTCGTTACTTTATTAACTTTTCAGTATAGTATTGATCTCACTAACAAGTCCTTTCTTTGTGATTTGATCGCATGGCGCCAAATTTGGGCCTATATATTTTCTTGATTGCCATATAAAGGCGGTTTCTTTCAGAAACTTATGTCGTTATGAATGTATGCATTTTCAAATCGTTTATTTCACTTCCAGAGCTCTTGACCTGAGTCAAAGTCACTTAGATAGAGACAGACGTTAGGTCACTTTAAAGTGATCTCAAAGATGTTCTACAAACCTTTTGAAATGTTGCAAATGGACTTTAAATTGGATATCTAGACTATTTGAGCAGAATTAGGATGAGTTAAGTAGCTATTTCCATAATCATCGCAATTTGTAAGCTGGTAAGCTCTTAAATGGATCCAAATAATTTAAATTACTTTATAAAATAAGTACATGGCCACTAAGATTGTATTCATGAGGCAGTGTTAGGACGACCTGCTTAGCGCAATGGCAGAAGCGCTGGTTGAGACAAAAGGTCGTAGGTTCGGTAGCTGCAACAGCACAATTAAGTTTGTTGATAAAACACAATGACTTGATCTCTGGTGTTTGGAGTTGATCCTTATTTCCAAAACACAATGGAAAACCTTACCTTGGGATCAGAACAACGTATGTGATGTTGTCACATATTTATTTAGTTAATATCAAAGACGTGGGCTACTAAAAGTTTCAGGTGATATTTGTTCTTGGAGATATTTTATATAAACAAACTCAAGGGAAGATTTTCATTTCCATTTGAGTAATAAATTTAACTGAAATCCAGTTATTTAATTTTTCTCTCAAACCAGCCTAATCCTGCGTTCCGTTGAATCCAGGGATTAATATCATTGGAAACGTTTTCACAGGAAAAACAAAATTTCATTTGTTACTAGTGTTGTTGCCATATGGGGAAATTTGTAAGTATCGATGTTAATCGGTATTTAAATGGTGCAATACTGTTGAGGACTTGGCGCGGTAGCGATTGTATGGTTTCTATGGTATCGATACTAAAATACAAAAGACACAATGAGATGCTGATATTGGCGTTGACGAAGCAATATAACTGATTTAGGACTCCCAAAACCGTATAGTTATTTAAGGCATAAATGTTTTGATGATCGAATAATCAAGCAACTTATCATCCAAACATTGATTTCGTCGTTCGTACCATCATATCACGATTATAACAACTCTGTTGAATAAGTAAATGGGCTATGTTACACAGTAAATATCATGACGATCCTAGCATTATGTTAATCTTGCAATAGTAGTGGGTTAAGTTCTATTCTAATACAAATGTAATAACGATATCGCTGAATAAACTCTATTATAATAATATCCGTTGTCTCAGGCAATAGACCAGTTAACCAGTTCACCTAAAATTCTCCTCCGTAGCCTGGCTTGCCCTTTTTACTATCTGTACAACTATAGTTCTTTAATTTTCCGGGTGTTGACTTTGGCTAGATATCCAATATTTATCAAGAGACAAAACGGCAGATGCACATAATTTCCACTGCGTGTGGCTTCGGCCACACGCAAGCAAAGGACCGAGTCCATATGGACCCGTGAATTTTCAAGTACCTACATTATAATAAAAAAGATTCACTTCTTTTCACAAAATAGGATAATCTATGGAATAAAACTATCGACACTGAACAACACTATTTGTCACTATGCGCGCAAGTGTTATTAATCCCATGCCAACTTATTACTATAAATTTTAAATAGATATTAAAAACTTAATCCATTATAAATGCTGGACACTTAAGTTCGTTTCACTTTTAACTTGCTTCTTAGTTATATTATTTTAAAGTTTTAAAAAGGTTTTTTTTTCTGATTACTGTTGATTCTGTTTCTCGACCAGTTAACCATACAACAGTTTCTTAAAGTTTTGAGGAGTTAAACCACGAGTTAGAACCAGACCAGTCCCTGAAAGTGGCGCCTGCGATTACAGGTTGACTTGGGAGCAAGCCATCATTCCACTCTACCCTATAGGTATTATTTTAGAGAATGGAATGAATTTTGTTTATTCAAAATATTATATAACACTACAGCCGCCCGCGACTGCGTCCGCGTTGACTTTAGTTTGGAGAAAGGGATAAGAATAATAGGTAAAACCTATTCTCAGACTCGACAAATATATGTATTTAAAATTTCATCAAAATCAGTCAAGACGTTTTATAGGAGTTTGGCAACAAACACTGAAACGAGAATTTTATATATTACATTATATTTATTTCAAGTTTATGGAACGAAATGCCGTTTCATTAAAGAAATTTATTAATATCGATACTTGTAATCTCAATTGACGTAAGGCACAAAACCCGACTTTACAGGAGACAAAATAAGTTTTTTTTTACAGATTTAAATCCATTGTGCTTATGGTTTTAAAGATAAGAAAAAGTGATGTAGACAAAATATACATGTCACCTTGAGATGCAGATAATGAAATATTTAGATTTTAGCTACTGCTTTTAGTTTAGACACTAGATGTGCCTTACCTCAATGATAATTGATTAAAATGTTCTTTACGTCAATTTTTATTATGAGTTTCAAGTTGATTGTGGGCGTAACGCACCGCCGAAAAAATAATATTCTTTACGCCTTAAAAACTAATGTAAAGAAGTGTTAATAAAGATAAACTAAGCAGGTGTAAAGCTAATAAAGATATCTGTTCTTTTATATTTTGTATCAAAGAAACAAGGTGGTACATGCCGGCCCAACAAATGGCTGTTCATTCTCTTCTTGAAGAGGCCCAAGTTGTATTGCTGTGGAAACACTTCAGCGGGAAGCTCATTACACTCCCTTGCTGTTCGCATTAAGAATGTGTTACCAGAACGGTTGGTACGGATTGCTGGGATGTCAACAACCTAGGGGTGAAAAGCTAGTGGTCCGATGAAGAAAAGGAGCTGGTGGAATCAGGTCATGCAACTCCTTCGCACACTTTGCAACTTTTTTATCCTAATCGTGATGTGAGTGGCTCTTTAACAGCATTAGTAAGGTTTAAAGTTTCTGTTTTCCTACCCTTAGCAGTTCCTTTACTCCTTCTTCTCGACCTGGCAACACACTGAGGCTACTACATTAGGATATTATTGGGTTATCCGAAGAGAGGGGGAGGACCCAATAACCCTGCAATCCGGTAATTTACTTTACCACCAGGAGGGCGACCAACAGTCCCTAGGTGGCGTCGGGTTCATCGTCCACTAATCCCTTGTCAACAACGTTATCATTATCGGAAGTGTTTCGAGCAGGGTAGCGTCCCTGACACTCAGAATATCAAAACGAGATTCGCTGAATGTCATTTAGGTCTACGCTCCGACCTCGAAACACGACGATGTCGAACTGGAGGCTAGGTATGAGGAGAACTATAAAGCCATCTCTCTCTCTCTAGTCGGTCCCTCATTACTGAGGATCGTGGTCACTGGAACTCATCAACCAAACCATCTTCCTCCATTGATTCCGATCGGAAGTAGCCCTCACCACCTCGTAGAACCCTGGCAGGGATGTAGCTTTCTTGATTTGGTCAGACCATCGTGTTGGTGACCGGCCTCTCGGTCTCTTCCCTTCGGTATTGCCAACAATGACCAGTTTTTCAAGGCTATCATCCCCTCTTCGCATTATATGTCCGAAATAAGAGAGTATGCGTTGCAGACACAAACTCGACAGTCGGGATTTTATGCCAAGTTGGGAGAGAATAGACACATTTGTGCGTTTAGCCGTCCAAGGTATTCGGAGCATACGCCTCCAGCACCACATTTCGAATGCATCTATTCTCTGTCTTTCTCTTTCTCTTATTGTCCATGTCTCCACCCCATAGAGACAAATCGGAAATATTAGGGCCCTGACTAGCCGTGATTTCGTCCTGAAGCTTATTCCACGGTTTTTCCAGATGTTCTGGAGACGTGTCATCGCATCTCTGGCCATAGCGATTCTGCGCTTGATCTCCGGGACACAGCTTCCTTCATTATTTATGTTGGATCCCAAATATATAAAATTGTCCACTGTGTCAACGCCCTGAATGCCTTGAACATCCGACAGCTTTCCCGCACGATCCACTACCATCAACTTGGTTTTTTGGCAGTTTATTGCTAGTCCTAGCTTCTGACTTTCTACCTCCAACCCATACAGTAATTCCTTCATATCAGTAAAGGATGTAGCCAGGAGAACTGTGTCATCCGCATAGCGCAGGTTACATATGCGCTTGCCACCCACAGTGAATCCTTTATCCCAGTGCTCGATTGTTTTGCGGATTATGTATTCACCATATATGTTGAAGAGTAGAGGGGATAGAATGCATCCCTGTCTAACGCCTTTTTTAATATGAAACACATTGGAACAGTCGGTGTCTATTTTGACGAAGGAACGGTTGTTGATGTAGAGGTTGCGGATCAGTTCAACAAGGTGCCGAGGTGCACCCATTTCACTCAGCACTTCCCATAGTTTTTCCCATTTCACACAATCGAAGGCCTTAGAGTAGTCTATGAAACAAATTACGACAGGGGTGTTAAATTCGCGGCTCTTTTCGATTATCTGGCGGACATTCAGTATTTGCTCTCTTGTACCTTTGCCTGTAACAAAACCAGCTTGTTCTTCTGGAATTTGTCGCTCAAGAAAGTGTTTGAGTCTGCGATTTATTACGTACAAGAGAATTTTACTGACATGAGGAATGAGTGCTAGCGTTCTATAGTTGCTACAGTCTTTCGTAGAACCCTTCGTGAATAGCGGTATGAAAAGCGATTCCGTCCACTGAACAGGCCATCTCCTGGTCTTCCAAATGAAATTGCAGAGTTTCAGTATGTACTCCACACCTTTGGGCCCTAGGTTTTTCAAAATTTCGGCGGGAATTCCATCTTTACCGGGAGATTTTCTGTCTTTAAGGCTTTTGATAGCATATTCTACTTCCGACTTTAGTATATCGGGTTCTTGTACTGATTCCGCTTGATCTCTTTTGTCAGTAGGTTGGCCAGTGTCATACAACACAGTGCAGTACTGCTTCCATCGCTCCAATACCTGCTCTTTCTCCGTGAGGATATTGCCAGCTTCGTCTGCAATGGTACAAGTCTTCGTACTACGGGATCTTGTGAGTTCCTTTACCTTACGGTAGAGATCCATGGTTTGATTCTTTGCAGAGTTAAGCTCAAGGTCTTCACAGATATTATTAATGTGCTTGTCGTAGTCCTTGCGGCATCCTTTTTGCACCAGTGCAGATAGCTGTTCGTAAAGTTTCCTGTCTTCCAGTAACGATAAACCTCCTTTCTTTAGCTCTCGTCTACGCATAATTAGGTCAGCTGTCTCTGCAGATATGAAAGGTTTCATAGTTGGTTTTGGCAGCATGTTTTCTCTAGCAGTTTGCACAATTGGATCCCGCAAGGCACTCCAAGCCTTGTCCGGGTCAACGATGTCATTTGTCGAACATTCAGGCAATCTTCCTTCAATGGCACTTCTAAAACTTGCAAGGTTAACGTGGCGCATATCTGGGGCTCGTTCCTGTTTGTAGCAGTTCCTCAGCCGCATCCGGAAGGTGGCAACCAGTAACTGATGGTCACTACCGCAGTCTGCTCCTGGGTATGTGATGGTGTTTGTGACGGACGTTCTCCAACGATTCTGAATGAGAATAAAGTCAATTTGGTTTCTGCAACGGTCTCCCGGAGAAACCCAGGTGTACAAACGCCGTATGTGTTGCTTAAAAACAGTATTGGTGACCGTGAGTTTTTCTTCACCACAGAACTGCAGCAAGCGCTCGCCTCTGTCGTTTCTAACACCAACTCCGTATTTCCCAACTATTCTGCGCAGATGTTCATCATTTTTGGTTTCTCCAATTTTGGCGTTAAAATCACCCAAGATCATAGTAACCTCTCTACTTGGTATCTCTTGCAGTGTTTGTCCCAGAGAGACATAAAAGTCTTCAATCTCATTTTCATTGGACTGTGCTGTTGGTGCGTAAACTTGTATTAAATTTAGTTTACAGGGAGCTGTATTAACTTTGATGGAAATAATGCGTTCATTGACCGCTTTGTATCCCATAACAAACTTATCGATACTCCTTGGCACAATAAACGCAACGCCTTTCTCGCTCTTGTTGTCCGGTCCTGAGAAATAAACTTTGTTTGACTGCTGTGTTGAGAAGTAGCCGGTTCCTCTCCAGTGTGTTTCACTAAGGCCCAAGATGGTGACCAATTTCCGGTTCATTTCATTTTCCACTATGTCTAGTTTGCCAGGTTGAGTTATTAAGCCACGAACATTCCAAGTTCCAATCCGATGTGGTTTTCCAGCAGACTTCATTCTGTCAGTAGCACAATTTCCATGTGCTGCCTGAACAGACACAGGCACATGGCCGGTAGCATATTTCACACCACCGTTCCCGGGATGGTGGCGCCGGGCGTCAGCCGGATCGCTCAACAGAACCATTCCGTTTACTTGTGACTCCATTGTGACGTTCATGGGAAGAAAATAGTGCAGTGGTTTCCCGTTGCCTTCTGCATCAGGGTTTTCTAGGGTTATTTGGCCCCTAAGGCCTCTGTAGCCTCTTCCAGCAAGTTGCCTCACTGGGTGTGTGGTTATCCCGCCACTGCTCGGTCGCCAGGGCCTCGTTTGTTGTCTAGCAGAGAATACCACGGCAACATTTAGTCGCCGCTGCCATCCGGCACGTGCAGGTGAGGTTGACGTTTGAGGCCGGTAAGATGTTGTGACCGTTCTCCTCCTTATCCTCCAAAAAGCCATGCTCCTATAAAGCCATGCATCGCCATAAAACCCACTACTCAGTTTTGATGGGGGACTTCAATGCGAAATTGGGGCAACGTTGCGGTGATGAGCTGAGAGTGGGGCAATTTGGATTTGGGCAACGGAACAACAGGGGCCAGATGCTGGCAGACTTCATGGAGAAGGAGAACCTCTTTGTTATGAACTCCTTATTTGAGAAGCCCGTAAGCCGCAGTTGGACCTGGATCAGTACTGTGATAATATGAACTGAACTGCGAGGTTTGCCCTAAGGACAATATATATCTTTGTCAGCCATTAGGGAATCGATGAGAAATCAAACACTGCACATTCAAACACAAATCACTTAATAATTATAGTTTTCAGCAAGAACACTCGTCGTCTTTCGTTGTTTGAAAATCGTTGGAATTAGGTACCTAACTACCTATTTGGAATCAACCGGTATCGGTGCAGTTCATAAACGTTCCTAAAATAATGGCAGTAAAGCACATTTTAGCGTGAAGGAAGTTTGATTGGGTCGGTAAAGCAGAGCTGCTGCTGCTCGCACGCAGCGCCGCAATGTTGAAAATGTTGATGCTGCTTTATCTACATTCAAAGATTATCAAAGAATTTTAGAGCTTATGCCATTGTAACAGAGTTGAAATAATGCTTTTAGGAAGTGTGCTTTACGTCTTAGAATGTTATGAGAGTTGATTCACGGACTTTGACGTAAAGCACATTTAGCGTTTTAATTTAGTATTAGTTGGGATGTTAAAAACATAAAAAAATGTTGACGTCCTTTACGTCTTCGTTTATTTATGGATGTTTCATACGACCTCTAGTTTCACAATTTAATGATAAAAACGTTCTTTACGTTACGTTTTCAATGTGTCTAAAATCGTTGTTTATGGCCGCAGAGCTACGTGAATGAGACAGAAAAATAGAGAAAAAAAAATAAGTAAGGTGGAATTCATAGCTCATTTTGGCTAAAATGTGCCTTACGTCAATTGAGATTACAAGTATCGATATAAGCATCCGCAGAATCAGAACCAATAACCCTGGTAGCTACCTACCATACTTGCATATAATTATGTAGTAATTATAATGGACACGTCAGAATAATATCTTTCAGTAAATGGACCAACAACGATTGTTATTAAGTTCTGAAATATTGAAACCTTAAAGTTGAGGACACATTAGCATTATTTGAATGTTTTTCTATTAGAAAAACTGACTTACTGACTGATTAAAGCAGCACAGAAACCAGCTCTTCAAGTAGTTAAGTCAAGGTTTTCAATTAACTTTTTTTTATTTAGTAGGTAAGTTAGTAAAGGCTTTGGTAAAAATAAAAGCAGCTTGGAAATACCTGGTGCCGTTTGCGGGAAGCCGCTAAATGCAGACGGCCTAAAAGCCGCTCAATAGGGTGGTGTGCCGGTTGCTAATGAAATAAATGCAACATTGATCATTCAATTATTGATTGGTTGTTTGTAAACTTTACTACGTCCTATATTATAAATCACACAAGTGAACAGAAGTCACAAGAAGAACGTCCACTATTCAAAGAAATACGACTGTTAACGTCTGTTAAGGCTGTTCATGTTATGAGCTCACTACGTCAAATCTTTTCTTAAGTCTTTAAATTCTCCAGAATGTTATTACTCGAAGCTTGTTTCAAAATAAAAAGAAAAATTGTGAATTCTGCAGACTACACCTAAAGTGTAAAATGATGATCACCAGTTGAAGCAGAATATTGAAAAAATAGAATACGAGTACAATGTTGTCATTTATTTTATAGTTAGGGATTGCAATGTATTGTAAACAATATTTGCACCCAGTGTTTCTCTCGCCTTACATAATTTTAATGGCCTCTACTAATAGACCTTATTTATTGTTATGAGTGTTTATAGTGCGTAAGTTATTATTTGAGTGTTCCGAGTACGTGGGTACGTTCACATTATTACATTGGCCAAATTAATAAAGAACATTATTATTATTAACTCCATTTTGCTGTAAAGAACCTAGGGATTTGGCACTTGAACCAGTGAAGTGTTTGCTATGTAAGAGATAGTTAAATATTACACAACAACAACTACTCTACTGGCCAAATAAATTAATTTTTTGTTGGTCCCAGCCTTTTACTAAAACAAAAACAGGATGATACGCAGCTACGTTCTTATTTAGCAAATTCGAAAACTGGGACATGATAATGACATGCAAATGAACGAGGCGCTGTCATATTAGCTGAAAACCAGTAGGTACATTGTACCTGATTTTATAGCGCCACAAGCAGTACGCTTGTGCCGTACCATATCGTTTAACCACTGGGCCACAACGCTCTCCAAGCGACTAAGACACTAATTCAATCAGATGAAGCTTTACTAGATGTTGTCAAGACTGTAAAAACTTACTGTCATTGAGAAGACTGACTCGTCCAACTTACGCAATAAAATTGATGACTTTGAGTTACCTAACAGCATTATTTGTCAAAACTTGTTTTTGAGGAGTGGCTCAAGTTACAATCGGTAGCGGAATTGAATTGATGATATTATTATTATGTGAGCGTCTTTACTAACAGTGACGCTGTATGAATCTTTCCGAATCTCTTTTAAAGTTCATGGTGAAGTTATCTTAAATCTGACTATATTATCTTTTATTTTAAAAACAGTAACTTTATTAAAATTTGGACGAACATTTTTTTTTTTAAAAAATCGTATTACCTAATACTTATTCGTATTTTATGTTCATTTATTTATAGTCATATTATTTTTATTCTTATTGGCTTTGTTAAATAAAATATTTTTAGACGGAACGTGCAAGCAAGTGTAAATGTTACTTGATCAAAGAAATATCGAATCTTACGAATTATTTTTTGTGAATAAACCGTTTACAGTAATAATCCTTATAAAAATATTTAACAAACTCACCCCTCAAGATCTTAAGCCGAATAAGCAAAGAACAGAACGAGTAAACTTTTGAAATTTTAATTGGTTTATTGGGCGAAGATCAACTTTGTGCGTTATACGGGGTTAACAGTTTGATTACCAGTGTTTGTCGAATCCGCTGTTGTTGTTTGATAACGATCGCTTTGTGAGAGACGGTATGACGCCGATTGCCGTCTAAATTGCTATGCAAGAGATAATAATATATTACTGGTGTTGACTTTGAGACTTAATGGATTAAAATTGGTGTGGTTTGAGAGTTATTTACACACATGGTGAAGTTTCTTGATCTAAGTTTGTTTTTTGTTATTTTATCACGCCCTGTATCCTTTGCAGCGGATTCTGCCAATATGAAGTGGTTTTAGGTGTTGGCATCTGAACATCAAAGTACTGGTTAATGGTATAAGTAATAATCAAAAGATGTGTATTCTTTTGGTTTTTTCAAGTTTTTTTAAACATTTTTTTTTACTTTTTCAAAAATATTACCCGTAAATCCTTTGTTTCTAAACAATCACTAAAATAAACGCCGCTACTAAAAAGGTTATAATAATATAAAGCTAAGTCCACACACGTCAGTTACCCACGAGGCGATATATCATCCGTGTGCACCTGGGGCCCGTCATTACACTCCTGGAGAAAACCTGCAAGCGCTGCTTTTAAAATAAGGTGCTTTTGGAGTTTAGGAGTTATGTTAGTAGGTATATAACCTATAATATCCGAGTAGTTATTAATTTGTTTCCTTAAAATGTATAAAAAATAATGGTACAAAATGCACCCCCAAATTCACAAACGCCAATCAACGTTAAGCATCTCTCAGAAATATGGCTGACCCTTTCAGTTCTATTTTCATTTAACGGGACAGCATGAGCGTGAGCACGTGCTTAGCCTTGATTGACGTTTGTGAATTCGGGGTTTAGAGCCATTCATTCTCTACCAGCTGACTATATAGTTAGCCTTTACGTGTTTGGGGTCACAGGCGCTAACAACTAAAAATGCAAAATTTAAACTAAAAGATGACAGTTACTATTTTTTAGATTAACGGTGGTAGACTTACAGCTTACCGCGTTGGGTTTAAATTCGCTTGGCAAAATGTGGGCTTCTGTATGTCCTGTCCAACCGTTTCTGGAACAATCAGTGGGCCTCTGAATACCCTGACTGTACCTAAGTCACGTTACAGTAGTGCGATAATTATTATGCTATTTTATACCTTAACTCTTAAGCAGTATTAAGAAAAGGAGAGTCAACAAAACGTTTACTTCACTTCAATAAGGCACAAATTAGAACCCAAATCCCTATTAATTAGTTAGGCCTCTAAGCAGGTACTTACGCATACGCATAAATAACGAACTATCCCATCGCATTAGCGGCGTTATCGAAGAGGCCGACGGCTTCATAGATTATGCTAAACCAAGTGCGGCCGAACAGATCGCCGGCCACCGCTTGTTAAAGTTGCCTTATTATGTTTAGCCTAATAAGGTATCGTCATGCGTAGGTGCTCCTGTATTATTTGAGGTTTAAAGGTAACTTCACAGGCTTTATCAGCTAATAATGCAAAATTCATTCTAAAAGATGAAAGGAACTATTTTTTAGGTAAACGGTGGTAGACTAACCATGTTGGGTTTAAATTCACTTTGCGAAATGTGGGCTTCTGTATGTCCCGTCCGACCGTAACGGCAACAATCAGTGGGCCTCTGACTACCGTGACTGTATGTAATGTAACGGTAGCTCAATGGTTATTGTGCTATTTTATACGTTAAGTATTAAGCGGTATAGAGAAAAGTAGAGTCAGCAAAGCGTTTACTTCACTTCAATAAGGCACAAATTAGGCCCAGGACCAAATCCCTACTAATAAGTTAGGCCTCTAAGCAGGTACTTACGCATACGCATAAATAACGAACTATCCCATCGCATTAGC
The DNA here is from genome assembly GCA_950022985.1 of Udea ferrugalis. Lineage (NCBI taxonomy): Eukaryota > Metazoa > Arthropoda > Insecta > Lepidoptera > Crambidae > Udea > Udea ferrugalis. The sequence goes on along the minus strand of OX465531.1, from coordinate 15,821,401 downwards.
GGCGTTATCGAGGAGGCCGACGGCTTCATAGATTATGCTAAACCAACTGCGGCCGAACAGATCGCCGGCCACCGCTTGTTGAAGTTGCCTAATTATGTTAAGCCTAAGAAAGTATTGTCATGCGTAAGCCTGTATTATTTGAGCGTTAAGGTTCTTTCACAGGCGTTGAGAGCTTAAAATGCAAAATTAAATCTTAAAGTTGACGATTCCTATTTTTTAGATTAACGATGGTATACTTAGAGCTTACCATGTACCCGAATTATGGTGGTCGGCTCATCCTTCACCACGTTGGGTTCAAATCCCTGGGTGTAATGTGGGCTTCTGAATGTTCCCTTCACCGTGACAGCGATATTGCGATGGTCAGTATGCTACATAAATGTATGTTAGGAGGCAGTTAGAGAGAAAGTGATTTTGCTCTCTCTTCTACTCTCTCTAAACTCTCTCGAGGACTACATTGAAACAATGCTTTGCATGATAGAACCAGGGCGAAATCCCTATTAATTAGTTCGGCCTCTAAGCAGGTGCTTACGCATACGCATAAATAACGAACTATCCCGTCGCATTAGCGGCGTTATCGAGGAGGCCGACGGCTTCATAGATTATGCTAAACCAACTGCGGCCGAACAGATCGCCGGCCACCGCTTGTTGAAGTTGGTTGATTGCGTTTGGTCTAATAAGGTATTGTCACGCATAAACTGCTTTGCTTTTTGGATAGTGTCACATATATGAAGTACAAAAACCTAAAAATTATGAGTTAAATACATACGACTGTTTTACTTTACGAGTAAACTGTATGTTTTTTTGTAAAACAGTATGCTTATTATTTTAGTCAGAAATAACTTACCAGAATAATTTGGTTTGCTTTAAACCACCAATTTTTTTTCTTTCTTGTATGTATAATCCATCTGCAAGTAGGCTATATTTATTTTAAAGAAAATAGATCAACAACCTTAATTAAATTCCAATTGTAAATGTCACTGGCTAGTGACATTTAAACATCAGGCTACATGTTTTCGTTTCATCTTTCATCTTGCTTGTTTTAGGATTAATTTGTACAACGGAGAAAAACAAACGAAAATAGTTGTGTTAATGAATCAGTAAAAAAGGTGGTCCGCCTTGATTTCAACTCAGGATTGCCTACGTGGGTTTAAGTCATTGGGTCACGATACCTTTTCGACCTGCTAACTGCCAAACTAAAGCCTAATACTAGGCTCACATAATTAACAGTAATAACTAACGCCCAATCTCAATGCAGCTCCGATCCGCGAATTCGTAGATTACACGAACAGCTGCGACCGAGCACAGGGCCGAGCGGAATGGCGGAGGCCACATGCGCCTAGTGTAGCCGGATTTAGGCACTGTCATTACTATTTATTAGCTAGTTTCTAGGTTTCGATCGACTTTGCACGAAAAATCGTCTCTTGCTTAATTTATAAAACTTTCTTACATAAAATGCTCATGATTTTATCCCTACGGAGAACTCAGAGATGCACTGAATATTAGCCGTCATGCTAAACGGACTGTTCAGAAGCACACATTTTGCGGAACAAATTGAATCCAATGTAATAAGGGGTGATTCTGACGATGTTGTCTGGCTTGTTTTGGGGTTTTAATCGGTGTTTATATATATCCTTAGACATTTTTCCACACAGCGCCATCTAGTCCCAAGTAGGCTAATTATAGTCCGTTAACGTTTAATATCACCAAAGCGTCAGCTGCAAATTTTACAATGAACACATAGAAGGAGTCCGGTCAGATTTGAATTCGAGACCTAAGTTTCGAGTGCTAAAATGACAAAAACACTAAATCCCCGCTACACTTAAGCCTAAAACTAGGCTCACTTACATAATTACCAGTAATAACTAACGCCCAATCTCAATGCAGCTCCGATTCGCGCTATCGGCTTCGCGGCCGCGCTCGTAGATTACACGAACAGCTGCGACCGAGCACAGGGCCGAGCGGGGAATGGCGGAGGCTACATGCGCCTAGTGTAGCCGGATTTAGGCGCTGTCATTATTAATTGTTGACTAAATTCTAGGTTTTGGTAGAATTTGGACCAAAATTAGTTTTTTGCTCAATTTCAAAAATATGAAATCGGTCAGGACTATTATAACCTGAACGGAGTTGTCAGAGGCACACTGAATGTATCTGTCATGGTGAACGAAACATTCAGAAGCCCACATCTTGCAAGGAAATGGGACTGTGACATGTTAAAGAGTGAGCCTAAACAACAAATCACTAAATTTTAGTCGAGGTGGTCACCCATCCCATTCTCGTCCCAGGGTGGGTGGCTTTACAACGCCGTTTGACGCCGTGGCATCTCAACACATATAAAACAGAAAAATACCGTTAAATTAAAGCCTAATACATGCTAATACTAGGCCTACATAATAAACAGTAATAACTAACGCCCAATCTCAATGCAGCTCCGATCCGCGCTATCGGCTCCGCGGCCGCGCTCGTAGATTACACGAACAGCTGCGACCGAGCGCAGGGCCGAGCGGAATGGCGGAGGCCACATGCGCTTGCTGTAGCCGGATTTAGGCGCTGTCATTACTATTTGCTAGGTAGTTTCTAGGTTTTGGTAGAATTAGAACGAAAATTCGTCTCTTTCTTAACTAACAAAACTTCCTTACACATACGTTCATGACTATTTTAAACGGAGTTATCCAGCTGAAATAATAACAACACCAGAATAGCGTGAAGCTGGAGCCTAAAACTATCGGCTCCGCGGCCGCGCTCGTAGATTACACGAACAGCTGCCACCGAGCGCAGGGCCGAGCGGAATGGCGAAATATGTGTATTTCGCCTAGTGTAGCCGGATTTAGGCCCTGTCATTTCTACTAGTTAGTTTAAAGGTTTTAGTGGAATTTGGATAATTCGTCTTTTGCCTAATTTACAAAAGATACAACATGCGCTTGCAACCATATCCCAAACGGTGTAGCCAAAGACACACTGACCTTTATGGTGACCGGAACATTCAGATGCCCACACCTTGTCAAGCGAATTTGAACCTGACGTATTAGGAAGCGTACCTCAAAAATGCATCACCGAATTTCGGTTACGGTGGTCATCCATTCCATTCCAAACCCAGCGTGGGTTGCTTTTCAATGACGATTGTTGCCAATTCAGTGTGACAACAGCCACAGGCTTAATACACACTTAATACAAAATTACCGTGTTACTTAAGCCTAAAGCTAGATAATTTACAGTATGTGTGTTACAGTATGTCTGTCATTACTATTTGCTAGGTAGTTTCTAGGTTCCGGTGTAATTTGGACGAAAATTCTTATTTTGTTAAATTTTAAAATATAAATACGGTTACGACTATAATATCCTGAACGGGGTAGTCAGAGGCACACTCACTGAATATAGTTCTCATGGTTTACGGACCATTCAGAAACCCACACCCTGCCGAGTGAATTCAACCCGATGTGTCAAGAGGTGAGCCGGAAGTACAAATAGCTAAATTTCGGTTACGGTGGTCATCCATAACATTTCAAACCCAACGTGCGTTGCTTTACAATGGCAATCATTGCCAATTAAGTATGACAATTGAGCCCAAGGCTTCCTCAACACATACTTAATACAAAATTACCGTGATACTAAAGCCTAACACTACATAATGAACAGTAATAACTAACGCCCAATCTCAATGCAGCTCCGATCCGCGCTATCGGCTCCGCGGCCGCGCTCGTAGATTACACGAACAGCTGCGACCAAGCGCAGGGCCGAGCGGAATGGCGGAGGCCACATGCGCCTAGTGTAGCCGGATTTAGGCGCTCTCATTATCAATTATTGGCTAAATTACGGGTTTTGGTAGAATTTGGACCAAAATTGGTATTTTGCTTAATTCAGAAATATACATAAATACGTTCATGACTATATCAAACGGAGTTGTGCAGCTAAAATGATAACAACACCAGAATATCGTGAAACTAGAGCCTAAAACGAGGCTTACATAATTAACAGTAATAACTAACGCCCAATCTCAATGCAGCTCCGATCCGCGCTATCGGCTCCGCGGCCGCGCTCGTAGATTACACGAACAGCTGCGACCGAGCGCAGGGCCGAGCGGAATGGCGGAATCCACATGCGCCTAGTGTAGCCGGATTTAGGCGCTGTCATAACTATTTACTAGGTAGTTTATAGGTTTCGGTAGAATTTGGACGAAAATTCGTCTTTTGCTTAATTTACAAAATAGACTTACATGTTCATGACTATAACCCAAAGGGCGCAGCCTGAGGCACACTGTCTGTAGCTATAATGGTGAATGAAACATTCAGAAGCCCACATCTTGCAAGGGAATGAATGTGACTGTGATATGTTGAAGATTGAGCCTTAAAACACAACCACTAAATAAGTCGTGGTGGTCACCCATCCCATTCCTGTCCCAGTGTGGGTGGCTTCACAACGCTGTTTGCTGCCGTGGCACTTCAAAACACATGAAACACAAAAATACCGTTAAATAAAGCCTAATACATACTAATACTAGGCCTACATAATTAACAGTAAGTAATAACTAACGCCCAATCTCAATGCAGCTCCGATCCGCGCTATCGGCTCCGCGGCCGCGCTCGTAGATTACACGAACAGCTGCGACCGAGCGCAGGGCCGAGCGGAGTGGCGGAGGCCACATGCGCCTAGTGTGGCCGGATTTAGGCGCTGTCGTTACTATTTACTAGCTAGTTTGTAGGTTTTGGTTAATAAGAACGAAAATTCGTCTCTTGCTTAATTCACAAAACTTCTTATCAAACGCTCATGACCATATCCCCACGGAGAATTCAGAAATGCACTGACTATTAGCCGTCATGCTAAACGGACCGTTCAGAAGCCCACATTTTGCCGAACAAATTGAATCAAATGTAATAAGGGGTGATTCTGACGCCGTTGTCTGGCTTGTTTTGGGGTTTTTATCGGTGTTTACTATCACCAAAGCGTCAGCTGCAAATTTTACATAATTGAACTCGAGACCAAACTTTCGGGTGCTAAAATGACAACAACACTAGAGTACCGTGAAACTAAAGCCTAAAACTAGGTTTACATAATTAACAGTAATAACTAACGCCCAATCTCAACGCAGCTCCGATCCGCGCTATCGGCTCGTAGATTACACGAACAGCTGTGACCAAGCACAGGGCCGAGCGGAATGGCGAAGGCCACATGCGCCTAGTGTAGCCGGATTTAGGCGCTGTCATTACTATTTGCTAAGTAGTTTGTAGGTTGCGGTGGAATTTCGTCTCTGGCTTAATTTTTAAAACTTCCTTACCTACGCTCATGACTACTTATATCGTAAACGTCGCATTCAGAGGCACAGTGATTGTAGCGATAATGGTGAACAAAACGTTCAGAAGCTTACATCTTGCGAGGGAATGTGACCCTGGCATGTTAAAAGGCCAGCCTAAAAAACACATCACTTAGTTCGTGGTGGTCAATCATCTTATTCCCGGCTCAGCGTGTGTGGCTATACAACGCCGATTGATGCCGTCGCATCTCAACACACATAAAACACAAAAATACCGTAAAATCAGAGCCTAATACGTGCTAATACTACGTACAGAATTAACAATAATAACTAACGCCCAATCTCAATGCAGCTCCGATCCGCGCTATCGGCTCCGCGGCCGCGCTCGTAGATTACACGAACAGCTGCGACCGAGCGCAGTGCCGAGCGGAGTGGCGGAGGCCACATGCGCCTAGTGTAGCCGGATTTAGGCTCTGTCATTACCAATTGAGGGCTAAATTCTAAGTTTTGGTGAAGTTTGACCCAAAATGAGTCATTTTGCTTAATTTAATTAAAAAATGTACTTACGGAATGGCGAAATCCACATGCGCCTAGTGTAGCCGGATTTAGGCGCTGTCATTATCCATTGTTGGCTAAATTCTAGGTTTTGGTAGAATTTGGACAAAAATTCGTCTGTTGCCTAATTTACAAAACATACCCACACACGCTCATGACTATATCCAGAGGCACACTGACTGTAGCTACAATGGTGAACGAATCATTCAGAAGCTCACATTTGCCAGGGAATGTGACTTTGACATGTTGAAGTGAGCCTAAAAACACATCCCTAAATTTAAGTCGTGGTGGTCAGCCATCACATTCCCGTCTCAGCGTGGGTGGCTTTACAACGCACTTTGCTGCCGCGGCATCTCAATACACATAACATAAACGGCCTATATACGTCCCACTGCTGGGCACAGGCCTCACCTCAACTATGAGGTGGTGCGAGCCATACTCCAACACGCTGGCTCAGTGCGGGTTGTTAGAGGGGTGTAACGTTAGTGAGCAACCTTAATGTCAGATGTTATCAAGCCGCCCTGAGGCCTCTGACTAGGCTTAACGACTGACATCTGGAAATACACATGAAAACACAATAATACCGTTAAACTTAAGCCTGAAACTGGGCTGTCATAATTAACAGTAATAACTAACGCCCAATCTCAACGCAGCTCCGATGCCCGCTATCGGCTCCGCGGCCGCGCTCGTAGATTACACGAACAGCTGCGACCGAGCGCAGGGCCGAGCGGAGTGGCGGAGGCCACATGCGCCTAGTGTAGCCGGATTTAGGCCCTGTCATTACTATTTACTAGGTAGTTTATAGGTTTCGGTAGAATTTGCATGAAAATTCGCCTATTGCTTCATTTATAAAACTTCCTTACATATGCTCATGACTATATCCCTACGGAGAATTCGGAGATACACTGACTATTAACCGTCATTCTAAGCGGACCGTTCAGGAGCCCACATTTTGGCGAACAAAGTGTATCCAATGTAAAAAGGGGTGATTCTGACGCCGTTATCTGGCTTGTTTTGGGGTTTTTATCGGTGTTTACTATCACCAAAGCGTCAGCTGCAAATTTTACAATGAACACATGAACACGTAGTCCGGCCAGATTTGAACTGAAGACAAATCTTTCGGGTACTAAAATGACAACAAGACTAGAACACCGTGAAACTAAAGCCTAAAACTAGGCTTACATAATTAACAGTATTAACTAACGCCCAATCTCAATGCAACTCCGATTCGCGCTATCGGCTCCGCGGCCGCGCTCGTAGATTACACGAACAGCTGCGACCGAGCACAGGGCCGAGCGGAGTGGCGGATGCCACATGCGCTTAGTGTAGACGGATTAGTTTCCTGAACGAGGTAGTCAGAGGTACACTGAATGTAGCTGTAATAGTAAACGGACCATTCAGAATCCCACACCTTGTCGAAGGAATTCAACCCGACAAGTCAAGAGGTGAGCTGGTAGTACAAATCACAAAAATCTATTGAGGTGGTCACCAATGCTATGCCTAATACAGGGTGCGTTGCTTTACAATGGCAATCGTTGCTAATTCAGTGACACAGTATAACGCCCAATCTCAATGCAGCTCCGATCCGCGCTATCGGCTCCGCGGCCGCGCTCGTAGATTACACGAACAGCTGCGACCGAGCGCAGGGCCGAGCGGAATGGCGAATGCCACATGCGCCTAGTGTGGCCGGATTTAGGCGCTGTCATTATCAATTGTTGGCTAAATTCTAGGTTTCGGTAGAATATGGGCCAAAATTAGTTTTATGCTTAATTTAAAAAATATAGATAAAATGTTCACGACTATTTCAAACGGAGTTGTCAGCTAAAATGGTAACAACACCAGAATAGCGTGAAACTAGAGCCTAAAAGTAGGGTTACATAATTAACAGTAATAACTAACTAGCAATCTCAGTGCAGCTCCGATCAGCAATGGACGCGCTCGTAGATTACACGAACAGCTGCGGCTGTCTAATCCGTTCTGTTTGTAAAATGCTAATACTTATTTAGTTTCTTAGCATAGTATTATTATCAGTTCTTTTATTGTATGCTAGATGGAGTTATAGTAAGATAGCTCGCGCAAGCATTGCATTTTGAAAATAGTACTAATACTCTGAATGACAAACAATAAATGTCTATGCGTTCCGGACCAAGGCGTTTGCTTTATTCCCTGACTCGGCACACCCTTGAACAAGGTCCTACGAGTCGGAGCGTTTTTTAGGGAAAAAGTATACTTGGCAATTTTGTGAAAATCAAAAAAAAGTGTAAGTAAGCAGGAAGTGTTGCTGTCAACTATTTGTTTACCGGAAGTTGAAGAGATTGCGACATCTATCGGAGCGGAAGAACAATATTATGGAACTTTGAATTTGGAAGTTGACCTCAAAATTGGATTAAAAAGTGGTAAAGTGCAAGAAAAACTGTGAGTACTCTTATGTCATTAACTTAGTGAAAAAAGTGTTGATTAGGACTTAGAATAATTCTGAAAAAAGTTGAACTACGGGGAACCTATGCCCGATTTTTGAACGGTGGTAATAAGTTCAAACACTTAGAAAAATTGGCGACGATTTTGAACTTTGAAAAATTGCGATAACTTTGAATACTAGGAGATCTTTCATTTGCTGGAATTTATTGATAAGGCGAAACAATGGAAGAGTTTGAAGCTGATGTAAGTGTGATGGAGGATTTAAAGAATCAAATAGAAAAAGGCAGAGCAAACTTCAAAAAATCCCCTAAAGAGAGGGTTACAGAACCGTACATTACGGCAAGATTAGAAAGTCTAGAAGGGTTGATCAAGAAGTTTACTGAAAAGCATGAATCTATCATCGCTTCACACAAAAGAGAAGTTCTAAGAGAAAGTAGTTACGTCAAGGATGATTTGTTTAGTGAGGGACAGGAATCGTATTTGATTTATAAGGGAGAGCTGATGACTGCATTGAATTCAATGAAACCTGCAAAGATCGATGATTCTGATTTGCCTGCGAGTAAAGAGAGTATAGTCAGATTACCAACAATTTCTATACCAGTGTTTAGTGGAAATTATACTGAATGGTCATCTTTTAAAGATTTGTTTACCTCGTTGATTCATAACAACCAGGCACTAGATGACGTTCAGCGTTTGCATTATTTAAAAACTCAACTCAAAGGCGAGGCAGAACAATTGATCAAGCATATACCTATAACTAAGTCAAATTATAGAAAATGTTGGGAGTTATTACAAAATAGGTATAATAACAAACGGTTCATGTCAAATTGTATCCTCAAACGTTTATTTGGTCAGCGCACAATGAATTGTGAATCTGCGCAAGGTCTTAAGGAACTTCTTGATTGTACTTCCGATTGTATTCACGAATTGTCTAATTTAGGGATTAAGGTAGAGTCGTGGGATATAATAATTCTTTACATTGTTAGCTTGAAGTTGGACGTCGAAACTCGCAAGCAATGGGAATTACACGTCAACAATTCTTATGTAGATCTGCCTTCTTTCACCTTATTCAAAGATTTCCTAGAAACCCGGTTTCGCGCGTTGGAGTGCGTAGAGCCTGCAAAAAGTAAGTTCAATAAACCTAATTCAATTACCACTAACCCTAAGGTCTTGCATACCACATCCGATATCACTTGTCCGCATTGCAATGAAGGTCACAAACTGTTGTTCTGTAGTCAGTTTGCCAAAGAAGACGTGTCTATACGTCATGATATAGTGAAGTCCCTTGGACTTTGTTTCAACTGCCTAGGTAACAGTCATTCCATAAAATATTGTCGTGTCCCCACAAAGTATCGCATATGCAAAGGAAAGCACCATTCACTTCTTCATGGTAAATCAAATTATCCAACAGTTGCAGTAACGTCTGAGTCAGAGGAAATAGAACCAAGCCATCCGGAACCGTCCTGTGAGGCGATGAAGACCACTGAAATTACAAGCCATTTTGCAACAGGAAAGGTACCTAATCAGACCTTACTAGCCACAGCCTTCGTAAAGGCTGAGTCAAAAAATGGTTACCCTCAGATATTGAGAGCTCTGCTTGACCAAGGGTCTCAAGCATCTTTTATATCAGAGGAAGCGGTTCAGTTACTTAAGCTGCATAAAATTGCAGCTAAAAGCAGTATTTCAGGTTTGGGTGGAGATGGAGGTCACAGTGGCTTAACCTCAAAGTATGTGGTTATGGTCAATATTCAGTCACTTAATGACCCCACCTTCAAATTGCAAGTAAAGGCATATGTTCTCAACACAGTGACCTCGGCTTTACCTGAAAGGAAATTCGCCCAACCTGATTGGGCTGAGCTAGAAAAAGTAAATCTAGCAGATCCGCAATACAATTCTCCTAATAAAATAGACATTATTTTAGGAGCCGAGGTGTATTGTAGTATCCTGAAAGAGGGTTTGATGAGGAGCCCTTCTGGTTTATTGATTGCGCAGGATACACACCTCGGATAGGTGTTGTCGGGTCGAGTAGACGGTGACAAAAAGTTAAATTGTCACCAAGTGATCTTGAACTTACATGCTAAGTATCAAGAGAATCAAACACACAATACATTTTGTGAGTTCTTTACTCCAAAAGGGCGAGCATGTGGAGTTGTGTGGGAAGACGATGCTGTTAGTCATTTCAAGGAGTTATCAGTTGGCCAAAATGTTCTCGAAAATGACGGAGGGAAAGGAGCCGTAAAGTTAAAAGGAACTAGTGATGGTCGAGGGGCGGAGTTGAATGGCTTGAGGGACGCCCCTGCTGCTGCATGTGCAGTTGTAGCGAATAGAACATGCATCAATCATGGTGGCAAAGTAAAGTCACACCTTAAAACTGCGAAGGTGAAGTTCGCCCTGAGCAAGCAGGTGACGATTTCACGCAGAGCCATAGGCATAAACTTGTCTGAAATCTGGGATCGAGACAAAGCTGTATGTCACGCTCAGACCGATTCAAACATCGTATTGGTTTGGTTGAGAGTTCACTCTAGTCGATGGAAAGCTTTTGTTGTCAATCAGCTACATCCCTCGGTGGATTCAGGTCAGTGTTCGAACCAGCCATCTACACAAAATCCCTCCTATTGTTCTTTCAGGGGTCTTCTTACATCCAAGCTAATCAGTCATTATTTGTGGAAAAACGGCCTGACCCACTCTAATTCAGTGAGACATGATGCAGAGCTGCACATTTTCTCAATGTTTTCCTTCTTAAGAAAATTGATAAGAGTAGTGGCATATTGTAGAAGGTTATTGTGTAAAAAGGAATTTAATAAGCCTAAAATTAAATCTTTGCCTAATACAGCTGTAAACATCAGGATGCGATTGTTTGTGTCATTCTTTTGCATCAGCATCATGGTTTCAAGGTTTCATAATTATGCAAAGTGTAGCTACGCAAACCTTTCGTATTGCAGTTGTATAGGATCCCATTATTCATAAATACATCGTTGCATATAGGAGCTTAATAGCTAGAAAATATAGTTTCAAAAGAGGTCGTCGTAATGATGTGGCTGAAGATTTGAGGGTTCAACTCTTCGACGTCCAACTTCGAAGTTGTACCCATTTACTGGGTCTGTTGATGTTAATCATCAGATTTTGTTAAAATATATTTTATTGTAACACGAAAGGTTATTGCTTTGGTTTTGAGTGGATTATCTGAACAAATGTTTTTAGTTTGTAGGAACATTTTTTGATTCTGCCAAGTGTTAAAATTTCCATTTAACAATTCCATTTAACATCGTAGTTTGTTTAGTCCTAATCCATTTAGTTATTTCTTTTACTTCGTGTTACTTCGTTTACATGATACAGGTTTACCTTTTAAGTTGTGTTCAAAATGTTGTTGTTATATTTTGTAATTTAAGCACTATTCTATACTTGTTCCAACTGTTTGTTTACAATACGTTTAAATATTTCATTTACTTCCAGTTATTTTTCTCATGAAATGTTTAGCTTTTTAGGGTTCCGTATTATATAAAAGTGTAACTTCTGCTAAGTGTCTAACATTCATAATTTACAGTCCATATCGAAGTTTGTATAGTTTCAATTAATTGAAAAATGCTATCCTGATGCGTTTTAATGATGATAGGTTCAATTTATTACTGTTTCATCATTATAAGATAGGTCTTTGTTTTATTTTGCACTGGTGAAGGACTAAAGAGTCCTTGAGGGGCGGTATGTCTAATCCGTTCTGTTTGTAAAATGCTAATACTTATTTAGTTTCTTAGCATAGTATTATTATCAGTTCTTTTATTGTATGCTAGATGGAGTTATAGTAAGATAGCTCGCGCAAGCATTGCATTTTGAAAATAGTACTAATACTCTGAATGACAAACAATAAATGTCTATGCGTTCCGGACCAAGGCGTTTGCTTTATTCCCTGACTCGGCACACCCTTGAACAGCAGCCGAGCACAGGGCCGAGCGGAGTGGCGGAGGCCACATGCGCCTAGTGTAGCCGGATTTAGGCGCTGTCATTACTATTTGTTAGGTTTCTAGGTTTCGGTGGTATTAGGATGTAAATTACATGATTTAATTCTCATAACTGTTTTACTGCCGAAATATATAAACGCTCATAAAAGCTGAACACCTCTTATAAGTCTAGCCGTCACTTTCAGTTCTATGGAAAATTTACGGGATGACATAAGTTTGAGGGCGCTAAGCACGTTTTCTTCATGGAAATTGCAAAACTTCTTCTTCTACTCTTATCAGTCTTATGGGCACTAGAATTAGATATGGGAAAAACAACAGAAACAATTTTAATCGACGCCAACCTTAAAACAAAATGTCACGAGGAGTTGTCATTATCACCATGCCTATTCGGTTTCGCTTGGTGAAGTAGGACAGCTGGCATTAGGATGCCATTTACATCAAAAAAAGGAAAATCTTAGGTAAGTTTGTTAATATGTTATTCCAGTTCCACATTATTTTTTTCTTAGCAAAAATTCAAAATAGTTAGATCTAATTTGCGGTAACAAAGTAGATCTAAGGCACTAACTTAACCATATGATACCTACTGTGTGTTCATTGTACAATTTTCGGCCAACTCTTCAGTGATGGAAAACACCGAGAAAAACTCAATCAAACTGGAAAACGGCGGTAACGTAACGTTACCAACGTGACGCCCTTATTACGTTGGTTTTAAAATCGATCGTCAAAATGTTAGCTTCTGAATGTTCCGTTCAGCTCGGCGGCGACAACCAATGTGCTTTTGACTACCCGGTTCGGGATATTATTATGTACGTGAGAATATGTGTGTATGTATGTCTAGAGTAGGGTTTTGAGCTCTTTACTTCACCTATGAATAGAAGGCCATTTTGTATGTGTGGATGTGCCGTGTTGCTCTTTCACGTAAAGAGTACCGGATGGATTTTCATAAAACTTCACAATAATATAGCTTATGCATCTGAATAGGACATGGGCTACAATTTATAAAGATATATCACTTTTTTTCAACATAAGTCCACGTTGACGAAGTCGCGGGCGGCCGCTAGTGACATAATATTTGTAACATTCAAATCAAAGTTTTTAAAGTATTTGTCGTGATAATTCATGAAAATTAACATCAAACGCTGAACGTGATGAGTTCCTAATTTTGTACATTAGTAAAAAATACATTTATCTCTAAGAGAAAGCAAATCCTATTATCTGCAGTTGAAGTCATAAAATGAGTGTTTCAAGTTGAAAACAAAACTCATTTCTGACTTTTTTACACGAATTGTTAATTCTCTCCTGTTAATTAATTCTCATCTTTTTAATTACAAAAGAACTGTCCGTTTTATTTTATTTGCACGATCGTATCTTATTCTTCTTGGGTTTCAGTGAGTTTTGTTTTGATTCCGGCTGAAATCTAAAATATCTTCATTTAAAGAGACCTGTAGCAAGTACTTTTATATCATTAAGAACAATTACCAAGCTAAAGTTACACTATACTACTATCATCATCATCATCATTATCAGCCGCAAGAAGTCTACTGGTGAACATAGGCCTCCCCCATTGATTTCTAGAGCGCCCGGTTGACTAGGGGCCTTGTGTGCATTGCCGTCATCATGGGGGAAATTGCCAATACTCGCCACGCTTGACAGGCGGGTTGGCGAGCGCAGAACGTACCCTCTCGCGCCGCGACGCTGCTGCCCGTCGCGGCCTGTGTATTTCGGCACGTTACTCATTCCGGATGGTTATCCCGCCATCGGTCGGCCGCCATATCCCCGTCCGTTGGCCATCAGGACGCACCGCGTGAAGGTGAGATTGTCTTGGAGCTCTGGGATGGTGTTTGAGCTCCCTTACGTCCCTAATACTACTATACTACATATAATATACGAAAAAAAACATGTTTTCATTATATTTTCACTAGTGCCCGCCCTCGACTTCGTATGCGTCGAATTAAGTAAGACAAATAAAGTTATATTTTTTTAATAAATGGTAGCTTATGTTCTATTCAGATGTATAAGCTATATTATTGCGAAGTTTTATTCAAATCCATCTAGTAGTTTTTACGTGAAAGAGCAACACGGCACATCCAAACTTTCGCAATCGTTCCGTTCAGTTCGTAAGATAAGCGCGTTCAAACAAACAAACTCTTGGTTATTATTGTTTTTAGCATTTTCCATGCAGTATCTTTACTAAAGACCTGAAAACCAGAAAAATACATTCGGTCTTGGCTTCAGACGGGAATCGAAGTCGTGTCAAAGCTGACACGACTTTTGTATGTGTGCGTGTTTATTTATTTATTTATTTATTATTAAAAACATTGCACAAACATTACACCTAAAAAGCAAAGCGTTTGTTCAACTAATTACTTAAGACTACCTTATTTCTAATCTTAATTTACTTTTTAGTGTTGCGGGTTCGATTCCTGCCTGATGCCAAGACGACCACATGTCTTTTTCTGGTTTTCAGATCTTTAAAAAAACTCTTATTTTTTGGTAACTATCTAGATATAGATAAAACCGTACGCAACCTAACAATAAACCTGCAAATTCCTGCAAATCGGAACATCTTTGACTCAATCTGGCTGCACTTTAATAATAACTATGAAAGAGGAATGGACAAAAAAAGAATGCGAGATGAAACTGTGGAGTGAACGGAGCGAAAAAAGAGCATAGTAATATTTTAGTGCTAAGGAAAAGTTTAATTAATAATTGAAGTAGAAAATGTGAAATATCTTCGCGATGGAAGCGAAGGAATGCGGAAGGAAAAATCGAATGAAGTCTTAAGGGTTTTATATTTAATGTAAAATCTAAGTTATTCACATCATGAACTTTAATCTTCGGACCGAAAATGTAGAGGTAAAAGGTATTCCAGGTGATAGACATAGTCATATTATGTTTTTCATAATACCGGTAATCTGTAAGATTCAGATATTCTATATAATACCCGGGCTTTTTCATAAAATTAAATGAATGTTTAGTAATTAAGTTATTTCTTTTTCTGGGTACACTATTTCTGGGTATAAGATATGTACAATAATAATGCTGCAGGAAAAAAGGATATTTTGACAGAAAAGTTGTTATTTCTTTGATAAGTCTGTCATTTCAGTGCACAAAGTTGTGTCTCCTCTATCTTATTGAGAGCCGTGGTCAAACTCGACCAGAAGGTCTTATTCTAATCAAAACCAGTTTATACACACAACGCACAGTTACATGAAATGCCCAAACCGTGCAAATATTAGCAATTACGTATCCAATGATTGCCAGTTTGTAATTAGAAATGCTTTGTTTGCGATACTCCTCGCGCGATTGGTCCAACAATAGTTCCGATTTGTTAGTTTCATTTCGGAATGTAAATAATTGTTGTAAGGATCGGTATTGTTATCAAACTCGAGTTCTGAAGTAATAACAATCTTTGGAACTTTTGATGAGTCAACTTTGGCTGTTGATCGGCTTGAAACATGGTAATGGGTTTGTAAAATAAAATTGTCGTGAAAATATGAAATAGTTTTAATAATAATATTTTCTTATTACAGGAAACACGGTACATAAAATGATGGTTACAGTTATAATGTTAATTACTAGATAAACTCTCCAATACTATAAAAAAACTTATTAAAGAGACACAAATGGTAATTTATTGGTAAGATCTTCATGATCCAGTGGTTAAACACTCTATTTAATGAAATCAAATCTGGCCGGAATACATACTTTGTGTTCATCTTACAATATGCAACTAACTTTCTGGTACTCGCCGATAAAAACTCAACCCGGATAACGGCCAGCAGGTTCGATCCCTACCACGTTTCGTTTAAATTCTTTCGGCAAAATAAAGGCTTCTGAATGTACCGTAAAGTGTTACCACAACGATAAAACTTAAGGCTCTTGAATGAGTAAGATGCCATTTGTTAGGTCGGCATGTTCCAGTGAGATAGTGGTCAAATGTGCGCCTATTTAAAGATGAAAAAACATGACGGCAACAATCATTGTGCCTTTGACTACACCATCCATTTTTTTTTTATAGTGGTATTCAAGATGACCTCACTCCACCTGATGGGAAGCAGCCGTGAGGTCCAGATATGGGGTTGACAAGCACAGTAATGGACAACTTCTTTGCTGGTCACTCTCATTTTGAAGGCCTGCATAAATGCCTTTTCCCGCCCTGCTTAAAAAACCCGGGATTGTAGGGAAGTTGTGAGTGGAGTGAGGAGTATTCACCCCGATAATTATTCGGATACAAACCTAACTTGACCCCACAATTCGGTAGCGCCTAATTATCGTCGACACATGTAATCTGGCAATGTCGCCCGGGAGACGAGCTTAGCGCCGACGGCCGTTTATTTGAGACGCGCAAAAAGAGGCCCCGGGGAGGGGGGCATTTCGATGGTGTCGATGGGACGGACTATTAGTTTATATCGATAAAATGTTTCTGCTTAAATAAGCATTTAGGCTAGCAAAGTTAATAGCTGTCTGTTTGTGTTAAGAATGCAGTGATTTTTAAATTTGATTCTGTTCCACACAAAAAAACTCAGATTCACAACCTTTGCGTACGAAAATATGCGTTCAACTGGTCACTGTGGACTTTACCTTCTATTAGGAACGATTTGATAGGTTAGGTAACGTGTATTTTAGGTCAAAGGACAAGAATGAAATTACTGCATTCTTAACGCGAACGGACTATAGGTAGTCGTAAGGTTTTGGTGGATTACAGGCCGCTTTTAACTTGAATGGACACGCAGTTGCGTATCTGTGTACGCAGTTGCGTAAGCAATACTAGGTTTATTTTGAAAAACATGAAAGCATTATAAGTCCTCAACATATTACTATTACACAATGCGATTTAACCCACTTTCAACTGTCTACTGTCAGTTTTCCGCTTATGTTTTTTTTGCCTTTATATGTTTTAAATTAAATAGGTGATAAATCCGTATCTTCGTCTATTACTGCCTACTAAACACTTCAAATATCCACGCGTCAAAAACTAAAAAAAAACTTATTCCTGGTATGAACATCCTGGCGTGTTGCTCTTGGCTTGTCCTCCTGCCATTAGTTAGCTAAATTTAATTTTAAGTCATGAATGATGTAGCTAATCTATTTTATCGATGTAATCAAGCCATCACTAGCTATAGGTGTCCCGCCCACGGCAGGCTAATCTCCACTGATGGATTGCCGTCCGAGTCGCGCAAATGAAAACAAACTGTTTCTACGTCACTTCTTTTTGCTTCGTCTAATATGTTTGTCTACAACTCAATCAGTTTTACATACCTGCTTGAAAGAAAGAAAGAAGAAAGAAAAATATTTCATTGTCTTAACAATACATGACAAATAAAAACAAAAGAAATAGGTACAGAACATGATGACAAAATTTTTAAAAAAAAACATTCAATAAGTTTTGTTAAGTAAACAAGTCAGCATGTACAAACTCAGCATATGCCACTGCAGTTTAACTGCAGTATTTTTGTGTATTTTCTTTCCACCAACAGCAGATTTCATAGTTTATGTAACTTTATTTATATCAATTCTAGTGGTATCAAGTGCGGCAACTTCTCATTTTAATAATACATTGGACCAACATTATTTAAAATCATTCATGTTTGGGACATCTCGCCTACTCAAAATCTGGGCCGTGGACAAAATGTCCACTTTTAAATTGGTTACTTAAAACGTCCGGACTAGTTTCCAAGTTCGGGTCAGTTGCCTTAAAAAAAAAACAATTACTCGTATTACTGAAAAGAGATTCATCGATAAAATTACTCATAAAATATTATGATAACTAAAAAACAAACTAAACCTATATTTGGCGAATGGGTTAGTAAGTAAACACAATCGTGACTACGGTTACAGAACATTCAAATTAGATATTCTAAACCAATTATCATTTTAGACCAGCCTAATAATATTTTTGTTTCCATAACATAAACTCCCTAATCCCTACGGATTTGCTTTTTAAAAGTCGTGACTTTATTTTGTTGTCGAATCACATACAAAATACTTTCAAATTGTGCATATCAATCAATTGTGCACGTTTTAATTTATTTCCCCGTTTAACTTCGAATTCAATATATTTTTAAAACTTCAAAACCTGTTCGATAAAAAGCAATATGATGGAATATTATTTTGGACATTTTAAGTTTACATAGAGACGCAATATCCTGCTGTTTGTAAAGGTAAAGTAAATATTGTACTTGATAAAATAAAGAGAAATCTGGATCGCGATATTTCATTTCTGCCCTACAAATAAAGTGACTCGTTACGACTAGTCGGTACCTACTAATCAGTTTATGCAAGAATATGATTCGACCAATAGACTCTCAATCCCCCGAATTCACAAACGTCAACCAACGCTAAGCAGGCGCTCACTCTCATGCTGTCCCGAAAAATGTCAATAGAACTGAAAGGGATAGCATGAGCGTGAGCGCTTACCTAGCGTTGATTGTCGTTTGTGAATTCTGTGGAATGACAGGCGAATGGCTACGGTCACAAATTCTGGCGAATATTATATATTATCAGAATCTACTCTCTACTCTCTACATTACTGATTGGACATTATGCGGATTGACGAATCAATGACGTTGACCCCACCTCAGGTAGTTGATAGGCTAAAACTCATACAAAATCAAACACAGGCGTCTAGTGGCTTTGTTTTTAAGCTGATGCAGTCATTATGAAGATTTGGAGTTGCCAAATTTGAACCCAATAACCTATTTCCCTTTTAAACAAGGCCTGAGACGTTATTCAACAGTAAAATAGTTCCAATATAGCTTAAAGGAATTGCATTCTGAGCCCTAAGCTTTTCCGTATTCCAAACGGAAACACAGTCCAACTTTCCTCGAGCACCTTGCTATTTCCCGTTCGCCGTTACCACCGATGCCAGACGCTTCAAACGATCACTTAAAACGGTCATAGAGAGCTCTATCGATCCCACATCTCACTTTATCACGACTTAGAATACGTTTCGAATACCCATATCTCGAAAGGCGATAATATACGAAGATTATTCACGTACTAATGTTTCCTTTTCCTAAAACCAACTTAATTTTACATTCTCCGCCAACCTTAACATAACAATGTAAAGTCTAATATCCTTTGTAGTTATTTTGAATAAGTTGTTAAAGCAATACGAAAAGCTGTATGTCAATTTTATGGTGGAGCATTTATCGGGGCGTAGAATCGCTTACAAATACAGCCTTTGAATATAATATCGTGCTGATAATAAATATGGAGTTTCGTAACCGATTCGCGTACGATAAGGTTATTTTAAAAGTTTGATTTCGAGTTTGGATCAGGTAAGATAGACCTTGACATAAGAATAAATAAATGTATAGTAGGAAACACATTTTAAAAAAACAATATTTTGAGGCGGCCATTTTGTATTTACCTATATTAATAATTATTGGTAATAAGTGCATTGCTATCTGGACTAAAACGTGTCTTCCAAATGCCTAAAATTTTGGGCCCTTAGCTGTTATATCTGCCAATTTTTTAATGCAAACTCAACTTTTGAACGTAATCCTCTGGACGCAATCCGAACTGAGGTACAAGCGTCGAAAGTTAGGAAAATGGGGTCTGAAAAGGCCCCACCGCCCGGCATATTGTCTTTTCAGTTCAATCGGAAACTGATACTGTATGTCGGTGGTAGAGCCACACTTTGGTGTACCGTGTATTTAGGAAGTCCATATTATTATAATTGTATGCCTATCAATTATATTTGTATTTAGTTTATTTGTCTTCGGTTATAATTTACCAATTTTAACGTACTTGTAAAAGCTATGCTTCAATAAAGATATTTTTGATTTTGAATTTGAAAAGCAGGTCAAATAATAATTAAAAATTCAGTCATGTCTGAACATCTTTTTAAGAAACCAATGACTTCCACTGACCGTCTAACGAGCTGCCCTCGGGACCATTAACCATGTCTTCCAAAACGGCTATCATCTTTAATCCTTACCAGATATGAGCTTCACCATTCATATCGCCCATTACCTATTGGGCATTTTATTGCGATGGTCCCCCACTCGGTATCCGCATCGCAGCTCGATAGCCAATTTCTCGGCCATTGATGCTCGCTCGGGCACCTATTCAGAATACCATTCTTTACCAAGGCCAGTACGGTCTGTTCGAGCTTCGATGACATTTTCGTTTAGAAGGAAGTATGTGAATGACATGTAGAAAACCGTGGTTTGGCAATGATGCTAATTTGTGTTTAGCACGCGAATAAAATTGTTGGTATCCAGTGTTGCATTTTCCAGGTAGGTACGTCACGTCATCTCCGGCTGATGTCTCTTGATGTCAAGCTTAAACCTTTTTGAATAATTACACGTTTGAACCGCTACACGAAAGAAACACCCTACAGGGTGTTTTTTTTTTCGTATAGCAGGTTCGATTTCCGGTTCAAACATATAATTATTCAAAAATCTATGAATACAGTTAAAATTAAAAAACAATTAAAATAATGTCTTCTTGCAGTAAAATGTTCATTCTACAATATTTAATGTACTTTCCCTCCATGCAGCATGGCCGTGGGACGACCTGTATGTGTGAGAATCAAAATCAGTGTTAGGTACATAATGGTATGATGGAGTCAATTTACCTACATCACCTCGCAATACCTGTTATATGTGTATCATGGTAGGCCAAATCCTAAGCTATAAAAATTATAGACAAATCAAGGATCGAATCCACGATTTCCGAACGGAGTCGGTTGGTTCACCTAATCATGTAACAATATCTTAGAAATGTTTTTTGTAGCCAAGAACAAGCCAACAATTTCACAAAAACCTTACAGCCAATTTTTACCAAAATCGATACCGCATCACACGGGGTTGATAACATCGACCGAGTGCGTTTGTATCAATTAGGTCCGAAACAGCGACCTAGGTGTCCAACCGACAGGCTACATGCGGCCTGCTGAGTGAGGATTAACTAGCGGTGTGGAATTAGCTACCTGGATGAGACATGTCGACAACTATGCCTAATTATCCAGGAGTTGTCTCGAGCACGCTTTGCAGGCAACAATGAGGTTCACTTATTGGTTCATTGTCATTGCTTTCATTCGTAACACATTTCCTACTATAGTTGTTTCAATCATTTATTTTTCGAAAAACTGCACTTATGCACTTTCCCGTTGGTGCAATAAATAAAAGTGTTGGCTATATCTATAAAAAGTTGCGGGTTTAAACCCGATCAAGACGAACTTTCTTTTGATGTTAAAATTTTTCGTATCGGAATTGTTACCATAAACGAGTTTCCAATAGCCCTGAAACAAACGATTTTAATGCCAGGAAAGTTTAATTAAATTACATGTGATGTACAGTGGCACACACATCAACCTTTACTAAACCATTGCAAAATGGGTCTTATGTCAGCCGCATAAAGTGCCCCTGTGTAAAGGTTGATGTGTGCGCGCCTCTGTACTTACATTTAAGGCTGTTTCTATCCTACTAATATTATAAAGGCGAAAGTTTGTATGTCTGGATGTGCTGTGTTGCTCTTTCACGTAAAAACTACTGAATGGATTTAAATGAAACTTCACAATAATGTTGCTTATACATCTGAATAACACATAGGCTACAATTTATAAAGATATTGTGTTAATTGTTGGAAATATCAAGTAAAATATGAAAATGTACGCGGCATCACGTGGTATGGCATGACAGTTGATGACAGACGGCTGCTGTCATTAGCGTAACTATGGGTGCGTTCCGAATTACAAGGGTTTAACATCGAAATAACATTTGGGCTACAATTTGTACTGGCTGGCTGAACTAAATTCCACGCGGACGAAGTCGCGGGCGGCCGCTTGTGTAAGAATAAAATCAATGTTTTCTAAAGTTAAACAACATTATGTTAAGAAATAGTACTCCTAGGTGAGTAAATTAGAACAAACAAGCAAACCTTACCAACTTCTCGATAAACCAACCAACATTAATAATCAAATCAGACCCGTCTCTTTTACCCTTATTTTTCAAAAATCAGTGTCTCTTCCATTAATTTGTTCGCTCAGAGATCATAAACCGCGTTTACAAGCCCGCTGTAAATTCCCCGATGATTTATAGGAACGGGCCAGCAGTGCACTATAAAAAATGTTTAGTACCACAATCACCTGGATTCTGTATTGGGAATAAAAATATGTTCCCAAATAAAAGTAGAGCGATAAAATTTGACTCACATGTCGGGCGGGTCGGGTATCAGAGAAGCGATTTAGCATCGATAGGTTTCGGATTTAGGCTATACAGGTTGAATCTGACGTCTGATCTGGGTGTAGTATGCGAGTTCATAGTTTTAGGAGCTCTGGTTATGCTGGTTGTTAGATGCTCTAGCTGGGGTTGACTGTACGTGTTTTGATTTGAGGTTGACATGCAAAATAAAAATGTTTTGGCTAACTCATCGTTTACCCGAAGCATTTGTTGTCATGGATGTAATAGACTTTGGATCGACCAAAGGTAAGTGACGTTAGAAAGTTTGACATTTGGTGTTTTGTTTTTCTGTGATTATTATGTTTCCGAGTTTTACTGTTTGTAATTTCAAGAATTTCAAGGTTAGTTTAAGCTTATTACGTAGTCGCATGCTTCTATCACTCAAAACCATCAAACAAAAATCAAATAAATCCTCCGTTTGCTTTAATATATTTTTTAATTAAAGAAAGAAAATCTTATAAAATGAAATTAAGTGATGCATTCTCCGTGCTTCGGAAGGCGCGTCATGCAGTTGGTCCCGGTTGACGCCCCTCGATGTCAGTGGTTAAGCCTAGTCGGAGGCCTTAGGGCAGCTCGACAAACGCAGTCCAACAATCCGCACTGAGCCCGAGTTTATGGAGTATGTGCCCAGCAGTGGGACGCATACAGGCCGTTTATGTTAATAGTACATTGTTACCCTAGGGGTGAAAGTAACTTATTTAGTCCCGAGACGGGGTTTGGCGCCCGGAACGAAGTGAGGGCGCCAATAGTTCGAGGGGCTAAATAAGCCTTCAACCCGAGGTAAACACTGTGCTTTTCATTACGAATACAAGGAAAGTAAAAATAAAAACATGAATTAGCTAAAGAACAAATGAGAAAAAAAATGAAGCTCGAATTCCCGTTTTCCCGCCTATTTTGTTTGTTTTTTTTTTCTGTGGCCAGCCCGCTAGTCAGCCATTATTTTTTAATTTCATCATTGCAAAAATTGTAAATATTTTGCTCAAAGCTAAATTATTTTAAAGAAATTGTAATGAAAACTAAATTATAATGAAGTTATTTAAAAAATATAAATTCTCTAATCAATACTTAACTTCAAGTTATTTCAATTTTACATCGTGGCTGTATAGAAAGTTGGAACATGGTTCAATAGATATGTGAAAAAGAACTAGTTTTTTTCTTAATAATTTGACAGCTGTCAGTTGAAAGTGATTCTCCCTAGGGATGAAAAGTATTACTTTCAGCCCGCTTCTCAGGTCAGTAATGACCTACTTTCAGAGTATGAGTAATGAAAAAGTTATTTTCTTGGGCTTTCCAAAACCATCGAGCAAATATATGCCGTGATAGATTTTGTTTTTGATTTCACACCTGAGCTCTTTACAGGCATTGCTGTCACTTTAGGTTTAGCTGTGCCAATGCGAGACAGCGAGAACATAATGGAACCTGAACGAGAAGTGACGTTTCAGACGGGGCTAGAAAGATTTCTACAGTATCACATAGTAGCTCTAGGTGCACCTAGTTTTATTGCGTTATTCTCGAATAAGCTGTTCAGCAAATTCAGTTAAACATAAATATTTCTTCTTCGTCTCGACAACTGGTCAATAGTGTACTTTGTGTCAATGCATGAAAAATAATTTTCTAACAGCTATGTTTTGAGAAACGAGAAGCCCTGTGTATCTAGGATTACCAAAAATGATATTTAACAAAGTTTTTTTGCTCATTTAAAGTAAAACGAAATACTAAACATAGTTGTTAAAATGTTTGATGATTATTATCTTTAATACGACCGTATCATGTCGGCTATCCCATTAAATAAAACAAAATGTCCGCCCTCAAATACCCAACCGAAAATGTTACCCCAGTATTTTCAGAAAAAAGGAAGCTTGACCCTATTATTGCGAGAAAAACCTAAAATGAGCGGTCGTTCTCGGCGAAACCACGCTTCTTTGGTCGAAAGTAAATAAATAAATAACCAGAATCGCATCTAAACAATAATAAAAGAAAGTGTAACACGCCTGTAGATTAAATAAAAGGGATTTATTACGTGCTTCGAATGTGTAAGGCTAAATAGTATGTGACGGGGTAAGAATACGAAGAAGAAGGGAGTTGGGGTGGCTGAATTAAATTACTACCCCACATCCCGGGTAAATACTTGGCTGTCCTGTTTTTATTTTTGTTTGAAATTAAAACGGGTTTTGTTTTGCAGGTGATGTGGAGGAGCGGGGTGAGTGGTTTTTGTTTTGTCTTTAGATTTGGACTTCAGATGTCCATTATGCACTAACTGGTTACTGGTTTTGGTAAAACTTTTAATTAAGTTTTTGCTTGAATTGAAAAAAAAAATGATATACTAAGGTTGGGTTGCACCATCTGACTTTAACAATAACAAACATCCAAATTTCAGTTAAAGTTAAAGTTAGGCCCAAAAATGACGTCAAATTGTCAAATTTGACAAAAACTTTAACTTTAACTTCTACTATGGTGTACCCTTAGCATAGATTTCAAATTGGTAAAGGTTGAACTTGATGGGCAATTAATTCGGCTCGTCTCGTTTAGGTATTTTTATGTTTTTTTTAGTTTTTAGGAAACGGGCTGGGATCGTCTCTCAGTGGCAACCGGAAGACGGATATCGTCAAAGAGGTAGGCCGCAAAAGAGATGGCGAGACGACCTGGATAAATTTTGCCAAGAGTGGCGCACATTAGCTCAGGAAAGAGATCGCTGGAAAAATATGGGGGAGGCCTTTGCCCAGAAGTGGGACAATATAGGCTAGGTAAAAAAAAAAATGGGCAATTTAAAAGCGCAGTTTTGAATTTGAAAACGTTTTAAAGACGTAGTTTTAACATTACTATGGTGTTTTTTTCTAAATAATCTGCAGTCAGCAGCAAAGTTATACTTAATAGTTAACTATTGCAACTTAATGGTGTGAACGATTTATACCAAAACAGTGACCACCTTATCACTACATAGTATAAAACAAAGTCGCTTTCTCTGTCCCTATGTCCCTTTGTATGCCTAAATCTTTGAAACTGCGCAACAAATTTTGATGCGGGTTTTTTTAATAGATACAGTGATTCGAGAGGAAGGTTTATATGTATAATAACATCTTGTTGCACCCGTGCGAAGCGGGGGCGGGTCGTGATGCTAGATCACATATATTCCAAATTCATCACAGCCCTAAAGGCCATTTCTTTTTGCTAAACTTTAACAGTAGATAGGCAACCTCCAGCTCTGCTAACATCATAATCTAACATAATTAATTAAAGCTCAATCTAAAAGCTCCAAGTATCAATTTATGAACACGTCTGAAAGCTTTAGTGACTTAAAGAGATATCAATTAATTACCTTTTTAAGAGTGCTAATTTTCTAAACGTGTCAGTATGTTTAAGCTAATTGAATTGATGTAAAGTAAAGCAAAGTAAGATTAATCTCTATTTATGTAAGCTTAAACCATAACTTAAAAAGGTGATTCATTGGGTATAAAATGTAGTCTAAGGCTTTGAATAAATACTATGCCTAATAAATAATAACTATACAATAATATTAAACTGAATGCTTTGTTTGTAGACGCACTAAGCTCAGGAACTTGGTCCGAATTGGCAAATTATTTTGATGGATATGGTTCATTTATTGAAAAAAGCTATAGGCTACCTATATCACGAAAAAACCCACGCATAGGTAAGAGCGGCCCGAACCAGCAGTTCGTATATTATTCAAACAAACATTGTGACTCTACCAGCAGTTCGCATTATTCAAACAAACGTTGTGACTCTACCAGCGGTTCGTATTATTCAAACAAAAAAAAAACTCCGCCAAAAAACTAGATAACCGTGTGTTAGGCATTTCCGAACGCAACTTGTCAAGAGCAGTATTCCCCGCCATTATTTGACGTTTGTATAGCTATCTCACTCACTCTTTTTCTTGTACAACTTGCATTTGTTTTAGTTTGTGAATAAATTGTAATTTAAATGGTTTAATGCGTTTTTCTGAGCTTCCCTTTTAGCTCAGAAGCGGGATTAGTGTACCGAGCGCCTACAAAAACGTTTTCCTGACGAAACAATAAGTGGAAGTAACTTCTGTATCGTTTTCCAAAATTTGCTAAGCGCGGCCGCGCCGACCGGGACGCCTTGCAGAAAACAAAAACCGGTTCGTACCTGTTGCCGCACGGGTACTGTGAGTGAATTGTCGAATCGAGTGTATTGGGGATTGTTGTGAATTTGTGATAAAAGTAACTTTCAAGCCAATAACAATAAGTGGACGTGAACTTTTCCATGATATCGGATTGTCATCTTTGAAATGTGTAGTAGTGACGGACGGTGTACCCATATGATACGTTGCCTCGTGAACTTTTGAATAGTGTCTCAAATCGGCAGCGTTTTGGCGGTCCCGAGCGGAGTCCGCTGGAGCACCGCGGCACCGGACCGTGTGCGCGGTCACTGACCTCTGCCTTAATCGCTCTCTTATTGCGGAGTGTTCATCATGCTCCTGATGGGAGAGTGATTAAGCAGCAGGTTCTTGCGAACCTGAACAAGTTTCATTCGTCAAACTACTCCTAGTTAAAGTGCTAGGTATCTACTATGCCTAGTACTTTGAATAATGGAAACCAGTAGCCACAGTAGTGGTCTGTTTTTACCCCACTTCAGTAGTACCCCACCATTTCATCTGTGCCATTGGCAACCTACAGCTGATTTAGTTCAAGTCTATGCTGGTCTTAATGATACATTTTCTGATTCTGATCCTATCTGATCTGTTAATTATTATTGAGTAAGTAAGTTAATCTGAAAAGATAAAGGTATTTTGTATTCTGTGGATGTATGACTGGTGATGAGAAAACTATTTCTGAAACTTATTTGGACTTTTAAATTTAAAAAAAGAAGTATGCCGAACATTGATACTAACAACTATCTAAACCTAAACTAATATCTCAACCTTACATAACTCTAATGTTTATTAACTGCCTTTCTTTCCAATCAGTAAGTTAGTCAGATGTGTGACTAAGTTAATGCTTATGGTGTAATGTTCTGAATATTATTTATAAATTTTAATGTGACAAGATATATTTAAGGTTATGCTTGTGGGTTACCCGATGCAGGTTACAGAAGCAATAACAGGTAGGTACCTTCCGTACCAGTAAGTTGATGCTATTTCTGCTGGTTATCAGGACACGTCCAGCATGTTAAGATATTAATTTTCATCGTTGAAGTAAGTCAAGTGTTACTGATTTAATAATTAAATTATGCAGTTGTAAGCATTGTGGTCACATTGCACCAACATTACAAAATTCATAAAACTTGTGCATTCTGTGGCTGTGTCTGTCATGATGATGAAAACAATTAGGTAGAAAAGGTGTTCATCACACTGTTATCATCGTACAGGCCATGATAAGAATGAATGTCCTGAAGTAAACTGTTACTTCAGACAAACTTATGTCTAATTATTTACAGATATTACTGTAGCTGCAAATTATTAGTTGTCTTTTTTATTGATTTCAGTTGTCTTGTCTTGCGTAAAATAATAATAATTACAGAGTTATACAGAGCCCAGAGGTTACAGTTACAGTTGAATATTCAATCCATGCAAGTCTAGTTGTTCAATTAAAATTTTTAATATTTAATTATTTATTTCATCTTCATTGCACATAATAGTACGGTATGGCGGGCTTCATGCTGAGTGCAATATCTGCCAGTCAACCATTGGGCATTTGAGGTATGTCATAAATTCGAAAATAAATCCTTCAAGGAGGTGGCTGATGAGGCCAAACTGTGCCCAAAACAGAGGTTAATATTAGTCAGCCTGTTACCAACTAAGCGTTTGAGTATTGTCATGGTGATTTGTGTTATTTAAAAAACGTAGTAGATGTTTCGTATTTACAAAATTAATTAATCGAACTGCCAAATGTAAGTGCAGTCGTACAAGGTGTTAAATAATTGCCTGTCGATTAGATTCGAACTTGTTATTTTGATGTTGATATTTCGTTTGTTTTGAGTCGTTGATGACCCGTTTAGCGCAGTGGTTCAACGGTTGAGCATCGAGGGGTCGCGTGTTCGATTTCCGCACAGTGCGGGGTTTGTTGATGAAACAAGTGTTTGTGCTGAATCTGGTTGTCTGTGGTACCTTCGTTGTTCCTGGTTTCACAGAGCGAGGCTCATATTTATTATTATGCGTTATTTAGATTCGTGACAACCAAACCGTTGTAGGAAGGACCCTAATACGGATATTAGTACACGAATTATACAGACCAACATAATATTGCTGTGACGGGGTGTGTCGTGACAAGACAAAAGAAAGGCTATCAGTTTTGTTCAAATGTGATAATCATATTCACATTGGTGTGTTGTGGCGTTGCGCCACAGCAAGTGCAATTATATTAGGCACACAATCATATATTTCAGGGTTTACAATATATACGGAGTGTCTAGAGCAGTGTGTAATACCTTAACTAATTGACATCCGCACGTTGGTCACATTATCTTAGGATCAGTGAGCGTCGTGCATTGCATACATCGTTGTCTGAAGACATAGATCGGCGAAAGCTTACCTGCTGAAATAGTCTTGATGAGTATCAGATGAGTTTTCGAATTGTTTTTTTCTGTAATTGTAAGATTGATAAATGTTCTACAAAAAGTGCGTAGCTTACAGATTCAAAGCGCTCATATTATAGATATTGTACTTTGTCGATGGCCGAGCGGATGAAAGATCGCGGCAGTACCTACATCGTTTTGAGTCAACACGTTTTTACGAATGTTTATGACTGGTGAATCACTTACAGCCTAGCAGAAGTCAAAGCATTGATTATGAGACCCTTGCTGTTGTTGTAAGTTAGTTTAAATTTAAGGTGTATGTTACAGGTATTAAGTTAAATAGTTACCGATTGTACTGATTGGAGACTTTTTTTAAGGTCGAATACCGTGCTGGTAAGTCAACGGGCCACCTGGATGGGTTTAGCCGAAACAATGTTATTTCCGTTAAGTGAATAAATGATACATGTTTAGTACCTACCTACTTTTGTAGAAGCAATGCAACAGGGAGACTTCAATTGGTTCAACTGTAGACCAATAATTGTAAGGTAAAATTAAAAGTGACTATTTGACAGAACTTGCTTACTTTTATCTAGGTGGTGTATTTTAGAACTGGTTTGGCAAATACGGCGCTGTATTTAGAAACAAAAAAAAAAAAAATGTACATGGCTGCACTTAACACTATGCGAGAAAAATAAACAGGGTGTCAAGCAGTGTTGTTGTATCCTTTATGAAAGATGCCGGTGCCGTTACACATAGTATCTATACGTGGACCACCTTGGTGTTTGATTTACGACATTTATTCACTCTAGCTCTTGTAGTTAGAAGCTGTTCGTGTTATTATAGTATTACAGATATTCGGAGTTGTATGCGACCGAAACATAGCTTTTATTTGTAAGTATTTTAAGGATCACTGTGGTCTACAAGAAACAAATAAAATTCATTTTGACTGCTGTCAATCCGCGCGCAAAGGAGCAAGTCTACTACTTACCTACCTATTTTAATGGCAAACCATCTTGGGCGCTTTGGTGATCTTGCGTTGGTGATGTTGAATGTGATTGGTAATGCTTGGTGATCTGACTTGGATGATTTATTTTGTTTTACGATGTTAGACAAAGTTTTTAAGTCGTTCTGCGTTTTATGCTTCACATGTGTTAAGTTAAGATCTGTTGAGGTATGTGACATGGTTATTGGTGAACGTAATATCATGTGCAAGGGGTAACGAAGTGACAGGCTTGCACCAAGTTTAGATAGTCAAATTCAGGATTGTAAAAGTGTAAGCCGTAATGTGATTAAGACTATACACATAGTCGCCGTCAAGCATACTGTAATGTGATAGCTCGTGACAAACTGAATCGTTTTAAATCATATAGTCCATTCTGATTATTCTTAATAAGAATGAAACATTACTTCTTGTATTCTTAAGATTTATATTGTTTGTTTGTAATATTACTCAGTGAGCTGCCATTAAGAAGGCGATATTTGTTCGCTCATTTTGTTGCATTATCTGATTTATATTGTTTGTTTGTGATTGTTTGTAATATTACTCAGTGAGCTGCCATTAAGAAGGCGATATTTGTTCGCTCATTTTGTTGCATTATCTAATTTAAATTGTTTGTTTGTGATTGTTTGTAATATGACTCAGTGAGCTGCCATTAAGAAGGCGTTATTTGTTCGCTCATTTGTTACATCATCTGATTTATATTGTTTGTTTGTGATTGTTTGTAATATTACTCAGTGAGCTGCCATTAAGAAGGCGATATTTGTTCGCTCATTCGTTACATTATCTGATTTATATTGTTTGTTTGTGATTGTTTGTAATATTACTCAGTGAGCTGCCATTAAGAAGGCGATATTTGTTCGCTCATTTTGTTACATTATATGATTTATATTGTTTGTTTGTGATTGTTTGTAATATTACTCAGTGAGCTGCCATTAAGAAGGCGATATTTGTTCGCTCATTTTGTTGCATTATCTGATTTATATTGTTTGTTTGTGATTGTTTGTAATATTACTCAATGAGCTGCCATTAAGAAGGCGATAATTGTTCGCTCATTTTGTTACATTATCTGATTTATATTATTTGTTTGTGATTGTTTGTAATATTACTCAGTGAGCTGCCATTAAGAAGGCGATAATTGTTCGCTCATTGTTGTTACTTGACTGTAGGCGATTGAGAACGCTTCAGACTGTAAGTTATTTGACTGGAGGCGATTAAGAACGCTTCATACTTGTTAAATAACTGGAAACGATTAAGAACGTTTCAGACTGTTTGTTACTTGACTGTAGGCGATTGAGAACGCTTCAGACTGTAAGTTATTTGACTGGAGGCGATTAAGAACGCTTCATACTTGTTAAATAACTGGAAACGATTAAGAACGTTTCAGACTGTTTGTTACTTGACTGTAGGCGATTAAGAACGCTTCAGACTGTAAGTTATTTGACTTGAGGCGATTAAGAACGCTTCAGACTTGTTAAATAACTGGAAACGATTAAGAACGTTTCAGACTGTTTGTTATTTGACTGACTGTTTAAATCTCGAGATTTGCCTTAAGAGGTGTTGTATAAGTCGCGACTTGGAAGGTGTACTTCCTGAACTGGCATTAAGAAGTCAGTTGTGGTGGCATTAAGAAGTCACCTGAACTAGCATTAAGAAGTTAGTTGTGCTGGCATTAAGAAGTCAGCTGAACTGGCATTAAGAAGTCAGTTGTGGTGGCATTAAGAAGTCACCTGAACTAGCATTAAGAAGTTAGTTGTGCTGGCATTAAGAAGTCAGCTGAACTGGCATTAAGAAGTCAGTTGTGGTGGCATTAAGAAGTCACCTGGGTATGTCAATATTACTTAGCTTAGTTTTACTTTTACGTTGCTTTACATGGAGAATACTGCTCGGGGCGAGCAGTGGTACAGGAAGGCCGACTGTTAGGCATTTCCGAACGCAACTTGTCAAGAGCAGTATTCCCCGCCATTATTTGACGTTTGTATAGCTATCTCACTCACTCTTTTTCTTGTACAACTTGCATTTGTTTTAGTTTGTGAATAAATTGTAATTTAAATGGTTTAATGCGTTTTTCTGAGCTTCCCTTTTACGTGTTTCATTACAATAATTGATATAAAAGTGAACCTTTAGACAAGATCTATAAAGTGCACAGGAAAAGATTTTATCTACAATGAACACGCTTTTTTACTGAATTTGTGCCTTTCAAGTAATCTCTTTCATTGTAAGCTATATTATTGTAAAGTTTCATACAAATCCATTAGTAGTTTTACTTGAAAAAGCAACACGGCACATCCATACACTTATACTTTCACATTTATGCTCGTTATATTAATAGGATTATGTTCCTACCTTACAAGTCTAAAATTAGGATTTATAAGTGATATTTATTGCCTATTGGTTATTGGTGGCTAAACAAGATCCTACCTAAATCTTTTTGAAATGTTTACCCAAATTATTTTGTCTAGCTTTTAATGTAGTAAAAAATACCTTTTTGTTATTCCACCATACTTATTTGTTCAAGTTAATTCTAATTAGTTAAAAACTATTTAATTATTCAATCATTTTATCACCAAGGGATTCGACCATCGTAAGAAAGTAAAAGCGTAGTTTAACTAAGATTGAGTAACCCCCAAATTCACAAACGTCAATCATCGCTAAGCACGCGCTCACGCTCACGCTGGCCCGTAAAATGTCAATAGAACTGAAAGTGACAGCATGAGCGTAGGCGCGTGTTAAGCGTTGCTTGTCGTTTGTGAATTCGGGGGTAAGATGTCAGTCACACTGTTGAGCTTTTTAGCTACTGTAGCCCTTAAAAACGAAAATGCAGGATCAAAGCTGTTATTTAAGTCGAAACTCCAACCACATTTCAGTGTCCGTGCTATTAGGTCAGTGTGTAACGAGGCGCGCTCAGTAACCGTTACCAAAATATCGATGGCTACTAAAAACTAATCCAGCCCGCACTCCGCAGGAGAGTGAAAAATTAGATTGACCAGCCCGGCGGACCTGGCAGAACCTCCCGTAATCTCATTGCTAAGGGTTTGTACCAATTGATAAGTGACTAGAGATTTGATCAAATCGTGTATCGAAAATTTAAGTCATATTTTGTTCATTAGAGATTATTTTTACTATGGGATCTAGGCAACGGATAAACGTACCTCAATATTATATATTCGAAGGAAATACAGTTATTGTGGCTATTTACCGTATTTAGAATATTGAACGTACATAAATCAAGCCCCTTCTTAATCTTTTTTATTAAAGAAAGGAATGAAAAACTTTTATTGATTTCGAACATCGCAACATACAGCTAAAAACAAACAAAACAAAATTGTAAGAGAAAAAAAAATAAAAAATGAATAAAATGTTCATCAGACAGCAGTGTCACGATGTCCAAAATTAAATGGACTTCACTCAGCTAATGCCTTGACCACGGACGTAAAAGAAAGACGGACGTCACCTCGTTTAATCATGTGTGAAGCATATTATCAGCTGCCACATTAGGTGTGTGCGTGACTAGCACGAGTCATTGGCGCTGTCACACGGAATAAAATGGCGTAGTTTGTAGCACCTAGAGTGAGTGTAGCAGGTCGTGTACAACAAACGAAATTGTAGCACCTTGCATGCTTCACATTTCTTTAGTGTGATGTTCCGTACCGTCTTTCTTTTACGTCCGTGGCCTAGACCTGAAAAGCTCAGATGCTGATTTTCAGTGAGACTAACCGAGTGGACGCATTACTTAGCTTTTTTTGTCATTACTATTTAACTTTATCAAAACGCTGTTAACTTGTGACATACTCCAAAGCCCTATTATTACAGGCTAGTACTAAAAAATGGTTTAAAATGTTTATATTCCTATAAAGTGTGTTATTTTACATTTTTGGCGTTAAAGACGCGTTTGGACAAAATACAGCTCGTTGTGTACACTGATTTTTGGTTTTGGTTATTATAAACATCTTAATTATTACGAAAACCAGACAAAGACATTTGGTCATGTTGTCATCAGGCAGGACTCGAACCCGCATCTTTCGCAAACCGGGCGAGAGGTTAGAGGTGGAGGCCTATAACATTGATGAAATCACCCTGGCTCATAGGGGTAATATACCAGAAAGATTCGGCCGGTCTGTTAATGGCCTCGGTAGCATAATTGGTAGTGCAGTCGCCCGGCTTGCAAAATGCCTGATGCCAACATGACTGAAAGGACGAAAAATGGGTATAATAAAGAAAACAGACTATTTTCTAATCCTTTTGTCGGCCCGTCTTTTTCGCCTTGTAATTTTTCTGCTAATTTTGTCTAAGTCCGTCTGAAGTCTCCTGTCAAAACTTCTTTTTCATGATTGTCAAAATGTCTTCGTCAAGTCGTGTCAACGGAGGCTGGACGCCACGACAATGACCAAATGTTTTTTTCTGGTTTCTGATCTTCAGTGAAGATTACTGCATGGAAAATGCTGAAACAATAATAAATCATAATTATTGTCTTAAAAAGCGTCACTGTGGCCCAGTGGTTAAACACTGTAACTCCGAACCCGGTGGTCCCGAGTTCAAGACTGGCCGGAACAGCTACTTTGTGTCTATAGTACTATTGCGACTATTATTACGGTGGTTTCACGTTTTGTTACAAGAAGGAGTTATAGGAAATTACCTCTCACAAGCATTGTATTGTGAAAAGAGTATAAATAGTTTGAGACTATGTCTCCAGAATTCCGGCCTCTGTTTTACATACTCTGATTCAGCTTATCTGGTTGTTAGTAGGTTGTTTTGAAAATATAAACGTTATTTATTAAAAGATATGAATATAACAACATGAAGGAATAAGTCGCTACAATTCAATGAAATCAACCAAAACAGCTTCAAGCTACATTAACTTCCTTTACTTTGGAAATAATTAAAAAATGTGGAAAAGAACATCCCATCAGCAACACACTATGTTGATTTTTAAGTCAGAATATCTAACTAGCAAACATATTTGAAATTTGCGGTTGAAATTGATGCGTACGCGTTTCCAACCAAAATATTTGTAAACATGCTTCCAACCTTGATTTATTCAAATCAACTCCACCATCCCGCCCACAATCAGCTGACCCATTCTCTCATTACCGTAAATTGAAACTGCCAAACCGCCCACGTGTGGTCTGAATCCTGATTAAATTTCCGCCCCGACCAGAACGGGTGTGTTTTTTGCGAGCTTCAGATCAAAATTAGATCTTACTTGTTTATGTTCGACGGAAGGTGATCCTGCATAAACTCGTCGTGATGAACCGAACGGTACGCACTGGGTTAAAGAAACGATCTACATGCTTATGATACATGGGGCAAAACTGTTGAACTTTGCCAGTCACCTAAAGCTCGTTAGTGATTTTAAGTACGAATATTCGTAGTGAAAAAAATATTTTGTGTTTTTACAACTTCGTCTAATAATAATAAATCTTTTTACTGAAAAATAACGTGATTTGACAGGTTTTTTTTATCAGCCCGCTAAGTAAGCACAGTAACTAACATAGCGGGCTGATCAATGGCAGCAGTCATCGGACATTAAATATATTTATACATGATTCCACTAGATATTATTTTTTCTTGCCAGCTATTTTTGAAAGTTGGTGTTGCTGATTAAGACTATACCTAGCGATTGACCACGTCCTATGAGTTAACAAATGCGCTAGCTCTTATTAGGTATGTATTTGCTATATTGAAATATAACTGTTACATAATTTGTTCTGTTTTTGTTATTTTAAAGTAATGCATCAAACAAACGATTTAAGATTCCTTAAATTGATTGATTATATGTTGGTATCTGTATATATTTTATTGCGTAATTCAAGTAAATTGTGCTCTTGCTTGTTCGCTGTCATATTTCCTTTTCCTGAAGGTTGTCAGGAAGAGATTGCTTTTATCAATAAGTCCGCCTAGATTGGACATCAAAGAGTTACTGTATTTATCTGTTAATTTGTTTGTTTTGTGTGCAATAAAGTGTTTATTATCCTATACATATAGTAGTTTAGAAACATTCAATAAGGCGTCGTTTTTGAGACCTAGTGCGTCCCAAGCCTTCGGGTTTGGTTATGCTAACGCGTGTTTACGCGTTACGCTGTCGCTTTAAATACAGGCCGCGACCGCCGACAGCGCTCGTATATTACACAAATTATTCATGATTCGCTGACGTGGAAGAATGAACATTATTTTCCAAACTTTACAGTATACAAATTTGGTATCATAAAGGTTTTCATGTCTAGAGAAAGTGACCTTTATAAATTGTGTCAACATTATCAGCAGCCTAATTAAGTCCTCTTCTGAAAATAGGCTTCCTTTATAAGTTTCCAGCGTGGCTTGTTGTTGGCGACCGCCACTGAATTAAACAGGTAAAGATTATAAATTATTTCAAATAAGGAACACTTTAAATAATGAAAATAAGGCATACTAATTTAAAACATGTCACTGTCACATTTGTGCGAAAGAAAATTTGGGCTAGTTACAAAACACCATAAAATGGCCGATTCGCTGGAAATAGATAATAAACTATCAAAAAATACAGTATTCAATGGGTTGGGGGTAATGAAGTGCAAGTTGTGCAGTTCACAAATTCATTTCTGTGGTTATACACTCTGCCCGGAACCCAGGTTGTTCCTAGTATGTACATTTTACAATTAGTGGCTTATTTTCCGGTGTGGAAAACAGCGATTTAAAACTCCTTTACTACGTTGAGTTTAAAGTGGGCGAAATGTGTGAGAGCGTCGTGGCCTAGTGGTTAAACACTCCGACTTGGAACCCGATGGTCCCGAGATCGAATCCGGCCGGAACACACCTACTTTGTGTTCATTGTAAAATTTGCGGCTAACTCTCCGGTGATGGAAAACACCGATATAAAACCCAAGCAACCCGGATAACGGCGGTAGGCTCGCCCCTTGCCACGTTGGGTTCAAATTCCCTCGGCGAAATGTGGGCTCCTGAATGTTCCGTTCACCATGACGGCAACAGTCAGTGTGCCTCTGACTAACCCATTAGGGATATGGTCGTGAGGGTATGTATGTATGTATGTAAATGTGTGAGCTTCTGTCTATCTGTATAATCTATTGTCAATTGTTTGATTCTTAATGTGAACAAACTAATAAATAAACAAATAATACATCCACAAGTCATATTATAATACATACTATTACAGCCCTGACGAAGCTTTTAGCAGCCGATCACGTCCTCACTAACCGCCAATGCGAAGACGTTTTGTCAGAATTCCTGTTACCCCCAGGAGCTGGTAATTCGATTGCGTTTGCTTGAAAATAGATTTCTCGAAGGCCGCAAAGCTAAACTACAAAGGGGGGTAAGACGTGACCACCTGTGGGGGTGGAAAGGAAAATAATTTGCTAGATAATGACTCGGAGGGGATATGTAATGGGGTATTAGGATGGGAATGGGTTGGGATTGTTTAGAGAAGGCTTTGGGGCGTTTTTTCTGAGTGGATTTGTAAGGTACGCTGTTTTGTGGAAGGAAATGGGAGTGAAAGGGCAAGTTTAAGGTCGGATTCTTTCGGTGTTTGAAATATAATGATTAGAGTGTAAAGGAAAGTGTAATTTTTTTATCATATTAAATGATAAAACTTAGACAAAACATAGTGAAATACTTTACTTACTTTTTAAAATATTAGTATGATTTAGGTGGTCTAATCGCTACAACCGATGTCTTCCAAAAACTTTCACTAATATTTTTAGTATTTAAAGAAAAAGAAAGGTCGTACACACACGGTTCACAAATTGATTTGTTTCAAACTCGTAGGTGCCCGTGACTGTGCACGGTCATAACCTACCTCACCAGTCCTAAGAAGAATTCAATTAAACATTCGTATATTTCGTTTAAGAATACTCATAAATAAATCAAATCAAAAACATGTTATCTCGCGTCAAACATAATGCAATCCAATACAAAGTAGTACCATTTTAGGCCCACATTTATACGAAATCATCATAGATCTAAACGTTTAATAAAAATTCAAACAGAACCCATATCTCGGTCGAAGTAATTCAAGTTGTCTAGACCACAATTTCGTTCGTATCATAAGCTTAGACTAATGTGGTTTTCAGTCTTTCAGACGTTAAGAATGAATAAAAAATAAAGTTTATCGCGTTACTTTAAAAATAAATTTTCTGAAGCCCAGAGTAGTGCAGCGCCAAGTAGTGATTCAGAATAAAAACAGTCTCCTAAAAACGTAATCTGTAAGTATTCTATTAAAATCCAATCATAGGCTGGGCGATGTGACAGTGAACGGGCCACATGGCATTTGCGATCAAGAATTTCTAGAATGGAGATCATTTGAACGTAACGCCCCCACTTGCAAATAGCTACAAAGAAAGAAAAATTTAAAACTGATTAATTGAACTATGAATGTTACAAAATACACAATGATTAAAAACAAAAATACTAAGAACACTTCTTACAAAGATATTATTACAGATAAACATGTTAAAGGTTACACTCTAACTTTTTTTTGTACACTCTGGGTCGGAACTAACTTGGTCTTGACTTCAAACCTGTTTTGTGTTTGTTGTAGGTACAATTTGCGGCTAACTTGTCTTTAATAGAAACACCGACAGAAACCCCAAGCAACCCATATAACGAAAGCAGGTTGCCCTTTATCACGTCAGGCTCAAATAATCGAAGTGTTTGCTTCTGAATACTCTAACTACCCCTGGGATGTAATTGTGAGCGTATGATATGCTATTTATGATTTTATTGAATTAAAATAATCATATTCTTACATCTAATTATTTTTATCCCAGTTATTACATATTCAATGTTTGGTCTGTTTTAAACATATATAAAAATATATTGTAGTGTCCATCAACCTCTTCATTCCAGGGCTCCATCTGAAAACTAGCGTTACGGCTCAGCTCCTGCCGTGTCGTAACATACGCTGAGTTGGCGTTTTTTTTTGCTGCAGTAGCACACATGTGGCATCATTGTTTGCATCATTTTTGACAAATTTCTTTAAAAGTTGTAAAAAATTAAATGCATGTCAAGTAACAGAACTTTGTCACTTTTTGTCGTGCACGTGTTGAAGTAATTTCGTTGATCGTATTACTTACTTTCGCAATAAATTCCCTCGTCAACCCCCACATATTAAAGAGTTAAGACATTTGAGAGGGTTCACGAGTGCTTAAGGGTTAATTTAAATTTAAAGAGATCAAATAGTGTGTTTTAAAAGGTGATGTTAATGTCAGATTGTACTCACGTTTATAATTAAATCGAATTAAGCTGAGTTAGATGTAATTTACTGAAAAAAATAAATTTATATGATTTTATTCGACATTAAAATTCGACAAAGGTGTGATACAGTGTGTAACGACCAATTACCTTAGGATCTGAACCGTGGTGTCTATCTATAGACCTCATAAAAACGGTCAAGGTCACCCAACCTGCTATGGAGGGAGCTACGAGTATGCTTGGCATTTCACTAGCTTACGAGATCGAATCAAATAAGTAGGAACGTTAGTTGGAAGGGTTAGCTTTGTGGAGCGTTAAATAAGACCAACTGTGATTTCACAGTTCCTTAAAACATCTAAATAGATATTGTCTATGATTGAGTGGTCACTAAAAGGAGCATAAGTAAAACATATTGTAACTTCAACGCTCAATTCTAATTGTATTTTTAGAGATTTGCAAATAAGTTTGAACTAACCCCCGAATTTACAAACCTCAATCAACGCTAAGCACGCTTATACTGTCCCTTTTAGTTCTATTGTCATTTTACGGGACAGCATGAGCGTGAGCGCGTGCTCAGCGTTAATTGCCGTTTGTGAATTCGGGGGTAAGTAAATTTCCCAAAAAGGAAACATACATGTTACAGAGAAGAACTTACAGCTAACAATATCCTAAAATTTTATCGACCTCCTCCGACTGCGTCGTAAAAAGCACAATCAACACTAGAAGCGTTCCGTCACGCAACAAGCTTGACGCGATCCTGCGAGATAGCTTCCGGAACGAAACTTGCAGAACAAATTCAATTCGTAAGGATGTCTGGTCGGCGGGTGTATCGATGAAATAAATTATTTAAAAAAAAAATAACATGACACTTGAGATATCTGTCTCGTGTGTATTGAAATTAGTGACTATAGTCTGTTCGCGTTAACAATGCAGTAATTTCATACTCATCCTTTGACCTATCACGCCCCCTAACCTATCAAATCGTTCCTATTGGAAAGCCAAGTTCACAGAACCCAGTTGAATGCATTCTTTTAAACGCAACGGTTTTGTACTTGAGTTTTATACGTGTAACGGATTTAAACTAAAAATCACTGCATCCCTAACGCGAGCGGACTATAGTGACTATAATTTGTTCAGATATCAGTGGTAACTTGGGTGTATTGAAGCTGGGCCCCAAGTGCAAATTTTAGAACGCTTCACTTGAATCGCAATTGAATCTCAATAGTCTAATTTGACATATTTTTCATAGAAAATGTGTCAAATGTTTTTAGAATAAGCAGACTTGGGGCCCTGATCAGAAGTATCTGGTCACCTTGTCTGTTTCAATAGACTTATCTGATGGCGCCTGTACTAAATGGTAAGATGCGGTCCCTGAATACCCGTGAGGTGGTAGGCGTGATAGTACATAAACCATAAACATTATTATTTTGAGAGATACTTAGTGAGTGAAAATTCGTTAACTAAGCAAACAATACGTGAATATAAAAACAACTGCCTTTTATAATGTGTACCCAGTCGTTGGTACGAACGAACCCACGCAACATGTTTAATTTTTTGTGTTGTAGATGGCTAGGACAGTGGAAGCTGATCGTCCACTGAATGGGTATGAAAATAGTCACCTTTGTCTGCTTGTGTCGATCTGTCGTCACATCATAGAAGGATAATGGGGAAGAGTGTGCCCGTGTATTGCGCGAAACATTTAAAGTTCTGTTTCAAAAATGCAATCCTATTTATGACTAACTGTACATGCGATTCTTTCATCTTTACAAAATTTTCTTCGGTTTTGGTAAGTAGTTCTTCGATAAAGAAAGAAAGTACGATTAGTTTAAAAAAGGAACCACCTACCTTTTCGGATGTAACTTCCACTCGGGTCGTCAGGTGCTATCACATTTTCACATCGCAAACACTCGATCCGAGGATACGGCACCTGCGTCGAATCAGGCCATTCTTTAACAGATACTATCAGACTCTTTTACGGGCTCCAGAGGACAGGGAACAATCGAAAGGTTCTATATGGCCTTGAAAATATATAACGCTTCGGTTACGACCATTGGATAAACATTTAGATGTTTTAACAAAAAAGGTGCTTGGATCGTTACGCAGTTTAATCTTTGGAAAAACAGGTACGCATATTCACACGCGTGGAAACTAAGTGTATCGGTAGCATAGTGGTTAGTGCAGTCGCCCGGTTTGCGAAAGATGCGATCGAACCGGCATCTTTCGCAAACCGGCATCAGCCAACATGACCAAGTGTATAAACACTTAATTAACCGGGTTTTCTGCAACATATAAACTACGGTAAAAACTACTGTTATACCTGTATTTGCCCGACGTTTCGGCGACAATTGCATGCGCCGTGGTCACGAGCGGACGTCGGGCAAATACAGGTGTAGCAGTAGTTTTTACCGTAGTTTATATGTTGCAGAAAACCCGGTTAATTTAGTGTTTATATAGTGAGAAATGCAACAACAAAGTTTAAAAACCTAATGACCAAATGTCTTTTTCTGGTTTCACATCACATCACGTGTCCACGTTGTAGCGCCAAATGTCAAGGACATGGTCGAAGATACATTTAAGGCCCATTACACGCTGTGATTTTGAGCTGCAATGCAAACGCGATACAAACGTGATTCTGTGCAAGATGGTGTGTTTTCAACGAATGTATTTCCAATAAAGCCAAGTTACACGTGAACTTGTAATGTTTTAGATAAACAAACTAGCAATTTATTTTATTTTTCGTCCTTTTTGCCCCTGAAATTAATCACACATTCACAAGCTTCTGAGTTTGTCTCTTACAGACCTTACACAATATTGCTAGCGTGATACAATCATGGCATAACATCGATCGCGTTTGCAGCGATACGAAATCGCGATTGACAGCCGCGCGATATGAAACTGTAAGTCTAAAGTCTCCCAAATTGTGCATAAAAGTGAACAAAGAAATCGACAAAGGTTTCTTATATCCTCAGACTGCAATGTCTGCTTACCATAAGGCGGTTCGCAATGCCAGTGACAAAGTACAAATACAGCATACTGAAACTATCACAGGGAACATCCTGAAGCCTTTTTCAGCTGTCGCAATCGGGAGCTGTATTCAAAATGGTAGTCGAACCAATTGCACAGGAGAGAGATGTCGGCAGTTCGCCCC
Source organism: Udea ferrugalis (assembly GCA_950022985.1). Classification (NCBI taxonomy): domain Eukaryota; kingdom Metazoa; phylum Arthropoda; class Insecta; order Lepidoptera; family Crambidae; genus Udea; species Udea ferrugalis. Next base: position 15,779,214 of record OX465531.1, on the reverse strand, counting down.
GACGGCACTTGCCGCTGCACGTACTGTATCGAGTTTCTGTGGTTGTATGTCCATTGTGTCACGAGACTAAGAAATTAAGTAAATAACATACATAGACGGTTTATATTCGTTCCACTGCTGTGCACAGGCCCCACCTCAACTATCAGGTGGAACGAGTCATACTCCAACACGCGGGCTCAGTGAAGATTGTTGGAGGGGCTTAAGGTTGGTGAGCAACCTTAGTGTCAGATGTTATCAACTATCCCTAAGGCTTGGCTCAACGACTTACATCTAGCTTTATTAGACAGGCAGAAACTAACTTGAGAAACATTGAATTAAACAATCAAATAATTCATTATTTGTCTTCCAAAATTTTGATTCAAAATTTAAAAAAATATTTAAATAAATAAACCTATTAGAAAGTACTTCTAATCTTCAAATCTAATTAACAAACAAAATATACGTGTGAAATACCGTAAGATGAAAATAATTGCATCAACAGAACCGCCCAATTTTATGTATGATGCACTTTAAACCTTCTTCATTTTAAAAAGAAACTAACCCACTTATTCACCAAAACTGAAGCAACTCTGCAGCATTGGTTTAGCCATTGACGTGTCCTGACTTACTTTTTTTTTTTTCGTGGGGAAATCCTCATGGATACCTTGTTGCCCGGGGGGACGACGAGGTTATGTCGGACTAAACGGTGGCACTTTGGCGGCACCTACCGTTAGTAATACCGCCCTACTCCGCCGCCAGTGCTAGCCCCTAATGGGGCCCCCTCTAACCGACCCCCCAATGAAGGGGGGTGGCCACGAAAGCGCCTGGAGTAAGCAAGCACTTTCGCCGTCTCGGTGGACGCCGTGCAATGCAAGCCAGAGCACCCCCGCACTCCGGCCCGCAACCACGAGCCACATAAAGGGTGGCTCCGCTGCCGCAACCAGCGGTAGGGCCCCGGTGGGCCGCGACGCACAGGGGGGATCCAGCCTTGGATCACTGGCCCCGACCAACCGAATGTGCGCCGCGGCCTCCACCACGCGCCTCAGGGCGCTTGCAGGCCCCACTGGCCCTGCAACCCTACGTGTCGCCCTTGCGGGCTGTAGCGGGTGGGTGTCCAAGCCACCACACTGCCACGCCTGAGTTCTCTTCGCTTCCCGGCGGTTCACCCTGCCACCGGTACTAAGCCCCCTCGCCACGCTAAGGCGAGAACTCATGAGGGAAGGGGTCCTGACTTACTAGCGCAAGTGACAACAGCAATAGAAATGAAACAGAACATTACACTAGCTAAGAGATCGGTTTAAAGATCTTTATTGGCTCATTAAGACAAAAAATATGTCGCTTACATGAGTACAATACAAACTACATAATTGATTATTTAAAATTACATTATTTACAATTCATTGGTTATAAAAAAAAATGTTAATATCAAATAGTATTAGTTCATCATATTATTATTATACATTATATTCATTAATTAAAAGTAATAATTTCATTCATTAATCATTATTTCATAATATACATTAAAATTTTTCGTCATAAAAAACTATCAATAAATTAAAACAAGTGCGTGCAAGGTAGATTGCAATAATAGTCTTGCGACCGGTAACCGAAAGATGCGAGTTCGCTACGTTCGACTTGGGTTGTGGTCCAAGTCAAAAATTAAAATTACAAGCGTTTTCACCAAAAACTCACTTATCATAGTCATCATTCACAACGTGCTCTAATAATCGTTTTTTGAATATGTTGAGCGAACTAGCACCTCTTACAAATTCAGGAAGTTTATTGTATAATTGCGCACCTACAAATGTTATTGAATTTTTGCCGTAATTTGTTCTAATGTTTGACAACATGAGATAAGATCTAAACCTGAAATTATATAATTCAGAAATTGTTAGATAATAATTACATAAGTTTGACGAGCATAAAATCTATCTTGCCTTTCGAGGTTAAAGCTCTTAGTTAGTGGAGTTTCGAAAAAAATGTTTGTCAACCCAAGATCAAGCATTTTTTATAGTACTGTTGCTACAAACTCACTTAAGTCTTAACTCTACATTCAAGATACTGGCAGCAAATGGACAAAAAATTACGTTATTTCAGTTTTCAGTTGTATCGTTTTCAGTTTTGATTTTTCGTTTCACCTCTTCCGTTATTATTTTAATTATTTATTTATGAGGTTTGTATACACTACATCTTGCGATAATTTAAAACCTAAGTGTATCAATCCTTTTAAGGAATACAACACATGCAAAACAAGAAAATAAATTAATAGAATAAATTAAAAAATATGCTATTACAGCTAACATTTTGTACTATTATAACAAGAAATATGAGAAGCTACAAATGAATGTAAGTTTCATTTCTAGCTTTTTGACTATTTTGAACGATATAATGTAACTTTTCTCGTTCTTGTCCTGTGGACACAAGCCCCAAAGCCAGGCAACCTGTACACTCGGCACCGCGTTTGTTCTCGGATGCCGACTAGAGTTTTATATCGGATTGCTTGGGAATGAGCCGGGACTTGTTATTTCTTTATTGCCGGGTTCGAAAACGTTCCGTTATTCTTATGTCGAAGCGATTTTCATTTTAACAGAATTTTTTACAAAACATATCAGTTACAAATAGAAAAAAAGGTGCGCTCTCGTAAAGTTGTTTGATGTAAGCAAAAGTGAATTGTTGCATTTTTCTATCGACGGGTAAAACCTTATTGTTTATTTTCGTTAGCTATTTGTTTCAGATCTAGCAAATATTTACACAGGCCTTCATTAAGAGATTGCATAGCTCAATGGTAACTATTACTGTACTTGCCAACTTCATAATTGTCGTCTGTTTGAGAAGTGGTGGTAGATTATCTTGGAGAGCACATTTTATAGTGCTCTCCAAGATTATTTACTCACTGGTTTACTTAATAATTAGGTATTGGTATCGTGCCCGTTCTGCCGCTGTAAAAGAAACCATATCAATTTGAAAATGACATGAGAGCTACTCCGGCAGTTTTTTTTTTAATATGTTTCTCGGGCAACTACGAGCTTCGAAAGACACTTGAAGCATATGGTCTCGGCTGACGGCGTTCGATGTCACTGAGGACAGAGGGCAGCTTGATAATATCCAGAAGCAAGGTTTATCACTAATCTTACACCAGGCAAACAATCCGTACTGAGCCCGCGTGTTGGAGTATGGCTTGCGCCACCTCATAATTGAGGTGAGGGCTGTGCCCTGCAGTAGGAGGTTTTTTGACGTCAGTAGAAATATACATATGGGAAATATTTGTAGAATTGAGGAGGTGCCGTGGCGCAATTGTTTCAGAGGATTGGCAACGATCGCTTTTGTGAAGCAACACACGCCGGGTTGGAAATGGGACGAGTGACCACCGCGACCAAAATTTAGTGATGTAATTTTTGGGCATCTCCGTGCTTTAGTCCTTCAGTCCTTAAGCCTACTCCGAGGCCTTACTGTGGCTTGATAACATCTGACATTAAGGTGGCTCACGAGCCTTACAACCCTCCAACAATCCGCACTGAGCCCGCATGTTGTAGTATTAATTGAGGTGCCCTGCAGTAGGACGTTTTTTTACGTCAGGCGAAACATATGTGATATATTTCAAGAAAGAAGCTAAAGCAAGTATATTACAGTGCATCAGTACAAAGACTGTTATCTCTTGTCGCTCCGAACCTCGTAACTTGCAGACTGGAGGCGGCTTAGTGCATTGGGGCGCACTCGCGAGTGCCACCTGGAGGATGTACTTTGCATCAGTTTAGAAGAAACATACATAAGACTGGTACACCTTTCAGGGGTAAGTCCCATTATGGATACATGCTAACATTTTACTGTCGGAATTAAGCTCAATGATTAAAAAAAAATGTCATGGTTGCAAAGAACAGATTATACAAACCCCCAAATTCACAAACGTCAATGAACACTAAGCACGCGCTCAAGCTCATGCTGTCCCGTAAAAAGTCATCAGAATTAAAAGGGATAGCTATATTTCTGAGAGATGCTCAACTTTGATTTGCGTTTGTGAAATGGGAGTAAGTCATGAAAGATAACAAACATTTTCCTATCTTATTTGAATGAACAAAAACATTAAAAACAAAAACCACAACATCATTATCACTGCTGAAAGATGTAAAAAAATAAATAAATTTGGAAACGTCTGCCAAATGTCGAGCGAAATTCAGAGACTAAATAGGTACCTAAGAAACCCGAAGGTTTCATTTCGGCACCTATTACTGCATCCAACTATCAACTTAGTACTTGGTTCTCCAAACAGCTTCATAATAATATTCATCTGACGTTTTATTAGAAATGAAACTACAAAACGTCATGACGAGTTAGTGCGCTAGACTCATCTAGTTATAAAACCGAAATGCTAGACTTTACGACTACATGGGGCGACGATTGTATTATATTATTATACATATGGGCATGTGCATTGTAATAAAACTTATAAAACTTATAAAACTGAGAAAGATGCCCCAGCTAAACAAACGCCATTTGCCTTAACGTTTCACTAGTAAAAGTTGAATATTTTCATCAAAATATACATGATATTGCAGGACTTAGAAAGTAGTTCTCATATGTCATTATTTATCAATTTCACTCATTTGTGTGCGACTGCTAGGTACATATAACTCTTTATTTTCGTTGTTAGAAATAGGCACGTTACAAAATTGGTCCCAGCTTTCGCCACTAGTTGTCAGGACTTCTGACAGCAAGGTTTTACCATCATCACTAATCTTCCACCCCTCTGACCATACGCATGAAACCTGCTTGTTGTAGTATGCTGCACTTCACTGGTGAGGTCTGTGCTCAGCTGTGGGACGTAAAAAGGCAGTAGGTAGTTTGTTGGGTTTTTTTTTTGCAGAATTGTCTTACTCATTGGCGACAGCAGATCGCCGATTTGATACGGTGTGAAATAAGGCAAGCTGTATCGTTTTTAGGTTGGTTGGGGACCAAGAAATTACGGTTTCAAGCACTACCCTGCTTCAGAAATAATGCTGTGCTGTTGTTCTGATTGACCTCTCTAGATGTCAGACTTGAAATCAGGCTGCATTAAGGTCGCTAGACAACATCGAACAGTAAAATTCATTACCAGGCTTTTATACTCCAAGAATCCGTACTGCGCCTGTGTGTTTGAGTATAGAGGTTTACACCTATAGCACACTCTGTTGAGTTAAAATATAGCCATGCCTAAGAGATATCCATTTATAATATCTCTTAGAAATATGCCTTCGATAACGTCTCAATAACTCTATCAAGTAAAAGTTAGGGCTCAATAAATATGTCCTTGTTCCAGCTAAAGGTTCTAGCACTTTCTCACAAACAGTTATAAATATCCTCACTCGCCCATTACCCGGGGGAGTGGAAGATCCGGGCCAATGACCGCTTGTACGGACCATTTGTCAAATAAACAAAACACATTCAGTAGGTTTGGGGCGAGGCCGATGCCCTTCTGCGATTCATTTGTTTAAATCTGACCTCTTTGTCTGCTTCAATTGTTTTATCTGCTAGTTTAAGGACCGACCGCAAGTTTATCTGCTTTCAATCGCTATATTTGGAAAGTTGCAACTTGGTAAGTTAAAAATGAGGTAAAGAATAAAATGCCTTGCACAAGCAAACTGTCTTAAAGAGTGACGATGTTGAGAACGTTACTTTTACTGATAAAAATAAGATAATCAAATTATTATGCGCGTTCTTGAGTGGACACCTGTAGGCCTAGCACGAACTGTTAACGTTTTGGTAATCGAAAAGTAAACGATACTTTTTTTCTTAAAGACATAGGAAAACGAAAAAAAAGTATCTTTTCCTTTTTCAATTACCAAAACTTTAGCGGTTCGTGCTAGCCCACTGTTCTCGGAAGGCGTGGTATTATGGGACGCCCAACCTCAGGCAAGGTGGAGCGACAGTTCGCAAAAGGCTGTTGGCAGGAGGTGGATGCGACGAGCCGAGAATAGGGCGCAATGGCATGCATTACGGGAGGCCTACGCAATCTTGGAGCTAATATATTTTTTTTCTTTTCTGTAAATAAATTGTTGTCTAACTGCACAGCAAAAGGCTTGAATTCGGATTAATCACCCCACGCCGTTCTACTTCTTCAAGAAACCCAATTCCTAACAGCGGGGGTGGGTACATGAACCGTGGCATAGCGAATTATAAAGTATTTATTGATTTTATTTCTCACTAAGGGTCTTCAGCTATATTTAGATGATTTAGGAAAATTTGCGGCCGTATCTTGTACTAAGACCTAAGTATGCTTAAGGTAGAATAGATGGGCAGTTGCTTAGGCTTTCAGTCCGCTGGCTATGATCAAAGAATGGATGTTTTACTTATTTGTGCCATTTTAAGGGACTGTTTATTCTGGCGTGACGTGTAAACGGGTGGATGGATTTTATCACACCACTAGCTGTGCCTACAGTTTTGTCCGCCTTTAAAAATACATTCAAAATAATTATCTGTTTAAAAATTCTAAGGGATTACACAAACTCACAAACTTTACCTCTTTGTTGTGTGCATTAGTTCTGTTCGGTTTAGTCTATTTAATTAAGACATTTTTGCGTTGATTTCATTTGAAATAATTATTCTAAATCTTACCAGCATACTATTTTGGCCGTTCCGTGTACATGCGTTTTCACTAAAAATCAATTCGTTTTCTCAACTAAAACACTTGAGTCTATTTAGAATCTCAAATAACGAACTATATTTCAAAAACTAGTGATACTAAAACCAGGTTCTCCAGAGTACTTACTAAGTTCAAACAACGGTCGTTAGTGACCACCGCACATCAATATTTAAACGACACACTCCGACAAAGCCTCTTACCACATTTGATTTTACAAACCCTCTCTATTTTTGTCGCGACCGCTTTAAATTTCAGTCGGATGCTCTAAAGCGACGTGAATTTAAAAGTCAAATGACTAGTAATATAATATGTCATTGTGAATGACGGGATGGAGGGTATATTTTATTTAATAGTTAGTTTGGCGTCATTTGCAGTGTCGTAGGAGGTACATCTTATTTTATCGAATTTGTTGTTAAATGGGAAAGTGAGGTTATGGATTGAAATTATTTCTAAGATGACAGTTTGAGGTGGGAATAATGATGTTTTTCAGTATGTCATAATTTGCTCCATAAATGTTTGTTGACATAACTCACAGTGTTTTGAAGACACTCTATTAATGAGAGTTGGTCTGTAAGATGTCGCTTTGTAGCGACAAAACTGCCTGATTTGTACTATGGTACTTTTCCTTATAACAGACACAATAAATTCTATATTTATTTAATGAATGTCTGCTTGCTGTTGTTGCTTTTTGTGCTTTTTTGCAATAATTAAGACCTTTATTGAAGTTACGAAAACACTGATTAAAACATTATTCAATTTACATTACACTTCAATATGAGAAAGCAATAGGTATTTAAGAACAATTCAAAATATTTCGGCTTTAAAAACTAAAATCCGCTGCGTTGGAAATAGGATGCTTGACCACTCCAACTGACATTTAGTGATGTGTATTTCGGGCATCTCCGTGCTTCAGAAGGCACGTTAAACAGTTGGTCCCGGTTGACGTCGCCAGGTGTCAGTCGCTAAGCCTAGTCAGAGGCCTTAGTGCGGTTTGATAACATCTGACATTACCTCTAACTTTACACCCCTCCAACAATCCGCACTGGGCTCGCGTGTTGGAGTATGGCTCGTGCCACCTCATAGTAGAGATGATGCCTGTGCCCAGCAGTAGGACGTATTTGGGCCGTTTATGTAAAAGGTAAAATAAACACAAATTATGTGATGGGCTATGCATTTCATGAATGGTAAATACCTACTTGGCCAGTTTTCTTTATTCTTCACTATTTTATTTCATTACGGAATTATCAGTTTTCTTGAAGAAAATTCTCTCAGAACCCGTCAAATGTCTAATGCCGAACTATCGACATGTCAAAACAAGTCGAATGTCTAATTCCGAACTAACACCGTGTACCCTGGAGAACACGTCCCCAAACTTTCGAACGGTCCAAAAGGATTCTTTGTTTCCACTTATTTGTCTACAATTAGTGCCTTTGCTAACTTTCCTACGTGCCCTCCGAGTTTCGGCTGATTTCTGATATTTTGATGCTGATTAAGCAGAGGGTTATACAGGGTGACTTAGCTAGGTGTGGATTAATTTTTATTAAAACTCTATAGAGTGTCATGAAAGTAGGTTTTTATTTTAATTATCTTTAAGCATAGTGGTTTTGAAAGCAAATGCTTTTAAAATATCCTTCAGTTCAATATTATATTTATCACCAAACAAAACAAAACTACATTTAATAAAAAACTTTAATACTGTACTAAAAATATTACAAATAAATTCAAGTATATAAAAATATGTGACTCAACCCCCTTTAAGTAAGTCAATAAATGACTCATTTTCTATAGCCACAAGTACTACTTAACTTATAGTTCGACTCGTGCGAAAATATAGTGAAGTTCGCCATGCGTACTTTCTAATGAATGAAGTAAATTATCCACGCGTTTTATTATTAAACATTGGAAAGGAGTTCAAAACATGCAAAAAAAATTTCTTTTCTTCAATCGATTCAGTAACTGATTCAGAGCCACTCTTAAAAAATTGGCATCCATTTGCAAAACCACCCTGTATTTAGGTGTGTTTAGACTAACTTTTATATCATTAATTACTTGACTTCGCCTCGCAGAATCAGTAACTAAGTTTGAATACCAGTGAGATGTTTAGGACTTTGATTGTGAGTGCTGGATTATTTAATACTACTCAGGAGTCGTGAATGAATGAAGCAAGAATTATGTTATCCATTTTGGCTTCTCAATTAGGTTGTTTGTAACTGGGAAGATACAACTAACTAAAATTATAAATTCGGAACTAGACTTCTGACATGACAGAGTTATAATTTTGTATGGTAAAAAAACAATAATTATTTAGTTGCAAGAAAAACACCGGCTATGGTATCCCGGTTGGTGCCAAAACTTGAAATTAAATTTCTATGCGAAGGTGGTCAGTCGAGAGAAAATAACAAAACCAAATAACATTTTTTTTATTATTTACATACAAAATGAGAGAAAATACTAATTCAGAGTGAACCTTATTGATGATTGATGTAAGCGTGAAGCACTGAGATGTGAAGTGATGGTAGCCGGAATGCCAGCCCAGGGACTAAACTTAACCCTAAAGCATTGTAATGGCAGACAACTGTTAGGCGAGACAGACATGCTGTTGGCAGTGCGAGATTCTAGTTTAGAGAGAAAAAAACTAAGAATTAACAGATTATGAAATTTAACTAAAGAACTGGAAAGTTATTTTTGAATTTAATTTCTCCTAAGTAGGTTTACTATAATCGTATAGGTCTTCTGATTCGCCAAGACAAATTATTATCTATCGATATTGGTTTTATGGTGCTATTTTATTCCTAAACTATTTTTAACAACGAGTTTTCTTGAAACTTTTGAATCACGGTGCAATTCATATAAGTAAATTATTCGAAGAATTTATCTTCTATTGAAGTGAAGACATACTAAACAATGATAGAGAAAAATAATAGCTAACAAGCTAAGTGTTCATAATAACTGTTTTTGTATTTTTCAAAACATTTTGGTAAAATTGGCCGCCCACATAATTTTATCAAAAACTTATTTAACTTTTGAGACTTAAACAAACAAAACATCCATCTCGTAGCAAAACAAACTTAACTTAGATACTTACTCCAAAAACAAGCCAAAAAAGGGGCTTAAGTTAGGAGACAAACAATTTCTCAGTCAGTCATAAAAATGGGGAACGCGCCCCACCACTTTAAACTATAAGTAGACGTTAAATAAATTAAAAACTTTCTCATTGAACTTGCCATAGTTCAGCGTGTTGCAGGTAGACTGGAAAGTTCAACTTTTGAAAAAGATTTCATAGTTGAACGAGTCTATTCTTGGAAAGGAGAAAAATAATTACATATTTTTACTACGAGTATTACTATTTAAGCTCTTAAATGCGTTTCTCTGGTGTTAGAAAAATGTTCTGTGAATGTACATATGTATCGCTTCATCTTTGTATGGGCAGCGCTGGTCCCGCTAAGGCTGCCTACAGAAAGGCCGACAGTCGGTAACCGATTTCGTGATTTGATAAATATCTACCAGCATACTCGGGAATATTTAGGAAACTCTCACTTTTTAGTTTGCCTACGACATAAACTCTTTCAAAACAGTTTTTGTTTTTTAAGGTAGGCATTTTACTGGGAAACCGTGACCTTTGCTACCACGGGATGTTCAATCCTTTGTTAAAATGCGTTTTGCTTTACTTAGGGATATTCCATAATTTCTTTTAAGCCATCATTTACAGATCCTAAAAAATAGATACCTAGATACCTAGATAGATAGATATTGGATAAACATGTCGGATAAAATGTTTTTCTTTATAAAAAACAAGTTCTTTTTTATTCATGACATTTATTACGCTAAGGCAAGGCAGTCATTTTCTTACAGCACAGCTTATTTGAGGTTTTAGAGTCAGAGAGTGGTCGTCACTCGTTCCCCTCTCTTTGCAGCAGACCAAGTTTTTACCTGTAGGTAGATTGTCTGGGTTGATGGTGTTCCAGTGAAAAAGAACCCACTTGACCCCAAAGCACGCAAATAGAAAGTTTGTAACTACCAAGCTATAGGAACTTTGGGGGTGACAAAGTACTTGAGCTCTTACGAGGAAAATTAGTACTCGCTATAAAATCAAAAGCCTCACGCAGTCACACCGAATTAAAATAAATTAAGTATGAAATTACTATACAGTATTAAACAAAGTTGTTTGCTTCGTCTCTATGTTTGGTTAAATCTTTAAAACAAAGCAACGAATATTTTATGGGTTTTTTCAGTAGGTAGAGTGATTGAAGAGGAAGGTTCATATATATAACAAAACATTCCATTGCACCCGTGCAAAGCTAGTGCGGGTCATCTTCATCATCATCGGCAGCCTCATGATGTCCACTGCTGAACATAGGCCTCCCCCACAGGTTTCCAGAGCGGCTGGTTGTTTACCATCTCTTACGTTACGTAAGGTAGTTATGATGACCTGAATTGAATGTTTTTTTTTGTCTCGTTTAGTCATATCGTCTTGTTTGTTCAGTAAATTTAAGTAAAGTTTCAGTTATGATAAGAATGGTTTCACTAGGTAGGAACCAAAGCCACGACTTTCGACGCAGGAGACAGGAGTCAATTAAATCTTGCAACTTAAACTAGACTTTTGCCTTCAGGCACTTTAGCCGACGAAACATTGCACATTTTTCTAAGCGCTGCCCACTTTCAGTAAGTTTGATAACAAAGTTAGTTAGAATATTACAAAAAAGCGTAAAAAACTAGTACGAATAATCGTACTAGAGGCGAAACAGAAATTTGAAAACGTCTCTCAAATTGACGGCGGTCGACGCGTCGGCGGTAGGCACGAACGGAAAAACCAAGGTAGTTGGATGCGACTTTTTAGTGATTCCAACCAAACGCTTTGATAGGCTGCCAGTAAAATCTGGAATCCTGAATTCAAGGCACCAGTTTTGAACGTACATACGTTTGGAATTTTCAGATCAGTTTTTTCGAGGGAGTAATCTTAGGAACAAAACATTAAAGACACTAGGGCTATAGGTACTTATACTATAGGTTTTTGTAACGTCATTTTGGCGACAATTGCATATGCCGTGGTCTCAAGCGGACACCTTACAGTCAGTCTCTTGCAGAAAACCCGGTAAAATGATTATTTGGGAAAAAAACATCAAGAAAATGACACATACATAAACGTCCTACACAAATACGTCCCACTGCAGGGCACAGGCCTCACCTCAATTGTGAGGTGGAACGAGCCATACTCCAACACGCAAGCTCAGTGCGGATTGTTGGAGGGGTGTAAGGTTGGAGGGCATCCTCAATGTCAATGTCAGATGTTATCAAGCCGCCCTAAGGCTTCTGACTAGGCTCAACGACTGTCATCTAGTGACGTCAACCAACCGCTTTATGTGCCTTCAGAAGCACGGAGAAATTCACATCACCTGGCGTGTGTTGCTTTACAACAGCGATCGTCGCCGATCACTGACACGACTGCGCCACGGGCTCAACTCAAGAAACTTACAAAAGTTTTAATGTTTGTTAGAGATTGGTCCATCAACATGTCATTGTTCCAGCTAACTGACCAGTCTGTCTTGTTCGGTGTGAGCGTGTGTGCCGTCACCGCGCCAGACAGTAATTCTCTATCGCGGACAACGAGCCAAGTTTAATGAAATTCTTGCAAGCGTCGCCCCGACCAGACACGCGTCGATGAGCGAGCCCACTCGTTACTTGGGACAACTGGCTCATTGTTTATATATTTATTTAATCTTACTTGCACATTGAAAAGTACAGTTAGTGCCACAAGGCGTTCCCTACCAGTCAATCACAGTGATTGTTGCCGTCATGGTGAACGAAACATTCATAAGCCCACATTTAGCCAAGGGAATTTGAACCCAACGTGGCGAGGGTAGGCTCGTCACCCTGTATAGGTATACCGAAATTTCCGTTACGACGTTGCGGTGACAATTCATGTGACATGATCAGATGCGTACAACTCAGTGTGTTGCAGAAAACCCGGTACAGTTTTTAATTTGTGAAAAATCTATCAAGAAACTTTTAAGAGTTTTAATGGCTCTTATAAATGTCTAAGATAACTGACCAGTCGCCTCTTGTTCGGTGTGAGCGCGTGCGCCGTCACCGCGCCAGACAGTAATTCTCTATCGCGGACAACGAGCCAACTTTAATGAAATTCTTGCAAGTGTCGCCCCGACCAGACACGCGTCGATGAGCCAGCCCACTCGTTACTTGGGACAACTGGCTCATTGTTTATATATTTATTTAATCTTAATTGCACATTGAAAAAGTACAAATGGCGGACTTAGTGCCTAGAGGCATTTCCCACCAGTCAAACTTATCTGTTAATACACATCGGAATCACCCAGACCAGTACAAACCTACATGTTCACACACAAATGTTTGTACTGTGTGAAGATCGAACCCGCGACTTTTGGTGTAGTAATAAACCATACAAGAAAAATAAGAGGTTGTTCGTGGCTCAGTTGTATTAGCAGATCAGTAACGATGAGCTATGTGAGGCAACGCATGCCAGGTCGGGTAAGCACGACCGAAATTAAGTGATGTAATTTCCGGACATCTTTGCAGTTTCTATTTGAGAAAAAAACTATATTTATTTAAGGTTCATTCGCGTTTGTTCACATCATCTCTAACATAATAAATTAACATTAACTAGGTACAAAACTAAATGTAACAGTTTAAAAGGTAAACCCAGCATGCATTAGAAGAAGTAACTTACAGAAGGTAGTACATAAACACTATTATTTAAAAAAAACCGGCCAAGTGCGAGTCGGACTCGCGCACCGAGGGTTCCGTACAAACCTGCAAGGTTTACAAAGTTCGTTCATTACGACAATCGAGTCATAACTATGGTATTTTTATTGCAAAATGAAATTCATAACATTACAATGGGGAAAGATGGAGGAGCATAAATTTAAGACAAAGATCTCTTTATCGTTTAAGTAATCCTTTATTTTATATTAACACATATCATTTATCTATAATATAACTGAAACACTTATACTATAGCCTTGCAGCAGACTTGCGAAAGTTATTTATTTACTAAGTTTTTTAGTCACTATTTAGAAATCTGGTTCAAAAATATTAATTAAGTATTAAATTTGAACTAGACCTGTAAATGGTGACTGAAAAAGTTATGAATAGTACCACATTGAACATTGAAGTTCGAAAAAACGTTATCAATAGTTGTACAACTTCGTGTAGTGCTACTGTTTATTAACGGAAACATGTTTATGGATGAAAAATATGTGGAAATTCCATTTTGGGGATTCATTCTAAAATCTATATTGAAGTCTCCCACAACAATCAGACGAGAAGATGAAGTGTACATATTGAGGTTGCTGCCGAATATTGTTGTACTGGGTGGCGCAAAAGTACTGGCACTAAAGAAAATACTTTTTTTTTTTATATGACATTTTCTGTCATTCTGTTGTTGAAAATTGTGTAGTGAACAAATGTAAAATACACTGAAAATAAACATGGACCGTTTTACTCCCCAAGAACGTGGAATAATTGTGTCAATGTTCTTACGGAATAATTCATCAGTGATAAGAACTATAATCGACGCTACAATAAGACTCGAGATTAGAATCAATGTACAAACATATTTATTGTCACAGTCATTTTCTACAACCTCTACTGACATTTATCAACTTAATAACATGAACCACCGTAAAACAATCATCATGCCACCTATGCTCATCAGACAATACTTACAGTTTGGTTTACCGTCTTACCAATATTACCAATATAAGTTTTATTCAACATTAACAGAGAATAGTTATTTTTATAATCCATAATAGTTTTCCCGCTACCGCGCTGACAAGAGACAAGAGACACGCGAGTGACTGTCAAAACTCTTCTTTTTCTTAAATTAAGCTGCTGGAGCCAATCAAAGGAGGTTGTAACCAAGGCGTCGACAACAATCGGCCGTCCTGCATACGCATCCGTCCCGGATGACGTCATAGTCTGGTGCATTTTCTGAGAACATAACATAATATTATCTTAAATAGGCACACAGTCATAAAAGCTTAGTTCAAGGAGTCCCTTGACGTCCATTGGGGCATTGGCAATGATTTTCACACGTGAATTACATCTCTACTAATCCATCGTCGGTCAGTTCAAATTGAGTGTTATCCAACTTTCGTAATAATATTTATAATACTGGAACTATTTCATCATCGGCCCGTTGAACGAAGTGTTTCTTAAATAACAAACACGAACGCACATATTGGAATTTAGATAATAGCTGTTCCATAGTTTGTGCCTGCCCTAACAAACCATATCAACAGCTTCAGCAATACAATGATCTCGTTTCCAGGGTGAGCCTTTTCTTCAGCCAAAAGTCGACATAAAAAATGTTCGAAGAAAATGCACTTGACAGCAAAAATAAATATTAGGCAAAAGAAACACATTTTTTTGTAACATCTAACACATACGCTGTAAATCCTATCCTATAATCCTATATCCTAGACAGTAGATGTTCTATAGTTTGGGCTTTCCCTAGGCGATGCCTTTGGCCAACCCTAGGTACACGTCACACGAAACTATAAAACTACAACCCTAGCAAAGCAAAGATCTAATTTAGTACATTGTAATCTAGACAATAGCTATTTCCCAGTTTGTGCTTTCCCTAGGCGATGCCTTTGGCCAACCCTAGGTACACTTCACTCCAAACCAGAATAACAGCCTTAGCAAAGCAATGATCTCTTTTTCAGGTGATGATCATTTTCTCAACAACTACCATAGCAAAGCAAGAATCTAATTTATAACATTCTAATCTAGACAATAGCCGTTCACTAGTTTGGGCTTTCCCTAGGCGATGCCTTTGGCCAACCCTAGTTGCATATCACACCAAACTAGAACAACAGCCTTAGCAAAGCAATGATCTCATTTCCAGGTGATGATCATTTTCTCAACAACTACCATAGCAAAGCAAGAATCTAATTTATAACATTCTAATCTAGACAATAGCCGTTCACTAGTTTGGGCTTTCCCTAGGCGATGCCTTTGGCCAACCCTAGTTGCATATCACACCAAACTAGAACAACAGCCTTAGCAAAGCAATGATCTCATTTCCAGGTGATGATCATTTTCTCAACAACTACCATAGCAAAGCAAGAATCTAATTTATAACATTCTAATCTAGACAATAGCCGTTCACTAGTTTGGGCTTTCCCTAGGCGATGCCTTTGGCCAACCCTAGTTGCATATCACACCAAACTATGTGAACAGCTTTATCAATTCAATGGTCTCATTTCCAGGGTGATGACCATAATTATCTTAGCCAAAAACCAACACAAGCGCATACATTATAATATGAATAGTTTTTCCAACATTATATCACTACTTTTTGAAAACCATGAACACAGGTGTTAGAATCTGGATAATAGCTGTTCCATAGTTTGTGCTTACCCTAGGCGATGCCTTCGGCCAACCCTAGTTGCATGTCACACAAAACTATATCAACAGCCATAACGATCCCATTTCCAGGTGATGATCATTGTCTTACCCAAAATCCAACAAGTGTTCGTAAGAGAATGCTCTAGACATCACAACAAATACTAAGCAAATCCAACACACTACAATAAGCATTCTGCTTGTCTGAATACCTACTGACAACAAACCTGGCTATCCTTGCAAGATTTTACTCTTCATCCAAATCACCCATGCTTAACCAGGGTTTCATATTCCCTGCGCTGCCCATGTAACTCAAGTTTAAATGTTTAGTTCAATTCTCTTTGCTTCTATTACTGTTGGTTTTTTTTTTAAGCTCGGCCTTTTCTGACTTAAGCAAACTCAAAAAATAATTTGTTTTTACTAGGCGGAATACCACATACAACCGATGCCATTAAAAAAAAACTATAAACCCATTTTTTTTTCATACCCGCTTTTTTTTTTCATTAAAGATTTAAATTAATGTTGTACCGTAATTTATACGTTCACATAGCAGTTTAATGTTATCAGTACATTTTGACTCACTGGTGGTGATGCTAGTCGAAAAGGTACAGACTGCACATCGATTTCCTGCGGCTTTGATTGCCATCACTGCTGCTAGAACATGTGCTTGAACTGGACAAGTCGGGCGCCGTCTCTTTCTACAAACCTTTGCGCACTGACTTCTTCGTAGCATGTTGCGTAGTTCATCTCACTTCTGATATAATCGACGCTACAATAAGACTCGAGATTAGAATCAATGTACAAACATATTTATTGTCACAGTCATTTTCTACAACCTCTACTGACATTTATCAACTTAATAACATGAACCACCGTAAAACAATCATCATGCCACCTATGCTCATCAGACAATACTTACAGTTTGGTTTACCGTCTTACCAATATTACCAATATAAGTTTTATTCAACATTAACAGAGAATAGTTATTTTTATAATCCATAATAGTTTTCCCGCTACCGCGCTGACAAGAGACAAGAGACACGCGAGTGACTGTCAAAACTCTTCTTTTTCTTAAATTAAGCTGCTGGAGCCAATCAAAGGAGGTTGTAACCAAGGCGTCGACAACAGAACACAACGTGAATTTCGTCGACGATTTCCCCACCGTCCGGCACCGATTGGTCGCACAATTCGACGCTTTGCCACACGCCTTGAAGCAACTGGCTCAACATTGGATAGACCTAAGTCTGGGAGACCAAGAACAGGCCGTTCAGCTGAAAATATCGATGCTGTGCGCGAAGATGTGGAAGAGTGTCCAGAAACATCAACGAGGCGACGTTCCACGCAATTGGGCATTTCCAGACGGACCCTGCAGCGTATTTTGGTGAAAGACTTAAAGATGTTCCCGTATAAAACTCAAATGACTCATCAGCTGCTGCCTGCTGACCACCGAGCTCGTCTAGATTACTGCCAGCGCGTCATAAACCTCAACCTTGAAGAGGATGATTTTCCTTCAAAATTGGTTATGAGTGACGAAGCGCATTTCCATCTCTCAGGGCATGTCAATAAGCAGAATACTCGGTTCTGGGGCACTGATAATCCGCGCATTATTCAAGAAACACCTCTACACCCACTAAAAGTTACTGTATGGTGTGGCATCTGTGTTGACAGAGTGATCGGACCCTATTTTTTCGAAGACGCTGGAGGCAATGCGATAACTGTCACTGGAGAACGCTACAGAACCATGTTACGTGAGTTTTTGATACCCAGTTTGGACGAATTGGGGCTGGAGCACATCTGGTTTCAACAAGACGGCGCTACGGCACACACAGCGCGCGACACTATGGACTTAGTGAGGGACGCTTTTCCAGGCCGAGTTATCTCTCGTTTTGGCGATTTGCCTTGGCCTGCAAGATCACCCGATCTGACCAGTCCAGACTTCTTTCTTTGGGGTTTTTTGAAATCTCGGGTGTATGTGAACAAGCCACAGACTCTCGCAGCTCTAAAAGAAAACATTCGTCAAGAAATAACGAACATATCGCAGGAAGTGTTACGGCAAGTTATGCAAAATGTCATAAATAGGGCTCAAATGTGTATCAACTCTGGAGGTCACCATTTAAAAGACATCATCTTTAAATCCTAATGGTACGAAATTTAATGGCACAAATATACATTTAAAAAAACCTAAATCTAGTTTTCTAATTTAGAAAAAATGTAATAGCTGAACCAAATAGTGTCTTTACTTTTGCGCCACCCAGTATTTATACATTCTATTGCAACATTAATTTGACATTGTGGTGACCTATATACAGTTATCACTCTGATATTAAACATTTCAAAATGCAAGCATTCACAATGGCCGTTTGCAGCGCCTGGGTTATTTAAATAATATCTTTTACATGATCCATCTGTCACGGCATCCTTAAGATTGCGACGTACATACGCGATAGATCCCCAACCTGGATTTGCATTAGATACAGCTGGACCATCTACTATGCACACCTCATAAAAACCATCAAGTTCAAAAGTGTCTCTACGACATCCCCAGGTTTCAACAAACAATGCTGCATGGGAGGAATGAATAATAGGATCTATGATGACGTCTGAAAAATGTTTGCGCAATGATTGCACGTTATGAAATACAATTTGAACTGCATTATCTTCAGGTGTTTGCAAAAATTTAAAATATGGTACCAATTTGTTTTGTTCTAGTCTTTTCATTTCTATACTTACAGCACTCGATTCTGATATTTCAGAGGGAGGTTTAAATGTACCTGAATTCACGACTAAAAACAGTCCAAACGATGACATTGCTCTAGAACAAGCTACATACAGCATCGATCTTTTTACATTTTTAGAAATATGGACCACAACTTTTTCTAAGGTGGCACCTTGCGACTTGTGAATTGTAATACCTTCTGCTGGTACTATTGGAAACTGAGTACGCTGCACTACAAGATTTGAAGATTGCCACCTTTTCACAGTATAAGTGACATCATCTAATGGCGTCCAATTCGAATTGAGATATTGACGATGTTTTCGAGAAGTTACTTGACATTTACTTCTTGTAGCTATTCCCGTACTTTTATCGAACAGAACCCAAATACGTAAAGGCCGCTTTTCACTTGTCTTCTTGTGTCGACCGTAATCTATAGCCTTCAATATTCCGGTAGTACCATTCACAAGGCCATCTGTAGTGTCAAAATTCACAGTTACCATATAACGTGCACCTACTGTATGTAACTGGGATGTAAGGGGGCGAACCTCCATCTATCGCCCCAAGTCAACCTCACCTGCACGCAGTGCATCCTGCTGAGCAACGAACGAGGCTCTGGCGACCGACCGACGGCGGTATATCCGTCCTGAATAGGCGAGCTAAATACCACAGGCCGGTGACGGGCAGCAGCGTCACCGGTGCGAGAAGCTTCGCCCTGCGATCGCCAACCCGCCTGCCCAGCGTGGCGATTATGGGCATAACCTCCTATGGAAGCACGACAAAGGCCACGGCCCCCAGTTCCCGGCAGCCCCACTATTCCTGGTTATGGTGGCGACCATGGTAACGGTGGGGCGGGGGGTGCAAAGAATCTCCGGGCTACGGGAGGCCACCACAACCAACTGACCCTGGCGACGTACATCGGACGCACGCTGCGGCTTGACTCGCATCTGGCGCAACTCGAGGTGGAACTTGGGAACATCAGGTGGCACATACTTGGGTTATGTGAAGTCCGAAGAGAGGGAGAGGACACCATAACTCTCAATTCAGGCCACCTGATGTACTTCCGAGAGGGAGACCAAAAATCCCAAGGTGGCGTTGGGTTTCTGGTTAATAAGTCCCTAGCTAACAACGTTGTGGAAATGTCCAGTGTGTCGAACAGGGTGGCGTACCTCATCATCAAGCTCACCGAGAGGTATAGCCTCAAGGTGGTGCAAGTGTACGCACCGACCTCGTCACACTCGGACGATGAGGTGGAGGATATGTTCGATGACATATCGAGAGCCCTCCACTCCACTACCAAGACCCATTTCACCGTTGTTATGGGGGACTTTAACGCTAAAGTGGGAGTACAAAATTGCAGTGAATCGGTAGTAGGATCCCATGGATATGGAAGCAGAAATCATAGGGGGCAAATGCTCGTCAATTTCCTCGAACGGGAGGGGCTCTTCTTGATGAACTCATTCTTCAAGAAGCAACCCCAAAGGAAGTGGACGTGGCAAAGCCCCGACACTATGACAAAGAATGAGATCGACTTCATCATAGCGGACAAAAAGCACATATTCAGAGACGTCTCCGTGATCAACAGGTTTAATACCGGTAGCGATCACCGACTCGTCCGAGGCTCTCTGAATATCGATTTCAAAGCTGAACGAGTCCGCTTGATGAAGGCCAGGCTCCGACCAACTCTGCTTCAAACTATCATGGGATCTGAAGCGTTCCAGTCAAATCTGGAGAACCGATTTGCTGCCGTGGAAACCACAACTGACGTTAACCAGAACCTTGAAGATGTGGTTCGAGTCCTCAGGGAAGAAGGTACGAGATTTTGTAAAATGCAGCGTAAAGGCAAGAAGTCGAAGCTTTCCGAAGAGACTTTGAGGCTAATGAAGAGACGACGGGAAAACCCACCCGTCACTTCGTCAGGGAAACGGACTCTAAACCGAGAGATTAGTACGCACGTGCGACGCGATCTCCGTTGCTCCAGTACTCTCTCTATTGAGAGAGCGATTGAGCAGAACCGGGGTTCAAAAGTGTTCGTACAATCTCTTGGAAGAAGCCACCTGACGAAGTTGACCATAGAAAGTGGAGAAGTCGTTGTCTCGAAGCCGGCAGTCCTTTCGGAAGTAGAAAACTTCTATGGCCGGTTATACGCTTCGCATGCATCTCGACCTGACCCCGGAAATGAGGACTCTAGAGCCACTCTAACACGCCACTACACCGAAGACCTGCCAGAAGTCAGCATTGACGAAATCGAGATCGCTCTTGGGCGGCTTAAAAATGGAAAAGCCCCTGGAGAGGACGGCGTTACAACAGAGCTGTTAAAAGCAGGAGGCAGACCCGTACTCAGGGAGCTCCAAAAGCTTTTTAACGCTGTCCTCTTTGAAGGGAGAACTCCAGAGGCGTGGAGTAGGAGTGTGGTCGTCCTGTTCTTCAAAAAGGGAGACAAAACCCTACTGAAGAACTATCGACCCATTTCCCTTCTAAGCCACGTCTATAAGCTGTTCTCAAGAGTGATCACGAACCGTCTTGCGCGAAGACTCGACGAATTCCAACCACCGGAACAGGCTGGGTTTCGGAGCGGATACGGCACCATAGACCACATCCACACAGTGCGGCAGATTATACAGAAAACTGAAGAATATAATCAGCCCCTGTGCCTAGCATTTGTGGACTATGAGAAGGCCTTTGACTCGATTGAAATCTGGTCTGTTCTGGAGTCCCTGCAGCGATGTCAAGTAGATTGGCGATACATCCAAGTGATGAGATGCCTTTACGAAGCAGCCACTATGTCCGTCCAAATACAGAATCAGCAAACAAGTCCTATACCGTTGCATCGAGGTGTGAGACAAGGGGATGTTATCTCCCCGAAATTGTTCTCAAATGCAATGGAGGATATGTTCAAGACGCTGAACTGGAAAGGACGTGGCATCAACATCAATGGCGAGTACATCTCTCACTTGCGATTTGCTGACGACATCGTCATCGTGGCAGAAACGCTGCAGGACCTACAACAGATGCTGAATGACCTGGCTGACTCTTCTGTGCGCATCGGTCTACGGATGAACTTGGACAAAACCAAGGTCATGTTCAATGAACATGTACTACCGGAACCGATTGCGATACACGGCGCCGTTCTCGAAGTTGTTCAAAAATATGTATACCTCGGGCAGACATTGCAGTTAGGTAGAAACAACTTCGAGGACGAGGTGAACAGAAGAATTCAGTTGGGTTGGGCAGCGTTTGGGAAGCTACGTCGAGTCCTCACATCGTCGATCCCACAGTGCCTAAAGACAAAAGTCTTCAATCAGTGCGTCCTACCCGTCATGACATACGGAGCCGAAACGTGGACACTAACGGCACGGCTGGTCCACAAATTTAAAGTCACTCAGCGGGCTATGGAGAGGGCTATGCTCGGCGTTTCTCTGCGAGATCAAATCAGAAATGAGGTGATACGGCAGAGAACCAAGGTTATCGACATAGCCCAACGGATTAGCAAGCTGAAGTGGCAGTGGGCTGGCCATGTTAGCCGTAGAACCGACAACCGTTGGAGTAAACGTGTTCTTGAGTGGAGACCGCGTCTCGGCAAGCGTAGTGTAGGACGTCCTCAGGCAAGGTGGAGTGATGATCTGCGCAGGATGGCTGGCAGGAGCTGGATGCGAGCAGCCGAAGATCGAGTACAGTGGCGTGCAAAAGGAGAGGCCTATGTTCAGCAGTGGACTACAACAGGCTGATGATGATGATGATGATGTGCACCTACTCGTAAAAACAAATTCTTAGGAAGACCGTAGGTCTGCATTGTAGGTAGAGTATTTACAGATTGCAAGGCTTTTCTAGCAGCTTGCGGATTTGGTGCTCCAGAAACCACATCAAGTGCTTTAACCGAGTACCCTTCAGTGTTCATTCGAGACAATACTTGATTATTGTATTTGTCGACTTCATTGTTGGTCGCAAATAAGTGTATCGCTCCATGTGCCTCAATAGGTAAATTATTAATACTGTAACATCTAGAATTAATTAACTCTATATCCATAGAAGTCATCCCACCGACAGCCATATTGTTTAAGGCTATTGCGAATGCCAGATCATCTCTTTGCCGCATTATTTCAGTCATCATAAAGAGACGGAATGGTTCCCACAACGGAGCACCAGCAAGGGGTGCCATTAAAAAATAAATTTATATTTTGTAATGTAACTAAAAATGTAAGGTTTTCGGAATTTTTCCTTTATGTATGCTATAAAACGTTGCTTCATGCCAAATTTCAAGATTCTAGGTCGACTGGAAGTACACTTTAGGTTTTGATTCCCTTGCGAGTACTTGCGAGTTTCAAAATATGCAGCTTAAATTGCTGTTTCTTTTGATTGCGTTGACATAGAAGTTTGATTTTGTTACAGCTTAAAGGTATTATAGACTTGAGTATTTGGTATGAATTTCAATTTAATACCTCTACGTTTATGAGGAAATGGGTAGTAAGTTTAAAATTATTCAAAAAAATATATTATGTGATGTTACTAAAAATGTATGGTTTTCGTAATTTTTCCTTTATCTATGCTATAAGACGTTGCTTCGTACCAAATTTCAAGATTCTGAGTTTACGGGAAGCACCCTGTAGGTTTTGATTCTCTTGCAAGTGTCGAAAATTTGCGGCATAAACGGCTGTATCTTTTGATGGCGTTGGCTTAGAAGTTTGATTTTTTCACAGCTTCAAGGGACAGTAGACCTGAGTAATTGATATAAATTTCAGCTTCATACCTTCACGCGTTCCTGAGAAAAAGGGTCTTGACAGACGGACGGACAGACGGACAACAAAGTGATCCTATAAGGGTTCCGTTTTTTCCTTTTGAGGTACGGAACCCTAAAAATACAATTAAGGCTACTATATATCTATACGACTACACTACAAGAGTGCTACTACTATACTACGAGTATTTGTATATGTCTTGATTTTATACTATCCAAAAAACATTGTCAAAAACAAGATCTATGCAAGAGGTGTATTTAAATTTATGCTCTATCAGTAAATAGAAAGTGGGGGAAGTTCAACTTCGAACATTTAATCCAAACCAACATCACACATAGTGCAGGTAAATAAATACAAACCAAAAATCAAATATTTTTAAAAATCTGTTATGATTCATTCATGTTCTTTCAGTCATTTTTCATTTAAAATTGTGTTAGCATCGGTGAAATTTAATTATATTCCGTTTATGTTAATAAGCTGAAATTCCTGTAATAATTCACGTTGATTAGATGAACGATTCTAAAGTTCGAAGTAAATTTTAACATTTTCTTGCAAACTTTTCTTGCAAATTAAAACATCAGGAACTTGTTAGGAGTTTCGCTCGTATATTTCTTTTTTCTTTCTTTTTGTCTTTATAACCTTCTGAAAGGAGGAAATGGTAGCAATTCTTAATTATTTATTAATAAACTTGTTGATGTTTAAAATTTGTTGTTTATTTATTAACTAGCGGCCGCCCGCGACTTCGTCCGCGTTATTTGCCACTGAGTTTCGTACAAACTTGCAACTATTTCAATTAACATTTTGTTCAAAGTGAGTCAAAACTTTGAAGCTTTTCACTGTTTACTAACTCACTCAAAGAAATCTCTAAAAATATGTGTATGAATCCAGACGTACAGCACTGTTTTGGAAGTTTAATTATAGTCCTATGGTTAACAGAAAAGATACCAAAATGAAAACTTAGTTCTAAAATTAGAGCTAGCGGTGAAGACACCACCGCGAGGTGACAGCTTAGCAACTTGCGGGCGAACTTACCGAGCTTCGAGCTTCCGCCGAGTGTGTCGACTGCTTTCAACCGTACTGCGCAGTAAACAGAGTATTACACTTTGCGACTTAACTGTTTAACTATTTTAGAATTTTATTGAAAGATGCCACTGGTGGATTCGTGACAGTGGATCGGCAAGGATTGCTGTTGTAAAGCAACACACACTGGGTTGGAAATAAGATGGGACCACCACGACCGAAATTTAGTGATATATTTTTCGGGCGTCTCTTTGACTCAGAAGGCATTTAGCATTTGGCCCCGGTTGACGTCGCTACATGTCAGTCGTTACGCCTAGTGAGAGGCCTTAGGGCGGCTTGATAACTTAGGTAATCATAATAAACTATTGCAGTGTTTTCCGTACAAAACACAATAATTTACAAGTATATCACTACCTAGCGGAGAGTGTAGTGGCCCAGTTGCAGTGTTGTAAACCACTGTTGCTCGGACCCCGGGTTCACGTCTGCCCAGAACACATATTAGTGTAAATTGAATTATCTGCTTAAAATTCACCGATCGTGGTAAACTCGAGTAAAAGTAGCTGTAGGCTCCTGAATGGTCCATTTAACAAGACGGCAACAACCAGTGTATATCTGACTTCCTCATTTGGGATAAAGTCGTGACCTGTTATCTTAAGTTTAATACAACGTTATTTATAATAGAAGCTTATACTGTTTAAACTCTGCACTATATTAACCTAAACTAATTATATACGTTTACGCGCACAGAACCCAAGCGAAGTGAAGTTCAGAACTTGGTCCCGACGCGCGAAGTTTGCGACACGACGCGCTCTAGCACGCTTCCTGCACACTTGAACTTTAAGCATTCATCTGGAACACATTCTGAGTGATAAACTATAACTGCGGTCAAATAGAAAGGAATAACTTGAAGCAGAATTTAAGTTTAGTTCAGTAAACAAAAAAATCTCAAATCAGGGATGACAGCACATCTTCAACGGTTACCGATGCTGGGCTTTTCCGTGCAAAACAGAATAATTTAAGAGCATATCACTACTGGCCGAAAGCGTAGTGGCCCAGTTGCAGTGTTGAAAACCACAGTTGCTCGGACCCCGGGTTCACGTCTGGCCAGAACACATATTAGTGTAAATTGAATTATCTGCTTAAAATTCACTGGTAGTGAAAAACTGGTGCAATCCGGAAAGCGGCTGTAGGCTCCTGAATGGTCCGTATAACATGACGGCGACAACCAGTGTATATCTTCCTCATTTGGGATAAAGTCGTGACCCGTTATTTTAAGTTTGATTTAATATTATTTATAATAGAAGCTAATACTGTTTAAACTCTGCACTATATCAACCTAAACTAATTATATACGTTTACGCGCACAGAATCCAAGCGATGTGAAGTTCAGAACTTGGTCCCGACGCGCGAAGTTTGCGACACGACGCGCTCTAGCACGCTTCCTGCACACTTGAACTTTAAGCATTCATCTGGAACACATTCTGAGTGATAAACTATAACTGCGGTCAAATAGAAGGGGATTACTTGAAGCAGAATTCAGTTTTAGTTCAGTAAACAAAAATTCTCAAATCAAGGAAGACAGCAGATCTTCAACGATTACCGATGCTGGGCGGTGCATACCTAGGGGCTAGCCATCACTGTCAGGTGACATGTAGAAAACGCCAAAAAAGTATGGAAAGACATACGAAGCTGGATTGGCACGAAAAACGGCATTTAGTGTCATTTCAATGTATTCTTCAAATAGAATAAACCCTGAAAACCGGTTGAAGATAACCGGTCTGAACGGTTTAGACCTACGTATACCTCATCTTTCTACATGTAGTCCAGACGTGTAAAGTGCGCGAATTGGAAAAGGATAAGATAAATGCTCTGAAGAAGTGGTGCTAGAGAAGTTTGCTCAGGATATCATAGACGGGTTTGTATACCGATATATTGATACTCCTGGAACTCATCTCCTAAGCAGCGATTATGGTGTAGCATACTGAAAAACTTCGGAAAATATGTCTCCAGGCGGAATAATGTGGCAGGTCACTAATACGCATTGTCCTGAGGTTCGGGGCGTTAGAATTCATACAAGAAGGTGGAGACTGTGTGCTTCCATTGCACAGGCAATCCTGTGGAGGGCGGCACTGCCGTTAACGCCCGCGGCAGAGGCATATCTCCCCTCGTGAGAAGCTACGTTGCCGGCCCAGCGCGCCAGGGTTTCACTGATGGAGTCCCTAACGGGGGTCTTCGGGGATTCCTGGTACCTAGCCTTACCGGGGTGATTGACATGACAATGATTTCTATTCTCGTAACAACATCTCTCTTTCCCACGTGTCTTACCACTCAATCATCACCATCAGTCACATGATGTCCATTGCATATGGGGTCCAGAATGATTCTAGATGGTCCACTTAATTTGTCTGCCTAACTTTAGATTTTACAAAATGAAACATGATAATCAGAACTTAAGCGTCCGCAAATAATTTACCCAGTAACAAACCCCCAGTTCAAACGCATTGAACTGGCACAAAGTAATTATCACGCACATTGATTCGGTGTTTACTACTAAATTAACACAATTACCGTTGATTACCGTTGATTACTGCGTCTGGGCCTATTATCGCCGTATTGACCCACCGGCGACCGAAACTGATTTGATAATCTAACAATGTGTTACAATAATGTATTGTCAGATGTAATTATCAGTTTAAATATGTTCAGGTTTGTAAAGTGAATCGTGAATAATGAATTATATTACCATTACATTTAGTTAAAGTTAGAACCTCAAAAGAAGAAAAGAGAAATCATTTATTGGCCCTCAAAGAAGCTGAAATTCATTATAATACGGAATGATGGACTTGCAGTTGAAGTTGCAGTGGGCAAACATACCGCGTATTTTTTATCCGTGCTAAATTCTCGAATAAATTCGGCCAGAAGATTGTATTTCTAAATGAAAAAAATGTATCTTCATAATGGCCATAAATGTAAAAAGTAAGAACTCTTTCCTTAACAACATGATTAAAAATGATGGGTACTTATCAATATTAGAAGTTAAAACCTTAATATCCTCAAAAACCGTTACACCAAACCACCTTTAAAAAAACTCAAGCTCGTTCAAAATCATATTTTACTACCAAATTAAGTGCTTCCATAAAAATTACCGAGTTTCCCCTTCCGTGCCCTCAACTTGGGCTTGCCTTCTAATATTTCAGCGGTAAAGTCGAGTTTGGCTCAGCAAGTTTGGTTAGTGGGTTTAGGAGTAATTTATTGTAGGACCAGCAGTCACAAAGTTTCGGGTTCAGTCGTAGAGAACACGTGGTACGGAACGAGTCGAGACTATGTCGCGAAGGTTAACGTCTGTCGTTTAAACTATTTATATTGTAATAAATTGGAAGGACTTGATCATTCTGGAGCGTCGTTTTCTTTGGGTTTAGTATTTGTCTCTGGACCCCCATGAATCCGATAAAGACCCTAGCGAGAACAGTCAAAGCTTGAGGCTTACGCTCTGGTGATGACTAAAATAACATTGAAAACGTCATAAGCTGAAGTTTCAAACTCATCACTTAGATGGTTGGCGCTCTTCAACTATGGCTTTAACGCGTCACTTTTTACCGCGTACGGCTAAAATATACCTAGAACGGTCTTCCAGCGGCAGTTTCCGGAAAGATATGACATCGTGGGCTTCAAGAAAAGATCGTATTCCTTTTTAAAAGGCAAGCATCTCGTGACACCGCTGGTGTCGCCATGTCCATGGCATAGGTGATTACTCTCCTACAGGTCATCCCTAGCTCGTTTGCAACTGTAACAAAAAAAACAAATTGAGTTCTCCCTAATACCTACCGTGCTTACCAGTTTATAAACTTTTTAGCAAGTCTGTTACTTGTGTGTTGAATGAAGAATCAATCTTGGGTATGGTCATGTTTAAGAAAATACTTCCGGAAAAAATGCATTATTAAAGTACAACAGAACTGTGATTACCATAAAAATATTGAAGTGATTGAAAGATAAACTTTTTTGTGAAATGTTCAAAAATACTATTCTGCTATGTTATTCGTTTTTTGTGTAACTTTAACCGTTTACGCAGAGCTCGTAACGGAAGCTCTCGATATGAATATTTTTCGCTGTTTTTACAATACGTTTTGTTATTGCTACGCTCTTTCGGGATGTAGCATGATTTTATAAGGCCTAAAAGCCTTCCTAGATAAAAAGACGATCCAACACAAAAAGGTTTTTAATTCTAGCCAGTAGTTATTGTAATTAGTGCGTTCAACAAAACAGAGAAAAAAAACTCTTTAGCCTAATAATATCAATAAGAGACATGGTCACTACGGACCTTATAAGAAGGCTCAGGGTCACCCAACGGGCTATGGAGAGGGCTGTGCTCGGTGTTTCGCTACAATTTCGAATCAGAAATGAGGAAATCCGTAGGAGAACTAAGGTCGCCGACCTAGCCCAGCGTATTAGCAGGTTAAAGTGTCAGTAGGCAGGGCACATAACTAAAAGGACTGGTGGCCGTTGGGGCCGGAAAGTTCTCGAGACCATTCGAGGCCAAGCGCAGCGTGGGACTGCCACCCGCAAGGTGGGCGGATGACCTCATGAAGATCGCAGGCTTTCAGTGGATGCAAGCCGCCTAACAACCAGCCGACCTGGAAAACTATGGGAGAGGCCTATGTTCAGCAGTGGACCTAACAAAAAGCACCATAGCAGTAGTGGGATCATGATGAATATTACTAAGAATAGATAGTAATAATAACACGGGCGGTATTACAGCTAGCTCAGACAAGTTGTTTAATTTATTGAGATTCAGACTAATAAACAACATTTTGAACCAACAGAGAATTTGTTACAACAAATTCTAATGATCCGAGAGCAAACCAACTATGAAAATTAAATTTTCCAAGGACTGTATAATCTGATCACCGTACCTAATTCCTAAATAGGCTTAAATAGAATCGCTGAACAATCTAGACCTAACAAAAAGGTACTTTAATTTCAATTTTCGTCGTAATAACAAAACAGGGGTCCTTAAAGTTAATTTCTAACTAGTTTCGAGTGCACGGGTTTAATAACATGATCTTTAACTAGACCGCAGTTTAAAAGTAACGTAGTTTAAGACTATTTTAAATGGTTTACAGTGATGAGCAGGAATAAGTAGTTTTTTTTAGTAAGAACCCGTGGCGTAGTGGCGTTAGCGGATCGGCATAGATCACAAATATTAAACTATACAGGTTGGGTAATGGTATGGGTGACCGCCTTCGGAACTATAGGGGTTCTCAGCTAGAGACTCGGCGCACTTTCCAAAAAAAACAGACACTTATTTTGTAACACAATTCTGCTCCGCTTAGCGTTGTAAAGTATAAATGTGTATATTGCCATAAGGGCATTCGCAGATATTTGCTGAGCGGAGGCTCATTTGGCACTCCAAAGCCTCTGAATTTTACTTTATTTTTGTTTAGTTTTATGTGCCGAATAAAATTTTCTTTTATTCTGTTTCACTCAATTCTAAAGATAGGTACCCAGAAAATAATAACGCTGCCTTTGCAGATATCAAACAAACTTATCAAGCTATTTTATGTTACATCGACTAACAATAACGATTAAATGAAATTCCTATCGTTGTCAGCAAGGCTTTTCCAAGTATTCTATCTTATTGTAAGTATATAAAACTCGTAATATGTAATAATTCCGTAACAAAGGACAAAGGGGCTAAAAGTTTATATTAACAAAAAAGAAGGCTGAATAAGCCTTTGTTCCATTTGAGGTTATGTAATAAACATATTGTTAGGCTTTGTACGGCTAAGAGTATGTAACGCGTAATCTAGGTTATACTACGACGGTGGCAAACAAGCATGCGGGCAGGGGCTGCCTGATGGTGAGCAGCTACCGCAGCCTATGGACACGTGCAACACCAGGGGCATTACTCGTGCATTGCCGACCCTGCAAGAACCTCTTCAAACCCCTCTTGAAGAACTCCATGCTATAGCTCATCGGGAAAACCTCGGCAGGGAGTTTGTAGGTACGTTATATGTAATACGCGTGCAGGTGGTAAGTATCATGGTATTATCATCCCTCTCTCTCTCTCAAA
Organism: Udea ferrugalis; assembly: GCA_950022985.1. Taxonomy (NCBI): domain Eukaryota; kingdom Metazoa; phylum Arthropoda; class Insecta; order Lepidoptera; family Crambidae; genus Udea; species Udea ferrugalis. The sequence goes on along the minus strand of OX465531.1, from coordinate 15,748,696 downwards.
AGGTCGGCCGCAACTCCTGATTATAGAAAGGCTCAGTCCTGCCCAATCTCGATGCTGTCCTCAGGTCATCGGTCTATCTTGCTGGAAATTGGAAAACGCCCTTACACTGCATTTGCCGATTTTCGGTCTCCACTCAAGGACTCGTGTGCTACAACGGCCACAGACCAATCTACAGACGTGACCAGCCAACTACTGTCACCAAGGCTTGCGGTGACTCCAGCACTCAGTCGGCGTGTTCTAAAACGGCCAAAGGCCAATCAACAGACGTGACCAGCCGACTGCCACCACGGCTTGCGGTGACTCCAGCACTAGACCAGCACTCGCATAACATGCTGACTACACAGTTAAGAGATATGAATGAGGGATATTAATGTATACGCGTTGGTGCAGGTACGGACTAAGCGTTCCAAACTACGCGTAGTCGCTACGCTTAGCCCGTACAAGGATTTAGACTGGGTTTTTGCAAATCTTCGAGCCATAAATGAAGATGTTTCTTTAAAAAACGTACAAGTTACGTAAATAGCTAAGGATGTTGCTGATTCTGTTTAAACGTTTTTTTAAACCCTTTTGAAAGACGCTGTAACCACACGCAATCACACGCGTAGGGTTTGCGCTAATCAAAGGAGCAAAACCCACGGCTAGAAAACTCGAGTGTATTCTAGCCTTTGAAGGAATAATTGCATAGTTAAGTCCATGAATACACACCAGACATCTCAATTAATCATCAAAGTGAACTGTTAAGGATTAATTATCAGAAATTGAAATGCCTTTCTGTGCGAGATTGGAAAAGTTTCAGGACACTGCTGACTGCATATTATTATGACAAGCGGAGATTTCTGTAATGGTTTTATGAATAATTTAATCGCCAATCTGAATATTGGACAAGTTTTAGGTCTTGCAGACATTATGAACAGGTTTAAGGTGAATTCAAAAGTAGTTTGGGGCGTAAAATGGTCGGGTAATGTTTTATTCAATCAAGACTGTTTAATCTCGCCTGCGACAAAGTCGTAGTTTTGAATGGAAAATTTTGTTAAAAAATAAGTTTTTGTATAATTGTCTATAGATTGAGTCTTGATAGAGAGTACATTTAAAAATAAATGAAATTAAACATGAGAGAACAAAAATTTCTTAGATTTCTTCTTTTGGCTTTTGGTACAACAATTTGACTGGCCTATCGGTATAATGGGTGAAGGTAATAGTGTGGAAGATAGCAGTTACTGTACTTAAAATAAATACGGAATCCAATGCAAATAGACGAAAAATATTCTTGCACATGAATGTTTCTACGGGGGTCAAAATCTTGACCTCTGGTGTATTAACCAACTTCTAAACTGGATTGGCTTCAGTGGACAGTAAAATTAAAAAGGGTTTATTATTCAAAGCGATAATTCTCAGCTTGGAATAATAATGAATAATAAAGTGGCTGTGGTCAGAAGCCAGACTTTTCGAACACGGTAAAGTATACTAGTTCATACTAGTCTGCGGTCTACTAGTCAACAATAATATTCTCACCAATTTGTGACTTGGACATTTTTCATTTACTGTCCGAAAAAACTCATATGATATAATATTATACGAGTATAGCAGTGGAAATGGAGGAAGATAAAAAAGCAATAAAAAAGACGGTAACGACATAATATCCTGTTATTTTCGCGACCCTCCGAACAAACAGACATTTCCGAAGCTATGTTATAGCAACGTCTAGGAAGAACGAAAATACTAGTCGTATTTTAATCAAAGATAAATGAATTTCTGGTATCGATTGCCGCCGTAAAGCAATACACGTCAAGTAAGAGGATGGGTGATCACACCGAACAAAATTTAGTGATGCATTTTTCAGGCATATCCGTGCCTCCAAAGGTACGTTTTACAGTTTGTTCCCAGCCGGCGTCGCTAGAAGGCTTTCGGTAGCCTTGTTGTAGGCCTTAGGGCGGCTTCATAACATCTGAAACCGGTGAAATTCATCACTAAACATACCTACGTCTCTTAACTATCCGCACTGAGATCGCGTGTTGAAAAATAACTCGCGTCGCCTCATAATTGAGGTGAGACCTGTGTCCAGCAGTAGGACGAATAAAGGCTGTTGTAAACACTCTTTGAAAACTCTTTGAAAACTCTTTGTAGTAAAAAACTGGAGTTATTTTTTACTCAAATATTTAGTATTAAACAATGTCAGGAATTAACATAATCCGGATAAATACGTTCTAGATATTAATTATTTATTGGCTTTAAATAAGCTCTGCTACAGCTTGCAAGAAATGTAGCATTTCAAGCCACTCTGTAGGTATGTTGTTAAAATGTGATGGATGATTTTCTTTATCTATTGAATTGAAAAACTTTTGAAGAGAAATCTTAATTTTAAAATAGTTTTCAAACTAAAAACTGCTTTGCTTTGCTCAAATTATGTTTTAATTTGACCTAAGGTAAAATATTAAAATTCCAAAAGTGCCGACTTAGTAATTAGTAAGTAACGAATTAGTAATTCGTCTGCATGTTAGCGTAGAAATAATGAAAGTGACTAAAGACTGCTGCATTGACTTACGCCAATTGATATTCAATGGTTTTTTTCACTCCACTATTATGTGGAGCATATGCAACAGTTTCACCTGATGGAAAGCAAAGGTGCGAATCTTCAGCCGTCGCTTGAAAACACACAAAATAATACTTATTGAGAAACCAGACGTTACAAGTATTCCACTCGTTAGCGATACGTATGACGAAGCTTTCTTTTTGTTGCAAGCCCTATATTTCAATATTATTACGATTTTTCAAACGCAACTTGTTTTACTCCTTCATTTTGGGACTAAGACTGGAACCAACTGTCCATCTCATGTTCCGCCATACAAAATTATTTAAGGTTATTTGCGAAACTAAATCCAGACCAGTAGACCAGTCACGGTCACGGCACGACTAAGCGCGGACGTTTCGGTATCGTTTCTTTCGATGACTCACTCACTCCGGTGAAACATGTCTAATATTGTGAAGTGTGGTAACTGTAATGTTGTTATCAACGAGTTGCTGACCTTTTTAAAAAATGTGATGGATTATATGGACGAAGAAAGTATACATCAGTTGTGTACAACATCATTCTCGGCGGAAGATATCAAGAATGCCAAAACATTGCTTTTTGCTTCGGTTCCGAATGTGAAAAAAATACCCTTGCGGCGCAAGCAGGACAAGAAAAGAACATCAAGAGAACTGGACGACATCATTAGTCTAATGAAAAGTGCTGATCCACAGACTTTCCCGATTTTTGTAGCGAAAGACTTGCATCTGGTTCCACCAGTGACGTTTGATCATGTGGATGCTACTCGTTTTGTGAAGGAACTTTTATGGATTAAAAACAGATTATGTGTAATCGAAGATAGCATGGTAAAGTGTGAACAGTTTAACGAACTCAAACAAGAAGTGGAATATATGAAACATGCGTCCCTGGTCGATGATTTTACTACCAAAGTAAATGTAAATAAAAGAAGGGGAGCATGTCTACAAAATAGTTTTGAAATGAACAGTGGACCCATTGGATTGCAATATTTGCCAGAGTATGTGTCGGTAGAATCACAACAAACATCAGCTGTTAAGGTAAACGACCGACCTTCAGCGGTAAGACAGGCAACGTCGCAAGACAGTTATACAAATGATGCCATCCCTCTCAGTACTTACTCAAGCACAGCGACAGATACATCTAAACACGAGGAGTCCCGAGCGCGAGCCGTGGTTTCAACGGGACTGAGCGAGAGCGGTGATCGAGCAATATCCACGGACAATGGCGAGGAAGGTGTGAACGAGACGAGACGACGGTCATCGCGCGTTGAGACTCGTGCTAATACCGAGGTTTCGACACAGCCGAAACCGGTCGAGACGGCCTGCGCGAGCGCTTCAACGGAGTTCGCTACTACTGACACTCGATCGAAGTCGACAACTCACGGAATTGTACCGCGGAGTGTAGCCGGCCGGCGCGAGGCGGAAACAAATGTGAATTGCGAACCGTTAGTAGGGGACTCGGAGTGGCAGGTTGTGCGTAATAAATCGTCGAGACGTTACAAGTTGATTGGTCAGAGAGGCTGCGCTCCTACGGCACCGGACGATAAATTCAAAGCAGCTGACGTAAAAGTGCCCCTTCTTATCTCAAATGTTAGCAAAGATACAACTGAAAGTGACATTATTAGTTACATTAGAGAAAAAACCGAGGAAAGTGTTACCTTAAGAAAGATAAATATGAAAAAAACAAAAGAGTATGATTCCTATAAGCTGTATGTTTCTAAGTATAAGTTAAGTTTATTTTTAAATGATAATTTGTGGCCAAACGGCATAGCGTTCAGACGGTTTGTGCATTTTATGTACAATAGTAAAAAAGCGAGTGTAGTTAAAGCTGATTAATTTCTAAATTATGGATATAAGTGCTAATCAATACCTTAAACTAGTAAGCTTTAATTGTTATTTTGTTACGAGATCCTTCAATGACCTACAGGATATTTGTAATATATCAGATATAGTGGCACTTCAGGAGACTTGTCTGCTTCCCCATGACGTACCATTGCTAGGGACAATATCAAATGATTTTGATTATACCGGTAAATCAGCTGTTGATACCTCCATCGGTCTGTTAAAGGGGCGTCCATATGGGGGAGTGGCGATACTGTGGAGAAAGGGCATTTTTGATAGCATACATGTTATTAATTGTAATAGTGTTCGCTTAGTAGCCATTAGAGTTACGAAGGCGCAGCGTTCTTTCATCGTATTCTCTGTGTATATGCCCACAAACTCAATAGACAACCTTAATACTTTCTCAGAAGTCTTAGGAGAAATTAGCGCAATTGTTGAAAGTGAAAACATTGAATGTACTTTCGTTATGGGGGACTTCAATGCTCACCCGGGTGAATTGTTCTATGATGAGCTTTGTAACTTCTGTGCCGATCAGAGCTGGTCCTGTGCGGACGTGGAAAAGCTGGGCTTGCGGTCGGGTGCTTATACTTATGTGAGTGCAGCACACGGCTGCAGGCGATGGCTGGACCACTGTGTTGTCTCGGGGTCGGCGGGGAGAACAATTCTTGAAGTAGGCATTTTGGAGGATGTTTTTGTCTCGGATCACTTTCCCATGGTCGTTACTTGTGACCTATGTACTATCAGGCCTAAACAAATATCACGCAACATGAATCGAAGCGAAATAGTGTGGGGGGAGAGAGACGAGACACAGATATCCAAATATCGCGAACTATGTCACAGTGAATTGCGTGAGATTGATTTCCCTGCCGACTTCAGGGCCTGTAGTCGGGGGTACTGCAGATTGGATGAACACAAACTGGTTCTGGATCGCCTCTATCGTGACATTGTAAGTACCCTTGGTGAAGCGGCTAGCAAGACTGCTAGGAAGCGAGGTAGCGGCCCCAATAAAAATAAACATCTGTGTGGTTGGAACAAGCATGTCCAGCAATCGCATAGGGTGGCCAGACTTAACTTCAAAATGTGGACTGCATACAACCGCCCAAAAACAGGTAGAATTTATGAACTAATGAACGAATCACGTAAAACGTTTAAAAGTAGACTAAAATGGTGCCAGAGAAGTCAAGAACAACTTAAAATGGACATATTAGCCAAACATAGAACGGCTAAAAAATTTAGTACTTTTTGGAAGGCCACAAAAAAGAGTGATGTTAGGCCTGGCCTCCCTGTGAATGTAGGGGGAAAGAGTGAGCCCGTGGATATAGCCAATATGTTTATGGGCCATTTTAAAGTGCAATCTCCGCTGGGTCCCTCTGTCGCCACTCTTGGTGATGTGGAGGGGTGTCTGGGGGGGCTGCCATTGTTCAGTATTTCTGCGGAGCAGGTGCGCAACGCTCTGAGGAGGATGAGTGGTGGTAGGTCCCCTGGACACGACCATATTAGCATTGAGCATCTGAGACATGCAGGTATTCACTTACCGCGGGTGTTGGCTCTGTTTTTCACGATGTGCATAAGTCACTCCTACCTACCACATGACTTGCTCAAAACTGTTGTGGTGCCCGTTGTGAAGGACAGAACAGGTGATGTCTCTGACATGGGGAACTACCGTCCAATATCGTTGGCAACAACGATTGCTAAAGTGCTGGACAGTGTGCTCAACTCTTGCCTGGAAAAATACTCCAAAATACATGACGCACAGTTTGGTTTCCGGCCCGGGCTTTCTACTGAAAGTGCGATAGCAGGGTTAAAGCACACTGTCCAATACTACACGACCCGTAGGACACCGGTGTATGCCTGTTTCCTTGATCTCTCCAAAGCGTTCGACCTAGTGTCGTACGACGTGCTTTGGAGGAAGCTGGGGGACAGGGGTATACCGGTTAAAATCCTGAACTTGCTCCGGTTTTGGTATACAAACCAGACCAACAATGTGAAATGGGCGGACTCACTTTCTGAGGCATATAGGTTGGAGAGCGGGGTGAGGCAGGGGGGTCTATCCTCTCCTACGCTGTTCAACATTTATATTAACGATCTCATTGTGGAGTTGAGCAGCATGCGTGTTGGTTGTCGAATTGACGGCGTGAGTATCAACAATCTAAGCTACGCGGACGACATGGTGCTGCTTAGCCCCACAATGAGTGGTCTCCAGACGTTGCTGAGCGTCTGTGAGAGGTATGCAGCTGAGCACGGGCTCATTTATAATGTTAAAAAGACGGAGTACATGATCTTTAAGGCCGCCGGTAAATGTCCTGATATCACCAGCAAAATTACCATGAACGGAGTTGATGTTAACCGTGTGACTAAATTTAAATATCTTGGACATATCGTTGCTGACGACCTTAGGGATGATGATGACATCGAAAGGGAACGTAGGGCTCTGGCGGTCAAAGGAAATATGTTGGCTCGCAGATTTTCTCGTTGTACTGAAGAAGTGAAGGTCACGCTCTTTAAAGCATATTGCCAGAGTTTGTACACGGGAAGTCTCTGGGCCGCATACTCCAAAAGGTCGCTGGATACCCTACGTGTCCAATATAATAATATCTTCAGGATGATGTTGGGGCTGCCTCGTTTCTGCAGTGCATCGGGGATGTTTGCGGAGTATCAAACGGACGGTTTTATGGCCGTCATCCGCAAAAAGACAGTATCCCTGATCCGCAGGCTGCGGGACAGTCACAACAGCATCCTGATGACCATAGCAGACAGGCATACCTCACCGCTGTGGAGATGTATGGTGCGGAGAGTTACCACGGAAACTAATTTCTTTGGTAACTCTTAGCAATCTGTTTTTGCTTCACTATGTCCACTATTTTTGCTTGTTTTTGATTTTCGCATTGTATAAGTAGCTTCATTTTACTAACATAGTTTTAAATAAGAATTTGTCACTAACAATCTATGGATTTATGTTGTCCGAAATAAACAATTTTTATTTATTTTTATTTTATTTTAAATGAATCCGTCAGAAAAGGAAACTTTAATCCCACTCGGTCCCTTTCGGGGACTTTGCAGTGAGTTACCGAAACTAAAGCAATTAGGGAGTCTGTCCTACGTAACGCACACATTTTTTGTCCAACTTTGTAACACTTTATGTGAGTGTTCACTTGACATAATCTGACTTGTTTTGTTTACCAGGCCTGTTTTGCAAGGTTGAATCTAAGCAAATATATATACTTACTTACTTAATACAAATATAATTAACTGTTGGAAGGGTAAGGCCTAGACGAACGTTACTTGGACAAGTTCAAAATGTTCTCAGAGAAAGTGAGCTCAGGAGTACCTTTAACCGACGAGCATGTATGAAAGGACTCATGAAAGTAAAGGAGGTGCAAGGTGTGTGTCAGGACCGTAACAAGTGGAAAGGAAGTTGTCTCTGCTTACCCCTTTGAGAAAGAGGGGTGATGGTATGTATGTGTATAATGATTAAACGTATAAGCACTTAAGTAGATAATTTATGTAAGCCACTCATCAGATCTGTATGCCTTTACTCAATAGTACCTACTTACCCGATGGGCTTTCAAGTAGAATGATGAATTTGTCTCTTTTACCCATTTTTAAGGTCAAGATGAATGGTATTCGCTTGATGATGATGGAATTTGTTAGAATTATACCTACTTTTCGACTTCAACTACATTAGCTTATCTCAATGAGATTCACTGGGTATATTGTACAAGTGTGTGCACTCACTATCCCATCACCTATGATCCAATGATATTGCAGATTGACACGATCAGATACGAAGTGAAGCAGAATCGACTACAAACCCGACGGCGTAGATCATGTTACTTTTCGGACACGAGATGATCAACCTCTACTGTCCAAGCCAACTCGAGGCAACAACACAAGTATGAACATGTTTTTTGGTCCTCCTCGGGTATGAAAAACACGACCTATGTTGAGATTCCCACGCTCATTCATAGCCATAGAAAGTTGATGAAAGAGAGACTGTAAATACGCAAGGTATTTCGCACTACAATCTATCCAGCGTAAGTGAACCTTTAAGAGATTAGCCGCTGTGGTCGAGGTCGATCAGACGGGTCTTATAACTCAGTCACGTTAGATCAGAATTCCTATAGCTAAGCATGTATGAAGGGGCTCATGAAAGTAGAGGAAGTGCAAGATGTGTTTCAGGATCGTAGCAAGTAGAAATAAGTGGTATTTTCCAACCCGGTGGGAAAGAGGCGTGATGGTATGTATGTATTAGATATTCGATATATTATGTAAGTTAAAAAACGGCTGAGTTTAGAATATATTTTGGCGTTTCATTTATTATTCAATTTCCTATCTCCAAATATCTGTATAAACGTTAACAATCCAGCTCAAGATATTAATATTGCGAAAAGGCAATTAATAGTCTTTAATTAGGACTGAAGGCAGGGTGAAGCTGAAGGTGTCGCGAATCTGTAATTAAGGAGTTTTCATTAGGTACTCACCTGAAATAACAAAAGTGTAAACTGTGCTTAATTTAATTACAGCTTAACATTTTACAAGATGGCGGCCTTAGCAACCGGATGAGGCAATATGATCAATTTTGTTGTCTCATTCTCATAATTAGCTTTGGTCATATTTTTAGACTAAGCAATTTCAATTGGTGAAAATAAAGTCTTAATTTGTTGTTCATAAGTATGTGAGGAAACAACACCTTTTCAGTCAGTGATAGGTATGAAATTCAAATTAATATCACCTACTGAAGTATGTCGTCATGACTTGTAAAATAATCAAACTTTTAAGTCAACGTAGGTTTGGAGAATGTGAGGAAAAGGGTGATAAGTTCCTCATCCACCATAAAAAGGGAGGATCCACCAAACGGATGGGTGTTTTGTCTGGTGGGCTATCGCCCAACATGGTTCTTGTCAGATTCAATCGCTTTTTTTTTTATTTAACCTGCAAGATCCCACTGCTGGGCAAAGGTCTCTCCCAAACCTTTCCATCGTTCCCTGTCCTCTGCAAAAGTCCACCATTCTCTCGAGTAGTATACCAGGTCATCGCACCAGCGTTTTTTAGGCCGTCCCCTTTGGCGATAGCCATCTTTTGGGATCCATTGGGTTGAATCAATCGCTTGAATAATGTTAATAGCACTATGCAGGTTACGTCAGTTATAGTTCGTATGTGGGGAAATAGGTGTCACTTACATATACCTACGTATTTAAAAGATGGTCGCCTCCCATCATCCGCACTAAGCCAGTGTGTAGGAGAGCCTCACACCACCTCATCGTTGAGCTGACGTATAAAAGGCTGTTTGTTTTGTAACAGAAACATGCCTAATTGCTTACATCACAAGGTACCTAGGCATGCCTAGGTACCTTCCTTGAGTCGTAAATTGGTGTTTTTTTATATGTATTTAGTTATCTAAATAAATAAAAAAACCACCAATTCACGACTCAAAAATATATTTAATTGAAAAAAGAAGTCGTTATTTAAAAAAGCCGTTAATTGAGTGAACCAATCACACGCCACGATTTCAACTCCACATTTCCGTTTCACGGCCTACAAATTCAAATTGTTCTCACTCGTTACAACGCATTCGATGGCTTGTAATCGTCAAAGTTCGATAATAAAGGCTCCTTGGTAAACAAGCCACGGGCCAGCCGTTACACACTGAGTAACTGCGAAAGTTTTATTAAAAACAACAACACACCATCATTGCCCTCAAGAGTTTACGGGCTCGGAGGGGATGGTTTGATTTGTAAACAAAATTGTTGTAGTAGTCTGAGGGCCTAGTGCGAGGTTTATTCGACCACACTCATAGTCCCACGCGTTTGAAATTTTCACGTCGCTGATAAGAAAACTAGCCAAGTAGGTACGTAAAAGGTTTTTACCAAATGGAACTTTTGGTTTGACCGACTATTTGACTATTACCGACAAAAATCCAGTAAGTACTCGATTTTGGCTTTTTGGCGGTGGAGCTGAGTGCCCTCTCAAGATTTCAGCCATGCACCGATGCCAATGACTGATTCTCACGCCCCCCCCCCCCCCACGCATTTCTGCCATCTCAGTGGACGCAGTTCAACGCGGCAAGTCCCTCACCCTTCTTGCTCCCACCGTACATGGACCTAACTGAACTCGCACCCATCATGGGTGGCACTGCTGACATACAGAAAGGACCAGCAGCGAATTACTGGCCCTCTTCAACCAGTTGTGTACCAGCAAGTCCTCAACGCCTACTTGCTGTCCTCCTCTATCCTATATGCTGTGCCCGTGAGGGTCTGTAATGAACATACCAAGTTTGTAACATCTACTACTACATTGTGCAAATACGGCATGCAAATAAATGATTAGGTATTAAGTAACACGCTAAATATCACGAACGGCTGCCAAATACAGTGGTGTGGCCTGACTAAGTTTTCTCACATCCTGTGGACTATAGGACTGTGGAGGGATAGTGTTACAAACTTGTCCTGATGGAAGAAAACTAGAATTAAACGAAATATACAAATAGCGTATGTCTGATTCACTAATTTGAAATATGACTATAGTCCGTTCCGTTAAGAATCTTCTTGTCCTCCGACCTAGCACGCCCCCTAACCAATCAAATCGTTCCTAATCAGAAAACCAAGTTCTCAGTGCCTACATGAACGCATTCTTTCAAACGCAGCGGTTTTAAATCTGACTTTTTCTGTGTGGAACGGAATTAAATTAAAAAATAACTGCATTCTTAACGCGAACATACTATAGTAGTCGTAACCATGTGTTGTAGGAAATGAAAAATAATGTGTCCCTATAAGGCCAGCCACTTTGGTTCTACCTAGAAAATTTCGGTCTGTCCATTTAATTTCAGATTGCTAACGATTGAAGGTTTTTTTTATTGTATCAATATACTATACATTTATACTAAACATCTTTTAATAGCACTTAGCCTGTAGTCCTTCATTAAAGTTTATTACATCCATCCATTCTTTCAAACGCTCATTTGAGCAAAGCCGCGTCCATAATCTAGTCTAACACATAAAAATTAATCGCCACTTGAGTTTCAATTTAATATTCTGCCGAATCGTAAACGGCTTTAAATGTTCCTAAAAATGTTATGGGCCCGATATAAATTAAAATCTTGAAATACGCATCATTTCGTTTCATTGGCTAGTTAAGACTATGAGTCTCGGTTTCAAATGCTTAGGTTAGCACTTTGTCTCTGAGTATGTATAAGATAACATATTATAACTCTCACCCCCGAATTCACAAATTTCAATCAACGCTAAGCACGCGCTCAAGCTCATGCTGTCCCGTCAAATGTCAATAGAACTAAAAGGGACAGCTACACTTCTAAGGGATGCTCAACCTTGGTTCGCGTTTGTGAATTCGGCCGTCACTTACTTACATAAGCGTAATGTTGGGTTCAAAAACCTTCGACATTGTTAGGCGACGTTCAAACTTGTGCTTAATTTGTGTGACTAGTGAGATTCATGAGTGAAACTGTTAATATCAAGTTAACTTTTAAGTTCTATTGTAATTTATGTCAAAACTCTATGACTCTGTTGGTTTATTCATTTTGTTATGTAAAACATTCCATTTTAAAAAGATTAACTGTTGGGTTGATTGCGTTTGGCTTAAATCCATCTTCCGTCTCTGATTGCAGAATCGCATTATATCTATTAGTTTATGCAACATAAATATAATACTATAGTGAATAATATAATAAATAAACTACTAGTTTCATTTCATTTTTAAAATTCTAAGTATTTTTTAATTCATGTAGATTGTCATTACACACTACTTTCAAATCGTCAGAAATAATACATGAATGAAACACCGAACTAAGAATTTTGAAAATCAAGTAAGGAAAAGTTGGTATTCGGTCAAGTTATGATTATGCTCAAAAACTTCATGAGGTTGTAGACTATGGATTAAAATTTGACAAAACAAAACAGAGCTCCATTAATCCGATACTCCTCACTAATAACCAGGGCACGAAGCAAACTTCGCTTCCTGGGGACAAACATCTCGGATTGGCGCGCTATTGACGGCTACCCAAAACGCGCGGACGCGGCCTGACGAGGGTTCTGTCCATTAAAAGTTAGATTGGTGACAAATTTCAAATAGCTTTGAATATCGGAGCTTACTATCTCGATTGTTGCGCTGTTTTGGGGTTTGGATGTTGTGGTGTTGAATTTTTGAATATATCGAAAGACAATACGCTCGACAAGATGAATAGCTACGTATGTATTACCTATTGTTCATATTTCAACATCTCTTATACCCCACACAACCACTTTTGGTTGTGTGGGAACTTCTTCGAGTATGAAAGGAATTTTAAGAACAAAAATTCGAATTTGTTCGTTTTGGAGTAAGGCTTGCGCCGCCTCATAGTTTAGATGAAGCTCAGCTGTGGGACGTATAAAGATGGAACAAGATAAATTCTTGTTCCGTCAAATAACGAAACCTTTTTCTTTCATAACCTATATCATCCCACTGCTGGGCAAAGGTCTTTCCCAATCCTTTCCAAACATTTTGATCACGTGTCAGGCTCCTCCAATCTTTCTTATTGTATTTTTATGTATTTGAGACATCATGGGCAAAACCTCGTTGTAAGCCATTTGTTAGGCCGGCATGTACCAAATTAGACCGCATCATCACTTAAGATCAGGTGAGATTGTGGTCAAATGCGCACCTACTTAATCATAAAAAAAAATGTAATAATTAATTTCAGACAAGATTTATGTACGGCCTAGAAATTGCCTTGGAGTAGGTGTAGAAAATTCACAAATATCTTCGTCTGCCTGCGTCTGTGATTTGGGCAAGCCCATTTTCTTATATGTTTTATTGACGTGATAACGTCTTTAAAATCGTTTTAGTCGGGTGACATGTTCAGAAACTTGTGTCACACCAAAACCTCACGAGCGCGATCGCAGGTATAACGAGAGAGAGACGGACCGATCTCCCGTCTCGAGCGCTGCCAGTCATTCCGTGAAATGCCGTTATCACGTAAACATCTCGATCGTAAACCTACTTTACAAACAACCAATTTTTTTAATCAAATATTGATATCTTGATATCAAATAATGGGAATGAATTTGTTTAATTCATTATTTCATTATTTAATCCCAGTTAATGAAAGCGTCGTGGTCCATTGGTACTGAAACTAATTGGTACTAATTATATTTTTTGAATTGCTATGTATATGTACTGTTGGTATGCCTTATAATAAATATATAAATAAACTCGGAACCAGTGTGGTCGAATGTCTCCATGGCTCGATTTTGGCAGTGGCTAGTCAATGATTGCCTTCAATTAAGATTTTGTAGTTGATTAGTAGGTTGGATTGTCAATTTAGGGTATGCACACAAAAAGGCATCCGCTCAGCATAGCGTTGCGGCATGGATTGCACATCCACACCACATGCTGATTTTCTACGGCACCTTACGATAACATTTAATGAATAATACGGTGGTAACGGTGGCTCTGCGTAACACACAACAATGACGATAATTGGGTAGCTAACAATAAATTAGGAAAGACATATCAACTACCTAGCTTCCTATTTTATCTTCACAAGATGACCGACTTGATTCATTAGTAAGGAAATAAGATTGAATTCCAGCAGCAGTATTACGAGATACTGCACTAATAGTGTGGTTGTGGTACACGCACGAGGGCGTAACGTACATTGTGGTGTCACCAAAATATTGTGCTCATTTAGATAATTTAGGTAAAAACTTTACTATTAAGATCTAAATTGGTATTTGAAGTGTTATGTAGCCACTCAAAGTACAGATTTCCTTCGTGACATTGATACATACGCTCCTAACTATTTCAAAAACGGTAAAGTCAAATAGACTTCCCGATCGTGATGAACGTTCACGCCCTCTGGTGTAACAGCCATTACATCAAATCGTTCGTGAAAGAATACATAGGCTGTGAGCTAAAATGATTGACCGCTACGCCATGGCGGTCTCAATTTATAATAAACATATTGAACATACATACATACATACCATCACGCCTCTTTCCCAACGGGGTAGGCAGAGACCACTTCTTTCCACTTGCTACGATCCTGACACACACCTTGCGCCTCCTCTACTTTCATGAGTCCTTTCATACATGCTCGTCGGTTAAAGGTACTCCTGACCCGACCCTTTCTGAGAACATCTTGAACTTGTCCAAGAAACGTTCGTCTAGGCCTTCTCCTTCCAACAGCTACATTCACCCTCGCCTTATAAATCCGTTTCGTTAATCGCCTTTCATCCATTTTTTCCATATGACCAAACCACCTCAGCATTCCCATCTCAATTTTTGTAATTACGTCTACTTTCACACCACATCGTTTTCTGGAACATATTGAAAAACAACATTTAACTAAAGGCAATCTCTATCCACTGTTCTGGAATACTTGGAGTCCCTACCAACATTCCCCTCTCCCTCAAGCGCTTTAAAGCGCCATTTAGCCCAGATTGCGCTAGTCCACAGGCCGATATTAAAATAATATCTCCGAGATATTGCACTTGATATAAGCTTTACGCTTGATATTGGAGTTTGTAAACATGTACAGTAAATACTCTCTTCTATGTTTTACAATATCAAAGACATTTACATAATCTACACACGAGTAAGGAAAACTGCAACTAACTCCACACTTTGAGTAAATGTCTTATCTCTATGAAGCGAAGAATAGTGGGTTCAATCTCACCCAAGGTGAGAATGTGACAAACAAACTTTGGTTATATGTCTCATTATCATCATCAGCAGCCCCACGATGTCCACTGCTGAACATAGGCCTCCCCCATAGATTTCCGGGATAGAATTCCGAGCGGCCGGTTGTAGGCGGCCTGCATCAACAAAGACCCTACAACCTTTATTAGGTCATCCGTCCACCTTGCGGGTGGGCGTCCTGCGCTGCGCTTGGCTTCAAATGGTCTCCACTCGAGGACTTTTCGGGCTATGGCGGTGACCCTGGTTTTCCTCCGGACTTCCTCATCACTGATTCGACCTCGTAGAGAAACACCAAGCATAGCCCTCTCCATAGGCCGTTGGGTGACCTTGAGCCTTCTTATCGGGCTCATAGTGAGTGACTATGTCTCAGATCCATATGTCATCACTGGCAACACACACTGGTTCTAGACCTTTGTCTTGAGGCACTGTGGTATGGTGGAAGAGAAGACGTTATATGTCTAATTGTTACTATTTACAAAACCATTGAAAAATGGGTCATGTCAGCAGTATAAGGTGCCCCTATCCAAAGACGACTCATTTGGTGGAATGGTTAGAAGTTGGCTCATAAGAGGTCGCCGGTTTGATCCCAGCAATGGTACTCGTAACATACAAACATTCGTGTGCCTGGACATATCTGTATGCATTGCTTCGGGTCTTTCTATGTATGCATTGTTTTGAAAAAAAAAAAATTAAATAGGTATGCTCATCAGTTTTGCTTAGTTTGAGGCTAGGAGGCGCTGTGTAGATTAGTTTCCAATGATTTTATTATTAATGTAATGTAAGAATGATCATGATAAAAATATATTTGCTTCGTAAGGCACGTTTGGATCTGATATTTATTTACTTAAAAAACCAAGATATTTTATAAAATATTTTTTTGTTTTAGTCTCTATAAACATTGCTTTACTATACCAATTTACTACTTATCTAAGTTACAAAACATTTCCATGCAGTTAAAAACGCAGCACAGCACATACTATGTCAATTAAGTTAATCAAGCGCCGGGAATCGAACCCACTAATGGGTGGATGTATGAAAACAGCGGTTTATTGTGGCGATAACTGCTAGATACGGTCATGTCCGATGGGTGTGGTCTTTGTCATGAGAGGCAGCGTTTTATGTATTTTTTTTTACTGTGATCTACTTTTCCATGGACCACGGAACTATTTCATAAATCTTGATAAGGTATCGATTTATTATCTTCAACTTAATAACACGGAACACTTAGGTTTCTGTCGAATATAAAACTGGTAACTACCAAAATAAAGAGTTTGTAATTTAAATCCTACTTTTAATGTTAATTAAACACCCAATGGAATTGCGTTATTCGCACATGGAGATGTGGAGATGTGATTCTATTGGTTGTTGAAAACACAGCTCGACGCCGCACATCTCCGCTCAGCTCTGGTGGAGTCTGGGCCTAAATCTTTGAAACTACGCAACGGATTTTGATGCGAAAGAAAGAAAGAAAGAAAAATATTTTATTTGGTACATAACGAACAATACAGTGAAATAACAATAAAGATAACAATAAAAACAAATTACAAAAGTTGGTTATGCAGCCAAAATGGTGGCCACTCAGCATATGTTATGCATAAGTATATGCGATAACGCTGATTTTCAGTGGCACCATGTACATAGGTGGTTATTACAAAAGAATGCAAGGAGCTAGTGCGTGCGCGAACGACTGTGTGTGTGTGTTGGGAGTTTGCGTGTGTGTGTGTGTGTGTGTGTGTTGGGCGTTTGCGTGTGTGTTTGTATATGATTGACAAAAGATTAAATAAATACCAACATGTAATAAAATAATAATAATAATAAAAAAATGAATGAGAATACTCATCGGACAGCCACCTGTGTAATGGACACTTGATGATGATGATGACAATGATGCGGTTTTTTTAATAGATAGAGTAATTCGAGAGGAAGGTTTATATGTATAATAACATCCTATTGCACCCGTGCGAAGCGGAGTCGCTAGTAATCTAATAAATCTCACAGTTTAAACTCCCGCCGATTCCGCTCGTCGTCCTACCCTCAGCTGCGCCATCCCCAAATTTACGACAACACAAGACGGCACAGTAATAACGGCAATTTGCGACGAATTGTCGCCAGGCCGAACCAATTTGCCATACGTTCATCGTATAACTCATGTCTACGACTATTAACTGGTCGAAGATTATCGCAGCACTAATAGCCCGTCAAACTTGCCCAACTTAGATATTAACTATCCATTTGGATAATTTTGCCGACAATTAATATGGGAGGGCAACTGCATTTACTTTGGCTAGATGAATGAGAGCTGCGGTAGGCTTGGGAAGTGTTTTGATGGTGTATCAGATTACATTCATTAACATGATGGGATATAATACTTAAGAGTTACTCGTTGTTTGTTGTTTTAGGACTAGTGTAACTGAGTGTTTTCCTTATTTACAAAGAGACAGCCACGATCGATAAAAGTGTTTTAATATGACTAAAACTGCTGCATTTTCTAATTCAAATCCATTGCATAGACTATCGTAACAAGGGAGGGTTTAAAACTCCTTCAAATATGCAAATTGAATACACCATATTTTTCGGACACGCATCATTTTAAATTAAGCACTATAAAACACTTTATATTTCCCAAAATAACTAATAACATACAAATTACAAGCCGCATTTAGATAACATGAACCCAAAACATCATGTATGTATCCTGCTCTATCAATGCAGATAACTGAATCATAAAACATCCCCCGCAGGCGTAAGGGTTGCACACCACCTGCGTACGCGACTGAAAACACTACCTATCTTCTTTAAAACCCCCAAAAAAAAACGGCAGGCTTTATGCGTACATACATTGGTGGAGTCTAACTTTACTCGAAGATTCATAAGGGCACAGGCCCCAGACATTGCCCCTACCATGAATTTAGAAAAAGTCCAAACCAGATTTTAAAGATGATACGAGTGTTAAGCATACGAGTATTAAGCCGCCGACTCAGCTTAACGACTGACATCTTACGTTAGCAAGGACTTGCTGCTCAAAGTGCTTTACGAAACAGGGATATTGCCAAAAAATTGGTCAGGGTGGTCATTGTCACTCATCCTACTACTAGAACTCGCCCACATAAGTAAATAGTAATAATAAATAAGAAATATAGCTCAGCAACGGTGCTTAACGCTAATCTGATGTCATATTTTGAAGAAAACTAGGAAAACTTTAGGAAGAAATAACTATTATTTTGATCTGCACTAACATTTTGGAAAGATAAATTGGATTATTTATCTGTATTGAATAGGCTTCGAAACTACTAGAGCGATTTGCAAAATGCATTTTGTGATAGTCTAGGGTTAATATATTTATTGAGGACGGCTATGGGCTACAGTCACGGGGTCTATGATAAAAATGTTAGTTAAGCCGCTAATTAGTAATAAAATTGAGAGTTCCTACTGCGATAATCTGCATTGCATGCAAGTGAACCTTTATGCGCTCAAAACGCATAAATTAATTAGGAAAGTGCAATATTTCGCAAATATTACAATATTAACGTCCGCCATATTTCACCAGAGTGGACTCCACTTATGACTTTACAATGCTTAACTCCCACTCTGTGGGATGGTTTACGCAGTTTTAATGAAATTATGTATCAGTGGAGTACTTGGGGCTTCCCACTACGAAGCCAAAGTGTATAACGTAACAGAGTTCTTTTAAAATATTTTCATTGATTTGCAGGTGCCCGTGGCGCGATTGCGACAGTGATCGGCGATGATCGCTGTAAAGCAACACCGCCAGGTCGAAAATTTAATGGGCGACCACGACCAAATTTAGTGATGTACTTATCGGGTATCTCCATGCTTCGGAAGGCACGTTAAACAGTTGGTCCCGGTTGACGTCGCTAGATGTCGGTCGTTATGCCTACTAAAAGCCAGAGGCCTTATTAGGGTGGCTTGATAACATCTGACATTAAGGTTGCTCATCAACCTTACACCCCTCCAACAATCCGCACTGAGCCCGCGTGTTGGAGTATGTAATGGCTCGTTTTCACCACATAGTTGAGGTGAAGTCTGTGCCCAATAGTGGGACGTATATAGGCCGTTTAGTTTGATTCAGTTTAAATAAAAATCAGCCTGGATTCCAGATAGGTGATTTTTCATTTGAGTAGCGTTTAAATTAAGTTTCTGGTAGGTTTTCAGTGAACTGTAAAGAGATTAATAAGAGGCCCCAAGGACTAAATAGCGCAAAATCCATTCGTGATTGTGTTTGAGTCATTTTGAGTCCCTTTAATATGTCTTAAAGCACAAATTCAAACAATCCAACCCTTTTCAAATGAAGATTACGGGAAAATAATATTCGTAGACCGAATAGCTGCCATAAGATGTTGTGACGTTTGAAATGGGTACAAATTCATTTCTCGAATTAGGAATCTACTTTGTATGTGGTTCCATTTCCATACAATATGCATACAACTAGGCTTTTCGTGTTAAAGTGATGGGGGAAATGAAATTATCTGATTTTAGCGGCCCTTGTCTAGATGGATGGAACAATAAGTTTGGAGATAGATTTCATAGGATGTTATTTATAGTTTATTTCTAAAGTAAATGAAGGCAATTGCTGTAGGAAAGAAAATAAAAAGGAAGTGCCATTGGCGCAGTAGTAACAATGAAAAGGAATGATCACCGAGTCAGGTCACTGCTGGGCACAGGCCTCACCTCAACTATGAGATGGAACAAGCCATACTCCAACACGCGGGTTCAGTGCGGATTGTTGGAGGGGTGTAAGGTTAGTGAGCAACCTTAATGTCAGATGTTATCAAGCCGCCGTAAGGCCTCTGACGAGGCTTAACGACTGACATATGGCGACGTCAACCGGGACCAACTGCTTAACGTGCCTTCCGAAGCACGGAGATGCCCGAAAAACACATCACTAAATTTCGGTCGGGGTGGTCACCCATCGAATTTCCGACCCGGCGTGCGTTGCTTTACAACAGCGATCGTTGCCGATCACTATCACAACTGCGCCACGGGCACCTTGAATACAAGCCAAGAGGATGATAACTCCAACAATTTGTCATGACACTTAGTAATACCATAGTAATGATAACTCTAAGTTACTTATTATGGTTACAATAAAGCCAATCCGACTACCAGTATCATAATATTGGAAGCCACAGTTCACAAAACAGACTGAAATACAAAATTGAAAGCTTTTAAATTCACATTTTGAACGAACATCTGGCGAGCTCCTATTGAGTTCCCGACTTAAACTTTTATTAAACAATACCGTACGCAATAAATCATCGTAGTACAAGACGTTTCGCTTGCTACGCGCTTGCTACGACTCTGCTCTGTGCTACGATTTTGCAGTGTTACGATTCCGTAGCGTAGAACTCACATCTTAATAAATGCTGTAGTTTAGATAGTTTCAGGGTTTAATTTAGGTACAAATTGATTATGGGGACTGTTCAATTTCTTTGTCGGATGATGATGAAAAGATAAATGGACAGAATATGTACATTCACCTAGCCTAAAATGGAACGAAACGGTCAAAATTTTGCGACTTTTTACTAATAATACCGTATGCCTTACATAAACATACATAAACGGCCTATATTCGTCCCACTGCTGGGCACAGGCCTCACCTCAACTATGAGGTGCATTGAGCCATACTCCAACACGCGGGCTCAAAGCGGACTGTTGGACCGTATACCTGCGTATACCTTAATTGTTATTAATATTATTTTGTATGAGTTATGTAAGTAACATTTTTTCAACCTTTTTACTCGTTTCACAAATGAAACGAAACGTGATATAAAGACTGTTTAGCTTGTAAAGATGTTTTGTCTTAATAATGTATGTCCTGATTTTATAAAGGTACAGCGATTCTGTCTTAATGAAAACAACAACAACAAAGATCATCAACATTGCTACAAATGAAGAATTTAGAAGAAATAAAACTACAACATTTCATTGATTTGAAATCTAATCACCAATACAAAGAAAAGCAATTATTAACCTAACTAAAGCTCCAGTTTCACGTATTATCTTGTATTCGAAACGTTGTTACTACGTTGAAAATTAATTCAGATAATTCTAAGTTCTCTTGAGTATAATATTCACTTTGCTAGAATCTCCCTCGAACTATCAACTGTCCTGTGCCACAGAAAAACTGTGACAAACTTTTACAGAGTTTTGAAAATAGTTGCAAGTTGCCATAAGCAGAAATAACGTCTTATTTATGCATTTATTCACAATATACACTTACAGCTATGTATGGCCAATTACGCTTATAAGCTAAACAATATCAAATACTTAGATAGTAAATAAATAACAAACAAAATAAATACACATACTAATAGATGTAAAAATGTAGTGTTCCATTGTGTTTAAGAAATTTCTCACAGAAAATCCCACGTTTTTAAACCGTTGGAGTAAACGTGATCTTGAGTGGAGACCGCGTCTTGGCAAGCGTGTAGGACGTCCTCAGGCAGGCAGCATGGCTGGCAGGAGCTGGATGCGAGCAGACGAAAATCGAGTTCAGTGGCGTGTAACAGGAGAGGCCTATGTCCAGTAGTGGACTGCAACAGGCTGATGATGATGATTAAAAAACTTCAATCAACCTTGTTCTCATGCCAAAAAGTACTTAAAAAACATCAATTAATCGAGTTTAGGTAATTCTCATTGACGCGTAACCACATCTCAAGCACTCGAACTTGACCTTTCAGAATAAATCTTGCAATTCCGAAACACACGATTCCCAAATCCAGCTTAAAAGTTCATTAACCTTGGAGGTTGTTGACCTTTAATTTCATCCCAGGGGCTTGACGAGGTTAAGTCAACATTAAACTTCCGTCTGATATATCTTCAATAATATTCCTCTCGTTATTCGAAAAAGGTTGAATCGAATTCGCAGATTAATTTATTCTGAAAATACACAGAGGATCATATTTTGAAGTAGTTCCAGTAAAAACAGATTTTACAATCCGTTGGAAATAAAGCTCATGGTTACAAGAAGGAAATCAAGCAGATTATTTTTCCACTTTCTAGAACAAAGGCATAACCCGCCATTGCTGATGCCATATTATGGAAAACGGGATTCCAAAAATCGTTTAATTTTATTACCCCCTTATTCATAAAAACTAAAACAGCTCTTCAACAACAGGATAACTTTATATCGCTTTGACACTTTCATTCTTGTTGCAGCCGCCATTCGCGAGTGAGTGACATAACACGTCAATTGCTTAAACAATGATTTAGCGTTGCGTTCGTTTTTTTGATTAAGGGAGTAAGAAGGTAAACGTTAGGGTCTCTGAGGACGGCCACACCAATGATGTAAGTCACATTCACGTCAACCAACGGTGGGTTAAGATCCCCCCCAGTGAAGTAGAATAACGTTTCTTAGTTAAACCTGTTAAAATATATTATTTATCAGAAATTGTTGGCAAAGATAACACAATTTATTCCTAAGGTCGACCTTAAGTTACTATAGACATGCTGGTATGTATGTATGTTTATTTATTAACTTCCCTGGCGACAGGAAAAAGCTAATAGAGACTTCCTTTTCCTTAATGATGTTTGTTTTTCTGCGATACTTTCACCGTCGAAAAGTAGAATCTTTACGATACTGCCTGAGCCAAGTTCTTATAATTTAGCATAACATAATATGCGTTCACAACTATATCCCAACCGGGGTAATCACTGATTGTTAGACTCTTGGTGACCGGAACATTCAGAAGCCCACATTTCGCCGATGGAATTCGAACGCAACGTGGTAAAGGGCGAGCCTATCGCCGTTATCCAGGTTGCTTTGGGTTTTTTATCGGTGTTCTTCATCACCGTAGAGTTAGCCGAAAATTGTGCAATGAACACAAAGCAGACGTGTTCGGGCCAGATTCGATCCCGGGACTACCGGGCTACGGGCCAAAGTGTTTAACTATTAGGCCACGATGCACCAGTAATTACTTACTAGAACATCAAATATTTTCACGATATAACTATCTGTTTATACAATCTATTTCTAATTGTAATAGTAATACCTCTCACGATTAAACTCATTTACAACTAGAATTAGACACCAAACCAACTTTATGTTCAATAAAGTAACTGTAAAGTAACATAAAGTAATTGAAATTTAAAATTGAGTGATTAGGCATTTTCTGGGTAAACCGTGTACCTTCGACCTCGTCGTTGCTTACCATCAGCCGACATACAAAACAAAGAATTTATTCCTGACCACATTTTGTAAATCAACTCAATACTTTGTGTAATCAGACTGGCAAGAAAAAAACTTGGCCTCTTTTTACAATCATAGTCTGAGTGAAATCTAACGCTGCGAGCTTAGGTGGAGTGACTCCTAAAGTACCTATTTATTTATGTCTCATTACTTTTATTGTGCTTTTCTTTTCATTGTACAAATGATGTTATTGGAAAAGTTAATTTGTCTTAGTTTTCTTAGTACTGATATTGGAAATAACTAAAAAGCGTTTATGATCTCATTGATGTAGAAAATATTTTAATCTTAATCAAATAAACAAGAAAAATATGGCAGTGCACAACGACCTTTTCATTTGTTGATTAAGTTTTGTTAATGCAAAAGAATACAAGTACATTGCTAAACTTTCTCATATTTGACGCACTCGAATATATGATAAGGCATACGTACCTATAATCTGACCGTGACACCGTGTGTATAAGATAGTATGATTATTCACAAGAGCGTAAAAGAGATAGATACAAGTTGCGCAGTGTCGTCTCAAACTATCAATCCTCGGGTGTTCGAAGTTCTGATTTCGGGTGCCACTTTTTTAACACAAGTACCTCACCTATCTACGTCTTTTTGCTATTAATATCATTGTGGTACTTCAGTTGTGGCACTCGCGGCCGAGCCCTACGTAAGTTCACGCGCGCCAGTGTGTGTTTCGTTGCTCCCGCTTCGCTCCCGCTCCGCTGCCGCTACATGTTTAGGCAACTATCGCTCGTTCGGCAACCAAGTTGCCCTATTTTTTTTATTTTACTTTGAATATGAAGGGAATGAATCCTGTAAAATCTATTTCGATAGCTATCAATGGAATTTGGAAGCCTTAAAACTGCGTTCTAGATTCATCAAATTATATTTTTCTCAGGCATTCAAGGCAATTCCTTTTTATCTTGTATACTAATGTAGATTTTGATAAAAAATAAATACTGATAAATTTTTTTGAAGAAATCTGTATGTTGCTTTGATAAATAAAAAAAGTGTGAGTGAATAGGTCATTCTAGGTCAGCTAAAACCTGCTTTCAATAACGTTAAATGAATAACGTTTAAACGTATAAGGCCCTCAGAAGTAACGAGCATATTGTCAGATATTACTTAACAGAATTACCAATTACTTAATTTACTTGGGGCTTGCGTAGCCGTGGATGTTGAGGAACGCGGAAATTTACCGTATTTCGTTAAGAATAACATCATTATGTTGATTACGTGTACAAAGGCGGGTAGAGTTCGGCAGGCGGAGAGAAAAACCTTATAAAAGATATATTTAAGGTACTTCTTATCGTTTAAAACTGTAGTCTTATTTTGAAGGAGGAGATCTTTATAAGCTTATAGCCCCGAGCTTTCTCAAAGTTCCAATGTAGCGCTTTATCCATCAATGATATTATAATAAAAGAGACGTTAAGTTACTTGTGCTAAAAAAGTGGCACCCGTAATCAGAACTTCGAACACCTGAGTAAAGCATTGACAGTTTGACTGCGCAACATGTATCTGTCTCGTTTACGCTCTAGTAAATAATCATAATATCTTGTACACACGGTCAAATTATAGGTACGTACACCAATTTTCGACTTCACAGCAGTACCTATTGACATAATATCTACCTCTTTTAAATATCATGGACTAGAATAGTTCCAGCAGGTTAATTGTTGATTTCCCTACTTTAAAAAAAGCCATAATTGTTGGTTTCTTACAAGAAAAGCAGCAAGCGAAACCAAGCAAAATATTTGAGTTAATTGATTTGAGTAAATTGATCATCCGTGTTGGAAAGTTATGTTGTTATCTATTGTGGGGGGGGAGAGGGTTGAAGGATGGCCGCTGCTGAACCAAGCCGCCAATTAAAGTTTAAATAGGACCGAGTAGTTTGTGTTGGGTAATCCTGTGGTGATGGTAAAATGGATTAAATGTTATCAATTCGTGCATTCGGTTTGCGAAAGATGCGGGTTCGATTCCTGCTTGATGCCAACCAAATGTATCTTTCTGGTTTTATTCATTTATTTATTAGTTCGTACACAAAAATACAATTACAAAAGACAGACAATTGGGAGATTAAAAGTACAGGTGAGTTTATCTCTAAAAAGAGATTTCTTTCAGCAGACCACGTTGATAGGAAACGGTTTTTAGATCTTTAGTAAAGATACTGCATGGAAAATGCTAAGTACTTCGATACTAAGTACATCGAAACCTACCCTTTTTCGTACATTTTCTCGGTGAAAAGTGGACTCCTCAATGTTCCGTTATGGTGACAACTATGCCATCTATCAGAGTGTGTTTGGGATTTTTCCATTATTTTTGGGTAATATTACGTTATTATCGATTCGGAACGAACCTATAACTTAAAAAAAAAATTGGTTATTTCAATTATGGTTTTGTTCAAAAATAAAATAACGTCGTACCTAAGCCTAAGATCATATGATAAGACAGGTTAGTGAAAAAAATAGGTAAAGTATTTGTATATTCTTTAATGTTGGTTCATTTAGATAATAATATGATAGTGCTGATACAGGAATCGAATTTAAAACCGTGACTTTAAAGCGGAATATAAGTGGATTAATGCCTAATAAACTCTGAAGTTTTCAGAAAATGTAAAAGAAAATTAAAAATACTGAAGGAAAGTTCAGGAACTAGGTATACTTTTGTCTTGAATGTTAGTTCTTCTACAAATTTCTTTATCTTCAGCCAGAACGCCAGTAACAACTGCAAAACTGGCACTCTACAATGTAATTTTATTCTCTCTGTGTTAACTAAATACAAAGTACGGCGTACTTACGACGACTGTCCCGTAGTCATGTTGTATGACGTCACAATGACGTCATTTCTCTGTTATATTGTTCACTTATGTTCAGTATTGTTGGAACATTGTTGTAAGTTTCAACTGTTTTACTAATTTAATTCTATATTACTTTCTTGCGTTTTACTTAGATCTTGAAATAGGTGAGATAGTACGGATATGAGAATACAGTATTTCAATAATTTGAACTTTGATGTTCAGGAGGACCTATATTCGTTTTTAAATTGCTAGCTTGTTATGTTACAGTATAAGATCGGTATCGATTGAAAGATAGGTCTTTACATATAATGGAAATGATTATCTCTCAATAACCATCTTGCACCACCACATCTATTTTTCTTTCCTTTTTCTCTACCGGAAGGTTGTCTGGAAGAGATCGCTTTTAGCGATAAGGCCGCCTACATTGTACTGTTATATTTCTGTAAGCATTTTTATGTAATTGATTTCTTTGTGCAATAAAGTATATCTTATCTTATCTTATCTTTAGATCAACGAAAAATTCTTATGCTTCTTCTGACATTTTGACAACCAACAACTTTACATAACGTCCTTCTAAAGCACAGAGCTTCTTAAAAACACTTTACTGAAGTTCAGTTACGCTATTCAATATGCGCGTAGCTCAACGTCCGTGGATCGTTTTTATTTCCCTAAAACCACTAAATCACGGACACTTCTAGCTAAAAGTATTTTTAATAACCAATCCCCAATACTCTCAACTAACTTTTCCCAAAACATTGGTGTGTAAAATTAATTTAGCCAACTTCGCTCAAATAGTAGGCGAAGATTACACAGAGTCGGCCTCGGCAAAGTCCTCCGACAAACAGCCCTCTGGCAAACACAACTGCTAACTCTACAAATACACACTGCATTTGGTAATCTACTACTTACTAACAATACACAAAGTATAGATAGTGTCAATGTTTTGTCTGAATGTCTTTGGGACACCTAAAACACTCATTTTAAATGTTGCAGCTTTACGCTGCTTAACAAAACTATTTTGTTTCCTTCCACTGTGCAGCCTGGCCAGTTTTATGTTGTAAAAATCCGAAACTAATTTATTGTGTTTCACAGTCAGCTGATTTCCATAAAATTATCATGTTAAAAGTTTTCAACTTTTCAACAGCAAAAATGGTAAAGTTCGAGTAAAAAGCCGGTATCGAGTGATGAACCAGAAAATGACACCTCTTAATAAATTATTGTGCTGCTATTATAAGCTGCAAAGCGACCTTTTGGGGATAATTATAAGAGCTATCAAAGCCTCCTGAGATCCTGTGGCCTCTGTCCATCCCACGTTGGTACAGTTAGCATTCGCAATAACCTCGTTCCTAAAAAGACACGAAAAGAACTAAACACGACGCTTGGACGGTCGGCAAAAAAGTCGGCGTGCAAATTAAACAATAAATCAGTGCGTCGTATCGATTCAATACGCAGTACCGTCGGCGCCATAAGAACGTTAATTTATTTGGCGGGGGCTCTGAGGGTTGAGAGTATGAAAATTTCTTCCGATGGGCTTTGAGAGTAGACGAGCGGCTGATGCAGAGATTAGAAAGAGCTGGAGAGCACTTTAGTCGTCGGGCTTGGACACACCGGTGTGTGCGTGTGTGTGTGTGTGGGTGGGTGGGTGTGTGCGTGTTTTAGTTTTTGTCTCAAGCCAGGGTATTATAAATGTAACCTTTTGAAGTGTAATGTTAATTTGTTAAAATATGACGAGTAAGTATTCGTTTGCCCGCAAACCTCATATCAGTCTTTTGTTGAACAAGGCGTCCCAAGAAGTTGTTTCAAGTGATAATTCAAAGATAGGAAAACCCTTAGGGTTACTAGAACCACACTCATGTATGTTCAGTGCTTTTGCAGTTTTAGTTTCATGTACCTATCTAATTACGTAGTCTCATTTTCATTTCATTTCATTCTAACTAAAACTGTGTAACGTTGCGTTTTAGGTGGGTTTAAGAGAACTCAAACGTCGTTAACAAATTAGAGGAATTTGTTCGAAGTAGGTACGAATTAGTTTGCACTATGGTCGTGGGCGTAGGGCCCGTCTGATTTGGTTCACTTTCGCTGGTCTGGAACTTCCCTGCAGATGGTGGCCGAGGTGACAGGTGGCCAACTTGGGTTGCAGCAGAACGCTGAGGTGCGTGGCAATGGCTCAGCAGCCAAGGTGCTAGTAGGTACGCATCGTTACAAATTTGTATTAGAATGGTGACAATTTGTAATCAAGTACAATGTGAGACGTCTAAGTGCTAGATGCCATGCGCCTATTAGCCGTCTGTTAAAATTTAAAATGGAAAAGCATTATGATGATGAAAAGGCGTACCCTTTTAATGCTTTTCTAGTTTTATCATTATCATTTACAACAAAGAGGTCAAAAATTGACCCCTGGCTTACGTACCTATTATTTGGCCGTGTTTACAAGATAGCATGATTATTTACTAGAGCGTTAACGAGACGGATACATGTTGCGCAGTGTTGTCTCAAACTGTCAATGGTGGTCAAAAGTCCTGGGCCCCAAGTCTGTTAAAGCGTTCTTAACGCTACAATTGAATCGTAATTGACTCTCAATCGCCAAATTTGACACATTTTCCATGAAAAATATGTCAAATATGACTTTTGAGACTTAATTACGAGTCATTCGAAACGTTCTAAAATTTGCAGACTTGGCCTCTGATTTCATTGGTCCCAGCAGCCCATTTATTACTCAGGCTGGTAAACGACGTAAACATTTTCTAAACAGACCAATTTGAGACAAAGTAAATGAATGTGTGTCGGTTCAAACGCCCGTCTACCCCTCCCCACCCCCACTGGGCCAGTTTAATTGGAATACAGTAATTTATCGCCGGATCTCCCTTATCCGATTACCACCGATCGAAATTATATTTGAGCGGTAAAATTAATTTACAACACGCATTGTTTTAGCGTGGCCATCATCTGATATTAGATCTCATATTAGTTTGCGGTGATCCATTAATAAGGCTAGGTATTGTTTTGTATTTTTAGTAACTTTAATGGATAATTAAATCATCAGTCCATGACGGAAAGGGGGACCTTGGCGCAGTGGCAAGAATGGTCGCTGTAAAGCAACGCACCGTGGATCAGGAATGGGATGGGTGAGGAACCAGAACGTTTTTTTTTTCTCCCTGTATTTCGGAAGGCATTTTGAGCAGTTGGTCCCTGTGGACGTCGCTAGTTGTTAATTGTTAAGTCTAGTCGGAGGCCTCAGGGCAGCTTGAAAACATCGGACAGCAAGGTTTTTCACTAGCCTTCCAACAATTAGCAGAAGGCTACGTGTTGGAGTATGGCTCGTACCACCTCATAGTTGAGGTCTTTTCTGGGCCTCGGTTCCTCGCAGAGATGACTACCGTGGGAATCACTACTACCCAGGAATTCCAAATCCTACATAGACTAGTTGTTCCAAACCCAGGATACACTCAGTATCCAGTAGATTGCATTTCCTGCCACAAAAAAGGCTGGTCTCATGGGACGGCCATTCTTCTCTACGTCACAACCCTATCCACGCAAGTGCGCACTCAATCGCTCTCAAAGTACATCCCTCTGGAACCTAATACAAGAAACGTAACAAGTTTTGTTCAAACATCGAGTTTTACATTGTCGATAGTTTTAAAGAGTATCAACATCCATTACAAGTTCGGAAGTGGTTTGTACCGGGTCGAATCGGAATTTTATTTGAAAACTTGAAATTCTGGTTCTCGATGTCACGTTTCAGTTGAAATGAGATAGGAATGCATGACTAGTGTTCTGTGATATGAATATTTCATTGTTTTTATTCAGTAAAGCACTCAAGTTTGGTATTTAAACTGGTGGTAAAAATCAATAGTGACTCCTAAACAAAATGCCATTTTTCTTATAACAGTTGATTTATGGGTTCCTAAGATACACAGCGGCGTTTCGTATCTCGTGTGCGGGGACGCTAACACACATAGGTACTGTAAATGCTACTGATGTTCCTTGGACCAGATATTAATATGAACTTCGGATGTAGTAATCGAACAGCGCAAATATTTCACTAGTTAACACCTTTCATATAAAATGTATGAAAACTTCAGGAATTATGCCGGTTGCAGCGTTTTGTGGCGTTTGGCGTGTGGCCCGTGTGCACGGATGCTTAAAAGGTTCAATTTGTAAATTTTAAGGTGATGATTTTTCAAAAGTTAGATAAAATTCATCAGACCAATAATTCACAAGTCGGCAGATTTGGAAATGTTGGATGTCGAAATCTATAAACTGTGTCTTCAATTGAAATTTGTGATTTTGACATACATTCTAAAATCTGCCTAGTTGTAATTTATTGGTCTGATTATTTCTATCTGACTACTTATTGAAAAAACAGCTCTTACTTAGACACTTTATTTTCTAAAAAGTCGTACCTGGATAATTAGGATAACATTGACAAACATTGCTTCAAAAAGCGTAAATATTAGAACAAAGTGATCAATTAAGTCTAGTAAACAAAAAAAATGTGATCCTAAATCCTCGTACCTGGAGTGACTTCTACAAACAAGGCCCTCTCCCGTTACAAAGACTTTAATTATCCCGTTTCCCCCCTAATTTGACAAGTTTGTTCAATTTACTCTAATTTGATGTTTTGCTGCTTTTAATGAGTTAATAAAAACGTGATAAAATATTCGCTTTTGTCTCGGCGAATCAGCGATTTAAATTGTATGCGCTGTTTGAAAGCAGGAAGAATGTTGTAGAAATTATGTAATGTTATTCTAATTTTTCCTCAGCTTGTCGGAGGGTTTTACTCCGAATCTATGTTCAACTCATTTTAATTCATCGCTTGGATGGCTTCCTACGTCTGCCGAAATCTTGTGTTGTGTGTTACAAAAATATTTTGCATCGAATTTATACACGCATTTGTATCTATGAAATCGCGATCGATGTTATGCCATGACAGTATCACTGCCGCGACTGCATCGTTTTCATAACTGCCTTGATTATCGCATGTCTGTGAAAGTAGACCGTCGCGATGCAGTATCGTTGTTGCATTCTGATTGTATCGCATTAGCATCGCTGCTGGAAGTCGCAGTGTGTAATGGGCCTTGACAACGCCTCTGTAACAACCGCACTAAGCGTGTTAAAATATGACCTGTACCACTTCATAGTTAAGGTCCTTGTGTCCAGGGACAACGAACAGAAAAATGCCAAGTCAGATTTTTAGGCCCTAAATTTGAATTTTCTTGTTACTTACTACTCAATTTAACCTATTAACAAATCAACTTAAAAATCCTTAGATTTTAAAAGAAAATTCACTTCGAAAAATTTAATATCCGCTCCGGGGATTCTCCAACCGGATCGGTTACGTAGTAAACCGGGACGGGAATAAATCCAGGAATAAAGGGAATCTGGAGCTATATAGGTACTATTTGCTATTTACGGCCGTATTTCCTTTGTGGCCGACATTATTTCTTTTAGCGAACGGTCGTATGTTACTTTTACTAGTTTTTTTATCTTAAACAGTAGGCAGTTAGAAATAATGTAATCGGTGTGAAGTTGTTAAAGTGAACAATGAAAACTTGTAGAAAGCAGTTTTGCTTGCAGTTTTTTTTTACAGGGTGTTGATTCCAACAGCTGTTGAGATTAAAGAGATATACCTACATTTTCAAAACAATTAAGCTATATTAAGAAAAGCTAAAAAGAAGAAAAAAGAAAAGACTACAGGGTATGTGTAAGCGTATTTATGAAGGCAAATTTTCGAACAACAACCTGTATAAATTAAAATCTTAAATATAAGTAGCTGAAATCAAAATGATTGAATCAGGATCAAACTTTTACTTTCGTCGCTATAAGTTTTATTTGCTTTTAATTTAGTGAAACGTGAGCCTCTGAATGTTTCGTTGACCATGACGGCAACGTGTTTGACAGGTTCTCTGTGAGTATCCTCTCGCCAACCTATTTGCATGGAAATCATTCAATGCCGATTGAGATCCCTGTTTCAAAGACTCCTATTTTTTAAATCTTACACGCATTTTCACTACATTTTATTTACAGATACAAAATGCTAAGCCAGCATTAATAATATCAGTCAAAGGGATAATTAATAAAGTTCAAAAGCATAAAACGCCATTTATTATAAAATGACAGTTCGACAGTTGGTTTGTTTATGTGGGAGTAGGGTTGTCCAAAGGTATTGTATGGGCGGGTTTTGTTGGCAACCTCATTATCAGCTTATGTTAGCCCACTGGTGGACGTAAGGGGTGCGTATTGGTTTATATAACTTCATTTGATATATTTTCATTTCAATAACGTTCATGAGATATAATAAACGTTTGGTATAACAACTCTTCGAATAATTTTCTTCAACATAATGTTCATTTCATAAAATGCATCAAATGATATAACGTCATTTAAGCTAACAATCAGTACGCCTAACAACATTTAATATAAACATTTGATGTAATTTTGTTTAATCTAAATTGCATTGCATATAACCTTCATATGAAATGAATGTTATTTGTTATAAAAGCTAATTAGTATACTTGTCTGCCCTTTACTCGAGTCGGGGCGAAACCGACACGGATAGATTAGGTTAGAAGGTTTAAGGCGTGTTTTTTTTTTTAAACCCTTAAAACGACTTGCTTGATTTGCTTGCTGCTTGCGTTGAACCCGTACTTTTTATGATCTTTAACAATGTGAATTTATTTATGTGGGTACATATTCATAAACAATCTTAAGATTTATGACAATAAAGTTTATGGTATTTGATGGTTAGACCATTTATTTATATATCATATAAATGGTAGTTGTTTTGAATAGTATACCATGTGAGCTTTATAGCAAACGTTAATTATATCAAACATATTAGTTGTCCGTTATACGTTTTAAGATTATTTGATTTGAAATTATATGAAACGTTACTTATACGGAATGAATAATTATATCAAATGTTGTTATATCATACGACTGTATATGTTCTGAGTGATTTACGATTTGTGGTTATATCATACATTACACACCCGGACGTAAGCACTCTTTAATACGCCATATACTTTGCTTGACGTATCGTTTTATCACTAGTTAGTAGCCTTTCGTAAGTGGTTGATTCAACTTGCCCAAGAGCATCTAACTCTTGCAAATTGCAATTACTCTTCTTAGGTAATCAGATGTTTTTTTTTAATAATATTTTTTACGTGCTAAAGAAGAGCTTTTCATACCATGCAAAAAAGGCTTTCATATTTTTTTGCGTGAAAATAACTTCAGATAAACGACCAATTGATCACAATCTATTTATAATGTAAGTGAAGCCTGTTTCTGGTGCTGAACTTAAATACTTGTTTAGGTTATTAAAATAAGTGACAACCCTTAAATTGGGCAAAGAAGCAACCCTGTTTAAATCCTATAGACCGCCATTAAACATTTTATGTGCACGCAATAAGAATTTATGATCGTAGAATAAACCATAAGCCGATACTTACAGTAGATTTGAATTTATATGTACCATTTTGTGTAAATAACTTCTGGAAAGATTATATGTATATTATCAGCGGTTTATAAATAAACTGATAACAAAAGAAGATGATTATGATTGTGGTACTGGACGCCATCCTTAACAAATTATTGCATTTAAGATGGTTTCTACCATTTATTCTTTGTGTCCTGTTTTATTTGTACACTAGCTTACTCGTCATGTGATGTTTCCTTTGCTTGCAGGTTGTCTAAAAGTGATTTCTTTTAGCAATAAGGTTCAGTGAATAATAAAACACTTCATTGTTTAACAAATGAAATTATAGGTGAGTAAAACAGTTTACATGTTGATGTACAATTGAGGTGGTCTTACTGCTAAAAGAAATCATTATTTTCTAGATTTTCCCTGAAATTTTTGAAATTTCAGTAACTTATGCTATGCCGTTGGATATTTCAGTTTTTGCCAAGACGAGGTTACATTTATTTTGTTTAAATAAATCATTTTCTCTACAACAAAGGTCGAAACATTGTGTTTTCTTCTGAAATATTATCATGAAGGTCAGTGGACCTTCTCGCAGGATCAACTCCGTTTATTTATAACTCCGGTTAGGGTCATAAAATGCAATACAGGATGTGTCTGTCCGGAAAGCGTGGGGAATTGAATCTCACTCGAATGACCGCAAAACTCGTGAGATTCGAGTTTGCAACCGATAGTAAACTATGCGCTGTGTCTTTATTTCATGAAAGGGTTAAGTGCTGATGGATTCTGAGAGTTTTAAGAAGCCTTGACCTTGCATTTGTGTAATAACAACGTTATTGTACAATGGTCTCTTGGTATATCTCACGTTCCCCTCAAACACTCATGGTATGATGAATGTTTTTTACAAGTGTGTGAAAGTGTGTGCGTGTGTGTGTGCGTGTCATGATTATATGTTTGTGTGTGTGTTTTGTGAGCGAATGTGTAATAAGAGTGATCAATAATGTTAATAGTTGAAAAAAAAATAGAATGTTTACAGATTATAACAATACAAGCACAACAAAACAGTAACATGAGCCCTGTAATTGCAACAGAAAAAAATACTTATTAGCTAAAATTTAACTAAAGCTATTATTTCAAATTAGCCTTAATATTTTTATGAATTAGGATGCAAAAATTCTTTCACTGTATAAAAGCATTTAACCAGAAGCCATTCCTTCAGTTTTTCACTGAATCGTTTTTTAACTTATTCATTTTTAATTTCATTTGGTAATTGTTGTACATTTTTATTGACATAAGGAACGTAGCTGAACTAACCATATGCAGTTTGGTCAAAGGTTGCTCCAGCCTATTTCGATCCAGTTCCAGTTCCGTATTAACTCTCAAACGGTTCTGGACCTCAGCACTTCAGCAGCGAAGCTGGATTCCCTCAAAGCAATGCCAGGTCTAGATAAGTAGTGCGGGTATCCGGTACTGAGGTGTTCCCATCAACCAGCACAAAACCATTGTAAAATGGTTCTTGTGTCAGCAGCAGAAGGTGCTATGTAAAGCTTGATGTGAATGCCTCTGTACTGAGGTGTCGGTAAGTGTCTGCGGCGGAATCAATTACACCGCCGGCAGCAAGACACGCGAGCGGAACTAATTGCTTTACGGAATGGATCGGTTTCCTTGCTTTTAAAGTTTCCTAGGACTTTTAAAGGGTGAAATTTCTTATGGCGTAGTTTGCAATAAAAAAAAGTTTTTATTTTAGAAATGTTTGCACGCAAGCAAAAAATACAAAGTTTTCACGTAATGCCAAAAGGCATTATATACCAGTCAATAGGACAGGCAATTTATTATTAATTAATTATTACGACAGACCGATTTGGTGTAATGGTTCAAAAGTGGGTTGTTACGTTACACCAGTGGTTGCGGGTTCAATCCCTGCACAGTACAAAAAAATGTGTACATTTGCGGACTGGGTGATTCCTATGTATTATAAGTAAGTATCTACAAAAAAAATGAGTATGATTATCCGTTCGTTCTAGAATGGCAATCGCGTACCGGGCGTGGGCAGGCCCTGCACAAGGTGGACCGACGATCTGGTCTAGGTCGCGGGAAGCCACTGGATGCGGACAGCGCAGCACCGATCGTTGTGGAGATCCAAATTTTATATCAATTAATGCGGCTTAAGCACTTTTACATTAAACATACCACACACCATTTATGCTCCATCCTTATTGGATGGTATAGCCGTAATTAGCCTTGGTGCTTACGATGGGTAATTATCCATAATTAAATTGAATTTCCGGGTTATCGACTGATCTGATTAAATCGGAACAACAGCAAACGGAAAGCCAACGAGTCTATAAATCAGACGAAATATCAGGAAGCTCTACGTAATTATAAACGTGCTTAACAAAGTTATAAACCATACTTAAATACTTCTGTTTTATTTATTTAATGTTGTAATTTACTAAGGACACATTTTGCAAGGTTTAACACTAGCTTGAAACTCATAATCTCACGACCATATCCTATGACTAACCAGTCATAGGCACACTGATTTTTGCCGTCTTGGTGAAAGGAACATTCAGAAGCTCTCATTTCGCAGAGGGAATTTGAACCCAAAGTGTCTGTGACCAGTACAACATGTCTGGTTGTACTGGTCTGGGTGTTTCCTATGTAGGTATATAAATTACTAGCGACCCGCCCCCGCTTCGCACGGTTGCAATAGGATGTTATTGTACATACAAACCTTCCTCTTGAATAACTCTATCTATTTAAAAAAATATTATTATTAAAAAAATATCAACTATTTTTTTTCTTCTTTGATGCGGTTTTTTTCTTCTTGGAATCTTTGGAACTCCAAAGATTTAAGCATACAAAGGGACATAGGGACAGAGAAAGTGACTCTGTTTTATACTATGTAGTGATGTATTTACAAATAAAAAGTATTTCAGTATGTTTATCCGCTGTCTAGTTTCCCAAAAACACAAGCATTTGGTTGCTTAAAGTGAGGCTAGATGGCGCTGAGTGGAATAGTGTCCAGTATAATTATTTATTAATTATTATCGTGCCGTGTAGTGCCGGCACGTTAATAGAATAGCACTACCCTCTCTCTTCCCGTGGGTGTCGTAAAAGCCGACTGAGGGAAAACAGCCACCAGGAGATGGGCAGCAGCGTCTCCAAACAACAGCAGGCCCTACTGCGATCGCCAACCCGCCTGCCAAGCGTGGCGATTATGGCAACCCCCCCCCCCCCCCAAAATGATGGCACGACATAAGAAACGGCCCCCAGTCCCCGGCGGCCCCGCTATTTCTGGCTACGGCAGCGGTTATGGTAACGGCGGGGCAGGGGGTGCGAAGAATCCCCGGGTAGGATCCGGCTGCCAACATCGACGACTCGACCTGGCAACTTATAACGCGCGCACACTGAGGCTCGACGTGAAGCTGATTGAGTTGGAAGAGGCAATTGGTAAGTTACATTGGGATATTATTGGGTTATCAGAAGTCCGAAGAAAGGGCGAGGACTCGATAACCCTGCAATCCGTTAACTTACTATACCACCGAGAGGGCGACCAACAGTCCCTAGGTGGTGTCGGGTTCATCGTCCACAAGTCCCTTGTCAACAACGTGATAACTATCGGAAGTGTTTCGAGCAGGGTAGCGTACCTGATACTCAGAATATCGAAACGATATTTTCTGAATGTCATTCAGGTCTACGCTCCGACCTCGAAACACGGCGATGTCGAAGTGGAGGCTATGTATGAGGAGATCTCTAAAGCCATGCATAGCCATAAAACCCACTACACAGTTGTGATGGGGGATTTCAATGCGAAGTTGGGGCAACGTTGCGGTGATGAGCTGAGAGTGGGGTCAATTCGGATTTGGGCAACGGAACAACAGGGGCCAGATGCTGGCAGACTTTATGGAGAAGGAGAACCTCTTCATGATGAACTCCTTCTTCAAGAAGCCGCAAATGGACCTGGTTCAGTCCGGACGGTAAGGTGAGAAACGAGATCGATTTTATCATGTCGACGAAGAAGCACATATTCAATGATGTCACTGTGATCAACGCTGTTAAGACAGGAAGCGATCACCGCATGGTCAGAGGTTCATTGAATATCGACATAAAGCTTGAGAGAGTGCGACTGATAAAATCCACGCTCCGACCAATACCGGCTCAGATTCAAAAGTGCTTTCAGCTCGAGCTTCAAAACCGTTTCGAAGCCCTTGAGAACAGCATCGATGTGGACGATCAATACAACATGGTGGTGGATACTGTCCGTACGGTAGGGTCCAAGCACTTTAAAACCCGCCGTCCAAAATCAAAGAAACTATCCAGCCATACTCTCCTACTCAAGGATCAGAGAAACGAAATGAGGCTACAGAACTCAGTAGATGCCCATCGTTATCGGCAACTCAATAGACAGATATCTAAGTCTTTGACGAGCGACCTTCGCCAATTTAATACCCAGCGTATTAAAGAGGCCATTGAGCGGAACAAAGGCTCCAAAGTGTTCGCTAGAGATCTGTCTATTGGGCAAAGCCAACTCACGAGGCTGAAAACTGAGGCAGGTAGCATCATTACGTCCACACCTGAAATCCTGAGGGAGATTGAGAGTTTCTATGGACAGCTGTATTCCACGCAAACACCTGTTGAAAGCAAGGCTAAAGACCCTAGAGCCAAGCTTACCCGACACTATACCGAAGATATCCCGGACGTCAGCCTGTACGAGATTAGGATGGCTCTCAAGCAGCTTAAAAACAACAAGGCGGCGGGTGATGACGGAATCACAACAGAGCTTCTGAGAGCGGGCGGTCGGCCGATACTCAAGGTCCTCCAGACGCTCTTCAGTTCTGTCATCCTCGGGGGTAGAACGCCAAAGGCATGGGGCAGAAGCGATGTGATGCTGTTTTTCAAGAAGGGTGACAAAACTCTCTTGAAGAACTACAGACCCATATCGCTTCTGAGCCATATCTATAAGTTGTTTTCGAGAGTCATTTCGAATCGTCTCGCTCGCAGGTTTGACGACTTCCAACCTCCCGAACAAGCCACCCGGCTTACCGTGTATAAAGAAAAGGCTATAGTACCATAGACCACATTCATACGCTGCGGCAAGTTATACAGAAGACCGAAGAGTATAACTTGCCACTTTGCCTGGCGTTTGTGGACTATGAGAAGGCCTTTGATTCGATTGAGACCTGGGCAGTGTTGCAGTCTCTCCAAAGGTGCCAAATAGACTACAGGTACATCGAGGTGCTAAGGTACCTATACGAAAACGCCACCATGTCGGTCCGATTACAGAACCAGAGCTCTAATCCGATCCAACTACAGCGAGGCGTGAGACAAGGAGACGTCATATCTCCGAAATTGTTCACAGCTGCGTTGGAGGATATTTTCAAGCTTCTGGGCTGGAAAGGACGCGGCATCAACATCAATGGCGAGTACCTAACACACCTACGATTCGCCGATGATGTAGTTCTTATGGCTGAGACCTTGGAAGACCTGAACATAATGCTCGAAGATCTCGGTAATGCTTCTCAAAGAGTGGGTCTTAGGATGAACATGGACAAGACGAAAATCATGTTCAATGCCCATGTTGCACCCGCTCCAGTTAACGTTGGGAACATTACACTCGAAGTTGTTGACCACTATGTTTACCTGGGACAGGCAGTCCAGTTAGGTAAGTCCAACTTCGAGAAAGAGATCTCTCGTCGAATCTAGCTCGGATGGGCAGCGTTCGGGAAGCTCCGGCATATATTCGCGTCCGAAATTCCTCAGTGTCTCAAGACGAAAGTCTTTGACCAGTGTGTGTTGCCAGTAATGACATATGGGAGTGAGACGAGGGCGTTCACTATGGGTCTCATAAGAAGGCTCAAAGTCACCCAGCGAGCAATGGAGAGAGCGATGCTTGGTGTTTGCCTGCTTGATCGAATCAGAAATGATGAGATCCGCAAGAGAACTAAGGCAACCGACATCGCTCGAAGGATTGCATCGTTGAAGTGGCAGTGGGCGGGACACATAGCGCGGAGAACCGATGGCCGTTGGGGCGGAAAGGTTCTCGAATGGCGACCGCGTACCGGACGACGTTCCGTGGGCAGGCCCTCCACAAGGTGGACCGACGATCTTGTCAAGGTCGCGGGAAGCCGCTGGATGTGAACAGCGCAGGACCGATCGTTGTGGAGATCTTTGGGGGAGGCCTATGCCCAGCAGTGGGCGTCGTTCGGCTGACCTGATGATAATTATTTATATAAACTACCTAATTCCCAGCAGTAAAACAACACCTTAGCAGTATTATTTAACTGAGGTTTGGTAATAAACGCTTTGCAGTGTTATCACGAATGCAGCGGAATAATTAATATTGCTGTTTATTGAATGAACGCTGTGTGTGGGGGGTAGGGGGGAGGGCGAGTGGTCAACTCATTACGATGCTAATTCGCATGGGCAAACATTGGCGATGGTTCAGCGGGAGAGCGCAGTTTGCGGAGGTTATACCTTTACAATACACGTTTACGGGGGCTGATTGAAAAAGGTGTTGGTCTAAATGATATTAATGGAAAGACGTAGATAGGTTACTGGTGCTAAAAAAGTGGCACCCGAAATCAGGACTTTCGACCACCTGAGCAAAGCTTCGTTCTCTCTCGTAAATGATACATCATTTACGAGAGAGAACGAAGCTTTGGTCAAAGTAGACCCGTTTTGCAATGGTTTTGTAAAGGTTGATGTGTGCGCCTCTGTACGCCACGGGTCAATTTTTGACTTCGCGTCAGTACTGACGTAAACTATCTACTTACGTCTTTTTTAATATCATTGGGTATAACGATAGATCACATAACAGAATGCAAAGTGAGTGCCAGTAACACCTTCTTGCTACGCTCCTGTCGTAAATATAATGGATTTTGAAAAAATCGTCCTTTATTGTTCTAGTATAGGAGCTAGCCTATAAAAGAACTGTGAGGGACAAGTTTTGTTTTGTTTTTTTTACATAGCTACAACAAGAGGTAGTTCAACAAGACTTTGGGGTATACTTTGTTATATTAAAGAATTTTACACATGTTGTTACGAATGTCAAGAAGTCAGCTACTACCTACACCGAAGGTCGCGGGTTCGATCACCGCAACAGTACAAACATTTTGTGTGCATGAACATGTCTGTTTGTATTGGGCGTTTTCTACAGATATTGGAATCTCTGGTTTTCTATGTATATTATGTACCTATATATTCACAAAAGTAAAAGTACTTGAGTATGTTTATCCGTTGTCTAACATCCCATAATACGAGCGTTAGCTAACTCACTTTGGGTCTAGAATCTAGATGGCGTTATGTGAAATAATGTCGAGGGGATGTCCAAGGAATAAATTGTCTAGTGTCCCATAGTAGATATTTTGCTCAGCCTGGGGATAGGCTGTTTAAATGATAGTCCAATATTAATATTTATTACTATTGTCTGAAAAATGAGGCCAGTCATAACCAGCGGGGCTAAAACGGTAACATTTTAGCATTTCATATTATGAAACATCTAACTGACGTTTCATCTAGGCCGCGGTCCGTGTCGAGTCAAAAGTGAGTAATAGCGCGCTGACGTCGCTCACGTTCATACAATTTATCAATTCGGGATGCGTGTGAGCGCGCTGTTACTCACTTTTGACTCGAAACGGACCGCGGTCTAGATGAAACGTCAGTTAGATGATTCATAATATGAAATGCTAAAATGTTGCTGTTTTAGCCCCCCTGGTATGAATTCTGTGCTTTTTTAAAATCTGTGTTAAGAAGCATTTCTGCAAAAAACAAGAAAGTGCCTTCAAGAACTTAATGACAGACTTCAACACAAAATGTAAGGCAAATTGATATTGAAATACGACTCCTAGTATAAAGGGCTCTCTCTTTGTTACTCAGTAATGAACTTTAGCTAACTTAAATTGATCCGTGTCAGTAGAAATGGGGGAAATGGAATTAGTGTTGGAAAGTATCTTTATAGAGAAAATGGGAATATGTAAAATTTACTAAAATGATAATATAATGCTAAAGATGCTCGTGGAAATAGTGGATTGGCATCTACGGAGATCTTGTCGGGTACTAGGGTGGGTGACCACCACATCCAAATGTTTGTGTGGCCACTGCGCCACGGGCACCTCGCACCTGGCTGACATACTTAGTTGGAGACCAAGCCTGGTAACATGTCAGATGTTACCAGGCTTGACTTGTTAGGCTTATCACTAACCTTACACACTCAGCAGTCATATTGTAAAGGCTCATAATTGAAGTGTCTCCTTGGTCCAGCAGTGAGACGTCTATAGTCATCTTATTATTTCCATACCTGTGAACTGCCTATAGAGGCAATACCTACCTGAGACCTACCCCAATAACCGCAATCCTTAGTTTTTATGTGAAGTGTATCTTCGCAACATCTTGTTGTTAAGTAAATTGTCCTAGAGACCATTGCAGTACCCGCAAAGGCTCACTACGTCAAAAGTGCTTAAATTATTACAACAACATGTACACACTTAGTGCGCAATAAAGTTTTGAAGTTTGAACCTATAGAGGTTAATGGGATAGGTTGATGTAAAAATGAATGAGCCTTGCGGTTAACTGGTAGAGAATGCCTCTTGGCATTAAGTCCGCTATTTGTACTTTTTTTTGTAAATTTGTGCAATAAAGAATAAATAAATAAATAAATGTCGCCTAATGCAGTAACAATTTAAAAGCAAAGAAAGTAGGTAATGTCAATAACACTCTCGCATAACACCAGCGTTAGGCATTTCCATTGCCAATAAAATCAATTTGTGAAAATTCGATCAGCCGATTTAATTCTCCCCGTTCTGGGCTTTTTACCCCTCCCTTGATAGATATGCTTCCAGCTCTGCCATTTCGTTATCGCAAATTTACTGCTATGGCCTGTGATTGACAGTTCCGCGAATTTTCTCCAGTGTTAAGGTCCGTTTCCATTTAGGAGTGGAGCGAAGCTTTAAAATGGAGCTAGGTTGTGTTACGTGAAATAGATCGCCTGAGGAGGGTCGCTAGACGTTAAGCCAAGCTATAATAACTGACTGTAAAAAATTGTAAAGAAGAAGAGTTTCTTGCCTGTTCTTCTCAGTACAGAAACAACTTTCCGATCCGGTGGTAGCGTCACATTTATTTAAGTAAAGTATATTTATAGTTTACATTTTATATTATGATATTCGTGTCTATTATTAAGTATGTTTTGTTTGTTAATTAGATTTTACGAGTTGAAAGTATTTTGTTACAGGTCTATTTAAATAAAGCCATTTTGATTTGATTTGATTTTGACAGTAAGGTTTGTTACTAACCTTACACCCTTCTAATAATTTGTTCTGAGCCCGCGTTCTGGACTATAGCTCGCGCCAGCTCATAGTTGAGGTGAGACCTGAGCCCAGCAGTGAGACGTATAAAAGTTGTTTGAGTTGAAAGACTGACTTATTTTTCGTAGTCTGGTTCCCAAAATAAAAGCTTTGCTTTGGGGTATGTGGCGATGTGCGGATTAATGTCTAACGATATTTATTTTACAGCTGTAACGAACTCTATATTCTCTCGCTCTGCTCGATCTACACACCTCGATTTGCCTTAGTTTCAACAAAAACAGCGATAGCGAAGTAAGGAAAATAGTGTCAAAGATCTGTAGCAATGCGATGCCGTATGTACCGTCGAATTTACGGAAGGTAAATCAAAGTAGAGCAGATTTTACAGGTATAGCTGTAAAATTTCACTTTCAGCTCTATGGGCAATTTATGGGACGGCATGAGTTTGAAGGTGTGCTCACTTGTTTTCACTAGATACACCTTAAGTACCATTTTTACAGCTCCGTTCCACCCCTTCCATTCTAGTGGAAACGCACCCTTAATTCCGACGGAGTGGGGTGAAGAAACTTTGCTTTTAAGCTTCGAGGTCGAATCCTTAGGTCCTATTTTGAGTCTCATTTACATTCTTAGGTTGAAGGAAGAAAATTGCTTCTGAAATTATGAGCATTTAGCAGAGCGAAAATTACTCAACTTCATAATTCAGGAATTTTAAAATTTGGCCCACTTTTCAATGCAAAAGACATTATATTACTTAAGTCCAAGTATTACGCAAATTAGAACAATGTTAGTCAATGTAAAAGCAGAATTTATGAACCAATCTTGTACTGCAAAAAGGTGTACTAATTATACTTCAATGTAGAAGTAAATTGAATGATTTACTCAGTTTATTTTATTTTTGTA
This sequence comes from Udea ferrugalis, assembly GCA_950022985.1. Classification (NCBI taxonomy): domain Eukaryota; kingdom Metazoa; phylum Arthropoda; class Insecta; order Lepidoptera; family Crambidae; genus Udea; species Udea ferrugalis. Next base: position 15,705,002 of record OX465531.1, on the reverse strand, counting down.
TCAATGAAATTATACCTAATTGAGATAGTTTTATAGGATAACCTAGGTTTCAGGGAGACACGTTCTCGTTCTCACTAGGTTCCAAAATAGAGTTCTAAAGTAGCCCACGACGCTTTGAGATTTCAAGTTAAAAATATAAACGATGCTATAAAGGAGTTTGTGTGTGTAAGTTCGTACTGGTACAGGTTTTCCGCCTGACACCTAGACCAAAAGTGATATTTTACTGCACATCAGAACAATTAATTTACAACAATTGAGGCGGCCTTATTGCAATAAAACTTTATCTACCACACAATCTATTATCTTGTCTTGTAGGTAGGTAGCCAAGACAGTATTATAGACAGAACACTTTAAAACATGTGAATGCCCAAATTAAAATAATGTACCAGTCGGCGTGTTATTGAAGGCTAGCCCCCTTGTCTGCTCAAACCTTGTGAAAGGACGAAAAATGGGAATAATAAAGAAAACAGTCTATTTTCTAAACCTTTTGTCGTCCCGTCTTTTTCTCCTTTTAATTTTGTCTCGTGATTTCGTCTAAGTCCGTCTGAAGTCTCCTGTCAAACGTTCTTTTTCATCATTGTCAAAATGTCTTCGTCTAGTCGTGTCAAAAGAGGCTGGACGCCACGACACCTTGTGTACATTAATTTTAATGAAACATCAACAATATCCCACAAACAACATATAAAGAAAAGACTTAACATAAGACAGAATTACAAGAACCACCTGCTGAGCGAGTAATCCGCACACGTACACAGGCAAATAAAAAAATCAGTCTTGCCCAAAATTCTGCGTGAATTTGGAAAGGCGAAAAAGTCATGGCGAGCCACGCATGACAAATTCCTTTTTTACCTAGCTTCGTCCCTTCTTAGCTTTTTCCCTCCTTTTTCCTTGGTTTTGAACGTTTTCTTTTGTGCCAGTTTTTGCGGCGCACAACAATATGGCACAGTAAATTCTTTCAGCTTTTGATCTGGCTTTATAACATTCTGAGATCCGTTTTGGTGACCGTATTGTGTGTTATCTAAAGCTGCTTCTGTGCGTCATACTCTTTAACTGATTAAATACTTAGTTTATTATTGTTGCTGTTTTAGTTTGCAATAGGTAGTATTTACTTAGCTTGACAACACTTGACATGTTCGTTTCTTATACAGGTTGATTTTAAAAGGTGTTGCGAAATGAGCTAATAGTACATAACATAGCATGGCAAAGAGCGGCTGCCCGGTTTGCGAAAGACGCGGGTTCGAAGCCAAGACCTAATAATGTATTTTTGGTTTTATAGAACTTTAAATAATACTCATAAAATGATTTCTGGTTTTCGTAATGCAGTAAAAACCTCACTTTGGGACCTGAGCAATATTCTGCGATTGCGATTTTGTTTTATGTATCATTGTATCTTAATGATGTATGTTTTCGTGGTTCAGCAGACAGGTTAACTAAGAACTTATCGATTGAGACTTTGTATCTAAATAACGCATTATTCCTTCAATCGAGCTTCCGAGAGTTCCGAGCCATTCAACGGCAGCTCTTTGGTATTTAGATCAAAAAAGGCTTCTATTAAACCTAAATTGGAGATGCCCGTGGCGCAGTTGTGACAGTGATCGGCGACGATCGCTGTTGTAAAGCAACGCACGCCGATTCGGAAATGGGATGAGTAACCACCCCGACCGAAATTTAGTGATGTTCGGGCATCTCCGTGCTTCGGAAGGCACGTTAAGCAGTTGGTCCCGGTTGACGTCGCTAGATGTCAGTCGTTAAGCTTAGTCAGAGGCCTTAGGGCGGCTTGATAACATCTGACATTAAGGTTGCTCACTAACCTTACACCCGTCCAACAATCCACACTGAGCCCGCGTGTTGGAGTATGGCTCGTTCCACCTCATAGTTGACGTGAGGCCTGGGCCCAGCAGTGGGACGTATGTAGGCCGTTTATGTTTATGTAAACCTAAATTGTTAAAGCGCGACTAAAAATAGTTCCCAGTTATCAATAAGGTATAAAAACAGCCACGAAGGTCAAACCACTTCGGTAGGTTGTTAAACACTCCTTAATGACCCGGCCTCGTTAAGAGGAAAGGTTTTGCCTGTTCTTCGGAATTAACAGTTACTGCTATACGAAAAACCAGCATAAGTCGACCTCCAGACCTTTGTACTTGATGAGAAATCACTACGAAATCAAAAGGTAGCTGGATGCGTTGGAGGTCTTATGTGAATGGTCGACGGGTTTGCGGCAACGCATAAACTTTTATGCATTCGAAATAGCCCGAAAATTGTTCGTCCGCGCTTTTGGAGCGTGAAACAGCGGGTCTAAGCTGGAAAATTTGATAAGAGACAAAATATTGTTAAGCACTTCAAGGAGAAGTGTGAATTGTCTCACTCAGTTATTGGGGTTAACTGCAATGTTTAAGATCAGTGTTAAATCCTTAATGCTAATTCTTAAACTTAATGAAGGTCTGAGTAGCATCGTTTTGGTATTATCTATTGAAGCAAACAAATATTTAAGTACCTTACCAGCCTCTGACACTTACAAGCTATTTAGTTCGGGTCCAGTTGATTTCAGTGTAAATATTATGTTTAAAAGATTTTATTTCGTTTACCATTTAGCTTCTTAGGACCCGCAACATGCCACTAGTTCATATCAGCAGGCATGTCAGCTAAGCGTAGGAGAGAACGACGTACCAATTTGGTCTTGAAGCCCGAGGGAAGTTCTTAAAGCGATAAAAAAACTGATATTTTCTGTATGAAGTAAATTAGGCTTGCTACTGCAAATTAATGGCGTGAAGTCAGTCGCTTTAGTTTCTTTTGAAATAAAAACTTTTGAGGTCAATAATTATTAAATACGAGTCTTGACCGTTTTATAATCATAATCTCTATTGCTTTGTGTGAAGTAAATGAGTTGATTTCCACTTGTTATACATCTTATTTGTGTATTCATACCTACCTACATAAACGTAGTAGTGTATTCTGCCAAGGGTATTACGGCTATTCTATTATTTTTGGTAAATATTCTTAGCTCTTATTCGGACCAACTTCCAACCTACAGGAAAACGAGCTCCACTATGGTAGGGTGACCCCACATTGTAGAATACTTTCTGTCTGGGCATTATCTGTGGAGACACCAATACTGGCAGTCTTACGCCTTATCGCACCTGTCTACCGGCGAGTCAGTCAGTTGGGTTGACAGAGATGTCAAACTGCTCGGAATCGTAGCTGATCTATCAGTTATCTTGAACTGTGGATTGGGGAACCCGGTTAAACTTGATCCTGATCTGCGTAACATGTTTATCTGACGTGAAAGGTGAGTGTCTCCCTTATTTTGTTCAGACATCCGTTGGGGAAATAAAACGGACAAACCAGCCCTATTTTAGCTATCGGAGAACCTTACACTTTTAATTATTGATATTCGTTATCACAATGTTTTTAGCCAGAACAATAATTTAGGAACAGCCTGACTTAAAATTTGTCTTTCCTCATAAAACTCTGACAGAACAATGAAACAGCTCGTGGTCTAGGTTCCGAACTAGGCAAACCCGTGTAGTCCAAGTCTCACCAGAACATTTATTTCCCTTGATTGTACAATTTGCGGCTATCTGGTGATGGGAAACACGGGACGCCCAAAGGTAGGTTGTAAGTAGGTTGCCGTTTTCCTAACGCCAGCAGGCTCTTACTTTGGGTTCAAATTATTATCGTATTCATATGATAATAGATTGATTTTCATGCGAAGTTTGAATTTTACTTAAATATAATAATAACACCCTGCTACTATTTTTTTCTATTATTGTTGCTATAGTCATTCTCAAGTCAACATACAGTAGGTAGGTATGTTTTATTCATTCAAATGTGGATTTTGTAACTAAAAGTAAATATAATGCCTATTTACGCAATGTGCATTAGCACAAGATTAGCAGACAAGATCACTACCAAAGCACCCACACATTTAGAAAAACTTCGGGCTAACCTAAGTGTAAAACTCAAGACTTCAATAATAGAAAATAAAACTAAAGATTGTATCCCATTCCCACCTTTTAAGTCATAGTCACCCCAGCCCGGTATCTCAGCATCAGGGCGGTTCATAAATCACGTTATTCGCGGAGTGTTCAATATTGCGAGGGTCCGTGTGTCTAGTTCATCCATAATGAACTTTTTCTGGCGTAACTAAGGATTTCTCACGTATTATCTGCACACGGGAACAGGTGGGTTAATAATGGCGGCATAATTATTGTGTAGATTATTTGAACGGATATTTGGAAGTTTTATGTGGTTGGAAACTGCTCATGGCTTGGTTTTGATAGGATTGGGGACACAGTTTAGACAGTATGTCATCTTCCATACGTACGCAGCGATCGCAGCTTGTTTGTAAGCGCGTCCCGTACGTACGCATCGCCGCACGCACACACTGACAATTTTCTTGATTCTAACGATAATCTAGTCACGGCACTCGCGGCCAAGCCGCACGTAAGTGTGTTACCTAACTTATCTGTGAATTGTTTTGTTTTGTGTGCAATAGAGGGTTTGTTACCGTTTCTTTTAAATCGGGTCGGTAAAAGCGTCTACCTGCACTGAAGCGTGAGCGTTTTTCACTTTGGTCCGGAACCCTGAAATGCGTTAATATTATGTGCCCTGTAGTCTGAGTGAGAAATTAATCAGCATTAGTAAAACGATCTGTCTATATAGCTTTACGCCTAGGACACATTTATGAGGCAAGACTTTTAGCTCCGTCATCCTGGGGGGCTAAAACAGCAACATTTTAGCATTTCATATTATGAATCATCTATTTGACGTTTCATCTAGACCGCGGTCCGTTTCGAGTCAAAAGTGAGTAACAGCGCGCTGACACGCATCCCGAATTGATAAATTGTATGAACGTGAGCGACGTCAGCGCGCTATTACTCACTTTTGACTCGAAACGGACCGCGGCCTAGATGAAACGTCAGTTAGATGTTTCATAATATGAAATGCTAAAATGTTACCGTTTTAGCCCCCCTGGATAAATTATGGTTTCTTGTTTTGTTCCTTTTTGCGTCCGGCAATTCAGACGGAGAAATCAGTGAATTTCGGAATACTATTTGACGATGTCAAAACAACGTGTCACCATCATCTGATTCAGAGCAATCTTTCATTTAAATAGCATTATTTATAAGATCAAGGACGATGATTCTCAACAGCAACACTGCAATACTATTTGCTAGGGGAATACCCGAAGTATGTTGTGAGTCTGGACTGTGGACAATAAGTCAGCATTAGCGAGGCGATCTGTCCACGCAGCTTAGGGACTTAGCGGACTCCGCGCCGACTCCGGACAAACACTGCTTTGGACCGGAAATTAGTTTGCTTGAGCCACAGAATATTATAATAAGGATCACACACTTAACTTGGATTCTGACGCTTTGTTTCTGGCATAATTATACAAGTTCGTTTTTTGAGGGTTTTCGAAAGGAATTTATGGTAGGTTGATAAATTACTAATTGATCAATAATCTCCCGTTTGGAGATTTGAACTGCTTCAGCAGTCTTGCGGGGATGTATGGACTCGCTTGAGTGTGTTGAGCGGCTGACTTGTCTAATATATTGTGCCTAATAAATATTTACGTATTCACTCCGGACGGAGGCTATTTCCACCGTGTCGAACAGTAGCGCGTGAGCAATCCCCACTGTGTCGTTTTCAGAGGGCTTTAAACATGCCATTGGCCGCTAACCACGTAATGGAAGTTTTCACTGACAGTCCGCAATCGGTTTTAATTACATTTTATTTTTTGTCAAACAAAGTAAACAATGACGGAAAATGACGTCGTCGGCGTCTGGATCGAAATTCTTGGGGACGCTTTAAAACGTCTATGGCGGTCAATGGGTTGAACATGGTTGAAAAATTACGCATAGAATTTATTTTATAGAGATTCACAGAAACTAGTTGTGTCGCTTACAGATTGCGGTCTGCGGTCCGTCTTGGAATTATACCTTTATTTGGGTTGTTATATAGTTTGCTCTAGCCACTGAATATAATATTTGGGCTAACAAACACTTTGTTCTTCACCCTTTTTCTCTTTGTAGTTGTTTGATTGTGATATTGTATTGTAATTTAATTAGCTGTTTGTGGTTATTCAAACAGAATTAATGTAAATTGATGTTAAACTAATTAATTAGGTAATTGATTGTTTCTGTTCATTGATTGAGTGGAGTTAAGTGAATTGGTTACGAGTTGAAGATATTTGGGCTCATATTCATTGATTATTATTATTTATACGATAAATAATGCTGAGTTTAATCGAGGACAAATAATATAATACAACATATTTCTATTTTTGAACAATTACAACAGTTGAACTTTTGCATTATTTTATTTCTTTGGAAGTTCGAAAACAAAGCAAAAACTAACTTAATTTCACTCAGCAGCATAGTCATTCAGCGGGCCTACTATACATTTTTTTAAACTTGTATGGAACATCGTTATTTATTTTAATATCCGCTGTGGAAGATCTAACGATCTCTAAGATACAACGAATGTCAAATAAGTGACGCAGACAATAACAACTGCATAAACGAAAACTCATGGTAGACCCTGAGCAGAATTCAAAGTGACAGACATACGAAAGCTTCTAATTTCTACCGTAATGCACAGAACTTAAGAACTAATGGATGAATCCATGGATAGAACACACTTTACATGCAACACATGTTGCATTCATTCACTTAAAGTCTGCCGCATAAGGACTATAATAGGCTGACAGACGTAACACAAATACCATGTACCATCGTCAGGGCTAAAACGTTCACTAACCCGTTAAAATAATAAACTCGCTCGCTCGCTTCGCTCGCTCTAATTTTGAGAAACGCTTAGGTAGAAGGTTTTAGTGTGATCGGGTGTTTAAAATATTTATTTATTTTTCCTAGTTCTATTAAAAGAGCAGTGTATGTATTGTGAAAATGATAGGTCATTTAGGTCAGCTGTGACAAACTTTACTGTCAGCTGTTATCAAGCTGTCTTAAGGCCTCCAAGGAAGCTTATAGACTGACATGTAGCGACGTCAGCCAGGACCAACTGCAACGTGCCTTTTGAAGTTCGGTGGGGCCTGTAAAGTACAATATTTTAATTTTCAGTGTTGCCAAGCCTTATATTTTACTAGAGGCTGCCCGCGACTTCGTCCGCGTGAATTAAAACTTTTAAAAAAGTAATGAATTTTTACGAATTGTAGCCTATGTGCTAATCAGATGTATAAGCTATATGATTGTAAAGTTTCATCAAAATCCATTCAGTAGTTTTTACGTCAAACTTTCGCATTTTTAATATTAGTAGGATATTTAAAAGCAAACGAGCTTTAATAATACTTTTAACATATTTGACTCGATACACACAAACCGGTTCAATGCTGATGGTATCTTTGGTAGGTAATTTCATGTGTGCACAGTGCACTTTGGCTATCTTCTCTGCTATTCTATGGTTTTATTTTTATTTAGGGCCCCATTGGCACTATTGACTGATGAAACCGTCACACCGTGCACACAGTGGCGTAATTACCTAACCATGGTTGGTTGACTATTTCAGAAAAGCCGTATAGTTTCTCAGTCTTCAAGATTGCAATAAACCAAACTTGCCCCACGAAATAAAGGGGACCTTCTTCAAAATATTTGTTCGGTGAATTGCGAAATGCACCGAACATTTTGGGTGAATATTAAAATTTCATGTTTCCAGGAAAGGCGGGGGTGGACGCCCCGCCACTCCCCTGTCGGATTACGGCGGGAATATTCCAGGGAATGTCCCGGAATGACAATTGTTAGGGAAATATCAAAACAGGGTGTTTAGCTGCAGTTCGAATGGATTTGAATCATTAAGGGTGTGAATGTGATTTGGTTTGAGTATTTCATCACCATCGATTAGTACACAACGTCCATTGCTTGACATTCAGCCTCGAATTAACAAATGCCAATCAATGTCTCAAACCCATGCCCCAAAAGTGAGTATAAATCTATGCATATACTTGAGGGTTTTGGTGTAGTGTAAATGGTCTTACGAATAGTACCATACATACATACCATCACGCCTTTTTCCTTAGGTAGATAGAGGCCATTTTTTTCCACTTGCTTTGCTACGCTCCTGGCATACATCTTGAGCTTCTTCTACTCTTCTGAGTCCGTTGAAACATGCCTTTTGAAGGTATTCTTGACCCGTTCCGAGAACATCTTAAACTTGTCTAAGATGTCTAGGCCTTCCTGCAGACCCTTGGTTTTCAAAAACGACCAGTTGACTCTCTTCAGCATTCACCGATAGTCTCGATCGTGTTAGATAATTCTGTCCACCTTCCAGGTAGTTTTTATGCTGTATTGACATTCAAATTCGCTTAATGTGCTGTAGCATTTATCACAATTCCTCCACCACTGACCATCACAGAAGTCTTCGTACGTGTAAATGACTCATACAATTTAAAATGATGTATGAAAAATATGAGAAAAGTACCACCCTGTACAAAAATCTAAGATGCTGGTTAGACAATACTCGTAGCTCATATTCTGTAACATACAAGAAGGCAGACATAATTCTCTAAATCTTTTTGCGATTCATTGCTTTTCTGCAAAGAACATGCAATAAAATTAAGTTAATTACAATAAATAGTAATATTTAAGTCAAACTTGTGTAGAGTTTACTCCGTCTAACAATCAATTGAAAAGGCAAAAAAAAAATTGGTGAAGATTTTTAATTTGACTTTGTCGTCGAACATGCAAAGAGCGAATTTGCATGCTTCTAGTTTAAAGTAAGTAGGTAAGTCTTGTTGTATTACAACTTAAAATAAATCATGCGTCATTTAAACTTGACATTTGTGTGATGATCGTTTTCACGATATAAACTAATATTTCAGGGTGAGGAGGCCAGTTTGACAGGAACTTGTTTTCGAAGGTAATTACTGTTTTTTCATGAATTTTTCGGGACCAATAACCCAAAAGGCCCGCAAGTCAGTCTGAGGGACGAAGTTGGGAACCCAGGAATGCTAATCCCGGTGGAAACAAGGGTCTCAAAGCCCTAAAGGCGGATCGATAACCGGGGTCGATAACCGCCAATGTAAACACTGGCCAGGAAACGGAAGTGGACCAACAAATCAACCGAACGTATTTAACACCGCACGGAATGCACAATCACGCTCCTAAATTCCATTAAAAGCCCTAGAAACGGCCACCGAAATTAAAATCAGCAATTTAATTCGTCTCCGAATCAATGTTTTTTCACGTCATCTGCCCATTGACAAATCGCTCATCCTTCTTTTTTTCCTTTCTTCCAGCCAAAGACACGCGCGCGGCTTGGCGACGCGCGCCCGAGCCGACCTCACGTTCCGCCGCGACTGTGGGGTGATCTGGTTCGGACACACATCGAGGTGACGATTTTCAATATGCATGTGGTGATGGGAATTTGATTATTTTCATTTACAACATTTTTTAAAAGCAAGACAGTCTGCTCTGCCTAAGGGTTTACAGGGGTTGAGTGGGGTTAAATTCAAAAAAAGAGTCTGGCACAGCTGGTCGCTACGCCATCAATGATTATTTTGTCAGTTGGATGTTTGCCAACATATTTAATGCTCTCCACATTTGCACGCTTGGATCTAAGTAGATCTTAACTGGACATCCTGATACAAACTGACATCCTATTTTGTATTCACTCAAAATCTAGCAAATAATTAAATTTCATTTCATCTCATCTATTATAGGTTTGCTCATTTTTCTGAGACCCTGAGGCACAGTACGGACCCCGGGGAATGCAGACCGAAACGTCAACGTCATAGGTGTGACAACGTCAGAGGGATGACAGGTGAGGGACAAATTTCACTAAATTACCAATAGATGACAGTGGCAGTACTTTAAATCGCGCAAGCATTGCGTTACGCTAAAAAATATACTCTGCCAGGAACTTAGACGATTGGCATCGCCTGAGTCTTGAGTCAGAGTCTGAGTCGATCAGTAGAAGACAGACGACGCTGCCTCTCTGCCGAAAACCAGGCATTACAGTATCCCCCCACCCAGGCCAGAGTTCACGAAGGGAACTCGTCGGTCGCCCTCGACCGGACCCACGACACACACCAGTAATTAGTCCTCTTTCTTTTTCAGCCAAGAAAAAGGAAAATTGAATGGTAATTCGCCTCCACTGGACGGTATCACAAACTGAACGAAGAGATGGAGACAAGCAGGAGAGTTACTTGAACATCACAAAAATGACTACCCAATTGGCTATTTGACGACGAGGCTTAAGCAAGTTGGTACCCAATATTGAAGTAATTAATAGAAAAAAAAAATAGCAAAGGTTACTTAATGATTCATGAGCTTCTATTTGTTAAGAATGAAAACCATACAAAGAAAAATATAAGATACATATTATTATACTATGAAGACCACTAGAGAATGTGATACGAGATGGTAGTGATCACATTCTCCTTAACGTCATCGCAATTTTAAATTGGGGTGTGTACACGCGTGTGTGTGTGTGTGTGTGTGTGTGTGTATGCAACAGCTTCGGACCCAAAATTCGGACCGGACACAAGTTCCTACTGAAGCGATGATAAAACTACCTGTGTGGACAGAGCCATAAATAAAACCGAGCACACGTTTGATGGTGGTCCCAGCGGGAGGATGCCACACAGAATAGACAGACAAAAGGGCAAAAATAAGGTTCCCTTTCAAGAAGGAAAAAAAACAAAGCACACACACAAGAAGAGACACCCCCAATAGCACCGGAGTTGCGAAGTTGTTTCAAATATACATAAATACGAGTATGATGTTGGTTGGTGCTTGATGTCCTATTAGTCGCCTTCTACGACACGCCAGGAAGAACGGCGGAGTGGGTATTCTGCGACCGCCACACTCACGGTGAAAGAAAAGTGAATCCCTTTCGCATGTACAAGATACAACGGAGTAATCAAACTAATCGTCAGCGGCGTCTAAATTTTTAAAATCCTTTATGTGCCATTTGCCTAAAAACTTTCCGCCCTCGTCCTCCAGCTCATACACAAGAGGAGAAAGCTTACCAACGATTCGGCACCGCTCATATCTAGGAGCCAGTTTTGATGAAAAATGTTTGCTAGCGTTAGATATTTTGTATGTACGTTTCCATATTAAATCACCTACTTCAAACGATATGTCTCTTCTTTTTTCGTTATAACTTTTTGCGTTCTGGGCATGAGCCTTACGCAGAGATGCCCGAACGTTTTTAAAAATGTCTTCTAAGTGACCAAGATCACGGACACGAGAATCCCTAGATGCAATATTCAACTCCTCTATGTCTTGAAATTCCTTGTAGATATTGCCGTTGATCACTGCCTCCCTTCCGTGAACCAACATGAAAGGAGTGTAAGACGTTGACTCGTTGACCGAGGTATTTACGGCGAATTGAATCTCTGCTAAATGTACGTCCCATGTCCTATGATCATTTTCGACAAATGAGGCAACCGCAGTCATAATTGTGCGATTATACCGCTCGACCGTGTTAACTTGAGGACAATACACGGGACCCAAGTGAACTTGCGGAATATTGTACTTCTCATACAGATCCTGGACCTCATGTCCTATGAATTGGGGACCATTATCAGACATTATTGTTTGGGGTATACCATGTACCAAAAAGACATGATCCTCGAGCCTCTGAGAGATCACCTTCCCCGTAGCTCGGCGGAGCGGGAACAACAAACAATATTTAGTGAAGCAACATACTACTACTAAAAGAAAAGTATTCTGACGTCTAGACATTGGCAGCGGTCCAACCAAATCGATACTGATGCATTGGAATGGACGACTACAAACCTTGGGCTCCCCCATGAAACCAGGAGTTGCCAATGAACTATGTTTATAAGCACTACAAGTCGTACATTTCCTAACGAAGTCCGCAGTATCTTTATACATACCGGGCCAATAATATCTCAACTTAAGACGTTTATACGTTTTTGCCACGCCCAAGTGCGCAGCAACTGGTTCCGAGTGACCCTCTCTTATTAAAGTTTCCCGGAGATTGGTTGGTATCACCTCCCTCCATTGAAAATCTGTACTCAACTTATTCTTATTTTTAGAAAAACGGTAAAGCCTGTTATCTACGAGTTTAAAATTCGGACAGGCCCCCGGCTTGTCCATACAACGCTGGACAATGTTCGAAAACCACGGGTCAGCGGTCGTGTCCGCGTCTACTGCAGCTACAGGTACCGATCGCGACAGCGCGTCAGGCACTACGTTAAGCACACCCTTACGGTGGTCAACACTAAAATTGTATGGAGACAGTCTACAGCCCCAGCGAGCCAAGCGTCCGGTAGGGCTCTTTAAATTTAGGAACCATTTTAGACTCGCATGATCAGTAATAACACGAAAGGGCCTCCCGTTATCTAGATAGGGGCGAAAATGCTCAACAACAAGGACAACAGCTAAGGCTTCTCGTTCCGTAGCGGAGTAATTCCTTTCAGCGGGAGTAAGGGAACGACTATAGTATGCAATTGGGTGCTCCTGATCGTCCGTGGATTGAGTCAGGGTACCGCCTATACCGAAGTCGGAGGCATCACAATGCACGGCAAAGTCGCCGTTGAAATCCGGGCAAGCCAAAACTGGGGCGCTGGTAAGAGCCAGTTTCAAATTGTTAAACGCACAGTCAGCCTCAGGAGTCCATTTGAAAGGAGGAGCACCTTTACGGGTGGAGGTGAGGGAATTCAATGGGCCAGCCACATGACTGAAATTCCGAATAAATCTACGATAGTACGATGCCGTGCCAAGGAAACGCTTCACATCCTTCCTGCATGTAGGAACCGGAAAGTCAACAATCGCCCTAACCTTATCGGGATCAGTACGCAAACCATGTTCATCAACGACATGTCCTAAATATTTTAATTGTTTCCTAAAAAATTGACACTTTCCCATATTAATGGTAAGGCCTGCATCTCGCAACTTGTCGCGCACCCTGCGCAACATCGACAAATGTTCCTCGAACTGGGAACTTATTATAATTATGTCGTCGAGGTATATAAATAACTTATTATCAAATTCCGGACCGAACAGCCGATCCATCAGGCGCTGCTGAGTTGCCGGCGCTGAGGTTAATCCAAAACACATGACTTTAAAATGAAATAGACCCCGTGTTGGAACGGTGAAGGCAGTCTTCTCACGTGATTCCTGTGAATCCAGAGGCACCTGAAAGTAGGCCGATTTTAAATCTATTGAAGATAAATACTTCGCATCCCTGAGCTGATCCAGAATATGACTAATATAAGGCAGTGGGTAAGCGTCATGCTTTGATATTTCGTTAAGTTTCCTACTGTCCAAGCAAAATCTAAGAGACCCGTCCGCCTTTTGGGCTAGCGTTACAGGATTATTCCACGGACTGGAACTGGGCTCCACTACATCATCCTCCAACATTTGATCTAATTGCCTACTCATTTCCGCTAATTTTTGTGGCGACATGACATAGTAACGCTGCTTGATTGGCGGGTGATCCCCCGTATCGATTTTATGGCTAACTAAATGAGTTCTACCGAGCCCCTTCTTTTCCGCTGAGATTTCTTCAAAATCAGCCACTACATTCAAAACCTGTTTACGTTCATCTTCACTTAACGAGTCCAAGTCATGTAACGCCCTATCCGTGGGCGCTATAGCATGCACCTGACCCTGACCGGGCAAATATTCACTATGACTTAATAAAGCCAGCACATCTGGTGCTATGTTAAAAGTTCTCCAAAAGTTCAAGCCAAACAGAAGCTCAATGTGCACTCCAGGCACCAAATAAAATTTCACAATGTTAGTGTTGCCATCTACAGTGACTGGTAGGAAAATATAACCCGTAACGGGCGAAGAAGACCCGTTAGCGGTCTTAATGAAATTGATTTCTTGAGAGTGATGCACAGTCGCAAAATCGACAAATGAATTGATGGCATTTTTACCAATAATTGATATCTCAGAACCCGAGTCAAGCAAACCGCTATATTCTAACTCATGTATCACGACCCTTAAATATGGACGAGAGTGGACACTCTGATTTATTCCGTGAACCAGCGACAGCTCTACGTAATTTTTACTCTGTGGACCTGTCAACGTTATATTTCTGACATTAACTTTTAAAAGATTTTCCTCGCAGGTCGAATTTTCATGTAATAATTTTCGCTGGTTCACGCTTTGGCGTTTTTTGGAGTATTCCTACAGCGTGGGCAAGTGTTAACCGTCACCCCTTTTTCTCCACAGCGATAGCAAACCGGCCGAAATGCTTTACAAGTTCTAAGGCTATGTCCGTTTACCCTACAACGCACACAAAAGTTATTATTCTCTTCAAGCTGGACTGCAGCCACCTTTGGAGCCATTCCGTGACTCTTATAACCCAAATCAGGAGCAACACAAGAAGTAGTAACCCGTGGCGGCTCAGAAAAATGCTGGGAACGCTCTTTAGCGCCCTCCAACAGCCTACATTTACGCTTCAAATCCGACCAAGACTCTGCAGGGCTTAAGGCTAACTGTTCAGTGTAAAACGGCCTGATATTAAACAGCACAATGCCCAACTTCTCTTCCTCAGGTAAGGGCTTAGATAAACGAACAAAATAATTCTGCATAACACTCAGATAGTTCACTATACCCTCATCAGGCCCCTGTGTGCGAGCTCTGATTTCCTGAATTAAACGATGATCATAATCAGAGGGCAAATATTCATCCAAGACTAACTGTTTCAGGTCAGACCAACAATGCACCTCTGCCCGCACCCCACGGTACCAGCAGAGAGCCTCATCAACAAACAACTCAGCAGCTGAATTGTAAAGCTTGGAATCTGGGATGCCCCGAGAAAGGCACAACTCCTCTAGTCTCTGCAAGAATGCTTTGATACAGGTTTTTCCATTGAAACGCAAATTAAGTTTATGAACAGATGACGGATCAGAATCCCTTGATGGAACTGACATGGACTGCTGCTGATTGCCATTGGACAGGGCAGGTCTCTCTGCCTCCATAGACTGTGGAACAGTGAAGCTACTCTTAAAAACCTGCCAGATGTGATCCATTTTAAAAAGCTTTTTATTCAACCTACATTGTAAATTTTCAATCTCAGAAGCCACACTCTCATCCCCATTAGCATCCAAACGACCAAGCCTATGAAACAAATGGTGAGCCAACGCTTGTACTCTATTCAGTGACTTTAATGAATTTGTTTTTACAGAAGCACTAGCAATCAGATCGTCCAGACTGTCCAACCTTTCCTGTATGTGACTCAACTCCGCCTCTGTATCAAAATCACAAGACAGTATTTCATCTGAAGGCAATTCCTTATTGAGTGCCCTAGCCTGAGCCTTCAACTCAACCACTGTGCCAAGAGGCTTCCCCCCACGGATTCTAATCTCATACTCCAACTCATCTTTTAACAACAAATTGAAAGCTATAGGCCTCTCTTCCATGTTTATATTTCCAAAGTATTGAATTTAATAATATTCAGTTAATTACTTGTGTTTATTTATAATTTATTTGTATGCTATTTTCAGGGATGCAAACCTGCAGACAACAAGACTAAAATGGCCAGAAAAGACACCAAAAAAAACTCAGAAACAAGGCAAAGAAATGCCAAGAAATTTAATTCAAAACACCGAAAGCAGGAAACCACCCTGAACTGGATGATACCAACCCAAAACCTACACAAAACAAGGCCAAGCAACCCGAATACACCAGCGTACAAAACAAAATGAAAAGAGCAAAAATACAGTTTCAACTATGATAAACTTTATTATTATTTTTAGTTCTAGCTTTAGATTACTAGTGATCCTAACTAAACCTAGCCGAAGGAAGCTTCCTAAGTCACTATTTCCGACCTCAAAGACAAGATTGCAACGATGAAAAAAAATCCCTCTGAATTGTCACCAAATCAACGCTTCCGGAGCACAAAAAGACCAGGAAACGGGATGTAATACCACTGAACCTCGTATTCAATGTTCGGGCGCCATGTGATGATCGTTTTCACGATATAAACTAATATTTCAGGGTGAGGAGGCCAGTTTGACAGGAACTTGTTTTCGAAGGTAATTACTGTTTTTTCATGAATTTTTCGGGACCAATAACCCAAAAGGCCCGCAAGTCAGTCTGAGGGACGAAGTTGGGAACCCAGGAATGCTAATCCCGGTGGAAACAAGGGTCTCAAAGCCCTAAAGGCGGATCGATAACCGGGGTCGATAACCGCCAATGTAAACACTGGCCAGGAAACGGAAGTGGACCAACAAATCAACCGAACGTATTTAACACCGCACGGAATGCACAATCACGCTCCTAAATTCCATTAAAAGCCCTAGAAACGGCCACCGAAATTAAAATCAGCAATTTAATTCGTCTCCGAATCAATGTTTTTTCACGTCATCTGCCCATTGACAAATCGCTCATCCTTCTTTTTTTCCTTTCTTCCAGCCAAAGACACGCGCGCGGCTTGGCGACGCGCGCCCGAGCCGACCTCACGTTCCGCCGCGACTGTGGGGTGATCTGGTTCGGACACACATCGAGGTGACGATTTTCAATATGCATGTGGTGATGGGAATTTGATTATTTTCATTTACAACATTTTTTAAAAGCAAGACAGTCTGCTCTGCCTAAGGGTTTACAGGGGTTGAGTGGGGTTAAATTCAAAAAAAGAGTCTGGCACAGCTGGTCGCTACGCCATCAATGATTATTTTGTCAGTTGGATGTTTGCCAACATATTTAATGCTCTCCACATTTGCACGCTTGGATCTAAGTAGATCTTAACTGGACATCCTGATACAAACTGACATCCTATTTTGTATTCACTCAAAATCTAGCAAATAATTAAATTTCATTTCATCTCATCTATTATAGGTTTGCTCATTTTTCTGAGACCCTGAGGCACAGCACGGACCCCGGGGAATGCAGACCGAAACGTCAACGTCATAGGTGTGACAACGTCAGAGGGATGACAGGTGAGGGACAAATTTCACTAAATTACCAATAGATGACAGTGGCAGTACTTTAAATCGCGCAAGCATTGCGTTACGCTAAAAAATATACTCTGCCAGGAACTTAGACGATTGGCATCGCCTGAGTCTTGAGTCAGAGTCTGAGTCGATCAGTAGAAGACAGACGACGCTGCCTCTCTGCCGAAAACCAGGCATTACATTTGTAAATATTGAGCAAATGGTGGCTATCCGTGGAACTGCGGTGTTGAAAAGACCATCTATCTGAGCTCTCAAAAGTGTGGACTCTCTGAAAAATGACGCCTTATGGCTTAGGCCTAGAGATTCTGGAGCCACTAGATTTCAATAATCTGCAAGAATATAATTAGGACTGCAAGTAAGTAAGTAAGTAAGTAAATATTCTTTATTGCACACTAAAACAACAACAATATTACAGGACAGTAGCTGAAGTAAACACGTAAATGTACAACTTGGGCGGTTTTATCGCTAAAGAGCGATCTCTTCCAAACAACCCAAAGGTAGAGGAAAGTTGATTAGAAGGGTAGGCAAGTGCACAAAAAAGTAATCAGAGTGGAAATGATATTGAAATACAAACTATAAACTTAAATATAATTACATAACATTAAATAAATAAAATAAATAAAATGATTCATAAACAAATAGATATACTTAAACCTACAGAAAATACTATAACAATTAAGAAGTGCCTTAAGAGAGATGAGCGTAATGAATAAATAATAATATTAATAAACCAGAGGAGATAAGCACATATAGAACAGCTAATATGAGGCCAAAGTTATCGGGATAGAACTAGGAAATGAAAGGAAGGACTCGAGTCAAAGTGCAAGAAAATGGGCTTTGACACTTGTCTTAAAGATGGCCAAAGATTTAGACTCTCTGATGGAAAGGGGTAGGGAATTCCACAGGCGAATGGATTTCACAGTGAAGGACTGTGTGTAGGAGTGTGAGGAATGAGGTGGGAATTTGAGGTGAAGTTTCCTGGATGATCGCATGTCCTGACCCCGGGTGGGCTGCAGAAATTGAAACCGTTCTTTGAGGTATTGAGGTGACTTAGGGTTAAACAAGATGTTATATAACAGGAAAAGAATATGGGAATCACGGCGAAGACGAATGGGAAGCCAGTTAAGCTGGGCTCTGTACTCGGAAATATGGTCGTACTTACGCAATCCAAAAATTATGCGTATACAGTAATTTTGCAAGCGTTCAAGTTTCTGGAGGAGAATTTCATTGAGATCTGTGTAGCAACAGTCCGCATAATCGAGTACAGGCAAGAGAAGAGCTTGTACAAGAGCAATTTTGGTGGGTATTGGTAGAAAATTACGTAGTCTACTCAAAGAACTAGCAGAAGCAAACATTCTCCTGCTAACCTGACCAACCTGGGTTGTCCAAGCAAAAGTACTATCAATGTGGACACCCAGATTCTTAACTTCAGTGCTAAATGGAATACTGATCCCATCGAATATAATAGGGGGCAACACATCCCAATCAATTTTGGTCGTTAGCCATGAACTGCCAATTATTATTGCCTGCGTTTTTACAGGATTCACCTTGAGCCCAAACGACTTGCTCCAGGCAGAAATACGGTTTAGGTCTGCATTAAGAGTTTGAACTGCGCTGGGAAGCTCAATAAGGCTACCTTGGGAATAAATTTGGAGATCGTCAGCATATAGGTGATAAGAAGATGTGAGATTGTGAGTAATACAATTTATGAAGGTGGCAAATAGAAGAGGAGACAAGACGCCACCTTGCGGTACACCGGCACTGAGGTCGCACCATGAAGAGAAAGACTCCTCAGCTCGAATGCGTTGCGTTGCGAATGCAAGAATAAAAATTACACAAAACCTACAGAAAGAAAACGGTCATATCAAAATAAAGCTTCTAAAATGAAACACAGTTTAGCTTCAGATGCTACGCCACCAGCCAGTTTCTAATACGTGGATTAATATGAAATTATGGAGAAATATCATTATCAGAGACATAAAGACAGCTCGTAAAAACGAACCTTCCTTTATCTAACCGAATAAGCGTAATGACCACATAGGGATGTGTTCAATATCGTTAAACGTTATTATGTCGCGTCATTGCAATGATTCGATTATAATCACTTGACAATCGGAACTAGACAGCGGAAAAGCATCCTTAAATATTGTTTTTTGTGAATACATACTTTTGTAGTATACATAGTAAAAACACCCAGTGTGTTTGGCGATGGAACTCGCGTACTGTAGCGTTGAATGAGAAAGAAAGTAAAGAAAGAAAGAAACCATTTATTGTCACAGATAGATACAAAAATAGACAGTTATAAACGACTAAACAGTCATTTTTAGGGAATTTTAGGGTCATTCACAAGGGAATCTGGCTCGGCATATGCTGCAACGGTGAGCAGTGCTGGTTTTCAGCCAGTGCCGTTCTTTTACAGAACTTTCAGATGAGGGACTTTTAGTTTGCCTCGGGTCACCGAGTCATTCAAGCAAGTCGTTGCTTGATGGTAAGTCTTCTTATCAAATCTAATCGATTATTGACATCATCATCATCAGCAGCAGCCAAAGGACGTCCACTGCTGAACGTAGGCCTCCCCCATAGATTTCCAGAGCGGCCTGCATCCACCGAGACCCTGCGATTTTAATCAGGTCATCCGTCTACCTTGCGGGTTGGCGTCCCACGCTGCGCTTGGCTTCGAATGGTCTCCACTCGAGGACTTTCCAGCCCCAACGACTGTCAGTCCTTCGAGCTTTGTGCCCCGCCCACTGCCACTTCAACTTGCTAACGCGAAGGGCTACGTCGGCGACCTTAGTTCTCCTACGGATTTCCTCATTTCTGATTCGATCTTGTAGCGAAACACCGAGCATAGCCCGCATATGGAGCATATGGAGAGCATAGCCCGTTGGGTGACCTTGAGCCTTCTTATGAGGCCCATAGTGAGTGACCATGTCTCAGATCCATGTCATCACTGGCAACACACACTGGTTGTAAACCTTTGTCTTGAGGCACTGAGGTATGTTAGAAGAGAAGACGTTACGCAATTTCCCAAACGCTGCCCAGCCGAGTTGGAGTCGGCGATTTACCTCTTTCTCGAAGTTGGACCTACCTACTTGGACCACTTGTCCTAAGTACACATACTCGTCGACAACTTCGAGCATCGAGCCTCCAACAGATACTGGAGTGGGCGTAACACGGGAGTTCTACATGACCTTTGTCTTGTCCATGTTCATTTTTAGGCCCACTTGTTGGGAGACTCGATTGAGGCTCTCGAGCATGCTGCCGAGCTCTTCCAGCGATTCTGTCAAAACCACTATGTCGTCGGCAAAGCGAAGGTGAGTCATATACTCGCCGTTTATGTTAGTGCCGCTGCTTTGCATGGCATTATAATCGGAAACACTCATCTCTTTTTCCCATGTCGGCTTTCCAAAGTTTCACAAAACTTCGTACACACTATACACCTGAGTAGACCACACGACACTATGCAAACAAATAATGCGAACTACATCCGTAAGAGTACATCTACATTTATTATATCCAACAGGGTAGTTTGTTGTTACGTAGCCACTTGAGGAGCGGTACGTGATAATTTATGGCGTGCTTAGGTTTGAAAAATAGCGGCTCTCACAATTTTACCGTTTCGCAACACGTTTCTGGACTGTTCTAGGATACTTACCTTTTTAAACTTCGAATTGTTCAATGGTTACAATGTACGTTTTGCTGAAAGTTTATGTGCTTTAGGCTTTATTTTTTATTTATATTTATTAAAACAAACAATTCTTATGGCCCATTTCTGAAGCATTACATCTAATCGGTCATCGGTATATTGATTCGTCTGTCTTGTCTGTCTTGAGGCTAATCTTACTAATATTATAAAGGCGAAAGTTTGTATGTCTGGATGTGCTGTGTGGCTCTTTCACGTAAAAACTACTGAATGGATTTTAAACTTTACAATAATGTTGCTTATACGTCTGAATAACAAATAGGCTATAATTTATAAAGATATTGTGTAAATTGTTGAAAATATCAAGTAAATATAAAAATGTACGCGGAATCATGTGGTATGGCATGACAGACGGCTGCTGTCATTAGCATAACTATGGGTGCGTTCCGAATTGAGATATCGCGCTAACGTCCATCTAACGTCAGACAATTTGACGAATCCGTTCATATTACGTCCACTTAAGTCCACGCAGACGAAGTCGCGGGCAGCCGCTAGTGAATCATATAACTTAAATGAAGTCTAAGAACTCTGCCCATCTCTATAATTATCTATCCCAAATTAAGACATAGACATCACCAGTTAATGATATATGGGCATAGCGAGTGTGAATCTATTATGGAAACGGGGAAACGTAAGGTGGGCAGATTTGGACTGATAAGAGGGTTGGAAGTTTCTTTATACAGGGTTATCAGATGGAAGGGTTCCCTTTAGTGCGGGAAAGTTCTGTACCTACTGATCACAAAGAAAACTTCGTGTGGGCTTGTATGAGGGAACCTAAATTACTCCGTTTTATACACGTGCTTCAAAACTTGCGTTAATTCTGCTTTGGAAATTATTACTTAGGTACCTACTAATTGAAATGTTCATGTTGCTCACTCGTGAGAGAGTCGTGGCTCATTGGTTAAACACTCTGGCTCGAACCCTAGTCCCGAGATCGAGTCCGGCTGATACACACCTATACTTTGTGTTCATTGTACAATTTGCGGCTAGGTCTTCGGTGATGGAAAACCCCGATACAAAACTCAAGCAACCCGGGCAATTGCGGTAGGCTCGCCCCTTACCACGTGGGGTTCAAATTCTCACGGCGTAATGTGGGCTTCTGAATGTTCCGTTCACCACGACGTCAACATTCAGTGTGTCTCTGACTACCCCATTAGGGATATAATAGTCGTGAGGCTGTGTTATATTATGTTTCTCACTTTAAATAAAGTCTTTTAAAGAAGGTAAACTACTTTCAAGCTATTGACTGTTTTTGAAGGATTTACAGTCAATGGCTCAACAGACTAATCATTTACGCTATTAAACAAGGCAGAGTGACCGTTAGCCCAGCATGCCGTCGACCGTACTTATGAGCTTTCTCTTTATTTGTATATTATATCGCTAGCGATAAGTTATTTAACGGGGCCGATAATGGAACATGTAGGAATGGCATAAAAAAATAAAATGAATATTTATTGACTCTTGATTTGAAGACACTTAGGTTCTACTTATGTAAACTCCTCAGTACCTTTTTGTAAATTTTCATAGTAGCATTTCAGCTATATATTTCTTGCTTCTGAATGTATGCCTTGTTATTTCTTTCTACTTTGCCTACTGCTCAAGCACCTTGATTTTCCGTAATCATTTTAATTTTGACCCCAATTAGTCTGCCAAGGGAGGGAGCTAATTCCTTAAGCGGTGATTTAGCGGAAATTTCAGGAATTTCGGAAACTTCCCCGGGTGTTTCAGCTCCGAAACACCTTTATTTTTTTCAAGTTAAGCCGAGTTTTCAGTAATTAACCGCGGAAGAAATAGTCTGTGGTCCAAGTGTAGATAATTGATCGTATTTTTTTATATCTACTTCTGAAAATACGGGGCTAAATAAAATGTTAAGAAACTGAAAAGATGTAAGGTAATAAAACCATAACCAAGAGTAACAAAGTCAAATGGCCATGTGTGGATTGAAGTCCAATGGTATTTTTGCTTAGAAATTGTGGTCCTGAGTAGAAATCGAACCAACATCTTTTAAAATTCGGTTTACCGTTCCACCATTTAGACCATTATACCAAAACACTGAAGACTTTTTTTACCTTGTCTTAAACATCGTTGTTTTTTACCTTCTCTATAGGTCTCTTAAAATTTACGTACCTTTATTTCAAGTACTCTTACGGATGTAGTTTCAAGTTTACATGGATTTTTAATTTTTTACCAAAAATGAAATAAAACGTCGCCAATCTCTTTTAACAAGGACGTTCCTGAGAAAACTGTTATTGCTTATAATTATGGTATTAGGTTTGAACTTTGCAAGAACATTTTGCCCGAGGCTATCTTTAAGGCGATTAAAAAATCTTAAATTTTGTGAAATAAAAGAATGGAAGCGCGTTAGACAAGTTTTAAAGAGAAAATTCATTTAGACCTGAATACTTTTGTAGGTTTGATTTTTCGGTTACCTAAAATAAAATTAGCGGGTAGGTAATGCTGTTTTCTTTTAAGTTACTACTGGCTGAAGGCTGAAACTTTGCAAATTATTTTAATCTTTAGTGATCATCTTTGAACAAAGCCGTGTATTTTACAAATAAAGTATATGTATTTGACTGAGGTTAAACATAATATCGATACCTCCTACGTAAGTTGTTGTATCCCACAAAAATGCGATTTTGCGTTTTTACTAAAAATGAGCTTTATTATTAGTAATCTATGCATAAAAAAATTAAAACTTACAAAAACACAATTATTTCATGCAATTTCAAGACGTAAAGAGTTGTAACTTTTGAACGGGAACGGACTATAACAATGTATAGTCCTTGACAACCGTTTACGCGGTGCGAGGGGCGGGCCAGATCGCGCGTTTGCGTGTTGTATGGGTTAGATAAAACAGACTACGCCGGAGAGAGAGCTGAAACGGTCCGTGTGTCAAGCGCTTCAAGTTTTCCGCACATGTTACGTTATTAGGACTTGATAATTGATTAGAATACGTTATAACTACGAGACGTACAGGTGTTATGACAAGGGGGTGCATATTGTGTGATTTAGTAAATCATACGAGTACACAATCTCAGACACCTGTCCGAAATATCGATGTGACAATTATTGAATCTGAACAAAACATTATTTACGAATCCAGTCTCAGAAATAACACAGGTATGTTTAATTTTTCTTATTTTTCACAGGCAATAATTAGGATCATGTATTTTTTTAAAGGTACCAACCAAAAATATGGCATAGATTACATACAACAGTATACGTTGTCAAGTAAACATTCAACAATGTTGTATGTTTTACATACAACATTTTACGCTGTTGAGCGAGTATAATAAAATGTTGTTTGTGATACATACAACATTTTACGTCGAAAAACGTCCATTAAAAAAAGTTGTATGTAATACATAGAATGTCTTACGTTGGAATAAAATAAAAATAAATGTAGTATGTAGTAAATTATAATGTTTGCATCGGAAGTTGATAGTCAAAATTTGTTTAATTTTTTGCTTAATGTTACGACATATGCCTATATTTTTAGTTAAGTAATTTATAGAGCGCTCTATCTTTACTGATTCACCGATAATGAGCCTTAAACTTGATCGTTTAATTGATAACTTGCTTACAAGCAATCAAATTTCATATTTCATTTTTGTTTTAGAGTCTCCATTACCAATACACATCCCCCAAAGTATTTATGTATTGTATTGCACACTTTTACACTGGGTAGGTACACGTCACTTTATATTTTATGTATTTTAAATATTTATTTTTATAATTATCATTGCTTAGTCGGTGCGAATGTCCGTACGTCCACTCGGTTGGCCCTACTGAAAATCAGCGTCTGAGCCTATCAGGTCCAGGCATTAGCTGAGTGGGGTCCATTTAATTTTGGACATTGTGACACTGCTGCCTGGTCGAAATTCTTCTTTGTTTTTCTATTGTTTGTTTTATTTTTTCCTAACCACCTTGTTCTGTATGTTTTTATCTGTTGCGATGTTCAGAATCAATAAACGTTTTTCTTTCTTTCTTTCTTTCAATAAGTTTCAATGAATCAGGAATGAATGAGCTTGCAAATTTGATAGTTAGTGATTTTTTCGATAACACAACAGAAGAACAAACTGCTTATACGATACGTTCAAAGTAGATGACGTTTCTGACGACGAGTTGAGGTTTTGGACTGAAGAAACAGAGCCACGTTCAACGATTTGTTGAGTCAAATACTATGCCTTAATCGGTACTCAAATACTCCGAGAAATGACTTGGCTATCTAATTGTGCAAAATTCGATCAGGGGAGCCGAATAATAGAATGGCTTAATTTTTTATTATATCCGAGCGTACCATTGGAAGAAAAATACATAAAGTCAGGCAGTGTCTCATTACTGACTTTGTTCCATTGCACCTAGACTTAGACGATATTACCAGGGACGAAGTGATTTGAAGGGTTTTGCCAAATGTTTTGTTTGGTAACGAAGAGTCACCAAAACCAATAGTTATATTTGATGGAACCTACATTGAAAAAAGTTCTAACTTTTTATTTCAACGCCGCAGTTATAGCCTTCATAAGTATAGGAACTTAATAAAACCATTTATGATCGTGTACGCGGATGGATATATTTTGGATATAATAGGTCCGTACTCTGTACGGACAACCGATGCTGATATGATGAAAATGAGATTGCAAAACCATGATGGACCCATTGAAGACGGACCGTTCCACTTTTTTCCCATGAAGGAGACTCATTTATTTTGGACCGAGGCTTTATTCCTTTAATAGAAACATATGGCTTTATTGCTCACATGCCGCCAACCAAACGACCACAAGACACGCAATTAAGCACCGAAGAAGCTAATAAATCACGACTCATCACAATGGTGCGATGGGTCGTGGAAACTATAAACGGGAGATTTTAACACGGTCGTATCGCAGTGAGAATTTAAAAGCCGCGGGAGTATATAATATGGAAATATATGGACATCCAGCGGCAACAGGCTGCAGAAACAATTTTGTTTCAAGAGATATTATAGAAATTCAATATAACTTTATATCGACATACCTATTAGTTTTATTTTTATTTGTTTCAATTCTGAAACCCAAGTGATAGATCATAATCATCATTATTTCAACTCATAGCTTTCTACTACTGAACATAGGCCTCCTCCACCGGCAATTGATAGATGCTACTAAATAATCGAAAACCTACCACGGTTTCAATGAATCCTAAGTTGATCGTTGTACTACGAGTTTATTTATATATTCAGCTGCATCTTCTGATCACCATACATACCATAGCTATTGTTTCGTCATTTAATTACATACTTATACGAATTTTATAGATAATAGGCGTTTTGCATTTTTTTAGTGTATCGCCTGAATAAAAACATACGGCAATATTTTTTGGTGTTAGCCATTGATTTCCAATATAAAGTATATGTATTTTAACAATACACAATATACCAAAAAAAATGAGATATGTTACGTTTCTGTCGGGCCTGGGATTTTTTGTATGGGACGTGAGCTTTCTTCTTTGGTATTAATAATTGAACTTTTATTTCTAAACTGACAATATTTATTCAATATCAATAATATACACTTGAAATTGTATTGTTAATGTGACATACAGTGAGACTAGAATCATTTACAACAGCGAACTTTTTCTTAAACTTCATAAAATAATGTTGTAAGTATGAGATACAACTAAAGATGAAACCAAGACCCCACCGTATAATCTTGTAAGTATGAGATATCACAGCTGGCACAGTCTGTGTTCCACAGTATAATGTTGTATGTATGAGATACAGCAGTTGTCACAGTCTGGATTCCGTAGTAAAATGTTGTAAGCCACAATTCTCAGAAAATACGCAATTATTTCATATATTTGTTTCAACATAGTCAATAAAACCATATATTTTATTCATATAACAAATTTCACAAAGCTACATAAATAAATGCAGTTTCTAGGCCAATCTGAATGTTTAAAACGCTCTCCTGTAAAATTGCAGTTTTGGGGATACAACAACTTACGTGGGAGGTATCGATATAAACGTTCTTATGTTACATAATTTACTTAACGAATAAAAAAACATTTTGTTATGAAAATTATCTAACAGTATTTTTAGTTTCATTTGTGTTTATGTTTAGATATGTAAATTTACTTTACTTTTACGTCTGGTACTGAAACTCCAGTATTAATAATCAATACAAACAATAGGCTTCGAAAATCTTCTTATATTAATACTGTTTTAAACTTCTAAGTACACACGAAGCTATTAACTTAACAAGATAATTTGAATAATAGAACTGGAAAGGTACTCCACATTAAGTAAATTGTGTTAGTCTCTCCGACCTATTTCAAGTGGTCTAGCCTACACCATTCGCCCTCTATGACAGGTTCGGGTGTCGAACCTTTGATAATTGAGTTACGATCTAGCTAATCAGCGGTTCATGAGGAATTTGTGGTGAATTACAATAGATCTTTTCATACCTTGAGGTGCTCGAAGCGCAGTTGTTACAGCGGATCGGTAACGATCGCTGTTGCAAAGCAACACACGCCAGGTCGGAAATGGGATGGGTGACTACCCCGATCGAAAATCAGTGATTTATTTATCGGGCATCTCCGTGCTTTGGAAGGCAAGTTAAGCAGTTGGTCCAGGTTGACGTCGCTAGATGTCAGTCGTGAAGCCTCAAGACATTAAGGTTGCGCACTAACCTTACACTCCCCCAACAATCTGCACTGAGCCCGCGTGTAATATGGCTCGTTCCACCTCATAGTTGAGGTGAGGCCTGTGCCCAGCAGTAGCACGTATGTAGGCCGTTTGTGTTTTCATAGCTTGATTAGCGAGTGAAGGAAAAGACATCATACGGTTTAGCCAGAATGTTATTTTGTCAAAAAAGTATTTTTGAGTGAATGAAAGCATTTCTGACGCAATCCGATAAGAAATAAATAATAAAGGAATAAAAAATTGCTAATGATAGCAGTCTATACTGCTTCACTTTAAATGACGTTAGAAAATTAAAGGGTAATTGTATAAGCTGCTCTTACTGTCATTAATATAATACACTCAATTGATCAATTATACCCATTTTCCCTTTCCATGGACCATTTTCCTGAAAAAGGAAAATTCCTTTTGAAATTTAGAACAGAGAACCTTTGTCTTTATTGAACACTCATTGGTCGAATGGAGCAATAATAACGGTACTGTAATTCAATTACGGAGCGTCCCGGCTTCGACTCCCGGCCAATTATTGGGGACATTGATAATGGCGGATGTGGTTTCAAGGAAACCTTTCTTTAGATGAGTGGAGTTGAATTATTTTACGCGTTGTGTCTTTGTCTATTTTCATTTTGGAAGAAAATTTCAGTTTCTGTCTTGTCATTTGTAGCAAAAAGCCAGTTTGTTAGAGAGATAAGTTAAGTTGGAATAATATTATTGAAACTCGTTCTTTTTATCAGACTTTGTTCATAAAAACTTTATTTGTACATAAACTACATCAATTAAACATATCAGGTGTCCTGCCTCCCCATCGCGTATGTTGACGAGCAATAAGAATTAAAGAGACTAAATAATCCAGTAGCTAAGGTTTTAACACTGCTTGAGTTTTTATGAAAAAGAGGAATAGATAGGATTTTGGTGATACTTTATACCACACTAACAATCGAAGATAACAAATCATTAATTACGAGTATGTAAAACAGCTATGTATCACCACACTATACTTAAACCTAAATCAGTTAATTTCGTCCCACAGCTGGGCCAGAGAGGCCTTTGAGAGGGTAGAACCCCCTATCTCCAGCCCATACAGGCTTAAAACCAGTGTTTATAAATGATTACAATTTAACTAACATTATTCTCCTCTTCTTCATAATAGAAGATACCTACTAACGCAATAAAAATCTCTAAGACCGCTCTATCCGGGGAAAAGAGACCTCTTATCCCTGAATTTAAAAACTTCAATCAAAGCTAAGCATGCGCTCACGCTTACGGTGTCCCGTAAAATGTTAATAGAACTGAAAGGGACAGCTATACTTCTGATGGATGGTCAAAGTTGATTTGCGTTTGTGAATTTGGGGGTTAGCTCAAAATAGAATAGTGTAATTTCGAAAATTCAGCGAAATAGCTCCTAGTAGTGCGAATTCCGCATTTCTGTAAAGTATCTTAAGGCAAAGTACAGGACAGTCTAATTTTTAATAAAATATGTTTATATTCCTCACGTTCACAACGTTTAAAATGCTAGAAGTTTTTGCCAAAAACTGCCTCTAGACTCCTTTCAGCATTTTTCGATATTCCTCATAGTTTAGGATTTCACCTTGTAAAGTAATTACCTATACGTGGGTACAGTCTACATACATGCACGCCCATGTTAACTTTGACCACATCAAAAAGTCCAAACAAAACGTGTCCGAGAGACAAGCCAGGTAAGCCTACCCGTCGTTCGTCACTTGGGGACATAAATCGGTATGTTATAACCGTAGATTTTTCTCCCCGTGATTATATTCAAACGGTATAGGCGAGGCATATTTCATGTTAACCGCTCGTCGATAGCAGCGTGAAATATGGCGCGCCCCCGGCTTTGGGCTGCGAGGAGTGAGGACACAGTCTGTGCTATATTCAGTAAGCTGACATCAAACGAATCCGGAAGATTTTTTGATAATGTTTTTATGGTTAATTTGCAATGACAATAGATAAGCCACAAAATTATCTCAGAGCTGATGTAAGTATTCCACTAATACTATAAATGAGAAAGTTTGTATGTGTGTATGTGCCGTGTTGCTCTTTCACGTAAAAACTACTGAATGGATTTGGATGAAACTTTACAATGATATACCTTATACAGCTGAATGACATAATTTACCATTTATAAAAAAAAATGCTTGTCAAATGTGTCGTCACAGTACTGCCAAAGCAAAGTCTGTTTATAAAATAAATATATTAGCAAGCTACGGCACTTGTATGGAGATACTTTTAAAGAATACCTTACAACGACAACTTCGGAAATCTACGAAAAGTGTATCTGTTAAACAGTGAGAGTTTTGTGCTTGCTATTAATTATGATGCTATTTTCGGTTACCGTAAACAGCTATTGAGAAGCAGTTCAGCTCCCTAATTCAGGACTGCGTTGAGAACAATTCGGTAAATATTTTTTGTTTAGTATACGCCTATATTTGTTTTAAATTTGAAAATGATTACTTTACGGATTATATACTTAACACAGTTTACTGAACATTCTGAAAGTGGTCCATAATCAGGTTCTTCGTGTTCGTGAACCAAACAGAGAAAAATAATATTATGTTCTAGTTACTGAAACTGCCCGTCATGTGGCGCCCCAATACGTAGGCCACGTTCGGTTTAAACTAGCCGATTTTGAGTAAGTTGTACTATTTTCGTCAGATTTCAATATATTTACATAAGCCGAGAATAGTTCTCGGTACTGTACTTGCGCGAAATTGTATACAATTTTGCTGATTTGATGCCAAAAAGGTCGGCTTAGTGAGCAGGATGCTGATGTAAGTGTTTATCACATTAATGTTAGTTTTGGGTAGGGATAGAAGCCACGAGACACAACCCAACTGACAATTAACTGAGTCTGTCAGCTTTTATAATCATCAATTATTGACTTTATGATTTCTTTTGTCAGGTAGACCTATAGGTACACAGTATTTAAGGGACTTCGTCTTGGTCCTGTGTGACAGCAGAGGCTTCTTATGAATACTAATAATAATACGAGAAATAAAATACTTGAAAAGGTGTGGTATGGTGTTAGTTCGTCGAATTAAACTCGAAATTTATTTTTTCTGGACGTTGTAAAAATAAAGTGAGACATAATAATGAAACAACTTATATGAAGTGTGTGTGAGTATTTGTTATATGTATAAGGTAAGTGTAAACGCTAAGGAGGCCTACTTTACATCATTTAATCCATTGTTTTAAGAGTCTCGTGTCCACGAGACAGCCAAGATATGAGCAGGGCAGGTAGAAATCTTATGAATTGCAGTAAAAATAAATCACTAAAGAAATATTCAAATGAAAGCTAAACCTGCTCTCCGCTATCCCACAATCAACGCCCTGTTTTAAATATGAGCGTGTCCCATCAATTTCCATAGCAAATGTCCAGCGTTGGGCTTCGGTATTAGCACTCAAATCGTCCGACGCCGGTGTTAGACGAATTTGAATTTTAAAGTAAGCGTTCCGTTTTACGGAAGGTAAATTCAGGGGTTTAGGGCTGGTGGTTGGTCGATGAATAATGCAAGGATGTCTTACCGCATGGGCTGTGGATTCGACCAAATAGAAAATAAGTTACGAGCATAATAGCTTTTAGGGCAACGACCCCTAATGCAATGATTACTGAACCAAATCTAGGCTGAGGATAGCTTTCCCACACAGTACAAACATTTTAAAATATTAATTTAGTAGTGATACGCCAAGTGGGTTCAATAGAATACTGTTCGGCCGAATTTCCGGTTCAAAATGTCAACATAATATATTATCTTTCAGGTTTTTAGTCGTTTCACACCATGAGTGGATCAGATCGCGGTGCGAATTGACCAAGAGCTCTTTTCGAGAAGGTCCTTTCGCACACAAATTCTTTACATTTACAAAAACTATGTTCAGTTTTACCATTTTTGTGTAACAAACAATGTATCTACCTAATCTTACTTTTAATGAAAATGATACTGCTCATACTAATAAAAATTAATTATTTGGCGAGGTGTTGGCAAATTAATTAAATATTTTGCCGAATACGAACTTGAAAATGTAATGTTATGTCGTTTAAAAGTAGTCATTAAATTCGACAAATTGCTAACTAAATGACCTCCTGCAAGGTTGCATTTTCTCCCCAAAGCTTCTTTCTTTCTTTCCCCCGTAATAATTATTTTCCCAACTTAATTCCGTCTAAAACACTGTAATATTGCTGCAACAAAACAAGACAAATGGCAATTTGTTTGCGAATACGAAATTAAACTCCATGAGCGCGAACTGTTTCCTCATTTGCACTGAATTAGCGTTACACTAACAACTTCCTTTGGGGGTTGCTTACTTCAGGTGGCCTTGGGGGTGGCAGTAAACAGAAAATGCATTTAGCCTTCTTTTTCATTTGTTTTCTTAGCAGAAGCGTAGTTTGAATGCATTTAAAAAACATATCCTAGGATATTTTTACTTTTTAGCATTAGGGATAATGCATTATCATCATAGAAAAACCAGAAAAACACATTTGGTCTGTTGGCGTCAGGCGGGAATCGAACCCGCATCTTTCGCAAACCGGGCGACTTTAAGGTATACCTATGCCTAAACATTGGTGAAACAAACCTGGCTGCCAGGTAAATATACCAGAAAAATTCGGCCGATCTGTTAATGGTCTCGGTAGCACAGTGGCCAGTGCAGTCGCCCGGCTTGCGAGAGATGTGGGTTAGATTCCCGCCTGCCGCCAAGCCACCAACAGACCAAAAAATGTCTTTTACTGACACTGATCTTTATATCCTAGGATGTTGTCCACCCAGCGCCACCTAGGCTTAAACATTGCATATCTTGTTCTATTGGAACTAGACAACGGATAAACCATCATGAAACCTTTTCCTAAAATTGCAAACAAGGGGATTGCTACCATGTACCTTATTTGTATCGAGTTTCCGATATTTTCGCACTGTTACAAGTGTCATGGTCAGGGAGTAACTGGAGATCTTGCGTGAGATGAGGTAGATACAATCAAGCAGTTTTCTTACTTTTCAACCTTATACTCAGTCAACCATTGAATTACAGGGCCGCCCGACTCGCAACCAAAGGAAACTTTGGTTGGTCTTTAACCAATTATTTTTGAAAGTCACTGGTTTTTTCAAACAAAAACCCATTACTCTCTAGAGTTTTCCGGCCTTTATTTGGATCTGTTGCGTATAGTTTATGTAAACAAAGGTTCTGTTAACATTACAGATTAAAACTTAACTGAATTCAGTTACAATTAATTAATAACTAGAAAGTCTGACGGTGGCGTCTAAATGAATTTTATCATGTCGCAACTTTGGGCCATAGTCTGTACTTTCATAAGCATTTTCCTTCAAGTCTAAGTGCAAGGAAATTTGCTTCAACAAACAGAAATTAAGTTGACAAACAAAGTTTGTAACAAATAAAACATTGTTTGGTGTTAACACGAGATCAAGTGGTGATAAAGACTTGCATCATGTAACTTCTGACTTACCCAACCCGTTGTCTGATCCCAAATAACTTGAAACAACTTAACAAATTACTTAGTGATTTTACTGGTAAAATGATGGTGGTCGTCAGGTGGTCTTCAGTCAGGTTACTGCCTATGGCGGACCTATGGATCTGATGGCGGTCCATTCAATAAATATACATTCCTGGTCATTATTCCACACAGCGCCATCTAGCCCCAAGATGAGCTAATTATAGCCCGTTTTTATGGGATACTAAATAACGAATAAACAAACTTAAATACTTTTCTTTTGTAAATACATACTTCATTTACATAGGAAACACCCAGATCAATACAAACAATCATGTTCATGCACACAAACGTTGGTACTGTGCGGGGTTCGAACCCGCGACCTTTGGTGCAGAAGCCGAATTCTCAGCTATGACACCAAATCGGTCGTCAAACTCAACGACATTATACTCTTACCCTTACTTTCCCGCACCACGTGTTGATCTGCGTCGACATCCACGCACCAGCAACTATTGGTCCGCACCAAAACGTCCGGTGATTCGTTCCGGTGTCCATGCTCCAGACGTGGTGGAACTCTTCACTTCTTGCACTTGGCTATAGCTGAGGTTGCTATAATGTGGCTGTCGTAAATCCAAGTCGTAGACTTCACTTATGCCATGGCAAGCTGTCACCTACAGTATGTTCCTATTTATCGAATTTAACAGTTTTTTTTGCCACTGGCCAGCATCCGCTCATAGGTTACCAACCTCAAAGTATTCAAAGTCTCTCAGCAAGGTCTAATATAACTGATCAATTTATTCAAATAATGACTCAACAAGGCGAAGTTTGCTCATTACACCGTTATTAATGCCTTCCAAGCGTCGTGGGTATCGGGCGCGTGCACACCGCCGCGCAAGGCCTGGCGCGGCGCCAGTAATGGCCGTGTGTCCTGGCTTTATACCGCTAATATATAGGGGGGAATACTATTGTCTAATTCTAAATTCATTGATGAGAGCTGTGTATACTGTAAATTAACTAATTTTATCACGTACTAGCACGTGAATTCGACCGCGTGGAGTTTCACCTCCCTGTTTCATCCCTTAGCGGCTGAATTTAAGAAAAAACTTTCTTAGTACCCACTTGGCAAATGTAAGGAAGCTAATACCCATTAGTTATTTCGAAGCCAATGTGGTCCCATCAGTTTATTAACTCAGAGTTCGTTGGCATTTGACAACAATATCACAAGACAAGTTCGCTGATATTTTCTTATGATTGTAACCCCCAAATTCACGAACGCAAATCAACGTTGAGTATCCCTCAGAAGTATAGCCGGCCCTATCAGTTCTATTGACACTTAACGGGGCAGCATGAGAGTGAGTGCATGCTTAGCGTTGATTGATGTTTGTGAATTCGGCGGTAAAATTTCGGTCTAACAAATACCTATTGCCTATTCATAATTTTCTTGAAGATAGCACAGTTTTTCAAATGCGAGTTTTTGTAAAGGACAACGCTTATAAAAGTATGAACCACCGTTACGATTGGCCTGAGAAGAGCACCCAACAAAAACAGTAAAATAGCAACAACATTTACAATCAGGTTATTTTAATTCTTTCCCCTTAAGGAAACAAATAACTATAAAGTATATTTCTCCATGCCCCACTCGAGACTCCCGAATACTCCCGATCGTTCGGGCGGCCTAAATCCTATTCATACCTGTCAACTTATTTCACGCCAAATATTTCTAACACTTTTATATCGTAGAAATTCACCGAAACGTGATCTTGAAACGCTTGTGAAAAGCCCGCGATAAAAAGCTCTTTATAATCAAATATTCTTTTTGAAAAATGTTGTGAATTGGGCTGGAAAATTAAACCTTTGGAAAATGTTATGAGAAGTAGTCAAGTTTAAATTTGAAGACATGTAGGTATACGGTTGTATGGTTACTTGTTAATATGAAACTGATTAGGTGGGCGAGTCAGCTAGGTCCAGCTGTTTACATTATATTATGAACTAGCAGCCGCCAGCGACTTCGTCCACGTGAACTTTCCCGATTTTCTGTTGAAATTTCTTTGCTATAAACCTCACGGAGCCCGAGACCTTTCCAACGAATGCTAAACCGTGGAAATCGGTTGGTGCGTTCTGGAGTTAAAGCGTCAGGAAGGAAAACCCGACTTATTTTTATATAGTAGATTTATCATGTTTGAAAAGTGGTTTTGCCAAAGGTTTTCTATTAAAATAAGTGGGCATTGCTTGGCGCAATGGTCAGCAAGCATAATTATTTACGAATTGAGTAGTCTAAATAAACGAAAAGTTGTTTGCTGACGCTTTGTTAAACCAGTCCAAGAGGCATTTCGAAACGAATAACGAACAAAGGTGAACCTCAAGCCTCCCATGACAACACAACTCCGAGTTCTTTAGAAACATTAATAAAAATGCCCTTTCAAACTGATAACTTCCAAACAGAAAATTATACTGCAAAATCAAAATCCTAACCTTTAAAAGCCTAATAGCTTGAAACGCCGCCATCTTGTAGTCCGCCCACCATTTTGTGGCAGCGCTTAGCCGCCATTACACCCTCAACATTACACAAAATGGTTCCCCGCTGCCGAAGCTACTGCAGATTTCAATGAATACAATTACCTTCGACTCAGTGTTCATTATCATACTGAATGACCAGTGCAAGGCTGTCTTCAACTCACTTTATATTACACGGTCGATTTGAAATTTAAAGTAAGCGATTTAGCTTTCTTCCGCTTATTTTGTTTGAAGTTTTACTTACTTTTTGTCACGCTACGTCCTGTAGGTCAGAGAGATAGCGTTCGGTATTTACATACAACAAATTGTACTTACAGGAAGTTTTTTATTCTTATCAAAGGTATTTTATCTTGTAGAAACGCTTAATACGTCCACTACGCTTATGCAGAGCGTTGCTTACTAAGTAAAATAGTAGGTACTCACAAAATTGTATAGCATTTGGTTGGATACATTTACTTTTGAGTTACTTGAGTTACTTTTATTTTTTGTAAGATATTTTTTCCCATAGAGATCAGGCAGCAAATGGACTAGTCTTATAAAAAGGAGGGTTTTTCAAAGTGAATCAGAAAATCCATTTGTGCAAATTTCAACCCAATCATACGTTTTTTAAATAACCATGAACATCGTCAAGTTAACTCTCATGTTAGTTTCCAAATAAAGGCTATTTGGAAACTAACATGAGAGTTAACTTGACGGATTGACCAAACTATCACACAAAAGACGATATTTTTTGCAGTTGCCTTAAATACATGCTACATCTCTTCTCTTAAATTTGTCATTGTAGGTCATTCTACTATCTGAGTTTTTGTATGTGTATCTAATATTTGTTAAAATAATAATGTTCATGAACATTAGTAAATGTTAAGTTTTTTGCCACGCCCGATAATAGACAGGTAGAGCTCTTGAATGCCTTACCCTCGAATTCACAAACGTCAATCAACGCTAAGCATGTGCTCACGCTCATGCTGTCCCGTAAAATGTCAATAGAACTGAAAGGGA
The DNA here is from genome assembly GCA_950022985.1 of Udea ferrugalis. Classification (NCBI taxonomy): domain Eukaryota; kingdom Metazoa; phylum Arthropoda; class Insecta; order Lepidoptera; family Crambidae; genus Udea; species Udea ferrugalis. The sequence goes on along the minus strand of OX465531.1, from coordinate 15,668,758 downwards.
GAGCATGAGCGTGAGCGCGTGTTTAGCGTTGATTGACGTTTGTGAATTCGGGCGTTAGGCATTAAGCCATGCCGTTGATCTTTATTGTGCAATGAAGATCAATTATCTAAATAAACACACCATTACCCAAAGAGGTAAGGGAAGAAGAAAGCCTCTTCTATTCTATAAAAGACCGCCGCCCGCCCAAGTCCCAACCCTGCCTGAAAACGAGCAAATACGAACAGCCATTATCCTGATGATGTCACAAGATGGTTCCAGCTCAAGATGCACAATTTGCTAAATGCGTCCGACGCATAATAGCGGCGCTAAGCCTCACAATACAGACTTCTGTAATGTTAGGCTAGGAGACTGGGTAACTTATTTTTATTATATCAATAACCAGAACCACGTTGGAGTCGGTAGTTGTCAGTTGTTAGGCCTTAGGTCGGCTTGATAACATCTGACAGGAAGGTTTATCTCTAACCTTGCAACCCTTCTGAGGTACCCGTGGCGCAGTTATAACAGCGGATCGACAACTAGCGCCGTTGTAAAGCATGTGTTCGAAATGGTATGGGTGACCGCGTCAACCGAAATTAAGTAATTCATTTTTTTGGCGTCTTCATACTTCGGAAGGCCAGTTAAGATGTTAATCCCAGACACCGGTCATTGAGCCGAGTCGGTGGTCTTGGGGGGTTCAATAACATCTGACAGCAAGATTTATCGCTAACCTTACACCCCTCCAACAATCTGCGCTGAGCCCGCGTGTTAAAGTATGGCTCGTGCCACCTCATAGTTAAAGTGAGGTTTTTTCCCAGCGGTGGGACGTAATTAGGCTGAATTTTTCTATTAACAACCAAACTTAGCAAAACTTGCACTATGTAAAGTAAAGTAAAGTAAAAGTAAAGTAAAAGTAAAGTAAAAGTAAAGTAAAAGTAAAGTAAAAGTAAAGTAAAAGTAAAGTAAAAGTAAAGTAAAAGTAAAGTAAAAGTAAAGTAAAAGTAAAGTAAAAGTAAAGTAAAAGTAAAGTAAAAGTAAAGTAAAAGTAAAGTAAAAGTAAAGTAAAAGTAAAGTAAAAGTAAAGTAAAAGTAAAGTAAAAGTAAAGTAAAAGTAAAGTAAAAGTAAAGTAAAAGTAAAGTAAAAGTAAAGTAAAAGTAAAGTAAAAGTAAAGTAAAAGTAAAGTAAAAGTAAAGTAAAAGTAAAGTAAAAGTAAAGTAAAAGTAAAGTAAAAGTAAAGTAAAAGTAAAGTAAAAGTAAAGTAAAAGTAAAGTAAAAGTAAAGTAAAAGTAAAGTAAAAGTAAAGTAAAAGTAAAGTAAAAGTAAAGTAAAAGTAAAGTAAAAGTAAAGTAAAAGTAAAGTAAAAGTAAAGTAAAAATAGTCTTTATTCATGTAAACTTATTAAAAAGCACTTATGACAAGTCATAACATAAAAATTAAAAAGTAATAATATGATTCTACCACCGGTTCGGAGGTGTTGATTCTACCGATTCTATGGGAATAAGATGGACGATAAATATTTGTAAAAACAAACATAATATGCGGATCACACAAATTAATAGCCAAATGCCTTCTAAATGTAATAGCACACGAGAATTGCAAAATTAAACTTTTATTGCGCACTGAGAATGTTTGCCGTTAAACATAATCAAAGGGAATGATAATGGTCTACCAACATAGGTACACAGAAATACTCAAGACTATTAAATAGTAAACAACATAATTTTATAATACGATGAAATTTTACACTTAATCTAGCGGACAGAAAACTTAGTCAAAACCACCAGAAACATAAAAAAACACTAACTTGGCAACACTAACAAGAGCGGTCGCGTCGCGCTGCGGTGGCGTCGCACTGCAGTCGCGTCACGCCCCGCCGTGCTGGAGTTGTATACACGCTCAGCGCGATGGCGGCGTGGCGTGACGTTTCATGCCGCGCCGGGCGCGACGGCTCTGTGTGGCTGCTGCCATACTGCTTAGTACATTACAACTGGTCAACGTCGCGCTGCCGTCGCGTCACGCGCCGCGCCCGCTGTGTGTTTTGGCCTTTAATCTAAGCATGAAGTTTAACTGAATAAACTTTGACATTGTAAGCAAGTACCTTTACCCCACTACACCAATAATGGCACTTAAAAAAACGGAATGAAAAGTGAAATGAACTTAGTCAAAATTGTTTCATTTTTAAACAGGCGTGGCATTCTGGAGGACATCACTTCACATTTCGGTGCTTCACGCTTACTTTAATCGTCAATATGCTTCACTCTTATTTAGTATTTGCTCTCATATTGTATGTAACTAATCAAAAAATGATATTTGGCTTAGTTCTTTTCTCTCAAACGACCAAAGTCGCAAAGAAATTGAACTTTTAAAGATAACTCACGCACTCACCACAAGCGAATGAGTCTTGGCGCCCGCCGTCATACCATAGCTGTTCTAAATAAAAAGAGTGTCTATCTGCAGGCCTACAAGAGCTCTTTAAAGCCGCCTAGCCGAGGCTTACCGGTTTGATTGAGAACTAGATTGCACGTTATTGCAATATTCCTTTGCTGGTGCACGCTCGTGTTCAAGAAGAGCACTGACCGAAACCAATTTATGTGATGACTTCAAGAATTACGATCAATTGCAAAATAAGTCTCTTAGCACCGAATTCACAAACGCAAATCAACGTTGAGCGTCCCTCAGAAGTATAGCTGTCCCTTTTACTTCTATTGACATTTTACGGGACAGCATGAGCGTGAGCGCGTGCTTAGCGAAAAAAAGAAACAAACGTGTATTGATTTTGAACATCGCAACAGATTAAAACATACAAAACAAAATGGTTAAAAGAAAAATAGAAAAACCAAGAATAATTTCCACCAGACAGCAGTGTCACGATGTCCAAAATTAAATGGACCCCACTCAGCCCCAGTAATGCCTACTCTACCTGTAATGTATAATTTGTATAAATCATTAAATCCAATAGCTTCTCAACATTTTCCTGAACACGTGTAGTATTTTTATAAAAATCCCGAAATACCTTCCATCATTCGAACGATTTTAAATAATTTAACCTACATTAAATAACAGGCCAAGTGCCAATCGGACTCGAGAGCCGAGGGTTCCGTACAAAGAAAAGATTAAAAACATTAAGAAACGGTAATTTAATGAACTACAGACGTCGACGGCATTTCTGTGAAATTCGGAATAGTGAATTTGGTAATCTAAAAGCCCTAAAACAAGAAAAAAGGCATACCCGATTGAACTCAACTTAATAAAAATTGTAATAGTCGGGACCGATTCTAGATATAGAGGCTTAGTGATTTCAGAATGCATTGGTACCCTACCTATTTCACACTGCAGACTTTTAAATTTTTACTATGATTTAAGCAAAAAAATTACGATTTTAGACAATTTTAGTTATTTGCGCTTTAAGAATTTGCTACGTAAGACAACATTCTGAATTCGTGGGAAGTACCTTATACTTAGGTTTAAAAGCTCCGTTTTTTCTCTCAGAGGTACGGAACCCTGAAAACAGTCTGTCGGGTTAATGAAACGAGATGAGAGATCAAAGGGCCTTGTAACGAATTAATTCAATCTTGTCTGGTCTTAAAAGCACTTTCTTTGACTCGTTGCGTTAGGACTTGGAAAATGCCCTTTTTAAAATCTTTAAGATGGAGCTGTTAGATTTCTAATTAAAATAAAATGAAGTAACATAATTAGCCTACGTAATAAATTATGTTTATGCTTAATGGCTGTCTGTCTAGGTATTTATGTTGTGTACCTACAAAAAATGCGTTGTGTAACCGTTGTCTGGCTGCCATTTCTAGGCTGGAGAAATTTTGAATGTCTTATATGAGACTCACTCTTTTGGGATAATTACTCCATCATTGAACATAACATACCCTCACGACCATATCCCTAATGGGTTAGTCAGAGGCACACTGATTGTTGCCGTCATGGTGAACGGAACATTCAGAAGCCCACATTTCGCCGAGGGAATTTAAACCCAACGTGGTAAGGGCGAGCCTACCACCGTTATCCATCATCATCATAACAGCCACATGACGTCCCCTGCTGAACATAGGCATACCCCATAGATAATCGGAGCGGCCGGTTGCGGCACCCGTAACCACTGTGCCAAAGGGGGCATCTTTGTTATTAAGCTTTACGCACCGCACCTACTTGGATAATAATGTCTGGTTTATTTTCCAGGTGTTGATCAACTCTTCATCGGAACTTCTCCTGGACTTCGGTGAGTTTTTTGAAAATTTTCTTCTATACTTGCCATCGAGCAAAACAGATTTATCTGTTCATTTTGAGCCATAGTGATTAACCACTGGTCTAAGACGCTTGCGTCGTGGCACCACTTTCCAATAGATAGACTATAGTCCGTTCGCGTTAAGAATTTTAGATTAAATACTGTCACACACAAAAAAACTCAGGCCCACAACCTTTGCCTTTGAAAGTATCCATTCAGCTGGTCACTGTGGACTTGGCTTTCTAATTAGGAACGATTTGATTGGTAAAGGGGTGTGCTAGGTTGAAAGACAAGTATGAAATCACTGCATTCTTAACGCGAACGGAATATAGACTCATAGCATAATTAGCCGCATGGCATTTATAATAATACCTACTAAAAACAATGATGAACTAAAGGTGTACCAATAGCGTTCAAACCCTTCTGAATCTGTGTTATTTTTTATGTTAAATTGAAATACAGATTTAATAAAGATAATGTAAGAGCAAATAATTATTTGTGGTGAGTAGCCTGCATGCAGTATTGTGAAAGCAAACACAAGTCCTATTGTATAAATACAGATGTTTTAATTGAATGAGTGATGCTTTAAAATAAATTGTGTAGGTACTTAATTCATATAAATGAAATATCATAGTCGGCATATTTTTATTCATATAATCATGTTATATAGGTTCATTGACACATGCTGTTCTTTGAAATGGTTTGCATTAATGGTGCTATAACTAAAAAGTTGTACCCTTTTGATGGGCGAAGGCAGTAGAACACAGCGCCATGCATCTCTAATCCGGTTGGCTTTGGTGGAATGTTCCACCAATTTTATAAGTATTGGTGGAACATTTGATGGCGTAGACTAAGACTTACTAAAACCAATGACGGCTGCTTACAACTTTATGAATAAAACGAAGGAAAAAGTCAGAACTATCAACTTTTAAAGTTACAAAAATTTAGATGTTTTTAATTCATTCATTTCCAGTACATCCAGCCAAGCTCAAACTACTGTTCCAACAAAACCTAATAGTTTCGGTGGTTGGCTATTATACTCAGCCTAGTATTAAGGTGCATTGTCCGCATTACCCAAAGAACAGGTCCAATCGATGCAAATCCACTGGTTGATATGCATATTCCCCGGTCTACATTCGTGCCTCGCCAATTGCCTGCCGTTTGCCGGCGAATGCTGCACGCGAATTTACCAGCCGCCATTTTGGAGGATAGGTTTTTCTTACTGCTATTTTTGATAGACCTATGTAACACCAATGAGATTGTATTAAAAAAGAGGAGAGAAAAGCTAAAGAAGAAGCAAGAAAACTGAGCTAATTAGCACACCCAAGTTGAGTCTCGCGAAAGCATTGACAGTGTTGAAAGTTTGAGACGACACTGCGCAACATGTACCTGTCTCGTTTACGCTCTAGTAAGTAATCATACTATCTTCTTCACACGTTACAACACGGTCAAAATATAGGTGCATACGTACGCCGCGGCGTGAACAATTTTCGACTAAGCATCGGGGTTCATCATCAATACCATAAGGTATTCCGGTAGGTGCATAAAGTCACTTCCCTCGTGGTGAGTAAACTTTAAAATTCAATTTCTTTGGAACTGTGTTGAGCCAAATAACATTTTTTAAATGTTTTTTCTTATTTTATTCTTTCTTTCTTTCTTATGTAAAAGCGATATTATTTTAACCTTTCCATAATGGTTCACTCTCTGTAATAATATTCTCATTATATGAGGCCGTCGCAAATGTTAACGGTCGAATGGCGAAAGGATGGATATTTAGGTTTCAGATCCAGATGATCTAAAGAAGCACTGAATGTTAAGGCCCAGTGGTTTAGCATTCTGGCTTGGAGCACGTAGGGTACCGAGTTCAAGGCTACCGAAACAACTACTTTGTGTTCATTGTACCATTTGCTTGGATGGATTTCCGGTCATTAAAAACACCGATAAAAAACCCAAATGAGCTAGAGAACGGCGGTAAGCTCACCCCCTAACAATGATGGGTTCCAATTCACTGGGCAACATGTGGGTTTCTGAATGTTCCGTTCACATGGCTCTCGTGAATAACCGATACCGTGCACGAACCAGAGTGTTCAACCACTGTGCTATGGCGCTCTAAAAATGTTAAGCAGAAACGTAATTATTTATGAGAATACTGAGACATGGATATTTGGTTTGGGTTTAAATAACTGTTTATCACAAAGACAAAAATAGACATTTACATATTATTATCTATACTTCACTTACTTATAAATGATATTATATTTGGACAATATAATCTAAGGTATCTCAGTAACACATTATTGATACTTATTGATGAGTTGATGATCACATACGCAGTAAATTTTAAAATTTAATAAGCAAGTAAACGACCCTCTAACACAATATTTGTTCCCTGTTCAATGTAGGTACGATCTTAAACCTTAGTACTTCAATTACACTGACAGCAGCTCTCCGCAGCCTTAATAACTATAACACAGTGCACTGAAGTCTCACAGTTTCAGCACCTGGCGTGCAATTTGATTCAATCACGCCAGATGTCTAATTAGAGAGCAGCTTGGGAATTGCCTTCGCACTGTGCAGCCGTGAAAGCTGCTTTTGAGAGGTATTGTTGTAGAGGAAAGTGGAACCACGGTGTAACGCTATGATTTTTTTATATTATGCTTTCGTGCAAAAAAAATCACAGGCCACGGTCTGTCCGGCTAAAACTTGGCTAGGCCAATTTGGACGATATGGTTATGAAATATTTGTCAAAGTCGAGGGAAGGTTTGACGGCTGCGAAAGTTTAATAGCATGAACAGAATGACGTCTGTCGGGATCATCATCATCATCATCAGCCACATGATGTCCACTGTCACTGTCCACAAAAACACCCAAACACATCTATATTAGCGAAAAAAAAAGTGTGCTGTTGTGTGAATCGAACCCGCTACGCTTCTCAACCGGCGCTCGTGCCACTGTACGGTCGAAGATAAATTCTTGCATCAAGAATAATAACGCCTTATCGGGTAGAGGCGATTGCATTTATATTCTTAAACATGAGGTCTAAGACGTCCACTTTAGATATTTTTTTCATAATATTTAAGTACTATTTTTATGTTTTATTATTGTTTTAGCATTTTCCATGCAGTATCTTTACTAAAGATCTGAAAACCAGAATAAGACATTTGGTCATGTTGGCATCAGGCAGGACTTGAACCCGCATCTTTCGCAAACCGGGCGACTGCACTACCAATTATGCTACCGAGACAATTAACAGACCGGCCGAATCTTTCTGGTATATTTTACCCTATGAGCCAGGGTGATTTCATCAATGTTATAGGCATCCACCTCTAACACTCGGAAGAAATATTATTTCAAATATTTAACTTCCGATTAAGATGAAAAAGCTATTACTATGTTTTATTATTGTTTTAGCATTTTCCATGCAGTATCTTTACTAAAGATCTGACTATTTTTAGTTGCGTAATAATTTAAATAATGAGCTTGTCTTGTAAAAATACTGAAAAACACTGTAAATGGCATGTCAATCACCTAGATGATAGTCGCTCGAACACCAGGTGTTTTTCGCATCACTTTCGAGTTCGTCTAAAATAGAGGACAGCTTCCAGGAGCACAATAAAATGTCTTTAAAACCTCTTTTTTATTTCTTGCTTCTTTTTGATGTTCTTTAACTTTCTCATTGCTAAAAAGTGGTACAGTAGGCCTAGCATGAATCGTTATCGTTTAGGTAATAAAATAAAAAAAGTATCGTTTACTTTTCGATTATCAAAACGTTAGCGGTTCGTGCTAGGCCTACAGGTCTGGACAATCTACAGCAGAAACATTCCATTATGTATGTAATATAACATCAGTACATCCTGGCTGACAAAAGCAGAAAGTGCAAGCTCAACACCTGGCGCTGTGGCGTGCAATTTGATTCAATCACGGTTTACTCCAATTAGAGGCTCCTCGGCTCGGAAATTGCCTTCACTCCACCTCCACCTCAGTTTTGGAGGAAATTTACTTCGACGGTCATTGTGTTTCGAGTTGTGGTTAATGGATGGACAGAGGCAGAACTTAGTGCAGAGTTTAAGTTTAATCTAAGCTTTTAGAGGTAGGTGCAGTTGGCAATGCTTTGAGACATATCCTTCTTACTAATAAATAGTTTCATTTTTTATGGGATGGGGAGCAAACGAGCTGAGCCTCAAGTCTGCGAATTTTAGAACGCTTCAATTTAATTGTATTTTTATTTACACATTTTTATCTTACATATTTTTCATAGAAAACGTGTCAAAGCCGATTGAGACTCAATAACGATTCAATTGAAGCGTTCGTAGAATTAGCAGTCTTGCTGCCCTGGGCCCTAAGTCTGCTAATTTAAAAACGCTTTAATTGAATCGTAATGGAGTCTCAATAGTAAGATTTGACATATTTTTCATAGAAAATGTGTCAAATTAGCCGATTGATACTCAAATAAGATTCAATTCAAGAGTTCTAAAATAAGCAGACTTGGGGCCCTGATCATCTGATAGAAAATGTCAGCCAAAACACCAACGGTGTCGCTGCTGCGTTACTTGCCTTTTTTTTAAATATGAATGCACTCTTTTCTTGAAGACCACATAGTAAGAAATACCGTCTAGTACCTATCTCTCCGGTAATACTGCCGCTGGGAAACCGTTCCTTAATTAAGACGTACGTGGAAGGAAGTAACGCGTAAAACGAATAGTGGACGAGTGCCAATCGGTTGACAAAATGTGGGCTTCTGAATGTTCCCTCCACCATGACGGCAACAGCTAATGTGCCTCCGACTACTCCATTTTGGATATAGTTATGTGCGTATGTAAGTTTAAATATCTAGACATCTTTAGATACCTACTGATTCAACGTACTTTTAGTTTTACATAAATAGTTCAATATATAAATACCTAGACATGAAAATAAACACGTCTGGTTCGTTGGGTGTTGGGTTTTATGAACGCTAATAACATAACCTAAGTACCACGAATTTGGTTTGACAAAACAACAACAAAAAAATACTTACTTCGAATTTAAATTCTGTTAAACAATTTTTCCGATAGACAATTGGAAAACATGGAAATTCGTTCGATTGTATTTCGAAATGCGATGGTTGTTGATGTGCAATATTTACCTGGGAGTACTGTCACATAATATACGCTTTGAAGCAATTATATTATGCTGTATGTTCCGTTTACTATGACATAAACCGTAAGTGTGCCTCTGACTACCGTTTGGTTTAAGCTTTTAGTTATAGTATTATAGGCGATGATATAATAGTGAAAGAGGCTTGATAGATCTGAAAACCAGAATTGATTCATCCATGATTTCATCTATGTTAAAGGCACCTTCAACACTCGGCAGAAATATTATTTCAAATAAGTATTTACCTTTCGATTAGGATGAAAAAGCTTTTATTATTATTTTTAGCATTTTCCATGCAGTATCTTTACTGAAGATTTGAAAACCAGGAAAAGGCTTGATAGGTTATGTCAGTACTGGGGTGGCATGCCGGCTGTCATCAATTCACATCTAGGTGCTACACGCTTACCTCAATCATCAATATGCTTCACATTGAATGAGTATTCTCTCTTATTTTGTATCAAGATTAAAAATAAATTCGTTGAATGGCATCAATGCCATGGCGCTGGTTTCCTGTGGAATCATTAAGAGAGGTAAATTCTGGGTAAGAATCGTTCGTTGAAAAGTAAGTTACACAAATTCAAAAGAACCAAGAAATACAGCACTGCAAAATGCAGTACTAAGGAAAATAATCGGGTTCCGTAGAAACGACCGAGTTCAGTTCAGTGGCGTGTAAAAGGAGAAGCCTATGTTCAACAATGGACTGCAACAGGCTAATGATGAAGGAAAATAATCGGGTTAGAAAAATGAGACTTTGAATTCGTGCATGAGTATTTTAATGGCAAGTGTGTCGTAGGTTGTACTTGTTAGATATATTATGGTATAAAAAGTACCTAAGTATATAAATAAAGTAGTAAATCAGATTTATTCCTTTATTTCCATGGTCTTCGGGCACAAAGAGTCGACACCTCGCGTAGCGTGCAGTTTGATTCAATCGCTCGCACTAGACTAATTAAACGCCTATCGCCTCGGAAATTGCCTTCACTCTCTCCTCCACCTTGGGTTTTGAGGAAGTTCACTCTGACGGCCGAGGAACCTCAAGCTGCGGTCGCGCTGAAGGATCGACCAGAATTCGGAAAAGTTTCGGGGCTCGGACGGTTTTGTGTAGGCGTAGGTCGTGTACGTCCTTTTTGTTTTTATGTCTGAAGTTACAAGTATACAGAAGTTATTTTGTGTTAAGCTCTCTCAAAACAGTGGAAGGTAAGCTGGAAGACAGTAGGCCTACATGGCGTCGTCGTAAAACGTTGCTGTGCAATTTCAGCTGGTCTAGATGAAGGTACTAACATAGGATAAGCTTTTTATAACCAACAAAAAAAGAGTCATTGTTACTTGAATAAATAAGTAATGAAGTAATTTATTTATAAAGTGAAGTAGGTTTTTCCATATAAAGTAAGTTTTTTAATCACCTAATTTGACTAAACACCCCTGGATGGTCTTGAATAATTGAATTAATCTAAGTACGTACCCTGATATTATGTTAGGCACAATGGATGTTTATCTTGGGACCCCAACCCGGAATACTAACCAAACCAAGGAAGTGTTCTTGCCAGGTTTGGGCCAATCTAACTCAGCTAACCCAACAATAGTCTACAACCGAACAATGTATGGAGCGAGTTTTGATTCCATTGTCGCACCTGGTGACCGAGTTTGAGCCAGTAAGTTGATTATAACGCCAGTTGGACACCAAAAGGCTTGCGATATGCGACAGTCTAGACAAGATTCAGGCCAAGAGGCTTTAGCTGAACTGGGCAGCTCTGAAAGCTCTCAAAATTGTTACCCTCGACTTAAACTAGATGTTTTGTTGAAAATTCTTCTAGAAAACGGCGTCAATTCATACAAACTGAATTCAACCACCTGTTGAATAAATTACAGTTTTATTCCATTTTTTTTATGACAGCCAGGAAAACTCACAATGAATCTCACAACTTAAACAATATGAACTATGTAGAAACAAAATGTAATAAGACTATTCACGTCATGCCGATCTAGGGTGGCATTCCGGCTAATATCATCTCACATCTCGGTGCTTCACGCTTACTTCAATCATCAATACGCTTCATTTTGAATTAGTATGTTTTGTCATTTTGTATGTATTCGTTATTCGTTGTGGGTGGGGATGTCGCCTGAGCGATAGGCCACTGCGACCATTACTGATCTATTGTGGCCATCATCCCTTTAAAGATCACTCTCCAGGCCAGCAGCCTTCATAAACTGCACTATTTTCCCGGGAGTGATGTTCTTGGCGTCCTGGGGAGCAAGCAAGTGACTCCCCAGCACGCGGTATCTACGCTGCGATAACGCATCGCAGTCGCAGAGGACGTGGACCGGCGTTTCGTCCATGTCCTGGCAGAATCTACAGGTTGGGACCTCTGAGATCCCAATCCTGTGACCATGTTTGTTCAACCGGCAGTGTCCTGTTAGGGTTCTGGTGAGGGTTCTGATTTGACCCCTACTCATCCCTAGGGCCTCCGCGGTGAACTTATGTGAGTAGCCCTTTATCAGAGCCTTGGCGTGCACCAGTCCGTTTGTATTGGTCCAGGCCAGCATGCCAAGGGTCTCCGCCCGAGCTTTTAGTGGCTGACGCAGGGCGCAGTTGGGTATACCCACCATCGGCTCTGGGGCCTGATTGGTGGATTCCGCCCCAGCCCTGGCCAGCTCATCTGCAGCTTCGTTCCCAGGGATATTGCAATGACCCGGGACCCAGCGCAGCGTGACCCTGTTGTTGGCGCCGAGGTTGTTCAACGCTTGGGCACAATCCAGGGTAAGTTTCGAGTTGATTTCAACTGAGGCTAGAGCCTTAAGAGCGGCCTGGCTATCAGAGAGTATGTAGATACTCCTGTGCCAGAACCGGCGCTCCAGGTTTTCCTGTGCGCAGTGAAGAATGGCGGCCATTTCCGCTTGGAATACCGTGGCGTGGACGCCTAGGCTGCTAAATATGCGCGCCCTTGGCCTCTCGCCGTAGACTCCGTAGCCGGCTCTACCATTCATTTTGGATCCATCGGTGTACCAGACGATGTCTCCCGGTAGGAATTTTGCGGGAGATCCTTCCTCCCACTCGTTCCTCCCCGGGATTTCCACACTGTACCATTTTGTGAAGTGGTACTGAATGGGCATGTTGTCCTTAGGCATAAGCATAACAGGCATCCTGTGCAGCTCAGCCTTCAGGTTGACCATGCATTTCGACTGGAACCTGCCACCCCCATTGTTCAGCACTCTCAGCATGGCCGCCTTAGCCTCCATCCCCAGATGGATGTGGAGAGGGCACAGCGACAGCATGGCCTCCAGAGCTGCCGTGGGAGCGGACTTCATGGCCCCAGTGGTTATCAAGCAGGCCAGCCGTTGCACCCTGCCAAGTAAAACACTGCTTGTAACTTGAGTGGTTTTCTTATTCCAAACCACGCAAGCATAGGCGATCATGGGTCGCACTATGGCAGTGTATATCCAGAAAGCAGCCTTGGGGTTGAGCCCCCATTTGGTGCCAACTAGACGGCAACAGATCCCCAGGGCCATACGTGCCTTCCGGGTAATGTTGCTTATGTGAGGGTTCCATGTCAGTCTCTGGTCCATGGTTACTCCCAGATATTTGACTTCCTTGGAGATCCCTATGGGTTTACGGAACAAGGTAGGTTTGCGAATTCCCTCCAGGTTCCGTTTGCGGGTGAATGGTACCAGTGTGGTTTTGTCAGCGTTTACTGACAGGCCCACTTCCTGGCACCATTCTTCTACCAAACGCAGCGCCCTCTGCATTCGACCCGATATGGTGTTTTGACATTTGCCTACCACCATGATCACCAGGTCGTCCGCGTACCCTTGCGTGGTAAAGTGCGCGTTGTTTAATCGATGTAGTAGGTCATCCACAACAATGGACCATTCTAGTGGTGACAGGACGCCACCCTGAGGGCAGCCCCTGGTCACCTTGACCTCTACGCGTGCATCAAGGAGGGATGTTTCTACCGTCCTTGAAGTCAGCATGGACTCTACCCACCTAAGGGTGGTTTCGTCCACGCCTTTGTTTTTCATACATTTGATGATAATGTCGGACGAGGTATTGTCAAAGGCCCCCTCAACGTCGAGAAAGGCGCATAGGGCGATCTCTTTGTCTTCCAGGGCCCTTTCAATCCTGTCCGTGAGTTCAATCAGAGCGGATTCCGTGGATCTACCGCATCTGTAGGCGTGTTGCCTCCCATGCAGAGGGTTGACCGTGAGGTAACTTTCTCTGATGTGCAGGTTCAGCACCTTTTCCATCGTCTTTAGGAGAAAAGACGTTAGGCTAATTGGCCGGTAGGATTTAGGCTGGGACCTGTCTTTGTCCCCTGCCTTCGGTATAAAAATTACCTTAACCTTGGTCCAATTTTTAGGTAGAACACCGAGTGCAAAGCTGGTTCTAAATATTTTTACCACGAATGGCAGAAGGACCTCGATGCCCTTCTGCATAAGTGCGGGAAAGATTCCATCAACACCCCCAGACTTGTAGGGTTTGAAACTGTTGATGGCCCATCTGACCTGGTTGGGTCTAAAGATCTGTGAGGCCCTCCTCCAGTCCTCCGAACTTGGCCGGGGTGCTCCAGGAATAATGTGAGGAGGGTTTCTGTCAGTGATCTGGTAGGAGCCCGGAAAGTGAACTTGAGCCAGTAGCTTCAGAGTTTCTTCCGCTGAGCTGGTAAACGCCCCATCCGCCTTCTTAAGAAGTTCTAGATGCGACGTGGGTGTCTTGGATAGTATTTTGTGTATCCTGGCCGCCTGGGAGGCGCCCTCGATTTCCTCACAGAACTTCCTCCAAGACTGTCTTTTTGCTTTCCGTAGCTCCCTATTGTATTTTGTATGTAAATAATTTTAATTTGTCGTTTGGCTCAGTTCCTTTTTCACAAAGGATCACAGTCGCAAAGAAATTGAATTTTAAAGATAACTCGAAACGACTGAGATGAGATTTGGCGCTAACCGAAATTGCTGGCGACCTTTAACGTCACCCCATATTTTTTTCGCTTTTCGCATGTTACTAGGCGGCTCGAGTGACTAATCAGAAGTCAGAACTAAGTTGCTTGACTTTCCCTTCCCAGTCCCTTTTCTTTTTTTTCGTGGGGAAATCCTCATGGATACCGCGGATCACAGGGCGCTTGCAGGCCCCGCTGGCCCTGGCTGGCAAGTCCACCACACTGCCACGCCACACTTCCCGGTGGTTCCACTCTACCGCCGGTACTAAGCCCCCTCGCCACGCCAAGGCGAGAACTCATGAGGGGGACCTTCTCTCTCTTGCATTAGGAAGCGATAACCTAATTAACATTCACTCGCCTCGCTGTGCAAGTGCAGCAAGCCTCCCACCGCTAACTTAATTATAATGAGCCATACTTTAATCGCAGTGACGCTTTGTCTGAACTGACAGAACAATGTGAGTCCCATTCACGGCCAGTCTTTGTGAGTTCAAGCTAATTTACGGGCCCTTTGCAACTCCCGTTACGTGCACCTCATGGGAAGTTTTATTTAAAGCTCTTTGTGAGACTGTGATGTATAGCAGAAGTCATTCGGTTATATGGCTTATATTTTACGTTGGAACGCTTTATTTTAGACTTGTACTTTGTTTTATTAACCCATCTGTCATTCCTGCCTACTGGAGATGGTGAGATAACAGGGCTTTAAAATAAAATTGGCGGTTTCGGTGGAACGTGATATGGAATAGGGTCGCTAGCTTCGAATAAAAATTGTTGAAAACCGTTTTTAACTCAACTTTAAATCTGGCATAGCTTTTCAACTTCTAAAAAAGATCATTTATTTTTAAGTAGGTATTCTGATCGAAAAAAGGTTACTCACATATTTGCATGCTTAATTACAAGTTATAAAAACAGCATAAAGGCTTATTAACTAATTATCCTCTGTTATATAAACATTTTCGGGGACAGCAAAATAAACCACCAAATTTTGGAAAATGAACTATACTTAGGAATGTAAAAAGCATTTAGCATATAACAAAGATTGTAATATCAATTACCAAATTCAAAATCACTCATAAATTAAATTAAAAATGGAAACTAAGAAGTTCTGTCCTGCTTACATCTTCCGCAGAATAGTATTGAAATACAGCATACAGCGCCTCTAGCGTACGTGTTTCGTATTAAGTAACCTAATAAGATACAATAAGCTGAATTGATTAAGTGGGTTCAGAAATATGCCAACTTTACCACATTTACAGACTTGTGTATTATAGACAGGTAATGCACACTTGTATTACCTATATTCAGTATTCCTTGCACACAATATTCCGACCAGAGTCGAGGCACACGAGTTCCAAGCTGAAATTCCATCCAAACACTATACAATAAATCCTAATAACCGAACCTAATATGAGTGCAATAAGATCCGTAATCGCGCCGGATATTAAACGGCCACGCGGTAGGTAGCCTCAATAAAATAAGTAGAGATGTAACCACTCGACTTTACAAATAGGTTTAAACCGAATGAAATCGGTTATCGTCTCCCGTTACTGTTTTTTCTTAAACCCACTAATTAAATCCACTATCCTATCTATCCAGGCTCTAATTAGTTATGTTTCGAGATAGGAACGAATAAATTTCGGTACACACACCTTAATTATCTGACTGTAAACACCACAGCAACTCGTGGCCCAGTGGTTAAACACTGACTCGGAACACAATTACTGTAACCCTGGTCCCGAGATCAAATCTAGGAACACACCTACTCTGTGTTCATTGTACAATTTGCGGCTACCTATCCGGTGATGGAAAACACCGATATAAAACCCAAGCAACTCGGTTAGCGTCGGTAGGCTCACCCCTTCCACGTTGGGTTCAAATTCCCTTGGCGAAATGTGGGCTTCTGAATGTTCCGTTTACCGCGACAATCAGTGTGCCTCTGACTAACCCATTAGGGATATGGTCGTGAGGGTATGTTATGTCTATGATAAATGAGAACTCCACCAACTCCAAAAATTTCGTAGGATTCGTTCGGTTGTCAAACAGTTCAAAACGCAGCTTGTTGCAATTAAGAGGGTGTGGTTCGGAATCCGCTGTAAGAATTGTCTAACCGAAACAATCCCGTTTCACAAAACCGATCCGTACATCACTAAAAATAAGGTTATCCTTGCACAGGATACTCCTTGCCGCCATTATAACCGTACTTTATTGCGGTATCCACGTCGGTGATGGCTATGATTTTATATTATTACCATCGGAATGAAATTGGCGATTTCACAATCTGATTCTGAGTGGGTTTTATTCTGTAATTGTCCTTTATACTGATAACTGATGGTTATTGGGGCAGAAAAAATCCTGAGATAGCAACCAAAAGAAGGTCAACGCATTGTGGGATTCACATGGTGGGCGGATGTGGGTGGATGATCTGGTAAAGGTCATAGGGTTTTGGTGGACGCAGTTCTAGTGAGGAAAAGGAAAAGTGTGTTACAATAAATTATAACTTATCCTACTGTTAGATATTACGGTCGAAACCGACGAACATTCCTGACTTCTGCTACCCCCACCGCGCGCATTATAAATACAACCGACGCGCCTTGACTCGCTCTCTGCTCTTTTGGACCCCGAACGGAATGGACGTGCTGACCTGTCGATATTACTTAGTGCTCATATTTTGCCTCAGTGCTATTTTAGTGTTCTGCTGTTTATAAGTGTTCATTTAGTGCCTAAGTTTGTGAAATAGCGGCCTGGTTGAATTAAATGGAGTTTGAATAGATATTTGTTGAGTTTTGTAATTCTTTTCAAATATTACCGCTTCTGATTCCTAAAACTACTAATATTATAAATGCGAAAGTTTGTAAGTATGTCTGGATGTGACGTGTTGCTCTTTCACGTGAAAACTACTGAATGGCTTTTAATGAAACTTTACAATGATGTAGCTTAGATAAACATGGGCCACAATTTATGCAATAATATCACTTTTTATGTTTTATTATTGTTTTAGCATTTTCCATGCAGTATCTTTACTAAAGATTCCTGCCTGATGCCAACATGACCAAATGTCTTTTTCTGGTTTTCAGATCTTTAGTAAATATCACTTTTTTTTTAAAACTAAAGTTCACGCGGAGGAAGTTGCGTGCGGCCACTAGTATCACACAAACAACAGAAAACAATGACGTGTATGAAAGGACTCATCAAAGTACAGTCGGGGAATGAAAGGGCTGACCACCCTAAGATCTATCCTTGCTTGCTCAATGATGACATTGACAAGATCAATCCAATAAAACGTATAAAAATAAAACACGTTCGGTCGTGTACTGCTGCCACCTTTGGGATGGCTCTACCAAATACCAGCTGGATGCACTGGACACAGTAGACCGAAGGGCCAGGAGACTGTTAGGTGACGATACGCTCGTTGGAACCAAACTCCAGAGTTTGGAGGATCGTTCAGTTGCCTGTTTATCGGTTTTTTATAAGGTGTATATCGGAGAGTGTGCGCAGGAACTTCATGACCTGATACCACCCTCCACTTTTTACTACCGGACCACTAGACGCCGTCAGGGCTTTCACCCTCCTGTGGTCGACTTTCCGGCCGTCGATACTAAGTGGTTTGGTTCTTCCTTTCTGGTCCGCACCGCTAAGGAGTGGAACGCTCTCCCTGCGTCTGTGTTTCCGGAAACATACATCCTTGGCGTCTTCAAGGCAAGAGTGAATAGGCATTTTCTGGGTGAGCGTGTTCCACCTTCGGCCTCGTCATCGCTTACTATCAGGTGTGTCTGAAGTCAAACGCCCATAGTAAATAAAAAAATAAAGCGCACAATAGACTTAATGCTTAAATACATCCAAATAAACTGCCAAAGCGTACACGACGTCTAACGGCGTTGTCGGAATCAGTAACGTTATGTAGTTTGGCAGCGTTTTGCCGCCCCAGTCCGATTTAATGGAATAGCCGGCAGAACGAATGCGATGCGGCCGAAGTGGTTTAATGCGGTGATATTACAATAAAAAAGACGTAGATAGGCTATGTCAGTACAGACGTGAAGTCAAAAATTGTCCCCTGGCTTACGTACCTATAATTTGACCGTGTGTACAAGATAGAATGTTTATTCACTAGAACGTAAACGAGACAGATACGTTGCGCAGTGTTGTCTCAAACTGTCAATGCCTTGCTCAGGTGGTCGAAGTCCTGATTTCGGGTGGCACTTTCTTAGCACAAGTAACCTATCTACGTCTTTTTATTATAATATCATTGGTTTAATGCGGTTATTCGAAGGACGAATGGCGACTGCGTTAATACGGCTGGTGAGAATTCCAGGCCTGTGGAGGGGTGAACTGAATTTATCACAGATATTCGGCAAGATAAGATAAGCACATCCAATGGTCATTTTATAAGTAAAATAAACTAATTCTTCATCGGCACCCATTTAAGTATTTGTTCACAAAATAAACAATAATACTGTTTGGTCCAGTTTGTCTGCCTATACATTTTAGTGCCCAATGCACTTTGCGACGTTACGCTTGCAGACTCATTCTGTAAGCGACTGATTCCCAGCGAATGTGCGCGCGGTCGGCGGAGCAGTCGTTCACTGCGCCGAGTTAGTGACCGATACGCCACTCAGAGTTAGCCAGCTTACAGTCAGCCGCTCACTGTTCGCATAATTGGGAAGTGCCCCTTACCCACTGGCTTCAATGTGCTGGTGAACATTGGGTAGGGATTCTGCGTAAAACGCTGTAAGTAGCAGGTTCAATCCCCCTCTAGTAACATTTGTTTTTTCTGTGTCTGGGTTCTATTGTCTGTACAAAGTATGTATTCAAAAGTATGTAAGTAAGTTTACCAGTCTCTGATACTCATGGTACGACCTCTACTGTGTCTAGCTGATCTTGTTTCAAAGATGTCCAGATATTTATAAATTAATTTATTTATCAAGCATGCACCAAAACGGGAGATGTTACTCACAGGACAGGTCGCTAACGCTGTCACCTCAGTAAATCAGCGCTCAGGTGGCGCCACTTTGTCACGCCGTATTGTGAGCATTTAACTGCTCCCATGAGCTCTGCCGGGAGGGGGGAGGTACAACCACAGTACACAGAGAACAGTAAAATATCTACATACAAACGTGCCGCTTTCGGTTTGAATGGCTGCGGGCGCGTCGCGCGCCGTGTCGCGATTTCACGCACACGCTAGCATAAAATAGGGGGGGATAAGGTGGTGGCAGTACGGCGGGCTGTGCGCCGGGCCTGTGTGCACGCTAGGCTAATAACTCGGCGGGCGGCCTTAGATAACCTACTGTTTATACTGTGGTACAACCTTGTTGGAGAAGTGGCGGTTTTGTCTCAGCTTTATTAATGGGTCGATGAGAGCATGAGAGCAAATATCACACAGTTGCGGCTTACTTTGTTCAGTTTATATCAAAAATCCATAAAAAGGCGTTGGAACTGTCTTAGATGAAACTTTTTGCTGTCAATGGCAGAATATTTTCAAAGGTGTTTGAATTGCCGATTTAGCGACGCGAAGATGAGTAGGTGTAAAATTATTAAACACCACACGAACAGTTCACAGTTTATTTTGAACGAAGTATCACGTCACACAAGAATAAAGATTATAAAAGTTTTACAGAAGGAGCGACAAGATACGGAAGAAGAAATTTAGAGAAAGTCTTACACCAAGAATTACATACAATAGGTAGCTAACTGCGCGTAGTCAAAACAAGCTAGTAAGCGACATGCATTCGGCGCGGAGGCATAAAATCGACTGTCGCGGCCGGGCACTCGAGGTCCAAGCGCCGGCCGTTATCTCTCAAAGCGAGTCGGCGCAGGCGCATTCCACAGTTTGCCTACGCTAATTATCTACTAACAAAATATAGTCGCACTGTCCTGTACCACTCATTTTATTTATACATTTTCTTTCTTTTACAATTTGATTTTACTTTCTTTGTTTATATTAATGTAAATATTAGGTTAAGTTTAAAACAGTTTATTTATTTATATAATTATTTAAAATTGATGTTTTTATTTTTCCTTACTTAATTTTTATTACAAAAGAAATATTATATAATTTAGGTACAGTCAGGCACAAAAAATAATTAACAAAAAACATTTTAATATTAATGCCGTGACGCAATGGATATTGCGTAACGTAGCGGAACAAAACTTCTTACACGCTACAACACCCCCCTCCAGAGACCGTCCCTACGGGCGATAATAGTTTGGACTATTTACCCTGCGGCCTGATCTGGTGGTTACTTCAGGTCTATCACGAGTGTCAGGTATATCATGACGTACCTTTCGTGTGTGATTTGAAGTGTGCTTGTGGGTGTTAGTGTGGTTTAGTGTGTCAGGTGAGATGTCTGTTAGTGTGTCTGGATCACTCAGTATGTAGGCAGGTTTCAGCCTATCAATGGATACAGTGACTGGTTTACCATTCACGACAAGCTTAAAGACTTTGTCGCCATGTTGCAGCACCACATGTGGTCCAGAGTATGCGGGTTTTAGACTGCCAACTCCTGTGTCATCCCGAAGGAAAACATGAGAAGCTGTGGCTAACTCCTTAAAGATGAAAGGCGACCGCTGACCGCTGTGACGCGAGGCTGGAGATGGCCGTAAATTATTCGCAAATTTTCGTATGTGTGCGATATATTCGGACATATCAACGGTCTCCTCGTCACGTGGTTGAAAGAATTCACCTGGTAGGCGTATAGGCTCACCGTACACTAATTCAGCCGACGACGTTTTGAGGTCGTCTTTATAGCTGCTACGGATACCTAATAGGACGAGAGGGAGAGAATCAACCCAACTGCTATCGGCGTGGCAGACTATGGCAGCTTTAAGTTGCCGATGGAATCTCTCCACTAAGCCATTACAACATGGATGGTAAGCAGTTGTCCTGTTGTGTTGAAAACCGGCAAACTTTGATAACATTTTGAAGAGTGCCGATTCGAATTGTCTCCCTCGATCCGTGACTATTTTAATAGGACATCCAAATCTGGATATCCAGCCGCTCAATAAAGCCTTGGCTACCGTTTCTGCCGTTATGTCCTGGATAGGTATTGCCTCTGGCCAACGAGTAAATCGGTCAATGGCTGTGAGACAGTACCTAAATCCTTGAGACAGTGGTAAGGGGCCAATCAGGTCTATGTGTAGCTCCTTAAATCTTGCTTCGGGGAGTCTATACGTACCTGTGGGTGCAGAGACATGGCGGGTGACTTTAGACCTTTGACAGGCTAAGCAGGTACGAACCCACTCCCTGCAGTCCCTTCGTATACCCGGCCACACAAATCGATCGCAAATCAACTTGATCGTTGCATTTGTGCCAGGGTGGCTGAGAGAATGAAGGCTCTCAAAAACCTGTCGGCGCAACTGTTTTGTGACAAACGGACGTTGCAACCCGCTCCTTACGTCACAGCACAACTCCACTCGACAATCAGGCAGCTTCACTTGCTTAAGGCACAATG
The DNA here is from genome assembly GCA_950022985.1 of Udea ferrugalis. Taxonomy (NCBI): domain Eukaryota; kingdom Metazoa; phylum Arthropoda; class Insecta; order Lepidoptera; family Crambidae; genus Udea; species Udea ferrugalis. The sequence continues at coordinate 15,647,041 of OX465531.1, read as the reverse complement.
AGGTGTCACTGTTAAGAAGCTGTTTCAGTTCTGGGTCGGAATTTTGGGTGGAGGCCAGTTTCATTAAATCAACGGGTTGAACAATTTCTTCGACCCGTGATAGTGTGTCTGCCACCACGTTATCCTTCCCTGCAATATGCCTGATGTCAGTAGAAAACTGTGCTATGAAATCCAGATGTCTGAACTGTCTGGGCGAGCAGTTTTCTTTCCGGGTGTGGAATCCGAATGTCAGAGGCTTATGATCGGTATATATGACAAAGTCTCGTGCCTCGATCATGTGCCGGAAATGCTTTATGGCCTCATATATGGCCAAGAGTTCCCGATCGTAAGGAGAATACTTGGTCTGCGCCGGACTCAACTTACGCGAGAAGAAAGCCAATGGCTGCCAGGCATCGTCTTTTCGCTGCTGTAGCACAGCGCCGATGGCTGTGTCTGACGCGTCGGTGACTAAGGCCAAGTCTGCCTTACAATCAGGATGCGCCAGCATAGCAGCGTCACAAAGGTCCTGTTTACATGCTTCGAAGGCCAACCTTTCTGAAGCAGTGAAGGACACAGGATGCGAACCTTTAACTGAACCTACTAGTAAAGCGTTCAAAGGTGCCTGGTGTTGTGCAGCGTGTGGTATGAATCTGCGGTAAAAATTAATCATACCGAGGAATCTGCGCAGCTCTCGAACAGTCTTTGGGGCTGTGAAACCTTGTATGGCTTCTACCCGTTCCGGTGGTGGCTTGACGCCGCTCGCCGAGACGTTGTATCCTAAAAATGTTACGGATGAAGCGCCAAAAACACACTTAGCCGTGTTAACCACCATGCCATACTCTCTGAGCCTTGTAAATACCTGGTGTAGATGGTCTTCGTGGGTTTTGCTATCGCGTGAATAAATAAGAATGTCATCGATATAGGCGTAGGCAAAATCCAGTCCTCGCAACATTTCGTCGACGAACCGCTGGAACGACTGTGCGGCATTACGAAGTCCAAACGTCATGTAAGGAAATTCGTATAAGCCGAACGGTGTCGTGATGGCGGTTTTGGCGATATCGCTTGGGTTTACAGGGATCTGGTTATAGGCCTTGACCAGGTCGATGGTGGAAAACACAGTACACCCACAGAGATTATATCCAAAGTCTTGGATGTGACGGATGGTATACCTATCCGGTATGGTTCTCGCGTTCAGCATTCGGTAGTCACCGCAGGGACGCCATCCTTGTTCTTTCTTCGGGGCGAGATGCAAGGGCGATGACCACGCTGACTCGGATGGACGACAGGTACCAATCTGTAACATGGCTTCAAATTCGGCCTTAGCAATTTTAAGCCTATCAGGCGCGAGGCGGCGAGGCGAGCAAGATACTGGTGGTCCAGGTGTGGTGCGTATGTAGTGTAGAGTGTTATGTGAAATATGTTTGTGCATGCCAGAAGGTCGGGTGATGTCGGGATATTTAGTGAGTATGTCATGATATACCGTGTCACCAGACATAACTTTGATAGATGAAACACTATCAAAATTTTTAGCAAGCAAAGCTGGGGTAGCAAGCGTAGTATTACCATCAATTAAGCGTTGATTTCTCACATCTACAGCTAAATTATAATACGATTAAAAATCCACACCTATTATCGCCTTAGTTACATCAGCAATAATAAATCGCCAAGCAAAGTCACGGCGCAAGCCCAAGTTTAACACTAAGTGCGCGTACCCGTACGTGTTTATAACAGAACCATTTGCCGCACACAACTCGTAATTAGTTTTCTGACGGTGTTCTTTCATACACGATTTAGGGAAAACACACAAATCACTACCGGTATCCACTAAATACTGTATTTTAGTCCGTTGGTCCGTAACAAATAAGCGACCGGTATTAGGACAGGCGTCGGCCGCCATCACGTTCTGCCCTACACTTTTCCCGAATAGTCACACGGTTTGATACACCTTGTTGCTTTGCTGGCGAACTTAAAATGATACCAGCAAAGTGGGAATTTTCGGTAATTAGAATGGGAACGAGTCGAACGTGAATTTTCGCGGGACCGGGTAGCGTTGTTATTCCTTCCTTGCGGTCGTGACATCCTCTGCACCTTCATGTTCAGGTTTTGGACTTGCCGTGTGAGCGCTGCGATTTGCTTGAACATATCCGTCGAGCCTCCTGGCGATGTAGATGCTGCAGCTATTTGCGGACCCTGTGGCACGATATCCAATATTCTGTCGGCCAGCTCTGCGGCTTCTTGAAGGGTCGCTTTTGACTGAGAAGCTATTATGGTCTGCGTACTGCTGGGTAGCCGGCTAGTCCAGATAGTCCTCAAAAAATCCTCAGGAACACCAGGGCCAGCGAGATTCTGCAAGTGGCGAAGAAACTGGGATGGTTTCCTGTCACCAAGTTCTTCGTGAGTAAGCAGCTGTCTCACCTTCTTTTCCTTTGATGCCGAAAGTCGTTTTATAAGCTCAGTCTTTAACCGCTCATATTTGTTGGCCGCTGGTGGCGCGGATATAATATCATCTACCTCTGATGCATAGACCGGATCCAACTGGCCAACAGCGTGATGAAATTTCGTAGCATCCACGGTGATATTGGCGAGATAAAATTGGCTTTCCAGTTGAGCGAACCACAACGCCGGTTTTTCTGGATAAAATGGAGGTACTCGCACCGCCACTCGATGTACATCGGACGATTGGGCGTGGCCGCTAGCAAAATCACTGGTTTCATTCCTCTCTTCTTCCATCTTGATGAATTGCTCAGCCGGGGTCACCAGTTTAGCGACGCGAAGATGAGTAGGTGTAAAATTATTAAACACCACACGAACAGTTCACAGTTTATTTTGAACGAAGTATCACGTCACACAAGAATAAAGATTATAAAAGTTTTACAGAAGGAGCGACAAGATACGGAAGAAGAAATTTAGAGAAAGTCTTACACCAAGAATTACATACAATAGGTAGCTAACTGCGCGTAGTCAAAACAAGCTAGTAAGCGACATGCATTCGGCGCGGAGGCATAAAATCGACTGTCGCGGCCGGGCACTCGAGGTCCAAGCGCCGGCCGTTATCTCTCAAAGCGAGTCGGCGCAGGCGCATTCCACAGTTTGCCTACGCTAATTATCTACTAACAAAATATAGTCGCACTGTCCTGTACCACTCATTTTATTTATACATTTTCTTTCTTTTACAATTTGATTTTACTTTCTTTGTTTATATTAATGTAAATATTAGGTTAAGTTTAAAACAGTTTATTTATTTATATAATTATTTAAAATTGATGTTTTTATTTTTCCTTACTTAATTTTTATTACAAAAGAAATATTATATAATTTAGGTACAGTCAGGCACAAAAAATAATTAACAAAAAACATTTTAATATTAATGCCGTGACGCAATGGATATTGCGTAACGTAGCGGAACAAAACTTCTTACACGCTACACCGATACATGAGTAGAAGTCCAATTTTCCTTGTAAAAATACTATCAATCTTTAGAGTAACACTGAGTTTCAATCTCAAAGAATTCTGCTATCTGTACACAAGACATTCACATTCAAAGAACATCCAACATTGCTTGGTGCCCTTGTAAGATGGCTAAGAAAACTAAGAGCACCAAAAAAACGCAGATCCAAGACGCTTCTTGAAAACCACCTCAGATGTTAAAAAAATACTGAAACAAACGCTTTAGTCAAGCACATAAAAAAACCGAGTCAAATCCAAGAACAGTTTAACAATTCCAACACGACCCAACTGAAAGTAATTCAAGACTAGATCTAGACCCAAAGTTGAAACAGATCGCAACAAAAAGTCCTACTTAAAGCGAGGATGCGCCTCGATGCCAAGTCGAACAAACAATCAGAGGAAGAATCAAGGGCCCTTAATGGATAGAAAATGGATAGTACAGCGGTGGCCGTACAGAAAACATTGGAGCAAATTTTGCATAGTCAGAGTCGATGATGTAATGGGACTGGATGTGGCTTTTCATCGCTACTGAGATTGTGACTTATGACGCATAAGTGTCTGACTAACTGGGTAACTTATGCAAGCAGGTAGCCAGATCGACATGCTTATATTTGTGTTATTGTTTCAAGTTGGCTAAGACAGTGGAGGCTGGATCACCTCTTGCCCGAAAAGTAAGATGACCCAGGTTGTCGAATGTGCATGTAAATAGTTTGTCTGGTCCTCACTTTCCCCCGATCGTATCAATATGTCATTCTATAGAGTGATATAGAGCTGGTAAAAGAAAGAATGCCTTCCCAGTGGTTAGTCCCACATAATTGGCCGGTCCCCCCTGTGAACGGGAAGGCGTTAGGTATGTTATTGCCTCAGGGCCAAAAAATAGTGAGTTAGCTTAGCTAAGTTTTCTAATATGTTGCGCCGTGATTGGTCGACGGGCGATTCAACAATGAATCAGTATTTTCTTGACACGAATAAACAATGGAGAATAAGAGCCTAATTATCACTATATGACCGTTGTAACAATAATCGGCAACGATAGCCGTTGTGAAGAAAAACCTTGATCGAAATCGAAATTCAGTGATGTATTTTTCGGGCATTTCGTTGCTTCGGAGGGTACGTTAGGCACTTGGTCGAGGCTGGCATCACTCGATTCCCGTCATTAAGCCTAGTCGGGGACCTGAGGGCTTGATAACATTTGAAAGTAAGGTTTACTACTACAATAGTCTCACATCTTACCAACTAAGCGCACTGGGCCCGAATTTCGAACTAAGGCTCGCGTCACCTCTAAGTTGAGGTGACGCGAGACAGTTGAGGCCTGTGCTCAGCAATATCTTATGCTCTTGTTTATTGTCACTTCTAGTATCCGCCACAAAGCATCGACGCTTGAGTATCCTGACCGCTGGCCGCGCGCCAGGCCTCCTTCTCAACTTTAATACGCCCGCCACTGAATATTTATTTATGATAATAACCAATGATTTATCCTTACATTCTTTCGGCTAATAATTTTTTGACATGCCTCCTTTTATATTGAAATCTGTGTACCAAAGCTATTATTCGGTGAACTTCGGTAATAACTTAACTAATTTGACTTTTATTGATGGCGGTGTTTAAAAGTTTGTTCTTTGCTGTTTTAGGTCTTTAATCAAACGAAACCCAACAGTTTACTAAAAAATACACTTATCAACCTTTTGTTTTTAGTATTCAGTCGAGGTTTTTAACCTTACGTTGGTTGCATCTTCGCTTACCATCAGATAAGATCGCGGTATATAGCTGGTCAATTTAAATTCAAACAAAAATTACCCGCCTGAAGCCAAAACTGAGTGTCTTTTCTGGTTTCCCTATTTTTAGAAGGATAATAATGCATTATCCCTAATGCTAAAATTAAATAACCTACCAATGTTCCGTTTTCAAGACCCTTTTCAGTCAGAGGCACAATCATAGTTGTGTTCATGGTGAACAGAACATTCGAAAGCCCACATTTCGCCTCCGAATTTGAACCCGCAGTATAAGTTGTATTTGAAAGGCGAGCCCCTTTGCAAAACAATAATCTTAAGATTTGGATGTAACATTTCCTAGATAAGTATTTATTAAAAATAAGGAAAGAAGGGAAGATGTTCTTTTAATAGCATTGAGGAGGGAAAGTGACGGAGGGAGAGTAATCGAGAGATGGCTGCGAGCCATCGCGCTAAATACGACTAAGTACGCAGTTTTCTGCACTCTGAAGAAATTATTTTACTTCCGTTGTAAAGTTAAGGGGATGTTTACTCCTGAATTTAAATTCATATTACCCTTATTACACAACATTATCAAATAGTTTCCGAAACGTCATGAAGCATGACTTTGTGTTCATTTTATTGAGTGGCGGTAACTCTTTGGTGGTGGCAATTACTTTAAAAGATTCCTGTACTAACACAAGTATTTGTCGTTCAAAAAGATATTTGCACTAGATCTCTGTTTATAAATCTATTTGTTTTCCAAAGTTAGAGACATGAAATTTTAAAACCTTTAATGAAATCGCCGAAAATGCTGACTGGCTGGTCAGCATTTTCAGCGATTACTTGTTCGTGTTGATTATTATAAACGTTTGTGAATCATTTATTTCCAATTTGAAATTTGCTTGTGTGCGTAGATGCAGTGAAGGGGCGCGTCATTTCAGCTTAGATGATCTCTACCAGAAAGCTGTACGCAGCCTACAGAAATAACCACCGTCTTTTTTTGGCGCTGTGGCCGGCCCATAACGTTGCATACGCTTTGGACCTCACTCTTACCCGAGAGTAAAAAAAAATGGTATAAAATGGAAGTAGCTTTGGAAAATATACACATTTCCACAAATAGCGACTTATTTTGAGTAACAACCTTTCTGTAGCATCATAGAAGTCATATAAATAATTAAATATCCTTAGCAGTCATTCCCTTAACCTAAAGTAGGGCGGCGTGTTCATTATGGCGTTTCACAGAATTATGCCCAACTTAAACACCGCTATTTCGCCGCGGGCCCCCGTGCCTGCTAATAGGATAGGCCCAATTACTAGGATATATTGTGTCTGTTTACCAATAAGTTAAGCACTTGATGAACACATAGATTATTAGTTTATTTCGATTCTCTAGCAATCACAAAGGTAGACAGATCTAAACTTTGAACTTCATAAGGTTTAGACATAAATGCAACATTTTTGAAGAACAATGATGCATTATGCATCTGCTGCGGTCACTAAAGCCCTAATCCTAATTCGTAAAATCGAATTCGGTGTGAAATGTCATTTCACGTGTACTTACTCGTAAATTTAGATAGCAATAAAAATTAAGGAGACAAAACCGACTGATTTAGTGTAATAGTTAAAAAGTGGGCTATTACATCAATGGTCGCAGGTTTGATCCCCGCACAGTACAAACATTTGTGTGCGTGAACATGTCTGTTTGTAATGGACTGTGTGTTAAGGACTGACCTACGTATATTAAGTATGTATTCACAAAATAAAAGTATTTAAGTATGTTTATCCGTTGTCTCGTATGTCATAGCACAAGCATTTAGTTTCTTAGTTTGGGGCTAGATGGCCCGGTGTGGAATAACATCCAGGGATTCATTTAAAACTTTACAGTAGGTAATCTGGTGCTGAAGCCTGTTTGAGTTTTTACGTATAAGCTGAACATTTTACAGCAATCGGCTATTGAAGGCAAAAATAGCAAATTTGTAGCCATCACCCAATGTCCGTGGCGCAGTTGTGACAGTGATCGGCGACGATCGCTGTTGTAAAGCAACACACGCCGGGTCGGAAATGGGATGGGTGACCACCCCGACCTAAATTTAGTGATGGGTATTTCGGGCATCTCCGTGCTTCGGAAGGCACGTTAAGCAGTTAGTCCCAGCTGACGTCGTTAGATGTCAGTCGTTAAGCCTAGTCGGAGGCCTTAGGGCGGCTTGATAACATCTGACTTTAAGGTTGCTCACTTACCCTACACCCCTAAAACAATCCGCACTGAGCCCGAGTGTTGAAGTATGGCTCAATCCACCTCTTAAGTAGTTGACGACCAGCAGTGGGACGTCTATAGGCCGTTTATGTACCCAGTGGAAGAAGTCTACTAAATGATAAACATACTAAACGTCACCCAAAAAGCAAAAACGCTTTCAGCTTACTAACATGACCTATCCTTACTGCACATACGTTGCTGTGATTGGTCACCGGGGTCGGGTGATTGCGTGTGATTGGCGCGCTGGCCGTCGAGTGCGTGACCGACGCAGCGGATTACGACGCTTAATGCTATGCGGATGTGATCATTTGTGTCCATTTGGGTCACGTTTATTGGTAGGTTTGGACTTGTGAGGCTATTTAGGGTCAACTGATACAATAACAATTAAATTAATTTTTTTTTTACTCGCGAACCGAATTGAGAGTGCCATTGGTGTGCAACTCGACAAAATGTTTCTCTTACTCTCCCTCTTCAAAGGCACGTTATGTTACTTATTTGTCCCAGCTGATGTGGGAAGATGTCAGTCTTCAAGCCTAGTCGGAGGTCTTAGGGCGGCTCGATGCAATCTCACAGTAAGGTTCGTCACTAACCTTAAACACCTCGAACAATCCGCACAAAGAGGTTATGAACTATAACCTGTATATTACCTATATTATGAAAATAGCTCGAGTCACTTCATAGTTAAGGTGAGGCTTGTGTTCAGCAGTGAGACTTGTGAAGGCCTATTTGTTGTACCTACAAAAAACAATTTTAAAAATCAATATAGACTGAAGTCTACGATCTTGTTATTTGTAAACATAAAAACAAACATCTGCATAAAACCAACACGACGCCATAAATCGCTGGACAGCGTTACAATGACCTCTATACGGTACTTTTACGATATTCCAGGGTTCCATGCATCATTACACTCGGTGACTACAGCATTCTGCTGGACGAAGCTCTTTATTAGCAAGATTGATGGCGCAAGTTACTGGTGCGAGTCAGCGGCGCGAGACAACGCGGGGGGAAAACACGGGAGCGTGCGGAAAACTCATGGGTCTGTATGGACCCACTTTTTGAATGTTTCTCTAAGTTCAAAAGCCCTTGGACTGATTATTTTCAATTAATAAACTGAAAGGTATCAATGTTTTGAAGGAGTGTTTAACTTTAATGATTATTTTTTATTTCATTGGACACAAACGGCCTATAGATAGACGTCCCACTGCTGGGCACATTATTCAAGCGACTTAGTATGCATACAGAAACAACCGTCAAGTAGCAACCCACCAGACAGAACACCCGTCTGGTCGGAGGATCCTCTCTTTTCTATGGTGGATGAGGAACTTCACACCCTGTTCCTCATATCCCCATAACTCCAATGAATAGGTACCTATTACATACATACGTTCATTTAATGTAGTATGTGTTTCTGCTGCAAATAACATGGCAAAAACAGATCCGAAGCTGAGAACCGCATAGCTGATCGCTTTTCATCAGTCTCTCTCAGCCAAAAACGTTGAAACTTTCATGAATGTCAAATTGCAACGAACAGCGCTAACCACAAATTTCCGTTTAAATTCAAAGCGGAATGCTTATTTCAATGGGCTAGTTCAGAAGCAGGGAAATAAATTAGCGAGCGTAAAGTTAAAGAAACAAGACGTTCATCTCAACTTTAAACGTCCCGCGGTTAGTGATGTAACGAGTCAAGTTTTCAAACCGGTCTGAATCGAATTTAGCAAAAACCGGTGCCGAAAACATTGAAGAAGACGAGAAGAAAGAACGTACGGTTAGGAAACCAGTTTACGTCATTTTGTTTTAAATTGATGATTTATCCGGCCGCCGTCATTTTCATGCTAGCTGTCACTCTTCCAAGTTTCACGTGTGTCAGTCTGCTGGCTTGTCAAGCAGCAAGCTGAGTCAGAGTATTCCAGTCTTTTTCATACCAGCTAAGTATCCACCAAATAGAAGATAAGAAAGCAAGGCGATAATACCATGTCGTATCAACATAATTGTGTTTCTGGACAGTGTAGATTCCTAAACTGACTTCGTTCGTGTTGGTACGTTCCGATATTCCGCTTGAAAACCGGGTGCGAATCATTCACAAATTGTATAAACCGTTTCTTTAATTCATCCCTTCAAATTGCATTGCATAAAAAATTCGTAAAAGTAAAAATAATATTTTTGATGTTAGGTCTTACAAACACATACCTATGAGAGTTTATTTTATTCATTGTCGTTGTTATCTTTACTGCACAATTTTCTAACCGATACAATTCAGATTGACAAGACTCTAGACCGAACATCACTACGCTGAATCATTTGCTTTGAGTAACTGGAAATTAAAAGGAATGAGAATTTTCATTTTCATGCTTAAGACGGTCTACTTGTGGTGCGTCGGGTGGTTCTTCCACTAGTTCTGTTATTAGTTTCAAGATTTCTTAGAAGATAATAGTTAATAAGTGATGAGATCTAAATTATAGCCTGAGGGTTCAGCATTAAGACTGCTATTAATTATGACTAACTAATGTCAAAACTTTAAGATAGAGTCTACATGATGTCAATGATGCGTAAACTACTGCAGTAACAGACGGCGTACAGATAGACAGATCCTACTTTTTAAATGCGAAAGCTTGTAGGAGTATGAATGTTCGTTAGTCTTTTTTGTAAAAACTACTGGATGGATTTGAATGAAACTCTACGGTAAAAGAACTTATACATAAATACATCAGAAAAACACATAGGCTACAATTTATAAAGATCTAAAGACAATGTCGAGGGCAGCCGCTAGTAGATAATAAATTATTTACTGTGCGAAAAGCACGTCTGACGCATGAATTAGATACCGAGAACAAATAACAATTTAGACGGCCTTATTGTTGGAGCAATTTCTTCTAAACCTACCTAATCTAGTAGGAGATGGAGAGATGAGGAGAACTGTTGTATCAATAAAGAGCTGAAAACCAGAAAAAGACGTTCGGTCTTGGCTTCAGGCAGGAATCCCACCCGAGTCTTTTGCAAACCGGGCGACTGCTCTCACCATTGAGCTACCGAGACCATTAGCAGATCGGCCAAATCTTTCTGGTATATTTACCCTATGTGCCAGGGTGATTCCATCAACGTTAAAGGCCACCTTCAACCTTTTTAACCTTTTTTTCTGGTGTCCGGATCTTTAGATCCTGCATGGAAAATGTTAAAAATTTATAATATTGTATCAATGAATTTCTCTCAGATTTCATTACACCCCGTCGTTAAAGTCGGTAACCCTAAAAAAGTTTTACCGTTTAGCCAAACTAATTTAAACCTAAATAATATCTCAGCACTTCTCAGAATGCTTTCTAAAGTGCCCGTTACCTACCCTTGTCGCGTTCATGTCCTTTCCTTTTTGAGTTATGAGTCCAGCTCCAGCTCCCGCGACCTAGGAGCACAGTATAAACTATACAGTAGGCTATCTAAGGCCGCCCGCCGAGTTATTAGCTTAGCGTGCACACAGACACGCGGCACAGCCCGTCCGTACTGCCGCCTCCCTATGCCTCCCTATTTTATGCTAGCGTGTGCGTGAAATTGCGTGTGCGTGATATCGCGACACGGCGCGCGACGCGCACGCACACATTGACACCGAGAGTGGCACGTTTGTATGTAGATAGCTTACTGTAAGATTATACTGTGCCAGGGGGTGGGGGTGGGGCTAGTTTTTGAGAGCGAGAGGTTTTTATTGTCCTGGCATACGGCACTATAAAATTTTATTGCAAGTCCCTGCCTCGAGGGAAGAATAACACCACTACTTCTGCTTTGGTTACATTTTAGTTTTAAAAACTATACATTTCATATTTATCCACAAAAAATCTGAGTTGTTAACAAAATTCTAAAAGGCCTTATATTATGAAGCTACTTCATAAATTGATTGAGCCAATGAGTTTCGTAAAAAAAACAAAAAAGCGAAGCAACGATCATGTTAGGTTGAGATTAATCAGCTGAAATAAAATTACCCCAATATTCTACTTTTTGATTTAAAAATCCCTTTGAAATTCGTAGATTTTTCCAGTTATGTTGTAAGTATGTCTTTTGAATAAATCTTCTTAATATCATCTATGACAAAAAAAGCATTTAGTCACTCTCGCACGGTTGATTTAAATCACAACTTAACTACCTTAGTACATAAATCTATTGCGTACAAAAAGACGAGTGCAGAAACTTGAACTTGCAATCTTATTTGAGCATGTGAACTCGGTATTTGTCAAGTGTACTTAGTTGCAAGTTAGCCATCCAGTTATGTGTCACGTTTACAAGCTCAAAACGCTACACATTTCATAAGCTTGGACAGTAAATTACTTAAAGCAAACTAACGTAATAACTCACTTAATTAAACTTAACTTTGGCACTTAATTTGGCGTAATTTGAAGGGAGTCTCAGTCTAATTACAGGGAAAGTAACGCCAGTGTAGGTGAAAGGATAAACTTCCGATAAGATCGAGTTGCCAAGTGAATAATGGCTTTCAGACTTATTTCTTACTACGAGTAGCTTCAGCCTGCAAGTTGGGCTACGTTAATTCAGTTAGGTTATTAATAAGGTCCTGAGGTAGGGAAACTTCGAATTTATTGATAAGCCAGGCCGTATTTTATATTAAATCATGTTAATGCATTCGCAAGATGAATTCGGTGAAATTGAAAGATAATTTTGTACATTTTTGTTTGAAAAAAAACTTTCGCATCATTCTAAAGTCCGTAGATTTTTGCTTGGCATATTTATGAAACAATTTTGGCAGGTTTTACATTGAAATAACAATGTATATTTTAATTAAAATTGTTGATTATTCAGAAACGATTGGTAATTTGTTATGTTAATCGGTTTATGACAATTAAAGTAGTGCCGGCTAAGGAGCTTTCCTCACTTTAAAGAAAACTGGTATTACTAAAAAACTAGCAAGAGCTCTATATTATTCCAAGTCGATTAAGAACGTCTGCGACAAATGCGAAGAATGAATCATAGAAATCCGAATGACGAAACAGAGTTTGTCGAGTTCCATAAACTAAATAGAAGCACTAAAAGTACTTGGTATTACTTGTGTAAGTACACAATAATAATGTTATTTAGTGACTTGCTTAAGCTTTGGAGTCAAAGGGTTTGACAAATAAGGAAGCGAGTACGGTTCGAGACAAATATGAGATCAAGGAGTAGGGACTACCGTTTTAGAAACCATCCTTTTATTTACATTAGAATCCCTCAGATTTGTACAAACATAGTTAGATCTTATGGTCAGCTATTTTGGGACAGATGTGGCTTTTTGTTCTATCTTCAGTGTCTGTAACTTAAGGTTTTATCTCTTCTAGATTCGAAACTATCCCCCGAATTCACAAACGCAAATCAGCGTTGGGCATTCTTCAGAAGTATAGCTGTCCCTTTCCTTTCTATTGACATTTTACGGGGCAGTATAAGCGTGAGTGCGTGCTTAGCGTTGATTGACGTTTATGAATTCGGAGGTATAAAGTATAAAACATATTTGGACAAGGCTACGTATTTGGATGAAACGGGATCCGAGTCAAAGTCCACTAGCCCACAACTCTCTTGGAATGGTCAAACACGATTATTATTTATATTTGTAGCTAAGCGATTAGCTTAGCAAGGAGGCAGCCTAAAAGCTGCAGTACAATGCAGGAGGAGGAAATCTAGCGGAAACAGTTGTTTTTATGACGGTCAATTTGAAACTTGCAATAACTCTCCAGTGATCAAAAACGGCGATGAAGAACCCAAGCAAACCGGATGGCAACGACCGTAGGCACGGCTTTTGCCACTTCGGGAACCCAAAGGAAAAATGTTGGCTTCTGTATGTTCCGTTTACAATGACGGCCACAATAAGTGTGCCTCTGACCATTATTGACATGAGAATATGTGTGTAATAAGGATGTGTGCTATTTTTCAACGTGGCGTGGTGGAGCCAGAGATCCTAAACAACAAACCCAAATACAAAAGACATGATGACTAATGCCTTGAACAAGCCAATCCACGAACATCTCCAGCCGAATGGAAAATTCAATGCGAAGTCATTGTAAAGAGCCATCTCGAATTGTTCGTCCTCGATCACAATTCAATCACGGCCTGTTTTCATATCGACGATCGAAATATTATTGGAAATGTCGCGAGCAGAGCGGTGGTGGTCTAGGGGAAACATACGGTCTTTTAAAACGTTTGAACTCGTTTCGGTTTTAAATTATCATTTTAAATTGGTGTCAAAGTCACAGAAAATTACTTCACAATCGTTTCCGATAGTTTAGCTTTGAAATAGTCTGAAATAGCCACTATTTTGCCAAAGACAAACCACAAACCACCATCTTGTACTGGTTCATACCTTTTTTAAGTGATGTCAGAGCAAGAAGAGAAAATGAGGACATGGATGATCTGTTTGTCTGTGACGGTTGCTTCCCATCAGGTGGAGTCAGGTCATCTCGAAGGCTATATATATAAAAAAATGAAAAAAAATAATCTTTCTGCCTTTGTGCCATAACTGTATTATAGTTATGTAGTAAATACATAAAGTTAAGACTCATAGTGGGGACTTAATGAAATGGGATACTAAATGCAGAGATTTCATTTTTTATGTAACGAGCGGTGCGTGACTTCACATTGCTTGCTGCCTTTGTAGCTTATAAATATAAACTCATATTTAAGATACTCCATTGAAGATAGTATTGACAGAACCAGGCATTTACACAAATTAACAACTATATGGTATATATGTTACTGTAAAAGCCCGAACTACGGCAAATCCTAAGATTTACCGGTAAAACCTAAGATTTACCAACCCTTATTGGTAAAATGGCGAACAATTACGTGATTCGAGCTTTTACCACCATTTACTTGGTAAATCTTAGGATTTATATTATGAACTATATGGCCAACTATGTGGACATGAACCATGCTATTGATAGTACTACGATGGGGTAGCTAATTATCTATCACCTCACAATTTTTGTGTTCCTTTGGGAATCATGCAAATAATTCATTAAAATTTCAGTTTATTCCGCTTATAAGTGAATTATTGTATTTTTTTAGAGAAATGAATGTCTTAAACCTAAACCAGTAAGGTTTCCACTAAATCACATGAATGAATGGAATACCAATTCAAGATTTGGCGGATAGACGATTGAAGTGAGCGTGCTCACCCGAAGGAGATTACAAAGAAAAATGATGTTCGCGAGAATAGCTAGGTTGCCCCGGCCGCAAATAAGTCCCGTATGCTCCCCCGAATGGGTTGCACCAAAACCATTTCCTTCGCTCCGATGAAACGTTTTTCTTTAAATTTTTTCTGCTCTCTCCAATTTGGCGCTTAATTTTTACGTACACGAACACCAAAATGGAATTGAGTGAATGTGATTAGATTTTTCGCTCTAGATTTTAATGTCGGCCCGTATTGGAACTGGATTGGGTCGGGCGTTCGTTCAGAAATACAGCTCAGTCACGAGCTTCGGAGATAACGACTCTCTTGATTCGTTTTGGATGGATTATTAAAATTCTTTTATTTGGTGTTTTATTATAATTGGACGCAAGGTCAAAGGTCGAAGTTGGAGTGATGCTTGAAAGCACTTTTCTGATAAAATTATTGTAGACTAACGGCCTATTTGGATTCTGTTTAAGTAAAAGCTTTTTAGTTCATTTTGCCGAGAAACTAGCACCTGTGCCCCAAATCTTAGATTTATGTTACTCAAGGGTAAGCAATCCTTGCAAATGTAACTGTCACAGTGAATTCTACTACATATTTTTGTACTAACCGATATTAAAATATTCTTGTTCTTTAATGGCATTCATGAATTTTGGGTTTGACTCTGGAACAGTCATACAATTTTAAAAGTTTTATATTATGGCCTCGTAACTTAAATTGTTAAACTAATGCTACATAACTGAAAATACTTTTCTTCATAAAAGTTTAATCTGTTTAATTCGCGCCTACTACTAGCGCCATTTAGACAGGCCGTCACACGTCAAGCACCTGTCAAAGACTTTTCGGCAGGACACATACCCGCATTCGTAACGCTCAAACCGCAACGACTAGCACGCACCTTATTGTTTACAATTTGAGACTTAAAACGATTTACTATAGTTTCATCTTAACTACGAATACAAACGAAACCCTTTCTGTCTCCATTAAAAAAATTGCCTATTATTGATGAAACCAGAAAGGAGCTTTCCTACTGCTACAGGGGTAAGTTTTACTCGTTGGTCATGTTTCGAAACATTCAGTTTTCGGGAAAAATAAGAAAAGCCAAACGCAAAAAAAACCAAACGTTTTCGGTAAAAAATCGGTCTCACTGTAAGTAAATAACTGTCAGTTGCAAGTGTCATTAACATACGCAGTAAAACACCGCTTTCCTTCCTCTTGTCATTGATTAGGCCTCCATAGTAAAACTTTTACAACTACCCTCAAAAGTCACCCCTAATAAACTGGGACACCAAGCCACACCAACTGAGCCCATGTACATTCATCAGCAGAAGTCTCTAGCAGGAGCAGGCACAGTCGCGCACAAAAGTGCTCGCGTATTTATTAGGCAAGTTACGTCATAAATTCGCTGAGCGAGCTCTGTGACTGATCAGTGGGAAGTACACTCGCTAGCAGATTGTTTTGTCTGTTAACTCAATATTAAAACTTAGTCGCAAGATAATTATGAATATTTTGACTGGCTTTTTTTGGCCTAAACCTAAGGGCTTATAACGCTGACAGCCACAATTAAGAATAATATGTCAGTAGTAACAACTGCATTAGTGTACTTGTCAACTGCATATTTCGACTTAACTAACCATTTCCTATAAAGTTTGGTGTGGTCAACTTGAAGTCAATAAACACAGTGGAATGTTTTTAATACATTAAAGTATATTTAACTATCGGTTTATAAATGATGTTTATTAATAGAAATATGAAAATAAATAAATAAAGGGGAAAAAACCAATAGCCTTCTTCTCAGTACGTCGAAGGACTGTTTCTTGTTAAACCCTGTGCTTATCATAGGAAAGCACTTAGTGTTTTGTCAGTACCGTGGCGTCGATTTAACACACGGCAATCCGCACTATTGTTGTGGGTTGATAGACCACTGTCGATATACTATCGATAACGCTATTCACATCTAAATTTCTGTAAAAAAAACAATTGGTCAAGGATTCACGCGAGGTTTGGGTCTAACGCAAACCGGCGGCTGCTCTCACCACCAAGCCATCGAGACCCTAACTGACCGACGGGATCTTCTGGTGCATTTTAGCTTCAGCTATACTTAAACCAGCGTTACTTCATTAAAAAGTTCAAAGTTCTTTATTGCACCATGTTGTTAACAAGATCTTAACAATAATATGAGACACAAACATGACCCTGTAAGGGCACAGCAAATACTTAAAATCTAATTATAACTATAATCTAATTATAACAACTTAATAATTATTTTATTACTTTATTATATTATATTAAATTAAATTATTAAATTTATATTAATTATTTTATTATTATTAAACATTTTTATCATCAAAAAACTCTTGCAGCGAATAGAAACTTTTTTTAATTAAGTATTTCTTTAGTTGTAACTTAAATGCATGAATCTTAATGTTCAAGACAAATCGTCTCGCAACCAACTTTTTAAGACGTTTTGACACATTACTAAAGAAGACCTCTAAAGGCTTACAGGAGTTGCTGACACCGGGAACGGTATGAACGGTTTAGCGACTGTATTTTTCCACTATTTTGTTCAATCTACTCAAAAATTCATGAGAGCAAATTGGAGTAGGTATACAGTGTTTCAAAAGTTGTTTGATAAGGTTTTCTGTGACTGATATTAAAATATTTTTTGTTTAAAAATATTAGTACATTTAACCAAATCCTGTGTTCAGCTGAAACTAGAACACAGCGTTAAATATGAACTTATATCATCGTAATTGTATGCTGTAACCTGTATTCTGTTAGTACAGCAACAAAATACAAATTAAAGTTCACTTAAACAAATAAATAAACTACCGACAGTCAAACTATCGACATTTCCCCAGCACTATTCCGCAAGTAATGGCGTCCCGCACTCGTAGCTCGCGCCTCACCGCCGCTCAGGCGCACTCAGCGACAACTTGTGGTATCTAAACAGCCATCAACATGGCACCATAACCACTGAACATCTTACACACTGTTTTGTCGCTGCGTAATTTAACTAGGCATTCATGTAGATAAGAACACTTTATTGCACAGAAAATGAAGAAATTTACTGGTACATCCGGGTATAAGTTCTGACCATTAGAATGACTTCATACATGTGGGTGCGATTTTCATCCATAATCGATCGTTTTTTTCTTGGGATTGAAACCCCCTGTTCCTACGTGAATTCCTGGACGTTACACAGCGACCACCTTTTTCATTTCCAAGCCCTGTTGGTCATTTACTAACAAAACAAAACAGGTGCACAATTTTTTTAACAAAATACTTTCATGTCGAGAAATGCAGGCTCGTTAAATGCATTCCAAACAAAACTTGTTAAATAGGTGTTAAAGAACATGTAAACAAAATGTTATTATTAGGTATGTGCTAGTGTTGTGTTTTTGTCTATGGTATTATAATAAGTTCGAACGACTATGAAGATAATTATGTACCTATGTTAGTTTGTGTTTCTCATATACCTACGTGACAGTTTTTTTTGTCTTTAGTGAGAATAAATATATCTTCAATCTTAAAAGAACGGGAGAATTTGTCAAAGCCTTTGTATAACTCTGATAGCTCATTTACACTCACACGCGAGACACGAGACAAGCTAAGGGATGAGCGGCAAGACGCGAATGTAAACGTGAGCTTGAGGCTCGTCTCGTGTCACGCCAGATGGGAATGAGCGCGAACCGCAATCGGAGCCACTAGACGAACTTTGGTTAAACAGGCATCATAAACTATGCACATGCAAGGTGTTCTGTTTAAAAAAAATATCATCACAAAAAACAACATAACATCACGCCCCTTTCTCAACGGGGTAGGCAGATACCACTTCTTTCCACTTGCTACGGTCCTGACACACTCCTTGCGCCTCCTCTACTTTCATGAGTCTTGGAATGTATGAATCATAAAGAAGAATGAATTGTTAAAGTTACATATTTATAGACTCCGACGTTTAACATTATAAACGGTTCAAAATCTGCCATTGCAATTCAACTACCTGTTTTTTTATCTAACCGTTAAAAATCAGCCCTTAATGTAATAACGAGCTTGTTCGCATATTTATTCACTTTCCCCAATATAACTTACAAAGCGACTCGCAGCAGTTGATTTGAAAATTAATTATTAAAGCATTTTATTGGGATATAAATTACCGTTCGTAATTTGATTATTAGATTCATCTGTTTACATTTCGGATATTCCAAACTCCATTTGAAACATTCCGAAATGGAGAGAACGAAATCAACGGTGCGCATATTTTCCAATAATTTAAATGATTACCAATTAGTCGGTCGTCAGTCCAGGAAGTGGGGGGAAGGGGGGGGGGCAGTGACAAATGGAGGGTATATTTCACCCAGAGCGGGTCAGGCGTCTTACAGTTTTCCAACTGCCATCTTTTAAGCTTCTGCGTAATTACCCACTTGATAGTTCCTCTTTTTACATTTTTGGTGGATAGAGTTAGTGTAGATTTAATGTTAGTTTTTGCTGCGTTTCACTTCGTAGCTTTATGCACTTGAAGCTGTTCGCCTAATGTGCTTTTAATGGCGAAGATTGTTTACGAGCTATGTGTGTTCATTGTATTTAGTTATTTTTGAGAACTAGTAATCCTCACAGACGTCGTTATGTCAAATGCTATTGACTGTGCCAGTTGAATGACGACAACATTTGTCAAATAGCAAACATGTGGAAATTCGCAACTTTCGCTAAAAATCACTACTAAACGGAGTTGTCAGATGCACACTGATTTTTGCCGTCATGGAACTCTTGGATGATCATGTCATGGTGAATGTTACATCAAGAAGCAAACATTCACAAAACGAGATTGAACCAATGATATTATAATACAAAAGAGGTAGATAGGTTACTTGAGGTAAAAAGTGGCACTTGCAATTAGAACTTTAGTGCACCTGAGTATCATTGACAGTTTGAGACGACTATGCGAAACATTCTCGTTTACGCTCTAGTAATCATACTATCTTGTTCACAAGTTGGGAACATTATAGGTACGTACGCAGTGGTCAATTTTTGACTACGCATCAGGACGTGGTAAATTACGAGCCTAGTGCCGTTATTCGGGTTGGTTGGGTTTTCAACTGTGTTTCTAAAAGTAAATAGCACAACATTGCACGGTCGCGGAATTAAAGGGTTGACCACCCTAAGATCTGTTTTTGCTTGCTCAATAATGACATAGACAATATCATAAAAAGTATCGGTTCAACTGACAAACGTGAAGGAAAATTTACATCTAATCGAATTAGGCATAAATTTTGACATACTCTAGCCTGTTACACAGTTTAAATAGGTAACATGTGCTTGCAAAGCGTAAATGAATTTATATGAAAACCGGTCAACCTTTTCATTCCGCGACTTTACAATGAAAACAAATTAGGTGTTTCGGCCAGACTTGAGCTACGACAAAGCTACAACAGAAATAACTGCTTTTTAAATATACGTAAAAAAGAAGTTATTTGAGAACTACAAAACTAAACGATGAGCTCCATAACTCACGCCGGAACACATCTGTGACGTCGACCAACTTTCCAGAGGGTTGTATTTTTAAAACTGCCAATTTTAAATTAGTTCTGCGAAGTTTCTTTCCAAAATAGAGCAATGGAACACATTTTTTGAGCCTTTACAAATGGAAACTGCTGAATAGTTGTATATATTCTTGCTTTGTAAAACGCCCTGTATAAATGGAATAGTTGTTGGGTAATTCCGACACTCGAACAAAAAATTCTCGTATATTTTTTGTCGTTTCGCACAACTTATATTTTGACGCGAAGAGTAACTGCTAAATCAATTATTTCTCAAAGCCTTTGGCTTTAGTTTTCTACCGTCTAGGAGTTGAAACAAAAGTAATTAGTCAATTCTATTCTGCTTCAAGACAAAGGAAGGTCTTCATTATTGAAATGGCCCTTTAGTTAAAAGGTTCTTATTAATCCCTTTTTCAAATCTTTTTCTGTTTTGCGTCCTTTAGGACACTTACCCCCGAATTCACAAACGCAAATAAAGGCTGATCATTCCTCAGAATTATAGCCCCTTTCATTTCTATTGACATTTTCGTCAACATCAACTGATCTCATATACTACATAAACATAACATAACATAACCGGCCTACATACGTCCCACTGCTGGGCACAGCCCTCACCTCAACTATGAGGTGGAGCGAGCCATACTCCAACAAGCGGGCTCAGTGTGGATTGTTGAAGAGGGGGGTAAGGTTAGTGAGCAACTTTAATGTCAAATGTTATCAAGCCGCCCTGAGGCCTCTCACTAGGTTAAAAGGATTGACATCTAGCGACGACAACCGGGACCAACTGCTTAACGTGCCTTCTGAAGCACGTAGATGCACGAAATATACATCACTAAATTTAGGTAGGGGTGGTCACCCATCCAATTTCCGACCCGGCGTGTGTTGCTTTACAACAGCGATCATCGCCGATCACTGTCACAACTGTGCCACGAGCATCTCCACATACATCATACGACAAATATCATATTAGATAACAGAGACACACTTATTGTTGCCGTCAACGAAACATACAGAAGCCAACATGTGCCAACATGAAGCCCCGGGCACCTCATATGCTAAGCTGTCGATTAAAGTTCAAGCGCACTACTTATCCAGGTTGCTTGGTTTTTTATCGGTGTTTTCTCCACCAGAGAGTTAGCCACAAATTGAAAATGACTACGTGGGCAGCGGGTACCAAACCAGTGTTTTACCGCTTGCTCAAGAGGCTGTCATTCACTGCTTCAAATTTAAAATGGAAATAGATATACGTAAGAGACAGTCACTCATTTTGTATCCCCTTTGAATTATGGTTGAGTCGTAGAAATAGCTTAATAAGAGCATAAATTCAATATATGAAACACAACGCGGGCGGCTGGCTCCGATCCAACTACGAAGACCATAACTTTAGACTTTGGAAAATGTTATATATTTAATAACCAAAGATTTAGTGCAGAAGGTAGTGCACTTAAGGTTTTTCGTCTCAGTGATTCAGATATAAGCAGTACGACTGGACGGACAAGCTCATCGTCGTTTTTTTTATTGAGGTTTTGATAGGGTGTAGTTGAGATAGTGTTTGGCAACGATCGCCGTTGTAAAGCAACTCACACTGGGTCCCAAATGTGATGGGTGGCCACCCCGACCGAAATTTAGTAATGTATTTTCGGGCATCTCCGTGCTTCGGAAAGCATATCAAGCCGTTGTGGTGGAGGTCGCTTGATGTCAGTCGTTAAGCCTAGTCAGAGGCCTTAGGGCGGCTTGATAACATCTGACATTAAGCTTGCTAACTGACCTTACACCCAACAATTCGCACTGAGCCCGGGTGTTGAAGTCGAGCTCGCTCCACCTCATAGTTTAGGTGAGGCCTGTGCCAAGCAGTGAGACATATTGTATAGGCCGTTTATGATATCGTTTTAAATTGCTGTATGGACTTGTTTGCCTGAGAAAGACGTTTTAAATTTTTTTTTTTTTTTTTTCTTTATTAAGGAAACAAACAGCCTTAAATAACACATTTGTTTAACTTAAATTAGTGAATACATTGGCATTTAAAGTTTCCACTGCTGATTATTACATTTTAAGTTGTTAAAAAGAAACAAAATCAAAAGGTTCAGGTGAAAAAATAAACTAAGCAAGAAATCCAACAATAGATTTCAAACATACATTTTACTGCCTAACCACACCAGGTCTCACCTGGTGAGGTTGTCTTAACAATTTTCGGTATGTCATAATTTTTTCGTGAAATATGTCAATGTGATTATAGCTAATGTTGTGTTTATTGCAAGCTCTTATGATAAAACTGTTCATTCTATAATTAGTCTTGCAAGTCGGGGTACTGAATATCTTTGTGTGCGTGCGCGCGTTAGGTTTAGGGCATTTAAACGTTAACTTACTTAGCAAGTAAGGTGATATAACTCTGTTATTAACTATTTTATACAACAGAAGTTGATCCCTGTGTTCGCGTCGAGTCACCAATGTCTCAAATATACCGCTGTCAAAACCTCTAAATCTATACTTAAGACGTCTTAGAAACTTATTCTGTATCCCCTCCAAGAGGTTGATATACTTGAAGTACGCAGGGTTCCATACAGTGGAAGCGTATTCTAGTTGGGATCTTACGTATGCGTTATAAAGCAATATCAGGGTATTAACATTTTTGAAATCGGTACTTTGTCGAAAGATAAAACCAAGGAGCTTATAAGCCTTTGCAGTAATTTTAGTAATGTGTGATTCAAAATATAAGCCACTATCCAGCTGGACTCCCAAATCCCTCACCTCATTGACCCTCTTTAACTTCATGTCACATAGCCTGTAATTAAAGATTATAGGTTTTTTTTTCTAGTAAACGTAATTGTACAGCATTTATCAATATTCAAATATAATCGGTTGAGCGAGCAGTAGTCACATAAACGGTTTAAGTCATTTTGTAGCTCAACACAGTCATTACCGGATTTTATTACTGAAAAAATTTTAGTGTCATCTGCGTAGAGTAATATTTGTGAACTCTTGAAGCAGGATATGACGTCATCTATGAAGACGTTAAAGAGGAGGGGTCCTAAATGTGAGCCCTGGGGCACCCCGGAAGAGATAGGAATGAAGCTAGAAGTGAAACCCTTAACTGTAACGGCTTGTGTTCTGTTCCTAAGATATGACGTTAGCCACCGGAGTAGGTCACCGTGTACACCGACTGCCGCGAGCTTGGTAATAAGCAATGAATGAGAAATTTTGTCAAATGCTTTTGAGTAATCGGTATACACAGCGTCCACCTGAAATCCTTTATCCATTGATTCCTGAACTATGTCCAAAAATTCGCAAACGTTAGTCTCAGTAGAACGTTTAGCAACAAAGCCATGCTGATTTAATTTCAGTAAAGGACTCAATGCGGGATAAAGTGAATCGTAAACGATTTTTTCGAAAACTTTAGGCAGGATAGATAATTTTGAAATGCCACGGTAATTACGAACATTTTGTTTATCACCACCCTTATGAATGGGGACCACAAAAGATTGCTTCCAAGAATCAGGCATGATTCCGCAAGACATTGACAATCTGAATATAAACGCAACGGGAAATTCTAACTGCTTGCTACATGATTTTAAAAATAAGGGATGAAGGCCGTCAGGTCCGCTACCCTTAGATGAATTGATGTTAGAAAGGTGTTTTTTGACGATTTCGTCCGTTATATGAATATTCGATATCACAATATCTCTCGATTCTGCGAGAGAGAAATTGAAATATAAATTATGGTCGATGCTTAAAAAACATTGATTTCTTTGCGATTTAACGTACACACATCAAAACTGTCTAGGGATATCATAGGGATATCATTTTTTTTAAAATATCATGAAGTTAAGTTTGTTTACAAGTTGAGCATTATCTTAGAATAACGCGAGGACAGAGGCATAAGATAAAGGTTAAGAATATTACAAAAAAAAACGTTTGATTTTGCTAAAATTTTGACACCTTTTAAAAGAAAAATCTGTCTTTCTTTAACGTCCTTACGATTGTACAATAATGCTACTACAATGAATTTCTTTATACAATCTGAAAGGGCAGCTAAAGAAGTTTCTGTGTTCTAAAAAATTCTACGTTTGTGTCAATATTTTAATTTTTACAGCCTTCCACATGGCTATACTTTGTATGAAAATGCTTGAGATATCCCTAGACACTTTTGAGCAGTGTACTTAACATTTACATATGATCACTGCCACATTGCAAACGTAATAGTCAGACACACTGATTATTGCCCAATTCAGAAGATTAGTTTTACACCGAGCAAATTTTTAAACTCAACGTTGGAAGGCTTAGCTAGCCTACCCCCCTTAACTAAAGAGTAAGCCAGAAATCGTACAATGAACAAACGTCGTAAATGACAATCGTACAAACTAACTGTTCCTGTCAAACTTGGACTCGTTCACAATAAAATCTAGTTGTATAAACTAAACAAAAGTCCCAACTCCGCAACACAGTGGTCGCAGCTAAAAGCACTAGTCATAGACTAAAATCTTCCCGACCTTATCTCAGCCGCACGAAGGCCCCGGATCATCTGTTGTTTTATTTCCCGATGCCAATATATCGGGATTGAATACCGGCTCAAAGGGAGGCGGAATTATGGACCACAATGTTCGGAATAAATTCGTCTGAGAACATGTTGGATTGGATGTGGAAAACTGAATGGGAGTTTTGTGGACTTGCAGTTTGAGAGAGGACGTAAATGGTTTAAGGCATTGCGGTTTTGAAACATGATTGTTTAATTATTTGTGACGATAGCCGTTATTGTTTTGTTATAACAAATAGAAGAAACGAACCGAAGGCGTTGTTCATTGTAAATGAAAAGTGAGAAGCTTAACATAGAACTCAGATCAGTCTTTCACACTAACCCCCGAATTCACAAACATCAATCAGAGCTGAACACGCGCTCACGCTCATGCTGTCCCGTAAACCTGAGAGGGAAAGCTATACTGCTGAGGTATGCCCAACGTTGATTTGCGTTTGTGAATTCGGGGTAACACTCGTACAGTTACCGCTTGTATTTTCGAGTCAAACGGCTTAGAGCATGGCCAGAGTTTTTATACAACTTGTTCTGGATTTTGGGTTTATCACAATAAATCCTAATGATTTCATGGCATGTCATAGAATGATAGCGTGAACAGCAATGAAAATGTATTTATACTAGTATTTTTATAATTAAAAGATCTTTGAAAAAACATTAGCAAGCTTGATATCTAATAGATTTGCTATTTGAACAAACGCATAAAAAGGCGAATTTCATTTCTGCTTTAACATAACTTTCTTCTTGAAGATTCAATCTCTTAGCTGAGCTGGATAGGTGCAAATTCTACAAATATTATATGCTACATGTTCCACCAAGTTCGGCGCCACGCGCAACGCGGAAATGCATTTTCAAACCACTGCACCTAAAGAATACTCCACAAACGTTGCACTTATTTGAATAATGTTTATAGATACTTTATAAAATAACCTGTTACTTTGAAATTTAGTCTGTATGTAGTGCTTTTGTTGGATTTATGCAATATTCATTTTGTAGGAAATATTTCGTTCACGTCCTCTGTGGTTTATCATTATTTATTCTGCAGATTAGACCCCGACAGGGATCAACAACTTGTATTATTCAAACCTAAAACTATTAGAAGTGTTTATGAAAAGTCAGAAAATAGTAAAATAGGATATAAAAGGTGAGAACGTTGGTCATATTGAGAAGAATCCGGCAAAAAGTAATGCTATAGTTGCATGATTAAAGGAACAGGATTATGTTGAAGGACTTGGTCAAAATATATTTTATGCGTACAGTCAGTGTTCAACGTATCTAAGCACTTTTAGAGCCATCGTTATTGAAGAAAATAATGAAGATGCTGTCAAATTAGTATTAGCTTTTTGATCCCCTAGCACGGTTTAAAAAAACTGTTTTTGTAAAGTGATATTTTACGCATTGAAATACTATCAGCAATTGAGTACACAACTCTCCAAAACTTATTCTAAATAGACTAGAATACAAAAACAGAAGAGTTTTCAGTTTCGAGCCAGCCAAAAGGAAACCAAATTACAAATTCAGCATTCATTTAAAATAAATCTCATTCAAAACTGAAGCTAAATAAAAAAAAACAGCTTCAACTCGTTACGTCAAAGCGTTCCGAGTATTTGCTGGTGTTAATTTAAAAGTCGTCCGCCTGAAAAAGCGTAGTGTGAATCCAGCTTAATGCATGTAGGACGAGCTCGATGCATATTTCATAAGGTCGAGCCACAGTATGAACCATACAGTAGAACATCTACATACAAACGTGCCACTCTCGGTTTGAATGTGTGCGTGCGCGTCGCGCGCCGTGTCGTGATATCACGCACACGCGGCTTCACGCACACGCTAGCATAAAATAGGGAGGCATAGGGAGGCGGCAGTACGGACGGGCTGTGCCGCGTGTCTGTGTGCACGCTAGGCTAATAACTCGGCGGGCGGCCTTAGATAGCCTACTGTATGGTTTATACTGTGGTCGAGCGGGACGTGTGTTGCCGGTCGCTATTGATTTTGCCGGGTTATCGCTATCCGCCGGTCTGACGATTCCGGGTCAGCGCGTTCAGGTGATCCCGACGGAGATTCGGATGCCCTTTTTCCGCTTCATACACTAATTCGCACTTCCTTATGGTGCGATTGTGCTGGTGGGTTATTGGCTTTTGAAGCTTTTGTAGCAAATAGACTTTTCAGCACTTTGGTTGCGCACATAAATGGCGATATTGTGTTTCATGATTATTTCAATCCAGTAGGCACATCTGCATTTGCAGGTCTGGACTTTGATTAAAGTAACAGTCTCTCAGCATCGAACGACTGTTCTTGTGATCCCGGCACGAATACAATATCTGTTTGTGAAGCTTTGGGTACTTTTTATGTATTCATATTTGCGTTTACAAAAAAAAAGGATTTAAGCATGTTAATCCGTTTTTTAGTATCCCATAGTACAGGCTCTGCTTAGTTTGGGGCTGTAGCAACGAACCATGTATGTTATGGTAGGCTGCATCCATCGGAATCCTGCTACTTTTATAAGGTCATCCTTCAAATGGTCTCTATTCAAGATTTTTTGGGTCCAAACGGTCATCAGTTTTTCGCACTACGTGCCACGCTGGCAATTTAACCTGCGAATCACTGGGCAATGTCAGTAACAGACCTCACCTTAACCATACGTTTCTAATAAAAAGATCATAGAAATACAAAAAGTAGCTTTTAACTGGCCCAGTGAGAGACACTTTTAGAATGTTGTTTATACTCGTAACATCTGTTCAAGCAAAAACCATCACATTTCTGAAGGCAAATAATCGTACGTATAATTTTCTTCAACCGATATTTTTAAATAGAGCAGTTTTTGTTCTTCTGTGTAAATCAGGTTTATGTTATTTGAAAAAGTCAGGAATTTGTTGATAATGTGCCATGATTGATTGTTAGTTAATTTGGAAATTAGGAAACTGAAAATAGATTTCCCTACTTTCTAGAAAACTTTTCGTTGATGAAGGAAATCACATTACTTACTCCTATCCTCGTTAATCAAAGTCAGTTTGGTAACTCACTAATAGAAAGCTATTACTTATTTCAGATAATCAAATCAATAGATAACAGTTAAAGTGATGAATTCGAATATGACAATGGGTTATTGTTATAACTTGTAACTTTTGTGTATTCGAAATCGTTATTCAAATTTTTTCACCATTCAATAATTTGGTTTTGCTGTGTCGACTTGTGAATACAATAAGCGATGAAGAGGTCGGTTTATATTTATACAGTAATATTTACTCTAAAACTGTGCAGTGCGGGTTTTCTCAACAATTTACTTATTAATGCAGAAGATTCTCTACGTGCAGCTTCGTGCACTTTGAAAGTTCTTAAGCAAATTAAATACAAAAGACATAGAGTTGTCAATAACATTAACATTGACAACGACTTTGGCGGGAAACTATTAAAAACAAAAGGATTGACTTATCGGACGTCAACATTTCTTAAAACCGATTATAATGCTAATGTCATTGATGAATCCTACACAATTATGGCCAACACCCTTCAAGAGTTTGTAAAGGGTATCAAACACATTAGAAATTGCCCCTATTGGAATCCTAGAGCTAACATAATTATAACCATTAAAGAAAAGGTTGAGTTAAACGACGTCGCTCTATTTCTTCACAAGCAAAATATGTACAATATCACTGTTATAACCAAAACTTCTATTTTTCAAGAATATTCCATTTTCACCTTTAATCCTGAGTTAGACAGTTGTAATAGACCTGCCAAAAAACATCTGGAATTTCTATCATTTTGTTCCAAATTCAAATACCAGAAGACTTTTAAATTTAAAACAAAGGATAAATTAAAAAATTGTCGCTTCAAGATGATTGTTCGTCACTTTTTTCCTTTGTTTAATGTAAACACGAAGATTATTTTGGGAAATGAACAAGAACTATTGAATATCTGGAAACAAATTGACAATGTTACAGTGGAAATAGTTTATGCAAACGATGAAGATTATGAAAGCAACTCTCAACGTGCAGCTTATGCAGGCTTGCTACAACATATCGAAAGTGGTGAAGTAGAAGCCGCTATTGGAGGACTCAGCCAAAACAGTGAAAACGCCCAACTCTACGACTTTGCATATCCATATCAAGTGGATCATCTTTTGGTTTTAATTCGTCACGCTAGGAGATTGAGTACCTGGAAATTCATTTATTTTACCTTCTTGCCTATTAGTTATTTTTTTCTTATGTTATTTGTAATATCTTCTGTAGTCGTGAGTGTTCCATTATTTGGCCAAATTGATATTACGCGAAATATAATCTTGGTTTTTGGATATTTCACTAACAACGTTCACAGACATCGGAATATCCGTCAAATGGGATATAAAATGATTATTATTTGCCTATTGATCACTACCATTCTCATCAATAGTGTATTTCAAGGGATTTTCTCCAGTGTTCTGACATCCCCTGGCCATGAAAAACAAATTGATGACCTTAATGTGGTTGTGAAGAACTTTCACGGAATAGCGACTGAAAACCGGGAACACTATATCAATGGTGAAAACATCATATTTGCACCATGTCCTTCATTTTTTGATTGTTTAGATATGGTAGTTAAAAATGAAAAAACTTATACAATTATGTCGCAAACCCGGTATGAAGCTTTTATGTGGAGGGTGGCTGACGGTGAAACAAAAACAGTACATAAGCTGACAGAGGGCGCTGGTACCATATTAAGAACAGTTATTTTTGCTCGTGGATCCACTTTACTCAAACCCTTTGATCGTCACTGTCTAAAACTGCTTAGCTCGGGTATTTTAGCAAAGGTCCCAAGGGATATAATTGAATTTGTTAAGGTGCGAAGCGTATATAGGACCAACAACAACAATAAAAATAGACTTGAAAATAAATTGATAACAGACTTTAAGCAGCCCTTTTTTGTTCTTTTCATTGGATATCTCATATCACTTGTGTTTTTTCTGTTTGAAATCCTCTTTGATAAACGTAAGACCTGTAATGCTATTAATTGCAACAGAAAGCTTAAAATATCACATTTTCTCATAAAAAAACATTAGTTGTGAAAATTGAGCCTTTTTATTCCGGTCAAGGCCTATTTGGGTAAATATTGGACTTACTTTATTTGGTTCTTTAAAACATCTTTCGCTTTACCTGATATTACCATATCCCAAGGAAAGAATTCGAAATGAAATGAATGCATTGAGCAAGATTTTTCCGGTTCCACCGTACGTATGGTAGTACTTCAGGGATCAATATTAGGACATCTTCTTCTCTTGGTTATTGTGAATGACCATCAATTTCTTGTCAAAGGTATGTGGGATCGTATTATTTGCATAATGATACATTGTTGATTTTTAAAGTCGACAGGAGTATAAACGCATTAGCAATACTGTCTCAATAGTTGTGCTTTGGTTACGAGCTATTATTGATTACGTAATGCCAAAAAAAAAAAGTTCCAGACTTTCTATGCTTCATAATAAACAGGCTGATATTATTTTAAATGTGAACAAAGAACCGTTGGTAGTTGCGGATTCCACTGTAATTTTAGGAATGACTGTTCAAGTTACAGTAAGGTTGCATATTACGACCCTACCAGGAATGGTTAGTTATACAGTGTGTCTGGTCACCGATGTCCGACCCGTTAAGGTGAAGTAATATGATCTATTTTATGAATAAATCCACCATAATTAAGCACTTTTAATTAATTTTTTTTTAATTTTTTTTAATTTATTTCAGGTAAATTTTACCTGCGTTTCAAAGGGTTTCTGATGACAGGGTGATATTCAATTTGTCACAACTTCTAAACTATTTTACTTGGAACTTTGATTTTTGCTTCAGTGTTTAGGTGATGTCTTTGGGTATCCAAAAAGTTAAAAATAAATGTATGTTGACAGTTTAGTTTTTCTGAAAAAAAAAAATGTAAAAAAAACTAACAAATTCTATCACAATTTTCAAGTTCAAACATTTTTTTGAGGTATTTTAAGGGAGTTATGAAAAAATGCTTTTTTGTCAGCTTATTGCCTACTTTTGTAGCTGTCTAACGATACCACTTTTGTGACTGTAGGACCTCTAAATCGGCAGATATTGCAAACTAAAATAACCCACCCGTACTCCCGAGAAAAAAAAATTAAAATGGCGGCCATTTTAAAACAACTGGGGCAAAGTGCTTAATTATGGTGGATTTATTCATAAAATAGATCATATTACTTCACCTTAACGGGTCGGACACCGGTTCCCAAACACACTGTATATGACAACATTGGTTAAGAGATAAAAAGGTATCGTGGTATGTTGTAAAAACTCACTTCGCAGTAACTTTTCCCGTGTTATGAAAATTTAATGCGTTACTACCATCCTTGTTTATGTCATTTAAGTATAGAATACTAAAAGAAAGCACTTGACTTAACATAAGCATTATTCTTATTTTTGAATTGCCAATTTCTTTCTTGTGATATTTAGAAATAAATGATTACAAATCTATAATTCTAAACGAGTATTAATTTCCTTCCCGGTTTTTAAATGTAGGCTTTGTATTCCAAAATATAACACATTTTAGTAACGGTAGTAGTATAACTATGAAAATAATTTTAAACTGAATTTATTGTGGTGGTTTTTGGCTTTGAGAAACTTAGCTTTAGGGAGATAAGAGAAAAAGCACAAGATGAGGCCCTCATTTGCCGTCCACATACGAGTACAGTACCATGTTGGTACGCCTAGAAAATAATCCGGCACAGCCACATTACCTCGATGATGGTACATGAGACTTTATATGTGCAAAAAAAGGCGCAGCGAAAACTAAAAAAGTACTGAATATAATAAAAATTCTACAAATTATTTAACAGTGAACTGTGGTGTTTGCTTGTCACCCAAATTGGTTATAAATAATTTTATCGTGTAGTTTCCTTTTATAAAGAGAAGTTTAAAGTCACTAATTCTTAAGTCAAGAAGTTTTGCTATACAGAGGATCCTGTGAGTGTAAATAAAGCTTTCATCCCAACTTAGCGTAGGTAAAGAGCTACGTGTCAACCTCTTGCTGGATTACTGCACGAGTAGAAAACTAGTAGGGCCGCTGGGTGGGGCAAGGCAGTAGCGAACTCTTTTTTTGTCTGAGTCGACTCATGATGACTCATGCATGACCACTTTCAGGCACTTTTGCATAATTTCACATAAGATAATCACCGCGAGAATATCCAAAATTTCTGGTGAGGTGTCGTCATGATTATACTGGTGACTTTTATCAGATGTATCTTTTCTTCAGACTGATGTGCAAACTGTTTCTTACAACTTCACCTTTTTGCACACAGGAACTTCAGAGTTTTTTTTAAAACAACTGTACTATTCGTTAGCCTCCTGCCAGATACAGAAAAAGACCACGTTTTCTTAGTTTCCAAAACTCGACTTCACATATCACTTTTTCCCCTGCGTTACTGCATAACTGTTTTTTTGTGCATCTTCGGTAGAAATCGCATATTCGCCGAACTTGCGCCACAGACAAACAGACACAGGATTACTAACGCGACATCCCAGCACATATGTACCGTCTGAAAGAGACAAAATGCTCATTGAATTTCATAAGACCCGGATTGCGAGCTCCAGCGAGATATCCAAGACGTGATGTTTCCACTTTAGAGTCTGAAGTCTGTTTTGGTATGAAGGAATGGACTTAGCGGCGTCGGAGCTGTAATTTTATTTTCAGAACCTAAATTGAAGCCGTCTTCTTCCTGATTTCACTGCACTTATGAATGAAAATATACAGTGAACAAATTATGATATCTTTCAAACGTAACGTATATTAAGATCGGTTTTAAATGTAATATGATCCAGAATATTACCTTCCTATAGGAAATCTTTCAAGATAGCCTGAATTGACCATTGTTTTTACTCTTTTGCTTTTTTAAGTGTTCGCAATTATCGCGTTATATTGTAAAATTAATAAATGTAATCTAATCTAGACGTTCTCCTTGCAACGACTAGACTACACAAATTAGGTATTCCCAAAAAAATATGATTTAAGTTTGTAGAAGAAGGCGCTGTGGGGATTAATGTGCTAAGATATTTTTATATTAAATCCTTTAGTATCTGATCTTGCATGTCAATGCCGCGGAATTGAATGAGATGTGTGATGGCAGTGCCAAAATATGAAATTTGTACCTGTTGTCACCCGGGCGTCAAGTTATCCATGTGGGTTTCCCCACGAAAATATTTAAAAAAGCAATAACAACAGGTAGATCTAGAAATCATAACTTTCGAACACCTGAGCAAAGCTTTGACAGTGTTCACAGTTTGAGACGACACTGCGCAACATGTATCTGTCTCGTTTACGCTCTAGTAAATGATCATACTATCTTGTTCAAATTATGGGTACTCGTACGTCCGCCAGGGGACAATTTTCGCCTTCGCAGCAGTACTGACACATATCTACCTCTTTTTATTATAATATCATTGTGAAAAAAAGGCAAACTTGCAATGTGATTGTCTACTGGCAGCAAGTTTAGTCCCTTTTTATCCCATTTCACCAATTTCAGTTCCAGAGTGGTCGGTGCCTAAACGCCGCATATTATCCGCCCGGAGAGTCTGTCTCAACCAATGCAGATTTCATTTGGGAATCTTGGTGTTCTGCCAAATTGTGCCCAAGAATATCTTTTTCACTTAGCATTTTAATTTCGGAGACAGCTGATTTTTCTCGTATGAAAGAAAGAAATAATAAAACGTCAGGGATTTCTTGATTATTTTAGGAAGGTTAAGTTTCTGCTTTATTTACAAGGACTGCTTGTGTTTGTAAGGTTGAATATCCCTTTTGAATTAAAATAGTAAGGTATTGTGCAGTATAGTAGGTAAAACCATATCATGGAAGACATGGAATTGGATTCCAGCGGTCCACTTGTTCACTTCCAGAACGTCAACTAATAGGTTTTATGAGTTCACTCACGCAATAATACAAAAATGCAATTTTACACATATTAACGATTACCGTTAGCTTGCGTTTTCTTCTGAAATGTATCGCTTTAACGTTTAACGAAGTTAAATATTTGATTAACGGTGCCCAGCTATGCTAGAGGCAAAAAACTGAAGGAACCCTGATTGTTCACCATGAGGGCAAGTCAGTTCCTTTCTGTTCGGAAGCTACTGTCATATTAAAATCGAGCAGGAAAAGGCAATGTTATTATAACAAAAATAGGTAGATAGGTTACTTTTGCTAAAAAAGTGGCCCCAGAACGATTCTTACACCTGAGCAAAGCAATGACTGTATTGACAGTCTAAGACGACACTTCGCAACATGTATCTGTCTTGTTTACGCTCTAGTAAATAATCGTACTGTCTTGTTCACACGTTAGAAAGGTCAAATTAACTACTTACCCCGTGGACAATTTTTGACTTCGCATCAGTACTGACATAACCTTTCTACATCTTTTTTATTGTAATATCATTAGAAAAAGGTTAATTAATTCTTCCTTCATACGGAAACACTTCTGACATTTTAAGTTTCTAACGAGTAATTTGACGTAAAACCAGTTGAATACTTGTATATTATTTAGAGTCCGACCGAAACTGGTTTTCCGGCCGAAACCGAAACCGAAACCGAATGTTCGGCCTAGGCTTCAGTTTCGGCCGAAACCGAAACCGAAACTCACGTGGTCAAGTATAAAATACCTACAAACACTGAATTCTGGAGAATTTTTCTAATTATTCTGCTAATAATAACAAAACGAAGTTACAGACTAATTTTTTTTCAACACAAGAACCCACCGCTGGGCAAAGGTCTCCCCTAATTTTTTCGATTTAGCCCTGTCTTTTGCTAAAGTCAGCCATTCGCCAGAGTTATGTACCAGGTGGTCGCAACATGGTTTCTTAGGCCCCGTCTTTCAGTGACCATTCAGTCTTTGAGGAGCCATTGGGTTGTGATGCGGGCCGGATGCATCCTACAGACTGCTCAGTGCTCACTCCCATTTTGTCAGTTTGGCGACTTTCTGGCCTACGTCTTAAACGTCAGTTTTGGCACGGATCGTGTGACCATTTTCTGTCTGAGTGTTTAATGCCTAACACACTCCACTCCATTACCCTTTCACCAATTCCGAGCTTTGACTTAGGGTGTTCCATGAGCAACCAGGCTTGTGCACCGTTTGTTAGGATGTGAAGAATGCAAACGTCGAGAAGTTCTCGCTTTAAAAATATAGGAAGGTGACCCTTCATATACCTAAGCCTTGAAAAGTTAGCTCCTCCAGGTGATTCGGCATTCGATTACCACATCCTGCCTGTATTATCGAATAAGACTGTCTTTTGACTGGACTGGTTATGGACGACCCAAAAGGCGGGACTCGAGGGGGCGGGAGTGTGTGAGGCTCGCAACGCGCCTGCCATGAGGCGCCAGACATTACTCAATAAACCCCCGGTTGACCTGTTTCATCGTGTATCTAGAGGTCCCCTTGATCTCTGGTCAAGAACTCTCTGCCGGTAGACCCCTAGGGTGGCGCGCTGTGCTAACCTGTCCACTTTGAGGGGAGTTACACCTCCTCTCTACACCCGCCAGTGTGTACGGCGGTGTTAGGTCACTCTTACACCGCCGCCCTTCCTCGGAGCCACTTAGAATGAGGCACATAGCCCCCGCCGTGTGCACTCCCAGTGACCCCCAAGGCCCCCTTTTAGTCGCTTCTTACGACAGGCGGGGGGGAACCGTGCCAGAATTCTAATGCCCCATACCACAGGGCGAAAGGAGACCATCTGGCCCAAGTCAATATACTCATCAAAGTTGCATTGTCTGCCGTCTACCACTTCCTTTGTGTGCCGGTTGTTGTCAGTTTCGTTTTCTTCTGGTTCATGACCAGTCCAATACGATAGCACGCTACACTTAGTTCTTTGAACATTGTCTGCCCTGCCACTCGGCGGATGTGTTGGCGAAAAGCACGATGTCGTCGGCATAACGATCGGTCGATGATTCGTCATCGACTACTTCACTAGGATCTTGCCAACTGCCTAAAAACTTCCTCCAATGCGAATTTTGATGAGTAAATAATTTACTATTTACATCATTCAAGTACGGAAACGAAATGAAAACTTCATCAACAACCTCACGCACGACGACCAATTCATCATTTAACTTCAGGACTCCACCTCAGATTTCCAGAGCGGCTGGTAATGGGCGGCCCACATCCACCAAAACCCTGCAATCTCTATCAGGTCATTCTGCTTCTTCGCTGGTGTGAGTCCCACTCTGCGTTTGGCTTCAAACGATATCCCCTCTAGAACTTTTCGACCCCAAACTGATAGCCCAGTTTTTCGTGCAATGTGCCCTGCCAACTGACACTTCAACCTGGTGTCCTTAGTGCCCAACCGTGTAGGATGCAACGATTAACCTCTTTCTCGAAGGTGGACCTGCCTACTTGAATCATTTGGCCAAGACATACTCGTAGACAACTTCGAGAATCGAGCTCCCAACAGAACAGTCTCAACGAAAACTTACATGTAATCGGTTCCGTCAAAAAATTACCTCTTAAGAAGTTTTGCGTCTGGCGACTACGCACTGACCAATTTTTGTGTTGCTACGGAGCCATCCGAATGTCCCACGACAATTCCCGAAGATTTTGGAGATCACCAGGCTCTGCCAAAGCGTTGACGCGAGAAACGAAATTATACGAGCGCGCACGACATCGTCCGAAATGAGTTTCGGTTTCGGCAAAAGTTTCGGCCGATTTTCGCCGAAACCGAAACTGTGGCCGAAACTCGATTTTTTGGCCGAAACTGGCCGAAACCGAAACCGAAACCGAAAGTTCGGTCGGACACTAATATTATTAAGCAAAGGCCAGCGCCAAAGTAAACTAATTTCCTTCCAGCTCCGGGGCACTCGCTGCCACGAATATGTTTTGAAGCATATTCTATTTTCGAGTTGAAAGAAATATTGTTAACAAGTTGGTTTATGTAGTGCTGTAATGCAGTCGATATTTTATCTTGGTTGATTATAGTAGATTATTAACCGAGGGGATAAAGCAGTGTCTTCTTTCGCGGGTGACGATTCAAATCGCGAGCATAACGAAGGACTCGATGTTTACTCCCGAGCGTAGCGAGGGTGTTAAAAACTTAAATCACGAGCGAAGCGAGGGATTTAAGACGAGTCCTGAGTGAAGCGAGGGATTTAAGTTCACCCAAGACAAAGACAGCTTTATCACCGAGGAAAATACTCTACTTTTCGTACCATTTGCGAAAAAAATATTTACTATTTATTTATTATAAACAACATACATAAACATACAATCTAAATTATGACCCGCAAAACTGCAGAACAATTTTGACTGCAGGATCAGTGATTCTTTAATTAAACTATTTTACAATAAAGAATTTTCACTAAGAACTAAGAATTTTCAAACACACATTAAATGCCTTCAAACACACCCTTTTTTTCTATTTTATCACATAATACTGGCAGGTCACAAATGAAGAATTAAAACTTCTAATTCAAATTAGCGCTCGAAAACCTCGGTAAGTATTCCAAATTTAAATCACATTCTCTCCCTAGAGGATGAATGAAATTCAGTACAATTTTCTTTCCCTGTTTTCAACAGATTAAAAATGACTATTGTTATGTTCTCTTTTTGCGGGCTAGAATGTCACTTTTTTGAGCAAGTGGTACGAAAAGTTCTTTACGATTTGAAAGCACTTGTAACAGGTCTATTTAAATATATTTCAGATTCTGATTTATTTTCCATAGATTAGACTTCCCTCCCAGCAAAGCATTTGACTACAATGTCATACAGACAGCCACATTCGTTGGTACTCTTAAGGTAATGGACCATTAGTGTCGCAATTCTATTCTGAAAAGGTTTTTTTAGCTAACTTGATAGAATAATTATTTCGAAACATTTTTTTTTGTCTGACAACGTTTTATTGTCATGTGGGTTATTGTTGATCAATTTGATCAAGGATGGAATGTTACAAAGATGCGTGTTGTGTAAATGTGAATGATATGTGTGATATTAGAGTGTATTTGCGCCTGCAAATGTTACTACGTATATCAATTTTAAATTAAACAGAAACCGATGGTCAAATAAGTCTGAAATATTTGAGAAAAGCAACCTTTTTGCTACAGTATTAAATTAGTGTTTTACTTGTTTCAGATTTGAGTGACGCTTCAAACGATAAAAGACTCTGTCATAAAGGTTTTACAATAATTGCTTTTGTCAAACCGTCTGTGTAGACGGTTTGAGCAGAGAGGTCAAAAAGGTGTCTTTTTGACCTCTCTGCGTGCACACATTAATTTGCCGCTGACTGTACTTAAGAAATTCACAGGCGGGACCCAATTCCTGCTCCTTTGAGGCTTTCGTGGGGCTTTAACCAACATCAAGGCTGTCACCATCGCCCTGTTATCTTGTTAGAAATAATCGATGTTCCATAACCGTCACTAGTTGACTAGCTTCTTACCGTTCAACACAAACTTGCCAACTAAGCAATTTATATGCACCTTGAACAGTATCAATCCCGCCGGCTGCCCCCAGATGAGTAAACTTTTAAATGAATAACCGGATCGCCCTCCGACCGGAAGGGGTTAATCAGCCTCCTTTCCGTAGGCTATCTACTGTTTTGTTACGGAGAGGGCGCCATAAAGTCGCGATTTGTTGCTTTTTTAGCAAATAAAATTAATATGAAGTAATTAACATAAAATACTAACTCTCCTTATTCATAAAAACAAAAGCAACGCCAAAAAGCTTTAGGTTCTTCAGCGATATGACTTTTTAAACGTTTCAGATATTGCTCATAAGCCCACCTTATCATAACTTTTTACTCTTGTCCTACATTTAGAATATAGACAGTAATCTGTATTCGATTTACTTCTTTTGTATTTTTTATGAAGGACCGCCTTTAACTTAATTTCTCTAATTACCTCCGCATCACATTCTAACCATTCTAACGTTAAACATTCCATTATAACATTGTGTTTTTACCTAAGTCCACGCGGACGAAGTCAAAAGCAGCCACTAGTCAAAAATAATCGATGTTCCATAACCGTCACTAGTTGGCCGGCTTCTTACCGTTCAACACAAACTTGCCAACTAAGCAATTTATATGCACCTTGAACAGTATCAATCCCGCCGGCTGCCCCCAGATGAGTAAACTTTTAAATGAATAACCTGATCGCCCTCCGACCGGAAGGGGTTAATCAGCCTCCTTTCCGTAGGCTATCTACTGTTTTGTTACGGAGAGGGCGCCATAGAGACGCGATTTGTTGCTTTTTTAGCAATTAAAATTAATATGAAGTAATTAACATAAAATACTTACCTTATTCATGAAAACGAACGCAACGCTAAAGCATTGTTTGAGCAATTGACGTGTTATGTAACTTACTCGCAAATGGCGGCAGAAACAAGAGGGAAAGAGAAAAGCGATAAAAACATGTTGTTGAATAGCTGTTTAAGTTTTTATGAATAAAGGGTAAACTTTAAGTGAAATATGGCTTTATCCACTTTAAAAAGGACGAACAATTTAATGAAAACTCAGATATGTAATGTTTGACTTATTTGGGTCAAACCATCTTTTTTGCCTCGTGTGTATGTTATCTACTAAAGTTTGATATCAAATTGTCACATCACTGTCAGATTTCATTGCTATGTCACGTCAGATCCATCCGACACCCTGAAGCTGGCTATCTTAGCTAATTTGGGAAATATTGTCTTTTGTCTTCTTTTTGTTGATTTTAAAATGTACTTGTTGTTATGATTATGTTGTTTTTGTTTTGATTTAGGTAATGTAGTTTGGTATAGAGACCAAACATTTTTAGTGCCTCTCCGTGAAGTAGCCAGGTATGCGATAAGTTAAAAAATAGGTACCAAAAAAATGTTCTACTAATGAATCAACACTTCTGTTGTTGTAATCGCTTGACACATAAAAAAATGTTTTAGTTATGAATATGATCAACTCTACTGTTGTATTATTTTGACGCTCGACACTATAGTCAAATAATTTGTAGTAATTAATGAAAGCACTGTGTTAGTATCATTTGCCATAAAAAATATTCAACGAAAGCTCGCTGCATCTTTGTGGCGACCTCGAAAATTCTTATGAACAACTATTGTTTTTTAACGAGCGGAAAGTTCTTAGAACACCTTGGGGAATGCGGAATAAAATACTTTTAAATTAAAGTTGTCCAATTTTTTCCTTGCCGCTTCTCATGCAAATAGTCG
The DNA here is from genome assembly GCA_950022985.1 of Udea ferrugalis. Lineage (NCBI taxonomy): Eukaryota > Metazoa > Arthropoda > Insecta > Lepidoptera > Crambidae > Udea > Udea ferrugalis. The sequence continues at coordinate 15,607,310 of OX465531.1, read as the reverse complement.
TGGCCTTGGTTGTTGCTCAGGGCTTTCCAGGGCAATTTCTTATTTTCTACTGGTTGGCAGAGGCCATTATCTTAACCTCCAGGAAGTAAAGAGCACTCGTGTAGAGCGTAGAGAGTGCAGTCGTGGCCGAGTGGTGGACAACCAAACCACTTGACTTACCGGGCCAGGTTGCGGCCCCCAGCGGGGCCTGCAAGCACCCTGAGGCCGGTGTATGGTGTGAGCCAGTAGGCGGGAGTGCGGGGGGGTGTTCTGGCTCGCACTGCATGGCGTTCACTGAGACAGTGGAAGAGCCTGCGTGCTCCAAGCGCTTTCGTGGCTTTACCCCAACAAACGGTCCCGGGAGCCCCTTTGTTAGGGGGTTGGTTGGAGGGGGCCTAATGCACTGCACAAGAGGCGGAGCAGTGCGGCAAAACTGACGGTAGGATCCAGCTTTGCCGCTATGTCACGGTTGAGTGCCGTGGGGTTTAGTCGGTAGGAGTCCGACATAACTTCGTCGTTGTTCTAGGAGGCGAGGTATCCATGAGGATTTACTAACGAAAAAACAAGGCACTTATATTGCTGGTTATAAGACAAGGATAAGGACAGAAGTTAGGTATTCCTTTCAACGCCGTCTATCGAATAGTCATCATCAGATATATTGAAGCAGACAAGGTGACTAAAATGAATATCAGGACAGAAGCTAGTTTTACTAACAGACAGACTAACAACAGACAGATATTTATTTATTTATTTTCTTAGGATAGCTAACAGCTTACAAAAATCAACAATAGCAGCTAAAAGTAAAACTAAAAGCTATTGACAAGCTACCACATATAAAACTTAATTGATTCCTATCTAAATGAAATAATGCAAAGTAAGCTAGTTGATACAATTGTATTGGAATTATTTAGTGGGTGAGATTAAACAACAATCTTATTATGGTGTTGATGCTATCGTAAAATACATCAATATTTTTCTCGGCGTTGTTGACGACCATACAAGTGCCTTAAGTCTTGTTCAGATATTGATGGATACCAGGGTGTATTGAACTTACTGCTGTGAAACTGATCAGAAGTATTTGTTCACCTTGTCTGCTTCAATATACAGGGTGATTTTGCAGGTACTGCACATTTTTTTAGGAGCGACTTGGTGTAAAGAACCTAATAGATTTAAGTGAAAATAAAAAATGATTTTCGTTCATAAAAACCAACGCAAAGCAAAGGAAAGATTAAGGTATTGACGTGTTTTGTCCCTTCGCAAATGGCGACAGCAACAAGAATGAAAGGGATAAAGAGTACAAAAGTTAAGCTTAAAAAAATCTACGTTTAGAAAAATACGATGGAGACGTATTTTTATAATGTTCTATAGAGTTTTTTTTTCAAATTTTGGCATGTACTTGCAAATTCACCCTGTATCTGATGGTGACTATACCTACGTGTGCGGTACGGGTCGGCTGGACGGCATTGCGCCACAGTATAAACAGTATGACATCTTCATACTCGTACATACGCAGCGAGCGCAGCTTGTTTGTGAGCACGGCCGAGCCTTCACGCGTCGCCGCCACACGCACACATTGGCGATTTTATTGATTCTAACGATACTCCAGGCGGCGCACTCGCGGCCTAGCCGTACGTAAGTCCGCGCGTAATGTGTTTCTTTGCTTCCCCACCGCGGCCGCTCGCGTAGAAATTAACAGCCATTGATATAAACAAAATCAAATCAATGGCAACATCACTACATGTTAAGACAATTATCGCTCGCCCGGCCAAGTTGCCCTACTTGTTTTGTTGTACTGTGACTGCGCTGCCGGCTGTGCGGACGTTGTCAATTGCAACGCACAGCAAAAGGCAGAAACGTCTGATTTCAAAAGCCCCTGTGGCTACATTTACGGCTATGTTTTTGTTATCAGATCGAAATACTAAATCCGTATTACTGTGTTTATGATATCCATACCCAAAAAGCTAAGGGGCCATTATTTTGGTTGTATAGTGAATTTTAATATTTTTATGCGGTTTAATTTCGGTTTTGGTTATTCAGCGAATAAAATATTTTCTTTCTTTCTAAAGGACTTCTTTTTTGGGCCAAATATGAAATCGGTCTGGTTTTGGAATTTTTATCTTTTGGCCAGCACTTTTAGAATCAGACCAAAAATGTAAAGAGGTTGGGTGGTTTCCTTTGAGTAGTAATCATTCCGAGAATTGCCTATTTCGTCAAAGGCTTACTCGTGACGTCATTGCGTAATAATCTAAGCGAAAATATCGTTTCCTGAATTTTCTGTAAATACAAAGTCTGGATTTGGAGCAAATTCCTGATAAGCGGATTACACTTTATCTTCTCAAAAATATCTAACTCTTATTCCTACAATATTCCAATTGGATTTGGAAAGTGATTCAGACATGCAATTTATTTCGTTCTGCTTGTGTACTTTCGGATTTGCTTCTCATTAAGATGAATAAATAAATGATGTTATATCTCGAGGATTATACATAGAAAATAAATCATAGTTGAATTCACAAATGCAAATCAATGTTAAGCATCCATTAGAAGTATTCGGTTCTGTTGTCATTTTACGGGACAGCATGAGCGTGAGCGCGTGCTTAGCGTTGATTGACGTTTGTGAATTCGGAGGTTAAATACCTATAAAGAAAATACTGAACATGCAAACAAGAAAAATAACATTGGCTATCTAGGTTCACTGTTAAAGTTATTTAGCCTCTATAACTCCTTTTCAAAGGTGACAATATCTCCTCCTGCCATCCAGTGTTAAATATAAGTAAACTGAAAGCAACCTTCGGTCACATTGTGCGTCTTCCCTCGCGTCCATTGTAGGTGACAAGTGACCAGCAAATGTGATCGATGTCTCGTCCCTTTGTGGACGCGATGTTATTGTAACAAGGATAACGCTGATTTATGCCGGACTGACTTTAAGGGGGGAAATTATTGATGAGAATGGGGAGTTTTATGATACACAGAGGTATTTAATGCCTGCATAACCTGACTCACCACTTGATGACGTCTTGCAACGTCAGCCGGGGTACACTGCTTAAGGGCCATATAGGAGCTAAGTGGCATATCGTAGAAATATTAAAGAAAAAAAGTGATTTAAAAATCCAACACCTCAATGATAGTATAATAAAAAGACGTAGCTAGGTTACTAGTAATAAAAAAGTAGCAACGGAAATCATTTAGAAGTTCGGACACCTGAGCAAAGCATTGACAGTTTGAGACGACCTGTGCAACATGTATATGTCTCGTTTACGTTCTAGTAAATAATCATTCTACCTACGTCTTTTACATATCATTGGCTATCTAGGCTCACTGTCAAAGTTATTCAGTCTCTATAATGATAGTAGTGACAATATCTCCTTCTGCCATCCAGTGTTAAATATAAGTAAACTAAAAGCAACCTTCGGTCGCATTGTGCGTGTTCCCTCGTCCATTGTAGGTGACAAGTGACCAGCAAATGTGATCGATGTCTCGTCCCTTTGTGGACGCGATGTTATTGTAACCTCGGATAACGCTGATTTATGCCGAACTGACTTTAAGGGAGGAAATTATTGATGAGAATGGGGAGTTTTATGATACACATAAGTATTTAATGACTGCAAATACCTGAGCCACCACTTGATGATGACTTGCAACGTCAGCCGGGGCCTGCTTAAGGCCCATATAAGAGCTAAGTGGCATCGTAGAACGTTAAAAAAAAAAAGATTTAAAAATCCTTTATACCTCAAAGATATTATAATACAAAGACGTAGATAAGTTACTTGTGCTAAAAAATGGCACCCGAAATCAGAACTTCGAACACCTGAGCAAAGCATTGACAGTTTGAAACGACACTGCGCAACATGTATCTATCTCTTTTACGCCGTAGTAAATATTCATACTATCTTGTGCACACGTTCAAATTATAGGTACGTACACCAGGGGTCAATTTTCGACTTCGCATCAGTACTGACATAACGTATCTACGTCTTTTGAATATCCTTGGCTATCTAAGTTCACTGTCAAAGTTATTCAGTCTCTATAACTCCTTTTCAAAGGTGACAATATCTCCTCCACCCATCCAGTGTTAAATATAAGTAAACTGAAAGCAACCTTCGGTCACATTGTGCGTTTCCCTCGCGTCCATTGTAGGTGACAAGTGACCAGCGAATGTGATCGATGTCTCGTCCCTTTGTGGACGCGATGTTGTTGTAACAAGGATAACGCTGATTTATGCCGGACTGACTTTAAGGGAGGAAATTATTGATGAGAATGGGGAGTTTTATGATATACATACATACAATGATATAATAAGAAAAAGGAGGTACAATTGTGCTAAAAAAGTGGCACCCGAAATCAGACCTTCGAGCACCTGAGGAAAGCATTAATAGTTTGAAACGACACTGCGCAACATGTATCTGTCTCGTTTAAGGTCTAGTAAATAATCATACTACCTCATCATATCAGCCGAACGACGCCCACTGCTGGGCATAGGCTTCCCCAAAGATCTCCACAACGATCGGTCCTGCGCTGTCCGCATCCAGCGGCTTCCCGCGACCCTGACCAGGTCGTCGGTCCACCTTGTGGAGGGCCTGCCCACGGAACGTCGATCATACTACCTACGTCTTTTAAATATCATTGGCTTTCTAGGTTCACTGTCAAAGGTATTTAGTCACCATAATTCTTTTTCAAAGGTAACAATATCTCCTTCTGCCATCCAGTGTTAAATATAAGTAAACTGAAAGCAACCTTCGGTCCCATTGTACGTTGTCCCTCGTCCATTGTAGGTGACAAGTGACCAGCGAATGTCTCGTCCCTTGTGGACGCGATGTTGTTGTAACAAGGATGACGGTGATTTATGCCGGACTGACTTTAAGGGGGGAAAATATTGATGAGAATGGGGAGTTTTATGATACACATAGGTATTTAATGACTGCAAATACCTGAGTCACCACTTGATGACGTCTTGCAACGTCAGCCGGGGCCTTTTTAAGGCCTGCCAAGTGGCGCATCGTAGAAAGAATAAAGAAAAACAAAGGTTTAAAATCCTTAACCCCCACAGTTTTTTACAGACAAAATAAAGTACTTATTTTGCAATCTTTAAACTGAGCTAAAAAGGTTCCGTATTATAAGTAGTAAGTAATGAATCAAAAATATCAGTAACGGCCGATTTTGGTACAATTGTTGATCTTGTTTTAACAAAGTGAAAATACTTCATCCTTTCTGTAACATAGGAGTTTTTATTTTATTCTGTGATATAATTTCTTGTTCATTATGGGTGCCAAATTCCGTTCATGCACTTTTTACTAATGTACGGTCAGCTCATCCACACTCAAAATGCGGAAATACGATTTGCGTCTAGTCTTAATCGTTATATTTGCGCCTAACTCTCCGTTGATGGAAAACACCGAGGAAAAACCCAAGCAACCCGGATAACTGATGTAAGCTCGCCCCTCACCACGTTGGGTTCCAATTCCCTCGGCGAAATGTGGGTTTTTGAATGGTCCGTTCACCATGACGGCAGCAATCAGTGTGCATCTTACTAACCCATTAGGCATATGGTCGTGACGATATGTTATGTTATGTTAATAAACATAGGAAACACCAGTACAAACAGAGATGTTCATGCTGACGAATATTTGAAATGTGCGGGAATCGAACCCGCAGCCTTTTTTGGTGCAGAAGCCAACTTTCTAACCATTACACTAAATCGTTCATCAATGCGGAAATACAATCTGCGTCAAGGTGATGGTGGAATAATTCTTCTAGCGTCTTTACTAATTGCATCACTCTCCAAAATGTGTCTTATAAAATATACACACAACACAAGTCGTCATAGTACAAACACGTTTAGGCGTAGTGAAATATTGTGAGCGCCACGATCCGCCGGGAGGTCGATTCCTGAGATTGTGTATTCAATTTCCTTGCCGCAGTGATGCGCACACATATATTCGAATTTGGGACATGGATGTTGGAAGCTGTTGGAGCATATCATTATGAACAAAGCTCGTCTCCGCTTTAGTTTTTCCTATCTGTATGTAAATGTATGTATATAAAAGGGAAACCTGAGAGACTTATACATTATATCAACGCACAGGTGACACTACTAAACTTGAAAGATACAGGGTTTCCTTTCATGATGTATGTGGGTACTAAGGATATTGAGAAATTCAACCCCTAAGAGGGAGAAAAATAGGGTGAAGTTTATATTGAATTTCTCATTTTCACTTCGAAGGTCTCACGAACAAATTCGAAGTGAGATCCTATTTTGGCGTTTTACAAAACTCAAAAAGTACGCGAATGCGATCGTTGGTGTAAAAAAACTTAGCCAAATATGATTTAAAATAAATTTGTAGTCATACAAATGAGGTAGAAAACTAATGTAAAGCGAATAGACCATTCAAGTTGTCGTTTTCTCCTGAGAGAAATCGAGATGAAATTCGGCGTTTACGAGAATGGCAAAGCCAAATCGATTTATTTATAACTAACGGCACCCCGACTTCGTCCGCGTGGACGTTGAAAAACAAAAAGTAATATTTCTTTATAAATTGTAGCCTATGTGTTATTCAGATGCATAAGTAATATTACTGTAAAGTTTCATTAAATTCCATCCAGTAGTTTTGATGTGGAAGAGCAACACGGCACATCCACTTAAACAATCTTTCGCCTTTATAATATTAGTAGGATCTTTTGGAAAATCCTCAGTATTTTTGAACCCTTACAAAGTTCTGAATCTACCTTAAAAATTTGGCAGATTTTATAAACAAGTTGATATAATGAGCAAGAAAACTGTTTTTAACAATTTTCTTTTCCGGCAAGTCCACTTCAGCTCCTACGTCGTTGGTTTAAAGCGCCGGGGATTCGACTCGGCTGTTTGTTGAAAACGCCCCTTTTGCAATAAATCCGCGATATATCGGGCCCCAAACAAGCGGTTTAATTACGTACTTACAACGTCCTGTTTGAGGAGGTTTCTTTGCCTAAATAACTTTAGGCGTTTACGCGAACTGTCTTTAAATGAACTTTAGGATTTGGCATGGTTTAATTTCTTGTTATGGTTATTGTTTATTAACCATACTCGTAATAACGCCTTCAGTGTGTTCTTGTGCCAAGCTTGGGGTTCCCTCTATCTGGCAGATTTTTTTTCGCAGAATTTTATTTTGCAGAACACACTTGGCATAATCCTCTTTGGCCGAATATGTTTAAGGCAGAAAGAATACTTGGCATAATCATCATTTGGCAGAAAGTTTGTATGGCCGAATTTTCAATGGCATACTATTAAGATAGCAGAATTTTATTTGGCAGATATTTATTTGGCAATATTTCATGATGCATAATTACTTTTTGCATAATGCTTATTCGGTAGAATTTCACTTGGCATACTATTGTCATTCCATTTCTCTCGTGGTTTCGTGGTATTTGTTATAACAACAAATTGGGATACTTGTCTGCCCTACACTAGAGTCGGGGCGAAACCGACACGGATAGATTAGGTCAGAAGGTTTAAACCTTCGTGGTTATTTTATTTTAAACCCGAAAAACGACTTGCCTGATTAGCTTGCTGCTTCATTTCATATTTTTTATATGGATATAAAAATGTTTGCCAAAAGATAATTCTGCATATTAACTTTCTGCTATGTGATGTTTCTGCATGTTAACTTTCTGCGTTACCATGGTTCTGCTTTTTGATTATTATGGTTATTAAAATTATGCCAAAAGGCGATTCTGCCATGCAAAATTATGCTTTTTGAATGTATGCTAAATGAGTGTATGCGAAATGATTTTCTGCGAAGTGAAATTTCTGCCATCCGTTGTTATGCATTATAAAATTATGACAAAAAAAGTTCTGCGATAAATGGTCGACCCGCCAAGCTTGTGATAAATGTATGTGTGCCACCTGGAGCACTGACGGATTCCAAACAGTCCTACGCAATTGATAAATGCCTTTTTTTTGCTTCTACTCAATATCTTTTTTCTAGTAATACATAATGAATTAATGTTCCGTTAACTTTGATGAAGGCCAGGCTCCGACCAACTCTGCTTCAAACTATCATGGGATCTGAAGCGTTCCAGTCAAATCTGGAGAACCGATTTGCTGCCGTGGAAACCACAACTGACGTTAACCAGAACCTTGAAGATGTGGTTCGAGTCCTCAGGGAAGAAGGTACGAGATTTTGTAAAATGCAGCGTAAAGGCAAGAAGTCGAAGCTTTCCGAAGAGACTTTGGGGCTAATGAAGAGACGACGGGAAAACCCACCCGTCACTTCGTCAGGGAAACGGACTCTAAACCGAGAGATTAGTACGCACGTGCGACGCGATCTCCGTTGCTCCAGTACTCTCTCTATTGAGAGAGCGATTGAGCAGAACCGGGGTTCAAAAGTGTTCGTACAATCTCTTGGAAGAAGCCACCTGACGAAGTTGACCATAGAAAGTGGAGAAGTCGTTGTCTCGAAGCCGGCAGTCCTTTCGGAAGTAGAAAACTTCTATGGCCGGTTATACGCGTCGCATGCATCTCGACCTGACCCCGGAAATGAGGACTCTAGAGCCACTCTTACACGCCACTACACCGAAGACCTGCCAGAAGTCAGCATTGACGAAATCGAGATCGCTCTTGGGCGGCTTAAAAATGGAAAAGCCCCTGGAGAGGACGGCGTAACAACAGAGCTGTTAAAAGCAGGAGGCAGACCCGTACTCAGGGAGCTCCAAAAGCTTTTTAACGCTGTCCTCTTTGAAGGGAGAACTCCAGAGGCGTGGAGTAGGAGTGTGGTCGTCCTGTTCTTCAAAAAGGGAGACAAAACCCTACTGAAGAACTATCGACCCATTTCCCTTCTAAGCCACGTCTATAAGCTGTTCTCAAGAGTGATCACGAACCGTCTTGCGCGAAGACTCGATGAATTCCAACCACCGGAACAGGCTGGGTTTCGGAGCGGATACGGCACCATAGACCACATCCACACAGTGCGGCAGATTATACAGAAAACTGAAGAATATAATCAGCCCCTGTGCCTAGCATTTGTGGACTATGAGAAGGCCTTTGACTCGATTGAAATCTGGTCTGTTCTGGAGTCCCTGCAGCGATGCCAAGTAGATTGGCGATACATCCAAGTGATGAGATGCCTTTACGAAGCAGCCACTATGTCCGTCCAAATCCAAAATCAGCAAACAAGTCCTATACCGTTGCATCGAGGTGTGAGACAAGGGGATGTTATCTCCCCGAAATTGTTCTCAAATGCAATGGAGGATATGTTCAAGACGCTGAACTGGAAAGGACGTGGCATCAACATCAATGGCGAGTACATCTCTCACTTGCGATTTGCTGACGACATAGTCATCGTGGCAGAAACGCTGCAGGACCTACAACAGATGCTGAATGACCTGGCTGACTCTTCTGTGCGCATCGGTCTACGGATGAACTTGGACAAAACCAAGGTCATGTTCAATGAACATGTACTACCGGAACCGATTGCGATACACGGCGCCGTTCTCGAAGTTGTTCAAAAATATGTATACCTCGGGCAGACATTGCAGTTAGGTAGAAACAACTTCGAGGACGAGGTGAACAGAAGAATTCAGTTGGGTTGGGCAGCGTTTGGGAAGCTACGTCGAGTCTTCACATCGTCGATCCCACAGTGCCTAAAGACAAAAGTCTTCAATCAGTGCATCCTACCCGTCATGACATACGGAGCCGAAACGTGGACACTAACGGCACGACTGGTCCACAAATTTAAAGTCACTCAGCGGGCTATGGAGAGGGCTATGCTCGGCGTTTCTCTGCGAGATCAAATCAGAAATGAGGTGATACGGCAGAGAACCAAGGTTATCGACATAGCCCACCGGATTAGCAAGCTGAAGTGGCAGTGGGCTGGCCATGTTAGCCGTAGAACCGACAACCGTTGGAGTAAACGTGTTCTTGAGTGGAGACCGCGTCTCGGCAAGCGTAGTGTAGGACGTCCTCAGGCAAGGTGGAGTGATGATCTGCGCAGGATGGCTGGCAGGAGCTGGATGCGAGCAGCCGAAGATCGAGTACAGTGGCGTGCAAAAGGAGAGGCCTATGTTCAGCAGTGGACTACAACAGGCTGATGATGATAACTTTGATAGCATCAATCAGTGTGCCTCTGACTAACTTATTAGGGATATGGTCGTGAAGGTACTCGTATGTCATCCTTTAAAATCAGATGAAACAGTGGTCAAACGGCTGCTTCTTCTATATTTTAATTTAATTTCAATTCAATCTTGAAATAGCTAGGAGCATATTGGAATTCTGTTGAAATACAACTACCAAACAACGTATGTTATTTTTATCTATTTCAAGCTCTTTCTGCATGTTGAAATTCATTGCAATAACCTCAAACCTTGTTAAGATCGTATTTACATTTATTTGAAACGTCTGCCTTTACATTCAGTTCAGAACATGCACTAAAAATAATCGCAAAAAGCAAATCTATCTTCGATTCAACATTTTTACAAATACTATTTTAGACTGTCTACAATACATATTCATAAAGAGAAGCGTCAACACGTAAAATGTTTGAATAAATGTTTGGAGATGAATAAGAGTTTATTTTTACTGTGAACCGAATTTATTTGATGCTATTTTTGATGTAGGAAAATTGTTTTTGTGCGATTGGTACAGAATATCCTAAGGTTTTATTTATAACTGGTTTTCCGCATGTGGCTCAACTTCCCTGGACCTGCTGTATTTCAACTTCAGTCTCCTTAAAAACTTTCAAAAAAGAAAAGATTTAAAAAATAAAATAGAAACAGAAAACCTCTGAAACATTTTTGACCTTAAATAATGACCTAAGCACAGTATAAATCATAAAGATACGCCAAATATTCGTATTCGAAACATTCGGCATATTGTTTAAAGTTGGTATACCTAAGGCCAAATATTCGGTTTGCCGAATGTTTAAATTATTTTTAATTTGAAAAACAACGTTTTTATTGTTCCGCTATATGTGAATATAAATAATACAGTAATAAAATAAACACTTCTGCTAGCGTTCCTCCTTATTTCGCTCTATCATTGCATTCCCCTGACTGTACCGTTAGCCCGCTTATTCCACCTGTTCTTGATCCTCTGAGCTGACTCTAAGTCAAATACCACGTATTGGAGTTGGAACTCTTCATTTTCACAGACTTTGTTGTAGCTGGAGAAAATACTACAGCAATTTCCTTACTTAACTTTGAGAAATGGGTTTATTTTGCATGAGAGATAGGAGTATTCGTGAATGAACTAGTGGCCGCCCGCAACTTCGTCTTCGTGGACTTTATAGGTTTTTAAACTTTCTTGTTGCATTTTTCACTATATAAACACTAAATAAACCGGGTTTTCTGCAACATATAACTACGGTAAAAACTACTGTATTACCTGTAAATTTTACCTGTATTTGCCCGACGTTTCGGCGACAATTGCATGTGCCGTGGCCACGAGCGGACACTGGACAGTGGTTTTCGTGGACTTTGGTTTTAAAAAAAAGTAATATTGTTTCAAAAATTGAAGCCTATGTCCTATCCAGATGTAAGTATAAGCTACATTATTGTTAAGTTTGCTAACATCCATTCAGTAGTTTTTACGTCAAAAAGAAACACGACACTTACATCCATCCACACATACAAGTGGAAGCTAGTCAAAGGTGTTTTTTCGATTTACTATGGAGTTTAGAAGCATCGGACTTATGCACACCTGCTCACTCACCAAAGTATTATTAGATGAATAACTACAGTATCTTTTTCAAACGCTTACGTACCTTAATCAAACCGACGACAGATTGGATGTGATGTTTAAGATGTTGGTTACAACACCAAAAAGTCGCGGGTTCTGTCCCCACTCAGAACAAAGTGTGCATGAACATGGCTGGGAGTTTCCTATAAACGGATTATTAAGTGTGATTTCCAAAAAAGAAAGTATGATTATCCGTTGCCTAGTTTACACATTTTCTTACTTTGGTAGCCTAGCTGACGCCAGTGGATACATATCCAATGATATTTATTTAAATTAGGTAACAAAAACTGGCCAAAGCCAGTTGCAACTCAGCTGTTCAGTTAGTCAAATGCCAGCCTCATTTACTTCTAAAAGCATTTGTATCTCTTTCACACTCGTACGCCGAGTGTACCTTAACCAAATAAAAAAGCAAAAACCATCCAAAGTAACTAATTCAGTTGTAGCCCAACTGTCCAGTTAGTCGAATAGCACGCCTTGTTTACTTTTAAACAAAGCTCTCATCTCACAAATCACGTTAATAGACGACTCCGTCAAAGCGCTACAATCAATAAATAATTCAATCCATCGGAATAGAATTTAAAACGGGCCGATTGTGAATTTAAAATCAGTCACAGAGCCGGATTCGGAGTTTTGAGTTTTATTTATTTGCTGTAACAGATTCTTAGTGGCGACGCGGCGGAGCGTGACGGAAGCGGCTGATGGATCGGAGTACCTACTGGACGTGACAGGACAACATGGTATTTTTTTTATTGATGTGACATCGCATCTTTTCTTTAAAGTGTTCTTCAAGATGAACACACTCCACCTGATAGGTAGCAGCCGTGAGGTCCAGACATGGGGTCGACAAGCAGAGTAATGGAGAATTACTTTTATGTAAGACGCCTAGTCTTCTTTTCAGTCGCTGCACTCTTTACAGAGTGGTCGTGGTCCTTACAACAGGATTAGTGGCACGCGTTACAATTCACCACCAGTCATCACGCACAGCTGCGTTCCTGGTATATTCATGGAGTGAAATAGAAATAGAAAACCCATTGGCCGCCAGGCTGTCATTCTTGACATTTTATTTTACGCCTACGACGCACAGTGGCGTCGTAGGCGCCTGGATCAAAATTCTTGGGGACGTTTTAAAACGTCTATGGCCGTCAATAGGTTAAAAATGTTTTCTACTTCCCTCACTAGCTCTCTTCAGTCTGACACCCAAATTCACAAACGTTAATCAACGCTAAGCACACCCTCACGTGAAATGTCAACAGAACTGAAAGGTAAAGCTAGACTTCTGAGGGATGCTCAAACGGGAACGCGGGGGCGGGGAATTGCGGAAGACGCTGGTTCGCGTCCCGCCTGAGCCTAAGACCGAATGTTTTTTTCTGGATTTTCTATCTTTAGTAAGAAGATAATGCATTATCCCTAATGCATAAATAAAAATAACCTAGCATCGCTATTGGTTCACGGGCCACTGTCTATACGAAAATGTACCCAGTCTCTTTAAGAATTATTGAGAAATACAAAAATACGATAACGCAAATACAGTTAAAATCTGTAAATAAAACATAATGTCTGTGACTCTACAACCAGTGCGAATGCTCTACAATAGTCCTACAAGAATCTAAAAACTAAACCTACTAAAAAATTTTAACAAAGTTAGTTAACAATGATTGAAGTTACAGAGTAAGCTCATAGAAAATGTAGTAGAGGAACGGATTATCATGTTTGTGCATTCAATCAAATTATTATCATTTCGTGACATAAGATTGATAAGAGCGTCTCAAAAAACGTCGTGTCGTGTCTCGTGCCGTGCCCTCTGAAGCTATGTGCTTCAGTGCCCTTGATTCAAAGTTGTAAAACTATTATCCGACCGTTAGAAGCGCATAAAAACGTTTGTCCGACTAAGTTCGTTTATTATGTGCACCGTCATCAATCTTCATCGCTCGCGATTGACAGCGAGCGCGCCGCGAATACTGATCAACCTGCCTTAGGGCTGGCACAAGCTCTGAATGTATTCATTGTTTATTTTTTATTAAGTCTGGCCGGAACACCTACTTTATGTTCATCGTACATACATATTCAAAATAAAAGGCCTATATACGTCACACTGCTGGGCACAGACCTCACCTCAGCTATGAGGTGGCCATATCAGCCGTACTCCAACACGCGGGCTCAGTGTGGAGTGTGGGAGGGGCCGCCCAGAGGCTCCTGACTTGGCTTAACGACTGACGTCTAGCGACGTCAACCGGGACCAATTTAACGTGCCTTAGTTAAAGTTTAACGTGCCATCCGAGGCACAATTTGGGTTGATTGTTGTACAACTTGAGGTTAACTCTCCGGTGATGGAAAACCCAAGCAACTCGGATAACAGCTTTAAGCTCGCCCTTCTGACTTCTGAATGTTCCGTTCAGAGTTAGTGTGCCTCTGACTACCCCGCCTGGGATTTAGTGGTGGGTGTATGTTTTGTCAATGTTTTTTCTCAATCTAAATGGGTCTATGTTTGACCTTACTTTTGGCTGGTAAGTCATGACGTTTCTGATGCTGGTAGGATAACCCAGAAAATGCATATTCACTCTTAACACCAATGTTGTATGCATCTGGAAACCCAGACGCAGGGAGAGCGTTCCAGTGCAGTGCGGACCAGAGAAGGTTGCTGTAGAGTCAAAGGGGGTGGAAGGCCCACCGAAAAAAGTAGAAAGTGGTGGGTTAGGAGGTTTCTACGCAGAATACTTAATAAGTTTTTTTATTCAATGAGGGAGCCACTTGGCTGCTATGTATTCTTACACTTATGCACAAACTGGCAGCACTAGTATGTTTAAAGTTGTGAATACACTTCTAGTTAATTCACAACAATATTATATACGTACATAAACGTTGTTTATGTAATCTGGTGGCATAATCTGGGGGCAATAGCATCAACAGAAGTCAAATATTTAGGATGTGAGTACAAATCAATTAAAACCATGTCAAACATTATGGCTTCATAAGCCTTAAAAATTTATTCACAATAGAATTGTGTTACCATGTCAAATATATGGCTTTAAAAGCCCTAAAAATGTATTAAAAAAAGATTTGTGTCAGCCCTAACAAAGTGAGAATTCGGCCCTCTTTATTAATAAGGGACCGTTATAATATATCCGAGACCTCGGCACGTGGTTCACTCCTTCCTACACTTTGCCTCCGACAAAAGGAGTTATTAGAATTTTTAAACTCGTGCCGAGTATTAACTGGCTCTTGGCAGTAATATGGTTTTATTGGCAATTTCAGAAATTGCCTGTAATTTCGTGGAAGTATCGTCATTTGTTTTTCATCCTTTTGTAATGATTCTCTTACAATTTGAGTTGAGGATCAAACATACATATACATTGGAATGTGACACAAAGAGCCAATAAGCTGGCATAACGATGAGTGAATAGTCCCTATGACTTTTGACTTAATTTTGTTTATGTCAAATTATGTTGAGGTGCCCGTGGCGCAGTTGTGACAGTGTTCGGCGACGATCGCTGTTGTGAAGCAACACACGCAGGGTTGGAAATGGGATGGGTGACCACCCCGACCGAAATTTTGTGATGCGTATTTCGGGCATCTCCGTGCTTCGGAAGGCACGTTAAGCAGTTGGTCCCGGTTGACGTCGCCAAATGTCAGTCATTAAGCTTAGTCAGAGGCCCTAGGCCCTCACCTTACACCCCTCGAACAATCCGCAATGAGGCCGCGTGTTGGAGTATGACTCAATCCACCTCAAAGTTGAGGTTAGGCCTGTGCCCAGCAGTGGGACGTATATAGGCCGTTTATGTCTCTATGTATGTATACTAATTAAACCATTTTAGATTTAGGCTAAACAAACAAAAATTGGGCTTGCGTGTAATATTACAAAATGAAACCTTATACATAGCGATCAACTCCTTCCCATTAAAGCCGTGGGTTGTGGGTAGATTTTCCGCCCTAGACAAACTTTTGAGTAACAATAATTTTATTTTGGTTCTGTATGTAAAACATAATATTTTTCCATAAGCTTTTCCTGGCTTATTCTTAGAATATCATATTTTACTGCACAAAATACTTTTAATCTAAAAACATCACACTGGTTTTTATTGACTTTTCTTCCTTGTCATCTCCGAGCTTGTAGGCACTTTAAACGGTTTGTCCCGACTGAAGGCGCTAGATTTGAGTCGTTGAGGCTCGTCGGAGGCCTCAGGGTGGCTTTATAACATCTGACAGCGAGGCTTAATAAGTAATCTTACCTCATAATTGAGGTAAGGCTTGTGCCTTGAGCCTTCGCAAAAGTTGAACTGCAGTAGATGTAGTACTGTTGAATTTTTCAGAGTTTACAAATAGTTTAGTGTTTCATAAGCATTTAAAACTATGAGTTTAAAACAAGTACGATTAGTACAAATCGTTGTTTTTGTACAGCTTATTCTAAATAGGCTTCAAGGCATCCCAAGACTGTGATAAAACTTAAACACCTATTAAAACGAAAGAGTTTCAACCACAGCGAACCATTAAAGTAATATGTCACCCAAGAGGTTGGGTGACATATTACTTTAATGGTTCGCTCAATAGTTAGTTCTAGATTAAACTTAAAAAAACATTTTAAACTTTCTTAAATCTCAGAGGTGTGTTTAAACCGACTTGTGTTCTTTTAGTTAGTAAATGAATGTAGAGCTAACTGCTATTAGTATCTTAACTTGAACTTAACAATAAAAAAAGGTTTATAAAACACCATTTATGTTCGTCTTCCAACTGCCACTCAAATATAACTAAACTCAGAGTTCTAATTTCCTGGACATCTCTGGAAATTATTCCACACAGCGCCATCTAGCCCCAAAATAAGCCATAAAAGCTCGTATTATGGGTATACAACGGATAAACATACTTAAATACTTTTTTTTTTGTAAATACATACTTATCATACATAGGAAATATCCAGGGAGATAAAAACAGACATAATTCATGCACACAAATGTTTATACTGTGCGGGGATTGAACCCGCGACCATTGGTGTAGAAGCAGACTTCTTCCTTAATTAGGTGTAGTAGAATAACAGGTTACTGTTATTAACATGCTAAGTGCAAACTTAATTACACTTCGCTTTGTCCTCGAAATTAAGAAGACAAATTGTAGTAAAGCGTATCGTGCTGCCATCTACCACTAATGTTGAAATCCATAGCCAAAAAAAAACTATGGTTCCGAACCATCTCTGCTGTCAAAGATGCACAAACGTCATTAGCGTTTTAGTGCTCGCGCCATTTTTCACGCATTTTTTTCTTCGCCAACTTTTAAAGGAAATAAACGGATATAATGCCAAAAAGACGCAATGAAGAGGAATTGGAAGAGTACATGGAGCGAAAGATGAGAAAAATGAAAGAAAAGTTTAAACGTAAACTTCAAAACCGATCAAGCTCTGGTAAGTACCTACTTGGAAAACTACGCATTTGCAATTACAATTTTGCATTGAAAGTTTCTAAAAAGTCTAGTGTACACCTAAACTGGGTGCTTCCGAAGACAAATAATGAATGAGTGTAGTTCATAGTGGCTACTACCTTTCTAATCAAGGGTTAAAAACGATCAAGTTCTGGTACTAAGTACCTACTTGAATAGCTACGCATTTGCGTTGGAACTTTCTGAAAGTCTGGTGTCCACCTGAATTGGGTGTGTCCGAAGGCGAATAAAGAATGTGTATAGCTCTGAGCGGTTATGACCTTTCTAATAAAATTGAGAGTTGATAATAGAGTAGTGAATGACTACGTTTTTTCCCTACTTTTTAACTCTGCCCATGCTTGTGTACAATTTAAAGTGATTGTTACCTACCAAAAGCAGTTATACATGTAATATTACGTGTATTTATGTTTACTTATGTCTCTATGTAAACATTTTCAAAAAAAATAAAAAAAAGTACTTAGGTACTTTCATGAGTTTGTGAATAGTGTTAGGTGACAGTTACCTACAGGAGATGAATCTGTGCTCAGTTCATTAAAAGTTTTAAATTGATGAATTTCAGAAAGAGAAACTACTGATTATCCTCTGGATGACACAGTAACCCTGCCTCCGTCCCCGACAGAGCAAGAAATCAACCCATCTTTGACACCTAACTTAATGGAAGAGCCAGATTTATCACATTCTGAACCCATTGAAGTCTCCTCTTGCCCGGAAGAGCAGAGTTTACCTGATGAAATAAGAGCATTACTGGGAGACGCACCCGCCCCTGAAAAAAAATATGGAAACAAAATACATTCAGATGTTGCCTTACGCTGGGAACATATAGCCACAACAGGCTTATCTAAGGAGCAGAAGAAAGAGCTCCTAGATAAATACTGCCTACCTGAAAATGCAAAAAAGATTGGAGCTCCATCTTTAAACGCTGTGGTGAAAGCTGCTTTATCAGACATGCTTTATAAGAAAGATAAAGCAATTGAACAAAAACAGATTCAAATAGCATCAATTTCAGCATGCATTGGTGAGGCCCTAACCACAGCACTAACCAATCAAACCTCTAACATGCCTCTGATTAACAGACGCTGGGAAGTTGATTTGTGATTTACAGCATACCGAATCAATGGTGAGAAGAGGGTATGTTTGTTCTTATATAAAGAAAGATGTGAAGGATCATTTATACCTCACTAAAATAGGAGAAAAATTGTTTGGTGATAACTTAGCAGATACCATAAAAGCTGCTAGGGCCATTGTTAGATCTGGGGCTGAAATCAAGATCTCCCAGACCACTAAGAAAAATAATTTAAACTGGATCCACTTCAGCCACCGGGCAGGCAAACGGGAGTGACTACGAGGCGTCAGCCTGCCCCGGTGGCAGCGGTGACAGCACCGACGGGCCGTCGGCATCATCAGCGCTATCCTGCACCGCCGGCAGCGCCGGCAGCGCCGCAGCAGCGCCCCTATTTGCAGCGATCACGGATACAGCTACAGCCCCGCAGATAAAACCGGTGAGTCATTCAGGTAGACTCTCACTGTACATTGAAAGATGGCGTCTCCTTTCAAAAGACCCAGTTCTTTTGTCCTGGGTTGAGGGTTATAAATTGCCATTTTATAAACCAGTCTACCAAACTATTGTACCATCTGTAAGAAAATTAAGTTCTACAGAATTAATTAAATATGAGAAAGCTGTTGATGATTTAATTGAAATAGGGGCTATATCACCCTGTAATTCTTCTGATCATCAATTTGTATCAAGTACTTTTCTTGTTTCAAAACCAGATGGAAATAGTAGATTCATATTGAACTTAAAAAATTTAAATAACTTCATAAAAACTAATCATTTTAAAATAGAAGATCTGAGAACCACTTTAAAATTAGTTTCAAAGAACTGTTATATGGCAACCATTGATTTAAAAGACGCATATTTTTTGGTAAAAATTAGTAATGACTTTAAAAAATATCTACGTTTTCAAACACCGTCTAACTCAAAATATAAAACAAAGTTTTTTGAAAAAAGAAAACCAGAAAAAGACGTTTGGTCATGTTGGCATCAGGCAGGACTTGAACCCGCATCTTTCGCAATCCGGGCGACTGCACTACCAATTATGCTACCGAGACCATTAACAGACCGGCCGAATCTTTCTGGTATATTTTACCCTATGAGCTAGGGTGATTTCATCAATGTTATAGGCATCCACCTCTAACACTCGGAAGAAATATTTTTTCAAATATTTAACTTCCAATTAAGATGAAAAAGCTATTACTATGTTTTTATTATTGTTTTAGCATTTTCCATGCAATATCTTTCTAAAGAAAACCAGAAAAAGACATTTGGTCATGTTGGCATCAGGCAGGACTTGAACCCGCATCTTTCGCAATCCGGGCGACTGCACTACCAATTATGCTACCGAGACCATTAACAGACCGGCCGAATCTTTCTGGTATATTTTACCCTATGAGCTAGGGTGATTTCATCAATGTTATAGGCATCCACCTCTAACACTCGGAAGAAATATTTTTTCAAATATTTAACTTCCAATTAAGATGAAAAAGCTATTACTATGTTTTTATTATTGTTTTAGCATTTTCCATGCAATATCTTTCTAAAGAAAACCAGAAAAAGACATTTGGTCATGTTGGCATCAGGCAGGACTTGAACCCGCATCTTTCGCAATCCGGGCGACTGCACTACCAATTATGCTACCGAGACCATTAACAGACCGGCCGAATCTTTCTGGTATATTTTACCCTATGAGCTAGGGTGATTAGGGTGTTAATTGGAAGTTAAATATTTGAAAAAATATTTCTTCCGAGTGTTAGAGGTGGATGCCTATAACATTGATGAAATCACCCTAGCTCATAGGGTAAAATATACCAGAAAGATTCGGCCGGTCTGTTAATGGTCTCGGTAGCATAATTGGTAGTGCAGTCGCCCGGATTGCGAAAGATGCGGGTTCAAGTCCTGCCTGATGCCAACATGACCAAATGTCTTTTTCTGGTTTTCTTTAGAAAGATATTGCATGGAAAATGCTAAAACAATAATAAAAACATAGTAATAGCTTTTTCATCTTAATTGGAAGTTAAATATTTGAAAAAATATTTCTTCCGAGTGTTAGAGGTGGATGCCTATAACATTGATGAAATCACCCTAGCTCATAGGGTAAAATATACCAGAAAGATTCGGCCGGTCTGTTAATGGTCTCGGTAGCATAATTGGTAGTGCAGTCGCCCGGATTGCGAAAGATGCGGGTTCAAGTCCTGCCTGATGCCAACATGACCAAATGTCTTTTTCTGGTTTTCTTTAGAAAGATATTGCATGGAAAATGCTAAAACAATAATAAAAACAAAGTTTTTTGAGTTCAATGTTTTGCCTTTTGGTTTGAACACTGCTCCATATGTTTTTACAAAACTATTAAAACCAGTTATGAGCTTACTCAGATCCATGGGCTATATATCTTAATGTTACTAAGGGTTGGTATCAACTCGTCTAAAAAGCAACTGGTCTAAAGAGCAACTGGTCTAAAATGCAACTCGTCTAAAAAGCAACTGGTCTAAAATGCAACTCGTCTAAACAGCAACTGGTCTAAAATGCAACTCGTCTAAGGAGCAACTGGTCTAATCCACTGTATCTTGAACTATTGTAAAGTTTTTCGGCATTTAAAAAAAGGACAAATTTGCGTCCAAAACCAAAACTATTTTAAAAATAATTGAACATAATAAAAATAATATTTTCAGTTGTTTTTGGTGAATCAGACCGGAATGAAAATTTTATAATAATGATTTGTTAGATAATTTTCACACATAGTAGCGACTTTTCAGATAGCGACTTCAAGCGAATTTCATTGATATAAACAAAAAGATGAGGATACGGCATCCGCGCACCAAAGTTGGCCACACAAAAAACAGGTCTAATGGACCTGTTTTCAATTCAATATGACAGCGACTTGTTTGCGTGCACGTCAATGTTATGTGCCAGTTTTCGAATTCCCGTAGTATGAACGTAACGTATCTTCCTCTTTTTGTTAATATCAATGAATTTTTAAAACTTGAGTTACAAGTGTAATAAACACTTGATTTTATAATGTTGTTTGTGTGTATGTGTATGTAAAAATCATAATTATCTCAAAACACAAGCTGAGTTTTTATTTTAATTTAAGTGTGTTCCTTATCTAACAATACAGGGTCTCATTTTTTTTCCAAAACCAACTGTTTCGAACCATGGCTAAAAAAAAAAACAAATATGCAGTTTTAGTTTTTGCGAAAATTGGGCTAAGGCTCGTTTGTCAATTTTTCTAAATTCCTCATAGTTCAGGATTTGGCCTACCACGCCTACTTTTTTAATGATTGCATTAATTTTTTTCGCTAAATCTTTAACAGATTGCCGCGCGAAATTGAGCTAACTTCAAGAAAAAACACGATTTATTAATTTGTGATCATGAAAAATCGCGATCTGAAAAGTCGCTATCTGAAAAGTCGCTACTATGTGTGAAAATTATCTAACAAATCATTATGAATAAAATTTCATTCCGGCCTGATTCGCCAAAAGCAGCTGAAAATATTATTTTTATTATGTTCAATTATGTTTAAAATAGTTTTGGATTTGGACGCAAATTTGTCCTTTTTTTAAATGCCGAAAAATTTTACAATAGTTCAAGATACAGTGGATTAGACCAGTTGCTCCTTAGACGAGTTGCATTTTAGACCAGTTGCTCTTTAGACGAGTTGCATTTTAGACCAGTTGCTCTTTAGACGAGTTGCATTTTAGACCAGTTGCTCTTTAGACCAGTTGCTTTTTAGACGAGTTGATACCAACCCGTTACTAAGACTATACAGGTTTTAGAGGCTTTAGGATTTGTCATTAATGAAAAAAAAAGCCAACTTAACCCTTCCATGAAGTGCCAATATTTAGGTTTTTTAATTGACACTAAACATTTCCATATTGAACTTACAGACAAAAAGAGACTTTACATTCAGAATGAAATTTTAAAAATATCTAAATTGCAGCGTTGCAAGATTAGACACTTTGCCCAATTAGTAGGTCTTTTGACGTCTGCATGCCCAGCCATTCCATTTGGTTGGGTATATATACCAAGCAATTCGAGAGGTGTAAATATCTTGCTTTGTTAAATACAGACGATTATGATAGGTACATGAATTTACCAGGCTACCTTCAAAAAGACCTGACTTGGTGGTTAAATTCAGTCAAACACTCTGTGTTGACTTTCGGGATGAGAAATATTCCATGGAAATATTTTCTGATGCAAGTAAATCTGGGTGGGGGCTGCATGCAGAGATAGAACGGCAAGTGGGCAGTGGAGTATTACTGAGAAAGACTTTCATATTAATCAATTAGAAATACTTGCCGCATTTTTTGGACTCAAAGTCTTTGCCAAAAATATGTGTAATTGTCAAATTATTCTGCGAATCGATAACACAACGGCCATTGCTTATATAAATAGAATGGGTGGTGTCAGGTTCCCTCACCTTAATAAAGTGACTAGAGAATTATGGCAGTGGTGCGAACAACGAAAAATACACGTTTTCGCTTCCTACATCAGTTCTAAGGAAAATGAAGTCGCCGATGCAGAATCTCGGCGCGTACATCCCGATATTGAATGGGAATTAAGTAAAACTACTTTTGATAAAATTGTAAATACTTTTGGGATGCCTGAGATTGACCTATTTGCTTCCAGAATAAACCAAAAATGTAAGAAATATGTGTCCTGGCAAAGGGATCCTGACGCTTACGCCATCAATGCCTTCACAATAGATTGGAAATCATTTTTTTTCTATGCCTTCCCACCATTTTCAATGATTCTAAAAACCCTTAAAAAAGTTATCTCAGATGAGGCTGAAGGAATTATTATTGTCCCGGTTTGGCCTACTCAGCCATGGTACCCTATATTTGAAAGCCTATTAGTTTCTAAAGCCCTTATCTTAGATCCAAATGACAACAATTTATTGCCCTTGTCCCACAGTCGTTATCACCCACCTCCTCGGGTTACCCTGGCTGCAGGCAAGCTCTCAGGACGGCTTTCTTAAGAAGAGGCACTCCACCATCGTCTATAAACGTGATGTTAGCTTCGTTATCAGAGAATACTGTCAAACAATACGACACTGCTTTTAAAAAATGATTTTATTTCTGTCAGTCAAATAATATTGACTTTTTTGAAGCTTCAGTCCCAAATGTCATGTTTTTTTTAACAAATCTTTTTAATAATGGTGCCAATTACGGTACCTTGAATAGCCATCGTTCGGCACTGTCGTTATTAGTTAACTCTAGAATAGGTTCTGATGATCGAGTACAAAGATTATTTAAAGGGTTTTATAGGACGCGCCCTCCTATGCCTAAGTATAAACAAACATGGGATCCAGCTATAGTCTTAGAACACTTAGCATCCCTTTATCCTAATTGTGATTTAGCATTAGAAATACTATCTAAGAAAGTTGTAACCTTACTAGCGTTAGTTACTGCTCACAGAGTCCAGACAATTTCAAAAGTTAAAATAGAAAATGTTATTATTGCTGAAGATCATATATCTATTAAAATATCAGATATATTGAAGACTTCCCGTTTAGGTTCACTCCAACCCTGTCTTAATTTACCTTTCTATAGTAGTCGACCTCAAATTTGTCCAGCCGAGGCTTTTATCTGGAAAAAACACGTACAATTCGAAACAAAGAAAATCTTGTTTTTATCAGTTTTAAGAAACCCTACAATCCCGTAGGTTCTCAAACCATCAGTCGTTGGATTAAAGGCATGCTAGCTGAAAGTGGGATTGACACATCAAAATTTACTGCACATTCCACAAGGCATGCAAGTACCTCAGCTGCTCATAGGCTTGGGGTATCAATTGATTTAATCAGAAGCACAGCGGGTTGGAGTGAAGCTTCCTCTGTTTTCGCAAAATTTTATCAAAGACCAGTTTTGGCAGCTTCTAATAATACTTATGGACATTCTTTACTGAGTAATAAAGAATAGGTTAACTATAACTTACAGTATTATTTAGACTTATAAGTTATAACATAGTAATCATATTATGTTGTAATAGGTCCTTATGATGATTAATGTAAACGATGTAAACTTGATTATATAATTTCATATTTTTAAAAAATATCTTTTTATTTGTTTCAAATGATACCTATGTTTCATTGAGCACAAAAATACTGTACTGCTCTCAAAGTCTACAATTTGTCTTCTTAATTTCGAGGACAAAGCGAAGTGTAATTGATAATTAAACGAACTTACCTTAAGTGAAGTTCTATTCCAATTACACGAAGGCTTTGTCCGAAGAAATTAAGACCCACCCTACCCTAGAACCCCTACAGTATTTATGTGCTTTGATCTAGCCTCTTGGAGGCCCCTTACCTTGTGTTTCAGGTCATACTCTCAACTAAATGACGTTTGTGCATCTTTGACAGCAGAGATGGTTCGGAACCATAGTTTTTTTTTTGGCTATGGATTTCAACATTAGTGGTAGATGGCAGCACGATACGCTTTACTACAATTTGTCTTCTTAATTTCTTCGGACAAAGCCTTCGTGTAATTGGAATAGAACTTCACTTAAGGTAAGTTCGTTTAATTATCAATTATTGTCACGAATGAAAACAGAAAGAAAATTGACTTACTGTTTGAAGGCTTGATCTCGGGGCCACGAGCTGCAAAGCTCATAGTCAAGTGATTTTAATATGATAATAATATAATTTAATATAATATGACTAGCTGTCCCAACAGACTTCGTTCTGTTGTCAAACATTTAGTGTCACGTGACAGGTAGTAACATTTACTAAGAGGAAACTAAAATTGAAATTTTTACTATATCCCCAGCATTTTATCGTGATTACTCACCTTTTAAGCCTTCCCTCGACCATTACAAATATTTCAAAACCAAAATTAGCCAAATCGCTCCAGCCATTCCTTTTTAGCTTTTTAGCCAGTTTTAGCGAGACTAACGAACAGCAACCCATTTTTATATATAGAGATGTACTACGTACGTGTATGGAGTACTGCTGCCACATTTGGGATGGCTCGGCTATGTACCAGGTTGATGCTCTGGCTATTCAATGACCAAGTTCTCACTACCGGGTTGCAAGATCTTGAGCACCGGCGTAAATTTTCCAGCCTGTTGGTATTTTATAGACTGCATTTCGGGGAGTGTGCAAGTGAACTGCACGCACTGATCCCGCCAGCACCTTTTCACCATCGGAGCACTAGACGTTAGACCCTTACGTTGTTGACATTGCTTGTGCCCGAAGCGTTTTGCTGACTCTTTCATAATGCGGACAGCTAAGGAGTGGAACTCGCTTCCCACGCATGTGTTCCCGCACCAATATAATCAGGGTATCTTTAAAAGAAGAGTGAATAAGCATTTATTGAACAGTCGTATACCATCGTAGATTACATCTTCACTTACCACCAGGTGAGATAGCGATCAAATGACTGCCACTGGGCAATAAAAGAAATGTTTGATAGTAATGAACTTCCAATTCGTGATGAAATGACCTGAGTTGTTGTTCTAAGAAAGAAAAACACCGATCAGGAGCAACTTAATCCAGTTAATTATCTTTGTTTTGGTATCTTCCTAAATTGAATACATAAATTAAGAAGTAATTCCTCAGCCGGGCCCGTGAGTCGTCGGCTCCGTGAAACATGTTTTCAAGTAATTTGAAATTTCCCAACTTTCCCCAGGTTCTTTGGAAACTTTTCAGACGTTTCGTTACACATCTGTTTTTTTATTAATTAAACATTGTCTAACAATTGCTCGAGTTCTATTTAAGTTTTCTTATTATTTCGAGCAGAAACACACAGAGATGATTACTTATGATTGTATTTTTTTCTGGGAGTTTTTATTGTTGAACTTAGGTTTAAAGAATTTATTACTCATAAAAACATACAGTTTAGAATTAGATACAGGTTAACTTTATCATTTAATCAATGGTAATAAATTCTTGTGTGTTTAAGCATCAGAATGATAAGTGCTGTCAGAAATGATGTTAGAATGGTAAAAAATAACCTCATAAAAATACCATTTCGCTAGTTTCACATGTGTGTAACGCTACAACCAATAAACGACTCTTGATCCTATTTTTAATATTAAACAATGTCAAGTTTGTACTTATAACTCAAGAACTACTGGACCTATTTTCGTGGTTTTTGATCGGTTGGATTTGTCTCTGACACATTCGTGTCAGGTGTGTAGGTATTGACCTATAGTAGGATAAATGTGAAGAACAGCAAACAAATTTATATCGACAGAAATAATGTAATAGTATGTCACCGTTTAATAGCAATTATGCTGTCCCGTGAAATGTCTACAAAAAAGAAAGGGACAGCTATACTTCTGAGGGATGCTTAACGTTAATTAGCGTTTGCAAATTGGGGGGTTAGGCACGTAGACGACAGCCTCCCCGCTCACCCCATTGTCCAGTAAAACTATATAGGCCAAAGTTTGGGCTAACAGGTAGTCAATTCCAAACACACAAAGCTATTTTTATTATTTCCCTGAAATGTGCTTAGATCTGTTAAACAAATTAATTTGCCATAGAAGCCTAAGAGGATTACCAAAATGCGGTTTCCTGTTCGCGGCACGTGCCTACCAACACAAATATAGCAACAATAATAAAGGAAGACATGTTGAAATCTTCAACCTATAAATAAAATTTAAAATACATTTTTTTGAAATTAGTCATATTTGGCTCATGAGCACGAAAGGTGCTTCTTTTTTTTATTTAGCAGGAGAAGACTATTAATACTGTTGAAACTATACCATTAAGAGTAAGTTATTTCAATGGCTTAATACCTACAACTTTTATACCATGAAAGAGTTTTTCGAAATAAAAGGTTAGTTCAGCTGTCTTTATGTTTTGATTTAATTTTTGACGACCGTCTTGGTGTAATTGTTGAGAAGTCGGCTTCTACACCAAAGGTCGCGGGTTCGATACCCGCACAGTACCTACAAACATTTGTGTGCATGAACATGGTCTGTTTGTATTGGTCTGGGTGTTTCCTATGTATATTAAGTATGAATTTACAAAAGAAAAAGTATTTAAGTATGTTTATCCGTTGTCTAGTATCCCATAAAAACAGACTATAATTAGCCTACTTGGGGCTAGATGGCGCTGTGTGTAATAATGTCCCGGGGTTCCTTTTTTTTTGTCCAGGTATATTTAATATTTTGCATGCTATGTGAATTTGGCAAAACATGAATTTAATATTTTTATATAACTAGTTGACTTGTAAGATCCTGAATAGTACCATGTTTTATGCAAATAAAGATATTTCTATTTCTATTAAGTATACTCAAAAAACATAAAGCGATCCAACTACTTTAATAGAAGTATGGCGGAGACATCAAGCGTCGCGTCGAAATGTGTGTTTTTTTTTATGTCTAATTATATCGATTCCGGTACGTTTTAATAGACAATTATTGTGTAGGTATCATTTTTTTTAAAGAAACCTACATAAACAGGTTTTTAGATGGCTGGGTAGCTTCAAAACGAAGCATATTAATTTTATATTATTTTCGTTTTGAGGCATGCGCCAAAGCGTGAAAGTAATTCTGGACAAACTCTTTTCGTAGATTCCGGAATCATCATTCTGTATAGTTTGTAAAATAAATACCCTAACTTCACATTAATCGTTACAAATCTCAGAATGTATGCAAATGCTCAAAGAAATGCTTCTCTAATACCTGTCAAGTTGGAGACCCTTACGTACGTGATCAAGAGGCTGCCAGCGCAAATTCGGTGTTTTTAATTATTCCTCGAGGAACCCTCGAGGACCCTTGAGGAAGCTTTGAGTCACGAGGCTCCACGTCTTCTGAAAACCAATAAAATGCGGACGATTTATTTGCAGATTGTACGTTTGAGGGGAAGGCTGATTTAAGCTCTGGTAACCTCGTTGGAGCTTTTGTCTCAATATTGGGACGTTACTTCATTTAGTTGTTAATGTCAAAGTAAGAGAGTTATGATAGGATGAAAGGAATTATGCTTTTGGTTTGCGTTTTACGTATTTCTTCAAGTGCCGAACGTAAGCAGTCACTTGTTGTGATTGGATTTCCTTTCTAGAAAGTAGAATCGGGTAGTACTTTTATCTTAATGTGTCTTAGTTTCTTAGATTGCGAAATGACGCTGGTTAAGTTACTAATGGTGCTATAAAATATGAATAAAGAACAAACGAACAAACAACAGCATTTACACGTCACACTGCTGGGCACAGTCGGAGGCCCTAGGGGGGCTTAAAAACATTTGTGTATGGCTCGCGCCACCTGTAACCGCCGGGAAGCCAAAGGAACACAGGAGTTGCAGTGTGGTGGACTCACCACCCACCCGCTGCGGCCCATAAGGCCGATACGTGGGGTTGCGGGCCCAGTGGAGCCTGCTAGCGCCCTGAGGCGCTTGGTGGGGGCCGTGGCTCACAATCGGTTGGTGGGGGCCAGTGATCCGAGCACTGGACTCTGCGTACAGTCCTGCGTACTCCAGGCGCTTTCGTGGCCTCCCCCCTTTGTTGGGACCTTCGTAAGCACGGAGATACCCGAAAACTACATTACTAAATTTTGGACGGTTTGAGTGGCATCGGCGACAATTTTCACCGACGCAAAAACTAACGAATCTAGAGATTATATTATGGAGTTCAACAAAACAAATGATGTGTAAAATTGCAATAAATTGACAAATAAAAGTCGCAATCTTCAACTATGCAGTTGTTACCGTTACATTTTTTGTTAAGTTAATTTGTTGTGGTTTCAAATAAAGATTCATTATTGAAAAAATAACAAAATCAAATCCATGATCATTTTTTTATCAATTTTTGCTGATGATAACACATTTACTAGCTTTTCTTGTTTTGAAATGGAATGAAAAACATTTTCAAACGGTTACGCGATGCGCAATCGGCGTTGCAATCAGATAAATTTGATTATACATCAATTAACAACCAGTAAGTAACAAATGATAATATTCTCGAAATTTATTCGGTATTAAATTTCTGGTAGCTGGCGCGGACGACTTACTGTCGCATAAATTAACTACATAAAGAAATATACCAGCACCAGGGATGTCATGGATATGAAACTTCGGATACGGATTAAGTAAAATAAAATACCAGAGTCGGATACAGTAGGTCTAAAAAAATCAAATAAAAAAACCACCAACGTTTTAGTAATCGAAAGGTAAACGATGCTGGTACTTCTTTTTCTCTCGCCTGTTTTTAAAAAGAAGGAACGTTTACTTTTCGATTACTTTTACTGGTATGCAGTATGCGATTATTTCGGATGATCTGTTAGTTTCGGTTATGGTTAGGTATTAGGTTTTTAAAGAATTCGATGAGAAAATACAAACATACAATGGAATGGTTAATTAATTGGTACTATTATCAGAGTGGAGATATTCAAACGGAATCCCACATCGCCCTCACAAGGGCGAAGCGAAGATACACCGGTGTTGTTTAAGTGCGGTAGACCTGCCTTTTACAGGCAGGGAGGCCCACACTCCCCCACCGTTCCCCCGAACGGTGGGCAGCATAAAGCATATTTTCCCCGTCAAAAAAAAACGGTACTATAATCAGTCTATGAGATGCTGTGCCGATCAAAAACAAGTTGTCATAACGTCTTAACTCAACCTTTATCCGGAATTACCCGTAACTTTTATTTCTGATTCCGTTACGGTTACGGTTTTATCGGATATCCGATAGTTTCAGTTTCGATTACGGGGCTCCTTAACATCCTTAGAATGCACAGTATTCGGTTGAATCATGCCGATCGCTTCCGCCACCGAAACGCGGTTAGTTTGTGGTATCATTACGAGTCGAAGCTGTCATAAATAACCTTTATACGTCCCAGCGCTGGGCACAGGCCTCACCTCAACTATGAGGAACCACCATACTCGGACAAGCGGGCGCTGTGCTGATTGTTGCAGGGTTTTAAGGTCAGTGATAAACCTCACTTATCTTTGATATTCAAATTATATTACATTGAAAGACATACTTATTCATAAAAACTTAAACAGCGCTTCAAGAACACGTTAACTTTTGTATTTTATGCTTTTATTCCTGTAGCTGCCGCCATTTGCGAGTAAGTGATAAAACACGTCAATTGCTTAAACTATGCTTCAGCGTTGCGGTTTTTCAGTTAAAAACTGTAAAGACGTATAACCACCTTTTGTCATTTGTACCTTTTTTACGTTACAAATGTAAACTACCATTGATAAAATAACGTTGAAATAAAGCGTTTCAAAGGCATGCATTCGCGACGAGCGAGTTGGTGGTACACGAAATATTTTTCCAAATTTACATAGTCAAAACACCCGAGGGGCGACAAAATTCCGCCCTGGCAGTGGGAGGTTCGTAATTTCGTTTACAACTAGCGCCATCTAGATTCGCCGCAATAAAACGAAGCTCGAGTAGATGATAATTTGTAAATGACGTGGGTAATAGTGTTGTCACTCGTGCAAATAATATGAAAAAAACGTTATAAATATTTTAAGTATACCAAATCTGTTTATATACTTTGCACTTTTCGGTCGTCAACAAAAAAAGTTTGCGTGTTTTCAAAAGTAAAGGTAAAGTGAACGTAGAAGTTGTGGTGTAACCTTTTGTGGCCAAATGGATGGATGAATGGAGACTTCGTTAAAGTTTTGTGAATTGAGTTTTCGTTACCATGAGTTTAGTAAGTTGTGGATTTTTTTTAGTACCACGAAGAAGGGACGGCTTTTCATTTTAATAATTGAGATGAAGAAGTCAGTTATTATCTTTTGTAATGTTATGAAATAGTTTCTTTTTAACAGATTGTGTTCTTAAAACCAAAGAGCTAGAACTAGTGTACTAGTTCGTGTTTATGCATATTGATATGAGTATTTCAAGTAAGTATGTCAGGTCCAGCAGATACCGTTTTGTTTTTTACTATTTGTGAGTTGGTTCAGTATTTTTTTTTCACTGCGCCTGGTTTATTTTGATACCTAATACTATTTATTGATAATTGACACAACTACGAGTATCAATAATGTGACAATTGATTAGGTCTAAAGGTTGAAAAGTTAGTAGTATAGTTAAAAAATATAAATAATTGGTTACTACACATGGAAGGTTCAAAAAAATATTTTATTTATCGATAGTTCTCATCACTAGTAAGTAAGTAGAATTCTTCCGGCTAGCTTGTTATGCATAAGCGGTAGCATGGCGAGACGCAGTGTGGTCAAATGACAATGATAATAAAATAAACTTCAACAGTAAAAGTATAATCACTAAATATGGCAGGGAAATATTCTAGGAGAATGCATTTAACTAATTAATTTAGCTTCTGTCTAAAGGAGTGTCTTAGTTTTTAGTAGTTTCACGTGGAATAAACAAAAAACCAGCTAAAAACTTTTTTGTTTTCAGAATTGTGTTTACACACAACACAACACAATACTTAATGGCAAAACAAAAAAAGAACCTCTACCGTATTATATTGGATTTAAATTCCATCGGGAAATGTGGGCTTCCGAATGATCCGTAATGGTTAGCGTTTTTGAATGGGATAAACTAATTTTTTTTTTTTAATAATTCTAGAAGCAAAAAATAAAATACTCGTACCTGATAAACCAGTTTTCT
Source organism: Udea ferrugalis (assembly GCA_950022985.1). Lineage (NCBI taxonomy): Eukaryota > Metazoa > Arthropoda > Insecta > Lepidoptera > Crambidae > Udea > Udea ferrugalis. The sequence continues at coordinate 15,575,622 of OX465531.1, read as the reverse complement.
TTGTTGCGGGAATATTTCCCGATTGGTTTAATCAATTTGATGAGAGTAATTTACCGGTGGCACTGCGAATACACGAACGTGGGGAGTACAAGTTTTTATCTGAATTGCTACTTTAGGGGTCCGGGGGCATTGGTGAAAACCCGTACAGGGGGCAAAAAACTCAAAAAGTATTTTTTTTATGCTAAACCAGCTTCGAGGACTGGACAGTTCGACTCGTATACAAAACATATTTGACAACCAACAAATGTTGATTCAACTTTCGTAATTTTTTGTATCTTTTTTTAAAGGTATTTTGATTTTCTTAAATTTTTAGTTTAGTATTTGTAAATTTTATTAAATTGTAATTTTATTTGAGTTTTATTGTAATTTAATTTAATTGTTATTATGTCGCTATTTATTTTATTGTAATGTTTAATCTGCCTGTGTTTTGGTGATTGCACTGTAAGCAAGCATGATTGTGAAAAAAAAAAGGGCTGGGACAAATACATTAAAAATCTTGAAAATCCGTTCAACCGTTCTCAAATTAAGTTTAACTTTTGCATGGTATCGCTTCAGAAATAAAGATAACTTCTTTTTATTTTCATATAAACGAATCCTGCAGCATTGTTTATTAGGATTAATGAACTGAAATGGTAAGTTACATTTGGTAGGTGGTATAATTACGAAAATGTCTCATTTTAGAGCATTTTTAGTAGAAAGCGGAGAGCGTCGTGGCCTAGTGGTTGAACACTCTGGCTCGGAACCCGATGGTCCCGAGATCAAATCTGGCCGGAACACACACGTACTTTGAGTTCATTGTACAATTTGCGGCTACCTCTCCGGTGGTGGAAAACAACGATATAAAACCAAAGCAACCCGGATAACGGCGGTAGGCTCGCCCCTTACCACGTTGGGTTCAAATTCCCTCGGCGAAATGTAGGCTTCTGAATGTTCCGTTCACCATGACGGCAACAATCAGTGTGCCTCTGACTAACCCATTAGGGATATGGTCGCGAGGGTGTATGTGTGTGTGTGTTTAGTAGAAACTAGGGGTAAGGGTTTGTTAATCTTTACTAAAGTTACTCTGAATCAGTAACTTAATCGATTTACGTCAGTAAAAATTTTTCTTTAGATAATTCAGCGGATACCGTTTAACAATAATAGGACGCGTGTTTAATGCACTTCTTTCTTGGAAAAATACGTACTCCCTCGTCGTATTTTCACGTTAATAGTATTATTCCAAAGAGCTTATTTTGAATATTTGGTTACACCCTGACAAATCAGCCTGTATAATAGTTTAGAATATAGCCAAGAAGCCAACCATGTCGTCTGAAAATGCACCGTGTATATCATTCACACTAAGTTTATAATACTTCGTCCTGTAAAAGTTCTACAATACGGAACCGTCAACGCTGAAATTAAATTCTTCTGATCAGTTTTTTGTCTCTTTATTTAAATTTAAAAGAACCGAGAGGGGAAGGTAATCCCACTGACTGGTGAAATTGATTTTCTGCCTACGGGCGTGTGAAAGTTTTGCAACGGTATTTTTAAACATGAGAAACTGGTATCCGCCGCTTTTGATAGAGATATATTTTGTCGTAATGAAGAATCCTTTTGTTTGCTTTATAGGTACATTTTAATTTCTGATAAAATTTATGCCTTAATATTTTGTTTCTTGCCTCTGAACACGAATATTCGTGTATATTTTCGTGTATATATTTGGAATATTCGTGTTGAAGCACGGAGATGACCGAAAAATGCAAATTATATCATACGAATGGGTGGCCCCTATGTCTAGAATGGGCTCGACTGCTACAATTTTCTTAAGATATTATGTGCAATCGGGTATGCCGGGTTTCTTACGGTTTTACATACCCAAATTATCCAGAAAGGCAGGCGGGCTTCTTAGTTTTTTAAATTGCCGTTTTAGTTTTTTAATATTTTTTGATATAGTATATCACTTTCACAGTAATTACGAATCTAAATACACATCTCAAGCTAAAATCCATCAAGTCAATTAGGCTGCAGGCCGTGCCAACACTATTACATACGTATGTTTGTACTTAAACAACATAACCCTCCTTCTGGCACAGTCAGTTAAATTCATTATATTCTACTCCACAGATTGTCCATGACAAGCTATACGAATCCAAACCATAACGCGCTCGGTAAATAGTGGAAAATGAATAGCAGAGAACCAGCACAACTTCGAGAGTTGCGCGACAGTTTTTAAAGTCAATCTGCACAGTTAATTACTCCTAAAGTACTTGCTACGAAGTTCTAGAATTTAACGTAAAATCTCTGTTTATATTTCCATGTAAAATGGAATATTGGACAAACGGTAAGTTGTAGTTTTTCCTACTGGTGCGATGCTACGAGCATCAAAAATGACATTACGCCGCTGTCACACTCAGTGATGATAGGCTGTCAATATGTCAAAATCGCAGCATTATAACAGAGTCAAGTTGTCAAAGCTACAAAAAGCCTTGGTCGGAATCAGCGCGGCAGGCAGCACTGCTGGGCACCTTAGTGGCAGCACTGCGGCAACAGCACTGCTGCTTGCTGCAGAGTTTGGAATCAAACCTTTAGACATCCACGGTGTATTTTAATGATGCATTGTTATATTTTTGCATAAATCTGAGTCTTGTGGCTGAAGTTGGCTCTTGTGTTGAGACTCCGGCATTCGAAGATACTTAGGCAAACCAAAGATGTCTCTCGTGCAAGCTTTTAAACCGTTCTCATGTAAAATGAATTTGATATAACGTCGTCATATTTTGAGAATAACTCGGCTGCTATCAGCCTTGGATACCAAAATGGTACGACAATGATAACCGGTGCTAACCTACGCACGTCAAGGATAAGACAAGACAAGATAAGATACGACATACTTTATTACACAAAGAAAACAATTTTAATGACAATGATTCTAGATATTTAGCACGAATTCGATGGGTGATCACCCGACTGAAATTCAGCATTTTGTGAATGTATTCTTGAGGCATCTCCGTGCCTTGGAATGCGTTAGAAAAACGTTAAGCAGTGGATCCTAGGCCTTGGCTGACATTGCAAGATTTCATCATTTAAACCCTAACTGCCGCACTCAGAGACGTCAATTAACGTTAATGGTTCATTAGAGTCAACATTCCATTTTTCAAAAGAGACTTTATAACAAATAGAATTAAGAACTTTTAAGAATATACAATTATGACTCTAATGAACCATTAACATTATTTGACGTCTATGAGTGCGGCGGTAAGACTGCAGAGGCCTAAGACTTAACTTAATTCAAGGCTTAAAGCCATTTTGCGGTCTAGTTTATTGTTACATTGACATTTTTTACTTAAAATTTTACGTTTCAAGTGTTTTTTAAAGGTTTTATCGGAAGTTTTTGTCAATTTTTTAGATGTCAACTTATTGTCTACTTTTTCAGCTGCCGCTTGACTTTTTTTCATGCTTATAGGTCCTGCACATCGGTAGATATTGCTTAATAAATTAACACACCGAAATAAAAAAACAAGTGGCCGCCATTTTGTAATAGAAGGAAAAAAATAATGTAACAGTGGATTTGTCGATAAAATTGATAATATTACAGAACCCTAGTGGGTCCGACACTGGTGACCAGACACACTGTATGATCGTGTGTCCTCTGCCTAACGTAGAACGGCTGTTCTTTATTTATTATCTGATTTAAACCAACAAAACTTCAAACAGCAGTCATGAAGCACTGCTCTGCCACTCCATTAATTGCAGTGTAACTACCTCAGTATTTACGGCAGCAACTTCGCAACTGTTTTTAAAGTCAATCAGCAGAGCTAATTGCCGCTACAAGTACTCTGTCCCTCATTTTTGCATAAGAACCACCGCTTACTCGCGGGACATCGGCCATAATTTCGCATTGAAAATGCAAATACCTCGGAAGTTTGAACGCCTAAGTTCGGGAGGCTCGAAAACAATTTTTATTTCGGGAATAAATTTGCATTTTTTGCTCCGCTAATCTTGGCTTGTCTGCGAAATTGTTTGTGGACTTGTGGACTGGGATGCTGGCACAGTATGAACCATACAGTAGAACATCTACATACAAATGTACCACTCTCGGTTTGAATGTGTGCGTACGCGTCGCGCGCCGTGTCGCGATATCACGCACACGCTAGCATGAAATAGGGAGGCATAGGGAGGCGGCAGTACGGACGGGCTGTGCCGCGTGTCTGTGTGCACGCTAGGCTAATAACTCGGCGGGCGGCCTTAGATAGCCTACTGTATGGTTTATACTGTGATGCTGGGCTTGGCTGAATGGACTGATCCTTTAAGTAGGGATTGGCGATTTGCGACGAATTTGCAAAATTTCTTGTCAGGCTATTAGTTTGCGGTGTTGGGGACATAAAAATGCAATTTAATTAAACGTTTGATAACGAATTTTCTTTTGCTGAGATTCCCATTGACTGTTATTTCTAGAATGAAAGGCTTGGGATGTTTGAAGTGGGAAGATGGTGAAAAAAGTAGGTACAAGGTAGTTGATTGTGAGCCATAGATTGTTCAGACTGAGTCAATTATTTTTATAGCGATTTGGTGAAAACTAACAAATTTTTTTTTTTTCAAGAATCTTGCTGTTCTTGTGGCCTCACTAATGAAAAAGGGTTTAATCCCTTCGGAGAGCCTCAGTGGCTGCAAAAATCTATCAAAATAAGTTTAGTAAACTAAACACTATTAAACAGTTATCTAAAGTTATTTGATCTCACAATCACCATGAGAATTTAATATCGGCCCAATAATGTTATGAATCTTGAAAGGTATGTTGATACCTATCACGATTTAAAACACATACACATTAGTGTACATGTGTGTATATTTAAATGAGTATTAACAAGACATATTACCAGATATCTTGTTTAGATTATTAACATGCAAATATTAATCTACGTTAAAACTAAAAATATCAGTAGATATAATAAATACGTAGTGTCACTATTACTTATGTCTACTAGATATGGGCAATTTCACTATGACGCACTGTCTGCCGATATCACTGCGATTCCCGAAGGTTATTTTGTACCAAATCACGCCATTGTCACATGTTAGGAAAATTGTATCAATATTTTTTTTATTATTTTACACTTTGATCAACCTAGGATTCGAACCAAAGACCTTTGTACTACGGTGCGCTCTCACCGTGAGGCTGCCTAGGTGCAAATATGGTAAGTACACCTAATAACACTTTAAAACATTATTTTGTTTAGTACACCAGAGTTGTTATAAGATATGCATATTGTCCGAAAATAATAAATTAAAAACCGTTTCATTTTATGTATTCTACATAATTTATAGAGTGTTACAAAAATACTCCTAATAACTGAAGGCGGTTATACAAACTCTTGAAAGGTATCCCTTGTTAATTTCTCACAGTCGTAGCTCTTAATTTGAATTACGAGTAAATTAACGTAAAATAAATCATCGATCATAGAAACTCCCAGCAATAATTTGGGTTCATGGACCCAATTTGACCCTAACCGAGAGTGACCAGTAGCCACCTCCTGTGTTCACGCCCCTACGTAAATCGAATTAATATCGTCATTTTTATAAACATTTGATGTACGTTTTTATCGAAACCGTTAAAGATATGAAAAAAGGGACAACACCTACTATTTCAGATTCATTCACTTTCTATGCCATTTCAGTCTTTATGGGTATTTTCGAAACACCCTTCATAATAGAAATAAAATCCTTTCGTTTTATGCATAATAATTGCCTTGCACGAAATGTGCGACTAAGTTACGCCTTTTTGTATTACTTCCTCTCAGCTATGTTACACTCAGTTCCCAAAAAAACTCGTCTCCAAATATTAATCCAATCTAATTACGCGTCGAAAACCTGTTACGTATTAACTATTGCTCTGACCCAAAGCTCTGAACTATCCGGGCCGGCAGTGACTGGTGACCTCGCCCCGATCGCAGGGGGTCATAGTGTAATAGCGTCGTTATTCTTATCACTCCGTTACCCCACGCCAGGCTACAAACAGCCCCCGTAGCCCCCGCAAGACGTATCGTTGCCTACGGGAACTCTAATTGTCTATTAACTCTGTGGCGTTGTCTATGGAAGGCAGGGTCTGTTCCGTTTGTGGTCTCAACTTCAGCTATGCTGAGGTTTATTCGGATTTAGGAGTGACTTTGATTTAGAAGATGTGAGGATGCATTATTTGATGGCGTAAGCTAACAACAACATTTTGTAGAGGTAAAGTCAGCATTGAACTGATGTGTTTAATTTAATTGTGACAGAGTCCTTTGTCGTTTTTAGCGTCACTTACATCTAAAACAATTTAAACATTATCTTAAATTTTGTAAAGACGACTAGCTACTACTGATGATTCGAAAGTACTGTGTAATAGTCTTCTTGATTAAAGATGAATGGAATGTGAATTTGCTGTTCCTTGGATGTCATCAGTCAGGATAGAATCATGCGATATAGAAATATTACAAAGAATAATCGGTCAGGCTTAGGTCTCAGGCAGTATTTGAACCTGAACTATCGCCTTGTAATGCCGCATATAATGAAAAAAACCCAAAAAAAATGACATTCCTGTGAACATGTATTCCTTACAAATGTGTTATTTTGTGTTCAATAAAGTGTTTATCTATCTATCTATTATTTCTATCTTTAATTAAAGACATAACATTGCCTCTGCTTTGCTTTTCAATACTCGTCTTGTAAAAATTGTACATAAATCTATAATTAATGTGCAGTTAAAGATGGCCAGCGGAACGAAATAGTTGGAAAATTACCTACAAAAGTAGGTATTTCATGTTTTGTGTTTCTCGGCTCCAAAACGAATATGAAGTTAGTTAAAAGATACATCGATGAGGTTAGAATATAAAACATTTTATTAAGGCGACTATTTTTAATTCCACCAAAAAACATTTTTTTAAAATAAAATGGTTAATAATCGTAAAAAATTGTTAATTTTTGTAAAAAAGTTAAACCCATCCCTAATTTTAATATGTGCAGATTCTACTTACTCACGGTACATATCGCTTACGCGTTTGGATTTATATCACTGAATTGAAAAAAAAACCTCTTTCATTTGAAATGCATCCGAACGCGCAAACAGAATCGTATTTCCATAGAATTCTGTCAATACGAGTAATATAATATGTCACTCGAGCAAATACAAAATTGAATTAAACTCATATTATATCTCGCTACTGCCACTGACGTTAAGCTGTTGTTTTTTTTTGTATTGTTAATTATTAGTTTGTACACAAAAAGACAATTACAATAGACAATATTTAGGACAGTAAAAGTACAGGTGAGCTTATCTCTAAAAAGAGATTTCTTCCAGCAGACCAAGGTGACAGGATATGCGATTAATTGAGACTCCAAGACAGCTGCGTACAAAACCAAAATCTAAATTGCTAAAACGGTATTCTGACGAGAGGTGGAAAAAAAAACAATAAGCAGGCCATACGGTCATTTTAATAATAATAATAATAATAAATCGTTTATTTCAGACCAAAAATCCATATTTAAAAACACACAACAGTAGGTAGGTAATAAAATGCAAAAATAAAAATAAAAACAAAGTACACAATACACATATAAAAACCGGACCCACGAGCACTTTCACGGACTGGAGCCAACTGCACTCAGTGCATATGCAATTGCATCCAGTGCGCGAACATCGGTGAGTCCCAGCGGTCTGCCAACACCCTTAGGATGCCGTTCGAGGTAGCGCGCAGCCTCGCCAACAAAGACGCGCAGCGCTTACGCATGATGGCATGAAACCCGTCCACATGCCTCTCCGCGAGCATCAACGAAGCACTGCAATGCCGCGGCAGGCCGAACAGCACCCTAAAAGCGTTGTTATACTGGACGCGCAAAGCTCCGTACGCCCGCTGCGTATACTTCACCCACAAGCTGCAGGTGTAAAAAGATTGGCAGTAGGCTTTAAAGAGCGTCACCTTCACCTGGTCACTACAACCTGCAAACCTGCGAGCGAGCATGTTACAGCGCACGGACAGCGCCCTGCGCTCCCGCTCTATATCCACATTGTCACAGAGATCTTCAGTCACCCAATGACCCAGGTACTTGAAACGAGTCACTCTATCAAGTGGTGTGCCGCATAGTAATATAGGTGGCACACTCGCGTACGTTTTAGTACCCGCCTTAAACACCAGCAACTCGCTCTTTATTGCGTTGTACTTGAGTCCTTGAGCTTCAACATATTTCTCACAGATATGAAGTAGTCTCCACAGGGCACTGATTGATGGGCTCAGGAGCACCATGTCATCGGCGTAACTAAGGTTATTCAAACATACTCCATCAATATGACAGCCTAAGCTGGTGCTACTGAGCTCACCAATCAACTTGTTCATATATAGGTTAAATAGTCTGGGCGAGGACAACCCCCCCTGCCTCACCCCTCCTTCCAGCCTATACGAGTCGGAACACTCTCCAGCCCACTTAACCACATTCTTTTGTTTTGCATACCAAAATCTAAAGATAGACACAACATCAGGTGGTACATCGGTCTCTGTTTCCATTTTGTGCCATAAGACCTTATAATTTATGAGATCGAAGGCCTTAGATAAATCTAGAAAACAGGCGTATATTGGTGTATTTCTAGAAGTATAGTATTGGACAGTCTGCTTGAGGCAAAGGATGGCACTCTCGGTTGAAAGTTCGGACCTAAAGCCGAATTGAGCATCCTCAAGGTCAATGTGCCGCTCCAGATGAATGTCAAGCAGCCTGTCCAAGACCTTAGCACCGATTGTAGCCAGTGATATCGGCCTGTAATTTGCTAAATCAGAGACGTCCCCTGTCTTATTCTTTACAATAGGCACTACTACAGTGTACATTAGCTCATCCGGCAAATAGCAATGGCTAATACAGAGGCTGAAAAACATTGCTAGAACCCTAGGCAAATGAACCCCTGCACATTTCAAGTGCTCTATGCTTAGCCCATCATGTCCCGGGGATTTCCCACGCGACATTTTACGGATCACCGAAGCTATCTCTTTCGCGGAAAATCTAACCTTGACATCCCCGGTACGGTCACCAGCATCGAGCACCTGATCCGCCGCGGATTGTATGGGCGTAGGTTGCACAACAAAGTGTTGTTGAAATAAACTCGCTATGACGACCGATTTGGTGAAATGGTTCAGACGTAGTCTATCATACCAGAGGTCGCGGGTTCGACCCCAGGCCGCACAGTTTATTTATTAATTTATTTAAATGCAAGACAAAAAAGTACACGTCATTGGTGGACTTAATGCCCGAAGGCATTCTATACCAGTCAACCGCAAGGCATAACAGAGAATTCAGGAAGTTTTTCGCTGTGCAACTTGCTATAGTTATAAAGATATGAGAGTGATACACAATATAACAATAATCTAAATCGATAATGACCGAATGATGATTTGTGTGCATGAACATGTCTGTTTGTACTGGTTGGGTGTTTCCTATGTAACCTATTTAATTACCCTTTTACAATATACGTATATATTTTTTTTTTGTAATGTTATGTATTCATTTATTATTTACGTAAGTCGGACGACATCATAAAGGCTCTGTCAGAATATCAGCGTCGCTGCAGCCTTAAAAAGCTGTGGCGACAAATGCTGAGACAGAGACCTGGTTGGCCCCTCTTCACTTTTTTATTTTTTCTCTTTTCTTGATTATGTACTATTGTTTCGTTTAATTTGTTTAATTGTTGCCTTCGTTTTTTTTTTTCATTTCTTTACTCTTTGTCATTGTCATTTAATTTGGTGTATATCTCTGCTTAGCCTTATGGTTGACTGGTAGAGAATGCCTCATTGGCATTTAGTTCACCTTTTGGACCATTCATTGTTGTGCAATAAAGAATGAATAAATAAATAAATAAATATATTTTTGCTGTTTGTGTGGACCAATAAATAGTTTTACTTTCTTTCTTTCTTTCTTTCTTTCTATGTATATTGAGTATATTTACAACAAAAGTATTTGAGTATGTTTATCCGTTTGTCTAGTTTCCCACAGCATTTAGTTGCTTAGTTTGGGGCTAGGTGGCGCTGTGAGGAATAGCGTCCAGTGATATTTATATAACTTGTCCAACTAATAATTGTAATCAAATATTGATCAAAGCGAGGTAACAAAACGGAATAATGAAGAGCCTTAAGCCGCCAGTGGCTCGTAAGGCTGCATAAAGGGCCCGAAGGCGCCGTGGAGCTCACGGCGATAGGCTTCTGAAGGGATTAAAATTTGTCCCGGTTATTAGCTGGACCGATAAGTGGCGGCCATGTTGGCTGGCGGCTAGTGAAGGGGCGAGGTAGAATCGAGATTTTCCGTTTTATTTTTAGTGACGATGTTCTTACAAAGATTTGTTTAGTGCAATGTATTTTATTAAAAAGACGTAGATAGGTTACTTGTGCTAAAAAAGTGGCATCCGAAATCAGAACTTCGAACACCTGAGCAAAGCATTGACATTGACGTATCCGTCGTTTAGGCTCTAGTAAAGAATAATACTATCTTGTTCACACCGTCAAATTATAGGTACGTACGCCAGGGGACACGTTTCGACTTCGCATCAGTACTGACATTACGTATATCTTTTAAATATCTTGGGTTTAGTGGCGTTGTTCTCAGGTGGATTTGTTTACTGACGTTGCTCATAAATTGGTTTTATCTATACGTCTATTGGAAAGTTAATTTGAAAAGATTGTGACCATTTTATACGTATTGATATACCTCATCATATCAGCCGAACGACGCCCATATACCTACAGGGCATGAAAGCTGTAAGAGAAGTTTTGAAAAATTATAAGTCCTGTCACCATTTTTTTATTCTTATACAACCAGTTTGAAGAACCTTATTGCAAAATTTACAATCAGAAGAAACTAAAACTGTTTAGAGTTTATTTTAATTTTCTTTTCAGTGTCTACCCAACACTAGTCCGTACCTCGAAGTCACTGAAACGGAGCGAAGCCGGTTTTCGTACCCCCAAATTTATTAATCACTTTTTAATACAAATTTTCATTCTTTCCGGAAACTGCTGTAGCGTAGTTAATTATTTTCGCAGAATTAGTAACATTGTTTCGGTAACAATCATTTTGTGGTGTAAAAAGCATAATCCCATTTATGATAGGGCTTAGGAAGATGGAGTTGGAACTTGAATAAAGGTTGTTGAAATGATCATTTTGTATGAAATAAATTTCGAATATCTCTGGGGCTATAGTCTACATACACGCAAACTCAATAGAGTTGTTCTTTTAGTGTACTGAAATAGGTATAACATTCATGAACAACTTATAGGGAGGGGTTCCTCTATCACAAGTGTTTAATTACTTGAAAAAAGATCTCAATTGCAATAAATTTGGTAAAAACTTGATACTGAATGAAGAATTCGGATTTCAGTTCTGAATTTCTTCAGCCACGGATCACTGGCCCCCACCAACCGAACCACGCGCCCCAGGGCGCTCCCTGCTCCATATGCGATTCAGATGTAAAAGCTGCATTATTGTAAAGTTTCATTAAAATCCATTCAGTAGTTTTTACGTGAAAGAGCAACACGGCACATCCAGACATACAAACTTTCGCCTTAATGATATTAGTAGGATATGCCGTTGAAACATTGTTTAGATAAATAAACAAATAAATGAATAAATAAAAACATTATTTGACTCAACCACCGGCGCCGGAAAGATGTTTCTGTACTGAGAAGAACCGGCAAGAAACTCACAGTAAATACAGACGGACTGAATCAGTTCGTATCGTCAAATACCGATGTAGCTTATTTCTGTGATTCTACTATACATTTTCAAAGGGTGAAACAATTTCTCCTAAAAATCCTTTTGAGAGCCGAAAATAAATTGAATATTCATGATATTCTAATACACTAAGGAGCATCTGCGTCGTAAAAAACTTAATTGAATTTTTACTGAAGAATCTTGGTTGTTTGTAATTTACCGATAAGGGCTTGTTCACACCTAGCGAGGCGATCTGGCCGCGAGAATCGCAGCGTACACGCCGTGATCTCGCAGCGATAGTTCTGCGATAAAATAAACGCCGCGAGAACGCAGCGATCGGTGAATCAGGCTTCACTACAGGTAATTTTTGAATCACTTGGTCTTGATCTTCTAAATGTTTCGTCTAGTATGCCGACAAAAAATTGTGTGCCTCTGACTTTTAACTATTAATGATTGCATTCATAAAATGTGGATTCTTTATTTTATGTATGGCCTAAACACTCGTCAATCATGTAGACTCGTATTCAGAGCTGTGTATCTCTATAAATAGGATTGCTGTTCGTTAGTCTCGCTAAAACTCGGGAACAGCTGGACCAATTTGGCTAATTTTTGTTTTGAAATTTTCGTGAAAGTTCAGAGAAGGTTGGAAATGTGAGTAAACATGAAAAACGAAACGAAACGTAGTTTTCTCTTAGCAACTGTCTCTACCTGTCACGTGACACTGAATGTTTGACAACAGAACGAAGTCTGTCGAGACAGCTAGTTTATGTATTTTTAACTGTGATGTCTTATTTGTGTTGTCTCTTTGTTTTAGATTTCGCCTAAGTTTTAAAATAATTTCACCCGGTAAAATAACAATTCCGTACCGTGTAATGAATGACTAACTACGTGATACTGGCAGAATTGTGGTAAACACAGAAGATGCCACTAAACCAAAAGAAGAAGAAGACAGCTAGTTTATAATAATTATAAAAAAAGTCCTCACCTAAGTGGAATTCCAAAATGAATTCCAACTACCGTCACCTGTGTCCAGGCTTGTTTGTGACCTGTAATTCCATCGTTAATTACCGTGCATTAGCAGACCGGCTGCTCTACCCTCTGTTCGGCCTCAATCACTGATTGCTCTTTAAATTCATTATCGAGGTGGAAAATCGTAAATAATGAAGTAATTTATTGATGGTTGTATTATTTAATTCTGTCAATGACGACTTCTTCATAAATTGCCATGCCATCTTAAAAACAGGTCAAAAATTGTGAATCCTTTCACGTAATGTATGTCCGTTATTCCAATAATGTTTTTTTTTATTATTTAATAGGGAGCAAACGAGTTAGAGGGTCACCTGATGGAAAGTAATCACCTCTGCCCATGGACAACTGCAACACCATAGGTGTCACGAGATGCGTTGCTTGCCTTTCAAAAAGGAATACGGTCTTTTCTTGAAGGCCACGATGCCTTCAAGAAAAGAGCGTATGTATACTCATATTCAGAGTTGCGGTATTTTTAATAACTATAACGAATGTCCTCACCTAGGTGGAATTCTAAAATTCACCGGGTGAAAAAAAAAGGTGGAAGTCCAAAATGAATTCCAGCTACCGTCACCTGTGTGCAGGCTTGTTTGTCACCTGTGATTCCGTCGTTAACTACCGTACATTAGCAGGGCGGCTGCTCTTCCCTCTGTTCGGCAGCCTCAATCAGTTCAGTGATTGCGTTTTAAATTAATTATCGAGGTGGAAAATCGTAATTAATTAAGTAATTTTTAATTGTTCATTGTGCCTGTTTAATTTGATTGTTTTGGGTTACAATTGGCCTGGCGATCAAAGTTTATTTTAACTTTTTAAATGATTTAAGTATACCATGTATTGGTTGAAGTGATTAATGCTGGTGAATACTGGCTGGCTCTAGAGAAAAATAGCGGTTGCTGCATCGACTATTATGGACATTAAGCTCAAGTTCTTAGAAGCCACGCCAAATCCTCAGACTACCCCTTTTTTGCCAATCAACCAACTGTTTTAAGTGCCTTCTGAAACACGGGAGCTGCCCAATATACTCGTTATACGTACTTAACCTCGGTTGAGGTGGACACCAACTATCAGTTTTAGCTTACAAAGCCAATTCTCTGCTGCCACTGACCCACAGCCCAGTAAACTGTGCCCACAGGCACCTGCATGAGTATAGTGTTTAATAAAGCATTACATAAACGGCCTATATAGGTCCCACTGCTGGGCACAGGCCTCACCTCAACTATGAGGTGGATTGAGCCATACTCCAACACGAGGGATCAGTGCGGATTGTTGAAGGGGTGTAAGGTTAGTGAGCAATCTTAATGCCAGATGTTATCAAGCTGCCAGGCTTAGCGAATGCCATATAACGACGTCAGCCGGGGCCGGGGTAACCAACTGCTTAACGTGCCTTCCGAAGCACGGAGATGCCCGAAAAATACATCACTAAATTTCGGTCAGGGTGGTCACCGATCCCATTTCCAACCTGGCGCGTGTTGCTTTACAACAGCAATCGTCGATTACTGCGCCACGTGCACCTTATGTTTATATTCATAAATCATCAGCTCCCATAGCAGAAACAGGCCCCTATCAGCTGGACAGGAGTGCATCAAGCAGCCAACTGGCGCGGCGCCAGCGGGCAATTCAATAACAAAGTATTAACAACCTACTGAATCCAATAGCGATGGCCATCTGTTAGGGGCTGTCGGTATACTGTGCGACTGCACTGAGGTCGGTTCATTTGGTAATAGACAATTAAACAGACGCAGTTATCAAACTATAGTTCGTTCGCGTTAAGAATGCATTGATTTTTAAAAATTCTTTCGCACACAAAAAAAAACTCACATCCACAACCTTTGCGGTCGAAAGTATGTTCAACTGGTCACTCTGGACTTGGCTTTCTAATTAGGAACGATTCGATTGGTTAGGAGACGTGCTAGATCGAAGGACAAGTATGAAATTACTGCATTCTTAGCGCGAACGAACTATAGGAGGAGAGGTGCTAAAGTACGGACCATGGTACCTAAAGTCAAAATCAAATTCGTAGGTAAAGCTTAAGCATAAGAATTTCAAAACGCGGTTTTACATTTTCTTTTTCCGGATTAACATTTTTAACAGAAAATGAAACTGCATTAGTACATAGATTTTGAAATTTAGGTCTCTAGGCTGTAACCGAACCCTGTTGGTTTTGAAAATAAGCTCACCCTGTAAGTATTTACCTATCTTCATGGACCAAAATTCTAGAAAGTAAAGTGCTGTTGACCGTACAGCCAACGCCTTACAGCCTAACCTAGCCATCCCCGTTTTTTGATCTCTTTTTCACAATAAGCAAGGAGGGTAGCCTTACTTGCCGTCGACCAGGACATTCTTATTTAACTTTGTTTTTCATTTTCTTCAACATAAAGTTTAATGATTGAACGTTATGCATCGGAACAATTTTATTGCATCCACAATAACATGTTTGACTTATGTGATTGTACTCTGTATTTGTGCCAAATAAATAAAGAAATACGATTATGACCATGACCAAGTATAACATGCAAATTTCAATGAAGCATAACATTGATACAGGGTCCTGGAGGCTGTAGTGCACTGTGACCGTTAACTGGCGAGATGCCAACTGCCAATTCAATATCAAATTATTAACACCGAGAGCCGATGACTGCAATCTGTTAGGGCTTGTCAATGGAGTGTACTGTGACGTCACTGCAAGGTTATAGAATCGGCGCAGTTGAAGAGATGTAAACGAAAGTATGTCGCCTCTTAATAACGAAAGTCGATGAGCTTATAAATCTGAGAGACTGTCCCCCGATTTCACAAACGTCAACCAACGCTAAGCACGTGACCACGCTCATGCCGTCCCGTAAAATGAACAGAAAGAAAGGGACAACTTAAGAGTAGATCACTGGAGAACAATTAACGCCATCTTAGGTACGGTAGACTGGTGGTGTGATGAAAGATGGAGGTGGACGGTGGTTGACAACAACCGCCCATTCTCTGAATAGTGGAATTTGTTTTAAGATACACAATGCCTAAGGATGTGTATTCGTTGCGTCGTTGGACGATTTGGTGGATAGCGACGCAGCGCAGCGCAACGCGCTAATGAGGCCTCCCCCTTAACTGGTCTTGTTTAAATGCCTGTTCCTTTATGGGAGCAACAAAATACACTTTTTGTGTTCCGTGTATCGCAAAAACATGAAACACAGGTAATTAATAAATATATTCGTATCGAGGTAAAGCAAATACGAAATGAAATAAAAAAACATCCCTTTTCTCGATATTCTTACCATTACATAAAGAGAGGAATCCGTTTCATTCAAGTATTCATTTATTTATTGATAATGTATTTTGTATCTTGAAAAGGTAATTTATGCCAGCTGTACCTACTTTCTTATTGCTTGTAGAAGTTTTACATGACACGGTTATATTTAAATCTTTGTTCGCATCACGCCTTGCTTTTATTTTCAATATCAGAGCAAGCAACATCGTTTAACCTTCAGATACTTAACATTTCTTTCACTCCCAAAAATGTTTGGAAAAGGCGTAGTCAAGCAAAAAACATACATTTACACGCGCTAACCTCAGCTTTTGTAAGCTGGTTTCTATTCCATCAATGTTAGGGTTTGGTTTTCAACTCCAGCTTTTTGTAATGTTGATTGTATGGCGTTAGATATTCAGCAGACGTGGAGGAATAACACTTATATAAGCAAGACACGGGAGAAATCTTACGCTATTCAATCTAGAGGGAATTAAGAGAGGAATGCTCTACGTGAACTATTTATTAAAGGCAGGCCATAGAAGTGGAGATCAGAAATCAATTGGAGTTTGGAAAGAAAGTTTATACCTGTGCGTTGAAGTACTCGCACTTTTCTAGTAAACTCCACCTCATATTTACCCTCTTTAAGAAAGATTACATGATAACGTTTATGTATATGTCGCAGTCACATTGTATAATCCACCGTATTACATTACGGCTAGCCGTTTCAAAAAACGGCACCGTTTTGTAATAGCTGCAGCTGAATAAAAACCAACGGAATGTAGATATTCGCCGCCACTCGTCATTCAAAACGGCTAGCCGTAATGTAAAATCGGCGAAACATTAGCCCCCTCTTTGACAGGTATTGAAATGATTAAAGTTATGATTTTTAGCACTCGTGGCGCTGCGTGACATAACAGCAACAATAGCCGCAAAGCGTTTAGTGGCTGCAAGGTCGATGTTCTGAGGTATTTGTCCAATCTGTACGCATACGTCATTTAGTTTCTGACTACACCAACCAATGATTTTATAATAAAAATAGGTAGGTTACTTGTGCTAAAAGAGTGGCACCTGAATTCAGAACGATTCGTACACCTGAGCAAAGCTTGACTGTGTTGACAGTCTGAGACGACACTTCGCTACATGTAACTATCTCGTTTACGCTCTAGTAAATAATCGTACTGTCTTGTTCACACGTTATAACACGGTCAAATTAACTACGTCGTACCCCGTGGTAAATTTTTGACTTCGGGTCAGCCGTGCTATTCCGGCGGTGCACATCGGACATCACTTCACATCTCGGTGCTTCACGCTTACCTCAATCATTAATACGCTTTACTTTGAATTAGTATTCTCCCTCATTTTGTATGTAAATAATTTAAAAATGTTATTTGTCTTAGTCTTTTTTTGCAAAGACCACAGTTGGAAAGAAATTGAATCTAAAGTTCACTCACACGAGGGAGTTTTGGCGTCCGCCGGAATAGCATAGCTGTACTGACATAACCTATTTACGTCTTTTTTATTGACACCATCCTATAATCCCGCTTATTGTCCCTCTAGTCCTATGGCCACACATCCAAGGTACGTAGAAGAAGGCCGCTCGTAGGGGATTCAAGTAATTAATCACAAAGTCTTGGGCACTGCATGAATTCCTTCGGCGCCATACTTCGCGGCGAAGAAACTCGTCTCATCTTGTTTATCATATATCACATACTTCTGAGGAACTTCCGCATATGAATATACTATGTAACTGGCAATCTGTTTAATCTGGTATTCATCAAATACCTAGGATATTATGTTAAGAAATGCTGCTGTTACAACCCCTAAAAGGTTCTGCTCCATTTTATCAACACGTTCACGTCAACGTAGAGAGGCGCACACATCAACCTTTACATAGGGGCACCGTATGCGGCTGACATCAGACCCATTTTGCAATGGTTTTGTAAAGGTTGATGTGTGCGCCTCTGTAAAGCCGAAACTACTGCAACTAGAAACTTGAAAATTGTTTCTAGATTTTCAGATATTCAACCCCTAAGGTAGTGAAATAAGGGAATAATGAAGTGATAGTCCTCGCGGACGAAGTCGCGGGCCGCCGCTAGTACCTTTAATAAGCCTTCGGTTATCATCAAAAAAATTAACTACGATAATATTTCACAATGTTGTGCAATGTTTGAAGGAATGACTTGCTATATCGATTTATCTTGTTTTGAACGTTTCAAGTCAAGATAAGATTCATATACTTTATTGCCTAAATAAACAATTTATAGACATATTTAGACAGAGAACTCAGCCTTGTAGTGTTTAAAATAATTGAAGAAAATAGGTACTTTGTTATTTATTTTGTTCATCTTAATACCTTGTATTTATTTTATAACCAAATTCTGTAATTCGCTAATATCTTAGAGTCATCATGACGTGGTGCTTGAACCGGTGCTTAAGGCATCGCTTATCTTGGTTGCTACTCATAAATATCGAGTGTTGGTGGTAAACTAATTTAAGATAAGATGAGATAAACAATTTTTATTGCGTAAAACAGGTCATTGATGTAAGTAGAATACCAAGAATCCGGGTTAAAATTATTTATAATTATTGCGAAGTTATTTAATGACTTACAATTTATTTATCTTTATCTTGGTGCTGTGCCCACAAAAACAAAACTTATCAACCTTAAAGATTACGTCTCTTCGTTAGGGTAAGGTAAGATAAGATAAGATTATATGTACTGTATTACACAAGGGAAACAATTATGTACTTACACAACAATAGTTAGGAGATAAATTGAATTTATTTTTAAATTCACTTTTTATACAAAAACTTGAAATAATTCACTTAAAATAAATAAAATGAGATTTATTTTTTATATACGATACTATTATTTCATTGGCAGAATCATGAAGGACAAAGAAGAGAGTGTTGCTATAAGTTTCCGAGAAACACTCGGACTTTGAAGAAAGATTGTGTTAAGAATTCTGTTGAGATGTTAGCAATAAGCAACTGATTGATTGCACATTTTTTTAATTCAAGATAACTCACCCGGGTCAGATACCGAAACATGCTGAAGCCTCGTATCCACTAGGCAACATTAGAAGCACGACATGTTAAACAACATGTAGAGATCGTCTAAGCTGAAATGACGCGCCCCTCTACAGTAGATGCAGGGGAGGGGCGCATCATTTGAGCTTAGATGATCTCTACCTCATTATGTTGACTAACGATGCCTCTGCCTTATCAGTGCGCATAGTATCAAACAAGCCGCGCGTCATGTTGGAAACAACGTGTTGCGCGTCAATTGTTGCCTAGTGTATACGCGACTTTAGTATGATGATGTAAAGAGGCGTATTATATCGTACTATTGTACTTACCTGTATTATTTAAAATCTATATAAACTCCAGTAACGACTATTTTAAGGCCCCGACGAAAAAAAAAAGGTGATAAATTTTATCAGAACTTTCATCTGCATCTCTTGCTCTACTTTCTTCTTTCTTTATCTCTTTTTATTTGTGGGCCAATAAACAGATTTCTTTCTTTCTATCTTCAATCAGCTTTGAATTCAGAATGTGACTATGTAGCATTACACCTTACAAAACGTTCAAGATACCACTTACAAGGAGAGTAATAAATTCTGCAAAGCCCCAAATAAAATCCTTAGCATCGAGTCGGTCGGCTGGCCACACAACATCCGGCGCTGGGACAGTCCCAATCGTGGGGCATCCATACGCGTCCGGGACAAGCTTGACAGATGCACACCCGGGCGCTAGCTGGAGTTGGAGGGACGAGAATAAAACGATATGGTCCCTCGTTAATGTCATTTGACACTTCAAATCACTATCACGATCACTATCAATTATTATTATCGGGTCAAGTTAGGAGGTCTTGGTAGCTTAGTTAGTAAGAGGAGCTTGCGCAATGTGCATCACAACTTCAAAATTTAAATTCTTCTTTCGTCACTCGTACTCATACTTCTCTAGCTGTTTTTGGGAAACCATACTAATTGACAGCGCTGGAGTCCTAATCTCATTTATATGGTTTGTTTGTTCCGATCGTAAATCGTTAAAAACATTCTTAGTTTACAGATCGACACGGATCTGAAATTTTAGCTACATATTTTAAGTATTTTATTGGTCATAAAAGCCTATATTTTTGTTTTATTTGCTTTTGACTTCTTCATAGTGTTCCGGAACTTCTTAAATAAAGCGTCAGAGCTCGCTCGCTCGTCAGAGAGACGCTCTAGTCTTTCATTTTTCGTAATGACTATTGCTGCTATATGCTATGCGCTATGCAACTGCAATGCGCATTTGTTTTTTTTTTATATCATAGTCAGCCGTGCTATTCCGGCGGTGCACATCGGACATCACTTCACATCTCGGTGCTTCACGCTTACCTCAATCATCCATACGCTTTACTTTGAATGAGTATTTTCCCTCATTTTGTATGTAAATAATTAAAAAATATTATTTGTGTAGTGTTCTCGTGTAACACTAACTGATGAACACTAACACTAGAACTAGGAATAATGTGGAAGTACTTTAATATCGGCTCGCTTGCTATGCACCACGTCTTCACTCCACGCCTGCCAGTGATAGACTGACTCGCTCAAGCGCTCACTCACCGCTATGTCACGTGGCTTCGCGCAGTGCTTAGCCGAGACGACAGATGTCAATGTCAATGTCATGTCAATAGTAGTTTAGTAGAATACTACATCTCTCCCTTGTTTTATTTTTATTTAACTTCTGCTATAGCTGTCTCAAATTGTTTTTAGTTTTATGAATATTATTATTCAGTTCGATGAAAACAATTTCTCCAACCTGTGTTTTATTTAAGTGTCTCATTCTTACATTGTAATCTAACTAACGAGTTTTTTATTGTTTGAGTTTTTGTATGAATTTACATTATCATTTACTTTTGTTTCAAATCATCCAATTAAACTTGCTCCTTGGTTTATTTATACCTCTTCCTCTTCAACCTCACTTACATTTTATATTCTGTTAAACTAGCCTTAGCGTTATCAACCACTTGTCACTTGTCAATGCTACGCTACTTTCTCTTTTTTTTTTTGTAATCTCCATTAAATCCATTGTTTCGAGATCCTTGGCTTATAGGCATGTCATATCCTGCATCTTAGGTAGTTTATTAGTCGTAGTTCCTGTTACAGTATAAGTAGGGCTGTTCTGTGCGATTTTGTCGCTCGACTTCACCATTCTGTTGCGGTAAGTGAGGTACAGCACTGAAAATACAGCATTATTTCCTGTTCTGCACAAACTGTTCTGTTCTGACTCTGTTCTTAGAAAAATTTAAATAAGTCGCACTTAGTATAGCATTTGTTGTTCACTTCGGGCGTCCTTGTAAACCAACCACTACACACACTTGCACTCAATAACTAATTTTTCTCTAGCAACCATTTTTTATAATTAATTTAACTAAATTAACTACTCAAATTTTGCATGTTATTATTTAAAGTAGCATTATATGTTTCAGTAATTGGCTCATGTTCAAATACCTTGTACTCTATGTACACATATACTGTTGATATACTGTTGATATACTGTTTAAATAAATAAAATAACCTTAGTTCTTCTCTGTGTTGTCCCATTTATCGCTGTACAGTCCCGCTTTAACTTCTTGTGTTTCCGAGTCCTGCGTAATTGCATTAGTTTTTCCTTCAAAGGTAGTGCAATGGGTCTAGTTTGTTCAACAATATGATGGCCGTATCTAATTATTATTATAACGCCGGTCGTGGCTCTGATCGTCTGCATAGTCTTAACGTATTTGACTTCGAACTTATACGACAGCATTCTCAGCACTCTTCGTTCAATAGAGGCGCAAGGCTTGGACTTGGGACCAAAAGTGATTTTCTAAGGGCCTATAGTCCCTTACTAGGTATCAGTTTTCCATATAAGAACATATTAAATATTATTGAAATGTTCTGCTGCCCAGACCAAAGCTCATGTTTAATTACCAAAACCGACTATGCGAAGTCCTTTGTCATCGATCTGAACAAGTGCAGCTCCTAAGGCACCCGGACTAGTAACAATTGATCCATTATGGCCAATAGAGGATTTTCCCACTTGATGGCTAAATTAGCCCGTCTCATATCTATCACACACAAGCGAATCTCGCCAGTTTTTTTTTTTTTTTTTTGCATGCTTAGTTGGTGATATCAAATTAGAAGTATCCTTAACCTCTTCAAAACATCTTTTAAAAGTAGTTCCTCAATTACTGTTATTTCTTATACTTTCTCATCTAGTGTATTCGTCTTCTTCTGTGTGGCTGACTCACTGCTGGAACTAGATTCACCATTGGTTTTTTTTTTTTTTTTTTTTTTTTTTCCAAAGTCACCTCTGAACCTTGGAAAAGCCTGATACTCCAAAGGCCTTACATTAACATCGATCTTATGTAGCCTAATAATAATGCTGTTGCACGCCCTAGTAAGTCGCGAGGACCGCCTTTGGTGACGTAAAATTCAGAATTTTCGATCCGTTTTCACTTTCAAGTTGCTCTGAAAAAATCTTAGTAGTTTTAAGGTAAGGTTTTCACTTCCATATGGCAGGAACCTTTTCTCAAGATTGGAATGTAGATGTGTAACAGTTGCATTATTCCATGTCATTCCAACACAGTTTGTTCTTTGCTGGACAGTTTACAATTATTATTTCATCCGCGATATCCCGCATCCTCTTTCCGTCCAACATTTTCCTTTCTCCAATCGAACAGCTACCGTGCTCGTTTCACCCTCACATTCGACACACTATTTGGGCAATAATCTGTTGTAGACACTAAAACCTAATATTGTTTTTTTTTTTTTTTTTTTGACGTGATAACGTCTTTAAAATCGTTTTAGTCGGGTGACATGTTCAGAAACTTGTGTCACACCAAAACCTCACGAGCGCGATCGCAGGTATAACAGAGAGAGACGGACCGATCTCCCGTCTCATCTCGAGCGCTGCCAGTCATTCCGTGAAATGCCGTTATCACGTAAACATCTCGATCGTAAACCTACTTTACAAACAACCATTTTTTTTTCCGCAATCTAATGCCAACCGTAGAGACTCCTTCTCGGTACGGTCCCCATTATACTTTAATGCAATTGAATGCAAAACATAACATTACGCAATTTAATGCATTTTAATCTTCTGTGCAATAATTGATTGCAATTTCTCGAATGCATGGGTTACCTTCCAACAATTTAATGTATGGATGGGTTACCTCATTGCAATTCAATGCCTCTAACCACTTCTTATACACAAGCCAACGCAATTGAATGCCTATCGCAATTTAATGCCTCTCGCAATTTAATGCCTCTCGCAATTTAATGCCTCTCGCAATTTAATGCCTCTCGCAATTTAATGCCTCTCGCAATTTAATGCCTCTCGCAATTTAATGCCACTCGCAATTTAATGCCACTCGCAATTTAATGCCACTCGCAATTTAATGCCACCATCATCGCAATTTAATGCCACTATCATCGCAATTTAATGCCACTATCATCGCAATTTAATGCCGCTGTCATCGCAATTTAATGCCACTGTCATCGCAATTCAATGCCACCATTGTCGCAATTTAATGCTACCTGGTTTCGCAATTAAATGCCGCCATCCATATCACAATTGGCTTGTGTAATCTGTGGATTAGATTTAACGTCACAAGGTTCGCACCGTCCTTTTATACATATGTATATATAGCAAACACCCGGACAGACTTCTACGAAGTTTCCCTGTATTCCCGGACTTGTCCATTTTTACAGAACAGAGTAATAATCCAAATTATGACACTCCTCAACAAGATACTGTTGTGTCAAACATAGTCACCTTTTATATGTAGTTTTTTTTTCCATAACTCAACTAATTACTACCAAAACAAGGTAAGATAATACCTACCATTACCCTTTTGCGTCTAACAACCTTATTAAGGTCGACACCATAAGTTTTATACGGATAGTAAGTTATTTATTCCATACAAGAAAATAGTTATTCATTTCCAAAAGAATATAATTTATTCGCTTCAGAAAATAACCTATGAAGTTAAAATTGATATGAATCCAATTGAATGAAAACATCTTAACCAGTCCGGTTATAAGATATACTCGTAGCTACAGCCACTTAGATAAAGTTATAGAATATAGGTAGGTTGTTTACGAGTCAGATGCACGCGCAGCCTTTCAACGAGTAAAACTTTAGTTGAATATAGTTCCGAATCATTCGATGCATCACATTGTAATAGTTAGGTATACAAGTAACTATCTAAGAGATTCGTTTATAATACCGCCGACCTGGAAAATGCTATAAGTGTATGGTGAAGGTATATTAAATTCTTATGTGAATTTACTTAATATTACCATGTAGTCTCCTACTCCAATCACGGTCTTTGGTTGTGCTTACATCATCAACATCCAGACTCAATACAATTATTTGTTTTCCCCAGCGAAAACCAGTGCTGCAATGGGAATTGAACCCATGACCACCCTGTTTCAATTTGCGCTCAAAAGACCGTTGCGACTCCAATATAATATTATAACCTGAATTAACATTTCACATCTGCTTTACCTAGTTATGGTACAAAGTAGGTACCTGACGTTTGCTATAATCGTTTTTCAAATGCAAATACATTATTTCTTGGGTTACAGCCTAATTCGTAGGAGATGTAATCAACCGAATCCTTAGGGAAGATTATTCGTCCCTTGGCTTCACCTTGAAGGTTTAGGGTTTTCTCCCTAATTTGTACAAAATAATCTTGAACATTTTGCCTAGCTCTCATTACTCAAACGATCACACTCGCAGTAACATTGAGCTCCACTAACCGTAAAAATACCATCTCACTTCGTAGTGAAGTGAGATGCCACTGCAGAATGTCTGCCCCATATAGTGTAGGTAACATAGCTAAAAGATACGCTGAGTTACGATACAATTAGTACCTACTATTCAAAAGCCTATCATTTATTAAGTGTAAAAATAAACAACAATACTTACTCTGATTAGTTCTCTTAGAACGTTCTCTCACCTCCTACCCTGAAGTGGTGGTGGTTAGTAAAGCTCTGCTATTTTAGAAGACAACACCCTTACTTCTGTAGAGAAATACGCACCATGTAACAACATACTCGGAATAAACAATTCAACATATGTATTTCCACTAAACTACAACGATTCTTAATAATTTACTTATTATTTTATCTTCGATAGTATAACCAGCTGTCCCGACAGACGCGGCCCGGCAGAAACAGTTACCAAGAGAAAACCAAAATGTGTTCCACCATACCCATTTCTTAGCATTTCTTCACCACCACAGTGCCGTCACGAATCTTGACCTTCTTCAGCCCTATATCTCGTCGTGGTAACGATTACATAGAACATCTCGTGATTCACGTGGTACAAGGGAAAATGAAAGGCACCAATCCACGTAGTAGACCGCTGATGAGGTGGACAGACCACTATATACTTGTATATTATTGTTCATTTGTGTATTTCAAACATTATGTTTATTTTGTTTACCCGTAACAAGCTTAAAGTTAGTACTTACCTTTAGGTATTTTATTTCTTATTTATGAAGACAATTTCCAATCTTAAATGTTAATTGTGCACTTGCGAATCCATTCTATCATATTTCCTTCGCCTGTAGGCTGTCTGGAAGAGACTGCCTCCAGCGACAAGACCTAAATTGTACATTCATGTGGATATATCGTATTACATACCAATATGTCAATTTAGTATGCAACGACGCGTCTATCTATCTATCTATGATACATACATACCTGATACATAATGATGACCTCAACCACTCTGGCAAGAGCTGTGTAGCCACTAAGAAGCATTTATTCATGTTCACTCACTTTTGCAACCTAACCCCCGCAAATATTTCAAAACAAAAATGAGCCAAGCCCTACACAGACCAATGAACAGCTATTGATTCTTCTTTTAAGTAAAGAGATAACGAATAACGATTATTGTTAAATCAATGCAACAATACCGTGTTGTTGCATAATCTCTACAATGCATACTAATAAACTAATAGGTTCTGCCTACATATTAATAAAACATTTATAAAACCACTGTGGTTTCTTATTCAATCTCGTATTTTTAAATAACCTAATACGAGTATGAGAATGGGACGTTTGTTAATATTTTTGCAATTTTAATCTCTTTATTTAAAGTACAAGCTAAGGTAGTCAATAAATATAACGGGGAGAAGTTGTTATTTACGCCTCAACCGAGCATTTGCACGAATTGTTGTCTTTGTTCCCCTACCTTCAGGAATTGAAAGGATAGCTAATACAACGTGCATTTGACCTGTAACGTACACTTTGTGTGTAAAAAATATATCATGCTTTTTACTTTCAGATATCCTTTTTACCTCGTCGCCAAAATGTAGTGTTCTCGTGTAACACTAACTGATGAACACTAACACTAGAACTAGGAATAATGTGGAAGTACTTTAATATCGGCTCGCTTGCTATGCACCACGTCTTCACTCCACGCCTGCCAGTGATAGACTGACTCGCTCTAGCGCTCACTCACCGCTATGTCACGTGGCCCGCGCAGTGCTTAGCCGAGACGACAGATGTCAATGTCAATGTCATGTCTATAGTAGTTTAGTAGAATACTACAATTTGTCTTAGTCCTTTTTTTTCAAACGACCACAGTTGCAAAGAAATTTCATTTTAAAGTTCACTTACACGAGCGAAGGGAGTTTTGGCGTCCGCCGGAATAGCATAGCAGGCGCGCATTTGACCACAATCTCACCTGATCGTAAGTGATGATGAGATCTAAGGTGGTACATGCCGGCCTAACAAATGACTGTTCACTCCCTCGGATCTTTTGTGTGTGTGCTACTGTTCACTTATATTTATCCGTAGAGGGCGCTGTATGAAACAATATTCAATGATAATAGCTGGAAAGTCCAGGTGCGAGTACCGCGAACAGCTTCAAAAAGGCTTATTCCCCCATTCATCTCGTCTTATTCTCGGCTGTCAGCATACTCCGGTTGTAAAATGTGAGCTCCCACGACAGCCCGGCGATATCTCAGCGATGGCGGCCGTAATCGCGTTACGCGTGTGTTCCCGGACAAATGCTCGGATCGGCCGGTTTTAGGGGTTCAGGGAACAGCCGGAAAGATAGAGATCTCAGCTCAGACTGAGATAGACTTTCAGAGGATTCATATAAGCGTTTAAAGTTTGGAATCTTTTTTTTAAACTTTAACCACAATCTCACCTGATCTTAAGTGATGATGTGGTCTAAGGTGGTACATGCCGGCCTAACAAATGGGTGTTCACGCTCTTCTTAAAGAGGCCCAAGTTGCATTGCTGTGGAAACACTTCAGCAGGAGGCTTAGTCCACTCCTTTGCTCTTCGCATGAATGGTGTGAATCACTGGGATGTCAACAACATAGAGGTGAAAAGCTAGTCTGTGTCTGCCTGCTACACAAAATAATCCGATATATAAACAATACATAAAATACATGTTCGTAATGTGACTCTACCACCGGCGTCGGGACGTTGTTTCTACTGAGAAGACAAGACCCGACAAGAAATTCAGCAGTTACCCTTTTTAAATCGTCCAATGTTTTACAGTCATGGTGAATGTACTCTTATGAATAAACCAAGAAAGAAAAACTCTTTTCAGCGTCACTATTTAATAATATTTATAACAATTCATGAATTTACAGAGTATTTAATTGATTGGAAGAGGAGATGATGACCATCTTCAACATAATAATTTAACGTTTTTTTTTTGTTGTTTTGCTATCAAATAATGTGTCGCTGGATAAGCTATTATTATGTACTTTAACTTAAACTGAGCAGTATTTCAGCTGTCCATTTTTATCAGTTAAGTTGACTTATGAGTTAACCCCACCCTCACTCTTCCCAAATACATCCTCAACCATTTATTTTTACCTTCAGCAGAATACGAAGCGTCTTTAGCGTAAGAAAAATACGTTCTATTTATATAACGGCTGCGGGAATATTGTTGATTTTCCTATGGTAATTGTTTGTTTTTTTGGCGTCCCACTGCAGGGCGCACGCCTTGGGGAAGGGGGTTGTTTGCTCAACCAGGGCACGTGGCAGAGGCGGGCCAAGTTCGGCGCGTGTCGTGCCTCTTCGGGTATTTGAACAAGTCATTTAAAGCACTTTTGGTTTCTCTATTGTTTAAAGGAGAAAAACACAAGTGCTGAAATGTTTTGGGTTAGTCTTTTGACTTGAAAATACTAAGTTAGTGAAATGTAATGTTTGGCCTGGCCTGGGTGGGTGTTGAAACCACTATCGTACAGATGTAAACACGCGCACCATTTTTATAATAAAATAATTTGAACAAAATTTAATAATTGAAAATAAGTTTTTTTTATTTTAGTAAATCGCTAACGATCATGACGATTTGATAGTTGACCATAAAAATGAGTTAGAAAATGCAAAGTTCTTTTGAAGTTACCGATCCTGTCAAAAATACAAGTCATGGTGTTGTCAACAAACAGTTTTTAATGCTCAAATACATAGTATCGCTATCACTACGCTAGGATCTGAATACTTATGTACTAAAATTAGTTGTTTTCGAATGACTAGGCTTGTTTACTATTGATGCAAATTATTTACTACTGGCTTTGTTTATTTTTAACCGACGTAGATTATTTTTCAACAATCGCCGTTGTAAAGCAACACACGCCGGGTTGGCAATAGGATGAGTGACCACCCATTTCCAGCCGAAATTCAGTAATATATTTCTCTAATAGAAATCGGTCGTTAAGTGTAGTCGGAAGCCTTATGGCGGCTTGATAGCACCTGGCAGTGAGGTTTATCAACAAGCTTACACTCCTCCAACAATCGTCACTGAGCCCGCGTGTCGTAGTATGACTTGTGCCATCAGCTCACCTGAGTCCTGTGCCCAACAGTGAGGCATTGAAAGGCTGTTGCTAAAAAGAGCACTATGGTGTAACAACGTACATATGCCGAGGCAAAATAATACATACATACATAAACGGCCTATATACGTCCCACTGCTGGGCACAGGCCTCACCTCAACTATGAGGTGAAATGAGCCATACTCCAACACGCGGACTCAGTGTGGATTGTTGAAGGGGTGTAAGGTTAGTGAGCAACCTTAATGTCAGATGTTATCAAGCCGCCCTAGGGCCTCTGACTAAGCTGAACGACTGACATCTGGCGACCTCAACCGGGACCAACTGCTTAACGTGCCTTCCGAAGCACGCAGATGCCCGAAATACACATCACTGAATTTCGGTCGGGGTGGTCACTCATCCCATTTCCGACCCGGCGTGTGTTGCTTTACAACAGTGATCGTCGCCGATCACTGTCACAACTGCGCCACGGGCACCTCCCAAAAATAATATTGAATTGGCAAAATAATATTTATTGTTACTATGCTCCTAAACTTATAATACTCGTACTTCCGATTTACAGCCCCAAGCTGTATATTGTATACGCCGTTGCCGCTTAGCAGAAGTCGTAATACCACGTCGAACTCGCCGCAAAACTCCAAATGAGATTTCGGATTTATCTAAGAGCCGCTTTCGAGAAACCACTTACTTATATATGTCGCAGTCATTTGTTGAATCTGCCATTCGATTGAATGACTAGCGCGTTCATTGAATGGCGACATTCAATTTAATGACTGAAGGGCAACTCGTCAAGTGGTTTACATACAACAACTTGGCAAGTCAACGTCTTGACCTACTGATTTTCAGTCATTTAAACTTCAGGGTGAATCCGACTTAGCCCACACCACGTGGTTTTGCCCTTCCCCTAGAGCAGTAGGCAGCTATGAGTTAGGCGCTGCGGCTGAGGCTGGCGCCAACAAGCCGAAGCTGGGGTGCTGAGCGAAAGCCATCTGTGACAATTAGCACGCGAGGGACCGCCGGAGCCCCGCAATGCTGTGACGTGACAGAATTCCTGTGTTTTCCTAAAACTTGCATGTTGCATGCTTGCTTGCTGTTTGTCTGCTTAGGTTCCATGCTGTCAATTCAATTCAATTCAATAATCATTTTCATCATAGGTCGTCCATAGTGGAGTACCGTGCAGGGTGGCTATCAAGATTATTTCAATTACCTGAATGATTTTACGTCCACTCTGTGACGCTTCTTCAATCAACGTTCAGCCTAGTCATTCAACTAACGCGCTAGTCATTCAGTAAAATAGAACTAGATGACTGCGACATAATACATCTCCATACGCTCCACAGACAGACCGAGCGATTACATATACGTAAATATACATCAGCTATATGTTTTGGGTTTCAGTCTTTTTATTTTGTGTTCACGTCTCTTTGTGAGAGAAAACGTTTCGCGATACTCAGATTGAACGTTGTAAAGGGAATTAGATTCTAAAGAATTTTCCGTTTCAACTTACTAAGCGAATTAATTTAAGATCGGTTTCAGATTTTTCCTTATAACTGCGGAATAGAACTAGTTGATTGGTACAAGGAAGTAAAAGGGATAATTCTCTATCTTTAAATTTTAAAGTCGTAAATAATTTATGCAACTAACTATAATCTCCTATTCCGTGCGGGTTGTTGAAGGGATGTCAGATGTTATCAAGTCGCTTTAAGGCCTATAAGACTGGGGATCTAGGCCACATCAGCCGAGACCAACTGCTTGACGAGTGTTCCAAAGCACGAAGATACCTAAAAAATATATCACAAAATTTCGGACGGAGTCACCCGGCCACCTCGGCCACCCATCCTACTTCTGACCCGGCGTTCGTTGCTTTACAACGGCGATTGTTGCCGATAAATAAACTACGTCGGCTAAAAATAAACAACGTCAGTCGTAAATAATTCGTATAAGAAGTAAACAAGCCTAATCATTCAAAAACAACTAATTTTAGTATATATTTAGATCCTAGCGTAGCGATAGCGATACTATGTATTTGAACATTTAACTGTTTGTTGATAACACCATGACTTGTATTTTTGACAGGATCGGTAACTTCAAAAGAACTTTGCATATCCTAACTAATTTTCATGGTCAACTATCGAAAACGCAGCGTCACTTAAAAAACAATTTTAGTTTCGCTAAAATTAAGTTCCGCGTTCTTTGTGTTTAAAGGTTAAGGAATCCTAAAATACATAATGAATGAAATCTTACAACGCTTTGTGTTAGGGGTTAAGCAATCCGAAAATACATAATGAATCCTTACAAGTGAAGACGTACCTCAGGCCCGTTAGCGCAAAGAAAGCAAGAAAAAAAGTTGACCTAACAGAAATGAACAAAAAAAGACTTACTAAACTGTAAAAATACGTCTTACCTTTAAGGAGTTCAAACGAAAACAAGCGAACAGTAAGTCTGGTTGACTGGTAGAATATCCCATGGCATTAAGGTCGCAAGTTTTATCAAAAAATAAAAAAATACTGTGTGATAAAGAATAAAAATTAAAAAGTTTGTTTAGTATTAAAAATCGTAAATTCCGATTCCGAATCCGATTTTTTATTCATAGAATTAGACGTTTTTCTTATACTATGTATTTTTTTTATAAATCTAGCTCAGATTAATCGCACATCTAGGCAAAGCCCGGTCCCCTTTTTCATGCCAATCTTGAGCTTATACAAAATAAACTCCCAAATAAAAATGAGACACAATAAGTAAGAGCTCGCAGAAAATTCCAAAATAAAGAATTATTGTACCAAAACTCTTGGAATGAAGTGGTATAAAAACTCCTCGCGGATTCTTACAAGAAGCTTCATTTGACTTTCATAATACCTCGCGAAAACCTCTTAATAAAAATTTACTTTGACTTTTGGGGAAGTTGGTGTTATCTTGAAGAATATTCTTGTTCCCTTAGATGTAATCCGCGTCACCGGATTTTGGAACCAGTTCTACTCATCTCTGCTAGTATTACGTATTGCATTAAATACAGTTCAATAGGTATTTTGATGTAACAGCAATATTCAAAGTTTGACAAAATATTATACAGTGTGTTTTATTATTGTTTTAGCATTTTCCATGCAGTATCTTTACTAAAGATCTGAAAACCAGAAAAAGACATTTGTTCATGTTGGCATCAGGCAGGACTCGAACCCGCATCTTTCGCAAACCGGGCGACTGCACTAACCAACTATGCTACCGAGACCATAACAGACTGGCCGAATCTTTCTTTGCCAACATGACCAAATGTATTTTTCTGGTTTTCAGATCTTTAGTATTATACACTGCTCAATAATTAGAGGTTATACCTACCTATGCAACTTTTAAAATAGTTATTGTTTTTGAGTGAAATGAAAATGCCTAATTTTATATGCCCTTTTTTCCGCTGTTGTAAAAATATAAACTTGAATGCCTTATGAAAGTAAGAGAGACGCCCAGTGGTTAAACACTCTGGCTCGAAACCTAGGTGATCACGGGGTCAAGCGTAGCCGGAACACTTACTTTGTGTGCATTGTACAACTTGCGGCCAACTTTGGTGATGGAAAACACCTATAAAACCGAAGCAACCCGGATAAGAGGTGGGCTCGCAGGCGTTGTACGGTAATGTAAGCCTGCAGATGAAATCCATTAGAACCACTCATTAGAGTTGTAGATTCCTAACTTCTCTTTTCTTAATGTTTTAGTTCCGAATCATTCAACTTCATAATTCCGATAGCCTAGATATATAGATAAACACTTATATCCTTATTTTTGTCAACATAACCGTCTTTGACCCTAATTCTACACTGGGAAAATGAATCTTTTCTCTATGAAAAACTATGAATTATTTGTTACAACAACAACTTTTCTGCCCTATACTAGAGTCGGGGCGAAACCGACACGAATAGATTAGGTTCGTGGTTATTTTTTTTTAAGCCCTAAAAACAACTTGCCTGATTAGCTTGCTGCTTGCTTTAACCCCAGCACTTTTTATGATATTTAGCAATGTCCATTTATTAATGTGTGTATTCATTATATCGTTATGAAAATCAACATTAGGAGATCAAATATTAAGAATTGAAGTTTTAGGAAACATGAGCGTTATGAACATCGTCATTAGAACTACAAAAAGTATGAAAGAAAACTTTAGGACTAAAAATTTTAGGAAGAGTGATCATTCGGATCACAAATCTTTAGGAAGAACAATTTCGGAGAAACGACTTTAGGTTAGTCAATATGGACCCGTTGTAGAACACTTAACCTACAATATGTCTACGCAGTTGAAGAGGTAATCAAAAACTTGTTATTTTATAAAACTGTTAAGTCATAAAAACATCTATTGACATAGATGACGTCAGCGGCTAGTTATGACAACGTCATATCAAATACTTAACGCTCGTTACTCAGGTCATAATGTATGTGCTAACTTGTCTTCTCAAGCCACTATCATCATTAACTGCTTTTATACATCCCACTCCCAGTAGTAGGACGCAGGCCCACAAGCCTCACCTCAACTATGAGGTGGTTCGGGCCCATAATCTAACACGCGGGCTCAGTGTTGCAGGATGTAAGGCTAGTGATAAATCTTACCGACAGATGTTATCAAGCAGCCCTTAGGCCTCCGGGAACGACCTACACCTGTTTCCAGCATTAGTCAGTACTTAGTGTCGCACTCAGTACAAAAGGCCTCAAAATAACATGACAATCGTATTAGAGTTTTAAAAATAATAAAAAAAAAACAGACACAAAGATACAATCAGACAAAACGTGGGACATTGAAAATAAATACTTAAGTGACTTCAATTAGGTACAAAACAGAGATTAAAAAACTCTTAAAATTGCATGGTATGTCGACTTGTTTATTTACAGAAGTGACTTTGGCGTCTAGACGGGGGTTTCATAGTAAAAATGTAGCTAAAAAACTACCTATTTCATGCATCGTTTCATGTTTTTGTTTTCAGCGAAGTAATAAAGACCGCATCTGCCCGCCGATGCCCGCGTCTGCCGCTCACCGCGAACACAAAACATGTGAGTGCCCAGCGGGCATCTGCAACACGGTCTTTTTGCCCTTCGTTTGCGTTGGTAGTTTACCAACTACCAACTCAATGCAACGCATGTTGTATAGGATTCCCGTTGCGCTATTGTTCATGGTCAAAAGATTCATGGGCATTTTTTTCAAAAAAGCGAAATGAGAGGGTCATAGGTAAATATCTAAAGCAATACATTAGTGTTTCCACTGCAGCATAACCATGGTGCAAATCATATAACATGGCAGTATATTTTTCCACTAAACATATCCTTAATTCAATTACTTCTCAACAAATAGGACAAAAAAACTAATTTAATGCTACGTAATAAGAATAGGTAGACCAATTCAAACCTAAGCTACACAAGACAACGGTCTCGTATGACAGACATCAAATTGGTCGTCTATTGTTGGATAGACAAAAAAGAGACTTGTATTGTAAAGTTAATTGCCTATATTTGTAAGTAGTCGCTAAGTATAGTTTAGCCCATACCTGTCTGTAGTTTAAGATAAAAGCTACCACACAGAGTTGAGAAAATCACCCTGAAAATATATACGTTTTGAAGATAGAGATACATAATCAGGAAATGGAGGTCATTTTTTAGATTACCAAGAGTCGCCCATATACCTGGGCATATGTGACTGTTAATCCGGTCAATTTAGACATTCAAAGTTACATAAATTCCCACCAAGCTGAAAATCGGTAAGATTGTTTGAAATATCATTAAAAACAAAATTTGAAAGTTCCCCATCTTTCCCCTGTAAGGAAAAAAAAATATTCAAGGTCAAAGGTAAAAAAAATGAGTTTTTCGCGATTTTCAGCAAAACGGTAAGTCTTATCATAAAAATATCTCAGACAAAAATTGTAGATCATAAAATTATCTACAAAAAATAATTCATACTTTTTTTTCTACGAGCCACCGTTTTTGAGATATAACGATTCAAAAAGATGTAAAGTTGTAATCGTCATAATATGCACACGTTTCCACGCCACCTATGAGGTAGTGTACTTTTTTTTTTTTTTTTTTTTTTTTAAGTAGGGGAAATGCCTTACGCATACCCGTCCACCGGGGGACGGACGGGTTATGTCGGACTCTCCACTGGAAAGGTGGTATACCAGTGGCCCTACCGACTAAAACCCCTACTACTCCCTCTTATCGTCCGTATAGTGGGGGAACACGGTGAGTAGCGCGAAGCCTGTTACGCGTTCCCCCGGACGGAGCCCGCCTGGACGGCGGGCCGGAAGCGACCCCCCCTTCGTGAGGGGAGGCCAGAAGGGACAGCCGAGGATGTCAAGCCGTCCCTACCAGGCAGCGGTGAAACCCGTGCAATGCTGGCGGCGGCACCCCCGTACCACGCGCCAGCTGGCCACCGTACGCAAACCCTACTGGGCCCGCAACCACGAGCCACCCAAAGGGCGGCTCCGCTGCCGTAACCTTCGGTACGGCCCCGCCGGGCCGCGACGCACAGGGGGGATCAGCCTCGGATCACTGGCCCCCACCAACCGGTTGTGCGCCGCGGCCCCAACCACGCGCCTCAAGGCGCCTGCAGGCCCCACTGGCCCCGCATCCCCACGTCGCCCTTACGGGCCGCAGCGACCCTACTGGGCCCGCAACCACGAGCCACCCAAAGGACGGCTCCGCTGCCGTAACCGGCGGTACGGCCCCGCCGGGCCGCGACGCACAGGGGGGATCAGCCTCGGATCACTGGCCCCCACCAAACGGTTGTGCGCCGCGGCCCCAACCACGCGCCTCAAAGGCGCCTGCAGGCCCCACTGGCCCCGCAGCCCGTCGCCCTTACGGGCCGCAGCGGGTGGGTGTCCAGTCCACCACGCTGCCACGCCTGGGTTCTCTTCGCTTCCCGGTGGTGCCCCTACCACCGGTACTAGGCCCCCTCGCCACGCCGAGGCGAGAACCCGTGAGGGGGGAGGTAGTGTACTTAGCGCAACTTTTACAGCTTTTTGAATCGTTATATCTCAAAAACGGTGGCTCGTAGAAAAAAAGTATGAAGTAATTTTTTGTAGATCATTTTATGATCTACAATTTTTGTCTGAGATATTTTTATGATAAAACTTACCGTTTTGCTGAAAATCGCGAAAAACTCATTTTTTTTACCTTTGACCTTGAATATTTTTTTTTCCTTACAGGGGAAAGATGGGGAACTTTCAAATTTTGTTTTTAATGATATTTCAAACAATCTTACCGATTTTCAGCTTGGTGGGAATTAATGTAACTTCACTCTTATTTTTTGGTCTAATTTGACCGGACTACTGTTAATTAATTTTAAGTAGTAAAATGTGAATCCCTGTTTGGCTTTAGGTTAAATTAGTTTGTACTTGCTGTAATATTTTTAAGAGCTGTGGATTTTGTTTCTTAAAAATAAATAAATAAATGACGGTTCCTACAAAAGAAGACAACCTAAACTGATCTGATCTGATCAATTATTGGACTATTCATTCGCACCATCATCGACTTAATATAATTTCTCCCATTATTCTAATTAATTAACGAAATCATACCTGTAACAAAACCTGAATCCGTTATTGCTAATTTCCAAATTATAATACCTACAAAGGCGACCTTCTGAATGTCGCCCGCCAGCCCGTTAGAATTGGTCGACCCGAAATTTCGTCTCAATTAGCACAATCGTTATTAAAGACGATTGTACCAGTCGAGTCGAGAACGCTTAGGCTATTAGAGCGCGCCAGGTGGGCTGGAAGAAGGGTTGGCAGAACACCGACTACAGGGTACAACCACAAAACGCCACCACCGGCATAATTCCTGTAGTTTTCATACCTTTTATACGGACTTGCCGTACACGGTCGACGCCGTGCGGTCATTGCCGCTTGCTTCTTGTGACCCACAGCGGCTACAAAGGCCGGCAAAAAGCGACGCCTGTGTGGCCTCGATCGGTTCGTCATACTTAGGACACTGCAAGTAATCATCATCAGCAGCCATGCGAAGTCCACTGCTAAAATAGGCCTCCCCCATCGATTTTCAGAGCGACCGGTTGTAGGCGGCCTGCATCCACCGAAACCGTGCGAACTTTATGAGGTCATAAGTCCACCTTGCGTCGCACGCAGCGCGCGGCCTCACACTTAGACATTGCAAGTAAGTATAGGTTTTTAAAAATAGGAGCCAGCGACCGCAAGTGTCGACCACAAGCCACAAGTGGCTGT
Organism: Udea ferrugalis; assembly: GCA_950022985.1. Classification (NCBI taxonomy): domain Eukaryota; kingdom Metazoa; phylum Arthropoda; class Insecta; order Lepidoptera; family Crambidae; genus Udea; species Udea ferrugalis. The sequence goes on along the minus strand of OX465531.1, from coordinate 15,538,637 downwards.
CGCAAGCTTCAGCTACCTTGGTAGCCGTTTCTGTCTTTTTGTGGCGTTTGTGACCGTGGCGTTTGACCCGACGCTTAAGGGCCTTTGCGATCGTGAATTGTGCGAAGCTAGGCAGCCAAACACGCTGCAGGGTAGGTATGTGTTGTTTCGCTCGGGTTCTTAATACCCTCTTGTTCCGTGCGATGATGAACACCGTCAACTTTCAGTGGGTACGTACGATGTAGCAGGTGTCCATTTCCCAGGAGTGGGAACTCCTGGGAAACTAAGTGGACTTCCAAGTCCCACCTCCCGTCGTTAGATAAGGCGTTTGGTTGTGGAAATCGACCACAAGCGCTGGGTTGCTGCAATGGTTCACTGCGCAAACAAGAGTGCTTGTTTGTATGCTTAAATGCACTAGAGGAGCGCGTCATTTCAGCTTAGAGGATCTCTACTTAGTTATAAACCACCGACCAAAAATCGAATTTCTGCAGGTCAACCCTAGTGGAAAACAATACACATCAATTGGGCCATTGAAGCGGTTGATTGAAGTCGAACTAATATAAGGGACGTGCGAGCAAACATTCATTGTTTAGCGTTTCAAGTGAATTAACATCTACTAATAGTAGGTAGGTACCTAAGTAATGTCCTAAAAAAACTTAAAACAGTTTGGTTTTACATAGACTGTGTACCGGGATAGTTTTATTAAGGGTGAGTAAGTATTTTTATTTTATAACTAAGTACCTATGTAAATTTCAGAGTGAGACATAATACACTGCTCAAAAGTGTCTAGGGATATCTCAAGCATTTTCATACAAAGTATAGCTATTTGGGAGGCAGTAAAAATTAAAATATTGATACCAACGTAGAAATTTTTAGAACACAGAAACTGCTATATCTGCCCTTTCAGATTGTATAAAGAAATTCATTGTAGTAGCATTATTGTACAATCGTAAGGACGTTAAAAAAAGACAGATTTTTCTTTCAAAAGGTGTCAAAATTTTAGCAAAATCAAACGTTTTCTTTGTAATATTCTTAACCTTTATCTTATGCCTCTGTCCTCGCGTTATTCTAAGATAATGCTCCACTTGTAAACAAACTTAACTTTATGAAATGTTTGAAAAATGATATCCCTATGATATCCCTAGACAGTTTTGATGTGTGTAGAATGCGTATCGAAAGCAGATCGAACCACTATTCGTATAAATGGTTCTATCGAATTTACGTTAAGAAAAACTAAGGCAGTCTTTGGTGGAATAAGCCGGCAGGTCTGTTAGGTGACTAATGTATTTTTTTATTAACCTTTTTACAGAAATATGAGAAACGCCCGTAAGTGGCAACAGCGGACCGGCAACGATCGCAGTTGTAAAGCACCGCACGCTGGATTGGGAATGTGATAGGTGGCCATTCTGACGAAATCCGAAATTTAGTGATGATTTTTCCGTCATCTCCGTGCTTCAGAAGGCACGTTAAGCAGTCCCCGGTCCCAGTACCTACATCGCTAGATGTCAGTCGTTAGGGTGGCTATCGAATATTTGACAGCAAGATTACTCACTAGCCTCAGACGCACGGGGCCCGCGTGTTACCTCACCCCATAATAAAATTGAGGTGTGGCCTGTGGTTATCAGTGAGACATAGGCTCTTGTTTTTTTATAAGTTAACAGAAGACAGCCCTCTAGGACCTTTGGATGTCATCGAAAGTGCCAAGCAAAAGGTTTTATTGGATAAAAAAAAGTTAATTTTACTCAAGATTATTTTTAAAGAGAGTTTTTTGAGGGCGTCGTGGCCTAGTTGTTAAACACTCTCCCCCTTATTCATAAAAATTTAAACAGCTCTTATAGAACACGATAACTATTGTATTGCTTTGTCACTGTCATTCTTGTTGCTGCCGCCATTTGCGAGTAAGTGACAGAACACGTCAATAGCTTAAACAATGCGTTAGCGTTGCGTTCGTTTTTATGAATAAGGGGGTCTGTCTCGGAACCCGGTGGTCAGAGTTTAATTTAACTTTTACGATTTCAAATCTCTTTATGATGACTCATCATATTTTAGGTTATTGTAAATATAGCACTAAATCCACTGTTATGTATCAGATTCAGTTCCATTATTGGCTTTAACATTAGATTAGATAAGATAAATTATATCACAGTAAAAATGCTCTATGAGTTAATGACAAGTACCTACAGTGTAATGTTATGTTGTTTTTAATTTTAGCACTATGGATAATACATCATCTTTTCATTAGTCCCGCCTGAGCCCAAGACCAAAGGTTTTTTCTAGGTTTTCTATCTTAAATACGAGTATGTAGTAAAGTTATCATTTAGATTCATAATAAATGTATCTTCGAAGTTTCATGTTCACACAAAAAGCTGAATAAGTCAGAATTAGGAACTAAATCACCAGCACAGAATGTAATACCTTGTTCTTGGCGAAAAATTACTTTGAATAAAATTGATATTAAAGTTGTTTGTTAATTCTTGAAAATATACCCTTCAGTTACCGAACAATATGCAATGCTGATTAACGAAAAACGTTCCTAATATTAATTAAGCCAGTATTTGGAATAACTACTACCAAAACAATCTGGTTTTTAAAAATGCACTGATAACAACGTCGTTACTGATAAACAGTTTATTTGACATTCGATTCATCATAACTTTATCTTTAGATAAAAACATTACATAATTAGTTACTAAGACCACCGTTTATTTATTTGGGAATAAGAAAATCTACAAAAAATTATAATGATCAAAAGAAAAATAACCGTAATCTCATTCCTAGGCTTTGTTGAATCGTGCCTGAGTTCTACTTACCAATAATTCCATATTATCTATTTTAAAGAAACCCAATAAAGTTAATGTTAATCACATGATTTGTCACATAATCACATATTATTTGGGAGTGATGCTTAGAAAATTCGCAAAGGCTACATTGTTTGTCTTGTGTTGTGGGTAGAAAGTGCTTTGGAATATTTAAAGTTTTCATTCCATGCTAAGTTCCTTTGTTTGTTTTGTTCAATGTTAGCTTATGTTCATGTCTTGGCATTGGGGAAACCTGTAATAATGTTGTTGTAAATAAATAAAACTGTCCCCCTTAAACTAATGCTAGGCCACTACTAAGCTAAAGTATCTATCGCATTTACCTTTTATTTATAGACACGCTTAAAATTGATAGTCATCACTGTCATCAAAACACCGTCAAAACTGCTGAGCCATTGCACAGATGGGCACACATCAACACATAATATTTACTGACAAAAAGGCCTTTATGTTCTTAAATATAAGATGCTAACTGCCAGTGTTTACTCCGGCCATATGTAGATATATAATTAGAGTCGTATATGATTATCGCGACGACGTTACATCAGGAGGACAAGATATGGCAGATATTATCTCTGAGGCGTGAGTCTGCAGTTTAGCGACTCGACAATGGCCGTGTTTTGGGTTGCTGCTCGATAAAAAATAATATAAATAAACTACTCGGGCTATTTGTGCTAGTTAAATTTGTGATCTAGTTTAAACCTAACGTAGTTAGTAGATATTCTCTGGATTGAAAAAAAGTGAGTATCAAATTAATATTTTATAAAAAAAATGTCACAACTACATTTGCTGTTAAATACCTACTACTTGTTTATTTATTTGATTTATTTATCTATGCATGAAATAAGGTTACAGTCAGTAGCTGGTCTTAGGGCTAATTAGGTACATAAAATTGATACATAATTTAAGTTTCACTCATACAGTGCAGTACCTACTGCAGTGTTATAATGTTTGTTGAACAACAATTTAACTAAGTAGTGTTTTATGGAACTTATGTAGAGGTTTGAGAACGTAAACAATTATTGCGACGCAAACCGGAATGTGAGTAGTAAAGTAAATAAACAAACAACAAGCCAACGGTTTGTCTACGAGTATGAGGAAGTATTTAAAATAAATGTGAATATATTAGTAATATTAAGTGCCTTGTGGCACAAACAAGAAATATAAAGCTAAATTGTTTTTTTAAGTTTAGAAACATAATAGATCGAGGCTTTAGATTTATTGATGTGTCGACTCGGTGGAGGAACGTAATCAGGAGACTGCCAGGATTTGACTCATCTAAGGGTCCCGTGTTCAAATCCCATGAAGTTTTTTTTGGATTTATTGATGTAAAATTTTTGAAGTCGCTTTACACCAAATTATTTGCCTCATTTACCGATGGTCTTAGTCAAACGCACTTGCTAACCGCAATAAGTGATTTTTCATTAGTGTTATAAGGTGTAACAATCGGGAGTTCTTGCTGGTTCTTCTTAGTATAGAAACCACTGCTCCAATATCACGTCCCATTGCCATCTCCTAGTAACGCCCTAAGCCGAGGCTCGGTCCCGCCTGTGGGACACCCTTAGGCACGTTACTTAAATCTTAGGGGTAGAGTCAAACTATCTTTGTACTGTGTGCAAACTACTTTGAAAAATAAAAAAAATAAATAAATAAAAAAAAACTAAAATAATAGACACAAAAGCGAGGACACTCGCTTTTGTGTCTATTATTTTAGTTTTTTTTTATTTTGACGATTTCATAGGAGCTACTTTTAAAAGGTCTATTTGAATGAAGATATTTTTGATTTGATACAATTTGACATAGATAAGAATTATGTAGTGTTATTCGTGCTTGCAATGAAATCATAGACCGAAAAAATACGAGTATTAAACACATTCCCTAAATCCCAGGGTTTAATTGTTAAATAACTGAAATAAATATTTTGCATGTTAAACGGTAAGGTATAAAATAACAGAAAAAATATTCAAAATTTTGTTTACGCTTAGATTGTTAAATAGCGGCTGAGCCATGCATTCAGCGTGGCGGGCGCCTATCTGCTGCTTCGCTTTTAAGATAGGCAGCACGGAATTTTCACTTCATGATTTTGAAACGATCGCAATCTCAGCTGTACCAAGGTCACTTATATTTTTGCAAACACTAGCTGTCCCGGCACACGTTATGCCAAATGTTGTTAAACTTTCGCAACTTTTAAACCTTCCCTGGACCCTCACAAATAAGTATTTCAAAACTATAGTCCGTTCGACTTAAGAATGCAGTGATTTGATTCTTGTCATTCGACCTATCACGTCCGCTAATCAATCAAATCGTTTCTAATTAGAAAGCCAAGTTCACAGTGCCGAGATGAACGCATTTTTTCAAACGCAACGGTTTTTTACTTGAGTTTTTCTCCGTATAACGGAATTAAATTAAAAAAAGACTGCATTCTTAACGCGAACATACTATAAATTAACCAAATCGGTATAGCCGTTCCCTAGTCTTAGCGAAACTAACGAATAGTAATATTCTTCTTCCCCAGGCACCATGTTGTCGCTGATCGCAATATTCGCATCGACGCTACTGCTGTGGGCGTACGTGGCGTGGTCCAGGAAGCGGCAGTACTGGGCCGACCGAGGAGTGGCTCATGAAAAGCCACACCCTATATATGGGAGCTTGTCTTTCTTACAGAAAGAGAATGTGGTAAGATACCCTACACTGAGGCCTGGTTCCAAAGTAAAGTAAAGTGGACAAAGATGTATTGCAAGGTGCAAGCATTATGTCAAAATAAGGATATCTGATGAATTTGAGTGACTTTAAAAGAGGGGGAGGGCAGCAATCAGTTTTTTTTTAACACTTACCTCACTTTGAACTAAGTGATATAATTATTTAACATGTCTAAACTGCTGTTTTTAAGTAATATGCTACGTTGATTCATTAGTAAGTTTGGAATTCACAGCTTATTGTTGCATTTGAATGGCTATGTGAACCAGTGGGGAGGTAGCTTAAAACCAGGAGACGGACATAGAAAACTTATTACCCCTTTCGAACCCTGTTAGGGAGGTGGCTGCTAGTATCAGATAATTGAAACTGCATCTCTTGAACGAATGCACGTAGTTCAATAGGGAATTTGACAGTAAGATTTGTCCCTAGCCACAAACACAACCATCCGTTCTGAACACTCTGCTGGAGTGTGTCTCACAACCCCTCATAATTTAGGTGAGCGCATTGCCGCAGTTCTAGCAACTAACAAATCAGGTCATTTACGCCACAGCGTCACTATCAGACAGAGTCTTAGGTTATCTGCAATTATCTCCAATGTACGAAAAACGCGCAAGTAAAACGTAACTAAACGACTAAAGTACAATGTCAATTGACGATTGCAAGACCTGACATAGAAAACAATAAAAAATCTGTTCAGGGAGCGACAATGTGGCATGACAAACGTAAGACGACAGACGAATGCGATATTGCCACGTGACGCGTGGTTTGCCTAGACCATCTACCTTACAGTCACTAGACTCCTGACAACAGTCGAGCGGATTCTACCTCCCAATAATTTTCGACCATTCCCGTGAGCAGTCAAACGACAACAAATCCTTTAGTTAATACTGAAGGAGTAATAATCCTATTGACCACGGCAACCTTGTGGGAGTAGGATCGATGAAGACCATTGTGGCTAAGTCCACTGCAATAGTGATTTTGTATGACTATTGTAATGAAGTAACAATGACGTGCTATCAAATACAATGGCATACTATCGAAAACGCTGACTGTCTAGTTAGACAATAACAGGCTTTTAACGATCACGTCTCCTAACTTAATCATATCTAAGTAGTTACATCCTAAACCATCTTCTTATAACTTTGTCATGTCATTGCAACATTTTCATACCTACCATGTTCTTATGGAAATTAAGTATTTTTTACACTACGATGGTGACACACCAGCGTGTGTTCTAGTAATACCAGGGGCATTGCACTTTTTCGTAAAAACCTTTTATAACCCCACTTTCAAAGAACTCTATGCTCTAGCCGATCGGGAAAACCTTATCAAGTTCATTGCACAATTCAAGTATTCTGGAAAGATGACATCTGAAGCACCAAATTGAATGAAATGAGAATTTTCTTTTGTACCAGGGCGTATGGATGCGCAAAGTATATCAGAAGTTCCGGGCCCCGTACGTGGGCATCTGGCTATTCTGGAGACCAGCTCTGATCATCAACGATCCAGACATCGCGAGGAAGATTCTCGTCAAAGACGCTGATAACTTCAGGAATCGCCTCGTTGGAACTGGCATTGCGAAGACTGACCCCATTGGAGGATTCAACTTATTCACTTCAAATGTAAGTAAAAGCACCCGTTATTTAAATCACCGATTCCATTGATACATAATTAGCTTTTCTACCACGCATACAAACTGTGAACATCTAGGAAAAAATCGAACTATGTAGTTTCGACTTATCCGAACACATTATAAGGGATTTCAAATTATGGTCATTATAATATTAATTTCAAGTGGTACTTAGAGTAGACTAGAGCAAACGTTTCCGAGCATGTGCTGTTCAATAATGAGGCAAAAGGGATCTCAAGTAGAAAACCCCAGTGCCAGTCTTCATAACTTCTTCTTTACATCAGGAACCGCTCTGGTCTTCTGTCCGCCGCCGCCTGACAGCATCGTTTACGTCTGCGAAACTGCGTGCTCTCCACGATCTTCAAAAGACCAAGACCAATGAGCTAGTGCAGAGGATCAGCAATGAGACACAGAAGAAAAAAGATTTTGAATTACGGGTGTGTACCAAATCTGTTACCAATTACGGGTCTGTAGTATTTGCTGTAAGAACGATAAACATTGAGGTAAGGGCATTCTTGAGTGAAGACCACCGTAGTCCAACTTCTCGAAAGGTGTTGTCATGACTTAGGAAAGGCTTTTGGCAAGAAATGGGTGTGCCAAGCTAAATAGAGGGCATGGTAGCGCCAGTGGAGTGGTATAGGATGAATATAATGACGACCTGCCATTTTATGAGAGTTAGACAAGTTACTAGGCAAAAGCCTTCATGTTTGTAATTTAATCACACCTTAACCGATAGGTACAGCCAATTAAAAACCAAAAAGCGGATTGCTTTGCTGACGTAGCGCTCCCTAACTGGAATTGTTTTGAAAACCCGTGATAACTTTGATTGGCTTGGGAAGTTTAGTCAGGTCACGGAGAATATTTGTCAAACGTGGTCTGTAATCATGCACCAGTTGTTCTAGGAGCAAAATGTCTTTGATAGGCAAAGAGAGGGGCAAATGGGCGTAGCTTCAACAGAACGCGGAATAACTATTTGAATCCTGCGAAATGCTATTTAAAAAGTTACCAACATTACTGCTTTTAACAATCATTATGGTCGTCAGGTTACCACATCTCAGGATGTTTCTAGTGATTTTACAATACAAAGGTTATATTATTTGATGGTTGACCATGAATTTTGTGTTTTGATTAGTCTATGTTCGCTGACTTCACGTCTGACATAATCGGAGTGGCAGCGTTCGGGGTGTCCTGTGACGCTACTCTGACCGGTGAGAGCCCCATCCGCAAGGTCACCCACGACTTCATGCAGTACGACTTCATCAGAGGCTGGGCCTGGACCTGCATCTTCTTCTTGCCCGAAGTTGTCAATTTTTTCAGGTAAGTTGTCTTTTTCAATATTATTCAGTCAACATGGTGAAAACCGTATGATAAGAAAATTGCAGGCAAAGTTTGCGAAGCGAAAACTATTATAATGGTTTCTTATGTCACTTATGGTTTTTATTTTATGCGGCAAGCTCCCCGGCAAAAGAAAACACCGATTGACAGCTCAAGCAACCAGGGTAACGGTGGTAGGTTTCGACCCCCACTACATTGGGTTTGAAATGTAATTTTATAATTAGTGGTCATTAAAGGAAGAAAAACCGTTTATTGATTTCGGACATTGCAACATACAGATAAAAACAAACAAAGGAAAATTGTGAGAGAAAAAACAAAAGGAAAATAAACAAAATATCCACCAGGCGGTAGTCTCATGTCACAATGTCTAAACTTGAATGGACCCTACACAGCTAATGCAATTAAATGCTATAGAATGTTCTAATGATCGACCTTACTCCAGGTTCAAGTTCTTCCCCAATGATACAATGGCCTACTTCAGGAGAGTGTTCAAGAGCATTGCAGCTGAGCGCGGCTCATCCAAGAATCCGTCGGAGCACAAAGATCTCGTAGACGCTTTGCTGAAAATGAGGGATGATGCCACCATCAAAACCAATGAAGGCGAAGGTAAGAATAATGTGTTTAACGTGCTTACTTAGCACATTTGTATTTAGAACTCTTTGTTTAAAACTGTTCATCGCTAGATGGAGTTATCCTCCGATAGCTCGCGCAAGCATTATGTTTTTTCGTCTGTATATAGTGTAATGTCAAAATTGTATCGATAAGATATAAAAGCAAACAAGAAGCTCCAAAAGCTCACAGAAGCTCTCATGGAACACAGTTCTCCCAATAAATAGGTTCAAACAAGAGGCCTAGTTTTTTACTGCCTGTAAGGGTAGCTCCGACCAAGACCTAACCAGTAGGTTTTTCATAACGAAAATGAACTTCATTATTTGACTAGCCATGAGCTCTCAATGTAAAGTGATGGTATAAAGTATGTTAAAAAATTAAACTACCAAGAGCTTTGTAGTACAGGTACAAGCTGTGTCAAGTGGCATGTCTATACTCAAAACAAAAAGTTAAGGCTTTGATAAATATTTTAATGATATGCTGAATAACATAGAAAAATGCTTTTTGAAGTCGATTTCAATAAAGATAGATGGTTTTGAGAGCCACGAGTACCTTATTGAATGATATGTGATAATTTGAAATGAAATAATTTATTTGAAACATCACAAAATAATTTAACATTATTGCTATGTTCCGCAGTAAAATTTCAGGGCAGATAATGGTATTATCAATGGTTTCGTTTGATTTCAGCAATAAACGACGACGTAGTGTTGGCTCAAGCAGCGGTGTTCCTCCAAGGGGGCTTCGACACAACGGCAGTGAACCTGACGAACATCACTTACGAGCTCGCTTTCCAGCCTGAAGTTCAGGTATGTTCAAGCCTTAGAAAGGGCAATACTGGCTAACTTCATATTTAATAACCCATCAAACAATTCTCATCATGACAACATTGTCTTTGAACAATATCTGAACAGAGTTACAGATTTATAAAGTTTTAAGAATGAGCACTATTTCTGTAGTTTTTTTCACACTTTTAAGTTTTTAAATTAAGTATTAGTTTTCACTTTTTGCCAAACGTGTGGGCTAGCATGAACATGAATTAGGCCATTTAGTTTTCATTGATGTGACAGCAATAGAAAATACACTAAAATCAGTAGCTTTTGATGAACAAATTCACTTCACAAATGGACATCACCAGATAAAAAGCGGGGGATTGTTGCACCAATAGTATTATTTTCTAAACCTCGCTTAGCACAATCCTGGTAGAAAAGGCTGGTAGCAAAAGTCAGTAGAAGCAAAGTATTCATAGGTACATGTTTCATCTTCCTAGGACAAGCTGTATGAGGAGCTTTTGGAAGCCAAGAGACAACATGGAGACAAGGAGATCGATGGAACCTTCTTTGCTACGCTTCCCTATATGAACAGTATTATTAAAGGTGGGTGAATCTCAATTCCAACCCAGAGACTTACAAGTTTTGAAATTATCAAAAATTTCCTCAAGACCCTTTAAAGAAGAAACTAAATAAAGGCCTTCAGCCCCTTAAAGTTTTCAAAATACTGACTATTCATAATCACCATAACCCACCCCCACGATTTTTAGGCTAATAGATTGATTTGACAATACATTACAGAATCATTAAGGAAATACCCTGCCATGGGCTGGCTGGACCGCATCGCTGACAAGGAGTACCAGATCGACGGGAACCTGACCATCCCCGCTGGCACCACCGTCTACGTGAACGCCATCGGCATGCACTACGACCCTGACTTCTTCCCGGACCCTGAGGAGTTCAGACCCGACCGGTTCTCGGCCGAAAATGAGAAGGACCTGACACCCTTCTGCTATTTGCCTTTTGGAGATGGACCCAGGAGTTGTATTGGTAAGTGTGAGAGAAAATGCAACTTAAATGCAACTTTTTAGTATTTTTACTCAAACATATAGTTAAGAAGAGGGAGGCCTATGTTCAGAATCAATGGTGGGAGGCCTATGTTCAGCAGTGGACTTCTTGCGGGTGCTAATGATGACGATGATGATATAGTTAAACGGAAGTGAGTCTAAACTAAACTCCTTAATGGTGCATTCCTGTTCTCCTATGTAAATGAAGTTCAACAGACAGTCGAAGGAAATTCATCTCAAAAGTGAAGAAATTGCTGTTGATTACGAGAAAAGTATTATAATTGCATTATTGACACCTGTATTACTTACTAATAAATATATAAACATAAAAATGGTACGTAATAATGCGTCAGATAAGTTTACAGAGTTATCTTAGGTCTCGGTGGTCTAAAGGTCAAGGGTTCTGCCCGGAATGGTGATGTAGGTTGAGGCTAACTTGAGACCCGTAACTATGTTTATCATTTGGTACATGTGATATGGCTCGTATGGGTGTGGCGGATAGCAATAAACTTTAAACGAGGCCCTTTGAAAAGGGTACAGGTATCTTGAAATAAAATTCAACAAGGTGGTTTTTTTTCTACCTGGAGAGAAAAGCTTAGGCCCCACCATAACCAGGCCAGAAGTAGCCCCGTTAGAAGGGCCCCAGGGAACTAGAAATGAATCTTTTTGCGGACGTCCCGCACTTTGGAGGAAGGGCAGGGGTGTGTCAGACTCGTCTGCCGCGAGGCGGCAGAGACTACTGACTTAACCCCTGGTGACCTGCTTCAGCGAGTACCCAGAGGAGTCCCCGTGATCTCAGGTCATGAACTCCGCCGGCGGACCCCTGGCGCGTTATGCCGGCATAACCGGCCCAACTCGAGGGAGTGATACCTCCCCTCTACACTCAACGGTGTGTACGGCAGTGTGAGGTCACTCTCACACCGTCGCCCTTCCTCGGGGTCACTTGGAATGGAGGCACACAGCCCCCGCTGTGTGCACTCCTAGCGACCCTGGGGCCCCCCTTTATTCGCCTCTTACGACAGGCGGGGAGGAACCTAGACTATTCTTACGACCCAGACCATAGGGCGAAGACTAGAAATTAACCTAATCTAACCATTTACTTTCTTCCAGGCATGCGCTTCGCGTACTGGACGATGTGGTACGCAATGGCCGCCATCTTCCTGAAGTACAAGGTTCGCGCGAAACCCAACGCCAAGAGACCCTCGGACATTGAGATCGAGAAGAGAGCAATGTTCCTCATGCCGGGAGAAAGTATCTACGTCGACTTTATACCTAGGGATTGAATCGGACTTGTTTGATATGTTATTTTAATAAAAAGGCTTTTAGACTAAGTACATTATTGCATTTATTTTATGGCCCTATTTTAGATTTCCTTAAGGTATTTTGTTTAGTACATACAAACTGAACATAATAAGATGAAATCAGAATAGACAGTGCAAAATTCAGTACCTACCTAATGAAAGTTCAGTTAAATCGGGTACTGAAATGGTCTGACACTACACTTACCACGGTCTACCTGTTTAGCACCTAGAAACTGCTATGCTATTCCGATTGGCGCCAAATTTCATCTCGGTCGTTGTGAGTTATCTCTAAAATTGCATTTCTTTGCTAAATAACGTTTTAAAATTATCTACATACAAAATCAAATCAAATCAAAAATCAACATGTCCGTACCGGTGGTAGAATCACATTATTGCTTTTTAATTTTTATGTTGTGACTTGTCATAAGTGCTTTTTAATAAGTTTACATGAATAAAGACTATTTTTACTTTACTTTACTTTAAATGAGGGAAAATGCTAATTCAAAGTGCAGCGTACCGATGATACTCACCGTGAAGCACCGAGATGTGAGATGATATTAACCAGAATACCACCCCTGCTCTGATAAATAGGAAATGAAGAGATTCGTAGAAGAAAGAGTCAGAGGCAGTAGGCTTGCAAATGTATTCTGGGAGGCTAACCATGAGCAATATGTAGAAGAAACCGCTGAAAAGGTACATACACCCTACCAAAAACTTTAACTGACCTATAGATGTTGCAGTTAGACTATCCCTACCGGGGTAGTAGAGGCACACTGTATGTCGCTGTTATGGTGAATGGAACATTCTTAAGCCAACACTTCGAGTGTAAAGGGGTGATGAAGATTTTTCACAGTATATATCTTATTTATTGAGCTTAATTTCCCGGATGGTAAGTAAGGCGACATTCCTCCAAAAACCGTGGTTAAAATCCGCCTATTAAGAAGCTTTTCGCCAACTGTTATGAAAGTCAAATGAGTTGCCGCCTGCGGAAACTTGGCAGGGACTTTTTCTTGCTCCTGTTTTTACATTTGGTCTGCATTTGCCATTTCCCTTCATTTTTTGCGAACGATCTGCAGTTCGACCCTGCGGTATTGTTAATAATGTTTTTAAACTATTTTTGACGCGCTATTTGTAACAAAAAGTTTAGTTTATAATATAATACTGCAGACCATGATCATGAACAAAAATACTTTTTTAATTCTCCATATGAAAATGACAAAAATGCTCTAGGGAACTGCCAATGCCAACTGCAAAGTTACCTACATTGTCCCTGAGATTCAACAAATTCTTTCAATTTATTTTTTTAGTAAGGGATACGTCCATTTTTATTATAAATAGTTACAAAAAATTATGCTCTTATTTTATTAAATGAAACAGTTACACGTCAACGTAGTTATTACTTAAACAAAAACACAAAAACACTCGACCTTCTTTACCTAATGCATAAACAGAGAAAAGTAAACTTAATTAATTCATTGTATCTACACTCCTACACTCCTAAAGCACCACAACAAAATGTCTTACTCCAAACATAACAGTCTCTTCACTGTCAAACACGAACAAAACAGACGCAAGTAAAAGCATCTCACCACTCGCACAAGAAGTCGTCACAAAAAGTCACATTCCTTCAACATAAAGCTGCGAAGACAAATGTAGTAATCAGTCTAGTGTAATGATTGTGTAGGGCCATAAAATGGGCGGATACACACGCGTGGGGGCCCGGAACGCACCGGAACTTTACCGGTTCGTAAAAAGTTCTCCTTACATAGTTCCAGGCAATGGTATTTAAAAGAGGTAGATAGGTACGTTATGTCAATACTGATGCGAAGTCAAAAATTGTCCCCTGGCGTACGTACATACCTATAATTTGAACGTGTGTACAAGATAGTACCTATGATTATTTACTAGAGCGTAAACAAGACAGATACATGTTGCGCAGAGTCGTCTCAAACTGTCAATGCTTTGCCGCGGTCTTCGAAGTTCTGATTTCGGGTGCTATTTTTTTAGCACAAGTAACGTACGTCTTTTTTATTATAATATCATTGGTTCAAGGTGTATTAAAAAGAAATCGGTTTTTCAATTTACACATTTTTGAGTTTGAAGGAAATGCGTTCCGCTTCGTGAGTGAATCCAATCTGGAGTCGCCAGATCGGTGAACAGTCAAACTGAAGTATTTTTTACTCTTTTTAGCAAATAAAAGATGATTGGGCACAATTAAATATGCAGCCCTTAAGATGGCCTAATGGTAGAAACTGCCTGTATATTTTTTGAGATACCTACATTTGAATAAGTCTACCATTTATTTCTACATATGAAAGTATGTTACTCGACACACACCTTACAAAATAACAAATTGTGTTTATGTAGAGATCATAAAAATAGCAATAACCAAATCATAAAAATTTGCAAATGTTCGTCGTGACGTGATGAATGTTGTAGATCCGATAAGTACACCGCCTGACATTGAGCGGTAACTAAAGCTTCTATAGTCCGTTCACGTTAAGAATGCATGTTTAAATTTGATTCTGTTGCACTCAAAAAAACTCAGATCCACAACCTCTGGGTTTAAAAGTCTGCGTTCAACTGGTCACTGTGGACTTGACTTTCTAATTAGGAACGATTTGATTGGTTAGGGGAGGTGCTAGGTCAAAGGGCAAGTATGAAATTACTGCATTCTTAACGCGAACGGACTACAGACACGTGCACCTCTAATGATATCACAAGACCCTTTAACATCATCTAATAATAAGTTTTCTTATAATTGAGTTTTCGCTGTTCTCGCGGCCCAAACGTGGAAACCTCATGAAAGTCAATGGAGACGTGGGGCCGTAAAATGGCGGCTCGCGCTTGACCCCGCTGATTTAATATGGCCCGACACTAGCCGTGAACCCTAGTGTTAGGCTGCACAATTTTATTTTATTAACTGAATTGCTTAACTACCTAGGTACTGATTAAAAGAAAAAAATGAATACACTTAGATCCAAAGCGAAAATAATAACCTCAAGCTAAGAACAGAACCTTCCGTTTCGATTGGGCTCGTTTCCAGCAAACAGTCCAAATGTTTGTTGACAAAATAATTGTATCTACTGACTCTGGGTGTTTGTTATACCTTCATTCAGGTCAATCCAAGTCGGTGCTCGATCGACTTAGAATAATAAAAATCCCTTCATTTATCCAGCATTTGTATGCAGTAAGTAGTTTTCTGTTTTAGACTTTACAACTATTTTACTGTTAGCCGCGTGTCAAGAGTTACGTACTAAAAGTTGAAGTTCTATCAGCAGCTAGCTTAAATAGTAACTCACTTAACAGAGTAACATTATTATGTTACAGAAGCGAGATCAATCCCAATACCACTTTAGGAAGAGTCGTAAAGAGCCGCGATCGGAAATTAAACCAACCGTTACCTTTTATGGCTTCAGCGCCATCTCCCGGCACAATGTAGCAAGCGACTTACTGAGAGGTCACATACAACACCGGAGATTTTTTAGATAAACGGTTTAGACGATTTTTGTGCTAGCGTGCAAGTTTGTAAGCTCTGAAAATACACAAAACTCTTAAATATGAACGATCCTAACAAGTTAGAGGGTGGAAATTTATTGCCCCTCACAACCTCCCCGGTGAAGTATCCAGGATAATTAAAAAGTAGTCTTGAAGAGGTTAAAATAGTGACTATAATGATCCTCCCCACGACTTCTCGCCTTGAACGGGTGAAGGGTGGCCTTGGTCCCTACAGTAGGACGAACCGCCAGGAAGGCAAGAAAACTCAGGCGACTCAGTGACGTGGACATGTCACCCACCCGATGCCGGCCCATGGGCGAAGTAAGTAAAACTTAAGTAAAAAGTAAAGTAAAGTAAAAGTAAAAAAAAAGGGTTGCGAGTGGGGTTGCGGGTCCGGTAGGGCCTGCGATCGTCTTGTGGCGTATGGGTGCTATGGGTGCCAGGCGCATAATTGGTTGGTGGACTGGCCGCGGAGCAGTGTGGTAAAACGCTTTTAAGGTAGACGCAGCTTCGCCACGGTAATATGGCTTCACCCCGATCGAGTGCCGTGGGTTTTCGGTCTGTGGGATTTCGATATAGCCATATTCGTCGGGTACGTACGTTCGTAGTCTGACGTATCCATGAGAATTTCCCCACTATAGTAATAAAAATAAATAATAAATTAAATTAAAATGTGATAAGTGTAACATTACAATTTAAGTATCATTACAGCAATCAACATCGAACCGAGAGCCTTACAATAAGTGGGTATATTCATATGTGTGTGTTATGTACTTCGTTGAAATACTAATAAAAGAAGAAGAATCTCATGTCGTTTGTCGAGACAAGAGTAAATAAGCCAAGGTACATTGTGTATCGCCGGCACGTCTGTCTCGCGTCAGACTAGCTCGGGGCCCTTATTCAAGATTATTGTCTGCGTGGAGCTACGTCGAACCAAATTGGGACAATAAATTAGTGGTATCTGTGTATGCCGACGATATCTAGGCCTAGTTTGGGAAATATCTCCGCTCCGGTGCTCCTCATATGTACCTACATACTAGCTTTTGGTTTCCATGCCCCGGAAAGTTTAATAAGAAGGTATATATGGTTAACTAACGGCCGCCCGCAACTTCGTCCGCGTGGATTGGCGTTTTTTTAAACAATATCGTTATAACCCATGTGTTATTCTGATGTTAATGCTATATTACAGTAAAGTTTCATCCAAATCCAGCCTGTGGTTTTTATGTGAAAGAGTAGGCAACATACATCCATACTTACAAACTTTCGCATTCATAATATTAGCAGGATGGTTATGCCAGATACCCTCAAAACACATAACATACGCTCCTGTGAGCGTCTCACGACTTTATTCCAAACCGTCATGGTGAACGGAACATTTAGAAGCCGACACATCGTCGAGAGAATTTGTACCCAACATGACAAGGTTTGAGCCTACCGCCATTCTTTTGAAGTGTTTATTGAAGTGAAATAAAAATGTCAGCTAATACTTAAGTATACTTGTAGCTTATGTTTGCGCTTTATACTGGGCTTTAGTTTGCGTTTGGGGATTACAACCAGACAAATTACGATGCCAATTATAAAGTAACCTAAAACAAGGTCATATCGTCCATTGCACGAGATAGCACTTCAGGGTATGTTCCAAAGCGATAGGTATTCATTCCATTTCCCCATTTTCGCAATATCCTCGCAGATTCGAGAAATCTTCGTACGAGTGGTTATTAAAGATTTTCAGAGCTAAGCTTTCTCGACGGGCGGAATAGTTAGGTAGTGTTTTAGTCTGAATTAATAATCTGTGTTTGCCCATTTCATCCTTTCTCTAGTTTGAGTGAGAATTTGAAATTAGTTAGGTATTCCTGGTTGGAAATTAATTTCCCAAAAAACTTTCGTTCAATGACATACCTACTTAACACGCTCAGCGCCAAGCCCTAATATGCCAATATTCTTGTCGGTTTCTGAGAAAAAATCACCAATCCCTAACCCAATGCTTCAGAAAAAACCCCTAGGCCAGAGCACTATTTTGGTACTATAAAATGTATGAAAACCCTGCGCTACAACGATACACGAGGCTAAAGACCGAGATATATATCGAAAGAGATACACGAGTGTTAGTACAGTGTGTATAGAAAACGATACACATGGCGCTTGAAGTGTTAAGTACATACTGAATGAGTTATAGTCTAATTCTCCGAAACATACATAAGTAGTAGTACCTAGTACATAACATATGCTCACGACTTTATCCCAAATAGGACAATCAGAGGGAATAGAAATGGGACCCAGCTTTTTCAAATGAAATCATTATTTCCTAAGAATTACGCGTTCAACCAAACAAACTATTCGACTTTATAATATTATAGATAGATAGGAGGTAGTTCACGCAAGAACAAATCCCAAACATTCCGGTTCGCGGGTCGATCAATACGGAATTCCTGTAAAATGTAAAACACCAGCCAAGTTCCGAGAGACAAAATTAACGATGCAGTGTCTGCATTATTAATTAACGACAAAGAAACAAGGATCTCGAAACTTCGAGATAATGTCCGAAGTTCGGGACGAGCCGGACGGTTTACGAGAGAACGCAATAAAGGTGAAAATTATAATAACAAATACACGGCAAATTCAACAGTTGGTAAATTACCTTTAAGAATACTAGAGCAGTAAAAATGTGTACCCGAATATAAACATGAAAAAAAAACGGCCAGTATACGTCCCACTGCTAGACAGGCCTCACCTGAAGTGGAACAAGCCATACTACAACACGCGGGCTCAGTGCGGATTGTTGGAGGAGTGTAAGGTTAGTGAGCAACCTTGATGTCAGATGTTATCAAGCCGCCCTAAGGCCTCTGACTTAACGACTGACATCTAGCGACGTCAACCGTGACCAACTGCTTAACGTGCCTTCAGAAGCACGGAGATGCTCGAAATACACATCACTAAATTTTGGTCGGGGTACACAAACAATTTCCGCCCCGGCGTGTGTTGTTTTACAACAGCGATCGTCGCCGAGCAGTAAAAATGTGTACCTGTATGTATTATTTGTTTGTTACTTAAACAATCAGCACTCTTTGCTTTCGTATTCGTATCGTTTCGTGCGTTAATTTTGATTCAATCGAGTTAGTAGGTAGAGATCGTCTAAGCTGAAATGACGCGCCCCTTAACTGCATCTATGCATACAAGTTAACACCTGTATGCGTAGCTATGCAATGGAGGGGCAATCGTCATTTGGGGCATGAAGCTTAGGGCTTGCTACAGCTCTTAAGAAAACGGAGTTGTGGAACTATGTAAACGTTGTTTTAACGTAATCTTGTGAGATTTTGATTTATAAGATAAGTTTTAGTGCAATAATACCAAAATTTACAAATGACTGACAAGGTCACTTAACAACTACGCCTCTTCGTAGCTCGTTGTTTTTGCTTGGTATCTATTTCCCTCAAATATCAATCAGGAATGAGGAAATGATGATTATTCATCAGCTTAGGCTGTGGTTTGGCTAACTACGTATCAATCTGGAAGCCCACTTTATTTCTTTTCTTGAATCTTATGTAAATCCGCGTTAACTTTCTCGATGGGTTTGATCAAGAAAATTCGCAGTAGGCACTCGATAACAACATGGTTACCGGGACGAGCAATCTATAGCCTTGCAAGATTTAAAAGAACCTATATAAGAGTAGTCTTAAAAAACCTTAAATTTTGATGTGAGACTAGAAACTAAAAATACATACATACATTATAAACATAAACGGCCTATATCCGTCCCACTGCTGGGCACAGGCCTCACCTCAACTATGAGGTGGAACGAGCCATACTCAAACACGCGGACTCAGTGCGGATTGTTGGAGGGGTGTGAGGTTAGTGAGCAACCTTAATGTCAGGTGTTATCAAGCCGCGCTAAGGCTTCTGACTAGGCTTAACGACTGACATCTAGCGACGTCAACCGGGACCAACTGCTTACCGTGCCTTCCGAAGCTTGGAGATGCCCGAGATACACATCACTAAATTTCGGTCGGGGTGGTCACCCAACTCATTTCCGACCCGCCAATCACTGTCACAACTGCGCCACGGGCACCTCATAGAATCGTCCACATGTTTGTGACAGGCTATTTTCTGTCACATAAACAACACCTAATCCAGAGTTAGGATAACACGGACCTAAATATTCATCTATACAAATATTATAAAGAGGAAAGGTTTGATTTATTGTTTGTTTGTTTGTTTGTATGAATTGAATAGGCTCCGAAACTACTTGGCAGATTTGAAAAATTCTTTCACTGTTGGAAAGCTACATCATTCCTGAGTGACATAGGCTATATTTCATTTTCAAAAAAAATAGGCATCCTTACTAAAATTACGGGAAAAAGCGGGAAAATATTTTTTCACATACAGCTAAGTCCACGCGGACGAAGTCGCGGGCGGCTGCTAGTACCATAAAAGAATGACATTAATCAAATGCTGACAGAAGGTCGCCGTAACCTTGTTTACTCTCAATAAACATAAAGAAACCTCCCTAAATCGGTTGGTTGTCGACAATGACCCGTCCTAGTCCCTACACCGGTGAAGTATGAAAACAAATAAATAGCTGTCACGACGTAAAGGAAAACATTATCTATATATTTTTAGGTTCCAGATTTTAGGGGTCGCTAGATGTCAGATCTTAAGTTGCCAGTGAACTGGTTTCAATGCAATGCCAGTTTTAAAGGTTCAACCTTTGCGAATAAGGAATAGTGTAGTAACAACTTGTAACGAAATAACAGTAATAAGTACCATTTTACTGCAGCTTATTAAAAGCCTGGCTATTAATACGACCACGGCGCAGCGACCCAAAATGGGTCCCGCGAAAGAAGCCCCTTTTTCCCGATAGATGGAGTCAGTGGCTCAGTGAGCGATCAAAGAGACGATTAAACAATTAAGAGGCTGCTGAGGGCACTCTTTTTGTGTTCCTCCCTTAGAGACAAATCAACGGTGAATCTAATTTTAGAAGCAAGAGCTGAACCTTCTTTTTTAATATCATTGAAAATGGACGGATTGTGAAAACCAACGATGTATAGGATAGGACGCTAGTAGTTTTTATTTAACCTTTGACAGAAATCAAAAAGTGTGTGAGATATTATTAGTTTTATGTTTTCTAGGTTTAGGTGAGTATTAGCGATAGTAGAGCTACTGGTTGACTGTGTAATTTACTGGTATAAAATTAACTAAAAACAACTTTTTTGGAGCCCAGTGGCATAAGTCCCAAGTTCAAGTCTGGCTGGAACACTAACTTTGTTTTGATCGTACAATTTGCAGCTAGCTCTTCAGAAGTAGATAAAATTAACACTTGCATGTGCAGACGCCTTTAGACTTAAGTTAAAACACCAATAAATAACCCAAACAATCAGGACAACAGAAGGAAGGTTTGCCCCTAACTTTGTTGGGTTCAAAATACACTTCAGTGGAATGTTAGCTTCTGTATGCTCCGTTCACCATAAAGCAAAAAGTGGCTTGACATCGGCCCTGACGGCCTGTCTCTGACTACCCCGAATGGGATGTCATATAATCGTGAGCGAAAGGTTGTGTATGTTGAGTGTAGATTCAAATTTGTTAAGGTATGCCCAGATATGCTGAGTGTTCCGCCAAGGTTAGGCGAGAGTACAAGACTAGGGTCCCTCGGGCCCCTGGGGGCAAACAGTCGCTCATTAATCTGTGTCAACAGGACGTCGAATTCATAATTAAGAAGTTTATCATAAAGCAAAAAATTTAACAGGGGCGCCCCGCGACCTAAATATCGTGAGAGGCCGGGGCTGTTACAGTAGCGATGATATATTTACTTAAACGACCTTTAAACGTCCCACTGCTGGGCACAGGCCTCACATCAACTAAGTCAAAGTCAAAGTCAAAGCATTTATTCGCAAACTAAGTGTAACATAGTAGCTGGAAGATACATAATAGGTTCTTATAACTTAGTCGCCCTTTTCGAGCACAGCAAAAATAGTTTTATCATAAAATTAAATTAAATTTCTAAATAGGTAATTTCAATATTACTTACAGGTAATTTTTAAGTTTAGGACTAACATAATTCTTTTATATTTTTAGTTATGTTAACATTGTTGTAGTACCTAAACTTATAGAATAAATTAGAAAAAAAAAAAAACAACACTACAATAGTTTAAAATGTCACTAAAGAATACAATTTAAATGTTTCTGACAAGAATAACATCCATGAATTAAAAATAATTAATCACAAAATTGCAACACAATATAATATACAAAAATAATTACCTTAATATTTTATCATTATATTGATGTACCTACTTATTCCCAACCCTAATTTGCCAGTACGAGTTTCAGATTTCAAATGTAAAAGTTAGCATTAAATTCATTTGTTATATGGTAAGTATTTATTATGTGTAAAGTATTCATCGATGGAGTAGAAACTGTTTTGAATCAGAAAATCTTTAAGTTTACTTCTAAATATAATCAATTTATTTTCGTTTTTTATTTGTAATGGCAGTTTGTTAAATATTTTTACACACATGTGAAACGGGCTATTACTTAGCATTTTTATTCTCGCTGTTGGTTGAAGTAATTTGTTTTTACTGCGAGTGTTAATATTGTGTGCTTCGCTAACCTTCGGAAAATGTTCAATATTATTAAAAACGAATAAACAAATATCAAATAAATAAATAGAAGGTAAAGTCAGCATTTTATATTTTTTAAAGAAAGGACGGCAACTTAGGGTATTATCTATATTAGCAATAATCCGGACACACTTTTTCTGCATTATAAACAGCTCGATCATATCTACGCTATTTCCCCATAATGCCACACCATATCTTAGCCAGCTGTAAGCATATGCATAGTACGTTGTGAGTGCAGTTTCAAGATTGGTGCTGTTTTTAATTTGAAAAAGGGCGTACGTGAATTTCGAAAGTTTTGACTTAACTAGTGCTACATGAGTTTTCCAGTTTATGTTGGTGTCTATTGTAATTCCGAGGAGATTAAACGTACTGACCTATGAGGTACTATGAGGTGGTATACTATGAGGTGGAACGAGCCATACTCCAACACGCGGGCTCAGTGCGGAGGGGTGTGAGGTTAGTGAGCAACCTTAATGTCTCTGCCTCTGACTAGGCTTAACGACTGATATCTGGCGACGTCAACCGGGACCAACTGCTTAACTGCGATGATATTTAGTTGTGAATAAACTGCCAAAATAGACTTCAGATAATTTACAACATGAAATTAAACGACCTATGCGAAGGACCGCAGGTTCTATTCCGGCAACAGCCAAAATCTTTCTTGAAGAAACAGTGATCGCTTGTTGTTTCCTGTTTATTTTAATGAAATAAAAGGCAGTTGGAATCAGCATGCTGATTTGAAAACGACACAATGCTAAAGCAGCTTCATCTAGGATTGGTACTAGAATTACAATAAAATTCATCATCTAACTGCAAACTAAGCAGATTATGTACTATTGGATGTTATCGATGAGGAGGAGTTTTGTAAAACCCCAATCGTCTCTAGGTGAAGCCCCATCCTTGCTAATGTAATTTTAATTCGAGCACTTGCGGCCAAGATGAATGCAGCCAAATTAAATGTTTAATTTAATATAATGCCTACTTGAACACCAGTGACCGAGGATAGGTAGCCATAGATTTATAATCTTGCCAGTAATTGAGGAAAAATATGTAAACAATAGGGATTGTTTTATGATGGCCTTCTTTGTAGAATAAAGGAAGGGGCGATGGTAAATGAGCCCATTACTCATGGAGACGGCAGCCCTCAGGTTGCAAAGGAAAATAAATCTTTTCAGTATTTCCCATGATGGCCGATTGGTGACTACACGCTTCGTTAAAACGCTAACAATACTTGAATAGCCTCTCTTGTGCCTATTTTCTTTGTAGCGGAAAGAAGTCGATCTCTTGTTTTTATGATGAGATTTACTGTTTCTTGACTGGTCCGTTGTAGCAATGGGTATGGGAGCGTTGTTTTTTCATACGCGTTCTAGACAAACATGAGTTTGACCCTTTAGCAGCCAGAAGGAAAATAGTATCCACCAAATTATGAACCTTATACCAGTTCGCGACTCCGCGCGCAGTCGAAGCATAAGCAAAGCTTTTGGACAATTTTCGTTAAAATGCTTCTGAATTCTTTTGAGAATATATTTGAGTATCCATGAGTAGATATATGTGCTTATCGCGCGCGTGTGTGTGAAAATTGTCCAAAAGCTTTGCTTATGCTTCGACTGCGCGCGGAGTCGCGAACTGGCAGACTCTTATTATGATCTACCCTCAATGGCACAAAAAAATTAAGCTGACTCGAAAGTCACCCGCGATTTAACACTCATCTACCTACCTACTAATAAATAAGGAATAAAAGGATGCAATAAAATATATTTTTTAATACAGTTGCTCAAAAAGTGGTACTTTTCGTAGCTGTTTAGCGTGCGGAAAGTTGGTTTTTCCGCACTAGTGCTTTTTACTTTTCCAATTTTTTTTTTGATAATGTTATTAAAATCCATACATCCTACCAAAGAGGTTGTCTGTTCAATCACTTTATTTTGTATTTTGATACGTTATTTGGCATTAAAACTGGGAATATAATATTATTAAAAATATTTCAATTGCATAATTGACAAAATAAAGGGTTATTTAGTAACTACTAACAATTAAATTTCTGAAACAGTTTACTTAAAGTTGGCTGTTTGTGTATTAACAATGGCCGGATATTTGTAAGTATGAATGAGTTTCACTTAAAAATACTTGAAATAAAATAATAGGTATTTATTGCATTTCCATGTTTAAATGCAATTAAATTACTTCTTTTATTTTTACTAGGCTGAATACAACCGATGCCGTGTTAAAAAAATACTGTCAATCCTAAGTTTTTCATTCCCACTTTCTTTATTTACGATTAGTCACGACTGTCACGATATACTTTGGTTATTGATCGTTTTTATGTTGTTTATTTTACATTTTTCGTACACAAGTATTTAACATATTTTTTCAAAATAGTTTATTTTTACTAGGCTGAATGCAAACAACCGGTGCCATGAAAAAAAAAAGTTTTTTCATTCCCGCCCTTTTTACTCTTGATTTAATTGTGTTAATGATTCGCATTGGTTTGATGTTATTTTTTTCGCAAATGTATTAAAAAACGTTGTTCGATACACGAGCGGAAGTGTCATTTTCACTCGTCCCGAGTCTTGACCCTCGCCTGCCGGCTCGGGCCAAGATGCCTCGAGACTCGTGCAAAATGACATACTTTCCGCACTTGTATCGAAAACTACTATTTAGCTTGACTTTTATTTACCTACTTAATTGCAATGTCAATGTCAACTAAAAAGATTGCCACCAATGATATTTAAATAAAAAAGAGGTATCTAAATAGAGGATTTCAAGATATAAGGGGGGACAAGGGGCTTGGATTTACCTATACTCCATTCATTAAAGCAGTAGACAGAACTTGATAGAAGTAATAAAAGGTTCTTTTTAGGGTACACTTTGTGAAATAAGTACAATAAATATTACAACTTTTAAGATTTACGCCGAACTTATGAAAATTTACGACATAATATGCCGACTGTCACACTTATTTGTTCTCATTGAAGTAAATAACTTCAATCATTATGGGGCTTTCACTAAATCAAATTATTTTGTGTTACCTGAAACTATATTGTCGATCATAAAAACTGACATTAGGTATAACTCTACCAAACCCAGCCGGCAAAAGTCAATCAAAAATGCAAATCATTCATTTGTTTACTTAAATGTTTAATTTAATATAATGCCTACTTGAACACCAGTGACCGAGGATAGGTAGCCATAGATTTATAATCTTGCCAGTAATTGAGGAAAAATATGTAAACAATAGGGATTGTTTTATGATGGCCTTCTTTGTAGAATAAAGGAAGGGGCGATGGTAAATGAGCCCATTACTCATGGAGACGGCAGCCCTCAGGTTGCAAAGGAAAATAAATCTTTTCAGTATTTCCCATGATGGCCGATTGGTGACTACACGCTTCGTTAAAACGCTAACAATACTTGAATAGCCTCTCTTGTGCCTATTTTCTTTGTAGCGGAAAGAAGTCGATCTCTTGTTTTTATGATGAGATTTACTGTTTCTTGACTGGTCCGTTGTAGCAATGGGTATGGGAGCGTTGTTTTTTCATACGCGTTCTAGACAAACATGAGTTTGACCCTTTAGCAGCCAGAAGGAAAATAGTATCCACCAAATTATGAACCTTATACTCACGGAATAAGGTTTATAATATTCCGAGTGCTTTTGTCTGTCAAAGGGTTAAAAAAGTGAGTTGGTTCTGCATCTGTGAATTATCATCCACTTATTTAGGTATCTATGTATTTAAAAACAGTTAAGTAGTAAGGTAGGTTTGTCAGTCAATGACACGTTACAAGCATGACTTAGTTGGGGTCTAGAGTAAGATATTGAATATCTTATATAAGGCCTTACTCCAGCCCCACCTTAGGTTTGGGACATATTTTTTTACGAATCCACAGGTGCCAGTGGTGTACATGCACTCACATACAGATGATAGTGGGATACCTTCATGGATTAACCACAGGGTGGTTATAAATTCTATAACTACGTATTTAAAATTGAAAATGGATAGAATATTGTTCACAACCGAAAAGCTACCTGCCTACAACGTCGCGCGATATAAATGATTGTAGGTTACCTATCATTAGACCGAATTTTCCTATCCCGAATTTTATTTTCCCGAAAACGTTTCGTTTTTTTTCGTTCGGCATTTTTTCATTTTCCCGAAATGACGTTTGCCACTGTATCAGTTGACCAATTATCAAATGGATTTTTTTCATTTGCCAGACGTATCATTAGGCCACAAAACGTTTTACCGAAGTGATGATTGGCCGAAATGACCCTTGTCCGAAGTATTGTTTTCCCGAACAATCATTAGACCACTGTTTTGATTGCCATATTTTTAGTTTACCAAACGATCATAAACAAGTTACGGGTTTAATGAAAGCAGCATTACAGCAGACAAGGAATTTTTGGATTTAAAATAAAATAAGAAAATGTCAGCATGTATGCAGGCAAACAGCATGCAAGTATTTAACATACAAGTTTAAGGAAAACACAAGAATTCTGTCACGGCTCCGGCATTACGGGGCTCCGGCGGTTCCTCGCGTGCTAATCGTCGCAGATGGCTTTAGCTCAGCACCGCAGCTTCGGCTTGTTGGCCGGCTTCGCCGGCCAGCCTCAGCCGCGGCTCCTCGCTCTTAGCCACCTGCTGCTCAGCCCGCGGGCCGCCTCGCCCCTCCATGCCTACGCGGGTTTAAATTACACTCTTGGGGTAGGGCAAAACTAGTACCACGTGGTGTCGGGGTTGACTGAGTCGGATTCGCCCTGAAGTTGGAATGACTGAAAATCGATGTTAACGTTCAAATAGACGTTGAACGTTATCATACAGTAGTTGTGGCCTAGTAATATTCAGTAAAATGTGTTTTAGGTAAAGTGATCATATGCCAAATAAGTCATCTGGTAAATGAAAAAAGTTGAAAAAAGACTTCGGGCAACAGTTAAAAGTCTATTCTGAAATTCAGTCTAACGTAGTTCGGTAAAACGATACTTATGTCAAAAGATGCTTCGACGGGTTGAAAATATGTCTAGCAATACATCTGGCAAATGAAATATTGGTCAATAGTTTTCAGTCAAATGAAATTCGGACTAGTAAATTTCGGGCAAGTGACGGGTTCCCATGATTGTAGGTACCCTGCTTTTCCTGACGGAAATTCAAAAACGAAAAAATGCCAAATCTAGTAAGATTGAAAATTTAGTAACAAAAGACAGACTCACCTAATTACTCCTTGAACGGCTTGAGCACACACAAACACACACACACACACACGCGATAAGCACATATATCTACTCATGGATACTCAAATATATTCTCAAAAGAATTCAGAAGCATTTTAACGAAAATTGTGCGAAAGCTTTGCTCATGCTTCGACTGCGCGCGGAGTCGCGAACTGACCGACTCCTATTATGATCTACCCTCAATGGCACAAAATATTTAAGCTGACTCGAAAGTCACCCGCGATTTAACACTTATCTACCTACCTACTAATAAATAAGGAATAAAAGGATGCAATAAAATATATTTTTAGCTCGACTTTAATTTACCTACTTAATTGCAATGTCAATGTCAACTAAAAAGATTGCCACCAATGATATTAAAATAAAAAAGAGGTATCTAGATAGAGGATATCAAGATATAAGGGGGGACAAAGGGCTTGGATTTACCTATACTCCATTCATTAAAGCAGAAGACAGAACTTGGGGGCTAAAAAGGCAACATTTTAGATGATTCATATTACGAAACATCTAACTGACGTTTCATCTAGAGCGCGGTCCGTTTCGAGTCAAAAGTGATAATAGCGCGCTCACACGCGTCCCGAATTGATAAATTGTATGAGCGTGAGCGACGTGAGCGCGCTATGATCACTTTTGACTCGAAACGGACCGCGCTCTAGATGAAACGTCAGTTAGATGTTTCGTAATATGAATGAATCATCCAAAATGTTGCCTTTTTAGCCCCCCTTGATAGAAATAATAAAAGGTTCTTTTTAGGGTACACTTTGTGACATAAGTACAATAAATATTACAACTTTTAAGATTTATGCCGAACTTATGAAAATCTACGACATAATACGCCAACTGTCACACTTATTTGTTCTCATTTAAGTAAATAACTTCAATCATTATGGGGCTTTCACTAAATCAAATTGTTTTGTGTTATCTGAAACTATATTGTCGATCATAAAAACCTAAAAGAAGCAGGGATCCAATCGTGCTTTTACTGACATTATAACTCTACCAAACCCAGCCGGCAAAAGTCAATCAAAAATGCAAATCATTCATTTGTTTAACACCTCTGCTTTATGAGCCTCTTTTTCTAATGTTATAACAAATGGAGTATAGACGAGTATGATTATTGACGTAACACCTTAGCGTTAAAATATAATATGTAAGTTGACGGCTCATCAGCCTGTTGATTCTCACTAACATCATTTCACATCTCAAAGCAGCAGCGTGCTCCAGTCTAGTTGTGTCATTATACCGATAAAAATGTGCTATATCAAACTAAAGGGCTTTGAGATTGAGACCCCGTGTAAGATTAACTTGGCCTAATTCGATAAAAATAAAGAAATGAAACAACTTTCCTTTCTTTACTCTCTATTTTCTCTACAAATTCTGATCAACTTCAACATAACGACTAAAGTTACCGACAATGTACCATAACACAATACAAACAACCTCCCTAAACAACTTACAAGTAAGACTGAATGTGGACTGTATGAATAAATAGGCTTTTCCACACTAGCTGATTGCCAACAGTTATATCAGTTATATTTGGAGGTTGGAGGAGGATGAACTCCAATTGGTCAGCATCTTAAAAGGATCCTCAAGGATTCCTAACATCAATAACATCACAGTACCTACTTTGGAGAAATCTTATGTTTCAAATAAAGGCAGATGTCAGGTCATTTGTATCTGTAACTTTAGTCGTCCAAAAACATACTTATGCCTTATATTTATCTGTGAGTTTATAATTAATTTTCTTGTCAAGACCAAGCAATTGTCTTATAATAAACTCGGGTAGTTTCTTGTGGCGCCATCTCGTGGGAAGCGGAGTGTGGTTTGCTTTCTCCAGTTTATCTGCCACATACTTCTCAGCAGAGAACTCATTTGCTTCCTGGATCATAGCCAGGAGTGAGTTTTGGAAGACTTTCTCTTTGACTTGGCGCCTACGTTGCTTTACCTGTAACATTGGATTGAAGTTAATTATTTTCATTGAACAATAATGAGACATATTTGGACATAGCTAACACTCAGACAAGTTGATGCACATAAATATACACAAATAAACACTAAGTAACCACATTCTGAAAGTGATGGACATTGGTTTTATCAAGAAGACTCATACAAGAATCCCATTCAATCATAAACTGTTTCCCAATATATTTATTAAATCAATAAGTTTTAGATTATTAAATTGTGTTTAAATTTTATTCTAGTCAAGGTTCTCTGATTATTTGCTGGCAATAAACATACAAGACTTTACCTAAATAACTTAACATTGTGTGTTTTCTTTAAGTAGGTGTTGTCATGTCTGTGACACCAATAAAAGTTAATTAACTAGATCAGAATCAGAAGCACTCTTACCCTGGCCCAGCGATGCCTCATCCGCTTCCACAGCTTCCTGCGCTGGTGCTTCTTCATCTTTTTCCTCCTAATCACAATAAGCCTTGCCGCTTCTATCTCTACCACCTTCCCTGCAGGTAACCCAATCTCATCCTTCCGCCAATTGGTGTCGATCAGCGGCAAAATAGACCGAGGATTTACTATAGGTATGTAGGGAATAGGATCCTGCTTAATTCTGTCTTCTTTACGACTATCTGATATTTCTACACCAATCGATCTGGGAGAAAAAGACAAAGTCTTGGCTTTGGATAAAATGCATGTTTTTTCTACAGGTAAACGCCTCGGTTGACATACTTTTATGGTATTTATAGCAGTTTTCACATTTATCAGCCGTAAATCTGGAATTGTAATAGAATTATACAACATTTATTCATGGGAGAAATAATGAGTTCGTATCATAACCTCAAAGTGCTTCTTACATTTGACTGTGTTGTGAAATGAGTTCATCATTATTAATCCTATTCTGTGTCCTCTTTCCAAGTTTAGGACATACTTTAATTTAAATTAGTGCTAAAATAGACGTAAATAAAATGAGTTCCGTAAAAATCCGAAATCTGGCTTTTGACATTGACAGTCCTGACTTCTGATCAAGATGACAGTTTACTTTTTAACTTTAGGTTTTCCGAAATGAGATGTTGAGCTAGGTTTATATTACTGTGTCGGGTGTGTCTTGGCCACCGACCTCATGGGCTGTGTGGTCGATGGTCTTGGCACGACAGAACGCCATCGGTTCCGTTCAAATGTTATGGTTAAATTCACATTGGTGTGTTGTGGCGCGTCGGTTCTTATTTGTCAATATTCAGACATTTGGCAGTCAGTTGTAATAAAGATTTTGCAGAGGGCATTTGTCCTGTCATGATATGAGCATCATTTTGATCTTCCCATTTTCGCCTGCTGCCTGCCTGCCTACTTTGTACCAGTTTTGACCGCAGACGGCGAGTACGTAGCAGATTAACATATCTGTACATTTTCTTGCGACAGGTAGGTGCATGCTTATTGGCATGTAAGTACTTTCTTGGGTTAGGTTTTTGCAATGCATGGATTGCCACTCACTAGGTTCAGTCAATGGCACATCACGCTACCCATTTCCGGTCGGTCCTACTTGTTCTTTTGCGAATAAACGTCATTTGGTAAGAGCAAGATAAAAAACGGAAATTGGCAGCCTGATGTGCCGTTGACTGTACATACGCCCGCCGTACGTACAGGTCGGTTCACGGATCTTGACCACAAATGGCGGCCGTCGCGCATATGTACATTCATGAAGAAAAGACTTAACACAAAATAATATTTCATTGTTATATGTAGGTCTCACTGATGAGGATTGAGGAACTCAATGATGCTACCTGTCTCAGTTTTCAGCCTCGTCAGTTGGCTTTGCCCAATAGACAGATCTCTGGCGAACACTTTGGAGCCTTTGTTCCGCTCAATGGCCTCCTTAATACGCTGGGTATTAAATTGGCGAAGGTCGCTCGTCAAAGACTTCGATATCTGTCTATTGAGTTGCCGATAACGAAGGGCATCCACTGAGTTCTGTAGCCTCATTTCGTTCCTCTGATCCATAAGTAGGAGAGTCTGGCTGGAGAGTTTCTTTGACTTTGTACGGCGGGTTTTAAAGTACTTGGACCCTACCGTACGTACAGTATCCACCACCATGTTGTATTGATCGTCCACATCCATGCTGTTCTCAAGGGCTTCGAAGCGGTTTTGAAGTTCGAGCTGAAAGCACTCGGGGGTTTGAATCTGAGCCGGCATTGGTCGGAGCGTGGATTTTATCAGTCGCGCTCTCTCATGCTTTATGTCGATATTCAATGTGCCTCTGACCATGCGGTGATCGCTTCCTGTCTTAATAGCGTTGATCACAGCGACATCATTGAATATATGCTTCTTCGTCGACATGATAAAATCGATCTCGTTTTTGACCCTACCGTCCGGACTGATCCAGGTCCATTTGCGGCTTACGGGCTTCTTGAAGAAGGAGTTCATCATAAAGAGATTCTCCTTCTCCATGAAGTCTGCCAGCATCTGGCCCCTATTATTCCGTTGCCCAAATCCAAATTGCCCCACTCTCAGCTCATCACCGCAACGTTGCCCCAACTTCGCATTGAAATCCCCCATCACAACTGTGTAGTGGGTTTTATGGCTATGCATGGCTTTAGAGATCTCCTCATACATAGCCTCCACTTCGACATCGTCGTGTTTCGAGGTCGGAGCGTAGACCTGAATGACATTCAGCGAATATCGTTTTGATATTCTGAGTATCAGGTACGCTACCCTGCTCGAAACACTTCCGATAGTTATCACGTTGTTGACAAGGGACTTGTGAACGATGAACCCGACACCACCTAGGGACTGTTGGTCGCCCTCCCGATGGTATAGTAAGTTACCGGATCGCAGGGTTATCGAGTCCTCCCCCTCTCTTCGGACTTCAGATAACCCAATAATATCCCAATGTAACTTACCAATTGCCTCTTCCAACTCTACGAGTTTCGCGTCAAGCCTCAGAGTGCGAGCGTTGTATGTTGCCAGGTCGAGTCGTCGGTGTTGGCAGCCGGATCTCACCCGGGGATTCCTCGCACCCCCTTCCCCGCCGTTACCATAACCGCTGCCGTAGCTAGGAATAGCGGGACCGCCGGGGACTGAGGGCCGTTTTTTGTGTTGTGCCATCATTTTGGGGGGGGGTTTGCCATAATCGCCACGCTTGGCAGGCGGGTTGGCGATCGCAGTATGGCCTGCTGTTGTGTGGAGACGCTGCTGCCCATCTCCTGGTGGCTGTTTTCCCTCAGTCGGCTCTTACGACACCCACGGGAAGAGAGGGGGTAGTGCTATTCTATTAACGTGCCGGCACTACACGGTACCTAATAATATTGTAACTGGTGGTTATGAAAATAAATTAAACGTAAGTCCCTAATTTAAAATGTTTATTCAAATAAAATGAATTAAAATACTGTGCAAAAATAAAACACATTTAGTCGCTATCGCTATCAAGTTCCATGATTCCCTCTATCATGGAACTTGAGGGATTCGTGGACCTTGAGGAACTTGGGCCGGGTTCCGTATTATTTTTTCCATCTTCAGATGATTCCGAAAAATCCACATCTGTCAGATCTTCGCTTTCATCAGATTCTCCTACACGAATAATCAACTCATCCGTAAGGTCATCCACGACGTGGTCACTTTGCATATAACTTTCTTCTATTGATTTTACTTTCGCACATATTTTTTTCCATTCCTCCGGTCCCATCAGATTCACTTTTTCTTTAATTAAATCCACGACGCAGCCAATATTCCACTTTACGTTCTTGCTACTCACGTAACCTTTTATAGAGGCCCAAGCCATTTCTATGGGATTTAAATCCGGGTGGTATGGTGGAAGACAGAGAACATCGTGACCATGTTACATCAAAATTTTATCAATTGAAAAGTTTTAAAACGATCTTTGTTTTTTTTATTAACTCGTACAATTGAGGTTTAAACATATTAGGATCAAAGCTAATTCCATTTTTGGTAAGCCACGCTTGCATATCTGATTTACGCGAATTAGATGTCGGGGCCATGTCATATTGTTTGTTGTGGTATGAGGCGTTGTCTACCACAACAACGGAGTTCGGTGGGAGATTGGGTATCAATTTAGTTTGAATCCATTTTTTGTAATTTTCATAATTCATGTCGTCGTGATAATCTCCCGATTTAGTGCCCGACTTGAAACTTAATAATGCATTGGGCACAAATCCAGCCTCTGACCCGGCATGAACAATCACGACTCGTTGTCCTTTTGTTAGTTTTGGATCCTTTAAAGTTGATATCGTCACTCAATTTCTTTCGTAACTTTTCTAAAGTCGGCAATTCTTTTTCAGTTATATGAAAGTTATGTATGCATCTCTTAATTACTCCTTTGTCAAAATCGTCAGCGTCTGTGACAGGGTTACCGCGCGGTCTTTTTGTTCCAGGGGTTCTAAAAACCACCACGAAAGGCGAAGATTTACTTTCTTTTATAATTCTTTGCACTGTCGATACAGACGTGTTTGTTGCAGCTGCCGTTTTTTTATAAGCTTCGAGTGTCTTAGAGTCCCGTGAAAAATATGTAAACACGTCGAACACCATCCTTCTCGACTGTCTATTTAGGGCACTGCCTTTTCCTCGGGGCATATTTGTCCACCCAAGTCAAAACAAAAAACTTAACAAAAAACAACGAACAAAAGCAATAACAATACTAACAAGTAACAAAAACAATGTGAAACAAATAACTAAAACAGCGAAACACTTTTCTTTTCAATTACACTCGACAGCAGCGACAGCGTGTCAAAACCGCGATAGACGAATAGCGACTGAGCGGCCTGCTGCAGTCTATCACGTGACGCGCGCGCACCAATGGCGTCGCTCCGCTCTTGACGCATTCCCCCCGCGCCTCACACGCACCTCAAAGGGGACCTAAAAAATGCTTTCTGCGCAGTGGTCAACTCTCGTGAATCTTACTGTAATAGCAAACTCTGACAGCTGGACCTTAAACGCCAGTGGCGCCAGCTAGTGGCACAAATACAGCAGCCCTCATTATTTGAATTTTAACCTTGCATTTGCCAGCAGCTGCTGGCAGCTGGCGCCTTATTGGTAAGGCAAGGACATTGCCACACGTTCTGATTGCAAAATACAAATATGTAGGCTAAAACCATAGGTTTAGGAACAAAACCCCATAGACAGATGTTGTCCACATGTCATGGTACAGTGAACAGCTCATCAAGCTACTCATTTCTATTTTTTGAGTAGTGAATGACATTTTTTTGTTTTTTCCCAATAATAGAGCAAGGAGGAATGATCGAAAATGGGTAGCCTGTCATGCCGTTGACCGTAAATGTTTGCAAGATTGTTGTTTGAAGAATGTTCTCGTTGTTTTAAACGGTCTTCTAGAGGCAGGAGTAAAATACAAATCACACCAACAGAGGGCGCCGAAATAGGAAATCAAGGCCAGGTGAATTCGAAGTCATCTTGATTTTGACCTTTCTGATAAATTCGCTTAGCCAGGCAAAACAGGCATAAGGTAAAAATGCAAAGATCCCGTACCGTGTAGTGGCTACCTACGTGACATTGGCGGAATTGTGGTAAGAAAACCCAGACATCGCCACTAAACAAAAAAGAAGAAGAAGACTTTGTCTAGCACTATTGGAACCAGCTTAAAAGCGAAAGAAATGGGTCCCTGGATTCAGGTACATTAATGTTTTTTGATGATTATCAAACATTAAAAGAAAAACAACTCTTTAACTATTTTTATTTATTAACAAAGTAATTGAACACATGACAAATCACCTATGCTACAATAACTTAAATAATTGACCAACCCATATTGAATAGGTACATAAATAGTTTTCAAAATGTTTAGGTACTTAACAGTTCAACATTCATTTGGGAATTCCTGTTTAGAAAAGAGAAGAGTTAATAATAATGGGTAGGTAGTAGGTACCTACAAAACTCCCACATTCATCATTTAGGGTGGCTCATGTGGGTATGAGCGGTTCGGCATATTTGTAGCAATCACTAGGCAATTTTACCTCTCCGGCTGTGCCGATTAGTGCCGGCCCGCTTATGTGTGTAGCTACCCTTATGCGTAAGGCCTATTACATATTGACTTCAAGCAGAGTAGCGGCAGTAATAGTCCCGCATACGGTACAGCATCGACACAAATTATGCGTATGAATCTAGACGATCAATTTAGTGTAATGGTTGAGAAGTCGACTACTACACCAGAGGCCCACGGTTTGATATCCGCACAGTACAAACATTTGCGTGCGTGTCTGTATGTTTTTGTTATGTATGTTTATCCATTGACTAGTACCCCATCGAAGGAGCTTTAATTAGCTTTCTTTGGAGCTAGATGGCGCTGTATGGAATATCGCTCGGTGTATCGCTGTTAAAATTTCACATTTACGTATTCTCTGAGACACTAAAGTAATATAACAAAAACAAAACAATATTCAGGCCGGCCGACCGCTCATGTGCGACACCGAGAGGAAACAACCCCAAAGGGTCTTTGGGGTTGTTTCCTCTTGGCCCCAAAGGCCCATTGACCCTCAAGATGCCAGGTGGCGCTAGTCTTCGAAATTATTGAAGCTTCCTTAATTGCATCCATCTATTTAGCTCTGGTTGCCTTTTTCTTAAGCCGGTAAACCATTTCCTTCCCGGCGCACCGTCGATGAACTTGCTGGCCCTAGGATCGTTTTTCAACATTTCCTTTACTTTTTCCCGCACTTCGATTTCTACATTTTTCGGTTCCGTGTCCATCACCCAACGAACGATCCCTTTCTCTTCATCTGGGCTGAATATAGGAGCAGGGCCCTTGCCGTTTATTTCTCTATTTTGGCTGAGTCTGTAATGTAGCGTTGATCTAGGTATGTTGTAGGTGCGAGCCGCTTTCGCTTTGGAGACGCCCAGCCTAACCGCGTGGGTTGCTAGGACCAAAACGCTTGGGTCGTATTCCGGCTTTTTGATCACTCTGTAAAAAAAGTATTGGTCAGTTTATTTCAGCTGTCGCTGTCAAAAATTATATAACATGGACAGAGTATGGTCCATTAATGAAAAATCGTCGAAAGTCATTATTTTTAAAGACTATAGAATCTTCATTTATATTAACTTCTGACGTTTATGAGGGGTTTCGATACTCGCCACCAGGCGGCGCTGATGAAGCCCATATTGAGTTGAGAGCTGTTAGGGCCAGATAAGTACGAAACGCCGCTGAAAAACCCTCATTTGGATCGGCAACTTTAGCCGTTGTTAAGCAACCCTGGATTGGTAGTGGGATCGTATTGACAGACCCACTAATGTCAGTCGTCAAGCCTAGTCGACGGCCCTAGGGCGGCTTGATAACGTTTCGGTTTATCACAAGCCTTCAGGCCTCTTCCGAAATCCGCACTGATCCCGCTTGTTGGAGTGTGGCTCGCACCACCTCTATGAGGTGAGGCCTGTGCCCAGCAGTGGGACGTATGAAGGCTGTTGTTTGGTTGTTCTGCTTTAATTTTGAAAAAATCATTAAAAAAGAAAAGCTCGTGAACATCTCATCTCTATTTCCCTTGAGAGAAAACACATATTTTATTTGTATAACCCTCATTTGTATAAAAAATGTATCAAAATAATTATAAAAGATTTTTCGGCTTAATTCCTTTAGCTCAAACAATCACATTCGCGTAGTCATTGAGGTGTACAGAACGACAAGATGGTAATAAAGTATGTCACTTCGAATTCGCTCACGTGACATTCAAAATTGCACCCTAATGAATTGTTCATTGAAAATGGCACCCCAGTAACAATAGCCGATAAGTAAGAAAGTTTTAGTGGTCAACCTGAGGACCTTTGTATTATTTTCTGGTCGCCCATTCCTGATACTCTGAATGCCGCTACATGAATGCACCAAACCATTTCTTTCCCGGCTCAAACGTCAAACGCGGTGCGTTTGCGCAACTGAACGACCAATTAGAACTTATTAATTTATCTACTATATAAAAATAAGTCGGGTTTTCCTTCCTGACGCTATAACTCCAGAACTCACGAGTCGATTTCCACGGTTTTGCATTCGTTGGAAAGGCTTCGGGCTCAGTGAGGTTTATAGCAAAGAAAATTCAGGAAAATTTCAACAGAAAAGCGGGAACATCTTTTTTCACATACAGCTAAATCCACGCGAACGAAGTCGCGGGCAGCTGCTAGTTTATTCATATAATTGCATGTTCACTTACTTGCATGATACTTTGTACGTGTTTAAGAGAAAACTGAGAGACCAAATTTTTCAAGATCATATTATATCATATACCGTACCGTAATACCCTACCTATCAGCGGCGATCACATAATTATATTATTACTAACTAATTTAATACTACTATAATATTTCTTTGTTTTAAAGTGAATTGTAAATTCTTTTAGGAAATAAACTTCACCTAAACTTTAAACCTATGTGTATTGTGTCCATTTACCTATAACTACTTACGCTTTCTTGTGTCCTAAAAGTTTGTGTCGCTTCCAAGCCGCCTTCGTAGAGAACTGTATGCGGCATTTCTTGCAGAACAGCTCGGACTTTGCTTTGACAGACGGTTTGCTGTCCCAGTCTGAGTGGTCCGAATCGGAGCCAGCCGCGGCCTCCACGTCGTTTGGATCTGACAAAGCTTCGTAATCATCATCATTGTGCTCCGGGGTTTTCATTCGCTGAAAATAAAAGTACAATTTGAAATAGGATAAATATTTAATTAAGGGCCGTCCGTTAATCACGTGATGTTTTTTTATGCATTTTGGGCCCCCCCCACCGTGATGATACCTGTGAATACATAATAAGTAAATGGAATGCGAAAAAATTAATACACGTGATATATTATACCCTCCTCCCCTTTGTGATATTTCGTGATGTTTTATGAACCATGTCACATTAACATTGCTTTAGTTGCAGACAGATTGCCCAGTATGACAAAGTATTAAAGTGGTAAGCAGTGACTGTACCACCTTGTAGTTAATTTCACTGGACATTATTCCACACAGCGCCATCTAGCCCAACACTGAACTAAAAGTCACTATACAACGGATAAACATACTTAAATAGTTTTTTTCCAAATTCATACATAATACTTAGGGAACACTCCAATCAATACAAACAGACATGTTCATTCACACGGATGTTTGTACTGTGTGGGGATTGAACCCGCGATTTCTAGTGTGATAGCCAAAATCTGAACTATTACACCAAATCAGTCGTCAAAGTTGAGATGTAATTTATGCCAAGTAGTGCAACGTTTAAAAGCTTGTTTTTTTCGATTACACATAAACATGGACATACCGTACGATCTCTATGTGATCTGTTCTTGTGACAAACCAAACTCCGCTTGCTGGCGAACCCTTTCCCGCACTGGTCACAAGCGTACGACCAATCGGCTTCACCATTCGTGTCCATCTTGCTAAAACAATGTGCAACAAAGGACATGCTATAATTATTATAACAACGAACAACAAATAGATATTTCTATGAATTCGACGCAAATGACATTTTGGTCTTAAACTTTTTTTTCAAATCGACTCGCAAGTACGGTCAAAGGCTACCCATTTCCTGTCATTCTTCTTTACTCTTTTGCGAAAAACTGTCATTGACAAGAGTGAGATAAAAAAAAAGAAATGGTTAGCCTGATGTGCACTCGACTGTACAATTGCTCGGCTTCATGAAAGTTTAATTTTTTAAGAAAAAAAGGAAGGTTTTTCAAGGTATTGAAATTTTATGAATCTAGGTAAAGAAGCTTAGTAAAAAATATTTAAATTAAAACTTAGATTAAGATGGAAAACTAGAAATAACTTGTTTTACGAAAATCCTATTCATACATGAAGCGCCCATGTGCAATCAATGGCCTCACCCTCTTGTATGAAAATGCGCGGTCAAAATGGAATCAATATATTTGTGCAAAGCCGCCCATAATAGGGAATACTTATGCAATGTTATTTTTTATATTTTATTATGATAGCTTATATCGTTTTATGACTGATCAATAATATTCATCACCAAAAATGCGAAATATAGTATATAAATCGTTAAAAATTTCAAACTTTTTCAACGTCGTCGTCGACGTCACGCAAGTCTATGACAACACAAATGTAACCTACAAACTGTTGAATTCTTCTTCTTGTCGCGCTTTTGACAGTGACAAACACGTAGACTTGGACGTCACACTCGACCGTGGAAATCGGTTCGTGCGTTCTGGAGTTATAGCGTCAGGAAGGAAAACCTGACTTATTTTTATATAGTAGATGACCCTCATCTGTTCCAAGTGCATATTCCCTACTCCCTGTATACTTACATGGAATCTACTCCATTCCGAATCACATCGGCAGCTTTATGGGACTGTCTGTGTAGTTTAGCTTGATGGCTGGAAAGAGTATACAAATATGCATTAGTTAGTAAAACATAAGCTTGACAGTTTCTAGCAGATTAATTTGAAGGCATAAAAAAATTCGACATTGCGGGCGGCCGCTTGTACCTACTTAACATAAAATATGTAGGAAACACCTGTGTTGTGTGTGTTTAGGTAACATAAATGTCTGGACCAGTACAAACAGTCATTTTCATGCACAGAACTGTTTGTACTGTGCGGGGATCGAACCCGCGACCACACATCCAAATAGGTCGTCGTATGCGGTCGTATTGTAAATATTGTCGGGAAATGTCGGATACCGATACTTAAAATCCAGTCGAGTAGCAGTGCAGTACGACCGAATGCCTTTTTCTGCTTTTCAGATCTTTAGTAAAGATACTGCATGGAAAATGCTAAAAATAATAATAACACAGTTAAAATCAATTTCATAAAAATGATTTTAATTTTCGTTAAAATAGTTTCAACGCTTACATTTGAGTGGTCCCGTAGCTGCAGCGGTTACAGGAGTAACCCCGCGAGTGCTCCGCCGCGTGTGATACTAGTTCGGCTTCGCTGCAAAAGCGCGCGCGACACACTTCACACACCACTTGCAGTTCCTACATGTATGTTATAAAATATATCTCTATGACAATTGTACACATTAATGGGCGAGGGCGTAAATGGAATGAATAAAAATTAAAGTTCTTGATTTACGTTTATTACGTTCAAATCATTAGATTTTTCCTTTTTTTTTAAGTAAAAATAGCATGAAAAATTGAACTAAAAAAATTTTTTGTAAATGTAAATGTTAATCCAAAAACTTAGGCAAAATGTTTCTAAGTTTTTGCATTTACTTATTTGAAATCTCTAGAAAATAATCTTTCACTACCCATTCACCTCAAAGCTACTAGAGCGAGGTGAGTCCGTCAATGGATCAGACTTATTAGTCTGAGAAATGAATCTACTACCCAACAATAATCTTACTGACCAGCACTGACTGAAGCACCAAACATGTTTTAATAATCCTTGTTTCACATTAACAAGTACAAATGTTGTAATTAATGCCAAGAGGCATTCCCAATCAGTCAACCACACAGTCAGACAAATAAAATAAAGATTGTGCACAAGATTGATAAAGTTTACCTCATACTTAAAATCATAAATATCCATAAATAAGCATTGGAAATATCAAAATATGTGTTATAATAAAATAGCAGTAATGAAACTTACAGGATTGTGGCACTTCATGTGGCTCAGATACTTGTCTTCCTCTGAATAACCTTTGTAACAAAGGTCACATTTGAATTCTGATAATTTAAAGAAATCAGAATTCTTCCTCTGCTCGATTGCAGCTTTTTGTTCTTCTAACTGAAATATAATTGACCTGCTTTAATAAGGCTAAATAATATTTATTGCATATCTTTCAAAACATAGGAGGTTTTAGTAAAGTCAGCATTGAAATCATGTCAGCTTGCAAAGTCCAAAAGATCTTTACTGTGTGAAAAAGGAGTTCTGAAGACCCAAAAAGAGCAATGACTTGAACGCCGGTCGGGATTTAAAGGGTCGCGGGTTCGATTCCTGCACCGGTATAAATGAAAGATGGATAGATTGTACAAAAACTTCTACAGTAGTATTAAATTAAAGAGACCTACGTTCAATGTTTGCTGATGAACTAACCTTAATATCTGCAATAAAAATGGTGCAGTCAGATAGGCGGGTCGCAGATCAGATACTCTTACTGACATAAAGTTTACTTTGATTGCCTAATATATTATTATAAGTAATAATATTATTTAGCTTACTTACTGACAGTATATTTATGGTGAAATCATTAGCTAAATCCCAAAAATTGACATCTTTTTCTTCACTGACTTGAAGAAGTTTTTCTGCAGTTATTTTAATGTTCCTTTTACTGGCAGCCATTTCTTTGGCTGTAATTTTATTCGTTGTAATTTTTTTGGTTGACTTCTTTTTTTTACTGCTCTTGGAAGTGTAGCCTTTTCTTCCAGAAGACACAGTGTTTGACTGAAATTGAAATAAATTAAACATTTGAACAAGTCTGCATAACTTTAATTTTTAATCTTTATTTTGTATCCATACAAATAGTACTAAGGCACAATTATTCATCATCATCAACAGCCACAAAACGTCCACTGCTGAACATAGCCCTCTCCAATAGATTTCTAGAGTGGCCCAATTGATTTCAGATATTCATAATCCACATAAGAACAATTTCTAAGCAACAAGTGATGTTTTAGTTTGGAAGATAAACAAAGACCTTTGAGAGACAAAATCTATCAAACAAGAATATTTGTCAGTAAATCAGGTGGCTTTATAACCAGTGGCAGAGATGATCTTACAAATATGTCAAATTATAATACCTTTTTCATCTTAGCTACTTTATGCAATGTCATATTATCCTCATTATCTGAAGCATGATCTTCCTCACAAGATAAATCCAAGCCATTAACATCCATCTTGGAGTCAACAACATACGTGTGTAAATCTGAATCATTGATAACACCATTTTCCATATCATCATTATCTAAATAATCCTCTTGTAAAAATACACCTGTTTCTACACTTTCAATATCAGCTTCATAAGGTTTATTTTCTCCTTCTGCAGAATCAGTAAAAGAATGAACGTCTATTTTGGTTGTGTGTAAATTTGATAGCAATGATATCTTTTTTCTGTCAATCTTTTTAATGCTATTTTCAGTCACCTGAAATAAATAAATGATGAATTTAGTTACATTGATTGTCCACAATGTTCAAAATTACTTGAACATAGTGGGCACAGTAAATTTTTCAACTAATATGATTATCTTTGTTCATAGTAGAAATATTCTGTTGAAACAGTTTTCCTGTTAAAATTTGACATTGGCAATGTAAATAAAACAACACGGATTGTAGGTTAACCTGACTTCATGGCCTAATTCAGGAAATAAAATTGTCTAATAAGAACCTAAGCTGCTTTTGTGCAGATCCAAAACTCAGCAAGTTATGCAGCAAATAACTTACCACTTTTTGCAATTTCAGCAAACTAAAAAGAACAGTTTGGGCTACAAGGCATTTATTCTTGAACCATTTGATTTTTTTCAATAATGCAGTACATTCATAACAAGCATACTTGGGCAATCCTGATGTATATGTTATCTGAAAATACCAAGAATTTTTTTCAACTAATTATTAGTGAGTTTGAGATTTAAACCTAAGATATAAAATAACTAGCAATGTCAGGCCTACATTTCTTGTAACATGAAACACAAACTTGTAACAGTTTTCACCAGCTTAATATGTGAATGTCCAGTTTTAATTAATAAGAACATATAACTTAAATACAAGTGTGGTAAAGATAGATGTTCCTACTTAATTAAAACATGTACTTACATTTTGTCCTAAAAAAGTTCTCAAACTATTTTCTAGACATGAATCTATGAGGAATATTTTAACATTACACGCGAGGCATAGTCTACAAGCCCTCACGTCGTTATTATCACCCATTATTAGAAAAATGCTTCAAATGTTCGTGAATTAAGTTAAAACAAAGATAGGTACAGTGGAATGAGAAACATCAAGCCTAAAGTTTCACTTCTCTTCACTTCTGGACTAAACCCAGCATCAACTCGTTTTTTATTGTTTATAATTCTTCCAAAATAAGCAGAACGATGCGCCCAAAATTTATAGAAACTCTTGTTTTGTTGGTTTGGTATTGTGGTGAGTGGATTTGATCACAGACTAATGGGGCGGGCAACTGTCAAACTGGCGCTAGCAGAGCACCGACCCATAACAAACACGGATTTGTATGAAATTTGTTGAAAATAATTAATTAGAGGCGATTATCAAATAAATGCCCAGGTGTTGTGTACCAAAGTGCAGAGAAACTGGAGGCCACCACTTTCCTCGAGATGAGCAACTTAAAAAAATGTGGCTAAAAGCAATAAGGCGAGTAAGTTCGAGCCTAAAACCGGGGCGAGGGTGTTTCATAACCACTTCGAGGTCAGTGATTATGAAATAATCAGTAAATACTCAGGTAAAGTACCTACATACATAAGGATTCAAATTGATTATTTTCTGTTTGTCTAGAAGGCACAAAACTATCGTCTATTTGGTGCGTAACAGAGAGGCTCGCCACCTTGAAGTGAAATTTAATGAACCTCAGGAAACAGGCAGCCCATAAAAATAAACAATTGAATGGTTAATAGTCTGCCTTACTAAATTTGTGGCCAAGTCTGGCCTTTTGGGTCCACCAAAAATTCACTTAATTCTCTTTGATTTAAAGGTTACTTAGATGCTAAGGTTTTTCTCACTTTTTCAGGCACCATTAACCAGCACAAAATTTTGAAGAAGTCTGTCATCCCTTCAGTGTTTCCATGGAATGTAAAGCAGGGCCCCACATTAGGAGAAGAACGCCTGAGGACACGTAATTTGAGAAAAAAGCTTGTTTCAAGATGAGAATTTAACTACTCCGGACTTCAATCATTTTCAGCCACTTGAAGAATTAGATGATGCAAATGTTTCCCACAGTGTTGATGTAACTGAAATTCAGTCCTCAAACTCGGATCTAGCTTCTGGGTCTGGAGAAATTTGTACAAAAGGGACACAGACTTGTAATATTTTGAGATTATTCTCTACAGAGCAATTGCATAAATACAGGAAAAACAGGAATTTGGGAGAGGTTGTTGTGGTTGGGTATTTTACAAATAAAAGAAAAATGATTAAGAAAACACATAACAATGTATTTAATCAATACTTGGTATTGGTATTCCCCCCCTAGCCCTTATCACTGCTTGAAGTCGATTCTTCATTGATCTGATCAACTTTTCGACGTCCTCTTGAGTTATGTTATCCCACTCTTCCAACAATACTGTCTTCAATTCTTCTACCGTGAAGGGGCTTGATTTCTGGCTCGTACTCTTCGTTTTAACTGGTCCCATTAATGCTCGATCGGATTTAAGTCTGGACTGCTGCAATACTTTGTCCATTTTCTTGTCAGAGCTGTAAGAAAATGAAAAAAAAAACTGTTAATTAATGACTTGTATGTGGTTCATGTTTAAAGTTTAAACAGGTCTCCACACATTCTCCTCTGTCTACCTTGTTCTAAAGGTGTAGGCTGACACTGTTGAAGGTTGCAGCACTAAACGCCTGAACAGGTTGATATACCTACTTACATCAACCAAAATCTAGTATTTTCTCAT
The DNA here is from genome assembly GCA_950022985.1 of Udea ferrugalis. Classification (NCBI taxonomy): domain Eukaryota; kingdom Metazoa; phylum Arthropoda; class Insecta; order Lepidoptera; family Crambidae; genus Udea; species Udea ferrugalis. The sequence goes on along the minus strand of OX465531.1, from coordinate 15,493,655 downwards.
GCCAGTAAATTGATTCTGACTTCCCAGCCCAGATGGAAGTAGTTTTGCTTGCTTAAATAGCTCCTTATAATCGAAATAAGACTTACATAGATAAGTAATGCCGTATTTGAACTTTATCCAGTGGAGAAAGCTTGGTGTTGCTGTTGATGTCTCTGTAAGACTCATTGGGTGGAATTTCCATTGAAGGCTCGCCGTCCACAACTTCAGGTTGCCCAAAATTGAAGTTTTGGTCATATGACTCTAATCTGTAATACGAAAAGTATATTTGAAAACGTTCAGACTTGAATTATAACCTCAAACTTTAAAAGTAAGGAAATATGATGTTTCGTGTTTTCAATAATCACTAAAATGATACAATGGTTACATACTAGCTAGACTATCACAGGTAAACATTCAATAAACTTTAAAACAAGTTACAAGACCTTCAAGTTGACAAAATAAGAAGGAATTTATGAAACACAAATTACCTTTCAATTTAGTCAGTTTTCCTTCCACGTAAAGAGGCACCTCTTTTTCTCAATTCTTCTTTTAACGCGCATATTTTCCAAGTGAAATACATGTTTGAAAGTGAGGAATAAACGAGAATTAACGCAATATGTTAATCGAAATTATTGTTTACCATTCAACAAGGGTGGGTGCTAGGGTGGCGCCATCTGAGATCAGCTTTGCCTTGTAGGCCCCATTCATTTTGGGGCAGACTGGGCTGTGAGCGCTGATAGCACGGGACGCCTGATATAGCCTTAGAGCATAGCCGTCAGCAGCGCTCACAGAGCTTTAATATCTGTTTTTGACGTGTCATCTATGAATCGGACTTACGGCACACGGTGATAACGCCTCGGAGAATATGCCTCACAATCACGTTACAGAAGCTGAAACGATCAAGAAAATCTTGGGAATTATAGAAATTACTCAAATTGTTTGGATACGTGTGTGTCACCATTTAACGGTCCAAATTAATTTTGACGCTGGTTTTTCAAATCGGAACGCGGTTAAAATCACCGTCAAGTTTCGTTTCATGCAAGCTGAATTTATGAATTTATCTTAGAATAAATCATGGCACAAAATAAATAAGAATGTTAACTTCAGAAAATGATTCAAGCTAAGTAAATCCACGAGAATGTATCTACTTAACCGCACAATAGTTCAAAATAAGTATACTAAGGGTTAGTTGCACCATAGTAGAAGTTAAAGTTAAAGTTAAAGTTTTTGTCAAATTTGACAAATTGACGACCAAAAATGACGTCGAATTGTCAAATTTAACAAAAAATTTAACTTTAACTTTAACTTCTACTATGGTGCAACTAACCCTAAGAAAATAAAATAGGAAAACCACGTGGGTAGTGAATACTTTTTTTCATCATCATCAGCCACTTGATGTCCACTGCCGAACATAGGCCTCCCCTATAAATTTAAAAGAGCGGCCGGTTGTAGTCTGCATCCACCGAAACCCTGCGATCTTTATGAGTTCATCCGTCCACCTTGCGCGTGGGCGTCCCGTGCTGCGATTGGCCTTAGTGGTCTCCACTCGAGGACTTTCCGGCCCCAACGGCTATCAGTTCTTCGTGTCATTCCACTTCAACCTGCTTGTAACGCGCTGGGCTACGGTGACCTTAGTTCTACGGATTCTCTCATTTCTGATTTGATCTCGCAGCGAAACACCGCGCGTAGCCCTCTCCATAGCGCGTTCCTAAATAAACCTCCTAGTCATAGCACTAGGAGGGTAGGAGCCTCCTACCCTCCTAGTGCTATGTATGTGTGGATTGTCCTCCTAGTGTTGTGGAGCTATCGATAGATTTTTATGCTTTACTATCTACCAAAAGTCATAGATAATGTCGATAGTATGGATACTATAGACGACGATGTCGTAACAGTGCCCAAATATCGGAAATGCGAAATGAATATTTATGTTAACATGGTCGTAATTCCGTTTTATAGGATTTTTATATACATACGCACACTGGGTGCAATAACGTCAGAAGTGCAAAAAATGAGAAATCGAGATTTTAGTCACAAATGATGTAAAATAATGTTCTACATCCGCTGCAACAATGCCGTTAATATAACTCTTAAAATAAACCATAGAGGGCGCAAATGTCGCTGTGGTTTTGACGTTTTTTTGAGAGCGCTAGCACGAGAACGTCAGGATTGGTCAGTTGCGCGCCCCCCCCCCCCCCCCCCCCCGCAGTAAGTGTTTGTGTTCAGATGCAAAAACGACGGAAAGGTAATTATGAAAAAAGTGTTTCTTAGATGTGGGGCAATAATGCCATAAATGCCTAACAAAAGTACCGATGAAAACTATTTCATTCAACTTTATGTGCAACAATGTCATAATTGTGGGTATTCACAAGAAAAAATAGTAAAAAATGTCTATTATAAACCTATTTTGTCACCGTCAGAATGGCTGGTTGCCTATGTCCTTTGGTTGTGAGAGTTAATTTTAAAATTGCTACATAGTTGCTTATATTTGCTTCATACAATAAATAATTGCTACATGTGATAGATTTTTAGGAATCCGCTTATTTTTTTGACCAGCGGTTCTGATATCAGGTTGGCTGGTTACCTGCTAGTTGAACATTAATCACGCAGAGTTTGTTTAAATATTTAGCGTTAATAATTGCTACATAATTGCTTCATTTACATATTTTTGTATTATTTTGCTACAAATAGTATTTAAGAAGATATAGCATATTTAAAATTTGTTCGGGGAAAAGCGCCTGACCAATTGAAAAGGCAGAAGTTTTTTCCCTCGTCTTAGCTGTTTAGGAGATACAAGTAAAACAAAATGTAATACGGTGATATAATTATATTAGATCTTTATGTTATGGGTTCGGCGGTCAGCGAAAATTCCGATTTCGTAGCTCTTCGCGCCTGAGGTAAGGGAGTGGGGGAGGGAGGTGATTGTCCGCGTTTAGTATGGAATCAACGCGCTCTAAACTAAAAATCGTAGTGAATGAAAATATTTAGTATTTTCTTAATCTAAAACAATCACGAAATCGAGAAGGTAAATCCCTATGTTTTTCTGATTTTATACGAATTATTATCGTATAATGCGGTTGTAATGAGCATTTATATGATATTTTAGAGGTAACTTCAGGTTTTTATTCTATCGAGCAAAATTTTTTCCAATCGTGTTTTGGAAACAGTCATCCCATCACACATACGTTCTGTAATACATATTAGAAATTTCAGTGCGAAAAACATTAAATATTTTCAATTATAGCTCATAGATAACAGTCCATTTTGCCGTTTTCACCTACTAAGGCCCCTTAAAATAAAGTCCTCAATAATATTGAATTTAATTACAAACAAAATAGTCTGAAGACGCGCGAGTCTGCCTTTTCAATTGGTCAGGCGCTTTTCCCCGAACAAATTTTAAATATGCTATATCTTCTTAAATACTATTTGTAGCAAAATAATACAAAAATATGTAAATGAAGCAATTATGTAGCAATTATTAACGCTAAATATTTAAACAAACTCTGCGTGATTAATGTTCAACTAGTAGGTAACCAGCCAACCTGATATCAGAACCGCTGGTCAAAAAAATAAGCGGATTCCTAAAAATCTATCACATGTAGCAATAATTTATTGTATGAAGCAAATATAAGCAACTATGTAGCAATTTTAAAATTAACTCTCACAACCAAAGGACATAGGCAACCAGCCATTCTGACGGTGACCCTATTTTATTTCTAAAGTTTCCCGAACTGGAAATTATAGGTTATAAGGAATAGATTTTCGATCAATATATCAAAGGAATACATCTTCTTTTCAAATTATTAAACTTTAAACTTTTAAATCGCTCTCCTGAAAATTACGCAAACTGTAAGTTATGTCATTATTGCACCAAGTGTGTGTGTGTACCCTGTCCTTATTGGACAGGGTTATTATTATTATTTTTTATTTCTGAGCAGCAGTGCCATCAATACTTACTATAGCACTCTGGTAACATTATTTAAGTTTTCATTTTCAGGTATTCATATTATCGATGGTGCGAACATAACAAGAACAAACCATACGGACTTACTCACGGGTAGAGAAAAACCTATCGTCTGAAGCAAAAATAAATTAAGCTAAGTACTTTTAATAAATATATTAAATATTTCATAAAGGTCTTTACTGAATATAAAATTTTACAAAAATATTGTGTGTTTCATCAAAATCCACATAGCAGTTCTCTACCTTGGGGTACTGCTCCTACGTCACCAACTACAGCAACAGACATGCAACCACCTGCAAATATTGAAAAAAAATTGCGACATGTTTGTTTAAGTCTTCTTCTGCAAATAAGTTACTGAAACTTTAGCACAAGAATATACTGGGAATGATGGACATTACAATTTGAAATTGTTAGGATTTGCGTCAGTAGCTTGCGGGCCGCAATGATTTTGACGCCCCGTGAGCGCCGTGTCATTCGATATTGCGATATTCCTTTCTTAAAACAGTCCTTTTTCTTATTTCTACCTATCATCATTTTGTATCTACAAACGCTACAATGTTGCTGCTGTTTATTCTATCCAACTAATGTTTTAAATGCGAACGTTTCTATGTGTGGATTGATAGATGAATATGTGTTCGTGTGTGTTGTCCTTTCGCGTAAAACTACCAAATGGGTATAATGAAACTTTACATGAATATAGTTTATACATCAAAATAAGACAAAATATACATATACCTATCATATCATATCAATATAGGCTACAATTTTATTTAAAAAAAATATATTTTAATTTTAAGTCGCTACAGGTATTAAGATTAAGTGAATTTAAGTGTTATCAGAACCTTTAAAACCCATACGTTCGTTTAACTACATTATTTAGGAAAAAAATACATCATACTTTTACAAGAAAGCGCCTTTGCTGTACCACAGATCTCGTCCGCGGTAATGAGGTCTATCAAGCACATCGAGTTCTTTGCACTGTCGATCTGGAGCCCATTAGCGAGCTGCAGTGCGAGCCCCTCGCTCACCATCACGCAGTCTCCGTCGTGAAGCGCCAGGCTCACCTCTGACGCATATGGAAAAAGTATTGGGTGTAAATGAGCTCAGAAAATGCACATTCAAAATTATAGGGATCATTTTAAAAGCTCGAAATGATATCACTCGGAATGGTCGCGTTCGCTCTGAACTTAAATTTAAACTCACACGTGATCACACCACAAGACTCTAAAAGTAACAGTCGTGACAGTACGAAGTTGAGCTGTGTGTTATCAACCAATCAAATACCCTTATTATCACTATGTGCGACGTGAGAATCATCTCAACTCAACTCAGGAAAATAATCGCTTAATTTTTTTTTTCAAATTAAACAAAAGTTTTAACATGTTTTGATAAAATATTCACCCACAAACTACATAACAGAAACAGAAAGGTACAGTAAACAACACATCAGGGCAGGCTTACTATACTATCCCCATTTTATGACATTTTCCAAATGACATTTCTTTGCGATAGAGCAAAAAGGACCGACTGGAAATGGGCAGCCGGTTATGCCGTTGACCGTGTATTGCATGTTTTAGAAACTCACTACCTCTTTGGCCTTTTTAAACAAGTATTAAAAAAGCAAAATATACAGGCATGGATAAACAGCAATAGAGTAGGTAATTATTTTGAGTTCCGGTGGACTTGATCAGGTTTTTAAAAATGAAGCGCCTCATACACGTCAGTTGTCGAAATTTACCCACAGTCAAGTTCATGATGGAATTTCACTCCACAGTATCATTAATAAAAAGGTAGCACAGAAGACCGCTTGAAGAGCTTGGGGGAAACCTTTGTCCAGCAGTGAGAATTAGACGGGAAAAAAAACATTGTTTCAATGTTCAACACTGTTTCAAACATTCAATTGTTATTCGTTACGTTTAATTTCATCAATCAGCTGCAACACCTTAATTTTAAAATGTCTTGTTTGATTATCAGTCATACTTTCAAATTCATTCATCAAACTGAGGAAAAAGTAATGCATTGGATGTGCAGAAGTAGGCGACACATGATTTGTGGTTGAGCTCGTAGACTGTATTTCTTGAGTGTTAGCTCGGTCAACTTCTATTTCTACATTAGGGCGCTTCCTTGAACGAGATATCCCAAGAGAAGATTCAGCTAGTGAAAGCGCCAAAGGATTGTCAGAAGACACATTATTATCGTCGTCATCTGTATTATCTTCTTCTTTCAGCTGCGACATATGAATTTGATCATCATTATCATATACGCCGAATTCTTCATCCTGGTTATATTGTGCATATTCTAGTTCATTTGACTCTCCTCTATTCTTCATAAAAGGCAATACAAAGTCTAAGAATTCAGCTAAGTAGTACAACTTTCTTTGTTTGTTCTCTTCTACCTTCTTTTTACTTCTTACAAAAGACGACCGAATATTTCTCCATTTTTCTTTAGCTTCCGATACTGCAAAAAAATACTCTTCTTGAATTATGAGTAAGTTGAAAGACAAGGAAAAGAAAAACAACAATCAGTTGATATAATGAATACTGAAGTTTATGAAAATACTTGAATGAATAATATTTATTTATCGATGAGTGAAAAACATCGCATGTCTCTCGACAACACTATTGAATGTATAATAATTTTCCATACGAACGATCCAATAAAAAACAAATTAAAACTTATTATTTGACAAAAAATGTCTTACCTGAAATATTAGCAGCGGCTGCGATTTCATTCCACGCCTTCTCGACATGAAACTTATTTGCATATTCTGGCAAAGTAGTATTGTATAACACTGGTCGTTTCTCTATTTCCTTAATTAATTTGTAACTTGAATCTTGTTCAACCATGATGCAAAATGTCGTGACGCAGACTTGCGCGAGTCGAGTCGAGTTGCCTTGAATTGATGGTGTAGATAGGGCTTACTACGTAACCAGTGGAGTGCGAGTGAGTCAGAAAATGTTATCTGGTACGAGAGAGCGAGAGCGACTAGCGCTCGGCATCGCTCGGCATACTGCACGCATACCGAGAAGCGGGTCGATGTCCCCTCGACTCGACAGCGACCTAGCACGCGGTAATATTTACTCCGCGGACCTAGCCTAGCGGCCATATTATGTTTTGTTAGACGGCATACTAAAACAGTTATATAACTTTGAACCTTGATCCAAGTGCGGATGAACTAAAATGAATAATTAACAATTTGCGAACATCGATCACATAAACTGGTAGATATGCATAGCACAGTTAACACTCAAATGTGTAGGGTGTCAAAACGAGGCTGTAGACCTTGGAACATTACATAAATATTTTTTTGGAAATAGCTTTCCCGATGGACGATAACAAAAATGTTTACTGAAGATCTGAAAAACAGAAAACACAGCACAGCACAGTGGTAAGTGCAGTCACCGCAAAGATGCGGGTTCGATTCCTGCCCGATGCCAAAACGACCAAATGTCTTTTTCTGGTTTTCAGATCTTTTAAGAAATTTTTGCTTTTACTATTCTTTGTTTGTTTTGACCTATCTGGGAAGCTAATAAGGATAATAGGATACTAGGATAACTATTAGTTTCCCATCCGACCAAAAGGATTGAACCACAGTCACCCTAAAGGTTTTATTTTATTGTGCACTCCAAGTTCACCACCGGATGAGATGGGAAGTAGCCGCGAGGTCCAGATATGCCATTGCATGCCGGTTCCTAAATCTCATCTCGATATCCCCTAGGAGAAAACGCCAACTTTAAGGCGCTTTGGAGACCGGTCTTTTTGACCGCGGAGTATTAAAGACCGCGTCTGCCCCGGCTATGCCCGCGACTGCCTTCACGCAACATAGAGCATTCAATCTTTTGTGATTTAACTGCGTGCCGGGGCATCTGCGGCGCAGATTTTTGGCTTCCCTGTGCGTTGGTAGCTAAATAGTAGATATTTTTTTATAGGCACGGTATACCTAGGATTCCCTATGGGCTATCGTTCACGGTGTGAAATAGGCAAAGCGCGAATAGTCTGCAAAGGGGTGTCACGTGTTCAATGTACTGTTTATTTGAATAACACCTGTAAAACCGTGTGACATGGAAAATAAATAAATAAAGCGCTTTATCGTCTATTCGCTTGGCCTCAAATTGGTATTCTCTCATAATTGTGTAGAAATGACTGTGTTAGAAATGCGTGCTTTGGTCTAATTCTTTTCACTCAAACGATTGTAAACGTACCTAATCAATTATTGAGTTTTGCATAACGCCAAATTGAAATCTCCCTTCGAATTCACTTTTCAAATGTTCGAAGTGCGGGCTTTCTAGAAGTACAGAGTACAGTACCTATGCCTGAGGTAAGAGCATTGTCACGGTAATAGTACATTGTTATCCTAGGGGTGAAAGTAACTTATTTAGTCCCGAGACGGGGTTTGGCGCCCGGAACGAAGTGAGGGCGCCAATAGTTCGAGGGACTAAATAAGTCTTTCACCCGAGGTAAACACTGTGCTTTTCATTACAAATACGAGGAAAGTAAAAATAATAGTATTTTATTACCGTAGCATTGTTCTGTGGTAGGAAGCTTTATGGAAATATTTGAGTACCTACAGTCGGCGGCAAAAGTTCAGATTCTCCAAAATAGGTGGTTGAAAAGCAAAGAGTCGCGGGCTTGTCCGGGTCGATTCCCAAATACAAATATATACAAAGTACGTAAGTAAGTAGTTAGTAGTACAAATATATTTCTGCGTGGACGTTGTAGTACCTAGCTAGTACTTTGTCATATACTGGCTAATCTGACACCATCTTCGTAACTTCTATGAAAACTTCATCAAAAATATTGTGACATGGTTCGAAAGTGTTTAGTTATATGGCCGCTAGCCGTACCTTGCTTATAACTTTTAAAGCACAAGAGTAAACCTTACTAGGCAGGCACTAAGCAGTTCGACTCACTGGGAAAAACCTTCGTGTCAGGAATCGAACACCTTTCAGCTCAACCGGCGCTAGTAAGTCTAGTAACCGTTACGCCAAAGCCCAAAATTAACTTGTTAGTTGTTATTGCCTGTTTTATTATTATTCGCGAAAGAAGTATTATAAACTATTTTATTAGTAAGTGTTTATTATATTTTTTATCCACTGCCAACAAGGTTTCTGCTTCGCCCGTTGGTTGACTGGTAGAGAATGCCTTTTGGCATTAAGTCCGCCAATTGTACTTTTTCTTTGTGCACAGTTGGCATCAGACGTAGGTACTGACGTAGCCTTTCAAAGATAAAACGACGGTTTGTCGTTTTAGACTATCTTCTAATACGTTGAGTGTGGTAGTACCTACCTAATGAATAATTTCTTCGAAACTTATTCCATGATTTTGCTAAGCAAGTTTAACTAACTCACTCAGCCTCCGCTTTCCCGTTTCTATTTGCTTGAAGTCCAGATCCCCCACATGGATCAGAAACTCTGCTGCACAGAGAGACGCCTGCCTCGCCGTCTGGGCTCGGGTTTTCACCAACACACCTGTTTAGTTGCCTAACTCTTTTAGCATTAGTACAGTAACAGACAGGCGCGGATCCAGCCCTCAAAAAAGGTTGTGGGAACAGCCACCAAAAATAAGCAAAGTGAGAGTTGGATTGGACAACGAACTCACTCGTGAACAATCATGGACTTATTATAATACAACAAGCAAATTGGGGTTGTGGCATGCCCACAGTGCCCACAACGGTGGATCCGCGCCTGGTAGCAGACCATTCCTCTAACTGCAGGGCTTGGTTAGGTTGGTGGGTAGGACCTGTTTTTTATCAGAGACATTTCAGTAAATTCTAAGCATGACAAACGAAGAAACAAACAACAGGCTAACCCTCGAAATAACAAACGTCAATCAACGCTAAGCATGCGCTCACGCTCATGTTGTCCCGTACAGACAGACGTGACAGCTATACTTCTAAGGGGTGCTCAACGTTGATTTAAGTTTGTGAATTCGGGGTTTTATGTTATATGCCCCACTGCTAGGCATCACCTTACGGTGGCACGAGCCATTCTCTCTTCAACACGCGGGCTCAGTGCGGATTTTTGGAGGGGTGTAAGGTTTGTGGCAAACATTGCTGACACATGCTATCAACCTGCCTTGAGGCCTCCAACATGACTTAACGACTGAAATCTAGCGATATCAGCCGGGACCAACTGCTTAAACGTGCCTTAAGAATCACGGAGATGCCTGAAAGATATTACCTCCGAAATTTCGGCATTTCGTAGTTTTTTGATTTCTTAGCATTAACGACGGTCTATTAACGACATTAAGACCTGGCAGTAGTGTGTGTCTGGCTGAGAGTATTGAGTAAAGGAGAAAATACCTTGACATAAGACATTATTATATATTCGTTATAGTGAACAGGATAATAACAAACTTAACAACAAAGTTCAGAAAAACAAGTCTTATCATTATCATCATAACTATCTTTGTTAGCTATTCTATTATGCAAAGTTTTCTTCCGGGCTTAGACAAATCATAATAATTGTTAGTGTCAATATTATTGGCTAGGTAGCTGTAGTTCTAAACATTCTAATAATTTTCCTACAGAGCGACACAAACTCTTTGCCAGTAGGTACTTGCGTATACGTATATCATCTTTTACTACATTGCTTCAGCGATACCTGACTGAAGTCAAGACTCGAGAGTGTCGTCTAGAAGGTTTACCTAAGGTCGTAGCTCACTGGGCAAGCACGGCAACTGACGGCTTGAACCCAGCAATTATCTTTTTATGGCTGAAAATCCGAAACACATTTTTTAGACGGCGGTGCTGGGAATCATACATTTTTCAAAAGATAGAACTTTGGTTTTTTTTCATGTGATAATACACAGTGGCTACTTCATGAGGACAAAATTATAACTGAGTTATATATTTATCAAATTGGTAAAAAAAAATATTTAACTAAGCTTTTCTAATTTTGGTGGCGTGTCCACAACCCGACTACCTAAACATATGTGTTATTTGAGCTGAAGATTATAGACGTATTTGAAAAACAATATTATTTTTGAATTATGCAATACATAGAGTGTCTGAAATGGCCCAATTATGCAAGTTTACTATATAACTGCGATTATGCCACGTCGTCAGGTTTTGTCCAAGAGAAACTTACAATTTTGGTGTGAATAATGAAATAGCTCGCCAGTTACTACATAAGGAACAAAACAGGGTACCATCCCCATGAATCGTTCGGTTTAGTACCACTCTCGCCACCAGTGACGGTAGAAGTGTACGATTCCTTTGCGTCTTCCCGCAAAACAAGTTTATATGACGTTTTTTTTTACCAGGACAACAATTTAACAATTTCGGTGTCCTTGATTTATAATTTCTCAGTGGTTACTTTCTGTTGACTTTATAGTATAATGAAGAGAATCAGTTTTTGTATCTAATGTTAAAATGCTATTACTATGTGTGAAACAGATTTTATATTATTTAGTTTTTTTAACAAAATTCTAATTCAAGTGTTCCAATTTTGGTGTATTTGGTGCTACACCAAAATTGATAACTGCACCAAAATTAGAATAAGAAGATTTGAACGACACCTTACCTTACAAAAAGAAGTCTTAACTACCAGGTGAGATCCTAGAGCAGACGCTACTCCGAAGTGGAACACCAGAGAAAGCTTTGCTAGATCCCCCATCACCCCACAATGAGATATGGAGCTTGGTAAGGCGAAAACTCTGAAACTGGACCTCCCGCCTTACACAGGAGGTGATTGAGTGAAATTGCTGGTCAAAAGTCTACATGAAGACACTGAGAAAAAGTCACCAGACAAAGCCGACTACCTCGAAGGGCGATCCCGTCACATCGGTACGAATACTAGCTTAAATTGAAGACATTTAAGGAAACCTGTATGCCTCGCACACAACGAAGCCTCCACCAGACGCGAGTGATCTTACCAAACCCGATTTCAGCCTTGTCCCAAGAAAGGAAACAAACGCTTCCTAAAAACTATATGCCAATCACACTTATGAACCAAGTGTAAAAGCTCATCCGGTACCTAGAAGGCCATTTGTTAATTCACCACCGATAGTACGGCTTCAGACCGAAACGGTCCACCTATGATTTCCTAGCAAACGTAACTCATTTAGCTCCTAAATGAGTTACTCTGCAAGAAAATCATAGGTGGACCGTGCTAAACGTGTGGCATGAGTAGAGCACAGTCTATTAGCGTTTTGTCTAGCGCTTTATTGCAATTTGCTTGTTGTTGATCTTGACTGAATGGGGTGTACGCAATCTTGTGAAGGTCAATACACCAGATGAGCTCATAATTTGCCCGTCCTACTCTTCAGAGCACCCCACTACCAGTGAAGGATAGTCTAAACATCCTCAGCATGGATGTTCACAGGAACCTTATCCAACAGGACTATCTCCATTCAGTCCTTAGCATTATTAAATCAGCATCCCGTAGGATCTTATTATCATTCTTCACGCCTGAGTAGCTGTGTCTTTGTACAAGACACAAATTTGCTCGTGTGCGGAATATTGCTCTCATCTCTAGACGGTTCCGCCGAGCCAGGTACTTGAAACTCTCGACAGCTTGCAGTGGCGTCTATCCGCATCATTGATAACCCAGAGGCAACTATGACTATGGTGCGATTACAACTGCGTAGAGACATAGCCCCGATGAGTGTCCTCTACCGGCTTCAAAGTGGAGAAGATGTTCAGACGAGTTGTTCCAATTGATAACACCCTCACCCTTCCACTCACTTCCCATGCTGTTCTGTGTCAACATCCACTCACGGCCATAAAAAATATTTACATATTGACCATTGAATCGTTCTTTTGTCGTGCTCTCTAGGTGTGAAATGCTCCTCCAACGCATGCAGTTCCATCTTTCTACAATCCCGGTATTTTTAAACGGGGCATGAAAAAGCATTTATGCAGGCCTTCAAAACTAGATTGACCTACCCACTTGTCAACCCCAAACGGACTTCACGGCTGCATCAGTTGTTTTTGAGAGTTGTCTGGAATCGTGGTGCATCTAGATTAAACTCCTTCCAGACATCGGAGCAGGCTTTTGTAAAGGATTCAGTAAAGTTTTAAATTCGTTTATGCTCAAAAAATACATGAAGTCATTCACTTAAGAATACAGCTACATTATTTAATTGGATATTCCGATTAATACTATTAGTTGGACACATTCATGCTCACATGTTTGGCAGGTTATATAGGAGTCCGAAAAGTAAAACCGACCCCTGGCTTTTGTTGACTACGAGAAAGCCTTTACTAAGCAATATTACCAAAACCCGGGCTGTTCACGAGTCTTTGAAGCGCTGCCAAGTCGAATGGCGTTTTGTGGGGTTGCTTCCTCAGCAACAAGATCCATACAGTTGCTGTGGTGTAAGACAGGGTGACGTTATACTCCCGAAACTTTTCGCCAGCGCGCTGGAAAGTTCCAATTACGCAGAGAAAACTTTAAAGGTGAAACCTCCAGGAGAGTACAGCATTTGGGAAATGAGGTCATGTTTTCGCATCATCTTTGCCTTAAGACCAAGGTGTTTAATCAATGCTTGCTACTAGTCATGACTTTCGGAGCAAAGACGTGAAACCTGATGGTGAAGCTAGCCAACCGATCAAATGTCACTCAGAGAGCTATGGAAAGGTCTACGCTCGGGATCTCACTGTGTGAGAAAGTTGGGGATGAGATAATCCGGTAGAAGACCAGATGACTCTAAAGTGTAGCGAACTAAAGTGGAAGTCAGCTAGCCACATTGTTCAAAAAAAATGATCGAGTTGCTGAGGATGACAGATTCTTGAATGGAAGCCTTAGCTAGCTGGCAGACTGCAAAGTGTGAAAGAAATGAGTTCTGATTGTTTTAGTAACGAAAATATACGTACACATTTGACCAAAACGTTAAAGATGAGGAATATTGAGGATGTTCTAATTTTGGTGTCAGGTTTTAATTTTGCTGTGTTAACATAAATTTTGGTGTTTCCTCAATTTCGGTGTGCCTAATATAAAAAGAATTACTGGGCCAAATTGAATGCCTAAGTCAATTTAAGCACAGAATTCGTTTCTGAATAATTAGATTATAACATAAAAAAGATAAAGCCAGTAATTTAAAAAACCAGCAAAATTAGGCAAAAAATGCCACTTGTTGATATTGCCCCTTATACAAATTTTAACCTTAAGTTGTGCGTGGCACAATATTTTTTGCATTAATAATAATAACCTGCAGTCCACCATTTCTGAAAAAATATCCAAATACCATGACCTGGCTATACAACTGAAAATTCAATGGCACGCACAGACAGTACAGATAGTCCCCATAGTAATTTCATCAACTGGAGTAATACCAAAAACCCTCAGCAAGAGCCTTGAAGTCCTGAACATCCCAACGAAAACAAGTTATTTGCTCCAAAAAGCCGTCATACTAAACACCTGCCGCATCACTCGAAAATTCTTGTCCTCTGGATCAACCACCCTTAACCCTTTGACGCTTGACTGAGGTCCGCGTCTAAGGTAGATACACCCACCTTTATTATAAGGTTGGAGAAAGAGAAATCTTTAACTAATAATAATAAACCCGCAGGGGCGGCTCTTATGAGCTGTTGGTGCGTTACGACACCACGGGTTAACCCGACGTTACCGCAGGGCAGCTTGTGGCGAGCTGTTGGTGTGTAGCGACACCACGGACCCGAGTTCCCCCGAGAGTCGGTCAGGCCCTCCATCTCCACTTGCCTTCACTGGCCGGCGGAGTGGACCCCAGCAGGGGCCGCAGGACTCTCACCTCTGGCTTGCCTTAACCGGCCGTCCAGAGTGGGGCGTTAGAGCTGAATGCTCGCAGGGTGGAAGTGAAACATGCCTAAGTCGCGAGTTGGGGAGGTAGGAAACCACCTCGTAGAAAGCGGTGCACACCTCTCGACACCCTGAGCCGCTCACGGCCATGTTGCCGCCTTTGCTGGCCGTATGCGTCAGCACTTATAGGTAGCCCATTTAGTGAGCGGCTAGTCACCGTCTGCCAGGAGAGTAAAGATTGAGACAATTTGCATGGCAGACGTCCGATGTCTCAGGCAATTGCCCAGTTAACCGGTCCATTTAAAATTCCCCTCCATAGCCTGGTCTTTTTTGCCTTTTTACCGTACAATAGTCCTTGCATCTTCCGGGTGTTGTCTTTGGGTAGATATTTATTATTTATCAAGAGACAAAACCCGGCAGATGTACACATTTCAAATTAGAGTAAATGGCACCAAAAAGCCTCTACGTGTTGGCTTCGGCCCCACGCAAGCTTCAAAGGACCGGGTCCCCATGGACCCGTGAACTTCCAAGTATAATAATAATAAAAAACCGCTGTCATGGGAACATCGCATATGTAATCATTTCTTATTTTAATTGAATTTCTAATAGCAATAATGTTCAAAAGTGTAAATATCAAAAGGAGAAGCAAAAACACATTAGATAACATGGGTTCAAGCCCAAATTTCAACAAAAACAACTATAAAACCGAAAAAGTGATTGACAACTGTCAAACAATGTTATGTTCACTAAATAGAAAATACCATTTATGGTCAATAATGATTACAAGATCGATGAGAAGAGCGGAGAATAGCGCACGACCAACACCAGCGCCTACTTCGTCAGGAAGTTCATCGTCGGGGGAGGAGTATGTCACACCTCCCGACGCCGTGACAAGTAGTGACGAAGATGGACAACAGTCGCTACCACGACCGCCGCGACCACCTGCGCGACGTGGACGACGTCCGCTGCCGGCACGCTTGGAGCCTGTGGGGCAAATTGCTCCGTGCGGGGCTCCCGCTACCGGTGGTGTAGTGTGCCGCATGCGATGGACGAGAGATATAAATCTCAACTGCATGCGCGCCTATTATGGGGCTACAGAGGGAGAAACTTTCATGTCTGCGTATCGTGACTGGTTGCTGCCTCTGTTTCAGGCCCTTGAACCTACTTTGGCTGTTTCCGCCCAACGATTGTCGGATCAAGTGCGGGCGATCCAGCGTCTGCAGATGTTGGATCAACCTACCCTTGATCGGTTGCGCCTGGAAGCGCTTTCAGTTCGCGCGTCTTCTGCCTTGACGCGGGACCTGCCTGATACGATGCCGATACCGGTATCGGCTCCCGAAGCGGTTTCGGTAGCGTCACGGATAGATCCCAGTGTCAACGGGGAGACCCGTGCGATCAACACGTTTAGGACTCTCATTGCAAAGCTGGTCTGCTTCAGCCGGGGAAATAATCGTCCCCGGGTCATGCGTTACGTGAACCAAGCCTTTGCTGGAACCGGTATTCGGCCCCAGCAATATTTGGCTTGTGTCACGGAACGAATTGATTTTCTGAAGCAGAAGGTCTATGCGTGGGCAAACCGTATCCGTCGCTACAAGGCGCGTGTGGATAGGTACTCGCAGAATCGCCTCTTCCAAAGTGACCAAAGGAAGGTGTACCGAAACTGGGAGAGGACCGATCAACGTGTGAATGATGGTCAACGACCTGATGCTAGTGACATGATTGACTTCTGGCGCAGCATCTGGTCGGTGCCTGTCGAGCACACGGAGGGCGATTGGATGCGCATTGTTGAGCATGAGTGCGAGTCCATTGAAACCATGGGGTCAGTCATTATTGATCCTGAAGAAGTTAATTGTGCAATCCAAATGGCTCAGAACTGGAAAAGTCCTGGCCCGGATGGCTTGCACAACTTCTGGATTAAGTGGTTCTGGATTAAGTGGTGGCCATGCAATTCCAAGAAGCTCTTGAAACCGGTTCACTTCCTAGTTTCATGACTACTGGTGTCACCTTCCTTTTATTCAAATCAGGTAGTACCTCGGAGGCTAAAAATTATAGACCCATCACGTGCTTGCCTACCATCTATAAGCTACTTATATCCATTTTAGCAACAAAAATCAACGCACACATTGTTGCGAACAAAATTTTGGCCGCTGCTCAGAACGGATGTAGGGCTGGGTCCCGAGGTACTAAAGAACTCCTCCTCATAGACACGACCATTTGCCAACAAGTCCGGCGGAGCAGGAAAGCTCTTTCTACTGCCTGGATTGACTATAAGAAGGCCTATGATTCGGTGCCTCATTCATGGCTTGAGAGGATTTTAGAGTTGTATAAAGTAGATACAACTTTGAGATCTTTTCTAGGCACATGCATGAGGCAGTGGATCACAGACCTCTGTCAACCAGGTAGTGGAGGCGGTCCCCCTGCCCCGCAGGACTTGATAAGGATTGAACGAGGTATCTTCCAGGGTGATAGTCTGAGTCCATTGTGGTTTTGCTTAGCTTTGAATCCTCTTAGTACCTTGCTGAGGGATTCAAGGCTGGGCTATCGGCTTCGTAGAGGGGGTGAGGTCATTTCTCATCTCTTGTACATGGATGATCTGAAGCTATTTGCACCAAAGCGCCAGGTTTTGGTGGAATTGCTAAAAGTCACAGAGGTTTTTAGCAATGCCATCAAGATGGAGTTTGGTGTAGATAAGTGTGCGGTCATGCATGTACAAGAGGGGAGGGTTGTAGATTCTCCGAGCCTACAACTCTCTGAGATCGTGACATTCCATTCCCTCTCTGAAACCGAAACCTACAAATATCTTGGTATGTCGGAGGCGTTAGGTATATCAGTAGGGGACGTCAAACAATTGGTGAAGGAACGGATCTTTAGTCGCTTGACAAAGGTACTTAGGAGTTCTTTGTCGGGTGGCAATAAGGTCCGCGCCTTTAACGGTTGGGTGATGCCCTTACTAATGTACTCCTTTGGCATACTAAGATGGACTCAGACCGAGCTGGACGCCCTGGATACACGAGTCCGAAAACTGCTTACAACGTACCGCATGTTACACCCACAGTCGTCTGTTATGAGACTGTACATTCCGCGGAAGGTGGGGGGTCGTGGCTTTTTGAATGCTAAGAACCTTCACAACCGCGAAGTGTGCAGTCTTAGGAGATTTTTCCTAAACAACGAGTGTGGGATGCACCGCGACGTTGTGGCAGTTGATAAAGGTCTCACGCCGCCCCCCTCATGAGTTCTCGCCTTGGCGTGGCGAGGGGGCTTAGTACCGGTGGTAGCGTCCAACCGCCGGGAAGCGAAGAGGACTCACTCAGGCGTGGCAGTGTGGTGGACTAGCCACCCACCCGCTGCAGCCCGCAAGGGCAACACGTGGGATTGCGGGGCCAGTGGGGCCTGCAAGCGCCCTGAGGCGCGTGGTGGAGGCCGCGGCGCACAATCGGTTGGTGGGGGCCAGTGATCCGAGGCTGGTCCCCCCTGTGCGTCGCGGCCCGGCGGGGCCGTACCGCTGGTTGCGGCAGCGGAGCCGCCCTCTGGGTGGCTCGTGGTTGCGGGCCCAGTAGGGCCTGCGTACGGTGGGTGCCAGCGGGCCGGAGTGCGGGGGTGCTCTGGCTTGCATTGCACGGCGTCCACCGAGACGGCGAAAGTGTCTGCGTACTCCAGGCGCTTTCGTGGCCACCCCCCTTCGTTGGGGGGTCGGTTGGAGGGGGCTCTATTAGGGGCCAGCACTGGCGGCGGAGCAGTGCGGTATTACTTACGGTAGGATCCAGCTTCGCCGCCAAAGTGCCACGGTCGAGTGCCGTGGGGTTTTAGTCGGTAGGAGTCCGACATAACCTCGTCGTCCCCCCGGGCAGCGAGGTATCCATGAGGATTTCCCCACGAAAAAAAAAAAAAAAAAAAAAAAAAAAGGCCTCACGCCGCTCTCCTTGGCAAACGAGAACTGGCGACAACTACCGGTGCTCAGCACCGATGATCGCAGGGACATATGGAAGAGCAAGGAGCTGCACGGGAGATTCTATCGGGCCTTAACAGGGCCTGATGTGGATCTCTCTGCATCGGTGAACTGGCTACGTTTCGGGGACCTCTTTGGGGAAACCGAGGGTTTTGTCTGTGCAATTGCTGACGAGGTTATCAAGGTGAATAACTACCGGAAATATATTATGAAGGACGGTACGGTCGACATTTGTCGGGCATGCCGCCGTCCTGGCGAATCCATTCGCCATGTTATTTCCGGTTGTTCTCACCTTGCTAATGGCGAGTATTTGCATAGACACAACCTAGTAGCCAGGATTATTCACCAGCAACTTGCTCTTCAATATGCCCTTGTCGAGTCGGAGGTGCCGTACTATAAGTACGCACCGGTGCCAGTTCTCGAAAATGGTCACTCGTGCATTGCTCTATTGGGACCGCTCTATCATCACGGACAGGACTATTGTAGCCAATAAGCCTGATATCGTTCTGGTAGACCGGTCCCAGCGCCGGGCAGTGCTCGTTGACATCACCATTCCGCATGACAATAACCTCGTGAAGGCTGAGAAGGACAAACTCAGCAAGTACCTTGACTTGGCTCACGAGGTGACCGCCATGTGGAATGTTGATTCGACGATCATTGTTCCGATAGTTGTTTCGGCTAATGGCCTAAAAGCTCAGTTGGATCAAGGGTCAGATACAGAAGGCGGTTCTCCTGGATACGGCACGTATCGTCAGGAGGTTTCTTTCTCTGTCTGCAGCCCTAACCACCGGCAATTTGAGCCCTGCCCGCCCCGTTGCCGGTGGCATCCTAGGTTAAGGTTTTTATAGTATTTTTGTAGACTTTGTTTCATAGCTGACTTAAATTTTATAATTGTAATTATTTAATTTTTATAATTATAATTCTTAAGTGTTTTTCAATTGTTATGATCCTTTGTTTTTATAATTGTACTGTAAAAATGTTATACCTAAGTTTAAGATTAAATAAAGAGAATAATAATAAATTATTTATTGTTCTCAATTTTACAATAGCTTGAAACGTGATTGGGATCTCCTTTTAAGCTTGTGTCGCCTGTAACAAGAGACCCCACTCTTCCACATCAATTTACAAACAATAAAGAAAAACTGTTAAAACCACTAATTAAATCTACAAAGCTTATGTTACATATGAGCTACTTAGTAAAAATAGGTGGTAAGTACCCATCTATCAAGAATTGTTTTCATCATATTAATTTATTAGGTGTATGCGTGTGTGTGTGTGTGTGTGTGTATGTATGTGTGTGTGTGTGTGCTTTAGTGCGTGATTAGATTGTTTGTTAGCGTGCGTAGACTTAGCTAACAAGTAAATTTTCAGCTTCTTCATAATTCATTTCGTGTAGCCACTTAGTCAAAATTATTTTACATTCGTGTAAACATTTGTGGTAAATTTTTAGCTTTTTATTTATCTTATTATATAACCTAATAGATTGCTGTTTAAATTGTGAACTGGCAAATTTAGTATTGCATTTGTGCAAACATCCCACTTTATGTTTCAATCTCTTATGAATGTTTTTTGTTGGGTTATAAGGAATAGTTTTATGCGTCTTCATGACTATATTAAGAATGTACAATTTCCTAATTGATAGTATATCGCTTATGCTGTAAAGAGTTTCCGTGGGAAACCTTCTTTTCTTAAAATACATGACCTTAATAAGGCTGCGTTGGGCGCGCTCAACTTCAAGAAAGCGTGTCTTCGCCGCACCCCCCCAGACAGACACACAAGCCCGCCGTGTAGGCGGGCACCGTCCGGGGGAACGCGTAAAAGGCACGTGCTTACACAACGTATTCCCCCACCATGGACGATGAGAGGGAGTAGTAGGGTTTTTAGTCGGTAGAGCCACTGGGGTAGCCCGTGGAGAGTCCGACATAACCCGTCCAACCCCCCGGTTGGCGGGTATGCGTAAGTGCATTTCCCCTACTATAAAAAAAAAAAAACAAAAAAAAAGACAGACACACAATAAACTATTATTGACTGCACAAGTGAGACATAGATTTCAAATAATAAGTTTCTCTTAGGAATATTCGCTTCAGTAGCAGTTGCTGGCACCACATGTCTAAGAGTTTTGAATATCCAGATTAGTTTTCGAATTCTTGCAGTTACGTGTTCTAAATGTGGATACCAAGACAACCGCTGATCAACATAAACACCTAGGTATTTCACTTCACTAACTCTTTCTAATTTTGGGCAGTTGCACTTGCTGCTGTCACTAACGTTTGTGCAGTTACTGCTGTGTATTTTCAATTCAAAGGTATTATTTGGTTGTGTGTTGCTGTAAATACTGAAACAGATGTAATTTGATTTACTCGTGTTGAGCGTAAGGAGATTATTTCGCAACCATCTATTTATTAGGTGCAGTCCTTGTTCAGCATTAGCCATAACTGTTTCCCATGAAGTACCTTTGAAAATTACAGCAGTATCGTCCGCGTAGGAGATAATGTTAGCATTTGATATGAGCATGTTACAGAGGTCATTAATGTATATCAGAAAGAGCGTGGGGCCAAGCACGCTTCCCTGTGGTACGCCATATGTTACTTGGGTCATTTCACTAATAAGGTTTCCCACTTTGACTCTTTGAGTTCTCTGCAACAGAAAATCTTTGAGTAAGCAAAGAGCAGTTCCTCTTATGCCAACTTTTTCCAGCTTGTGAACAAGGATCGGGATAGAGACGGTATCGAATGCCTTTTTCAGATCCAGAAATACCGCTGCACATTTACGGTGACTATCAAGCTGCTCGACTACTAACGAACTGAGGTTCACTATTGCATCTTCCGTTGACTTGCCTGGCCTGAAGCCATATTGTGCAGATGATAGTATATCAAATTCATTTAAGTAGCTAAGCAGCCTCAGATTGATAAGTCGCTCCAGA
Organism: Udea ferrugalis; assembly: GCA_950022985.1. Taxonomy (NCBI): domain Eukaryota; kingdom Metazoa; phylum Arthropoda; class Insecta; order Lepidoptera; family Crambidae; genus Udea; species Udea ferrugalis. The sequence goes on along the minus strand of OX465531.1, from coordinate 15,472,128 downwards.
ATCTTTGATATAGCCGGAAGTACTGAAATAGGTCTGTTATTACTAACGTCATCTCTATTTATTACTATTAATAGCCGTAGAAAGCCAACGGCGATTGTGAGCGCGCTCGCTTCTATGATGCTTCTACTATACCACTCTGTTCTTGCCATTAAAATTTGAACCTTAAGTCCTTACCAATTTTAAATGGCAAGATAATTGCTGGTATAGAGCCGTGCAGCTGCTGTGCCTGCAAAGTGTGCTACGAGCTTAAGGTATATTCCCGAGACAGACTGCAAAGTGCAATCGTAGGCCGCGCTGCGGTGAGCGGCTGCAGTCGACCGCAATGTTGCGTGCGGTCTCATTCCAAGCGCGGTTACCAAGTGTCCGTCATACTTCGTCCGTCAAATTGTCAAGTACCACTCACGAGAGGTCGCAACTGTCGCAGCCAGGAACTGCAAGGGCGATCCAGGTGTCGCTGCCAGGCCCCAAGCGTGCTACCACGCTTGGGGCCTGGCAGGGAGTGCCACAAATCCTCACTTTCGTTGTTTTTTGCGATACAATAAACAATTGCAACGTAGGTTATTTTATTTTTAGCACTAGGGATAATGCATTATCATCTTACTAAAGATAGGAAAACCAGAAAAAGGCCTTCGGTCTTGGCATCAGGCGGGACTCGAACCCGCATCTTTCGCCCGGCTTGCGAAAGATGCGGGTTCGAGTCCCGCCTGATGCCAAGACCGAATGCCTTTTTTCTGGTTTTCCTATCTTTAATTTCAACGTACCCGCACTGAATTCGCGTGTTGCAGTTTGGCTCGCCGCCCGTGATAGATGAGGTTAGTGCTGTAGCAGTGAAAAGTATGAAGGCTACAATAGTTATTCATTATTTTAAAAATAATTGCAGAATTTCAATCAGGTCAGGTATTGTGTCAAACACAGACAGAAACAGACAGACCTATACTCGTCTCTGATTGTTGCAAGAAGGAGGAAGAAACCAAGTAGTTAAAAGGCACTAACCGAAAATCCCCTGTTCGAAATAAGAAATATTGAAGGCTTTGTACTCCGTGTAGATGTCAGTGCCTGCCATCATGCCGAGAGGCGGCTGCGGTGTCCTGTCCATACCATGCTGACCGACCTGAATGTGGCCCGTGCCGCAGGCTGCAGCAATGATGGCGTGCTTGAGAAGACACCTGGACAGACAACGGACCTGTCATTTCAAAGTGTTATAACCAGGATGACAACTATTAATGGCCGACCAGAACTGTGTGGAGAAGACTAAGTGTCCCCGCACACAGGGCGTTTTGTTGCGCCACAAAACGCTGCCACCGGTGTTTGTAGCGTGTGGCGTGAAGCGGCCACGCGCCACACGAAACAAACTATACATGATTGTGGCGTTTTGTGGCCCGTGTGCGGGATTAAGATTGTAACGCAGTTCATGTAAACAACTAGCTTCTGCTGAACATGACATAACATTCTGTCACGACCATATTCCAAACTGGGTATTCAGAGGCACCTGTTTTTGCCATCATAATCATCGGAACATATACACATATTACAACCTTGTTATATTGTTTATTGATCTCAATAAATAAAAGTAAAGAACATTCAGAAGCCCACATTTTGTCGAGGGAATTTGAACCCAACGTGGTAAGCCGCCCCTTACCACGTTGGGTTCAAATTCCCTAACTAAACTAAAGCTGTTATTTGGGTTGCTTGGGTTTCTTATCGGTGTTGCCCATCACCGGAGGGTTAGCCGCTAACAATGAGCACAAAGATGGTGTTCCTTCCAGTCTTGAACTCGGGACCACCGGGTCCCAAGACAGTGTGTTTAACCACGACCACGGGCCACAACACTCATTGGATAGCAGGTACTCTAATATTGACAAATACTACTCACGAGAGGTCGCAACTGCCACAGCCAGGCACTGCAAGGGCGATCCAGGTGTCGCTGCCAGGCCCCAGGTCGTGGAACTCGTACCCGCTTTTCGGGAATGATGGATAGGTGCAAGGGTCTGCAGGTCTTTCCTGGTGGTAATAGTTGGATGGTACGGTGGAAAGGACTAGGATAACACAAGGATTTAACTACTGTCACATGATACATCGTTTGATGTCATGACATAATTAACACACTGTTTCTAATATGGTACACGCGTGCAGAAGGGTGAGTTTTTTAGTCACTTCAGCTATTAAAACTGTTCTTGGAGAACGGTGGAGAAGTCAGATTCGAATCGACTGGTCCTTGATTATCTTGGACTTAATTATGTACATTACATCTGCCTGATTTGAGCTTCCACAATCATTTCTATTTGGAAGTGAATTAGTATGTGCCAATTCACTTTCAAACCAGTAGATAGGCACTGGTAATCTTTCGAGAAATAAATGTCTTAAATCGCAAAACCAACTTTGATTCCACTAACCCGATTCAGTTCAATTCGCTCCGCCATTTTCAAGGTCTCCTCAAACGGCATCCCTATGCTTCCGACCGTGCACCTCACCGACTTGAAGTTCTTCTGAGCAAAGCAGACCAATGTCTCCTGACTCATGCCGTCTATCCGTTCTTCTTCGCAAAATACCGAGTTAGAGAGCGGGCCACGAAAGGAAGCTTTTTGAACCAAGTCCATCACTAGCTGTTCCGGCGGGATTCGCGCCAGGTCTTCTCGGATTAAGGTCTTTTGGTGGTCTACCTCCCATTGGTGATAGCAACATCTTTGAAGGAAAAATCTTAGTGGAAACAATTTTTCAACGATAATGAGCAACTATTTGATAAATGTGTTGAATTTAGCCAACGCTCTGACCACATACTCTACCAGCCCTCCATGAACCTACTCATCGTCTGCTAATACGCATTGTTCGGGTAAGACCGGATGTTTTACCGATCCCCTAGACGCCGATGTGGTCGACTTTCCGGCAATCCGATCTTAATGTTTTGCTGCGTCCTTTCCGTCCACTGTGATGGCGGATACACACAATCTTTAAGGCAAGAGTGCATAGGGCTGGGGTGATCGTGTACCTAACCACGATCGGCGTCGTTATCGCTAACCACCGGGCGAGACAGCGGGCAAACGCCAACTCATTTAAAAAAACTGCGTTTATGTAAATGTAAATTGAGACAGAGGGAGAGCAAAACAAGGATATAAAGAGATCAATAGTTCTACCTGGCCGCCGCATCCAGCAAATAGTTCTTCAAATCCGCAAACAGAGTGATAGGGCAGCGCAATGTGTAGGCAATGGATTGTCTATCTGACGTGCAGGTGATGGAAGCCCCGCACTGCTGCAGGTAGCGTGACTTGAGGAATGAGGAGTAGCCGCAGCCAGAGGCACCAGACGCCGCCCGCAAGAAGTGGCTGGTGCCCATTTCATCGTCCACTTCGTATCTCGAACCAGCCTATTTCAATATCTTTTTAGAAGTTTGGAGCTGTGTGGCAGCTAGTGAACAAAATGTCATTCACTAGATCTAAGTAGCTTTATTCGATTTCGATTATAAATAACGCAAGTAGATAAGTATTCTCAATGCGTAAGACATACTTTATTCGTTTCTTTGATGCCCGCTGCAAACTTGGGTCTACGCTTATCAACGTTATTACCACTTAATGTTTACGTTATTTTTAATCAACACGAATCCATTTATAAGCATTTCACATAGGTATCATTAAAGATTATAGCCTTTGTCCTTGGTATCTACTCGCGGTCAGACTATACATTATGGACTTTATATCGACCGCGCCACATGACCGCGCTTACTAAAGAACTTCCAACTTAAGGAGGTCTGCTTACGGTGGTGGTGTGTAGCATGATGTGCGGGACCTAAGGTCACAGTACTTTTTGTCGCGATACTGTCGCGATACTGTCGCGCGTCTGGATCGCTGCAGTCGCGGAGCGGTCGCTAGCTGTGTGCCGTCGCCCACGGCACGTTCAGATTCAGTCACGGTGCAAACGCGGTACTGCCGCGCTTCTGTAGCGATGTCAGCGCGCTTCGGTTTTCTTTTACAACCCGATCGCGATGCAATGTCGTCCGCCACAGTCGCGCGTTTGTAACGATTCACCCCCTTATTCATAAAAATGAACGCAACGCAGAAGCATAGTTTAAGCAACCGACGCGGCGACGTGTAATGTCACTTACTCACAACTGGCGGCAGCAACAAGAATTAAAGAGACAAAGCGATACAAAAGTTAATGTGTTGTTGAAGCGTTGTTAAAGTTTTTATGAATAAGGGGGTCAGTCGTGATGAAGTAAAGAAGCGCGTAAGTAGAGCGTTGGGATCGCTACTGTAGCGCGTTGCGAATGCGACCACCACGCGTTAGGAACGTGCGTCAGCGGCAATAGGCCCTAAGGCCAACCCTTGAGGTGAACTCCAGTTTACCTGGTACATTATAGTGCAAGCTCCAATCTGCGCGCCCAGCGGCTTGGCAGAAGCTACCTTGATGCCGTTCATGAGGTCTGAGCGCATCACTTCCATCGGTCCATAGTCTGGTTGGGGCCAGCAAACGTTATTGTCATGGTGGCTTAGAAATAACTGCCTGGTGAGGAACCTCCTATAAACAGGCGCGAGCTTCAGCATATCCAAGACCCGAAACAGAGATTACGTTGTTTGTTACTTGAAGTTTTGATTATTTTTCCTAGGAATAACATACACAGGTACAACTACGTAAATGAAAGGTTACAATTTAGGCTACAACAATACGCCATGACGTGATGAATTGACAGCGACAGTCACGTGTAGGAGGATACTTCTTCTTATTTTTATCTATGGTCACGTGAAGATAATACAGCGACCTCTGAGGTCGATGATATAATCCTGGATTGTATATTGTATACATTGACGTCGCAAGGTCGATGACTGGTTAATACCAGTAAAACAGAGTTATTTTTATTTTGGGTGCTAGATTATACTGCGATATTGAGGTAGGTGATACCTACTTAGGCGTAGGCCAGCCGGCGCGCGATACAGGGGCATCTGCACCTGTATTACACACAAGCCCACTGCCTGGTAGGGACGGCTCGACGTTCTCAGCTGACCCTACTCTATCCACGAGGGGGGTTGTCTGTTTTCTACCTAATCTTTGTCTCATCATAACATACCCTCACGACTGTACCTAATGATTGTTGCCGTCATGGTGAACGGAACATTCAGAAGCCCACATTTCGTCGAGGGAATTTGAACCCAACGTGGTAGGGAGCGAGCTTACCGCCGTTATCCGGGTTGCGTAGCTTTTATATCTGTGTTTCCATCACCGGAGAGTTAAACGCAAATTGTATAATCAACACAAAGTAGGTGTACCTACCTATTCCGGCCAGATTTGATCTCGGGATAAGGTACCAAGCCAGCGTGTTTAACCACTGGGCCACGACGCTGTCCCACGAACGGATCGAACGGTATGTAGGTATTTACATATAAATATATGTTTATCCATTGTTTACTTTCTTTATTTACAAGCTTTGCTCAGTTTGGGGCTAGATGGCGCTGTGCGGATTCAATGTGGAATCCTTTGCAGACGATTCATGCAGTGACGTTAGAGTTGGAGAACCTTTTGCTGTGACTGTGAATAGCCTAGCCTTTTTTTTTCGTGGGGAAATCCTCATGGATACCTCACTGTCCGGGACGACGACGAGGTTATGTCGGACTCCTACCGACTTAAACCCCACGGCACTCGACCGTGGCACTTTGGCGGCGAAGCTGGATCCTACCGTAAGTAATACCGCGCTGCTCCGCCGCCAGTGCTAGCCCCTAATGGGGCCCCTTCCAACCGACCTCCCAGCGAATGGGGGTCGCCACGAAAGCGCCTAGAGTACACAGACACTTTCGCCGTCTCTGTGGACGCCGTGCAATGCAAGCCAGAGCACCCCCCCGCACTCCCGCAGACCCTACTGACCCGCTTCCGCAACCAGCGGTACGGCCCCGCCGGGCCGCGACGCACAGGGGGGATCAGCCGCGGATCACTGGCCCCCACCAACCGATTGTGCGCCGCGGCCCACGCGCCTCAGGGCGCTTGCAGGCCCCACTTGCCCCATAATCCCACGTGTCGCCATGCCGGCTGCAGCGGGTGGGTGGCTAGTCTACCACACTGCCACGCCTGAGTTCTCTTGGCTTCCCGGTGGTTCTACTCTACCACCGGTACTAAGCCCCCTCGCCACGCCAAGGCTAGAACTCATCAGGGGGAGAATAGCCTAGCCTGGGATAGCCTTTTGGTTTGTGCGGATTATAGTCCAAGAATAATTTTTATTTATTTATTTTCTTACATTTTACAGGCAAAGGTAGGAAGTCACATAAGCATTCGTACATAACTGGCTTGTTTATCTTGATTGTTGACTTACAGTTGTTAAAAATCATATTGTTATCGCACCTGTCGTGGGTTAGATCTCTTTCAATATTTGCTGATTCCACCCCATGTGTTTTATAACAGCCTTAAGTATACTGCTTATCTGATCGTGACGTAGCTGGGTTACAGGGTGTGATTGTAGTATGTGACTAATTTCTCAGGTTATCTTAACATGTCTGTCGTTCACCGACCGAACTAGCTACGACCTGGGTATACGTTCAAGCAGTTCGGTGAACGGCATGAAAGGCTACCCATTTAGGGTCAGTCCTCCTTTATTGCAAAGAAATGACATTTGGCAAGACAAAGACAAAACAACAGTAGTGTAGGTACTACTGTTGTTTTGTCTATTTAAATAAAGTTACCTGGATCGCAGTATATTCCATTACCGTGCCTGTGTATATTTTTTTGACTATTCTGTGACAGTTGCCTGTGGGTCAGATGTGACAGTACCTAGATCGGCAATGCACACCGGTCCGCTCATATGTGACAGTACCTAGATCGGCAACTCACGATCGGGAATGGGTGACCACACCAATCAAATTCTAGTTATGGAATTTTCGGACATATTCCGGCATTGGAAGGAACCTCACGTCACCAGAAGCTCGGTTGGAGGCCTTTAGGCGGCTATATTACATTTGAGAGAAAGGTTTATCACTAGCCTTACACCCCTCTAAGATTCCGCTCTCAGCCCGCGTGTTGGAACCTAAGGCTACCCTATATTATAATTGAGGGAAGGCCTACCTATTCAGCAGCCAGAGGAATAAAGGCTGTTGTTTGTTTGTTTTTGGCGTAATAACTAAAGTTGCTAGATTTTAGTTGCAATCAGTACCGCTAACGTTTTCCTGATTGAAAAGTAAACGATCTTCTCGGTCTTTAAGAAAAAAACGTATGTATACCAGGTAAAAAAGTAAACGATGTAAAAAGTATCGTTTACTAGCTACTGTTTAAAAATCCACACTGAGGGCACGCACTTCCAAGTTGCAGAGGTGTCGCAGTGCCCACCAGTGGGCCGTACAGTCCGCTGTTAGCTGAGTGTAATGTCGTCAAAGCCTGACCGAGTGGATGAAGCAGTGCGCAATAAAAACGTATCAACCTATCACTTTTATGACCCGGTTATCAGATAATAAGACGACATTATTATGATTCAATAGATAGTGGGGAAAAAACCATTTCGCTGCGTTGCTAATTGCCTACCTACTTAGGTATAGGCGACAAGTCTATAAGTCAATTGGAGTATGCGGTGAGGAGTTATGACGCGGATAGAGGTAGCTAGAATGGACAATATTGGAAAATTACATGTACGTATGTATGTACGTTATGTATCTTTCCACTAGCTTTTTATTTAAAGGTCATATGAATGGAAGCTGACCAGTTGAGAGATTGACCAGTCCAGTAGTTCATCATCGCTGTACTCGTCCAACCCGTATCTGGACCTCACAGCTGCTTCCCATCGGGTGGAGTGAGGTCAACTTGAAGACCACATTGAAGGAGTACGAGAAACCGGCGACGAAAACTCCTGAAGCGTTTTTTCACATTGATTTGTGATGAATAAAAAATGACCTACTTTAGGTCAACACAAAGAAATTAATTTTATCCTGGAACATTTAAGTTTAATGGTTTATGTATTTAAAGAAAACTAAATTGTTGTTTTTAACTATATTTTGCCTTTTCAAACGTTTTCTATCACTATTATTTCAAAACCAAAATTAGCCAAATGGGTCCAGTAGTTCTCGAGTCTTAGAGAGACTAGCGAACAGCAATCCATTTTTATTTAAAAGAAGAAGATTTGAAGAGGGATATTCTTTAATCATTCAAGGAAACCCTTCTTTAATGGTAAAAGGTTTCAAAAATGAAGACATTACCTATTCTCATCTTTAGGCATGACACGAAGCTAAGGCAATCTCCTAAACATTCCTGTTTAGATCAGTTTGGCGAAAGGTCATCACAGTTTTGGTAGGTTATCTAGACGCCAATTTTACGTTGTTTATTCAGGCTAAAATTGGGACTAGTTTTCAATCAGGTTGATTATATTTTTTTGGTTCTGTGAATGTCAGGATAGGCACTCTAAGCTTCGCTATTTCATGAAAAACGAACCTAATACTATAGCTGGTATTTAGTTTATCCTGTTTACTAAATTGTTTTTTAAGGATTAGAATATAATTTTTAGCCACGTGTCCCAATCCTAAATACCTCAAGTACCACTATCAGAATTAACTGCCAAAAATAACTTTCATTATAAGGCGGCGTTCTCTATGGAAATGCAAGGATCGTAGTATCGAATACTGCTGTCTCGACAAACGCTGTTGCGAATTTGGTTTTCTCTGTATCATATTTTCAAAAGCTTGTAGACTCTAGAGACCTAGTCGGTTTAAAAACTGAATTGATTCGAATGACATACTTTTATTTAGATGACAAAACGATATACGAGCTAATTTAGGCGAAGAAATTTAGTCCAGCCGCAGTAGAACTCTCAGAGAAAATCAACGACCCTACAGCCTTGACCAATCACAAACAGCTATTTTGAACTGTTCGTTATAAACCCTCAGGACCTCATGTGATGTCAAGAAATTGCAGCTGCGTGAATTAACGCAAAAAAACAGTTACATGCTGAGGCAAAAAAACACCTACACATTGGCAGAATACAATCGATATTAGCGCATGCCATTAAATAATAAATTAATTAAAAAGAGTATCTCTAATTAGTCGAAAATTTTAGTCGTTCATTCTCTGGGTACACAATGCCTAGTCTATTTGACGGCCGTGAAAATAATATAGTTCAACAAATGCAACAGAGGTAAGCTCACGATCAGTGCAACAATATTTTGTGTTATATTTATTTTCGTCTAAGCAGAATATTCTCCAGCCAAAGCGCACCTTTATGTTAACGATAGTATATAAACAAGATAATAATTGTAGCTGCTTATATTAGCACTATTGTGCGCGGAAGTCACATTCGAAATAACACCAGTGACTACGATGGAGAAAGAAAACCTAGATGGCTCCGACTATCCGAGCGAGCTTGACAATAATGACCAACTCGGACATTTTAAACAACGTTTCTACCTCAAGAAAGGAGTCATCTACATGTGTGGAAACTCCTTAGGACTAGCCTCAAAAGACGCCGAAGAGGCTGTGCTAAACATGATGAGCAAATGGAAAGAAAACGGAGTCAAAATCTGGAACATCGATGACGGCAAATATTATTTGTACTCAGAATATCTTGCAGAACTGATGGCTCCAATAGTTGGAGCTGAAAAAGATGAAATCGCAATAGCTGGAAGCACCACAGTAAACATACACCAAGCAATCGGAACTCTCTACAATCCCACAGAAAAGAAATACAAGATTTTAGTGGACGATATTAACTTCCCGACAGATCGATATGCAGTCGACAGTCAAGTCAGATTGAAAGGTTACGATCCAACGGACGCTGTAAAGGTGGTCAAAAGTGTCCAAGAAAAGTTCCTTAATGAGGATGATGTTATAGAAGCTATGACAGACGAAGTAGCACTGATTTTGCTCCCCACAGTTTACTACAGAACTGCTCAAGTGGTGGATATGAAAAAGATAACAGCAGTCGCAAGAGAAAGGGGTATAACAATCGGATGGGATTTAAGCCACGCTGTTGGGGCAATAGATGTGAATTTGAAGGAGCTGGATGCTGATTTTGCGGTGTGGTGCACTTATAAGTACTTAAACGGCGGTCCGGGGGCGACTTCTGCTTTGTACGTGAACCGACGGCATTTCGACAAAGTTCCAGGTTTGGCTGGCTGGTTTGGCAACAAGCACGAGACTCAGTTCCTACTACAGCAGAAGTTTGAGCACCAACCAGACGCCAGCGGTTGGCAGATAGGGACGCCATCTTTGCTAGCGATGGCTGGTCTAGAGGGTTCGTTGAAGATCTTTTTAGAAGCCGGCATGTCTAATATAAGGAAGAAATCTTTGCATATAACGGGATACTTGATGTTCCTGATAGAAAAGAAGCTAGCAAAGTATGGATTTTCGATTGGAAACTACAAAGAGGACAGCAAGCGAGGTGGTCATGTATGCTTGGAGCACGAAGAGGGGTACAGACTCAGCTTGGCCTTGAAGTCTCGAGGTGTGATCCCGGACTTTCGGTTCCCTAATGTTATCAGACTGACGCCGACGGCTTTGTACACAAGCTATGTAGACGTCTACAACGTAGTGAATATTTTGATCGATATTATTGAGACTGAAAGCTACAAAGACTTTGAAATAAAGAGGGCTCTAGTTGTTTAGGTGATTTAACGTTAATTTAAATTTAAAAACTGTACATTTTATTTTTATTACTAATACTGGTAAATTAAGGGCGCATTTGAATTAGGCCGCGAATTAGACAAAATCGTTAGTAAAAAGAATTAGAGCCGCGAATCTAATTAAAATGCACCTTAATGGCTTAATGGGTAAAAGCCTAGTTTATTTTAAAAAAAACATTGTTTTCTTAATATTTAAGTTAGTATTTAGGTTAGTTAATTTGTAAGTGAAACAATATGTTTTTGGTTTTTGTTGATATTTTAATTTGAAAATAGGCTTAAACTATTTAACTCGAGATGCAATGTGATTATAACCTAAATTCTTGAAATTTATATCACTGTTCGTCCAAGCGCATATATTTTCGACAGATTATAGATTTCGAGATACGCACATCCAGTGGTCATTGTAGTTAGAACAACATATTTCTCTAATTAATACATCTATTATATCACCAAATTTACTTCTAAAAGGTTTCAATCTTTTATTTCTTAAAGTATTTTAAGTCTCTGCGACAGTTATAGTAGACTAGTAAGTTAATCATTTTACAGTAAGATTGAATATAACTGGATGCGGACATCACAAAACTTTCATACACAAATTAGACTATAATCATACCACAACTTTACATTTATAAATAAAAAAATAATTATATAATAATTGTAACAAATGTCAAAACGTCATTTCCAGTGTTGACCGAGCGAAATATAAAACTCTGCTATTAAAAAGAATTTAACAATTTTTCCCATTTTTTTGTGTAATTTTTCGTACTTACAACTTAGCTGGACATAGCAAAGAAATCTAGTTCTATTTAGACCTTAAATATAAATCATCTCATCTATTTATTATTTACAGTAATTTACATCACAAGAGCAATGTTGTACGGTGGCCTCAACGATACAACATTTGTTTTTTATTTATTTTTTCAACATAACTAAAGCAAGGAACTACGAATAAGATCACCATAAGTCAGAAGCAAACTTTCCTATTTTAATAACACATACTTTTTTTCTTATTTTCAGTAGGTAATTGGATTTCTGTATCAAAATGTAATTTTGTGTTCTAAGTAAAATCCAAGTACGATAAAGTCGAAACATTTCTATGAAATGCTATCTGGATATACTACAAGTGAGATATAAGTTGGAAAGCTGGGGACCTTCATGATCGTGACATTTAATAACATTTAAACTTTTTTTGGCGTTTACGTATCAACTTTTTTTTCTCTAAAACATCTAACGAGTTTATGTAATGTACCCAGCTTTCCTAACACACATTATTTGACAACTAAAAATGCTCAATTATCTACGTTCGTTTTTCAGTTCTTACATTACCGACACTGACATAAGTCATTACACACTTTAGGTACCGAGCATTCTTCTCAATGAATTCTTCATAGTAAAAAACCTCAAACAATGCACATAATTATACTCCACAGTTTAGAGACAATCAGTCTATAGCAAATATTGTACTTGACGATAGCAATTTTATACAAAGAAAAATAACGATCCTGTGCCGATTGACATTTAACCATTAACTAACTGTTATATACAAACACGTAGTTCAACTAAGGGCTGTATTTAGAAACATGAACTAGTCAAAACATTACATTTACCTAGTGTCTATTCACTGTTACAGTTATCAAAACCTCGTTCGAAAACGTAGATTTAATGGTTTGGGGTCCATGTACGGGCAACAGCATGGCAGGCTAGCCATTTCCAGTCATTGCTCCTTGCTCTATTACAAAGACTTATCATTTGACAGGAGCGAGAGAATAAAATGGAACAGAGAAGCCTGTTCAGCCGTTGACCTTCCACAATGCTAAAATATAACTTTAATCAAAACATGCAGATGTTATGATGACGTACTGGCGAATTATCACAAGTTATAATGTCAATTCGAGCACGGAATCTCCACGCCTAATCTGACCTTTGCCAGCGACGGCCAATGCGTCACTCCGTTCGTTCGTCGTGAGCCACCATACTTGTACTCGCTCACAGCGCCCACTGAGTGACAGGTGGTTGCGACACTATTGTCTGAGTTTCTGAAATCAAACATTCATTATTTAATTAAAAGCACAACATACGATCACGATTACAAGGTAATTGAGTTATGATCAGGCCCTAAAGTAGCTAAACACTTTAGTCCCTTCTCTAGCAGCAAACAATCTAACACCTGCTGATTTCTATAACCAAAAATCTAAGTTCTGTATGTGACAAGGTGAGAAAGGTTAAGTGGTGAGCGACTTTTGTTCCAGACCCTAATCTGACGTCTGCCGTCATGACGACAAGCGAAGACCAAATCCGGGTTGCTTTGGTTTTTTTTGGAATCTCAGTATCATGAGCTAAATGTTTTCCAAGTTGGATCTAAGAAAAATATTGAAAAACGTTTGACTTCAAAGCGGGACAGTGTTTTCAGACATATGTATGAACAGTCGTGTATCATATTCATAAGATGCCACTGTTTGATGATAGCATCGATGACAGTAAGCACATGTTAAGCTATCTGGGAAACAATACACAGCGCACTCGTGTGTATTTACCACTATGCGTAAAAAAAATCGGTAAGTACAGAATAGCAAATACCTAAGATAAAACATGTAATTAAGATGAATTCCGAATCTACAAAATAACTACTGTTTACGAAACCGATGATATACATACGAATTCAAAAATAGCTTTGTTCTGTTGACCTCGACAACCAGTGTGTTGTTGATTTATTACTTTTTATCAAATTAGTGCGTAAATGCTGCTGTATTTGGCTAAGATTTTTAATGTATGTTATGTTAGTAGTGAGATATGAAAGAATTGTTGACAAACGATAATATTATAGAGAATAAAGATATGTACTTGTAATTTAAAAAGTACTGGACTCATTTTGAGAAATCTCTCACCATTCGAAAATTACATTATCTCTGAGTAACCTATGCTATTGATATAGTAATTGATTACTGAAACTTCAATCACATAACCCAAAGTCTGAAAAAAAAAACACGAGACACAATTACGATCGGATCATGAAATAAACAAAATTACTATGCCAAAATATAATTTATAATCACTAAGCGTCACACCGTCTACCGCTAAAAGAATGAATTCATACCAAACAGAACAGCTACTAACTAGGACACTACTACTGGGAACATTCGCTTGACGAACGAGCGTTTGTTAGGCAAACTTTAACTCGATAACATTCGCGAACCATACATTTGGCCTGCGGTCCGAATGGACTTTCAAGACTGACACGAGAAAACGAGCAATGACTCAAAACCCGAAGTTAAAGGACCCGGAAAACTCGAGTCTTAAATATGACTAATTTCAACTTTGGTTTTCTATAGTTTGTAGGAAAAAATTGTGGAGAGCCAACATTAGCAGAATAAGATTTATCTAAGAAAATAATTCTTGGGCTTGACTAGCAAAACGATCTTCATTTAAAAAAATTTCGTGTCACAACTTTCGATGCCAAACCCCAGCGAAACGGCTTGACCGATTTTGGTGAAGCTTTATATAATTGTTCTTCATTAAGGTCAATTAAGGTCAACGCGTACGAAGTCGCAGGCAGTCGCTAGTGTTATGATAAAATTACTGTTTGACTTTTCCTCTATTAATCTGACATAAGGTGAACCTTGGTGAACTCGTGATTTCGCTATAACGCAAATGTGTGTGCGTAATGGCGCAGATATGTGGTGACGTTATGCTGTTATCAACCCAAGACACATTATAAATGAGTGTTTGAAATCACTGTTATCGTTATTCGGACCGCAGCCTTGGTGACGCTTGAAACGTCATTCAAAATATATGTGAAACGATGCTGTAACGAAGCAGCGCAGGTAAAGGTTCTGCTGCCTAAAGTCCGTCTGATGACAGCTTTAAGGTATGATTCCGAATCACGCTGCACGCAGCAGTGCTGCCGCAACATTACTGGTCCCCATACAATTTGTATGAGCTTATATGCGATTACATTCGGAGCTATCAATTCAATTCAATTCTTTTCTTTATTGCAAACCATAATTTACATTAGTTGTTGTGATTATAATTGGTATCAACTATGGACCCTGTAGGGCGCCGCAGCTAACTAGGCAGCAATGTAGCGGCTGCACTGCTGACCAGCCAATGATATTTAAAAGAGGTATAAATACGTTATGTCAGTACTGACGCGAAGTCAAAAATTGTTCCCTGGCGTACGAGCCTATGATTTGACCGTGTGTACAAGATAGCATGATTATTTACTAGAACGTAAATGAGACAGATACATGTTGCGCAGTGTTGTCTCAAACTGTCAATGCTTTGCTCAGGTGGTCAAGTCTTGATTTCGGGTGCCAGTTTTTTAGCACAAGTAACCAATTATTACTTTTACTATTTTATTATATTATCACTGCTGCTGCGGAATCAAACCTTAAGTTGCAACGAATGGCAGATTTTGAGTATACGTCATGTGCGTTTTTGGTCGCGAAAATAACGCGGTCACAAAACAAACGAACGTTCAAGCAACGAATGTTCTCAAACTTTACTACGCGAATGCTCGCGGTGTGTACTGTCCTTTACTAAAATAGTGTAAAATTATCTTACAATCACATAGTGAATCCGTTATGGGACCGCGGGCCGAATGCGTTTACGCGGGCACTCTGCAATGCCGCAAAATAATATAACATAAATGATAGAGTTTATATCTGATGTTACTAACTGCGGGGAGTAATAGAACACTAGAATTTCTAATTATAAACGATAGTAAAGGAGAACAACCAGGTCTCGAACAAAATATACCCAAAAATGAAAGTGCCGACTAGACAAAAATAATACTGGATTCTTATTGGAAATGACGCCCTGAAAGTTTCTTTACAGCACAGGAACCGTCTACAATCAAAGCTTAGACTGCTTCTTGAGTTTGAAATTAAAAAAATGTTATTGTTTCCTAGGATTAATGGATGAACGGATTTCACCTTGTGAGGTGTCCTTAGATTCGTCTTTACTGTGAGAGTGGCAATGGGTATATCAAAATAAAAAAAAACAAAATGGCGGATTTTTGGCGCTAAATTCAATGTTTTCACGCTCTGCAGCCTGAACAGCTTGGCGGATTTAGCTGGAGAGGTGTCGTCTGATTTGGATTTACGAAACGAATTGGTTGTTCTCCTTTTTACCTCTTATCTGTATCTGGGACTGACTGCGCCCAGCCACAGTATAAACCATACTACTGTATGGCCCAGCTCCGTCGTTATTATTCACAAATAATAAATAAGTGTCTTTCCGAATTATTTTGTTAGCAGTGTCATGAAAATAAAAATATTTCATTTGTAATGAGATCTTTCCTTTAGTTTGCCATTTAGTGCTAGTAAGACGTCTCGCTCGGTCTCGCGGCGTCTCGCTAGGTCTCGCGGGTCCCGGCGCCTAGAGTACGTACAGTTGATGACGCGCACCTCAGAACACTCGTCTCGCTCGGTCTCGCAGGTCTCGCTAGGTCTCGCAGGTCTCGGCACCTAGAGTACGTACAGTTGATGACGCGCACCTCAGAACACTCGTCTCGCTCGGTCTCGCAGGTCTCGCTAGGTCTCGCGGGTCTCGGCGCCTAGAGTACGTACAGATGATGACGCGCACCTCAGAACACTCGTCTCGCTCGGTCTCGCAGGTCTCGCTAGGTCTCGCGGGTCTCGGCGCCTAGAGTACGTACAGTTGATGACGCGCACCTCAGAACACTCGTCTCGCTAGGTCTCGCTCGGTCTCGCAGGTCTCGCTAGGTCTCGCGGGTCTCGGCGCCTAGAGTACGTACAGTTGATGACGCGCACCTCAGAACACTCGTCCAGGTCGGCGGCGTCTCGCTCGGTCTCGCAGGTCTCGCGGGTCTCGGCGCCTAGAGTACGTACAGTTGATGACGCGCACCTCAGAACACTCGTCCAGGTCGGCGGCGTCTCGCTCGGTCTCGCAGGTCTCGCTGGTCTCGCGGGTCTCGGCGCCTAGAGTACGTACAGTTGATGACGCGCACCTCAGGCCACTCGTCCAGGTCGGCGGCGTCTCGCTCGGTCTCGCAGGTCTCGCTGGTCTCGCGGGTCTCGGCGCCTAGAGTACGTACAGTTGATGACGCGCACCTCAGAACACTCGTCTCGCTAGGTCTCGCTCGGTCTCGCAGGTCTCGCTGGTCTCGCGGGTCTCGGCGCCTAGAGTACGTACAGTTGATGACGCGCACCTCGGGCCACTCGTCCAGGTCGGCGGCGTCTCGCTCGGTCTCGCAGGTCTCGCTAGGTCTCGCGGGTCTCGGCGCCTAGAGTACGTACAGTTGATGACGCGCACCTCGGGCCACTCGTCCAGGTCGGCGGCGTCTCGCTCGGTCTCGCAGGTCTCGCTAGGTCTCGCGGGTCTCGGCGCCTAGAGTACGTACAGTTGATGACGCGCACCTCGGGCCACTCGTCCAGGTCGGCGGCGTCTCGCTCGGTCTCGCGGCGTCTCGTGACGCGCGGCGCCTCGGAGCGCGAGACGCAGCCGTCGTGGATGTGAACGGAGGTTATGTCGGA
This sequence comes from Udea ferrugalis, assembly GCA_950022985.1. Classification (NCBI taxonomy): domain Eukaryota; kingdom Metazoa; phylum Arthropoda; class Insecta; order Lepidoptera; family Crambidae; genus Udea; species Udea ferrugalis. The sequence continues at coordinate 15,455,063 of OX465531.1, read as the reverse complement.
GCCGGGGATCTCGAACATCACTTCTAGTAGGAGGTTCTCCTGTGAAGACAAAAAAAGTGATGAGTAAAAGAAGTGGAAAATAACAAAAATTTAAATTACAATTTATGAATAAAAGCACTATTCAAATTCATATTGAGACCGTTCAACGGGATTGCTGCTACGTAGGTACCTTGTTTGTTTTGAGTTTCCAATCCATAACAGTCCATTTTGCCGTTTCACCTACTAAGGGCCCTTAAGCTGAAGCTTGATACCTTCTGACATTAAGGTTGTTCATTAACCTTACACCCTTCTAACAATCCGTACTGAGCCCGCGTGTCGGAATATGGCTCGTTTAACCCCGTAGTTGAGGTGAGGCCTGTGTTCAGTGGTACGTACACAGGGTGGCCCAAAAGGTGAGACTAAAAATATATTTCTGGGTTCCTGATATAAAGGGGTTCCCAAAAATACCTATGTATGTTCCGCGATTTTTCGTAGTTTTCGAGTTATGTTTTTTTTTAGTAAATTTTAGAATTCTCGATTTTTTTTAGTAAGTCAAGTCGAGAATTCGCAATTTTTATTTAATAACCCTCTAGATCCCACTGCTGGGCAAAGGTCTCCCCCAACCTCTTTTAGCGGTCCCTATCCACAGCCAATACCTGCCAGTCTCTAGAGTGGTTTACAAGGTCATCACACCATTGCTTTACTTAAAAAATCATAACTCGAAAACTACGAAAAATCGCGGAACATACATGGAGTATTTTTGATTTTCGGTGGAAAAAATTTAGTTTCACCGTTTGGGCCACCCTGTATAGGCCGTTTATGTTTATGTTGGAATGTGAACGCATCCGAACTGTCAGTGTGTGCATGTGTAATCTGTGATGCCTCTCTCTAACGTCGAATAAAGTTTGCTTATGTACGGTTCACACTCGGTCCATCTTTTATTTATATCCATCATAGCATTTCCTATCAGAATTAACATTATAACTAATCAGTTTGGTGAAGGAGGAGTGATGATCTGCAAGGTGAAGTGATGATCTGCGAGGTGGAGTGATGATCTGCAAGGTGGAGTGATGATCTGCGCCGGATGGCTGGCAGGAACTGGATGCGAGCAGCCGAAGATCGAGTACAGTGGCGTGCAAAAGGAGAGGCCTATGTTCAGCAGTGGACTACAACAGGCTGATGTTGAATCAGTTTGTGAGTGGTACTGTGAATGAGCATAAACAACGTATAATATTACCATAATGGCGCGCAGTCCCCTGGCGCCGGTCTTGCGCTCCATAGCCAGACCCGCGACGGCGCGTAGGGCGCATGGACTGAACGATAGCTCGCATTTGTCCATCGCGAACAACAGCTTGTACTGGGACACCTGCAGAACAATATACGGTTTGAAAGGGGCAAAACAGGTCAGGCATTCAAAAGGGAATTAGCAAATATTGATAGAGACGTAATGAGAATTCAAAATAGTACCAAAAAAAATAATATGACCCTCATACGTTTCAAGTGCATATTCCCTATTCTGTGACCAACTATTACTTATTTTTTTAGCAAAATGAATACCCAGAAAAACTATAACAAATAGTCGCCAAACGACTAAAACAATGCAGTTTGTGGCAATGTGTAAAAAACCTTTTGAACGATTATTTTTTGACTCATAAATACTTCTAAGAGGGTTGATGACTATGACCTTACAGGATCCATGTGCGACTTATTTTAGTATTTAAGATCTTTATACACCACATGTAATAATGAATAAATGAATATGAATATGAGTCATTTGACGTGTTATCTTTGTTTCGAAAAAATAATAAAATTCTAATCTTACTGTGAAATCAAATTCAAAATTTGTTTGAATACAAGGCCAAAATAGGTCTGCAAACTTGGGTGGTCCATTACAAAAGTGGTATATTTTTAAAAACAATAATGCTATTTTGTAACAAATACTATCATGAAGCAATTATGTTAAGAGACCATTTTCATAAACGCAATATCTGATATAACTGTCGAACGAAGTTCTTACGCGCTCCTTACAGAAACAGTGAACGTGACGTCATAATTACAGTAACGTTTGTATGAAACGTTTCTGGGCAAGTCCAAAAATGTGCATTTCAAATTGTGATATCTCAGGAAGTATTGACACTAACGAAGTGATTATTTTAGGATTGTTTCCATAAATGGAAGGCCTTTCGATAGTGAATAAAACAGAAATACAGTCATTTAGCCTATTGATTCGAGTGTTAAATAGCGCATTTATAATAATTATTATATATTACTGTGCAAGCTTACCATAGCGTTTTTAGGCTCTGTCAGTATCCGCACAAGCAGGTCCTGGTTGAGACTGTGGAAAGGCACTAGCACTGGGAATCTGCCCACGAACTCCTGCGAAAGATAACATACTTAATTATTATTCGTTCATTGTTTTTATTATGATTAAATATAAGTATTTAAGTGAGCCGCTTGAAGTGGTAATAGGGTGAGGGACTATGAATATAAGGGTTTTAAGCACATCTAAATGTGTATTAACCTCGAAAATCGAACTCCCGTATTAATAAAAACATAAACAGCTCAGTAACAACACTTTTAACATTTGTATCGCTTTGTCTCTTTCACTCTTGTTGCTGCCGCTAATTGAGAGTAAGTGACACAACACGTCAATTGCTAAAACTAGGCTTTAGCGTTGCGTTCGTTTTATGAATAAGGGGGTAGGTCAGTACGTCACTGTCTGAAACATATTGAAGTTATAGTAAGTTTGAAATGCAGCCTGACGGCACGTATTGAAGTAGGATTTCCATTTATGTGTGTGCAGCACAATTTACTTAAATTTAAATTGTGTTAAGATTGATCTTCACTGTCGCATTAGGTACAATCCTGTAATGATAGTTTAAGTTAAAGTAATAAATAAATAAATACATTTTATGACGAACTGATGTCTACTGGGACCTAAAGGTCTTGGATTTTTCAGGAACCATAATTTGATTGTTGGTAAAGGGGGGTTTGGATTGAATTGGACGTATTTGAAAATTGTCGTCGGATGACCTAACAAATGTCTTTTTCATTTCTGTGCAGGGTGCCCAGTAATTACCATTCGAGAAATCTATAAAAGGCATATATTTTCAACAGTCGGCCTGCAGGCTGGGTCGGCGGTGTCGTGCTATTCTAGTCCTTACGGTATCATCCCAAAGTCGATGAGGTCCCGCGCCTGCACGCGGCGCAGCCAGGCGTCGCGCTCGTGTTCTGTTGTGCTATTCTAGTCCTTACGGGTATCATCCCAAAGTCGATGAGGTCCCGCGCCTGCACGCGGCGCAGCCAGGCGTCGCGCTCGTGTTCTGTTGTGCTATTCTAGTCCTTACGGGTATCATCCCAAAGTCGATGAGGTCGCGCGCCTGCACGCGGCGCAGCCAGGCGTCGCGCTCGTGTTGTGTAGAAGGGTGTGTGTTGTTCTATTCTAGTCCTTACGGGTATCATCCCAAAGTCGATGAGGTCCCGCGCCTGCACGCGGCGCAGCCAGGCGTCGCGCTCGTGTTGTGTAGAAGGGTGTGTGTTGTGCTATTCTAGTCCTTACGGGTATCATCCCAAAGTCGATGAGGTCCCGCGCCTGCACGCGGCGCAGCCAGGCGTCGCGCTCGTCGTTCTCCGCCGCAGGGTCGGCTTGGGGGCTGGGTCGGCGGTGTCGTGCTATTCTAGTCCTTACGGGTATCATCCCAAAGTCGATGAGGTCCCGCGCCTGCACGCGGCGCAGCCAGGCGTCGCGCTCGTCGTTCTCCGCCGCAGGGTCGGCTTGGGGGCTGGGTCGGCGGTGTCGTGCTATTCTAGTCCTTACGGGTATCATCCCAAAGTCGATGAGGTCCCGCGCCTGCACGCGGCGCAGCCAGGCGTCGCGCTCGTCGTTCTCGGCCGCGGGGTCGGCTTGGGGGCTGGCGTCGGCGGCGGCGGCTTGTAAGGCGGCGCGGCGCCCCGCTCGCGGGTCCCATGCGCCGAAGCCGAGGTACTTTTCGTTGTTGCGTCTTTGGACCAGTCTGGAGACATCAGAAGAAACAGGATTAGAAATTGGATTGAATATGAAGATTAATAAAGACGCGAAAACAAGCACAATTTGTAACAGTTAAACGAAAAACAAACAATTTTATTTTGAAATGTTCAAGACTGTAATCGTAAAAAATTCGTCACGTAAAAATTACCGAATGGATTTTAATGAAACTTTACAAAAGTGTTGCTTATACATCTGAATAGCACATAGGCTATAATTTATGAAAATACGTATTTTTTGTAACTTTAGTCCACGCGGATCGCTTTAGCGACTACTAGTATTTTTATAACTAAAAACGATGTTGTTTAAATAAACTGCTAACGTAAAGCAATTTTTAAATTGTTTTGTAAAGGTAGATGCGAACGCCTTTGTACACGCAAAATGTTGTTCTACATGTTTTATGGAGTTGAAAATTAACAAGTTTTTATTTGTCATGCAAAAAATATAAACAATAAAAGTAATAAATACCTACGGAAAGAGTTTCATAGCTAAATAAACTAGAATTGTAAAATGAAATACAATTTAATACTGAAATCTCAACGCAGTTATAACATACGGAACTGTGTTAACTGAGCACTTCAATACGACCTCAACTTACTTCTTGAAAAAAAAACCGCCTATTTTTAATTCCAAAAGATATCAATTTACTACTAAGCAAAAACTGAAAGACTCACCTATCTAATCCATTGTAAGCACCACTCGCAACGAACAGAATGTTAGTTGTGTCGACTTGCACCGCGTCGCCTCGCAACTTGCGCGAGTTTCGCTCCGGCACCGATACTACCGCGCCTTCTAGCATCTTCAACATGCCTTGCTGGACACCTTCGCCTATAAACATTTGTGGTTATAGATGAGAAATGGCTAATTAGGTACTACCCTGTTAGACAGTGCTAATCAGGCAGATATTATTGATGCTTCTCAACGTTTAAAAGAGTAACTATCGAGTTTCTTGCCGGATTCTTCTCGATAGAAACATCTTCCGAACCGGTGGTAGAGTAACATTAAGTGTTTCTTACATCATTTTATATTTTACTGTAAATTATTTTACTGATAGACAGTTGTGCTTATTTGAATTTCATCGTGTCTATTTTGTTACGTTCCAAATTAACCTAATGTATTCTTTACTTTTCTAGCGCTTACCCTCGAGGGTTACACTGCGTTTGGAAATTCGGATTTACAAACGTACCTAAATCAATGTTGAGCAGTGAGCATGTTTTCAAAGTCATACCGTCACTTTCAGTTCTCTACACATTTTACGGTACTGCATGAGTTATAAACGTGCTGAATTGACGTTTGTGAGTTAGAGGGTAAGTGTCGTAACATCTAGGTATGTATAATCGCCCTTACCTCCGACATCCCTGAGCTGATGTATGCCGGGCACGGCGCCTATTTTGTCCACTTCGTCCAGGAACACGATGCCTGTCTGTGCTCGCTCCACGCTGCAAAATACAAACAAATAAGCATCATTAGTGTTATTTTTAAGTGCCAATAGTAAATACATTATTAAGAAATTACGACCAATTTGGTGTAATGGTTATAAGCAGGCTTAGCAGGCTCCTAAGGCGGAGTTTGCGGATTCGATATGCGCACAGTAAAGACATTTGTTTGCACGAAAATGTCTGTTTTGGTCTGGTTATTATGCCACTAAGAAGACATCTTCAGACTGTCTAATCACTGGATCACATCATGTAACAAGTTTTCCACCGATTTAAGTTCCAACTACTACAATCTATCGATAGCAGTCAATAACAATAGCACAATGCGGTATTACTTTCAGTAAAATCCAGCTTCGTCGCCAACGTGCCACGGTTGAGTGCCTTGGGGTTTTAGTCAGTAGAAGTCCGACATAACCTCCTTGTCCCCCGGGCAGCGAAAAAGAGGCATTGCGCTATCTGTGCTAGGAACAACTCTCACTTGAAGTTGGCGTCTTGAAGTAACTTGGCGATGACACTCTCGATGTCCTCGCCCACGTAGCCGGCCTGCGTGAGAGTGGTGCAGTCGCAGATCGCGAACGGCACGTCTAGGCATTGCGCTATCTGTGCTAGGAACAACTCTCACTTGAAGTTGGCGTCTTGGAGTAACTTGGCGATGACACTCTCGATGTCCTCGCCCACGTAGCCGGCCTTCGCGAACGGCACGTCTAGGCATTGCGCTATCTGTGCTAGGAACAACTCTCACTTGAAGTTGGCGTCTTGGAGTAACTTGGCGATGACACTCTCGATGTCCTCGCCCACGTAGCCGGCCTTCGCGAACGGCACGTCTAGGCATTGCGCTATCTGTGCTAGGAACAACTCTCACTTGAAGTTGGCGTCTTGGAGTAACTTGGCGATGACACTCTCGATGTCCTCGCCCACGTAGCCGGCCTGCGTGAGAGTGGTGCAGTCGCAGATCGCGAACGGCACGTCTAGGCATTGCGCTATCTGTGCTAGGAACAACTCTCACTTGAAGTTGGCGTCTTGGAGTAACTTGGCGATGACACTCTCGATGTCCTCGCCCACGTAGCCGGCCTGCGTGAGAGTGGTGCAGTCGCAGATCGCGAACGGCACGTCTAGGCATTGCGCTATCTGTGCTAGGAACAACTCTCACTTGAAGTTGGCGTCTTGGAGTAACTTGGCGATGACACTCTCGATGTCCTCGCCCACGTAGCCGGCCTGCGTGAGAGTGGTGCAGTCGCAGATCGCGAACGGCACGTCTAGGCATTGCGCTATCGTCTGTGCTAGGAGGGTTTTGCCTGGAAAGAGAGGAGAACAGGATAAAACGTGATGAATACTGAACTCTAACTTAACATCAGGTCTACTGTTCCATGCCAACCGCTTGAAGACGCGTGATGTTTAAATCTTCTCAGTTTCTACTTGATACTAACTTCATGCTATAAACAATTGGAATAACTTCGGCATGACAAATCCACTTTCCCGTTCATAAAGTATCACCCATTGGTTAAAAAACTTTTTTCTTTCTAGTCTTGTAAGATTAATGCTGATAGCATTCCTGTCTTACTCAAAGGGCTGACTGATGGATAATGCTTCAAGCATGCGTCCTTCTTCTGTACTATCTTGCCCATAAAGTGGGTATTGAGCAACTGATAAAGTGAGGATAGCCTTAGTGTTATCGAAAGATATTATAGGTAAAAGTACTTATTACTGCATCCTTTCTTCGAAGTGTTCTCGAATATGTGTTCAAAAAGACTTCGACTGTAGTAATTTTTATAGCAAATACATAATGTCGTTAAACTTGATATTGACTTTACTTTTTATACAACAGAAGCGCTAATTGACGAGGCAAACGTGAGTAAACACGGAATACATACTTGAAAATCAAACACCAGCGAAAGGTTATGTACAAACATCAACCTTCTAAAGGCAAGAATTAGGGCTAAGATTCAACAGCTAACTTTGACTCAATCTAGTTGTGAACTCGCAGAAATCATTGTTTTGTTACATGATAGTTCGCCGTTGCCACTATTTCAATTGATCAATCAATCAATGGTAATTACATGACACCGATAGAATAAATTTCTTAAAGATTGACATACATATCGATCGACAGGTGCATTTTAGCTAGGATGAAAGTTTTCCCTGCTAAGGCCATGGACGTGGGTTCGTGAAGGTTTACTCTGGGTTGATTTTGAAAGGTTGTTAATCCGAAATACTCATGTGATGTATGACTCCCGGCGAACAAGCAGGATTTAGGCCAATCAACTTAACAACTATGAGGCATAACGTACTATTGCGGTTACTGTATTGAGTACTCTGTATTTTAAGTTTGAAAATTAACACCTCCATTTATGTAAAGTATAAGTCAATAGTAAAACCAGATTATTTGGTTCGATGGTCTCTCGTCTAAATGGCAAGTCATCCGCAAAGCTATGTACCTATGCACATAACTAATATTTGTGCTTCAGTTTTAATTTAAAAACTAGAAGCAATAGAAATGACTTGCTATAATTTGTCTTATGTTATGCGTGTTCACATCATCACTCTCTCTGTACTCAATGGAGTATCGAATATACATTTAAATTACGTTTATGATCAGACACATTGCGACTTTTCACAAGAATGCTTAAGCGCGTTTCACAACGGCGCAACTGCATCGCGACACAAGCATGCGACAAAAAAGCATCCTACCTCTTTTGCATACTTATCTAGTACAGGGCGGGAAGTTCCGCAGCGGACTAAGCCGCATGGAACTGGTGGCATCTAGTAATTAAATATTTTTTTTTGTCTCTGTATTTTTTAGTTTTTGGACTCAAATATCTCAAAACCGTATCACTTAGACGCTATGACATGTATTTCATCACTGGTCGCCGAAACCCTGTTTTGTCAAAATGGCCGACAAGCATACAAAAATGTTGGATCCTCTTTGCATAGATACATTATATGACACGCGTATTTGAATCGATGCAAACCTAATCGACCCTGTACTGTGACTGTACTACTGCCGTGACTGCACTGCGATGGTGTATCGCGAATGTATGGGGTATGCATCGCTGGTTGAAGAGCAGGGTGTTATAGGCGCGCCAGGGGTCCGCCGGTGGAGTCTCTCGTGGTGGTACTCGGGGACCCCTGGTAACGCGCAAAGGATGGCCTCCGCGGAGTTTAGTGGGTATTCCCTTTCCTATCGGGGTGGGTGAGTCCTACACTCCTCCGCTCTCCTACCCTAGGAGCGAGATAGTGCGTGAATGCATTATCCGCGTCAAAAAAAAGGGTGTTATAGACCTTAATTGAAAAGAGGCAGATTGTATTTTTCAAAACAGTGAGAATTAAGACGTGTCTTATAGACTGTTCAGTATTACATACATTCAATATGATAATATTAGCCTCTTGTTATTCAGCAGGTTTTATTTAGCACATAATCATCAATTACATCTAAAATGTCAATTAACCTTATTTCTTCATGTCTGCTGATAAAAACATTATAACATCACGTACAAAACTGGTTTCATATTATGTTTGTCCACAGCATAACATACGTAATATTACTGCTTTCGAGTTAGTCAGCGATTTGACGACCTAATTTAAGCGATTAGCGACTGGCTTTCGGCTAATAAGTTGCGAATTATGTTTTGGTTTGTAGTTGACACTCGTTATTGTTGAGAGCAACCATCGCCAAAAGGAGTTCGTCTTCTGAAATTGCTACCGGGTATGTTTATTTTAGTCAACGGCAAGGAATCCGACATGCCCGGATGTCGGATTTCTTACAATAATACATCTTGGGCATTATTATACGTTCATGAACCATGACTTTTGTATATTAACAAATATAATGACAGTTTCAGTATTTTCTTTATTGGTTAAAAAGTACATGGACAGACATGTCGTCTCATTAAATGCAGATATTTCGAGCTAGAGGTGTAAGTAAATAAGGGTTTTTTAATCTTTTAAGAAGACCAGAAAGACCAGACACTGATAAGGACTTCTTCACGACGAAGTTGCATTTCCATATTATAGGTAGTTAGGGGCCATCCATGAAGTACGTCACACGTTTTTAATGATTTTTAGACCCGGGCTCCTAACTCCCTGTCACAGGTGGTCACATTAGTGAGAGACCCCCCTCCCTAGTGTGACGTCATACATTTGCAATTCAACATCTAAACATTTTGAATATGAAGTCGTCAACGAAACAATTCGAACCGTATAAATGTGATGCAGAAACAAAACTTAGGCCCCCCTGGCACATTTCGTCGACATCAAATCATAATCAAATCGCATAGTGTACCGTTAATAAATCAGATTACAATCAGATAATTGTAGTGGATTAGAAAGAGGGTTTACGAGTGGAGGAAACATCCGCACTTCATTTAACGCTCCGCGGCGGCATTACACGTCAATTCGGCGAGGTGTTACCGAGGGGTTACCTAACCGATATGCTAGGGTTTACAACTAACGGTACTTTTCAATTACTTCTCCAAGAGAATCATTTTTTTTTCTTGAAATGGACATGTTTAACTACTCATACATATCATCACATCGTGACACTGCTGTCTGGGGAAAATTTTTGTTTATTTTTTCTTTAACCATTTTGTTTTGTTTGTTTATATCTATATGTGTACGATGTCCAAGATCAATATGCGTTTTTCCTTTCTTTCTTTCATACTTTCAAATGTGATGTTATCATCCTTGGAATTATAGTTACATAACAATAGTCATACATCCACTGTAGATGTGTAACAGTCAATGATGATACGTATTCTACTTACTATAAACGCGAAAGTTAGCGTGGCGAGGATTTTTATTATTATTTCTTCTAAAACTACTGGATGAAAGTTAGGACCAATAATATGTGACATACCGAAATCTACTCGAGCTGACCCACGGGCACAGCTAGCTATGCTATAATTACTTTAGTAAACCACCCAGCACCCGACAGTTGTTTCTGTACTAAGAAAAACCGGCAAGAAGCTCAGCAATAATTACACTTTTCAAAATATTTTATCTTTTTTTCCTAACATCGCTTATAACAACATGAACGCGTCTTGAACTGAGCTTAATTCCTCTGAAGGTTTAGCGACTCATACCTTGACATTTACTTAACAATTTGAGTAGCATCTCGAATTGTAAATGGCAGAAGAAGGCGACTTTGCGAAAATACAGAAAATGTATTGTTATTTATGCAAACGATTAGATAATTTTGGCCATTTATGAATAGGGCATTGCACGCTTGATAAAGAAATGTCACGTTTTGCAATAACGAGTATCATTTCAAAATACAGCAGTAGTAATTACTAATTTTATCATTTGACTTAATTGAATCGTAAAGTTGTTATTTAATTTTTTACCGTACAAACAGGTTTTACAACACTGCGATGCCCTTGCAAGTGAACTATCATTTATGAATCATTATTAAAGTAAATAAGATGTTGTTTATAAGTTTTAGAGTCATAACTGGTAATTAAAACACGTGACAGTGTGTGTAGCGTATATTTGAAGCAGTCTTCACTTTCCTTTAAACAGATGATTTCTGGCATCAGAAATAAAAAAAGCACTTTGCTATCTGTCAGTCAAAAGAGTTAACCAGTGGGTAGCCCTAACCTACAAACATTGTGAAGCATAAACGTTATATAGCGAGTCATGTAGTTTATGCAATGTTATCAGCCGGCTGTTTCTATCTGAGCGGTGTAACTTCCTCACTGCACAGTGATACAGGAAGTGGTGGAGAGAAATAGGGTCTCCATCAGATATACAGCAGATAAGGTGGTGAGATACTTCAGGGCCCAAGTCTGCTAATTTTAGAAAGCTTCAATTGAATCGTAATTGAGTGTCAATCGACTAATTTGACACTTTTTCTATGAGAAATATGTCAAATTAGACTATTCAATTGAAGCGTTCCTAATTAGCAGACTTTGGGCCCTGATCAGTGTCACAGCTAACAACACAAATACACCCAAGTTGACGACCGATTTGGTGTTATTGTTGAGAAGCTGGTCTACACCAAAGGTCGCAGGTTCGATCCCCGCACGGTACAAACATTTGTGTGCATGAACGTGTCTGTTTGTATTGGTCTGGGTATTTCCTATGTAAATTAAGTATGTATTTATAAAAGAAAATGTATTTATGTTTGTTTATCCGTTGTCTCGTATCCCAAAACGGGCTTTAATCAGCTCATCTTGAGGCTAGATGGCGCTGTATGGAATAATGTCTAGGGAATATTTAAGTTACCATTTATATCTGAACATTTATTACTTAATTAATCTAATGCAATCTCTGAGTAAGCAAAATATACTTGTCGATTCCTTCATCAATTAAGGAAGTTACGTTATTAAGGTCTTATTAGTTAGTGCCTACTACAAGGCAACTTCATAAGACGCCAGTTTAGGAAGTTAATAGTCACTTAAAAACTTGTTATGTCGCAATGGTGTGCATCCGAAACGATTATGTATGGACTTAAGGTTAAATAACAGTTGAAACATGCTCTGTCTTTGTCAATGTCAATCACGTAAAGGTTGTAATCGTGACGTCATACTGCCTTGAACATCTAAATTACAGTCACAAAGATCCACTGGTAAAGGGAGGATTACCAGAAAAAGACACCAGGGGTGAGAGTCCCCAGCAGGGACGCGATTTCAAATTGAAAAGTGTCGCCGTCTGGGGTTGTTCCAGTTTTCCGGTAGCTTGAGAGCGAACCGCGCGGGGATGTGGTATTTTTTTGCGCCATGTGCCCGTATGGCGATGTGGATATATTACCCCGTTCAGGGCTGAGTAGTCCCACATTCGCCCACGGCTTTTTACCCGTGCCCGTACCCGTTTTTGATTTTTACCCCCGAGAACAATATAAATTAAAAAGTCTACCAGAGGTAGCGGCCTGCAACTGACGACTTTTGTCAGGTCCGTGCGCGAGGGCATTTCCCTTTAAATAATCTCATTTCTAGCCTTGTCCTAACGGCCTATAGTTCTTCTCGGCAAATGTCCACTGGCACTAAAACTTACTTGCCTTTGAGTTCATAAAACCTAATGCCTCTCCGTAATCAATAATGCAAAGGCTTTGAAATAAAAACAACTGTACAGATTCTACGAGTAGATTTATATGTTTTTTCATTTTTTAACCCGCGTTTAGACTACTTTGAGCCTGAAATGATCTGAAAAGTTCACGTTCAAAAGAAAATGAAAAGTACATCCGAAGCTTCACACACAAACTGATAATAAAGTAAATAAAAACCTATTAGGTAGTTAAATTTAATGTGTTCACAAAGTGCACTTTTCTCCAAAGCCGGTAAGTGAAAGAGTAATTGGAGGGATAAATAAAAGAACTTGCAATGGCATTGTTCGACTTTTGTAAAATATTGAACGAAACCACTCTCTACAAAGAAACAGCAAAACTGTGAAGCTTTTTCTTCGTTGAGTTATAATTGGTTCTGGTGTGCTTGTGTCATTTTTTTCAACTCATGATCACGATGTTTTTTTTTATTATCGTTTTAGCATTTTCCATGCAGAATCTTACTAAAGATCTGAAAACCAGAAAAATACATTTGGTCACCTCAACTATGAGGTGGAACGAGCCATACTCCAACAGCGATCGTCGCCGATCACTGTCACAACTGCGCCCGGGCACCTCCGTTAAAGATAGACCTATTACAAGAAATGAGAAAGGAAATTGCAGAATACGTATAAGCACAAACCACTGCGTTTACTCTTAATAGATCGACTATTACAAGATAGGTTACATGCGCATACGCAGCCACAGTATAATCTTACAGTAAGCTATCTACATATAAACGTGCCACTCTTGGTTTGAATGTGTGCGTGCGCGTCGCGCGCCTTGTCGCGATTTTACGCACACGCTAGCATAAAATAGGGAGGCATAGGGAGGCGGCAGTACGGACGGGCTGTGCCGCGTGTCTGTGTGCACGCTAGGCTAATAACTCGGCGAGCGGCCTTAGATAGCCTACTGTATGGTTTACTGTGACGCAGCCATAGCACTTTCACTTGTGGCGCCGGTGACGCAATCCGCAGATCAGGCGGTGGAGCAAATCAGAAAAATAACAAACAAACCGCTTTTGAATACAACACAGGACGAACACGATTTGTTTGACATTTGTGTTTGTTCCGTGTCTGGGTGTTGTACAATCACTATCAGAACCACTATGTATAATCAGGTTTTAAAAGTCTTGGTATCAATATTATTGATGTCGCTAGATGTCAGTCGTTAAGCCTAGTCGAAGGCCTTAGGGCGGCTTGATAACATCTGACATTAGGGTTGGTCATTAACCTTACACCGTGCCCGGCCCTCCAGCAATACGCACTGAGCCCACGTGTTGGATTATGGCTCGTTCCACCTCATAGTTGAGGTGAGGCTTGTGCCCAGCAGTGGGAGGTATATATAGGCCGTTTATGTTATGTTATGTATGTATGGTATCAATTGTATGTATGGTATCAATATGGACACGGGACTTTTTCGGGTCATCTGGGAGTAGGAGTTGGCAAAAGAAAAAAAAATGCATTAAAAAATAGATTATCTTTCTGGTGAACCCCTTTTAGTGCCAAACCAATCATTCACGGCAATGTGCAATTAAAAAATAACAAACACTTAACTTAGAATATATCAGAAGCAAGTTTTGCTATCATGAATAAACATAAAAAGCTGTTAATTAGGTGTTCAAATTCGAATTAACTAATTATAATAATTGTTCGACCAGTTGTTATTAATAACGAAATTAGATATGTCTAGAACCTGTTGAATCCATTCCGACCTATTTGACAATGTTAAAAGTAATTAAAGCCTGAAACTCAAACTCTATTAGATAACTTGTATCCTTGCAAAAGAAGGTCAAACATATGAAAAGAGCAAATAACAAAACGCCCAACAATGTCTAAGCTTATCAATAAACATTTTGGACTGCTACGGACATCAAACGTGCGTCCTAATTGAAACCACGCTACAAAAGGACAACAGTCTCTTAAAGTTATGGAGACTCGTTTAAAGAGCATTGACATCATCGTCATTGAATAATTCTAATCACTGGCCCAATGTCAAATGTAGACTGATGATAATTTCTTTAGGTGTCACAAATGCCTTGTGAGATACAGTGAAGGTACAGTCGGCATCAAAGTGATGTAACAAACAAATTGGTCAAATGAGGCTGAAGTATTTAGGAAAAGCAAAAAATTAAATAAAAGTTACCATTGTTTTAGATTTTAGCGACGCTTCAAACGATATTTCCTTGATTACGACTCTGCCAAATGTAGTTGTACCCGCATTTGCTTTTGCCAAACCATCAGTACCTTTTCGAGTCTGTTAGCACAACTCATTTTGAAGCTGACTACACTGTGTAAACGTTCTCAATCAAGTCGATATTGAAAAAAAAAAAAAAAATATGAAGATGTTGGCTGGAAAGTCCTCACCTGGTACTTACGCGAAATTACGTCTAAAAAAGGAAAAAGTTAAAAAAGACAAAAGACTAATAGAAACTACATTTAAAACGACTCGCTCTACTGCTTAAAAACCTTGATCATTAAGACATACGGGTCCTAAAAATTCAGTCCATTCTTAGCCATGTGGTACAATTCCTTCATTGCTTAACAAACTACAAAAATAGCCAAACAAATCAGCATTTACTCTTCGCATGCATACAAACGGCTTGATTTAGGGGTCCAATTAAGTAATCGCACTTTAAGCCGATCGCTCGCTAGGTGCATATCGAATTAGCTGAACTGCATTCGGTTGTTATTCCGCTCGCGACGGCCGTAGAGTAGAATAGTAGGCCAAGTTCACAGTAATTATATGCATTTTGTATCTTCCTCTAAATAACAAACAGCACATTTTGCATTTATTTCATAAAAAAATATGGGATAATTAAAATTCTGAAGCAGTTAGCATCAAATCAGTTAGATATAAGGTGCTAACAGTGTGTTCAAAAAGCAATTGACGGTTTGGCAAAAGCAATTGTTGATACCACAATGATAGAGTCGCATGTCGTTTGAAGCGTCTCTGCAATCTAAAACTAGTGAAGTAACTATTTCAATTATGTAGTGAAAAGCTTGCTTTCCTTATTACCAATGATATTTAAAAGAGTTTTAAAAATTGTGCCATGGCGTACGTACCTATAATTTGACCGTGGAATACAAGATAGTATGATTATTTACTTGAGCGTAAACGAGACAGATACATGTTGCGCAGTGTCATCTCAAATTGTCAATGCTTCGCTCAGGTGTTCGAAGTTCTGATTTCGGGTGCCACTTTTTTAGCACAAGTTTTTTTTTATTAAAATATCGTCTGCAACCATAATTTTGACTGTACAGAAGACTGCGTTTTTTCCTCGATTGTTTAAACCACGTTTAAATGTTATATAATTTTATCCGATCAGTTCATGTAAGGTATTTTTATAAGTCGTTGCATAATAAAACATTCTCTAAAGCTTTAAAGTTTTTATGGGTACCTCACTCGGTGTTAATAACTTAACTAACCAATTAATATAAACTGGTAAATAAGAAGATTGTTATCTTAATATGCAAATTGCCATAAAAGGACACGAAGAAGTTATGAAATTAACATTTGCAGTTAAAATTTCACTTTATTTACAAACATAAATCCTTCTGTTTATTAGTCAGATCTGTTAACTAAAACAGTTAATATTCGACACTGTATCAGTTGTTTTTGCATAACGTCATGGTCCTTATTTGGTTCGGTACTTACTAAGAAATCAGCTAAATTAGGGGCTATTTAGGGATTACTACTGTCAGGGTTTGGCAGTAAACAAAATTTGTTATTTTGGGGACCTGTTTTATAAACCATAGCGCACAAATTGCCGATTTATTGAAAAGGCTCTATTTTAATAAAAATGTAAGTCGAGAAGGTTTTGTTTTGTGATTTAATAATAACAATGCATGTCAGGTATTTTAAGGTCACATGTAACACGATATTTTTCTTTAAGCTAATAGGGATCGGCTATAACTTGCAAATAAATATCTCAGGTAAGCGACGTCCCAAAAACCAGATATAAATTCGCGTGCAATTTAGTTGTTCGCCGACTGAATACGTAAGTAAAGGAAACTTCGAATCGGCTTCGCTTAAGGAAAATAAAATTAATATCCCAAATTCTTTGAAATAAGCGGAATTGGTTTAAGGCACACAGGACACATCAAACATAAAAAGTACAGCAGTTGGATGACCTTAAACTTTAAGCTTCAAAGAAATGAGAATTATTCATTCAAAATTCCGATAGTTACAAAACTGCAATAACCATTCTCTAACCTTGAAAGTTTTATAACGCTATTCCGTGAATTTTATACATTTACCCCTTTTTAGTAAAAACTACAGCACTAAGTTACCAATGGGCGTGTCCTTTCACCGACTCGCAAATGGCGACAGCAGCAAGAATGAAAGAGACAAAGCGTCACAAAAGTTAACGTGATGCTATAGCGATGTTCGACTTTTTCCCCCTTATTAATAAAAACTTAAACAGCGCTTCAATCAACAACACGTTCACTTTTGTATCGCTTTGTCACTTTCTTTCTTGTTGTTGCTGCCATTTGCGAGTAAGTGACAGAACACGTCAATAGCTTAAACTATGCTTGAGCGTTGCGTTCGTTTTTATGAATAAGTAGGTTTTACTTCTATGGCAAATGAAAAGACATGCCAAAGTTCTTTGCTAGACAGGACAAATAAACGACTTTATTTTAAATGACTATATCATGTTTAGATTTGGTCACTCACCACATCCTGTGGGTCCCAGAAGTAGCACGTTGCTCTTGTCCAGCCTGAGCTCATGGTGTTGCCTCTCGAGGACCTCGGCGCCGCCCCCGGGGGCCGCAGTGCTGTGGCTTATGTGTAGGAGATCTGCAACAAACATATCCTAATTTAAGAGTCTGAATTTCCACATGAAGCTAGCAAAAAATAGCCTAGGAAATATGCTGGGCTATAACAATCTTTGACAATCGTGTAGAAAATGGACAGAGCTGTTGTTATGGCGAACGTTCTTGAGTTACGTTTTGAGCTGCTCAACCACCTCCCTTTCTTACCAGAACTAGCCACAGCGACCTATTTGTATTTGTGAAACTAAAAATTGCGCTCAGAGTACAGATTTTCACAGGTTTCACATTAATTAATAAATAAGAACTACCAAAGGATTGGACTATCAGGAGCTGCGAATGTGCCGACAACTAATTTTAATATCGTTTCCAATCAACTATGATAAAGAATTTGGGAAGAAAAACTGTAGACGGTAAAGGTCAAATTGGACTCAACAGAGCCTATCAAGATCATGGTTCTGTCACGCTTTCGCAAGTTTACTTCAAAGAACTATAATTCGCGAAACAGATTTATTTATTTAAAACAGCAGCGAATTCGGTCTTTAGATTTGGTTCCGCATAAAACCTCCCATTGCATATTCCATTTCTGAATGAATTAATAAATTATAATTATATATCACCCTCATTACCTATGTTTTTTTTCAGATTTAAGGTGTTTTGGACCTGTCATGATTGGACTGTACTGGACTGCATTCATGCTAAGAAATAAGAACTTGGTTCTGAGGCTTAAGTGTTGAAAAGTTACAAATAAAACGGACGAGGATTTCGCGTTTTTATCATTCTTGATAAATAAGGATTACCACTTTTCTCTGCTATTTTCAGAAGTAATACTTAATTTATTAGCCATCAATAAAACATCGCAATGATACATCATTGAGTATAAAACTGGAATGCGTAAAAATGAAATATTAAAATTTGATGGTAAGTACTGTTTATGGTCTAGTAATCATACAGTGTGTTTAAATTTAAATGAAAGTTACAAAACAACAAAGGTGTTATTCATATTACGCAAACAACAAGTAAGGGCCTGTTCGGTTTTGTTTTTTTAAGGAATTTGTTCCAGCATGAAACAAACAGTTATGAAAAAAGAGCTATATTAATTAAAATATATTGATTTATATAGCATGTTTCATGGGACTAATTATTGTAGGGCATATAGAACATAGAACATACCCTCACGACCATATCCCTAATGGGTTAGTCAGAGGCACACTGATTGTTGCCGTCATGGTGAACGGAACATTCAGAAGCCCACATTTCGCCGAGGAAATTTGAACCGAACGTGGCAAGGGGCGAGCCCAACGCCGTTATCCGGGTTTCTTGGGTTTAATATCGGTGTTTTCCATCACCGGAGAGTTAGCCGCAAATTTTACAATGAACACAAAGTAGGTGTGTTTCGGCCGGATTCGATCTCGGGACCATCGGGTTCCGAGCCAGAGTGTTTAACCACTGGGCCACGACGCTCACCTGGGCCACGACGCTCACCTATTGTAGGGCTGCATATAAATTAGTCATAGATCTCGGTATTATAACTGTTGGTTATTTTTATTTTTAGCATTAGGGATAATGCATTATCATCTTACCAAAGATAGGAAAACCAGAAAAAGACATTCCCGCCTGATGCCAGGTAGATCTAATGTCTTTTTCTGGTTTTCCTGCACTTGGTACTCAAAAACATTGGACGATTCAAAATGACTGCTGAGTTTACAAGAACTCACCTCTATGTGTGTGGTGGAGAGGGTGGTGCGCATCACTGGGAGTGCCACTGGTGACGTTGTTGTAGATCCTCTTGTAGTGGTTGTATACGGCCACTGAGAGGACCTTCTTCGCGTACTCCTGGCCGACCACGTGTTTGTTCAGGTATTCGAAGATCTTCTTGGGCGGTGGAGGGGGTTTCCTGTGAGAAAGAAAATAGACAATTTAAGGAAGTGAGTAAGTATACTTGTACATAGAGATAGTGTTATTATTATCAGGAGCTTGTGATGTCCCACTACAGGACAAAGGCCGGCCAATCTCGTTTCCACTGTTGCCCATTTTGTGCTTGGTCCATCTAATTGCTCACAAGAGTCTGGCTTATTCCGCCATCGCATTTTCGGCCTACAGCGAAGACGCCCTACGTCCTGCTAACTCATTTCATATTCCGAACAACTGAATCAGCTGTGAGATTTATAAGTTTAGTCAGTGATATTATGAAATTGACGCGAATAGTGAGTTTGCCGAAGGGGAATCAAAGCAAATAGAATCTTGAACTCTGTTTTATTCCAATACGTAATTTCGGTGTTAATATAAAATAACAAGATTAAGTTTAATCTGAATAATCGTACGCGTGTAAAGTCCTGAGAAAAGGTTAGTTACAAACGGTTACTATAATGACATTTGCATGTCCGCTTATCATTGTGTAACATTTGAACTAGCTAAGGAAAATGCGCACAAAATGACACATTTTGTTATTAATTAAACATTATTACAAACAAACAAGCCATTACTGTAATAATCAGTTGTGGAAGCAAGTGAAACGCTTTCTGAGGACATAGCGTGATACTGAGCATGGTCCTTTAGACTAGACACACAGATGTGAATATTGTTGTATTTAAAAACAAAACAAAAAAAAAAAAAAAAAAAAAAAAAACCAAAAAAAAAAACAAATAAATTTTATTCTTTCTTTCTTTCTTTATTTGTATTTCAGCTTCCTACTTTTTTTGTTTTTGTATTTTCACTGTTTGTTTTTCTTTATGCTCTAGGCTTCTGTTAAAAAATATGTTTGTGTTTTTAAGCATCTTGTTAAAACTATACCTATTGAAATCAGTTCTAATCAGTTTTAAAGGCAAAGTGAACGTCCTTTTTTCGAAAACAATAAGTTGAAGGTTGTTTGCGTACTCTTTCAACTGAAGGAATGCTTGCTATTTCGAGGTTATTCAAATTAAATTAGTGTTTAGCTTATAACAGAAAATGTAATAATTTTTTGAAAGAATCAATGCGCAACCACTTATTTTATGCGTTTGTTAGGTACCTATACCTTAGTTCCAAAAGACAATTAGGAGACTCTAACTATACCGCCATTACAATACAACACAGTAAAATCCGCGAACAAGCAGACAAAAGCAGACACAATTATCTGGTGAAGTAATTTAACGAACTATAAATAAAACTACAATTAATAAAAATAGCACGCGTCGACATGCCGGGTCGCGATAAAAACCATCCGAGCAACAAAGGTATAAATGCCAAAAAAGAACGATACAATTATCTAAAGTGCCACCACGATCCAGATTAGTGCCGAGATATGATTGCATTGACCCAAGATACTCGAGTAGTCTATTGTTTACTAATGCTATCGTACACGGACGCAACTGGACGTAATCCAATTGATACTGCGAAAAATTATAGTTGCCTTGGGAACCTTGGATTAGAGCGTATGCAAGTAACGGCCCGTGCACTATAACACGATTCGACGTTGCGACGTTTCACGGTACGACGTCGTGGTATGGAAATCGACTACGAGCAAGCAACATTCTTACGATGCCGCGTCGTAGCACGATGCGAGGCGACGTTATATTGTCCAATTGTGTACGAGCCCTAAGCAAAAACCAGAACGATCGTTTAAGAGACTGAAAAGCCAAAAACAACTAGGTAGTCCTTAGATTTCTAATTTTTATAAAATGAAATATGAAAGCACCAAAAAGACCAATTACCAGCCAGACAAATTTGTTTGTCTGGTGATGGGTTTTTGTTGACCGTTGAAGGTTATAATTATTTATTACATTAACAAAAAACTCGTACTATAATAATCAACAATAAACAATTTAGATTACTTTATCGCTAACAGTGATCTCTTCCAGATGACTAGGAGTATAGGATCTACTGAGCTAGAATATTGCCGTCGACCCGTTCAATCAATTTCTATATTGTTTTCAATTGAAATGTGTTTCTGAGACATAGTCAGCGTTTAGATAACAATTCAAAGGAAACCAGAAGATTGTTGGCTTTCGGACAATCGCTTCAAAACTTAACAAAAAAGCTCCAGGCGTCGATAATTTATAAAAGCGAACTAGCAACATCCTATTTGAAACCACAGCGTTGATTGAAACACGAGGAGTACATACAATACATGCCACAATACACGTGTCCACACATACTTCCCATTCATTTTAATTTCCACGTGTTGGCTTCTCCCATCTTCTATCCGGCAACTCCGCAATTGCTTTCCACACATGACATAACAATAAAAGTAGTTTTTCACACGCGAAAACAACATGTTTACGATCTGTGTGTCCGAGATAACGTGACGTCATTAGTGTTATGACACCAATGTCAAAAGTTCGTCGACCCCCATTGATGTAATGTTCAACCGTGCTGCCCGTTTGACATTGCTTTTTTGGATGGTTTTTGCTGGTCGTGGACATTATGGTGACTTTGTATAGGTAGGTAGAAATAAGTACATCCTGTTTGATATTCTTTATACTGTTTTGGTGTCAAACGATTTCAAGGCAAAAGATGTTTCATTACAATTCATACCATAACATAAACGGCCTATATACGTCCCACTGCTGGGCCCAGGCCTCACCTCAACTATGAGGTGGAATGAGCCATACTCCAACACGCGGGCTCAGTGCGGATTGTTGGAGGGGTGTAAGGTTAGTGAGCAACCTTATGTCAGATGTTATCAAGCCGCCCTAGGGCCTCTGACTAAGCTTAACGACTGACATCTGACGACGTCAACAATTCATACCCCTGAATCAAAATGGGCTTTATGGTTTTGAAACTGTGCACAACATTCACCGGCATAATAAGTATGGAAATATGCCTTTTTCATAGGATATAGTCAGCCTACATCCACAGAAATTCTGCAAACTGTATCAGATCATCTACTCTCATCATGACTCATCTAAAGCATGCACCGATTTTTGAAGTGATCATTTTAGACTTCGTTAGCATACAATACAAATGCCTTGCGATTATTGACGCTCAGCCAGTTACAATAACCGCGAACGAACAATCGCCCCATCATATCCTGGTCTATGATCACATTGGCGCTTGCCAATACATCGCATTGCGCAACTCACGCGCAGACCTCTCGCAGTCAGTGACAATATTCTAGTTACAGAACCATCGCGGGTTCGACGCCTATTCATGGTGCCTGGCCTTGTCTACGCGACCTCGCAGACATCTCGAGTCTGCTGCGTGTTGCGAACAAGAACGTGACCAAAGGTAGGTTGAGAAAGCATGAAGGTTTCGTCTAATCTATCTTTTGTCTTAGAATGTTGAAAAATTCACCAAAATTGTGATCATGTCCTGGTCTATGATCACATTGGCGCTCGCCAATATATCGCATTGCGCAACTCACGCGCAGACCTCTCGCAGTCAGTGACAATATTCTAGTTACAGAACCATCGCGGGTTCGACGCCTATTCATGGTGCCTGGCCTTGTCTACGCGACCTCGCAGACATCTCGAGTCTGCTGCTTGTTGCGAACACGAACGTGACTTGGAAGGTGGGTTGAGAAAGCATGAAGGTTTTGTCCAATATTCTTAGTGTTGAGGATGGGCCTAGGTGATCCTGTCACTGCCTGCCTACACTTTTAGCACTCTAATTTACTAAATAAAACACTGTATTACTTAAAACGTGTTTACTTTCGGGTCACATAAAATAAGACTGTCACAAAGACATATAAAAACAAAGGATTATCAAAAACATAAAGTATTATAAAGAAAATATGTTTAAAACTATTGTGCCAGTATCTGTCGCCAACACTTAGGATGTTAAAAAACTTAGCAAAATTCGAAGTCGTAATAATTTTTGGACAGCATAATGAAATATCTTTTAGAGTACTTGGAAAACTTTAAAAGGAGCAACTCACGCGCAGACCTCTCCCGTCAGTGACAATATTCTAGTTACAGAACCATAGCGGGTTCGACGCCTATTCATGGTGCCTGGCCTTGTCTATGCGACCTCGCAGACATCTCGAGTCTGCTGCTTGTTGCGAACACGAACGTGACTTGGGAGGTAGGTTGAGAAAGCATGACGGTTTGTTCAATTCTTTTTTGAGATAATAAGAAACTTAGCAGTCGCTAAAACTACACACTTGTACGATAATTTGTTCTGGAAACCAATTTTGACAGCATCTTTTGGGGCATTTGGAAAATCTAAAAATCTCCATATTTTGTAAAATATGGTATACAGGGAGAGTTTTAGCCAGAGTAAGTAACAATAGGACAGTTACACCATGGCTAAAGTTATGGATTCCTTCCAGCTTTAGCTAACGTCATGTGCAGCAGTGCACAGGTGAGGTGTTGCATCCTCCACAAACCTTTCTCGGGTTTAGTTTTCAAAAAACGAACACAAAAGGCACAACAGCAATAACTCAGTATTTCTCCCAAGTGTGGCATCACTGGTTCTATGTTTGGGTGTGGATATTAGCTAAACAAGCTGTTTTAACATTTGTGTGGTGTGACTGCACTGGCAGGTAACAACATCTCTTCTAGATAATCGTCCAAATCTAAAGTAGACGACTGATCCGAACATAAAAAGGTCACAAAAGAAATAAGCGTTTCGTCTTCACGCACACCCTTCATGCCTGGTGCCGTGTCACCGACGTGACTTGTGAGTTCAAGATTACGAGTATTGGCAACACGTCTGTTGCACGCAAATCCTTTGTCTGCAGATTTTGCAACACCAGTTGATTTACGACCTTGTGTCATGGGTTTATGACGTTTTCGCTGACATCTGCTTGCGATAAGATCGTTGTTAACAATTCAGGATGCCTTTTGGCAAAACCCAAAAACAAGTGCATGGTGCATCTTTTAACCACAAATAACATTAATTTTTATTACCATTGTTTTCGTTAAAAGAAGCCCAAATTAAGACGAAATCGATCGTTAGGATTTCCTGTATCAATTGAATAAATAAATATAATTGGACATTACTCCCACTAAGCCCAAACTAAGCACAGCTCTTACCATGGGAACTGGACAACAGATAAACATAGTCAAATACTTTTTTTTTGTAAATACATACTTATTATACAAGAAAACACCCAGACCAGTACAAACAGACATGTTCATGCACACGATAATTTGTACTGTGGGATCGAATCCGCGACCTCTGGGGTTGAAATCAACTTCTTGACCACTGCACTAAATCGGTCGTTAAATGTATATGATAGTTATAGTTTATTGCGAGTAGTATTAGTTCGCATAAACAGATATACAACTAGCGACCAGTTAGACACTTATCAGAAACTAGACATTATAAATCTTTGAAAGCGACTGGATTACGTAGAAAATGCCGGGAAAAACCAGTACGGAAAAAGTGAAAGTAATTCGATATGGTCAGCATTGGGCAGAGTTCCACCAGGCTATGGTACCTATCTGTTAATGGAATCTAGATGAATCTAGATACAACTGCTGTGTTTTTGCTTTGCTTGTTTAGCGCTTCTGTGTAAACATTTTCCGACCTGAGGCATTTACGGAAGACCAGTGTCGCGGTCTCTAACGATTCCGCGGCACATGCTGAGTACGTGTCTTTTTGGTGCCACAATGAAACCTATGTTTTTAGTTATTATCATTTTAATCCTCTGTATTGTGTTACTACATTAACTATTTTTCTTCCTTCCTTTCTTTTCTTTCTGCTGTTTTTTACGGAAAACATTCTAACTATACTCGGATTTTTAATTGTAGTCAGTGAAATGACATTTTCAGTGTGGCAGGTTTTCAGTCCCAAATAAATAGTGATGTGGTAAATCGAGTTTTTACAATTAAAAGTTAGTCGACATTACAGCCTGGCAAAAAAGTCGTAGTGAATGACCACGTCCCACTTCCATATGTCATTACTGGCAACACACACTGGTCAGACTTTCGTTTTGAGACATAGAGGTATTTCGGTAAACTGTATTTAGTAAATAGATTTTCAGTTTCAAAATGTTTTGTTTCTGTATTATATTATTTACAGGTAAGAATTTCGTTTATTAACAGGTCATACAACTGGAAAAGTTTGGGAGGATACAACAGTAGAATCTTCCATACAAGTGTTTTCTAAAGGTTTGACTACAGGCCTAAAGGGCCCAACCGGCAAAGGACGACGCCTTATAATTTCACATATAGGCAGTGATGAAGGTTTTGTAGATTCCGGTTTACTTATTTTTGAATCAAATAATAATAGTATGGACTATCATGAAGAGATGAATTCAGAATCGGAGTCGGAATCAATAGCAACCGTAACGAATAAAAACGTATATAATTACTTGTATTTTGCTGACTTTCAAGTGTTAATTCCCCTGAACCTCTTTGAACATTTTTTTTCCAGCTATGGTTATAATTTTTTAGTGACAAGTTTTAATATGGAGGTAGGGCCCATATTTCTTAAATCGTAATTATTTAATTCGTTTTGTACACTATTAAATATTTACAATTATTTAAAAAAGGCTTTGATACCTCATAAAATAAATCATGACTAAATGTCTTAGTCTAGTGATTGCCGAACGTCACTATTGTAGCGGGTCACCCTTTTTTGTATCAGTCACTGTTGAAGTTGTCATTTCGCTGACTACAATTATTAATCGTACTATAGATTAGTACCTACGTTTCGACGATATGCGCATCAAAGTTCTTGAAATTTCTTTTCACTTTTGTTAGTGGAAAGAAGAGCAAGCATCATTTCCGAATCTGAAACGATCTAACGATGGGAATTTATGGCGCTTCGTTTGACAAAATGATCGAATCGCGTGCGCATTATCTTGTCTCATCATTTTCCGATTGCAATTTCACTCAGCTTTTGAATTATGACCTTTATTGTGCCATTCATAACAAGGAAATGTTCGTGAATCGTGATTGAGAAATAAAGCAAGGACGAAACATAACGAAGGTTTGTTGTTTACTTAAAGAAACATAAACAAATAGTTTGCAACTGAATAAGTCTTCGCCAAGTTTGTATCCAAAACAAACACCTCTTATCTTCGACTGGATTAGCCTTAATCACAAGTAGACTATCGGTGATAAGAAGACACCAGCCACCAAATAAAACTTTTTATTATTTTATTTATTTATTAAGAACAACAAAACTTCCATATTTTGCAAATAGTTTGACTGCAGGATCAACGAGTTAACCTACTTAAACTGTAGTATCTTTCTAAATTGTAAATAACCCCAGGCTGATTGCGTGACTGCAAAATACATTCGAAAGATGCCATGAAACTATGAATCAGAAGACCTCCATGGCTAAAAGAATAAAATCAAAAGCATCCAAAGTTATTCAGTCAGTACAAACGTATTAACAAGCATTTTATTTATATGATCTTTTGTACTGTTAATTGTAGTTCAGACTAAGGCTCTATTCAAGATTAGAACCAAGGATTTCGTGTCTGCAACCTAGTGAATCATCAAGGCTGTTAGTATGTGTATAGCATTTTAGTCAATAGATGAGACTCTATTGACTAAAATACTATACAAATACAAGCAAGTGTTGTTTGTTGCAGTGCCTAAAGACAAAAGTCTTCAATCAGTGCGTCCTACCCGTCATGACATACGGAGCGGAAACGTGGACACTAACGGAACGGCTGGTCCACAAATTTAAAGTCACCCAGCGGGCTATGGAGAGGGCTATGCTAGGCGTTTCTCTGCGGGACCAAATTTGAAATGAGGTGATACGGCAGAGAACCAAGGTTATCAACATAGCCCACCGGATTAGCAAGCTGAAGTGGCAGTAGGCTGGCCATGTTAGCCGTAGAACCGACAACCGTTGGAGTAAACGTGTTCTTGAGTGGAGACCGCGTCTCGGCAAGCGTAGTGTAGGACGACCTCAGGCAAAGTGGAGTGATGATTTGCGCAGGATGGCTGGCAGGAGCTGGATGCGAGCAGCCGAAGATCAAGTTCAGTGGCGTGTGATGGGAGAGGCCTATGTCCAGCAGTGGACTGCAACAGGCTGATGATGATGTTGTTTGTTGTCAATGCACCATAGCTCCCAAACTAAGGAGGTTGTTAGTTCAGGATAAATTAATAGTTCTGTGTCGCAATAATAAAACCTGCGAGGTAAAACCTAAAGACTACTTGTCACTTGTTTACATTGATAAATGGTACTTGCCCAGACCTGTTTGAAGCCCTTGATAAGTTCATGGTTACTGTTGATAAACAGTTTTTTTTCAAAAGAGAACGTTGTGGTGTAAAATTGTATTTCTAGAATAATTCAGATGCTCAGCTATTTGGTATTCTGACATTATTAATGGTAAGCGAATAACGAAACAGACTTATAAGGCGGCGGTAAAATCCTAGCCCAGTTTAAGAGGTTTTTGGAACAGGTCAAGTAAAAATTACCCTTAAACGTCTAGGTTACTGAGAGTGAAATAAGCGCTCGATATGTCAATTCATCAAGATCGAAGGGAAAGGAAAATGAAGGGTGATATGGTGAAGGTGATATTGTGATGAACTAGAACTTTGATACCACAAATAGTCTACTAAACAGATAATATTTACTACGAAAACGACTATTCTCCTCTACAACGTTATCTGCATAGAAAATACTGACAGCATAACAGAAATGTATAATAACCTCGTCATTGAAGTTTACTTGAAAAAAGATGTAAATACATGCGCGTAAAAGCAAATTATCTTTAAGGCGTACTGTACGTTCACTTTCTTTTTACGTAACGTCTATTTTGGGCAAAATTCACTTTTCAGCTTATGCACCGTACACTTGAGTGAGTCCAATACTTTAATGGGCAAACAGACAAAACTGGAGCGAGTAAAAGTCCGTTACGTATTGCCAATTCTGTTTTTGTTATTCATTGGCTTTTCGCTGCGTTGCCAATCGATTTAGTTCGGATGCACTTATTTTTAGTTATTTGGAATTTTGGACGATGGATTACTTTTTTCACCTTCCGGAAAAAAAGTTTATTCAAAAACTTCGTGTCATTTGGGTAAAAACAGATTATAGTGCGATCTCCTGATAAACGAAAATACACTGGATTTTACTAATATATTCCTAATTAATACGTTAAAAGATGTGATCCATCTGTCTCAGAAATGCCTATTAACTCTGGGGGAAGATCAAATTGGTATACTCTGGTGGAAGGAAGCTTGTTCAATTCCTTTTTCGGTCTCTTTCGACAGCTGAAAAGCTAATATGCTGAAGTCATTTTTTAATCTAATTCCGTTACACACAGAAAAACTCAGGTACAAAACCGTTGCGTTTGAAAGAATGCGTTCATGTAGGCACTGTGAACTAGACTTTCTAATTAGGAACGATTAGATTGGTTAAGGGGCGCACTAGGTCGAAGGACAAGAATGAAATCACTGCATTCTTAACGCGAACGGACTATAGTATTAGATTGTGAGAAGGCTGAAGCAATCATCTATCAGAAAAGTAAATCCCAGCACTAACCTGTAAAATCCAGACTTATTTTCAGCGTTGTCTTTGATGCTCTTCTTTGTGTCCACCTCGCTGAGCACGACGAAGAAGTGGTGGCACTTGTCGCACTTGACGAAGCGCGTGGAGCTGACGAAGGTCTCGACGTGCGTGCAGGGGTCGCCGCACTTCGGGCACGTCAGCACGCCGTTGCCGGAACCGGACTTCTTGCCGCCTGATGTTGTGCCTGAAGGATGACTGTTTTTTAGAGCTGCTCGCTTATCTCAGTAGTGAGAAGAAAGAACTGGCTGGGGCTGGAACCATTGAAACTAAATATGCCAAAGCTCAAAAGTTACAGGTTATATACCTAAGCTTTTACTGTCATATAGAACTGCCTTGTGTTTATCTGAGTAGTGTGAAGGAAGAAGTGACAGGAACTGCTAACTTTTAAATAGATTCTGACACAATTCAGCACAGAAGATACAGGGTTTGTTGAATAGCGCAGCTTTTATTGGTTCACTGTTCTGTGTTGATTACAAATACAGGAATAACAAATCTATTACAAAACTTTTCCATGGTTCTATATCGGAGTGATGTCTGTCTTCATTTTTTTTACGCATCATCCGTTTTTTGATAGGGTCTAGAGAAATACTGATGACCCGTTGAGCAAATTTTGGGGGACACTGTTGACAGAGTCAACGGTCTTTTTTAACGAACGGTGATGCTCAGTTGGTGCCCCGTGTACGGTGCTCAAGATAGCTGGCTGGTCTTAACCTCCGTTCTGCAAAGTAGCAGGCACAGGGCACATCTGGAGCTACACTCACCAGAGTTCACAGACTCCTTGGGCGGTGGATTGTGCGGCGGCCCCGGCGGTTGCTCGGTTGGGCTCTTACACAGCACCGCGCAGGTGCTCAGGGAGCGGGCGCTGTTGCGTCGTAACGTACGACATTGTTGCACACCTGTAACAAAACATACTCAGTCAGAGTCAGACAAAAATAATGATTTTAGTCAATGGTTGGCCAGAGTGTATCGGGTCCAGCATCAGCTGAGCTTTCAGGCTATCAACTTCCATTCCAGTTGATCCCAATTCTACAAAAGTGCAATTCCACGGTTCAACCTGTGGTCACGTTCACAGATTTGCTTCTAGATTAGAACATAGAGAACTTTCCACTAAAGATCTAGTAGATTCTTCAAAAGTAGTCTTGCTAACGACGGCCATAGTAAGAAAATACTGAATCCCTTACTATCGTGACATCGTACTCTTTGTCCTCAACAAAGAGGTAAGGGCTATGCCCCTAGGCCTAAGTATGTTATGCGCATATTTCGTAGCCATTTCCTTTTAGACAAGCTGGAAAGTGGAATGTGTAGTCTAGAAGAATTGTACTGCGATTTACACAGTCACACCACCTGATCTCACCGTGTCATCCAAAAATATGCCTTCTCACGCCCCCTTTGTAAGGACTGGTTATATCATTTAAGAAATACATGTGAATGCCCTGATTACGTGTTAAATGGATGTTAAACAAACACGTTTTCATGGCCGCCTGGAGGCAAGCACAGTTTAATGGTGTAGCAGTGACAATCGGCCGGAGGCCGTCACAGCTCGACGTTTTTCACTAATTACGCATTGTTCGTCGACAACAATGACACTTTCCTCGGATTGGAGACAATGTCCACCATTGTTGTGTCAACTTGCCACTTTCGCAAAACACTTTTCTGAAGATTCACAGGATTAGCTTGGTTTTCAGATTGGAACAGTGTGAATGCTTTCGCTTTTTAGGGAGTTATTATAGTTTTTTTGTAAATGATCATACGAATTTTGAGCATGTTGGCTTGAGCATGTAGGCCCTAGCCTAGTTTAAATCCTGGAAGCAACGTTATTTAGGTTTATGGAGGTAGGCACAATGGTAGACCAGCCTATTCCCTCTCTTCCTGAAAAGGTGGTTCTGGTTGCTGGTTGTGACATCTTTGAAAGCTAGCTATCGCCAAGCGCAATGAACAAAAATAAATTCAAAATCTTATCGCTGTCCGTTGTTTGTCAACATCGAGAAATTAGACCATTGCGTGGGAGTTGTCTGTGGCGAGCAAAGTATTATTAGTTGCCACGTGTACTGAAATTACGTGAGAATTTGGATTAGCCTTCATTCTTAATTTTTTAAAATAGATGTTTTGACTCCCTTCTCTGCTCCCTGAAGTCGTCGCTACTTGGGGAAAATAACTCAATCATTGCGTGACAAACGTATCGTGGCCTGCACAAGAGCAGTTGTATAGCAATAGGGAGGCTAGTGGGGTAAAATGCCAAGGAACGAGGGCCTGGACTCTGGCTCGATAGATTCCGAAAGGAATATTTCTGAGAGCAGTGGAGAGTAGCAAAATCTTGGCCGGAAGACCTTGTCTGATGAATCAGCCACAGCCCTCAGCATTATAGTAGCCCATGGCGGCTCACCATCAGGTTGAGTGAGGTGAATAAACTAACCACACAGCAACATCTCACTGTTGGACAGGCCTGTCGTTAACTAAGTACGTTAGGTTAGTGAGAAAAATATGATTCTAAAAAGTGAGGAATACCTCAATGACAAGCAAAAATTTCGTGTTCTCACCAGCCAATCTCTTACGTGTCTCTTAGCACACTCGCATTCAAAACTACTACTCTAGGTACGACTGCTACCGACAACGACGACTAACTAGGCAAAGTAGTCAGCTAGGCTGGGGGGTATCTTTCGTGTTTCAGGATACCCCCCGTGGCGTGAGGAGGCCTGGCGCGAAGCCTCGGCCGATCGCTCGGGGCGAAGTGGAGACATTCAAACGGAATCCCACATCGCCCCACGCAAAGGCGAAGCGGAGATACACCGTGGTCGTTTTAGTGCGATAGACCTGCCCCTTACTGGCAGGGAGTCCCACACTCCCCCACCGTTCCCACGAACGGTGGGATAGGGCATAAAGCATTTCTTCCCCTTTCAAAAAAAAGATAATTGGTCAGCTAGGCAAATCAACACAAGGGGTTTGACGCCGAATTGGTGTACTGGTTCAGAAGTGAGCTATTACACCAGTGGTCGCGGGTTAGATTCCCGCACAGTACAAACATTTGTGTGCATGAACATGTCTGTTTTAACTGGTCTGGGTAGGTGTGCGTATATTAAGTTGAAATTTACAAAAAAATGTATTAAGGATGTCTATCTGATGTCTAGTATCCCACAGCACAAGCATTTAGTTGCTTATTTTGGGCTAGATGGCACTGTGTGGAATCATGACCAATGTCCAATAACGATTATTATACACTTGACATTGGAAAAACAGAGTGCTGCTTCGTGCATAATTAAAGGTCATTAAAAAAAAGTGAAACAGTTACTTTTATTTAGTCACGTTTGATCACTGAGGTCTTACTGAAAGCAATTTCAATATTAATCAGAATAACTGTCATTTTCTCACAGTAGTTAGTTAAGAGTTACATAACTGAAAAAAACACAGGGCCTCCTGGTAAATTATTTGCACATTGCACAGAAACATACAAGACTTTACTATTATATTGCAACTGCAATGCAACTGGTTTTGCTAATACTATCTGTTTATCATTAATTGTTTTATGACTCAGCACTCTAATTAATTACTAGGCAGGTAGGTATTATGTGTTTCCGCACCAGTCTGAAAAGATGACGTACCTACCTAGGTACATCTTTGTATTATTTATAAGTCACTCAAGTAAACAATAGCCTTGAAACGTCCCACCGCTGGGCACACTCCAGTAGTTGGGTATTCAGTAAATCATAAAATAAATAATAACAATAAATGGAGTGTTTATTTTATGGTTGGCAATACCTACCAACTCATGTCTCATGTATGTATTATCTCGGGGAGGGAACTCGGTTGGTAGGAAAGGGAATTAGTCGGTAGGGAACTAATATGTGATACCTATGTGTCAACAGAATATTCTACTAATTTCAAGGTCCAAACAATAATGACCTATTATCACAAGTAACAAGTTCAAGAAACAGTACAGATAGTTTGAATGCCTACTCGCAAAATCAATTACCTACTTCAAATCTTTTAGTTTTATTGAATACAGCAATGGCTATGCCAAACCACTTTTTGAATTCAAAATAACACTAAGAAGTTGCATTTCATGTTATTGGATTCCATAATATATCAAATTAATTACATAATATGTCACTTCACTTCAAAAAATATGGATTATAATAACTATCTGGTGCATCAGTCCCTAATTAAATAGGTAGGTAGTCTAAGGTACAACTTCTTTATTATAATTCAGTAGGTGATTTTACAATAGGCAAATAAAATGTATCAGGTCTATTGACCTGATGTAAATTACAACTCTCAGCAGATTTAAAAATGTATTATGTCAAATTTCATTTTGTATTAGAAGATTTAATTACCTAATGAGATTTCGCTTCCAAAATTATGTTGGTTGTAATTGGTTGGTCTAATAAATTTAATTTGACTGAAAAATCAGTCAAAATATCGGTGGAATTGTTATCTTTAGGCTTAAAATATCTTTGAGGTCAAATCATAAATTCAACAATAGACCCCACACCTTATTAAACTGCTATTTAAGCACATGTATGGCTGCTGCTATAAAATAATTTAAAACAATGGTAGTGTCCTTGCCATAAGCACCTTATTACCTGTTTCGTAAAGTGTCCCTTGCCTTGACACGGATTCTGATCAATAACAGAGAAAGAATTCAACTTTATGGTAAGTAAAATTTGGGCAACTATTTGGAGTTTACTTTTTGTTTTCATAACTAGCTGTCCCGTCAGACTTCGTTCTGTTGTCAAACATTTAGTGTCACGTGACAGGTAGTAACATTTACTAAGAGGAAACTAAAATTGCGATTTTTACTATATTCCCAGCATTTTCTCATGATTACTCACCTTTTAAACCTTCCCTCGACCATTACAAATATTTCAAAACCAGAATTAGCCAAATCGGTTCAGCTATTCCCGAGTTTTAGCGAGACTAACGAACAGCAATCCATTTTTATATATAGAGATTATATTGTTAGTTAGATCAAGTATTACTAGTGGCATAGCACTTGACATAGCGACTCTGAACCCATCTAACCATAACAACTTGTATACCTCCAGCTCCACCTAATGTTTTTACAAATAAATTGACTGATTGATAAAACAATAAATTGATATATTATTTGATTGATATTTATTTTGAGATCTGGCCATTGGTAACTTGATTTATTTGAGTCTGAATTGGCATACTTAATACTTAGCTACAAATCATTCCAATAACTATAAAACAATACATTTTTATATAACAATTTATTTTAGGTCAGTGTAGAAAAAAAACATCAAAACATACCTAGGGTCACCGTGGGTATAATTGACCAATTAGGGCGGATTTTATTATCAATTAATATTTTACTCTAATATGGAATAAAATACAAACTTAATAATTTTTATGTATCATCCCATTTAGATGTTTAATGCAGTGAACTAATAACTTTTAATTTTTTTCTTACACAAAATTTGTTACAATTTTTTTTCTGTTAATTTACCCCTATGTTTCTAAGTTTGACCAGAAGATTTCAATGTTTGACCAGTTGATGTTCTAGTAGTTGACCAGTAAATAAAACTAACATATTGTTTAAATATTATATTCTTATGACAGCAATTTTTGTACCTATAGGTTTAAATTATAAGTAAATAGGTAGTAACATTAATACAGTCTGATAAAGCTTTTATTTTAAGCAATTTCTTTGGCTTTTATCTTTATGTCTCTTATGAAATCCGTCCATCCACGCTCTTCCTGGCAAATTGTCCTTGAAAGCCTTTCTTTGCCATAGCCTTAATGCCGCATTTTTCGAATTAACGGCGTTTGTGACTGCATTTTGTTTATAATAGTGCTATGAGGTATCCCATATTTTCGTGCAGTTTCTCTTATTTTTGCCCCATCTTACTAAAAATACTTGAAAAATATTTTTGGTGGCATTTCACATAGTACCCAGTATCTGAAAAAGAAATCATCTGATAAGCTTTAAAGCTATTGAACATTCATGTGAAACTACACCCTTCATTCTAAAGTTAAATTTGGTCAAACACTAGAGTTGAAAAAATATTAAGGGCTCCAGTAATTGACCATATGGTCAATTATTGGTTACAGGACAGATAAGAAAAAAAGAAATGTACACAATCAAACTGCTAATCAAACACAACTCGTTTGCATAAAAATTTCGAAAAAATGATATTATCAATAATTGACCATTCTGGTCAATAACTACGATTGTAACTATTTCGTGTGTCTATAGTTG
This sequence comes from Udea ferrugalis, assembly GCA_950022985.1. NCBI lineage: Eukaryota > Metazoa > Arthropoda > Insecta > Lepidoptera > Crambidae > Udea > Udea ferrugalis. Next base: position 15,420,205 of record OX465531.1, on the reverse strand, counting down.
ACCAGCACGAAATATCACGAAATAGTTTTCTAATTACAAAAAAAAAATACCACAAGCTGATCTACATACATTTTTCTCCAGTTTAAACATAAATTTTGCTTATAGCATAAACATTGAACCCAGATATAAGTGAATTAAAAAAACTTACCTGTCGCGAGCTCCTTACTGCAGGCAAGAAAAAATGGCGACTTTTAGCGCGTCTCTCACAAAACTCACACAATTTTTATGTCGCTGTCCCTTTAGCTGTCCTTGAACGCGATTGGTCCTTCACTCAATAGTGCCAACATAATTTAGAAGACTATTGACAATGATCCGTCAACTAGAAAACTTAATATCGGCGTGTAAATTCAAAATTGGTCAATTACCCATACATGGTCAATTATACCCACGGTGACCCTACCTAATTAATACAATGAGACACAGGACTAACATAAATTTTTGTCCTGCATGATGATTGAATCCACAGCCTTTGACACTAGGTATCCGCAGGAACAACATGCCCGCCCAATGTTGGTGTGTGCAATTGTTTCAGAATGCATTTTTTGTATAGTTTATTATAGTATTGTTAACTGGTTAAAAATAAGATTTCAGACAGTTCGAGAGTACTGTGTCTACTTGAGTGGAGAAATATTGAATTTTGACATCATCAACAGATGAACCAATAATTATACTGTTAAATAACTACATACGGTTCTGTTACATACCTACATTGTTTTGCTATTTCATTGCAATGATGAAGTCTATTTTAAGAATTTCAAAATTTTGGTTTAAAAAGTATTTGAGGTTAAACTCTTATCAATTTGAAGATAACTAAGTTCTCATTAACGAAAAGTTAGCAGAATAAATAGATGAATAATGGTTATGAATGGGACTAATTCATAAACAGATTACACACCAAGAATTTGATAAGACTTGGCATTTTTCTCTTTAGCTTTGCAGTTAGGTAATTTTAAAATTTTGCCATTTATCAACTTGTTTTTTGAAATATTTTAAGAATCAACCAACCTTAAGCAACCTGTATCCCTATTTTTCTTAAAAAGGTGAATTTACACAACTTCTGACTGAATTTTCTTCAACAGAAACATGAATTTATTAAAGCTGGAGCAACAAAAAATCTTAGTAACAAATGAGGCATACCAAGCCTATAAAGATCAGTGACATACTCATTTTAATGTACTTGACCTTGTTGGATATCAAGTCCCTTTTAATGGTACATGGCCAACCAGTACACTATAATCCTCGAGGTTAATAACAACCTTATTATTGAACCATCCTAACTACATGTAGGTATGGACCATCAGTTTTATCACGTGTAGGGGCACTTTTGATAAACCTCGATGACGTTTTGTTATCAAACAGAGATTGTACGTGCAAAAAGCAAAGCCACAACTGCGACACACTCCTGGCGCTTTTCCAATATAACAACAAAAAACAAGATGAGGAGCAAAGAACACTCACCTGATGTCAACTGACAATTTCTCCTTGCAATCCTTCCAACGGAAACCAAACTCAATCTAACACTACTCATTATCACGCGCGATTACGATGCACAAATAACATCAGCCTTCAGCGACCCACAGAAACGACACACGAGTCAAATAGAAATTACAATAAAGTCGCCGTAATGCCAGTCGCAATTTTTATTGTATTTGTTTGTCAGTGAGAGAAGGTTTCTGTCATGACGCAACACTCTTAGTCAACATCGACACCGCCACTATTCTTTACTATATTTACACGATGTAAGTACGAAAATTGCACTTTCCAATTTTTTTGTATTTGATTTTACAAAAACAAATTTATTTTCGGGTTAATTGAGCGGCCATACTGATGTTCACAGCTGATTTTGATGTGAAAGAAGTTAGAATTTTTTTGTACCACGTTGTTTCGAAACCACTGACATCTAGCAACTGAATGTATAAACCTTGGTGCTGTTTTACCATGAAATACTGTTTTTTATCTCATTCACAACAGAGATGGCGCTGTAAACGCAGTGATTCTCATGAAGTTTTCAAAGGCTTGGTGTACACTAGCAATCAATTGAATAAAATCGGTTATTGGCACATCACTAGTCAAGTTGGCAACATTGAAATGGAACGTCAACTTTGTCAACAGTGATCTGTGGCGAATATCGTCCAACCAAAATGGCTGAGACAGAAACCGATAATAACAGTATTATTAGATCCGAAAGAAATAACAAAAGCACAGTGGCTGCAAATGGACCGCGCCGTGTTACTATTTTCAAAACTGAGACTGGATTTGGTTTCAATGTTCGCGGGCAGGTGTCCGAAGGAGGGCAGTTGAGATCGATCAATGGGGAGCTCTACGCTCCCCTGCAGCACGTAAGTGCTGTCCTGGAGCAAGGAGCGGCTGAGCAGGCCGGTATCAGGAAAGGGGACAGAATCCTTGAAGTGTGAGTAGATGTCTTGTACTCAACTTTCTTTGACCTGTGAATATGTGGCAGGTGGTAATACCTCCCACAGGTTTTTCCCATCATTGTTTGTGGTGGTCCACCTAGCAACGCTCACGGCCGGTTATTCTATGTGTATAGTTGTATTCTGTACTTTCGTAGCTTCCTGAATTTACCAAGATACTCATATCAACTTCTTATGGTGTTCATTTGCATGAAGTATGAATCATACTAAACTAAACTTGTTTTATTTTTGTGAATGAAAGTTTGCAAGGTTCTAAATTACGTATGCAGTGTTGGGAAACAATTATGAAAACTATCTGCTTTTAGTGTCAGTTTCAGTCAAACTTGTTTCCTTATTCTTTAAGTACTTCTCGTAAGATTTCTTCAGGATTGGATCTGTGTACCTTACAAGGTACATGACATTGATAATGTCCCACTAATAAAAAGCTAGAGTGTTGAGAAAAGTCTATCAAATCTTAACTTAAACAGATGTTCAGGTTTGTACAAAAAAAGTTTGAATCTCAGTTAAAAAAACTATTTCATTTTTCATTCATTTTGATTTACAAAAGTACTATTGCCCTGTTGGCATGTTTATATCTAGACAAATAGCCTAAATAGGATCAAGATTTCAAAAAGGTCTGCACTTCCTATTAACTACATGTTCCCCAAAAAAAATATTTTAACTTCATTGATAATTTGAAACTTAAAATTACATCTCAAGTATGATATTTCTGCTTATTTTAAAAAAGGGACCATAGCTTAATAGCAGCAGCAATTTGAAAACCCCAAGAATCTTGAATTTGTGAAATCTGTAGTAGGTACAGTTGTCTTAAATATTAATTGATACTGTTTCAATAATACCTATTCTCTTTTCATGACCAATTTGATTCAAACAACCATGAAATGTTAAATCAATCTTATAAACTTATTTGCTCTCATGTAGTACATTGCAGGTCTTATATTATGTTAAAGTTGAGATCATAAACCCTTGAATGAATCTAGATATTACAGACTAGCCTAAATGTACAGCCATTGAGAGGTGAAATCGCAGCCTTTTATTTGTCAGGCATTATATTTATTCAGGTACCTAAATGTAAGATAACACTAAAACTTATTATTATCTTATCTTATGGTATGTCTTACCATTCCTATTTCCATGAAATAAGTAAAGTATTTATTTACCTGCTCCACACAGTATGTAAATAGTGTAACATTGCCTAATAGGCTAAGCTTGCATGTTTCTGGCTTCTCAGGTTGACATGATTATTTATTTGTTGCTAGTCTTAGGTTAATGCATAGGAAAGTTAACTATTTCAATATGAACTATGAATTTTGGTGTTCCCAAGTTAAGACTTGGTGATAATGTCAGCTTACACTCAGCAGTAAAAGGCAGAAATAATACAGGACAGAAATGGTTTTAAGGGCGATATTTGTTTGTGAACGATGAATTTCCGCGATTTAAGTACGAAGTGGCGTCAGCGCTATTCTGAAGTAATTATAAATATCCACAGATGATACCTAAGCTAAATAATCAGTTTCTGATGATAGAAGTGTCTGATAGAGATGTGTCTAATCTTCCTACCCTCTAATTCACAAACGTCAATCAACGCTAAGCACGTGCTCACGCTCATGCTGTCCTGTAAAATGTCAAGAGAACTGAAAGGGACAGCTATATTTCTGAGGGATGCTTAACGTTAATTTGCGTTTGTGAATTCGGGGATTAGGAAGTTGAAATACACCTGACGTCTCTATAAACTCATAGATATTTTTTCACATTTTGAATAAGTCTATTTTAAACATACAGTAGGAAAAGCCTTCCCCAACTACATTAAAGTCTATTATTAAAGAAAGTTATTGTGATTGCAGACTTCTAGTAATTTTACCAAACTGTTATGTTTTCAGTCTGTCATGTGTTGAGATTGATAAAACCAGGAAAATCGGCTAATCTTTATCGTCAATTAATTAACAGCACATTATGATAACATTCATATGATTGCAAGGTCCAGAGGCTTATCGTAAGAAGCCCTGAGTGTGACAACGGGGTCAGGCGACACTCAGCTGCGCGCCGCGTGATTGTTGCACAATCACTGCATTTTTTGTTGTTACACTCTATCAGTGTTCTAATGGGGGCTACCGTTTTTGTGCTAGTTGGCGCCACTGGCTATGTGATATCTGGCTAGAATGTGTAGGTGAGTGATGTTCCGTGCATTCCGGAGACCTAGTGTAGGAGACACTAGTGCGTCTGTCGGGCAATTCATACGCGTTGGAATAGGGCCCATAAAATCGGCAAGATTACTGTTTCTCAAAGTTTCAGCCCTCAGTGGCGCCATCTTACTTAAACCAGCACAAACAAATACCGTTTGTTGATGAAATTGAATCCGACGTGGATGTGTATTTCCTTTGTTTCCAATTCTCCCAAAACAACGGAAAACCATACTTCAGCAGAGTAGACCACCAGTCGTCCAGCTTGTCTCTCCATTTGTCATTGTCAGGCTCTCAGTCTATACTTTTCTAAGCCTTATTTTTATTTGCTATGCATCCTATTCTGTGAGACTTTTTTCGAAGCAACGCTAAATGTCAGTCGTAAAGCCTTTTCTGACTGCAAAGTTTATTACTAACCTCAAACCCCTTCAACAGCAGTGGGACCACAGACGTAAAATTACGTCCGCGATATGGACATATAAAGACTGTTGTTAGTTTTCTGACTTAAGTTTCTGAGAAGCTTAGTAGGTAATATTTTATTAATTGGAAGTCAGCCAACATAGATTTTGTGGACAGAAAGAAATCATTAATACTATAAAAAAAAGTAAGTTAATCATCGCCAAGTTTCATTGCAAAAAGTTAAGTTACCCTCTACGTTACGTGATAATTCTTAAAAATAGTAAGTGGGGTATAAAACAGTTACTATCTTGCATTCATTCATAATATTCGGAACGAAAGACAGTTAAAAAAACCGATTACTATAAACGTAACATATCAAAACAATTATTGCTCCAGTTATTTCGCTAGTCAATTGTTTGTTTTGATGTTGAACTCAACAGCTTGTTTGTTATGACTTCAGATAAAAGAGTGTCCATTTCTACAACGTTTACAGTGGTCTAATCAACAACGTCTGGTGCTATTGTCTTCTGGTTCAGTTTATTAATCTCTTGCAATGTTCAACAATATGCATTCTTTGTGCGAAACGTCTGCAAAGTTCAATAAAGGATACAGACTCATTCCGGATCTAAGGTGAGTTTGTAAATAAGTCACGACTACGATGAGAACTTAGGCTTCTTGTAGATTGAATTTAAGAGAGTTCATATTTGTTCCTTAAATGTTTCTGGGTTTTGGGACTGTCGAATAAATACTTTTACTTCGCTTTTTAGCGATAAAGCCACCCGAGATGTACCTACTTACATTTACGTTAATCTGTGTTTCTTTGCTGTTGATTTCTGTTGTTTTGGTGTACAATGAAGAATACTTATATCTATCTATACTTAATATACATAGGCAAAACCCAGACCAGTATAAACCTACATGTTACTGTGCTTGGATCGAACCCGCAACCTTTCGTTTAGTAGCCAACTTCTCAATCATTTAACCACTACACCAGACCGGTCGTCAAATAATCTAGAATCCTTAGTGATACTAAGTATTTCAGCTTAGTCATAGGGATTTCCGTATAGGGACGTTCCGTGGGCAGGCCCTCCACAAGGTGGACCGACGATCTTGTCAAGGTCGCGGGAAGCCGCTGGATGCGGACAGCGCAGGACCGATCGTTGTGGAGATCTTTGGGGGAGGCCTATGCCCAGCAGTGGGCGTCGTTCGGCTGAAATGATGATGATGATGATGATAGGGATTTCCCACGGGTGAAAGAGCGCCGCGCTTTTCTAAAGATATATTTTCAATCGTCCTTGGGAATACCAGTGGACTCCGGTAGTTACTCTCGATAGCTCCTCTTTTCAACATTGTTTGGTCACTATAATTGAAGTAGGTAAGTTGTAAATTATTAAGTACTATAACATACAAAAGCCCCATAAGTCGTAGGATTTAAACCCCTTTTTCAGTTTTCTGTGTCTCTCAGAGACAATGCGATTGAGGCTGTTGGCTCCCCTCGAGACAGGTTACGGTGATGTGACTTACTTTCATCGGGTTATTTATCCATTTTATACGGAGCCATAAAACGAAAAAAAGTTTGTTTTTCATATTCATCGTCTTCGGGACGGGGGCCTTGGGCATCGGGCGTACGCAGGGAACAACCCTTTTTATAAATAAACTAGCAGCCGCCCGTGACTTCGTCCGCGTGGACTTAGCTGTATGTGAGAAAAGATTTTCCCGCTTTTCAGTTGAAATTTTTCTGAATTTTCTTTTCTATAAACCTCACGGAGCCCAAGACCTTTCTAAAGAAAGCAAAATCGTGGAAATCGGTTCGTGCGTTCTGGAGTTATAGCGTCAGGAAGGAAAACCCGACTTATTTTTAAATAGTAGAAGATGATTCTGATTATCATTCATCAAGCCTGTTCCGGGTTGAGTTTCGGCATGATGATTCTGAGTGCTCACCAGGGGTGAGGGTGAGTGGGTTTATCCATGGGAAAGCGGATCCTTACATGGGGATGACTCAGGCCACCGGAAAAGTCGGTTTCCTAGTACTTTCGAGGCGTTACTCGTAAACAAACATTTGAACTATTATTCAGTTCATTATTTTACGTTAATGCAATATTTGGCGACCATTTCTCCATCTGATTATTCTTCTGTAATAAATAACATATTCAATTTAAGGTGTGTCTGTAATAAATAAATATTGTGTCTAATAGATACTTAACCCCAATTGAATTCAATAACCAGTCACATAGTGCTCAAAAAGACCACGTGACGCAATATTTCCTAATTCTGAAGATAGTATAATTTCTTTCGTCTACTACAATTGGTTGCTAAAAATACTACTAAATACTAATCAGCTCATGATTAAGAAGCTCTTTTAAAAATTGCGAAAAGTTCTTGAAATTTTCGGTATCCGATGCTACCAAAAAAATGTTGCTTCTATCAGTAATTATTCAAGTAAAATAATGACGTATGCTTTAATATCTACGTATGTGAATAGCGCATGATTGCATTGTTCTAAATTCCCAACCCAGTTTATGCCGTTATCACGACGTGAAATATGTCCGTTCGCATAAACGCAATTGCATGTAAACCGCGCCGAATTAACTAGTATTTTACAGAATTTGGTATGAATCTTACAGGGAGCGGCTACGTAAATATACGGCCTCTTGTTTTTAACACCTGACGAATTTGAAAGTGAGACTCTTACCCATGAATTCACAATCGAAATAGCTATCCCTTTCAGTTCTATTGACATTTTACTGGATAGCTTGAGCCTGAGCTCGTGCTTAGCGTTGATGACCGTTTGTGAATTCGGGGGTTATTCAATGTTGAGCTTTCCTCAGAAATAGCTATCCCTTTCAGTTCTATTGTCATTTTACAGGAGAGCATGGCCGTGAGCGCGTGCTTAGCGTTGATGACCGTTCTTGAATTCGGGGGTTAATCAGGGTTTTATATACCTGATTAACCCCCGAATTCAAGAATTCATTTGAATTTGTTTCTAAGCTCAAGTCGGAACCGCTCTTAAATGTGTGTTCTATCAATTACGTTGTATGTATTACAGTAATATAAGAGAGAAAGAGAGACAGAAATTCATTTGTTTATACTGATTTGAGTTTTCATAAATGAGGTTTATTATTCATGCCGTTAAAAATATAATGCTACAATTAATTAATAGTGCTAAACTAAATACTCACTTCTCACGCTTAATTTCGTGTTGAATAGATAAATACGAATATTTCAGATAACAAACATTAAAGTATTTACCAAACATATTAGTATGGGGTCAGTTTGAACGGCTGCGACGTCACACATAACTCGCTATTCCGTTGATGTATCGATTCTTACTTCCGGTTCAAACTATTCGGGTCATGTTCAACTTACTGTGTAATTGTCACAAAGTACCATTCATTCAAAATAAACCCCTATGTACAGTTCTACTGCAGTGTTCTAATAAAAAATAACAATAATATAACATCCCGTAAAACTGGTTATTGTCGTTGTAAAGCAACACACGCCGGGTCGAGAATGGGATGGGTGACCACTGCAACCAAAATTTAGTTAGTATGTTAAGTATTTCGTTGATGCCGGTACCTGGCCGATGTCTTTAAGCTAAATCGGAGGCCTTAAGGCGCCTTGTAACATCGTGACAGTAAGGTTTATAACTTTGACCTTACTTACACCCATCCAACAATCCGTACTGAGCCCGCGTTGGAGTATGGCTCAGGCGCCCTTATAGGGCCTTAAGATGAGGCTAGTGTCCAGCTGCAGCAGTAGGACCTATGAAGGCTGTTGTTTCTTTGTTTGTTTATGTACACTCACGGCTTAATAACATCTTACAGTCACCTTCCGTATACACATTCGACAGTCGACTTCGCGTTCTGAAGTTTGACTTAAGTACCCTCCATAATTGGGCTTACGGTAAAAAAATAAAAAGAAATGATTGTTTGGTGTATGCTTAACACACACCTAACTATAATGACAATGACGTAGTAATTAGTCTGTATTGAAAATATCACTAAACTGGTTTGCATTATTTCACACTTGAGCAGGAAATAATTCAAAAAGCCACGCTATTCAGTAGCAAGTACTGCAATTAAACAGTTATAAATAGAGACAGATAACATTTGGTAGTATCCAATGCAACATCAGCAACACGTTGCAGCTGAGTCCCGAACGTCGCAATAACTAGATCATATCAATGTTTACATTTATTTGTCATTAGCCTCGTCTAACTCGAGTAATGTCATTACTAACCCGTTGTAGTCGCTTTGCACCCGCGTATTCTGTCGGTCTTTAACTTGAAACCTGATAGGAAATAGTACAGTTCTTGCGTCCGAAAGTTAGTCTTCAGGGAACTCGTCTTCGACTATCTCGCTCGGTAAAGCTTGAGGCCAATAGTGTTCCATGTCCTAAATTGAATGTGCGTGATTTTGCTGTAACGTTTATTGTGATAAATAGTGCCAAACATTAAAATCGGGAATGTGATTTTGAACCCCATTGCGTCCTGATTGAAGAGTTGCGTGACAGTTGCTAGTCTCCCAGTGTCAATGGTCAGTGAAGTTTACGAGAAGTTGGTGGGAACATGTCAGTGCAAAGGGGGGGCGCCGGGACCTTTCGTTATTGTTTTTATTATTGCGCCAACTCCGGGTTCGAGATATACGACCTGGAAGGCCCTGAGCAAGCGTTGGCGATCGCTAGGTAAATACTTTTACATTTACAAATTAATAAAGTGATTATTTTGTTTAAAACGAGCGAGGTCACAATGCCCACTTCACTATTGAGGAACCACCACCACTAAACGATAACCTTTAAGGTGAGTATACACTATAGCAATAACTTGTATCAGAACATCGAGCATTCATCATTTAACAGTGACAGTGTTTAGAGTTTCGAACCCAAAATGGCGAATGTTCGGAATTCTAATAAAAGTTCATGCTTTAGTCTTTACTCACCTTTCCGCCCAACTGTTTGACACAGACAAACCTCACCTCGAACTATAAGGTGATGTTAGTAATGCCATGGACCATCACTCCAAAACAGTAAAGATTTCTAGATCCAGGTACGCCATAAGACCGTGGATGACACCGGGTTTGTTGAGATGCTCTCGACACAAGGATAGACTACATGCTAGATTAAAACAGAATCCAAACGACGAAATCACCAAAATATCTTACCGTAGGTACAGGAATTTTTACGTGGACATAATAAGAAAAGCAAAGCTTGCGTATGAAGCGAAGGAACTAGAAAACAACAGTGGAGACACTAAGCAACTCTGGAAAACAATCAAAACCATCTGCTACACTAACACCAAAACTAGCCAGCCTACTGAATTGCTGACTGCTGCGAATAGCCCTTCATCATCACTTGATAAATGTAACGCTTTCTTTTCCACAGTTGGACAAAATTTAGCTGATAAGATATTGTCTCAGTCGAACTGTACAGAAAACGACTTGGCATCCAGAGTTCGATGCTCGAATTCACCTGCACATTCCTTTTTTATGGAGCCAACTGATCTGGACGAGGTTCTCAATATTATACACCAACTTAAAACAGACAGTGCGCCCGGAATGGACGGTGTCACCACAGCACTGGTGAAGTATGCTAGAAATATTATATCTCAACCGCTAGTACACCTGTTCAACCTCAGCTTGGCCACTGGGTGCTTCCCCGAATCTTGGAAGTCAGCATCAGTGACCCCGATACATAAAAATGGACCCAAGGATATACCGGGAAATTATAGACCAATCTCGCTGCTGAGTACATTTTCTAAGATGCTAGAAAAAATTGTTAATAAACGTCTGACCAAATTTATTGAACTGAACGACTTGCTATCACCTAGACAATTTGGTTTCCGGCGCCACAAGTCTACGGAGGATGCCGTTACTATTCTGACTGAACTTGTTTCTGAGAACCTTGATAATGGCCACAAGTGTGTTGGTGTATTCTTGGATTTGGCAAAGGCCTTTGACACTGTATCTTCTAAAATACTGTTCCAAAAGCTGGAGTGTATGGGTGTCAGAGGTCTTGCACTCGACTGGTTCAGAAGCTATCTCTCCGACAGACGCCAGCTCACGAGGGTGGGACAGCATAAAAGTAACCTACTTCCGATTCGTTTTGGTGTCCCACAAGGAAGCATACTTGGCCCTACCCTCTTCCTTATGTACATGAATGATGTCCACGACCTGTTGTTACCAAATTCTGAATTAATTTGCTACGCTGATGACACCGTAGTTCTCTTTAAAGGCAAGACCTGGAAGGACGCTCTCCGTGCCGCAGAAACCGGAATGTCAGTTATCTGTAATTGGCTGAAAAATAACCTGCTTTCCTTGAATTACTCTAAAACGAGCTTCATTTGTTTCCATAAAACCGCAGCTTCCAGTCCTACTCATGCAGATAGGATTAACATACACACTTGCGACCCTGCTACTAGCCAGCATTGCTCTTGCGACTCCATTTGCCGCACTAATGTCATCAAATACCTCGGTGTCATGGTCGATGAACATCTGAACTTCAAACACCAAATTCAGTTCGTGGCAAAAAGACTTAGAAAAATTTCAGGTATTTTTAGAAAACTAAGAGATTCGGCAAACAAACACTTACTAAATATAATATATAAAGCTCTGGGTGAATCCGTAACTAGTTACTGTATCTCAGTGTGGGGCGGTGCTGCAAAGACCTCACTCTTAGTAGCAGAACGTGCAACCAGATCATTACTTAAGGTTATGCTCAGAAAACCGTACAGATATCCCACAATCGACCTTTACAACGATGCCCAAGTTCTGTCGGTTCGCCAGCTGTTTGTCTTAAAAACTTGCCTTATTGCTCATAAACGTCTAATCTGCTCTTCACATTACAAAAGTCTTTTAGAAAAACGAGTTTTTAAAATTCCAATCCCCTCAGTAAACTCCCATTTTGCTAGTAGATTCGGCGATTCAATTAGGGCTCGCGTTTACAATGCTGTACTAGGGTTTTGCAGCCTTAAAGACTGCTCAGCTTATGAAGCTAAATCGATCTTAGTTGAGTGGTTACTTACCACTGATTATGAAGGCACTGAAAGTCTGATCAATTGATGTTTTGCACCTTCCACTAGTCATTGTAAAAGAACTTACCTTACCTAAAACTACTTCATCCCATTACTTAAAACTAACTAAATTCCTATAAATTTACTTATAAATCTTATCTGGTTGTCCAAGATTCAGGCATAGCCTAGTTTGGAGACCTCTGTTTTATATTCCTGATATGTAACACACTGTTCAAATGCACTAACCGCTGTTTTAAATTTGTATGTTTTATTTTTTGTTGTTTTGTGCAATAAATAAATATTATTATTATTATTATTATTGGGGTTTTTTTTCCTCAGCTTAAGCTGGTAAATTGAGTGCCATTTACGGGCCGAAGCCAAGTAAATGACACAGTACTTATATCCTATATTCGTCGATGTCGTTGTTGTCTTCGCCTAGTTGCAGAAACTTCCTTACTATCCGGCATGTATTCAAAATCGCAGCTTTTTGGAGTTGGATGTAGGTGTTGGGTTTCAAGTCTATGGTTTTTAAGCTGTGGTGGAGATAATTCGGTATGATACCGGTTGTCGAGAGAACTATTGGTATGATATAAACTTTATCCTGTTTCCAAACTCTTGTGACTTCTTCCTTGAGGTCTGTGTACTTGTGTATTTTTTCGGTGATAGTTTTTACAATGTTGTGTGTATTAGGGACAGCAATATCAATTAGGTAGGTGGTTTTAGTGTTCTTGTCTTGTAGAGTGATGTCAGGGCGGTTGTAGTGGATGGTTCGGTCGGTTAATATAGCGCGGTCGAAGTACATTTTATGTGTGCTGTTTTCTAGAACTGGGTTAGGATTGTATTTGTAATATGGTGTGTGTGTATCATGTATGAGTCCATGTTTGAGTGCAAGTTTTTGGTGTATGATGTTAGCTATTTGATTGTGTCTATGTGTGTAGTCTGTTTGTGTCAGGTTTGGGCATGCTCCGGTAATGTGCTGAATGGTTTCCGAATGAATGTGACATTTGCGGCATTTGTCGTCTGAAAGAGAAGTGTCCTTAATGATGTATTTTCTGTAGTTTCTGGTGTTGATGATCTGGTCCTGAATTGCAATCATGAAACCCTCTGTCTCTGGGAACAAGAATCCTAAGGATAGCCATTTGTTGGATGCTGTGGGATCTACGTGTGCTTGTTCTAAGTCATGAGGGTGTCGGCCGTGCAAAGCTTTCTTTTTCCACTGCTCTAGTCTGTTTTTTTCTGAATGGTTTTGAGCGTTTGGTATACTGTTTGAATTAAGGTTAAGTGGTGTGAAGTTAAAATCATTGGATAGTATTGCTTTATGAAAGTCACTGTCGCTAGCCTTGCGTTGAAAAAATGCTTTAAGATTTGCGATTTGCATAACCCATAGCGTGTTAATGCTGATTAGGCCTCTCCCGCCTATTTGTCTTTTCAGCGTCATTCTTTCTATTGCAGATTTGGGATGGTGGCAGTTATGCTTTGTTAGAATGGTTCTGGTAGAGATTTCAATGTGGTAAATATCAGTCTTGGTCCACTTTATGACCCCAAAGGAGTAGGTAAGGATTGGAATTGCATAGGTGTTAATTGCTTTGATCAGACTTTTGCCCGTTAATCGGCTTTTGCAGATGACGTTTACTCTGCGTTTGTATTCCTGTGTCAGTATTGATTTAATTTTAATGTGATCTAACCCTCTTGATTGCTGGTATCCTAAGTATTTATATAGTTCATCTGATTGCATAGCTTTTATCCTATCGCCATCGCCTACTATATGGTCACCGGGTTTAATTTTTCCTCTTACTATGTGAACGATCTTACATTTTTCCAATCCGAATTGCATGTTAATATCCCTACTGAATTCTTCTGTGGTATCCATAAGTGCTTTCAGTTCTTTTTCTGTTCTTGAGTAAAGTTTGATGTCATCCATGTAAATCAAGTGGGATATACATGTTTCGGTGTTATCATGTTTCAGTCGATATCCAGCGTTGCGTTCTCTTAACATATATGATATTGGGTTAAGGGCTAGGCAAAACCACAAAGGACTTAAAGAGTCTCCCTGATATATTCCTTTCTTAATTGCAATTTCTCGTGTTATGATTTCATTTAAATGCAGTTTCGTACTCCAGAGATTCATTGTATTTTTGAGAAATGTAATTATAACTGGGCTTACTTTGTAAATTTCTAATATCTGTATTAGCCATGAATGAGGTATGCTATCAAATGCTTTCTTGTAGTCGATGTAGGTGCAGTGTAAATTCTTTTTGTTGGTGTTTGCATGTCGATTAATAACGGAGTCTATGATAAGTTGCTCCTTGCATCCCATGTGGCCTCGCCTACAACCCTTTTGTTCTTCGGCTAGAATATTGTTGGTCTCAATGTGAGCAGTTAATTTTTGCGTTATAGTTGAAGTTAGAATTTTGTATATGGTTGGAAGACAGGTTATTGGTCTATATTGTGACGGTTGGGAGGAAAATTTTCCTTTCGGCAACATGTAAGTAATGCCCCTTGCAATAAAAGGTGGTGTTGGTTGCTGACCGGTAATTATCTCATTTAGGTTATTTGCTATTGCTTTGTGTAGAACGTAGAACTTTTTGTACCAAAAATTATGTATTTTGTCTATCCCCGGTGATTTCCAATTATGTAAACGAGATGTAACTGCTTCAATGTCGGTATCTGTAATTTTTTCAAACTTCATCTCTTCTAGTGCTTCCCATCTACTCTTTTCTTTAGAAATCCATGTAGCTTCTTTATTGTGTTGGACTTCAGTTTCCCAAATGCCAGCCCAAAATTTTTCTAGTTCATCTTCTTCCGGTATCTCATTGTCACTTGGTATAGGCCTCTCCTGGTTGGTATTTAACTGTCTGTAAAATAGCTTCTCATTCCTGTTAAATAATTGGTTGTCAGTTTTTCGTTTCAGTGCTTTTTTGTATCTAGCAAGTCTGTGGGCTTTTAATGCTAATTTTTGTTTCAGAGTGTCTAGATACTCCTCGGGTCTTCTGTTATTGTTTTCGTGGCTGCTGTGCACTTTTGTACTTTTGAAAATTATATTCACTCTGTCTACTATTGCCTTTGTCCTGTTATTGTTAATATACTGAGTTAATCTACCAATATCCGATCTCAGCTGTGTTACGTCCTTTTCTAATCTGATTTGCCAAGAGGGCTTCTTGTCTCTGTTAAACTGTGGTCGATAATTACTTTCATTTATTTTGTAACCAAGTTCTTGTGAAATAACTAAAGCGCTGCAATAAATAAGAGTGTGAATGTCATTAAATTGAGAGTCGTTTGTCATAAATTGCTTCAGGATAACTGAGTTAAATAAATGCGTTAGTTGAGAAAGATGTTTGCTATATCTCAGTTTTGGTAATTTGGGCCTGACTGCTGGGTCGGTTCCCGTATATTCAGTTAACGCAGTCCGCAGGTTTTCCAGGATTTTATGTGTCGTAGCATCCGTCATGATGGAAGGTTGTTGTACTGGTTCACTTTCATAGTCCATAAGATTCGTTGTCGCTTCTGTTTGCATGGAAGCGTTTGAGTTCACTGAAAATAATGGTACTTGTGTTTGATTTGTTAGCTGTGTATGTATGTCATGTGTATCGTACAGCGTGTTTTGTGATAATGTGTGTAAGTTGGAGAGGGTATCAGGTTGTGTCGGCAAATGTGTATTCAGCTCAGTTTGGGACAGTAAGTTTGTATCTATGTGATCCATTCGGTCTGAATTTATTGTGCGTGAAGATAGATCTTGTTCTAATTCCAGCCTAACTTCTTCTTTGATTTGTGCTATTTCTTCATCCGAGATCATTTTGTTTCGCAGAATGACTCTTCTTTGATCTGAGACTCTTTGCTCCGATACTTTTACTCCGGGATACTGCCTCTTGAACTCTTCATGTAGTACTTTCCTATATATTGTCATGTCGGTTTCTAATTTGGTGATCTGATAATACGTGCGCATGATAAATTTGTTTACATCATTAGTCCAGCTCATGCGTACGCGAGGTTTTCCAGCCTTGGTGGACGCAGGTTTAAAAGCGTTAGCTTCCTGAGTAACACGTAAGGTGGATAGTGTTGGGACGGCGGAGCCATCAGGTGCTATGTGTTCTTCTTGTAAAAAGTTTGTGAAAGTAGGGTCCCTAGGTGAACTTGACAAACTGGATTTAGGGGACTCATTCAAATAGGATGGTGGGGATGATGGTATAGATGAGAACAAAGAAACGGAAGATGTGGGTGATGATACATCTTGTTCGGCTGTCGTATTTTTATCGATGGAAGCCCGCCTGTTCAACTCCTCATCGCCGTTGGTCCGCATACTGAGACATCCAGCAACGGCTCCAGATGCGCCCCGGCGACCCCCGGGCAGCGACCGCAAATTGTACTTCCTTTTTAACATTTCTCCATAAGGGTTGGTTGGGACCGTTAGTTAGGGGAGGGTTTATGAGGCTGTGGTGTTAGAGCCAGCATCAGTTATTTCTTGTCAGTGCGTCAGGTGTTATGACGTTTAGCAATAGTTCCGTACTCCCCGTAAGCCCCCCCACCACGACAAGGTGGTCCCATGGGGGGGTTATTATTATTATTATTATTATGTGAACTATACTCCAACATCCTGGAAAGGTGTATAATTCACAAACGACAATCAACGTTCTTCCTTTCTCCAATCCTTTCAGTTCTATTGACATTTCACGGGTCAGAATGGGCGTGAACGCGTGCTTAGCCTTGATTGACGTTTGTGAATTCGGGGGAAAGACTATTGATGAATCTTAGTCATATGACTGACTAGGATTATCAACTGAAATTTAGCGAAATTGGCTGGGATCAACTGCTTAACATACCTTCCGAATCACGGAAATCTCTAAAAAACCAATTTAGCAATTCATCTATTGGTACGGAGGACAGCACATCACTCTACCTATTTCCGGTCTGTCCTCCCTGCTCTATTGCAAAGAAATGACTTTTGGCAAGAGCGAGAGAAAAAAACGGAAATGGGGTAACCTGATGTGCTGTTGACTGTACATAGTCGTTGACCGGTCCGTTAACGCATTAGTTTGCGATCGTTAGCTCCAAACGATATTCCAGGACAAACATTGACGCGACGAACATTGTTTGTTCTGTCTGGAGTGATAGTATCTATGTAAATATGTATTAGAATGTAAATATCATTCTCTGACGTCAATATACAAACCCTTCTTACTTGTTTAACGTGCTCACTTAGCACATTCTGAAAGGGTATCTCCGACCAAGATCTAAACTGTAGGTTTTTCATACTAGATGATCCTTTCCAGTAGAGTCCTTAGTTTTTGTTGTAAATAAATTATCTTGTTTCTTAGATTCAAATTGCTATTATCGCTATATTAACTCTGTCGTTTTAGTAGCTATTCGAAAAAACTTATCGGTTAAAAAAAACATGAATTTGCCCCTTGATAAAAATATCACACTCTCAAACTTATAACGGCGGTTACCCCTACTACGTTGGGTTGAATCCTCTCAGCAAATTGTGGATCTCCGAATGTTCCCTTCACTATGACGGCAACAATCAGTGTTCCTCTGACTACCCGATAGGGATAACTTATACCACCGTGCGAATCAATAATGTGCCGAGAAGGCACCCACTCAGCGTGTCTCAGTTTGGGTTTTATGGTCGTGACATTTTCATAAACAAACAATGACACCCCGGTTTTCGGCACTTGCACAGTAAACATAACAGTAGGTTATCTAAGGCCGCGCGTGCACACAGACACGCGGCACAGCCCGCGCGGCCGCCACCTTACCCCTCCGTATTTAATGCTAGCGTGTGCGTGAAATCGCGTGCAGACATGGCGCGCGACGCGCACGCACACATTTTCACCGAGAGCGGCACGTTTGTATGTAGATATTTTACTGTTCTCTGTCTACTGTGGCTGTTGCCAGTCTTAGAAAACAAAAGCGAGACGCGTTACCCACCTCAAACAACAGTCTCCGTAATTCCTACCACTACATAACAGACATAGGATATGTAGTAATGTATGATTGAAATCTTTTTAACATTGATCAGATTGGAGCACAACACTTAGTTAAAATCAACGAGTCATGGTCGATACGAATGTGTTATCACAATTATCTGAAATGCGTTTCGCATTCAGTAGGAAGCAAAAACATAAAATATTGAAACGCTTAATGTTAACGAACCTTTTTATCCGTTTAGTAGAAAAAACAACGTCCTTTAACGACCAACTTTTGGTCACAAGCCATTTTTAAGGCGGTACTCCAACTCGCAGGCTCGGTGTGAAATGCTTGAGGTATAAATAAATAAAATAAATAAATAAATAATAAGGCTAGCAATAAACCTTAATGTCAAATGTTATCATGCCGCCCTAAGGCGTCCGACTGGCCTTAACATACGTCTAAGGACGTCAGTCGGGACCAACTGCTTACTTAACGTGCGTTCTGATGCCCGAAAAATACGTCTCACCTCAACTATGAGGTGGAATGCGCGGGCTGGGTGTTGATGGGGCGTAAGGTTAGTGAGCAACCTTAATGTCAGGTGTTATCAAGCGACGTCAATCGGGACCAACTGCTTAACGTGCCTTCCGAAGCACGTAGATGCCCGAAAAATACATCACTAAATTTCGGTCGGGGTGGTCACCCATGCCATTTCCGACCCGGCGCGTGTTGCTTTACAACAGCGATCGTCGCCGATCACTGTCACAACTGCGCCACGGGCAATTGCTATATATTGCATTGTAATTAACTGAAATACGGCTCGCTTTCAGCAGGAAGTGAAACATTCAATATTGAAATACGCTATCCAAATGCATGTTGCAAGATGTTAATGAACCGCTTATCATCGTGTTGAGCCAGATGCAATAGGTAATAGTACGCTTATCAGTTATGTCGTAATACATGAAATTGTGATTTACCATTTTGTCACGTTTGAGTTTGATATTATCAAAAAAGGAACTACTGTAAAAACCTAAACAACCCGGCTAACGGCGGTGGGCTGGGGCCCTTTCCACACGATGGGTTAAAATTCGCTTAGTGAAGACTTCTGAATATTCCGTTCACCTTGAAGACAACAATGACTGTGCCTTTGACTACTCCGCTTAGGATATCTAATAACTTTAAAATCGTATGTTATATTTTCATAAGTCTGTATTGGTTAGTGATCCACTGCTGGACGTAGGTCTACCCAATATACTAATATGTGCCAGTCTACCTAATATGCGCCATCGCGGTCCTCGTATGACCTGGCCACCCTTTTGCAAATCCTCGCCCCAGTTTTACTGCCCTTGAGAAACTGTCTTCGCTTTTGTTCCTCCTGTGTCTAATGCCTCCAACCTTTGCCATTTGCGCTACCTCTGTGGCTTTGAACCCTTTGTGTAACCTAGAGAGTACCAGGGATGTTTTAGATATAAAAAAATATGTACGAATTGAATACGGATTTGAAATTCTTTCGGATTCTCTGCTAGTTTTGTATAGTTTCGTGAATTTCTTCAGTTTATCAAACTGAGTATCCGTCAATGTAAAATTACTTAATTTTAATGCATGTCTCGTTCAATCAAAAATAACTTGTTATACGTGTCTCATATTGTTTTTTGTGAACTTTAAACTAATATGTGGACTAATATTTTTTTCATATCTTTCTTTCATTTAGACTACGAAATTATCCGAAACTTTACGGATAGATTTTAATATCGGATATCCTATTCTTTCGGTGACAGTTACAGAGCTCCTTAACATTCCTGCTCAGTGCTTGCACGGTGTACTTACACACCGCAGTCGCAGTAACAGCCACCCTTCGATCTTGGCCGAGCGACCCGGCTGCGCGTACAATCTCTGATCCGGCTATATTTAGACATGATCCGCCCTATTGCTGGACGCGTGCAGCGCTGTTACACAGTAAACAGAGAACAGTAAAATATCTACAAACAAACGTGCCCCTCTCGGTTTGAATGTTTGCTCGTCGCGCGACGTGTCAGCACGCACACGCTAGCATAAAACAAGATGGAATAAGGTGGCGGCCGTACGTACGGGCTGTGCCGCGTGTCTGTGAGCACGCTAGGCTACTAACTCGGCGGGCGGCCTCAGATAACCTACTGTTATGTTTACTGTGGCTGTTAGATAACATTAGTACGTCCACGTTTGATCTATTGGAATAACAAACAGGCATCAAAGAAAATGTGTTGTTAGATGTTTTGCGCGTCTGATTCACAGCTGCAAAGGTTGTTTTTAATGGCAAATCTTACCATCTTTATGACAACGCGAAATCGTTGGCGAGTAATGATTTGTAATATTCATGTGACGTACAGAAGCGTTCACATCAACCTTCACAAAACATGGCAAAGTGACTCTTATGCCTTCATTAAAAGGTGCCCTCATTTAAAGGTTTATGTGAACGCGTCTGATTTCTTTGAATTTTTTTCTAGGGTTCGTATAAAACGAACTTTTTTTAAACTAAAAATAATCATTTTTTTTTGGAGAACAGTGTGCCCAGAGACCATAGAGCTGGCCCAGAGAGAATTCAATCCTATCAGTTGTAAAGACCTAAACAAAGAATAAGTAAAATAGTTTCTAACAGATGCTTATAGGAAGTCTGTTGTAGCTTTTAATGTCGCGACCCGGTTGCCATCTATCGCCTTAACCCCAGGACCAATCCATACGATAATATGCTCGTAAATTATAATTCCTACACATAAATTTATTTGTTTTTTGTATTGTTTCAGTAATAGCGTGAACGTAGAAGGCTCCACCCACAGACAGGTGGTTGACTTGATCAAATCCGGAGGGGACCGTCTCACTCTCACAGTCATCTCTGTCACACAAAGGGTAAGGGCATTATTTTGGTAATCTTGACCCGACCCAACGTTCATTTTTCCTTAGGGAGATTTGGACTTGCCACATTTTTCATTCTTCTGAAATAGCCTAGATGTTTATTCGTGTAACTACGCGTATAATATGTGTGTTGTTCCTGTTCTCAACAATGGAAGCATTACGCATTTCTTAAAAAAATGTTACGGGTTTGCATTTCAACCCTTTCTCGCCCTTTCCGCGCCGCGACGACGAGCTGCTTTCCCTGGAAATGCCCATTCACTCTTGCCCTTACTTTTTCTTTAACAATGGTTTCTGATCTTTCCAGGAGGCAGAGCGTTTAGAGCCATGCGACGACGGCTCAGCGCCCATCGGCGTCATTGGCGGCGCGGCCAACTCCCGCGCAACCGTCTACCAGCGGTACGACTACACAGACAAGCGCTCCCTGCCCGTCTCCATCCCGGACTACCGCCTGGTGATGGAGAGGAACACGGGCAGGTCCTACGTGGCGTTCAACGTGCACATGGCGGGCCGGCATCTGTGCAGTCGCCGGTATAGGGAGTTTGCGCAGTTGCATCAGCAGCTAAGGAAGGAGTTCTTAGGTGAGACCTTCTACTAGCGGTCGCAGTAAGCCCTGCTGGTCGATTTCGACCACAGCGGCTAATCTCACGAGATTAACCTGGTACCCAGAAGATTTTATAGTGCTCAAGTGTGCGCGCAATACACAGGTGCACTCCCTATTCCATCACCTTTCTATAAACCGATGGGACGACAGTTCGACACGACCGGAGGAAGGTAAGGCACAGGATCGACTTTTTACATGCCCATCCGACTGCATGGATCATCTTACTTTTCGGACACGAGGTGATCAGGCTCCACTGTCCTAGCCAACTCGAAACAACAACACAAATATCAGCATGTTGGTAGGGAGTTCTTAGATGAGACCTTCTACTAGCGGTACGACTACACAGACAAGCGCTCCCTGCCCGTCTCCATCCCGGACTACCGCCTGGTGATGGAGAGGAACACGGGCAGGTCCTACGTGGCGTTCAACGTGCACATGGCGGGCCGGCATCTCTGCAGTCGCCGGTATAGGGAGTTTGCGCAGTTGCATCAGCAGCTGAGGAAGGAGTTCTTAGGTGAGGTATCATAGAAGCCTTCTTCACTAAACAGCATGCTTGTTTTGGATGATAAATAAAGTAAAGATATATAGGGTGTCGCGAAACACAAGGTCAAGAGAGGGTCTTTCCAATCGGACGAAGGAGGACAAGATGCATAACTATTCAATGATGATTTACTTCATCATGTTCGGTTAACTATAATGCAAGATATTACAATCAACCTTGTTAATTGTTCACAGGTTTTAATTTCCCGAAACTGCCAGGCAAATGGCCATTCACATTGAGTGAACAGCAGTTAGACGCAAGAAGGAGAGGTCTTGAACAGTATTTAGAAAAGGTAAGTCCTATGTTGAGGTCGGATTATTTTGATTGAGAGGTCATTTCTAATTACAACAGATAAAAATTCGCTCCAAGTGTTGAAGATTTTCTGAAATGTTTGGTTTAAAAGCGATGAATGCCACTGGTAGGTAAATTTTTTGGGGCATCGATGTAATGGGAAAGGAGTTCAGATTTTTCTTATTCATTAAAATATTTTTTGATGCCAAGCTTTTGCCAAACTTGAAAGGTCAGCCTTTAATCCTATGGCTTAAGGCTGAAGGGATAAAAGACTAGTCTACTTATGGAGTGTTGAAAATGACTCCAACCTTTATTAAAAGCTTTACAAACCTCAATTCCTTTCATCAATAGATTCCAACTAAATGTATCAGTTTCTTGAAAAGGCCTAAGTTCTAAAACTCTTAAACCTCCCTAGGTTTGCGCCGTCCGCGTGATCGCTGAATCGGACGCCGTCCAAGAGTTCCTTACAGACTCGGACGACTCCTCCAACCCCTCCCCAGTGGAACTAAAGGTCCTGTTACCAGACAAGGAGGTGGTCACAGTGTCGGTGCTGAAGTCAACGAACGCTGATGATGTGTACCGAGCTGTTTGCGAGAAGATCGCTCTGCCGAAGGCGTTGCATAAATATTTCTACCTCTTTGAGATTGTTGAGTACAATTTCGGTAAGTATTCTTTGTATTTTTTTCAAATTGTTAGATAAGTAAAAATAGATCGCTAAATGTGTTCCTAACTGCAATACTAGAGGTTGCAAAGCCGGATAAAGCTTGTCATGGACAGTAGGAAACGTAAAAAAATACGAGGAAAGAGTAATTTTACGAAACCATCACATCTAACATACTTACGAGTATGGTCAACACGATATAAACTGAGCTTAACAATACCACGAGGGCTGTTGACGATCGGATCTTTATGACTGTGCTTACAGACAGACCAAAACCTGGTGAAAGGAAAAAATATTTAAATTAATTTGAAACTACTTTCATCACATACTTTGCTCTCTACTTAGAGTAAGGATTCTTCTTGCATTATGAAAACCACAAGCAACCAGACGCAGCACAAATACATTTTTTACCAACAAACATTTGGGAATTAACTCCTTCGTGTCTCAACCGACGCAAAACGTTAAATAGCTATATTTAAATACACACACATATTTACAAAATTGTAGAATTTTCAACATTTTATCATTAAAAAGAAAACCAGAAAAAGACATTCGGTCTACTTGGTCTACAGGCGGGAAGTGCAGTCGATTGGTTCGCGAAAGACGCGGGTTCGATTCCCGCCGGACGCCAAGTAAACCGAATGTCTTTTTCTGGTTTTCCTATCTTTAGTAAGATGATAATTTAATATCCCTAATGCTAAAAATAACCTATTTTATAATTTGTTCCCAGAACGCAAGCTCCAGCCCAACGAATGCCCTCACTCCCTCTACATCCAGAACTACTCCACGGCGTCCAGCTCCTGTCTCTCCATACGCAAGTGGCTGTTCAACCCTGAAAGAGAAATACTTGTTGTCAAGGAGGATTCTAAGGCGGCTGCGTTTATATTCTGGCAGGTAAGATTTTAATGAACTTTTCATTTTACACAAGAAGCATTAAATAATAATTACAGCTTAGAGCATTAAGAACTGGAGATGCCTTACGTGCATTACCCCTCTGCCCACGTTACGATTAAAAATCCGAACGTTGAACAAAACTAGTTGAAACTCGGAAATTTTGACATAACGAGTCATACGTCGATGAGTAAAGAGCTCTTCAAAAATGCCGTTTTGTGCTGTAGATAGTTGTAAGAACACTTCGAGAAACTCAAATTGGAAGAAGGATAATGTTATGTTTCATCCGGATGTATTTTTTTGCTTCAATTTCATGTTTCTTTTGCAAAAATCACTAATAATTAAAACACCTGAAACATTGTTTGGAATGACATTTGAGTTTTTTCGTAATCACACTAGTGTTGGGGTTAATGTCAAGAAAAATCGATTGGCAAGTTCCGATTGCACTCGAATAAAATATTTCAATTAGTTCGATTGACGTTATAATAATGTTTCTAATGATTCATTTATTTATTATCCGACTGCGCTAGAAGGTGGGTTATGTTTTTCGAGTGTATGTATGTATACAGGGTGTCCCGAAACGTGACGTCAAGCGGGCACGGGATGATAGGCTAGGTCATACCGGCTTTGGGAAAAATAAGGAAAAAAATCTATGTCACTTGGTTTAGTAATAATAATAATATTTTTGAAAATTTTGGAAATCGACTCCCTTGACTAAGTTTTCATGTACTGTTCTCAGAAATGACCAGATTTCGCAGCGTTTTATTTTTTTATTTTATCCTAGAAAACTATGCTTTCGATTGTAGTGACTTTTATGATGATCAATTTTGGACATTTAGTAAAAAAAAAAAAAGTTCTACTGAGTCATGGTTAAGATTTTTTATGTCGGCTAACTTCATCCCTCGTTTTCTTTAGAAAACATTACTATAGCATCCTTGGCAAGTTGTCTAGAAAAATAGCCCATTTAATCAAGATTTCAAAAAGGTAAAATACTTACCATTTCCTTGTCTTATCTTTCCATGAAAAATATTATGAACCAAAATGGGTCGTTCAAAACTTGAACTAGGTGAAGTCTATTAGTATGCCTTACTTGGATGATAAAAGAAAAAATGACCGTAGGTTAGTGGCAGCGGCAAAAATGAATCGTTTGTTGTTGCTCAGCATTCCATGATTGGTCGGTTAATGTGATGGGGACCAGTCCGATTTTTTTTATAGTATCTCCGTACACATGACATTAAGCAGTTGTCCCCAGCTGAAGGTGCTAGCAGAAGTCAGCCGCGAAACTTATTCAGAGGGCTTAGGGCGCCTTAATATCATCTAACTACATGGCTGATATCTTACTTTTACGGTAAATGCCACATCACCCTTACCATTTTCGGTCAGTCCTCCTTACATACATACATACATAAACGGCCTATATCCGTCCCACAGCTGGGCACAGGCCTTACCTCAACTATAAGGGTGGGCGCTAGCCATACACGCGAGCTCAGTGCGGATTGTTGCAGGAGTGTAATTCGACTAAGCATTATGACTAACATCTAACGATGCCAACCGGGAGGAACTGCTTAACGTGCCTTCCGAAGCACGGAGATGTCGGAAAAATACACTACTAGTCTTGCTTGTTCTATTGCAAAGAAATGACATTCAGCAAGAGCGAGATAAAAAACGGAAATGTAGCCTGAGATGCCGGTGACTGTACCACAATCCACACTTAGCTCACTGTGCTGACGTGTTAGAGTATGACATTGTAGCAATACAGGATAATTTCGTTGAGCGTAAGCGTGAACGTTGAGCATTAGTCTGACCTCAACTGGTGACACTTATGCTCAACACTGGGCACACGCAACGTCTTCCGGGACCAACCGCTTAACGTGCCTTCGAAGGACGGAGAAGCTATAAAAGATATTAAATATTTTTTTTTGGAGTGGTCACCCATCACATTAACCGACCAATCATGGAATGCTGAGCAACAACAAACGATTCATTTTTGCCGCTGCCACTAACCTACGGTCATTTTTTCTTTTATCATCCAAGTAAGGCATACTAATAGACTTCACCTAGTTCAAGTTTTGAACGACCCATTTTGGTTCATAATATTTTTCATGGAAAGATAAGACAAGGAAATGGTAAGTATTTTACCTTTTAGAAATCTTGATTAAATGGGCTATTTTTCTAGACAACTTGCCAAGGATGCTATAGTAATGTTTTCTAAAGAAAACGAGGGATGAAGTTAGCCGACATAAAAAATCTTAACCATGACTCAGTCGAACTTTTTTTTTTTTACTAAATGTCCAAAATTGATCATCATAAAAGTCACTACAATCGAAAGCATAGTTTTCTAGGATAAAATAAAAAAATAAAACGCTGCGAAGTCTGGTCATTTCTGAGAACAGTACATGAAAACTTAGTCAAGGGAGTCGATTTCCAAAATTTTCAAAAATATTATTATTATTACTAAACCAAGTGACATAGATTTTTTTCCTTATTTTTCCCAAAGCCGGTATGACCTAGCCTATCATCCCGTGCCCGCTTGACGTCACGTTTCGGGACACCCTGTATATGTAAGTATGCTTGTATGTAATAGTGTTTGACACGCTCTGCAGCCTGAACGGCTCGATTTATTTCAGCTTGAGATGTGTCGTTAGATTTGTAATTACTGCGAAAGTGATACTGGGCCTAATAATAAAAAAAACATTCAAATTCATTTTAAAAAAAGATTAAATAAAATTTGTCAAAATTTGTTTCCGAGCATACCTTGTCATGATTTTGATGTACTAGTCAGTCATAACGTGGAGTTAGCAAGGTCAGTCCTGAGGAAATATTCCGATACAAGGATATCTTTCCTCACCAAACAAAGCAACCCACAAAACTGTATTAGACACATTTATACAAAACTCATTCATTTTAAAAATCAATAGCGTGTTGATCAAAATAAATATACATTCAAATTGTTGTTTTCTGAATGTCTAAATTTAGAAATTTAGAAGTTAGACGTGCAAATATTTACTCTGCTGTTCGTTGCTACTTTGTTCTGTTTTCATTGTTTTGTTTTATTTGTTGCTATATTTTGAATTTTAATTATTATTAGCAAAACTATGTTGAAAGAGTTTCTTGCTAAGTAAAGTGACGCCTGAACAAAGGGGTTCCTAGTCACATTTTGTTTTTTATATTTTTGTCATGTCCTGAGTAAATAAATAAATAGGTGAGTGTTTGTAAATGCTTACAATATCATAGATGTTTTTTTTACTTTGCTGAGTTATTTTGTGCAGTGAGCGATATAACGTCAATAGCAAACAAATCAGTTAGGAAATGACTTTTAATGGCTATGATAACATCATATTATCCTATTCATTTATAGAAATTAATTGGATGAAATGATTTTCAATCAGTTGATTAATTAAGAGAAGTGATTTAAATATTCACCAAAAAAATACTGTGGGTGAAGTAGGTAACACTGTTTGAAATAAAACTTGTTATTTGTCCAGCTGTAAGCTTCATTATCTTACAATAC
Organism: Udea ferrugalis; assembly: GCA_950022985.1. Classification (NCBI taxonomy): domain Eukaryota; kingdom Metazoa; phylum Arthropoda; class Insecta; order Lepidoptera; family Crambidae; genus Udea; species Udea ferrugalis. The sequence continues at coordinate 15,392,899 of OX465531.1, read as the reverse complement.
GAAAGCATGCATTAAAAAACGATGTTTCCAATCACATAATATCAAGTTTACTAACTTAGGCAGTCTGTCAAGCCCTAGAAACATACATACAGCTCGTTTCAGTTAGGGCAGATTATTCAACAGTTAGATCAAAGTTATCGGATGAACAAATAACAACTCGGCAGATTTCAAAATATTGAATTACGAAATCTAAATGTGGACCATCCATTTCAGACTATGCAATAGTCATAGGTAGGTTTTAAAATCTGCGGCGTTATTATAGGTTAAAAATAAAAGGTTAACCGGTTCACAGTCCACAGCCCACACATGGGCTGCGAACAATTAGCTTGTTATATTTGTGGACAGTGAACCTGTTAATTTATCAGACCAATAGGTCTGATAAGTTTTTAATCCTCAAAATTGGTCCTTAGTCCAAATTTTTACTCTAATAATTTATTTAATGATTGCTTACTGCTATATTGCTTTAAAAGATTAGAAGAATCTACACGTTTCAATAAGTTTGTAATTTAAAATATTCGTCTAATAGTTTTAAGTCAATATTCATAAAGGTAAAAAGCCTGATTTTACCTGTTTACGTGGACTTCACCGCGTAAACAGTTAAAATCAGGCTTAGAAATTATGGAAAGTGCGTAATTTCTAATTCATAATATAATTCACAATTTCTAATCGAAACATTTGTTCAATTTATATTTGTACATCCAATAGCTGTGTTATGGTCAGCACTAGCCAAGTTGACATAAGTACCGTGTAAAGACACAACTAATGTCAAAAGTTGTGGTAGTGTGAATCATTTTATTGACATGTATGTGTAAAATATCCCTGTGTTGCTTATTTAGGTTTGTGTGCGATTGTGTCAACAAGCCTCTTCTGTTATAGTAGAGGTAAGTTTCTTTGTGTGAGTGTTCCCCCTGCCCCCGCAAAAAGGGACAGACTTTTTTGCATTGACGGGCGGCTCAATCGCAAGTCCATTTCTATATTGTCTAAGAATTACAGGTACGATTCCCGGTTTTAGGAACATTGATTGTAAAAATGACAGTTTTCTTTTCTTATCTAATTTTCCAAAATACTATTCTCTCACGAACCATCGATCGTTAACGTTCTTCAGCTATCAACTTAGAGAATAAAACTTCCCTGCAATATCTCACTAAGTTGGAACTGAAAACTACAGCTGTACGCCATATAAGTTATGTCATACAGCCCTTGTACATTGCGTTTTTTCGTAGCGATACAAAACAGTGTTTGACAGTCATGCGATTGTTATGCGATACCATTGGTAAACAAGTATTTGCATTGATTTATACGCGCGTCTGTATCGATGAAAACGAGATCTATTGTATGACTGCCGCGAACGTATCGCGTTAGGATTACTTCTTTAAGGTGCAGTGTGTAATGAATGGGTCATAATACGAATGATTCACTTTGGAAGCCTCCCTTTATCATTGTTTAACAAAGGTGGTCAAATATTTTGCAATTATTACAAAAAAATCTTACTACAATCCCGGGTATTTTAAGCGGGGCGTGAAAAGGCATTCAATTTAAGGTTCGCTACTAGGGTCGGCCGGAGAGAAAATCTGTCAAATTTGAAAGCAATCGTGACAGCTATGGTCACACAGTGGTTGGGCCGTGCAATCCGTGCATAAATGCAATGCATAAATCCGAACGACCGTCTTGGTGTAATTGTTTAGAAGTCGGCTACTACACCAAAGGTCGCGGGTTCGATCCCCGCACAGTACAAACATTTGTGTGCATGAACATGTCTGTTTGTATTGGTCTGGGTGTTTCCTATGTATAATAAGTATGTATTTACAAAAGAAAAAGTATTTAAGTATGTTTATCCGTTGTCTAGTATCCCATAAAAACGGAGTATAATTAACTCACTTGGGACTAGATGGCGCTGTGTGGAATAATGTCCAGGGATATTTATTTATTTATTATTATTATAAATCGCGGCATGATAATCATTTGATGCGTTCACCAAAGATACTTTTATTCCGCCACCCAATATATTTCAGGATATAGGGCAAACAAAAGAAACTAACCAAAAATGTTATTTTAACAAACATACTAACAAGCGGTTTTGCCAATTATTTTTTTACACTATTATTTGCAATCTATTCTCGTGACCACGTTATTTGCACAATGTTATATCTGGTACTTGACGATTCCATCGAGATTTAGTTGTAACTTGGTTTATCCGTTTCATCATCAACACAAAATATTTCTTACATCCAATGCATATGATATAGCAATACACGGAGCCATTTCTAGTAACATGCAGAAGAACCCACTAATTAGTTGGTCTTACTTGTAATGAAAAGCTGCAAGAAGCATTAAACGGAGCTATCTTGTTACTAACTAAAACGAGGAATTTAACAGTTGTCAACAGTTGAGACACTTTTAGTGGATAATTTATTTTAGATAATAACACTTGAGTAATACCTTTAGTCTCCTGTAGAGGCCATCGTATTTCAGGCTTTTTACGCTGAATTTAATAAAGAATCCACCGTGATCTTCATCTTACTGGAATTGATCTACGAGTAGAGCATAGTATGAAAGGAAGTCACCCTCCGCGTTTTTCTGTCTGTTTTTACATAAGCTTTCACTATCTAAATGATAGTTGATGCTAATTATATTTTCTAGAACGTTTGTCTGTATAGTTCATTCAAATTACTACAGGAAAAAACTGTGTGCAAATAGCCAGTTAGAGATAAAAATGCTTGCACTGCCATTATTCCATGGCTGACGTAAATATGATAATTCATATTTATATCAAAGTTCTATCTGATCCATTTTTTTAAAATTTAAAATGGCTTTGCGTTTGACCTCAGTCTTGCCAGCCACGCTTACCCAAAAAATGCCTATTCACTCTTGCCTTGAAGACACCAAGGTTGTAAGTATCCGGAAACACAGACGCAGGGAGGGCGTTCCACTCCTTAGCAGTGCGGATCAGAAAGGAAGCACCAAACCGCTTAGTTCGGACCGCTGGAAAGTCGACCACATGACCTCCTGGCTCTTCGGTCTACTGAGTCCAGTGCATCCAGCTGATACTTGGCAGAGCCATCCCAGAGGTGGCAGAAGTACTCCATACACAACCGAATTTGGGCTTGGTACAATTGTAAAAGCTGTTCCGGTGTGAAGTGTGTTTCCATTTCGAATAACTTGTCATTATGTTCTATTGCAATAACTATTTCTGTTTCGTATAAGCAAACGCAAACTTTAAATTTTTTTTGCTCGAGATCTCCATCCTAATTACTATGGAACGAGTGAAGTTTCTTTGACAGCCGTCTGCGCAGTCCCGCAAGTCAGTCTTCCACATGACGCCGGGTGAGTGCACGTCACTGCGTAAAGAATAGGAAAATGAAATGGCAACTAGTACGAAATTGTCAAACCCAAGAGAGCTTTTAATCAAATGTACTTATAAATATAAACCTGCCATATAACTCTCATGGTGAATCATGATAAAATCATACGTTTGATAAATTATGCATAATGCATATGAACAAACAGTACGGAGGAAAAAAAATAAAGTTGTACTATTTTCAACAAAAGACCCTATGTGCGCCTATTTCGTGTAAATTATCCGCGTAATTATAAATGTCATTTTCGTCAAAAGCGACGTGCGCTCACCTTGGGGACATGGGGGGGAGTGAGCTGCGACGGTGCGCGGACAGCTATCAAAGAAACTTCACTCACTCCATAGTAATTTGTATGGAGATTTCAAGCGAAAAATTCGGAATGTTTGGGAATTTTTTGCACAAAACTGAAATAAAGCAATGAAAAACAACTGATTGGCAATGCTTCTTTGATATCTGATCTTTACACGTTATTTAAAACACGTAAGTTGTTAGTTTATATGATGCCTAAACTTTTGAAATACGGGAGTGCGTTTTGCACGTTTTTAGCGATATTCTGATTTTTTTTCACATTAATCTATAGTTCGCACGCCGAATGATGATCCCTATGACGTTTCAACTGACAGCTGTATTAGTGATGCGAAACAATTTCAAACAATTTCGATAAAATATTATTTTTTTTGGCAAATGTCTTGTCTTTCAGCCAGGTCATTCAACATAATAAGCAATTTTAATTTATTTTGAAAAAAAGCTAACGCGCATTGATGGACATAAAACAATAAGAGTCTAAATTTTATTTTACTATTCTTTAATTTTTATTTAAATTCCATAATTTGAATAAAACGAAAAGTGGTCGAAAGAACGAAGAAAATTTGTTTACAAGACTGGGATCGAGATGTACAATACGACAATATCATTGACCAACCGTTAATATTAAACGTCACGGATAGCTGCAGTTCAGACTCAAATTTTGAAGATTCGCTTGACCCTGTATCAGATTCTAATTGATATAAATAAAATACAAACTTAAAGCATTTGTTAAATTTTTACAACTAATTATCGATATTTTGTTTATCGATGTGTCCCTTCTTAGTCGATAACAGCTTGACGACGTAACTTTTGCAGCACGTACCATGTACATTTGCATTGAGTTTTTTTCCATTACATACGAACATTACGTTATAATTTCTTAATATTCATTTTTATAAGTTGAAAATCTACACAATTATGATTTTTTCGATTTTTTAATGGACCTCTAAAGGATTTGTTGTGACAGGACGTCAGTACAAAGTTAAGCGCTAACGAACTGTCATAGGGATCATCATTCGCCGTGCGGAGTATAGTAAGTTGATCCATATACTGGAAGTTTGAGCTGATTGTGCAACTCTTTGACTACTATGACGATTTTTTTCGTGCCTCATACTTCATATTTTCTTTATAAAACTTTAGTTTTCCCGAGAGCCGTTTTCCTGGTATCGCGCCTTAAATGCAGGCTTTTAAAATGAGACTGTCCAGCCGAGTAGTTACTTTATTATTGTACTTGTCAACCTCAAGTCTGGACTTCCCGGCTGCTTCCCATCCGGTGGATTGAGGTTATTTTGAAAATCACAATAATAAAAAAACACGGCTTATTTAAGTTCAGATTTTAAAATAGTTTAGTTTTATACATGTGTCCGATGCCACACCTAATTGAATTCTTCCTAGCCCACTTAACTTGTGACGTAATTTTTGACTTTTAGGAGCTTGTGATGTCTCGGCTTAGTTTAACATTAAGTTTAAAACTATAGTATACGGATTACGGAATAACTGGAACATAATATTATACATTTTCTGTGAGCCTATACAGTTGTTTATTATTACCTGTTGTGTGATGCGCCTGTCCTTTTAAGTTTATGCCCTTCCTATAATATATAGTGTGTAGTTAGGAGTAAGTTAGTAATAAACCAGTGTTCATAGTTACAACTACTCGTTTCTTTCTGTTGTTTTCGATCCCCACATTATTTTATTATATTATTATTATAATCAGCCTGCGCTATCCCACTGCTGGGCAAAGGTCTCCCTACCCTTCTTCCACTGAGTGCGGTCTAGAGTCATGCTGAACCAGCCATGCAAATGCGAGTCTAACTCATCCCGCCATCGCCTTTTTGCTCTGCCGCGAGGTCGTTTTTTGCCTTGAGGCACCCTCCTACCTTGATGATCCCCACATTGTATACCTATATTTATATTTATTTATCTCTTATAGGCAGTAGAAGACGTAAACCGCGGTGTATGCGTGGCCGGTCCCCGTCTGTACCAGCTAAAAGCTCTTCAAGAGGTGCGCCGCGCCGCCGACTACTTAGCGCTGGCTCGGACCCTCCCTGGCTACGGCGCCCTCGCCTTCCCGCCCGCACGGACCGACTCCAGCGCCACTCCTGCCTTGGCTATCACTGTTGGTAAGTACCGTACATAGTACATCTGTACATAGACATTATGTACAGCCACAGCGCCGTAGCCGACTACTTAGCGCTGGCTCGGACCCTCCCTGGCTACGGCGCCCTCGCCTTCCCGCCCGCACGGACCGACTCCAGCGCCACTCCTGCCTTGGCTATCACTGTTGGTAAGTACCGTACATAGCACATCTGTACATAGACATTATGTACAGCCACAGCGCCGTAGCCGACTACTTAGCGCTGGCTCGGACCCTCCCTGGCTACGGCGCCCTCGCCTTCCCGCCCGCACGGACCGACTCCAGCGCCACTCCTGCCTTGGCTATCACTGTTGGTGAGTGCCTTAAGATTAGATGCTTTATTTCTGAATATAAAATTACCCCCTTGAGTGTTGGAGAGCGAAATATGAGCCGATTCTGCTCATAGGGAGATTGGTGCAGTTCCAAGCGGCAAATTACCCAATTAGGCTGTGGCGACATCTATCTCACCACATGCGAACTACAACTGACGTAACCTGAATCGCGCTATCAACATTATTCAAGCGACTAAGTACATATATAGAACCCCGACATCAACCGTCGGGCAGTAGCCCACCAGACATAACACCCGTCTGGTCGAAGGATCCTCCCTTTTCTATGGTGGATGAGAAACTTCACACCCTGTTCCTCTTATCCCCATAAGGCCATTGGCATTTTGGCATTTGGGCCAAATAATGACGCACAACGATCTACCGTCATTTTAGTAAGATTCAAGCGTCTGACAGCTTGTATGTCTCCGGACCGACTCCAGCGCCACTCCTGCCTTGGCTATCACTGTTGGTGAGTACACATTATACACAGCCACAGCGCTGCAGTACACATTATGTACAGCCACAGCGCTGCAGTACACATTATGTACAGCCACAGCGCTGCAGTACACATTATGTACAGCCACAGCGCTGCAGTACACATTATACACAGCCACAGCGCTGTAGTACACATTATGTACAGTCACAGCGCTGTAGGAGTGCGCCGTAGCCGAGTACTTAGCGCACGGACCGACTACAGCGCCACTCCTGCCTTGGCTATCACTGTTGGTGAGTGCCTTTACACTTATCATTAGATTACATGCTTTATTTCTCAATATAAAATTACCCCCTTGAGTGTTGGAGAGCGAAATATGGGCTGATTCAACTCATCAGGAAATTGGTGCAGTATGATTATATCTTTCGCGCTTAAAAATCAACCATTTAGACCATTGGCATTTTGACATTTGGGCCATTTTGGTGCCAAATAATGAAGCGCAACGATCTACCGTCATTTTAGTAAGATTCGGCGATAATGGAGATACACGAACGGATATATTCGGACTGACTCCAGCGCCACTCCTGCCTTGGCTATCACTGTTGGTGAGTACCTTTACACTTATCATTAGATTAGATTTTTTATTTCTCAATATAAATACCCCCTTTAGTGTCGGAGAGCGGAATATGAGCCGATTCAGCTCATAGGGAGATTAGTGCAGTTCCAAGCGGCAAATTAACCATCTAGGCCATTGGCATTTTGGCATTTGGGCCATTTTGGCGCCAAATAATGACACACAACGATCTACCGTCATTTTAGTAAGATTATTATGTACACATTATGGACAGTCACAGCGCTGTAGCACACATTATGCACAGTCACAGCGCTGTAGCACACATTATGTACAGTCACAGCGCTGTAGCACACATTATGCACAGTCACAGCGCTGTAGCACACATTATGTACAGCCACAGCGCTGTAGCACACATTATGTACAGCCACAGCGCTGTAGCACACATTATGTACAGCCACAGCGCTGTAGCACACATTATGTACAGCCACAGCGCTGTAGCACACATTATGTACAGCCACAGCGCTGTAGCACACATTATGTACAAACACAGCGCTGTAGCACACATTATGTACAGCCACAGCGCTGTAGCACACATTATGTACAGCCACAGCGCTGTAGCACACTTATGTACAGCCACAGCGCTGTAGTACACATTATGTACAGCCACAGCGCTGTAGTACACATTATGTACAGCCACAGCGCTGTAGGAATGCGCCGTAGCCGACTACTTAGCGCACGGACCGACTCCAGCGCCACTCCTGCCTTGGCTATCACTGTTGGTGAGTACCTTTAGACCCGGCGCCCATTATCGGCATCGGCACGACTGAGGATTTTTAGATGACAAATAGCAATATACTATACTATAACATAATGGCAATAAAGTAGAAATTTCCGTGATATTTGGTCGTAATAACAAAAATACCGCTTCGGTATGCTTGAGGCTGCTGTATCGGCATTTAGGGCCTTAGACTTATCATTAGATTAGATTCTTTATTTCTCAATATAAAATTACCCCCTTGAGTGTCGGAGAGCGAAATATGAGCCGATTCAGCTCATCAGGAAATTGGTGCAGTTCCAAGCGGCAAATTAACCATTTAGGCTGTGGCGACATCTATCTCACCACATGCGAACTACAACTGATGTAACCTGAATCGCGCTATCAACATTATTCAAGCGACTAAGTACATAGTCGTAGTACATAGTATTTAAGTCTATTATTAAGTGTATTTTTGTTTGTTTGATTAAGTTTTTGACGATTTGAAAGCACTTGTAACAGGTCTATTTAAATAAAGATATTTCTGATTCTGATTCTGATTCTGATTCATATATAGAACCCCGACAACAACCGTCGGGCAACAGCCCACCAGACAGAACACCCGTCTGGTCGGAGGATACTCCCTTTTCTATGGTGGATGAGAAACTTCACACCCTGTTCCTCTTATCCCCATAAGGCCATTGGCATTTTGGCATTTGGGCCATTTTGGGGCCAAATAATGACGCGCAACGATCTACCGTCATTTTAGTAAGATTCGGCGATAACGTGCCTGACAGCTCGTATGTTTCCGGACCGACTCCAGCGCCACTCCTGCCTTGGCTATCACTGTTGGTGAGTACACATTATACACAGCCACAGCGCTGCAGTACACATTATGCACAGCCACGGCGCTGCAGTACACATTATGCACAGCCACGGCGCTGCAGTACACATTATGCACAGCCACGGCGCTGCAGTACACATTATGCACAGCCACGGCGCTGCAGTACACATTATGCACAGCCACGGCGCTGCAGTACACATTATGCACAGCCACGGCGCTGCAGTACACATTATGCACAGCCACGGCGCTGCAGTACACATTATGCACAGCCACGGCGCTGCAGTACACATTATGCACAGCCACGGCGCTGCAGTACACATTATGCACAGCCACGGCGCTGCAGTACACATTATGCACAGCCACGGCGCTGCAGTACACATTATGCACAGCCACGGCGCTGCAGTACACATTATGCACAGCCACGGCGCTGCAGTACACATTATGCACAGCCACGGCGCTGCAGTACACATTATGCACAGCCACGGCGCTGCAGTACACATTATGCACAGCCACGGCGCTGCAGTACACATTATGCACAGCCACGGCGCTGCAGTAAACATTATGTACAGCCACGGCGCTGCAGTACACATTATGTACAGCCACGGCGCTGCAGTGCACATTATGCACAGCCACGGCGCTGCAGTACACATTATGTACAGCCACGGCGCTGCAGTGCACATTATGCACAGCCACGGCGCTGCAGTACACATTATGCACAGTCACAGCGCTGCAGTGCACATTATGTACCTTATGTTTATCTTATCTTATAAAAGCGTGTTTCTCACAGTATTTCCTTCATTCTAGGTTGGACCGGCCTCAAACTATCAGCATGGTGCGAAGACGGGGACACCGGTTCTCAAACGGTAGAAGTGAGGTGGCACAACGTGCGCGAGTGGCGCGCCGACGACGAAGCCGCGGCGCTGCGGCTTGTGTATCTGCGCCGCGACCAGCCGCCGAGGCCACTCGCACTGTTCACGCCTTACGTGAGTATATAAACGGCCTATATACGCCCCACCGCTGGGCACAGGCCTCACCTCAACTATAAAGTGGAACGAGCCATACTCCAACACGCGGGCTCAGTGCGGATTGTTGGAGGGGTTTAAGGTTAGTGAGCAACCTTAATGTCAGAAGTTATCAAGCCGCCCTAAAGCCTCTGACTAAGCTTAACGACTGACATCTAGCGACGTCAGCCGGGACCAACTGCTTAACGTGCCTTCCGAAGCACGGAGATGCCCGATAAATACATCACTAAATTTCGGTCGGGGTGGTCACCCATCCCACTTCCGACCCGGCGTGTGCTGCTTTACAACAGCGATCTTCGCCGATCACTGTCACAACAGCGCCACGGGCACCATACCTTACGTGAGTAACACAGCCAATTCTGCTTCTGAAATGAGTCAAAATCGATATTAGCGGGCCAATGGTAAACACTCTGGCTCGGAATCCGGTGGTCCCAAGATCAAATCTGGCCAGAACACACCTACTTAAATGTTAACTCCCCGGTGATGGAAAACACTGATAGAAAACCCAAGTAACCCGGATAAAGGCGGTAGGCACGCCCCTTACCACGTTGGGTTCAAATTCCCTTGGTGAAATGTAGGCTTCTGAATGTTCCGCTCACGATGACGGCAAAAATCATTGTGCCTAATTAAACTGCATAATTATGTCACTGGGTATAGCCCGTTTAATTGTGTTGAATAAATAAAAACGTACACCTAATTTTAATGCCAACTATACCTGCTAAAAATTTTAATGACTGTTCAAAACCATCGCATTAAATTTATATATTTTTGAGTGATTAACCATATTTTATTTGTTGCAGTATCAATTTCTCTGCAACTGCATGGACAGAATAGCGGAGGAGGCTAGCTGGGTAGACACCGGCGAATAAGTTCTACGGTACAGCACGTAAGACGTATTGCGAAATCACGACACGCCGCCATTTTGTGACGAAATATAAAATAAAACATTGGACTTGCCATTAGAAAAAATAAAACTCAAATGGTATTTTTTTGTTGAATATGAACTAACTTATAGATCGAAATAAAACAACTTTACGGATTCTACTCGCGGTGTTATATTTTCTTTCATTTTCTAACCCGACGTTTCGACTCCTTTACAGCAGTCGTGATCACGGGATGAGTAGAATCCGTAAAGTTGTTTTATTTCGATGTGTAGTGTTCGCGTAAATATTAGAAAACATTATCTTATAGATCTTTGGAAATGCTAGTCTTCAAAATTTTAATGTAAAATGTGTCCGATTTAGTTAAGGTTTATTGAAATTTAGAATAAAAAGGGCAAAATACGGCAACTGAAACTAAAAAAAACAATTTTTTACATATAATGACGTTGAGATATACCTGTCCTTTACGAAGTTTTTATGATCTGCTTTTTAGAGTAATCATGATTATTTTTAACCACTGCCAATTTCTTTGGAATGTCATTTTCAAAGTTTAAAATATTTAATATTATAACTAAAAACTACTAAAATGGAACTTTGTTTTGCCAACTGGCAACAGTTCGCAAAATGGCGGCGTCACTTCTAACCCCTACTGTTAAAGTGTATTCTCTAAACGTTTGGTTAAATCTAAATATGTATTATATTAGTTATGTAATGAGTTCGTCTTGTGTATGTTAGTGTTGTCAATTAACCTGTACACTGTCTCAGAAGTTCGAGACGATGCGAACTTTATATAGCGTTTCTACTTTTGAAATAGTTTTGAAACTTTCCATGAACGTCTTTTCTCTACTTTGAAGAAGAACCAAAAACGAAATAATTATGTGAAGTGGCTGGCTTTCAGACCACTGGCTTTCAGAAGTAGAAAGGAAATACTTACTGCTCTTGCTTATAAGTTATCTGTATGTACTTACTTTAGTCTAAGTAAAATTTACATAAAATGATCTTCATGAGCTATTCAAATAGGAAAATATATTAGTATTTGCGAACACTGTCTAATTTAGGTGAATTTTTAAAATAAAATGGACTAATATAATTTTTAAGCTGCATTCACTTTCAATTAGATTTTTTACATATTGTAATTTTTTTAACAGATCATAAACATTACAAATCAATCTTCGTTTAATATTGTCAACAAAAATGATTTTAGTCCTTCAACACTTGTATGCTATCGTCAAATTAAATGTATAGCAAATAATATCTCAATCCAAAATTTATTATTTAGAATTAAGTATAAATCAATGATAATCGAAATGTTGAATATAATACACTATACATAGGTATTCTTTTTCGAATAACCGCCTTTATAATCCTAATATAATTATTAACTATTAATAGTTGATATGTTAACAGCTATTAGTCGTGATGGAAATGTGGTAGGAAACTTTAGTGTAATTTGTATTTCTTTGTTGGCGACTTTGCGTTTTGTAGACTGGCAATACTTTCTGGGAATAACATTTCATCGCGGGTAGCTTAATTATTTTAGCTGAAAGGTGAATTCGCAAGTTGAAAGACTACTAAAACAAAAACTAAAAATGTTATGTGAATTCTCAGAAAATATTGCCAGTATAACTGGCATTTTGAAAGATGAAGTGTTGAATCATCCAATGCAGTGTGTTTGTTATCGGTTTGGATGTTACATACAATTCTTTACATATCCCTATACATTTATATTTGTGTGTGAATCTTTCAGTCTTGTTCGAATGTGATCGAATGGTTAGTACAAATATATGTGGGTAGTTTTAAATTTTGGAACTAGAGTAGTGAAACTATCTAGTTCTATGTTGCTAGATTCGTCTGTATTGCAATGGAATTAGGTTCGGTTTTGTTTATAGGAATGCGTTGCTTTGTTGTGAGGGCTGGTACGGTACATTGCCATAATTCATTAACTTTAAATGTTTAAATGTCTATAACAAACAAGTCGACAGTTTTAAAGCGTCTAATATTCATGCTATTTCAGACCTGAGAATTTCTAGAAACGGTCTGGGTTAACCCAACTTAGCACATAACGTTGTGACAATTTTTGACAGTAAAAAGTCATGGGCGCCGTCAAAATTGGGGCCTTATTTGCTTTCAGCTGTATTACCCAACTGCCTAGTTTGTGTCATTTTGAGTTTATTATAAATAAAGTATTGATGTCTCCGTACAACACGTCAAAACATGTACAAGCTACGAACCTATCCTCAAGTAAAATAACAGTTGTGTGGTTGTAAGAATAGTTCCTCACAGATGTGAAATTGTTGATCAAACGGTAAGCTGGCAATCAGTTTTGTGATATAGAATCGTAAACCATTCGCGTGAATGTGCCTCTAACAGCAATAAAAGAAAATGTGCAACATATCCATAAAACAAATTATTTTTTTACAGTTGTAGCATGCGAGGTTGTGCGTAGAGAGCAGTTTATAATACATACGTTATATAGGTGTAGTATCTTCCTTTTCTCATTCTATTTATATCGTTAAAGAGCATAGGATCGAATTAAAGTAATTTAATAACATCTTATCTAATAAAACTCTACATTTCTTGCATTGTCAGTCTTGTAGTTTATCTTATTAAATATTCGAAAAATTGGTTATGTTGCACTTGCTAAAATACCATAACATTATTGATTCTAAAAACGAGTTATTGATCTCTAAGTTTTGGTATGGTATTAGGAAATGTTTTTATCTTATGATTTTTAAATATCATTCATGAATTCTATCATAATGTTCTCATTTATAATTTGTCTATAGTTTCGTTTCCTGTTAGAGATTGGATTATTATAAGTGGTAATAAAGTAGTAGAATATATTGCAATAATGAAATATCTGCCTGATTACAAAACGCTGTTTTGTTGCTGTTGAAAGATATGGAATAAAAACAGTTCAGTATTATCATTATTAGAAATGATTACCGGTGCCATAACGCATCCATAATCTCTCTCAACATATTTTAGCTGTTGGTAGTGTAGGAAAGTAATATTTGCTTCATCAATTGTAAGGTTGGTATAGTGTGAAGTTAACTAAAAGGCGCTGACAATCCTTGCCATGATGTACATCATTGAATTCGACAACTATCTTCACTATAATTAATACGGTGTTAAAACTAATAAAAGAAAAACCCCGGAAACATTTTATTCAACTCGTGATTATGGTCCAATTCTTGTACCTTAAGATGTTTTAAAAGTATATGAATTGTCAGCGTCATATCTTTTGAATCTGATGTCATGACAGCTAAATTTTATTATATTACGCTACTTAGTGTAAAGTGTGAGTTTTATTCGATAAAGTGATCGAATGATTATCGCACTTGACACTTGGTTTCATTTTAAAAGTTGAACAGCTACATATGAGGGTAGTTGAACACAAGCGAGTAATCTCGCGCTCTGCTTAATATAATTATTATATTAATTACATTAATCTAACTAGTATAACGTTTATCATTTAGTCGTTAGATGCTCTAGAACATGTTATAGTTATAAGATTTTTTATTGGCATGTTACTACAGTGAGAGTTCGCTTACAAATGTTTTTATACATTGTGATTGTTTTGTATTACGAAATGTTTTGTGTATAGATATTTATGCTTGTGTGCTATGTGCATATCTGTCACTTGCAAGAAAACATAACGGAATGTGACAGTGGGTTTATTGATTGTGAATTAAGGTGCTTATTGTACTATCTGATTTCTGATCTTTATACTGTAGTTCATGTTTGTTGAGAATAAAATTGAAGTTTGGGTAAGAATAACTAACTTGGGTAACTTTCAATATGGATTTAATTCAACGCCATATTTAATATCTAATTTATAGGATAAACCCCTTATTCATAAAAACTAAATTAGCACTATAGCATTACTGTAGCTAAAGAAGTGTCCTATCACTCACTCACAAATGTTGACAGCAAAAACAATAAAGGAGGCAAAACAGTGTAAGTTAGAATAGTCCTACACGACTGTTAAGCTTTTACGAAAAAGGGGTGTTACTCCAACCATAACAATTTATGGGGGCTTCTAAGTGTAGTTCAAATAGCATTTAGTCATAAGTAAACAAATTCGGTTTATACGGTATAATATAGCACAAGTGGAACCACCCAAAAGGCCTTTCAAAAGTTTTCTTGCTCGTGGTAAGGTTATTCTAGGGGTTTGTTTTGGCAATATTAAGATACGCTCACGGCCATACTTAATCCTTCAAAGTATAGTCAGAGACACGCTGACTGTTGCCGTCATGATAAACGGAACATTCAGACGCCCACAATTATCTGACCGAATTAAAATAAGTCTTTTCTAAACTATACTATTTACACCTAAGCCCCAGATTGGATTGGGAACTTTTCCCTTGCATTTTTTTGGAAGAATTTCTTTAAAAATGAAGAAATTCTAATTATTTTAATGATTTCCAACTTGTGCGACGAAATTGATGTTTCTGCCTATTCTGTTATGAAGCCAAAACAAATTCCTATTAAATAAGTTATTTACTTATTCATGACAACTGTTGGTGACAAGTACTTAGTACATAGTTAATGATTGTTTAATATCAATAATAATGATGCTTTTATTGAAATATTTTAAGAAACATATCGGCGGAGTAACGCTTAGCGGAGTCTTGTCTGTCACTTTGCTGTTTGTATGTCTAAATTGTGTGCAATAAAATGTATGTTGCAGCTATTTTATGTAATGAAATGATGGTTTTGTATGAAATCTTTAGTTAATTTTGATGTATTCTTGTGGCGGTTTTTCTATGTTAAATATTGTCTTAAAGGTCTTATTGATAATATTTTCTAAATTCATTATACCTAACAGGACCAATCACTAACGCAAAATATAAACGTGCAAGTGGTTTTTATATCCGTGAGAATCATATACCAATTATTGCCATTTCAGAACTAAATTAGTTCCACGGAATCTCGTTACTGCATCGCCAAATCATGGCGCTAGGCGAGAAGCGAAAAACAAAATGGCGGATGTATTAGGTGCTATAATTTAGCGACCTTACATCTTGTAGTTTTTGCAGGTCAGTAATACAAAACAGAATTATTTCATGTAATTGATTTTAGTTATTGAGTAAAAATACTTAGTTCTTCTCTCTTCCGTTTCCATCTTCCTAGTCACAATCTTTACTCGGAATCATCTTAAACTTTACATCTATACAAATTCATGATAAAATAATATATTAAATTTCAAATATAAATATTATATAAAACCTTTTAGTCTCATCAAATGTATTATATGACATTCCACTGTAGCGTAGTATATCACTCCATACTCGCCGTGCGTATAGAATATGCGTTAGGTATACAGTATGTTGGTCACAGTTGTTTGTGTGGACTAAATTCAGTATAAAATATAGGTTTTGCTTTAATAAAATAAATATATTGTAATCTTTTTAGTAGTTTCATTTTGGTGATGGTCCTAATTATTTTAAGTAAGTAGTTAGTTTTGAATCTGAAAGCAACCTTCCTCAACTTTTCCAATACACGCTGATATTCCTCAACTTTTCTTTTGTGAAAATACTATACCAAAAGATGAAAAGCTTTTAAACTTATGCTGTCCTTTAGAATTTTGGGTGGAACAGACAGTGAAAGGGCTATTTAACTTTGAATGACGTTTCAGATTCATAGGTGAGTATATGAGATTCACTATAGTGTAGTTGTACTGTTGTAAAGTAGAAGTAATTAGCCTATATTTATTAATTTTACTGAGAAACCAATGGCGGTGTAGAAAAATAAGAGACTTACCCCCGAATTCACAAAGGTCAATCAACGCTAAGCACGCGCTTACGCTCATGCTGTCCCGTAAAATGTCAATAGAACTGAAAGGGACGGCATGAGCGTGAGCGCGTGCTTAGCGTTGATTGACGTTTGTGAATTCGGATGTTAGCCCCGAACTCACAAACGCAAATTAACGTTGAGCATCCCTCAGAAGTATACTTGCCCTTTCAGTTCTATGGACGTTTTACGGGACAGCATGAGCGTGAGCGCGTGCTTTGCGTTGATTGACGTTTGTGAATTAGGAGGTTTATTTTTCTCATAAATAAAAACTACAGGTTTATTTTACTTAAACCTAAAAGTAGAACTTTAATTCGTCAAAATAACATTTTTAAATATAACCACTTGAGATTCCGTACGACTCCGCCCCGAGAGACAAGCCACTATTCGACGGTGTTAAATGCCTTGTAATTTTGACATGATCGAATGCTAAACGAAATCAGTTTGTAATAGTTTTAGTGGTCAGGGTCCGTTTCGCGCTATCGCGGCCAAGTCAACATGCAACTATGTCCGATAACTGGCCGGTCACGCGTTCGCCACTCGCTAATGTGCATGTTTGCGATCGTTACGTAGATCTGTGTTACGTGCTGTTTGGAACATGGATGCTGAGTAATGCCGTCAAGATTATTATTATTGTTTCCTCTTGGGGACCCTGGCAGGCCGGGTGATCGGTCCGTCCTTTTCACCCATTTCCCTATTCCCTGTGGGTCACGTTCAAGTATCACGCTGTCACAGCGTCCCATCTTCGCGTAGCTTTAGGCGCTTTGCAGACGATGCGACAGGGGCGTTCCTTTTGTCTACGAAGTAATAAAGACCGCGACTGGCCCTCACCGCGAACATAACGCATTTGTTTGGCGGGCACCTTGGTCGCGGACTTTTTGCCCTCCGTTGGTAGTATAGGATTCCATTTTGAGCTTTCGTTCGCGGTGAAATTGGCCCTGCCCGCCCCGTCGCCTTACAGTCTGATAATCTGAGCCACCTTTAGTGCTCGTTGTGCTATATCTAGTTTGTTCGACCCTCTGAGCTTCTACCTGGTCAGTGATTATATTGGACATTCTGCGATCAGGTGAGGACTTGTTTCTTCGCACTCCGGACACATGGGGTCGTCGTTCCATTGTATGATACTTACTTCGCTAGCTCAGCGACCCGATGCTGTAGATTATGGCCTCCGACCCCAAAAAAAGGCCACTCTTCTTTATTTTGCGCAACCTCAGGTTGATTCTCAATCCGAAGCTCGCGCAGGTCCTTCACTACTTCGTCGACGTCCAGTACCACTACCACCAGACTAAAAAACTGAAGTTTTGCAAAGACTAAAAAATGATGCGCGCAATAAAGTAAAATTGAATTTGCTCTCCGAATTAGTCAATAAAATCCCTCTACTATTAATCTAGAGCAAATCGTAAAATATCTGTATCAAAATCATTGTCTCTACTTTGTCTGCTAAAAACATAAATCCCTGATCCACTAATTCTTACTTCCGCCGAAGTGTCACGTTAGTGTGGCAGACATAGTCACCGTCTCCGACTCTTATTATCATTTAATATTTCCTTTCGCGACGGTCCTTCACTCGTCTCTCGGGTTACGTGTTGAGATTAATACGCCCCACGCATTACCGGCAGACTTGTCTGCCTGTTTTGTGCGAGGTTCCGAGTTTGAATCCGGTCTGGGCAATACAAGGCAGTGGGCTGGTGTCTTTAGCAGAGCTAAAACTACTAAAATTATTGATATTTATTTACTTAGAAGGTATATTTAATTCGATCTAAAAAGGTACCTGCTATAGCCTGCATCCCTCCACCGGCACCGATATCCTTTGAATCTTACCTGTCACTATGAGAATTTAGGTCTGTTTTTCAACTTATGACCTGTCGCTTAGAGATGTATTTTTCAATCATCTCCGTACTTCGGAAGGCACGTTAAGCAGTTAGTCACAACTGACTTCGCTTAATGTAGAAGCCTTAGGATGGCTAGATAAAATCTGACAGCAAGGTTTATCAGTAAGTACTTTTACACCCCTCCTACCGCACTGAGCCTGCTTGTTTGGAGTAAGGCTCGTGCCGCCTTATAGTTGCGATGAGGCAGCTGTGGGACATATAAAGACTGTTGTTATCTTTAAAATAAATTAATGTTCCGTGAAATAGCAAAACCGAATAAAATTTGTAATCATTAATTTCAGAAGATTCGCATTACGGACTAGAAATTTCCTCAGTGAAGGTGAAGAAATTTCCCAAGAATATATAAATCATCTTCGCCTGTCTGCGTCTGTGATTTTTGGTAAGTCAATTTTCATATATTTTTATAATCAAAATTGTTTATTCATTCATATTATTTGATACCAAGCCCAGTAAATGAAAGCGTCGTGGTACCTGTGGTCCAGTGCTTATGAAACTCGGAGCCCGTCTGGTTCATAGTTCGAATCTAGCCGCGACATCTAAGTAGGCACTTCGTGCGGCTGATTCTCCGTTGATGGAAAACCCCGGCACTAAAGCCCATCAACCCAGATAACGGGGGTAGGCTCATCTTACCACTTTGAGTCGTCTATGTGTGGGCTTCTGCTTGTTCCGTTCACCATGACGGCAACAGTCAGTCTGCCTCTGACCCTGTTTGTCTATGCTATGATAGGTAGCCTACAACAGTACTGTCAAGTATTACATACCTAATGATACTACCTATACAGCATACTGTCCCACTGCACAGTACTTAATCATTTTGATTAGATTAAGGGTTACCCCTTCCGAGCGCTGAAACTTCGAACGGGCTGCGGGTTCGATTCCTGCACCAGCAAGCATTTCTGTTGATAAAACATTAGTACTTTTGTTTCATATCATCAGGGCTATGGTTTATCTGTGAGAACCACATTGTCTCCTACAATCCTAGTATTACAGATGTTATCAGTGTCCTCTTAAAACTGAGATAAACCATACCTTAACCGCTCCGTCCAGTCTCGTAGCACAGCTACACCGTAGTCGTAGCGCGGGGCGGCCCTGGTTGGCGTAAACGAGCGGCTAATGAGTAATGAGCCAGTGTGCCGCGGATACCTGCGCCGGAGCATCCTCCAACAGTGCGGGCCAGTGACGTGTCACGTGATTGCCGACGCTATCGGAGGGTATGTTGTGATTTATTACTTTTATGATAAGTAAACTATATGCTATTTTATTTGTTTATCGGCTTTGCACACACGAGTGAAGTCGTGTTTTCATATTAGGTAAACATTTCCCTCGCTCGGCTTTCATGAAATACGGGCCTGAATTACCTTAAACTACGTCAATATTTATAAAAGAGATGGCCCAACAATGGTTTACGTTGTCTCATGCCTCAAAACTGAAATAATATCAAAATTAAAATCTTTATTTTGGAGCCATCCGGTCTGGTCTTGCCTGTTTTGAACAGGGGATGAAATATAATTAGAGATGTAATTAGACATTTACACAATGTTCATTTTGTGACGATTTTGTTTCCTAGGTTACGTGATGTCAAACATGGCTTAGTTTCACCGACGTAAAATTTGTGTTGGAACCGTTTTAATCAATGCACTATATTGAGGCAAATCCAGTCCGTGGCCCCATACTTTCATAGGCATTTCGGCTTTCTTTATAAAGCCAAACTTCTATACCCGGGTTGAGTGAGGCATGTTAAAAAAACAATAGTACGCCGTATAGACGAAAAACTTATTTCGCCGAATTTGCCGGCATCATAATACCTAATAATCAGGAGACTGTATTTATACATTTATTCCATAAAAATGGCAGAATACTGGTCAGATGAAAAACAAGGTTGCCATCGACACTAAAGGGAGAAGACAAGGATTTCCTATCCTTATCAATCAATCAATAAAATACTTCTATCCACAGAACGAATGTCAAAATAACATGTGTTCAATATGAGATAAAGTTTCAAATCTAAGACTACGGAGGCCTTGAGATATCTCAGCAGATTTATCTAACACATTGTACTTAGGTTTTTTTTGCTGTTTGGACAGCATTCACTCACATGGGTGTTTGAACTGTACTAACTTAGAGAAAAAATCTTATTCTTAGACAAAAAGTTACCTAAATTTTACCCACTTACCTGAATAATGCCTAGTCCTATATTAATTGACGATCAAAATGTGTTTTTCTGTTAAAGTGTGCGCAAAAAATGACGTTCTAAGAAATTTGATATTTAAATGTTTTTGTATGTGATTGATTATGGAATACAGACAATACATTGATTTGTTTACAATAGTCGTATATAAATACTGACCTCTTGGGAAGTTACTCAAAGACAAAATGATTAGTAATGGTCGACCCATGTCAAGAGATATTAAAATGAATTTGCATTTTTTTTTCAGTAAGAATTGAATACTAGCTAATAGCTGGTGTAATAATGACCTAAGTACCTTATCCAGGTGCTGTCAGACGAGTGTCACTTTGGCATTTAATTGGGAGCCAGTGTTGTAAACTGTTCACTTTCCAAATTTGAAAAAAAAAACACTTTGTTGAACTTCCCAAAATGTCATTCCATGCTTAGAAGCCACAAACTCGTCTTGATTTCAGTTGATTTAGTGTGGGAATCGAACCCGCGACCATAACCACTGCGGTAAACGGGTGACTTCCACCCGGGAAAAGCCGCACAATGAAATCAGAATGGCTATCGGCACTCCCTAAGGATGCATTTCCCCAAGAGATGAACGAAGATGCGTTGCGAGGAATGTGTTTGTTAAGAACCAATAGAATCGCTTCATTAACCTAGTTTCGCTCAATGAAGCGATTCTATGGCTTTCAACAAAAAAATTTTTTTTTTGGTAGAAATGCAGCCTTACACTCGGTGCACGCTTGTGCACCGCATCCCTTGCAGGAAAATCCTCCCCAGCTTCCAGGCAGGTAACCTTGCAGATAGACCGATTACCTTGGCAAACCATGAAAGAGGCCCATATTCAGCAGTAGACGACAAGCTGATGGTTTTGAAATATGAAAATACGAAATGCAATAGGAAACCAAGGCGAATTTGCAAATGAGGTTATGTCGAGGCCTTATCAAGATTCGAAGTAGATCGGAATTTAATTTCTTGTATTGTTTTCATTGCATAACACAATCATAGCTGTAATCACAAAATGTTTCATTATTACCAATTGGAAACACTTCCTTCCTGCTATGTAATTTATTAGTTTCTAAGTCGGTCCATATCGTTTTGTTCATAGATTAGGTACAGGATTATCCTTCTAACGGTCTATAGTAAACAACTTAAAGATAGCAACTATCTTTGTTATAGTTATCTTATCTTTGTATGTGTATAATATATCTCCGATAGCAAGCAAAGACCTTTCCTCTCGTAGTCATAGTCATTCAAGCAAACATTATAATCTAAGTGTACTGAAACGTATAATTCTCATTACAAAAGCAATTAAAACTTCAATAGTTACCGCTTCGCGAGTCAACAATGAGGGATATAGATATTTACAAACAAACAACAAATAGTACAGTCATCGCTGTTCGTTAGTCTCGCTAAAACTCGGGAACGGCAGCATTTTTGTGATGGTCTAGGGAAGGTATAAAAGGTGAGTAAACATGAGAAAATGCTAGGAATATAGTGAAAAACCACAATTTAGTTTTCTCATAGCAACGGTTCCTACCTGTCACGTGACACTGAATGTTTGACAACGGAACGAAGTCTGTTGGGACAGCTAGTAGGTAATAAAACATCCAATATATTTAAAATATAGAGTCATTTACGCGTTTTTTCAAGTTGTAAGAAACTTAGTTAACACGTTGAGCGCCACGCCGGTCACAAACAATAGGAATTCGATTGTTAAAGTGACCGGCGGCGGTGAAAGTATTAATAACGGAAATTATTAGGTATTCGCTGTAACGAAAAAGTGGCGTTTTAAAAAAATATGAAAGTTAGAGCTAGTGGTTATACTGAGTAGACCACCAGAATTCAAATCGAGTGACAAATCTAGTAGAACGATTGTCTACAGGTCTAGTAAGATGCGTTATTTCAGAGGCATGCATTGCGATTATCGTTATCATTAGAATGTTAATATATTCTAATCATTTTATTTCATTGTACAAACACCTACACAAATCCTATGAACAACACACTCGTTTTATAGTTTTTCAGGCTTTCAAACTTTCACGACCACAGCTTATGTACAGTCGTCATCAGATGTTTTGTGCGACCACAAAATGCCACGATTGTGGCAAATAAGCAAGCGGCCTATAAAGACGTCTGACATTATGGCCAACATTCGCGCGTTGCTTACCCTTTTCAAGCGCTAAGTAACACGTCTAGTGGACGGTAAATCATAAAATCAGTTATCAGTCTAGTAGCCGCTGCGCCCGCGCATTGTTTCAGAGGCCGAACGCGCCACGATTAGCATGATAATGCGCCGGACTGCACTCAGGCGTGCTTGAGATCGCGACCGATAACTGGGTACACTCAGGAGGAGAATTAACAACTATTTATGCAAATAAATATAAGCGTCGAAATGACATTTCTTGTTGTGTTTGTCATTGCCAGTGACAAGGTTTGAACTAAATATGAAAACTCGCGTAGAGAATAACAAAACTGAAAAAAATTAACTACTATCTATTCTTATGTCGTCAACGTCATTAAATTCTTCGTGGGATTTTTGAATAAGCATGTTACTGCTAGGCCAAATCCTGAAGTATAGGGGATTACAAGAAATGTTCAGAGGAGCGTCGAGGCCGATTTTGAAGTCAACGCCGTCACCTTTCGTTTCAAAAAAAATATGAAAATATCTCTAGACATTATCCCACACAGCGCCATCTAGCCCCAAAGTTAGCTAATCAGTTGTCCGTCCAGTAGCCGCTGCGCGGGCGCACGGCGCACAAGGCGCATTGTTTCAGAGGCCGAACGCACCGCGATTAGCATGAGAATGCGCCGGACTGCACTCAGGCGTGCTTGAGATCGCGGCGGATAACTCAGTACACTCAGGAGGAGATTGAACTACCATTTTGATTAATTATATGATTTAATATCTTGAATTGCCGTTTGCTCAGTCAACGGCTTCTACTCATTTCCGTTTTTATCTTGCTCTTGCTTAATGACAATTCTTTGGAATAGAGCAAGAAGGAATGAACAGAAATGGGTAGATTGTCATGCTGTTGACCGTTCGTGAAAGTAAAGTGTATTCTTATACTGTTTTATTGATGGACAAGACTGAGTTCTGACTGCAACATTTTGGATTTAAGTGCATTCGAGTATGTCAACTTTATGGTTTTAGGGTTTTTACTTTACCAAATTACTCAATTGGGCTTTTAAGGTTTTTTAAATTACGCTTTCTTTCTGGGGCTCATCCTGCGCACTAGACGATATTAAGATCTAATTTTATTGCCTTACGAAGTGTGGCAGAGTTGGTGATGCCAGAGAGATAGCTATGCGCAATCGTAGTTCACTGTCTCTCAGAGTGCATTTCACGTGATGCGACCTGTACCTACCATGCCTCCGCCGTACAACTCGCGAAAATATCACACTTACTTCAATAGGGTCGAGAGCTCTTTGTTTTCTTTCTTTCTTTGCTCGCCCTACAGTCCGGTAGAGCTGTTAAACCCATCAGCGGCTCAATAGCGGTAGTTATTTGGAAATTATAACATGCCAAGAAATAATATCATAAGCTTATGCCGCTGACTGTACAGTTAAGCCGCGTTTAATTCGCGCCACATTTGCATCTCCACATGACTGTACGTCATTGAATGCTTATTATGTTTTATTAATTGGATAAATGCTATGCATGTTTTATTATCATCATTTGCATTGATAACATAATACCAAGAACAGATTAAAATGTTGTAAGTAGATCGATAGCTAGACGCTTATTAGTACTTTGTTTTGTCTTGTGTATGAAATTACTTTAATCTTAATTATTGTCTTTGAGGGAAAAAAAACTGAATGATTTACTCACAATCATTTTTACGAATGCCTTGAATATGTAACTGACGAAGTCACTGCCGTCAACAATGGAACAGTTTCTACATATTAGCTACTCATATACTATCGTGTTAACTTAGCTACGAAATTATATCTTATACACAGTGAAAATAATTTTGGCTATGTGGTAGTGATGATGTTTACTTTATAGCGTAATTCATCGTCGCAGTAACTTTTTTGGACGTGATGTTGCTAGCTTAAATATATCCAATATTAAGCATTCAATAAGAATTGACTGAAGCGAGAAAATTAAACAAAAATGAGGCCTGTTTTTTCCAGGATGGACTCTATGCCGTACTGCGTTAATACAAACTCGAAGTTGTGAAGTGGCTGTGAAGGCTCCTTCTTTAAAAACAGAAGGAGTTACTCAACGCGCAATTCGGTAAAAATTAATCTTACTAAACGCAGAGACACCAACATTCTCACAATACCCTATCAATCATTCCGTCATACATAACCACAGATAAATTACAAACACAAGTAAAATAAACTTCCCATTGTTTTTCAAGTGCTTAGTCACTTCACAACTAAATTGTGATCTGAAAGACTGGTTCGAACTGATGTTTCTGTAACGACTTCGTAATGGAAAACAGTTTAGTCAAATTGCTGTCGTAACGAGAACGTTTTCTAATAGCCGACCATTCACAGAATATGAGCGTGCAACCTTACTTTGGTACAGACAGCATCAAAAATGTAACTCAACAAGTAAACACTATAAAATCAGCGTACCTTATTCTTCAAACTGGTGGTAGAGTCACGTTATGTTTATTTAAATAATCGACTATCTCGTAAGGTTAATCGTTTATCATGAATTATTATAATTTGGTAGCAAATAGACTTCTAATTGTTTTTGGTAAACCCTTGACCCCCGACTGTAGTTGGTTTATAGTGAATGTTTACTATAAAAGCGACTACAGTCCCACAAATCTAAGACTTACGTTTTGACATCTGCCACTGTCATTGGAAATTGCAAATAGACTTCTAATTGTTTTTGGTAAACCCTTGACCCCCGACTATAGTCGCTTTCATAGTGAATGTTTACTATAAAAGCGACTACAGTCCCACAAATCTAAGACTTACGTTTTGACATCTGCCACTGTCATTGGAAATTGTACTTCAATCAAATAGAAATATGATTCATGAGCTGTGGCTTGAAACAAAACGAACACTGTTTTAATTCTGTAGCGATAAGGTTGCATGCTCTTCTCGAATACTTCAGACATATAATCGACTCTGTACACACACATCCTTTTGATGCTGACCGTACCATCATTTATAGGTTACTTTGACCGTTGTTAAGCTGCTGTTGATGCGGTATTGAAGCGGATAGAACAAAATGATATGCCTTGCTCAAAACAGTGTTAAAATCGTACACTGTTGTTACGTCGCAGCGAAGTACGCAAAAACAATATAAGTACTTTGAGAGTTGATCAAAGTTGGTCTGAAAAAATATACTCGATAATATTACGCATATAATATGCGTCGGTAGAGACCTTTCTAACACATGACATTGATTATTTTCTTCAAGTACCTTACCATAGGCTGACAAAAAAACCACTAAGGTTGGGTTGCACCATCTGACTTTAACAATAATAAACTTCAAATTTCAGTTAAAGTACCGGTCAGGTAAGCAAAAATGACGTCAAATTGTCAAATTTGACAAAAACTTTAACTTTAACTTTAACTTCTACTGTGGTGCAACTTACCCTAAGACATGCGACGTTAATAAAAAATCCCAGTTAGATTTTTGTTGGTAGTGGACTAAGTACACACTCAATATTTACGTACTTAACACTGATTCCAATATATTACTTTCTTTAGCTAAAATTTTAGTGACGGCACTGAATGCCCGACGCTTTTCATCTTAGATATAGCAATTTCACTTCAGTAACAGGTACATTTTGGTAGCTAGGTATCTATTGCTGTTTTTGAACTGAATAAATAAATAAAATCTGTATTTGATCAGTCGTGGATTAGTCAACATAGAGTAAACTAAACTTGTCTAGTTCATTGGTTATCTTAACCGTAGTGCCGAAGTAACATGATTAGGAAAAAACTTAGTAGTTTTCAAATCAAGAATCAGGTTTCACGAATTAAAATAAAAACTTGGTAAGTTCAGGAAAAATTGAGACATTCGACGTTCCGAACCAGAATATGTCACGTTCCCCCAAATAATGGAGTTGTCTCTATCAAAAAGAGGAAATTATAATAAAAAAGAGGTAGGTAGTCGAAATTGTCCCCTAGCGTACGTACGCTAGGGGACAATGGATGGTCAAATTTTAGCTACGTAGCTATAATTTGACCGTGTGAACAGGATAGTATTACTAGACCGTAAACGAGACAGATACATGTTGCGCAGTGTCGTCTCAAACTGTCAATGTTTTGCTACGGTATTCAAAAGTTATGATTTCGGCTGCCGATTACCTGATTCCTTCCCAAAACAAACATTCAAGTTATGTTTTTGCCTACTTGTTTATTTGTAGCCTTCCAATCGCCTTAACAAAAACTCATGTCGTTACCCCACCCCACGTGTAGAGCGCTGGAATGGTAATTAACGAATCCACCAAAATATGCCGCTAATTATCTATCATCATCATTATACTCCCGATAATTGCAACGTGTAATAGAGCGCTGTTTTCTAGGACCAATAACAATAATAAAAAAAAAACTGGAATGTGTAACACCAGGAATATCTGACTCCAAACTAATCATAGCTTGAACATTCTGTAATATTTGAACATTCTGTAATATTTGCCATCGTTGCTGGTTCCACGGCATTCGTCCTGAACTGAACATTTTATTTATTCAGTGCTCGCATGGGGTTTGGGGGACGCCCTCGAATTTTAAAACTTGTTTGTCCACGACGCCCTCGGCCGCAACGCTCATGATTTTAATCTAAGACAGTACTTTGTCAAATAATTAAAATAAATAAAAGACAGCCTCGCGGATCGAGGGCGTAGCGGCCGGACCCGTTATTTGATTACAGTGTCAACCGATGGTATGTGATGATTTGGTTGATGATGGTAAGTACTGTCTGCCCAGCAAATGCCTGTTCGCCCTTTCAATAGCCAAAGTTGTGTTATGCTCACATACATGTTTGTAAATTAATAGATACCATTTAATACTCGCAGATAAATATAAATATAGTTACTATCTAGGTGCTAGGTGGACTTAGCAACTCTTGTAGATTGCGTATTTAATTATTTTTGTCGTGAACAAGTAATTTGTACACAGTGTTTTTGCAGTGACCTGTTGTTTAATTTGTAACTCATAATTAGATTTTATATTTAGCTCCTGAACGAGGAAGGAAATGGATTATCGGTTGGCATAATTATTTACAATTCAATATTATGTTAACGGTTCCGTAATGTACTGTCGTTGAATGAAAGGGTACCCCACCCTAAGATCGGTTTTTGCTTGCTCAATGATGACATTGACAAGATCAATCCAATAAAAAATATTGGTTCAACTGTCAACATCTAATCGAAATTTAATTTTATTGTCAAACAATAAAGCATACTTTTCGACATACTCTAGCCTGTTACACAGTTTGAAAAGGTAACATGTGCTTGCAACGCGTAAATGAATTTATTTGAAAACTGGTCAACCTTTTCATTCCGCGACTTTACTTAAAATTGATTAAAATTATCACTGTTAATTACTTAACGCACCTTTTTAATGTCAAGTAGCACTTAGCCTTAACTTAGTGTTTTATTTTCGCTGGGCTATAAATATTGATAACATATTGTTTACATTCAGTAGGTAGTTCGATTCGAGAGGACTGTATAAGTCCTTGAAATTAAATAGTAATTGTCATTTTATTATCTATTAGTCTGAAGTATTCTGTCGAGGCCATTTATATGTTGTGTTTTATAGGCTGTGGACCTGTGTTATTCGTTTTAAGTGTGTGCTATTAATGATCATAAAACTTGTGTCAAAAATGTGTTCACAATGTGCCATTTTGTGTCAAGTTTGTGTATGTCCTGACCGATAAGCTGGAAACTCCGAATCACGCATATTATTTTCAAATTGTAGTTTACTAGGTTTTGTTTCGATGAACTGTTTTATCATGATCGCCACTGTTGCATTCTACCATCAGACTGTATCAATCAAATGTCAATGATTATAGTCATGCTTTGATACGACCGGGCGCTTTGGTCACGCACAGCTCAGTTTCTGAGATGTTCCCCTCCCAGGACACCTAAAGTGTAGAATGAATTTTCTTCTAAGCTAGAGCTTGAACTTCTTCAACGTTGTTCGAAAAGTTCGCAGGGTTAGCAATGCGTGGGTAATGCCACTGCGTTATATGCTTAAGTATTAGCTTAGCACGCGGCTGCCACTGTCATTGTAAACAATGTTTTTTCGGTGCAAAATCTTTTGTAGTTTGTTGACAACGCAAAAATGTCATGGTATGATAGAGATAAGAGAGAGAGAGAGAGTGTAATAAGGTATTTTTTACATCTCACAAAAAGAATAATTAAAAGAAAATACCTGAACATGGACACCCTAATCCTTAAGTTGACATCAAGTTTCCGTTCATACTTAACCGTCGAAATGCAATACCTAGTTATTTATTTTCTAATCGGTCAACCCTCTGAATCCTTGGATGTCCAAATTTTATTACAAATGGTATTCGATAAAAATGTATTGAACAAAAAATGATTTCTTACTTGAATATGTTCTATTATAGGTACATATTCACAGGTTAATGTTTGTGCACGAAAGAAAATAGCCTTGTATAAACTTAACTGCCGATAAAACCGTTTACGCAATTGCCATTGGAATCCTGAAATTCGTCCAATACCGAGTAGTACCAAATGACTAATTTGACGCCATGTTACAGAGCTGTCATTAGCACTGTTTAGTTTAAAACCATTTGCCCAAAGTGCGCAACGTGGACTAGTGCGTCACGCTGGTTTGCTTGCCGGCTTGTGCAGTGATTAGTGTCTGTGTTTGTATGTGTAAGATTGAGTGCTGTTATTTCCGATTGGATATCCTTTTCTCAGCTTTGGTTGACTAGACATCTTTCTTCTCTCAATCCCATCAATGGTTCACAAAACGTTCGTCATCATATCTTTGGGTAACATTCAGTTGCATTCGAATCGTGTAGTTGATCGTTAACTTTGTGGCTTAGCGATAGTGTTGTCGAACTCTGTATTTTTAACTACTGTCTGTAGTTAACCTCCCGCGCAATTAAATTATATCATCGACAGCACTACCAATAGTAGGTGACGAATTATTGATGATAGTCTTTTCAATACAGTTTAACTTTTGATCGGTTATTCGTTTTCAGGGTTAGTATTGGGTTCAGAAATACTATCACTGTTAATCAAAAATTGTTAGTATTGGTTGTTAGTCTATTTTCAACCCCGCCTGTGGTAAGAGGCGACTGAAAGGCGGTCTCTGGGAGTGCACCGCGGGGGCTGCGTGCCTCCATTCCAAGTGGCCCCGAGGAAGTGTGGCGATGTAAGGGTGACCTCGCACCGCCGTACACCCCGGACGGTATAGAGGGGAGGCATAACTTCCCTAGGCTGGTTATGCCAGCATAGCGCACCAGGGGCCCACCGGCACAAAGGTCTTGACCAGAGGTCACGAAGACCCTCTGGATACGCGCTGAAGCGGGTTGTCAAGGGGGTTCCGTGAGTAGTGCCTGCTGCTTCATGGCAGACAGGCGAGCCTCACGCACCAGCACCACTTAGAATCTTCCACAACCTTCAGTGCACTTAATGGTTCTACGTCCTACTTGGACCTTACCGGACTCAAAAAAGGAGGAGGTTTTCTCTCTTACCTTGTTCTTTATTCATTTCTCCATTCAAATTAGCACCATCTTGTTTATTAATTGTCTTGGCAAAAGATAATGATTTTGTTTATGCTCTTCGCTACTTACTTTTAAATGAGACGTAAAGGTGTGTTTATTTTGTTTATGCTAAGATTTAACTTGTCAATAAACCCTTTCGTACACCAAGCTAGCGTGTCGGATTTATCAGATGAATGGAAACTTTGGAAATCCTCACATACCTCCAACCATTCTTCTAATTAAAGACTAAAGAACATAGTTTTCTGTAACCATTAAGTATGAATCAATGCTTTATCATGTGGTTTGATTAGAGTCGGTAATTAGACACAAATTATCGTTTCTATGCAATTAACAAGATCGAGAACTCGTGAAAATGTTTAGTGAAGTCATAGTCTCATGGTTTTTAGGCAACAGGCGGATACACGTAGAGTTGTTGAGTTGAGAAACTCCTTTTAGTCTTCATTCCGAGACTTGAGTCTCTTTTCAAGACTAGGACTCCTTAGTCACATGGTTCTAAGTCCTTTGAGTCTTTTGCTTCTTCTGAGTCCTGTGTACCTACCGTCCGTACACGCAGGTAGAAGTTAGAGTCCGCCCTGTGGCCGGGGCGTAAGAATACGGCCACGGTTCCCCCCCGCCTGTCGTAAGAGGCGACTAAAGGAGGGCCTTCGGGGTCGCTGGGAGTGCACGCGGTGGGGGCTGTGTGCCTCTATTTCAAGTGGCCCCGAGGAGGACGGCAGTGTGGGGGCAGCCTCACACTGCCGTAAACCGGCTGGTGTTAGTAGGGAGGTCTTACTCCCTACGAGAGGGGCTGTGTGAACAGCGTTGTGCGCCAGGTGCTCAACCGGTAGTGTTCCTTCTCTACAGAAGAGATCTCGGTGAACCCTGGTCACGCACGGAAGAAGGCTGCCCCGGTGTTTTAGTGGGTATTCCCACCCTCCCTGTGGTGGGTGAGTCCCACACTCCCCCGCTGCCCCCCCAAGCAGCGGGAAGTGCGTAAAAGCATTTCACCGGGTTAAAAAAATAAAAAAAAAAAGGTAGAAGTTAGAGTCGCAAATGTTAACTCTGGCTTGACCCTTGCTATAGGCATTTCAGTTGTTTTCAGCTGTTTTTCATGCCTGTTGATATCAAACACCAAACAGCAAGTTACAAATGCACAATAAACAGGTTAAGTTTAAGTCCATAACATGTTGTTAGGCATATTCGGGCAATCTCATAAAAGTATCAATCAGTAGTATTTAAGTAGATGGAGACTCCTTCAACACTCTAATCCCTAGGACCACTGTGCAACTGTGAAGGCTACACTGAGCAGTAGATATCATTATTGGTGCAAGTAATGATGACACATTAAAGTGATTTTGTTCAAGTCAGCGAAATTATGAGGAACCATAAATTAGAGCTTTATCTTACATTAACTTTGAAGAGGTTTATCTCGCCTGCAAAGATCAATGAGTAGCCATGGAGTTTTGATTTAACGCCTACTTACAAATAGTCAGATTTTCATCGTTGCCTTTAACTATGAAAAATCGAGGGTAGTTCTGGGCAGGGCGTGTGTATAAAAATATTTTCCTTTTTAATTCATCACTCTGGCCTCGGATTTGACTTCAAAAATATGAAATATTCAACCCACAATGCCACGAAACGTTTAATACACTGTTCGCAGTAGCTCATTAAGTTTTCACTATGAATCGTCAATGAGGCAAAGTAAATGGAGGTATTTGAATTGAATCAATAACAGTTAGTACAAAAATTACTTACGTAATTCACTGTTTTGTTTTTCGGTTTTTCTGAAGGACACCGGTGTGATAAGCTTTGTTAATAGTTTCTTTTGCACTATAAGTAGTAGTATTTTGAATAGTCATCACGTTCGTTTGACACAAATACCCTTTTAAACAAAGTTAAAATAGCTAAAGTGTTTCATTAGTGGCTGTAGTCGTCAACGAATTGTAAAAATAAATTCCTGTTTTTTTACAACTCGCAGCGAACAAGCGTTAGGTGGTGTTAGGTGGTTTAACTGTAGTCTATGGTCCCATTAGATGCCTTCACGAAACTGATGAATCGTTTGCTATCAGAATCTTATGAGGAAAACCCCGAAAGGGAGATTATTCCAAAATTCAAGTGTCCTTCAAAGGAGGAAACTAAGACCATTATGTGTGTGTACATTTTTAACATATGTTCATTTATGAAACTGTTTCTTAAAATGTCCTATGGCATCGTACCGTCCAAAACCTCCAGGATGTTTAAGTTCCATCGTTGTGATTTTTAGTATGTTTTCTTCGAGAATATTTCAATTGTGGATTATATTTTTCGTCCCAAACAGTTACCTAACCCATGAACGAAGATCAATTTTTTGAATATACAGGGTGGCCCAGCGACAGTGGTCCAAAAATTTTTTTTAGGTAGAGGGCATCATAACAAGTCATTTAAAAAAAACATTAGTTCCGCGAAAATCAATACTTTAGAAGTTATGATTTTTTCAAGTTTCTTTTGAAATTTCTCAACTCCAATCACTTAATTCACTCTTGTTTGGAAACTATCGCACTGATTCAGTTCAAATTTGGTATAGATGTACAATAGTAATGTAGCAACCATGTTATGTACGAATTTTGAGTTTATTCTAAGACAATTTGTTTTTTTTTTAAGTTTCGTCTATAATTTTTCGCCATTTCAAAAACTAATAGAATTTTTAAAAAACCACCGCTGCTTTGTTTGTGCACTTGATGATTTGTTTATAATCTTAAAAACTGTCCATAAGTATGATAATAGTCTATGCAAAAAGTTGAAGTGATGCAACCAATAGAACACTTTCAAAATTAACATCATGTACGGTAAGTCGGTATAACTCAGAATGGGTCAATTCTGCACTGACCCTAATTAAAAAAAAAAGTAGCCAAAATATATTTTCTCAAATAAGGGGCAACATAGCAAATCATTTAAAAAAACATTCGATAATCGAAAACCAATAGTTTAAAAGTTATTATTTTTTAAATTTTGGACCTAAGTGGTTGAACTTCAGGGACATAAATCACTTGCGTTTGTATACTATCCGACTGCCGAACTTCAAAATTAATAAGAATAAAAGAGAGTGAAAAAGGATTTATCTCATTTATTAATTACAATACAATGAGTGATACAAAAGCCGGACTTAATGCTGTTAAGGCATTATCTACCAGTCAACATAAAATAAAGCAAAGCCAATTAAAGTATGGGATTAACTATTAAGTCATCCCAAATTTGAAGTTCCTTAGTCGGATAGTTTACAAACAAAAGTGATCTATGTCTCTGAAGTTCAACCACTTGAGCCCAAAATTTTAAAAATGATAACTTCTAAACTATTGATTTTCGAGTATCTAATGTTTTTTTAAATGAGTTGTTATGATGCCCTCTATCCGAAAAAAAATATTTTGGCTACTTTTTTTTTAAATTAGTGTCAGTACAGAAATTACCCATTCTGAGTTATAACGACTTACCGTACATGATGTTAATTTTGAAAGTGTTCTATTGGTTGCATCACTTCAAGTTTTTGCATAGACTATTATCATACTTATGGACAGTTTTTAAGATCATAAACAAATCATCAAGTGCACAAACATAGCAGCGGTGATTTTTTGAAAATTGTATTTATTTTTGAAATGGCGAGAAATTATTGACGAAACTTAAAAAAAAAACAAATTGTCTTAGAATAAACTCAAAATTCGTACATAACATGGTTGCTACATTACTATTGTACATCTATACCAAATTTGAACTGAATCAGTGCGATAGTTTCCAAACAAGAGTGAATTAAGTGATTGGAGTTGAGAAATTTCAAAAGAAACTTGAAAAAATCATAACTTCTAAAGTATTGATTTTCGCGGAACTAATGTTTTTTTTAAATGACTTGTTATGATGCCCTCTACCTAAAAAAAATTTTTGGACCACTGTCGCTGGGCCACCCTGTATATCGTTCCTCATGGGCTACAATACTGATGAGAATGAACGAGGAGGGGGAAGATTATTTTTTGCTCTTCTATACTCTTAGTAATAAAGAGGATTTAAAATACTAAAAAAGCCACGTCATCTACTAATGAGCTAGATTAGTTGAGATTGTGCTTGAGATCTGCCGTCACGTCTCCAGCTGATGAGTTAGTATCGTGAAGTTTTGTGAAATAATCAAATTACACTATTTAGTTTAAAACTTGTTTCTTGATTCGGTTTCGTGCTTTCAAAGATTAGGTAATATTTCGGATATTTGTTCAACACGATGCAGTTTACATCTTCGACCTGTGCTGGGCATCTTCCATTGCATTTTTTTTCTATTTTTTTCTTCAGGTTCATTCGCTTCAGCATTGTCAAACAAAACCACCTCCTCACCGTCTCTATGTAACCGATTCTGTGCATTTCTGTGAATCCTCCGACCCCTACACATATGTACCGCAACATCGATTATTCCAGACTTTGTTCCGATCTAGTAGCTCAGTTCTTTGTGCTGTTTGTCTTGCCTTCTGCTCGTGTACCAGTTTTTCCAGCCCTGTTGTTAGAGAACAGATTATAGAGACATTCTCTTCCTCATCTATGGTTGAATCAGTCATGCCAATATACAAGTTTTTTGGGTGCATGAGTTTGCTGGTCCACGCTGTTCTGTTCATTGAGGATCAATCGACTTGATGAATGCGTTGTAGGACAAAACTTTTGGTAGGTGGGTTCATGATTGTGGTTAAAATAACTCAGGGATAGGAAAGGCCTGAGTGTTGTTACGGTAGCCAGCTATGCACTTAATTATGATGGATGGAAAGTACTTGCAAGAACAGTTTTGCGTTTAGTTTCCGTTTATCAATCCCACCTGTTCTTTTGTCATCCTTGTTAGATCCTAATTTAGATAATTAACTCTGAGTGACTCCAAAATGAAGTTCGACTGCAAAAACAGCTGTGCAAGTGAAAACGTGAAGTGTTTCTGGTGCATCTTCCACCTGGATTACCTGATATACGCCGTGCTGGTGTTAATTTTCCTCTCCCTGTTCATCTATTTTATGGTGTGGACATGATGCTGTCCAAAAATTCAGGTAAATATCATGAAAATGCTAGAGAAATACAATGGGCCTAACGTCAAGCGTAGCATAGTATTTGAATAATGATATTTAGTGTCTACGAAAATAGATACATAATGTCAAAAATGTTTACCCTTGACCTGTGGCCTTCTAGAAAATACAACTTTCGCATCATCTGCTTGGGGATTTAAATTTAAATTAAGTTGACTAGTCAAATGCATAACAACAGTGTGTTTACAAACAAAAGAAGAAAAAAGTCTTGTAAATTGATTAGGCGCGCCGGTGGATCCTTTCCCTAAAGAAATTAAACGGCGTAAAAATAAATTACATTTTATTTTCTCACACATTAGTCTAAAATTATAGGTTTTTAAACAAACTGCTCCTTATGATTAGTAGCAAACAGTGACGAAATAACATACATACATAAACGGCCTATATACGTCCCACTGCTGGGCACAGGCCTCACCTCAACTATGAGGTGGAACGAGCCATACTCCAACACGCGGGCTCAGTGCGGATTGTTGGAGGGGTGTAAGGTTATTGAGCAACCTTAATGTCAGATGTTATCAAGCCGCCCTAAGGCCTCTGACTAGGCTTAACGACTGACATCTGGCGACGTCAACCGGGACCAACTGCTTAACGTGCCTTCCGAAGCACGGAGATGCCCGAAATACACATCACTAAATTTCGGTCGGAGTGGTCACCTATCCCATTTCCGACCCGGCGTGTGTTGCTTTACAACAGCGATCGTCGCCGATCACTGTCACAACTGCGCCACGGGCACCTCAATAACATAAGTTGATAGGTAAATAATAGTAGGTAGCCTGTTCGCTGTAGGAGACAGGTTGCCCAAACTAGGTTGGCCTATGGCGAATGCTACGGTCAGATAATTACGGTCAGCTAATATCAAGATATTTAATGATGTATCTTGGGCCGGACCAAATCATACCCTACAGGGCCTACACCATAAAAAATCCAACAATAAATATTGTGATCCGTCAGTACACTACCCTACACGTTGATAAATACATATCTTAATCCGTCAGTATATATGTCACCGGAAAATAACAAAAACCGTAAATTTATAAATTTCCTAGGAAATTTATCAACTTTCGTAGGATTCTAAACGAGAGATAAATTGTATTATTTTACGCCTACATTTCCGGAAGTTTATCAATTTGCGAAGACTCGTAGTAAATTTATCAACTTACGGATATCTATTCGTTAGATTCAAAACGTTTCGACCAATCACAGAAGAGCTTTTAATTTTACGCTTTTTTTAATTACGGAAAATAATACACTGCTCTCTGATTGGTCGATGTTGACAGTAGCAATGCTTGTATTCATAGATTATGAGTGGCGGAGGAGAGGAAGGAGAAGGAACACGTGACTTATTCGACCAATCAGAGCGCACATGGCATTTGGTTACTGCCCACTTATTATTTTACGGATTCGATCCGAAAATTTATAAATTTCCGGAAATGAGGGCGTAAAATAATACAATTTATCTCTCGTTTAGAATCCTACGAAAGTTTATAAATTTCCTAGGAAATTTATAAATTTACGGTTCTTGTTATTTTCCGGTGACATATACTATATCCCCTTCCCTCCGGACATCTGAGGCGTTCAGACGTGTGAACAAGCAAACCCCATTTTTACAAAATTTGCTTTTTAAACTAATATTTTCACCTTAAAATCAAGTACAACATAATAGGAGCGCATAACTGCGCGGGAATAGCCTGTTAACTAGTGCGTGAGTAAACTTTCATTCATAACACACTCAACCAGGCCTGAGGTCTTGTTATAGTGGACGGAACGGTAATCAATACCAAACCGCCGCGACCGGCCAGACTGAACTGACCCCTGACATTATAGCGGCGCGGATAACTTCTACGCGATCCTTGCGCCCTGGTACTTTTGACTCGACGTATCCACGAGTAAAATGCCGCTGCGACACTCCCCGCGCGCCCCCGCTATGGACACTTGCGCGTCGCACGAAGAGACAGTGGAGTCCGTCCGTTTGGACGCAAACATTACGCATAAGGAACCTTCCGCGCAACATTTTAGTGTCTCGGAAAACGAAGGACAGTATACGTCAGAGGAGGCGTCAAGTCACACTGGTTCGCAGCGCCAGAAGCGTAAAAGAACTACCACCTCAGAAATACAACTGTCGCATTTTATGGCCGAAATGAGGGGTATGATGGCCGACTTAAAGAGCGAGCAAGACACAAAAATGGAAAGAATATGTGAAGTTTTTCAAGAAATTAAGAATCAAAACGCAGATATCAAAACTTCTATTGAGTTCTTGTCAAATAAATACGAGTCACTTACAGATCAAGTCAGTGAGCTGAAAGAAGAAAATTCGCAACAGTTGAAATATATTCATACGCTTGAAAGTAAGCTCGAAAACTTCGAGAGAACCGCTCGCTCAACTTGCCTTGAAATTAAAAATATTCCTGTTAACAAACCTGAGTCGAAGACCACCCTCATTGAAACAGTCACAAGGATTGGTGAAGCTCTGGAAGTAAACATACAGCCAAGCGACCTGAAGGACATTTTTCGTATAAATGCCAGAAATTCTGAAAGCAAAACAATAATAGTCGATCTTGTAAGCGCTATCAAGAAGGAAACTCTATTGAAAGCATATAAAAACTATAACAAGGGTAGCACCAAGCTGAACACGGAAAAGCTAAGAATAAGTGGGACACCGAAACCTATCTTCATCTCAGAGAACCTGACAGCAAAAATGAAGCGACTTTTTTACCTAGCACGCGTTTTTGCAAGCTCTCACGAGTACAAGTACTGCTGGTGTACGAATGGCAAAATATTTATACGAGAGAGGGATGGCTCACCTTTCCATTGGATCAAAGATGAAGAAGACCTTAACAAGTTGGTAAAATCTGAATGACTAGTGTTCTTAAGTGTAGTTTTAGTTTCCTTAAATGTTTCCCTAAATGCAAAAACAGTGCCAGTTCAAGGTCTTGTAAGCTATATGAATATTCCTCTTTTATGTGAGTTATTTTGCGTATTTTTAAATTATGAGTATTATAGTTGTGGGCCCAATATACACACACCTTACCAGATGTACATGCCAGTCAAGTTGTTTGAAAATTGCATCTATTTATGCCCTCTATTTACTTTTGTTCGTGGTTGTTTCGAACCCTGCCTCGATGTACGATTGCTGCAGAAGTGCTTAATTAGTAAGATGAGCCAAGAGTTATTACTTTTTGTCTCTTTCTGGTTCCTGAATCTTTGTAAACCTATCCTATCTCAATATGAATGATCATCTAAGAATAACATCCGAAATTGATGAGGTATCTGTAAGTAACTCGTACATTTGTTCCCCCGAAGACTCATCAAAATACATAAAAGAATCACAGAATCACCTTAAAGTATTTCATGTTAACATAAGAAGCATTGGTAGTACCACAAATTTCGCGAACCTTGAAATGCTACTTAAAAGAATAGATCGCGATATGGATGTCATTATTCTCTCAGAGTGCTGGCTGCAAAAATGTCCCTATATTCCTAAACTACACGGCTATCAAGCTCATAGTACTAAACATTGTAATCAAAATGATGGAGTTGTTGTCTTTATTAAGGAAAGCATATTTGCTAAAGTTAATGAACCTACCATTACAGATGCAAACTGTCTGACTATTCAACTATCTGACAGTATCGTAATTCTTGCCATGTATCGTTCACCGTCCTGTAAAAACATTGAAAAATTCTCCAACGCACTTGACACTGTTCTAACTTCATTGAGATCTTTCAAAACAATTGCACTAATAGGTGACTTAAATATAAACATAGCATCTGACAGTACGGATCTGAATTCCAATTTATACCTGAACATGTTAGCGTCTCATTCCATGCTGCCAGCCCACACAATACCAACTCGCAATAAAAACTGCATTGATCATGTGATACTTAAAGGTGAAAACAACTCAGCAACTCTAATCTTGGACTCTTTAATCACGGATCACTCGCCTCTTATATTTTCCTACACATTAAATACAAAAGTTTGTCACCCCATGAGTCGCATCCTCAAGAGACTAGATATACAAGCCTGTGTGGAGGAACTTAAAACAAAAGATTTCTCTGATGTGACGAACAGTAAAAATGCTGAATATGCAGCAACTCGTCTTACAGAAATTTTGTCCTCTGTAACTGAAGCTAACACGCGTTATAGAGCTATCACAAGTAATAAGTTTATAATCAAACCCTGGATCACTCCCGGCTTGTTACGCTGCATCCGACACAGGGACAAACTGTACCGCAAAACTAAAAAACAACCATATAATGAAATTTTAAGTTCTAGCTATAAGCGTTACAAAATTTTTTGTAATAATTTACTTAAAAAAGTCAAGAGAGAATATGAACGGTCTGAATTTGAAAAACATAGGAAAAACCCAAAAGAACTATGGAACGTCATTAAAAAGGTTTCTAACTTAGGTCAAAGGGCTACTGCATCAGACGAGTTATTGACTAATGCTGGCGATCCACAAACTGCCATAGACAAAGTAAATGGATTTTTTGCCGGCGTTGGGAAAGTGCTTGCTTCTGACATGACCGATGGCCTCGCGGATGGCATGTCTACCGATTATGTCGCAGAGTCTAATATCTCCAAGTTGAACTCCATGCTACTGTTAGAAACTGACCATAAAGAGATTGAAAACATTATCATGGCCCTCAAACAGAACTGTGCTACAGGCTGGGACCAAATTCCAACTTCGTTGATCAAGGAAGCACGACAGATCCTAATTCCGGTCCTAAAACACGTGTTTAATTTGTGCATTGCCTCGGGTAATTTTCCTAAGGTGTTCAAGAAGGCCTTAGTCCATCCAATCTTTAAGAGTGGAAATAGATGCAGTGTCAATAACTACCGGCCCATATCTGTCTTACCTGTGCTCTCAAAAATTTTAGAAAAACTTTTAAACAAAAGACTTTTGAATTACTTGGACACTAACAATATCATTGCTTCAAATCAATTTGGCTTCAGATCCGGCAAGTCAACAGAAGACGCAGTCTTAGACTTGACAAGTGTGATAGTTAACCATCTAAATTCTAAATTTTATTCTTTGTGTGTATTTCTAGATCTTACAAAGGCCTTTGATACTGTATCTGTTCCCATTCTTCTTTCAAAACTTCAACGCA
Organism: Udea ferrugalis; assembly: GCA_950022985.1. Lineage (NCBI taxonomy): Eukaryota > Metazoa > Arthropoda > Insecta > Lepidoptera > Crambidae > Udea > Udea ferrugalis. The sequence goes on along the minus strand of OX465531.1, from coordinate 15,352,563 downwards.
TCGGAATTAGAGGCATTGCATTTGACATCTTCAAAAGCTATCTCAGTGATCGAGAGCAGTATGTGACGATTGGCAAGTACACGAGTCGGGCTGAATCAATTGAATACGGCGTACCCCAAGGTAGTGTCCTTGGCCCATCTCTATTCCTCATATATATAAACGATCTGTGCAACCTACAGTTACCAAACTGCGATATCATAACATATGCTGATGACACGGCGATTATTATTCATGGACGGACATGGGAAGAGGCGCGTTCTTTTGCCGAAACAGCACTCCGCCGGGTCAGGACATGGTTAACTCGAAACCTGCTTACGCTTAACCTTGACAAAACAAAATTTATAACCTTTGCTTCAAAACTTAAGTCACAGCCTGACTCAACATTTTCGATATTGGCTCACAACTGTAGTATGCTTTCTTGTTCCTGCCCGAAAATATCGCACACACACAGTATCAAGTACTTAGGTGTCACTGTCGATAGTGTTATGTCCTGGAAGGAACACATCAAATGTTTAACGTCGCGAATCCGTAAGCTTATTTTTGTTTTTAGTAAACTTAGAACTGGCGCTGACTTGAGCACTTTGAGGACCGCTTACTTTGCTCTGTCTCAATCGCTCATCACCTACTGTATCACAATTTGGGGTGCAGCTGGTAAAACCAATCTCCTGCCTCTAGAAAGAGCACAAAGAGCAGTCTTAAAGGTAATGGCTTATAAACCAATTCGTTACCCGACCAAACTCATTTTTAGCTTCTGGGAAGTTCTTTCAGTACGCAAATTATTTATTTTAACCACTGTTCTCCGTAAACACAAAACCCTTAGCTATGATCCTAACTTGTTGGCTACGAAACGAAGAAAAGACAAAATATGCTCAACAGTAGGCTGTAGACTGGTCTTGGCGAAACATCACTATAACTTTATTGCTCCACTTTTATATAATAAATTAAATAAGGAATTACATATATATAAAGAACCTACATATAAATGTAAGATTATTTTGAGTGAATGGCTCCTTAGCCTTGATTACGACGGTGTGGAAGCTTTGATGAAATCAAGTGTTTAAGTTATTTTGTTTACTCGTAAATATATTTTTCTCCTGTACTAGTATTGGTTTAACTAGTTTAAGTTTAATATCTACTAAGTTTTTATAGTCTGAAACTCTAGTCCGTTAAGAGGTGGGCGCTAACATTTGCAACACAGTCCTAGATTATTGCAGGTGTTAACGCAAACCTAAATTTGTATAAGCAGTTTCTGGTTTCAAATAAATTTATTATTATTATTATTATTATACATATTGAAGCTCAAGTTATTTATCTTGCGTGTAGCGTTCGCCTTAGGGTCCAATATCCTACACAGCCTGGATGCCATACAGGATCGAAATCTATGGGAAAAATTAGGAGAGACCTTTGCTCCGCAGTGTGATGATACGGGTTTAGGAAAAAAGTAATTGACAAAAAAAAAGACATATTTTATAGTTGTCAAATATTCGTTTTATTGAAATCAGTTTTTTTATATCGACGTCTGGACAGATACATAGCAATAAACACGATAAACAATCCAACTATGTGTAAGCGACTGCAAGTTTTTACATCTGATAAGTCTGATTTAATTTCTGTCACATAAGCCTGAGTTTCGCGTAGGTACTTATTCGATATAATTATTAAGATAAATATCACGAAGTTTATGTAACCAGATATCCACTAAATTTGAGTTTGTTTGTTGTCGTATTGTCACTACAGAAAGACGACGCGTGCATTGATACTGTAAAGATTTAATGAGAAAATAAAACTGTGTTTTCTCTACCATTTCCTAATTGTGTATTTTAAAGTGAGATTTCCAGTGTACTCTATGATTACAAAAACAATTGCTTTATAGTGTTGTGCTCGTAACTTTGACGTAGCACTGTATAAAAGTGAGTTTTTAAGTGTTGTGCAAAATATTTTTCATCTGAAACTATTAGAGTATTAGAGATGGTCTATTATCCCTGTACGTGTGCAGTAATCAGAAGATGTGATTTTAAATATTTTATATTGATTTATTTATTTATTTTATTTTATTATACAGGTTTTGTGACCTACTTACATAATAAAATACATTTCTGGTGCAGTTCATACGATAGATTTACAAAACTTAAATAAATACTAAATATCTTAAACTAAAAATTACTGACTTACCGACTAATGTTAAATTATTGTCGATACTCTGATACTTCTCAGTGTAACATTCAATATGGTCTAACATATTTTAATTTTTAAGCTCTAACTCTTATCTCTAAGTAAACAAATCGAGTAACGTCATTGTGACGTAGACATGCGCAAGAGCACACAAAATTGCAAAGCGCAAAATTGTTAATCACACGTGATAATCTGTGGGCAAACAAGCCACTGCGAGGCCTCGGCCGTGTGTGCGTATCCTTACAGGCAATGTGGACTCGGCTTTACGTGCGCGAGAGTTGAGACTCGAGAGCGGGAAGGCAAAGTTTAGGTTTTTAATTTATGTGGCTACTGAATATTTTTAAGTTTGTGAAAGTGGAAGAAAAATGTGTCTGCTTTAATTATTAAGGTAATAAATGCAATTATACAGAAGAAATGAATTTATTAGAGCATTTTATTTTAGGCTCATACCTACTTTAGAATGTTGCTTTAAATGCACACATCTATTTTTGAGCATTTATTATTTGACAACATCGCTTTATGTGAATACCGGTTTTGGCTGCATAACTTAATAGAAAGGTCTTTGAGTAGGTATACCTATTTAATCTTAATATGAAAGCCAGTGACAGTTTTTTGGCTCTAGTGTTGTATTTTAAGTATTTTTTGTAGATTTGTTAATATTTATTTTATTGATTATTTAGAAATACCTACCATAAGACCTAACTCGGTTAAATAAGTTACGCACAAAGATCATATTGTTATAGCTATTATATTCAGTTTATACTCATAAGCACTATAACCGTGTCAAGAGTACGCAAAAAATTACGCTACTGAACTCTTCCTTTTAAAATAACATAGCTTACAAGGTCTAAGTTATGTTATTTAAATTAATTTTATAGGTTTGTGCGTCTATGTCATGGTATGGTCTTCTTAAGAAAATAGAACATCAGTGAATCAAATATGTCTTTATCTAATATGAAGCTATGAACTATAATTATCTCATAGCGAGTTATCTTTTAAAATATATCCTTCAAAATGTTTTACTTAAAATTTTATTTTAAAACAACGTTCATGCTTACTGAAAGAACAAAATAACCATTTTCTTTCGATGGCCTATGAATCACGTATTGCCTTAACAAGGAGTCACTAATAGCACCTAATAGCTTCAAACAACGTCTATAGCCATTCGTGACACTTTTCAGACGGGGATTGTTGATCCACAATGAACTCGTGTAAAGGTGTGCAATTTATGGAAAACACTAATGACAAATGTCATAATAACATACGCTCACGACTATATCCCTCACTTGGTAGATAGGAACTATAGTGGACGAAGTGAACGGGATATTCAGAAGCCCACACAGACGAATTGTAACTAAATGCGAAAAGGGGGAAGCTTACTGCCTTTTTGTTGCAAATGCTTTTTCTTGGGCTCAAATAGGCAGTTTAATCAATATTCAAACAACACAGAGAATGCTAGAACTGATGCTGTTGAAGTGTTGTAGCGCTAATTCTAAGGTTCCCTTTGAATTCGAGTCGAGATTCAGCGGATTAGGAGTTACATACATGTCGGGCTTCAGGCTAAAAATCAGTCAATTATTGTGCAGTAAAACTGACATGTTATTTGTGCGTAAAACTAATAAATGTTTGATTAATTTCTTGTTAAGTTATTTTTCGTGCGGAAGTTTATGACTAAACGGATAGCCTGTAACCGTGACGGGAGCGAACATCTATCATTAGTTTCTAGCTAGCGCTAATATTGATTGGTTGAATTACACGGCATTCCAATCGAGAGTTAGTGATCAGTATCACAAAGCTAAAACTAAAAACATTCCTGTTTCCAGGTTACTATGAAATAGAAGATGGAAAAGGACACACGCCAAGGACCCTACAGAGACATCGCACAAGGATTAAACTCACCCGAAATCAAATTAAATGCTGACATCCCTTTCGTTGATGACATCGTAGAACTTGAACATGTTAAAGCAGACGAGCCCTTACGCCCTCAACGTAATAAAGATGTCGAAAAAGGCGAACCGAAAAAAGATGGAAAAGTACACGCTTCAGACTTAGGATCCATCCACTCTTCTCCCAACAGTGATACTATCGTAGTAGATACGCCTGAAGGAACTCTGTATATTACTCTAGACCCTGATTCGGGTAGATCTAGTAAACTTGCAAGCCCAATTAGTCCCAATACTCAATCTACAGACTTCTCGAGTCCCAGTACTTCGAAGGTGGACGGCGTAGAGGAATCAAAGGCGTTGATAGAAAGTGAGAGTGATGTGGAACAGAGAAGAGCTAATTTGCGAAGAAATTCGATTTCTATGCCAGAGCTACAAAATTTGGAGTTGGAAGTTTTGAGGCAGCAGTATTTACAGAATCCACAAAATGAGGTAAGGAATTCACGTTTTAGTACTTTTTCCTTTTTGAGTTATTTCAAGTCAAATGTCATTAGTATACCAGACCTCTCGTTCAGAGCTTTACCATAGGTTGTACATATAACAGGCAGTTGTACGTAGCTTCCAATACTAGGCGCCTTGCCGTCAAAATACGATTATTTTTATAAATAATAGACTTGGGCATGCGAATTGCTTAGTGAGAAAACTAAAAAACTGATTCTCCAGACCGAGGAATGGAATCCACGTCGTTGAAATTTCGGGCTAAGTTTTTTTACGACTAGTCTATTGTGATTTTAGGCTTCATGACTAAGTCAAATACTTTCGAGTACTTTAAATATAAGTTAAAAACAGTCGGACGTAACTTGACCAATTCACTTGAAGATTTCGTCACCATGGCCAATTATTATTGACTTGATAGCTTTGCATACAAATATTAGTCGAATAGCAGAATGAACTTTTTCATTGCTTCTAATACAGACAAAGCTAATGATCTTTGCCATTTGCTTTTTTTGTCTAATCTTTCAGTATCTTTTGAGAGCCAAGCACTTGATGTTGATCTTAATTCTGGTCCTGAGCCATAAGTAATTGCGATAATGCTTTTATCTTTCCATAAGACGCTGTTTGTATAGACATTACTCGAAGCTAGGTACACTCTTGAAAAGAAATCAATATCCTTGTCCTGATTTTAACCAAGTAGCGAAATCAAGTAGCTGAATTCATTCTTACTGATTGAGGACTTCTCAAGAGTTTAAAGAAGTTATCTGATAACAAAGACGTATGGATTTGTTGATGATTTGCTATCGTACGCGTCACAAGAATTTTATCATTAAATAATAAGATATGTTGAAGTTAAATAATATACCGGAAAGAAATTGGTGCCATTTGTATTTAGTCACCGTTGTCAATACTTGTATCGAAAGTGAAAGTCACGTGGATTCAAACGGAGATAAGTAATTTTGTTTACTCAAAACGTTTATTAAATATGATGTCTCCTTTGTGTTAAGTGATTTCAACTAAAATTGTTCTGAGTAACAGTTGTGAGAGTGAATCAGGCATACAGTGAACTTGATCGTCATTTTAAATAGATAAGAGTGCTTATCTTGTATTATGTTTTCATATAGACGGTTCGGAACCATTATTTGAGGATTAAGAACATTGTTTTAAAACGTGTGTGTTGAAAAAAAAGTGTATTTGAATTGTTTTAAATTAATTCCTCCAAAATGCGGGCCAGAAAAAAGCCTGACCTTCGTTTGGATATACCCTCGTATCCCCACGATTATGTCGAAATGCCGACAGAGACAAGAAGACTGATTTTGGATGCAATTCATTCGCCTAATGATATTGAATTTATAGACGATGATCCTTCGTATGTTCTGCGAGATCCAGAGAGCGATTATAGTGATGGGATACGTTCTGGGACTCCTGTAATAAAAATTACTGGACCAGAAGACATGAACACGAAGTCTGAAAAAGACTATAAAATTAAAGCTGATTTAAATAGCGAAGATGACAGTCCCGTAGAAATTAGGAAACAAATTAAAAGATCCCCCGTATCCTTTCCAGTTGGTCTGAAGGATTATGAACTGGAGGCTCTTACGAACACACATTACAACAAGCATGTAAGTAGCCCAGTTTTAAGATCCTTTTACCATAGTGTGCGGCTCGTTGACGGAAAAAGATTACCTTAATATGTTTTGATGCCATCCTATTTGTAAACTACTAAGGCCTTCATTAGAGCATTTAGACCAAAACTTTGTCATTTGGGGTCCATTACCGGGTAGTACATAGAGTGTTTCAGCACTAGTTTGAGATCTCCAAAGACCTCACTTCCTCATTTATAATGGCCTTGTCATGCAGTATAAGCTTATCGCGACAGAGTGATAATGAATAACAATAGCCAAAATTATTATAGTTAACAACACAAATTGTTTCATAAGTTTTTTGTACTGCAAACCATCGAAATCCATTGAGTGGATTATCAACAACTAAGCAAATAATAAGACTGACTCTACTTATTTAATATTCCTAAGGATTAAAAGATACTATTATAAATGTATTCTCACGAGCAAGATAACTAAGCCATGTTTTAATTAGATTATTAATGAAATAGACTAAGATAACGTTGCTATTTTGATAACCATTGCAGATCTTGATTACTATAGTAAGCTTTCACCTAGTATGTCTAAATCTCTAAATCTTGCATCATTTCGGCTCATGACGTAAATTACGTTGCACTAGAGCGGTCTGTTACGGTTCGGCCTGTGGTATGGGGCGCTAGAAACCTGCATAGGTTCCCCATCGTCTCTCGCAAGAGGCGACTAAAGGGGGGCCTTCGGAGTTACTGGGAGTGCATACGGCGGGGGCTGTGTGCCTCCATTCCATGTCGCCCCGAGTTCTTGACCAGAGATCACGGGGACCTCTGGATACGCGCTGCAGCAGGTCACCGGGGGGTTTATTGAGTAGTGCCTGCCGCCTAACGGCAGGCAATCCTCACACACACCCACCATTCCCCCGGAGGGGGGAAAGGTCGCCCGTAAAAAGAAGAGCGGTTTGTTACGGTGATTCACTTGACCAAAAGAGCAGCTTTAAAGATCTATGAGAAATAAAGTGTTGTTCGTTTTAAGAATTAGTAGATTCTACATTACATTGTTTACACACCCATAGAAAAAAAAGGAAAAAGGGTTGAAGGTTGCGCCGTTTTTTCACTAGCGAAGAAATAGCATCTCACGGTTCACATCACATCACATTGCATTCCTAACTGCCGCACTGAGAAACGTCAAGTCAATTGAAGTTAATAGTTCATTAGTGTCAACATTTAACATTCTAAAAATTTATTCATGTAAAACAACAAAACGGATTTTACTTGTGTTCTTATGTTTTCTAACACGACGTTTCGATTACTTAACATGGCCAGCTGTGATCACAGGATGTTAAGATGTTATTATAACATTGTCATCCCAAGAGCGTCTTGGCCCGGTGGTTAAACACTCTGGCTCGGAACCCGATGGTCCCGAGATCAAATCTGGCTGGAACACCCCTACTTCGTGTTCGTTGTACAATTTTCAGCTAACTGCGGTGATGGAAAATACCGATATAAAATCCAAGCAACCCGGATAGCGGCGGTAGGCTCGCCCCTTACCACATAAACATAACATAACATAAACGGCCTATATACGTCCCACTGCAGGGCACAGACCTCACCTCAACTATGAGGTGGAACAAGCCATACTCCAACACGCGGGCTCAGTGCGGATTGTTGGAGGGGTGTAAGGTTAGTTAGCAACCTTAATGCCAGATGTTATCAAGCCGCCCTAGGGCCTCTGACTAGGCTTAACGATTGACATACATGACGTGGTAAGCCCCTTACCACTTTGGGCTCAAATTACCGGCAAAATGTGGGCTTCTGAATGTTCCGTCACCATGTCGTCCACCGTAACAATCAGTGTGCCTCTGACTAACCCATTAGGGATGTGGCCGTGAGGGTACGTTATGTTGTCATCCCGTGATCACGGCTGATGTGAAGTAGTAAGTCGAAACGTCGTGTTAGAAAATATAAGAACATGAATACAATCCGTTAAGTTGTTATATTTTTATAACTTTTCAGAATAGTGTTTGCGTAAATACTTATTAGAAACAAGTATTTATTTAAACAAGTAATTGTAAAGTTTCCGTTGCAATAGGCAATTTTGGGATTCATGAACTTTTTCATATTCATCATCACCATCAAATCATCAAAGGCATTAGAAGTTATTAGCAAATATTAATAATGAATAGGTTTAGGACCAGAATCAGATCAATTAACAAAAGTAGATCGCAGGAGTCAATAAACTTCTCCTACTAGCGATACACTATCTGCTTTGGACTACATTTCGTACATCCAATTGTTTGTTATTTTCGTTAATCATGTTTAGACTTTAAAGGAGTTCAATTGTGGTTCCTAGTGGTCAATGATCTTGTACTATCTTCGATTGCGTTTTTGAATATAATTAAATTGGCGTAGTGATGCGGTGCAATGTTATTCAAATAACGTTTTGGGAGCAATGGATGCTGCCACCGGTTAGTAATCTTGTAAGTTTATTAACTTGAAGTACTTAAGTATCGTGTCTTGTTCATTTCAGTGTGAGAAAATGTAGTGAATAGTAAACTTATTTTTCTGTGAGGTAACACAAAAAGTTCATATAATTAATTCCTTTTGCTTCAACATCGCGACTGTCTCTGATAGACACTGCTTCTAAATATGTGTGTGGTATTGGTGGAATAGGATAAGTAAAAAGTCGAACAACATCGCGCTTTTGTTGCTTCTAAAAACTAAGAAAACCACATCATCAACACAGATCTCACCTCAACCATGAAGTCGAGAAAGACATTTAGGCGGGCTTGAGAATATTATTGGAGACGTGTATGTAAAAAAAATAATTAAAACCTTACTGTAAGATATTAGGCGCGTTAGGCTCTGCCAACTGCTAAACGTGCCTTCCAAAGCACAAAAATGCAAAAAAAACAACGAAGTAAGGGTGGTACCCCCAACCACTACCCGATCTGACGAATAATGTTGATCGTTGCCAATCACCATGATTCGCTGCTGTAGCCACTGCCACAAGCCAATCTGCCCTTTCGTTACTTGATTTTTGTTATTTGAATTGTACAGATTATAAAAAGCTAAATATTCCTTTTTTGCCGTATATTAGGTCAAGTTCGCTTGATGTAGTGGGGAGAAGCTGGTGACATTGAAAAGTCCCTCATCGTTATCTGAATTGTATAAAGACATCCTGCGGGGACATTCTACCGAGTGGCCGCTTTTACAACTACTAACTTTTTTCATCACACATGGTTAGTGTGATAAATATAAATGCGGAATGTAAAAAAGTTTTTTAGGAAACAGTTTGGCTATCCCTTGCAAAATTACCCTAATCAGCCACTGTCTGTCTGTTTAATAGTTTTTATTCATTTTGAAAGTACTTTTCGAAAGACATTTCGTTTTTTGAACAATGTAGAGACTGTGATCTTTGAACGCAAACTAAAATTAACATATTGTTTGGAACCGGCAGCGAGCGTGTTGTTTTTACAAAGAACAGATTACGACTTTCTCAAGAATTTAGAGTAACGACCATAATAATAAGATTTCAGTTGTTAAACCGGTATAAATAGATGTGATGTTTTTAATAGTATTTCACTGTCATATTTGCAAATAGGTTTTAAATTTTTTGATAGCTCTTGATCATTCAAAAAAGGGAACCTCCATCGTGTACTGTTGAACATAGGATTTTGGGTTTTCAGAGCGTCCTGTAGCCATCGGAATCATGTACCTTTAAATGACCTCCTTTTCATGAAAGAACAGTTCTGTATGCTTATTAGCTGAGCTACGTCCTTGATTTTAATATTTTAACGAATTCTGTGTCTTAATTTCTGAGTTCTGATTCGATAGCTGAGCCATACTTATAGTAATACTGAAAACAGCTCTTTTAAAAATAACTGCAAAATGTTGATTCGCAACACTTTGGATTTGGATGATAAATAATGAAGATTAGAGGTAACCTTCCGAAGGCACGATTAGCGGACTGATAACGCGTAATCTAAGATGCTGGTGATGCAATCTGTTTGTTTTTGATCCATACCTACGTAATAGATTATTATTTAATTTATTACTAGAAAAATGTAATCTTGGTCCTCGTACTTATTATCGCATACGCTCACACAGAGACACACTGATTGGTAAACAGAACATTTAGAAGCCCACATTTCGCCTACCGAATTTGAACCTAACATGGTTAGGGGTGAGCCTACTTCCGTTATCCAGGTAACTTGTTTTGTTTTATCAGTGTTTGTCCAGCACCGGGAAGTTGGAAGCATATTGTACAATAAACACCGGCCAGTCTTGAACTCGGGACCACTCTTATTCTGGGCCAGAGTGTTTATCAACTGGGCCACGGCCTTGTATTTTCAGGCAAGGAAATTATCAGTTATCATAAAAACGAATTGAAAAAAAAAACACGCCATGAGAATGACCCACTTCTGTCGCATTTGCCTTTAGCCAATCAGTTTATCGTGCCCGTGATCTTACGATCGGACTAGTCTGTTAATATGTAGACTCTATACCACACCACCCAAATCCAAGTGGCCACTTCAAGATATTCCAATAACCAATACATAATTTGGAACAAATTAAAATGGACAAGGATTCGGCAAAGGGAGATAGAAATAGCTATAAAATGAACAACGAGTCCAGATTCAACTCGTACGCCCACAAGTTCAAGTATCGATCGCCTCTGTGGATCGAATCTGATTCGGATAGCAGCAAGAGCAGTTCTGAAGGCAGCGGTGGTCTCTGCAACAGCGATGACAGCATTGGCTGCAGAAGTTCTTCAGACAGTTCTGGGAGCATCAACAACTTTTTGGATTCCAAGGTATATTAAAAGATGAACGTTTGATTACCTGAGTATCATGGCTCAGGAGTGAAGCCCTTCCGCTAGTCTCGATTAGAAATCTACCCAGAACACCTCCTTTTTGTTAATTGAATAACTAGTGTTTTATTATTTGCTGATGGAGAATACTTACCAGTAAAAACGATTTCGCACCGATCCGATTGTATGCTTTATGATTGATTGTATTTATCATACGGAGCCCTGCCCCGGTATCAGAGTGCTCCCAACAGTTTATAAATATTTATTTATTTATTTAAACCCAATTATGATACAATTCAAGATCAAACCCAATTATAACCAGAACCCTTCGTTGCTGATGCGAATGCCATCTAGCGACAGCAACGAACACTAACGGGCATAGCGTGATTTAGTAAAGCACCGAGACAAGATCGCGCTAACTTTTCCGCTCTTTTTCATCCGTTTTCCTGTCAGCAGATCAGTGTGATCACGAACACCAATAAATCGAAAAACACGATTCGTAGCCCAGTTCGAGTGGTGGTGGTGTACTTACGTACCGTACTGCTATTTCCATTTAAACTAATTACTGTGCTACGACAGCGTCGTGGCCCAGTTGTAAGGCACTCAGGTTCTAAGTCTGTGTTCATTGTACAGAGACGTTTGCATCAACCTTTTCGAAACTATTGCCAGATGGGTCTTATATCAGCAGTATTCGGTGCTATGCAAAGAACTTCTTAAAACTCTAGCAATCGGAAAACCTGCGTTAGGCTCGCTTAGGGTTAAATAAGAGCCCAAGTCATCGGCGGCGATACAGCTATAGTTAATTAGAAGTAAAACGCTGGGCTCACCCCTTACCACGTTGGGTTTAAAATTAGCACGGCGAAATGTGGGTTTCTGAATGTTCCGAATCACCTCTGAATACCCCGTTTTGAATATAATCGTGAGTGTATGTTCTCATAAAAATCGTTCATTTTCTGTCAGAGTACGTAGGTCAAGGGCTAATTGGGACGAAAATAACTAACTTTCGTCCCAATTAGACCTAATCTCACAACTCATCAGCATGAAATTAGTCTTTTTTGAATAACTTGTTGTTTTCAAAACCAGGCAACTTTACAAACTTGCCTGGTTAGTCCAGTCATTATAGTAAGTTCACCTCGGAATTCGAGATACCCAGCTGTAAGTTTGTAAATACTTGTATATTGACACCCTAAAAGTTGTCTCAAAACCTACATGTGGTAGGGTGTACGCAACTATTAAATTTCAAGGTCAAATGTCACAAAAATTGTTTTTTTGTAAATATCTCATTTCCTATGGGTTTTTTGCTATTTGTATGTATTATCAATATTGTAGGATACAAAATTCTCTACAAATTTAGGTTGAAAAATTTTTTCATACGGTGAACCGTTTTCGAGATAGAGGGCGGAGAGCGCGCGGTCACAGCATCACTTCAGGTCAACCGGTGCCACCGGTCAAAAACTTAAAAAGTGAAAAAATGTGAAAAGTCTCGATCATCTTCGTTATCTGCATTACGTCAAGTCTACAGAACTTAATAAAGCTGTGCAGCTTTCAAATATTCCACCAACAAGTGCAGCTGCTCATCAACATTGTAAAAACAACAACGTTGTCGAAAATCGTTTCGCATTGCCCAACCCCATACCTGGGGTTCCAAATCATGCCCTAACCAAGTTTGAACTTGATAATATACACGTTGTTGTTTTTACAATGTTGATGAGCAGCTGCACTTGTTGGTGGAATATTTGAAAGCTGCACAGCTTCATTAAGTTCTGTAGACTTGACGTAATGCAGATAACGAAGATGATCGAGACTTTTCATTACTCATACTCTGAAAGTAGGTCATTACTGACCTGAGAAGCGGGCTGAAAGTAATACTTTTCATCCCTAGGGAGAATCACTTTCAACTGACAGCTGTCATATTATTTTAAAAAAAAACTAGTTCTTTTTCACTTAACTATTGAATCATGTTCAAACTTTCTATACAGCCACAATGTAAAATTGAAATAACTTAAAGTTAAGTATTGATTAGAGAATATATGTTTTTTAAATAACTTTATTATAATTAAGTTTCAACAATTTCTTTAAAATAACCTAGTTTTGAGCAAATTATTTACCATTTTTCCAATGATGAAAATAAAAAATAATGGCTGAATAGCGGGCCGGCCACAGAAAAAAAAACAAACAAAATAGGCGGGAAAGCGGCAATTCGATCTTCATGAATTAATTCATGTTTTTATTTTTACTTTCCTCGTATTTGTAATGAAAAGCACAGTGTTTACCTCGGGTTAAAGACTTATTTAGTCCCTCGAACTATTGGCGCCCTCACTTCGTTCCGGGCGCCAAACCCCGTCTCGGGACTAAATAAGTTACTTTCACCCCTAGGATAACAATGTACTATTTCACATTTTTTCACTTTTTAAGTTTTTGACCGGAGGCACCGGTTGACCTGAAGTGATGCTGTGACCGCGCGCTCTCCGCCCTCTATCTCGAAAACGGTTCACCGTATGAAATTTTTTTTGAAACAAAATTTGTAGAGAATTTTGTATTCTACAATATTGATTATACATACAAATAGCAAAAAACCCAAAAGAAATGAGATATTTACAAAAAATCGTTTTTTGTGACATTTGACCTTGAAATTTAAAAGTTGCGTACACCTTACCATATGTAGGTTTTGAGACAACTTTTAGGGTGTCAATATACAAGTATTTACAGACTTACAGCTGGGTATCTCGAATTCCGAGATTCTTACCTAATTTAAGCTTATATGACTGGACTAGGTTTCGAAAACAAAATAATGTTCCACCAAAGGCTGACCCAAAGCCTCCAATGATAAAAGGGTAAAATAAAAATAATTGATCACATCAATCATTCGGATTAAAGGAAAAAAAAAATCTAAAATAGTTTATATTCCAATGGACTTAATAGAAGTACTTTCAAAACGTCAAATTTATGTAAGAAAAATAGTTACACGAACAAAATGTGTCTCTACCACCTTTTCGGGTTATTGTTTCTGTGCTGAGAACATCGACCTCGAGGTCTCTTTTGATTAGTTAGTACTGCCCCCGTAACGGTTAGAGCGTGTTGGACTCTCAACCGGGAGGTCGTGGGTTCGAAACTCGTGAACCAACAGCATCTTCATATTTATGTTGTCGTTTCGGGTTGGCTAGGACAGTGAAGGCTCATTACCTCGTGTCTGAAAAGTAAGATGATGCATGCTGGGCATGTAAAGAGTCGGTTTTGAGCCTCACCTTTCTCCGATTGTGTCGAAATGTTGTCCCATCGGGTCGAAAGGTGATGGAGTAGGCGTGCACTGTAATATTGCTTCACGCAAGAAATATTATCCAGCCATTCCCGAGTTTTAGCGAGACTAACGAACAGCAATCCATTTTTATATAGAGATTTGTTTAGTTTGGTGTATTTACCTTCTATAGTAGGTACAACATTCTGAGTACAGAATTGTTCACCGGAAACAACTGTGTTTACTGTATTTCGTAGTTTGCTTCTCTCTTATCACTAAATCAGTTTTTAACTAAACTGTTGTAATAAAGATATAATTTCACTTGTTCCTTGCACGTCAAACAGAAGAGAGAAACTATATTTTACCTTGTAATTTGCTTCCAGGTTCTGTAATTTTACAATACGGAACTACCCACATACCCTTAATTGCCGCAAAGATAAAATGAATGAGTAAATTTTCTACACTATAAATAAATTTCAATAGGGTTGTCAATATGCTTAGATGATGAAGTTAAATTAATAAATACAAAAACACTAACCAATTTATCAATGTGTCAGAAAAATGATTCAGAAACTGTGGTGGAAATGTGGTGCGTTGATGAACTCTGAAAAACACATAGCATTTTAGTTATCAATGAGTGTTCTAACCAAAGTGCGCTTTGTTAATTTTAATTTATATATTTTTTCTAGTGTCGGGTTACAGTGACAATAAGCATTCTGGTTCGGAACCCGTTTGTCATATTTATAAAACCTGATCAGAAAATCATATACTTCCAGAAGTATGCTGTGCCTCTGAATATATCTACCGTTTGGTATATAATAAACTTACTAAATCAGCTATGTTAAGTTTGTAACTTATTTAATCAATCAAATATATTTTTTATTTGTTTGTACCCAAAAAGACAATTACAATAGACAGTTTGAAGGACAGTAAAAGTACAGGTGACCTTATCTCTAAAAAGAGATTTCTTCCAGCAGATCATTCCATAAATTTTCATTAAGAGTAATTCTGTCTCTAGCAACCCTACCCCAGACGGACGGCAGACACAGTCCTTAACCTCGCACTAATTAGTGAATACGTATAATTAACGAGGACTGCACGCTCAGTTCGCGACTGCGCCTGCAGGATGCGCGCGGGCAAGCGCAAGATCAGTGATTGCATACCCTTGACTCAGGTTAGTTAGATTTGAGTGCGTAGAAGGCTTCGTGCCAGTCACCGCAGTTTCCGCCAACATGGACGATGAGAGCTCCCTCTCCCGGAGTTTTTAGTTGGTATGCCACTAGGTATCACCTTGCCAGTGGTGAGTCCCACATAACCCGTCCACCCACCGGTGAACGGGTATGCGTAAAGTCATTTCCTCCGGGCCAAAATAATAATAAAAGGTTAGTTAGACTTATCGCTTTAGACCAGTGGAGCCGTGCTTTACGGCTTGATGCGACACAAGCTTTATATCAAAGCTTGAAGCACAACATTGCCGAAACGAATATTTCCTGTCGGCGTTTTATAGGATGCATTTTGGAGACTGAAAAGGAATTACAGGACCTACTTAGTTAAACCAGCTTCTTTTCTCCATCACTAATCTCAGTATGGCTTTTTATGCTAACCTTATGTTGTATACATTCCAGCCATCCGAATGAACCGTTAGGGAAATTCATTTATTAATCAGACGACAAAGGTTACTGCGTACGGATTTCCAGAATTCACTTCTGAGATTAAAAACATTAAAAACGGGATTGCTACCATGTACCTTTTTTGTTTTGAGTTTCCGATATTTCGGCACTGTTACAAGCGCCATGGTCCCGGAGTAACTGATGTTACTCCGGTTGTTACGTTTTTATATGTTCACTTCTGAGGTTTTCCTGATGAGCTTTATCATGGAGTACTATGAAAGGGGTCCAAGGCCGTTCTAGAAACCTCAGGCGTGACACTGTTGAATCCTTCTGAAGGAAACCAGTTTCGCTGCCAAGGTCGAGTACCGTGAGGTTTGGAGTTGGTAGAAGAGGGTTTGCGCTTAATGTTACACATGTCCATTAACTGCCTTAATCGTTTACCGTAATTGGTCCGTATTTTTGTTTACTATCGTTTTGTATGAATTAAAATAATACTATAAACCATTGGTTATAACATTAAAAAAAGAGGCTCATAGAAGCATGAATGATTTGCATTTGTGATTGACTTTTGCCGGCTGACAAATTTGTATAACCTGGCAAATTTTGATTGGCCCTTCCGTCACAACGTATGAAGGGCCTAAGTAACATTTTAGATTTAGTTGAAATATAATGTCAGTAAAAGCACGACTGGATACACAACCTCTGCTTCTTTTAGGTTTTTGTGATCGACAATATACCTAGATTTTGTTGGCATATGACGTAGATTTTGATAAGTTCGCCATCAATGTTAAAAGTTGAAATATTTATTGTACTTTTACCACAAAGTCTACCCTTAAAAGAACCCTTACCCTTTTTTTACTTCTGTCAAGTTTTGTCTAATGCTATAATAAATGGAGTATTGTTAAATAGGACTATTTAACAAGGTATTATTATAGGAGTATTGTTAAATAGGCGTATTGTTAAATAGGACGTTTTTTCATCAAAAGCAGGAAAGCTCTCAGACTACGTCCCACTTTTCTAGTACCTGTAACTACATGTAAGGCCATATTTAGGTTTTGTTTCATGTCCTACTCTTTTACAAACCTAATAATTGTATCCGTACTGCTTTGTTTGTAGATCTCATTATTCTCAGAGATAACAATTAGTCTCTCGTGGATCACAGGCAGGACTGTACCGTCGTGTTTTATTTTAAAAGTCATTAACAGTGTTATAAATAGGTCTCAGTGATAATATGGAAAGCATAATAGAAACCGCGTGTTAAACCACTCAAAGTTATAATGCAACTTTAGTATATTCAACTGATACCTACTTGTGTGTGAGAAATGAATTTGAATACTTTGAAAATAGTTCGTATGGTTAGTAGATAAAATTGAGGTTTCTACTTCCGTACACTTATCGAAACACCTGAGATAAATATTGTTTTATTACACTCTATTTTTAAACATTAGCAAAGATTGGTTATACTGCTCACACTCGAATTCACAAATGCAAATCAAAGTTAGGCAGCTCTTAATAGTTCAGTTTAGCTCTATACACAATTAACAGCACGGTATGAGTTTGAAGGCGTGCTCCAGTTTGATTGACGGTTCCAATGTGTTGAGCTACATTAATCATGAAAAAGTCAAAAGACATTTTTTCAAGTACCTACTTATGCAAATGGCGGTTTTTATGCCAGTCATTCTCTACCAGTCAACTGCAAGAGTATATCTGACTGAAATGTTTTTTCCTGGTTCCAGATTCCAGAGCACCACCAAAGCTCTGCGTCAGGCTTCAGCGATGGAGAACCAGGGTCCGGAGACCATCATGAAGTCCAATCCGATGACAACACCGTCAAGTAAGTACCCATAGCATGTTTGCGTTAAGAATGCAGTATTTTTTTAATTTAATTCCGTTACTTACACACATCTAAATTCGAGTAGGTACAAAACCGTTGCGTTTGAAAGAATACGTTCATTTGGGCACTGTGAACTTGACTTTTTCTAATTAGGAACGATTGGATTAGTTAGGGGGTGTACTAGCTCAAAGGACAAGAATGAAATCACTGCATTCTTAACTCGAACGGACTTAAGTTGCTAGTACTCATTGTTACGAGTGAGTGTGAATACACAATCACTATTGTGATGTGTCTTAGTATTGGTTTGAAAGTAAAGGAATGTTGTAATATTTCGGCCCTATATCAAGTCAGTTATAGAGTACTTACTTACCTTTGACCGACGAGCATGTATGAAAGAATTCATGAGGGTTCAAAAAGCCCATGTATTCTTCTCGTAGAGAACCGCCTGGTAGAGAACAGTTATATTGAGTATGACTTTTTTACCTTACTGTAAATGATTTACTGACTTTTCATAAACAGACTTTACAAGCTTACATGAAATAAATGCCTTCGAGTTTGAGTTTGTCAGGAACGTAGCAAGTGGAAAGATGTGACGTTTCCTAAACAGCGTCCTGTGAGGATATAGGCGTCATGAAGTCATCATCATTAACTTATGACAGTCCATGGCTGGACGTAAGCTTGCGCTATCCTCAGCCTGTAACATCCACTATCTGTCAACAGCCGTTTGTGAGTTGTCTCTCGACCTCAGCGCAGGGCGCCTGCATTACCTCTACTCAAAAGTGCGCTTACCCCAACCGTTAATTCGCTAACCTCTGCCGGTAACCGCTACCGCTAACGTGGCCAAATAAATAAAATAAATAAATATCCTTGGACATTATTCCACACAGCGCCATCCCAAGTGGGCTAATTATAGTCCGTTATTATGGATACTAGACAACGGATAAACATACTTAAATACTTTTTCTTTTGTAAATACATACGTAATACACATAGGAAACACCCAGACCAATACGAACAGACATGTTCATGCACACAAATGTTTGTTCTGTGCGGGGATCGAACCCGCGACCCTTGGTGTAGTAGCCGACTCCTCAACAATTACACCAAGACGGTCGTCACCAAACCAAACTGCCACTTCAATTTACTAATACGCTAGTGTCTGCGTAAACGCAAACTCAAGACATGAGGGCCAACCTGTGAAACTTTACAAAAACTAGTAACAGTTTTGTCCACCACAACGTTTGCTTGAAACAAAGTCACGCCTCAACTTGTCGGTCATGTAAACGCTGCAACAGCAAGACCTAATCATGAATGAGCCGAGTGCCCACCACTTTTGCGATGAATGAGTATCGTGGCAAGTGCCCTAATGCTTTGATTTGCGGTCAAAGGTCTGGACGACGGACGCAGTGATGCAAGCCCCTTAATAAGGAAACGGGGAGGGCGATGACCTGAGTTGCGAAATGCGAACTGCAATCTTGGCGAGTAGGGCTGACTTGTAGAGGTAGATGACTGCCACTAATATGTTAATAGGTAGTAGCCAGAACGTTATGTTGTATTCTGATGCTTGATTTGGAATCGGTATAGCGCAAACGTCTTTTTTTCACGATCTCCTTCATTTGAACACGTTTACTTTGAACGTCTATTAACCAATGATATTATAATAAAAATACGTAGATATGTTACTTATGCTAAAAAAGTGGCACCCGAAATCAGGACTTTCTACCACCTGAGCAAAGTAATAGTACATTGTTAGCCTAGGGGTGAAAGTAACTTATTTAGTCCCGAGACGGGGTTTGGCGCCCGGAACGAAGTGAGGGCGCCAATAGTTCGAGGGACTAAATAAGTCTTTCACCCGAGGTAAACACTGTGCTTTTCATTACAAATACGAGGAAAGTAAAGATAAAAACATGAATTAGCTAAAGAAAAAATGAGGAAAATAAATGAAGATGGAATTGCCGCTTTCCCGCCTATTTTGTTTGTTTTTTTTTCTGTGGCCGGCCTGCTATTCAGCCATTATTTTTTATTTTCATCATTGGAAAAATGTAAAATATTTTGCTCAAAGCAAAGTTATTTTAAAGAAATTGTTGAAACTAAATTGTAATAAAGTTGTTTTAAACATATATATTCTCTGATCAATACGTAACTTTGAGTTATTTCAAATTTTACATCGTGGCTGTATAGAAAGTTGGAACATGGTTCAATAGATATGTGAAAAAAACGAGTTTTTAAAAAAAATATATTTGACAGCTGTCAGTTGAAAGTGATTCTCCCTAGGGATGAAAAGTGTTACTTTCAGCCCGCTTCTCAGGTCAGTAATGACCCACTTTCAGAGTATGAGTAATGAAAAATATCATGCGTCTTAGTTCTCGTTCCGGTTTTTTTTCCAATATTATTTTCCCTTTTCGAGTCGGAGACAAACCGAACAAATCAAATACAATGTAAATCGGACCACCAGGTCTCGAGATACAAGTATTGTAACAAAGCTTAGTGGTTAAAGCAGCCGCCAGGTTTGCGGAAGACACAGGGCCGAATCCCGCCTGTATCTACATAAATCGTATTCTGATATTTCCATGTGACAACTTTTTACTATGTGAAAATGATATTCTTAACAATATTTCGAGCAGACAATCGTTCTAAATTAAAATGACGTAAGAACGGTGCAAGCGCCTCATGGAAAACGCGGTCTTGTTTAGTAGCATTGCTGTCTACTCATTCCAGGCGTTATGTTCAGTAGAGAATCGATAGGTGCGTGGGGCTTCCTTAAATGAATACTACCTACCTACTGTATTCTCAGTAAGTAGTTTATTTAATTGTTTATTTTATTCACCGAAAGGCGGTCTTAATGCTAAAAGCGTTTTTTAACAATCAACCATTGGGCAAGACAGACATTCTGATGTGCTAAATTATGAAATGCTATATTAGAGGAAGAACTTGTTCTTCCTATTTTAACGATTATTGATAGCTCATGATGAATAACAAAATAAATTATATTATTTCAAGTAAGCGGCTACTCTATTTTGCCTTCTTCCGTGAAAACAAATTTGCCGAAAATAGAAAAAAAACAAAACAAAATGCAAAAAAAACCAAGAGTTTAAATTTCAATAGTGTGTATTAGTTTTTATTTGATACAGATGGAATTCATTCTGGCACTCTAGATAACTTAATGTAGTTTATAATGAATGCAAAATAAATGTTATCGCGATTATTATAAATATTCATATCATTTAGCACGTGCAGATCGTGAATTACTTATTTACATTAGGTATGTTATTTAAGTTCAATAACTATTTATTGACCTCTGTTATACACTGCCTTGAAAAAATAAAGGAGTTCCTAGAAATTTACATGTCTGAATTCTAAAACTAAGCTCGCAGTAGTAAATATTGAAGAGCGTCACTATCAAGTTTCTTGTTGAAGTCTGTCGTAGAATCAACGTCAGAACCGGGTGGTAGAGTCAGTTTATACATAAACGACCTATATACGTCCCACTGCTGGGCACAGGCCTCACCTCAACTATGAGGTGGAACGAGCCATACTCCAACACGCGGGCTCAGTGCGGATTGTTGGAGGGGTGTAAGGTTAGTGAGCAACCTCATGTCAGATGTTATCAAGCCGCCCTAAGGCCTCTGACTATGCTTAACGACTAACATCTAAGCGACATCAACAACAAGCGAGTCAGTTTATGTTAATTTACATTTTTTTTAATTCGATCTGACATAATGCTTGAATATTATTTTTAGGTTTACTTTACTTCACTTGTTAGTTAAATCTGTCAACTCTAAAACAGGGGAAGCTGTTAAATTCTTTTTCATTACTCATACTCTGAAAGTAGGTCATTACTGACCTGAGAAGCGGGCTGAAAGTAATACTTTTCATCCCTAGGGAGAATCACTTTCAACTGACATCTGCCAAATTATGAAAAAAAAACTTAGTTATTTTTCACATATCTATTGAACCATGTTCCAACTTTCTATACAGCCACGATGTAAAATTGAAATAACTTAAAGTTAAGTATTGATTAGAGAATGTATATTTTATAAATAACTTTATTATAATTCAGTTTCAACAATTTCTTCAAAATAACTAAGCTTAGAGCAAAATATTTACCATTTTTCCAATGAAAAAAATAAAAAATAATGGCTGAATAGTGGGCCCGCCACAGAAAAAAAAACAAACAAAATAGGCGGGATAGCGCCAATTCGATCTTCATTTAGTTTTAAATCTTTTTCTTTGGCTAATTCATGTTTTATTTTTACTTTCCTTGTATTCGTAATGAAAAGCACAGTGTTTACCTCGGGTGAAAGACTTATTTAGTCCCTCGAACTATTGGCGCCCTCACTTCGTTCCGGGCGCCAAACCCCGTCTCGGGACTAAATAAGTTACTTTCAACCCTAGGATAACAATGTACTATTAATAATTGGATGTTTTTTCTTAATTATTTTTAGTATTCCTACCTAAATGGCTACAGACTTAAAGTTAAATCATACGATGGTTATTTTTCTGCGTTCAGATAGCATATGATTTTGTGTAATAGACTAATCATTAGAAAGAAAAGTAACCCGGTTCACTGAATTCATGTGTAATATTATCATATTAGGTATATTTATTGTTGAACAATATATTTATACTCAATTATATAATTGAAAAACTTTATTGTCTTACCTTATTCACTATTAACGAGAGTCAGTCGTTAAGCCTAGTCAGAGGCCTTAGGGCGGCTTGAAAACATCTGGCATTAAGGTTGCTCACTAACCTTACACAATTCAAATTCGCCTGGCAAGGTTTGGGCTTCAGAAGGTTCCGTACACCATGACAGCACCAAAATGAGTGTGCCTCTGAAAACCTTGTTTGGGAAAAGTACAAATACAAATATTTTATTTGCAATTAAGTAGGGTACAGTACATGTCATAGGATGCGGTATGCGGTGCGGTAAAGTCATGTTATGTGCTATTCTAAGGTGTTATATCTATGCAGGGTGTCCCAGAATGGGTGAATGAATCCGAAACTTTTGAAAAAAAAAACACTTTTCTTAAAAAGCGTGCAAGTTTTTTTATTGGTAATAGAAGAGTTCATACATTATATACCACACCCGGCCAAATTAGCAATTAAAAAAAATAATAATTAACCAAAGAAAATAATTGAAATAAAGTGCACTGGGCTCTAAGACTAGTTATTATATTTAAAACTCTGTGTGCAATAAAACGAAGTGGTCACTAACAATCTGAAAACCAGAAATAGACATTTGGTCATGTTAGCATCAGGCAGGAATCCAACCCGCATCTTTCGCAAACCGGGCGACTGCACTAACCACTGTGCTACCGAGACCATTAACCCTATGAGCGAATGTGAAGAAAACTTTCTGGTTTTCAGATCTTTAGTAAAGATAAGTACTGAATGGAAAATCCTAAAACAGTAATAAAACATGGTCACTACCAGTTATTACAAGTAAGAAAAAGGTATAAATAAACTTCAAATGCAAAAATTAGGGCTGGAATCTTAATAAAAATAAATAAAACAATAAAAACAGTTTATTTCAGGCTATATAGAAAAAAAAAACTTAAAAAATGAGAGTGCTTTTTTTACTGTTTTTATTAACAATACATAATTATTAATAAAAACAAGCTTAAGCTTAAGTAGCTTGAGCGCTTTTTTTACTGTTTTTATTAACAATTATGTATTGTTAATAAAAACAGTAAAAAAAGCGCTCAAGCTACTTTCAGTAGCATTTTATTTCACCCATTCTGGGACCTGTATGAAAATGTTAAACATTGCACAGTAGTTGTGCGAACGTTGTTGTCCGTACTTGCGCGTTCGCACCGGTCAGTCTTGTGCGCACGCGGCGACGCACTCCCGCGCTTTCCATTTTCCGCGATCCATAGATCACTTCGATCCATACAGCTCCTTGCTTGAAAGCTGACCGAGAGTGAAAAGTGGTTGTGTTGTGTTGCTATTTTGGAGCTTGATTCCATTTAGGTACGTAATTAAATACATTATTAACACACAATAATGTTAACGCTAGCGTTTAAGGCAACATTATTGATTGGGGATAAAAATACTCGAAAAAACAAATTGGTTTCTATGTAACCTAAAACTGCATTAGGAATGCTAAATGGATACCAGAATAAATATAAATAAAAAGCTACTTCCTTCAAAGCCAAGCTTCCAAAAAGCTCAATTAAGTAAGAAGGACAAAAATATATTTTATTTTATAGGATGCAAAACAAATATTTTTGATTTATAAACAGATTTGATTCACTAACGCATCATTGCACAGAACATGTTGATTGCCGAGTTTCTGACCGGTTTCGGTGCAGGGACAGTTAGTAGAGTCACATTATGTATTTATACAGTCAATATTATAATAAAAATAGTATAGATATACATATCTATAATATTTCTATTAGCAATCTTATTATTTGTTATTTTTTACGTCTATGATTTAGTGTATCTTTTGTATGGTTAATTGCTCTCGAAGATTTTAAATTACTTGTAAGCAAACCGACATAAACATAAAGGTATTTTTTTTTTGGATAGCCTTTTTTTGGATCCCACTTTGCCGGACACCGCGTCTCTATATAGTTTAATAAGTGGTTCCCAAAAACCAAAATCGAAATCACCCTTTCGTTAAAAGTCCCCTACAGTCAGTTGAAGAAGCTAGAAAAGCTACATACCTACATTTTACTTGACCTGCTTACTTATCGTCTTCTTTGTAGGACTGTCATGCTAATCATGATTTTAATACCCTATAGTAGATGATCTAACAAATAGACAATTAATATACTTAAATACAATTTACAATCTGCCTCGTTTATTTATTTATTTATTTTATTTATTTATTCTTTATTGCACAACATTGAATGGTAAAAAAGGCGGACTTAATGCCAAAAAGGCATTCTCTACCAGTCAACCAACCATAACAAAATAACATATTCGTTGTAAATTATTCTTATCCAGAATTTAAACTAACGATCAAAATCAGCTCTAAGTGGCATTATCATTGCCGGTTGGTTAACCCGCTAAATAATTTCAGAAAAACCTTGGTCTTTCCTCCAAGTTCGAGGTGCCAATAATTTTGTCACTAACCCGAGACAATATTGCACTTTAGACACTTAAGCTGCTTCCTCATTACCGCTAGTAATATTGACACATTTCGGTGCTAATCTGAACTTTGTGCTTCTCGTAATAAGAGTCTGATAAGATAAATGGCATTTCCAGTTTCTGGGCAACGTTATGACTGGGATCTTTATCAAAAAGGTCTTGGTCGTGTTGCGTCATACAGATGTTTACTATAAACTTCTTAGCGATAGATGAGCGGAGTCTGATTTTCTAACATAATATTATTAATTAGGTAAACGTGAATAGTACAAATAAGTATTGTCATTTTCATATTTTGGAAATTAACTTTTAAGAGAAAACGTAGCTATTACACACAGCTACAGATTTATACAATCTAGTTGCATCCAAACTAAAGTCACATAATTATCGTTATCATAAGGAAATGAATTTTACGTGTTGTTTGGCTTATCCCGACAACACTATCATCAGCCAAAATGACGTCTAATGAGATAGATTTAGGTAGCTTACAGATTGGACACCGAAATCTGTCACCTGTTTATCTTGCTGGCAAAGGTGCGGTTCCATTAGTTCGTTACCTTGGTCGATATGTATGTTATCACGTGAGACGCAACGCATTAATGGATCATGTCGTTAAAATTAAAAACATGAAGTAAAACGACACAAAGGTTTAAGTCACTATTTGACGTCTGATTGCCATTTCCAAGTAACGCCTTAAGCTAGGACTCGACCACCCTGGAAGTCTACCACGGAAATCGATGACGATATATGCGGATCCATCGACAGTGCCCCGATACGTTCGCCTAGTAGCTACTCCGTAACATTGTCGTATCTTTCCACGACCGTCGTTATCATAGACAGTAATCGTGAATGAATGACTGAATAAAAAGTTTGTTTTCCTTGAACCAATTGTTTTCATTCCTATTCACCCCAATTGGTTAAACGAAAACAAACTTTTTTTCGGACTCGTTGCCTGCTAAAAAAAGAAGTCGTCAATGTCAAAGTGACAAAATAAATTCTTTTTGACAGTTTCAACTGGTGAACTTTTTTAAAACAATTTTTGTGCCAATCATAAATCAAATTTAGTATTGTGCAGTTATCTTTATTAAAGGTATAAAGAGTTGTGTAACTACCTACCTAGTGAGTTAATTTTCATGCGTGCAAGTAATTTTGTAAACATCTTGTTTTGTTTTACCTATTTTAATTATTATGCAATGCACTTAGTCCAAAAGGCAGCGAGGTTCGACAGGGAAAGAAGATACGGAGTCCGGTGTACAAAAAATTGGTCAATAGTTGAAGAAATCACAGGTAAAGAGATAAAAATTCCGAAACGATGATGGACACGATAGCTTGGCTGGTATCGTTAGAAAGTTCGGAGTTTTGACATTTGAGTAAACGTCAAACTAGATTTATCGTGTACGCTAGAGTAACATACGACATCCCTTGTCAAAAAAAGTTTCGGTCGTTCCTTCGTTCAAAAGATGGTCGAAACGATGCGTAGGGGAGTAGGGTTAGACACGAGGAAGAGTACGAAGGTTCGATTTTTGTGTTCTGTGGTAGACCACCTGGACCCATAGACACGTTTCTTAAATATCAGCAGTAGAAATCTTTCCGCTCACACAATTAGCCGGTAAAGCTGTTAAAGCCAAAACTTTCTCGAACATTAGTTCCTATAAAAAATATTTTATGTTGTCATTCACAACTGAAAACATCTTCTGGAATGAACAAGCACTGAGAACACTTCTGATACGTTTTGCTAGTCTTCATACGGAAGGTATCCTAATTGCATTATGAATATAGCCCTGACTTTGCAGTTTCTACTGTTTCACAAGCTCTTGAGGAAGTTGCTCCTTCCGATTTTGAGATAAGTGCAATGACTCACGAGTTTTAGCAGTAAGGTAGGCATGTTATACCAACACTTTATGACGTTTCTTGCAAATGGTAACAATAAATGAACACCAAAATTTTTGTGAATCACTAATACTATCCAAACTGAATTATGCAGACACCGTCATTGGGGGATGTCTTTTGGCCCGAACTAGAAAGCTGATACAGAGAGTGCAAAATGCGTGTGCCCGCTTTTGTTTCACGATACCGCGCAGAGCCCATGTGACTCCCTATCTGAACCAAGGAGATTTGTTAAACATGGAGTCTAGAAGGTCGCTTCACTTTGCTTGCCTTCTCTTTGGAATCATAAAAAAACAATCACCCCCATATCTATATGAGAAGCTAAAGTTTCCTAAGCGACCATGTAGAACAGCATTCCGGCTAGCACACACACAGTACAGCACAACCGCATTTCGTGGCAGCTTTCGTTACGCAGCCACGAAATGCTGGAATAATATTCCACCGCCCATAAGAAATTCAGTCACAGTTAACTCATTTAAGAATAAATTTAAATTGCATCTTTTGAAAGTGCAAAAACAGTAAAGTGTTGGTCATGTAATTTAACCATACCTATTTATAGATATTAAAATGTGTATTTATTTAGGAAAACATTAAAATACCTGTAAGTATAATAGTTGTTATTCACGTAGCTTTTTAATGTAAAAAAGGAATCCGTTTTTGTTTTGATTGTGTAACTGTTTCATTTTGGTTTTTGTTTTGTTATGCGTATCATACCTAGTTAAGTAAATTCAAATGTTGCGCCACTTCTCCCTCTCTAATCCAACAAGGCGA
Source organism: Udea ferrugalis (assembly GCA_950022985.1). Taxonomy (NCBI): domain Eukaryota; kingdom Metazoa; phylum Arthropoda; class Insecta; order Lepidoptera; family Crambidae; genus Udea; species Udea ferrugalis. The sequence goes on along the minus strand of OX465531.1, from coordinate 15,325,177 downwards.
CCCCTGAAAGCCAGCGTCGTGGTGCTCTTGTACCACCGCGGCATATGCTGAGTGGGTCACGCCTGTTTGACACGTTTGATCTTATTTATTTCAATGTTTGAATTTTTTTTTTGTGTCTTATGTGTCAAATAAATTTTATTTCTTTCTTTCTTTCTTTCAAAATAATGATTGCAATTAATCAGAAAAAAATCCAATAAATCAGGTACAGAGTACTTTCAAATCCTCAAATCTAATATTTAACTAACCAAACAAAGTATTCTTGTAAACAGACACGAATACCATAATGTTTACATAATTAATAAAATAATTTACCTACTTACTTAGATAAATGTAGTTTTTTTGATCTGAAAAAAGAATAATTGTGAAGCTCAATCTTCCATTTTTACGGAAAGTGTGAATAGAGGACACATTGAGAAGAGGATTACTGCTGCTATAGAAATAACTTAACAATTCTTAATTTTCAGAGTTCCACTACGTTCACCCCGCCGCACTCCTCGGAGGCTCCGGTCAGAGTTCAGCATGGACGAGGATGACTACTCTCCCAGCAACTCAGTCACTTCCGTCAACTCGCTTGCTAGTCTGCTCAGAGAGAAACTACAGGTAGAGTAAGAATATTCTTACTTCAAGCAAGTTTTGGTGAAACTATGTATTTGAGATCCCTGTATGTACCTGAAATTATGCAAATAAATATCTGAATCTGAATCTGAATAATGGAGTATTGCTCACTATTTTTGTGTCATTATTTGAAACGCATCATGTAGTTTATAAAAGCCAAAAACCAACTTCGTACCTAAAATTCATTGCTAAAACAGTCAGTTTGCCTCTTACTACTCTGCGTTGGATATTGGTGGTCGTGAGCGTATTTTTTGTAACTTAATAAACTCATCATTTAACAGAACAAAACAAATTAGAGCTTAAGTTACTATTACGAAAATCTTACTTGACGTTATTTCTCCTAGATTGACACCCTTTTCTACTCGTCTAACACTTCGAGAATCGAGCTCCCAACAGATGTTGGAAAAGGCGTAACGCATTCGCTTTGCTTGCCCTGTGTCTTGTCCATAATCATAAATACACTCATTATTAGAAAACCCGTTTTCTATTAAATCTTTTCAATTTATAGAGCATACCCCAGAAGATAAGAAAAAAGCCCACAGACTACAAGCTCCGCGCGTTCGTAGGCCTGATGTTCCTTGCCATAGCCTTCTTCGTCGGCTTCGCCTACGTCCTCTACCACCAGCAGGCGCTCACCAAGGCCTACTTCGAAAGTGTGCAGTTCAACGAGCCCAAACGCCTGATCAGGATCTTCAATAGCGACGAGACGGAGATCTTGAAGGCGCGTTTAGGTGATTATTCGTCTGTTTCTTTCTAGTGGTTTGTAGCTCTCCGATTCTGCATTTGTGACATCTTAAATTATGCCATGGATTTGTAGTTGTTTATCGCATAGATGCATTAGTTAAATACAGATAAATAGCTGACTTGTTATATATTGCAAATGCTGAAGATTAAAAAAGAGAATCAAATCAAATGTTGCAATTATCCTCGGATATGACTTCTTCACTCCTAATAAATGGCCCATGACGCCTGATTTTTTCCTTGTTACAGTAACTATTATTTTATCTGCACTCTGTTAGATACCGTTATTTGCGGCGCCCTATAGGGTTCATGATTGATAACACCACTTTTTAACACAATATAATTATTGTACATTACTTTTTGTAATAAATCATTGAATTCAATACAGTCAAGTTGGGTAACTTTGAATTTCAGTGTAACATTGAATCACACATACTGTTTTTTATGGTTTGTTTTTGATCCAAACCCCTCATAGACTCAACAACATCTTTTAGTTGGAGTACTTGTCAACAGTAACTGATCTAAAACAGTGGATTCAATGTTACACTGAAATTCAAAGTTTCCCAACTTGACCTTAGTTTATTTATTTTTTATTATAATTTATTCGTTAAACAAACAGCGGCTTACAAAATATAGTAGTCCCATAAAACTGAGTGATAATATTTTTAGGGTTGATTTTATGCATCCATTCCCCTTTTGTATTCACTCCTATTGTAATTACTTCAAAACTATCTAAATAACGGCATTGTCTTCATTCCTAGCGGTGAGCATAATCGGCAAAGGTGAAGTATACCCGTGCCTGCCCTCGCACCGGCGCCCAGGCGCCATCTGCCTGGAGTGGCTGCGCAACCTGCGCTTCTACCTGCGCAGCCTGCAACATGAGCCCGGCGTCGACAACACTACCTGCTACAATGTGCACTGGCAGGCTCTGAACCCTGGTCAGTGCTCGTTCATTACTCATCACGGACCGGTTGTATAGTATACTCGCACCGGCGCACAGGCGCCATCTGCCTGGAGTGGCTCGACAACACTACCTGCTACAATGTGCACTGGCAGGCTCTGAACCCTGGTCAGTGCTCGTTCATTACTCATCACGGACCGGTTGTATAGTATACTCGCACCGGCGCACAGGCGCCATCTGCCTGGAGTGGCTCGACAACACTACCTGCTACAATGTGCACTGGCAGGCTCTGAACCCTGGTCAGTGCTCGTTCATTACTCATCACGGACCGGTTGTATAGTATACTCGCACCGGCGCACAGGCGCCATCTGCCTGGAGTGGCTCGACAACACTACCTGCTACAATGTGCACTGGCAGGCTCTGAACCCTGGTCAGTGCTCGTTCATTACTCATCACGGACCGGTTGTATAGTATACTCGCACCGGCGCACAGGCGCCATCTGCCTGGAGTGGCTCGACAACACTACCTGCTACAATGTGCACTGGCAGGCTCTGAACCCTGGTCAGTGCTCGTTCATTACTCATCACGGACCGGTTGTATAGTATACTCGCACCGGCGCACAGGCGCCATCTGCCTGGAGTGGCTCGACAACACTACCTGCTACAATGTGCACTGGCAGGCTCTGAACCCTGGTCAGTGCTCGTTCATTACTCATCACGGACCGGTTGTATAGTATACTCGCACCGGCGCACAGGCGCCATCTGCCTGGAGTGGCTCGACAACACTACCTGCTACAATGTGCACTGGCAGGCTCTGAACCCTGGTCAGTGCTCGTTCATTACTCATCACGGACCGGTTGTATAGTATACTCGCACCGGCGCACAGGCGCCATCTGCCTGGAGTGGCTCGACAACACTACCTGCTACAATGTGCACTGGCAGGCTCTGAACCCTGGTCAGTGCTCGTTCATTACTCATCACGGACCGGTTGTATAGTATACTCGCACCGGCGCACAGGCGCCATCTGCCTGGAGTGGCTCGACAACACTACCTGCTACAATGTGCACTGGCAGGCTCTGAACCCTGGTCAGTGCTCGTTCATTACTAGCTGACCGATTGTCTTGGCAAACGCGGAACTGACCAGTCGATATGATTTCTGAAATTATTAGATATTATTTTTGTCTTTTTATATTATTTTTGTACAAACTTACAACATATATTTTGGCCATTCCTTGTCATTTATAAGATTACATTAAGTGGTGAACGATTAAAAACGGTCAAAATTCCATTGAATGTCGCACTTATTGCCAAGATACATCACTCGACTGATCGTGTCATAACTTTCCTGTCTGAACAGGAAAGTCAAGGCAATGTACAAGATGAATTATAAAATTCAGATGCCTGTATCAACAACATCCATAAATATTTTGTTTGCATTATTCGCATCTTAAAAATCGTAACTATACAGCTAATTTTCTCATTATCTTGAACAACTAGGTGTGGTCCTTTAACAGTAAAAGTAGTTATTAGTCACCAATTAGTTGTTACTTCGTGAGAGTGGATGGAGCCAATTTGTGTCTCTTCCGTACTTTCACATCACTTTTGACCAAAGTGTGATCAAATTTCACTTTCAGATATTTCTCCAACCGACTGTTTCGACTGGAGCGACACTAAAGTCCACTGGTACGGCGGTGGTCAGGCCATCAACCTGACCTGGCCTCTAGACACCGGCTCCATAGACTTCACAGCATTCGTCACAGGAGACATACAGAAATCACAATGGGGCAACGTGCTGACTCGATACTTAATCAACTCCAAAGGAGCTGCCATAATCATCGACGAAGAAACTCCTCTACATGTTTCTGTCAATGCTAAAACGAAAGAAGTGTGTCTCCAAGCTAAGTACGACGATTTTGCCTATGCTAACAGGTTTACTGAATACGCTGAAATGAAATATAACATTTGCACTTCAAAAGACATGAAGTCACTTCACTCATCAATCCATAGCCATAGAAGTGCACCGTTATGGGATGGGTTGAAACCTGCTGACATGGCGACACTAGAATCTCTTATTTCCGAACCAGTCTGGCAAATAGCTCCTAGGTTTAAACAAGAATTGCAAGCTGAAACTATCTCCAAATACACCGAAGACGTCATCAATTTAGGTTTTCTTAAACAAGGCCATGTGCTTATTAACGAATTCTGGCAGAATGAAATTGGCGATCTCTCAGTTGATACAAGCAGATTTGAAACCCTAAATATAACTGTTGATAAACTTCATAGAAGAGGTTTCAAAGTTGCATTTACTGTGCAGCCATTTATAAGTACGGAGAGTGTGAATTTTGCTGAATGTGTGCAGAAGAGACTTCTTATTAGTGAAAGAAATAGTGATAGAAGAATACCAGCGCTAACGAGATTTAAATCCCTAGCTAGTGCTGCAGTATTAGATATAACAAATGAAAAATCCGTTCCATGGATTCTAAACAAATTGCAGGCTGTGATAGATAAATACCACATCGATTCATTTTACTTCGACTTAGGATTAGCGTACGATATGCCGCATTACTACCAATGCGAAAAGAAGTTAGTGAACCCCGATCAATATAAGACTTACTTCACGAAAACCTTCGAAAAAACTTTGAACATTATTGGGGTGTCTTCAGCAATATCTCTACCGAGACCACCAATTTTCGTGTCTTTGCCTCCGTTTGAATCTACGTGGGAAGCATTGAGGCTGGTCATACCGACGATGCTAACATATGGCATAAACGGCTTCCCATTTATAATGCCAGGAGCAGTAGGTGGTGACATCTATTGGCCTGGCAGTGAACAATTCCTGCCGTCCCCTAAAGGATCTATAGATATGAGCTCGTCGAACACTACTCAAGATAACGGCATAGCTTTGCCGGAGAGGGAGTTGTATATGAGATGGCTTCAAATGGCCACGTTCTTACCAGTGATGAAGTTCACGCATTTACCTAGCAAGTACAATGATGAGAGAGTATTGGAAATGGCGAAAAATTTAACTACTTTACGACAGAAACTGGTAAGTGCTTATAAAATGATCTTTCTACATTAAATCCGTCCCCTCCATTTACATACTTTTACCCCCGAATTCACTCAACTCACTCAAATTCAATCAACGCTAAACACGAGCTCACGCTCATGCTGTCTCGTAAATTCGTCAATCGAACTGAGAAAGAGACAGTACTTCTGAGAGACGCTCAACGTTGATCTGCGTTAGTGAATTCAGGGGTAATTGTCGCAAAGCCTGACTCTTTATGGTCCAAAAAGTTTACCCCTTAGTTAGACTTCAGGGCAGCACAAAGTGATCCACACAAAAGTGAAAAGCACAGATTTGAGTGACCCTGTTAACAGAAAAAAAGAAAGAGAAGGGAATAGACATACGACTCTAACATCGTAGCATCAGAATCGCATCACACAAACAGTATAAATATTTTTTAACCACTCTGAAAGACCTCCACACAAAGTCGATCATTCAATCGATTTTTCAATATTTTTAGGTGACCCCGCTCCTCCTGAAGTACAAACGCGAGGCCCTAGAGGAAGGTATGCCTCTGATACGTCCGCTGTGGCTCGTGGCCGGCGGCGACGCGGCGTTACTGGTGCAGGATGAGTTTGCGATCGGGGACGAGATTGTGGTGGCGCCGGTGCTGCAGAAGGGACAGACTACTAGAGAAGGTATGGATCACTCTCAAAACAGCAATAACCGCAGTTCAGCAGCTCTTACATACTTGTAACTTTCAGAGTATGAAAGTATGAGTTTAGCTAGTTTAGTTTAGCAAAAAAAGTTTTGAAGTTTGAAGCTATAGTAGTATAGCTTTATGAGTATAGCTGTTACTTTCAGATCCATAGACCATTTACGGGACGGCATGAGTTCGATGGTGTGGTCAACCTTCATTGACGTTTGTAGATTTGGGGTTAACTTACTAATGCACTAAACAAATAAAAAAGATAATATGCAAGAACTTCTTACTTAGACTACACCTCATCAGTTTGAACACATTTTTAAGAGGCCTCTCAAAACATAGCAATTTTGTGAGCAGAACGAGCTACATTTTTTTTGTCTATATAGCCGAAAAAGATGCAGAACTTAGTGATACCTAATCAAACTTAACGAGTAAGTGAAGTTAGTTTAAGACTTAGAGGATTACGAGATACCCTTCAACATATTATTATGAAAGGTGGGGAGAGGACTGCGTTGAGAAAGCTTGAATTTTCTACGTTTTATGTTTTTATGGGATAGAGTATCTTTGTCGAGGATAAATCCAGGTAGTTGAAATAAAAATCTGTGTATCTTGTTGAGAATTATAAAGGAAGGAATTTATTGATTGTTAAAAAAGTAAACGTGAAAAACGACGGGAAAACGCAATAATCATGGCGCGCGGAATGGAGCGTGTCTTCAGCGCTGTGATTGGCTGGCCGCGTTACGATCTTGACATCTGTCTATGAAAAGGCGCGTTCCGGTTCACTCAATTTTGAACAATCTTGCTACAGTCAGCATCAATATTATGTGCGTGTACTGAGTGGTCTAATAGTGTAAAAAGAAGAGCAACCTTCTAATTATTAAAATAGTGTTTCAGTTGTTTTAGTGACTTCCAACGACTCTATCATTGCAGTGTTTTTAAGAACCAATAGAATCGCTTTATTTAGCGAAGGTAAATGAAGTGATTCTATTGGTCTAAAAGAGTTTAACAAAGGTTCATTTAAACATGCGTTCCAGTGAAGCTGGACTCGCTTCACTGCATTAAAATTCCAAAACAAAAAAAAACTAAAATGAATAAACTAAAATAACTTAAAATGCACTTTACTGCAGTTTAAAATGGCTTTTTGACGGCACTTCTTACTTCCAGTATACCTCCCAGCCGGCCTGTGGCAGGACGGCATCGACGGCTCGCTGCGCAAGGGCAACCGCTGGATGCACGAGTACAGAGTGCCTCTGCATCGCGTCGCATACTTCTTGAGGAAACCTGACGATATGAGGTTCAAGTGAGCAACTGTTGGCATCTACCCACTTATTCACGAAATAATGTCTGCAGCATTGGTTTAGCGGTTAAGGAAACCTGACGATATGAGGTTCAAGTGAGGAACTGTTGGCATCTACCCACTTATTCATGAAAACTTATATTGGTTTAGGAATTGAGGTATCCAGTCGGTTGTCGCATATGTTGACAGCAATAGGAATGAAAGAGAGATAATGTTACAGTAGTAGGCTGTCAAAGTTTTTATAAATCAGGGGCTTTTCTTTACCTGCAAAGCCGTGTTAAATTTTGTACTGAGTCTGAGTCAGATTCTTGAGAAGTTCATGCACCAAATGAAGGGCCAATTTGTTAGGGCGGAGCGGAAATCGATGAATCTTAGTGATCACCAAGAATAGTAAAATAAAAAATTTTTTCACTTCCCCATCCCTCAATTCATCCCTTGTAGTGCTGGACGGATGTGAAAATCCGGGTATGCTTCAGTAATTGAGCTACTAGTTCAACCCTGTTTATAAGGTAGTTGCATATTTGACATTTCCTTGTTTTTAACCTGCATTCCTGTCGTAAGCTCCGCACTGGTGGAAACTGGACTATAGGTAAGCACTGGCAGTTAACGTGATATTTTGTCATTGAATAATATGTCTTACATAGTCTATTCATTAACTGTAAGTTTAGGCGTTTCCTAAGTTTTTGTGAAATCGGGAAAAGTCTGTAGTCATCGTAACTACTCTAACTTCTGACGCAATAGATGGCGTCAGAAGTAGTGGATTCGATTCCATTTCAGGTCAAAAAATTGTCTAACCATTTTGCTTGTTCAGTATCTGTTCGTCTTGTATGTATTTAAGCATAATGTTATAGTTAAGTATACACATTAGTCTCAAACAATAATTGGAGCAAGTTGTAAGTATATTTTCATAGTTTGCTTTCAGTAGATAAGTAGTCAATGTTTATAAATGTTCTTACATATATTTATTTAAAGTATATTTATTACTTTAGCTCATCCGTCGGTAGAGAGCCCGCTTTTTTTGAACAGGACATATTTTATGAATTTTCACCTACTTATTATTCGTCAATACGTCAATTATTCGTAGATCTTTTACTTTCATTACTATCCGCTGAAGACGTTCCACGAAATTCTTTAAATAATTATATAATAATATTATAAAATTATTTAAATAATTTTTATAATAATATTATAAAATTATTTAAATAATTTCGTGGCATTATGCAGACATTAGAGCAGGTGTTCTAAGTCAACGACAAACTTCAGCGAACTAACGAACGTCAGATGCGCAATACGATACGTTACGACTTACAGTTTGATTCAAACTTATGGCAGCCGCGAACATCGCGCGAGTCGATGCGCAGAACACAATTTTAGCAGCTTACAACTCGCAGCTTACTTCCGAGTTGCCATTAGTTCAAAACGTATTCGAATCCCCGTACAGTACAAACATTATGTTAACTTGAACATGGTGTATTAGTCTGGGTGTTTCCTATGTATATTAGGATGTTTTTACAAAAAAGTATTTAAGTAAGTAAGTATGTTTATCCGTTATCCAGTAACCTATAGTGACAATTTCTTAGTTTTGGGCAAGACTGCGCTGCAGTATAAAGCCGCGTATCCACTAAGTAACAATTGACGCGCAACACGTCACGCAATGTTGCCTAACGGAAACGCGGCTAATGTCCAATAATAATGATATCACACGCACGTAGGCCGCAAGCAAGGGATGTCATTAGTTCGTCGCGTTCGTTCGCTGTCTTAGGACACCGCTAGTGAAAACTCATGGTATACCTAAATGAGTGATAGTTTCGAAGTAGCAGTTTATATAGATATTTTGTTGAAAGTGTGCACCAGACTAATCATGTATTTCACTCTCGTGCTTGTACGAGTATATTATGCTAACCGTATAGAGATTAGTTTTATGTTAGCCAGTATTATTTTATTAAATCCAAGAGAAAAGGAGATGATACGATATTTAAAATAAGATCTTTTGTCTGGTTGATTGATAACATAAAACATATTTTATGAATGTTGATTAAAGTTATTTAATTACTTATTATTTATAGGTCACTTTGTGTAGGTATCTTACGCAATAAATACATAAACATAATAAATCTACACGTCAAATCTAGTCCTTTTTAAAGTTACGGAATTGCTATACCTATGTAATATTTAGTTTTAGTAGAAAAAAACATATTACGGTTATATAAATGTTGTTTAAATCAAATTTAATCATGTTTCATATTATTGCTTTTGAGAAAATTTGTGAAAATTGTGAAAATTTCATATACACAATTTTATATCGCAAAAGTGTGATTGCGATGTAGTAATATACAATGTGATGAAGTTGTAATAACTGTCATCGATGAATAATAGTATGATACTAATTAATTTCTTAGGTATATTAAATGTATATACGAAGTTGTATTTTTTAATCTATTTCTATCATTAGATATATAACGTTATGTTTTAAGTATTACCAATACTATCGCCATTCCAAAGTGTTATGTCAATTAGTTGTATTTAGCTTTGTCTATAATTATAATAAGTAGTAGTTTAATGTAACATAGATCAGAGTAGGTAGGTAGAGCCATTTAGGTTCGTTGACTGCAAATGTTGATATTAATATGGATATTCCACGGGATTTCGACTGATACACCGAAATTTAATGAATTCAATTTATTTAACCAATTAGGATAAAATTGGTTTATTGGTGAGCCAATAAGCGCACAAGAGACTTACATCTTACATCAGTAGTACGTTGCTGAACTTTTTTGTTAACGCATTTTACCCCCACCCCCCCAGAGAGTAACACACTCTTTTTTCTATCTTTTTTGTTAAAATAATTGTTAATTCTTATAGAAATTCTAGTTTTATTTGATAATAATAATACATGTGGTTTAATGAATGAAGTTTGTATGTTCTACTAACCCATCAGAGAGGAAGTGTACTCTTTCATAACTCCCTGAGACGTGTATAGTTTTAACTATAATTTTTAAAGTTTAAAACCAAATCCTGGGTTTCGGGGAGTATACACAAAATTCCAACGTATGGCAAGTACACAAAATTGCTCTACCTACTCCGATCTAATTGTACCTACGTCTCGTTTGCAATTCTATGTATTTAATCTCTAGTTTGTTTTACGTAGCAATTACGGTACCCATTAATTTGATAAGGATGTTAGCAATTTTATGTAAAATGTAGCTTTCTTGAACAACCGGTTTTTTTTAACTAAATCAATAAAGCGTTTGCAGAGGTGCTAGTAGAGTTTAAAAATAATTTTGGCAAGTATTCCAAGCCAAATATGGTATTAGTTATGTGGCATACATTCTATTTGTTTACCACTTCTCTTAAAATGTGGCTAAAACTATGTTTACCTACTCCTAAGGTAAATTTGCTTTAGTATAAAGTTATAATATTTATTATTTTATGTATTATTAATTATGTATTGCGACAAAGACTCGAAAAATTTCATTGCAATAAATTGTTTTGTCTCGTATCGTAAGACTTTATTTACCCACCTGACATAATTTAATATTATCACCTTAAGCATCAGAACAGCCATAAATACATCATCCCTAATGACTGCTCTCTGAATCGCATAAAATCGTTTATATTTTCTAATTCGCTAGGGATGGGTCTCTACTCTATCAGTCATCTAAAATAATAAATTGATAACATTTTTAATATTTTTATTACTTTAATGAGTCATACAATTTCATCAAACACGCTGAATGGAGAATAGCGACATGACTGATACAATGAATGTTTTTACTTTTAATTTTACATATTACAATAGTTATTACAAATACTTAAATCCATTTAAAGATTCGCATCATTATTTAAATTATTAAACATATCATTTGTTTCTAAAAAAAATATCTACTGAAAACAGTCTATTGTAAAAAATATTATGTATGTTTAAAAACTTGAAGCAATGGGAATTTCAAACTCAAACTCAAAGCCATCGATCAGTCTTCCTAACCATTAAGCGTGTCCCATATTTCCCGAGTAAGTCGTGACGAGTTCGAGTTCATTCAAATTTGAAGCATAACTCTATGTTAGGAAGATACAATTTAAGCTTCCTACATTTTTCTTTACGTTATCTGTCCTTGTATGTTCAAACCCCGTCACTATTTACTACGGAAAATAGAATACGGTCTAATTTACTCGCCTTAGCACATCAGTTGTTAGCACCACATAAGCTTATACACCTACCTACCGACACATCGCATTCGATCCCATTATAAATCCAAGGGCATGCGAACATATAGAAATAGATTTAACATATCATCGAGGTAGAATATTTTAGAAATTAAAAAAATAAATATTTTTAACGTTTTGATATTCAGCTCAACTAATAAAAATCCCCTTATGTTTCCATTTGTTATAAAACATATCTCATCTGAATAGTCATTTACACATTTTTATGTCATTTCTTTTTTCTAAGATTCGTAAACGTATTTGATAGTATTCCCTCGACAAAACAGGTTTAGTTAGGTAACTAGGTAAATCACGTTACTATTTGATTTTTCACGATTATTATTTAACATATTGCGGGATTTTTTAGAAATAACAGGTATTAGTTTAAAAGGTTTTCGATCTTAAACATTCGGCTCTTACATTATATAATTTTATGCTTAGGATTCTGTTAATGAAATGTTAATTCAAAATATTAACTAAAATTAACATTAGATTCGTTAAAAACCACAGCCGGAAGAATACAACATTTAATAATTTCAATAATGATTTATTTCTCAGAGCTATTGATGTTCACTAAGCTGATACAATTCTTATTTTTAATAACATTTTAATATTCCTAATAATATGCATTAATTAGAGTTCTAGCTATAAAATACAGTAGTAAACTTTCGGGTCAGGCTTCAGAGCCAGCTAAAACGTGGATGCTGGCTAAAAGAATTAGAAAGCCTATTAAAATTATTCAAAATATTTTCAAAGCTTCTAATGCCAAAACCAATGTGTCTTTCATTACAAGTTTTCAAAGGAAGCTGCAATAAGCTGGAAGGATTTTTCTTAAGTTAATCAGGTCCATGCCAGTGAAAACATGCCAAGATGGTGTAGTTTTTTAAAACTACTAAACCAACTAAACATTGACGTAACATCATCAAACTTGGACATACATGCTGGCAATGCAAAAAAACAATAACAAACTTGGCAAAAACTGGCTATTGAAAGAAAAATTGTAGATCAAGCGCGGCAGGATATTGAAAAATACATTGGTTTTGACTCCAAATTGGATCCAAGATTCATCTCCCTGTTTAGTCCCATCCACAATTACCTAAAGCATAGATTCACATGTCGAAACATAATTATTTATTGTGCTCACATCAAACAACACACAGATAAACACATACTATATCATATTAACTATAAAATAAATTCTCATTCGTACTTTTACAAAGTATTACATAAAAATAAATATATAGAATACCATATTTTTATGTATTTGTTAACATTTTTTTATACTTTATGTTAATACATTGTGCTGGTGCGTTCTGATATATGAAATGTTTTAGTTATTTTAACTATATTTAGAAAGATGTTGGCAAAGAAAGCGATGATTGACAGTGATTTAGACCGGCTTAATACTATGGATGACTTAAAATTAATTGACTCAAACCATCATTTCTTATTTGGCAATAACTAAATAGGGAAATAAACAATCAACCTTGAGGAAAGCCCTGATCAATATTTCTTACTCGCTAGATGGTAAATTAATACGATGAATCATCATTATCACATTCGCTCACATCATTCGAACATAACGATTTAATTGTAAAACAATCATCTAATGGAGTACCTTTATCTATATTACACGAGGATTTAGGTTTATTCGATTTGAAAATATTAGAAACGCTAGAACTCAATTTGAATAGGAACGAATAATTATGACTACAACGTCTTCATAAGTATTTGGGTCATTTCGACTAGAAAATTTCAATTGTTAAAACACAAAAATGAAACTGCAAATTTTTTAAATCAGAGATTCCATTTTATCACTTCTGGATTTTCAATTTTCAAACGAGTAAAATTTATAACACGTATAATTATTAACTATGTTTAGTAACTTTCGACGCAACAAGCAAATCTCAACTTAAACAAAGGTAAATAGAGAGTTCAATTTATAATAATAGTTCTACTAAAACATTTATTTTAAATGGGTTTAGTATGGGTTAAGCTCTCTATCGTTTTAGGCTCATTGGTAATCTAGAAAAACAGAGATCACTTTCATTTTATTATACAGTTGAGTCATATAAGGAGGCAACAATTTGCATTTTGCTTATAAGTATTCAGTAGGTGTTTAAAGTTTTGCTATAAATATCAAAACATTCTGAAGTGCAGGTGTTTCAAAATGCTTTAACAGTTGTATCAAAGCTTAAACTAATTGTGTTGCAAGATTTGTGCTTCCAGATTTATTCTCAATGAATCTCTTTTATGATCTCAACCGTATCTTGTGGTAAGCTCTATTCAAAATCATATTCGATCAACTTTTTTTACTGGTCTTAAAGCTAACTGTTTTTTAATAATATGAAGACTTGTGTGTACTAAAGACACAAGTTTAGGTAAAACGAGAAGTCATCTTTGCCATTCTAGAGTCGTATCAACACAGTAATGTCACTTCTAACAAATATAAATCGAAACTAGCGCAAGCTGCACTAGCTTGTCGAGCGACTTTATAAATATAAGGGCGTCTTTTAAAGACATTTTGTTTAACATACTTTTTATATTTAAACTTTGACCATAAAAAAGTACATCAGGTATTTTTATAACGTTTGTCAAAGATTATAGCGACAATATGTCTACCAGAACCGTAATTATCACGTCCTTTAATACAAAGCGCTTCGCTATTAAAATAAACATGGCCGTGCTTGCAAAACTTTTGTACAACAATTTTCTCTATTAATTTTTTTACACGCGATAGCAAAATAATTTTTCAAAAATTTAGATATTCGCATAAGCGGTGTTTTGGCTAAACAAAATGGACTGGTTACGCTAAATATCGTGTATAAAAGCACTACAGATTGTATAAGACCAAATTCTTAAAACATCATCAGAAATATATTTTAAATGGCATGTTCTATTTTATTAATGAAAGCTACTAGAAAACAGTTTTAGAAAAAAATGGACGTTTCTGTTATTAGGTCGAGATTTTGGTTATTGACTTTTAAACTGGATGCGGTAAGGACTCTGTCAGTTAGGGTACAGTTGGCCGGGGACGATGCCGGACTCCTCGCGCTGCCCGGCGATCACACAATTACACCAGCACTTCTTCAGTTCGTATAACTCCTGATTGAATATACCTCATAATTAACTACTTTTATCAAACTCATTAGCAGTCTGTTAATTGCATTCAAATATCACAAAGTCTTTATGTGTTTCTATTTGCGAACTATCTCATGCGGAGTAGTGGGCTCAGAGACAGCTAGGTTGCTTTTGAATGCTTCCATCTGTATCACAGCCTATTTTTTCCTACAACAATTAAAGATTCTTCCTTTCCTCCAATCAAAAGCATCAGTTGCTGTCAACGGCTCACTTCTTCGATGAGAAAGCTACAAATAGACCCGACACCTAGAACTCAAGTCTGTAGGCCGCGCATGAGGTCTCGTGGTCTTGCAAGTTGATAGTGCATCGAGAGGCCGAGGGCGACAAGTCAATCTTGTACTTTTCTAGGGCCTCTTCGTTCTCAGTCACCCAGTAGCCAAGAACATCAGTGTCGTACGTGGGTATAATGGTCACTTCTGCAAAAGAAAACAGGCCGGTGAGTATAATATTTCTTGTTCTCCATAATTAATTTAAGTTTTTGAAAATAATTTTATTGTATCCCAGTCCCAATTATTTACATTGTAACTTTTTTTTTATATCCTTGTATTGCTAATAAACTTATTTTTTTTTAAAACAACTTAATTAACTTTAAGTTAAACTAAGTAAGGTTTTTATTATGAATAAATATGATTACTATTACTCACCCAAATCTTTATCTTCCCAAGTCTTTTTGGCATCAAGTAGTGCGTTGTAAATCTCTTTCGATGGTTCAGTTCCAGAGAACACGTAATACCGGGCTCGGACGCGCTTGAAGAACTCCACAGCCGAATAGTAAGAATTTCCATGGTGTGGAACGTACGTTAGCTCCATGTAGACTGGCGCAGGAGACTTCTTTTTGCTCGGAGACTCTGAAGCACGGCTCTTAGCTTCCTTACTTTTTTCTTGATTTAGCTTATTTTTATTTAAAACAGTCGAACTAGGAGTTTGTTTCTTCGGAGTGCTTTTTCCATCCGATTGAGTTGGTGGCCCTATTGGACTTGGTAAACCTAGAGGTTTTCCCCAAGATTCAATGGGATCTTTGGACTTGGTTTCGCTTGAATGTTCAGTTCGTTGCGATTTTGTGTCTTGTTTACTACTAGAGGATGATGATGAAACGCTTGTCTCTGATTGTTTTTTCGGATCGGATTTTAGTTCTTTTAGTGTGAAGCTATCTTCTTTAACCGATTTCTGTTGACTGGTGCTCGAGTGACTATGTTCATCTAGCTCATATTTTGCAGTAATGTTTGATATTACTTGTGACCCACTCACTTTTTTATGTTCTTCAATAGCCTTTTCAAATTGTTCGTCAGCTTCTATCAAGAAAGTGGCATCTGAAACTTTTCCACTATCTTTCACAAATCCTGATCTAAGTTTTTCTTGAGCTAAGAAATCTTCGGTGATTTTTGAAAGTGGAACTTCAGCAACACGAACTTCAGTCTTTTCTTCAGAATACGTCGAAGATGTACACGAATTCTCTTCAGGTAACTGACCATAGATGGAAGTTGACATAGGATCTTTATGGAATGACTCAAGATCCTTTTCAAACGATAAATCTTGGCTTGATTCGCATTGCTGAGCTAATTTCGTTGTATCCAACTCAAAACTCAGATTGGATCTTGGGGAATGTGCCACTTGTGATTTTGTACTACTCGGACTTCCCTGGCCATCATCATCGCTGTAATACATACCACTACTTTCAGTACCCCAGACGTTTGTGGCCGCTCGAGAACCTCTTGAACTTATATCGGATGGAGGGGAAGCAAAACCTGGATGATCTAAGTCATCCTCGCTTGCTGCTGAAGAGCTCCGCATATCTCCCGTCTTTGAAGAATGCTTTGAAAACGATTTTTCGCTTTCACCAGTGTCGATAGTTTCTTCAAATTCTTCCTTAAACTCAGATATTGTAGTCTTAGTAGATTTTGTGGTCTTAGTAACACCATCGCTTCCTTTACTTACCGTGGTAGTTTCAATGGTTACTTTAATTTTTTCTGGACTTATCACCTCTTTCGTCGTTACAACGGTGATTGTTTGAGTTATCTCATTGTCACCTTCTCTAATAATTTTGGTAAATGTTTCAGTATCAGTTGTTATTCCACCAACAGGCGAACGTTGTTTTTTCTGTTTAGCTCCTTGTTTGGGTTCTTCCTCTTGTAGCAAAGGCAATTCATCCAGTTTGGGTTTGTCTTCCTGAACTGGTTGTTTTTCAATATCTTCTAACTCTTCGGGCGTCCAGTCGTCTAAGCCAGTACCTATAGGCAAGTAAGTAATCTGAGTGCGAACGTCCTTAGTAATTTCAACGGAGCCATCGTTTTTAGCGTTTTCCGTTACTGTTTCGGTAACAGTTTTGACAGCGACTTCATTGGTTTCACTGTTTTTTAATTCCTCTTTAGTAACATACGTTGTTATTGTCTGGGTGATTCTTTCACCTTGCTGAGTAGTAATATTGGTTTTCTTATCTACTGAAGTTTTTACTTTTCCAGTAGAAGAAAGTCCTTGCAAAGCAGCCTGCAAATTACTGTCTGATGTCTTTTGGAATTCAGAAATTGTAATCTTCACATCTTTCGTAGTTTCCGTTGAGCCATCTGGATATTCATCGACGGTAGTTGTTTCTACTGTAGCTCTGACGCGCTTGATATTGGTGTCTGTGCTGGACAAAGTTTCTTTCTTGGTTTTAGTTGTGATTGTGCGTTTTATTGTTATAGATCCTTGCTGAACGACTTCATTCCTAACATCTGATTCTTCTGTAGTGTCTTCGACAGTCTCAGAGTCGTCAATATAGGATTCAGGTTCGGGCTGCGGTTGGTCTTGTTGTGGTGGAGTTCTTAAAAATATATCAGCAATTGATACCTTTTCGCTGGTTTTCGTTATGACAGTGCCATCGGGATGTTCGTCTTCAGTGATCGTTTTAACAGTAGTCTTGATTTTCTTGGAATTTGTTGAACTATTCTCAAATTCTTGTCTTGTGGTAGTGACAGTAATTTTTCTATGAATTGTGATACCATTGTCTACGAGAGTTTCTAAATCAGACGTGGATTCTGTTGTAGGCTCTCCTACCAGTGAATAACCTGCTAGATTTTCGTCAAACATATCCACACCATAATCACTTACAGAAATTTTAACGTCTTTGGTTACTTCCGTGGCTCCATTTGGTAACATTGTTTCGCGTAATGTTTCTACAGTTGTCCTTAATTTTTTCTTTGAACTTACAGCAGATGTCAGTATTTCCTTCGTGGTTGTGGTGGTAATGACTTGTTTTACGGTTTTACCTTCGATTAATACGGTTTTTTCTTGGGTGTCTACGTTTACACTTTTGTCTTCAAGTGTTGTAAAGTCTTTCAACTCATGAGATTGAGTATGGCTGTCTACTTCAACGTCAGTTATTTTTGTACTGGTATCTACTGTAGTTCGAGTAGAACCATCAGGGTACTTGTCTGTAGTTGTAACGATTGTAACGATTTTCAACTTTCTTAGTACATCCTTACTATCGCAATACTTAGTTTTGATTATTCTTGTTACAATCGTCCTCATAATTGTAACCTCCTTTTCTTTGATTTCTTCTGTCGTACTTGTTTCACTTTCTTCTGGTTTTCCTTCAGCTATCAGGTCACTTAACACCAAATCCAGTTCAGAATCTTGATCAGCCTCTGGTTCTACAGCTTTTATTGTTGATTCATAATTTGATTTTTCTAAGCTTTCATCTACTAAAGATACCTTTTCACTCGTTTTAGTAATAATGGAGCCATCAGGATACTCATCTTCAGTTATAGTTCTGACAGTTGTCTTAATTCTCTTAGTTTTGTTGGAAGTATTTCGGAAACCTTGTTTCGTAGTGGTTGTTGTAATTTTCCTTTTGATAATAATGCCACCCTCACTTATCGATTCAGTCTCTACTGAAGTATCCTCGTTAGGTTTTTCTGTTTCTTCGAATCCTTCTAAACTTTCTCCCACTAAATCAGTACCATATTCGGAGAAAGATACTTTGACGTCTTTGACAACTTCAGTTATTCCATCAGGTCGATTTGTCTCAGTTACAGTCTCAACGGTTGTTTTTAATTTCTTTTTGGACATATCTTGGGTTGTTAAAATTTCTTTAGTTGTTGTGGTTGTTATAATTTGCAGTACAATTTTCCCATCAACTGTGGTTCTTTTCTCCTGTTTTTCTACTTGTACAGATTTATCTTCTACTATAGGGTATTCTGTATGGTCAGTGGCATCTGTCATGCTCTCTATTTCTATGTCAGTTAAAGAAATGCTGCTGTCAACTTTTGACCTTGATGAACCATCTGGATACTTATCAGTGGTGGTCACCGTAGTTGTAGTCTTCAACTTCTTTGGAGTACCATTACTGTCGGCATATTTAATCTTAATTATGCGTGTTACAATAGTTCGCTTGATTATAAGGCTTTCTATCTTAACTTCTTCAGTTTTACTTGATACGCTTTCTTCAGGTTCACCATATTCAGTTAAGTCATTCAACATATCTTCCAGATTGCTGCTAGTATCTACTTGTACTTCTTCACTCTTTACTTCAACAGTCTTTTGTGTAGTAACAGTTCCATCTGGGAATTCTCTAACTGTTATTCTTTCGGTGGTAGTTTTTATGAGTTTTTGTGCATCACTTACTTTTAAAGTTTCTTTTTTAGTGATAACAGTAAGAGTTTCCATAATGTCAACGTTTTGTTCTCGAACTACTTTTTTACTGACATCAGTGTCGATAACAGTATCTTCGACATTTTCATCTTCGTATTCTTCGAATTCACTTTCATATCTTTGTTTTTCATCTAACAATTTGATTTGCTCCTCTTTTTGATCTTTTGCCGATTTTTCACTGTCTAGATCTAAGTGGAATATACTTTCTGATACGCTTTGTGTTCCTTCTAAACTTAAATCTACGGCTCCTACTTCGGATTTACCAAGTTTGTATTTGAGTTTGTCTGAAGGTATACCAACATCATCCATTTCTAATTTTGTATCTTTGCTATACGTATCTAATTGTGAGGTAGATCTGAGGCTAGAAGAACATTCTGAGAGCAAAGTAGTGGTATCTTTCGTAGTAGTGGTTGAACCATCAGAACCTTTGCTTAACGTAGTGGTTTCAATCGTAGTTTTGATATTTTGTGGCGTTCCATCTTCCCTTGATAATACTTCTTTAGTGGTTACTGTTGTTATTGTTTGAGTTACAACATTTTCCCCTTCTTTAATAATTTTAGTGACGGTATCAGTTTCTGTTTTGATTTTGCCCATTGCATTTTGCATTAAAGCTATCAACTCAGGTTCGCTCTCAGCATCTACTGGGAAAGATTTATCAGGTTTTGGTACCTTTTCAGCAGATGTCGATATTTTTTGTGTTAACACATCTTCTCCGACGTGAACTACTTTGGTGATAGTGTCTTCACTGCCATCAGACTTGTCGTATGTTATTTCACTTTGCACAGCTTCACTGACTTTGATGTCTTGGAAGCTGCTTGGAGTTTTGGGTAAAGGACTGACAGGCACGGTGGGTGGAGTTGACACTCTGTCAAATTCTGATTGAACCACTAATGTTTCAAAACCTTCTGTTTTGATGCCTTGTTGAACTGATTCTTCATCAAATGCCTTGTGTATAGATTCCATCAAAAATGTCGCACTCTCAGTAAGCGATTGTGCTACAGATTTATCCCTAGTTTCTGACTCGCTATGTGTTTCCAACATACTGTGAGCACCAGAATCTGACATATCAGGTACTTTGCTATTATCGGCTTCTATTAGAATGGTCTTTGGTAGAGTTTCTTTCAATTTTTCCTTTCGGGTGTGGAAATCCGATTTTTTTACCCCTTTTTCAGTACTTTCATAGCTATGTTTCTCTTCTAAACTTCCTTCTTTAGATACATCTTCAGAGCTACTATGTAGCGTATGTATCATACTCTCACGATCAATTCCACTATCGGCTATTGACGTTAAAGATACCATGTCCGTAGTTTCACTGCTGGAATCTCTGTCAGTTATCGACCTTTTCGTAATTTTATGTGTTCTGTCTTTTGATTCTAACATACTAGTTTCTGTTTTAGAAACGTGCGTTTTTTCACTGGTTAACATCTTTTCTGTCTCTTCACTTACTTTTTTGATAGATTTCATATCTTTTTGAAGATCTGTTGGTGTGGTATCTTCACTGACTATATCACCGTTGTCATAAATGTGGCCATTGCTTTTATGATCATCCGTATGAATCGTTTTTTCTGTCTTTTGTTTCATGTGAGATGAACTTTTGGTTGATTTCTCAGATGTTGTTTGTGATAGTGAAGTTATTTCCATTTCATGGTGTTTACTTGACACTTGATCTTCAGCACGGTCCTTTTCTTCAACAATTTTTGTGTCAGCTTTGCTACCTATTTCCTCAATTTTCTTCTCATCGACAAATTTCCCTTTATCTGTATCATGTACTGAGACTACGCCGATATTGTGTTTATCCGATACTGGTGAAATTGAATGTACAGTAGTTGGTTTCTTCTGGTCATCTTCAATTAATGTTTTAGAAATTTCTCTCTGCGTGCTTTTGTCAAGTATTGCTTCTGATGAAACTTCTTCTTTTGTTGTTAATTTAGTTTCAGGTTGTGTCATCTCAGATTCTATTGCCTTGGCCGGGGAAATCGCTCGCTTTTTGCTGTCGACTTGGTTTGCAATTTCAGCTGATTGCTTCCCTGGGCTAAGTTTTATTTTATCATCTGCAACTGGTGAACTTGCTGGTGAAAATTCTTCTAGACTTGGGTCTCTGTCCTCATCGTCTTGTTCTAATTCAAAGGCAATTTCTTTTTGTGTGCTTACTTTGAATCCGAGTGGTTTTGCTAGCAGTGGTGAAGCTTTCTTCTGTAAATTAGATTCTTGGTCACCTGCTGACGCTAAAGTGTCTTTCTTCATGGTGGATGTTGAATCTTCATGTTGGTCACTCAATGACGCTACTTTTTCTGAAGCAAAGGTTTTCCCTTCACTAGATGTCAGCAGATGAGATTCTTCCACAGCACCTTCATCTGATTTATCTTTTTCATCCAAAATTTCGGAAACTTGTCCTGCAGATTTTTGACCTTCGGGTTTTTCGGCAACCGAAGCAATATTTTGTTCTTTTACAGTTTGTGGTAGGTCCTTTACTTTGTTACCTTCAAGGTTTTCGGTGACGGAGAGAATATCCTCATCAGCTGTAGTAGATTTAGTGTTATCAGACTTATCGTCTACTGGAGAGGTATCTTTTGATGGCTCATCTCCTTCGTCTTTTTCTGACACAGGTGAATCTTTCTCTAGTGAAGATATCTTATCGTCGAATCCATCACCGCTTGTAGCGCTGGTCTTTCTTGAACTTACATTGGGAGGTTGTTTGTCAAATGTCTCGACTTCTGTTGCTTTCAAATCGGATTGGATGTCACTTATCTTTTCTACAATTGTTGTTCCCTTTTCGAGGCTTGTTTTCTTCTCAACAAGCATTCGGTCTTTGCTTACAGTCGTTTTTTGTGCAGATTCTTTATCTGAAGCAACATCATCATCCAGTGATTCTTCTTCAGTTGGAATAGATTCTTTCCTCAAACCAGTTTTATCTGAGTCTGATTCTGTTGTTGTTGGCGTTAGTATTTCGTGAGTCATAATATCCTCTGGTGAACTTTTCTTAGAGAAGCTTGGCTCTTGTACCGTAACTTTGGCCTCAATTGCAGGAAGTTCTTTTTCGAGGACCTTTTTCATGTCTACTTGCATTTCTTTTTCAAGTTGACTTAACTCTTTATCAACGTGGGTTGTAATTTTTGGAAGTTCTTTAGAGCTTGATTCTTTCATAATTGTTTCTGTAAAAGAGGTAGGAGGCATGTCAATCACTGATTGGATTTCAAGTTTGTCAGGTTTAGCGGGAGTAGGGTCTTCATCCAAAGGTTTACTTTCTTTAATTTCCACATCTTTTTCTGGAGTATGTTCCTTTGTGATTGTCTTTTGTGTAGGTTTTAAATGAACTTCCGCTGTAGTTGTTTCATTTACAGGTCTTGTTTCCTCATCTATTGAGTCCGTTATATCTTTAAGCGTTTGTTTTGAAGTAACTTCCGATTTTGCAGATTCTACATCTATGACTTTTGATGGACTAAGTTCCATTTCTAGAGGAGAACTTGTTTTAGTGCCGTTTTCTGTGATGAGTTTTGTTTCAATTTCTTTTTGGTAAATTGAAGTGGGAGTTGCTGGTAGTGTCTCATTGTCTTTGGTTTTTTCTGAGACTGAACTATGCTCTTTATAATGAGGGGGTTTCGATTTCTCAGTCACTTTTTCTACAGTAACAGCTTCCTCTTCAGTTGATTTATCGTCTGTGGGAGTAGGATGTTGTACCACAATTTGTTTAACTTCATTTATCTTTTGAGTAAGTACTACTTCATCACTTTCTTTAGACGGTGTTGATTCCTTCGAGATATCTGCTTTCTCTTCAACAGTTTCTTTGATTAGTGTGGCTTCTTTGGAGATATCTGGCTTCAATTCAGCACTGTCTTTAGATGGCGATGCCTCCTTCGAAATATCTAGTTTTACTTCATCACTCTCTTTAGATGGTGTTGATTCCTTGGAGATATCTGGCTTCAATTCAACACTGTCTTTAGATGGCGATACCTCCTTTGAAATATCTAGTTTTACTTCATCACTTTCTTTAGATGGCGTTGATTGCTTCGAGATATCTGCTTTCTCTTCAACAGTTTCTGTGATTAGTGTGGCTTCCTTGGAGATATCGGGCTTCAATTCAGCACTGTCTTTAGATGGCGATGCCTCCTTCGAAAAATCTAGTTTAACTTCATCACTTTCTTTAGATGGCGTTGGTTCCTTCGAGATATCTGGCTTCAATTCAGCACTGTCTTTAGACGGCGATGCCTCTTTTGAAATATGTTGTTTAACTTCATCACTCTCTTTAGATGGCGTTGTTTGCTTCGAGATATCTGTTTTCTCTTCAACAGTTTCTGTGATTGGTCTTGCTTCCTTGGAGATATCTGGCTTCAATTCAGCACTGCCTTCAGATGGCGACGCCTCCTTCGAAATATCTAGTTTAACTCCATCACTCTCTTTAGAGGGTGTTGATTCCTTTGAGATATCTGGCTTCAATTCAGCACTGTCTTTAGATGGCGATGCTTCCTTCGAAATATCTAGTTTTACTTCATCGCTCTCTTTAGATGGTGTTGATTCCTTCGAGATATCTGGCTTTAATTCAGCACTGTCTTTAGATGGCGATGCTTCTTTTGAAATATCTTGTTTAACTTCATCACTCTCTTTAGATGGTGTTGATTCCTTCGAGATATCGGGCTTTAATTCAGCACTGTCTTTAGATGGCGATGCCTCCTTAGAAATATCTAGTTTAACTTCATCACTCTCTTTGGATGGTGTTGATTCCTTCGAGATATCTGGCTTCAATTCAGCACTGTCTTTAGATGGCGATGCCTCCTTCGAAATATCTAGTTTTACTTCATCGCTCTCTTTAGATGGTGTTGATTCCTTCGAGATATCTGGCTTTAATTCAGCACTGTCTTTAGATGGCGATGCTTCTTTTGAAATATCTTGTTTAACTTCATCACTCTCTTTAGATGGTGTTGATTCCTTCGAGATATCGGGCTTCAATTCAGCACTGTCTTTAGATGGCGATGCCTCCTTAGAAATATCTAGTTTAACTTCATCACTCTCTTTGGATGGTGTTGATTCCTTCGAGATATCTGGCTTCAATTCAGCACTGTCTTTAGATGGCGATGCCTCTTTTGAAATATCTTGTTTAACTTCATCACTCTCTTTAGATGGTGTTGATTCCTTCGAGATATCGGGCTTCGATTCAGCACTGTCTTTAGATGGCGTTGATTCCTTCGAGATATCGGGTTTCAATTCAGCACTGTCTTTAGATGGCGATGCCTCCTTCGAAATATCTAGTTTTACTTCATCGCTCTCTTTAGATGGTGTTGATTCCTTCGAGATATCTGGCTTTAATTCAGCACTGTCTTTAGATGGCGATGCTTCTTTTGAAATATCTTGTTTAACTTCATCACTCTCTTTAGATGGTGTTGATTCCTTCGAGATATCGGGCTTCAATTCAGCACTGTCTTTAGATGGCGATGCCTCCTTAGAAATATCTAGTTTAACTTCATCACTCTCTTTGGATGGTGTTGATTCCTTCGAGATATCTGGCTTCAATTCAGCACTGTCTTTAGATGGCGATGCCTCTTTTGAAATATCTTGTTTTACTTCATCACTCTCTTTAGATGGTGTTGATTCCTTCGAGATATCGGGCTTCGATTCAGCACTCTCTTTAGATGGCGTTGATTCCTTCGAGATATCGGGTTTCAATTCAGCACTGTCTTTTGATGGCGATGCCTCCTTAGAAATATCTAGTTTAACTTCATCACTCTCTTTAGATGGTGTGGATTCCTTCGAAATATCTAGTTTAACTTCATCACTCTCTTTAGATGGTGTTGATTCCTTTGAGATATCGGGCTTCAATTCAGCACTGTCTTTAGATGGCGATGCCTCCTTAGAAATATCTAGTTTAACTTCATTACTCTCTTTGGATGGTGTTGATTCCTTCGAGATATCGAGCTTCAATTCAGCACTGTCTTTAGATGGCGATGCCTCCTTCGAAATATCTAGTTTAACTTCATCACTCTCTTTGGATGGTGTTGATTCCTTCGAGATATCTGGCTTCAATTCAGCACTGTCTCTAGATGGCGATGCCGCCTTCGAAATATCTGATTTTACTTCAACACTCTCTTCAGATGGTGTTGATTCCTTCGAGATATCTGCTTTCTCTTCAACAGTTTCTTTGATTGGTGTTGCTTCCTTCAGTTTGGTCGGCTTTAATTCAGCACTGTCTTTAGATGGCGATGTCTCCTTTGAAATATCTAGTTTTACCTCCTCACTCTCTTTAGATGGTGTGGTTTCCTTCAAGATATCTGCTTTCTCTTCAACTATTTCCTCAATTGGTGTTGTTTCCTTCATAATAACTGGTTTCTCTTCAACAGTGTCGATAATTTGTGTTGTTACCTTCGAGATATCTAGTTTAACGTCAACACTGCCTTCTTCTTGAACAATCTTTTTCGTTGCCGGCGCTTCCCTCGAGACAACTGATTTCTCTCCAATTTCAATCTTGGTTAGAATTGATTCCTCAGTGGAAGCCAGTTTATCTTCAGATGCTTCCTTGATGGGCGCCGATTCTACAGTTCCTTCTGTTGGCGTAACTTTCTTTGCGACTATCGTTTTTTCTTCAACACTATCTAAAGATGGCGATGACGCCTCTGTGGAAGCTAGCTGCTCTTCAACAATTTCCGCTCTAGGCGTCGTTGCCTTTGCGAGCTGAAGTTGCTCTTCCATAATTACCTTAGTAGGCGTTGGGTCTTTTGCGAGGTCTGGTTTCTCTTCAGTACCCATAGCCAGCGTTAACTCTC
Source organism: Udea ferrugalis (assembly GCA_950022985.1). Lineage (NCBI taxonomy): Eukaryota > Metazoa > Arthropoda > Insecta > Lepidoptera > Crambidae > Udea > Udea ferrugalis. Next base: position 15,299,189 of record OX465531.1, on the reverse strand, counting down.
CTGGGGAAGCTAGTTTCTCTACAACAGTATCTCCAGAAGACGTAGCGTCATTTAATGGAACTGCATCAATCGTAACAGATATTTCTGTAACTGTTTTCGTAATTGTGTTCTGATCTTTGTCTAGAATTTTCTTGACTTCTTCTAGTTTTTCGGCAGTGTCCTTAGTCGGTGTTGGTTCTTTCACTAAGGCTGGTTTGTCTTCAACAGATTCCTTGACAGGACTTGGTTCGCGGTCAAGTGTCGGCTTGCCCTCTTCTAGTTTTTCGGCAGTGTCCTTAGTCGGTGTTGGCTCTTTAACTAAGGCTGGTTTGTCTTCAACTGACTCTTTGACAGGACTCGGTTCGCGGTCAAGTGCTGGCTTAACTTCTTCTAGTTTTTCGGCAGTGTCCTTAGTCGGTGTTGGTTCTTTAACTAAGGCTGGTTTGTCTTCAACAGATTCCTTGACAGGACTTGGTTCGCGGTCAAGTGTCAGCTTGACCTCTTCTAGTTTTTCGGCAGTGTCCTTAGTCGGTGTTGGCTCTTCAACTAAGGCTGGTTTGTCTTCGACAGATTCTTTGACAGGACCTGGTTCGCGGTCAAGTGTCGGCTTGACCTCTTCTAGTTTTTCGGCAGTGTCCCTAGTTGGGGTTGGCTCTTTAACTAAGGCTGGTTTGTCTTCAACTGACTCTTTGACAGGACTCGGTTCGCGGTCAAGTGCTGGCTTAACTTCTTCTAGTTTTTCGGCAGTGTCCTTAGTCGGTGTTGGTTCTTTAGCTAAAACTGGTTTGTCTTCGACAGATTCTTTGACAGGACTTGGTTCGCGGTCAAGCGTTGGCTTGACTTCATCTAGTTTTTTGGCAGTGTCCTTAGTCGGTGTTGGTTCTTTCACTAAGGCTGTTTTGTCTTCAACTGACTCTTTCACAGGACTCGGTACGCGGTCAAGTGTCGGCTTGACCCCTTCTAGTTTTTCGGCAGTGTCCTTAGTCGGTGTTGGTTCTTTAGCTAAAACTGGTTTGTCTTCAACTGACTCTTTGACAGGACTCGGTTCGCGGTCAAGTGCTGGCTTAACTTCTTCTAGTTTTTCGGCAGTTTCCTTAGTCGGTGTAAGTTCTTTAGCTGAAGCTGGCTCCTCTTCGACAGATTCTTTGACAGGACTTGGTTCGCGGTCAAGTGGCTGCTTGACTTCTTCTAGCTTTCCAGCAGTGTCCTTAGTCGGTGTTAGTTCTTTCACTAAGGCTGGTTTGTCTTCAACAGATTCTTTGACAGGACTTAGTTCGCGGTCAAGTGTCGGCTTGACCTCTTCTAGTTTTTCGGCAGTGTCCTTAGTCGGTGTTGGTTCTTTAGCTAAAACTGGTTTGTCTTCGACAGATTCCTTGACAGGACTTGGTTCGCGGTCAAGTGTCGGCTTGACCTCTTCTAGTTTTTCGGCAGTGTCCCTAGTTGGGGTTGGTTCTTTAACTAAGGCTGGTTTGTCTTCAACTGACTCTTTCACAGGACTCGGTTCGCGGTCAAGTGTCGGCTTGACTTCTTCTAGTTTTTCGGCAGTATCCTTAGTCGGTGTTGGTTCTTTAGCTAAAACTGGTTTGTCTTCGACAGATTCCTTGACAGGACTTGGTTCGCGGTCAAGTGTCGGCTTGACCTCTTCTAGTTTTTCGGCAGTGTCCCTAGTTGGGGTTGGTTCTTTAACTAAGGCTGGTTTGTCTTCAACAGATTCCTTGACAGGACTTGGTTCGCGGTCAAGTGTCGGCTTGACTTCTTCTAGTTTTTCGGCAGTATCCTTAGTCGGTGTTGGTTCTTTAGCTAAAACTGGTTTGTCTTCGACAGATTCTTTGACAGGACTTGGTTCGCGGTCAAGTGTCGGCTTGACTTCTTCTAGTTTTTCGGCAGTGTCCTTAGTCGGTGTTGGCTCTTTAACTAAGGCTGGTTTGTCTTCAACTGACTCTTTGACAGGACTCGGTTCGCGGTCAAGTGCTGGCTTAACTTCTTCTAGCTTTCCAGCAGTGTCCTTAGTCGGTGTTGGTTCTTTAACTAATACTGGTTTTTCTTCAACAGATTCTTTGACAGGACTTGGTTCGCGGTCAAGTGTCGGCTTGATTTTTTCTAGCTTTCCAGCTGTGTCCTCAGTCGGTGTTGGCTCTTTTGCTGAAGCTAGTGTGTCTACAGATTCCTTAAGAGGACTTGGTGTGTCTTTAGTCGGTATTGGTTCTTTTACTAAAGTTGATTCGTCTTCAACAAATTCTTTAATGGGACTTGGTTCGCGGTCAGTCGGCGTCTTGGTTTCTGCAGATGTTTCAGCCGTTTCCTCAGTCGGCGTTACTTCTTTTGCTAAAGCTGGTTTGTCTTCGGTAGATTCTGTAATTGGACTTTGTTTTTTGTCAAGTGTCGACTTGCCATCTTCTAGCTTTTCAGTAGTGTCCTTAGTTGGTTCTTTTACTGGAGTTGGTTTGTCTTTAACAGATTCTTTGGTAGGACTTGGTTCGCGGTCAAGTGTCGGCTTGACTTCTTCTAGCTTCTGAGGTGTGTCCTTAGTAGGTGTTGGTTCTTTTGTGGAAGCTGGTTGGTCCTTGACAGGACTTTGTTCTCGGTCAAGTGTCAGTTTGACTTCTTCTAGTTCTTCTGCAGTATCCTTAGTCGGTGTTGGTTCTTTAGCTAAAACTAGTTTGTCTTCGACATCCAGCTTTTCTGTGACCTCTTTGACTGGGCTCGATGATTTTGGTGCAGTCATTTTTACTTCTTCAAGTTTTTCAGTAACGCCTTTCACTGGGCTGGTCACTCGTTCAACTTCCAATTTAAGTTCTTTAATTTGGTCAGTTACTTTTTCCGTAGAACTGGGTAATGCGTCAAGGTTTAGTTTTCCAACGATGGGGGATATTTCCTTCTCTACAATAGTTTTGAACAGTTCATCAGGTTTTTCGAAAACCTCCTCAATAGGACTTTGAACTTCGTCTTTGTCAGCCTTTTCAACAATTTCCTCGGTAGGGCTAGGTGTCTTGACAGGTGAAGGTTTATCCTCAACAGGGCTGATCTCTTTTTCAATAACAGCCTTGAACTCATCAAGCTTTTCCAAGACTTGTTTAACGGGGCTCGGTGTTTCCGCTAAGGCTATTTTTATTTCTTCGACTTTTTCTAGAACCTCTTTCCCTGGGCTAGGTTCCTTTTCAAGAGCAAGTGTGATTTCTTCTAGTCTCTCTGAGATTTCTTTTACAGGGCTTGGCTCTTTTGCAAGAGCAATTTTAAGCTTTTCAATTTTTTCAGTCACTTCTGTAGTAGGACTAAGTTGCCTGTCAAGGGCAGGTTTATGAACGGTTGCGCAAACTTCATCTTCAACGGCAGCTTTTAGTTCGCCTAGTTTTTCGGATGTCTCCTTCACTGGACTCGGTGTTATTGAAAGATCAGCCTTAATCACATCTACCTTTTCGAGAACTTCTTGTTCTTGGCTAGGTTTTTGCGCAACAACTTCTTTATCTGGACTTGGTTCCTTGACAGGTGTACGTTTCTCGGTTACGAGACTTGACTCCGGGTCGATAACAGCCTGAAGTTCATCAAGCTTGTCGGTAACAGGGCTTGGTGTTTTCGCTAAAGCCGTCTTTAGTTCTTTGACCTCAAGCTCTTCGATCTTGTTTGAAACCTCCTTGATTGGACTTGGTTCCTTGACAGGTGTGGATTTCTCGATGACAGGGCTCACCTCCTTCTCAATGACAGCCTTGAGCTCATCGAGCTTGTCTGAGACCTCTTTGACAGGGCTTGGTGTTTTCGACAGAGCTACCTTTATCTCTTTAATCTTTTCGGAAACCTCTTTTACGGGGCTGGCTTCCTTTTCAAGAGCCAGTGTAAGTTCTTCCAGTTTCTCCGAAATTTCTTTCACAGGACTAGGCTCCTTCGCAATAGCAACCTTGAGCTGTTCGATCTTTTCAGCAACCTCTTTGACTGGACTTGGCTCTATGACAACCTTCATCTTTTCGATCCTTTCAGAAACTTCTTCCACTGGGCTGACTTCCTTATCAAGAGCCAGTGTGAGTTCTTCCAGTTTCTCTGAGATTTCTTTAACAGGGCTTGGCTCTTTGGCAATAGCAACCTCGAGCTGTTCGATCTCCTTTGAACCCTCCTTGACAGGTGTAGATTCCTCGATGACAGGTCTAGCGTCCGTCTCAATAACAGCCTTAAGTTCACCGGCCGTCTCGGAAATCTCTTTGAAAGAGCTTGGTGTTTTTGCTAAGGGAGTCTTTAGTTCTTTAACCTCAAGCTGTTTGACCTCTCTAGAAACCTCTTCGTTTAGACTTGGTTCCTTGACAGATGTAGATTTCTCGATGACAGGGCTTTCCTCCTTTTGGCTGTCAGCCTTAAGCTCATCGAGTTCCTCTGAGACCTCCTTCACTGGACTTGGTTCCTTGGCAGGTGTGGATTCCTCAACAATAGAGCTGGCCTCCTTCTCAATAACAGTTTTGAGCTCATCGAGCTTCCCTGTTACCTCCTTGACAGGGCTTGGTGTTCTAGATAAAGCTTCCTTTATTTCTTCAATCTTTTCAGCAACTTCTTTCACTGGGCTAGCATCTTTATCAAGAGCCAATGTGAGTTCCTCCAGTTTCTGTGAGATTTCTTTTACAGGACTCGGCACCTTTGCAGTAATAACCTTAAGCTCGTCGATCTTTTCAGTTACGTCTTTGACTGGACTTGGTTCCTTGGCAGGTGTTAATTTATCAATGACAGGGCTCACTTCCTTCTCAATGACAGTTTTGAGTTCATCTAGCTTCACTGATGCCTCTTTAACAGGGCTTGGTTCCTCAACTGGTTTGGATTTCTCGATGACAGAGCTTACCTCCTTCTTTTGGCTGTCAGCTTTGAGCTCATCGAGTTTCTCAGAGACCTCTTTCACTGGACTTGGTTCCTTGACAGGTGTGGACTCCTCACCAATAGGGCTAACTTCCTTCTCAATTACATTTTTAAGTTCATCGAGCTTCTCTGTGACCTCTTCGACAGGGCTTGATGTTCTAGGTGAAGCTTCTTTTATTTCTTCAATCTTCTCAGTTACTTGTTTCACTGGGCTCGCATCTTCTTCAAGGGCCAATGTGAGTTCCTCAAGTTTCTCTGAGATTTCACTTACAGGGCTCGGCTCTTTCGCAACAGCAATCTTAAACTGGTCAATTTTTTCCTTGACAGGTTTGGTTTCCTCAAGCACAGGGCTCACTTCCTTCTCAATGACAGCCTTGAGCTCATCGAGCTTGTCTGAGACCTCTTTGACAGGGCTTGGTGTTTTCGACAAAGCTACCTTTATCTCTTTGATCGCTACAGAAACTTCTTTTACTGGGCTAGCGTCTTTCTCTAATGCCAATGTTAATTCTTCCAGTTTCTCTGAGATTTCTTTCACAGGACTGGGCTCCTTGGCAATAGCAACCTTAAGCTGGTCGATTTTGTCAGTAACCTCTTTGACTGGACTTAGTTCCTTGGCAGGTGTAGATTCCTCGGTGATCGGGGTGACCTTTTTCTCAATGACAGTCTGAGGTTCATCGAACTTGTCTGATATCTCTTTGACAGGGCTTGGTGTACCAGATAAAGCTTCTTTCATTTTTTCAATCTTTTCTGAAACTTCTTTTACTGGGCTAGCATCTTTTTCAAGTGCTAATGTTAGGTCCTCCACTTTCTCTGAGATTTCACTCACAGGGCTCTGCTCCTTCGCAACATCAACCTTTGGCTCATCGATCTTTTCAGTGACGTCTTTGACTGAACTTGGTTCTTGGACAGATGTGGATTTCTCAATGACTGGGCTAGCCTTCTTCTCAATGACAACCTGGAGTTCATCACTCTTATCTGAAATATTTTTGTCAGGGCTGGGTGTTTTTGCCAAGGGAGTCTTTAGTTCTTTGACCTCAAGCTGTTCGATCTCCTTTGAAACCTCCTCGACTGGACTTGGTTCCTTGACAGATGTAGATTGTTCGATGACAGGGCTTACCTCTTTCTCAATGACAGCCTTGAGCTCATCGAGCTTGTCTGAGACCTCTTTGACAGGGCTTGGTGTTTTCGACAAAGCTACCTTTATCTCTTTGATCTTTTCAGAAACCTCATTTACTGGGCTGGCTTCCTTTTCAAGAGCCAGTGTGAGTTCTTCCAGTTTTTCTGAGATTTCTTTAACAGGACTAGGCTCCTTCACAATAGCAACCTTAAGCTGTTCTATCTTTTCAGCAACCTCTTTGACTGGACTAGGTTTCTCCGAGATTTCTTTGACAGGGCTTGGTTCTTTGGCAAGAGCAACCTTAAGCTCGTCGATTTTTTCAGGTTTCTCTTCGACTGGACTTGGTTCCTTGACAGGTGTAGATTTCTCAACAATAGGGCTGACCTCTTTCTCAATGACAGTTTTGAGTTCATCGAGCTTCTCTGATACCTCTTTGACAGGGCTTGGTGTTCTAGATAAAGCTTTCTTTATTTCTTCAATCTTTTTTGAAACTTCTTCCACCGGGCTCGCTTCTTTTGCAAGTGCCAATGTGAGTTCTTCCAGTTTCTCTGAGATTTCCTTCACAGGACTGGGCTCTTTCGCCATAGCAACCTTAAGCTGTTCGATCTTCTCAGCAACCTCTTTGACTGGACTAGGTTTCTCCGAGATTTCTTTAACAGGGCCTGATTTTTTGGCAAGAGCGACCTTAAGCTCGTCGAATTTTTCAGGTACCTCTTCGACTGGACTTGGTTCCTCAACAGATGTGGATTTCTCGATGACTGGGCTAGCCTTTTTCTTAATGACAGCCGAGTGTTCATCCCTCTTCTCTGAAATCTCCTTGACTGGGCTTGGTGTTTTTGCTGAGACTTCCTTTTGGTCTTCAACTTCGAACATTTCTGTCCTTTCTGTTACTTCTTTGATAAGACTTGGTTCCTTGACATGTATGTGTTTCTCAGCAAGTGAGCTTGGCTCCCTCTCAATGACAGTTTTTAGTTCCTCGACCTTTAGCTCGTCGAACTTTTCCGTGGTGTCTATGACTGGACTTGGTTCTTTGACAGGTTTGGATTCTTCAAGCACAGGGCTGACTTCCTTCTCAATGACAGCCTTGAGTTCATCGAGCTTGTCTGAGACCTCTTTGACAGGGCTTGGTGTTTTGGACAGAGCTACCTTTATCTCTTTGATCTTTTCAGAAACCTCTTTTACTGGGCTGGTTTCCTTTTCAAGAGCTATTGTGAGTTCTTCCAGTTTCTCTGAAATTTCTTTAGCAGGACTAGGCTCCTTCGCAATAGCAACCTTGAGCTGTTCGATCTTTTCAGCAACTTCTTTGACTGGACTAGGCTCTTTGACAGGTGTAGATATCTCGACAACAGGGCTAACCTCCTTCTCAATGACAGTTTTGAGTTCATCGAGCTTCTCTGATACCTCTTTGACAGGGCTTGGTGTTCTAGATAAAGCTTCCTTTATTTCTTCCATCTTTTCAGAAACTTCTTTTACTGGGCTAGCATCTTTTTCAAGAGCCAATATGAGTTCCTCTAGTTTGTCTGAGATTTCTTTCACAGGGCTTGGATCTTTGGCAAGAGCAACCTTGAGCTCGTCGATCTTTTCACTAACCTCTTTGACTGGACTTGGTTCCTTGACAGTTGTGGATTTTTCGAAAACTGGGCTAGCCTTTTTGTCAATGACAGCCGAGTGTTCTTCCCCCTTTTCTAAAAGCTCCTTGACTGGGCTTGGTGTTTTTGCTGAGACTTCCTTTTGTTCTTCGACCTCGAACATTTCGGCCCTTTCTGTAACTTTTTTAATTGGACTTGGTTCCTTGTCATGTACGAGTTTGTCAGCAAGTGAGCTTGGCTCCCTCTCAATGACATTTTTTAATTCTCCGATATTGAGCTCGTCAATTTTTTCAGTGATGTCTTTGACTGGACTTGGTTCTTTGACAGGTTTGGATTCCTCAAGCACAGGGCTGACTTCCTTTTCAATGACAGCCTTGAGCTCATCGAGCTTGTCCGAAACCTCTTTGACAGGGCTTGGTGTTTTAGCCAGAGCTACCTTTATCTCTTTGATCTTTTCAGAAACCTCTTTCACCGGGCTGGCTTCCTTTTCAAGAGCCAATGTGAGTTCCTCAAGTTTTTCTGAGATTTCTTTTACAGGGCTAGGCTCCTTGGCAATAGCAACCTTAAGCTGGTCGATTTTGTCAGTAACCTCTTTGACTGGACTTGGTTCTTTGACAGATGTAGATTCCTCGGCGATAGGGCTAACCTCCTTCTCAATGACAGTTTTAAGTTCATCAAGCTTCTCTGATACCTCTTTGTCAGGGCTTGGTGTCCTAGATAAAGCATCCTTTATTTCTTCCATCTTTTCAGAAACTTCTTTTACTGGGCTAGCTTCCTTTTCAAGAGCCAGTGTAAGTTCTTCCAGTTTCTCCGAAATTTCTTTTACAGGACTAGGCTCCTTCGCGATAGCAACCTTGAGCTGTTCGATCTTTTCAGCAACTTCTTTGACAGGACTAGGCTCTTTGACAGGTGTAGATTTCTCGACAATAGGGGTGACCTCTTTCTCAATGACAGTTTTGAGTTCATCGAGCTTCTCTGATATCTCTTTGACAGGGCTTGGTGTTCTTGATAACGCTTCCTTTATATCTTTAATCTTTTCAGAAACTCCTTTTACTGGGCTTGCATCTTTTTCAAGAGCCAATGTGAGTTCCTCTAGTTTCTCTGAGATTTCTTTTACAGGACTAGGCTCCTTGGCAATAGCAACCTTTAGCTGGTCGATTTTGTCAGCAACTTCTTTGACAGGACTAGGCTCTTTGACAGGTGTAGATTTCTCGACAATAGGGCTGACCTCTTTCTCAATGACAGTTTTGAGTTCATCGAGCTTTTCTGATACCTCTTTGACAGGGCTTGGTGTCCTAGATAAAGCTTCCTTTATTTCTTCCATCTTTTCATAAACTTCTTCCACTGGGCTAGCGTCCTTATCTAATGCCAATGTTAATTCTTCCAGTTTCTCTGAGATTTCTTTTACAGGACTGGGTTCCTTGGCAATGGCAACCTTAAGCTGGTCGATTTTGTCAGTAACCTCTTTGATTGGACTTGGTTCCTTGACAGGTGTAGATTCCTCGGCGATAGGGCTGACCTCTTTCTCAATGACAGTTTTGAGTTCATCGAGCTTCTCTGATATCTCTTTGACAGGGCTTGGTGTTCTTGATAACGCTTCCTTTATATCTTTAATCTTTTCAGAAACTCCTTTTACTGGGCTTGCATCTTTTTCAAGAGCCAATGTGAGTTCCTCTAGTTTCTCTGAGATTTCTATTACAGGACTGGGCTCCTTCGCAATTGCAACCTTAAGCTGTTCGATCTTTTCAGCAACTTCTTTGACAGGACTAGGCTCTTTGACAGGTGTAGATTTCTCGACAATAGGGCTGACCTCTTTTTCAATGACATTTTTAAGTTCATCAAGCTTCTCTGATACCTCTTCGACAGGGCTTGGTGTTCTAGATAAAGCTTCCTTTATTTCCTCCATCTTTTCAGAAACTTCTTTCACTGGGCTAGCAGCGTCTTTCTCTAATGCCAATGTTAATTCTTCCAGTTTCTCTGAGATTTCTTTCACAGGACTAGGCTCCTTCGCAATAGCAACCTTAAGCTGTTCTATCTTTTCAGCAACTTCTTTGACAGGACTAGGCTCTTTGACAGGTGTAGATTCCTCGGCGATAGGGCTAACCTCCTTCTCAATGACAGTCTTGAGTTCATCGAGCTTCTTTGAGACCTCTTTGACAGGGCTTGGTGTTTTGGATAAAGCTGTTTTTATTTCTTCAATCTTTTCTGAAACCTCTTTTACTGGGCTAGCGTCTTTCTCTAATGCCAATGTTAATTCTTCCAGTTTCTCTGAGATGTCTTTCACAGGACTAGGCTCCTTCGCAATAGCAACCTTGAGCTGTTCGATCTTTTCAGCAACTTCTTTGACAGGACTAGGCTCTTTGACAGGTGTAGATTCCTCGGCGATAGGGCTAACCTCCTTCTCAATGACAGTCTTGAGTTCATCGAGCTTCTTTGAGACCTCTTTGACAGGGCTTGGTGTTTTGGATAAAGCTGTTTTTATTTCTTCAATCTTTTCTGAAACCTCTTTTACTGGGCTAGCGTCTTTCTCTAATGCCAATGTTAATTCTTCCAGTTTCTCTGAGATGTCTTTCACAGGACTAGGCTCCTTCGCAATAGCAACCTTGAGCTGTTCGATCTTTTCAGCAACTTCTTTGACAGGACTAGGCTCTTTGACAGGTGTAGATTCCTCGGCGATAGGGCTAACCTCCTTCTCAATGACAGTCTTGAGTTCATCGAGCTTCTTTGAGACCTCTTTGACAGGGCTTGGTGTTTTGGATAAAGCTGTTTTTATTTCTTCAATCTTTTCTGAAACTTCTTTTACTGGGCTAGCGTCTTTCTCTAATGCCAATGTTAATTCTTCCAGTTTCTCTGAGATTTCTTTTACAGGACTGGGTTCCTTCGCAATAGCAACCTTAAGCTGTTCGATCTTTTCAGAAATTTCTTTGACTGGGCTAGGATCTTTGACAGGTGTGGATTCGTCGATAACAGGGCTCACTTCTTTCTCAATGGCAGATTTAAGTTCATCGAGCTTGTCTGAGACCTCTTGGACAGGGCTCGGTGTTTTCGACAAAGCTACCTTTATTTCTTCCATCTTTTCAGAAACTTCTCTTACTGGGCTAGCGTCTTTCTCTAATGCCAATGTTAATTCTTCCAGTTTCTCTGAGATTTCTTTTACAGGACTGGGCTCCTTGGCAATAGCAACCTTAAGCTGGTCGATTTTGTCAGTAACCTCTTTGACTGGACTAGGCTCTTTGACAGGTGTGGATTCTTCCATAACAGGGCTCACCTGCCTTTCAATGATATTTTTAAGTTCATCAAGCTTTTCTGATACCTCTTCGACAGGGCTTGGTGTTCTAGATAAAGCTTCTTTTATTTCTTCAACCTTTTTAGAAACGTCTTTTACTGGGCTAGCATCTTTCTCGAGAGCCAAAGTGAGTTCTTCTAGTTTCTCTGAGATTTCTTTCACAGGGCTTGGATCTTTGGCAAGAGCAACCTTAAGCTCGTCTATCTTTTCAGTGACCTCGTTGATAGGACTTTGTTCCTTGACAGGTATGGATTCCTGAACAATAGGGCTGACCTCCTTCTTAATTACAGCGTGAAGTTCATCGAGCTTCTCTGGAACTTCTTTGACGGGGCTAGGTGTTTTTCCTGAGGCAGTATCAAGTTCTTCAACCTTGAACATGTCAATCTTTTCAGTGAAGTCTTGTACAGGGCTAGTTTCTTTACCTCCTACTGGGCTTAGCTCTTTTGCTACAACTGTTTTCAGCTCTTCAAGTTTATCTGAAACTTCTTTCACTGGACTAGGTTCTTTGGCAAGAGCAACTTTGAGCTGTTCAATCTTTTCAGAAACTTCATTGATAGGGCTTGGCTCTTTTGCAATAGCAATTTTAAGTTCTTCTAATTTTTCTGTCACCTCTTTTATGGGGCTTAGCTCTTTTTGGAGCACAAGTGAAAGTTCTTCAAACTTTTCTTTGACTGGGCTGATTTTTTTATGTTCTTCGGGCTTTTCTTGGACCGGGCTTAGTTCTTTTTCAATACTAGCTCTGAGTTCTTCTAGTTTTTCCGAAACTTCCTTGACTGGGCTTTTCGGTAAAGCAATGCCGCCCATTTCAAGTTTCGCTGTTATACCATGAACCGGGCTTATATCTTGATTTAGTACAAGTGTGAGCTCCTCTTGTTTGTCTGAGATTCCATTAACGGAGTTTAGATCTTCTGAAATTGTTGCTTTGAGTTCTTTGATCAGACTTGGTTCTTTCTTAAGAGCTGCTTCAATTTCCTTTTGTTTTTCAGGCGTAGCTTCTTCGGCGAGTTTTGGCTCTTTAAAAGTGACAGCTTCAAGGTCATCAAAGGTATCTTTCCGGGGGATATCAAACTGTTCGGGTTTTTCCAGAATCTCTTTCATAGAGCTTGGCTTATCAAGAGTCTTTTCTATTTCACTTGTTTCCGTGAAAGCGGTTGGTTCTATTACTTGTGGTTTTTCGATAATTAATACCGCATCTTTTTCAGGGCTAGGTATCGTTTCAACAATCTTTTCTTCCGCTTTTGCTAGAAGAGGAGCAATGTCAACAGGTTTTTCAAGCGGCAAAGACAATTCTTTTACTGGAGAGATCTCTTTCACGATCTTTTCCAAAACTTGGGATGGTTGATTTTCATCTTTCGCAATTAGTTTTACAGCAAATGAATCCTCTGAAGTGGGTTCTTTTAATGCAGCAATTTCTTTGGCAAGACTTGGTAATTGTTCTTCTAATGATTTTCCAGCTTCTGTTGTGGCAGTTTCTTCCTTTTCTTGAATCAGCTTAGGCGCCTCTTGAAGATTTCTTGTTTCACCTGCAGGACTTTCTTTTTCTTCCTTAGCGCTTGCTTCCTGAGTAATCTTTACTTTGCTCGGCAATTCTTTGTCAGTTGAAGCAGCATCTTTATCCAGTGTCAAATTAGAAGAGATATCTTTTTCTTCTTGGTTCGCTTCCTTTCCAGGAGAATGTGCTTTTGGTTTTTCTGGTTTTAGTTTCTCAGTTTTTTCCGTATCTTTAGATGGTATTATTTTATCGAAAGCTGTTTTGATCCCTTCCAATTTTCCCGTGAAGAACGCTGAAGTTTTTTCTTTTATTCCAACTAATTTACTAGTTTTTTCTTTTGCCAAATCTTTGATAGTAGTGTCTTCTTCATCGACCACATCCTTTGTTGCTGTTGAAACAATGTCTTTTTTTTCTGTTGTAGATACATCTACAAATTTTTCTGTAGTCTTTTCAGTAGAGATTAACTTTAGATCCCCTGACAGAAATCTTTTTTCTGTCGCTGAAGCTATGTCTACATCCATCTCAGACAATGTTGAAAGTGTGTCTTTATCACTTTCGGGTGAAACAGATTTTTTTGAAACATCTGTAGCATCTGTCTTCCCGTCAAACTTCTTTACTGACACTGCATCAACTTCCTTCGTTTTAGAAGAGGACATAGCTGTATCTGATATTGTATCTTTAGGAACATCAGTGTCTCCACTATCAATGGCTTCTAGCTGTTTTTGTTGCGAAATTTTAATTATATCCTTTTCTGAACATACTTTTACTGCGTCAAGTTTGCTAGAAACTACACTAGGTATTTTAGTTGCATCTTCTTTCATATCTTTTTGACTTATTTTGCCTTCAACGTTATCAACAGTACTCTCTTCATCGCTGTCTTTTTCAGAAAGCAGTTGTTTTTTTCCTTCTTTCACAGAAAGGGGAACTGTGTCTTTCTCAAAACCAGTATCTTCCACCAAATAATGCGAGGCGTGGTCGATTTCATCCGTTGTTGAAATACCTGATTGTTCATTAATCTGTTGCTCTTTCTCGGCCTTAGGTTCTTTTTCAAGAACTTCACGGAGAAGAGACTTAGATTCATCTTCCGGGCTCGGCTTCTTGGCACCAACAGTGACGATTTTTTCTTCCTTAACTGATATTTTGTTTCGATCTTCCTCTGCTGTTTCTTTCTCGATATCTAACATTGTGTTTTTCTCAGAAAATTCATCTATTGGTTTTTCTTTATCGGTTTTCTCATCTTTTTCGGGTGAAAGTTCGGGAGAAGCTTCTGCTGGGCTTGGTTCAGGCGTTTTGCTGGCATCAGTACCGGAAATGGACGGCTTTTTTCTGTCTTCCTCTTCTCCAACAACTGACTGTGAAAGTTCTTCCTTGCGTTTCAAATCCGCAATTTTTTCTTCTAGCTTTTCCAAAGTTTTTGCAGATTCTAATGTCACAGTCAATTTTTTTTCAGTTACAACAGCTTCTGATATTTCAGTTTCGTGTTCGGAAGTTATATCCTTAATATCTTGCTTCATTTCAGGTTTAAAAAGTGATTTGTCTTTTTCTGTTACTTCAGATGATTCGCCTATTTCAAAAGTTCCAACAGCACTTTCTTCTGATTTTATCTTCTCAGGCATGTCTTTTTCTTCAATTCCCTTTTCAAGTTCAGCCTCCGCATCTTTGACGTCTCGTTTTAGTCTCTTACCCTCACTAAGTACAGTCTTGTCTGAAACTTCACTAACGTCCTCAGACGTTGCGGATCGAACAGGAGAGGCCTCTACTTGTACACTAATTTTGTCTAGATCAGGTTTCTCTTCAACTATTTCTTTCTTTTCCTTGGCATCCACTTGTGCTATTGTTTCAAATTTAAATGCCTGTTCACTTGTTAGTAGTAGTTTAGTTGCTTCAATTGCCGTCGTGACTGTGGTATCGGATTTTGTCATAGTTTCTGGAGATCTTCTTAAAGAAATTGGTGATTTTTCAGCTATTATTTCGTCAAGACTTTTGTCAGATTTGAGTACTTCCGCGACATCAGCTACGATTTTTTCTATATCTTTGGGACTGAGTGGAGGTTTGTCAATAAGCTCCAGTTTACGTTCCTCTTCAATTTCTTTTTCTACATCTTCCGGTATGGAAGGAATCTTTTCAGATATACAAGGAGTCGCTTCTTCTACAATTATAATGTCATCTTTAATAGGCGAATCAAGTGTTGTTATATGGGTTTCTCTTAGCTTTTCAGTATACTGGCCATAATATTCAACCCCGTCATATTCCTTGACGGGTTCTAACTCTTTTCCAATAGACGTAATTTTCATTTGATCATGGAACATGGGAGACTCTGGTGCCGAACCCGGAGTGACAGTAACTAGCTCAGCGTGAGAAGCACGCTGAACTGTTTTAAGTACAATGTCATCTTCAATTGTTCTAGCTCCTTTGTAAGACATAGCAGCTTCCTGGTCTGGAAGAGGCAAGTCTTTAGGAACTCTTATTTCATGAACAAAGCCGACGTCAGGCTTCCTCTTGAATAAATCTTCTTCGATTGGTGTCTTTTTCTCTTCAAATATTCTGTAATCGACTTCTTCATGAAGAGGTAGATCTGCAACTTCGTCTGGAGTTTTGACGATTTCTCTTATCGGTGCAGGAATTGTTGCTAGCTTTGGACCCTTTTCATTTAACATCATCTTCTGAACATCAACTAATGTTTGTGGAGGAATGACTTCCTTTGTTTCCTCTTGAATGTGTTTTTCTTCAATATGCTGATCTTCTTTTATATCATCTAATGTAATACGTTCATCTTCAGGTAAGGTTGGGGCAGTTGTTGCTCCTGACTCAATTGTTGTAGATATCTTCTCATCACGTAGAGACTCCTGAACAATGTTTTCAAGGGAGTCTTTAGGTTTAGGAACACCACTCTTGCTATCAGATGTTTTCTTTTCACTACTGATGTCTTGTTTTTCTTCCACGCTTATAGAATGTTCCTTTGATTCAATTAGTTTTGTTTCAGGCTCCGTCTCTGGCTCTGGTATTGCTGGAGTTCCTTCAACAACCTGTAGATCTTGTGTTGGTTCCTCTTTTTTCTTTTCAGACTCTTCTTTGTCTTTGATGTGCTTATGAAGCTCATCTTCCTGTTCATGGCTACCCTCGTGGTCTACGATGGAATCTTCTGTGTACTGTTCTACTTCTTCCTTCTCAATAATGAGATATTCTTCTTCGAACTCACCGTCGGCAGTGGTCTCAGTCTTAGCGTCGTTTATCATGCATGTAATTTTTTCAATATCAGAGCGACCAACGTATTCCATTTTTTCCTCTGCTTCACTATCTCTATTAAATACTGCTTCAATTTCTCTGACAATTTCCTGTTCTTCCCTTTCGTCCAGTTCCTGTTGCTTGATATCATCAAGCGACTTGGATGTGTCTTCGTCGGATTTTTTAGCGTCTTTCAAAATGTCTTCGTAATTTACCCTTTGCAAGCCCTTGAGCTTTGAAGTATCAGCTTTGATTGCTTTTGCGGACTTTGAAGGACTCTTCATGGCTTTCATTCCCTTTATAGGAGACGCTAAAGGTCGGGGTCTTCTTGAGATGGGTTCTCTCTTTGCTTTTGGCTCTTTTTTCTCTGGCGCTTTTTGTGTTAAGTCTCGTTTGGGGGATGCTTGTTTAAACTTTGATTCCGCTACCCTTCTGTTGCTCGCTTCTTTCGCACTCTTGGCAGGAGTGCTCCCTGGGCTCAATTTTCTTGTTTTTGTCTTTACCCGTTCCTTTGCAGATTGGATGGTCGATGTTGTCATTTTTGATTCAACTGTCTTTTTCGGAGTAATAGGGGGTGTTTTTTTTTCTTCTGCAACTACTTTTTTCTCAACTGTACTTGTTGCAGACTTTTTATCGAACTTATGAGAAGTGCGATGGCTTATTCTACTTCTAGTCACTGAAGGCGCGTCAGATTTAATTTTGCTTTCTACTTTCTTCTTGGCTTCTATCTTTTTAACGTCAGATTCAGCCTTTTTTGTTTCAGTTGTCTTAGCTACAGAGTCTTTTGTATCGTCAGTCTTTTCTACACGTTTTGTTTTCTTTTCCATTATCTTATCTTTCTTCTTAACTTCTTTTTTCTTCGGTAAGCCGTCTAAAACAGTGCTTTCATATTGAGATATTTTATCGTCTAATTTAGTCTCCATTCTTGCCGTTATTGCGTCATGTAATACTGACTCGATTTTCTTTTCTTCTCCTTCAACTAATTCACTGAGCAATTTATTATCTATGATATTTTTGGAGTCTGTTTCATCTTTCTTAATTATGTCTTTGTCCTTATGTGGCGGAGGTTCCGGTTCAACGATTTTTTCCTCTTTCGTTTTATGTGTTTCTCTTTCTGTTATAATGCTTCTTTCCTTACTAACTTTAGAGGCAGCGTGTTTGGTTGTTTTCGTTGTTGTGACGGTAGTGGAAGAGGCCGTGATAGCGGGAACAGTTGCCTGCATTTGCCGTCCCGTACACGTAGGGTGTTGCAAAAGCTCGAGATGTTTCAATTTCTCGAGACCTTCGAATATTTTGTGTTGTGGTGTAGATCCGGGAAACATTATTCTAGTTATGGTTTCGTCTGGGTTCGCCGGACGCCAAACGAGTAATGCACATATAGATACTAAATTAGGGATTGGAAAATTGAATTGTCCAGATACACCAGCGCCTTCGAATAGTTTCTGTTCGCTGTTATGCCACTTTTTTAGAAAATCACGAACGTGTTTCGAGTCCTTGGACGGATTCAGTACGTACATGTCGAGGGTGCCTGAAACAGATGAAAACATGCTGTTATTGCTTTCGCCATCAATTACAATGGTATTTAAAAGAAATGATTGTGTGACCAATTGTAATGTTTTTACTGTAGGTAAGTGTAACTCGGTGAAAAAGTACATCAAGTGAAGAGTTTGTGTATTTGGTTACTATGTTGATGAGAGATTCAAGGTATGAGAGTGACATTGAAATAAAATGCTAAGTGCAGGTAATTTTCACGCGTTATAGGCTTCGTGCCAATCACCGCAATCCCCCCACCATGTACGATGAGAGGGACTCACTAAGTTTTTAGTCCTCAGCATTAATAAAAAAAGATAACAGGGTGAGCAGGGCATTTAGCAATGCCTTTTATGAGCAGTCACAAAGTGTCGTAAAAAGCTCAACTAGCTGTTCACGAAGGTGTGCTGGTGTCGACACTGATACACCGTAAAATGGGCCAAATAGTTGTTCGGAATATCTGATTCAAAATGTAGTTTCTATTGTTTTTTTGCGTTTTTACATTACCTACTGATAGAAAAAAAAACTACAAAACTACGAGTTTTGAATAATCTTCAAAGTCATTTTCCAAGTTAAACCCAGGTACTTACCTACTAACCCCATTTCATGGTAGTGCAAGTTAAATGTGAAAGAAGGTATGTACGAATAACTTAAATAAGGCAATTACGCAGTGGTTAATTACACCCACCAATCGTACCTATAACTTGATTTTAAAGATAAACTTGCCCCTTGTTAACTTGTAACTTCCCCTTGTTACTAAAAACAGGTTTTATAATTCAAGGCATTAAAAACCAGAAAGTCTTCAGTAATTTTTTCTATGAGTTTTAAACTTCAGTAATATTGGTTAATCGTGTGTAAAACGCGGACAGCGCAGGACCGATCGTTGTGGAGATCTTTGGGGGAGGCCTATGCCCATCAGTGGGCATCGTTCGGCTGATATGATGATGATGATGGTGTGTAAAAATGATTTGGCACATACCATGACCAACTTTGTGGTACAGGTTGATAGGTTCCGGGCTGCGGTAGCAGTGCTGAGGCTTGAGGTTGATGTGGCGGAGGTCAGCCATCATGTCGGCGCCTTCTTGCAGCAGCGACACCAGCAGCGGGTCTGCGTCCTTGTCGCCGTCGGGGCTGGCCAGAGCTCGTCGCTCCTGGAATGTGGGAGAGGAAACGGTGAGAACATACTTGAATAAAAAATCACCTATACCCGTTTTACGCCATTACACTCAGAAAGAACGAGATGACCTGCCGTGTGTTAGGCCCAGACTCCACCAGAGCTGAGCGGAGATGTGCGGCGTCGAGCCGTGTTTTCAACAACCAATAGAATCACCATCTCCACATCTCCATGTGTGAATAACGCAATTCCATTGGTTGTTGAAAACACAGCTCGACGCCGCACATCTCCGCTCAGCTCTGGTGGAGTCTGGGCCTTATCATTACATCATTTTAAAGGGCTACGCTCAGCATGATGTTAACAAAAACGGGAACTGTTAATAGTAATTTGGTTGTTTTTTGAACCGTTTAATGAATTTACTATTGAAGTAAATTTAGACTGTCGGCCATACTGTCATAGGCATTGACCCTTCTCAATCACTTTCTTAAATCAATCCCAAAGTAAGCAGAGCTTGACATAATTGAATAGAAGTTAACACAAATATTATCGTTCGGGTTTGGGATTGAACCTACCACCCGTGGCGTATAAGACGCAAACTTCTACCAACTGTGCCGATTACCTAGTGTCAGTTTATTGGGTCTGACAGACAGAAAGTGAGATCGTTTAAAAACTACATTTGAAGTATCAATTGCTAGTCACTACATAGTATAAAGAAAGCCGCTTTCTCCGTCCTTATGTCCCTTTGCATGCATAAATCTTTGAAACTACGCAACGGATTTTGATGCGAGTTTTTTTAATAGATAGATTTATTTAAGATGAAGGTTTACATGTATAATAACATCCTATTGCACCCGTGCGAAGCGGGGGCGGGTCGCTAGTAATTTACATAAATTAAACAAAAATATTTTCCAATGACGTTGCTGTTGACAGCAGAAAGCAAAAGAGACAACTTTACAGTAGGCATTCAAAATGCTGCCCTACCGGCTATTTGGCTTTTAATGAGTAAGGGGGAAACCTGCAACATTCGCACATTACAAACTCTCCTTACTTACTCGTAAAAACTAAAACGCTCACATTATCCGCACTTTGAACTGCACAATAATTAATTGTTTAGCACAAGGCTTACTGGAGTAAATAACGATGTTCTTGATCAAAACACAAGCACTTCTGTGCGCGCGCGCAGATCCGATGGAAGTTGATATTGTTCGCTCTAGTGGACCTGCAGGGTTGCCTTCGTCAAGTCAGTAGGGCTAGCACGAACCGCTAACGTTTTGGTAATCGAAAAGTAAACGATACTTTTTATTTTTAAAGACATGGGAAAAAGAAAAAAAAGTATCGATTACCAAAACGTTAGTGGTTCGTGCTAGGTCTACAGTTCAGTATTTCTGAAGGATGTCTATTTACATTGATTAAAAATCAATATTATTATATTATCCTACTAATATTATGGATGCGAAAGTTTGTATGTGTGGATGTGCCGTGTTGCTCTTTCACGTAAAAACTACTGAATGGATTTTAATGAAACTTTACAATAATAACGTCATTTGAATAACAGGCTAAAATTTGTAAAAAATACGACATTTTTTTTAACTTTAGTCCACCGAACGAATGCGCGGGCGGCCGATAATAAAATATAACTTACTATAGGTAGAAAATACTTTTTCACAGGATAGGAAAGTTGTTTCCGTACTCAAAAGAACTGAAAAAGTAGTTCCTAAGTCAGTATTTTTGGTTTCATCAAATTTGTAGAGATTCTAAACCAAGCAAATAGGACTTAAATAAGTAATGTGATCTCTGAATTCGAGTAGTTAGGAAAAGTTACGTTTATTTTCAGGTTAACCAATAAGTATTGGGACTTTGAGACATGACCACCTAATATAAAAATCGAATAAATGACGTTCTAAACTAATAAATTGGTTTTAATCAGCTACAACCCATTCAGTGTAAGTGTTATTTATTTATTTATCTTTCTTTTACACTATGCTTACAGGTATGTGGTTGGCTGCACACCACCAACACCACAAACACTGGCTACACCAGTGGTCGCGGGTTCGATCCCCATACAGTACCAACTTTCGTGTGCCTGTTTGTGTTGGTCTGGGGTGTGTCCTAAACTCTTACCCCCTTATTCATAAAAATTTAAACAGCTCTTATAGAACACGATAACTATTGTATCGCTTTGTCACTGTCATTCTTGTTGCTGCCGCCATTTGCGAGTAAGTGACAGAACACGTCAATAGCTTAAACAATGCGTTAGCGTTGCGTTCGTTTTTATGAATAAGGGGGATAGTAGATACTAGGTATCTTTTTACAAAAACATTGTCTTGAAGTATGTTTGACACGAGATGGGGCTTTAGGAAATAATATACAAATATATTATTTATTTATTTATTCGTACAATTTTGAGGACCTTTTTTTAACTGCATTTGAAATTGATTTCACTTCACCTGATAAAAAGCGTTGGGTCAAGATTCGATCTTGACAAGTACAGTAATGCTGCTTGTACTGAGATGGAATAAATTAGTCAGTCTCATATTAATACCCACTGTCTTTCAACAAATAAACAATCTTTGGCAGGTTTGTAGTCAAATATCCACGAACAATGTTCATTAGACTTTTTTTCATTTTAATCATAACGACTCAAATTAATAAATCACTTAAAATATCCTTCTTACTTAGTATCCTGTGTTTACTCATGGGTGAAGTGGTATAAAACCGGTAAGCAATGCTCGGCCAAGTGTGCCGGGTCGAGTTGCAGATGGGTGACCTTCGTGACCGTCAATGTGGCGCCAGGTATTCAGGTATAGGCTCATGTTTACTTATCCTACACTCGTAATTCACCATAAAGTTGTCTATGAAGGTCTGTTAGTCTATTAACTTTCTTTAATGTTTAATTAGGCTCGCATTTGACCATCAGGTGAGACTGAACATGAGTGATATGCTTCTTAATACCGAAAGTTAACAATAACTACAACTAAAGTGTTTTAGTTTTATACATCGAAAATCATTGAACTAAAAGTACAAAATGCTGGCATCCGAAATACCAAAGCTTTGAATGCCGAATTTCATATGACCGAATCTTAGAGCATTTCTATATTGTCTAAGGACCGAATGGACAAAATTCCGAAAGTTAAAATCCCGAATGTGTCAGTTAAATACTTATTTGTAGGCAAGCGTTTTGATTTAACTTTGTGCCAAATGTGATGAAACTGTACAATTGTGTTTATGACCTTTTTTAACCACTCTTATAGATTCTGATTCTGTGATAAAAACATCTTCTTCCTAAATAAAAATAGATTGCTGTTCGTTAGTCTCGCTAAAACTCGAGAACCACTGGACCGATTTGGCTAATTTTGGCCTTGAAATAATCGTTGAAATTCAGGGAAGGTTTAAAATGTGAGTAAACATGAGAAAATGCTAGGAATATAGTGTAAAACAACGATTTAGTTTTCCTTAGCAACCATTTTCTACCTGTCAATGATTGACAACAGAACGAAATCTGTCAGGACAGCTAGTGATCAATAAAAACCATGACTAACCTCCAGGTTACAGAAGAAGTGTCCAATCTGCGGGTAGACGTTATTGCTGGCCTTCCTCTTCAGCACCGAGGCCATGCCGGAGACGGAGCAGTTGTTCAGCCGGGTGAACAGCACGGCGTCTGTCGGGACAGCTAGTGATCAATAAGAGCCATGACTAACCTCCAGGTTACAGAAGAAGTGTCCAATCTGCGGGTAGACGTTATTGCTGGCCTTCCTCTTCAGCACCGAGGCCATGCCGGAGACGGAGCAGTTGTTCAGCCGGGTGAACAGCACCGCGTCTGTCGGGACAGCTAGTGATCAATAAGAGCCATGACTAACCTCCAGGTTACAGAAGAAGTGTCCAATCTGCGGGTAGACGTTATTGCTGGCCTTCCTCTTCAGCACCGAGGCCATGCCGGAGACGGAGCAGTTGTTCAGCCGGGTGAACAGCACCGCGTCTGTCGGGACAGCTAGTGATCAATAAGAGCCATGACTAACCTCCAGGTTACAGAAGAAGTGTCCAATCTGCGGGTAGACGTTATTGCTGGCCTTCCTCTTCAGCACCGAGGCCATGCCGGAGACGGAGCAGTTGTTCAGCCGGGTGAACAGCACCGCGTCTGTCGGGACAGCTAGTGATCAATAAGAGCCATGACTAACCTCCAGGTTACAGAAGAAGTGTCCAATCTGCGGGTAGACGTTATTGCTGGCCTTCCTCTTCAGCACCGAGGCCATGCCGGAGACGGAGCAGTTGTTCAGCCGGGTGAACAGCACCGCGTCTGTCGGGACAGCTAGTGATCAATAAGAGCCATGACTAACCTCCAGGTTACAGAAGAAGTGTCCAATCTGCGGGTAGACGTTATTGCTGGCCTTCCTCTTCAGCACCGAGGCCATGCCGGAGACGGAGCAGTTGTTCAGCCGGGTGAACAGCACCGCGTCTGTCGGGACAGCTAGTGATCAATAAGAGCCATGACTAACCTCCAGGTTACAGAAGAAGTGTCCAATCTGCGGGTAGACGTTATTGCTGGCCTTCCTCTTCAGCACCGAGGCCATGCCGGAGACGGAGCAGTTGTTCAGCCGGGTGAACAGCACCGCGTCTGTCGGGACAGCTAGTGATCAATAAGAGCCATGACTAACCTCCAGGTTACAGAAGAAGTGTCCAATCTGCGGGTAGACGTTATTGCTGGCCTTCCTCTTCAGCACCGAGGCCATGCCGGAGACGGAGCAGTTGTTCAGCCGGGTGAACAGCACCGCGTCTGTCGGGACAGCTAGTGATCAATAAGAGCCATGACTAACCTCCAGGTTACAGAAGAAGTGTCCAATCTGCGGGTAGACGTTATTGCTGGCCTTCCTCTTCAGCACCGAGGCCATGCCGGAGACGGAGCAGTTGTTCAGCCGGGTGAACAGCACCGCGTCTGTCGGGACAGCTAGTGATCAATAAGAGCCATGACTAACCTCCAGGTTACAGAAGAAGTGTCCAATCTGCGGGTAGACGTTATTGCTGGCCTTCCTCTTCAGCACCGAGGCCATGCCGGAGACGGAGCAGTTGTTCAGCCGGGTGAACAGCACCGCGTCCAGGCGGTCCAGGTGGCGCGCGAAGTCCCACCAGCAAGCCTTGCGGGAGAAGCCGCCGTCAACTGGAAATTCAAAGGTTAAGTTATAAAATTGATTCTTCTTGAACGAAAATTACAGTTACAGTAGTATTTTATCACAGATTGGGAGCGATCTGTTTGAAACCAGATTCATATATAACATAATATAAATGGCTTATATACGTCCCACTGCTGGGCACAACCCTCACCTCGACTATGTGGTGGAATGAGCCATACTCCAACACGTGGGCTCAGTGCGGATTGTTGGAGGGGTGTAAGGTTAGTGAGCAAGCTTAATGTCAGATGTTATCATGCCGCCCTAAGGCCTCTAACTAGGCTTGACGACTGACATCTAGCGACGTCAGCCGGGACCAACTGCTTAACGTGCCCTCCGAAGCACGGAAATGCCCGAAATATACATCACTAAATTTCAGTCGGTGTGGTCACCCATCCCATTTCAGACCCGGCGTGAGTTGCTTTACAACAGTGATCATCGCCGATCACTGTCACAACTGCGCCACGGGCGCCTCCAGCTTCAGGTAGAGGAAAATCATTCAATGTAATCTGTTGTGTAACTGATGACAAGATCAAAATTGCTACTTATAGGACAGAACCTTATTCGTAAAAACTTGAACAGTTTTCATTCCGCTTTTTTTAGCTAAACCAATTCTGCAGCACTGAATGAACTTTCATGAGTGAGGGGTGTCTAAGGAAAGCCAGTGTTTTTGACACTGGGTCATCATAAAAATACTGAAAATTCCCAAAATGTTCAATGTAATGTTTTGTTGGCGTCAATCGACTCTCCCTCAAAACTATTACTTCACGGCCTTGTTTTGATTGCCTTTTAAGCACAACCCAATAAATGTGGAAAATTCAATAAATTTCATTAAACTCGTTCCAAAATGCACCAGCAAACATTGAATATGGATTTATCACATTAATCACATTTCAGACAATGCGTGCTTACTCAGTGTTTGGACGGTGAACCGCAAAGTTTCGCATAACGCGAATGTGTTGTGGCGGCGAACATCGAAATGTATTCAATTATTAAAAACACACCATAATATTTCCCTTACGAGCGGTATGCAGCTACATGTGAGGTTGTAAATGCTTGATTCAATGTCGTCTCCCAGTAACCCTAAACTATAGGGGATAGTCAATAATAGCAAAATTATACCGGTGCCACTCCGAACCCGAACCGATCCGCTGGCCTCAATCTTGCCCAAAGGCAATCTTTATAATTGCCTTGCTATCCAGCGCGGCAATGTGGCCAGACTTCTTGGTACTTTACAGTGAGTTAGGTACAACAGATATTCTATCTGCAACTGTTCTACAGTGTGTTTGGGAACCGGTGTCCGACCCGTTAAGGTGAAGTAATATGATCTATTTTATGAATAAATCCACCATAATTAAGCACTTTGCCCCAGTTGTTTTAAAATGGCCGCCATTTTAATTTTTTTTTCTCGGGAGTACGGGTGGGTTATTTTAGTTTGCAATATCTGCCGATTTAGAGGTCCTACAGTCACAAAAGTGGTATCGTTGGACAGCTACAAAAGTAGGCAATAAGCTGACAAAAAAGCATTTTTTCATAACTCCCTTAAAATACCTCAAACAAATGTTTGAACTTGAAAATTGTGATAGAATTTGTTAGTTTTTTTTACATTTTTTTTTTTTCAGAAAAACTAAACTGTCAACATACATTTATTTTTAACTTTTTGGATACCCAAAGACATCACCTAAACACTGAAGCAAAAATCAAAGTTCCAAGTAAAATAGTTTAGAAGTTGTGACAAATTGAATATCACCCTGTCATCAGAGACCCTTTGAAACGCAGGTAAAATTTACCTGAAATAAATTAAAAAAAATTTAATTAAAAGTGCTTAATTATGGTGGATTTATTCATAAAATAGATCATATTACTTCACCTTAACGGGTCGGACACCGGTTCCCAAACACACTGTATACATACAGGTAAAATGTATGGTGTGCAGTCCCCCTAATAAAATATAATATTATGTATTTTTTTATTAAAGTAACCCTTAAGGTAAGTTAACTTCAAAATAAATCAACCAGATGAATAACGATGCACATCCCAAGTTGTTAGTATGTTAAAAGCAGCCCAAACATACTCGTAAAATCAAATATGTTTATCCACTTTTTTGGTTAGACTTTATCAAAAAAATAAATTGAATCAAAGTGTACACTCGACGCGGTCGTGTGAAACGAAATCCCCATTGCTCATTCCGCTTGTTGGTTTAGAACAGTTCCACCCAGAGGACAAACAGACAGACGAAAATAAAAAAATAATAAAAGCGAACTATTCCAGTATGTATTGAGCCGTTGGTGTATTGATAGTAACAGCGCTGGTAAAATGGTTTTGTTGTGAGTGCCTTTCTGGTCTCTATAAAAATAAGTGATCTTGTCTTACATGTTATCAAGCTGTCCTGCAAGGCGTAGTTCTGTTACATGCTGTTGGACTGTGACATTTATTCATGTGATGTTTTCTCTGAATTAGAATACCTACTGTCCTACCAGCAACATTTTCACACTATTATCGTTGGTTTCTTGTTACTTTAAATGAGTTTCACTGTTTTACTAGATGAGTCCTCAAGTATCCTTGGCATGCGACAAAACGGCCAGTTAGACCCATTTCATTTGGCAGGTTTGAGAAGTCTCATTCCTATTGCGGTTAATTTAGTTAGAGCTTTTTTAACAAGAAAAATCTGTCATACTATGCTTACCTCCTAATAATTTAGTTGCTATGTTAAGTCCCGTTTTGTGAATGACACTAACCCGTTTGCGTCACGATTAATTAATTAATTAATATTATAATGTAAAACGAGAAACTGGTACAAATGGCAGACTTCAAGCCTATAATGACTTTAATTTCCCACTCATGGCAAGTACTTATAATACAAGCATTTGTATTTTTTTTAATTGTTAGTTCATATTTTTTAAGTGTGTAGTTTGACATAATGAAATATGAAACTTATTTGAAATTGGTTCAAGTAAGTGATTCCCAACTTTTGCTCGCGAGTGCGAGCTTTCTTAGTTACCTCCACGGATGTAAAAGAAATAATCTTTCTTTCACGTCTGATGTTGAGTACCTCGTGTGAGATCAGGCAAACCAGAATATTTATTTGCCAGATAATTGTCAATCATGCATTCATTCGTATCATCATTGCATGACGTAGAAAATGTGGCATAATATATATAATAATAATATATTAATATGTTTAAGGCAGATAAGCAAAATAATGACTCCAAAATCTTCGTATTGAAACCAGGATATTTATTTGCAAGACAATCCAAATCAGATGACTTACACGTGTGAATAATGTTGACTGTATTGAATGCATGTTGAACATGCTCTCACGGTGCTACGACATGTTCGGGCGGCGCGCGAACAATGCTGCACAATCTAGCGGATTCGATTCCGTTGTGGACATGGCGTATTCAACATGATGTTGGACAGCTATGCCATGTTGAATTAAGCCTGAACTGTTGCTGTAATTTGCTAGATAAATTCATCTTGGCATTTCGCTTTTTAGCGATAACACCGCCCAAGTTGTACATTTACGTGTTAACTTTATCTACTGGCCTGTAATATTGTTGTTGTTTTAGTGTGCAATAATAGTACATTGTTAACCTAAGGGTGAAAGTAACTTAATTAGTCCCGAGACGGGGTTTGGCGCCCGGAACGAAGTGAGGGCGCCAATAGTTCGAGGGACTAAATAAGTCTTTCACCCGAGGTAAACACTGTGCTTTTCATTACAAATACGAGGAAAGTAAGAATAAAAACATGAATTAGCCAAAGAAAAAATGAGGAAAATAAATGAAGATCGAATTGCCGCTTTCCCGCCTATTATGTTTGTTTTTTTTTTCTGTGGCCGGCCCGCTATTCAGCCATTATTTTTCATTTTCATCATTGGAAAAATGGTAAATATTTTGCTCAAAGCTAAGTTATTTTAAAGAAATTGTTGAAACTAAATTATAATAAGTTATTTAAAACATATATATTCTCTGATCAATACTTAACTTTAAGTTATTTCAAATTTTACATCGTGGCTGTATAGAAATTGGAACATGGTTCAATAGATATGTGAAAAAGAACTAGTTTTAAAAAATAATAATTTGACAGCTGTCAGTTGAAAGTGATTCTCCCTAGGGATGAAAAGTGTTACTTTCAGCCCGCTTCTCAGGTCAGTAATAACCTACTTTCAGAGTATGAGTAATGAAAAGAATATTTACTTACTTTACTTACTTGGCGTGTCTATTTGATTGTCTGATATACAGGGTGTTTCTTCTAAGGTGTCAAGCCGGCGCGAGCTGTTAGTAGGGTACCACACCTATCGATTTAACCCCCATGTATGTTTTACGATTTTTTGTAGTTTTCGAGATAATAATGTTTTTGTTATTTTTTAAAATTTTGTGAGCACTTGGCTTTAAATAATTACAACTTTTTTTTTGTTTGACTTTTATTGGATATTTTCTTTTTATTATAATGTCTATTGATTGCAGTTTCATGATTAAAATAATCCCTGTCCTAACTTTACTCCAAGTTACAAAAATTTAAATTGATAGTGAAGAAAAAGTGAATCGTGCAGAACATAATGGAAATTCAATCGTGAATAAAAAAAACACAAGGTATCACATAGCTTCTTACTAATTTTAAAAACTGCCCAGCATCATAAGCTTCCATAATAATACAAGAAAACATGTCCTTTGTGGGGCATTATTCGCTGTAATTGATGCTCAAGTCTTGAGTTTCGGAAATACTTAGTGTAATTTTCATACTTAATAATTTTCTAGTATTTTGGCATAATTTTGTCATTTCTGAGATTTATTGTCTTTTAACGTTTGATGACTGTTTTATTAACATATGAGCTTTGTTTAAACATCAAAAGACAATAAATCTCAGAAATGACAAAATTATGCCAAAATACTAGAAAATTATTAAGTATGAAAATTAAGTACACTATTTCCGATACTCAAGACTTGAGCATCAATTACAGCGAATAATGCCCCACAAAGGACATGTTTTTTTGTATTATTATGGAAGCTTATGGTACTGCGCAGTTTTTAAAATTAGTCAGAAGCTATGGAATACCTTTTGTTTTTTTAAATTTGCGATTGAGTTTTCGTTATGTTCTACATGATTCACTTTTTTTTCACTTTCAATTAAAATTTTTGTATCTTGTAGTAAAGTTAGGACAGGGATTATTTTAATCATGAAACTGCAATCAATAGACATTATAATAAAAATAAAATATCCTATAAAAATCGAACAAAAAAAAGTTATAATTATTTAAACCCAAGTGCTCACAAAATTTTAAAAAATAACAAAAACATTATTATCTCGAAAACTACAAAAAATCGTAGAACATACCCCCATGGGTTAAATCGATAGGTATGGTACCCTACTATCAGCTCGCGCCGGCTTGACACCTTAAAAGAAACACCCTGTATACTGTTGATTTAAGCTAGATACTTTATGGAGTGGCCGCGAGTTTTTGCAACACTTTGACACTAACTTTGTTATAAGTTTAGCAGATTAAATAAATATACAAAATGTGCAAGATAATCCAAATCAGATGACTTACACATGTGAATAATGTTGACTGTATTGAATGCATGTTGAACATGCTCTCACGGTGCGGCGCCATGTTCGGGCGGCGCGCGAACAATGCTGCACAATCTAGCAGATTCGATTCCGTTGTGGACATGGCGTATTCAACATGATGTTGGACAGCTATGCCATGTTGAATTAAGCTCGGACTGTTGCTATATTTTGCTGGATAAATGCATCATGGCGTTTCTGTATGATTGTTTGATGAATATGTCGGAAGTAGACGGAAGGTCATACGTACAGTTGCTGATTCGATAGCGGCGCACAAGCGATGCCATGCCAACGGTCAAGAAATCAACATCATGGCGTCGTTAGACAGAATCTAGGCCGTTGAGACGAGCATTGGAAAACCTAATTTCAGTATTGTGGATTCCAATGGATTCATCTAGTAAAAACGTGGCCTAGAGACTGTCGTGAATCGCTATTGATTAGAAGTTTCGTTATTTTAATTATCACAGTAGTTATTGATCGGATTTGCTATATTTTGAATGTGTTCCAGGTGTAGTCATTATAAGTCTAGAATCAGTGATAGCTATCGTTTTATTGCCTGATCCCACCCCACAAGCCCACAATGTTTGAGAATAGCGGTAATTTGCCTCTGTTATCCGACATCAGAAGTGGGATCGAGTCAGGCAATAATTGTGATACTATACGCAATGTGCAATGGCGAGCTTTACTGGAAGCGCAAAACGAGAATATGTTAGCCTTGAAAAAGACACTTCACAACCCTGCGACCAAGAATCACTTTTTGGAACTACCTGAATTCAACCCGGAAGAGTCGGACGCCGATACGCATGTATGGTGCGCGACCGCTGACCTATGCATGGAAGACAACCCGCTACGAGACTCGCAGTTGGTGCGGGCTGTCAAGGCTATGAAGGGATCTGCATCTACGTGGCTTGCCCAAGTCACCTATGCGGACATCACATGGACGGACTTCCGTGACTTGTTCATCGCAAGAACCAACCAGAGAAGTCGAAGATAGTCTGCTTCAAATGTGGCGTGGCTGGCCACATTGCCAACCGCTGTCCAGGCAGCATCGGCAGCGAAGCTGCAGCAAGCAGCAGCAACGGCGTCAACAAAGGCGAGCGACGCGTGGACTTGTGTGCTATACAACCGCCAACGGGAACTCTTGAACAACGTGGTGAGTCGTATGAATTTCATTACGATTCTGGGGCTGAGAGATTCTTTAACTAAAGAGTCATAAGAGTTCTTTAAGTTTAAGAGATGGTTTATGGGACCTGTCGTAGCGTTCAGCCTCCTTCGACGTGACATGACTGGCCGACTATGTAAGCCAACTTGACAACCTCGTGAATAAAGACGTTTTTGACATTTGGACTTCAGATGACAGTTACAGAATTAGACTTATGCCAGAAGGTCAAGTACCAATCGATGTTTTGGAGATAGTAAAAGTGATTCAGATTTAAATGAGAGTATAGAGCTTAAGTACCAGACCGGGTCTAACCGACCGTATTGTTTGACCGCACCAGGTGTGTCTCTGTAGCCGTAGTTCGTTAGAAGTCGGCATGTATGCTTTGTGATGTGAGAGGTTGCAGATATCTAGTGTCTGTAACGTTTCGTAGTCCCTTAGGAGCACACCGTGAGCCAGCGGTATGGCAGGGAACACTGGCGGGGGTCGGGTCTTAAACGTGAAGACCGTAGAGGGTCATGGGTGACTCGGCGATCCTGGTAGATGGAGTCGCATAAGCAATGGTTGCTGTGGCTGGTGTAGCCTTGGGTCTGGCTTGAGTCTGTACTGTTTTAAATCAGTTCTGTTTGATGTCATCTTTTGTTACTTGAGCCTGTCTGGACTTTTACGAAATTAATGATTTGATTTTGAATAATTCAGTTACATACAAGCTAATCGTAGATTGATATTGTAAATAGCAATTTAGTGTTCAAGTATCAGTCTAGGTGACCTAGTGAAGCTATGTACCTAGTCGATCCTAATGTTAGGTCAGGATAGACCGAACGATGAATACTGTGCTTGGTTTCTTATTGTTGCAGACTAACACACGAGGACGTGTGTCCTGTCAGTATGGCCGTGTCGGAAGTAGACGGAAGGTCATACGTACAGTTGCTGATTCGATAGCGGCGCACAAGCGATGCCATGCCAACGGTCAAGAAATCAACATCATGGCGTCGTTAGACAGAATCTAGGCCGTTGAGACGAGCATTGGAAAACCTAATTTCAGTATTGTGGATTCCAATGGATTCATCTAGTAAAAACGTGGCCTAGAGACTGTCGTGAATCGCTATTGATTAGAAGTTTCGTTATTTTAATTATCACAGTAGTTATTGATCGGATTTGCTATATTTTGAATGTGTTCCAGGTGTAGTCATTATAAGTCTAGAATCAGTGATAGCTATCGTTTTATTGCCTGATCCCACCCCACAAGCCCACAATGTTTGAGAATAGCGGTAATTTGCCTCTGTTATCCGACAAATATATTGTTGATTTAAGCTAGATTCTATATGAAGTGGCCGCGAGTTGTTGCAACACTTTGACACTAACTTTGTTATAAGTTTAGCAGATTAAATAAATATATAAATGTGCAAGATAATCCAAATCAGATGACTTACACATGTGAATAATGTTGACTGTATTGAATGCATGTTGAACATGCTCTCATGGTGCGGCGACATGTTCGGGCGGTGCGCGAACAATGCTGCACAATCTAGCAGATTCGATCCCGTTGTGGACATGGCGTATTTAACATGATGTCGGACAGCTATGCCATGTTGAATTAAGCTCGGACTGTTGCTATAATTTGCTGGATAAATGCATCTCGGTGTGTCTGTTTGATTGTCTGATGAATATATTGTTGAATTGAGCTAGATACTCTATGGCGCTGTCTGGAATTATGTCTAGGAGATTAATTTACTTCATATCCAGACTTTGCGCATATTTAAGCTCGGTAACAGTCGGATATTATCTTAACATTACTAAGATACAGTGAGACAAGCAAAGACTTAATGATAACTACGAAATTCAAGACTCGGTCCACAAGGAAATGATACACCAGTAACATCATGGCCCAAAAGCTTTACTTGATAAACAATATCAAGTTACAACAAGCGAAGTGGACAACTTAGTCCCATCTTACAGTGTTGTCAACATAAATATATTACTTGCTCAAACAAAAGAAGGGCCGTTTTGGGGCAACACCCAAATATTGACGAAATATTATTCATGGGAAAGATGAGACTATTTTAGACTGGCAAGAATAGGCATATGCCTACTTCAATTAATCGTATATAAAAACATTTTTAGGGCCATAGCCTGAAATAAACAAATTTATAAATATTTATTTAATATATGTAGCAGATTATTCGATTGGAGTTTAGCCAAGGGTGTCCAAAGGCGTTTGGGACTAAAAAAAAAATTCGACAAACTATTAAACTTTATGGAATTCAAATGTTTCTGTTTTAACGTGTAAATAGGCTCAAAATAAACGCTTTTTGTACGTGTAACTTTTTTTTTGTCTGACACACGGTTCAGGAGGAAAATGCGATCTTAGAGGCGTTTGATTTGAGACTCTCAAAAGCTATAAGTAGTTGTCCCAAACGCGTCTAAGATTGTACCGCATTTTCCCTCTGAACCATGAGTGAGAGAAAAAAAGTTAAACGTAAAAAAGTATACTATCTTATTCGTGCATAGGTGGACTTAACCAAAAAATCGAGTCCTTCCGTTACTCCCCTTGAAATTTCCAAAACTCCGTTTTTAGCAAATGCGTTCGTTGTAAAATGTACATGGTAGTAAAACTCCTAACCTCAGCAGCTTCTTCCTTGGTAGGCTCGAAACACGGTCGAAAGAACCAAAGCCTCTCACCAAACCAAACTCCAGTAATTTCACGATGCATATCTTGCCAATAGGGTCCTCAAATTAACTTCCATCAGTTTTTGTCTAAAGAATTTCAAAGTACGCGTGCGCGACGCGGTACACAATAACAATTTTCTCTGTTTCAGCCTTTCAGCATCAATTGTTTTTCTTTTTTCTTTTTCTAGCAGGGTTGCGCGTCATCCAGCCAGGTTACGCGGTGACCCACGGAGGTTTTATGTTTTTGAGGCCAGCATTATGGCTTCTTTTATTATGACTTCTATCAATTTGTGTTACTACCAAAAGATTCTACCTTTCAGCCTCCTAGACTCAGTAATTGGTCTGTGCATTGAACTTTTTCTAGATTCGAATCTGGATAAGAGATGAAGGATTCTTATTCTTATGTTGTGTTTTGTAACATTCGCTATGTGTTCTACTGATTAATAGTTTTAATTATTTGATAATGTTCAAGATATTTTTTGGACACCCATGGTTCCTAAATTACAATTTAGGTGAAAAGATATGAAATATTTTCTCAAAATGTTTCACGGATCGTTAATCGCAGAAGGTCGCAGCCCAGTGAAAGTTGGCGCCATCATGCCCTTATCATTAATCCTATTGTTTCTGTGTGTTTTATCTTGCGCAATCATCGCGCTTCATTTGTCTGAATTTGATGGTCTTTACTGAAAAAGCAGCACCCATAAACATCTAGATTCCTCTCTTTATATATTTTTTTCATTCAATAATTAGCAACTTTTAAAATTCATCCCTAATGGATGATGCATCCACACAGCAAACACTTTAGTTTAAAATAATACCAACATTTAAAAGATGCAAAATGTATGAAAGTACAGTTGCCGTCAGATATTTTGGAGCAGACAAGGTGATTACTTTTGATCAGTTATGTCAGCAAACTAGGGCAGCACCTCTTAAGTATTGCTTTCTCTGAAAAAACTAATCACTAATCACATCGATTGATCACATGGCAATCCTTAGCAGTTATTTGTTAAATGAAAGCGCTTTTATCTTATAACACTTAGTGTTATTCTGCTTTCCCACGTTTTAGCAATTCAAATACAGACTAAAACAAATCTCGCCTTCTTGAATTTAGTGGTTCAGTTGGCACTTGTAATAATAGAGGAAGACTTGATAGCGATCTGGTTAGGTATTAGCATTTTGTATTACTGAATGAATGGAGTGTTCAGTAAATGATAAATCACCGAATTTCAAATGGTGTGCCACAGTAATGAGGAATAGGAATAATGATGAGAAACCAGCCAGTGCCTTCAATATTTTTAATTTTATCATTATCTTACCAAGTTTCGAAAGTCTAGCTCTTATAGTTTTGGAAAAAAGTAGCTGTGACAGACGAACGGACAGACAGGCATGGCGAATCTTTGAGGCTTCCTTTTTTTCATACAGAACCTTTGAAATTACAATGATGACGAGTACGAACTGTGACGCTCCCCTCATTTCATACAAAGTAAAAACTATCTTATCTCTTTTATGTTTGAATAGCTATTTCTATCCAATTAATACGCAAAGGCAGATATTGGAAACATATGCACAAGTATACCCTATTCAAGAGTTAATCAGTATGAAAACTGTGGCGTATATCGCGGGCAGAAAAAATCCGACACATTGCTCAACCTGGCTTATCTAAAGGTTTTAATTGGAAAGCCTGAGTTAACTACGGCACCCAATCAGTTGAGTCAATACATCTGTGCTATGTATTCTACAGGGTTGTATGCTGAATTTTAACTCCTATCTCTCTTTGTATTTTAGAATTACTTATTTATAGGAATTAGGTAGTGAAAGTTAAATTCGCGTGTCCATCTTTTCTTCGTTTTTATTGGAATGTCAAATTTGAATGAAGCGCCGCGCCATCTCTATGGTTTGCAAAAAGGAAATAAAAAAGTTTTTATTGCAACCTATTTGATCTTTACCAACCACCACCAAGAGATGGCGCGAGCTCTGTCTGTAGACATTCTTATTAGTGGTTCTGTTTCTGTATATTGTTTTTGTAGCTATTAGCTAATAGAGATCGTAACTAAGGTATTTCAGACTAATTATCGCTATTTCTGAATAATCCATTAAGGCCTAAGAATACATTATACCCTTGAACTTTCACGAAGTCTTATAAGAAAACTTTGCAATGCAAAACAAGACAAGTGTCAGACGACACTCAATACCCTTAGTTTGCAATCAAGTGCTTAAGTTTTAAGCAGGGTTGGATAATTCGATAGCCACTTAACAGAGGCAAGTCTGTCAAGGGGCTTTTAGCTAGAAATCCAATATCTAGCTGGCACAATACCAACTTGTCGGTACTCAACCCCAAGGCCGGGAATTCTATTCTGTTAGACGATAGAAATTATTTGTAAAAAAAGCGTAGCCCTTGAATGCTTAAGTGGTTCTTTAGAATTCTGAAGAGCTTCTTAACCTCTTGTTGAGAAATGAAACTTGCAGTAGATTTAAGAGATTAGTTAGGACTGAGCTCGGAAGCGTTCAGTTCCGTGATAAAATAGAAATGAAGAAGTTATCTCTTATTTTATTTTTGCCCTACAGTGGGACAGCACAGGCTCAGAATAAAACGAATGATTTTTGAGTTTTGGAGTTTCTTTTTTACTCATAAATATTGTTAATCTAAAAGTGCTTTAAATTTATAGCAAATCAACGTCCTACTAAAAGTTCATTTATTTTAAAGTATTGCTATGAGCTTTACGTGTGCCCTTCAATCTTAGAATAAACAAAGAGCGACAGTTTTTTTTACTGAGTCAAGAAACTTTCCACTATAATAGAAGTATACCAAATAGCCTTACTGTAATGGAAACACAAAGACTTTATCCACGTTCGCTCTACGCCGTGAACATAATCATAGTTCAATTTTTCCTGCGAAAGGGCCCAATAACACACGCTGTATTCCTTCATTTTCCCCCATAACCACTTGTCAAATGTAATTTCTTAAAGTAACGTGGTATTCCGGACGCCGCGGGCGCCGTTTTGGCAAGATTCCAACATGGCCGCACAATACATGGGATATATCTGTAAAAATCCGGCCCGGGGCGTGCCACAAACTAACTTACGGGATTGGGGCGTACTTTAATCTACGCTACGGATGATTCAGCTCTTCGGCATTTTGTTGCGAACCGTTTTGTAGGAGGGGAGCTGTCATTTTTGCAAGGATATTATTGTAGGCTGGTGTTCAATGGAATATTTACTTGTGAGATTGCTGTTCGTTGGACGCGCTAAAACTTTGGAACGACTAGACCAATTTAGGTAATTTAGGTTTTGAAATATTTGTGAAAGTCTAGTCAAAGTTCAAAGGGTTAACGTTTGCGAAAGTCGGGACAGCTAAGTAGTGACGCTAATGTCAAATAATGTATGTATTTTACTGGTACAATAGAACTTACTTTGTGTTTGTCAAAGAGCAGAATCTTTCATGAAGCTTCCTTCAATGCAGCAGCTTGAATTTGTCAAAATCCTCCCAGATTGAGAATGTGAAACTGAGATACAAGTTGACGGGGCTATCCCTTGAGTCCATATGACTCTACTCGTAATGTTATATTTCCTTTTAGTCCAGTTTTCTAATATTATTAGATGGCACAAATCCACTGCAGCCCTGACATCTAGTGCCAAATAAAAGCCACAACGTTGACTCACCAAGCATGTTGAATCCGTTGATCCCAAAGAGAGCAGCGTCTCCCTGTCCTCCCGGGAACACGTAGAGCGTCGGGTGGCTGAACCTGATGTTGCCGACCACGTCGCTCGACACCAGGAGCTGGTCCAGGCTGATTGTCGCGATGTATTGATCTATGTATGCTGTGGCCAGAAGGTAAATAACATCGACTCACCGAGCATGTTGAATCCATTAATCCCAAAGAGAGCAGCGTCTCCCTGTCCTCCCGGGAACACGTAGAGCGTCGGGTGGCTGAACCTGATGTTGCCGACCACGTCGCTCGACACCAGGAGCTGGTCCAGGCTGATTGTCGCGATGTATTGATCTATGTATGCTGTGGCCAGAAGGTAAATAACATCGACTCACCGAGCATGTTGAATCCATTAATCCCAAAGAGAGCAGCGTCTCCCTGTCCTCCCGGGAACACGTAGAGCGTCGGGTGGCTGAACCTGATGTTGCCGACCACGTCGCTCGACACCAGGAGCTGGTCCAGGCTGATTGTCGCGATGTATGGGTCTATGTATGCTGTGGCCAGAAGTTAAGTAACATCGACTCACCGAGCATGTTGAATCCATTAATCCCGAAGAGAGCAGCGTCTCCCTGTCCTCCCGGGAACACGTAGAGCGTCGGGTGGCTGAACCTGATGTTGCCGACCACGTCGCTCAACACCAGGAGCTGGTCCAGGCTGGCTGGCGCGATGTATGGGTCTATGTATGCTGTGACCAAAGTTAAGTAACATCGACTCACCGAGCATGTTGAATCCGTTAATCCCGAAGAGAGCAGCGTCTCCCTGTCCTCCCGGGAACACGTAGAGCGTCGGGTGACTGAACCTGATGTTGCCGACCACGTCGCTCGACACCAGGAGCTGGTCCAGGCTGGCTGGCGCGATGTATGGGTCTAAGTATGCTGTGGACAAAAGTTTAGTTATTATTGAAAAAGGTGGAGTGAAGATTTGAGACATCATGAGAAAGGATGACAGAGACTGGCACGGCATGGATATTATATGGAAATCCCTAATAAACTTGGGAAGCACCCAGACTTACAAACAGACATTGTCATGTTCAATTCTCATGCATATAATGTACTGTGCGCGGGTCGAACCTGCGATCTCCAGTGTACTACCAATTTCGTGTTCGGAATAGATCCAAATCCAAAATCAGTCGACCAAACAGTTATGTAAATACGGATTTTTCAAACAAAATTTAAACCATGGGATGTTGCTCAGAAGGTTAAGTTGTACACAGATATACCGGTCTAGTCTTTAGTGTAGCTAGGTAAGTATACTCGCATTAGCATTTAACCGTTTTAGTTCAACCGTGGTTCAACTAAAACGGTTAATGTCCTCATCTCACTAAACAATTTGATTGACTTTACTGAAGTTAAGCAACAAATCAAATTGAAAGCCAAGTTATTAAAATTGTCTGAAAATTAAAAGCAATCGTGAAAGACAAACTGTAGTGCTCGCCGCCATTTCAGTTGTTACCTGTCGTTAGCGCCATTACCATACAAATCGACTTCGCGGAACATTTACAATTTAAATAACACTGATGGCGTTTTAGTTAAGACTTGGCATACATTTTGTAGGGCGGTTATCTGCTTCAGTTTATTGTTGGTTTTAGTTAAAAGGTTTTGATTTAGGTTGATTTAGTAGAAAAATTCGGTTATCACGGTTTGTTGGTCTTCTAACTGGTAAATAAAAACAGACTGGGCCTTGGTCTGGGCACTGCGGGTCAGTGTTAGTACAAGTTTTAAGAAAAGTAAGTAAGTTTTCTGCCTCGCCCGATATTTGAATGGTAGAGAATACCTTCAGCATTAAGGGGCCTTAATTGTACTTTTATTTCTGCGCAATAAAGAAAGAATAAATAAACTTATGTTTAAAAGACTGAATTAAGGTTGAGGACAATCCTCCTCCAAAAAATCCTCCGTTCAAATCAAGCATTCAAATGAACGAAGAGCTTATTTTTAATAAAGATATTCATTTTGATA
Source organism: Udea ferrugalis (assembly GCA_950022985.1). Taxonomy (NCBI): domain Eukaryota; kingdom Metazoa; phylum Arthropoda; class Insecta; order Lepidoptera; family Crambidae; genus Udea; species Udea ferrugalis. The sequence goes on along the minus strand of OX465531.1, from coordinate 15,260,809 downwards.
TTATTTTCACCTTGAGGCATGAGACCTAAGACCAGTGTTCTGCAAACACATACTTTTTACTGCCAATCCTACTAAAAAAACCACCGAAAGCTACTACTGACGTATGGGATTATTGCACTCACAAAGCATCCCAGCTGTAACGAAAGGCGACCCTACCACTGCTAACCGGATTACATCCCAAGTTGTAATCCCAAAAAGACAGCCTTAATCCTTTTCAAAACATAATGAATTGACCTAGTTGAAAACATTTTAACCCAAGGGGCCGTGATCGTCAGAATTATATCATCGGAGCAGAGAGAATAATCTCATCGGAGCAGAGACACAGTATAAACCATACAGTAGAACATTTACATACAAACGTGCCACTCTCGGTTTGAATATGTGCGTGCGCGTCGCGCGCCGTGTCGCGATATCACGCACACGCGATTTCACGCACACGCTAGCATAAAATAGGGAGGCATAGGGAGGCGGCAGTACGGACGGGCTGTGCCGCGTGTCTGTGTGCACGCTAGGCTAATAACTCGGCGGGCGGCCTTAGATAGCCTACTGTATGATTTATACTGTGGCAGAGAGCAATTTAGCAGAAAGTTTTGATCCGGGGATGTGCGGGAGTGGATTGGTTCGTCTTTTGATTGATGGATGCGCACGGAGTTCGGAAAGTGAAAATGTTTAGTGCCTTTTCATGTAGTGGCGGTCGTAACTTTTGATGTTACTCTGGATTTTATATCATCGAAGTCTTTCACTATGTTCTTTTCGTTAAAGGAATGTTAGGTAGTAACGTATTTTTCTCTGTCACGCGTCTCAAGCACACATTGACGATTTTTTCGATTCTAACGATACTTCACTCGGGGCCGAGCCGTACGTATCAATGGTGCTATATTAATGCTGTAATTTTACTAAAGATTTTTATTTATTGTCCCTTCTGAAACCTAAACTGAATGTTCTTTTCTGGTTTTTTAACTGGTTACGTAATTCGTACTTTCCAGTTTGATAGTAACGTACTTATACTAGGATTTTTAATTGTAGTCAGTGAAATGACATTTTCAGTGTGGCAGGTTTTGAGTCCCAAATAAATAGTGATGTGGTAAATCGAGTTATTACAATTAAGAGTTAGTCGACATTACAGCCTGGCAAAAAAGTCGTAGTGAATGACCACGTCTCACTTCCATATGTCATTACAACACACACTGGTCAGACTTTCGTCTTGAGACATAGAGGTATTTCAGTAAACTGTATTTAGTAAATAGGTTTTCAGTTTCAAAATGTTTTGTTTCTGTATTATATTATTTACAGGTAAGAATTTCGTCTATTAACAGGTCATACAACTGGAAAAGTTTGGGAGGATACAACAGTAGAATCTTCCAAACAAGCGTTTTCTAAAGGTTTGACTACAGGCCTAAAGGGCCCAACTGGCAAAGGACGACGCCTTATAATTTCACATATAGGCAGTGATGGAAGTTTTGTAGATTCCGGTTTACTTATTTTTGAATCGAAGAAAAATAGTATGGACTATCATGAAGCGATGAATTCAGAGTGTTTTGAGAAATGGCTTAAAAGCATTTTGCCAAAATTAAAGCCAAATGCGGTGCTGGTATTAGATAACGCACCGTACTATTCAAGAAAAGTCGAGCGTATCCCCATTTCAAACTGGCGGAAGGCTGATATTGTTCAGTGGTTAGATGAAAAACAAATTAAATATCAACCTACAATGATAAAGGCTCAATTCATCGAAATAGTAAAATTACAAAAATTAAATTACGAACGCTATGCTGTGGAAGAGTTGGTCGCTGAATACGGTGTCACAATCCTGCGTCTGCCACCTTTTCACTGTGAGCTCAACCCAATAGAGTTAGTTTGGGCTCAAGCAAAGGGGTACGTTGCCAGGAACAATAAAACTTTTAAAATAAAAGAGGTAAAAAAAATATTTGAATACGGCCAGAAAGAGGTGACGCCTGATAATTGGAGACAGTGCATACACTATGCCATAAAAGTCGATGACAAATTGTGTCAACTCGACCACATTATAGACCCATATGTGGATTCCTTCGTTATAAATGGAACTGATTCCGATTCCGATTCTGAATATACCGATTCAGAATAGGAGTCGGAATCAATAGCAACCGTAACGAATAAAAACGTATATATATAATTACTTGTATTTTCCTGACTTTCAAGTGTTAATTTCCCTGAACCTCTTTGAACATTTTTTTCCCAGCTATGGTTATAATTTTTTAGTGAGAAGTTTTAAAATGGAGATAGGTAGGGTCCATATTTGTTAAATCGTATTATTTAATTTGTAGTGTACCTATTAAATATTTACATTTAAAAAAAGGCTTTGATACCTAGTAAAATAAAGCATGACTAAATGTCTAAGTCTAGTGATTGCCGAACGTCACTATTGTAGCGGGTCACCCTTTTTTGTATCAGTCACTGTTGAAGTTGTCATTTTGCTGACTACAATTATTAATCGTACTATAATAATACTTAGCATTCCATTGAGTTTAAAAATCGTGACATTTAAAATTTGACAAAAGCTGCTGAAATAGAAAAACGTTAGCTCTAACAAAAAGGAACGTTTATATTTTGTTTTAACCCTCTGTTAATTCATAGCAAATTATAACCACTGTGTATACCGAATTCATATTAGGTAACCACTGCCGTATATGTAGTGCTTCCTTCAGAATGGCATCGAGCACACACGACCCGACCCTACCTAACTCATTAGGCAAGAAACCTAGCGCGAGACCTAATCAATGACCTGGAAATTGTAATATTTCTGCCCTACTAATCCCCGCAATTTCCTCTTGCAATATCCCTCCAGCGATATTGAACTTTATGACGATAGCACAGGCATCAATTTGCGCGAACTAATCGCAGTTTCAGCTTAGCACTTAATTAATCGGGTTACAATGAAAGCGGTGCTAATATGTTTCTAAGACTTACAGTTATAGCGCACCTACTTCTTTTACTAGAATTTGCATTTTAATGATTTTACCTACCTAAACATGTTTATCATCATGAAATGAAAAAAATTAAAACTTCTGTTTTATAATAATATAATAATATCTAAAACCATCTGTAGTCCGCTTTTAACACTTTAAGGTTTCATAAACATACAAAGCTTATGATTTTCAGCTATCACACGATGGAAGACTAAGGAATTCAAAAAAAAGTCTAATAATTCCATGACTCAATTGCACATAGTGATTTGTTATATTTAGTAGATAAGTGCAATGCTTCGCCTTTTTCTTCTTAAAATCTCAAAAATCTACTAGCACCAAATAATAAAAGCACTAACAGATTACAATGCAGTCGCAACCCTTTAGTTAAATACATTACAATGCATCTGGCACCTATTTATTCAGAAACATCAGTCTACTAAAACCAAGTGCTTTATTAAAAGAAATGGAGCTACAACAATCTCGTGAGCTAACAATCTACAGCACGTTCAGAGCGTTATTCACGAGTGCTTATTTCAATGCAGTTCGTTCGTATTACTCGCCTGCATTACCTGCATTCATGAGGGAGAATGCTTGCTTTTATGCAAGGTATATTGAGAACCGGCTAGGTGCATGATATGGAATCTTTAGTGGTTCAGCTATGAAAAGGTTCTATTATTTGCCTGTTTACGGCAACAGTTAGCAGTAAAGAACCATCTTGGAATTAGCAGAAAATATAACGTTCTTGTGATTCAAATGCATAAAACGCCTGATAGGATGACATTAGCAATTTGATGGCTTAGATCAACTTGCATCTATCAAATCTGCAGGCGTTATTTCAGTTGTTATTTCTTTTGACAGCTATTGTGTTTGTTAACAATAAAAAGGTACAAATCATTCTACTGCTGATGATTTTAATGAAAAAGTCACATAAAGCCTCATAAAACTGATCATACGAATAAATTACAACTCGGCAGCTCGGCAGGTCAAAATGTTGGATGTCAAAATCAAGAACGTAGGTAGTTTAAAATAAAATTCAGTGGTTTGTTTGCTAAGTATGTACAGCTCTAATTTATATTGTTGGTGAAACTTTCAGTTAGAAAGACGCTAAATACATCGCGAACCGAGCAGAAGTATCAAAATTCCATTTGGACTTTTCACCGAAACAGTTTACAACGCATTAGCATTTACCCACGACCGCAAACTAGCCGATGTGTGGGACGAAGTAGCAAAAGCAATTTGAAGTTGGGGAACAACATTAAACTTGCAACCGTATTGGAGACATCGTGTGATAACCAACTTGAGCTATGACTGAAGATGTTACTAAAGTATGAAACTTGTTGGCGATACTTTTTCAGTTGAGAACACATTTCTGCCACGTTGACAAAATAAGTGAAATACTTCTTCCTTTAACCTTACAACTTGGCAGATCAAAATTTTGGATGTCAAAATAAGAGACGTACTTTTTATTAAGTGGTTCCGACGCGTTAAAATGCCGTTTTGAGAGTCATTTTAAATTCAAAGATTTGTTATTCAGTGGTTTGTTTGTTAAGTATGTACAGCTCTAAGTAAGCTGAGTAGTGTAATACATGTGTTTGGTGAAGCTTTCAGTTAAAAAGACGCTAAATACATCGCAAACCGAGCAGAAGTATCAAAATTCCATTTGGACTTTTCACCGAAACAGTTTACAACGCATTAACATTTACCCACGACCGCAAACTAGCCGATGTGTGGGCGAAGTAGCAAAAGCAATTTAAAGTTCGGCAACAACATTAAACTTGCAACCGTATTGGAGACATCGTGTGATAACCAACTTGAGCTATGACTGAAGATGTTACTAAAGTATGAAACTTGTTGGCGATACTTTTTCAGTTGAGAACACATTTCTGCCACGTTGACAAAATAAGTGAAATACTTCTTCCTTTAACCTTACAACTTGGCAGATCAAAATTTTGGATGTCAAAATAAGAGACGTACTTTTTATTAAGTGGTTCCGACGCGTTAAAATGCCGTTTTGAGAGTCATTTTAAATTCAAAGATTTGTTATTCAGTGGTTTGTTTGTTAAGTATGTACAGCTCTAAGTAAGCTGAGTAGTGTAATACATGTGTTTGGTGAAGCTTTCAGTTAAAAAGACGCTAAATACATCGCAAACCGAGCAGAAGTATCAAAATTCCATTTGGACTTTTCACCGAAACAGTTTACAACGCATTAACATTTACCCACGACCGCAAACTAGCCGATGTGTGGGCGAAGTAGCAAAAGCAATTTAAAGTTCGGCAACAACATTAAACTTGCAACCGTATTGGAGACATCGTGTGATAACCAACTTGAGCTATGACTGAAGATGTTACTAAAGTATGAAACTTGTTGCCGATACTTTTTTCAGTTGAGAACACCATTTCTGTCACGTTGACAAAATAAGTGAAATACTTCTTCCTTTAACACTTTACAACTTGGCAGGTCAAAATGTTGGATATCAAAATCAGAGACGTACTTTTTATTAAAATGTCGTTTTGAGAGTCATTTTAAATCCGAAGATTTATAATTCAGTGGTTTGTTTGTTAAGTATGTACAGCTCTAAGTAAGCTAAGTAGTATAATACATATCTTTGGTGAAAATTTCAGTTAGAAAGACGCTAAATACATCCCGAACCGAGGAGAAGTATCAAAATTCCATTTGGACTTTTCACCGAAACAGTTTACAACGCATTAACATTTACCCACGACCGCAAACTAGCCGATGTGTGGACGAAGTAGCAAAAGCAATTTGAAGTTGGGGAACAACATTAAACTTGCAACCGTATTGGAGACATCGTGTGATAACCAACTTGAGCTATGACTGAAGATGTTACTAAAGTATGAAACTTGTTGGCGATACTTTTTCAGTTGAGAACACATTTCTGCCACGTTGACAAAATAAGTGAAATACTTCTTCCTTTAACCTTACAACTTGGCAGATCAAAATTTTGGATGTCAAAATAAGAGACGTACTTTTTATTAAGTGGTTCCGACGCGTTAAAATGCCGTTTTGAGAGTCATTTTAAATTCAAAGATTTGTTATTCAGTGGTTTGTTTGTTAAGTATGTACAGCTCTAAGTAAGCTGAGTAGTGTAATACATGTGTTTGGTGAAGCTTTCAGTTAAAAAGACGCTAAATACATCGCAAACCGAGCAGAAGTATCAAAATTCCATTTGGACTTTTCACCGAAACAGTTTACAACGCATTAACATTTACCCACGACCGCAAACTAGCCGATGTGTGGGCGAAGTAGCAAAAGCAATTTGAAGTTCGCGAACAACATTAAACTTGCAACCGTATTGGAGACATCGTGTGATAACCAACTTGAGCTATGACTGAAGATGTTACTGAAGTATGAAACTTGTTGGCGATACTTTTTCAGTTGAGAACACATTTCTGCCACGTTGACGAAATAAGTGAAATGTTTCTTCCAACGACTTCAGAAATTGTAATTATTTTTATTTATTTACGTATGATCTCTTACAACTATCATTACAGACCTAATTTAGACAGCGACAGTATAACTATGAATGGACTTACAAATGCAAAGACTTCATCGTTTATATTAATCTGTGAAAACTTGCATCATAGTGAAAAGTCCTACCTATTTGAATTATTAATAAACTTTGGAGCTGTTGTTTACAGAAAGAAAAAAAAATACATAATTTATTCTGTTTCTAAAGCAAGTAGTTTTTACTTTTAATTTGATTACTACAATTTTTTTGTTTCATCAACCAACATGACGTGTTAGTACAATCAGCATCAAAATGATGGTTGCGTATTGAGTGGTCAAATATATCTGAAACTTTGTTGAAAAGTAACCTTATTACTACCGGATAAAAAAAATGTTACACTTGTTATAGAGTTTAGTGACGCTTCAAATGACATACGACTCTGTCATTGGAGTAATAAAATTGCTTTTGCCAAACCGCCAATACCTTTTTGACCACTCTGTTAGCACACATCATTTTGATGATGACTGCACCTACCAAAAGTTGACTCGCGACTCTTCATGTATCAGCTAGAGTTTTGCCTCTTTGCAAAAACGGGTCGAGAAATTCGAACAGTAGTAATTTCCTTCATGAATAAATCAAGAAATGACTGCATTGATCCGGCCAGTCCATAAAGGTATAGGGAGCCTAAAGTTCAGCAAAGGACATTTTTTTGAAAATGGTGGTGAGGTATTCAACCGTAATTTGCTAGTGATAGCGGTCGCTGTTGTAAAGCAACGCAATGCCGGGCTGAGAATGGGATGCGTGACCACCCCAACCGAAGTTACCGTGGTTTGGAAGGCTCATGGCTTTTGGTCTTGGCTGACGTCGCTAGATGTCAGTCGTTAAGCCTAGTCAGACGCCAATAGAGCCTCTTGACAACATCTGTCGGGGCGTGTAAAGGGTCGTGTTTGTTTTATTTGTACCATTTTATAATGTTATGGAATAATTACAATATAACGATTGGCATGAATAATTGGTACAAGCTATCTTACTCTGCGGTAAATTGGAGTTCTGCTCAAACTTCAGACGTGGCAACTCTGAAAATTACCCTCATCGGGTAGAGTACAAAACATAAGATACAGATTATTTTTGAAAAGGGTCTTTGAAACACTAGGTTAATTTTGAATCAAAGCCAAACAATTGTTGAGCATTCTTATTTAATTCCAGTTTAAGCTCTATAATCTCTCGAAAACTTGCGTGATACTTGATCATAATACCTATGCGAGTATTCCCCTAGTTACTAGCAACTGCCCCCTATTATTCAGCGGCCATAGACCAATTTATGTGTTTTGGCTGCTGACCAGGCCGTGGATCACGCCTGTACACATGCCTGAACAGCTGCACACGCGATGACCCAGTAAAATATGCTAAAATAAAGTCCGCAGCGATGACGGACTGGTTGAGACTTAGTCAGCTGGATAGCGCTGAACCAGCCACGTTGAAAGAATGGAGTAGGATAAAAGGTGATAAAGGAGTGGAGCGGGTTTTAAGTGTTGCTGAAGAAATCATATTGTGAAGGTGCATTTCTGTTAGTTTTTACAATAGTTTATGTCTATTATTGAGTGTATCTTTTATTTGGTTATTTATTACTTGTAACTGGTCTATTATCATTATTATTTTCAGCTACAACGGTCAAACCGGTTACTGATGGCGGAGGATAGAGGCATCTCGTGTTGGACGCGAAAATGCACTTTGAGGCACCGGAGTAAGTAAGTAAGTAATGATGACGAACCCACGGCCGTTGGAGCACAAAAATTCCGGAATAGACACCATTCGAAAAGGTAACGGTCGCTGTTTGTGGCGAAAAGGGGAGGGGTCCAACAACATCCAGAACCACCTAATTTGAGCCTATTAGATTGTTAAATAAGAGCGAGGTCGACGAATGACAATTTGACTGTGATATTGATTAAAGATTTGATTATAAAGTTGGTGATGAGAGTTGGCAATTCGAAGACCTATGGGGAGCCGGTCCTTTGAGTGGCGCTAAAGCCTTCACGTGAGGGCTCTTTTATATTTTTTGGTTGTATAATTTAAAAAAAAAAAAAAACTTTCCTAAAACTCCGCTCAATTTAATACCCTGTCACTTGTACCACACATTTCACAGGCGCCGTAACAACCGCCAACTTTTGTTACGTACAATTGCGAAGTTCGTCGCTTCTAATTGACTTCCCTATGGAAATTCGTCCATAGTTAAGCGCGCGCGCCGGTTGGGCGCTGTGCCGGTACAAAACACGCCTGGTTGAGCGGAAAACTTATTCTGGTGTGCAAATTGCCTAGCTGACAAATTTTAAAACATTTGTTGCAGTTTGCTGTTGTTTTCAATAAAAGAAGTGGTTTGAGAAGTTCGGTTTTGAATAATTGTCAACACAGAATACCTATGTTTTATTATTGTTTTAGCATTTTCCATGCAGTATCTTTACAAAAGAAAAAGAAAGCGCAGTCGCCCGGTTTGCGGAAGATGCGGGTTCAAGTCCTGCCTGATGCCAACATGACCAAATGTCTTTTTCTGGTTTTCAGATCTTTAGTACAGAATACCTATCTATTTTTCCAATAAGTGGAGGTTTAGCACCGAATTTGGAATCGTTACTTTGATGAAACTGATGTTTTAGCACCTAAAAGTGTTGCCACCACTACTTATCAGTTAAAACATGTGACATAGAATCGTTTGAGAGATATATGTATTTTATTGGAAAACACCATAAAAAATGATGAACTTTTTTTCAGGTTATATTCTAAATTGACTTAGAAAAACATTCTGATATACAATTTACCAAAATTTCATTACTTTATTGACCTAATCGTATTGATGGTGAATAAATTTACATTTACTTTGCATACAATAAAGTTAAACATTGAGCAGGTAGGTAATTGCATCAAATTTCATTATTCTTATATGTCAATATTAGTATTAATTTCCCAACAATTACATTACAAATGCCCATTCTGCGTTGTTCATTTGATGAACTCATTACTAACTTTTTGAAGCTTGTACCCAAAATGTTCTATTCAAATAAGTAAAAGACTACTAGTCAGACTGCTAGTTAGCAAGTTTGAAAACAACCTAAAATAATTGTTTTGTAGCAAAAAACATCAAACAAAGTTTATCTCACGAAGTTCTACGCAAACCCTACAACTTAGTTATCTAGAACATGCGAATCACAAATCCATTCCACCGCAGTCGGACACAGTAGCACTAATTTGCTAAGAAACTTGCCAGCCATTGAAATAGTACACTAACTACACCACTTGTGTTTGCAACTTCACTGTGTCTGAATGTGCTTGTCTGAGGGAACGTGTCTATTCATGCCGGGATGCTACGAGTTTGTGGGTTTAATTTTATATTGCACTCTCATTAATGCAAGATAGTGTTCGTTTGTTAAGATAAATGTAGTTGATATTTACACGCTTGGAATTATCTAGATTTTGACTGACATAATTATGAATCTAGCTTTCATTTATTCATACAACTCAACATTACCTACCTCGGTCCTTTGTGATATTCAATTTTAAAGCACTAAAACAAATCATTTGGTTTCCAGAAGTACACATGCACAACGGCTAACTAAGATAATGATAACATTTTCATTTTAGATTGAAGAAAGAAAAGAAAGAAAAACTTAATTAAGTAAATAAATGCTTATTCTTTCTTATTCTTTCTTACTTATTAAATACCATTGTATTTTATGTTTATTTTACTGGTGTAACTTATGTCAGTTTGAAGAGTGAAGAAATAAGAGTAGCTACGCCAAACACATATGTAGCGGCATCCGTAGCACGTAGCATAGCGTCTACGTCGTAGCGCATATTATTACGAAGTGCATTTTTTTTTATACCACGTGCTATACAATAACTCAAATTTGAGTAAAAAATATATACAGCAACTAATTCAAATTGAAAACGAATAAATGGATCCCACAAAAACATTTTGTGTACACGAGGGCTTATGCTGTGTAAAAAATATTAGCTCTCATGTACCGTGAACCAAACTCCGTAATCTACATGCCTTTAATTCCCCTTTCTTCTTACTTATTCGGTAAGAATTTATGAAAGCAAATGCTGTTAAGTTTCCGAATAAATAAAAAAAAAACTCCACATCTCAGTCAAATTGTGAGCAGCATTTCGCTTTGTGTCATGCAAATGTCTAAAGTAACAAAACTTTATCTTCATACTATCGTAAAATACAGCATTATTTAAAAACCTTGTGTTTACGAGTATTCTGAAAATATTTAAGGACTAATAACAAAAGCGTCCGAATTGTCATAAAGGATATTTCCTATTGATTTTACAATTTGCTAGTCGTTGCTATGTCACCCGCGACCCATATTCGGCAGTTTGAATTATAAATGGCTCAGGGGCCAGTGGGGCCAATGGCTGCGGGGACAGTGGGGCCTGCAGGCGCCTTTGAGGCGCGTGGTTGGGGCCGCGGCGCACAACCGGTTGGTGGGGGCCAGTGATCCGAGGCTGATCCCCCCTGTGCGTCGCGGCCCGGCGGGGCCGTACCGAAGGTTACGGCAGCGGAGCCGTCCTTTGGGTGGCTCGTGGTTGCGGGCCCAGTAGGGTCGCTGCGGCCCGTAAGGGCGACGTGGGGCTGCGGGGCCAGTGGGGCCTGCAGGCGCCTTGCGGCGCGTGGTTGGGGCCGCGGCGCACAACCGGTTGGTGGGGGCCAGTGATCCGAGGCTAATCCCCCCTGTGCGTCGCGGCCCGGAAGGTTACGGCAGCGGAGCTGTCCTTTGGGTGGCTCGTGGTTGCGGGCCCAGTAGGGTCGCTGCGGCCCGTAAGGGCGACGTGGGGCTGCGGGGCCAGTGGGGCCTGTAGGCGCCTTGAGGCGCGTGGTTGGGGCCGCGGCGCACAACCGGTTGGTGGGGGCCAGTGATCCGAGGCTGATCCCCCCTGTGCGTCGCGGCCCGGCGGGGCCGTACCGAAGGTTACGGCAGCGGAGCCGTCCTTTGGGTGGCTCGTGGTTGCGGGCCCAGTAGGGTCGCTGCGGCCCGTAAGGGCGACGTGGGGCTGCGGGGCCAGTGGGGCCTGCAGGCGCCTTGAGGCGCGTGGTTGGGGCCGCGGCGCACAACCGGTTGGTGGGGGCCAGTGATCCGAGGCTGATCCCCCCTGTGCGTCGCGGCCCGGCGGGGCCGTACCGAAGGTTACGGCAGCGGAGCTGCCCTTTGGGTGGCTCGTGGTTGCGGGCCCAGTAGGGCCTGCGTACGGTGGCCAGCTGGCGCGTGGTACGGGGGTGCCGCCGCCAGCACTGCACGGGTCACCGCTGCCTGGTAGGGACGGCTTGACATCCTCGGCTGTCCCTTCTGGCCTCCCCTCACGATGGGGGGGGTCGCTTCCGGCCCGCCGTCCAGGCGGGCTCCGTCCGGGGGAACGCGTAACAGGCTTCGCGCTACTCACCGTGTTCCCCCACTATACGGACGATAAGAGGGAGTAGTAGGGGTTTTAGTCGGTAGGGCCACTGGTATACCACCTTTCCAGTGGAGAGTCCGATATAACCCGTCCGTCCCCCGGTGGACGGGTATGCGTAAGGCATTTCCCCTACTTTAAAAAAAAAAAAAAAAAAAAAAGTCCTGGACGTTGAACAGTCTTTTTTTAAGCAATGTTCTTTGTTGGTTTGGTAAAAATGAGTAATGACAGTAATTCGAGGCAGCTAAGATGACATGACTGGCACCAATATTATGTTAGACATTCCCAAACTGGCATAAAACTCAAGTTAAGCCTTTATTTCACAATACTCAGCCAATGCTCACGATCGCGGTGTATGCAAGTGTCCAAAAGTGTGTTGTACCTAATCTTAGTGCAAATATCAGACTTACCGATAAAGTCCTTGATGGCTTGAGAGCCAGAGTCCAAAATATCAGTAGGGTTGACCCTAATCTTGCAGTGCTTGACGAAGGGCATCTCCGGGAGCTTGGCCCAGTCGCCGCCCCCGCTGGTGGAGCAGTGTACGTCAATGGAGATGGAGTTCTCGTATGCGCGGATCACGCGCTGAACCTCATTCTCTTGGTATGCGTCTGTGAAGTCTGACAGGGAGAAAGTGCCATCCTGAAACAAAGGAAATTAACTTATAATTAGATAACTGCTTAACCAAGCCATTTTCGTGGCTCTTGACTTGTCTCAGGAAAAAAAACAAAGGTTCTCGGATTTTGTACCTGTCAATAGGATGAGATAAAGAGATTTGTTAACTATCAAATACTGTTCGATATTGACACAAAAAGGTCCAATCTAACGTATAACGTCTAAAATAATGTTTATCATATACCTATATTATAGCGTTTTCATCAAAATCTAAACAGAAGTAACACAGTTACAAGTGAATTTTGTTATTTTAGGACCTATTTGCCTATATCAACAATGTTTCAACACCATTATTTGTACATAAAATACAGACGAGATGTTACTTAATCATGAGCCAATTACTGAAACACTATTCCACTTCAAACTGTGTACATTTGAACATTGGTAATTTAATTAAGTTACGTACAGTGTGTGTAAATATGTGTATTTCTTTGTACTGGCGTGTAAGTTTATATTTACAACATAACGTGTTACCTATTTATACTTGGTATACTGTATGTTTCTTAAATAAATAGTCGTTTGATCAGATTTATGTTTATGACACCTACATACCAGTGTAACGCATTAAAATGTGTTCTTCTTCTATTACTCTTCGGTTAAAACTGAATTGAATATCTTAATAGTTAGACAAACCTACAGATTTATTAATAACGCGACGCCGCTGTTTAGGCACTAACACTTAACTCAAACCCGCTACTAGGTTGATTATGTATGTTCAAACATTGCGACATCCCTGCTTGGGATGGTAATCCGGCAAAAGTTAGTAGGCCGTGTTTTTTATTGCTTCCTAAAAGGACTTCCGTGGTGTGGAAATGCGACGCGTAACATTTACGACCAGGCATTTTATCGCTCCCTCCCAGTGGAATCTCGAAAGCTAGGGAATGGAGAATTGGAGAAAATGTCGCTGGAAAATGCCCCGTCACTTTACAGTCTAGTTAGCAAGTTTAAGTGTTGGAAATGCTAAAAATAGAACGAAAATATGTAAACTAGACACGTCAAAGAACTTGTGACTTCAAAGAAAACACAAATTGGAACTAGTTATCGGTTCTCGGAGTAATCTCCAAGGAATATGAGGAGAAATGGTGAGAATGTCAACGGAAATGGTTAGATAACATTTTTACAACGTCTCAAGAGGCGTGTTCTTTATCAAAGTGAATAGACGGTATTTAGGAGTGTTTGTAGAAATTGAATGTTCTGAACTTTGTTATGGTTGAAGGTTCTTTTTATTCAAAGTGAAATTTATTTATTCAAAATACATACAACATACATTATTAGACTAAAGCTTCTAATTCTCGTCTACAGAGAGCAATGGCGAGAGATTCATTGACAAGCGTAGTCCCTAATCAAATAGGTACTTGAGTTAAATACAACATGTGTATTAATTTAGTATGCTTTAAAGTGTTTCTTAACTAAATTTAACTGAAATTATTCATGTCATTTTAATTTCCTTCCATTTAAAAGCACTTCAAAACAGGTTTTCCGAATAAATATTGATACGGTTCTAGAGTTTAAATTCAATACACTCCTGAATACAATAAAAGCTCATTTGAAAGAACCTTTTATCCGCTGAGCTTGTGTAAATATTAATACAAAAGATGTATCAATACGGAATTATGAAAAACCAATTTGAATTCATTTTCCGAGCGCTCCAGCTTCATGGAGCTTTCAATGAGCTTGATTTATGCGTGCTTTTAGTGCTTTCAAGCTATTATGATGATGCAGCACTTGAAATGTTATTTACTTGTGCCGTGCCTATGAAATAATCACCTTTTAGTAGGGTAAATGCTATATTAACTGAAAAACTGTTAAGGGTAAACGCCTACCTACTTGCATGTATTTAGAGTAAATGTTTTTGTTTCATGTATGATAACTTGATATGTGAAATATACTGAGATGATTGATGAAGCATAATGGAATAATGTAAGTAAAGGATACCTAATAGTCTACCCAACCCACATTAGTACAAAAGTGATTCATTACCATGAACAGGTAAAAGCTCGTCCGGTCTGTTAATGGTCTCGGTAGCATAATTGGTAGTGCAGTCGCCCGGCTTGCGAAAGATGCGGGTTCGAGTCCCGCCTGATGCCAAGACCGAATGCCTTTTTCTGGTTTTCCTATCTTTAGTAAGATGATAATGCATTATCCCTAATGCTAAAAATTTAATAACCTATCAAAAACGTAGTTTCATCTTAATCGAAAGTCAAATATTTGCAATAATGTTTCTTTCGAGTGTTTAAGGTATATGCCTAAACATTGGTGAAACAAACCTGGCTGTCAGGTATAATATACCAGAGAAATTCGTCCGGTCTGTTAATGGTCTCGGTAGCATAATTGGTAGTGCAGTCGCCCGGCTTGCGAAAGATGCGGGTTCGAGTCCCGCCTGATGCCAAGACCGAATGCCTTTTTCTGGTTTTCCTATCTTTAGTAAGATGATAATGCATTATCCCTAATGCTAAAAATTTAATAACCTATCAAAAACGTAGTTTCATCTTAATCGAAAGTCAAATATTTGCAATAATGTTTCTTTCGAGTGTTTAAGGTATATGCCTAAACATTGGTGAAACAAACCTGGCTGTCAGGTATAATATACCAGAGAAATTCGTCCGGTCTGTTAATGGTCTCGGTAGCATAATTGGTAGTGCAGTCGCCCGGCTTGCGAAAGATGCGGGTTCGAGTCCCGCCTGATGCCAAGACCGAATGCCTTTTTCTGGTTTTCCTATCTTTAGGTAAAAGCTCATTGTAAGGCCATGTTTGAAAACGCGTTCTCATAATTATATTATTTCTAAAGATATACAATCAACTGTTTTAATTTATGCTGCTTTCAATAATTATAAAGCATTTATTATCCCTAAACTAGGAACGCATATAGCTAATCCTTTATCATTTTAATGAACTAATAATAACTAACTAATGTTTTTTAAGACATTTTCGGGTTGTTCCTTACTGATTAATTCTTGTTTAAAGCCTTGAATAAATGTCGAATCTGCAGTTGCATAGATTTTATACTTAAGTGCTTTTTAAACCAGAGTTTAGGGTGATGAACCTAACCTCCCTAAATTGCCTTATAGATGAAGTAGTACGAGAATATAGGTACTATCTTTAAACTCTAACGCTGATCTAATTTGAGACTAGCTGGATAATTTGCGCAGTGAAAATGAAAAACTTTTCGTGTCTGGCACCGAAATCAAATTTCAGACTACTTTCACATGTTGTGATAATAATAATGATACAGGACTACTTACTTGGTAAGAAATGCCTAGAAATCCCAACAAACTAAGTAAGCAAACGATAAAAACACTCAGACTAAGACGAAAATAGAAATCCCAGACGTCCGTAATAGGATAAGGGCGGACATTCTGAGCCCTGGAGATCTATTAAAGTCGCTTTTAGTGTTACGAGTATGTGTATGTGACAAACTTTACGAAAACGTATGAAAGAATGGTTAATCTCTGTTAAAATTTCTCTTTTTCCACACACCTTTCTCATGAAAGTTAATTTATATTCAGCGAATGTAAAATCCTGTCTGGATTAAAATCATTAAAATATGTAATTTGCAATAACAGAGAGCAACAGTGAATGCAGCCTTTTGCAATCAGCAGCGGAAATGAAAAGAGCACGTAGTAGCCGTGGATAAAATATTATATTAAATACAGGTGTATTTTCATAAAACTAATTAGTAACAGACATAATTATTTAAAACTGATGGTTTACAAATTAAACTTTCCCTGGTATTTACCTACGTAAGAGGGAGAGAGACAAAACAAGGCAACTTAGAAAACTAAGTTAGTATTTTGTTCTCTATCTTAGTATATTTGCATGAGGACCTGATATAGTATAGATGACCAGCTGAACTATAGACTAGAGCCAAAATACAGTTCTTTAAAGGAAATAAACATCACGGATTTTTTGTATTGAAAGGCACAAAACGTGGCGGGTTATGTTTTGTATAGACTACAAATAAGCGACCAATATACGGGACTAATGTAGTTGACTGTTGAAAATTTGTTTAGCACCTTAAACTTCTTTTGGAACTCATGCTTTGAAAATAATTTAAACTTCTTTCTCTGCCTCTACTTCTGACCTTTAGTTTTCTACAGTATCTGCTTCGCTTTTATTAGTAGTCCAATACGGTCATTCTAATTAATATGTAGAGTCTACCTATTTGCACCGTGAAAAAAGAAGTCATTCGGTTTATTCCGATTGGAGGGATGATGACATTTCCCGCTGACCCGAGGGTGGAAATAACCCACCTAAATTGGACGACCGGACTCAAATTGTTTGTAGTGTAAGTACTTTTTAGGAATGATTTCTGTTTCAACAAAATCAGTTTCAAATATAGTTTTTTTGCTTTTGTTTCACTTCTGCATTAAAACTAGCTTCTGAATTTTGCAATGCTGGAATGACGGATTACAATCATATTTCGATCTGCAGGGTATTTATTTTAACAGTCTTAGGGGTCCAAAACCATCTAAATGGTAAATGAGCGCTGAAACTTTCATTATCATTAGGAGTGTCGATAAACCAATCTATGAAGGTTATTATTTTGCCTGACACAGCTTACACCAAGATCACCCGCTTAAAATTAATATTCCAGGTAGTTGGTGATACAGTCCACTCAATTTGAGATGGAGCACGTCAGAGAGTTAATAGGCCGACATTAACCCAGCGACCCAAATGTACGGTAGACGGAAATTAGTCACTAACTTAGTAAATTGGGAGCCTAGTCGCTGGCCCCGAGCGGAAACAAGCCGGGATGGCGGAGTTTGTGCGCCTCGACAGCTTGCATTCACGAGTATAGGCAAACGACTACTGGCTCAATAAATAAACACTCTACGACCTAAAGGCAATAATCTATACTTATAATAAATCTGTAGAAAGGCCAATTCTGTACATGAAATATAATTAAAAAATAACTATCAAGGGGTGATTAGGGATCGCTACTTGATGCCAAAAATGCAATCAGTAATTTTTTTTCTGCTGTCTTTCTGTCCGTCTGCCTGTCCGCTGTATAGTCGTTATATTTCGATTTTAAAGAAATTTGGCACATTCATACTCTTAGGCAGGTTATAGCATACTTTTCATTACGCTACGATCAATAGGAGCAGAGTAGTGAAGGGTAATGTTGGAAAAACGGGAAAAGTTACTCCATTATTTACACATAAAAACTGCTAGATGGATTTAAATGAAACTCTACAGTAATATAGTTTATGCATATGAATAAGACATTACAATTACAATTTAAAAGATATTTCACATTTTTTTTATCTCAAGTCCACGCAGACGAAGTCGCGGGCGGCCGCTAGTATTACAATAAAAAAGACGTTAAATGGTTATGTCAGTACTAACGCGAAGTCAGAAATTGTCCACGGGGTACGACGCAGTTGATTTGACTGTGTTATAACGTGTGAACAAGACAGAACGTTTTTTTTTGGAAATTTCTGATGATGATCGGACTGGAAATGCATGTGAGTGAGTTTTTTTTTGGCAGTTGACGTCTTATGGATGCGAATAATGATGATTAATATAATTATCAAAAAGTTGCTGGAGAGTTATTAGGAACGAGAGGTTATCAGAGAAGGTTTGTAGTCAACGACATTTCTAGTTACCAAATATAAACCATAGTTGACCCACTTTAATAATAAAATGTCGATTCATTAATATCCAGTAGCGTAGAGTGGATAAATTCAGCGTCAATCCAATCAGCAAGTTTCACAGTGGGATTTGTAGTTATGTTTGTAAATAATTAAATAAATTACTATTCCGTTGGCGCAATCGTTAGTTAATTATGTTTGTGTTTGTTATTTTCAAGTTTACAAGTGTTCATTATGGTTTAAAACGTCACAAATTAAATATTATTTGGATACGTTTTTCAAATCCATGTCGTAATTTCTAATGCACTTGAATGCACTTATTTTTGTATGTTCACTCAATCTATTTCATATTCGACTGTCATTGCTTAATGAGATCCATTGCAATTAAGTTTTTTTTATATTTCTGTATACCTATAAATTGTTGTTAAAATGAACTAGGTGGTTTTTATCATCTAAAACGAATTCTAAAATTCAATGAATTCTCTGATATGTGAAGAATTTAAAAACCCCTTTTTCAAATAATATGTTCAATGAATACATCGTTTTAACTCAAATGTATGTTTCATCTAACTGCTCACATCAAAACTAATTAGGAATTTTAAATTAAACGGTCGAGGGAGCATCGAAACCTCGTTTCAGAAATGGAAGGTTCGAAATTAAACATTAATTCGTCGGCATCAAAATATCAGCCATTTTGAATCGCTTGTGAATATTTTATACGTCGTCCCAATGGGTTGTGGTCGGGAATAGCGACAGATCCCGAAGGACCTTTAAATTGGAAAACCGATGAGTTTGTTTAAATCGTTGTATTTAACTGAATTATGTAGTGGTGAGATGTTAGTCCTAAACTTTACTGCCAGATGTTATCGAGCCGCCCTAAATGCCTGCAAATAGGCTTAACGACTGACATGTATCCACTTATATACTTAGTACGCAATAAAATTTGTCATCTAACAACGTTGGCCGAAACCAACTGTATAACATGCCCCACCAAGTAAGTTTTTTTAATAATTGATAGGTACTTTAACAGAGAAAACACAGACGCACAACAAATAAAATTGCTTGACTAATGAATGTTCTTAGTAGTCAAACTTCAGTGGTTCATTAAAAATGTGTCAACACGAAAGTCAGTTTGCAAAAAATAATATTAATTCACAGCTCCATTTCAGCTACTTTTATAAATTAACATTGAACGCAGCAAACTGTGAGAAGTGGGACGTCGTAATGAAAATTAATGAACGCACAAATTCCAGGTCATCCCTTTATATTGAAAAGGGTAGCAAGTTAGGGTGTAAAATTGGAGCCTGAATACAAAATTTATCAGCCTTTGAATTTATGCTGGGGAAATTAGATTGACCTATTAAAAGTAACAATTCACAAAAACGCTTTGTATTTATTTTGCCTACACAACGAAATGTCGTTTCACCCAGTATGAATTGACTTACACACTGATGTCGGGCTCATTGACAGTTGTCAAAATGACAAGTTACGTGCTAACATTGAATCCCGGTCTTCCCCAGAACAGAACATTGCGGTAACATTCTAAAATACCAAGGGTGTGGGTCTTTACCACGGAATAGAAAAAACAAGTGGAAGTGCAATGCAACCATATTAGTGAAGGAACCGCTGTCGCCAAACTCACACAAATATATTGAAAGTCATATAATGCACTACAAAGAAAAAAGCCGTTTGATTGGTCGTTTCAATTCTAGTCCGAATTAGCTTAATTCACAGATCGTACATCCGGAAATCAACCTTCACCTTCTACAGATAATATTTGTTATGCTTTACTGCTGACAGTATTTACGACTTTTTCTAATCTAATGTCAATTTAGTTATGATTGACGAGTTAATTCCGTTGATCAACCATAGATGGCGGGATTCTCTATTGGGAGCAATTAAACATTTGATTGTACAAGCATTAAGATTGAAATTTGCGTTATAGGTCGATATCTATCTGTCTATTGAAATTAACAAGATTTTATTAGAAAACAAATAAAATAGTACCTAGCGATGGTAGGAAAGACCTACATTTTCAAGTTTTTTTATCCTACTATCATTTTTGCACTCCAAAATGGAGCATTACGGCATAGCGGCATAGCGAGTCGCGAGACGAGCAACTCAATGCGATGTTAGAACACGACTGGGACCAAGTAAGGGTAGCTACTCTTAATTGTGGCACGCGTGCACGCCCACTTCGCACTTCCACTGTTTTTTCTGTTCCGTGGTCTTTACCGTTTGGACATTTCATTTCAGGACCTTTCTAAAAAATCTTCAAAAGTGGTGTTGCGCAAACTTTAGTAATGTGTCGTTTGGTCATCCTCTAAGTTTAGGGATATTTGGTGAACAGAGTGGTGCATCACGTTTTACGTATTGTTCTTTTATGTACATTTTGTTTTCTGTAAACCAAATAAATGTTGTCAATTGTTTCTATCAAAGAAGGTATCTGTATTATTATAAGGGTTGACATGTTGTTCTTTTTGTTATATTTCTAACTTTATTAATTGGGTTTTACAGACAGTCCATAAAGTAATTTTGTTAACTGTGGGTAGGTACCGGACAAGTAGGTCAACGGGTGTGTCAACCTAATTTGGAAGTTGTAATTGTTTACAGTCCCAGTACAAATTCAAAACTCATTAAGTGGCATTAGCACTTTGAAGCAAATATTGAAGCAATTTCTAGTCTGAAAAGGTTATTTTATGAATGTGAAAACTAAATCAATGTTTGATTACAGTTACGAAATCGTATTTCTCCACTCGCTATTAATACATTCTTTTTACACAGGAATTTTAATAAAATCCCCAGTTTTTACACAACAGCGTCCATTCAACAGAGTTATATACGAAATTCTGTGCAGACAGGTAACACTATGAAGCATTTATTCAAAATGCATCCGAGCGCGCGCGGTATATGGACGTAAAAAGAGAATACCAAACTTTCCGCGGACGCTTGAGTGGGCAGTTGTGTGGCAGTAGAAAGATAGATAGATTAATCGTACTCCATGGGCGTATGTAATAACTTTCCATCAAGCGACTCTTAAACTCGTTTGCTTCCTCTATCATAGGGAGCTCATAAAGATGGAACTAACCACTTAATTAATGTGCCTTGGTGTTTAGGCATGACGGAAGTTATTTGATAAATGGCTGACAGAGCCGTGTGAAGCATATTGCGCCAGGTGTTAAATCAAATGCTGACCCCCACGCTTTGTATGAAAATGGATGGAATGGCGCTGAAAATGTATGGGGGGCTGGCCATTTGGACCCTCCTTCCTTCCTACCCTCTCCACCGACCGCGGTCAAGAGTCATCACGAACGTCATCACGAACCAATCTTAGAAGTACGAGTCTAGGTCGTTCCGCCGTAGCCTCCTAGGTCTGCCACAAGATCGTGTTCTGTCTCGGACACACATTCAGGCGCGGATCCAGCCCTCAAAAAAGGTTGTGGGCAAGGGCGGATCCAGCTTTGGCGCCAGGAGGGGGTCACATAGTCGTGGTCAAGTCACGAACTTATAATTTAATTTTGATAATTAAAGACAGTGGTGGCATTATTATGTGAGCTTCGGCGACATCATGTTCGCGAGGCCTTGTACTTCGCAGAAAAATAATAACGTGAGTCAAATTATAATCTTTGGTACGAGTGAACGAGTTTTATTGTTCAAAATTAAATAATGGCAAAAAAATATTACAAACAGAAATGAAAATAGGCGAATATCTCGGCTATTGAAGCTTTCAAGGATTGTGATGTAGGTAGTAAAGCGCGAGCGAAGCGAGCGCGATTTTTTTTTTAAGTCATTATGAACTAGATTAATACAGGTAACCTAGAAAACAAGCATATTTTTGTTTTTTTAACTTTGCCTACTACTCGTACTAGCTTGAATTATACTAAACTGCTAGGGCTATTCACATTTGTCTGTCTTAATGATCCAATGTTGGACAAGAAATTGCGCGAACGTCTCCGTTAATGAAAATGAACATAGTGTACTAGACAAGCGCGAGCGAAGCGAGCGCATTTTTTTTCCAAAGTAGAGAAAGGTCCTCGTGATAAATAAGAGTCACTATCATATCAAGTGCTTAGCTTTTTACCTTAATAGTTAGGAGTCTTCTAACTGAGTCAGGTTGTTTGGCGAAGCAAAAATAGGTAGGCAAATTGTTAAACTTTATTGCGAGTCCCCCTAGGCCCGGTAATAGTAACTTTACCGTGCCTTAAATTAAATTAGGTGAGCCAGGAGGACGCGAGTGGAACGACCGCGTTTTTTTTGCGATTGTATAACGACTAGATTATTAAGTGGCGTAAGAGACTTGAAAGAAAGAGCAATACAATCTAGGAGATTCGCAATTTTTTTTTGCATTTCTTATGTTTTGCTTATTTAGTCTAAAATCAATTCTAAATAACAGATTGCCTTTCTGGAAGGTGGACAAGGCCGTAATGGCTATCCACGTGTGTCTGTCTCTGAATGTTTTTCAGTTAGAGAAGAAAATGCGCATACAGACTACTTTCAGAACACTGGGAACATTAGTAGTATAGCGCGAGCGGAGCGAGCGCGGTTTTTTCCAAAAAATAGCGTTAGTAATTAGTAGTTAATTTAGTTTCTGTATAGCTAGGGGCCGCTAAGGAGAGCTGGCACCAGCTCCCCCTGGATCCGCCGATGGTTGTGGGCACAGCCGCCAAAATTTGGCAAAGTGAAAGTTGGATTAGACTACGAACTTACTTATGAACAATCATGGACTTATTATAATACAACAAGCAAATTAAGGTTGTGGGCATGCCCACAGTGCCCACAACGGTGGATCCGCGCCTGCACACATTGACATTTAGCAAAAGTAAGATACCTTAAAACAAGAATGGGAAGGTAGCCTGAGGAGCCCTTGTCTGCGCCTACTAGGACCTAGCGCACGAAAACCACTAGGTAAAGACAGCCCTGTTGATCTCATTACCTGCATAATCCAGGAGCCGTTCCCTGCGAAGGTATATCCGGCGTGCACCAGATGCCGGTGCCGCGTGAAGGAGCTGAGCAGGTTGCGCATGCATTGCATCAGCGTGTTCATCTGTGGGTGGATCAGGATCTCCGTCACCAGGTTCTCTGATGCGAACTGGATAAGTCGCTCGCCTGTGGACAAAAAACCATTTTGGGATATTATTATACATTCTGTTGTTTTTGAGCTAAACACTTTTTTTTTCGCTTTGAACTTGGTGTTCTGTATCGCCTAGAAACTATGCTGTCTCCATAATTTTTGACTGGTAAAGATTGTTTTAAGCATTAAGTCTTGCTATACTGAGCTCTATGCAATTTAATACTTTTATAAAACAAAAAGGTACGTCACAGAACATGAATTTGAATTTTTTTAATGAATAGCATACTTTTCATTAAAAAAAACGATTTTCATGAGTTTAGGTCTTTTTTTTTGTACAAAGCGGATATAATGGAAACTCTCTTGTTCCTTACACTTTTTTTTTAATCAACCTATACTGTCCCACTGCTGGGCAAAGGTCTCCCCCAAAGTTCTCCAAATGTCTCTGTCTTGAGCCAAAATCTGCCACTCCCCAGAATAACGGGATATGTCATCGCTCCATCGTTTCCGAGGTCTTCCTCTCCGGCGATGACCATCTGTGGGGTGCCAAAAGGTGGTGATTTGGGCCCATTTACTAGAATGCATTCTGCAAACGTGACCAGCCCAGTTCCTTACACTTACACAAAAATAATAAAAAAGATACTAAATCTGTAAGTAGGGGGTAAGCACTATTTGATCTAGTTAATTCGGTAGAAAAACCCTGTTGGTATATCTTTTCCCCATTTTACTTACTTAACTAAAACAACTGCCAACAGATACAAATCGTACAGGAAATAGATTCAGAATGCTGCATTCATCACTGGCATAATATACATTAGACTAACATTTCCTTTCTCTCATCATTCACCAGTGTCCGGACATGGCAAGATGTTTGCCACTTTTTCAATGACACCTCATTCCGCCTTTGTTCTCGTCCATAACAAGCCGGCCTTGACCGTTGGGAACAATACTAACGACGCCATACATGGCGTTAGGCTTCTCCAAGGCATAATAGCGGAGATAAATAATGTAAGAGGCGCTGACAATGCATGTTACATGTTGACGCCATTCGACAGTTATTGCAAGATATAACTTAATAGGAGCACAGATGGTCATCGCCGGAGAGGAAGACCTCGGAAACGATGGAGCGAGGACATATCCCGTTATTCTGGGGAGTGGCAGATTTTGGCTCAGGACACAGACATTTGGAGAACTTTAGGGGAGACCTTTGCCCAGCAGTGGGACAGTATAGGTTGAATTAAAAAAAAAAAAACTTCCTGACAACTGGAATTCCAAGGCCAGAAACTTTAAGAAAGTGTTGGCACTCACAAAGGATTCTGTACACCTATTTCAACTTTAAATTCAACAAAGAATTATTTTTATTTTGGTTTTTGGAGAATTCAAATCTTTAGCAAAGTAATTTTGTTGCTTCCTTCTTCCTCTTGCCAACATACAGCTTTCTAGTACCTACTAAAAGATTATTATATTACAAAACACTAAAACTATATTTCTTTTGAAAGTGTGAGCCGCAATGCATATTAGTAACTTATTATTCTGTTATCATGGGTTCCTGGGAAAAATACGCCCTTCCTCAGTTCCATATCAATTTGACAATCAGGGAGACTGCGCAAAAAGTGCAAAAACACGCCATAAACCCTCCCATTGATGCCAAAAGTGAAACGAGTTGGTCCCTTCTCATCCGACGAGGAAATCACAATGGTGCATAAATAGGCGTTATCTGTGGCATTACGCGCGAATTGGACGAATTCGGCGAATAACGGATTCGGCGAACGGCAGGGACTGATAGAAAGGGGAATGACGGAATTGGCAACTGTGGCGGACTGCGACTGACAAAGAGCTGGTGTTGAAGAAGGTGTGAAGGTTGGCACTTCGGCGGTTTACACCCGGTTACCTTAATTACGAGTATTATCACATTTCCAATCATCTATAGACTGTTTTGATTAGCAATCTGTTGCCATGACTTGAGTCTCTGATAAGTTAAAAAACAATCAAGCTTATCAATGTTACCTGAACGAAAGAAGTTTTAAACTCGGTTATTAAGACTTTTCAGCTACCTAAATTGCAATATTTGCGCGTTGAAGCAAATGACACTTTTTTAAGTGCTCTTGCACCCATATTTAAATTCTAGGCTTAAAGGCTGTCTTTCCAGAGCCGTAAAATCTTGCATATAAAAAACCTAGCTACGCAACAAACGTCAAGAGATCAATCGCATTTTTAGTTACGAACATGTCATGTTATTTGGTACGAAAACCGGTACCGGTAACTGGCAGAATTACTGCCTGCTTAGTCTTAATGAGGTAGTTCCTATTTTCAATAAAAATTTTCGGAGGGTAGGTCTATATTGGTCCGAGTGAGTCGTTGCTCCTTTGAAAACTAGTCTAGCGATTGAAGCTTGTCAGTGCGGATCATCCAGTAGCTATTTTCGCTTCGGTTGGGTATTTTCAAGTAAAGAGATCTTCGGTTTGAGTGATGTGATAGTTATTATGTAAATCTTGGTATACAAATATATGCTAGGGAAAAAATAACAATCTACAGACTGTTATGCGGTTGTCGTCTGCGTAAAAGTGTTCGCGGTGCCACTCTCAAGAATTGCAGGAAAAACAAGGTAAGACGGTGATTTTTCTATTTTATTTAGCTAACCTAAATTTGTTCATCTTACCTGTATCGTTTGTCACTGCTTTGTTGTTTCTCTAAAATTGCATTTGACCGGTGAATGACATTGGAATATGGAATATGATCTGCGTTTTATAATTAAACTAGCGGCCGATCTCGTTTTAATCGAAACAAAGAGGACTTGAACTATTGTAATAATGATTTCATGAATTTATACGTCTACGTACGTCTTATTTGGCACCATAATTTAGTACCTATTAATTTGTTAGATTTAAGTCTCTTGTATTTCTCTTTTCCTTTTTGTATTTTATTTAATTTTGTTTTGTATGTGCCAAATAAACGTCCTCTAATTCTATTCTATTCTATACAATAATACTCAAGCTTTTTCCTAAGTAGCAACCCTGTCGACAAAGTTAGTGCCAGCCAGCTGAATGTCGCAATGCGGGTTACTGATTCTGTATTGTCTGTGGACGATTGAGGGTTCAAATTATGTCGTCCGATTTACTGGCTTATAAAGCTGGAATACATGAGAACTTATTAAGTATTCCGTGCTTGTAGAATTTGCTTCAATTCCCCGAGAATGAGAGAACGCATCTTATTTATTTTTGTTCTTATTACCGAGTCTACAATAGCGTGTTAAGATAACGTTGTGGTATAAAAGATGTTATATTCGGAAAGGAGGGATCTTTCCCCTCTTTCCCTCAGATAATTAGAGGAAATACCTGAATATTATTTTATTACTTGAAAATTGGAGGTAAATAGGGGTTTATGAAACAAACAGCATTCGTGCAAGCTAATGGGGCATGGTAACTCCAGCTAAAGTTCTAGTAGACACGGAAGGCTGTGACCAAATTTCTGAACTTTACGAGAGTCGTTAAAATGTCGTAAACCATTTTGATTTATTGTCAGCGGTGGTGAACTAAATAGTGAGTGAATGATATACCTAGTTAGTGTTCATGTAAACATTATAAGTATGATATTTTGTTAGTTGTCAGGAAATAGAGGATCAGCAACTGTCGCCGTTGTGAAGCAACGCGGGGTCGAAGATGGGTTGGGTGATCACCTCGGCCGTAGTGATCTATTTTTTGGGCAGTAAGTCCCCAGCTGCCGTCGCTAGATGCCAGTTGTTAAGCCTAGTAGGAGGCCTTGGGGGTTTTGATTACATCTGGCAGTAAGGTTTATTATTAACCTTAGTAGACCTCTCCAACAATCCGCGTCGCCTCAAAATTAAGACCTGTTCCCAGCAGGGGGACGTCTAAAGGCTTTTCAGAAATATTAAGTGCGTTTTTCGTTACACGTTAATTTTACGTTAAAAATACAAGATAGCCCACTTACAGGCGTTATAAGTTAACGTTTTAATATTTTTTTCAAAATGAAAAATAGTTACGAGAACAACGCAGCGACTGTTACAATATCGCGAGAAATTAATCATCCGATATTTTGTAGCTGAAAAGGGCTGGCTTTTCCTGTCGCATCACCGGGACACTGTTCATAGCGGCTAATTGATTTTAAAAAAGAGAGATTTCATTTTTTTCGTGGAAATGTCGCTCGGCGAGCAAAAAATTCATTTTCGAGGCAGGTGAAACACAGAGGGTCGAAACTCGCAATATTGTTGAAATACGAAACACAGAAATTCAGCCTGGGAGGTATGTTCATTGTTTCCAATTTTTGCAACTGAATTTGAATGAAAAAGGCTCTATTTTAGATCTCCTTTGTTCGCGAAATAAATACTAAAACATATTTTTACTGACCTGGAAAAACGTTTTTAGCAATACCGGTCATAAAAATTCTACATTGAAATTATTTAAAGCTACCAAAAGTGAACTGAAGCATAGGAAACGGTTTGAAAACAATGGATTACCATTCATACAAGTCTCTATACAAACTATACAACTACTCAATTAAAGACAGAACAGTTTTCTTGTCAGAACTTGTATGGTCGTCAACAACGCCGAGAAAAATATTGATGTATTTTACGATAGCATCAACACCATAATAAGATTGTTGTTTTAACTCACCCACTAAATAATTGCAATAATATTGTATCAACTAGCTTACTTTGCATTCATTCATTTAGATAGGAATCAATTAAGTTTTATATGTGGTAGCTTGTCAATAGCTTTTAGTTTTACTTTTAGCTGCTATTGTTGCTTTTTGTAAGCTGTTAGCTATCCTAAGAAAATAAATAAATGCGAACCTGGAGAATACAAAATGAGTCTAGATCAATGATATTATAATAAAAAGACGTAGGCAGGGCAGATTACATGTGCTAAAAAAGTGGCACCCGAAATTAGGACTTTCGACCACCTGGGCAAAGCATTGACAGTTTGTGACAACACTGCGCAACATGTATCTATCTCGCTTACGCTCTAGTAAATAATCATGCTATCTTGTACACACGGTGAAAATATAGGTAGGTACTTACGTACGCCAGGAGAAAAAAAATTACTTTGCGTCAGTACTGACGTAACCTATCTACGTCTTTTATTGTAATAGCATTGGTCTAGGTGCGGTAAACAAACAACATGTGAGAGGCATCTAACACAAACGATGTTCGAAAGAGAAAAGATTAGCTTTCAACATTTCACTCTACGCCACGTGTTTAAACACGTTATAGATGATACTGGACCTTAGGACTAACCAATGATAAGTTTGAAAATGACCTTCAAATAAGAATTGATCTGAAAATATTGTCCCAAGAACATACTCGATACCTAATCGAGTAAGTGAACAATGGCAGCAATGGCCCCAAGGATTCTGGTTTTACGAGTACCTAATTGTAAACTTCAAATGAATTCCAACTGGGATACATTCGAGAGATTTTTTGACAAGGTACAGATTTTCTCAAGCAATTCACGAATGCAGCCTATGTTCAAAGGAAACATCTTATGGCTACCCAAACAAATGAACTCCTCACATGCCTCTTCTAAAACCTTCCCCTCTTATCTAATAAGAAAATGTGATGGCCACTTTGATATCTAGGAAGACGGTAGACCTACTGTCCAACTAGATACCGGGTAATCCTCTTGGCGAGCGAAACCACTGAAGTGAGAAAGCTAACCTTTTTACAACAAGTTTCTTTCGCGTTGCTGATATCCGCTCAGGCGGGATTATCGGTTCTCTATCTTCGAAAGGGTTGAAATTGGTTCCATGTCGACGAAGTCACGTTAACGGCTAGTTATGAACTATCCAGCAAAAAATTATATCTACGGCTATTAGTGGAAGGATGTAAATAATGAACGAATTTCAATTTTGAAATGTTTGGAGTTGGATAGTTTAAGCAATATCTAGACAGTGTGAGGGCCAGTAAAACAGCCGATGGCAAGTAATAGTGTTCTCATAAATATTTCACTAGAATTCGAGCATTAGTCTAAAAGTGATTTAAAAAACAAACTCAGCAAATTAACCAGATATCAAAGTCAAAACAAACTTTATCCGTCGCAGAAAACTATGAAAAGATTCAAAAACAATATGCCGAGTGAAATCGGATTTGGCATTCCACATTCACTGAATGGGAGCTCCGCAGCGCCATTGAGTCGGCGCTCATTTCAAGTCGTGGCAACAGCCATTCAGCTATCGACTGCTTCCAGCCGATCTATTTACCCTCAGTGATGGAGTGTGAATAGAAAAGAAATTAAATTTAGTTGAACATCGGCTGAGAAAAAATTGCGAAGAAAAGACGGCGAGATAAGTTTTTGATTGGAAACGTTTCTGTGGTGATTTTTGAACGCAATTTCAGCTTTCATCCTAATTTCGATCCATTACAAACAGACAGCTGTGTTATTAGTTTTCGCGGACCTAGAGGGATCAGCGGTTTTCGAATAAAAAACGTTGAATATAGCGATAGTAAATCACGGACGTAAAAGAAAGGCGAACGTCACCTCGTCTAATTATGAGTGAAGCATATTATATTTGTGTCATATTGTGTTTGTGTGAGTGTAGCAGGTCGTGTACAACAAACGAAATTGTAGCACCTTGCATGCTTCGCATTTTTTGTGTGATGCTCCGTCCGTCTTTCTTTTACGTCCGTGTAGTGAATATATTAATATTTTGCAAACACGTACGATGGAAAGTAATTCTGAAAAGCAGAGAAAAACAAGGGACAAGCAAAAAATTTGCCAATTAAAAAGTCATAAAATAAGAGGCCAGTTTGCCACGATAGTGAATAAACTACCAAGTATTATAATGTATCCATTATGAAAAGTCGGCTTTGTTACAACAACTGCTGTACCGATTTTAATATTTTTCTATTGAGCATTAATCTTCTGAGAATGATAAAATTAGAAGTTTGATCTACTCATGAAAAGCTTAGTGTTTTCAAACGAAGTAATCTAGCATTCAATTGATGTCGTTGCTTTTTTGCTTTCTTTCAGCAATCGCTTCCTGACTAACGAGCTACTCGGACTAACAAGAAGCTACATATTAACATAATGTAATTTTCTTTTTCACGTAATTGTAAAAAAGTCTATTCGCAAAAGCTAAGTACTCTTTCTTACACTAACATGCAATGTAATACACTGTTGAAGAACAAAATATGTGGCCATTTCTTATTTTTCATTTTGTCTGTGTTATTATTAAGTACCTAGTTTGGTTTTGCTTGCTAGGTTAATGGCTGAAAATAAGTAATTTTCCCGATAATTTCTCTGTGGATTTTGGGTATGATCCATTTTTATTTTTATTCATGTTATTTCTATGCAATTTTGCTGTTGTTCCATTAATGTATGTTGCAATAAATTATTTAGCCGTCTATGTATTTCACAACGAGTTTGGTGATTTTCTCGTAGTTTGTCTAAACTTGCTGACTAATGTCTTTATAATATTATCGAATCGATCTTGATGAGTAAGTAGTTCACATAATGAAAGCGTAGTAATCAACCTACGTTGATCGCATTTATTTTAAAAAATCACACACACAAACTCTCTTCAGAAGATTAATGATAGAGTTTGCCACTTTGTAATCGAATTCCTGCTCAAATTAATTTCGCTAATGTATCTTAACACTCCAATTTAGATGCTCTCATTAAGGCCTGTTAATATACTTCATGGGTTGCTTTCTTGGTAAGCGATTTTTCGCTTATCGAGAAAACAGGTAAGTAATTCTGCTATTTTTTTCCCGAGATAAATCTTGCTGGACGCTTTGCTAAGTACGCCCGAAATTCTAAGGAACAAATTAATAACAAGTTTGATGCAAAGTTTATCGGAAAAAAGCCCGGGCTCTTGATCACAAATGAGCATTTGCCCGACATTGTATTTGAAAGTTACCGTTGTGTTGAAAAGAACACAGTTTGTGTGAATTAGGAAATATTTGAGCTTGATAAATGTTTCGTACATAAACTCACAGAGAAATAAATTACTTAAAAATCTTTCGCTTATATTGTATCTGTTACATCAAGATCCACTTTGTATACTTCCAAATCATTATAGAAACTTCAAAAACTCTTGCCATGTAACTTAGTCCCAGCCAAAATTACTATAACAAATAGCCAACGGTTTAAATTTAGATTTCAACAGATTATTCAGCATAACAAAACCCAAAACCCAACAACCAAACCTAAGCCTCGTCACAATCAGCTTAATCCAATTTCAGAATACATCAAATCGAATATTGAGAATTCGGGTCGCCCGGAATGATAAAATCCCCATTGCATTATCATTTCATATTAAACCGCTAACGAAATAAATATTTGATTATTAAAACAATAAACAAACCAAGGATTTATGGGATTAGGAGAATAGGTTTATGTCGGTATCATAAAGCTTTTGGTAACAATAGAATTTCACGGAATACGAAGTACCTAATTTTTGGGAATTACAATTGGTTTGTAAGGACACTAGGTTTGGAATCCAGCTAAAATTCAATTTTTAAATAAGGCGATTAGGTGTTTGCGGTGTAAACTCTCATCATCATCATCATCATATCAGCCGAACGACGCCCACTGCTGGGCATAGGCCTCCCCCAAAGATCTCCACAACGATCGGTCCTGCGCTGTCCGCATCCAGCGGCTTCCCGCGACCTTGACAAGATCGTCGGTCCACCTTGTGGAGGGCCTGCCCACGGAACGTCTTCCGGTACGCGGTCGCCATTCGAGAACCTTTCCGACCCAACGGCCATCGGTTCTCCGCGCTATGTGTCCCGCCCACTGCCACTTCAGCGATGCAATCCTTCGAGCGATGTCGGTTGTCTTAGTTCTCCTGCGGATCTCATCATTTCTGATTCGATCAAGCAGGGAAATAAACTCTACGGTGATGGAAAACATAGAGAAGACCCAAGCGAACCGCATAACGGTAGTAAGCTCGCCTCACCAAGTTGGGTTAACATTGGCTCGGCGAAATGTGGACTCCTGAATGTGCCGGTTATCATTACGGCAAAAAACAGCGTGTCTCTGTTTACTTCTGGTAGTCTGTGGGCTATTAAAGCCTATAATAGTATAGACA
The DNA here is from genome assembly GCA_950022985.1 of Udea ferrugalis. Lineage (NCBI taxonomy): Eukaryota > Metazoa > Arthropoda > Insecta > Lepidoptera > Crambidae > Udea > Udea ferrugalis. Next base: position 15,228,576 of record OX465531.1, on the reverse strand, counting down.
GACTATAATAGACTATATAGATAGACTATAATAGTCGAGAGTCGAGTCGTGAGGAATAATTTTAAAAACACAATTCTTTTCATTAATTGGGAGAACACCTTCCTTACAAACCTAAAATGTATAACAGAGCTCAGAGGGTGTTTGCGCCAAATGTTTCAACATTACTAATGCCCCCTCTTACACAAAACTCTTACGTAGTCACAACACCCGCAAGCGAGCGTGCTGATAATTTGATGGATGGCTTTAATACTCAACAAAGATTATTATGTTTGAAAGAACACAAAAGGTTTTCACATAAAATACAGAGCTTTAGATAGGCCAAAAACACAACGCCGTTCCTAAACCATTCTCCATACGCTAGGCATTAAGCTGGTTACACACGGCTGAAGGAAATTTCAGAAAGATACAAAAGTCCGTTTGTGTAGCTCAACATTAACAAAGACCTGATACTCGTACTTGGTCGGGAAAGTTACATGGGACAAGAATATCTTGATTACTATTTAGAATTGCAAGAAATCAAAGAAACACTCAAACTTTAAATAACATTTGGCTAGAATTGTGCAAGTAGTCATCTTGAGTCTTTAGTCATCAGTACCATGCCGATGATTAGAAGATCCATAAAATGGAATCCATCTTCTTATCTTATGTTTTAATTATTTTTATTTTGTTTTGTTTGTTATTTACTATTTTACATTTGGTTAATTTTTTTGTTTTCAACGATCCTTTACCTGTAGGTTGTCTGGAAGAGATCGCACCCTAGCGATAAGACCACCTAAATTGTACATTGGTCTCTGTAATTTGATACAACTTCAATATTTTTGTGCAATAAAGAATATCTATCTATCTATGTAAGTAAAGTCGCCAACTAAGGTGTATGTTGTTTTCAATTACCCACCAGCTCGTGAGCACTTACCTTAAGCGGTAACGACTTTTCGGGTGACCTACATTGCAGTTATCACAGTTTTCAGTTGGACGCGCGCAGCTAACGAGACGAGCTGGGGGGCAAACGGGTGGGGGAGCAACGCTGTGGCTGCGGGAAATTCAGCTCCCTCTGGTATTCAATTTGCTTGCTTGCTTTCAATTTGCAAATAAAACAGCTGTTTGATGTTCATGCACCAATTAAAACAATACGCATTAAAGAACAGAGTTACCCCTGGATCACATCTACTATAAAAGACATGATGCGTTTGCGGGATGAAGCGCATAATAAAAGTCGCAAATCAAACCAAGATAATGACAAAGACTCGTACAAACAGCTAAAAAAAATTGTTAATGTAGCATTATTTCACGAAAAGACTGCTTACTTTCGACAAAAGATAGATCAAAATTTAAAGGATTCGCGTGCTCTTTGGAAGCATATCAGACGAAATGTTGTTGATTTTAACAAGCAGCAAGTAGACTTACCACTCAACATAAAGAATCCTGAAGTAATTAATAATCATTTTTTAGGGATCCCTAGTATTACAAATTCAAGTTTACAGGCAAAGGTAGATATTTCACAATTGATGTTCTTTTCATTTAATCGTTTTGGCCCATCTGTATTTAGTATCAAACTAGTGGATGAAGCAACAGTATTTAATATTATAAAAACTATTTCGAGTAATGCACAAGGTGTAGATGGCATAGCACTGAATATGATATTGTTGACACTTCCACGCACTTTGACTGTTATTACGGCTCTTATAAATATGTCTATAGCGAATTGTACTTTTCCAGACCTTTGGAAAAATGCTGTAGTTCAGCCACTCCCAAAAGTTGCCCATCCCAAAGAGTTAAAAGATCTTCGACCTATAAGCATTCTGCCGTTCATGTCTAAAATATTGGAAAAAGCTGTCTGTAGGCAATTGACGGAATATTTATCCACCAATAACATCTTACCCAATAAGCAATCAGGTTTCCGACCAGGTAGAAGCACATCTACTGCACTTTTGGATGTGGTTGACGATATTCTGACGGGCCGGGACATAGGAGAGGGATCGATTTTGGTTTTACTGGACTACTCACGCGCATTTGATACCATAAATTTAACCTTGCTTATAGCTAAATTAGCATATTATGGTTTCGATGGTCCCTCGTTAAGATGGTTTTCTAGTTACCTAACTGGTCGCTCACAACGGGTGGAAATTACTGACAGTGATGGTACCAGGTTACTCTCAAGTAGCTTGCCAGTTGAAAAGGGTGTGCCACAGGGGTCCATATTAGGTCCAATCCTCTTTATCCTGTATACATCCGATCTGCCTAATCACATTCAAAACAGCGATTATCATTTATACGCGGATGACCTTCAAATTTACCAGAGTTTTAAACCCAGTGAAACTGAAATAGCTGTAAATAGTTTGAACAAGGACCTGGAGCGTGTTTGTGAGTGGTCTAAATCAAATGGTCTTACTATAAATCCAGCCAAAACCAAGTTTCTTGTCCTGGGCTCAAAAACGCAAACCAGTAAGATCAGAAGTCGGGCACCAGCTTTAAGAATACATAATACTCAGATAGAACAGGCTACTGAGGCAAGAAGCTTGGGTGTGGTAATGGACAGTGGTTTGCGATTTGAAAAGCATGTGTTGGGGACGGTTAAGAATTGTTATTATAGACTTAAAGTTTTGTACAAAATGAGGGAATATTTGAGTGTGGAATCTCGAATTTACCTTTGCGAGGCTCTTATATTGTCAAAATTAAACTATGCAGACGTGGTGGTAGGGGGATGCTTGTTAGCCGGCACTAAGAAGCTCATTCAAAGGGTGCAGAACTCCTGTGCGAGATTCTGTTTCCCCATACCCAGAAGAGCTCACATAACGCCGTATCTGAACAGGAGTGATTTATTGAATATGAATTCTCGACGTGCCCTTCATTTGTCAGTGTTGTTGTTCGGTATAATTAAAAGTAAAAGTCCACTGTATCTGTTCGAAAAGCTTAAATTCACCAAACGTAGGACACGAGTGCATGACCGTTTAGTCTGTCCTACATATAAAACAACTGCATTTCGTGGCAGTTTCAGATATGCCGCTACAAAGTGTTGGAACAACATTCCACCACCGATTAGAAATTTGTCATCCGTAAATAGTTTCAAACGTAAACTCAAACTGCATATTCTATGTGTTCAAAAATCTGATGGCGGTATTTGAAACATAACTTTTCTAACGTAGGTTGCTGACAATATCTTGCCTGATTTCGTTTACATGTTTTCTTGTTAATAACTACTTGTTTGTCATTTGTTGTCCTTTGCGCAGGGCAATCGCTTTGTATGTTCTTTATTGTTTTTTATTTTTTATTATTTAATTTTGTACTAAGGTACCGCAGAATATCAGCGTTGTGGTGTGGGTTTGTAATCCATACTGCAACACTATGCTGAGCGGATGCCTTTTTGGTGCATACCCTAAAATTGTTTATCCGCAATGTAACCATAAAACTGTGAAATGTATGTACCAATAAACGTTATTCTATTCTATTCTATTCTATTCTATTCAGATGAATGATCTGGCAATTTTGGTGTGTATGCTAGTTGGTTGATGATTTTTGAGCATTGCAAAAAGTGTGCGATCGCGAGTGTTAAGCATATGTCTTCCATGCTTTGATTCTAACTGCGCTTAAGTACGAACACAAATAAAATATTAGTATATTATAGGTATAAAATATACTACACGGTCATGCATTTATCCCAAACGGGGTTGTCTGAGCACCCCTCTTATGCCGTCATCGTTATCGGAACATACAGAAACCCGCACTACGCATAGCGAATTTGAACACAGTGTGGTAAGGGGCGAACCTAACGCCGTTTTTTGGATTGCTTCAGTTTCTTTATTGTTGATTTCCTTCCTTGCAGGGTTAAACACAATGTCCTCAAAGTGGGTGTGGTGAAGCCATAGTTTCATCCAATGGCTCTTTTATCCTGATATTTCGTTTGGAAATAAAGATAAATCATCAAACATTGGCGTTGGTGCGGTAAGTGAATTTGCGACCCTTAGCTTCTTAACCGCACCTTGTAACCTCTGCGGCCGTCAAAACTACCAATAAAACCTATAAAACTTTAACGTTAACAAAGTAGCGAGTGGTATGGCGTGCTGACTATCGCATGAGCTTAACAGGCCAACTAATAAATATTGTGTAGCAACTGCCCATTCGCTCGCTGAACGACTAACTAACTGCGAGCAACTTGGGCCAGCAACAACGCAAGTTTGTTTAATTGCCTCGGAGTATGTGACCGAGGGTAGTTTAAACTATTACAACTAATGTATGGAACGGGAAACCAATTGTGGACTTGTATTGTTGTGAGACGGGCTGTCGAGTGGGGAAATTAACCAGCGAATGCACGAACGCAAAGTTGAGCAGCTCTTTAAAGTAAAGCTGTCTCTTTCAGATCTATAGACAACAGGATGGGACTAGTCTGACGGTACGCTCAAGCTTGATGGACGTGCCTAAATTCGGAGGTAAAAGATCAATTGAAAAGAGCGCCTGCAAAGTAGATTATAATTAAATATATCACTGGACATCATTCCACACAGCGCCATCTATACTAGCCGGGGATACTAGATTTCGGATAAACTTCCATATTTTTTTTTTTTGGAAAAACATATTTAATATAGGTACGTAGGAAACACCCAGGCCAGTACAAACAGACATGTTCATGCACACAAATGTTTGTACTGTGCGGGGATCTAACCCGCGACCACTGGTGTAATAGCCTATCTCTGAACCATTACACCAAATCGGTTGTCGATTGCAAACTCACTCATGTGATATTATGTAATGTTTACTTTAGCTTCAAAATAAGTTTTTTCTAGTTGTTCGTTTTATTATTGTTTTAGCATTTTCCATGCAGTCTCTTTACTAAAGATCTGAAAACCAGAAAAAGACATTTAGTAATTTTGGCATCAGGCGGGAATCTGTCGCAAACCGGGCGACTGGACTGACCACTGTGCTACCGTGGCACAGTGGTTAGTTCTAGTCGTTTGTTAGCAAACTATTTCCTAGTTACCTTTGTTTGTTAATGTAATATTTGCCCTATCGCTCATAACAGTTCAATTCCTCATGACGTCACCTAATTACATCAGTGCGTTACCGATGATATTAATCCACAAATTGAACCCACGTTCGATCTCGTGTCGTTCGCGTGATAAATCACCGCGCCACCTGACGCGTGACGGGTCACGATCGATGAGACACATTATGAGCTTTGAGAAATTGAATGGGTTTTAAGAAAAGCTATGTGATGGAAAGATACGAGTGAGTGTTAATGCTGATAAGAGTGCTTCAGACTTCTGGATGAAAAAAGTTATTTTCAAGAATGAGCTACGTTCTTATGATGACGATCTAGTCTGCGCAACAACCGAAAAACAGCTTTAATACGTAATTATGTCCCACTGCTGGGCAACCCAATGTGATGGAGCTAGCCATACTACAACACCCGGCCTCAGTGCAAATTGACGATATTGGTTTAGGTTTAAGACATTTATTTCTCTAAAAGATTGTTGGTGATAAAACTTAGAAACAGATGTTACAGGCCCTAAGGCCCCAGACTGGGCTTAACGACTGACATCTATCTATCTACCGGGACTTACTACTTAACGTGCCTTAACGGAGATAAACTCACCATTCGGATAATTTCTTATTACATTGATGATATTTTTTGCTAATGCAAAGCAATGATGCTGTATAACAGATTTTAATCGCAAAAATAAACTCCAAGTCCGGCTATTTTCAATAAAAGCTATGACCGAGTATGCACGAAGCCAGTAAACCCACGGCCCACAATAAATGGACTATTTCTCGGTACTCCAGTGATATATAGGGGCCGAGTCCTGCCTCGACCAGACCAGACTAGACAAAGTGCCGACCCACCCCCCTAATGGCTACCTGAGCCTTGATAGATTCACTTTATTATTTAAATGTTTTGCTATAAAATTCTGTTATAAAATCAAATAACACAGTTCAATTTGAAGAAAATGATATAGTGTGGATTTCGGAATATTCTGTGCACCACCAGTTCAGGCAAACTTTTGTTATGGCAACCAAGTTCTTTTTAACCGTTTTACCAAATTAGTCGAAAACCCTTGTTTCAGCTTAACCAAAATTAGTTTTAAATATGACAAATCAAGTGTTTCCTCTTTATCATCATCAGGCTTACACGGAGATGTAGGCCTCCCTTAATGACCAATCTGCCCTATCCTCAGCTAGACATTTATTTTTCTAACAGCCTTTCGCCAATCGTTGTTTCCCCTTAATTTACTCTAATCAAAGTGGAATTACACAAACAGTTAATCGGCATATTCTTTTAAAGCATTGAGTCACGAGGTCCTCTAGTTGGTAGTATCGTGACCCGCAAAATATCTTTCCGTTGATTTTAATTATTGTAACTACCATTTGCTTGCTTGGCATCTCTTCCTCATAATTCAATTTTATCTCCATTCATGCTCCGTGGGCTCGGTGTGTTAAATACTCGCTGCTCTGAAATCCCTACTTTATGTGACCTTTACGAGGCACTCTCCAGGATTATAATCTGCCTTCTCTTGGTTTACTTAATCAAGTTTAAGTACTTTATTATTTATGTTCTTGCAACCACTTTTGATTTCGTAAAACAGATAAGCTTTGATTAAAAGTACTCTTTAGTTTTCATACAAAGTCTTTATATATTTTTATGACGTCATTTCAGGATAGATTTATGTATCTTTACAAAATATTCTGGAAAATTTATATTTTGGGCTAAGTATGACTTCTATGTCCTACAGTGGGCTGCAACAGGCTGATGATGATGACTTCCCAATTAAAACAGGCATGTACCTACAATACTCAGGAATGGTCGTACCACAATAAAGGTGGTTGAGTATCAAACCCGCGACTTCCGGTGTTATAGCCAACTTCTTTACCATTCCACGGAATCAGCAGGGGAAAGTTATCATTCGACCTTTTTTGTCATAATTGTTACAACCGTATTCACGGAACAATTTCTGTCACAGCCTCTCCATTTTTACCCGTGACTTCCGGGTCACAAGCGTGTAATAAGATGCCAAACAAACACATCATAGTGCGCAAATATGATATCAAAATACAAACAATAAACGGGAAAATGTCCTCGTCCTACTTCGCCATAAAACCTCAAATGTAAATAGGTATTCAGGTTCCGTCGCGTGCTTCCCAGGGCTTAAGTCTTTGTCCTTGATAACTTAGTCCAACAGAGTAATAACAAGTCCTTGGAGTTTATTATGAGCTAGAATTTCGTATTTGTTTTATTCATTGTTTGTCGGAAAATATGCCCCTGGCGGTTACCTATCATAAGACCGAATTTTCTTTTCCCGAATTTCATTTTCCCGAAAACGTTTCGTTTTTTTTCGTTCGGCATTTTTTCATTTTCCCGAAATGACGTTTGCCACTGTATCAGTTGACCAATTATCAACTGGATTTTTTTCGTTCGCCAGACATTTTATTAGGCCGCAAAACGTTTTACCGAAGTGTTGATTGGCCGAAATGACACTTGTCCGAAGTATTGTTTTCCAGAACAATCGTTACACCACTGTTTTGATTGCCATATTTTTAGTTTACCAAACGATCATAAAAAGTTACAGTTTAATGCAAGCAGCGTTAAAGCAGACAAGGATTATTTATTTTATTAATTGTTCAGGAAATATACAGTATTTAAATTTGGATTTGTTGGATTTAAAATAAAATAAGAAATTGACAGCATCTAAACAGCATGCAAGTATTCAACATGCAAGTTTAAGGAAAACACAAGAATTCTGTCACGGCTCCGGCATTACGGGGCTCCGGCGGTTCCACGCGTGCTAATCGTCGCAGGTGGCTTTCGCTCAGCACCGCAGCTTCGGCTTGTTGGCCGGCTTCGCCGGCCAGCCTCAGCCGTGGCGCCTCGCTCATAGCCACCTGCTCCTCCGCCCGCGGGCCGCCTCGCCCCTCCATGCCTACGCGCTTTTAAATAACACTCTTGGGGTAGGGCAAAACAAGTACCACGTGGTGTCGGGGTTGACTGAGTCGGAATCGCCCTGAAGTTGAAATTACGAAAAATCGACGTTAACGCGATGTTGAACGTTATCATACAGTTGTTGTGGCCTAGTAATATTCGGTAAAATGTAATTAAGGCAAAGTGATCATTTGCCAAATAAGTCATCTGGTAAACGAAAAAAGTTGAAAAAAGACTTCGGGCAATAGTAAAAAGTTTGTTCTGAAATTCGGTTTAACGTAGTTCGGTAAAACGAACCTTATGTCAAAAGTTACTTCGACGGGTTAAAAATATGTCAAACAAAACATCTGGCAAATGAAACGTTGGTCTATAGTTTTCGGTCTTATGAAATTCGGACTAGTAAATTTCGGACAAGTGACGGGTTCCCGCCCCTGGCGTAATGGCGACAAAACAGCTACGATCGCCAATTTCAAGCAACGCAAGTTAGTGAAGGGACGGCTTGCCCAGATCACACCGAGTGATGTGATGTGGTTCGGAAGGATTAAGCCTGCATGCTGGAGTATAGCTCACACCACCTCATAGTTGAGAGCTTAGCTCAGCTGAGGGACATGAGACATGTTATTTTTCATGTGCCAGGGTTAGTTATGCAATAAACGGGTAGAAGAAAATCTACGAATCCATTGTTTATCAGAGCTCCTTAATTAAATGGCTCTAGCAAGTTTTTTTTGCAAATAAAGTGGAACAGCTTATACTATTGTGGGGGCAACTAACTTGAACTAAGCAGATTATTTTTAATTAACTTTCAGTTCTAGACTTATTACTAGGCGGACCTCAGAGGCTTGCGGGGAATTTAAAGGAGCACAATAATATACCACATTCGAGTATTTACAAACTGTATATTGTTTAAATATGTGCTGTTTATTCTGTATCTGGACTAGAATCAATATTGTTTCTCAAACAATATTGATTCTAGTATTAGATCTAATTTTAATCATGAAACCGTTAGCAATAAAATTTCTTTTTCAATTTCTTTCATGTTAAGAGAAGCCATAAAACGTTTGTTGAGAGCTGGTATAAAATGCCAATAACATCCCAGTCCCAGTCTAATCGTCCAGAAGTAAGGATACATCGTAAAAATGAATTGTATTATATTAAATGGAAAAACAATAGGTAATTTAGAGAGTCTTTCAGGGTTGAATACAGGCCTAAGAGTCGTTTTGTTCGACGAATGGTAAGTTTATTGTTTTCTTTCACGGGGAAAATTCTCGATTAAAAAAAATAACAAAGGAAAGCCGCTGGCGAAAGCCATTTTGCAAAATAAAGTGGGCTTTGTTCACAGTAAGCGTACAGCTTGACTTTAAAGAGATGTTTTAATGCTTTCTTAGTACGAGGGGCTATCTCTGGAAGTTGCAAGTGTCTAAGAGTTTTTATTGCGTCAGACAGCGTTACTGCATTAACACACGCCCTGTATCTTACATGCTGAACATCTGGGTTATGTAAGACTCGGAACTCCTGGGAACGGATACAGCTATGGACTTAAACCTGAAACCTGAGCAACATTGAGGTTTTGATATCGGGTTGACAAGTACAGTAATATAGTGGTTATTGAGCTGTTCAATTTCTGCTTTTCCCGGATTATAAAAAGAAGGAGACATAAACCCTGGGAGAGCTTTCTACGTATTGATATCACGACACAAAAACGAATCACTGAACCTATAACAGTGACAATAAGTTTCTTATCTTAAGAACTCACCATATCTGGCTTCCTCCCCCTCGGGTGCCTGCGCCGTGAGGGTGGACAGCTCCTTTTCCAGGTCGACCTGGTGCTCGCCAGAATCCCATGACAGCAGCCCTGGAACAAACAGAAGATAGCTGTTAAAATAATTATTGAATTCTCGTAAGACAATATTCTTAAACAAACCGGACTCTTTATATATATTTTTTATTTTTTTTGAATTTTTTGCTTCACCTTTGTTTTTCGGATGGTGTCAAAATTACTCTTGATTTGTACGTTTGCTAAATTATGATTATACTATAGATTTTCCACGTTTTCATAACCAAAACCTCTGATCTCTCTACGTCCGTAATAATAAGTCTTTATAGGAGGAAAAATGTTTAATTGTTTATCAAATCAGCTTTGACAAAGATTTCTATGGTTTTTCCAATTATTTTGAATGTAATTATTTAAGTTGAGAGTTGTATAGAGCTCTTCTAAATAAAAAATCTAAACGTAGCCCAAGTAATATTGGTATCTCATAAGACTATAACTTCTCAAATCACCAAGGGATAGCTTACTGTCAAGATAAGGAAATAACCCACAATGCACAGAGGGGTCAGATACGTAATATAATAACGCAACAGTAATATGAGTATGTTATGGTTGGACCCTACCGACAATGTCATGCCTCGGTTATTTACAAAACATATCCTCTTTATCATAGCTGTAGTCCTTCAGAATTGTGCTATAAATGCATCTATGGTGAGGCAGTAGGATTGATAATGTCAATGTGGTATGCAGGATGAGCTTTCCTAGAGGGCGTGTTAGGCCAAATCCTAAGCTTTGTGGGATATAGAAATATGCTGACAGAAGTCTCGAGGCAATTTATGTCAAATGGTACCTAAATCATCAGTTACTCAGATTTAAGAATAACAATACTCTAGATGTTGATACCCTGTGTCATATAACGCCATCTGATATGGTCTATTGTAAAAATAATATTTTCATTTCTATTACAAAACCAACTGAAATTATCATTTAAGATTCTCATCCGCGGATTTAATCTGGTCTTGTCTCACCAGCAAAACAGTTGGATCAGTCACCTTTCAATGCACCAGAAGGGGCGTAAACATTGAATCCAATAATAAACGTAGAACCAGGAATCCGCGGAAGCAATACAGGAAGCGAGCGCTGCGACTGCGGATTATTGCAAAAGCTATTTCTGTTACAGACTTTCTGTCGTGTCTATGTAGGTATGTAATTTAAAACAAAAATGTCAATTGCCAGCTGCCAGCTGACAACTGGTCTAGCCCTTTGTTACTCGGCTGGTGAATTTGCCTGTCCTGTCTGGGGTCGCTCAGCATACGCAAAGAAAGTGGATACAGCACTAAAAGAAACCTGATGAATAATTATGGGTTGTTTAAAGCCGACTCCGGTAAGTATGCTGTATCCACTGGCCGGAATCTCGCCAGAAGTCCGTAGAGCAGTTGCTAGTTCCATTGAAAGATTTAAAATGGAGCTAGACCTCCGTCCTCCTATGAATGGCTAACCGTCCCCCAGAATCTCAAAAGTCGACGAAGCTTCGCCTAAACTGTTCTCCCTTTGTCTGACAGCCCACCATAGGCCAGAATCGGTTTGTCGGGCCTTCTGAGGTTCTCCTCCGGGGCCGCGACTTGCCATGGCTTACTTGAAAGGCTCTGCCACAGGCTGAGGACCCAGGTTGGCAGATTTAGGGAGAGTCTGTGCCGATGGGTTAAAACTGATGGTGACAATGTTTGCGAGTGTGGTGCCTCTCCACAAACTATGGATCACCTCATATGATGCCCCTCGTGTCCGGACAGCTGTATGCGTGAGGAACTTATGTGTGCCAACCACCATGCCGTTAGGGTGGCGGAGTTTTGGTCAGAAAGGAGATAGACGACACTATCGCCACGGTAACATTACCGTGCTGTCACTCATTCTTCTGTATACCAATTCTATGTTATCATAGCCACCTCAATTGCAAGTCAAAAAGTCCTATACCAAAGCTCTTATTTTATTTTAACCAACACAGGCGATGAAGCGGAACGTATGTCAGGATTAGCGGAAATAATGATCGCGAATATGCAAGTGTTAATATTGGCACTACGGAAATTCCGCTGCAATATCGGCGCCAGTAAACATTGGCCTCTACGCCCCAGCGCTGTTACGAGGTGCGGCATATAGTAACGCGCGGGCTTAGAGCGGATTATTGGAGTGGTAGTAAGGCTACTGTTACATGTTATTTATATTTTTAGTTTTTTAGAGGTGGCCGTGGCGCTGTTGTAAAGCAACACACGCCGAGTCGGAAATGGGATGGGTGACCACCCCGACCGAAATTAAGTGATGTATATTTCGGGGATCTACGTGCTTCGGAAGGCACGTTCAGCAGTTGGTCGCGGCTGACGTCGCTAGATGTCAGTCGTTAAGCCTAGTCAGAGGCCCCAGGGCGGCTTGATAACATCTGACATTAAGGTTGCTCACTAACCTTACACCCGTTGAATTATAGTTCGTTCCACATCATAGCTGAGGTGAGGCCTGTGCGCGGCTGAGGGGGGTATGGAGGCCGTTGATTTTTTCTTGTTTATTTGTATTTTTAGTATCTCTGAATGGGGACATTGGCACCGGAGATCGGTCCACCTATTTTCATAATCTGGTAGGACGCTTTTATATTAATAAACCTCACTGTCAGATTTGTTCAAGCCTTTCAACAAATATCTCTTACTCTGAGCCTGTCTGCAGTATTTTACTTTTTCTCCAAATATTTTGATTTTGTGATTAAACTACCATAACTTCTAGTCAACAAACAACCCACAGTAAAAGTAATCCTTAACTTATCAATCACCATAAAGATGTAACAATATCTTTACATTTTTTAATAATTTTTTTTCTTGTAAGGTAATGTTTGAAAAGCGATAGCCAAGTGTGTTTGTAGTTAGAAAAACTCGAACAACCTATAATTTGTCGCAATCACAACATCACAATATGCTCTGCGGAACAAGTCGGACAATCTCGCAGTCATCTGACAAACAAACTACAACAACAAAACAAACTTAAACAAAAGTAGCCAGACACAAATAAAACAAGAGTGTTTAGTTTAAATCCAGCTACACATAGCCTTTACAACGCCCTTCTGACCCTTGCTCTTCTCATTATGACAGATACTGGAGCGGACTATTAATATTGTCACATAAAGGAGCTGTAATTAAGACTGAAAAATAACCCTTGGTGTTAATAAAAGTGTAAACAGACTATCCACACAAACACATTAGCTCTTTGTAGAATCCTACTCATATTATGAAGGTGAAAGTTTGTATGTGTGGCTGTGCCGTGTTGCTTTTTCACGTAAAAACTGCTAAATGGATTTTATTGAACCTTTACAATAATGTAGCTTATACATCTGAATCGCACCTAGGCTATTTAATTTTTTATTCAACCTATACTGTCCCACTGCTGGGCAAAGGTCTCCCCCAAAGATCTCCAAACATCTCTGTCCTGAGGCCAAAATCTGCCACTCCTCAGAATAACGGGATATGTCATCGCTCCATCGTTTCCGAGGTCTTCCTCTTCTAGATGGTCACCTAGGCTATTATGTAAAAATAAATATTACTTTTTGTTTTTCAACTTAAGTCCACGCGGACGAAGTCGTGGGCAGCCGCTAGTAAGATACAGATAAGTTTTTAGGCTCTTTGCCACAGAACATAAATTCTATGTTTCGTGCTCTTTGCTATATATCTTCTTCTATTTAAAAACAAAGGTTTTTATGGTGTCATGGTTTTTGGATCTCTATTCTTATACAGTATTTAGTTTTGTGAATTATTTTTCCATTAACGGGTCCTTATTTTTTTCCTTTTTTCCGGAAGTATTCTAAATGACTTGATTAACAGAAAAATCCTGCGACCCTTTCAAGGTCGTATGTCAAGAGCAAGCAACATTGTTTGGGTGTATGAAACGTTTTGTATGAATGACGTTTATTTACACAGCTGTACAAGAAGTTTAGTTAAAACAAATTTATAATTACAGTATTCGGTGACCAGTACCGTACAGTACGCTTGAGGATGTGAAAAAAATGGTTTAGTGAACATATTGTTTAACAAAAAAAACTTGTAGAATATGTTATTCTATTAACTCGGTTTATTGTGCTAAAAAGTGACATACTTTTCAAACAATATGGATAATTGGAAAACACCCTTGTTGAATCAGGTACAGAAATAACAATCAAACTATTCGTTTTTCACTTACAAACTTTGGTTTTGAAACTCATTTGGAGTATGTACCTATTTGAATTGTTCCTAAAAGTTGTCCCTAGAGTGAATAAATTGATTTCGAGTCACTTCTATTTAAGTTATTCATTTTGGGATATTTTTAAAGCTCTTCGTTGTAAGTGGAATTCTTAGTACCATACTAAGCTGTGGACTAGGATTGGGGTTCATACCGCTGCTTCGAGACTTCAATCTACAAAATGATAATCAAAAATATCCAGATGAAAAAAGTCTGGGCTACATTGGTAAGAGCTTTTTGATTTAAATTATTCAAATGACAAAAACGAGACAATCAAAACACAAAGAAAAAACTTCCAACTTTTAAAAAGGTGGATCTTTCTCGAAATCTAAGGACTGTGAATAAAAGATTCCCACAAGAAATAATGTTTCTTTTAGCTGAGAAAAGCTGGAATAATTAAAGGAAAGAGATAAGGAGGCTCGTTCGCGCTTTAAGTGAAATTAATTTTGCTTTCAGAGACTGCGGGAGAGCTGGCATTCATACCATCAATCCTGATTATTCCCTTTACGATGCAGAAAAAGGGGAGGCGAGTCGCGAATATTGTGACAATATTGCCCGTTTTATTCAGCTGGCTCATAAGTTTCAATGCGGGGAATTTGTTTTGCCTTATCATTGTCAATGTCTTACACAATATATCTTTAGGAGGAGCCGTTTCTATCAGTAGCATTATAATATCAGAATACTGTAGTCCGAAGTACAGGGGAGTATTTTTGATGCTAGAAACAGTAATGATTTCTCTCGGAGTTCTCTTATGTCATTTATGTGGCATGTTTTCGTGTTGGAAGTTAGTTTCTTCTTTAGGAGTTTTGACGGCTTTGATCGGCCTGGCCGTGACATACTTTTGCCCGGAGAGCCCTTATTGGTTAGTGAGTCAAGATCACTTGATAAAAGGGACTGAGATATTTTATTGGTTAAGAGGAGAAGATAACGACGCAGTTAACGAAATAAATCATTTGCTTATGAGTCAGAAAATCAAATTGCAAATAAAGGCTTTAAGGCCGATAAGGAGCCTGAAGCTACGAGAAAAGATTAGAGATTATCTAACGTCTTTATTAAAAGCAGATTTTCTTAAGCCGCTTTCGATCATGATACTGATTTTCAGTTTTGTGAGTGTAGGAGGAGAGAGCGTTGTTACAAATTATTCTTTGAGAAATATTTTGAAATTAAATGGGAAATACATCGGTACAATAGTATTGGATGTTTTGACGCTGATTTGTACACTGACAGCATGTATCTTAATTCGCATTGTTAAAAGAAAAACCTTATTTTTATTTACTGGTTCATTTTCAATTATATTTTTAGGCTTAGCATCATTATGTTTGTTTTTACAAACGCTAGACTGGTTCATCAAAGATTATTTGTGGATATTCTTATCCATGGTAACAGGGTTTGTGATGTTTATGTCTTTAGGTACCACAGCACTACCGTTTTCACTCTTAGGTGAAATATTTCCTATGTCTTACAAAGGCGTAGGTAGTTCTTTGACGTGCGCGTACTTGTGGACTTTTAGCAATAGTGTTCTAGGCTCAGTTCCTTCATTGACTGAAAAATTTGGACTACATGGAGTACTATTTATAGCAATGGTACTGATGATTGTAATTTTAGTTCTTTTAAGTAAAATAATGCCAGATACTGATGTTAGAACTCTATTAGAAATTGAAAAACTGGTTAAACAAGGAAAAAACGACGAGTACCACAAAGATTTAAACGGAGCTGAAGAGACAAATCAATTTGATGACCTTAAATTATTTATAGACGTTTAATTTAGTCCGTAAGTAATATTTTAAGAAGAGACTGATGTGCTAGTTTTATCATTGAACTAATCAAGTAATCACTTGAAACAGTGAAAATGCATGTTTTATAATTTACCAAATGGAATATTAAAATAATTAAATACAATTATTCTACAATATTTTGTTTCATTTTAATCTTTATGAAACTCACTAACATCGCCAACTTTGTGTTCGTAACACCTGTTATCGTGTTGATAAATCTATCTTAAGTTCAAACTCTGATACCATTAACTTTGGAAGCAAAATCACTCATCATCTGTCAGCCTTCGTCTCGTCTAATCAAGGTGTCGAAGCTTGACTAATGATTGGGATTATATACCCGAGAATAACGCTAAGTTTGCCGAGGTAATCAAATCAATGTTCAGCAGTGATTGAATTTACATACCTTTGAAAACTGATTAATAATTCATACATGCCTCTGAATAAGCGTTACCGCTTACGCTTCTGGTATCCTGTGTATGTTTACACACAGGTATGACATATTAAACGTAAAAAAAACGCGTAGACCTTCTATAGCATTGAAATAAAGTAAAATATCAGTTATAATTCCATTGGGTAGGGTTTGCACTGTAGTGGCACGTGTTGAAGCAGAAGCCTGATTTGGCCTTGTTGTATATTGACATTTTCACTTTTTTTTTTGCTATTTAAACTATTGTACAACAGTTTGGCATTTTCTGATTATTTTAGGGCTGATAATTACCCTCAATACTTGAAATACTATTATTTCTTCCTAATTAGAGGCTGGCTCAATGCTAGGCGAATACCAATTGCCAAACCTAGTCCTTATTGTAGTTTACGTGCATTGAATTCATCAGTACCTACGATTTCCAAATGCAGTTGGAGATCACAAACGAATAAGGAATTGAATCTATCGAGATAGGGATGAGAATGTATAAATCTACGTTATTTTCTGTCATAATATGTTTATCATTCAATCCCATTCCTGACTCGCGTATGAGTATTTGAGCAGATTTTATATTGAATTGGATACCCATCGTGTTTCACCATAACTTTATTTATTTGTGTTTCGAATTTTGCGATTCAAAAAAAGATTGATATATTCAAACAAAAATACAATTCTCACACAGACACAGAAATAACATTCGAGTTTGTCGCTCGTATCCAAATCAAATTTGTTATTTGGTGCACAAGTAATCAAAAGACAGCGGTGGGTATATATTTCATGCCAGTGCCTCCCTTCAGGAAAACTTATAATGAGCGAAACCGGCTTATCCTGTTATTCAATACAGGAGTTAATAAGTCCTGTTCATCAGAAATGCGCAGCCTGAAGCAGCGGCTAAATGCAATTAACCTACTTCGCCATTTGTGCTCCATCGGGACCCTGTTACCTGTCCTCGGTTGTTAAATAACTTATTTGTTACTTGTTAGCCCTCGGCCATTGATGCAAGTCTCGTGCTTGTAGGGGAAAGGGCAGAGAGCGAACTCAAATGAGAAGACGTTGATTAGAATATTCTAAACTTCAATCGCAACTGACATTGTCGATCTGATGTATTGATTGATATTGTTTTTGATGTTGCACTAATAATTTTGGCTTCTTGTACTCAATTACGAGAAATTGTAAGTTTCCCCAAACAGTGCAGTAGTTGTTCCTAACACTCCGCATGTCCACGACTGTATGTTCTGGAAAAGTAATTTTTTTAACATATTTTCTCTTGATCTGTTTATGATCGAGGGCGAATAGATTATTTGTGTAGCTCTTTTATAAAAAGCTCTGTGATATAGATTCCTGTGGTACTGTCACAAATTTAACTAATTCACAAAATGCAATTTAGGCACATGGCAGATGAATGAAAGAATCAGCCGCTGATCCCAACAGACATGGGACAGAAATAGGTTAATTGCATCGGGCTAACGGGAGCGTCCACACTTCCAGCCTTTGTGAATTTGAGATGAAATACCACTTGTTGCACAAACTGCACTATTACTAGAGGCGTTAAATGAAATTTTGAACCAGTGGATTCGAATTCACTAGTGGAAATTAAAATACCAAAATTTTCCGGTCGATACGTGGTCTGTGTTTTAAACAAAAGAGACATTAAATACTAATCAATTGGAGTATGAGCGAGTCATATATACAACAGAGGCCACCGACTAAAGAGGGTTTTCATTGGAAATAAGGCTTACAAAATATTCGAGATAGGTATTACTCATATGAGAATTAAACGCAGACCCTGGCTCATGTCACAGAGTGAAAAGTTAAGACGTCTCTCTTAACCTGACTAGCCTTAGTTAGTAGTGAAAGTGAACGTACATCTTTAAGATCTTGAAAAAACACTTCAAAGGAAATATTTACGTAAAACATCCAAACTGACAGAATACACATCCAACCATTAACGAAAATGTATCCCCAAACCAAATTTACGGATAGATCGAAGCTGATGCAAGCATCGGCAGGAAATAGGTGAACAGCATTGGACCGACGATAATGCTTCCGAAGCTCAGTTGGGATGAATGCTACTTGTTGCGAGAGCTCGGACGTGCATTCTATTACACGTGTAACCGCAGAGAGGTGGCTCAGTCTCGCATTGGCAAATGTTGCGTTGGAGTTTTGCACCTTAAATGGCAATCACATTACCAGTAGCATCGATACTTTTGACAGTATTGCTGTTCGATTCAGCTACACTACCATCATCATATTAAGTTTCGATTATTTTGGAATCGGGATATTTAAATGTGTTTTGACACTAAAACCGGTTGCCGTGTCCAGGTATAGCATGAAATGATGAATTTTGCTTGTGTACTTTAACATATACTCATTTAGAGAACGCGTTTTGCGAGCTTGAGTCTAGTTAACAATTAATTTAAATAAGGTTGAGTGAAAATTGCAGCGCATTGTGTCATGATTTTCAGGCATTTCATAAATTGTTCATTTTAATTGAAAAGCTGTTTTGATGCTAGTCTAGATTTACAAAACAGCCGCGTAATTTGATGACTGGCCAAAATTACAACACTAATTCAATTGCTCGACCATACAGGCAGCTTAATGTGGAATTAATTAAACCGAAGCATTTTGTAATTAATGGTGACACGTTTGCAAATCGCAGCTTAGTTAGAAAACCTAATTGGTTCAGGGTTTAGCTGGAGAGTTCACTCGATAGATTTAGGTCAGCGATATGAGTACGCTGACCAGTTGTAAAGATTTTTCGAAAACATGAAAGTAGTTAAGGATACAAGATTCTTACATACCTCTAGCACACCTTAAACTCAGTGAATATTGTACTATGGGTATCAAATTGGCGCTGGACTAGTACGGAAGAGTTTTGGTACATTTTTCTATGCAATACAAATATTACATGCTATTTATTTATTATTATTATTTATTGAACACAATTAAACGGGCTTAACCCAGTAACATAACTATGTAAATTTAATAACTAGCAATTACAATGATTCCTCAACATGTTGTATTATTGATTGCAGACTGTCTGCAAATATATCCAATTCGGGGTTAGAGGCCAATAACATATTTAACGCCCTCTGCATTCGGCACGGCGGCATTTAGTCCTAATACACGCAGCTTTTTAACTATCTCAAAATTCCGAAGTTCCGAAATTCATCATGTACCTAAGTATTATAAATATTTAAAAGCCACTGGCAAAACTGTTCAGATATAAGCGAGATCGGTCCTTGCATCATTAAATAGTAGATAACTATTTCAATTACTGACGTATTTTCAAACGGCATTTTCAAAATGTACTACACATCTTCCTCTGATCTATTGTTATGCCTTTTGTTTGTGGGATAAGCGTCCGCATATTGTGGGCGACCAATCGACGGCATTCGTGGAATCCTCGCGGCAGCTGACCGTATGTGGAATTCTGGCGAGATCAAGCGAGGGACCAAAGGGATGATATTACTGAGATATGCCATTTCTATTTGTCCTTCTAGGAGCTGGAGTTTCTTTTATTGAAAAAGTTTGTGCAGAAGAAATGTCCTTGAAATTAAGCTATTTGTAGGGTTTTGGTCGTGTCTAGTTTTGATCTCTCACCAGTACATGATGCATGTGGTAAGCAATGTACATGTTTCTTCTGAGGTTGGAGATAGCAAAAATCGGACAGGTATACATAAAACTAAAGAGAAGATAGTAGCAAGGTAAAAAAGCACAGTAAAGATTAAGATGCCCATTTACAGGTATCGAAAATTTAAAGAAGAAAAAAACGGTTAATATAGCAATACCTGCTTATCAAGTTAAACAAAAGAATAAAAAATAACTTCATAATTAACATAAAAAAGTTGTTCGTTAAAGTGTGCTTAGTGTGTATCGGAACGCATTCAACAAATATTTTCATTAAACAGTTGAGGGTAGTCTGAAATGTGTCAATGTTTATTTCCCTTTCGGTTTGTTCATGTACGACTGGGACGGTCGTCATCACAGCCTAGTAATCGTAATTTTTGGCTATAGCGTTCCTTGGAGATAGATAATCCTTAATCTGTGCTACGTAAAGTGTTAGTGTTTGTGATAGTAGAAACATTTCGTTGTCGTCAGCAAAGTAGGGTGTGTATTGTTTTTAAAACACATTGGCGGTATGTTCTCCAGCTTCAAAAAACCTCAAAGATCCGGTTAATTCCCAAGTCATCATGTTAGAAGTTGGACAGGGACGTATAAAGGTTTGTGGACTAGTAATTTACATTAACAATAACTTTTAAACATATTTTTAACTGCCACTCATTTGCAAACATACATAATAATAACGGTTTACAAAATGTTTGTTTTTGTAAAAACTCATAATGTTTTTCAGCAATTCAATTAAAAACACCAGTGAAGAACTGGCTACATTAACAGGATTTCCCAGTAGTCGGCCATTTTGCATAACCGAATTACGTAAAATGTACGTAATGACTATTATTTTATGAGCAACATAGCACGACAGGAGGTATCGCGTGTGGTTTAATCGGCCATTTGGCAAAAAATCGGGAATTGGATTAGTGGAGCAAGCTATGAGGGATTGGCGAATACCTTTGCAACTCAAACCCGTCTCTAAAGTATTGAGAGATCTCATTAACAACCAAATTAACACTTAACAACTGACATCGAAGATCGCAAACGGACATATATTTAATTTATCTACGATTTTATAAAATGTTATTAGGTTTTATAAGAGTAGTTTACGCTCAAGTTTGCAACCCTGAAAACTCTGTCTTCCATGGTGTTTCAAAAACTGCAAAAGTTCGACACGAGTTCCCGTTTTTTCTTTCAAAAGATAGGATCGTCATCGTATCTGTATGTATAACTGCAAAAATATGAGAGTACACTTTTTATACTCCATAGTACAAAGAAGTAAGTACGCCTATTTTCATGAACATGTACCACATTGAGATTTAGGTAATTATTCGTGGTTGTGCTAGGTATCATCACGCGCCAAGACCAAGTCAAAAGTTAGTTATATGAATACATTATAATCCATTGACCGCCATCACATTTGTTTTCATGTCTTTTGGAAGCTTTAAAAAACATCTAAGTATAGCGGTCAATGAGTTAATATTTTCAGTAAAAAGCATCTATTTTCCAATCATCAACCAAGCTTAGTCACCTGTCATCAAAGCGATAGATTAATAACATTGAACGTTAGGCAACCGCAGCGATTCTATGAATGCGGTTGGAACGCGTCGAACAAACCGACACAATCTGATTGATAGCTGCCGTATCGGACGTTTCGGCGAAAACAATTGTTTACGTAAACTAATTGTTTGTTGGCGAGCATGTTTATATTGCTTTTATGTGGCTTAATGTACCGTGGAGTGCATAAGAGATATTGCTGTCAAATCTTGCTATAATGGTTTTGAGTAAGATAACATTAGTTGATGGTACGCGTTTGTCGTTTTTATTATAAGCCCAGCATCCATCTTTTCGTAATACCATAAGAAGGTCTGGTTAA
The DNA here is from genome assembly GCA_950022985.1 of Udea ferrugalis. Taxonomy (NCBI): domain Eukaryota; kingdom Metazoa; phylum Arthropoda; class Insecta; order Lepidoptera; family Crambidae; genus Udea; species Udea ferrugalis. The sequence continues at coordinate 15,206,964 of OX465531.1, read as the reverse complement.
ATATTTAGGGCTAAAAGTTTTTTTGCATCTAAAAGCAATATTTGAAAATAACTAACAGAAGTAATTAAGACAAAAGACAGTTTGCGTAACAGTTTGTGCGAACGCAAAAATGTTGAGATTATTAAGAAAAAAATGTTCGTTGTGATAAATCAAAATAAAAATTCACGGATAAAACTCTCCATCACTGAACTAACTAATTAGAAATAAATAAATTAAACAATAATCATGAAGAGTAGAGCCACCGAAACGGATTTTAGTACGAAGCGATAAAGCACAGTATAATCCTTTATAATCATTTGCTAAGGACAGTTCATGGTTAAGAAACAACAAAATTAATAGACACTCCATAGGTTAAAAAATATCCACTTAGGTTAGAAAACTCTAAAAGAATAAGAAAGCAATAATTCAACAGAATTTTCTAAAAAGAAAGCAATAATTCAACAGTGGTTATCCCACAACCGCTACTAATACGAGTACTGTACCTAATAATAAACTCATCGCTCTTCAGCAATCAAACAAACAAACCGCATCGAAGTTAAATGCTGACAAATAGAACTGTCAAGCTATGACAGGCGTTAAATTTCGTTTTTATCGAACAATTATCGCTAAATATTCATATATCGAGTGAATTATGTTCGTGCTCGCTCACGATTAGCCAACACGATAGTGTGGTGTACAAGAAATTTTAATTCGTCGCAATTTATAGCTGTTAAAATGCCAGTGAGCAGGTCTACGACCTGTGACATGTGATTGCGCGTAACCCACTTATGTATTGGTTATAACAGATAGGCTATTTAAAAATAGTTAAACTTAAACTAAAGGCAACCACCTTACCCCCGAATTTACAAATGCAAATCAACTTTGAGCATCCCTCAGAAGTATATGGCTGTCGCTTACAATTCTATTGTTAATTCACAGGACAGCATGAGCATGAGCGTGCTTGGCGTTGATTGACGTGTGTAGATTCGGGCTTTTGTCACAAAAATTAGCAGCCCTACACACACACACAAACACACACACAACACTTACACTCTAATAATAGCAACATTTTTCCTGTTCCATTATTTTCTGCTCCAACAAATCCATCCATGTTTTGAAAGATGATTGATAGTACTCCACATATTTTTAGATGCTCGTAATCATAACAACAAATAATTCAAAGAACATTACATCCGCCTGAATCAATAGTTTAAATGTTGATAATTTTATTTCGAAATTTACTGACTCCAATCGGAAAAATCATTCTTGTCTGTTCGAAATGCTAGTATGCAATATTATTTAGTTTATGCCAGCAAATAAAGTAATTCAATACGAGTTTTCTAACAAAACCAACATTGTTCTAACATGCGTCTTTTGATTTCACAAAACCAGGAACCCAATTTATACCTTGTTGCTATTTTTTGGCATTGCATGTCTTCAAATAAAGGTCAAAGCTGCCGCTAAACAAGTGATTTAATACGATTGCTAAAAATTGATCCAATCGGCCGACAAAGTGGTTCGAATCAGACAGGGCGGGTCAGCTGGTCCCACCTACATACGTCACGGACCCACCCCGGACAATCACCTGCGGAATCTCTATCTATGCAGAGGTCAAAGGTCAGTGCACTCCGATCACACTGACTGCCTATTTTCGTGGAAATTTCGTACAAATTATATCGTCCTAATGAATTGAAATGGCAGCCATTTTTAATTTCGTTTGTTTGCCAGTTCGATATACTAAATTGATTTGTATTTCTTGATAAAGTAGATTTGTTTTATAGTCGTATAGAATTTAAGTGTGGTTTTGGGATCGCAGATAAGTCGGGACGTAAGGGAGCTCAAACACCATCTTAGAGCTCCAAGCCAACCTCACCTTCACGCGGTGCGTCCTGATGGCCAACGGACGGGGATATGGCGGCCGACCGATGGCGGGATAACCATCCAGAGTGAGTAACGTGCCGAAATACACAGGCCGCGACGGGCAGCAGCGTCGCGGCGCGAGAGGGTGCGTTCTGCGCTCGCCAACCCGCCTGCCAAGCGTGGCGAGTATTGGCAATTCCCCCCATGAATGACGGCAATGCACACAAGGCCCCTAGTCTCCGGCAGCCCCGCTATTCCTGGCTACGGCAGCGGTCATGGTAACGGCGGGGCAGGGGGTGCTAAGAATCCCCGGATCGGTTCGAGCTGCCACCCCCAACAGAAACTGGCCCTGGTAACACACAACGTACGCACGCTCAGGACAGAGGAGAAAATTATCGAGTTGGAGGAAGAAGTCAGTGGGTTACACTGGGACATCATCGGGTTATCTGAAGTCCGTAGAGAGGGTGAGGACTCGAAGGGAAGTACTACTACCGGGAAGGTGACCAAAAGTCCCAAGGTGGTGTCGGGTTCCTCGTTCGAAGGTCCCTCATAAACAACATTGTTACCATCGAAAGTGTGTCGAGCAGGGTGGTATACCTTATACTCAGAATATCGAAAAGATATTCGCTGAAGGTCATACAGGTATACGCGCCGACCTCGACACATTCAGATGAAGAGGTAGAGGCTATGTATGAGGACATTAGTACAGCCATGCATGCCTCTAAGACTCATTTCAGTGTTGTTATGGGGGATTTTAACGCAAAATTGGGCAGGAGGGGCGATTGTGAGTCGAAAGTGGGGCAATTTGGGTATGGACGTCGGAACCCGAGAGGGCAGAGGCTGGCCGAGTTTCTGGAAAAAGAGGGACTCTTTGCGATGAACTCATTTTTCCAGAAGCCGCCTCACAGGAAGTGGACCTGGATAAGCCCCGACGGTTCCAAGAGAAATGAGATAGACTTCATCATGACGACAAAGAGACGCATATTCAATGATGTCTCAGTGATCAACAGGGTGAAGACCGGCAGTGATCACCGAATGGTACGAGGCACATTGAATTTGAACGTCAGACTGAAACGAACTCGACTGATGAAGTCTACGCTCCGACCTACTCGCGCCCATATCGAAAGCCCCGAGAGCTTTCAACTTGAGTTGGCTAATCGTTTCGCCTGTCTGGATACTTGCGTTACAGCGGACGAGATGAGTACCGGATTTGTTGAAGCTGTCCATGCGGTTGGGTCCAAGTTTTATAAGCCTGGCCGTCAGAACAAACCGCAGAAACTTTCAACCCACACCCTCGACCTTATGGCTGAGCGTCGGTCTTTGCCCCTGCGGACCCCTGAAGATGCTATGAACTGTCGACTGCTCAATAGACGTATCGGGAAGTCCTTGCGACACGACATCCGTGTCTTTAATACGAATAGTATTAAAGCGACGATCGAACGGAACAAAGGTTCCAAAGTGTTCGCAAGAGACAAGTCTATTGGGCGCAGTCGATTGTCAAAGCTGAAGACGGAGGACGGCAGTGTGGCGTCGACGCAAGAAGCAGTATTGAGGGAGGTCGAGAGATTCTACGGGCAGCTTTACACGTCTGTCGCGGAATCCGCTACCAGTACGGCCAAAGATCCCAGAGCCAAACTAACCCGACACTACACCGAAGATATCCCGGACATCAGCCTCTATGAGATTAGGATGGCTCTCAAACAGCTCAAGAACAACAAGGCGCCGGGCGATGACGGAATTACCGCTGAGCTTCTGAAGGCAGGCGGAAGGCCGGTTCTCAGAGTACTTCAGAGGCTGTTTAATTCCGTGTTGTTCGAGGGCACTACGCCAAAGGCATGGAACAGAAGCGAGGTGGTACTGTTCTTCAAAAAAGGAGATAACACCCTGCTGAAGAACTACAGGCCCATTTCGCTTCTGAGCCATGTCTACAAGCTGTTTTCGAGGGTCATCACGAACCGTCTCTCTCGCAGGTTTGATAACTTCCAGCCACCCGAACAAGCCGGATTCCGAAAAAGGTTTAGTACCATAGACCACATCCATACGCTGCGGCAGATTATACAGAAGTCTGAGGAGTATAATCTGCCACTTTGCTTAGCGTTTGTGGACTATGAGAAAGCCTTCGATTCGGTCGAGACTTGGGCAGTGTTGCAGTCTCTCCAGCGTTGCCACATTGACTATCGGTACATCGAAGTGTTGAAGAGCTTATACGCAAACGCCACCATGTCTGTCCGAGTACAGGAGCAAAGCACGAGGGCAATTCCTTTGCAGAGGGGCGTAAGACAGGGAGACGTTATCTCTCCGAAACTGTTTACGGCCGCATTGGAAGACGCCTTCAAGCTCCTGGAATGGCAAGGACTCGGCATCAACATAAATGGCGAGCGTATAACTCACCTTCGGTTTGCCGACGATATAGTGGTCATGGCAGAGTCGCTTGAAGAGCTCGGCAGCATGCTCGAGAACCTCAATCGAGTCTCTCAACAAGTGGGCCTAAAGATGAACTTTGACAAGACGAAGGTCATGTCAAACGCCCTTGTTATGCCCACTCCAATATTTGTTGGAGGTTCGGTTCTCGAAGTTGTCGACGAGTACGTCTACCTAGGACAAGTTGTCCAAGTAGGCAGGTCCAACTTCGAGAGAGAGGTAAATCGCCGAAACCAACTCGGCTGGGCAGCATTCGGGAAATTACGCGATGTTTCCTCTTCAAACATACCACAGTGCCTGAAGACGAAGGTATATAATCAGTGTGTGTTACCAGTGATTACGTATGGATCGGAAACGTGGTCTCTCACTATGGGCCTCATAAGAAGGCTCAAGGTCACTCAACGTGCTATGGAAAGGGCAATGCTCGGCGTCTCGCTACGAGATCGAATCAGGAATGAGGAGATTCGTAGAAGGACTGGAGTCGCCGACGTGGCTCAGCGGGTAAGCAGGTTGAAGTGGCAGTGGGCGGGGCACATAGCGCGTAGAACTGATGGCCGCTGGGGCCGAAAGGTTCTGGACTGGAGACCATTCGAGGCCAAACGCAGAGTGGGGCGCCCACCCGCAAGGTGGACCGATGACCTGATAAAAGTCGCGGGATCCCGGTGGATGCAGGCCGCACGCAACCGGGCGCTCTGGAAATCAATGGGGGAGGCCTATGTTCAGCAGTGGACTTCTTGCGGCTGATAATGATGATGATGATGAGATAAGTCGTCCTCTTTCGTCGTATAAATCAGTTGGTCCCAGCTGATGTATTTAAGTGTATCAGTAGTTAAGCTTAGTCGGAGGCCTTAGGGTGGCTCAATAACATCTGACTATAGGATTTATCGCTAGGCTTATATCCACTTCTTTCAAAATCCTCTCCTCATCACTGTCGCCACATGTTGTAGTATGGCTCGTACCTCCACATAGTTAAGGCGTGGCCTGTGTCCAGCAAAGGGTCATGAAAGCTGTTGTTTCTTTGTTTGCTCTTTATTTCATTTGATATTACATTTCTGAATATTAAAACAAAATACGATCAAAAAACAATGTTGCCGGAAAAACAACTTTTTCCCTCAGCGCAAAAACTAACACTATAAAAGATAATGCCTCGTGTAACGTTGTATGTAAACATCTTTTACAACAACGGCACAATGACAGCTGTAAAATTAACACTTCATTTTGTTTTCTTTGGTTTTTCGCTAGCTCGTAAAACTGCAGTAAAGTTTCTCATGGATAAATGTTCTTACCTAATAATACTTACGGCATAGTGAGAAGGTATTTCATATTCTGATACCTTTCGTCATTTTCGTAAGCATTTGTAACTACATTATTACACTATGAAACATGAAAAAGAAACAGTCTTTACTGCAGTACCCAGACCTGACCTTAACTAGAAGGTTTCGCGAACCATACCTACTCTTACATGCGGGCTAAGTGCGGATTCTTGGAGGGTTAGTATTGAGGAGGCTACCCCTTAATTCACAAACGTCAATCAACGCTAAACACGCGCTCACGCTCATGCTGTTCCCTAAATGTCAATAGAACTGAAAGGGACAGCATGAGCGTGAGCGCGTGCTTAGCGTTGATTGACGTTGTGAATTTGGGGGTTAGTGATACACCTTTCTTTTAGATGTTAACCCAGCCAGAGCCCAGGTGGAGGCCCTAAGCCGGCTTGGTATAGGGCCTCGCGTAGACGGGACCAAGGCGATGGGAGAGAGTTTCCTCTTTCCCATCGCCATACTGCATTTAAAACTCGAATTTTATCTGCCTAACTATCACATTATGACAATACTAAACACTATTTAAAAGTGCCGTAACTCTTTTGAAAGAGTATTTTCTGAATATATTCATAGATTTTGGTTGAACTAATTCTAAAACATTCACAAACCGCAACCCCCCTAAAATGGTTTTCATGTCTCGCGTCCATTCTTCAGTTGTGTATTACCTGAAACAAGAATAAAGAGCGAAATTAGCTTTTATCGCTTTTAAAACTGCAACGATTCGTTGGAGCGAGCTTTTAACCAAGGACATTGCGGCATTGCAGATGAAACGGTTTGCTACTGTTTTACATTAATAATAGTACACATTGATTTATTGTTTGGGCACAATTTATTATTTGTTGTAAATAAAATAATAATGGCTATGAGGCATTTCCTACCAGTAAACCATACGATTAGACAGATTATATTGAGACGGTTTTACAATTTAGGTTAAGAAGTGAGGTTTGAAAATGAGAGTAGTAGCTTGACACGTGATACCTGTCAATAAATCATGTTATTTATATATCTATCGCGTCATTACCACTATCATAGCCAGCAATAAAAAGCGGCGTGTCTGTTCTTATCCTGCCAAAAAAAGAACTTTTCCGTTAGCTTATGTATGTTGAAAAGTCCAACCCCTCACAACACGACAGCAGAAGTATTCGAAACCAATTAATTTCATCAAACTCGTATAAGAACAAATTTCGCAAGAAATTGGAACTTCAACTGAACCTAAGTGTGACGTAAACACTCCCGATAACTCCTCATTGTACCGAACCCTCGCCGACACACCTAGCAATAAACACTTCACAAACGCTTCAGCATCCGTCAGCTGAAAGCTCTCATTAACTCCGAACCAAATTCCTCTCTAAACACTGACGAGATAGAAACTTCAGCAATCAAATGAACATCTAGCTTTCAGCTGTTCTCGTGACGTCACAGTTTGAAACTCTGGCAAATATGCAGATTAGATGGAAATCTGTCAGCAGTAATTGTAAGAAAATTAGTCACCATTGACGCTTGAACAGGGGGATACAAGTGACTTTGATTAGAGTACACGCATACCAAGTTATGTTGGGTAGTTGATGAATATTTAACGGTACAGAAGATCTTTTAAGCGTATTCTGAACGCAAAGGCAAGTCTGTTAATTGAAATTCAGCTGTATCTGTATTTAAATAGAGGAGAAATAAATAAAGGTACAACAAGACTAAAAGTGCCCACTTTTCCTCTCATCTGTAAAAGAAATGTTACACGTCATGTTATGTCAAACATGCCGAATAAAAACGCAGTTTTTGTTACATTTCTATAAAGTTTACAATAGTCTTGATTTAAAGCCATTCAAGCTTGTGCTTGTTGTATTCAAGTATTGTAAACTTGTGCGGCTACGATAATAATAATGACGAATATTTGAATTTCAACTAAGTATGTGATAAATTTTCTTGGAGAGCCATGTAAGAGGCATATGTCCAGCAGCGTACGCACAAATGCTGAGGAGAAGAAGAAGTTACAACATCAAATCCAAAAAAAGGTCTAAGGGCTCAATTATTGTCTTTAATTTACACACGCACTTTTTCATCAGTGTTTAATTATCATGCTAAACATTCAGTCGTTTACTCTAGTCTATTAAGACGCCTAAACACAGCAGATAACAATTTAAATGAGGTCTGAAGAGACGTGTGTCGCAAAACGCAATTACGCCCAAATGAGGACACGTTGATGAAAGTTAAGGCTTAGTAAAAGCTTCTTATGCATATTCAAGTGATTATGAAGCACGTTACATTTTATTAACTTCAGTATGACGCACTTCAGAAGACACTTTTAGTATCTTTCTAAAGAAAACCAGAAAAAGACATTTGGTCATGTTGGCATCAGGCAGGACTTGAACCCGCATCTTTCGCAAGCCTGCATGGAAAATGCTAAAAAAAAACAATAATAAAATACACTTTTAGTATGTTTTTTGCAACTTCTTAATATTTAATTAACTAGTATTAGGTCGCAACATAACCTATCAGGAGAGCGTCTGGGCCAGTGGTTCAACACTCTGACTTGGACCCTTGTAGCTCTGGGTTCAAATCCAGCCAGAACACTACTCCGTTTTCATTATACAATTTGCGGCCAACTCTCCCGTGATAGAAATACGCGATGAGCTAGCCTCTTACCACGTTGGGCACAAAATTCACTTGGTTAAATTTGTACGACTATAATAAAAAATGTTTGCTATTACAGTAACATCCAAATGACATGAGTGTCGTTTAATTTGTATGGATTAGCGTAACAATAATTTTCTCGTCTACTCGTAATAATCGTCAGCCGGCGGTCTTTTAAAATGACATACTATTGCTATTTGGATTTAATCCCAGAATTGCCTCACCCAAAGCTCATTTTAGGCTGAGCTGAACCCGAGCACAGTAAATCCTATTCGCTGTCAAAATGACAGCAGCCCGCGCCGGTCTAGTTCCGATGGGCGGCGGAAATCGAATGCCTAGCCTTGACAATGAATGGTGTTAGCGTTTACATTAGATGTTTAGTTTTGACTTGAAACGGCTATGTTTCTTTCCTAAATAGCAAGTTTGTGTGATGGATCCTTACTAAATACTAATATTTAAAAAAAACAAGAAAAAGTGTAGCTCCTACTTTTATTAGGTCGTTAGTTTAAACGGATTCAGATCTTACTAGCTGACACGACAGAGGTTGTCTTGTCAAACTCAGAGGTTTCCAAAGGTTGTTTCTTCTACAAATACCTGACATGAAACTCTGCATTCGTTCTTTCCTACTTTTTTTAACGTCCATGATTTCACAGATATATCTACATATTAGCTAATTTGCAAGGAAGTATAGAGGCATATTCGTAACCCGTTAGATTTTGTACCCACATCAAAATATCAATATCGAAGCGTATCAGTAAAACATAATATTTTGTAGCAAAATATCACATCAATTTTCGGTAGCTCGACCCGAATAAACTTCGTTTCTAAGATACTTGCCCCAGCGGCAATAAGCTGCAAAATTTGTTGGCGAGGCATTCCGTGGGGCATTTAAATTACGGGAAAATAAGGAAAGTGAGAGTTTTACCCTTGTTCTGTGCGGTCCTATTATCGTTTATTTCGACAACAAAGGCAAAGTGAGAAGTCAACCTGTAAGGAGGTTATATGGCCTGAGAGAATTCGCAGGACGCGCGGGCAGAAACTGTACAGTTTGATGGAAAGATGGATCACATTGATCAAGTTCATGGCGCGGACTGTAGTCACTAAATATAAACCAATACCTACTGTAGCTAGTGGTGAGCTGCTTGATCTCCAAGAAATCCAAGGACAGTATGGTCGTACTAAGAATGAGACCGCAGGCAACACAGCGGCCAACTGCAGCCGCTCACCGCAGTGCAGCTTGCTTTTGCAGTTTGCAGTCTATCTCGGAAATGTACCTTGACTCAGAATGAATATCAAGACGTTACTTCGGGCCTCAAAAGAGGCCTTTAAGTTGTTGTTATTCTGAATTCTAAGTTACCACAACTCTGACACCTTTGTAGCTCACTTTTCCAGTGAAGAAATAATAATATTCCTGCATCTCATTACGAATAAATATTTTTATTCAAATTTTCCTTCCATGAAACTGAATACATAATAAAATAATTCTGTTTCGGTTGCTCGGCGCTCAAGACTCTCACCGCAGTATGGAACTAAATAAATTCGCTTAAATAAACTCGTGAAACTATTAAGATTAAACTTTAGTTCAACTTTAATGAGGTACGTTGTTGTTTTAAAAATTCTTTGCCATTTTGCGCTATTTACATTTAAACTTTAGTCGTAGCCATTTACTGGAATAGCTGCTTAAAATGGAATGTTTTGGTAGGTTTAGTAGATAATGAGACTGTATACCATATACAGGTGGGCAGTAGGTGTATTTCAGCAGGATTTCGGTGAATAACCTTTAGCCAACTTATCCTTACATCCAGTGTGGAATTTACAAGCTGCTTGGAAACCAGTGGAACGCTTGTTCAACCAAAGGGAGGAGAAAATATATAAAATAGCAATACTTTAAGACGCAGAAGTCTGAAAGCTCCTAACACTTCACATCGAGTTTTTGTAAAAATGTTGGTAACTAAAAATTCGCAAGTCAAACTCGCCTGCCGAGCGTGGCGGGTATCGGAAGCATGCTCCCAGGAGAGTGATTTCGAACCGCGTTATCGAACGATTCAGTATTACTTTAGTGTGAGTCTGTATTATTTCGCTTCAACATACTAGAGGCCACTGACCAATTGGTCTATTATAAGGTTCTGATTTGCTACCCGGAATGGTTGAATCAATGAGAAGTTCCGCAGTGGACGTATCAACATTTGTAAATTAAATTAAGTAAATAATACCTAATGATTGAAATTTAAATCAAACAAAAGAGTTATAAAATTCCCTAATTCCATGAAGAAATGAATAACGTCCAGCCTTGAAAGTAACGAATAAGTAGTTTGAAGAAGTAGAAAAAGCCCTTGACAGAAATATAATTTTGCAGGTTATTTTACGTTCCTTTATTTCACTGTAAGCATAAATCAGAACGGAATATTACGTGTAATATGACACAGCTCGCGTTTCTCATATGAAACTTTCACGCGGCTAAATTAGTTCATTATCATTATGATCCCATTCTTGTGGGGAGTTACAATTTATTTCTGATCTTCCATCTTGGATGCTGCGTGACTCGCCAACTTAGGTTCAACTCCTAGAGTATTACTTTTGTGATTTAGTACTAATAGCGTAGTACTCGTTGTGCGATGGTAAAATTAAGTTGTATTTATAACTTGGGTTTTTGATTTTAATTAAAGCAATCGATGTAAAAGTTTATAATAGGTATAGGTATTTATCACAGTGGTCCGCCCGCGACATCTTCCGCGAGGATTTAAGTTGAAAAAAAGAGATTTATTACATTTTAAATTGTAGCGATGTGCGATTCAGATGTTTAAGCAACATTATTGTAATGTTTCATTAAAATCCATTCAGTAGTTTTTACGTGAAAGAGCAACACGGCACATCCACACATACAAACTTTCGCCTTCATAATATTAGCAGGATCATTGAACGAAGCTATGAATTGAGTAATTTACCTGTTTTTCGAAGCAATCTATGTTGATAGGTTGGGAACACCTTAAAACCCCGCAAAGCGAAAACACAAACTTACGTGACCGTGGCTATTACGTAGGTACACAAGATTACCTACTTACCTTTTTCCAGCTGATTAACTTTTTATAAGCACACAAATTGAAGGTCACAAAAAGAAACTATCCGAATAAAACGCCAATTTAAGAAATGCTTTTCTCAACACTCACTTTGATCGTTACAGCGAGAAAGACTTAAATCTTATTGCTTTGAATCACAAAAAGGTGCCTTAAGTGCAAAACGACAAAGTAGAAACTTCCTTTACTCGAGTTTTGCCTAACTACGCGAAGTCGGCATAGCAGGAACTTGAGCAAAAAGCAGAATACATTGCCGTCTCAGAACTGTCCTAATAAAGAAGTTCCGACTTTAGGGAGCAATGAATAAAAGAACGCCTGAAGATATTTTATTCTGTGCGCCCGATTCGTGTAGAGCCTTTGTGTGATTGGGCGGGCGCGGTTTTATAGACATTTTTAAGATCTAGAAAATATAGTTAACATTCGGGAATGTTTGTATGTAAATAACCTATCATATATCTACTATATAAAAATAAGTCGGGTTTTCCTTCCTGACGCTATAACTCCAGAACGCACTAACCGATTTCCACGGTTTTGCATTCGTTGGAAAGGTCTCGGGCTCCGTGAGGTTTATAGCAAAGAAAATTCAGGAAATTTTCAACAGAAAAGCGGGAAGCCTTTTTTAAAGTCCTCGCGGACGAAGTCGCGGGCGGCTGCTAGTCTATTATATAATATGTGGGGAAGGCCTACCTACGAGTATGCCCAGGGCCGTTCGGCTGACATGATGAACCTATCATATAACATAACCTGACATTGTTTTGTGGCCTAATGCTTGAGCTTTTTAACTGTTAGTTTTACAATAAAAGAAATAAGAATCAAATCATTCGACATTATTCCACACATCGACTAGCCTAACTAAGCAATACTTGTAATATATGAAAAAATACTGATGTCCTTTTTTGTCAATACATACATAGAAAACAGAAAATTATATCGCCGCAAGAGGTTGTTGACGTCGCTCATCTCTTGGCCCTACATTATTAAACAGCTTTGGTCTGTTTCAAACATTTCTTTGTCGAAACTCCCTCCCAAGAGAAAACCGCTAAATGTGAGATGTTAAAATTACTACCCTCCTGCAAAATAATACAATTTACCCAGAAAATGTATGGCGAGTCTCAAGCCGCCTTACTTTACGAATATATCTTGAAGAATAATAAAGCTTTAAATATGAGAAAAAGCGTGTGAAATAAGATGATATTAGGTGAGACGTTTTTAGGTCACGTGAAAAACTTGGTTTTGTTTTACATAATGCTTAATACAAGGGTACAGGACTCAAATTCTAGGAAATCAGTCGGTGTCTTATGTTTTTCTTAGAAAAAGAGGTAGAGAGACCCACTCGGACGACTTCGACCACAGCGGTTAATATCAGGGAGATAAGCTTGCCCGAGGTCTCTCTCTTCCATCACCTTTCCATGACCCGATGGGTCAACATGACTGGAGAGAAGCCTCACTTTCCTCCTGTCAGGACTGACAATTAACATGCCCCTCCATATGCATGGATTATCGTACTTTTTCAGACAGCAATCATAAACACGGTTTTTGACAAGCGTGATGACTTACCCATCAACTGTCGAGATAACTTGATTTAATTTAGCTGTGCCTTGCGAGTAGTCGGACAGTATACTCGTTTCTAATAGCTAATACATAACGGACAAAAAAACAAACAAACAATATACACGAACAAAGCCTTTCTCCATCTACTACTGGTGAAGATTAAAATAATAATCGAAATATAATATCCGATTGTGCCATAAAAAACCCTACATTCAAAACTTATACCTACCATGTTATCTATTTTAGTTAACAAATATTTAATTTCTCCAACCAACAAAGTACTTATTAACCGTACAGGACACCAACCAGGCATCCTAAACAAACCATAATTATGCCATTAGTAATTTCCATGGTAATGTTAGCCGCACTCGCGTCCGTTGGCCGTCGGGGACCGCGACCATTAGATTTTGGTCGTTATTGTTATAACATCGGAGTTAACATCGTTAAAAATATTGCTATCAACTTTTACGTTGGAAAAATTACATGTTGGATTTTTCAGTGGAGATTTCCACTTGGGAAATACATTTATAAAGAGTTTCAGATTCAGGGTATATTCGAATTAGTCGTTGGATGACTACCTACGAATGTATTTTGGAGAATATACATTCTACACCTATCATTGACCATAATCGGACCTCTCGGGAGTGATACTGCAAAAACATTTCAACATTGTATTAGAATTGCCTTGTAAGATAATTCTATAAATTCACTCTCATCTTGATATTGACTGTACAGTCAATGGCACATCAGGCTACCGATTACCATTTTTTATCCTGCTCTTGCCATGACAATTCTTTGCAAGAGAGCAAGAAGTACTGAACAAAAATGGGTAGCCTAATGTGACGTTGACCGTACATGCCGGCTTTAGAAATCAATATGATACAACATTACATACTTCGGTAAATTACCGGATATATTTTATTTGTGACAAATAACGTATTTACTTTGGAATAATTGATTATTCGATGTATAAAGTTCCGAAATACTCGGAATAACAACTCGATATTATGATTAATTGGTCGTTATAATGAAAATTGGAACCGACGTACTCGTCGTCGATCAATGAGTATAATTCAACAGTATTTTCTCAAAGAAGAGAATAAGGTTTTCTTGCTGGAAACGGAAAAAGGGAATTTAGCAATAAATTCTTTCAGTCCAAAGGTAATTACAGGCGACTTTATCCAGGAAAAGCCGCTCTCATTTAGTGGTTATTAATTATTTTCTGCGCTCGCTAATTAGCGAACGGTAGAAATGGCAGAAACTTTTGTAATTACGACATTTGGTTAGTCAAAGCATTTGTAGGTCTATTATTTCGTTTACGAGTAACTCTACTTGGAAAAGTAACAAAAAAATGGAGAGCATTGAATTTTTTGAAACCAATTTTCTTTATGGTGTTTTCGTCGTTAGCGAATTTTAAGTGCGTGGTGAGCTAACCGCCGTTATTCAGGTTGCTTGAGTTTCGTTGGTTTTCAATCACTGCAATTTCAAGAATCAGCTGCAATTTTAACAATGAACACAAAATAGGTGTCAGGCAGATTTTAACTCTAGACCACACAATTTCCGTGGCAGAGTGCCACTGGGCCACGACGCTCTATATTTTTTGCGCTATACAAACAAAGTAAAGAGCAGTTGAGAGGTTATTACATAACGATGCCGATAACAACTTAACCTTTAATTCCACCACATTGCCCCAAAAATGAACCCAACTACATACTCCAGTTCAAGGGTACAAGCTGCTATCGAGCTGTTTAATGGCTCAATATGAGCCCTAACGACCGGAATGTGCAAATTTCACACGCACCCGTGGATTTTCGATCTGATTTTACGTGGTTGAGCGTGCTTTCATTATGTTAACCCGGGTTTTACGTAAGTTGAGCTACAAAAAATGAACTGGCAATAGTCGCAATGGCGTAGACGTAAAACTACGAATTTTTTACTCAAATATCCTGTGAGAGCGTCGTGGCCTGGTGTTTAAACACTCTGGCTCGGAACCCGGTGGTCCGGAGATCAAATCTGGCCGGAACTCTACTTTGTCTTCATTCTACAATTTGCGGTTGACTCTCCGGAGATGGAGAACACCGTTAAGAAACCCAAGCAACCCGGATAAGGGCGGTAGTCTCGCCCCTAATCACGTTGGGTTCAAATTCTCTCGGCGAAATGTGGGCTTTTGAATGTTCCATTCACCATGACGGCAACAATCAGTGTGCCTCTAACTAACCCATTAGGGATATGGCCGTAAGAGTATGTCAAATATCCTGTGCTGGGACGAATTTGAAGATTTCGCATGTGTCACTTTGAGGCCTTTCGAATTGAGGAATTTAGATAGCGACTGGTGCCGAGGTGATTGGTAATGATTAGCGATGGTAAACTGCATGTCACCAGTTAGCTGGTAGGCTTGGTGACCTATCCATATTTAGTGATGATTTTGGATGATCATGTGACGAAATCGCAGTGCGACACCTGTAACGCAAGATGGAAAGTTTGTATTAAAGTAATATAACCAATCCAATCCAACATCTGCCTTTTTTCTGCTCGACAGTAATAAAAAGCGACAGAATTTCGTTTTTTACTTTGAATGTTTATAATGTTATTGAACTCTATTTGGAGCTAAAGTAAATACTCAGGATGTAGAATTATCAATCGCCTCTTGATCAACCATTCTTATAATTTCTGTCAATATTTGTTTTTATACAAGATTGTTTTAACTTGATTCTGTTTGTTAAACATTCTTGTTCCCAACTGAACCTCAACTAAAATAGAATGTTAACCAAAATCGAAGACACGTGTAACATACATAACGTATCTCTTACGCAATGAAGTAACAGCTGCCTGAGGTATACGCGTATTAATCGTGCCCCAAAAAACGCGATCGATACCGCCCTCACTACCTGTGGGAAAAGTTTCAGCCTTCGTACAGTCAGCTCGTGATACAGATGCGACTTCCGTTTTGACACATTCTCTGTCACACGAATCACATGTGATTCAATGGGATGGGTGACCACCCCGACCGAAATTTAGTGATGTATATTTCGGGCACCTCCGTGCTTCAGAAGGCACGTCAGGCAGTTGGTCCCGGTTGACATCGCCAGATGTCAGTCGTTAAACTTAGTCTGAGGCCCTAGGGCGGCTGATAACATCTTACATTAAGGTTGCTCACCAACCTTACACCTCTCCAACAATCCGCACTGAGCCCGCGTGTTGGAGTATGGCTCATTCCACCTCATAGTTGAGGTGAGGCCTGTGTGACGTATATAAGCCGTTCATGTGTATATAAGTGTGTCATGTGATATTTGATGGCCAGGGAACGTGTTAATTTTGATATTGCCTCGTGGTAGAGACCACGCCACGTCGCATCGAGCTACGACGCGGCATCGTGAGAATGTCCCGATCGTAGTAGATTCCCACGACACGACCTCGTATCGTCTAACCGTTCGTCATTAAAACAAACGCAAAGCTAAAGAACAGATTAAGCGATTGGCGTGTTTGGTCACGCACTCGCAAATGGCGGCAGCAACAAGAATGGAAGGGACAGAGCGATACAAAAGTTAAAGTGATGTTGAACCGCTGTTTAGCTTCTATGAATAAGGAGGTAATTGTTTACGAAGCAACGGATACAGTAACACATAAAGTGGTCCTACTTACTGAAAGGTTTATATTTTATTCAGAACTCACTGTACTATTGAACCAAAACCACCTGGGTATTAATGTACGTAGAACGCGACACGGAACAGTCTCCTTGGGAATCCAATTCCATCAGCAATATAAGAGGATAAAAAGTAAATTCACCTCAACAGCTGTATCTGTAAACGTGTACAGTCAGCATCAAAATGATGTATGCTATAGTCCCCGCCAATTGCTAATGCGCCTGGCCGCCATTTTTGTATGTTTTAACATTCCAACACTCAGTACTGTGTGCAACTTAACCTGTCAAGTACGATAAATCGAATTTTTGACCACGCACTGTACCTATTATTGTCATAATTTTTTCTTAACAATTATTAATTACTAAGAGTAAATCAGCTTCCTCATAGACTTAGTTGCCGTCATATAGAGCGATGTGAAGAAAAAGGTAGAGAGTAAAAAAAAATACAATCGCCTCACAGTTTTTATATAAGCAGTTTTAAGCAAAATTTGATTCCAGCTCCACCTTATTCATAAGAGGATTTTTCCTACCAGTGGGACGTACAAAAGCTGTTGTTTATTTGTTTGTCTGATGACGCTGGCATGTGTTCGTCACACCCTGTTAGGTTTGTCAATCAATTCGGATTGGACGCTAAAACCTCACCTGTTGAATAAAGTAGGAAGGTAAATTTGCTTGAAATTATGAATTATTATAAACTACCTTACTTACACTTTACCTTACCTTACAAGACCACCAAAAGTACAAATACCTGTTCTTAGTTCAGATTCTGAGCGAAATTTCTTTTAAAATCAATTTTAAAACCGTTCCAACATTGTTAACTGAAAAGTACTTTCAAACGGAACCGCATCGTCTGATGCCTACGTCTCGTGAAGTAGATTGTAAAAACATTGAATAATAGTTCAAAGCCTTTAGCCTGAACATCGCTTCGCATTTAAAACTTGAACACACTAAAGTTTCAACTCAATATCCACTATGCATACTTTTCATTCCTTTCGTTAAGTTACTTTCAAGTCTTTTAGCGGTAAGAAAATGAACTATAACTTGGTTATAAAAGCATGCAGAACTGCATAGGTATTTATTATTCCTTCTTAAGAGTGTATTAGCGCAGTTTGAATTCCATTGCATACTTAAGTTTTTTTATTCTATTCCTAAGTTAGTTACTCACATTACGTAATTTGAAAGAAAACAGCGCTGGCTAATAATGATAACAGATGCCTTTTGCAATAAGACATGATTGTCTGCAACATTTTGTAAAGGTCTGTGAAAGTAAATGGATCATCCTCTTTCATAAAATTTACCTATTGCTTTATTTGGGCGTTTACCAAGGTCTTGAAATTTTGGTACATTTCAAACCTTTTTATGACATTGCTGTAACCAAATAACAAGGTTTTGTCTTGAGTTGGAATAAGGGGCTTCTACATAGGTTCTATAAACAGTCAGATTGATCTTATTTAAATTTCTTTCTTAACAACAGATATTTGTGCTTGTTTTCGACACCAAGTATTTCAAACGGTTTTCAATAGTTCTAAAACTATTAAAGTTTCAAAATGAGTTTACCGTCAGTTTTTGTAAAATTTAACTTTATTGCGCTTCTATGCAGAAGCTTCCAGCAAAGGGACATTTTCAAAACTCTTTTAGTGTACGAGTTACCCGTTCACAACAACACGTTTTCCAATCTGAGTAAAAGCGTCTGGATTAAGCGGTTCAGAAGAGCTTAAGCGCCAACATGGCCGAAATGTCCGAATACTTGCACTCGATGGTTGGAATATACAAGTAGTTTACAAACGGTTGAAGCGGACAAGTTCTCTGCAAATGGCTAGATATAGATGTTTACGAGTCTACAGCCGATTTGATTCTGATTGGAATTGGAACGATGTGTTAATTCAGTGGTCCCGGCTTACGATGTTTTTGCAAGTATTTGGGTCCTCTCTGATTGTAGTTTCAACATTCCAATTAAGGAAATAATTGAGGCTAGGAATGTTAAACCTCTACAAAGCCTATATGGTGAAAAAGAGTACCAGCTTTTCCCACTGAAAACCGTACAGGTATAAACCGTTCAGGTCCAAGCCATAAATCGTGTGTAATCCAATAAACTTTGCCTGGTAGGATTGTAAGTTTATTTTGAATTTTATAAGTTGCAAAGTCCTCGTCAATAACTGTTTTTTCTAATTCCTCTTTCCTTTTCTCTGAACCGTGAATTCAAACGTTTGAACACAATGTACGACACCAGTTAAACGTGCAACGTGTCACATGCAATATTTTTTTCCGCCACAAAAACATTCACATATTTTCTATGCAGATTTTTCGACTTATTCCCTCCCCAAGCCTTCTGAATATTCAACTCGCGATTTTTCTTTTCAGGTATTCTCGAGTGCCGCACAACCTAACGTCAATCATTGTTCGTCTGCAGACTTCTCAAAAAGTAAGTTAACTTTGGTATACTTAGATAAATAAGGAGATGAGGAATGAGATTGACCGGCACAGTAATTCCTTATTACTGTACTTGTCAACCCCATATCTGGACCACACGGTTGCTTCCCATCAGGTGGAGTGAGGTCATCTTGAAGGTGTAAAAAAAAATTTTTTTTTTATTTAATAATGGTTTCTAATATTTACGTGAACACTATACATCGAAATAAAACAACTTCACGGATTCTACTCGCCGTCTTATATTTTCTTTCATTTTCTAACCCGACGTTTCGTTTTTCTTCTTTTCTTCTTCATTTGATTATTTAATGAAAAACCTTTTTTATTATTTCCTTCAAATTGTTTAAATGATTGTGAGATTCAAATTTTTCAATTATCTTTTCTCACTGTCGTTTGTTGTAAGCAATAAGAGTCTTGGATATTATT
Organism: Udea ferrugalis; assembly: GCA_950022985.1. Taxonomy (NCBI): domain Eukaryota; kingdom Metazoa; phylum Arthropoda; class Insecta; order Lepidoptera; family Crambidae; genus Udea; species Udea ferrugalis. The sequence goes on along the minus strand of OX465531.1, from coordinate 15,187,636 downwards.
TCCTTAAAAATAAACATGTATGTAACTTATGGAAGTCACCAGCCTTCCATGAGCCAAATCGGAGATTAAACCAGGTTCTTGGAAGTAATATCCCGCAGTGGAATTGGAAAAGTTTTAATACACAGGTGCAATATTGGAAAATGTTAGGATTGCTGGTCTTAGTTTAAATAATATTACAGATGTTCTGATATTACAAGATATAAGAGATACTTATAACTGAGAGTAACATCGTGGAAGGCTTATTAAAACTTTTGAATGGAATTTCACAAAACACAATTTACCTACCACGGACGTAAAAGAAAGAGCTGCCAGATTAGGTGTGAGCGTGACGTGTCATTGGCGCTGTCACACGGAGTAAAGTGGCGTAGTTTGTAGCACCTCGTGTGTTTGAGTGAGTGTAGCAGGTCGTGTACAACAAACGAAATTGTAGCACCGTGCATGCTTCACATTTTTAGTGTCATGTTCCGTCCGCATTTCTTTCACGTCTGTGGTACCTACTCTCCGAAGTTATCCAAAACGGGGTAGCACGCTGATTATCATTGCTCAGTTAGTAACTTAACCGTATGACTTTAATATGGTTCTTTTTCCAAAAAATAAAACGTCTTATTTCTGAATTCCGTTTTGTTTTCTTACCAATTCATATCGTATCGATTAAGTTCTACTCATATAAATGCAATACCCATACTCAGCTTGATAATCCTATTTCGTTTACGGCTGAATAGCGGGTGAATATCAAATTATCTTTTACTGAAAATGTCTTTCACCAAATTCAGGTACTTATAGTAGGAAAACCACGAATCAGAAAAGAGGCAACTTTAAAAAATTAAAAGCTAGGTCCCACTCGTCTCGCAAGCCGGAGCAAAGAGACCTAGCCGTGTTTGCTTGACCTGGATACCTAGATTTGAGCCTTTAAATGGGCTTTTGAAATGTCAGGTGTGGGATGCGGTTAAAAGATTATATTTTTAGAAAAGAGACGTTTTGTACTTCATAATTATTCGGGGTATAAAAAGATTCCTTTGGCGACTTTTTATGCTTGTGAGACGTTTTAAGTCTCGTTATGTTTTATTCAGGAATGGTAGGTAAGTAGTCGTTGTAGGCATATTTTTTTGAAATGCACCTACCTAGTACAGTCAGCCAAGAAAGTGCTCTACCACTTTTGACAAAAGTTTCTGCGAGATGTAACGATCGTTAAGGTTGACTTTTCTAACACGTATGCACAATTATGTTATGAAGTTTTGTCTGTTATCTGAGATGCCTGACATTTGACGTCATTGGGTGGCTTAGTTTTACCTCAATAGATGCGATCATCTAATTTGCTCAACTAAAACCATGTCGATCTTTTTGAAGAGAAACTTATTACTACTGAAAAAGAAAGTCTCACTGACAATTCCACTGTCAAGTATTTCCGTCACTGAAATTTAATATCAATCTGTTACCTAGGATAATTCAAATTTGACACTTGGCATGAATAATTCAAATTTGACACTTGGCAAGACGTTAGATCATAAATGACAAAGAGAGCAATAGTCACTGACACAAACTTATTGCCAGGGAAAATTGACCTTGTTGTTTCATAACGTTTAAACGAATCTCAACCGTAGGGTGGTAGACCACATTTTTGGCTGACTGTACCTACAAATGCAAATGTTTGCCACATGAATGTTTGTTCTGGGTGAGCATCAAAACTACGACCTTCAGCACAACAAGCGTTGAGCTTACGAATGAATTCCAAATACACACATCAAAAGTGTCTAGGGATATCTCAAGCATTTTCATACAAAGTATAGCTATAGGGGAGGCTGTAAAAATTAAAATATTGATACCAACGTAGAAATTTTTAGGACACAGAAACTGCTATATCTGCCCTTTCAGATTGTATAAAGAAATTCATTGTGGTAGCATTATTGTACAATCGTAAGGACGTTAAAAAAGACAGATTTTTCTTTTAAAAGGTTTCAAAATTTTAGCAAAATCAAATATATTAGATAATGCTCAGCATTATCTTAGAATAACTCGAGGAAACAGGCATAAGATAAAGGTTAAGAATATTACAAAAAAAACGTTTGATTTTGCTAAAATTTTGAAACCTTTTAACAGAAAAATCTGTCTTTTTTTTAACGTCCTTATGATTGTACAATAATGCTAACACAATGAATTTCTTTATACAATCTGAAAGGGCAGATATAGCAGTTTCTGTGTCCTAAAAATTTCTACGTTGGTATCAATATTTTAATTTTTACAGCCTCCCCAATAGCTATACTTTGTATGAAAATGCTTGAGATATCCCTAGACACTTTTGATATGTGTAGGTATACAAGCATTGTGTAATTGTGCTGTCATCTTAATATTGACCTTGCAAAACTGTGCTCAAATAAATCTTAGCAAGAACGAAACGAAATAAAACATATTTGCAGAGAGGGATGATAAACGACGACCCAAGTGATGAATTGCCTCTGGAAGGTTTTTGCGCCAACCGGGAGATGCTAGCGATTTATGAGGACATAGCCTAAAGCCGTCTGAGTACAGATACAAGGCCAAGTTGGAATTCTGTAACTAAACAAAAATTGGCACTTAGCTTTTTGCTAGAACGTTATTTAGCAAGAAATATAGGAGCATAAATAGCTCCTATATTTCTTGCTAAATGACGTTATTTATTTATTAAAAGACACAAATTCTATATATATTTATAGGTCACTTGATCACCTAAAATTAATTGGAAGAGATCTAGAAAGTTCACATAACATTTCTGTGAATATTTTTATGGTTTATAGTTACTACCTGTATTATATGTATTTGCGAAACAATTCAGAAGGTAGTAAATAGATGAGTAGTGCGTGTAAAGTATATAAAGTGAACTTTATTTAAAACCGATTTGTTGAAACGTATACTTAATTAAAGATGGTGTGCGTGTGTTTATCAACTTTTGTGTTATTCTTTTCATAAATTATGAATTTTATTATGCTTTCTTGTTTTAAGTTCATGTTAAAATACTAACAACTATTGTAAAAAAGGGAAACAGTTGAAAAGAGTAACTGCTGAGTTTCTTGCCGGTTCTTCTCAGTACAGAAACAACTTTCCGATCCGGTGGTAACATCACATTTATTTAAGTACAGTATATTTATTGTTTACATTTATTATTATGCTATTCATGTCTATTATTAAGTATGTTTTGTTAGTTAATTAGATTTGACGATTTGAAAGTACTTGTAACAGGTCTATTTAAATAAAGCTATTTTTGATTATGATTTTGATTTAATCACAAAAACTTAAAAGTATGAGAAGCTATATCGCAAAAAGGTATATTACTCGTATGTAATTATGTTGATCTGAGTTGCGCTGCTGCTGAGCTGCTAAGCTGTCTTTATTCAACAAATTCTGACCTGAACTTGGCCCTCAGTGCCCAAGTGCCCGCTCTAAGATAGCCCAACCAAACTTTAATCGGGTGACCGATGTATCCCGGCCCGATGAGATTACAGGCGTTATCCCGTTAGACCCGATAAGCTGCGGCCCGGCAGGGATACATCGGATGGAATTGGATGCTGGACGACGGAGGTCCTGAATTTTAATGTAAATTACGGATTACATAATCGGGAAATCTTGGGTTTTAAATTAGATATTATTAAAATATGGTAATCCTCCTAAAGCGAACATTAGCTGACATAAAATAATGTGCACTATAAAAACTGACATTTTTAGATCATTTAACTTGTTTAATGAATTTATATCTGTTAACTTATTCATATCTGAAAGAGGAGGGATTTTCAGGTCATCAGAATATTTTTGCATACGAAGTCGGAGGGAAGGCAACAACATATTCTTTCATATATGGTTATAAACAACACACATACATACTATCACGCCTCATTTACAAAGTAGGCAGATACAGCATCTTCCCACTTACTACGACCCTGATATACATCTTACGCTTCTTCTAACCTCAACATTCTTTTCATACACACTTGTCGGTAAACAGTGTGTATGAAAAGATGTGCGGTACTCTTACCCGACCCTTTCTGAGAGCATCTTGAACTTGACCGAAAAACCTGGTCTTGCTAACCTAGATTTTGTTAATTTTCGCAAAAGACACCATTAGCATCTCAAATTGTATTTGTGTCCGTGTGTATTGCGATTATGACATTTGTTACTACCTTCGCTTGTCAATTAGTAACCCCTTTATTTACCTTGTAATTTTTATAAAGAAGCAAACCTACAGTATTTATAAATTTGTATGTATAATGACAGAATTTTAATAGAGTTATGTTCATTAACGGAATTAAGGCCCGCTTGCGTTCGTCTGAGCGGTCGTAAAACGGAAACTTTCTCCCCTCGGGCACTAAAAACAGTTTAAACAATATTACGCGTCGCTATCATGCAAGCTAGCGGCTAGTTATGAACATTGTATAAACATGCAAAATTTCGTATTCATGAGCCCAAAAAATGCAAAATAGTTTACCTTAGCAAGCTTTTTATTTCCATGTTAAATAGGTAAGCGATAAAGTGTTGAAATAGTTGTAACTCTGAATGTGTCGGGTTATACTTAATAATAGTTATACTCGTACGTTGCGGAACGAAAACAAAATAAAAATAGAGCTTAAATATCATACTGGTAGGTCCAGGCCTCAAGTATGAGGTAGTGTGAGCCATACTTGACTTGGTGCAGACTGTCAGGCTAGTAGTAATCTTTACTGTAAACTACACTTTCCTTTATTGTCCTTTTTCAAAGTTTGCTTCACTAGGTTCTCTGAAAATTATTGTCAATTAGTAGACTAAGAACGTGTACAGCGCCAATAGTGCCTGACTAGATAGTTTACATACTGGGGGGCTAAAATAGCGACATTTGACGTTTCATATCTGAAACATAATATGAAACACTTTTTGAAATCGTAAAATGGCAACTTATTAGGTGAATCATATTATGAACATATTATGATTCATATTTGTTTTTCATACAATTTGACAGTTTTGTATGGGAATTCGTAAAATGGTGCACTTTTAAACGTCAAATTGGAGGAATGTTAGATGTTTAGGGTCAGTTCGCCTGTTCGCGTCCACCACCCCGTTCGCGTCCATTTTACGGAAAATCCTCGAAATTAAGTAAACTAATACAACAGTTAAAAATACGTCACTAATGCTAATACTTCAAAGTTAAGTTCAAAGACACACGCACATAAGGACAAATAGTGTGCAGCGGCGCATTCGGATGTTTTTTATTGATTTATGTGAATTTTAAGCTACATTTTTAACGAATAAAATGAGGTAGACGCGAATTAAATACACCTTATTTAGAACTTAGCGTTTGCGTCCGCTATGGCCGCAAACTATACCTACAGGAGATAAACAGAAACCAAATTGGTGGACGCAATTTGGTTTATGATTATCTCTTTCTTGAATGCAATAAAATTAACTTGCTTGTAAAAATAATTTCAAATGTATTGTTCATAATTATGATACATTTTTAACTAAGACTACGGCTAATAATTATATTTTTAAATGAAATAAGTAATTCCTTTTATTATTTTTATTAGTCAAAACATTAATTAGGTGATCGGTGACAAGAAATAATGATGAAGAGAGAACATAAACTGAAGACCATTTAAAGAAAGCGTAAAATGAAATGCGAAATGAAGAGACCTGATTACTGTTTATTCATTCATAGACAGACCACTGGAGAACAGACACAGGTGGATTTATATGCTACACGGACGGATTCAGGAAATAATCAATCAAACTCTTGGTTGCTGGCGTGCACAGACGCACTATGTGATGATGGCTCGGCGATAAAGAGATCAGTACGCTTGGGCAGGCTGGCCAGCGTTCTTGAAACCAAAATGTATGCATTCTGGTTTGCGCTTACATAGCAGGCAAGCGTCACAACCATGTCACAAAAGTGACGGTCTACAGCGACAGCAAGGTAAGAGTAGCACTGCAAGCATTCAACAACCAGCGACAACATCAGCGATTGTCAAGGAATGCAAATTAGCGCTAGGGAGACTAGCTGGCAAAGCGGAAGTTAGATGTGCAAGGGTCCCCTGCCAAGAGTTAATGCTGGCAGTAAAGCAACAGATAAATTATTCCCGCGAAATGGACTACAGTGGACGCTAATTGTCATTTCTGGAAAAATACCTAATTCTGTAATTTGTCTATTTAAAAAATGCAATGTTTCGAAAAAACTTTAATTTGATCCTAAAATAAACTACAATATAATGGATACATAATATATATTTTTTATATAAATCAGTGCTGGAGCATTTTTTGATTCACTGTCAAATTTAGCAACTGCACTAAATGGACGCGAACAGACGAAATTACCCTACTAGGTGACAGCGCTGAGCTGTCAAATTCACATAGCAGTAAACATTATTTAATCGTTTTTAGGATAAATTTAAGTATTCGTAGTAAAATGTGTTACTGTGAATTATTATAATGACACCAAGAATACATAATAGTGACTATAAATTGAACCTATTTCCAAGACCGTAGCGGAAACGACACTGAAGGTTTATCACATTTTGAATGAAATTCCTGAGAACTTAGTTCATCACATTTACGTTAACTAGCTGTCTTCTGGTGAATATTCCAATATTATCGAGTAAATAAAAAACGTTTTTGTTATTATAATGTGTATTATTTAAAAAATGTACTGCATTAAAACCTAAAAATCTGCTCCCAAATAAAGTCGTCTTGTACGCCATTGCCGAGGCAGAAGTTTGGCAAATCACTCGGGCTTTGTTGTTACAGAGTCATGTCTCCTTGCAAATATCTTCAATCTCAAGAACATGCCTAGCTAGCACCAATTTCTTGTCTTCATTCATAGTTTCCGGTCGGAAAATGATTTTTATCACAAGTTTGCACGAACATTATTTACAATCTCGATTGACAGCTGTGACATTATTGTTCTTAGGCCACCTGTCACGGTCCTCATTGCCAGACATAAAAATTGTAAATTAAAAACATTTTACAATTATTAGTGATAAGAAATCACACAAATTCAATAATAAGCTACTTTTTAAGCCTTAAATTATTAGTTGTAATGATGAAAATATTTGTTTAATGAAAACCGTTAAGTTTACAATTATTAGGCGCGACACTATTTTTTTTGGTCATCAAACTATGTCTAAGAGTCCAAGCCATGAAATAAATTTAAAAAAGAAAAATATGTCTAAGATATGAAATGTCAAGTAGGTGAAACACTTTTCATGTCGCCGTTTTACCGTTTTTAGCAATTCACCAGATGAAACGTCACTTAGATGATTCATATATGAAACACCTAAAATGTTGACGTTTTAGACCCGCTGGCCATTCTGACAGTTTCATAAGTTTTATGACAACTGAAGCAAAGTTAATTTGACATGGTTCAAAAGTGCATAGGAGGTATAGTCGTTGACTGTACCATTTTATTAGCATTTAGCTTCACTAGCTCTCTAGTTATGCAAGTTGGTCGCAATTAACTGCTTTCGTGAGGCAGACTTTAATTTAGCCAACATTTTTTCCCAGCAAAATGAACAAAAAAACGCCGGCGGAGAATTTCAGCGACATTTTTTCGCCTGATTTAATACAGCACCCTGTTGACAAAGTGTTCATTTGTTTTTTCATTAGTGCTGTATTTTTAAGCTAGAGCTAACATGTACAGACGACCATGTGTAACACTGTCTAGTTTAACCGCTCGTAGTATGCATGTTTATAGACATAAGAGCTCGGGTTTTTTTGGTAGGTTTCAGTTGGATTGCTGCTGACTGTACGTTGAATAAGGTCGTGCTTTGAAATTGGCTTATCTGCAGGATTTAAATAAGTTGCTACGGTCTAGATTTTTAACTTGAAATGCAACAGCAGAAGTAAATATAATATAAAAATAATAAAACATAAATAATTGCTGTATGCTCCTTAAGTGAGATATTCTACTGTGTTGTGAAAACCAAAATGAAGGTACTACAAACAAACAGACCCAGCATAAATGGTTGTCTTATTAACAAACTTTCGGTTACCCACTCAAGCGGCTCTTATAGCTTCTGTGCTAAACGGGTCGTCAATGCTTTTACTATTTTACCATCATCTTAAGTATTTAAGTATGTTTATCCGTTGTCTAGTATCCCATAAAAACGGACTATAATTAGCCCACTTGGGGCTAGATGGCGCTGTGTGGAATAATGTCCAGGGATATTTATTATTTTTATTATCTTCATAAATAGGCACATGTTGTCGCTGCTGAACGCATGTCATAAATTTCTAGAGCGGCCAGTTGCAGGCGTCCTGCATTCAGCGAAATCAGGCGACCTTTAACACATCGTCTTCAGTCTATCAGGTCGTCTTTCCACCTTGCAGTATTTTGTGAGTTTTACTGTTTAATGAAAGCTTGTTTTTCTTTTAATCAGAAAAAAAAATAAGTCATGCATGATTCGTAAATTCAAGAGATTGGAGCGCACATGACGTTCATTAATGTATTTTTTTCCCGAAGACAATACAATAGTTGTAAATCTAGCATACCTTTATCTTTCACGCCCCTATTTTATTATTTTCCCAAGTTAATCCTTCAATTAATTCCATAATTGGGTTACTATCCTAATCCTGACCAGTAAATCCGCTTATGCCCTACGCTAGTTCCTTCACAGACAGAAATAAACGGATCAAAAGCTGAACCCTAATATCATGATGAATCCTTTTTATCTCCTTCGTAATTCAGGTCATTCTTCTTCTCGTCCATTTGTCCGTCACCAGTCAGAGGCCGACTGGTTCTAATATGAAAAACCTACAGTTTAGGTCTTGGTCGGAGCTACCCTTTCAGGCAGTAAAACTAGGTCTGTTTGTTTGAACCTGTTTATTGGGAGTTGGGAGAACTGTTCCCTGAGAGCTTCTTGATAACTAATTGAACTTGTACTTGGATTATCGATACAATTTTGACATAACACTATATAAAGACGAAAAAACATAATCCTTGCGCGAGCTATCGGAGGATAACTCCATCTAGCGATGAACAGTTATAAACTAAGGGTTCTAAATACAAATGTGCTAAGTAAGCACGTTAAACAAATATTTCACACCGAGCTTTCTAATGACTTGAGTATTGTTCCTTGGTTGGCACAGTGACGAAGAGCTTTTTGGAACTTTAGTAAATGGGTTCGCCCAATAGGTCAGCGGTTTTAAACAAGTTTAGGTAGGTACAGCATGATTTTCTGCACAATTGTATTGATAGTCCACTAGCATAGTGTAGAAATCATTGTCCAATGGCTAAACACACTATCCCCCGAATTCACAATCGTCAATCAACGTTAGGCACGCGCCTACGCTCATGCTGTCTCGTAAAATGTCAATAGAACTGAAAGGGAGAGCTATACTTCTGAGGGATGTTCAACTTAGATTTGTGTTTGTGAATTCGGAGGTATGTATCGGAACCCGTGTGGTCCCGTTCTCCGGTGATGGGACCGAAAAAACCCAAACAACGCGGATAACGGCAGTAAGCTTGTGCCTTACCACGTTGGATGTAAATTATTTCGATGAAAGGTCGGCTTCTGAATGTTCAGATCAATCAGTATGCCTACCCCATTAAAGTAAAGTAAAGTAAAGTAAAGTAAAAATAGACTTTATTCATGTAAACTTATTAAAAAGCACTTATGACAAGTCATAACATAAAAATTAAAAAGTAATAATGTGATTCTACCACCGGTTCGGAGGTGTTGATTCTACCGAGAAGAAACCGGCAAGAAACTCGGTAGTTACTCTTTTTTGATCTTGTTTGTTTACAATAATTGCGATAACAGAGTAACAACAGTAAAGTCAAAATACATGATGTGTAGAGGAGCAGACTATTTCTGAGATGACCACAAATCCTTGTCGTTCAAGTAATCTTTTACATTGTAATAACCTCGTTTCATTAACTTTTCTTTAATTTGCGATTTAAACTTGTGAAGGGGTAGTTCAACAAGACTTTGAGGTACTTTATTAAAGAATTTAACACATTGACCCACAAATGATTTTCCTACTTTATGAAGTCTAAGATTAGGATTTACAAGTTTGTTCTTGTTTCTTGTATTGAATTTATGACTATCACAATTCTTCTTGAAAAGGTGCAAATTTTTGCGTACGTACATTATGTTGTCATAAATGTATTGAGAGTGTACAGTTAATATATTTATCTCCTTAAATACTTCTCGGAGCGAGTCGCGTGGTCTAAGGCCGTATATGGAGCGAACGGCTCTTTTTTGAAGTACAAAAATAGTATTTATGTCCGCCGCTGACCCCCACAACATTAGTCCATACGACATTACACTATGAAAATAACTGAAATAAACTAATCTAGCTGTTTTAACATCAGTCAACAGTCTTATTTTTCTTACTGCATAAGCAGCCGAACTAAGTCTTCCTGCCAGGGACGTAATATGCGGACCCCACTGTAATTGGGAATCTAAAGTGACTCCTAAGAATACAGTGGAATTCGCAATTTCTAGTGGTTCATCGTTCATATTAACAACAATTTCAGCCTGTTTAACATTAGGCATGGAAAATTTGATGCATTTAGTTTTCTTGGCATTGAGTAATAAATTATTACTAGTGAACCAACGCACTACTTTTGAAAGAGTATTATTTACGTCGTCAAATGCGTTTGTACCTCTGCCGACTTTAAATATCAACGAGGTGTCATCAGCAAATAATACAATCTCACATACTCCTTTTACATAGAAAGGAAGGTCATTTACATTAATTAAGAAAAGCAGGGGTCCTAATATTGATCCCTGGGGCACTCCCATACGTATGGTGGCACCGGAAGAGTTCGTGCCGTTGACACTCACTTTTTGAATCCTGTCTGTGAGATAGGATTTTATCAGGCTAAGTGACATGTTTGACACACCGTAATGTCTCAGCTTAATCAGTAGGATCTCATGGTCTACGCAATCGAAAGCTTTTGATAAATCACAAAAAACCCCTATTGCATCTAGCTTGCCTTCCCACGCATCGAATATATGTTTCATTAGTGCAACTCCTGCATCAGTTGTGCTTCTATTCTTAGTAAATCCAAATTGCTTTTCATGTAGTAGCTTATTTAAAGAGAAATGAGAGAGTAACTGATTCATAATAATTTTTTCAAAAATTTTACTTAATGCTGGTAGTATCGAAATAGGTCTATAGTTAGATGGGTCACTTTTTTCACCTGATTTTAAAAGAGGTATAACTTTACTTAATTTCATTAAATTAGGAAATTGACCTTGGTCTACACAGTTGTTAAAAATTGAAGCTAAATTAGGTGCGATCAGATCTATGATAGGTTTAAGAATGTTTGTTGATATACCCCATATATCCTCAGTGTTTTTTATATTAAGTTCTTTAAACGCTTTGAGGATGATATGCGGCGTTATAAAATCAAAACTGAAACTAGTGGCGCACTCATCAACACTAGATGCAAGGAGCGACCTAGCTAGTAAGGGACTAGAGTTAAGTTCACTTGTAGTAACAATAGGTATATTCGAGAAAAATGTTTCAAATGTTTTTGCTATGTCAATGTCGGATACTACAATACTGTCTTCAGTTTTAAGTGAGAAAGAATGATCACGAGGCTTAGTCTTACATGTTTCTTTATTTATTATGTTCCATGTTGCTTTGATTTTATTTTTAGCGTTTTGTATTTTTTCGCGCAAAAAAATGGACTTTGCAATACTACACGACTTTTTGAAGATTTTAGAATAAGATTTAACATAATCTACGATACCGGGGGTACTAAAGTTAGCTTTTAAATCGTATAACTCATATAATTTAATCCTACTTTTATGAATACCAGGAGTAGCCCAGTCGCTAAACTTAAATTTGAAATTATTCACTGTTACTTTCTTCTTGGCAAATATATGATTATGTTCATTGAGTAATAAATCAGATAATTGCCTATACTGATCATCTATGTTCAGGTCTTCCTGAGATAAAGAGGGTAGCTTTTTAATCAAGTTATTTTTAAATTAGAGATATAACTGTGAGTTTGTGTCGTATGGTAATGTTATCAGACTTCTATCTTGTCCGTCTCAAAAAGATTTAAGTTTTTTAAAAGCTAGCAAGCATAATAATCAAAGAAAATTAAATGTTGAGTCTGACATCTCTTGCAATTGTTAAATTCCTCGCTGTTTTATATCTCTCGTTAACCTTGACCCGTTTTTTGTCCAACCCGTTATGGTACGGATCCGTTTATCTGTCAAAAGCAACGAGTCCACAATTCATCCAACAGTCTCCCGAGGCAACTCTTGCAGAGCCATTGTGGTAATTAATGGATGTAATTCAGAAGGAAGATCATTGTTCTTGGGTTGACAATGGAAGTGATACTGGTTATAAGTGTTGTTTTCTAAGCTGTCGTTTTCAGGACCTAGTTTGTCGTGAAACTGGGGATTGTGTAATGGATTGTTGCAGCGGTGTTGTTTTTATATCGGATCTGCCATATACAAGTTGTGTACTTTCTGTGTTGTAGTGTGAAATCTAATATATAAAAATAAGTCGGGTTTTCCTTCCTGACGCTATAACTCCAGAACGCACCAACCGATTTCCACGGTTTTGCATTCGTTGGAAAGGTCTCAGGCTCCGTGAGGTTTATAGCAAAGAAAAATCAGAAAAATTCCAACAGAAAAGCGGGAAAATCTTTTTTCACATACAGCTTAGTCCACGCGGACGAAGTCGCGGGCGGCTGCTAGTTTTATATGAAATTTTGTGGAGAAATGTTGTCGTACCTTCAAAGTTAAGAGGTTGCAACTAGTTAACCGGAGAAATATTATTACGAACTATCTCCAGTGGGTACTTCGGGCACTGCCAATGCTCGTGATATTTATTTGATGTTTTTATTAAAAAACTAGCGGCCGTCCGCGATTTCGTTCGCGTAAACTTGAGTTTTGAAAAAAAAAACAATAGATTACAACCTATTCTCAGACTCACCAGACATATAGAAAAGTTCATTAAAATCGGTCATGCCGAGGAGGAGTTCGGCAGCTAACACTGGGACACAGGAATTTGATATTTAAGATAGGTAAATAAAACTAACAAATACGAAAGATTTTGGTTAGTATTAATCACTCAGTAGTGGCTTTTATGGCTACGAATACATTGAAACAAACAATAAACATTGCATTACATTGCGTTATTGAAAAATATTCCCTTTATGGATCGACAACATTCAGTCTTCAAAGTAAAATAAACCCAAACGATTCGTATTCATCGCAAAAGCACAACAAAGGAAACTCTCCAAAATAACCATTTCACCCAGTTAATCCCTTCACGTTCCAATTCACGGTTTACATCATGAAATGAGCATAAATACAGGCAAAAAGGCTTGCGTTCGAGAACTGTCCAATATACTTCGATTTATTTGATTCCCGCTTCTCGAGGACGTGCAAAGAAACGTCGCGTCGTGAATTTATAGGATTTTTCCAGGAGCTTTTATTGAATAAGCGATTGGATCGCCCCAGGTGGGAGGGATGCGGTGGGAATTACGTTTTTTCTGTCTATAAAAAAGAATTTGCCTTGACGTGGACTGTCTTAGGAAATCGAATAGGCGGCTGCTCAACTTGTCCGCTTGAATTCAAAAAAGTAGGGAGTAACCAGTTCAAAGTCAGCACTTTATCCCTTACAAATACTAAGGAATGTGAATTGAATATCGGCTTTCAAGTCTCATGCAATACGGGGCACAGGTTACTTCTATAATGTGGTGAAGCCTTACAAAAAACTACTTCTTAAAGCACGGAAACGCCTTAAAATATGACACTCGGATGGTCACCCATCTCACCCGATTTATCTTGCATAGTAGCTAAAATCATTGAATGATTCCAATGCGCTCTCGCTACTACCCCACGATCTTAAACTCTAAAAAATACCCAGACAAAAAACAGCAATAATCTGTAAGAATACCAAGCCATTCTGCTAAAAACACAAACTCCACGCAGTGGTTTTATGACAGCCATTTCCAACATGGCGGCCTCTACAACTTTGCAGAAGTAACCTGACTTACACCCACTTACCAAGTTGTGAAGTTATAAGACAGCGTTATGAGATACGTCTGAAGTCTGAACTACATACAAGTTTCAAGATATAAAGTTTTATCTTTAAGCTTAATTATTGTGCAATCGAGCGGTATATTACAACCGCAACCGTACTGTAGCCACATATATCTTTGTTAAAGTAATGAATGTCAGCTCTGGATTGAGACAAACGAGTATCGGAAAATTCGTTCAAGTAATTTTCCAACGAACGACTATTTCCGGAGTTGATACCTACTCTAAAAGATAAAGAATATTTACTTACTTACATACTCTAAGCCATGAAATTCTCGCATAGGTATTTCAAAACGCTACTTACTTAATGTAAAAAAAAACCCTATTGGGTCTCACACCCTGCCAAACTAAGCTCTACCCCTTGTTAGTAAGGAGTAAGGAAAATATCGATTTTTATTATTCAGAATAAAAACAAGACAAATAAATTGAACTTGCCAGATTTTATATATTAAATAGAACGTCTAGAAATATAAAGTAATTGCTATGTAAATTCACATCAACCATAAATCGTAAAGGTTCTTCGAGGGTTTGAATGCCAAGGTCGACTATTTTCAGCGTTTTCGTTTCAGTAACTATTTGTTAAATCGCTTTTCCGATCATTATTTTATCGTAACTATATAAATATGAGAACAATCTACTATGTAAGTCCACTTAAAAATATGTTAAGAAAAGAAATTGTTCGATTATTGTTTTTTATCGTGATTGGTAATTTAGGATTTGAACAAACCTCAATATCTTGAAAACCTATGACATTTTAAAGATTATTTCTCTTAGGTTCAGTAACGGGTAGTGATAAGCCAATTAATAGATATACTTAAAAAGTTGTGGTGTACAGTCTTCTTTATATGGACTCTCCACACGCCCCACGCTACAAACTGTAGGAATATGACGGGTGGCAGCGTTTTGTAGCGCCACAAAAACGCCTCGTGTACGGGGACGCTGAAGTAACGTCAATATTTCGTATTTTCCCGAAAGCATACTCCGTTATACGCCATTTCCGGTGGGAGCATGCAAAACCCCGGTAGCCTTTACCGAGCAGGATCTACCTAGCTCTCTGTGACATACATAATTATTACATACGCTCCAGCCATACGGCTGAAACATAATATATGGATGTGTGCACTTTGTACGTGCAGTGGGAGTTGGCTTTTGAAAGGCTTACTGCGGTGCTAAATTATGTCCGTTTATAAAGTCAAAAACCCTGAATGATGTTTCGGGTTGCACGGTAAATTTTTCAACATAACTTGTACTAGAGTCAAACATTTATTTTCATACTTCAGTTAGGGTACCTACGTAGGTACTATAATAAATATTACGTCAAGCTATAGTTAAGGATTTCTAGTTTTCTTTTCAATTGAATTCCATAATTATGTTTGACTTAGATTTGATTCTTGACCTGACAATTAACAAATTTGTTTTCTCAAAATCACTCATTTTCAGTATTTTTTTGTTGTTTCTGCCAATGTGATATAGCCACAGATATAGGTAACCGAATATAATCTTTAATAAACAAACATAGGTAACCAAGTACTCTCTTCAATAAACGAACATCGGTAACCGAATATTTCCTCTCAAATAAATAAACTTATCAAAAGCCCTCGTACAGCAAAGGCTTCTCTTGAATAATTTGGTTGGGGCCCCAACTATTGGTATGAAACTTGTTCGTTTCGGGGGCCCTCGAAACGTCTCGAAACGGAGGGATCGAGGCCCGACCCGTTCTAGAGTCCTTGTAAGTTGGCGGCTTGAAGGTAGCTTTAACAACTTACGTACCTACTTATATTACCTAACTGTTAACTTTTATATTGCTACTACGCTGATGTTACTTAAAGTTAAAGACATTTATTGCATGTAAACTTTTAGAAAGGTTTGTGAAAATTATCTTTAATTTAATAGTAATAGTCAAAAAAAGGGAAACTGTAAACTTAGTTACAGTCTATGTCTTAGAAATGTAATTTATAATAGCGAGATGTTGTTGTTGTACAACACCCTTTTTACGTCTCATTGCTGGGCTCAGGCCTCACCTCAAATGTGGGCTAACATGCGGGTTGATCAGTGCGAATTTTTGGAGGCAGATTATTGTTGAGAGATGTTGTAAGGCCAAAGATAAAACTTACTGTCAGATTTGATCATGCCACCCTAAGGGCCTCCGACTAAGCTTAACGCAATGGCCAGGATGGATGTTATTGTCATAGTGTACCGAAATTCCGAAGCCTACATTTCCGTGCTGTAAGCCTAATGTGGTATGTGGCAAGCCTACCGCCGTTACATAGGTTACTTTTGCTTACAATAGGTGTTTCCATCACTGGGGACTAAGCTGCTAGATGTGTAATTAGCACTGTAGGTGTTTTTCCAGATTTGAATTCAAAGCAGTATCGTTTTACTTCCAATCTCCAACAATGTTCTTAATAAATGTTGCGAGAGCGTTTTATAGTTGCCCGCATGCTAGTATCATTAAATTAGTCCGAATAATTTCTAAGTGGTGTCTAGCGTGTAATTTTTTTGGTAACGATATCAGACGATATTTGTCTTTGAGTGTCACGCAAAAATTGATTGCAAATTTTTGAGTTTTTTTTACTCGTTTGTGGCTCCGTGGCAATGTCATAGATTATTTTCAGATGATATTATAATTTACATTTAATTCATCAACTAATTAAGTTTATGAATTGCGCGCAAGAAAATGTTGGAAGACGTAATAAGTTCCCAGATTCAGTAGACAGTTCATTCTAGATCAAAATAATTTTACAGAACCACTCCACTGAAAACTTGCTACATTTTCATTGTAAGCCATTGTATTGTATGTCAAATCGCAAAATGTCACTTACCTCGAAAAGCTGTATCAGTATTGTGGAACCTTCTCGAACTCTCCGGGGACAAGGCGATCGTAAATCAGCGCTCTTACCTGAAACAAATGCAACTCGTAAAATATACTGTTGCAAGGGAATACCGGGATATTCTAGTGGCATTTTATTGGAGTAGGTACTGTTGCGTAACTATTGCCGTTAAAGACTTGTTATAAAAGCGTTTCCACTTTTTTAATTTTTACAGAAAAAAGTCGAAAGTGTCTTTGAATCAGTAACTTAAACGATCGACGTAAAGTTTTTTTTTTAGTATTTTTTCGCTGTTTCGCAATAAAATTGTCATGTGGAGAAATTGAGTTCATCCGAGGAAAAATAGGCCTGCGCACGTCATGATATTTTCGCACGAGCTAAATTGCAAGTAGGCATAGTGAATAGCCGTTATAGTGAGCGAAAATAAGCCCTATCCTTGATTGAGACTTAGTTTTGAGCAATTTCTAAAACATTTTCTCATAAAAGAAACGTTAAGATTATTACAATAAAGAGTAATTTTATGTTATTCTAGAGGGTTCAATTTAAAAAATTGCATTACTTTGCAAAGTCAAGCATCCGTATGTATTCGTTACCGAGAAACCAGGATCGTTACCCACGAAATCGTATTGTTACCGTGTATGCCGTATTCAGCTTGTTCTGTATACGGAATAATAAAATCGAATGAAAGTAAAATAAATAAAGATAGATATTGTTTAAAAAACGTTATGTGAGAAATATAAGTCCACCTTAATTTATCATGAAAATACTATTTTGTGGCGGTGGTTATATTTATGTTTCAGTCAATTTCAGTTTGGATAGTTTTTTGAAAATTGTAATTTTTCTGGTCTACAATAAAATACTTAAAGATAAGATTATTATATTCGCAAAAACAATACTTTAAGAAGTAGGTATTTTGCTTATATTTACTTTTGCTGCTATTTGCTTTTTAAAAATGATTTAAATTTATATAAATTAGGTATATGGCAAGTTTAGACAAACGTAGTTTTATTTCTAACTGTGGTCTACAATTTAACTGTGGTCCCCAATTTCCATAAGGACTAGATTGTAATTTAACTTTGTGAATAAAACAGAACTAAATTAGAAGTTAAAGTTCCAGGTACAAATGTTTAACCCTGGCTCATTTTGTACATTTTCCTAACAAATCTAACAACTGTCTAGAGACGAAAACCACTCTTTCCCTCTTTTGTATATTGCTGCTAGTTACATTATTTTGTTTAATCAGAGAACATAGACCATATCTTTCTAAGACAATTTTTTACATAAGCTGAGAGGAGTGAACACAGTATTGTTCCCAGGTGTTGCACATGAAAAATCACTGATTTTTTTACATCCTAGTATTGGCCTAACTGATCAGTTTTCTATTTGGTAAAAAGATAAACTTTTTATCATTAATAATGAAAATACTGCTCCGGAACCCGGGTTCGATTCTCGCCTGGAGCCAAGACCGAATGTCTTTTTCTGGTTTTCCTATCTTTACCAGGCAAGTAAAAGAACAAAGGACGTTACTTTTTATTTTAGGTAAAAGAATCTCAGGTAAGACCGCCTAAATTGTACATTGGCTCTAAAATGTTTTTCTTCTTTGTTAATTACTCTGTTGTGTTTGTGCAATAAAGTGTTTCTTATCTTATCTCAGGTTGAGTTTAATAATATAGAGAGCAATTAGTGTTAATCAAATTACCCACCGTCACTCTTCGTCACGCATTTGTGTTGCGAAGCGTTCTGCCTTGCTCATCACTCGAGCCACAGTACACAGAGAACAGTAAAATATCTACATACAAACGTGCCGCTCTCGGTTTGAATGTGTGCGTGCGCGTCGCGCGCCGTGTTGCGATTTCACTCAACGCTAGCATAAAATAGGGCGGGATAAGGTGGTGGCAGTACGGACGGGCTGTGCCGCGTGTCTGTGTGCACGCTAGGCTAATAACTCGGCGGGCGGCCTTAGATAACCTACTGTTTATACTGTGCTCGAGCGGTCCCGGCATCTCCCGAATTGCGAACAGGATACGTCACTTTACCCAATTTAATTGCGAACCGCGTGACGTCATTGCGGCACTTTTAGCCAATCACCTTGAACTTACGACCTTGGAATGGGCTAATGTTATTTGATAGATAGCCTCAATGCTAGTGTGGAAATTAAAATGGTTAACCTGTAGTTGCCTTGAACTGGGGTATTTTAATCACTCTTGTCAACTATTCATGAGTTCTAACTAACCTACTATATTGTATAGTATTGTACTGTATTTGTTTTCCTATTCTGGTTTATTTATTGACTGATGGTTTTCACCGGTAAGGCCGCCTCAATTTTATAATATCCTATTAATATTTGTACAGTTTGTACCTCTTTAACGCAAAAGCTACTGAATAGATTTCAATGAAACTTTACAGTAATATCTCTATATACAGTGTGTTTGGGAACCGGTGTCCGACCCGTTAAGGTGAAGTAATATGATCTATTTTATGAATAAATCCACCATAATTAAGCACTTTGCCCCAGTTGTTTTAAAATGGCCGCCATTTTAATTTTTTTTTCTCGGGAGTACGGGTGGGTTATTTTAGTTTGCAATATCTGCCGATTTAGAGGTCCTACAGTCACAAAAGTGGTATCGTTGGACAGCTACAAAAGTAGGCAATAAGCTGACAAAAAAGCATTTTTTCATAACTCCCTTAAAATACCTCAAAAAAATGTTTGAACTTGAAAATTGTGATAGAATTTGTTAGTTTTTTTTTCATTTTTTTTTTTCAGAAAAACTAAACTGTCAACATACATTTATTTTTAACTTTTTGGATACCCAAAGACATCACCTAAACACTGAAGCAAAAATCAAAGTTCCAAGTAAAATAGTTTAGAAGTTGTGACAAATTGAATATCACCCTGTCATCAGAGACCCTTTGAAACGCAGGTAAAATTTACCTGAAATAAATTTAAAAAAAAAATTAAAAAAAATTATTAAAAGTGCTTAATTATGGTGGATTTATTCATAAAATAGATCATATTACTTCACCTTAACGGGTCGGACACCGGTTCCCAAACACACTGTATAAAAATGGATTGCTGTTCGTCAGTCTCGCTAAAACTCTGAAATAGCTGGACCGATTTGGCTAATTTTGGTTTTGAAATATTTGTAATGGTCCAGGGAAGGTGTAAAAGATGAGTAAACATGAGAAAATGCCGATAATACAGTAAAAATCACAATTTTAGTTTCCTGTCAGTAACTGTTACTACCTGTCACGTGACACTAAATGTTTGACAACAGAACGAAGTCTGTTGGGACAGCTAGTAGCTTATAAACATCAGAATAACACATAAGCTACAATTTTGACATATTTTTTCATACCGAATCTCTATTATTAGGGATGTAGGTATCTTCATAAATTCAGAATTCCGATTCCAAAGTAATAAAACAATTTAAAATACGTCCTGGAGCAACAATACAGCAATTGCAGTTTCAGAGAATTACGCTCCCATATGAAAAGCTTTTAAAACTCGTTGTTAGAAAATAAAACGAATGAACCAAATGAAAGCAGAGTTTGAAACACAATGGATGCCGCAGGACGCTGAAAGAGAGGTTTTTCCACTCTTTTGTATAGGATACAGTATTTCAGGTGAAGGGATTATACTTTTCAGAATAATGTAAATAAACGCGAATTTAGGAAAAGCTGTTAGTATATTTAGGTTTTTGTTTCATCCTTTGTTGCCTTTGTAACAGGTTTATTCGGAAAAGCTCGCTGAAGTATTCAAAGCCTTTCTTTTAGTCGAGTTAGCTTGCACGGTCGACGATCGTTAGACGGGCTTAGACTCGAGAACGGTCAAACCGATTTGAATGATTATTGTTTCATATTTGTGAAAGTCTAAGAAAGGTTTAACGGGGTCGAAAGTCTGATAGCATTCGATCCTAATTAAAAGACAAAACCAAATTTGGTTTCTATCCCCATTTCCCTCAAAACATATTATTATAATAAGACTGTTTTAATTTATTTTGACAATGTATTTAAATATGCATGCCTTCAGATTAAACCTTTATTTCCTCCATAAGTTGTGAGGTAAGATCTTCATCTTCCATTCTCTCTGCATACTGAAACCTCAATGTCGCTGAAATATCTCTTGAGTGTCTTGGAAGTGACAGGTCTTTAGTCGCTAAGCTCGGCTCAAGCCCTGCTTTGACATGTCGGCGAGGCTGACACTTAGATGGCTAGTTCGCTAACACGCGCTGCTGCATCCGACACCGCAATTATTAAGGAGGAATAGAGCTGTAAAGTAACGAGAATATGTGTTCTCGTTTGTATTCGTTACAAACTCTTCTCGTTAGTTTCGTATCGTTCCGTTACTCATTACTTTTGGACCGTCTCGTATGAACATGAGGCAAGCAAGCAAGCAAGCGACTCGAGTCGAGATGCTTGCTGTATAGGGTTCGTTCGAATCTAGTAAAAATCTCATGAAAGTACCTACTTAAGAAATGAGACATAGGTATTTCAAATATATTGTGAGCTATTCCGTGCTTGTTTTTTTATTATTATTTTGTACGTTCGTATAAATAAAAAATCACCTGGCATATTTTACAACAAATTAGTTGTTAAACCTTGAAATTGCAAGGAACTCAAGATCAAAAATTTTCTACTAATAAATGAATTAGTACTACTACTTATATACCAAAATATGTGTCATAATTTGAAAGTCTGTTTGTGTATTTCCAACAACTTTTGATTTCAAAATTAAGTATAATTCATCAATGCACCATTTTTACAGCTCTGAGAAATATAACTCTAAGATCTAACAGTCATGTCATAATAATGAAACAGCAGTTAAAACTTAATCACAACAAAAGCTCACTTAAATTACAGTAACGGTAATATAAGCCCAACCTCGCGGTGGAGGGTTGAGCGTTACTTGAGAGGTGCGTTAGCAAACTTTTGTTCGTTACTGCAGCAATTTCGCAGAAACTTAACCCCTGAACCCCGACCCCACAGGGCTGCGGATCGGAGTACAAACTACAAAGCCGTCGGAAAGCTTTAGTCTAACTTTCTAAAGGAAACAAAGCTGTCTTTTGTACGCGAATCTTACAGTATTTTTAAATTTTGTGGTTGGTTAGCAGAATGAGCTTATTTTTGTTGGGGATATTTTTTAGGCTCACAACTGGCCGCTCAAGAACCCATAGAGGCCTATGTTCAGCAGTGGACTTGCTACGGCAAATGGTGAGGATTAACTTCATAGCGACATTATCGCCTGAATTGTACCGTTAACGCCTATTTTAATTATGTTGATTGTCAACAGTTTATGATTTTGTGTAATAAAGATTAAGCATTTTATAATTTATGATATTTCATATTAGAAAATGTCTTTTTATAGCATGAAAAAACTTTCCAGAATATCAAATATTCACACTGAATAACCATTATCTTGAATGGACGATTTTGAGTACGGCAGTTATTGTGAACCTTACTCATCTCACTGAAGACAGATCCTGAAACATCGCTATCTAAGTACCTACATTTCAAAGTATAAGTAAATTTTTCCAAACTTTTGAGGGCAATATTACCCAAAGCCAGCATTTCAAATGCAAAGACGACGTGGACGTCTTTGTATACTGGCAACGACGATCCGTCCAATAGCCTCATTGTAAACTCAAAGAAACTTTACTAAATGAAATGAAATGAAAATTTACTGTGACGGATTTTTCCGACTCACTCAGAGTTCGCAGTTGTTAGTCTCTTCTTTGAAGTGCGATATTACGAAGTTTTGATTTTGCCTTTGCATATAAAGCTGCCTTTTGTGTGACTTTTCATCACTTTTCAATGAATTATTGAAAATTTGTACGCTCAAATAGTCTTCAAGTGATGGGTCTACTTTTTTTGACTACAAATTCTGGTAATGATATGATATCTTTTTGAATAACTGGGAACTTCTAGTATTGATGATCAAAGAATAAAAATTGAACGATTCTAAATAAGTAGGTATAACGTTAAAAAGTCACTGACATTGTTTTTTTTTAAGTAAGTAGAAATATAAGCTATACATGCTAAATATACAATCTCGTCTTTTTCCCACGGGGTAAACTGAGACCAAAAGCATCCTTCAACTCCTACGCTACAGTCCTCACACACAGCCTACGCTTTCACTCTCATAATCCTTTCATACTCGTCGTAACATGTACTCTCAACCCGGCCTTTCTAAGAGCGTCTTGAACTTGTCCAAGTTACGCTCGTATAGGCTTTCTTCTTCAGTTTCTTACAGTTCCAATTACTTTCAATGTCATCTCTCACTATAAAAATCAAGAAAAATATCTACCTCATGAATAATTTCGACTTTAAAGGTAATTTTCTTTAAAAAAAAAAATAATACCGTAGTCGTATAAGAAAGTAGTTCTACGTTAAACTATTGTCTTATACGACTACGACTTCAACAACTCTTTTGGTCCTTCGAGCCGGATAAGAACCAGTGACTTACGAATATTTCCAAAAACCTAGTCTGTCTGTACTATTGCGTCAGAGACTGGTATACATAATATGATAACAGCTAATCTCATTGTTGAAGATAAACAAATGAAATACAAGATCCTAAGATACCAAAAGTGTACTAAGCTAATGTTTACAAAAGCCATCTGAAAGTGCCTATTGGGTTACTCCATTATTCTGCCCGTCTCGCCGTGTCAAGTGTAACATGGGTACTTTGTGACGAGACGAATAATGTCACAGTAGAACATCACAAATATAAAATATTCAAACGGCAGAAAAATTACTTAGCGTAATTTTGGTAATGGAGAATGCTAAAATGGTGGAACTGGTGTAAGAAGACACCGAGGCTTATACTAGCGACATTATTAAAAAAATAACGTATTTTTATTCTTAATTTATTATACAGCATTAAACTGAGTCTACAAAGATACTTTTCTGTAATTTAGTATTCACAATGCTGTTTTCTCATCTAAAGATAAAAATACCAGTCAAAGTCAACTCGGTCAAGGTATGAGACGGAACCCATGTAAATTACAGAGCAACAACACGATGGTATGGTACACAAATATCGATGGTTATTTTCATGTCTAGCCTAATTAAATAATATGTAAGCTACGTTTAACACAACTACCAACGTTTATCAACGTAACGCCGTACTTAGTTAATTCCTCTCAACAGGGCACATCAATTTGCGGATTGGTGGTGCTTGATTAATAGTTAGGATCGCACGCGCTGGCGCCTCAAAACATTTCGTCGCAGGGCCATTAGTCAATTTGACGCGCTGTTGAATTAATGATAGGACTTGAGTGGTCTTGAAATCACGACGGGACATTATGGCTTCGTTAGTTGCCCGTGGCCGTGGCGCAGTTGTGACAGTGATTGGCGACGATCGCTGTTGTAAAGCAACTCACTTTGCATCCTATTTCCCCCGACACGACCCCGACCGAAATTGAATGATGTATTTTCGGGGATCTCCGTGCTTCGGAAGGCACGTTAAGCTTATGGTCCCAGTTGACGTTGCTAGATGCAGTCGCTAAGCCTAGTCAGAGGCCTTAGGGCGGCTTGATAACATCTGACATCAAGGTTTCTCACTAACTTAACACACCTCCAACAATCCACACTGAGCCCGTGGGCACATTAATTCGTGGATTGGCGGTGCTTGATTAATAGTTAGGATCGCACGCGCTGGCGCTTCAAAACATTCCGTCGCAGGGACATTAGTCAATTTGACGCGCTGTCGAATTAATGATAGGACTTGAGTGCTCTTGAAATCGCGACGGGACATTATGCCTTCGTTACTTGCTCGTGCCCGTGGTGCAGTTGTGAGGACGAGTTGTGTAAAGCAACTCACGCCGCGTCGGAAATGCGATGGGTTACCATCCTGACCGAAATTTTGTGATGTATTTTTCGGGCATGTCCGTGCTTCGGAAGGCACGTTAACCTGTGGTCCCGGTTGACGTTGCTAGATGTCACTCGTTAAGCCTAGACAGGGGCCTTAGGGCGGCTTGATAACATCTGACATCAAGGTTGCTCACTAACTTTACACCCCTTCAACAACCCGCACTGAGCCCGCGGGCACATTAATTTGTGGATTGGCGGTGCTTGATTAATAGTTAGGATCGCACGCGCTGGCGCCTCAAAACATTTCATCGCAGGGACATTAGTCAATTTGACGCGCTGTTGGATTAATGATAGGACTTGAGTGGTCTTGAAATCGCGCCGGGACATTATGGCTTCGTTTGCTGCCCGTGCCCGTGGTGCAGTTGTGGCTGTGATCGGCGACGATCGCTGTTGTAAAGCAACTCACGACGGGTTGGAATGGGATGGGTGACCACCTCAACCAAAATTTAGTGATGTATTTTCTGGCCATCTCGGTGCTTGGTCGGCACTTTAATTTTTGGGTATATTTTGTTCGGGCCCTGGTTGTTCTCCTTTAGTTGGTTATTTTAATTGAAATAAATAGATACCATGTAAGCTACGTTTAACACAACTACCTTTTATCAACGTAACGCTGTAGTTAATATCTCTCAACAGGGCACATTAATTTGTGGATTGGCGGTGCTTGATTAATAGTTGGGATCGCACGCGCTGACGCCTCAAAACATTCCGTCGCAGGGACATTAGTCAATTTGACGCGCTGTTGAATTAATGATATGACTTGAGTGGTCTTGAAATCGCGACGGGACATTATGACTTCGTTAAAGTGGCCCGTGCCCGTGGCGCAGTTGTAACAGTGATCGGCGACGATCGTTGTTGTGAAGCAACACACGCCGGGTCGGTAATGGGATGGGTGAGCACCCTGACCGGAATTTATTGATGTCTTTTTCAGCATCTCCGTGCTTCGGACGGAACGTCAAGCTGTTGGTCCCGGTTGACGTTGCTAGATGTCACTCGTTAAGCCTAGGCAGATGCCTTAGGGCGGCTTGATAACATCTGACATCAAGGTTGCTCACTAACTTTATACCCCTCCAACAATTCACACTGAACCCGCGGGCACATTAATTCGTGGATTGGCGATGCTTGATTAATAGTTAGGATCGCACGCGCTGGCGCTTCAAAACATTCCGTCGCAGGGACATTAGTCAATTTGACGCGCTGTTGAATTAATGATAGGACTTGAGTGGTCTTGAAATCGCGACGGGACATTATGGCTTCGTGAGTTGCCCGTGCCCGTAGCGCAGTTGTGACAGTGATCGGCGACGATCGCTGTTGTAAAGCAACACACGCCGGGTCGGTGATAGGATGGGTGAGCACCCCGACCGAAATTTATTGATGTATTTTTCGGGAATCTCCGTGCTTCGGAGGGCACGTTTAGCATTACGTCAACAGATGTCACTAAGTCAGAGGCCTTATGGCAGTTTATTAACATCCATCGTCAAGTTTCTCACTACCCTCAGAACAACTTTTACAATCCGTGCCTTTTAGTAGAAGTGTGCCTTCTGCCCTGCAGTAGGACGTGTATAAGCACTGTTCTTAGTTTGTTTCAGATTTCAGAGTTTATAGATTTTCTAATTTTAAGATCGGTAAAAGAGTAGGTACTGAAAATATTCAATCAAAATAAGACTTCATGCGTGCAAATTGGTAAGCAACAGTTATAAATGTACAAGTTACTAATCAAACTAATTATCCATCCCAAAACACACTGCAGCATTCAAATAAATTCAGACTTAATTCACAAAATGGCGTCCTGACTTGCATCGCAATTCAATTCAACTTTAATAAGTCTCTATTCATCGAGCATAGTTAAAGAACGAACTTTAATCTTATTCAGCTCCTCACCTCAACCCTCGATCCTGGTGGTGGAAGTGTGCACAATTACCGGAAGATGTCGCTCGTTAGGGAATCGGGTCACAGCACAGCTTCGCGAATGCTGGTAATGTGAGGTGAAAGCGACCGTCTTTGTACTGCATTGTGCAAAGTAACAAGTACATAGACAGCCTGTATTATTGTGTTATTTGTTGAATGTTTACTCATTTAAAGATAGTAAGGATTTGCAAAATTGAGCAGTATGACGGAAAAAAAGTGTTGTGGCCAAAATTCGAACCCTTGCCCACTGGGTTACAACTTTAGCTTGAGACTGGTGCCTGCGCCGCTGACCTAATCGGTTTGTTAATGCGAGGGCGAAATAGATAGTTACTTAAAGTAGGTAGGAACACAAAGCACAAAAAACGGACTTAATGCTAAAATCTACCCCTGGGTGATGGAAAATTTGGAAGTGATCTTAAATACAACTGCAAATACTTTAAGGTAGAAACAACGTAGGAGGTCAGGAAATACTTGCAATTTAAATTAATTAGATCTTGCAGTTTCAGATAGGTTTTTTTTTCATAAAGTTATCAATTACTCAAAAATGTTAACAGAGAGTTAGGATGTAGAATTTAGGCAACCTTATCGCTAAAAGCATAGAAAACAGGATAAGAAAAGTAGATTCGGTGGTGCAAGGTGGTTAGTAAATGATGTTCTGATATTATTTAAAGTTTGTAATATCCTTCCAGCTATCTAACTGCAACTAGGTATCTACCGTTAATTTGCATAATACACGCATTAATATAGCTCCATAATCCAGCGCTTTCTATTCTAATACTCGAACCGTAAACAGTCAATACCCTGCACCCCCGGGGCGCAAATACAATGACGTCATCGATGTGCACCCGCTACGAGCACAACACGAAATTGAAATGTCCTGCGCATCGCCTACAACAGACTCTATTGTGTAGCACAAACTGGGCAAGGCTAAATGACAGGTGGAATTGAAAAGCTCTCACAAACTTTGCCTGGAAACCTGAATAGCAATTGAGGGTTAGCTTATCTCAAAAAGTAGCAACTTGAAATGGGAATGTGTTCGGTGAATTGGCAGAAAGTTTCCGCAATGAATATAAAACGCAAACGCAAAAAAAAAAAAAAAAAATGCCTCCATTCAAGGTGAAACACATGAAATACTACAAATATTTAATATTGTTATTTTTAATCGAATTAATTAAAATTATAACAGTTGAAATTAATAGTTGGTATTTATTTCTTCAATAGTATTTTCTAATGTACGTGATTTTTCCTAGGCATGATTGACTGGGAATTAAAAAAAAACTTATTTTCTAGTCAAGCAGAATGTCGGATTCACTGGAGAATGAATCAGTGTCCCTACACTGATCCTGTGGTGGTAAAAACCCCTGACTCAAAAAAAATATGTAAGACAGGGGTCTTAAAGTATTATAATAAAAGTAAGTTAATAAATAAAAGAATATAATAAAATTCATAAAAGGTAATATTGATGCTTTGTTTCTTTACATTCTACTAAACTTTCAGAATAAACAGCCCTGCTTTTTCGTCACCATCAAAATCGCAAAACTGCTAAAAAAAAGCATTCCGAATGGTCATATCTGCTAACATCTCTCACAAGTCTCTACAATATTAATTGTTTCCTTCGCAGAATTTTCTGGAAGGTGCTTTATTAACCCCCTACCCGACTTTTGGCAAAAACTAGCAAGCTCCGTCGGCTCGCAAAGACCGTGACATTATTGCGTCTCGCAACTTAATTAACACAGAGAGAATAAATCCCACGACAGTTGCCACTTCATTCCGAAAGCGCTGACGTCAGCACAGGAACATCCCAATCAATAGCAAAGGTCTATCGGACTGGAATTTATCGGCGACCGAGCTTGGAGCTGGCGATTAATATTAGTTTGTCCCTCGGAGACGTCGCTTATTGGATCCCTAGGACAGGACATAAAGCCATTGCCTAGGATAGATAGGTTTCGGTTGCGGCTGAAGGAAGGGACAAGTTGGACGCAGTTGATTGAAAACTGGTGCTTAATTGAATGGCTGTTAAAGCAACAGTAAAACGAGAATGGGATTTTCCTGCTGAGGCTTAACTTCATCAAAACTCATGATAATCGTGAAATTAAGTGTTTGTACTTACTGACCTGAACACCCACCAATTATCAACGCAAGACTCATATGATTAGATATTATTTAAATGTCTTGTGTGTGTCCAATAAGGCGACATATTGAGCACAATCTTGCCCTTTTCATTCAGTCATTTGGTGATTAGTGACACCCTGATGGTGACCCTGATGAATAAATCAGAAGTGGTAGTAAGCAGATTATAAGGCGTGGAAAACTGTTGGCCCTTGCCCTTATCAATTTCACATTTATTACATTCTCCTTCCGCTAAAAGGAGGACATCGTTGAGCTTCTTTTTATTAACATTATTAGCTCTGAAATTAATATTAATGTCAGCTCAGGTACAGTAGAAGTTATTGGTTTCTTGGCTACGGCGCCAGTCGTCGTTCCCATAAATTAAAACTACCAACCCACCTACCCAGGCGATCCCCGGCGAATAAAGTTAGGAGGGTGGAAACAGTTTTACCGTTTTGTGAAAGTTTATACATTCAGCTATTACCATAATGACGGTTATCTGTACTCGTATAATTTGAAATAAATATCTAATGGGATTTAAAGCAGAACAAGTTTTAAAGTTAAAAGGATTATAATATAACTTTTTAGGTTTTAGGCCTTATTGTTGACTTTTGAATAGAATGAATGAGTCCACTGATTTAAAAGCACTCTAGTTAGAAAAATATGGTCGAAGAGAGAGAAAGAGTAGAAAGTAATTTAAAATATGAATGAGCTTTGGACAATTATGCGTACAGTCCCTGCAGGGCACTTGAATCTAATCTAAATTATTACTATTACCTATGAGAATCCCTCTGCTGAGCAAAAGCCTTTCTTCCCCTCCTCCACGCGAATCTATTTTGGGCCTTTTTCGGCACAGCAAAAAACAGGCCTTTTTTAAAACAGTGCACACGGTACACGAAATATTCTTTCCACGTGAATGAGCAAGTTCCATCTGAATTATTTTCGTTTGTGAAATGAATCATTGCAATATTTCCGATTCATATACATTTTCGAAGCTTTCGTCGGTGAATGCTTTGTGGCGCAAGTTGCAAGAATTTGCACACTGTACGAAATGATTTATTTTGTAAAACCTTTCACCTATCAAAAACCATCCAAGCACTACTGGTATGAACTGAATTTAAAGTAAAACATTTTATTATTAAGAAACAAAGTCTCACGATGTGTTAGTGGCCTACGTTAGTCAATTAAAGCTGTAGCCAAGAAAGTTGCATAATATTCACTAATTAAGTAATCTTCATAATCAAAAATAGGTCACTACTCGATTCAATTTAGAATTACTAGTCATAACGCTTGAGCTTAAAACATCATAAAGCAAATATTCTCTGTCTTAGAACTTTACAGTATTTTTTTTCTTATTCTGTTCGTTTAAACTTGTTCACTGGCTGCTGATGACTGTGTTGTCGTGAATGCAGACTACTGTTTACACTAAATCATCTCCAATCTGCTCCATTAAGCGGATTATGAGTTCTTCAGCCACCTTCAGTCAGCGCTTGTTACCTCAATTGTGTAAAGTGAAGTGGTTGAAACTTTCATGTTATAGACCACTTTATTTATTTTATTTCATATTACATACATATAGGGCTCGTTGAAAAAGTTACACTATTTTTGTGCAATAAAGTATATTTTATTTTATCTTATCTTATGTAGGGTGTAGCGGGGCACATGTAGCGCCTAATCCTACTAATATTATAAATGTGAAAGTGTGGATGTGCCATGTTGCTCTTTCAGGTAAAAACTACTGAATGGGCTTGAATGAAACTTAACAATAACATAGCTTATATATCTGAATAGCATATAGGCTACAAAACATAAGAAAAATATTTTTTTTCTTACTTAAGTCCACGCGGAGGAAGTCGCGGGCGGCCGCTAGTCAAAATATAGCGGCTAGTTTAAGTACAATCTAAGGGTGTCTTTTACATGAGCAGTCATTAACGTGGCGCCTTGTTGTTTAAATTACTTATAGTTCAACTAATTCAATGTGGAAATAACAAAGATTGATTGTCATAAGCTTAACACTTTTGCAGTTAGCTGTAAGACAGCTATTTCGATTCTAAAATTAGTCAACTACCTACATATTTGGCTAGATCAGCCCTGAACTCTAGCTACCGTACCTGCACGTTTTCCACAAACAATAAAACTACACTATGTCGCTACATTCCCTCGTCTGTACTACATCTAGGCTCTAGGCTTCGACGATAAAGTTTACGACAAGCTTTACGACTCTGCCAATGATGCCTGCGCCAATATCGACTTTATGGTAACGTGTGAAGGCGCAGTTTCGCGGATTTATGTACTGTTACGCTGAACAAGGTTTATAAGGTTAGGACTGAAGTATTTTGTTGAAGTGCTCTTCCTAAATGCAGACTATTTTATGTATCACATCAATGAATTCATTCTTTTAAAGGACATTTGAAGCATACTTCGTGAAATACAATATAAAACATTTAATACATACCCTTAGGACAACTTTTAGAACTAGAAGAAACTGCAATGCATTTTGTATGGAAATACGGTTAACATACACTTTCTTAACTTAAAGTGGATTTGCGCCCTTAACTTTTGAGACGTAACTACATTTTACCCTTCAATACAAAGAATTCAATTGAATAAGCAGAACTTTTTTCAAAACTTAAAAACACTGCACAAAATTAAATTATTCATTTGAATTTACCACACAGTCTTGATAAAAAAACTTATTACCTATGTCTCTCAGAGGGTTTAACAGAACTTAGAAAATAACTAAGTTGGGCAGTTCCACACGTGTTACAGAGGTCAACTTCGTCATAAGTCACCTAGAACAATAAGTTGGTAAAATTTTGCATAATATTTAATATAAATCTCATGTTTGGTCTCTAAGGTTCTGAGTAAGGGTTGAAGACCTCTTTTAACGCCGATGGTAGCGGGTTCAAATCTGGGACCAATTAGTATATAGAAAATCTATAGAGGAAGCTTTAATTAAATAGTTTTGAAAAACCAGCTTCATGCAACCCAAATCATCTTCAGCTTGGGTAATAACTTGGATTGTGCAAATATTGAAACCACGAATACCATTCAATTCATCATCATCATCATCAGCCTGTTGCAGTCCACTGCTGGAAAGCCACAAAGGCCCCACCTATTATACGCCACTTAAATCGATCTTCGGCTACTGGCTTCCAGCTCCTGCCAGCCATCCTGCGCAAATCATCACTTCTCCTTACCTAAACACACTAAGATGCTGAGAGGTGGCATTCAATTATTTAACGGTTACTCTTTGAGCTTTGAAAAAATCCGACACAAAAGCTTTCAAAATGAGGTAATAATTTTGTTATTATTATTATATTGAAGCATGAAAAAAGCTGTACTATGATCAGATATGATTCCTTTTCATAGATAGAAGTCGAGTTATCTAACCGTCTACAAAGCTTCTAGAATTCATTATGTTTATATTATGCAGTGCAGTTACTGCACGCGATTTATACACAATAAGAAGTAGTTACCTTCGTGAATTACTAACTTACTAAAGGATTTAAAGTAAAAGAAATCCTGTGTAAAGAAAAATCATCTTAACAGAACTCTCTGACTGCTCTGAAACTACCTCTAAAACTTAGCGGATTTACAAACACTCAATTTTCCAAGACTAATTAAAGCATTTGAGAGCCGTATAGCCCAGTGGTTAAACACTCTGGCTCGGAACCCGGTAGTCCCGAGATCAAATCTGGCCGGAACACACCTACTTTGTGTCCATTGTACAATTTGCGGCTAACTCTCTGGTGATGGAAAACACCGCTATAAAACCCAAGCATCCCGGATAGCGGCATTAGGCTGACGTTGGGTTCAAATTATCTCGGCAAAATGTGGGCTTTTGAATGTTCCGTTCACCATAACGGCAACAATCAGTGTGCCTCTGACATTAGGGATATGGTCGTGAGGGTATGTTATGTTATGTTGGATGTTAATTAAAGCTCACAATGTTTCAATAACATGGTACAGAGAGAAGAGAGAGAGACTTCAAGCCAATGACTCTCCTTTTAGACTAAAATGATGAAAACTGCGAGACGAATAAAAAAAGTCAAAGCGGCGACACTGTAGAAACATTCCCCACTCTTCAAACAACAACAACAACTAAATTGAAGCAGCTCAAACAACAGTTGTTTGTCGACAGCCGTCAACAGAGTTTATGAGCTTCGGGATTAATACTTGAGTTGGACCTTTGCGATTTATCGTTCTCGGAATTAAATCGTAGCTTGAACTATTCGACAGGGTTTAGGCCTTTGAAGCCTAGCTTATTGAAACTTTTCTTATTAAAAGAGAGGCTTTGTAGGTTTCTAACTGAAACTGAAGAGAAAAGGCACTTTACAATTAGGAAAATTAATTTACATTGTCAACTATAAAGGTACGAAAAATATCGAAAGGAAAATGTATGATTCAAGTTAGATATTTCATAAAGGCTGTCTTAATTGTACGTCTCAAATCTCTGTGAATATTGTTGTGTAGGTTATTGTCTTTTTATGCATTTAATTTGTGCTTATATTATCTTTAAATCGCAACATGCTTAATTCCCAAGAAATACTTATTCCTTAAGTTCATAAAACAATAACACCGCATTTTGAAAACCATAATTTTAAAGTTAACCATAAAATATTAAATTGCAAAGTATGAACTATATTTCAACAAAAATTCAAAAAAAGGTTTGCATGAACAAAACACAGCAGAATTCCCAAGAATGCACGTAGCATTCTCTTCAAAGGTATAGCATTTTATTTCACAACGTCCACAATTTCAGGTCCTAGTGAACTGAAACGATGTAAAATATTCACAGTACATCGTAAAGCACGAGAGAGGTACCCACCCTCCTCCCTTCCTTGCTCATGCATTCTACACCAACTACTCTGGATTTCTAGTAAACTTACCTGCTTCCCAACAAGACTGCAGTAGCATTTCAATTCTAAAGTCTGCCAGTACTAAGCTTGAGTGTAGCTGTAATGTAAGCGTACGAGTATGTTACGTGGATACAATACAGATTTCTAATACTTACTCTAATTTGCTTTTCTTCTATAGAAGCCGTAATAAGCCGTGGATTAAATGGGTTAAATTTAATTAAAATCTGCACAGTTTACCCTAAAACTGCTTCTATATCATTATCGGTTTTTGGTTCATTCAAGGATACGCTAGTTCGAGATTTTCAATAGATTTTATGGGATCTCTGCACGCTTAGACATAAGTAATCTTTATCTTTTATAACATTGTATTTACTAAAAATCTAGCATATAACTTTCCTTGGATTTTGAAGCGACTGTTTTTCAATCAAAGCTACAGGATTTTTGCAGCCTTGCGAAGATTGCCTGTCAACTCAATCTTGCTACAGTGGACAGTAATCTCCAAAAAAAAAAAAAAAACTACGATCAGAACATCCTGAAAAAATTACGTTACCGTAATACACGACAAGGTTTAAAATTTGGGACGTAGGGAAATATGAAATTATGCGTAAGAGTAGCTTACGTAATTTACTCTCACAAAAACAACAAACGAAAACGATGAAGCCATACAATTATTTAAATGTCGCAATTTGAATATCGACCTGCGCGATTAGTTCATTGAAATTCGCGAAAACTCAATACAAAATACCATTTGTAGGGTAAATCAGAGAGAAATCGAGGCTTTATGAAACACGCAATGCGCAAAAACACAAATATTTATACATTTTTTCTTCTGCATACATATTTGGATTTTATTTAGTATTAGAGACAAAAAAATTCATAGGTGAGCAAAATAAAAAAGGGTTTTACAAATTGTGTTATTATCAACTTTGAAAATAAATAACAGACTGATTCAGATCCACTGCACCAAATTATATTTTCTGAGTGTACTCACTTACTTATTTGAAATATTCCTACTAACGAAACCTTACAAATGAATTGTCCAGAAAGAAAAATCATTGCTAATAAGTTACAAAAAAAAATATTTTTAGTTTTCGTAGCAGAGGTGGTTGATGACAAAATTAAATCACTCAATCAGTCATTTTTTCATATCAGATATATCCAAAAGTGTCACAATGCAAGGCAAAGACCTTCCTACCACTTTTCCATGGCTCTCGAACAAGAACCATCAACGTCGAATCTCTGGAAAAGTCGTCCAGGTCGTTTCTCCATCGTGGCCTTGGTCTACCGCGAAGTCTTGTGTCAAAGCGTAAGCTATCAATATGTGCTGCTCTTAGCCAAAAACAGTTTGCATATGGCAGATATGTCCCAGACCCACTGCAGCTGAGCTGACAATTATTAGCTAAATAAAATTATGTAACACAGAAGAAAGAAGGACCTATATGAATTAAGCTCTCCGCACTGTTACACAGCTTTCAGAAGTCTGCAGAGCTTTCATACTCGTACTAACTATCGATTCTATAATCCTTTCATCTGAAGGCTCACTTTAGTTAATCCTCTGAGGCTGCAATCAGAAGAGGGGAAACCCCCCACTTTCCTGTCCCCGGATTAGGGTTGTCAAGATCTTAACACTGAAATAGTTTAATTAAACGTTTGTGATTAGAATCAAGGTTATTATGACTGACATAATATTCTTGGACTCTCTTTTGCATAATTACATGCTTTCAGTGGTTACCTATTTGTGAAAATCACAAAAGCATATTATTAGTCCTACTAACACAATGTTATGTTTTGTTGTCAACTAACTTACACCAGAAAAACTTTTGTTAGTAAATAGTAGTTCAAGTTATTGCAACTGATTTTTATATACCAGAAGTGAATTATGAACTGGGTTGTTACTATCAAAAATATATTTTTTGCCACCTCTTAACCAAAATTGTATGAATTTACCGAAATTCATAGTAACAAAAATAGTTCAACTGCCCCTTTTTTCAGTGTAAAAAAATACATTCAATCATCATTCAAATAAATCCTCCTTTTCTAACCTTTAATCCCTAATAAACTGCCAGCCCTGCTATTGTAAATATAGGAAAGATCACGGACTTTTGCAATTAAAAAGATTCTAGATCTCGCCTCCGGGATTTACTCTCCAGTAAAAATTGCGCAACGTACTCTCTAACAGTCCGACGGAATTTATTTTCGTTCTAAAATTGGTCTTATTAGAAGGTCCTACGGTTGTTTCAGTCGTTGTGAGATAGGATCTAAAATTAGATATTTGATGACGACTAACGATGGAAAAGCTTCTTAAAAGATAAAAAGGAGCTAAGTGAATTTTCCTTGCGACGTATTCAACCATTTTTTTAAAAAAATCGATGTTATGGACTTTCTAAATGGTAAAAAATATGACACAAATATGAACGATCTCTTCATAAGGTAAAAGCACCTATTACGGAGGGATTTCGCAACATTTGAAAGTAAGACGCAAAAATAAGCATTTGTTAGTTTTTTTAAAGGTGCCAAACCATTTTATCTTCAAAAGTGGAATTTAAATTTTGTATTGCTGTTGAGTTTTAGTTTATTTTCATGATATTTCATAATTTAAAAAAATATTTAAGTGGTCGAGTCGATTTTCCCTAATACTGAGGTATGATATTGGTCAGAGCCTATTACTGCGGTGGTCGGCTCCTAATACGGAGGTTCATAAACTATATTCATTGGAGTTCCGTACAAATAATATTAATTAAATAATATAAACAAATTACTTAAGTAGTTAAGTAAATTGTAAGTTTTTCATTTATTGACCATTGATTTGATTACACATACGTTTTAAAAAGAGTTTTGGATTATTCTAATTAGGTTGATTTTGCTTTTTACATTCATAAAATGTAAAAATGGAGCGAAGCAACATCAGTCCGTATAGAAAGATCTTTCCGGACAGACTGACTCCGCTTCGTTTTTTAGTATTGTATTTTAACATGAGAATTGCTTAGGATTCTCTCATGTTGAAATACAATACTTCTTATTCCGGAATTCCAACAGATTCTGAAGGACTTTATGAATTAAAAAGTAGCACTTAGTGTATTTTTACACGCGCCAGTACAGCGTTAACTGATTTTATAGAAATAAAAATGCAAATTTATTTAGAAATCACCTGATCATATTTTTTTTAATAATGGCGAACAATAATAAGAATTCACAAAAAGGTACAATACCTTTTATTTATTTATGGAACCCCAAAACTTGCAATGTATTTGTGTTCTATGAATAGAGTCGTAATAGGAGATCATATATAACCTAATACAGAGTTATCTAGAATAACTACCACCGTAATAGGAAAACTACTCGTGCTTTTATAAATCCTAATTCTGACCCATCAAAATTGCGATAAACAAAAGAGTGTAAATGCTTAGTCAGAGGATAGCAAGTTTTTGGGTCAGATGTGTATAACTCAAGTCAAAAGTTATACAAAATAATTCATTTGTGATAAGTTAAAATACACCTTCCTAATTTGTCCATTTCTAAGAAACCAACAATTTGTACTCAACAGTTTTCATATTTAACTAGATTTCTAATAAAGAACACATACCGCAAAATATGGTTTCCAATGTATGAGACTAATAATGAATTCAACAACACATGGAACTAATTAATCAAGTTAATAAATTGAAAGTTATAAACAATTAAACATGCCCAGTGTTTTTCCTATTTCGGAGTTATACCACCGAATTAGGATGAAGCTATGAAATTCGTATCCTTTCACGGCGGTATTTCATTTCTTGTTTTTTAGGTAAAAAATGAGTAACAAATATGAAACAAGCTATTTAAATAGTAAGTATGACAATAGGAAAATGATATAAATAATTCATAAACAAACTTTAACGGGTTTTTCATACGAAAAACTTAGTTTATAAATATCACTGTACTTACGTTTGTCGTTGCGCGTTTGTATGAAACCACCTCTCCCGTCGACGACGTTACACGGATTGATTGATTTTGTTGTGTTGTCTATGTGTTATACTTGCAAACGTCAATTCAGTCATAGAGCGATAGATTTAGAAGAAATATTTCACATTTTGGTGTATTTTAACTGAATAGAATAGAAATAAATCTCGAAAATAAAAATACCACCGTAATAGAATACGATTTTGACTACCGCCGTATAAGGAGCCTTTACCTTAATGCAAAAGAAATTAGTCAGAATTATAGCCCAGATAGATAATACCCAGTCCTGCAAACCGTTCTTCAAAAAATTCAACCTACTTACCCTACCATCCTTATATACAGGGTGGCCCAGCGACAGTGGTCCAAAAATTTTTTTTAGGTAGAGGGCATTATAACAAGTCATTTAAAGAAAACATTAGTTCCGCGAAAACCAATACTTTAGAAGTTATGGTTTTTTCAAGTTACTTTTGAAATTTCTCAACTCCAATCACTTAGTTCACTCTTGCTTGGAAACTATCGCACTGAATCAGTTCAAATTTGGCATAAATGTACAATAGTAATGTAGAAACCATGTTATGTGCGAGTTTTGAGTTTATTCTATGACAATTTTGTTTTTTTTGAATTTTCGTCAATAATTTTTCGCCATTTCAAAAACAAACACAATTTTCAAAAAATCACCGCTGCAATGTTTGTGCACTTTATGATTTGTTTATGATCTTGAAAACTGTCCATAAGTATGATAATAGTCTATGCAAAAACTTGAAGTGATGCAACTAATGGAACACTTTCAAAATTAACATCATGAACAGTAAGTCACTGAAACTCAGAATGGGTAATTTTTGCACTGACCCTAATTTAAAAAAAAAGTAGCCAAAATATTTTTTTCGGATAGAGGGCATCATAGGAACTCATTTAAAAAAACATTAGATGTCGAAAACCAATAGTTTAGAAGTTATTATTTTTTAAATTTTGGGACTAAGTGGTAGAACTTCAGAGTCATAAATCACTTATGTTTGTAAACTATCAGAGTGACGAACTTCAAAATGAGTAAGAATAGAAGAGAGTGAAAAAGGATTTATCTCATTTATTCATTACAATACAATGAGTGATACAAAAGGCGGACTTAATGCTGTTAAGGCATTATCTACCAGTCAACATAAAATAAAGCGGAGCCAATTAAAGTATGGGAATAATTATTAAGTCATACTATATTCGAAGTTCCTTAGTCGGATGGTTTACAAACAAAAGTGATCTATGTCTCTGAAGTTCAACCATTTAAGCCCAAAATTTAAATAATTATGACTTCAAAACTATTGGTTTTCAACATCTATTGTTTTTTTAAAATGAGTTGCTATGATGCCCTCTATCCGAAAATGGCTACCTTTTTTTTTAAATTAGGCTCAGTGCAGAATTGGCCCATTCTGAGTTTTAGCGACATACCGTACATGATGTATAATTTTGAAAGTGTTCCATTGGTTGCATCACTTCAAGTTTTTGCATAGACTATTATCATACTTATGGACAGTTTTCAAGATCATAAACAAATCATAAAGTGCACAAACAATGCAGCGGTGTTTTTTTTTAAATTGTGTTAGTTTTTGAAATGGCGAAAAATTAGTGACGAAAATTAAAATAAAAACAAATTGTCTTAGAATAAATTCAAAACTCGCACATAATATGGATTCTACATTACTATTTTACATCTATGCCAAATTTGAACTGATTCAGTGCGATAGTTTCCAAACAAGAGTGAATTAAGTGATTGGAGTTGAGAAATTTCAAAAGAAACTTGAAAAAATCGTAACTTCTAAAGTATTGATTTTCGCGGAACTAATGTTTTCTTTAAATGACTTGTTAAGATGTCCTCTAGCTAAAAAAAATTTTTGGACCACTGTCGCTGGGCCACCCTGTATATACGATATTATGTATTTTCACCTTCAAAAATATGCAACAATTTAAAAAAGTTAAAGATACTCACGATATAAATACTCGACATAAAAATAGACTTTACTTGCCACAATCTAGAATTAAAATGCTAAATACCAGCCCATATTACATGTCAGTAAAAATTTTCAATAAATTGCCTGCGCACATAAAAACTGAATCAAACAGTAAGAAATTTTCGAGAACTTTAAAATCATATCTTATATCTGAAACTTTTTATTCTTTGAATGAGTATTTAACGGTAAAAAATTTGAAATACAAATAATAGCACGATAAACGAAATAAATAAATATGTTTTTCTATGTTTAAAGAATCAGTAGTAATTTAGCAAAGTCTGCTTTATACATCTTTCAAAGTAGAAATTTATCATTATTCGAGCCATTCAGTATTATTATTTTTTAATTGTTTTAGCTTTAGTATGTAAAATTGCTGTCCTCGCATATTTGCAATACCTTAGCGGTAACTAAGTTTTAAGTACTATCCTGTTATTATACATCAATGTAACACTTGGTATGCAATAAAGAATTGAATTGAATTGAATTGAAAAATAAAACTAAAAAATAGATATTTTGTTTCTTAAAGTAAACAGTGTGTTGAAACCCTCACGTCTTGTCTTCGATGTTTTTTGGTCTATTCTTAAAATTTTGCTCCGCTTGCTTGCACCAATCAATCAATCAACAAAAACATTACTTTTGTTGATTGAGTGGTTGAAACTGAGACTTGATATTTGGCAAAAAAGTATTATCTGTTTACCAACAAAGCAAATTCAATAAAATACATCATTGAACACAGGCTACGTTAAATTTTCTGCCTTATAAAGAATATTACGCGAACTACATCTCGCATTTCCAGAACGTTGGAAAATTTCGTATCGAGATAGAATATCAAGGTTTTGAATCTATGGAATGAAATGAAACCGTTCCACGTACAGGAAATGAAAAATATGTGATGTTGCTTTATGTCAAGTTAACTTTATAGGCTAGCAATATGGATCAGACAAGGAGATTGCGGGCTAAATATTTAATTTATGTATTGTATTTGATAGCTTTTACCTCGAATTCACAAACGTCAAACAAACGCAACAAATACTTTGTTTGAGCATCATCCAGGTGTATTTATACTTATCTGTAATTTCCTTCCCTTTCAAACCAACCACCCAACAACCGGTTACTGTTTAAAACATACCCCCGAATTCCAAAACGACAATCAACGCTAAGCAAACGCTCACGCTCATGCTGTCCCGTAAAATGTCAATACAACAGAAAGGGACAGCATGAGCATGAGCGCGGGCATTGGGAATTCGGGGGTTTATGTTCTAAACAGTAGCCGGTTGTTGGGTGGTTGGTTTGAAAGGGAAGGAATTTACAGAAAAGTATGAATACACCCAGATATTGGACAAACCAAGTATTTGTTGCTTTGATGTGATGCATGAATACTTAGTAGGTACGACCCGTTAGGTAAGTATCTGGTAGAATAATTGCCAACTGAGCCGGTTATAGTGACTTTTATAATACTTCACGGAGGTCGTCGGTTCGAATCCCTTGCAGATAAACAACATGTTAATGTTTGTGTTGCTGTTTCAAGTTGTTGGGCGGATTACCTCGTATCCGAAAAGTAAGTTCTCGTACATGCTGTCAGATGGGCGAGTAAAATGTTGGATTTGCGCCTCACGATTTTTCGAAAACGTGGGAGAGGCCTTATTTATAAATTTTGGCCTTATACTGGTCATGGTTGTGATGTCGAAGGCAAATAATCTGCTCTACTTCATAATCCAATTTCACTGCAGTAAATATATTAGTATTATGTTTTATACTCCAATACTGCACCAATGCAGTAAAATTATTTCTAACAATTCGTTTTTACAGTTCAAGGAATTTTACATTCTTCATTCTCAGCAGTCGAGCTTTTATTTCACTTGAGAATATTTAAACTTTTATATGTAAATCTTATTTCCCAGAAATGCGCCGTTTCGTGCTGGCTCTGCTCGATTTCCAATTTGAAGCAAAATCGTTGAAAGTTTGCATGTGACGGAAATGGTAAGGTAAGTAATTTTCCTATATGTATAAATATTTGCAAACATGGCGATGGTGAAAAACCAATGAAATACCTCCTAGCTTAAATATCACACATTTTGGTCTTTGGTACCTATGGAGTAATAAATTGTATTACTTCAGTAAATAAATGAATATCACTGGACATCACTGGACTTTGTTCACAGCGCCATCTAGCCCCAAACTAAGCAACTAAACACTGATCCGTCGTAGGCTTTTGTTTGTCTAGTACTAACTAACTTATATTTCCGTCTGTTTCTTTACTCTCTTTCTCTCTTAAATTAACCTTAGAAAATAATAACGAACTATTCAAGCATTCGTGCGCTTATGTTGAGAGTTAAGATCTCCTACTTTTTTTTCAGACTTACACCCCATTTACGCTGTGACGTTTTGGGGTTGAATCATTCAGTTTTATTTATTTTTATTAATTGTTACATTTAATTATCTCCCAATATTGTTGCCCAAACCATCCATAAAAGGACATCACGTGACCAATAGTTCCGTCTCATTCAACTAACTAATTAGTTTATTGTTGACGTCGCTTATCGCGGCGTTTTCATCGGCGCCGGCGCACGCGACCGCTTCCTTGTCGTTCATTAATTAAAACTGCTTATTTTTTAGACTTAAGATGTTTCAAAGTGATTTGTTGATTTATTAACTTGCTGCTTGGATTGTCTAGTCGCTTAATCTGTTTGCTTGAACGCAGTTCTGAGTGGAAAGGCATGCGTATTAGTAATTGTCACTTTGTGTACTTAAATGCGTTT
This sequence comes from Udea ferrugalis, assembly GCA_950022985.1. NCBI lineage: Eukaryota > Metazoa > Arthropoda > Insecta > Lepidoptera > Crambidae > Udea > Udea ferrugalis. Next base: position 15,145,356 of record OX465531.1, on the reverse strand, counting down.
AACCAGGTCAGTAGTGGTTCTTGGTTGAGATAACCATGTAACACTACGTTATGAAGAACGGAACGTTCAGAAGCCATATATATTTCGCCGTAGAAATTTGAACACAACGTGGTAAGGGGCGAGCCCACCGCTATCCGGGTTGCTTGGGTTTTAAATCGGTGTTTCCATGAACACAAGATGCCAGATTTGATATCGCGTCTACCAGGCTCCGGGTTGGAGTGTTTAACCACTAGACCACGACGCTCTCTCTAATAATAAAAAGTTTAAAAAGGATAGTGTGACGATTGGTGCCTCATGTTCAAGATTAGACAATTTCTTACTACACCTGCCTGCTTTTGTGTAGAATAAAATACCTAATGTGAAACACGTATCGATAGATACAATGCAGGTATTACATCGAGGTATGTAGCAAATGACGTGAAATCCAATTTTCTCGTAGCCTCGCTGGGAGCCGAGCCCGGTGCGTTGCATTACGTGCATTCAATGCACTTCACGTAATATACGGAGGATGTCTTCATCAGTGAGCGAAGGCACTGTGATGGCAGGGAGGTAGGACGCAATGGAAGGCGTAAAGGCAACAATACCTTCTCTAAATTTAATCTAGGAACCGGAATCAGCAGGCAAATAAATAATGTACTTATTTTTTGTTGGAAACGGATCACTAACAGTGTTTACTAACTTGGCGAGATCAGTATCTACTTCAATTGGATCTGATAGTCAATTTTGAGTCAACTGTAGAATTATGTTGACAATGACAACATAATAGTCGTAGAAATTCTCATGAGATTTTTTTTCCCTAATGTTTAATACACGTTTTCCTTAAAACGTATGCTGTCTTATTTTGTTAACGAAACTACTAAGTAGTAACATTTATCACTAAATCTGTTAAATCTAGGATTCTTCGTATCCACTATTATTTTGAGAGGCTGAATTATTTTTCTTAGATTGAAGTCTAAAGAAGAGAATTTATTTAATAAAATCCGATAAATAAAAATAAATCTAACACTTACTAAACAACCACCTTCAAACTCAAGTAGGCCACAGCAGGGAAAGAAAGGGTTATTCATCAATCTAAAATGCAGTATTTAATGTAAGAACTCCCAGTAGTTTCAATTCTGTGCCACTGAATAAAATATGTCCCTTGAATAAGCATAAGTCAACACTGAACGCATTCCGCCCCCGAAGGCTGAAGCACAGTATAAACATACAGTAGAACATCTACATACAAACGTGCCACTCTCGATTTGAATGTGTGCGTGCGCGTCGCGCGCCGTGTCGTGATTTCACGCACACGCTAGCATAAAATAGGGAGGCATAGGGAGGCGGCAGTACGGACGGGGAGTGCCGCGTGTCTGTGTGCACGCTAGGCTAATAACTCGGCGGGCGGCCTTAGATAGCCTACTGTATGGTTAATACTGTGGCTGAAGTTAGTGCAAAAAGCAAGCCGCGACGGAGACGATCTATAAGTGTGCGCGCGCGACGTCTAATTTTGGCGAGTGCAATGCTCGCGCATAGCGAATATCAATGTCAATGACCACTCGCGAAGGGCAGCGTAGTGACAGTTGGCGACTGACTTACGGAAAGTTAGTTTCGAAAGAGGTAGGTTAGTTTATGTGGTCAATTACAATTAAGATTCAACGGACACGGCCCTTCAACGTTCAACTCATGCACCAGCAGCTACGTTTGTAGATGTCATAAAAATATCATAACACAGAATAAAAGAAAAATATAGGGAACAAATACGTTGAAGTATTTCCGCATAGTTGTAACAGAATTCCAAGTGTATCACTTTCATTGTTAAATCTGAAAGTACACGATGCTTTACCTCCTCCTCCTCATCCTCCTGTGTTGTGTTTCCTGTCAATCTACTGTGTGGGTTGCTTGGAGAAGACGATCAAGTTGTACTTTACGAGTTAATGTTTACACTGCATGTATGTTGTTGTTGTTTTAGTGTGCATATATAGCACACTAAAACAACATATTGAAATAAAAGGCAAACCTGACTGACTTATGTATCAACCCACAGCCAAAACTACTGTACCTGGGAATGGATTATGAGCAAAATTACTTCACTTAATCCTCTTTGAAACCATACTGTCAACCAAACGCCAGTGTTCTGCCCGCTGTGCTACCGTCGTGCATTTAAAAGAAGTGTAACACCAAGCCGTAACAGATCGTAGAATGATTACAACAATCCGCTCGCGTCTCCCCTCATTGCGCGCGCGTGTTCGCACTAATTGGGCTGACGAAGAAAGCCACAAAAACGGCGCGTGCGCATGCAAATTTTTTACTAAGTCTTAAACGGCGTGTGGGGAAAAAAGGTATCTTACATATTGGAATTTTAAGGAATTTACTCTTTTAATGATCGAGTTTTGTTATTGTCTTTATTTTGTGCTTGATTTAGGTTTTTTTTCATCAATCATAATTATAATGGTAGTTCTGACTGGCGATTACTTACTTGGCTGGTCGCTTTGGAGGTGTTTAGCTGGTTTGATTTAGGAACGTACCTGTAAGAAACATACAAAATATATTAGTAATTTTCTCTACTGTAAATAAGTGTAGCAGATGCTATTTTACAAACAACTACCAAAGATTTGGATTTATCAGTAGCATTTTTTCTCTACTTTAAATCAGTTTTTATTCTGTGATACAGTCGTTTATTTTACATCGTCGCTTTTCGCTAATTAAGAAAACTTAAGGCCTAAACCTTAAGATTAAGAAGAACGTCTCCATCTCTATCTACTCATTCAATGAAAGTTATGAATAAATCTAAATAAGTAATGACTTCTTGGCCTACGTACATAAATTCCATTGACAATATACTGGAAGCAACTAAGAAATATAAAATTACATTTATCATAGAAATTCATGAAAATCTTTAAATCATACTTAGCAAGGTTTTCCTTTCCGCGCTGAAATCCTGCGCACATAGTTCGACAAAATTGAAAATTCGCAATATTAACAGCAGTTTTCTATTGCGCATCTTGACACCCGGTCATCTGATAGGCAAGCCAATGAGCCGTGAAACAGACAAACAATGCAAGAAGGTTATAGATTAACACGAACGCTTTGAGCAGGAAATCACGAAATGACTTGTGCAATGGGATACAAGGGTATGCTAACAATTTGGCAGTGGCGATGTTGACAAACAAAGCAAAAATGTGCCAATAGGTTGCAGTGGAAGCTGTATTGTCCAGTAATCTACAAAAGACTTTTTCTCTACAGAGAAGTGTGGTGTAACCGATGATATTATAATAAAAAAGCCATAGGTTACTTGTGCTAAAAATGTAATCAGAACTTCGAACACCTGAGCAAAGCCTTGACAGTTTGAGATGACACTGCGCAACATGTATCTGTCTCGTTTACGCTCTAGTAAATAATTGATAATTAAACGAACTTACCTTAAGTGAAGTTCTATTATAATTACACGAAGGCTTTGTCCGAAGAAATTAAGATTACAAGATGTAGTAAAGCGTATCGTGCTGCCATATACCACTAAAGTTGAAGCCATGAGCGAGAGAAAAAAAAAAAAAATGGTTTCAACGTCTGCTGTCACAGATTGTCAAACGTCATTTAGTTGAGAGCTTCTTCACCTGGAACCTGGAACACAAATTAGGGAGCCTCCGAGAGGCTAGATTACTGCACATAATACTGTAGGGGTATTAGGGTAGGGAGGGTCTTAATTTCTTCGGACAAAGCCTTCGTGTAATTATAATAGAACTTCACTTAAGGTAAGTTCGTTTAATTATCAATTACACTTCGCTTTGTCCTCGAAATTAAGATTACAAGATGTAGACTTTGAAAGCATTACAGTATTTTGTGCATAATGAAGGGATATAAAGAAGCACTAATGCTTCTTTCTTCTGTATGGTACCTAAGGTACCTTGTGAAAATAAAAAAACTTAAAAACAGTAGGTCGCTTACAGTAGTTAAGTAAGCATTCTGAGAAAGTATTAATACAATTATATAACTGTAATATAAAATTGTAAATATATTACAACATATACTACTACATGTTTTGAGTTTCAGTAATACCGTGGTTGTTGTTGACTTATTTATTCATTAAAGAATGTGCATAAAATTCCTAGGAGCTTCCAAAACTGATCTTTGATAGAATTTAGCAAACATAGAGGAAGCTTCACTCCAACCAGTTGTGACTCTGATAAAGTTAATTAACACCTATGTACAGCAGAGGTACTCGCATGTCTGGTCGAATGTATAATAAATAGAGATGTATGTATCTCACTTTCGGTTAGGATCATGTTAGGGCACCTATAATCCACCGACTAATAGTTTGAGACCCTACGAGATTGTACAGTTATTGAAAAACTGACGAAAACAATATTTTTGTTGTATAAATAATCGTCCATGATTTATCCAAATAGAATTTAAAAGCCTCTGCAGGACTGAGGTCGATTACTTAAGGAAGTCAAATTTAAAGAACAGGGTTGGAGTAAAACTAGATGTGACGTCTTAAATTAATCTAGTATTTGATTCTAGTTTATAATCTTGAAATCACTACATCCTCTACTTGAAATTTTAAAATTGAGTTTTTTATTTTTATAGGTAATACCTCAAAATTTTAAATCACTATTACATATGATACAGAGTTACTGTGGGTTCTAAAAGTAAAGCTGGATCACATGTCTCATATACTTTGACATAGGAAGGGTTTTATAAAAACCCCCTTGATAACTTATTTTCGTACTCGAACCTAAGTCTAGTTTTGAACTTACTAACAATGAAAGTGCCGAACGATGGATATTTAAAGTACCAGAATTCGCTCCATAACTCAATAGAATATTATATAAATATCAATTCAGCTTCCAAGAAGCTGTTATGATTTGACTGTCTTAAATAAGTTAAACCATTTTACAAATGCAGTATCGCATTGTTTGACGGTACTGTTTGATGATGAAGCTAACATTACGTTGAAAGATGGTGGTGGAGTTCCTCTGCTTAATTAAGCCGTCCTGAGAGCTTGCATGCGGACTATCTTCCTCATTTCAGGATTAAGGTTCTAGAAATTACAAGAATACTTTCAAGTATGGGGTACCAGAGGCGAGTGGGCCAATCCAGGACAGTAATAATAACTTAAGCTTCATCTTTTTAATCATTGAAAATGGTGGAAAGTCATAGAAAGAGAAAAAAAAAATGTTTTCTAATCAATTGTGAAAGCATCTAGAGCGTAAACGTCTGGATCTCTTGGCTGGGAGACATATTTTTGCCATCATTGGCTTAATCTAGAAGAAAATAGATCTATCTCAGCCATGCACAAAGTATTTAAAATTTTTTTTAAGGCAGTTTCTTGCAAATTGCAAATATGTACCAAAGTACTTATTTGAAACGAAAATTGTTACTTTGGAAATTAAATTTAAGTATTTTTAATAATTTGCAAGCCTGAGAGCAGGCCGCATACTTTGTCCAGATATTTTTAGGTCCTATTGACCCACTTGTATTCATTGCAAATAAATGTTTTGTTTGTTTGTTTCACTTAATTCCCAGTGTCAGGAAAATGTGTCAGGAACCAAATGCGTACTATTCGACTTTTGCACCACTGCCAGAATTTTCTAAAAACTACTGCCCCCTTGCAGTCATTTCCTTGTATGGAGCCCCCCCCTCTTTTTACTTGCACAAAGTGTTTTACTGAATTTAACCACAAACTAAAGTCTCCTTGAAGGTGGCCTGGTAAATTCATATATTATTTATCATAATAGTAAAAGATATTTACATATCTCAAATTTCTCAATAGAGAGCCAGCCAAATTAAAAGGCCAGGCATGCAGAAGTTAGAAGACCATTGGTATCTAATTTTTCATTGCTGCAGTTCTGTAATTTTGTGATTTAATTTTAAATTTTACATTTCTTTAGGTTGATGAGTTCAATATGACAATGCTTGGTGACAATCAAGAATCCTTAGGAGGGTTATTAAGGATTCCATTGACAAACGACAAACTCTTTAAGCTGATAGTGTAGGTATATCATTATATGAGGTATCAATGCAACATAATACTATCCAAACAAATAGTAGATACATAACCCATGGATCTCAGTAAGCTAAAAAACTGGCACCAACTGATTCATATTTTGTGTTAGACAAACAAAGACATAATGCTTTTATGTCTTTTAAATCGATGGGTGCTTTAATAATATGTCAATTCTTTGAAACGAATTGTAAGTGGTTCTTAAATCATCAATTCAAAATGGTTGGTTTTTATAAACTTACTATCAAGTCTAAGTACATTATAAGTGAATCTACTTTTCTATCTGGTTTGTAAACAAGGGAAGTACTACGAGTACTTAGCTACAAACTGATTATAAAAATTAATCATCATCAAACTTCTCATGTTTAAATAATTCTGCTGAAGGTGGTCCATCTTGTTTGGTAGCTAGGTGATTTTCAAGCCTCAGTCCATGACAGAACTGGCTCCACCAATGATTAATGAGTGACTGCCTGAATGACTCACCAGTATTATCAGCGGTGTTGTGGCTGAATCTGTGAGCGCTACAGCGGCGCTGCCGGCGCAGGTGCATGACGGCGCTGCTGGCGATACCAAGAGCCCGTCGCTGTCACAGGTGTCGCCCTGCCAGGCAGACGCCTCCTAAATATTGCCGTTTGCCTGCCCGGTGGTAAAAGCGGAAGCATTCAGTTTAAATATTATTTCTTGGTATTCTGGGTTTATTTTATTTCAGCCCCGGACCTTCTAATGGCCTCAGCAGCCTGAAGTATCTGCCAAATTGTTGCCAAATACATTTTTATTTATTTTTGTTGTGTATAATCGATCCATGATGAAATGAAAGAACACACATAATAGTTTCTCCTTAGCAACAAAAAAACCATTTTGTTTGTTGTTAGTCAAACATAAACTTCCTAGCGTCTATTCATGACTTTATAATATGAAGCATGTCAGAAGTTTGTCTGATTGCAGTGATCAGAGCTTCCAATAGATGCTGAAATGGATGCATTTTGGATTTGTTTTTATCCAATTGTTTTTTCTTTTTATGAAGTACTTACATCAGAAAGAACCATTTCAGAATAATGGAGACACCAATCTTTTTGGCATCTTCTGGTATGCAGTATCTGTCTATGACCTCCTAATTGTATATTGCAATAGATTAGATCTTTTTACCTTATTATGTTGAGGCAAATCTTAAGGCAAATTCTGCTCCTCCGGGTAAGACAATACATCAGTGGGTTCTGACTTTATTATTATTGGCTCTTCAATACTATTGGGTGTCATGAGTTGGATAAAATCCTCAACGGTACCCGACGGAGACAGGGTAGTTACCCACCCGGGGACCGGGTAGGGTAGTTATACAGTTGTTATTGTTTGACGGCCAATCACTAAGTTTTCTTTCTGAAAATCACTAATATATGAAAATTTCTAACTAACGGAGCACTCATTAAGGTCATTTCAATGTAATGTTCAAGTACATTGTCATGTCAGGAAGTTTAGAAAAATCATTGGAATCTATCCGCAAACTCAGAGTATTAACTTTATTTAAAAAAATATTAAATAAAGACTTAGACATAAACAGATACTCATAACACATGTATTACTGCTTTTGGTAGGTAACAATCACTTCAAATTGTACACAAGCATTAGCAAAATTAAAGGTTAGTAGTAGGTACTATTCATTAAAGAGCTTATAATTAGAAAGGTTATAGCCACTTAGAGAGCTATACACAGTCTTTATTCCTCCTTGGATACAAACAATATTACTGCTTTTGGTAGGTAACAATCACTTCAAATTGTACACAAGCATTAGCAAAATTAAAGGGTAGTAGTAGGTACTACTCATTAAAGAACTTATAATTAGAAAGGTTATAGCCACTTAAAGAGCTATACACAGTCTTTATTCCTCCTTGGATACAAACAATTGTGGTGTACTTGTAGAAACTTTCAATGCAAATGCATAGTTTTAAAATTAGGCACTTACTAGAACTTGACTTCTCATGAAAAGAAAGGTATTAGCCGCGTAGAGCTAAACACATTCTTTATTTGCCATCGGAAACACTCACTTGAAGTGAACACTAGGCATTGAGAAACTTTTGATTCAAAATATGCTGTTTTTCAAGTAGGTACTACTTACCAGAACTTGATCGTTTTTACTCATGATAAGAAAGGTGATAACCACTATAAGAGTTATACTCATTCTTCATTCGTCTTCGGAACACTCACTTGAAGTGAACACTAGACATTGAGAAAACTTTCAATGCAAATGCAGTTTTTCACGTAGGTAGGTCTGGTGGACCAGAAACTCGATCGTTCTTGTAGTTTCCGCTTAAAACTTTCTTTAATTTTTCTAATCTTTCGATCCTTATACATTTCCAATCCTGTACTTTGTGTTTTTGATGCATAATATACCTGAAATTGTTTAAAACTTTGGAAAGAAAAAATAACGTGCGGAATGGCGCGAGCACTAAAACGCTAATGACGTTTGACAATCTGTGACAGCAGACGTTGAAACCATTTTTTTTTTTTTTCTCTCGCTCATGGCTTCAACTTTAGTGGTATATGGCAGCACGATACGCTTTACTACATCTTGTAATCTTAATTTCGAGGACAAAGCGAAGTGTAATCATACTATCTTGTACATACGGTCAAATTATAGGTACGTACGCCAGGGGACAATTTTCGACTTCGCATCAGTACTGACATAACGTAACTACCTCTTTTAAATGTCATTGGTTGTGACCAAGCTACTACACCAAGTGCAGAATTTGTACTAGTCATATGCATTTTGTGTATACATGTTCCCATAGTACAAGTTTTGATAAGTTTGGGGTAAGATTATTAGGGCACTATATTATTTAGGAGAATAGTTTTTGAGGTTTGGGTAAGATTATTAGATCCCTATATCATTCAGGAGGATAGTTTTTCTGCACTCCTTGATTACCCCCAAAGTCAAAAGTATTTCTATTGTAGTCAAAATAGATGAGCTTCAATTGAGTGCACTATTGCAAGTCGTATTTTGAAAGAGAATGAATCTCATTTCAGTCAAGTTGACTCGCCGACGGACTTGCCGTCACATGACTCACTCGACAAGCATCCGTGCTTCGTCCATTGTCTGTCCCGCTCTTGTTTCAGCTTGTTCGGAAATAAACGTCGAGATTGAATCGACGCGTTGGACAATATGAATAGGTGGAGTGGTGCAAGTTACTAGTGTATGGTACAAAACCACGATTTTACCCACTACGTTTCTTGCCAGTGCAATTTATGGGAAATCTCGTACCATCGTCATTTTTAAGCCACACGTTGTATTTTATCTAAAATTCTTTGACTGAATTGCAAATGAAGACCTGCTTTAGGGAAGATCAACAAATGTTTTTGTTTCTTTAACTTTCTGTTACTGGGATTTATTTGTTTTGTTATTTAAACGGTATGCATTTTAATTAACCCCAAAGACGTATCTAGATACGTGTCGCATTTTAGCATGACATTCGAAATGTAACTAGGTACATTAACTGTTCTATTAATAGAAAGTTGATCACGAGTGTAAACGTCTGGAATCGTAATGTTAGAGGAGGGCAAAATTTTGATTTGTTGTCTCAATCTCACTAGTTTCCAGTGGTATTCCATGAAAATTGAGGAATTTTGATAAGCTGAGTGTAACAATACAAGTTAATTTGGAACATCCATCAACAGGGTCTGAGTTTTTTCCAGAACCTCCCTTAACAATTCAAACTTTCCATCCGTTCTATTTCTGACCAAATGAGAAGTTTCTATAAAACCGCCTCGTCTCGTCCCTTGGTCCAGTTTTCTGTCAGTCCGCAAACTTTCTCGACGAGATCGTTTCAAGATACTGTCGGTTGCGACTACCCGACTATATTGTCTATCTATCTTTACTGGCGATCTCTGGAATCTAAAAATATCGTTAAAATACGAGCTCCGAGAATTGCTGTTAGCTTGAGAAACAGCTAAATGTCAAGTAGCTCTAGTTGGTCTGTTTGTGAGGGTTGAGATTCAACTTGAATTATTAATGTAGAACTTCTGATCATTGGGTTTTTTGCTCTTACTAAATGGATATAAAATAATGACTGATTATGTAACGATGCTCAAATTCATGTAGTGTTGATGATTTCTAAATAAATAAGTATGAACGAGATAAAATTTCGCAGTACTTAAAATGGCCTTACAGGGCTGTGAGGCCATTTTAATGAATAAAGTTGTTTAGTGATTGAATCTCCATTTATTGAATCGACCAATAACTGAAGTCACAAATTTCAAATATAATAATGTGAAAAATGATATAGACCGCGGCGTAGTAAACCAAAATTCGTAACACATGTTTGTAACTTACATTATTCCGCAATGGACGTTATTATCCATATTATTGTTTCCTTTCGGGTAAAGAGAAACTAAATACGCCCCTCATAAACACGTAAATCATTCTAAAGCTAGTGGAAAAAAGGGTAAACGGGAACTTTTTATGCTCAAGACGTGTGGCGAAGTAGGCCATTGGGCACATTCGTCCTCACGGCCTTTGGGTACTTGTACATAGGGCGCTCACATCAACCTTTACAAAACCGTTGCAAAATGGGTCTTATGTCAGGGGCATTAGGTGCCCCTTATGTAAAAGTGTGCCTTGTCAAAGTCACGTACTCGGCAAGTATCTACGATTGGTTCATACTCACAATTGTCTCATATTATCTTGGGTCTCACCTTTCGCTGAAAATATATTCCTAAGTGAACATTCTCTTTCAGTCCTATTTTTACTAGTAAAGCTCTTAGAAAAAACTTTTCTATCAGGTCTTTGCCCTGCAGTGGGGCGTTTTGGGCTTCAGATGAATTAATTAAAAAACTGAAGGATACTATTAGGACAACACGGTTTGGCGATGTAATATTTTGATGGTCAACCCTTTAGCTACATGGAATAATTTAGTGTGTTTTTGTGATGGCGAATGTCAAAGAAAAGAAGGGAATACAAATTGAAAAAATGATTCCTTAAACACCTATGATGTTGCCTTCATTGTATATAGATTTACATTTACATGTAGTACAAATGCTTGAAATATTAAAAACACTAGTTCAAATAATAAAATAGAATGAAAACTGTCGAGTGTAGCAGACCGTGTGCACAGCTGTGTTCTTGTTATTTCAAACCCTTCACAATAGCCAAGTCCGCATCCCACATCTCGAACGAACCTCAGAGCTGCCCCGTTCCCCCCCTGGCCTCCTTTTATCATAATTTTACACTCGCTTGCATCACTACAGAAGCCTTCTTCAGATGTTATGTCTGGTACTATGAAAGAATTGTTAAGGAACACTTAGTTTCTGTGCATTTTCCGCTTTCGGTTTGTTGAACGTTTTAAACGTATTTTAGTTTCTGTTTAGTCGACTCTTTCTAGAAAATCTGTTTGTTCAAGTTCATAGAGTTAAATTGCTAACAAACAATGATTTTTTATCTGATGTTTCAAAAATGTTGAATTGCTTTACAACCCAAAATGAATTGTAAAACTAGGTACTCTTTGCGCTCAGGGAATGTGATTTTGTTTAGCAAATTTATATTTACTGTGTTTCATTTTACTGCTGCCTCGTTAGAGCTTGATGACTAACGCTACGAGAAAATATAAAACACAAACGCAAAAAGTAAATAAATAGGGGACAAAAAGATAGAAATAAAATGGAACAACTAACGAGAACAAGAAACACTGGCAAGTATGTGACGACAGCAGTTAAAAGGGCCACTCAGCATGACCATGACGTCATATACGTATGATTACGTCATAGTTCTCACTGAAGACAATCATCAAAATCTTTTTGCTTAATGTAGAACTTTTGTCTGAGAAGATTTAAGACATACTTAATAGACACTCCAAGTATATATCTAACTGTTAATGGGTTCTTTATTTTCTTTCTTTCTTCTTTCTATGGTAGAGTTAGATTATCGAAACATTCGAAAAAAGTGAATCATTCCACACGGCCTCTTGAAATTACTTGCCCACTAGACTTCATCAGTCACTTTACTTTTATAGATTGCTTCTTTTCTGATACGCAATTTAATCCAGATAGTAAAGAATACAAACTCCTTTCCGATGTTCCGTTGCAAAAAAGCTGTGTTTAAAAAAGCAGCAACGTCGGCGTTGATTTGTGTTGACTACAACTTGCGCGAAGAATTCAATGCAGCGCGAACACTAAGCTGAAAGCAATTTAACCATTAATCCATTTTAACGCTCTTTCTGAAGACATTTCAACTGATGACGATGTGCTTTGTTCTCCTTTCAGATTGTAAAAAGTGAAACATGCTCTTGTAGATAGTTAACTTATTTTTCCTTTTTTTTCATTCAGTTTTTATCTACAGTCATTTCAGTGATAAATGTCAATAAATCCCAAGCATCAATGATAGTTAAGAAGTCTTCACAGGTATATGCTTTTATCCCGTAATAATTATATCAGTCAAATTGAACGTCATAAGGAATACTTGTAAATCGTCATCCAAACTGAACTATCTTTTCATTTTAAGTACTAATTAATTGAAGTCATTGAAATGCTTTAAAGTTATTAACTATCACCCCGCAACTTGGACGGGTAACCGTATAAGGTATCACAGATTTAGCAAATTCAATATCGACAAAGAAACATCAGAAATTATTGTTCCTTCATTCATAACAAAATAGATATTTGACAATAAGGCAAAATTTGTTGGCCAATATTCTAAAGCAAAGTCACTTTTCACAAAACGCGTTTCAAAGATGCATGATTTAGCAATTTCCCAGGCCTTTCAGAACCACTGCGGAATAAATAATGGACCTAATTGAAAACTTGGGAACGGCCAGGCTAGCTGTATACTAGCTAGCTGTATATTAGCTAGCTGTATACTGTGTAACTTCACAAAGAGAAAGAATCTTTGTAGCCCCTTCTTTGAGAAGTTTCCAATTTGCTTTCACTGCATCTTCGTTTAATATATTAATTTACTTGTGCTTTTAATTTTTACCCCGTTTGATTGTTTTATTACAAAGCTTTATTCTCAGTCAAAAATAAACTGCCGTTGTTTTTTTCTGATGAACATTTTTCAGTTGCTGTTTTTGTGTAGCTTATTTTAAATAAATGTTTTTTCTTTATAACTTTCGTTAGATTTTGAAAGTAACATTATAACGTGAGCTTGATTGCTGAAAAATGTGTTAATTGGATTGGATCAGATTATTCATTTCTCGATAGCTGCATATAAAACTATTACAATATAAGTTACTTTGTCTGTATTGAGATTTGGTGATAAACCACTAAAGAAATCATTGCTTAAGTACTTTGAAATTGATTTAATTTACCTATGTATTAAGTTTACCGAAGTTTTGGGGACTGGGCAGCAATATAGAGCATAATTTCATCCTAAATTTAGTCCTTAACCCTTGCCTATTTGGACGAAAACCTTTTGGAGACATTTTGTCGTAAGCACAAACGAATGGCCTTCAGACCATTCGAGAGGACTAATGGCTGTTTCATCCCTTTTGTGTTTAATTTTCTGAATACTGGTCGTGTAATTTCGGGAAAAATGTTTGAAGGTCGACACTCGACATTTGGTTAAAAAATCCGCTAAAAGCATTTGGCCTAGACCCAGTGATCAAACGTTAAATATGCCCAGAAGAGTTCACATCAATATCTACAAAACTGTCAGCAGCATAAGGTTCTTATATGTAAAGGTTGAAGTGAATGCATCTGTACTTATGTTTTGTATTTTTGGAATAATCAGTTTTATAAGATGGAACTTTTCCTGCAGTAGAACATCGATTGAAGCGACAACTTCACTGCAATGATGGAGGTATTTACCCAGCAATGCGTCGTATGTAGGTTAATCACTTTACTGACAGCATTTCCCCGTTGACACACTGAAAATTGGCGAGCTTACTCAGCCTCCAAATCAGACAGCAACGAGGACTAATACGGTTAGTGAACTGCCTCCACACGTCTTGTTGTATCCAGCACTGACACTATGCGTTTTTGTATCAGCCTTTACTTTCCACTTCTGGGCACAGCAGAACCCACTTCATCATCATTGGCCACCGCAAGAAGTCCACTGCTGAACATAGGCTTCTCCCATTGATTTCCAGAGAGCCCGGCTGCATGCGGCCTGCAACCTCCTGGATTCCGCGACCTTCATTAGGTCGTCCGGTTGAAGTAGATTTGAATCTTTAACTTAGACATTAGGAACGTCTTTAAGTTAAATTAAAAATAGAATTGCGAGGGTCGTGGCCAAGTGGTTGAACACTCTAACTAGGAACTCGCGTGGCCCGAATTCAAGACTGGCCACAACACCTTCTTGTATTCATAATAAAATTTGCGGCTAATTCTCTGGCAAAGGATATATCGGTTACCACGGCTCTTACCACGTTGGGTTCAAATTCCCCTAGCAAAATGTGGGCTTCCCGTTCACATTGACGACAACATATTCAGTGTGCCTCTGACTAATCCGGTAAATCGGTTGTGAGGGTATGGGGTCGGTCGGGTATCGGGTATCGGGTCGGTTGGGAGGTTATGTAAAAAATAACAATTCCAAGCTGAAACATGTTTAGAATGAGAAGTTACCTAGCCTATTCAAATCGAATCGAAATCGAAGACTTGCAAAATAATTTTCCATTTCAAATCAAATCGCGAACAGTTCAAAAATATTTTCCATCCGAATCAGACTACTATTTTCTTGGAAACTAGAGCAAAATTCTGCAAGTATAACGAGAGACATCATTCGTCACGTCAGACCAATTGAATTGGTGGACCATCAATCAATCGGACAGGTCAGAGGAACACCAATACGCTGAGAGCTTCAGACGGCTTTGGGGAGGCTAGAAATAGGTCTACGGTTCTGATTATACTAGAATTAATGTATATCAGGAGTAAGTACCTCCCTGTTCATGAATAAAATATACTTAAAGCCCAAATAACATAAAAATGGAACTTGCTTTTGTACAGTTAGCATCAAAAACATTTGTGTTAAAGAGTGGGCGAAAGATATTAAAGTTTACTGATTTCAAAAAACAAAAACAACTCTATCACTGTTACTTACAGTGAAAAGTAGTAGTACCTCGTAGGTATAGAAAGAGCTTATACCACCGTCTACTTTCTACCACCGGACCATTAGACGCTGGGAGGTCTTCCACTCCTCTTATTGAAATAAAACTAGCGAAATTTTCTAAATTAGGGCACATAATATTTTGATATCTATTGACATTGGGTTTTGGTTTCTACGATTGCCACCTTGCAAGAGCAGCTTTTAAACACGTTCATTCTCGAAATCCGGAACCTCCATCATTGAAAACAGTCAGCAGATAAATAATAATAAATCTTCTCACACTCGCACACAGCTTGCTAGTCGCAAAATCAGTCCTGATTTATCTGCCATCTGCCGGCAGCATGGCGACCCGTTGACGAACTAGGGCAATTTTGTCGCCGCGTCATCCAGCAAATTAGATCTGCGAGAATTTGTCGCATGCGACTCGCTGCGATGCAATTTCTGTCGGTTCTGTTGCAGCATGTTGATGTTTTGAATGCTCAACGGAAGGGAAATAATAGTTTATGTTCTAAGCAGATTGTTAAAATTAAACAACACACGTTTGTTACTGTCAATATTTTAGGGTATATGATTTATTTAACCTCTTCAGTGCATTATGAAGGAACCATCTTAAATCAGTGTCAAAATATAAAACTACGACATTATGTAAGTCGTATATCGTTATTCATTCTACTGTTACAAATTGAATTTTCAAAGAAATCAAAGTAGGATAGTTCAGAAACTCTTTTACCTCATGAAGATTACCTCAATGGATGCTCATTTTGGACCTACAAGTGTACACGGTCGGTACCTGTTTCTACACTATAAGTTTTCCAATCAAATTAGTTTACAGTGTTGATGCAAACATTGATAACAAGCTTGCTACTACTGTAGTTTCAGCCAAAGTGTCAGACTGGAGGCTTGTACAATATTTGCTCAAATTCCAGGTTTCCAGCGTGAAATTAAATTATAATTCCAGTTGCCAGAGCTTCTAGAGTAAACAGAAGCTCCAGATTTGATCGGTTTGTTAAACTCCGGCAGGAGTTGTTTACTTTGTCTAATTAGATTCGTGTTCAAATCACCCTGACCTGTATTATGCAAGATTTAATTTTCTAATTTTCATCAGGCTTTCGCCTTTCCCTGCCGTGAATGTTGACGGGGATTTACAGGTGTGAATAATGATCAAATCAAAAATAAACGAAGGTCGAAGGACAAGTGTGAAATCACTGCATTCTTAACGCGAACGAACTTATAATTTTAGATTGCAAACTTACAACGTCATGATATGGTGACATACATATTAAAGAGTCGGTCCGAAAAACATTTTCCATAGAAATGTAAGTCGCTTAAAAAACTTCATGAATTTCGCTAGCAAAAACGAACGTAACTTCAAAGCTGAAAATAAAACGCAATGGAGTGCATCAGGGCAGGAATTCACCCAGCAGCGGACTTCAGAAAAGTCTCAGGCGAGTTCTAAATTGAGACAGCTCAGACAGTTACTTTTAAAATTCGCTATTAAGTGAGTGTTAGATGTAACATAATTTGATAGGTGTAACTTTAGTTTCTTGCCGGTTCTTCTCAGAACAGAAACAACGTCTGTTTTCACGTAAGCGCATTACTTTTGATAGGTCCTGTCCGTGGCAACCCGAAAAATGTATGATGAACTTTAAAACTGTCTGATTTAAACATTAAGTATACTTAATGTTTTCTAATATTTACGCGAACACTTTACATCTAAATAAAAC
Source organism: Udea ferrugalis (assembly GCA_950022985.1). NCBI lineage: Eukaryota > Metazoa > Arthropoda > Insecta > Lepidoptera > Crambidae > Udea > Udea ferrugalis. Next base: position 15,128,627 of record OX465531.1, on the reverse strand, counting down.
AACTTTACGGATTCTACTCGCGGTCTTATATTTTCTTTCATTTTCTAACCCGACGTTTCGAGTACCGAAACGTAGTCGTAATCGAAACGGAGGGTCTTATATTTTCTTTCATTTTCTAATCCGACGTTTCGACAACCGAAACGTAGTCGTAGTCGAAACGTCGGGTTAGAAAATGAAAGAAAATATAAGACCGCGAGTAGAATTTGTAAAGTTGTTTTATTTTGATCTATACTTACATATAGATCAATTAATTGATTGCCCATGCCAGAACTATATACCAAAGCTTTCAAAATTTGTAAATATAGTAATGTAAAGTGATTTAATCCAAAAATATCCAACCCTGACCGATAAGCTAAGTAATGCGTCACCAGCTAAATTTGGCGTTTCGCGTGACACACACGGGGTAGAATTAAACCCCACACGCATATGATTCGACGAATGAATGCTAAACAGTTTCGTTCACCACCTCATTTCCGCAGTTACAAACTTGATTAAAGGGTTGGTTTCAAAATGGGGGAATGGTTGGTGTTTATACCTGCGGTCAGGCAGGCGATATAACAATGGCTTTTCGAATAATTGGTGAAGCAAAGTAGTTAACCATTGTCATTCTACTACTGGTAGGTAATGGCCCCCGTATTTGAAATCAAGTCATCGGTTCTATTTAACAAGTGGCTGTAATGATTCATGATTTCTGATCATAATTTCTGCGAAGCATTCAAAAACTGAACCCATTCTATGAATCTCAAACCAAGCACTCTTCCACATCGGTCATTGTTCATTCACTTTTTCATTTATTTTAAAGTAAAAAGTTAGTTATTTGTTGTGTTCAACATTAGAATTGAGTTAACAATGTATTTTTTTACCTATTAAGATCTACAGGGGTAAGCATTAACATACAACAACGCCATCACAATTATGAGTTTTATTACGTCCGTTCGCCACGTGATCCCAGTTACGCCCAAAGTCGAGCCTCGGCCCCCCTCGGCAACCCTAGGCACGTTATTTTATATCATATTATTATACCCCACTGTCCGGTAAAGCTGTGAAAGCCCAATTTTTATCCAACAGCTAGTCAATTCAATAAAAAATCAAAATACTTATGACTTATTTATTTAATACGAGTATTTTAATTAGCCCGTGCCCGTGGCAAGGCTGTGACAGTGGATTCGTAACGATATCTGTTTGTGACGCATCACACGTCGGGTCAGAAATGGGATGCGTGACCATTCCGTTCGAAATTTAGAGATGCGTTTTTGGGCATCTCAGTGCTTCGGAAAGCACGTTACGCAGTTGGTCACTGTTGACGTCGCTAGATGCCAGTCGTTAGGCCTAGTCGGCGGCCTGGGCGGCTTGATAACATCCAACATTAAGGTTACTCACTGACCTTACACCCCGCTAACAATCCGCACCGAGCCAGCGTGTTGGAGTATGGCTCGCGCCGAGTCATAGTAGAGGTGAGGCCTGTGCCCAGCAGTGGGACGTGTATAGGCCGTTTATGTTGTTTTAATAAGCCGATAAACTATTATCTATATTCATTTCATAGTCATGTTGCAGAATGTCATCATACCTGCAATTTCGTAGTTCAATGTCACAAATCAGTAATTCAGCTCATTCAGCTCATTCGTCGATTGAATAAGGAGTCGGCCGCGGTCGGCATAATGATTAGATTGGCCCGTGCCCATAACTGCGGGTCAACGAGATAATGCATGACACAATGAGACGTCACTTTAACGACACGACAAAATTGGACGAGAGGCGCCACTGCAGGGGTCAAGCAATAATTAGGTATTTCAGCATTTTATAGTTTTATTATAACGAAAAACTTTACTTTCTACAAATTTTTACGCTTGTATCAAATGATCTTGTACTGAGCATTGCTTGCATCGCGGAGTCCAGACAACAGATTTCTTACACAGGGTTTGTAAAAAAATAAATGTTTGCTTACAATAAATCGAATAATAACAAAAAAAATAAAACAGTGAGGCAAAGTCAAAGCATTTTTTGTAGACTAAGTGTTACATAATAGTTGGAAGGTACATAATAGGATCTTATTACTAAGTCTTATCATATCGAGTGTTCCGTTTATGAGACTACAGGACTGTGCTGCTGTAATGAGTCAATTCTTCAAGGCGTTTCAGTATCATTCTAGTAAGTAGGTCGAACAATAAGCTAAGATACTTATGAAACACAACACGCAATGTAAAATTAATTTATTAAATAAATAAAATATTAGTTTATTTGATCACTATCACGCGCGCAAAGAACCGCTACTACGAATGCGATACCTCTTTCCAACATTATTCTAGTCTGCCATTTAAATGTAACCTTGAACATTTACGACCCATAAATTAACCGCTATAATTTTATGTTCTTCAATAAAATAACGTTTCCCCGCCAGTAAAATAAAGTAAATAAAGACTAGTAAAAACAGACCTCTCTCCGACTTTGGTTTTATTTTATTACGAAGCTATTTGCTTTAACTGTGGTAATTTCTCATAGATAAATATTCACGTTAGTAAGTTAGGAAGTTTTATAATACGAATGATTACTTTTATTAAATCAGATTTGGTCAATTTTATGAGAAATCTGGTAATGTTTGCTTCCAAATGTCACATAATATTGAGCGGCCTTTACAAAAGCTAGCAGAACACTTTCTATTCTGATATTAATTAAGTGGCACATCTGTAGGGGGGTTGAGGGTGTGTACTGGAAGAAAAATCGGACGGCCACGGCTGGGTCAGGCTGAATCTTCATGTTCGTGTTCTCTATAGTCTATGTTGTCAGTTGTGGATGTGATTCTTTACTTCCAGAATTTCGGGTTTCTAAAAAGCTTTGATAGAATTGGCACAAGGTATCAAAGTTAAAAACTACTTACATGTGCGAGCATCTTGTGTATCATTTCACCCTAGCTTATTAAAAGATTGACAAACCCTGCAATAAACCACATTCTACAAAAAAAACAGTCCTTTACCATGATTTACAAATAGCAAACTACTTTTATAGACGTACATAAAAATAGAAGAGTTACTCAGATCCGGAGACAAATCTCGGGCTCAAGGCAACTCGTTGTCGAATACTATATTAGCAGGCTATTGTCAAAGTTTGCTACTTTGTGAAGCTCAGATTTTACGAGTCACTTTGCAAAACTACTGCAAAGTAGCACTGCCAACTCCGCTTTTCAAGAGATATCGTCTGTACACTCTAGGCATTCGATTTAACAATTTTTTACTCACTTATGTTTGACTGAACACTGGCTCAAGAAAAATGAATGTTTTATTAGCATAGATAATTATAGTGTCATTAGTTCGTTCTTGAGAAGTTCCGCTATACGGGGTGGGTCACTTATTTTAGTGCATAATAAATTTACATGTAAAGAGCGTAAAGACATAGTAGCACTTTCAATTGAGCGAACTATCGAAATCGCATGTGCAGAGTTAGAGCGGATTATAATTGTTTGTGTGTATAAACCCCCTTCTGCCGATTATTGTCAGTTTGAAGAAACAATGGAAGAAGTTCTAAGAAAAACTTGTAATTCAAACAAGATGGTGATTGTGTGTGGAGATTTTAATGTTGACATATTAGATTCTTCTCAAACCTCTCTGAGATTTTTAAACCTTTTTAAGTCATTCAATTTACATAATCTTTTTAATGAACCAACTAGGATTACTGCGACATCAGCCACCTGCTTGGATAATATTTTTTGTGAATACAATTCAACTGAAAAATCAGTTATAAACTGTCTTAAATCTGATTATTGCGGTCTGTTGACCAAATTTGAGCACCATCATGTCTCTCAATCAGTGGATATTAACTATAGACCGGTTACCAAGAATCGTGTTAAGAAATTTCAAAATAACATAATGAATCAACTTCCTAGTTTACCTTACCAAGACCAGAATATTGATGATCAGTATAGGTTTTTGTTTGAGTTAATAGTACATGAACATAGTTCATTATTTGCTAAGAAGAAGTTAAAGGTTGATAATTTTAAGTTCAAGTTTAGTGACTGGGCCACTCCCGGTATCCATAAAAGTAGAATTAAACTCTATGAATTATATGATTTAAAAGCAAGTTGTAATAGTCCCAACCTTGTTGATTATGTAAAGTCATATTCTAAAATCTTTAAGAAATCATGTCAAATTGCAAAGTCCATCTTTCTTCGTGACAGAATAGCCCAGGCGAAAAATAAAATCAAAGAAACCTGGAACATTATTAATAAGGAGACCTGTAAATCGAAAGTTTCTGATCACTCATACCCTCTCAAAATTGAAGGTAAAGTCATTGAGTCTGAAACTGAAAAGGCCAATACATTTGAATCTTTTTTTTCTAATATACCGATAGTTACAACGAGTAGTCTCAATACTAGTCCGAAATTGGCTAAGTCACTTCTCACATCAAGTGTTGATGAGTGCACAGTTTTATTTTATTTCGAACAAATTACTCCACATATTGTCCTCAAGGCTTTCAAAGAACTAAACATGAAAAACACTGAGGATTTATGGGGGATTTCAGTAAATATATTAAAACCAATTATAGACATGATCTCTCCCTACCTAGCTAATCTTTTCAATAACTGTTTGGAACAAGGTCAGTTCCCAAACTTAATGAAATACAGTAAAATCATACCTTTATTTAAGTCTGGTAGCAAAAGTGACCCATCTAATTTTAGACCTATTTCCATCTTACCAGCTATTAGTAAAATTTTTGAAAAAATTATATTAAATCAACTTCTTTCACATTTTGCCTGTAATAAATTATTACATCATAAACAGTTTGGATTCACCAAGAATAGAAGCACTACTGATGCAGGTGTTGCGCTTATCAAACACATATTTGAGGCGTGGGAAGCCAAACAAGACGCAATAGGGATTTTTTGTGATCTTTCAAAAGCATTTGACTGCGTTGATCATGAAATCTTACTGATTAAGTTGAGACATTATGGTGTATCGAATGGTGCAATCTGTCTTATTGAATCCTATCTTACAGATAGAACACTAAAAGTGAGTGTCAACGGAACTAACTCTTCCGGTGCCACCATGCGCATGGGCGTGCCCCAGGGATCGATATTGGGACCCCTACTCTTCCTAATTTATGTAAATGACCTTCCTTACTTTGTAAAGGATTTATGCGAGATTGTATTATTTGCTGATGATACCTCGTTGATTTTTAAAGTAGACAGAGGCAAACAACTATTTGACGATGTAAATAATGCTCTCGCAAAAGTTTTGCAATGGTTCACTAGTAATAATTTATTACTTAATGCAAATAAAACAAAGTGTATAAAATTTTCTATGCCTAACGTGAAACAGGCAGATACTTTTGTTAATATGAATGGTAAACCCTTAGAATTCACGGATTCCACTGTATTTTTGGGAATTACTGTGGATTCTAAGTTACAGTGGGGTCCGCATATTACAACCCTGGCAGGGAGACTTAGTTCAGCTGCTTTTGCAGTGAGAAAGATAAGGCTCTTGACGAATGTTGAAACTGCTAGATTAGAGTATTTTAGCTATTTCCATAGTATAATGTCGTATGGTCTACTACTGTGGGGCTCTGCGGCAGATCTTAATACCATTTTTGTTCTTCAAAAAAGAGCCATCCGCTCTATTTACTGCCTTAGACCACGCGACTCGCTTAGGGAGGTATTTAAGGAGATAGATATTTTAACTGTATACTCTCAATTTATTTTTGATAATATAATGTAGGTATGTGCGTAAAAATTTGCATCTTTTCCAGAAAAATAGTGATGTTCATAAATTAAATACTAGAAATAAAGCCAAACTTAGAATACCTAATCTTAGACTACACAAAGTAGGCAAATCATTTGTTGGCCAATGTATAACTTTTTTTAATATGCTACCTCAAACTCTTATTGAGCAGCCTCTTTACAAGTTTAAGTCACTGGTTAAAGCGAAATTAATGAAAAGAGGTTACTATAATGTAAATGATTATTTGAATGATAAGAATTTGTGGTCATCATAGATATAATCTGCTCCTCTGCACATTTTGTGTCTTGTCTATACTTGATATGTAACATATACTACTATTGTAATCAAACAAGATTGAAAAGAGTAACTATCGAGTTTCTTGCCGGAATCTTCTCGATAGAAGCAACTTCCGAACCGGTGGTAGAGTCAGTTTGTTCATTTTGATTTTCTGTCTTGACGTGTCATAAGTGCTTGTGAATAAGCTTACATGAATAAATGATTTTTTTACTTTTTTTTACTTTATTTTTACTTTTTACAAAGTAGTATTCTTGGCAAAACGTTAAGGAGGATTACAGTGTTGTAATATTAGAAATAATTATTTATTTACAGATGTGTAACATTGTATTTTGAGTGTGACTTATCATTTAGCTGAAGTTTAATACTGTAGGAGACTATGTTCATTTATTATGCTATGTAATTGAATAAGAGAAGACCCAAAAAAGTAAGAAAGGGAGACGTAGACACTTGAGGACTAGCAAAAAATCCTTGATTTCTTGAAGCTACTCGTAATAAGTGTTAAGTATAAGCTTAAGCAGTACTTTCTCGATCTACTGTAACTGCTCGATTATTTTATGTTATTTTTTGTAATGCTGTGTTTGTTACCTACTACTGTTTAATACACATCGCTAACAATAATAAATTAACTAACCTAAATTGTAAGTAAAAATGTACACTCACAATAGTTTTGAACTATAAACCTTAGTGGTTTTTTAAAAAGCTATGATATATTGTGATCAGTGTAACAAATATTGAAATGGTAAATAAATAAAATATATATATATATATAATAATGTTAAAAAGACTTGTTTTCTGATAAAATGAGCTTTCCAAAATTACTTGTGTTTCAATAAATGTTAATAAATGAAACGTTTTTCACTTTCACCGTCTTAGTTTTCCTGAAACTATGAAACGAGAATATTTGAAAAGTCACCGCAGATCCCAGTGTGAATGTGTGAACTTTGAATTGACCATGAATAAACAGAGACGAGATCAGATCGTTGTGGAGATCCTTGGGGGAGGCCTATGCCCAGCAGTGGGCGTCGTTCGTCTGATATGATGATGATGATGAAACAGAGAGGAAACATGACGCAGAGAACTGATAGGTACTGAAGCAGAAGTTATGTTTAGGGATGGTTGTCACCTTTTATGACAAACAAAGTGTGTGAGGTACAGACGATCAGATATGTGTAGATAAAGAAGAGGAGAAAATTTGCACATGACAAAACGTAAAAACTTCCAGAAGGAAACAACAACAATTCCGTCATCATAACCCACGACATCTCAATCTGAGCCTCGAATGTCGCTGTCTCATTTGAAGACATTAGCGCCACTAAGGTCAGGCCAGACGTGCGTGCGAGTCGACCAGTTTACGCAGACCCCTCGCACTGAATGGCTCGTCACGCGCTAGCACCGCTTGGGTAGGGCTGGCTTTAATGGGTTTTCGACTTTATCGAGATTTCTATTGTGAATTTTAATGGACTTGTAATTGGCACACGGAACATACCAAAATCAGCAAAAGGGAAGAGAGTTTACCGAAGAGTGTGTAGTTTTCATTGACAGCGATTTCACTAAGTCATTTTGATTTCTAAAACCACAACGAACTGAACATCCAAAATATTATGTCCTACTTATCACAAATCATACGCGAACGAACATATCAGCGGGCTCAGCGCGGTTTTCGGAGGATGTGCATGTAAATCAAGCACTGAACCTCATCATCATCATCACACGATGGTACCTGCTGAACATAGAGCTACCTCATAAATTTCCACCTAAAACCTTTCCTCTTTCTTTATAAGTTCATCCGTCCACCTGGCGGGTGAACGTCACAGGCTGCGTCTCTACTCGAGAACTTTTCGGCCTCATCAGTTCTTCTTGGTACCTATATTCGCTGCTTAATATTGCATGAACCTGCTAATACGCTTGGCTACTCGTATAGTTCTAATACTGATTACCCCATTTCTGATTCGATCTAGTTGCAAAAAACCGTGTCTTTTAAACCTTATTAAATTTCTGATAATGATATATCGATATCATATAATTCCATGGCGGTCTTGAACAAATGCCAGCCCTACCGCCGCCGGAGCCTCGGAGAGCAGGGCGTGTCCCACTCAGCTGGTTGTTTTTACAGCATGAGTCATGGCGTGAGTCAGGCCCCGTCTGGGGAACACTGTTTAATTCGGAGGCTCGATCGATGCCTGCCTTTTGGCTCGGCATGCGGAAAGGTTCATGTCAACGCAATTTGTAGGAGTGGCTTATTTGCATTTCAAAAAACGAATTTAAAGTGCATTTAGTTCTGCATCTACGATTAAGGAATATTTTTTTATCACACTATCACCTGCTGGTCAGCTATCAAAGCTACGATTTGGACATTAAATACTGTTGCTGTTTATGTTGAACTTGGTACACGGATTTAAAGCCAAGAGTTACGTCTTCTTCCAGGTTTTCTATGTCTATAGATTTTTCCTGAAATAATTATATTATTGTAGATTGGAGCGGCTGATAGGTATTTATTTTTTCTAATTGTGTCTTACAAACGTTGTAATTTTTAATTGTGTATGACCTAAATGACGGCCACTCTCTGGCCAATCACACGTAGCACTTTCTTTGTTGACCGTTCTATCCATCCACTTTATTCCAGAAATTCTTCTGGCACATTTTGTAAGCCTCTAGCCTTTACTGTAGTTTTTAATAGAGAACCATGACATCAGTAGCATCACTTTTTCATTGACAGCTCCTGAAGTACGGAGCAGCAGAGCAGTACCAACAGTATTCTGGAGGTTATAGCCCGCAAATACGATTGCCCTATTGTAAGGCATCTTATAAAATTGCTGTGCGGCTAACTGTAATGAGTTTGTTGTGTTTTTTCCTAATTTTTATAGTGTTTTTATTGTTTTATGTTTTTTCATTGTGTTATTTCCTTGCATGAAATTATTTTGGACCTTGTTGTCTGAGCAATAAAGTTTATTATTATAAAGTGACTACTAGAAACCCTAAACAGTATGTGACGGTTTTTATTCGCATAAGTATGTATATTTTTGCAAGTTGTAGTGGCAGTGGGCGTGGCACATAGCTCGAATGACTGATGAGCCGGCCGGGTAGAAAACTGCTGAAGTGAAACCACTTGAAGGCAAATACTTACAGGGTGGGAAGGTGGGCGAATGATATGATGAAGGTCAAAGGATACCAGTGTATGGCTATGTTCAGCTGTAAATGTCTTCTGGCTGACTAAGACCAATGATGATTATAGGTAATGCCATTTTAAACGTTTTTTTCGTCCTTTAAAATTACCGTCTAAAAACAGCGCTGCTTTACAGTAGACGTGCCACGCATTCGCACGAAGCGCATTCGCCGGCGTCAGTGTTTCCCGAAAAGTACAATTTAGGAGTCTTCAAGCAAAGAGAGAATAGGTTTCTTCTGGACAAGCATGCTCCATCGTAGACCGCATCATCGCTTTCCGACAGGTGAGATAGCGGTCAAATGATGGCCTATCCAAATAAAAGAAAATAAAAAAACTATGATTTAGTCATAATACGCCAGCTAACCCTGCGCAGAGAAAACTAAACCTAAACGTAGCCATCTCGACCGATCAAGTGTTAATTTGCGAATAATGTCTCTATTAATAACCATCGATTATTTATGAGTCACACTTAAGCACCGTAATTGCCAACGATTATTACGACAGTAAGGCGAATTAACTGTCTGAAACGCGAACAACGGAATGAGCTGGATAAACGATTTATTTTAATCGCAAACGTTTAAAATGCCCAGAATTTAAATGGCATTAAACAAACTATAGCCAAAACCAGATACAAATAAGTCAATCTGTATGGCTTAAATGTTAACGCAATCTTTTTGTTTCCTATTAAAAGGCATTTTTATTTACAAGTGTTAGAAATCCTTGCTTTCATCCCTTACAATGATTGGATGAATCGGCCTCAGCAAAAATTTTATTCAAACAGTGCAACTATTTATGTTCATTACAACTCGTAATGTACTACTATGTACTTTGAAACTCTGCTTTGAAATGAATGAGTCTGAAATAGGGTTTAGTTATTCGGTATGGCTGAATTATAACTATAAATAACTGAGTAAACATTTGGGATCGTCATAGACATTATTATTCATACCGTTGACTATGTACTTAAATATAATAATAATGTCATAATTGGAATTTTCATTCCAGCTTTTCCAATTTCGTACTTCCATTGGGGAACTCGGCTCCTCCGCGGAGTTTGATGGAATGGAATCGAGACATGAATAAATAAAAGCTAGCATTATGCATTGCATTGCTAATGGATTATGTGGGAAGTTTAATATTTATTAAACAATTTGGGTTTTTAGCTTTTGGATTTAAATTTCATATTCCAAGAATCTTATTTGAAAAAATACTGGCTGAGGAAATTTTTATCACAAATTCTATGGCTGTCTGATTTCCATGTAGACCGCATATTGTGTACTTAAATTAATATTAAACATACGACTATGTAAAAGGATGTATGTTATGCTCACATTTCGGTAGGATGGCTATGATAGCTAGGTGTCGCAGTAATATCTTGTTATAATCATGGAACTGACGCAAGGTGTATCTTACCTACTGGCTGATAACGATTGGAAATGGAACAACGAAAAAAGGCTTTGTTTATTACCAAACTAAGATAGACGGCCTATTGTTACGGCAGCAAAATGATAACTTAGTGTGCAGAAACTTGAGCAAAAATGAATTCCTTTTACAAGAAATTACTTTACACGCCTTGCACGATAGTATATAGATAGAAATTCTTAATTGCACAAGAAAATACAGTTGTATTAAATCACAGAGTCCAATGTGCAATTTAGGCGGTCTTATCGCTAAGAGCGATAGAAGATGAAGATACTTACGCACTTACTTGTAAGATGAATCAATTGCCTTGTTTGTGTTAGGGACATACCTGAAAAAAGGAATAAATTGTTAAATATAGTATAACGAACAAGCTACTTCCTTTAAATTTAATATTTTAATCAATTCATTCAAGTAACATTCGTTTTTTTGGAAGTCAAGGAAAAATGTATATACTACCAAACAAAACTGCCTAAATCGGAACGCGCGGTCCCTTGACACAGCCTCTAATTCCGGTAATACGAAGATTGCGTCTGTAGATAGCCTAGTCACAGTACTATATTACCTATGTATCTAGACTTGTGGAAGTTTCGCCGTCTTCGCCTCGATCGATCCGGTCTGCGTAGGCCAATCGTGGATGTGCCGGCTTGAGGGGTGCGTCCCGGGGAGGCAGGATGCCTAGTCGTTTCATACTTAGCGCTTGTAGTTATGGTTTGCGCCTTGTGCCATTGTCGGAATATCTTGACGTTTTTAGTTATATTTTTGTTTTGTCTATGTAAGCGACGGTCACAAGATCAGTGGGGCATTAAACTGCTTTTAAGGAATGATTTTGTTGTAATGGTCTCGTGTAGGAGACAGGCTACCTAGTCATTTTCTATTTAGCGCTTAGGTTTTAGATATGGTTTGCGTCTTAAGCCATGGTCATAAGTATGTAGCAGTTAATTATATTTTTGAATGAGTTTTGTTTGATGGACGATTTATTTTAAGGCGTTGATGACCAATTTAGTGTAATAGTTAAAAAGTTGGCCAAGATGCCAGAGGTCGCGGGTTCACTACATGCAAGCACAGCTCAAAAATCGGTGAGTATGAAAATGTCTGTGAGTTTTAATTTGGGTGTTTTCTATTTACTTACTTATTAATGTTTTTAAAAAAGTATTTAAATATATTAATCTGTTGTTTAGCTATCCCAAAGTACAAGCTTAGCTTATCTTCGGGCTAGATGACGCTGTGTGGCATAATACTCTTACGACCAGTCTTATGACTATTTCCTTAACGGTATAGTCAGAGGCACACTGAATGTTTCCGTCGTGGTAACGAAACATTCAGAAGCCCACTTTTCGCTGAAATAATGTAGGATAGAATCCATCAAAATTGCTTACGACATTAGAACGAAAGCATCTCGAAACTGCCGACTAGTTTTCTAATAAAGTATTAATGAAAGCCGGACTATCCTCGCGTCGTGAACATTTCCTAATGTCGCCCATATCCCGGTTTACGACGGGAATGTCCGGATGGGTAATCAGGGGGTTTGCTGCGCCATCACGATTCGGAACAGCCATTAATGCGAGGTTAGTTACGATTTTTGCAAATAAATTTCATTGCGATTGCCAAAAAAATCTGAGTGTGCTAATTCCTAGTCTTATGTGCAAGGTTCACCTTAAGTACTTAGACCAACATTCTCGTGCATCTAATGGTGCCTGTGGCTCAGTTGTGGCAGTTGTGGACCGGGCTGGCCATGTTAGCCGTAGAACCGACAACCGTTGGAGTAAACGTGTTCTTGAGGGGAAACCGCGTCTCGGCAAGCGTAGTGTAGGACGTCCTCAGGCAAGGTGGAGTGATGATTTGCGCAGGATGGCTGGCAGGAGCTGGATGCGAGCAGCCGAAGATCGAGTACAGTGGCGTGCAAACGGAGAGGCCTGTGTTCAGCAGTGGACTACAACAGGCTGATGATGATGATGACACCCCCCGAAACAATGTTGGATTATGGCTCGTGACACCTCATAGTTGAGGTGAGTCCTATGTTCAGCAGTAGGACGTATAAAGACCGTTTGTTTGTTTAAGAAAACCTTTCTATTACTTTTAATACAATAGCTTAGTCAGTATGTTACAATTGTTATAGATCTACTGTTATTTGTTAGGTGTATGATTTCTGTTTGGTTTATGAACAGCTATTCCCATTTCATGGAAATTTCCAAACTACCGTGACACATGCCTTGATTTGGACGAGCGTTCAGCACTCAAAATAGTGGAGCCACTGATCTAACACGTCTAGCAATTTGTCTGGACTCGTAAAATGTGCAAAAATCGGCGCTTGCGTCACTGCTGACAACTAGCAGAGTGCACGCGAACTGCAAGCCACAGGCGAGGAGCGATGACGTGGGAAAAACTTTATACGGCAGAGCATTTTGTAATTTTCATTGGTCTTGGGACCTACTCCAATTACATGAGGTTTGAAATATGTTCTGCCAGCATCGTATAAAAAGGCAGCCACGCATGCTTATATTGAAAATTCAATATTTTTTTATTAGATCTTAATTTTATTTTTTACTACCACATAACGATACGATACATAAAACACGTAATGTGACTCTGTATCCAGGGACGGAAGGTTATGTATATGAGAAAACCCGGCAAGAACCTCTTCAGATAGTCTTTTCAATGAACGGATGTTTTTACAGTACAAAATAAATAAACTAATCGAGTAATATTTATACCTGGGACATATTTTAGTTTAGCGTATAGATTTCGAGAGATCATTTTATATGTTTCAATACAATACAAGTTATTTTCTTCTTCTTCTGCTATTGCTATAAATTCCGTAGGACGTGTGGCACACTGTCCACTTCACAAGATTAGATTAGATTAGATAATTGATTTCTCAATTTAAAGTTCACTACAAATTACATCAGATGTCAAAATTTGCTGTCATTCAAATTGAGATCGGCCTATTTACTCGGTGAATTAGAAAAAATGAATTATCTAATCCGCTCATACCTTGTAACTTGCTATTGTAGAATGAATCACGTAAAATTTAAGCATTTATCTTACAAGCCAAGGTCTTTCGCATGGTTGGCAAATATTTAGTATCAGGCCGGAGGCGTGTCAGTCGCAAAAAACTAATGAAATAAAAGTGAAAGTCGCAACTTAGACTAATTTATGTTTTGAACCTATTGTTGTTGAAATGGACGTAGTTCGTAGATGTTCTTATGTAACAAGGTGTGTGTATTGTTACATTTTACTTGAATGTAGGCTTCATTGTCAACGTTTCAACTCAAACTCAAAGGCATTAGATCGAGAAGAACCTGGCAAGTAACTCGTTATAGTTCACGACCCGCAGTGACGCAGTGTTTAGGAGCGGTGATTGTGATTCAAAAGAGACGTAGGTTCATTTCCCGTCACAGAAATGTTAAATGATGAACCACATTATCTGTGTCTGTGTGGGTCTGGAATTTGTAGTAAATTCGTTTTTTCTAAATTCCTTTACAAAAGCCAAAATGTTTGTAATAGTTAAGTACTTAGCTTCGAACTATTGGCCATCATTCAAGCCCTAAAATCAGCTAGAAATATATTGTCCAGTTGCAAAAGCAGTCAATTGTTTCCAAATAAGTGCCTAAGCCACCTGCCCTAGGATCAATAAACCTTGCTCGCTGCAGGTCGATGCAGACATCATCTTGTGCAATCATCCGATAAGCGGTTATCTTTTTGCGAGGCTTAGCCGAGGTCATTGATGACTGGATAACCTAACTCGCGGATTTTAGATCAAAACTAGCGGCCGCGTGGACTTAGGTAAAAAAAAGTGATATATCTTTATGAATTGTAGCCTATGTGCTATTCAGATGCTTAAGCTATAATACTGTAAAATTTCATTAAAATCCATTGAGTAGTTTTTACCTGAAAGAGCAACATGGCACATCCACACATACAAACTTAACGTTTATAATATTAGCAGGATGACTCGCACGCTCTACTGGCGAGAGCACCTGCCTGTCAAGTGGTTTCATGCTTTGCATGTAAACATTAAAATACCAGTGTTGTCAATTATATTACAACTAGCGACCCGCCCCGGCTTCGCACGGGTGAACTTGTATAGTATTATACCTATAAACCTTCCTCTTGCATTACTCTATCTATTAAAAAAACCGCATCAAAATCCGTTCCCTGGTTTCGAAGATTTAAGCATACAATGGGACATAGAGACAGAGAAAGCGACTTTGTTTTAAACTATGTAGTGATATTACAATAAAAAAGAGGTAGATAGGTTACTTGCGCTTAAAAAGTGGCACTCAAAATCAGAACTTTTATCAGTGCATCAACCTCAGATAGGTTATGTCAGTACTGACGCGAAGTCAAAAATTTACCACGGGGTACGACGTAGTTAATTTGACCGTGTTATAATGGCGGACGAGATTATCTACTATATAAAAATAAGTCGAGTTTTCCTTCCTGACGCTATAACTCCAGAACGCACTAACCGATTTCCACGGTTTTGCATTCGTTGGAAAGGTCTCAGGCTCCGTGAGGTTTATAGCAAAGAAAATTCAGGAAAATTTCAACAGAAAAGCGGGAAAATCTTTTTTCACATACAGCTAAGACCACGCGGACGAAGTCGCGGGCGGCTGCTAGTTGACTATAAAGAAGACGGATACTATTGCGCAGTGTCGTCTTAAATGTCAACACTGTCAATGCTTTGCTGTTTGGTGCACTTAGAGATTTGCTCAACGTACTCATTAAATTAATAATGAATCACGGATTGAAATTATCGATCTTACTGACTTACATCGATGAGAAAAGAAGAATAACAAATTGTTATCAATCTCATCTTAAAATCTATTACTATTAGCATTTTCGTTATTTTTCCTTAGTATTATAAGAGATCTGGTAATACATATCTGTTGCCATTTAAAGGGAGCAAAAGAGTCACCAAAACAATCTAGAGCTATCAGTGTGGGTTCAGTAAAATGGTTATAAGATGCCTTAAACAAAGATTGTACAGTTTTGTGGTCTGCTGATTGCTTTGAGACAAAGATACAGCTAGTTAAGTATCTCAAAACGGTCTCCAGCATAATTTTGCAACAAATACTAACATAACGACGGCATATAAAGAAGTACATCTTGAACAATTTACTATTTCTTACAAGAAACTTCCTCAATAGTGTTCACTCAACCTCATTATTTTCGCCTGCGCAAACATTGTAATTCGACATGTGCATGATAAATATTTGTATGAGCCTAACTGCATGACGGCCTTCAGGGAAGAGCAAACTATGAGATCATACTGAGAGGATGGTGTCATAGTTTTGAGAATATTATCACATAACACTTTCACGGTGACATTGGCTCTAAAAAAGACTATGTACACTCGTGGAATGAAAAGGTTCCTGACAATGTCATCACTGAGCAAGCAAAAACAGATCTTACCTGGGTGGTCAACCTTTTTGTTTCGCGACTGTACTTGGTGTCAGTTACAGCAAATTGAAATGCCTTCATATAGTGGAGTGTAATATCTAGGTCAGATTTATGTGTAAGCTTTTTTACGGCATAATACTGACTTCAGACCATATTTACAAGACTAACTGAATTCACAAACGTCAATTAACGCTAAGCACGCGCTCACGCTCATGCTGACCCGTAAAATGTCAATAGAACTGAAAGGGACAGCTATACTTCTGACATCTGTTCTGTCTGTGTTCTGTCTGTTGATCATCTGATCAACGTCGATTTGCGTTTGTGAATTCGGGGGTAAGTGTGAGGTTGAACTAGCTTTTCAGGAACTTTTTTTTTTCTTATGTTGCTCTGTGTCTATTTTTTATTTTATTTTATAAAACACGAAGAAAAATCCAGTCAATCAAACACCGTATAAATTGGTAGATTTCTCAAGTTATAAGTGTTGTAACAAACCCGACTTTGTTTTATGAATAGATAGAGAGGTAGTCGATTGAAATGGAAGTTTATGACATAGATAAGTGGATACTATAGGTACATCGATAAACAGTTTTGTATTATTGTTGTCTTGTCAATGGGCACATGGTGACACATTTCGAATTGAAACGTAATGACAATGGTGACGTAAGGTTCACAATTGTATGCCGATAAGGACTCTATTTGTGGCTATTTGGGACATTATTGTGGCATTGTTGTACTGGTGCTTTGACTAAAGTTTAATAACAGATCATTTCGTTTGCTAAAAGCTGTTGGAAGATAGTAGCTCTAGTATAGGGCCGTTGTAAAATTTTGCGTCCAATAATATCCGTCACTTTACAATTTGTCGATTTGCCAGGGAAAGATTATGGAAATGCGTTATTTGTAAGCAAATGTCGCCCACAAGTCAACGGCAGTTTATAATATCGCGAGATAGATTGTAAACTAAAGATTATCACAATTTATCAATGACAGACACATACCTTAGTAAACTACCAAGAAATACAGTCCAAGATAAGATAAACACCAAAACAATACTAATACTGGCATACATCACACGGGAGCAAAGCCCTAAACGTCTAGTGAAACAAACACATTAGTCCCGCCAGGAGTCGAACCCGGAACCTTGGCAGCGAGCCAGCTGCCAGTTCCACATCAAATAGGCGGGCTAGCGGGACTTTATTGCTGTTAGGGCGTAATGTTTGAGCTTCTTTCAAGGAAACTGCACCTAGGCTTTTGTAGAAACATCAAATCGTGATCAAAATTATGTGTGCGTACGGAGTGTGATCAAAAAGGTATGAACATTCATCAAAACTTACTTTTCGGTTTTCAAACTTAGTAAAAAGCAGCCTTAAAGAGTTTGTACAAGTACGATGGAAAAAAGGTGGACAAATTTTTGAGATTTCGAAAATAATGTTTCGTTGTTCCCTATAAGTAAGGCTTCATTTAGCATTGTTTTTGTTGAAATTAGGAATATTGGATCATTGCATTAGTGTAAGTCTTGTTGGTGATCTAATAAATAAATAAATAATCCAACCGAGCTTAAGATATTAAATAAAATGGTTAAAACTCAACATAGTAGTAGGTACTAGTGACGTAAAATACACTCATTCTCAACCAGTAAATTATACAGCCATACTAAAAATCAAATACAATCACAATGTACGTTTAAGTAACTAATCACAAAAACAAATCCTTTTTGTTGTTATTCTATGTACATACCCAGCCACCTAGATTAATATTAATATATACTTACTGACCACGTGGCTTCATTGTTTTCTTGAAAGTAAGACGAAAAATTAAATAATAATTTACGCAGTTCCTAGCCCTAGTCGGAGGCCTTAGGGCGGCTTGATAACATCTGACAAAAAGGTTGCTCACTAACCTTACACCCCTCCAACTATCCGCACTGAGCCCTCGTGTTGGAGTATGGCTCGTTCCGCCTCATAGTTGAGGTGAGGCCTGTGCCCAGCAGTGGGACGTATATAGGCCGTTTATGTTATGTGTGTGTGTTACGATGTTCATGTATTCGAAATAACACAACTCTACAAACACAATAACGCCTAAACACCTACATCTCGTACAATGGCCTCACCTAACACCCAAAGTGACGTCCAAAGCCGTTGAAACAGCTCCTAGCTCCTGCCTAAGCCTGGAATGCCAGGTGGCTCGTGGCTCTGTAATAAGCCCTTCATTTGTTTCCTTGCCCCCCTTAATGCTGCTCAAATTTATTGCCATGATGGTCCGTTTATGCGTAAAGGTAGAGCACACTTAAGAGCGAGCTATAAATAATTATACAACTTGTAGTACATATTTATGCTTATTTTATTTATGCGTATGACATTTTAGGCTAATAATTATAATGATAATCTGTTACTATTCTTAAAAATTATCTGCTATTTACTCAACATGAATTAAACGCTTAGGTGATTTTCCTACAATGATAAATGAGCCCGTGCGACGTATTTAGGCCGTTTACTTTTTTATGTTTATGATAACTATCAGATCTAACCTCTTTTTCATTACTTTTAAATTGTCTTTGTTCTTACAGAAACATGTTTTATGCGTATTTAATTAATGCATGATCATAACCCCGAATGGCCAAACTGATCTATGTAGCTTTTACAACGCTTTTCAATGGAAAAAAACCCGAAGAATTATAGCCTCACCTGTTTAATCAACGATTAAACAATTTATTTAAGCAAAAAGGAAATTAATAACGACTTAATTCCGATCCCTATCCCTATCCGTCCAAGTTTGCGGTCGTTGTTCCACGGACAATTTTAACAATTTAATTTAACCACCTTGGAGTTTTACCGAAGCCCCATTATTGCCAGTTAGGGATAAGTACCTTTTTATAATTACAAAGTTTATTATAAATTACAGCCTTATTTTGAAAGATTAGATTAGAAATTTATTTGTCTTTTGATAGCTATTTAGAGCTTGGTTTGAAAGCAACTTGAAAACCACACTTAGCGTTCATCTGACTACATATCCGTGTTGGGATGTTATAGTAGAAAGAGTAAGTTTTATTAATTTATTTCGTAATATAAACATACTCCATAAATTTTGTAGGAACAAACAAGCTTGAGGGTACCTGGTGGAAAGAGACGCTTGGCCCATAGAAAAAGGCAACACCGCCATCTTTTTTTGAATACCACTAAAAAATCATTTAAGTTGTACCTAGATCTTCTAGTCTGTAAAAAAGTAACACGATGTTCAAGTTAAAACGGACCTCACTCAGTTAATGTTTAGGTCTGAAAAGGCCAGTAATAAAAATATAGTATTATTTTTAACTTTTACCATGAGAACTGTTTAGTTCATTTCATGGTCCAAGTAGCGTGGTGGTGTGAGGTCGCACCTTCTCTATGTGTCGGGGCAACGGTCGTTAGCCAATTGCATTACAACGTTGCAAAGACAACGAATTTAAATGTGCATGTTTTACTTACTTTGTTGTTGGTAATTGTTACAATGTCAAGTTGCTTAAATTGGCTAGGAAATAACTATTTCGAGAGTGAATTGTTCGCTTTCATTATCATGTAATAAACCATTAAAATTATGTCGAACACATGATTTGTAAGAGGATCATGGCTCAGTAGACGCGGCCAATCGGGGTTAGTGTGCTACTAACTATACCCTCACCATGATGGCAGCAGTAAGCGAGTCCCTGACCAATCCGTTTGGGATATACCTAGTCATGATCGTATGGTGAATTACGCATAAGTATTTGTGTTTGTTCTTAGTGAAAATATATGTACTCAGTGGCGACAGCAGGTCGTACGTACTAGTCCAGTAGTGACGTTCGTGGTTTTGAAATGAGATTTTGGGGGTGCTTTTGCTGGTATTTTCGTGTTTTGGAAAGTACCTACGTTAAGCAGTTGGTGCCGCCTGTTGTATCATTCATTTATGCATTCCCACGGTAACCTCCACGTCTAGACGAATCGTATTGTCTTATGGAAGTATACACAACGAATACCTAACTGTTTTACGTGTCTTTTACAAATTATAATCGTCTGTAGGTTATCTTACACTTCCCAGGCACATTAACATTCAGATAAGTTATAAAAATGCAATCAACTAACGCTCTCTTTTTATTGAAATACGTTCAGATTCTAACTGTCCCGTTTAATATGATAACAGCAATATTCAAAGTATCAATTCTATCTGCCAGTTTTTTCTCAGTTCAGGAAAACTATCTCCGACGCCACTAGTAGAGTCACGCCAAATAAAATAAAATAAATTAAATTATGTTTTCTAGAAAGAAAAAAAGAAGGTGGGGTGGTATCTATGATTTTTCCGCAAAATAACAAACGAAACCCTCCGAACTAAGAGGCAATTTTTTTGTTCTAGACCACTACATAACTGAGATCTCTACTTAAATACTTTTGCTGATATTATACCATCAAATAAGTCCTCTTGCTGATTTCATGCTTAAAATACGACCATGAAACTAGAACATGGCGTCCACAATTCACCTCTAACGTCACTATCTAAACACTCAATTAGGCCGGTCCGAAATTGAGAAACCCCGCAGGAATGCTAAGCGGATCTAACCGACGCGCGGGTAGATAATGCAAACGGGATTAATTTTATAAACAGGCACGGGCTGCTGACTCGATTCTGCCACCAATCTAGTAATAATAGTGATATAAAATGGTGATTATCCAAGAAAAATACATAAGACATTATTCCTCGCAGGGACGTAGGTATAGACCCAAACAAAACAAATATTTTAC
Organism: Udea ferrugalis; assembly: GCA_950022985.1. Classification (NCBI taxonomy): domain Eukaryota; kingdom Metazoa; phylum Arthropoda; class Insecta; order Lepidoptera; family Crambidae; genus Udea; species Udea ferrugalis. Next base: position 15,107,886 of record OX465531.1, on the reverse strand, counting down.
GTAAGGGATAATTATTTGATAATTATTATTTTATCCAACAATTTTTTACGCATCTATCATATATTGTAAGCAGACCAGCTACTGTGACAGAATGATTAAAGTAACATACAAACCTCAAAATGAAAGATTGCACTTAATCTTCAATCGGGAACTAACTGCCACATTATTTTTAAACTCCCGCCTTTACCAACGTATTATCGAACAAACGTAACAAAAAAGACGTAGATAGGTTACTCGTGCTAAAAAAGTGGCACCCGAATTCAGAACTTCGAACACCTGAGCAAAGCATTGACAGTTTGTTAACACTCTAGTAAATAATCATACTATCTTGTGCACACGGTCAAATTATACGTAAGTACAACAGGGGACAATTTTCGACTTCGCATCAGTACTGACAAAACGTATCTACTCTTTCAAATATCATTTCCTAGACTAGACCATTTGTGTCCACCATTGTGACGTCACGATTGAATCAACAAACGAATCTCAAACCCCGCTCAATCCCATGGATTTAAATACGGATCAAGCGATGGCCGAGTGGGCTCGCTAATTGGCTTTTTGTTGGCTCGTATCAGATCGATGAGGTCTATATACTTCGTGCTATGGCTAGGACAGGATGCGAAGAACGGTTGGAAGAATAAAGGAAAGTGAACGTATTTTGTAACATGACTGAATTGAATGCGCACTTTGAAAACAACATTTCACGTTTTGTAGCGCGACTCGCGACAAATCATACACCTCACGAGATACAATTTTGTCGTGGTGTAGTGTGCCCGCCAGGACAGGGCGAATTTTAATACTGTTCGTTACATAAGGTTTACACGGGGTTGTCTGGTAGAGTCTCATAAAAAATATAAGCAAAATAAAACATAAAAAAATACCCGAGAAGCTCGTCGGAACTTGAATCTGAATTGATAAACGGCTAATTTATATTGGAGTTAAAACAGAATACATTCTTGATAATGAATCTTTGATTTAGAGCAGCATCTAAACAGGATAAGATGGTCAATCAATATTTTGCTAGAAGTACAGAAATAAAAATTAATAGAATTTCATATAAAAAAGGGTACTTTCGAATACATAAAATAGTATTCGCGTCCTTCAATACTCTGACTTTGACACTAGCTCCCGCGCGGCTGACATAACTGTTCGGGTCAGCTAACCCGACCCCAGTAAGGAAGCGCGGGCATCCGGCGCGGCGCGTCATCGGCGCGGGCGCAAGAACTGTTCATTTATTTGGCACACTTTCGGCACGGTATAAACCATACAGTAGAACATCTACATACAAACGTGCCACTCTCGGTTTGAATGTGTGCGTGCGCGTCGCGCGCCGTGTCGCGATATCACGCACACGCTAGCATAAAATAGGGAGGCATAGGGAGGCGGCAGTACGGACGGGCTGTGCCGCGTGTCTGTGTGCACGCTAGGCTAATAACTCGGCGGGCGGCCTTAGATAACCTACTGTATGGTTTATACTGTGCTTTCGGCGAATTCTGCGCGATGATTCAAGTGACATTAATCGGGCAGGAGAGGACTGTCTAGTGGGTAGGCCGATGATGATACAAATTAGGAACACAGGCCAGAATTAAGTTTAAAAATGGACTAAATTCTAAATAACCAATAACATACATTTACATTCCAAATAACTTTAAGCATCATTGTGTAATTTATTTTCTTTGTGCAATAAAGTACATCTTAACTTATCTTAAGATCACAGCAAACAGCTATGAAGAGCTGACGTGTCTGAGTACGCGCCTAAAATTCAAAATGAAAAGAAACTAGTAAGAACTAGTAGTAGAAGGACTAAAACCTATCTAACTAACCACTAGATTAACAAACGCGTATATAAGTTAAGTAGCTCTTAAGTTTGAAGGTATGCTCAAACTTGATTGACGTTTATAAATTCGGGGATAAATCCAGCAGATAAGTAAATAGTATTACCAGTAAGCAGGTAACATCGAGCGAAGATCTGATTCTCGTTTGAACAGGAAACTTGTAGAAAGAAAACGCACTGCACACAGCAAAACCTAGCTAGGGATGCCCACACATTTGTGGGATGACCTGCTGATCAAGATCACAGAATGTGAGGTCGATGCCGGACGCATCAAGTGTTGCTTAGAAGCAAGCAAGCAGTGGACGATATTGTAAGTGATCAAAAATACTTTAATAACAATCTGTGGTGCCTTTTTCAGTTTTTCTCGCAATATTCACCCTGGAAGCTGTATAAAAGTTGTATACTGCCTCTAATTTTTGCTTCAGACTGCATAATGGTTGTATACTGCCTCTTTTTCCGTTAAAGACCGTTATTAACTTTGTAGAAGCTGCAGAATATTGCATGGAAATTTACTGCAACATTTTTTCCTGCTAACTACCTTTTTTACTTTATACAATGAAATATGTGGAAGTTTAAGTGCATTCAGTGATTTATTGGTTGGATATTAAGGGATTTCAACATTTCTGATGAGAACGATAACATAGGTAAACATTTCTCTTTAATAGATAGTAATAATATTTATTGACACGGTATGTCACTGATATATCGAATATTAATGTTACTTAAGTTGCTATTTTATAATTGTAGTGATACAAAAATAGCAGCCTTGCTTTAATTATCTTGTTATCAAACAAAGTAGAACAAATTTTCAAATTAGCTGTAAACATTAATATTGAAAAGGGCGCGTTTCCAATATCCACATCCGTCCAACAGACGAAGGTCAAGATTTCCGTGCCCTTAAATTGTGACCTTGACCTCAACCTTGGCATTCAACATATAGGCCTTACGTGATAGGCCTTTGTGGAGCGATAATATCTTCTAAGGGCGGTTAGAGCCCGTAAATTACTTCTGGCGCTGGGTATTGGAAATATAAATCGTTGTTTTCGCCTCTTGCTCATTTGGGGGAAAATGGAGCTGAAAATGAGGTTATTTTGAAGGTTTGTTGTTGAAAAAGATTAGATGTAACAAATTATTTGGACTTTTTCTGAGATAACCAAAGATATTCGGAACAGTACTTAGAGATAAATAAGAAAACTCGAGCAAGTAATTTTATTTGTGTCGAAAATTTTTGGAGATTTTTTATATTACCTTCTTGCAATGTCAATCAAACTGGCCGCAGCTGTACTTTTTCGGTATTTATTGCGTAAGTTCTTATTTTTCCTCACGTCAACGATAGAAAAAAATATGTTGGCGCTTCTCACTATTTGAATATTTTGTCCCCGTCCGCCCGTCAAATAAAATGACAGTGTATTTTTCGTAATATTTTTTAAATAAAGTAGTTTATATCGAATTCGGATGATTCACATCCAGATAATCCGTGTCTAAAGAATCTATTATCGCCCATTGACAATGGAGACAGACGCCGATAGAGCAGATAGCCGCGCTCAGTGGCGCCGATAATTGCGCGTGAGTACTTTCTTTTTGCATCGCTCGGACGTGTGCGGTTTATGTGTCAATACTTAGTTCGCGCATGCGCGGTAATAACAACATACGCTCATGACTGTATCACAGAAGGGTAGTCAGATGCGTACTGATTGTTGTCATGGTAAACGAAACATTCAGAAGCCTATTTCGCCGAATTAATTCGAACCCATCATGGTAAGTAGAGTGCCTACCGTCGTTATCCGAGTTGTTTGGGTTTTTAAGTGGTGTTTTGCATCACCGGAGAGTTTGCTGCAAATTGTACAAATAACACAAAAAAGGTGTTTTGGACAGCCTTGAACTCGGGATCGCCCGAGTTTCAAGCCAGACACAAAATTATTATATTAGGCATTTGAGTCATATATTTTATAAATATTGCATTGTAGCTTTAAAAGGAATGTTTTACGTTACTGTTATATTATGTAAGTTGTGTAATGTGTATAATTATTAAAGAGTTTTAATTCGTCCAAGTCATGCTAGGGGTGATTAATGTTTCAGCTTAGTTTATACGCTGATTACATATTTTTATAATAGTGTTTTTTTACTGTCCTTTTATTAAAAAAGGCATTAAGTGTCTTTATTAGATGATAAAACTGTGAAACGATATTAAAAATACTAACAATAGCTGTGTCAAAAATGTTTTTAGGTTTACTATTGACATTGCGTAAAACGAAATGCTTCCGTGAGAATATTGTTTAACGCCCGTCGCTGCCTTCATTATTCTAAGAATAGTGCAGAAAATGTGCTAATTTTAGTCAGAACCGGCAAAACCTGCAATGTTGCAACACTTTCACCAAAACGTCAGTTAGCGCTAAGTTTGTTTTTAAAATTACTTTTTTAACGTTAGACAACAGGTTCATTTATACTTTAATTGTTCGTAGAAATTAACACTTACCATTTGCTTCGTTAGTTATTAGATATTGATGTGCTGCATTATTTCAGTCGTAGTTAAACCCTTTTACAAAATACTGTTTTTGTTTTTTTTGTAGGGACGAAATCGTCGTAGCCCTATTTTTAAGTGTTTTAGTAAGTAAATATGATAGCTATTTTCAGTAAATTTCCACAGGGGTTTTAAATAAATGAGTTATACATGACCATACAGAACCCCATTTGTCGTTCAAATCCTCATTATAGCATGTTAGAAACTCTGCGTTTGGAAAATGATGACTTAAAAACAATTGATACTAACTTAAAAAATGATATAGCTGTCACTTTTTGTTATTATAAATTGTTGGACAGTACCAACTGCAGCAGAAGAATAAAGAGTTGTCAATATGAGCAATACTTCTAATACATATACAAAAACAGCTGCTACACATACAATGCCGTTTTCAACTAAAAACACCAAGTGTTCAGAGATCAAACGCTCGATAATATCCAATAAAAACGTGTTTTTTCTTATTCTTTTCATAGTAGCCGTATTGCCTCAATTTCTCAAAGTAGATTACAAGGATAACCCAATAGAACCCAGTTTGCCTGGGATTATTTCACTAGCGTAAGTTGGTAATCTCATATTGGGCATCCCCTCGCTCGACCTTTGACTTGTGAGGCTTCGGCTGCCGGCAACAACTGTCAAAACGTTCGAAATTTAAAACAAAGCTCTTTTAATCTGTTAAGGTGATTTTTACTTCATTAACCTGATTAGCATACGTGGCTAGGCTTATACAGCCTAAGCTGTCAGATTTAAGTTCTAAACGGGAATACTAAAGCCAGAATAATTAATGAATTCATTCATTCACTCACGTACATTATCGACGTTACACTACTAGGTAGTGAGTTTTAAAGTTTCATGAAATATCGTCAACTCCAGCAAGCATAATGATGCACAACAGAATCTAGCTATATTATAGATATCAACAACCCTGATAATTTCCTACACATTAGCATCATGATGATGATTAGTTGATTATTATTCTTTTGACGAACAAAATAATAAGGGCGTGGGCGAGTGCAAGTTTCCCACTTTAATGCATCGAACACGTTAACGCAGGTTTACATTCGAATAAAATGGTTCATCCACCCACCACCAAAGGTGTTACCAGGATTGCAACACAGATTCTCATTTAAGCAAACGTGGTCGAATAGTAAGAAGAACTTAAACTAGTCACTCGACAGAGCCATAAATAGTGTCAATACAGATCTGGATAAAGGTGCTTAAACCTCAATCCTCTTTTAAACCTATATTGACGAGTTAATTTTTGGTAGTATTAATAAAAATAATTAATTCTTATTAAAGCGGGCAAAATTTAATTGAAAACATATGGCTACCATATGTTTTCAATTAAATTTTGCCCGCTCTATTTTAATTTGGCTCCCAATTCCGGCTACTTTTATTTATTTCCGTTGTTAGTACAGCTCTGAGTGGTTTCCGAAACTTTAGCCTATTAAAACTTTTGAATTGTGTTCGGTTTTGGTGGTTTACGTAACATTGAAATAATTTGTTGCATAAGTTCTGCTGAATTTTTGAATTTATTGTAACACTGAAAGCGAATAGTATTTTAGAGGTATAAGTAAAATAAAAGGTTATTTGTTTCAGGTTGCAGTCGGCAGCATACAAGGTATTTTTACACATGTTTTTTAAAATGTTGATGATGGTTTTACTTTAGCCTAAACAGTGTCCCGAGTTCAAATAAGCCCCAGCGGAGAGTGGAGTTTGAATATCATTTTTTTTTATAGATACTTTTAATTCAAGGAACAGTTTTGGTAAGTTGATTAGATGCCAAGAATATTAATGATTATACATATTTTTGTAAGCTTGGAAACATGAACTAAAAACATAATTAAGAACTTTTACGGTTAGACGCATTGCTGATATACTCGTAGTACAGACTGCTTTAATTCGCTGTCGCTGCTATAGCGGTAGTAAACCCTATTGTTTTCCTTTTTGTTGTCGAATTGACTTCTTGCATAATCACTACATAGTAAAATACAAAGTTGCTTTCTCTGTCCCTATATCCCTATGTATGCTTAAATCTTTGAAACTACGCAACGGATTTTGATGCGGTTTTTTTAATAGATATATAGAGTAATTAAAGAGGAAGGTTTATGTATAGTCCATCCCATTGCACCCGTGTCAAGCCGCTGCGGGTCGCTAGTCTCTTATAAATGTATGTATATCGCCTACATACACCTTCTACTTTGTGGTATTAGATTTTTATTGATCTATTCAAGATAAAAATCTATCTTTAGTAGAAGCAACTACTTTTTCTTGCCTCGACAGGGAAGGTGAAGTTTATGCTAATTATTTTGTAATTATGTTGTAGTTTTAATTAAGTAAGTAAAGGGCAACATAATTGTCGTGTGGCGAGTAAAAATGCATAGCAATTATCCCCTAACGCCCACTCATCATTTATTAGTCTAGTAGTAATAGGAATATCTCTTTAGTTTCCTGGCCAGCTGTTGGGTTAAGGGCCCCATTATTCAATTAATAACACTGGAAATTATTTCACATCGGAAATGATCGGACTTGCTACCTTTACCCAACTTGTTAACCACTACACCAAATAGGTCGTTAAATTTATTTGAGTATTGAAAGACTCCGTTGAACCTTCAAGACTTCAAGAAATCATAAGGTATTTTAGGAAAATCAGTGTCAAGTGACTGGAAAATTACAATTACTGAAAGCAAATATACGTAAATTTTACAGCTTTGATCAGTCCCACTTCACCTAATAATACTTTCTGAATGTACGAGTACTTAAACGCTTGATTTATTCCAGCAAGGACCAAACTTCCTTTAACATGAAGAACATATTCAATGAGTTCTCTTAATTGGATCATAGAACCCAATAATCACAACATAATTGTTTATTGATATCTTCTATTTTCCATCTTGCACCACCGCATCTACTTCCTTCTCCAGTTTATCTACCTTAAGGTTGTCTGGCAGTGATCGGTCTTAGCGATAAGATTACAAATATCTTTAAGCCGATGCTTCGACACAACGATTTGTGCAATTTGTTTTCTTTGTGCAGTAAAGTATATCTTACCTTATCTTATAATTTAGATAAAACTGGACAAAACCAGGAGTAATCATGTTAATGTTTTATTGATGAAAATATTGTTACGATTATTATTATTATTATTATTCCAAATGACTTTAATTATATTTGAATATAAACTAAAAAAACAATTGAATTAATGACCTCATATTTTGAAGACAGTTAAAAATAATTGCATCACCGCCAACAATGTCCGTGTTAACCGCTGTCGAGAATGCGCGCGAAAAATACAACGTTTCGTCCCACAAATGTTAATTGGATAACTTTCAGTGCGTTCCGGATGAATTCTTGTACATTTATTGCATTATAAAAATGGCCGTTTGGTCGATAAACTTGATAGATGTGAGATACAGGCTGGATGAGCAGTTAAGCCTCGAACTAGCGTTGATTGCAATGTTTATTTGCTTGTTTATCGTTAGTTAAACAATAACATTAATAACTTAGTATGGAAAGGCAGGAAAATATATCAGTGATTTGTCCGTCACTCGAACTGAGAAGTTATTAAAAACCCGTTATTTATTAAGAATCAGACCAAATGTAATTTGGACGTGCCACATTTAACTCAAAATTTGAATAACATTCTCGATAAATTTATCATTAATTTTTATCATCAATCAAAATATCTTTGTTTTTCTAGAAAGTTGCAAAACCCAAACTCCCTAAAGTTGAGCCTTGCGGTTGACTGGTAGAGAATGCCTCTTGGCATTAAGTCCGCCGATTGTACCTTTTTTGTAAATTTGTGCAATATAGAATAAATATATAAATAAATAACTTTCGAAATTTATTACTATCTCCAACTACTCAGGCTTCATAACTAGAATTTGCTATACCTCTGAGCTGTGTAAAAAGACTATATGAAGGCTGTAATAAGCCTTCTTACTTTTATACAGTTTTTGTGTTCGTCTGTGGCTGTAAATATAACTGAGTCAAAATGTTGCTAAATACCTTAAATGCAAACGAATATATTTAATTAAGCTTCTCAAAAGACGTAACTTTCGAGTGAACTTCAAAAGTTTTTATTTTTTCCTAGCAGATGGGGAATTGTCAACTTTTTCTTCTAAATTAAATTCCCTGACAAACTCAAGTAACTGGAACACAATTGGTTTCATTTTGTTAAAATGCTTAAGTAAAATAATTATTTAATTGTAGACTTTATGATCCCGTTGATTTACTTGCAATAATTAAATTGTTTGATGTCCGTGTCGTTATTAAATAAGTGGTAATGACCTAAGTCTTCAATGCGCGTTGGAAAAGTGCGAGAGTTTCACAAATATGTTGACTGCAGCCACTTTTTATTGCTGTATGGTAATCAGGAACACATTATTTTGTAATGGTTCTCTTCCTCTTTTCCGGGTATGTTACTGCAGTAGTGACATTGTAAAATGTAGAGTACTTATCATTGTTGCTTTCAAAGCTAAGAGATCTGAAATCAACGCAATATAAAATAAGCAGTTTCTATTAGAGATAGGCCTATAAAATATAAAAAGAAATATAAAACTGATCTTTGGTACTTCAAACAATCATCATTAACATCATAAACTTCCGTCTTCCGCTAAACATTGAAGAGCCGCTGAGCGCAATGATTTCGTGCGCCGGTTGAGATGCAAAGCGTCCCAGGTTCAATTCCCACCCCGTGGATTTGGGCTGTTTTTGTGTCTTCGTGGTTTTTGGGTGCCAAACAACAAGGAGAAACCTGTCTTATGGGAGTAGCCGGCCTATGATGCATAACGTAATAAAAAATTGACACGCGTTACCTCGTGCAATTATACTACTTATTTATACTACTTGTCTTATAGTCGTGCGCTTATTATTTAACCCGAATAATGCATGATTTGTCTCATGTTATTTACTTACAGGCTTATCTTCTACAGCCAGATTATTCTGTTATGGTAGAATTCGTGGCCCAAAACTGCAATAACTCCTGATAAAGCTAAAATTATGCATTTCCTCAAAAAGCAAACATAACTGTTACTCTCTTAATTTTTTGGAAACGTCTCAATGAAGAATCAGTATATTTTGAAACAATGAAATCTTAATCAACTTCTTTCCCTCTCATTACTCCTTACTAAACAGCCAGTGAAGCGTATAATAACACATTGTAGCTGTATATCGGCATTATAAAAAGCACCCGTGACCCTACAAGCGGCGCGAGCTGTGTAATAATAGCTTGTAACGCCGCAATAACACTAATGCTTTTTTGTATTACTTGTTGACGAGCCGGCTTACTCGTCTCGGCGTCGTGGAGTCTCGGAAGACTTCGGCTTTCTGATTTAATTCAGGATAGTGGTAAAGTCAACAGCAATGATACATGAAGGTTTTGGTTAAATGTTTCACATGATTTACCTAACTAATCTTAAAGTAAAGGAAGCTTTTATTTTAAGATAATTTCTCGTTAAAACTTTAAATTTAAGATAAAAAGTCGTCGTAGCCCAGTGGTTAAACACTCTGACTCGGAGTCCGGGTAGTCTGGAGTTCAAATCTGGCCGGAACACCTACTTTGTGTTCGTATAATTTTATCTTGCGGCTAACTTCGGTGATGAAAAACACCCAAGCAAATAATCTCGCCCTTCATCACTTTGGGTAAGTACTTTCTCGGTAAAGGGTGGGCTTCTAAATGTTCCGTTCACCATGTCGGCAACTTTTTGTCGTGCCTCTGACCTGCGGGTCCTTTGAGAGTAAATCGGTGAGCATGCAAATTCTATGCATGACATTCTGTTTAATTTCTAAGTGAATATTTGTACGCCTGGATAAGGCAAAACATAGCGGCCATGTTTCAACCCCTGACCACCTACTGTAACCTGTGTTTGACAAATAAAAGATTTGATTGAGCGTATGCTATGTTAGATAAAATCTAGTTTTATGTATCATATTTTGCATATCCCGTTGGTGCATCGGGTTTGTATAAAACAAAAGGATTACAATGTTTTCAATAAGTTTGAAAAGGAAAAGAAATAACTATTTAATATTCTACGATGTAACATACGAGTAATTATGTTACAGTTGATCCTTGCTGAAAAATCGATAATAGTGCCGCAATGCTTATTGTTTGAGTATTTTCTGTCTTCTTTGCAGTATGATAGACAGCCGGAACAAAGTTTTTACGGAAATGATACCGAATTTACACCGGCGAAGTAGTTTCGCGGAACAAAGACAAAAACAGATACAATGTCATATTTGGATGCAAAATTTTCTTATCAATCGTCTGACTGTTTTACACCTACCTCTAATCTTAATACACTAAACACTCGTCATTTTATTATCAGTTCAATGAACAGTACGAAAAGTGGATTTCTGTCGCTGAAAATTTCGGTCATTTTGTCAACGGTCACACTTGCACAGATTTTTCAGGAAAATCACTAAAACTAAAGCACTAGCTCGCGTCAATTGTTCTTTACAATATTTTGTTACAATCTTCGACGGAAAGCAAACATTACCGGCTGCTTGTATGTAAAATGTAATGGTTAATGAGCCTACCACGCTCTCTTCATTGCAACTATCCATGTTTAGAATTCCTGTACCGATAGCTCTATTACTTAGCCGACTCAACAAAAAAGTGTTCGCCGGCTCCACGGATGACGTAACAGGAAAATATGCCGGTCACCAAAAAAATAATCTAATTAACCTAACAGCGTAGTTTCCGCTGCATTTTCCATACGAATTAATTTACTATAGACTGCTAGCACAATTATGTAAATGCACCAATGAAACAGAAAAACTACAGTAAGAAAATCAGTTATCTACTTTCTTAGTTTACGGCTTAATCAACAGAGAAAGTTGCGGAAAACGCCGGTAAGGCGAGAAAACGTTTTTTTCTCTACTTTGACAGCTGTCAGTTTGACATTTAAGATTTACCTTTGACAAGCCGCTGCAGGATAATCTCCTTGTGCTCGTGAGTGTGCGGTTCCCCGACGACCGCGAGAAGGTAACATCCCGTGAGGGGGCTCGGGGGCGGCACGGAGGCCGACACCTCCGTGCCCAAAGACAAGGACCTGTCTTCGTCGTGGTCCATTGCCGACGGCGGCGCCGGCGCGACTGCCGACGGTTCGCCCAGGGTAGCGCTCGCAACCGACCGCTCAGTGCGAGAACAGCGCTCGGAATGGTTTCAAACGGCGGTTGTGCCAGTCGATTGCGTGCGCACCTATTCTGAAATCGACCGCGGACGATGCGCGGAGCGGCGACGCGCCGGCGTCGCCGCGTCGAGGCACTACCCTAAACTTGCACCTTTCTCTCACCAAGCGTGGGGCGTATTAGAAAAAAAGAGACAGGGCTCTTTAGGGCGTATACAGACGTCGTAGGCTGACCGGCGCACACGTGATCTGCATTGCGTCTAAACAACCCGGCAGGATAACCTCGTGCCTCAGCTGTTTAATGCCAGGGATGTCACAATCGATAATGATATTATGCGAATGACTTGACGTTTCTGACACCTTTTTGTTGTGATTGACTTTGCAGGAGTCGATGACATCGCGGCAGTCGACACGCGGAAGGTTAACCTTTTTATTGAATATACCTGAAGCTATTGATATCTTAATGTATAACAAGTTAAAATATAAATAATTAAACTAATCATTACGTCAATGTATGTATAGCGTTGGAATATAGTCTCGGTTACGATGTACCTTGTATGATGAAATTTACTTTCTGTGGATTTGACAAAGCACACCATTTAATAATTATTACAAAAGAGTGGAACGGTTTGTTTTTTATTTACAGTAAAGTAAGGCAAGCAGCATTTGAAAATTCGTTCGAGTATCACAATAAAATTCGTTGCAGCTATAGGTAGCTAACGTCCGGATGGAAAACATTAGCTATATGGAAGTCTTATCCTAATCCAATAAGGATAGATTAGTAAATAATGAGACTTGTAATGAAAGGCTATATCGAAATAATGACTAGGAGAAACTAATTACATTAGATGACGTAGTGTGCACAAAAACGGAAGTTGTAAAACAAATGAATCTGCCTCTGAATAAGTTAAAGTGTTCATGAATGAAAAACTAAAAATGTATACTTAGACGATGAGATAACCGGATATTGTTATCTCCTGTTTTATTTCAGTCAAAGAAGACATAGTTTGTTTCAGTGTATGTAGGTACAATGAATAAACTTTAAAGTGAGATATTTTAATTGTTTGTTGTGAATATTATTAATAAATTGCACTTAGAAGGCATTAGGTACATCTGAAACATTGCACACACGAAACTACCATTTACAATCTGATAGTCTTAAAGACAAGATTTCATAGAATAAGTAGGTACCTTCTAGACAAGTACGCTTCATCGTCGCTTTTCATCAGGTAAGATCGCGCTGAAATGCTAACCCCCGAATTCAGAAACGCAAATCAACGTTGAGCATCCTTCAGAAATATAGCTGTTCCTTTCAGTTTCATTGACATTTTACGGGACAGCATGAGCGTGAGCGCCTGCTCAGCATTGATTGACGTTTGTGAATTCGGGGGTAGGTCATTGGATAGTATTTTCGAAAAAAAATAGAGTTGAGTCTCTACCATTTCATATTCTGCAGATACTGGCCACAATTTGAAAGAAAATTAAGGAAATGTTTTGAAATTCCTCTCAGTTTTTCTTCATCAGTATGTCTAAGGAGATCGGAAAAGACCTTGAGCCGACCTTGAGGGGCGATGTCAAACGACCTTGAAACACCCAAGGAACGGAACGAACAACGGCTAACGACTGACTGTTATCTAGAATTACTCACTTTCTCTAATGAACCGGTTGTAATCATCAATCAGAGAGTCATCGACATACTAGAGGCTAAACCATTTATAATTTCCGCAAATCGTTTTTGGTCTATCGCGTTAACTCTCTTACAAAAAATCGAATATAAAACGTAAGTCACAAAACTCGCTTTAGAATATGTAAGGTTTTTCTAAAGTATTCTTACATTTCCCTAGACTTTTCAGAAAGTAAATAAGCCGGATTAGCAAGAGAAGTTTCGTTTTATTTGTATTGAATAGTCCTTCAGTACATTCTTTGTTTTTGCTTACGGAAAAAATATAGTTCTAGAATAAGAATTGCTGATGATAGCACAGTGATCAAATATATTTATTTGAACTATACAATAAACTAAATTATACACATGCACTGATGCCTTAGTTTATATATACACTGATGCCATATTTAAGTATTCTGATTTTGACTACATCTAGGATATGTGTGTTCAATTTTATTGCAGTACCTATTTCGATGGCGTGTTCATTATTTTTATTTATTGATTTGTAATAAGTAACGAACAAAAAGTTGGTTAGTATCATCTATCATAATCCTGTACTTAACTGAATAGATATGTTTTTAGAGAGTTTTAGCAGTGCATCATCGATAAACACTGATAAGGTAAAACACCGTGACATAATAACTGTGATAAGAGATAATAATGCAATGTTTCTTAATATGTATTTTTGGTTGGGTACTTTATGTGCTCTGAAATAGAACGAGTAAGTAAATAACTTAACACAGTTCTGGTTTTCATAATCTAAATAAATAAACATTTAGTACCCATCTCAACCTTAAAATATTACTCGACTTTGTTAAAGTTCTAACAGCTAACAGATATTCATTGTTGTTCTTTTTAAATGACCCATTAACTGATTTGAAAATGATATATTGATTAATTTATTTAATTACAGAATAATTAAATATATATTTAAGGTATTTTAGGTTAACATATACATATAACATTATATTTCACTGCAACCGCACTAAATAATCTCTGCACGACCCAAAGGTTGACTGGTAGAGAATGCCATATGGCATTAAGTTCACCTATTGTACCCTATTTGTGCAACAAAGTTTAAATAAATAAATAATATGTAGTTACTTTTTTAAGCCACTTGACGTTCAGCTATCAATTTCCTCAGCGACCGGTCTAGGGCGATCGGCACGCACTGGATTTCTGAAATCTTTATCAGGTCTTGACCCACTGTGCGTGTGTGTGCATATTTTTTTTTAATTTTACATTAATTAACACGGATTAACCAATTACATCAATTAGACAAATTAAAAATAAACAATAATATAATAAACATGAGACAAATAATGATAACAATATGCTAACCACACATACATCATGCTTTTGCTTCACAGTGCTGCATGCATTCAGACAAGATCAACTTCCATTCATCCACAAACAGGTCACAGTGAGGAGCAGTGTTTAGGAGAGTATTGAAAGCTGCGAGAGTCCGAGGTATCGGTGATCTCTTCCGGGCTACAGTGCGACATATCGGAACGGCAAACAGTTCATGCTTTCTGCTACGACCATAATTGTTTGTAACGAAGAATATGAACTTTTCATTACCAATAGCTTTCAGATTCACACCTTTAATCCAGGAGTTTCAACTATCAGGTATCAGCGCGTTATGGTCCCGCCTAGTTACCAAGCAGTTGAAGTTTCCTTCAACCTGTTTACACGCTAAGCTACGGCCGCGATGGATGTCGGTTACTTTAGTACACTCGGCAACGTGTTCTGTGCGTGAAGAATGGTTGAAATACTTCTGCAGTATATAAGAAGAGCAATTTTATCACTACTGAGACAAAATACTGTTTCAATTGTTTTAGATGTCAGTGACGCTTCAAACGACATAAGACTTTGTTATTGTAGTAGGTACTACAAATCATTTTGCTAAACTGTCAATACATTTTGAACAGTCTGCTGCAACTTTGTTAAAACATTTTAATACTGAATGTAGATACATAACTGTAAAAGAGATTAGTTGGAGAAGTAAGGATTCTAAATGCAAAAAACCCTTAAGACCCTTGAAATATTACGTACGTTATTGGTTTATTTGTACGCTCCACAACAATCCTATGAGAATAAACAACAAAATAAATACTTTATATTCTTTTTCGTTAACAATCGGAGATTAAGTTTTTCGCAAAGAAGAACTTATAATAGTTGTGAGATACTCAAACTTGCGGTCTATTATCCGAAATTCGGTGGTAATAAATTATATATTTGTCCATAGAGCTGTCTGTGGGAGAAATATAGAGCTGGCAAGCTATTAAGGCCAGTTCAGTGGACTATCGAACCGACAGTTTTAGGTCGGGTATATTTGATGTTCTAGACCCGCTCTGATTTTGGGAATACATTGACTTATTGGAGAAAAATAACACGGATAAAGAATATACAGTTACAAAGATAATATGCCAGAACTTTGGAAAGTTTTAGAGTTTAGGTCGCCTTGTTACTAAAGGGTTTTTTTCCCGACAACTAAGTATCATTTAAATAAACACAAGCAATGAAAAAACGTAGGTCCAAGATTGATAAATAATACAGATGAAATATTGAACAAATCTACCAGTTGAAACCAAACCATTAGTTTTGGTTA
Organism: Udea ferrugalis; assembly: GCA_950022985.1. Taxonomy (NCBI): domain Eukaryota; kingdom Metazoa; phylum Arthropoda; class Insecta; order Lepidoptera; family Crambidae; genus Udea; species Udea ferrugalis. The sequence continues at coordinate 15,092,130 of OX465531.1, read as the reverse complement.
CAAAATAGTTATATTTTGCTATGCTGACTATGTACAGTCAAACGCTCACGTAATATCCTCACTATTGCTGCTTTATCGAAGTTATTCCCGAGGTTACCTACGTCCGATTGCCATCTCTCAGTAACGCCCTAATTCACGCCTCGGCCCCCTCTAGACACCCTTAGGTACCTTACTTAAATATTAGTGACTAACTGTCCCGACAGACTTCGTTCTGTTGTCAAACATTCAGTGTCACGTGACAGGTAGAAACGTTTGCTAGGAGAAAACAGAATTGTGGTTCTTACTATATTCCTAACATTTCCTTATATTTACTCACCTTTTAAACCTTCCCTGGACCTTCACAAACATTTCAAAACCATAATTAGCCAAATCAGTCCAGTGGTTCTTGAGTTTTAGCGAGACAAACGAACAGCAATCCATTTTTATATATAGAGACTAGCTGTCCCGACAGACTTCGTTCTGTTGTCAAACATTCAGTGTCACGTGACAGGTAAAAACGTTTGCTAGGAGAAAACAGAATTGTGGTTCTTACTATATTCCTAACATTTCCTTATATTAACTCACCTTTTGAACCTTCCCTGGACCTTCACAAACATTTCAAAATCAAAATTGGCCATATCGGTCCAGTGGTTGTTGAGTTTTAGCGAGACTAACGAACAGCAATCCATTTTCATATATAGAGATTGCAAGCCTTCTGCTCACCGCATTGTCCGGCAGAGCTAAGGGACAAGTTGTGGCTGTTAACCGCTAGCAAAACGGGTTACGCAGTCTCTAATAACTTTGGAAATTATCAGTATGGGCTTTCTCTACTTCCATTACTTTACGCTCTGAGAGAGAGTAAATTCACGAAATTTTAAATAACGAATAACAATCGCAGGCACTAGTTATCAGCTCAGGATCTTTTCAATAATTAAGCGATAATTTGAGACTTTTAAACATAACCTGTGCTCACGAATGTATCCCAAACAAGGTAATCAGAGACATTATTGCTATGGTCAACGAAACATTCAGAAGCGCACACATCGCCAAGCTAATTTTAAGCCAACGTGGCCAAGCAAGTTCCGAGCCAGAATGTTTAACCTCTGGTCCTCGACGACTGACTGCAAAAGTTGAGAAAGTAACCTAACACCCGTACCGTACAGGTACGATAGCCGGACGGAGATTTCTCAAATCTAATTTACTATACAGTGTGTTTGGGAACCGGTGTCCGACCCGTTAAGAGTGCGCATAAAGCAAAACTACCAATCTTATTCTTGATTGTACGTGATAAATACTAGATGAAATTTAAAAAATTTAATAAATGTTACGCTACATGATATTTGCAAGGGTTGTGTTTGATCAAAAACATAAAATAATTAAATTATCTCGATAAAAAAAAATCACGAAGTTACGTCTGATTTTCTCTTTTTTTCGTTTTATACTTGACATGGCAATTACTATGATGACAATTTTTTTATAAATAATTATATTGAAAAATAAGTGAGGGCTATGTCTAGCCATTTTTTAAAATTACTTTTAGTTTTGGATTTATAACGATTAAACACTTTTGGCACTTAATACGTTTTGATTCCGCGGAAAAAACCATCTTCCCTCGCACGTTTGTGAAGCTTGACACATATTTCTATTTCACACATCAGTACCGATCGCTCCGTTGAGACGAGAAGACTACGCTCAAATTCTTAGCTGCTCCGAGTTTCAAAATAAATAGTGAAATGGCGAAAAAGAAAAGGACTTAGTAAACGAGAACTAAAAAATTTGCAAACTGAAAGGATAGCTAATTGTCGAAGGTATGTTGTATTGTATTTTAAGAGAAATAAATTCATTTGAGTCGCTCTAGTAAGATGACGTAAACAGATGGTGTAAAGTATATGCTAAGTAATCACATGACTTTAGTTGGTCTCTTCAAATAATAGGTTGATTTCGAAGGAATTTGTTTCAATCCACCAGGTATTTATTGTAAGTGAATTGTTTTCAAATAATATTTAATTTTCAGAATTGCTGCATCTCAAAATATTTCCCAATCTGACAGGTGTGATCAAAATGAAGTTGTGGAGGCATGCGCGTCGTCGACTATGTAGGTTTCTTTGAAAATAGTATCCATACTCGCTTTTCCATCTTGGGATATATATTTTTTTAGTAAAATTGAAGCTGGCTGAAGCAGTAACTAGTTACTACCGCATGAGTAAATATACTAAGTACTGTGTTTATTTTACAGAACAACATTGAATTTGGAAAATGTAGACCCTAATAGACAGCCTATATCTACAGACTATTGTCAGCCAGAAAAAAATAAAAAAATACTTACCGTAATGATTACTCGAGGAATGAAAAGAATACTCCAGAAAGGTATCCGCCTAAATTCTTACAGTACAATCGATAACATTTAAACTAGTGGAGACCTGTCATTAGAAAAATAACGAATGGGAAATAATCATTTGAAAAATAACGTTAGATAATTTCTGATAAAGTTATCACTTTCCAAACCATCCTTTCTTTAATCAGTAATTTGAGAGTAACTAAGCGCCAACAGACGCCGAAATTAACCATTTCCCGCATACTTTTTTGCCTGGCCGCTGTTTTGCACTCTCCTGTAAATATAAAATAAATCCGATCAGTTGAACGGAAAAGGGTTGATTTGGGTGAGGTGGTTAGAACTGCAACCACAAAACGCATGAGCTGAGCGATATTTTGACTCAGAACGCCACTTCCTACGAGTACTTTAATGCCTAATTGCAAATGACTTTCCTAATAGTGGGTAATTTGTGCCTTCCCTATTGAAAACATTTTTTTAACATAAATTCCGTAAAATATGGCATTCCGCATTTTTTTTTCTACTGTGTCATTTTCGCATGTTTTTTTTTGGAAATAGCTGAACTTTTTCATTACAGTTCATTGAAGCGACGACGCAGTCTAAGTAGTCGACCACAAGCTCAGAATGAAGATCAGGCTGAAATTTTCCACAAATTTAAAGTCACCCAGCGGGCTATGGAGAGGGCTATGCTCGGCGTTTATCTGCGGGACCAAATTAGAAATGAGGTGATACGGCAGAGAACCAAGGTTATCGACATAGCCCACCGGATTAGCAAGCTGAAGTTGCAGTGGGCTGGCCATGTTAGCCGTAGAACCGACAACTGTTGGAGTAAACGTGTTTTTGAGTGGAGACCGCATCTGGGCAAGCGTAGTGTAGGACGTCCTCAGGCAAGGTGGAGTGATGATTTGCGCAGGATGGCTGGCAGGAGCTGGATGCGAGCAGCCGAAGATCGAGTTCAGTGGCGTGTAATGGGAGAGGCCTATGTCCAGCAGTGGACTGCAACAGGTTGATGATGATGATGTGCAGAGGTGAATTCATACTGAACACGTCAGATCCACAACCAACCCAGAACCTAGACATAAACACAGCCGCTGTCACTGGGATTACTAGTGTAGGCATTGGCTTAGAACAATTTCAAGAATTGAGTGTAGCCATGAATCTTCCCACAATGACGCACCAAATGTACCGGAAAAAATAAGCAACCAACAACAAGCGCAACCGTGGGACCACATCGGAGACGTGTTTGGCGCTGTTTAAGCGGAATCCCGCGGAGTTTTTGCGTCGTTTTGTGACCGTCGATGAAACCTAGATCCACTGGTACACACCAGAAACCAAGGAGCAATCAAAACATGGGATTCAGACCGGGGAACATGCTGGAAAGAAGGCGAAAAAGTTATGGCCACCGTTTTCTGGGATCCACAAGGTTTGATCTACATCGATTACCTCGAGAAGGGTAAAACAATAACAGGGCTTTACTATGCTGATTTATTGGGCTGATTCGACGCCGAATTAAAGAATAAACGACCCCACCTAGCGAAGAAAAACGTGCTGTTTCACCACGACAACGCACCGGTTCACACGTCTGCCGTTGCCATGGCCAAATTGGTCAAATTGCGCTACAAATTGCTGCCCCATCCACCGTATTCTCCAGAGTTGGCCCCGTGAGACTTCTTGCTGTTTCCTAATCTGAAAAAAAAAACACTCACCGGGAATAGATATTGATCAAATGAGGAGGTTATTGCCGCCACGGAGGCCTATTTTGCAGAGTTTGACAAAAACTATTTTTCGGACGGGTTAAAAAAGTTTGAGCATCGCTGTGCTAAGTGTATCGAACTGAATGGAGACTGTGTTGAAAAATAAATTGCCATTTTCCAAAAATTTCCTTTACTTTTTGTAGGCTAAGTAAGTATTTATTGAATGAACCTCGTATAATATGTACATACTTGAAATAAAGATGATGTTTGTGGCATTCATTTTCATTTTTCATTCACCTTTCAACGCCCTATAAACCAGATACAATTGAAAATCTATAATTATTATCTATATGGGATGCGACCCTTTAATTCGTGTTCAGTTGGTGGAGGAGAGTCAAACCACCCCGTCATGAGTTCTCACCTTGGCGTTGCGAGGGGGCTTAGTACCGGTGGTAGGGTCCAACCGCCGCGAAGCGAATAGAACTCAGGCGTGGCAGTGCGGTGGACTAGCCACCCACTCGCTGAGGCCCGTAAGGGCGACACGTGGGGTTGCGGGGCCAGTGCGGCGTGCAAGCGCCTTGGCGCGTGGTAGCGGCCGCGGGGTTTTAGTCGGTAAGAGTCCGACATAACTTCGTCGTCCCCCCGGGCGGCGAGGTATCCATGAAGATTTCTCCACGAAAAAAAAAGGCGGGTCAAATCATGACACCGGGGAGCTTCTATTTATAAATATACAAATGCGTCCACCTATTACCGTCACTAATATAGAACAAAGAACGCAAAAAAACCCGCTTGTGTATTTACTCTAAAATATTAATTTTATTATATATTTTATATCTTCTTCTATATAAAAATAAGTCGGGTTTTCCATCCTGACGCTATAACTCCAGAACGCACGAACCGATTTCCACGGTTTTACATTCGTTAGAAAGGTCTCGGGCTTCGTGAGGTTTATAGCAACGAAAATTCAGGAAAATTTCAACAGAAAAGCGGGAAAATCTTTTTTCACATACAGCTAAGTCCACGCGGACGAAGTCGCGGGCGGCTGCTAGTATTTAGTATTTATTGTGAAAAAATCAACTGGTGACAGATAGACAGTGTAGTCTATGTAATAGGGTCCTGTTTTAACCTTTGGCATACCGATCCTTAAAAATAATTTAAAAGATGAGACTACTATTTACAATATAACATAAAACTTATATACAAAGTAAAATTACACACATTAAAATGTAGGTAATGTATTCACAAAAAGAATGCCCACTGTGTTATCTGATTGTTTTACGTATACTACGGAAGCTACGCGTTGAGCGAGCGAGAGAGATGTATTGTGGTTTGGCGGGCGATAGTGTTCGCAGAGAGGGGGGCGCGGGTGAATTTTAAAAATTTGCTGGGTTTATACGCACTCTTAAGGTGAAGTAATATGATCTATTTTATGAATAAATCCACCATAATTAAGCACTTTTAATTAATTTTTTTTAATTTTTTTTTAATTTATTTCAGGTAAATTTTACCTGCGTTTCAAAGGGTCTCTGATGACAGGGTGATATTCAATTTGTCACAACTTCTAAACTATTTTACTTGGAACTTTGATTTTTGCTTCAGTGTTTAGGTGATGTCTTTGGGTATCCAAAAAGTTAAAAATAAATGTATGTTGACAGTTTAGTTTTTCTGAAAAAAAAAAAAATGTAAAAAAAACTAACAAATTCTATCACAATTTTCAAGTTCAAACATTTTTTTGAGGTATTTTAAGGGAGTTATGAAAAAATGCTTTTTTGTCAGCTTATTGCCTACTTTTGTAGCTGTCCAACGATACCACTTTTGTGACTGTAGGACCTCTAAATCGGCAGATATTGCAAACTAAAATAACCCACCCGTACTCCCGAGAAAAAAAAATTAAAATGGCGGCCATTTTAAAACAACTGGGGCAAAGTGCTTAATTATGGTGGATTTATTCATAAAATAGATCATATTACTTCACCTTAACGGGTCGGACACCGGTTCCCAAACACACTGTATAACACTGAAACAAAGTTCAAAAATTTCAGGAAATACACATAATTAAACGGATCAAACTCTTGGCTAAATGTGGGCTTAAGATTGTCAGGTTCACCACAACAATGACAATTATTATGCCACTGTACAGGAATATATTCCTAACGGCTACTCGTGAGCGCAATGTGTATGCGTTTTTACAAATTGCTTAATCGAATTTAATAATCCATTTTACATTATCGCGTTCAGCTTGTCTATGAAGTCTTCCAAAACTTCCTCAACAAGTATTTATAGACTTGGACAAGACTCCACAACTTTGGGACCTGTGAAGTGAAAAAGCAACAGTCCGTACGAGTCCGGCACCACAGCTCCGGCAGTACAACAGTCCGGCAAAAACTTCCTTTTTTGAAAGCGCCTTCATAGTAAGCCCTGGGGGTCTAAAACGGCAACATTTTAGGTGTTTCATATATGAATCATCTAAGTGACGTTTCATCTGGTGAATTGCTAAAAACGGTAAAACGGCGACATGAAAAGTGTTTCACCTACTTTACATTTCATATCTTAGACATATTTTTCTTTTTTATATGTATTTCATGGCTTGGACTCTTAGACATAGTTTGATGACCAAAAAAAATAGTGTCGCGCCTAATAATTGTAAACTTAACGGTTTTCATTAAACAAATATTTTCATCATTACAACTAATAATTTAAGGCTTAAAAAGTAGCTTATTATTGAATTTGTGTGATTTCTTATCACTAATAATTGTAAAATGTTTTTAATTTACAATTTTTATGTCTGGCAATGAGGACCGTGACAGGTGGCCTAAGGACAATAATGTCACAGCTGTCAATCGAGATTGTAAATAATGTTCGTGAAAACTTGTGATAAAAATCATTTTCCGACCGGAAACTATGAATGAAGACAAGAAATTGGTGCTAGCTAGGCATGTTCTTGAGATTGAAGATATTTGCAAGGAGACATGACTCTGTAACAACAAAGCCCGAGTGATTTGCCAAACTTCTGCCTCGGCAATGGCGTACAAGACGACTTTATTTGGGAGCAGATTTTTAGGTTTTAATGCCGTACATTTTTTAAATAATACACATTATAATAACAAAAACGTTTTTTATTTACTCGATAATATTGGAATATTCACCAGAAGACAGCTAGTTAACGTAAATGTGATGAACTAAGTTCTCAGGAATTTCATTCAAAATGTGATAAACCTTCAGTGTCGTTTCCGCCACGGTCTTGGAAATAGGTTCAATTTATAGTCACTATTATGTATTCTTGGTGTCATTATAATAATTCACAGTAACACATTTTACTACGAATACTTAAATTTATCCTAAAAACGATTAAATAATGTTTACTGCTATGTGAATTTGACAGCTCAGCGCTGTCACCTAGTAGGGTAATTTCGTCTGTTCGCGTCCATTTAGTGCAGTTGCTAAATTTGACAGTGAATCAAAAAATGCTCCAGCTCTGATTTATATATAAAATATATATTATGTATCCATTATATTCTAGTTTATTTTAGGATCAAATTAAAGTTTTTTCGAAACATTGCATTTTTTTAATAGACAAATTACAGAATTAGGTATTTTTCCAGAAATGGCAATTAGCGTCCACTGTAGACCATTTTGCGGGAATAATTTATCAGTTGCTTTACTGCCAGCATTAACTCTTGGCAGGGGACCCTTGCACATCTAACTTCCGCTTTGCCAGCTAGTCTCCCTAGCGCTGATTTGCATTCCTTGACAATCGCTGATGTTGTCGCTGGTTGTTGAATGCTTGCAGTGCTACTCTTACCTTGCTGTCGCTGTAGACCGTCACTTTTGTGACATGGTTGTGACGCTTGCCTGCTATGTAAGCGCAAACCAGAATGCATACATTTTGGTTTTAAGAACGCTGGTCAGCCTGCCCAAGCGTACTGATCTCTTTATCGCCGAGCCATCATCACATAGTGCGTCTGTGCACGCCAGCAACCAAGAGTTTGATTGATTATTTCCTGAATCCGTCCGTGTAGCATATAAGTCCACCTGTGTCTGTTCTCCAGTGGTCTGTCTATGAATGAATAAACAGTAATCAGGTCTCTTCATTTCGCATTTCATTTTACCCTTTTTTTAAATGGTCTTCAGTTTATGTTCTCTCTTCATCATTATTTCTTGTCACCGAACACCTAATTAATGTTTTGACTAATAAAAATAATAAAAGGAATTACTTATTTCATTTAAAAATATAATTATTAGCCGTAGTCTTAGTTAAAAATGTATCATAATTATGAACAATACATTTGAAATTATTTTTACAAGCAAGTTAATTTTATTGCATTCAAGAAAGTAGTGGACGCAATTTGGTTTATGATTATCTCCTGTAGGTAGATATAGGACGCAAACGCTAAGTTCTAAATAAGTGTATTTAATTCGCGTCTACCTCATTTTATTCGTTAAAAATGTAGCTTAAAATTCACATAAATCAATAAAAAACATCCGAATGCGCCGCTGCATACTATTTGTCCTTATGTGCGTGTGTCTTTGAACTTAACTTTGAAGTATTAGCATTAGTGACGTATTTTTAACTGTTGTATTAGTTTACTTAATTTCGAGGATTTTCCGTAAAATGGACGCGAACGGGGTGGTGGACGCGAACAGGCGAACTGACCCTAAACATCTAACATTCCTCCAATTTGACGTTTAAAAGTGCACCATTTTACGAATTCCCATACAAAACTGTCAAATTGTATGAAAAACAAATATGAATCATAATATGATTCACCTAATAAGTTGCCAGTTTAGGATTTCAAAAAGTGTTTCATATTATGTTTCAGATATGAAACGTCTAATGTCGCCATTTTAGCCCCACTGTACGCTTAGCATTAAGAAAGCTATCCTCAACCTGCAACCTGCATACGAACGAGAATTAACCTAATTATACTCGGAACAGATTTCGTTTGCGATTCAAATCTTGCATCGTGCACAGCAAATGCATAGCTTCATTTAATTAAGTAAGTGCCATATATTTTCCTTTTGAACTTAGCACTGCTTCTGATTAAACTTTCGGAGAGAAAAAGGAACCCTTGTAAGCAAAAGACTTAATTAATGCACTATCTGACTCTGAACTTCAAAATATCATGAGTCCATGCCTTTAGTTGTTAAAACTCAGCTTTAAATCGAACCTCTTTCCAACTTTTTTTCTTTTTCAAATAGTGTTTAAAACTCCTTCGACCTCATTTGCGCGCGGCAAGGAACTCGTTCGAAATTCAAATTCAGGTACGAGTATAATCCAGCCGATCGGCGAGGCCTGCCAGCTGTTAGGTGGCCGGTCGCGCGGTGCGTGCAGCCGCTTTGGCCGCTATCGACCGTCGCATTGCGGCGCCACGCGGCGGCAAACAGCTGATTTCCTGACGCTCGCGTTTTGTTTTATGACATAATTCGCGAAGTTGAAAACCGAAGATGGCGGTTTGTAATTTTAGTTTAATAGTTCTTTTTATGGTCTTTTTTGCGAATGTTGGGTTAAAATAATTACAAAAATTCAGGGTAAGTGCCTGAAACGCCTATAAATTTTATTTTACACAAAATTTTACAATATTTTTTTAAGAATTAAAATCAATAAAAAAAAACAATAATAGTAATAGTTGTTAGAAATAAATATTCAAGTTTTATTCTGGGGAATATATTCAGCAAAAAAAATAATAAAAAAAAACATTAGCAAATCAAACAATCAACAAATCTTGGCCAGGTCTGGTCTACCTTCTTAATTTACATAAAATACTATGCTCACAAGTTACAATTACACACATAAATTATATTCATCCTTCTGACTACGAAGCCTAATTGAGTATTTAAGTACTTACTTCCGTGAAATTTTCAAATAAAATATCATCTTTTCGGCGTTAATTAAAGTTCTTCCTAATCTATAATTTCCTTTTTGTCTTCGGTTCCTTATCTCGCCCCAGGCGACAAACCTTCTATTTGTTCCGAAGTTTGCTAATCGAACGCACTTAGAGGGTCTTCTCTCTTGTTTGTCTTAGAGATTACAAAGCTCGAATTATCTCGAGGTATTTTTAGAATGCGACAATTTCAGTAATGATTTAAGCCTCATCTTACCAGGAGTTGAAATAGTAATCGTTTCTTTAGTTACAACAATATTGTTGTTGTTTGTTCTTTAATTTGATACTATCGTTTGGAAAGGACAGCGTCTACAGGCATACTAAAAAGTGAAGACTCTGCCCTGGACTTCAAATTAAAAAATGCAATGTACGTACTATTCATTTATCGAAATTTAAAGCAATAAATGGAACACAATCAATCAAACTCACTCATTTAATAAATTGGCAAAATGAGAGGAAGCGTTTCTCATTTTTGCCATAACTTCTGAAATGTCGCTTAACTTTAAGTAGCTCTAAAGCCGAGTAAATTGCCAATCAACATAATTAATCTGTTATCATTACCTACCCTAATTGAGTAAGTACTTCCTAAAATTATCAAAAACAATTCCATCTTTTCGGCGTTAATTAAAGTTCTTCCTAATCTATAATTTCCTTTTTCTCTTCGGTTCTTATCTCGCCCCAGGCGACAAACCTTCTATTTGTTCCGAAGGTCACTAATCGAACGCACTAAGAGGGTCGTCTCTCTTGTTTGCGCGTCTTAGTCTTAGAGATTACAACGCTCGAATTATCTCGAGGTATTTTTTGAATGCGACAATTTCAGTAATGATTTAAGCCTCATGTTACCAGGAATTTAAATAGTAAACGTTTATTTAGTTACAACAATATTGTTGTTGTTTGTTCTTTAATTTGATTATATCGTTTGGAAAGGACAGCGTCTATATCATACTAAAAAGTGAAGACTCTGCCCTGGACTTCAAATTAAAAAATGAAAGCTACTAACTATTATTTTTCATTTTATTTTTTTCAAAATGGATTTGCGTTTGACCTCAGACTCACCTGATGGTAAGCGATGACGAGGCCAAAGGTGGAACACGCTTACTCAGAAAATGCCTATTCACTCTTGCCTTGAGGACACCAAGGTTGCATGTATCCGGAAACACAGACGCAGGGAGGGCGTTCCAGAAAAGAAGCACCAAACCGCTTAGTTCGGACCCCTGGAAAGTCGACCACATGAGGGTGAAAGCCCTCACGGCGTTTAGTGGTCCGGTGGTAGAGAGTGGAGGGTGGTATCAGGTCATGAAGTTCCTGCGCACACTCTCCGAAATACACCATAGAAAAACCGACAACAACAACTCAACTTTACGCCGATGCTCCAAACTCTGGTCTCATTTATCAACATTTGAAACAATCAATGGAACACACAATCAATCAAATTCACTCATTTAATAAATTAGCAAGATGTAACGAGTCCAATGTATGATGTTTAATTTAAGTTAATTTTAGTCAACTCACGTGAACATGACACAATTCTTCCTTTCATTTCCACAATATCATCCTTTCAGTAATATTTTAAATGTTTTTTTAACATGTCGTTAGGAAACACTGTTAAAAAGGTAACCTGATCTAAAATTAACGAGTTTTAATAAAATTCATAATGTCATATCATTTCACATACGATTTTCTTCAACGAATGCCTCATACCACGCATTGTTTAAACTAGCATTGAATATCACATATAATATCCCGAGAATGGCAAAAGTGGTGAATGGTGCAGCGTGATATCCGTCATATAATAAAATATCCAATACCCAAACCCAGTGTTTCTTTTAAATATTCACCGCTCAAGTATTTACTTACACTACACGCAAAAGTTAAAGCTCCGCTGGTTTCCGAGGCCACCTCGAAGATGTCTTGCATACAAAGTACCGATACAGATTTGAGGCTTTCTCTAGTCTCCCCCCTGAGATTTAAGCCGGTATGCCAGGCCGTTCCGCTTCCTCCATTGAAACCACTTTACCCGGCAAACCCCAAGAGCTTATTGATAGCGTTGTTTTAAAATAAGGGTCAAGGTGAACTTTTGTAACTTACTGAAACCTTTTTTTCGCTTTCGTCTTTGAATACTTATAACATCTCGATCTCCCTCAGGAATGCACGCTCGCTCGCTTAGTTAATACAATAAGTAAATAAATTGTAGGTGTTTTTTTTTATAGTTTCAGTCGTGAGGTCCAGATATGGGGTTGACAAGCACAGTAATTGAGAACTACTTTGCTGGTCAATCTCATTTTGAAGGCCCGTATAAATGCCTTTTCACGCCCCGCTTAAAAAACCCAGGATTGTAGGAAGAAGGAAACACATGCGCTGGAAGAGCGTTCCACGTCTGGATAGCACGACACAGGAACGAGTCACCGAACCTTTTGGTGCGGGCCGACAGTCGCTGGATCGTGTGTGGATGTTGACGCAGACCAGCGCGTGTGGTGCGGGAGTGGAAGGGTGAGGATGGGATCAGTTGGAACAACTCGTCAGAGCATTCGCCGTTGTAAAGGCGGTAGAGGACACTCAACAAAACTCACTCAAAGAGGAGGTGATTGTAAAAATGGTGTTAGATAAAACTATTGGGAATGTATCCAAATATGACTGGGTCAAACAAATGCGTGAAGCATTCAGAAGAGTTACAGGATCAAATATACTTTTAATAAAAGGTTGAAGGCATTACAGCAATGTGTTTTATCAAATCAGGTGCATTGCGATTTGCGTCACCATATCTGTTAAAACGTTATATGCCACACAACGCTTAAAGTAGTAAGTATGTCCTAAAAACGTAAGCAACGCAAAGCGCCAACAAACTCACTCCCGAACTAAGAGCCGATAATATTTCCTGGTGCAAGTAATTAAATATTTTCCTCCCACAGATAGACTTCGCACTAAAAATTCATCAGAGTGTCGACCCTTGAGAATACTCGTAACCACTGCATTTCATAATAGGCGCACTGGAAAAGAATCCTGTCCGTCGATGCATAGCCCGACTAAGAAACCTTAAGATTTGCATTCCGTTCCATTCTAACCACTTGGACATCGACCCCAAAGTACTTTAAATGCTAAAGTAATCGAATAACTTCAGGTCATGAAAGCAAAAAATACTCGTATTAAGGTTCGTACAGATTCCTTAGAGTTGGTTTCATTACACGTTTATTTATTCAATGACTTTGCCCTTGAGCCCAACCGTTATCAGATGCGTGATAAGCTCTAGGGGGTTTCCTAAGAAAACAAAACGCTACTAGGATGCTATCTGGGCCATTGGAATTAAGAAAACATTCCAATTTCAAACAGGAAGATAGTGAGAATATACCACCTAAGAACAAAGGGTCCAGTATTCCCAGGAAACTACACAATAATAGTCTGTCAGCTCTAAAATATCATAAAAAATCTATATGAGACAATATCCTTTGAGGAAATACGATTTTACCTTGCGTTATGAAAAATGCAAAGGGATCACAGATACTCGGAGCCTCCTACCTATTATCTATAAATAACTATAAAACACAAGTCTGGTTGGCTCTTAAAGTATGTTTATCCGCCGTCTAGTATACCATAGCACAAGCTTTGCTAGTTAGGCGCTAGAGAGCGCTGTGTGTGATACTACATAATATAACATAAACGGCCTTTATACGGCCCACTGCTGGTCTCAGGCCTCACCTCAACTATGAAGTGGATCGAGCCATACTCCAATACACGGACTCAGTGTGGATTGTTGGAGAGGTGTAAGTGTAGTGCGCAACCTTAATGTCAGATGTTATCAAGCCGGCCTAAGGCCTCTAACTAGGCTTAACGACCGTCATCTAGTTACGTCAACCAGGACCAACTATTTAACGTGCTTTCCGAAGCACGAAGATGCTCGAAAAATACATCATTAAATTTCGTTCGGCTTGGTCACCCATCCCATTTCCGACCCTGGCGAGAGTTGCTTTACAATAGCGTTCGTCGCCGATCACTGTCAGAACTGCGCCACGGGCACCTCACCTGTGTGATAATGTCCAATAATATTCATTTATTTAGTAATCTCTTTAACAATTTGTAGCACTCTGTCACACAATCGCCTTAAAACTCGATGCTGTAAAATTATAATTAACCGCATATAATTCCCTCTTAATTTCCGCGACGTTCCCCTCCTGAATTACCGACAACGAGGCTGAATCTCTTGAAGGTGGCTATAAGCGGAAGCGTTTCTCATTTTTGACATAATTTCTGTAATGTCGCTTAACTTTATAAAGTCCTAAAACTGTATTTTCAATGCTATTGCTACTCTAAAAACATTAATCACTTATTGTGCTTTCCCTCTTTCTGTGATTTCTTTGGTCTTGATCGTTTGAAGCGGAAAGCTGCCTAAGTTGAAAATTAATTATATGAATCTGTAATAACTACTAGTATGTTACTGTAGTTTCTAGTGTGCAATGAAGTATTCTTAATTAGATCAAATCTCTTTCAGCCAGTTGCACGCATAATATTGTAAACAACGTCCGCGTGGACGGTGGAAAAATTGTGACATATCTTTATAAATTGTAGCCTCACCCCCTTATCCATAAAAACGAACGCATCGCTAAAGCATATTTTAGGCAATTGATGTGTTGTGACACTTACTCGCAAATGGCGGCAGCAACAAAAATGAAAGTGAAAAAGTGACACAAAAGTTAACGTGTTGTTGAAGAGCTGTTTAAGTTTTTATACATAAAGGGGTATGTCCTATTCAGATGTATAAGCATCCACTAGATTTTCTTGAACGAGCAACACGGCACACCCGTGCACACATATAAACTTTCGCATTTATAATATTAGTAGGATAATAACATTTATAATCTCACGTTTGAGATAACAACAGACTCTTATCTATCTCATTAACGATATTTAGCACACCAAGCGCGTCTACCTCTTAACACCACGATTTACACACAACAGCATATTAATTCCCTTTTAATTCGTGCGACATTCCCCTTCGCGAATTACCGACAACTTTCTTGTAGGTGGTTTTTCTTATAAGCAGAAGCGTTTTATTTTTTGATATAAAACCCTAAATAGTCACATAATCGCTCACCACCTATTTTAGAATTCTAATCACCTATCCTGTTACTTTGTAAGAAACTATCTGGTCACACTATCTCACACTGTTTACACTATTTGCTCTAGAGGGCCTAAACGGTAATTTTTCTTCGAATAATGGATTCAAAACATATTACTTAACTGTAATAAAGTACCTGCAATTTGAGCCCAATTGCAAAACTATTGACGCTATGGCTAAGCAATGGCTCTTTGAAGATGACCTCATTTTCCCGAACTCTAAAATGTTCAGTAGAGGGTGGTATCCGGTTAGAAGTTCCTGCGCACACTCTACGAAATACACCTTATAAATAACCGATAAACAACTTTCTAAGTAAACTAGCCACAGTTATTCTCCTCTTCAGCTTATGGGATATACCACACACCTATGCCTGAGGAAAATTTTGCACTCAAGGAGGCTAAGAGCACATGTACCGTGAACAAACAGCCACGCCACCCGTTAAATATTAATATAACCACTTTCAGATATACATTTTTAGGGAACACTCTGTTGTAGGCTTTCGTTTAGAAAAATAGATGTTTGTTGGTTGAGAACGTATCTTTCACAGACTTAATAAGACAATTTAAGCTTCAGATTCAACCCTTCGATGTTTGATTTTTCATTTTAAAATCTTGAATTTTCGGGTACGTCATTATTACTATTATTATTATTATGAGCCTGCGCTATCCCACTGCTGGGCAAAGGCCTCCCTACCCCTCTTCCACAGACTGCGGTCTAGAGCTATGTTGAACCAGCCTTCCAAATGCGAGTCTAACTCAACACAAACACAACAAAACAAGAAAAATTAAGAGATTTGTTTAGACAGCTTCAATATTGAATATGCATCGTGAATTCGGGAATAGTAATTTTAGAAATGACAATTAAAAAGAAGCGAGTGTCGTGGCCCAGTGGTTAAACACTGTGGCCCGGAACCCGATGGTCCCGAGATCAAATCCGGCCGGAACACACCTACTTTGTGTTCATTGTACAATTTGCGGCTAACTCTCCGGTGATGGAAAACACCGATATAAAACCCAAGCAACCCGGATTACGGCGGTAGGCTCGCCCCTTGCCACATTGGGTAATGTGGGCTCCTGAATGTTCCGTTCACCATGACGACAACAGTCAGTGCGCTTCTGACTAACCCATTAGGGATATGGTCGTGAGGGTATGTTATGGTAATTAAAAAGAAAAATGCGTTTCGCGGAGAAACTTAATAAGACTATAATAGTTAAGTACTTTGTCTTCGGACCCTGTGGTATTATCTTACACAAGAGTCGATCTCGCCTCATTCGCGACTGCTATGCGTCTGAACACGCCGGAAAGTACGGCATAGCTCCATGCTCATCACCTGGACGGTTGGCGCTCTTCAACTGTGCCATCCACGCGTCACTTTTTACCGCGTACAGCTAACATATGGAGCGGTCTTCCAGCGGCAGTGTTTCTAGAAGGGGAGCCCTTTCGGTCGCATAAACTCTTTCGTCATAATGTAGTTTGGC
This sequence comes from Udea ferrugalis, assembly GCA_950022985.1. Classification (NCBI taxonomy): domain Eukaryota; kingdom Metazoa; phylum Arthropoda; class Insecta; order Lepidoptera; family Crambidae; genus Udea; species Udea ferrugalis. The sequence goes on along the minus strand of OX465531.1, from coordinate 15,075,655 downwards.
ATAAATGTTTTGGCATAAAGTTTTTTCGCATAAATTATGATAAGCAGAGTATTATAAACGCATAATGGTTTCATTGGCATAATTATAATTTGCTATAATTGTATTTATCATAATTTGAATAAGCATAAATGTGAAGAGCATAATTGATAAACGTATAACTTTACTTTACCATAATATAAGAAACGCATAATAGAAGAATTCATAAAATACAAAACGCATATTTCTACTCGTCTGCCCAACAATAGAGTTGGGGTGAAACCGACTCGGCTAGATTAGGTTAGAAGGTTTAAGGCGGGAGCAAAGCGAAGCGTAGCTGTAGCGTGCGTGTTAGTTTTTCAAACTCTAAAATAAAATGCCTGCCATCTCTGCATGCTGCTTGCTTGCCTGCATGCTGGGTGCTTGCCTGCACGCTGCATGCTTGCTTGCGTGCTGCATGCTTGCTTGCGTGCTGCATGCTTGCTTGCGTGCTGCGTGCTTGCTTGCGTGCTGCATGCTTGCCTGCATGTTGCATGCTTGTTTACATGGTGAATGGCGAGGGCGGATCCGACATGGCCGTGATAGGTTCGAAGGTTAAGGCGTGAGCTGCGCTCACGCCTTAACCTTCGAGGGTTAGTTATTTTTTTTTCAAACCCTAAAATAAAATGCCTGCTGCATCCCTGCATGCTGCTTGCATGCTGCTTGCTTGCTGTATGCTTGCCTGCATGCTGCATGCTTGCCTGCATGCTGCATGCTTGCCTGCATGCTGAATGCTTGCCTGCACGCTGCATGCTTGTCTGCGTGCTGCATGCTTGCCTGCATGTTGCATGCTTGTTTACATGGTGAATGGCGAGGGCGGATCCGACATATGCCTGCTTGCATGAATGCTTGCTTGGTTGCTCACTATACATTTGCATGCTTGCTTGCATGATATTTTCGAAATAAAAATATTTCAGGATAACAAAGAGAATAATAAAGTTTTTAAATTTTGATTAAGTGTTTTTTAAATGGAGATATTATGGTATTCTTATTGTATGACTTGAAATTTGTATGCCAATGAATGATATGCTAAGTAATCGTTATTCTAAAAACAATTATGCATAAACCTTTGATGCTAACATATCATTATTATAAAAGAAGTTATGCGGGAGAAAAGTATGCCTTATGATTTATTCTAAATGAACGTTATGCGAAACGAAGAGTATGCCAAAAAACGTTATGCAGACTTAAGATATGCCTTTTTAATTTATGCATCCCAATATGGACCCGTCTAGAAGGGTACCTTCAAGAAAAGAGCACATTCCTTTTAAAAGGCAAGCAACGCATCCCGTGACACCTGTGGTGTTGCAGTTGTCCATAGGCAAAGGTAAAAACTCTTCATCAGGTGACCCTCTAGCTCGTTTGCTCCCAATTTCTTAAAAAAAAGCATTTTACTTCTATAAATAGTATGTATAAGTAGTAGCTACTCTTACTAAATAACTTACTACCACAAGCAGCCATGTTTTGCCGTCGCTACCTCTCGCTTATTCGTTAGCATAACAAGACGTGAAGGCAGCCTCTCTACCCTTTTCGAGTCCCTGTATCAATTTGTGGGGCTAAAAAACATTTTCTTTACGTTTTAATGGTAGCTCTTAAACACTTCAAGCTGGAAATGCCCCTTGGTACTAAAGGAAAACTACTTTTAAAAAGTGCGACTAGAAAAGTTCCGTTATTAAGAAAAAGCTCGTGGTTGTAGCTTATGAACAGTTTAAGCCTCATTTTTGTTGTTAATGTAGATAATGTTTACTAACTTACTCGTATAACCTACAAAGTCTGGGCTTGGGTACTAACTGCCTGAACACATTTGGCGATATGGCATGTGCAAATCAATTCGGTCCTTAGACTAGTGAGGCGTGGTGGCCCCCTATAGTACCTATACTCACTTTACATTACCGATTGTCGAAAAACTGCCTAAAAATATTTATGCATTTAATATAGCCTTAGTAGCGCCAGAAATATTTTTATTTGAACCGGCTGTTAGTATAACGAAAAACAATAGGCTAACCTATGAATAAATGCAAAGAAATTCTTGGCAGCCATGAGTAGGTATTAGGGTAAAAAGTGGCTTTTACGCTAGTTTTATGATGTGGAAATAAATATTTCTGCCCATAAAAGCAGACTTTTAACATCTTGCTTAGTCTGTGATGGAACAACTGATAATAATTTGACATGCCAACATGTAGAGACATGCAATAAAAATCTCATTTTGGCCTTGAGCTGGCGCTCATTTGATGAAATACTGTGCAAATCACATATCGTATACTGTTTATGTATAACATATTTTGTAGAGAATTTTAGTGTCAGAACAAGGGTAATACTTTATTTACAGGAAACACGGTACATAAAATGATGGTAACAGTTACATAAAATATGGTAGTTTCACATGTTTCGCCAAATACCTATATGGCGTGTAAAATATTTAATTACTTATTTAATAAGCTCTCCAACACTATAAAAATTATTATCTAGGAGCCATTTTTTTTTTTATAATGGAGGGTTCAATGATCTTAGCGCGTCTGTTTTGTTATAGATTTTTATACACATATTCAAACAATTCATCATAAGGTCTGTGTAAGATATTTCAAAAAAATCTGAGAATTGCTAGGAATTTTTAAAAATAATACCTACGACCTACGACTTTTAAAGCTTCTCAGTTCGTCAGTAACAACAAAGCTTGGACAGATCAGCTGGTGTTTTAATGAATTTATGTAGAGCTATTTGACCTATTTAATCCTAAGTCCTGATAATATACAAATTTTAATTATTACAATAGACTTATACAATTATATTTCGAATCACGATTTCTAGATCCTGTGCCTACGTGACCAGCCCAGTTCGCAATAGCTACGCCCCAAATCCTTTTAGGTTAATTTGTTCCAGCATAGTTTTACATGAACCCTTCCTTATTTTTGCCCTCATAATTTTAATTAGTATGTAACTAAGTTTTTGCAACAATATTTAATACCTATCCCTACTTTAATATTATCGTTTTAACTTAAGCGGTTTGTGCTGGAACGTACATAAATAACATTCTTGGAAAAATCAAAGCTTTTGGTGCAATAAATAACTTCTCATATTTTACAGTCAGGTCCAGAATGATGTGTGCTTAGATAGCGGTCAAGAAGGTATTCACGATTTGAAAAATAGAACTTTAAGTAATAAGTATTACAGTGACAGTCGTATGTCGCTTGAAGCGTCACTAAAATCTAATACTTACCAATGAAAATTATACTTTTTGTTACTGCAGTTATAAGGTTGCATTTTAAACTGACCATGATTTTGTTTCCCACGCAGAGGCTTTTAAAAACATTTGGGTATTATGTCTTTAACAGAATGATAGAGATAAAGATGTATTTTTTAATGTTTTGATGCGAGTATCGAGAAGTTATGTAAAAGCATATTTCCTTAAGGCTCGATACCAGGAAAACGGCTCTCGGGAAAACTAAAGTTTTATATAGAAAATATGAAGTATGAGGCACGAAAAAAATCGTCATAGTAGTCAAAAAGTTGCACAATCAGCTCAAACTTCCAGTATATGGATCAACTTACTAGATTAATGTGAAAAAAAATCAGAATATCGCTAAAAACGTGCAAAACGCACTCCTGTATTTCAAAAGTTTAGGCATCATATAAACTAACAACTTACGTGTTTTAAATAACGTGTAAAGATCAGATATCAAAGAAGCATTGCCAATCAGTTGTTTTTCATTGCTTCATTTCAGTTTTGTGCAAAAAATTCCCAAACATTCCGAATTTTTCACTTGAAATCTCCATACAAATTACTATGGAGTGAGTGAAGTTTCTTTGATAGCTGTCCGCGCACCGTCGCAGCTCACTCCCCCCCATGTCCCCAAGGTGAGCGCACGTCGCTTTTGACGAAAATGACATTTATAATTACGCGGATAATTTACACGAAATAGGCGCACATAGGGTCTTTTGTTGAAAATAGTACAACTTTATTTTTTTTCCTCCGTACTGTTTGTTCATATGCATTATGCATAATTTATCAAACGTATGATTTTATCATGATTCACCATGAGAGTTATATGGCAGGTTTATATTTATAAGTACACTTGATTAAAAGCTCTCTTGGGTTTGACAATTTCGTACTAGTTGCCATTTCATTTTCCTATTCTTTACGCAGTGACGTGCACTCACCCGGCGTCATGTGGAAGACTGACTTGCGGGACTGCGCAGACGGCTGTCAAAGAAACTTCACTCGTTCCATAGTAATTAGGATGGAGATCTCGAGCAAAAAAAATTAAAGTTTGCGTTTGCTTATACGAAACAGAAATAGTTATAGCAATAGAACATAATGACAAGTTATTCGAAATGGAAACACACTTCACACCGAAACAGCTTTTACAATTGTACCAAGCACAAATTCGGTTGTGTATGGAGTACTTCTGCCACTTCTGGGATGGCTCTGCCAAGTATCAGCTGGATGCACTGGACTCAGTAGACCGAAGAGCCAGGAGACTGATAGGTGACGAGACGCTCGTTGGAACCAAACTCGAGTTTGGAGCATCGGCGTAGAGTTGCCTGTCTATCGGTTTTTTATAAGGTGTATTTCGGAGAGTGTGCGCAAGAACTTCATGACCTGATACCACCCTCTACTTTCTACTACCGGACCACAAGACGCCGCGAGGGCTTTCATCTCCATGTGGTCGACTTTCCAGCGGTCCGAACTAAGCGGTTTGGTGCTTCCTTTCTGGTCCGCACCGCTAAGGAGTGGAACGCCCTCCCTGCGTCTGTGTTTCCGGATACATACAACCTTGGTGTCTTCGAGGCAAGAGTGAATAGGCATTTGGGTAAATGTGGGTAAGCGTGGCTGGCAAGACTGAGGTCAAACGCAAACCCATTTTAAATTAAAAAAAATGGATCAGATAGAACTTTGATATAAATATGAATTATCATATTTACGTCAGCCATGGAAAAATGGCAGTGCAAGCATTTTTATCTCTAACTGGCTATTTGCACACAGCTTTTCCCTGTAGTAATTTGAATGAACTATACAGACAAACGTTCTAGAAAATATAATTAGCATCAACTATCATTTAGATAGTGAAAGCTTATGTAAAAACAGACAGAAAAACGCGGAGGGTGACTTCCTTTCATACTATGCTCTACTCGTAGATCAATTCCAGTAAGATGAAGATCACGGTGGATTCTGTATTAAATTCAGCGTAAAAAGCCTGAAATACGATGGCCTCTACAGGAGACTAAAGGTATTATACTCAAGTGTTATTATCTAAAATAAATTATCCACTAAAAGTGTCTCAACTGTTGACAACTGTTAAATTCCTCGTTTTAGTTAGTAACAAGATAGCTCCGTTTAATGCTTCTTGCAGCTTTTCATTACAAGTAAGACCAATTTATTAGTGGGTTCTTCTGCATGTTACTAGAAATGGCTCCGTGTATTGCTATATCATATGCATTGGATGTAAGAAATATTTTGTGTTGATGATGATCGAACGGATAAACCAAGTTACAACTAAATCTCGATGGAATCGTCAAGTACCAGATATAACATTGTGCAAATAACGTGGTCACGAGAATAGATTGCAAATAATAGTGTAAAAAAATAATTGGCAAAACCGCTTGTTAGTATGTTTAATAAAATAAAATTTTTGGTTAGTTTCTTTTGTTTGCCCTATATCCTGAAATATATTGGGTGGCGAAATAAAAATATCTTTGGTGAACGCATCAAATGATTATCATGCCGCGATTTATAATAATAATAAATAAATAAATATCCCTGGACATTATTCCACACAGCGCCATCTAGCCCCAAGTGAGTTAATTATACTCCGTTTTTATGGGATACTAGACAACGGATAAACATACTCAAATACTTTTTCTTTTGTAAATACATACTTATTATACATAGGAAACACCCAGACCAATACAAACAGACATGTTCATGCACACAAATGTTTGTACTGTTCGGGGATCGAACCCGCGACCTTTGGTGTAGTAGCCGACTTCTAAACAATTACACCAAGACAGTCGTCCGGATTTATGCATTGCATTTATGCACGGATTGCACGGCCCAACCACTGTGTGACCATAGCTGTCACGATCGCTTTCAAATTTGACAGATTTTCTCTCCGGCCGACCCTAGTAGCGAACCTTAATGTAAAGACACATAGATAAAACATCACAATGTAGGTACTAGCAGAACTGGCGCACACTTAAGTGTAACTCCTTACTGGTAAGGGCGTTTTATGTGAAGGTCCCAAGTGCCCTGTTCCTAACGACGTACAGAAGACATTCACCCACTTGTCTAAGCTATCTTGGACCTACGGAAATACACAAGGTAAAAATTCAACAAAGCTCTCTTGTAAGTTGGATTTAAAAACAACTCTGACTTATTTATTCATCGATATATAGAAATAAATATACTTAGGTAAGTGTTCAATGATGACGCCTGACGTCCACTGAACCTAAGCCTTTAAGATAAATTTCTAGAGCGGTCAGTTGCAGGCGGCCTGCATCCGGCCGTTTTCCGTTCCCTTTGCGGGTTCTAACCTGGGTTTGCTTTAAGTGGTCTCCATTCACAACCCTATGACTCTAGAGGCAGTCAGTTCTTCGCACTATGTACCCTGCTCACTGCCACACCATTTTCCATTATCATTTCACTTATGGAAATTACCGGTGGGCTATTTTATCCAATTGTAACGCAATACCATAGCCCCGATGATACTTCTTTTTTAACAAATATATTACTAATTTTAAGGTAGGTCGAGAGAACACAATACATACTTACGTACAGAGGCGCAGACATCAGCCTTTACAAAACCATTGCAAAATGGGTCTAATGTTAGCCGCATAAGGTAATAAGCCCAATAAGCCCATGTAAAGTTTGACGTGTGCGCCTCTGTCCTACATACATAAAATGGGTGTTGTGGCTCAGTTATCCACTACTTACATATTCCTTTTTTAAAATTAGTCAAAGAACATTAAAACCATTGTAGTATAAGAAATGTGTGGTGGTATAGTAATGATAAATACCTAGAGTTAGGTACAAGAGCTATTTATCTTTATCTGATGCCCTGAATATTACTTATTAAGATACTTCGATATTTTTCGAGTAATATGTTTGTAAACTTAGATCTATGATCAGCACATTTACCGTAGCGTTTTACTAACTAAATATAGCCTTCCTTTAAATTCGTGCGTAATTTCCAAAATGCGAAACTTGGCACGCCGCTGCCTAGCTAACCTCCGAAAGGTCTAGCTATAAATCCAGGACGAAAGCTGCTGAAATATTAGCGCTGCGGGCGTCGAGAGCAAGAACAAGGGCTTGCTCATGACACGGACAGGGCTATGAGTTACACTGACGTAACTCACCGGTTTGTTTAGTGAAGTGAACTCGTCTTGTTGCTTGACTATCCTAGGGTTATGTCTCTGAAACTAGGGTAAAATAATGTTCATTTGGACATCTTTGACAGCTTACGTAAAGTGGGTCTATTTATTTATATCTGGTGCCCCGAATATTACTTATTAATTTAGATTTTTCGAGTCACATGTTTGTAAACTTAGGTCTATGATCAGCACATATACCGTAGCGACTTACTAAATAAACATAGCCTTCCCTCTTTAAATTCGTGAGTAATTTCCAAAATGCGAAACTTGGCACGCCGCTGCCTAGCTAACCTCCGAAAGGTCTAGCCATAAATCCAGGACGAACGCTGCTGAAATATTAGCGCTGCGGGCGTCGAGAGCAAGAACAAGGGCTTGCTCATGACACGGACAGGGCTTTGAGTTACACTGACGTAACTCACCGGTTTGTTTAGTGAAGTGAACTCGTCTTGTTGCTTGACTATCCTGTGGTTGTGTCTCTGAAACTAGGGTAAGTAAATTAATGTTTATTTGAAGATCTTAAGACAGCTTAGGCAAAGTAACCAAAGTGAATTACATGACATTTCCTATCCGCCATTACAACCGCAGACTACAAACTAAAACCGCAGAAGCGGCCTGCGGTTTTCAAGCTACTATACATACATAAACAAACTATATACGTCTCCACAGTGGGGCATAGGCCTCACCTCAACTATGAAGTGGTGTGAGCCATACTCCAACACGCGGGCTCAATGCGGATTGTTGGAGTGGAGTAAGTTTAGTGAGTAACCTTATTGTCAGTTGTTATCAAGCCGCCCTAAGGCCTCTGACTAGGCTTTATGCCTGACAACTAGCGACGGGACCAACTGCTTAACGTGCCTTCCGAAGCACGGAGATGCCCGAAAAGTACATCACTTAATTTCGGTCGGAGTGGTCACCCATCCTATTTCCAACCCGGCGAGTTTTTATCAGCAAACAAACGGTTCAAAAATGTTTTCTAGCTCTTAGACAAAAAGGAGCTCATTTCTTACCACCAACCTAAATAAAATTCCCTGACAAGAGCTTAATAGAACCTTTCTAAACTTCCTGTCTCTTTCGCTTTAGGAACAATGTGAGTTTGAGAGAAAGAGACAAGTAATGTTGATAAATTTCCCACTTCGCAAGAATTTAAGCACTCAGAATTTAGGTCTGAATTATGAGATGGGGTGATCAAATACCTTTGTGAATGATGTCTGATTATTTCAATATTAAAAGAATGAAGACAATAATTTCTCAGAGACTTATTCCTATGCCCGCGTTGCTTTTTTATCTTGGCTGTGCCGATAGCGACCAGTCAGTCAGTCAATCACAATTTCCAGTAAACAATGCTTGCAAAACAACCCAAAAACAATAATTGAATTTTATTTAGTTAGCTCTTCAGAAATGTTCGTTCGTATTTTTCTTTTTTATTTACAAACTTAACATCTTGATTAAAGCATCTTTGTGCAATGAATGAAGCCTTATGATTCCCGACTTAATAAAGTGAGCTTTTACTTGCCTCAAAAAACAAAAGCGATTTTTTTTTTAATAATGGCTGCTTTCGGGCTGCTTATGTCTTGCGCTACTAAGGCCTTCCGACGACAACGAAGTTGGGACCGGGTGTTTCGAGCACAAACATAGAAAAGAAAAAAGAAACCCAGATACCTTTGGGATAAACTATTACCGGGAACGCAAGGGGTGTCCTAGAAGAGCTTGCAGTCACATTTTGTCAACTCCAAGGCACCGCTCAGCGGCATTCAGGGGGTCTTTCCGATATGCTGCTACGAAATGTTGGAATGATCTCCCCCCGCCATTGCGCGACCTGAAAACGATTAATACGTTTAGGTTCACGCTTAAAAAATATTTAATTTACACACAAACGTCGAATAAATCAGATAAGATGCCTCCTACCTTTAGTTTATTCGCGACGCGTTTGCCGGGGGGCTCCATCCTGAGCTAAAATACAGACGCCTGTCTATCTATTGTCGGCTAAGCCGGTGGTTGATGAAAGACGTTAAGCCACACTTTCTTTCTTCTTTCGAATCTCGGCCATCACTTTTAGGTAGGTAAGTAAAACAGTTAGGGCCGATAGACATCGTGGCAAAACGTGGCAGGCATGGGAAATGGGAATACGATACGTGGCTTGCTTGCTGCATAGCGTGTTTGTCAAAGTTGACAAGTTTTTTTTTTTTAGTTCAGTCACTGTGTCAGGTTTACGAGCCGCGGTCCGAAACATAACATTAAAACTTCCTTTTTGTTTTTTTTTTTTTTTTACAATTTATGTATTTGAATAACTATTTATTTATTTACTTTTTCTTCACCTTTAATTTAATTATCCTTTTACTTATTATATTTGTATTCATTTATTATTTACATAAGTCGGACGACATCATAAAGGCTCTGTCAGAATATCAGCGTCGCTACAGCCATAAAAAGCTGTGGCGACAAATGCTGAGACAGAGACCTGGTTGGCCCCACTTCTCTTTTTTTTCTGTTTTCTTGATTTATGTACTATTGTTTCGTTTGATTTGTTTATTTGTTGCCTTTTTTTTTTGTTTTTTATTTGTGACTCTTTGTCACTGTCGTTTAATTTGGTGTATATTGTTGTTTTTTGAGTGGACCAATAAATAGTTTTTCTTTCTTTCTTTCTTTCTTTCAAACATAATCACTAAGAGTGGAGGGCGAAGGAAAAGGCCCATATCCATTTCTCGATAGTACAAGCTGCAAAAAACCACCATCATGATGATGATGATGATGACACGCCTTCAACGTGCCGGCGCTTCATGTTGGATGCCCCATGAACAGCTTACCTCACTGAAAATAATAATTAAAGGTCATAGTGCTTCCAAACTAGTTGTTTCTTCTTCGAAAAAACTTATCGAAACAACTGGTGACCCAAGAGCTGGTACATTCCTTGCACAGTGTTGGAGTCTAGCGAGATTCAACTGGGGAATGCTGCCAGCATCTTGAGTAACCCTACCGAAGGTTAGGATTACATGGACCCAATTTTTTAAATGATTTTTAGTATAAGTTTCATTTTTAGTTCGTAATTTATAGTTTTAGTGTCTAGTTTTATGCTATAGAAGTTATAAATAATTGTTATTCCATATACTCGCTAATATACATACATACATAAATGGCCTTTATACGTCCCACTGCTGGGCACAGGCCTCACTTCAACTATGAGGTGGAACGAGCCATACTCCAACACGCGGGCTCAGTGCGGATTGTTGGAGGGGTGTAAGGTTAGTGAGCAACCTTAATGTCAGATGTTATCAAGCCGCCCTAAGGCCTCTCACTAAGCTTAACGACTGACATCTAGCGACGTCAACCGGAACCAACTGCTTAACGTGCCTTCCGAAGCACAGAGATGCTCGAAATACACATCACTAAATTTCGGTCGGAGTGGTCACCCATCCCATTTCAGACGCGGCGTGTGTTGCTTTACAACAGCGATCGTCGCCGATCACTGTCACAACTGCGCCACGGGCACCTCTCGTTAATAAATTAGTTTTTCGCCTTAATTGAAGCCAAATGGCTATTCACGTCAAGTCTCTGAATTCGGCCACGTCACCTACTGTCAAGTATTCAAAGCCGTCACTCAAACCCAGTCTCAAGGATTATTGCTGTCACTTTCAGTCTTGCTAACATATTAAGAAACATTATGAGAAATTCTCCGTAACTTATTAATTTAGCGTCATCACTCCATTGAAGTAACATTAAACGAGAGCACCAACAGCTGTATAATATATAGGCTGAGTTTTTCAGGTGGGCATGGTAGGTCAAATTCCTAAGCTATGAGGAATATCGAAAAACGCTGAATGGAGTATTTAGACTGATTTTGACAAAAATTAAAACTGCGTCCTCAAATTTTTCAAAAAACATTTTTCTCAGCAAGGAATTGAACCTGTTGGTTTTGAAAAAAAAATGCCACCCTGTATTATATGTAGTGTCGCTTATAAGGATCAAATACTGGGAAGTAACATTATATGGCAAACCAAAGAAAAGTATCCTTTTTTTATTAAATTAAAATGATGCAGTTTTAGTTTTTGTCAAAATCGGTCTCGAGACTCCTTTATTAGCCAACTATGCCCACTTGAAAAACTCAACCTGTATATTAATTAATTACAACACCCCGACTGCGAAGCCCCACAAACAGCAACTTGCTGACCTTTGAGCCCCAACACTCCGCAGACACGAGAAACTTGATAACAACAGCTCAAAATATAAGTAAACAAGCAGAAACTGTTGTTGAGGTCGTTATGCGAACTCAAATTGGTATTTTATTTCAACTGGAACTTTTAGTGGCTGTAATAATAAATAAAAGAGGTTTTGTTGAAGTTATGAGTTTAGACCATCGACCTTACAGCCACTAGACGCCTGATTTCTTATATGAAATTACGTGTGTCAACTGCCTGAGGTGGGGGGCAAAGTCACTGATTGGTCAATACGCTTATTGTCCAAACAGTGACGTTGTCGCTTGACAGTTCACGGAAATAGTAGAAACTCATTGTATGGTCGATTCCAAATTCCGACGGATTTATCTGACTTTGTGACCATAGCCCCTCGCCTGTCATTAGGAGTCTATTGGCTATGAGGTCGATGGTTTAGACGTACTGGAATGTAAATAATTATTATCAAAGCTATCGCTACGGTAAACACATTTTAACATTGTACTTACCTATATTTTCAAGACTTCTTTTTACCTTTTCTGTAACTGTTTTGTACAATTACGTTCGAGTAACAACTAAAACTGCAATGAAATGAAAGGGTTAGAAATGACTTCATAAATACTTTATCAACTTGTTTTTTTACAAGTGGAAATAATGTTTATTAAAATTCATAGTGACATACAGAATTTGTAAGTAATTTAAATGAGCTTTTACTGTGTCTCAAACAAAAGCCATTTATAATAACACTCATGATACTTGTAGGCCGTGAGAATTTCACCAGGTGCCTAAATTGCTCAGAACACACAAACGAGGTTTAGTTTTGTAATATTTATCTGTTTAATTATTACATATTGTGGCCTATTTTACTGAAAGTGTAACCCCCAAAAACTTCAAATTCAAAGTGAACCTCTTCTGGAATTCAGTAATGTTCTTCTAGCAAGTTGCGCAGCCCAAACCACGTACCTGTTACACATTACACTTAATTGGTAAGTAATACTTACTGTCTTATTTGATCCTAGGTCCCCCCCCCCCCCCCTATCTCAAAGCGTTTCTCCTTTCAGCAATCTGCCAAAGGTAATGATATGCGTTCTTGCCGTAAACTGCTCCTAAAATGTCCTCCTCATTTATTTATTTATTCTTTATTGCACATTTAAAAAAATAAAGTACAAATGGCGGACTTAATGCCAAGAGGCATTCTCTACCAGTCAACCACATGGTCAAACAGAGAAATTAAGGCGGTGCACAAGATTAAGGTAAAAAATATAATATACATAGATACAAATATAATTATCTAAATAATAAATAATAATATAGTTACAATATATATATTTTATACACATATTAATACAACATAATAATACACTATACATAGACCTAATAAACCAAAAAAAATATGATAAAATACGAAAGAATATAACGAAAATAAAAATAAACACATATCAATGAACCTCATTCTACTGACTATTACTCTAATTCCTTTACTGTCCAATCCGTTCGCTTATGGAACTCCTTACCCTTGTCCATAAGGCTATCCAAATCCCTTACTATTTTCAAATCCCGTGTCAAAGCACACTTTCTATCGCCTTGACCCAATGATCTTCTTTTTCACTGCTTAACACAATCGTCCTGTTAATCCATACCGAACTGTTTGTATTATATTTATGTAGGTATTTGTAAGTTTATTATTTTGCTTGTAGTACTGTATGTATGTTTATTTTATAACTGGAAAACTAAATTTTGTTTTAATATATATATTTTTTCTTATTAATAACCGTCTTGCACCACCGCATCTACTTCCCTTTCCAGTTTCTCTACCTGAAGGTTGTCTGGAAGAGATCGCTCTTAGCGATAAGACCGCCTGCATTGTTCATTCTAATGTCTATAAGCATCGTTATGTAACTTGTTTTCTTTGTGCAATAAAGTATATCTTATCTTATCTCATACTTCGATGCATAAAGTTCGTCACTTGTATTTATATTATTGTGCAATAAACAAAAAATTAATAAATCATCGGATCCCCAAAATATCTAAGCTAGCTATAAATTCAATCAAGGAAAAACCCCGCCTTCAAAGGCGTAGTACACACGCCGGTATTATGTCAAAGGATAGTACACACGGTTACGGTACAGTGATTCTGGTGGCAGACGGGCTTCTAGTAGATATTGAATTATACCAAACGACCTTTGAGATCGGTCCACGACAGTTTGGGTAAATGTTGAGAAAACAGTTACTAGGTTCCACTTAAGATTTTTGTGTATTCGGTTAAAGCGTTGATCAGTTTTAAGGTGTTTGTGTACCAAACGTAATAACGGAGAAGTAAGTAAGAGTAATTTATTGTTATCCAAAATCTAGACCATGCCCCATACCTACACTTGGCGATTATCGTTGCGTCATAGAGGTGTATACAGCAGAAATAATAACGTTCTAATATTTACTTACTATGTTTTTTATAAATATAAGTCAACACTGAGCAAAGGTTGTGAGCTTGTGTAGACAATGGATAAACATACTAAAATCCCTTTTTGGAAATAAATAGGTTCCTACTTAGTACACATAGGAAACAGCCAGAACAATACAAACGGACATGCGGGGATCGAACCGGCAACGTCTGGTGTATTAGCTAACTTCTTAACCAGTACACCAAATCCGTCGTCCACTATACCAGGGGAACAAAGATATCCCTACTGTGCCACTCTTGATGATAGGCTATCTGTAGATAGATAGATAGATAGATATTCTTTATTGCACACGAAAACAACAGAAAATCAACAACAAAGAAACACAGATTGACGATAATGTACAATTTGGGCGGCTTTATCGCTAAAAAGCGATCTCTTCCAAACAACCCACAGGTAGAGGAAAACTGACGAGAAGGGTAGGTAAGTGCACAAGAAATTATAATAGGTAGTAAGTGAAACTGACGGCAATTTACATTAAATACATAGATACTTACATACATACATTCAATAATAATATATATTAATATATAATAATAATAATAATGTAATGTAATGCGGCAAAGCGGCTATCTGCACTGTGGTTAAGGCTTTGCACCTGGATATGGCTACTCGCTCATGCATGGGATGTCATACTGAACCTCGAAGATCAACTTACTTAACTAAGACCACAAATTCAAATTATTTTTAAGTACTTATTACTTACGTACACTAAGCTACGCAATGTCGAATAACTTATTCGTATATGTTCATCAAACCTGTTGAATGTTTTACTATTTGAGATGAAATGAAAAGTATCTTTAGTTATCTTGAAGAAAATATAATCTATTTCATTTATCGTTTCAATTTAGTATAATAATCAAAATTGTACGTAGCGCCGTATAGACATTATTTTAGAAAATGTTTTCTAAATCAATTTAGTTTTCGATCAGACTTTCGAAGCAACTACGTTGTAGACGGCCTATTGAGTCATAAAGTATGTTGAGATAATACATGAATTATTTTCTCACAGATTCAACGAAGTCCTATTTATTTATTGTTATCTTTGAAATAGAAATGAATAACTAGTTACCATGTTTTTTTCTTAGGAGCAACCCGACTGCTTTAGCACCATTGATTTCGTACATTTTTTTTCGGCCACATCGATTAACAGAACATTTTAGGTCAAAACTAATGGCACGCCTACTATAGATGAGCCTTTTAACAGGTTCTTAAATGGTTTATACCCACATTTTCCGTTTCTGGAGCTTCCCGTCGGTTTCCGTTAATTATGTACGTCTTACGTCTCCAATAAATAATGACCTCTTTACGAGTATTTGTATACAAACATCAATTTCAGTACACAATATTTCAGAATTATCTGAATATATGATATAAGTATGTATAATTATGAGTGTTTGACGAAAAACTGAGCTGTTGGATTTTATCTTGACCTCTCGCCAATTTCCTCTATCTGTGGGTTATTTGAAAGAGATTGCTTTTTAGCGATAAAGACGCCCAAATTGTCCATTAATATTAACATTGTTTTTGGTGTACTCGAACAATAAAGGATCTACCTTATTTTATGTAAATTAATAGCTTTCAATATGCTTCTTTTGAATTAGCTTTTTGAAGTATTCAAGTTATTTCTCTAAAGGTACAACTTCCTTTCGAATCATTTTCTATTAAAAAATATAGATTACAGACATGTTTGCTTCTCCAAAAGACTAGTATAACAGAGCTTCCACCACTATTTACACATGTAATACCTAAATGCATGTAACATATTTCCCGAAATGCGAGAAACATAATAAGCAAATAGTTACATAACAGGAGGCGACGGCAAGGCGGCGCCGGGCGGCGCGGCACTGTGCCAAGACCCATACCGGTTAGTGGCTGGCTGACTTATACTTATATCGGAAGGCAGAAATGTATTTTTTTATGCGTAAATAGGTGAGTTTTTTTGGGCAAAATATACCAATTATGAGACAACTTCACATACGTGAGATAGGAAAACCAGAAAAAGACATTTGGTCTGTTGGCGTCAGGCGGGAATCGAACCCGCATCTTACGCAAACCGGGCGACTGCACTATCTTTTTCTGGTTTTCCTATCTTTAATAAGATAATAATGCATTATTACTAATGCTAAAATTAACCTATTAAAAACCTAGTTTCATCTTAATCAAAAGTCAAATATTTGCAATAATGTTCCTTTCGGGTGCTTCACATACGTTTATTTAAAGGGTCAAGTGTCGAGTCGAAGAATCGAGAAAGTTGATTGTGTGATTTTTCGTAGCGCCATGGCGTTCCGTTTCTTGATGCGTCGAGGAAACTCTCTTTTGGACCTAAACACTTGGCCCTTAAACAAACATTATGTAATGGTGTCTCATGTCAAGCAAAATCTATCCCTATTAAAGAAATGTGGTTTCAAATGTAGCGAGCTTACCCAGAAGCGACTGGGAGCACAAATTTGGACAGAATAATCCACTCTCTTGCTGTGCGCATTTTAAAGGTGGAAAAAAACGCCTCGTCCAAGCTGTAATGTCACCCACATACGGCTAATATTTAACGAAATGCTGGGTGTGAATTTTGCTCACCCTAAACAAAATTATTTCTCATGAAGAGGTCAAGCCTAACAGGTAAAAGAGGTTCCGGATTTTATTAATAAGATAAATAATAAAATCAGGGACACGGCACAAATTCATCTGACCCGAAAGTCACCCGGAAGTCGTAATTTAGCTTAGTTTTATAGTTGCGGATGGATTCCATGTAATAAACAACAGCTTCACATCAATGATATTACGATAAAAAGACGTAGACCTATATTTGGTAGTAGTAACCTATACTTACTTGTGCTAAAAAAGTGGCACCCGAAATAAGGACTTCGACCACCTGAGTACAGCATTGACAGTTTGAGACAACACTGCCCAACATGTACATCTGTCTCGTTTATGCTCTAGTAAATAATCGTGCTATCTTGTACGCACGATCAAATTACCGGTATGTACGCCAGGGGTCGATTTTTGACTTCCCGTCAGTACTGATAACCCTTCTACGTCTTATTTATTATAATGTCATTGCTTCACATGCCATTTCTCGACATAGGTTGTCTGAAAGAGATTCCGTTTAGCAATAAGACATAGAAAATTGTACCTTAATATGAAAACTGTCTTTTTTTTTCTAACCTACAACATCCCACTGCAGGGCAAAGGTCTCTCCAATCCTTTCCAAACATTTCGATCCCGTGCCAAGCTCTGCCAATCTTTCTCTACTGTAAACTACCTAGTTTGTTTTGTGTGCAACCAAGTGTGAACTGGGAACTTCTTGGAAACAGGGAAACCAATTTTAATTATTGTGTATTTTTTTTTGTGTTTTATTTTTGTGTAACAATTTTGTTTTTCTTTTTTTATCTTTTATGTTGCGATGTCCATATGCGATAAACGTTTCTTCTTTTTTTCTTTCAATAAAACAAGTGATATTCGCCTCCAACCGAAGGATATCGGGATTCCCAAGGACGTTACATCATACAAATCGGTATTTGCGCCAACACTGCCTCGTCCTACGCGAGGTGACGGGAAGAAATTACAGTTCAGTCGCGACAGAAAAACTCTTTGTAATTAAATTCGTTAACGGCGAGACAGGACCGACAGTCCGAGACTGATGTAGCTTCCAAGCCCTAAGAGAACGAGTAGACAGACTCGAGTTATAACCTTATATTTTGAACTGTAAAGTCTTTTTTACAAAAACGCTGATGTAATAAGGCTGAAGGCTAGTAAAATGGAATTTTTGATCAAGACTGAACGTACATCGGTTAACTGCAATGATATTCTCCAACGTCTGTTGTTTCGTAGCACTTTGTAGGCAGAAGAGAAACTCCACTCAAGGATTGCCGAATAACTGATTATCAATAAATTCCATTGTTCCTCCGAGTCATTTCATCAATTTGACTGTAACCTCGAATTCGTATTCAATGAATAATCGATCATTCGTGTAAATTAAATTCAATTGGTGTCTGACTGAAAAGTCATACTAGCGAAGAAATTGTCACAGCTGATTCAATCAAGACAACTAATGTAAACCTTCCCTGAGTTTCGCAATAGTAACAGCGCTTTGAAATACAGTCCCAAAATGAGCATTGTGATGATTCATTTTTCAGTTCCATTAAGTGCATACTTTATAAACCAAGGGTGCTCTCGATTAGATACAAAAATAAACCCAAAAAGATTCATCACATCGAATATATGTAAGCTTCATTCAAAACCTTTATGTAATAATATTCGCCATGCAAAAGTACACCTTGTTATTTCTCAAAAGCTTTCAACCATTAGGCCTCACCGTCTAAGAGTAAGATTAACCCATTTTAAACTTTCTTTACAACTATGCAGCTACGGCAGCGAGCTACCTGCTGCTACGAGGTAACTAGTATTTTATTAACCCGTGAGTGCTGCTACGTGCTACGAGTAACGCTTTATGCTACGCCGTAGAAGGTACAACTTTTCACTACGTTGCCGTAGCCGAAACTATGATTGAATTTTTGATTGACACGCCACCAGTCGGTTAGTATGGAAAAAATAAATCTTGCTATTCCACGGGGCGTGGTTCGCCCGCCCAAATATACAAGTAGAAAATATATTGTTCAATTTCTGGACGTTATTGTCTTTACAGAGAATAATAAATACTCACTGACCCAATAATATTTTATAGACTATCCAAGGTTGAAAATCCCTCAAAAGTATAGCTGTCCCTTTCAGTTCTATCGTCATTTTACGGGACAGCATGAGCTTGAACGCGTGCTTAGCGTTGATTGGCATTATTTTGTTAATAAATGTTAATTTACGGCCCATACAAAATAACACGATACGACGTCGTGTCGTGCTACGAAGCGGCATCGATGCACGGTACGACATCGTGTCTTAAGAACCTACTACGAGCCACTGCTTTGCTTGGCAATTTCACGATGAGGCGATCTCGCCGCGAGAGCGTGGCGTATACGCTGCGAACACGCCGCGCTCTCACGACGAGATCTCTTTTATTGCACGATTCAGCTGTCAATGAAATTCATAATCGGGCGTGGATTGATAACAGCCAACCAACGTCAATCCGACCGTTTTTAAAATGCTATTAATAATGCATATTAGCATTTGGCGCTTTACACACCGCAGTGCGCCGGCCCGGCGGCACAGCCTATTTATTGGGTTTGTTTCGGAAACCTTATTAGTATAGAAATAACCACCAATTTACCGTGATGCCGATACCACCATAAAGGAAGTGCCCGTGGCGCAGTTGTGACAGTGATCAGTGACGATCGCTGTTGTAGAGCAACACACGCCGGGTCGGAAATGGGATGGGTGACCACCCCGACCGAAATGTAGTGATGTGTATTTCGGGCATCTTCGTGCTTCGGAGGGCGCGTTAAGCAGTTGGTCCCGGCTGACGTCGTAGATGTCAGTCGTCAAGCCTAGTCGGAGGCCTTAGGGCGGCTTGATAGCATCTGACATTAAGGTAGCTCACTAACCTTACACCCCTCCAACAATCCGCACTGAGCCCGCGTGTTGGAGTATGGCTCAACCCACCTCATAGTTGAGGTGAGGCCTGTGCCCAGCAGTGGGACGTATATAGGCCGTTTATGGCCGAAACCACGTTCGAGTTAATTTAGTTACTCTTTCATAAGCTACTGTAATTAGAGATCGAATTCAACTAACTAAACCTTAAAGGTCAAAGTGAGGTAAACTAAAAATAGATATTCACCACACTATCTGCTATGCTATTCCGGCGGACGCCAAAACTCTAAAATTCAATTTCTTTGCAACTGTGGTCGTTACGGAGAAAAGAACTAAGCCAAATAACATTTTTAAATTATTTACATTCAAAATGAGAGAAAATACTAGTTCAAAGTAAAGCGTATCTGATGATTGAGGTAAGCGTGAAGCACCGAGATGTGAAGTGATGTACATTGTGTGCCGCCGGAATGGCACGGCTGAACTGAAAGAAATATAAATCCTTTCCAAACTTAAAAAGCTACTTTGTTCCCAAAACATATCGTTCTGTGTTCCCAGTCAGGAACTAGTACCACAACGTTTTGCTGACGACTGTTGAGGGAAAACAAAAAGGCTTTCCGCAACGATTGTGGGGAGTGGGGGGAAGTGCGTGACTTGTATTAGAATGGAAACGGCTTACTAAATAACAACAACGAGAATACGTGGGAACTTATAACTCTTATAACTTTATTATTGATATGTATGTATATTTTTGTAGTAATTTAATTATGTATCTGTAGTGTTTAGTCCGTATCTTCTGACCTTATTTCAATTATTTTATTTATAGTAGTTTTATTAGTACTTTCCTCTACTATTTTAGCTCACCCACATTTGGTTTATTTAATTCACTTACGATCCTCTACCTGAAGGTTGTCTGGAAGAGATCGCTCTCTAGCGATAAGACCGCCTAAATTGTACATTGTTCTCTGTAATTTGCTTCAAATGTAATGTTTTTGTACAATAAAGAATATCTATCTATCTATCTATCTATCTCAATTTAAGTGATAAGATAATCTTTCGCTGCATTTTCGTTAGATCTCTCTATGTCTGGTAAGAACGAATTCAAATCAAACAAACCAACGATCACTACATAGTATAAAACAAAGTCGCTTTCTCGGTCCCTATGTCCCTTTGTATGCTTAAATCTGTAATCTAATCTTAAATCTTTGAAACTACGCAACGGATTTTGATGCATTTTTTTTATTAGATACAGTGATTCAAGAGCAAGGTTTATATGTATAATAACATCCTATTGCACCCGTGCGAAGCGGGGGCGGGTCGCCAGTATTTAATAAAAAAGACGTAGATAGATTACTTGTGCTAAAAAAGTGGCCCCCGTGACCAAAGCTTCGAACACCTGAGCAAAGCATTGACAATAATCATACTATCTTGTTCACACGGTCAAATTATAGGTACGTACGCCAGGGGACAATTTTCGACTTCGCATCAGTACTGACATAACGCATCTACTTCCCTCTTCTGAATATCATTGAAACAAACTGGTCATTAATTTTGCAAAGTATTTCAAGTACTGTGGCCAGCTGATTAGTACAACAGATTTTGAACTTTAAATCCTTATTTTAAGGCCACGTCTTTTAATTTGTTTTTGCGGAAAATGTCAGCAGCCTCTCTCAATGCCTTTCTCTTTAGCTTGACGAAGATAAATTCCACCTTTACCTACGTTTTTTGTCTAGTGAAAAATCCATTACTTACTTTAAATAGAATCTCTAAAGAAAAAAAATACCCAACTTAACATTTTTCTTGTAAATCAATTTTATTACCTTTTGCTTCAAGAGGTCTTGGTGGTTAGTTTAATAAACAACAAATACTATGTGTTTCTTCTGGTTATTGGCATCTCTCACGCAAAACCTCCGTTCTCGTTCTCACACCTTTTTGTTGTGAAAAATATCGCAATTTCTTGGAATTATGACCTTTTTCACGACCCTCACAACTAAATATATTAAAATGAAAATTTATTTATTTATTTATTTATTTTCTTAGGATAGCTAACAGCTTACAAAAATCAACAATAGCAGCTAAAAGTAAAACTAAAAGCTATTGACAAGCTACCACATATAAAACTTAATTGATTCCTATCTAAATGAAATAATGCAAAGTAAGCTAGTTGATACAATAGTATTGGAATTATTTAGTGGGTGAGTTTAAACAACAATCTTATTATGGTGTTGATGCTATCGTAAAATACATCAATATTTTTCTCGGCGTTGTTGACGACCATACAAGTTCTGACAAGAAAACTGTTCTGTCTATAGTTGGTGTGCAGAGCACGAGTACTGAAAGGTTTATAGCTATTGAGGCGGGGTGCCCTTGTAGGGACTCTTAAATCAATTTTGCTCAAAAGATCAGGACAGTCTATGAGGTTTCTAGTTATTTTGAGTAACAATGTAACATCCGCAATATCGCGTCTAACTGAGAGAGGCAAGATGTGAAACTTAGCGCAACGTTCATCGTACGATAATTTAGGAATGTTGAATTTATAATTTAAAAAACGAGTAAATTTTTTCTGAATTTTTTCGAGATTACTTATGTATACTTCATAACAGGGGTTCCAAATCGAGCAAGCGTATTCCAGGTGGCTACGGACGTATGCACAGTACAGGATTTTAACAGTTTTCATATGTTTGAATGGCTTAGACAATCGCATTATAAACCCAAGAGAACGAGATGCCTTGTTAATGATAGTGACAATATGCTTGTCAAATATTAGTTTTGAATCCAGGATAATTCCCAAGTCCTTAGCTTCATTTACAATTGATAACTTTTCATTTTTAATACTATAACTATGACGGTACGGATTCATCTTGCGAGTAAAACTGATCGAGAAACACTTGGATACATTTAAATCAAGTTTGTTTAACTGACAATAAGAGTCTAACCTTGTGAGGTCCTCCTGAATCATAATTGCGTCAGCACTATTGTTAACGACTTTGTATATTTTCATATCATCAGCGAATAAAAGATAATTACAGTGCAAAAAACACTGTCCTATGTCGTTGATGAAGATTATAAATAATAAGGGGCCCAAAAGGGATCCCTGTGGAACTCCAGATGGGATGTAGGACCAGGAAGATATATATCCATTCAATACCACTGCTTGCGACCTTTTTTCAATATACGATGAAAACCATCTAAAGAGATCACCCCTAATGCCTACTTTTAGTAGTTTTAACATTAATATTCTATGATCCAACCGATCAAATGCCTTTGCGTAGTCAGTATAGACAGCGTCTACCTGATTGCCATGATCCATTTGGTCAGTCAAATAGTCTGTGAACACAGCCAAATTCGTTACAGTGGAGCGGTTCTTCAAGAAACCATGCTGATGGGGGCTGAAGCCCAATTTCAAACTGTTGTACACCTGGTTATAAACTAGTCTTTCAAGCACCTTGGCAAGTTGGCATAATTTAGAGATTGGTCTGTAGTTTTCAATACACTCCCTTGGACCCTTCTTGTGAATCGGCGTTATAAAAGCTGATTTCCATTTAGTGGGCATAATACCCTCATTGAGGGACCTTTTGAAAATCACAGACACGGGATTACACAACTCCTCAGCGCAGTTTACTAATAACAATGCCGGGATACCATCTGGCCCTGCTGACTTGCTCACGTCCAGAGATTTAAGAAGTTTGCATACCTCATCTGATTTGATTTTAATTGATGAAATATCACATAGGCTGTCGGCCACATCGCATCCGAAACCGTCACAGCCCTGATCGGAGAAAGAGTTGTCATTTAAAAAAGTGGACCGGAAGTACTCCGAAAAAGACTCACTAATCCCAGGTCCATCTTGGCGAAGTTGGCCACGATACGACATACATGCTGGGTACGATGACGACTTACGCATTTTCTTACTATACGACCAGAACGCTTTGGGATTCTCCCTTATTGTACTTTCAATAGTTGAGATATATTTAGTGTAACATTCACTTTCAACCTGTTTTGCTCGATCACGCAGAGTCCTGAACGAAAGCTCATCATGCTTGTTGCCATAAACTTTGAATTTACGATGGAATTTTGACTTTTCTTTAAGAATTTTGAGCAATGCCGAATTGAACCATGGCGGGAATCTATTCTGCTTGGTCTGTTTTGTAGGTACAAATTCGATGATTAAGCTTTGGACGACTTCATAAAAAGCATCAAGTGCCATATCGACTGTACCATGAGCAAGTACATCCCAGTTGGCTTTGGCCAACTTAGACCGTATTTCACTATAGTTGGCACGATTATACAAAAACAAAGTTCGTTTAGGCGGATTAAGTGGATTTAGTTCAACAAACATGACCGCAATCTCTAACGCCCTGTGATTTAGGACAGGCAGAGATTATAACGCTTAAGAACCCTCTTAATAATATCTTGAGTACAAGGATGTACCTTTGTTAGGCTTTTTACCGGCTATTTGGAACCGGAATCATCAATTTTGTTTACCATAGAGCTTTTTTGGATACTATTTGACATTTCTTGCCTCTCAAAAATATACAATGCATAGTGGCACCGTAGTCAGTTGTCCATGCTTGTCTGACTTTCTGACGCATTGTGTAGTGATCCTGCCATGGCGCCAGAGGTAGCCACCGATCCCCGTCTAAAACAATCATTTATTTGAAAAAAAATGGCATTAAAATGCAGAACCAATAACCAATGTATTTTAGGCGGTCTTATAGCCAAAGAGCGATCTATTTAGAAAACCTAAGGAAGAGGATATGAAACCAACCACAAATCAAAAATAGTTTGTTAAAAGTTCTGCTTAGTTTGGTAAAGATGAAGCTAGTCCAGGTGTTAATTATTTTTTATTTGTACGCTACGAAGACAATGCGGCGGTAATGCGTCCCGCCGCTCACCAGACACGCGCCGTCTTACGTGTAATGGAACGTAAACAGCCGACCAGTACTTGTGACGGTGTTAGGAACTTATCGGAGGCAACTTAACTTCAGCCACAGTATAATCATCCAGTAAGATATCTACATACAAACGTGCCGCTCGCGGTTTGAATATGTGCGTGAGCGTCGCGCGCCGTGTCGCGATATGACGCACACGCGATTTCACGCACACGCTAGCATAAAATAGGGAGACATAGGGAGGCGGCAGTACGGACGGGCTGTGCCGCGTGTCTGTGTGCACGCTAGGCTAATAACTCGGCAGGCGCCCTTAAATAGCCTACTGTATGGTTTATACTGTGCTTCAGCCTTCTCGAAGATCTTCGAGAAAAAGGGTGCTTTCTCAGGATCACTGTAAAAGGAAGCTTTGTGAACGACAACAAAGACTTAGGTCTAAAGAGCTCCGATACAGCGCTGTAAATAAGGTTTAATTGGTTTGAATGAAAGGTAAGTAGCCTATTGTTTGTGTTAGATCGACTCTACAATTGGATCAATGTCTGTCGCGAAATGCAAATTAGTGCTTTACTTTGAAACAACAACAAGAAATCAACCTCAAATGACTCGTTGCGACCAAATAAAATAAATTGCCATCGTTCGATATTAACCGTAATGTACATTTTCATGATGAACATTCGCACTGAAGTGGGTAATTCGAAACTGCGTACGTTTTAAGCTACGTACCTAATTCATACTTAAAAACATTGTGAACAGTGCATTGGAGATTGAACTTCAAGATTCCGTATGACACTTCAATTTAGGGTGATTGGCCTCATAATATCATACTTGTCTACTGAACTATTAAGCAAACAGCTGAAAAAAGATTGCTACCATAGCTTATACATCCTATTTATGTCTGTGTGATGTGTGGCAAATACTTTACGAAGGTACTTACACTGCTTTTGAAACAATCGAACATTATTACTTACGAAACCGTATTTTGTAGTAGGTACTGTCATCATAGCAACTGCTGAAAACAGGGTGCGACCAAAACCTATATTAAACCATGTATATCGACAGTGCTTGCGTGACACAGGCCTGTATGACGAATATTAGAAAAGGCTTCAAAACCAGCGGAAAAGTTTATCATAAATACCTATAAGTATGGTAAGAAATGAGCTTTTTGGCAGCAGCTACTGCTAATGACTTTGATGTGCTGTTGATTTCAGTAGCCATCATCATCTTTAGCAGCCGCAAGAAGTCCACTGCTGCTATCTTGTACACACGGTCAAATCAGAAGTAGTCGTACGTACGCCAGGGGTCAACTTTTGACTTCGCGTAAGTACTGACATAACGTATCTCTCTCTTTAAATATCATTGAGTGTGTGAACGATCATCAGCTGTGCCACAGCGTTCGAATCATAGTCGCCAACTGCATAGCCTCATCGGTGCCGTCCATCTGCGAAGGCTGCGAAGCGGGCCAGCACTCGCGCCGCGTGAACTTTGGCCCCATTCCCGAAAAAGAGGTAATTTAACACACCCCCACCCCCTGCGGCTTGTACTCGAATAGTTTTATTGGCTCACCTCATTTGGTAATGTTATGCAAGGAGTGTAGTAACGGCATAACGCCTTACTGGGCGATAAGGTAGTAGAACACGCTTTTACCACGTAACGTTATGATTTTAAGTGCTGGTACGAATAAAGCTACCTGCATATGGAGCCCCCGCCCCTCTGGAGAGCGGTTTCCTTTAGCTCCTGCTTTTCTACTATTGTTATATATTTTAGAGAAAACTAAGTAACTTAGAAAACCTGGGTTGTTCCGATACCAAGTCAGGCCGGACACTTACTTTGTGTTAATTTGCGGCTAACTCTCTCGTGATGGAACACAAAAATAAACAACCCAAGCAACCCGAATAGCAGCGGTGCGTTCGCTCTTCACCACGTTGGTTTCAAAATGAGCTCTTTAAAATGTGGGCTTTGAATATGTCGCATGACGGTAACTATCAGTGTGCCTCTAACTGCCCCGTTTGCGATTTAGCCGTGAGCGTTTGTCTTGCTATTTTTATTCCCGTTTCCACTGTACTCTGTGACATCTGATGCTGTCATTTGTTTTGTAATAACCTACTTATTGGCAGCTCCATAAATCTTAGCAACTTTGTACGCGGTATCTTTTCAAAACCATTTCGCTTTAATAGCGTTACTCACAAAAGTGGAACATAAACAACCAAAAAAAACTTTTATCTTTCACGACGCGACTGAACTGTCACGAAGTCGTTCTGAATTATTAATAAATAAAAATTTACCGGCGCGCTCGCGCTCCAGTCACAGTAAATATAACAGTAGGTTATCTAAGCCCGCTGAGTTATTAGCCTAGCGTGCTCACAGACACGCGGTACGCGGCACAGCCCGTACGTACTGCCGCCACCTTATTCCCCCATATTCTATGCTAGCGTGCGCGTGAAATCGCGGGACGCACACGCACACATTCAAACCGAGAGCGGCACGTTTGTATGTAGATATTTTACTGTTCTCTATTTACTGTGCTCCAATGCCGCAGGAAGCTTACCGCCTCATTTGCTAAAATGATCGCTGCCGCGATATTGGAAAGCCATTTATGTCCAAAACATCGATTTCGTGCCTTTAATGATCTGGAGGAGACAATTTATAATGCATAATATCGCACGGGTAACAATGAAGCTTGGCAAACGAGCTTTGAAGACTAACATTACTTTGAAAAATCGGGTCTGATTTCAAACATTGTCGGGGAGTATCTGGCACGGCTGATGGTAAGCAGACACAGTCTACAGGCATGTGAGATGCCAGAAGTATCACTTGCTCATTAACTAAGTTAGTTTTACTTTTGTATTGTCAGAAAAGCAAATGATAAAGACCTTTAGGTCCTCCAGCTGACCACACTGCTGATCACCGCTTCATACCTACCTTACAATAATTAGTTATCAGTAGGAACACAATATGGCCTACACACAGTTAAAATACTTATCAAGCTAAACTAGAGGTTGTCACCTCAGACAGACAAACAGAACAATTTTAAATGCAAGAAAGAAAGAAGAAAAGAAAAACTGTTTATCGGCCTACAAGACAAACAGGGATAAAAAGGGAAACAAAAGTTAGCAATTAACAAAAGTGTAGTGGTGCCAACCGGGTCTCTATCTCAGCTTGTGTCGCCACAGCTTTTTATAGCTGCAGCAATGCTGGTATTCTGACAGAACCTTTAATTTATGTTGTCGTCGGACATATACAACGGCTACCAAGCATCAACTGCCTGATAGTATGATGATGAACAAATGAAAATTATTCATTTCATGTAAACTTTTACAAGTGTTTATGAAAAGTCAGTAAAATAATATGCAGTAAAAAAATCAAATGATGTAAGAAACACGGTACTAGCTCATTTTTAAAACTTTGAATATAACCAATTCTTCTCACACATACACACATAATATAATATTAACGTATAACAAAATAATTGTAGCCAGGCATTTAAAAATAAACAGTCATGAAAAGCGTTGCCCTTTCTGAAAAACACTTCCAACGCAGGCTTTTCGAAGCAAACTTTTCGAAAGCACATTAATTAAGCAGACAATATGATGAACCGTTAATCGAGCTTCGAGTTGGCACATTGTTCGCGAGCTTTATTTTAATTCCACTTCGTAATTAAGGACGATAGAGAGCCTAATTCTTGAATATCCGATATTTTATCGCATTCGCATTGGATAAGTATAACGACAACTGTCCAAATACATATTTAGGTTATATTGCATAAAAGTTTGTGTTATTTATTCATTACCCTTTATCAAAAGATTTATCAGTTTCTTGCGATATGACTGCCATAATTATACACGGGTTCTATCACCTTAACTAAGCAAGATAGAAAAAACAAAACAACATTTTACGGTGTTATGTTATGTGTTAGGTAAGTGCCTAATTAGGTATCTATCTAACCATGTAATATTATATTGTGATGTAGGTAATTTAATCTCCTTGCAATATATTTTCTGAAATAAATAAGCTAAAGTCAGCATGTTTCCTATCCTATGTATGTAGTGAGTAGGTGGGTATAGTCCGTTTGCGTTAAGAATACAGTAATTTCATACTTGTCTTTCGATCTAGCACGCCCCCTTACCAATCAAATCGTTCCTAATCAGAAAGTCAAGTCTACACTGACCCGTTGAACTCATACTTTCGAACGCAAATGTATGTATGATCTCAGTTTTATTGTGTGCAACAGAATTAAATTTAAAAATCACTGCATTCTTAACGCGAACGGACTAAAGGTGCCTACTTATTTTTCTCGTCAAGTAACTTTGGTTACAGAGATCGTGATAAACTGGAGCATTGCAAAAACATAACCTGTTAGTGTCCCATTTAAAATAGGCCGCTGGCATATAAAAATCGTCGTTAGATTTTTCCGTTACAGAACGTCAATTTCCGAGTTTCAGCTCCATTGCGCACAATCTTCCCTCAGGAAACTCGAGACGCCAATGCTCCTAATGGCCGTGACTCTCCAAGGATGCCTGAAAGATAGGCCTACATAGCCAGACGTAGTTGTTTAGGGCCGACTATGAAATAGGATGAGGGTATCGCTAGTTCATGACAAATGATAAAATCCTATTAATATTATAAAGGCGGAAGTTTGTATGTGTGTATGTGCCGTGTTGCTCTTTCACGTAAAAACTACTTAATGGATTTTAATGAGACTTTACAATAATGTAGCTTATACACCTGGATCGCACATAGGCTACAATTTATAAAGAAACGTTACGGTTTGTTTTTTTTTTCTTTTTGTTTTTCAACTTAAGTCAGCGCGGACGACGTTGCTGGCGGCCGCTAGTAATGGATAATTTTATTTTATGAATAAAAAGCATCTTCTATTTTGACATTGTTGAGACAGAGGACAAACAATCCGTAAGTGCTTCACAATTAACGAATGCACAGCACCATAGTACGACTATTTGTAAATTGTTCCGATAGACCGGTTCAATCTTGAGCATTTTGAACCAAAAAACAATCAATCCTTATTCAAATCCTTATTAAGTTAATAATAATTACTTAACTAGGAAAGAAGTTTATTTATAACCAGCAGGAAATCATAATGAATACCACATTCTACATTATCTACGTTGTAGTGTTTAACCAGGTATTTTTTTAACTATGAGTAACTCATTATATAAAAATAAAGTCCTGGTTTGGCCCCTATATGCCCCATATATAAACTTAAGTAAGACATCAAAGGGTCGCTAAAAACTATGCCTAACTCATCCCACAATTTATGCAAAAAACTCCTAGAACCTCAAGTTACTTGGGAGAAGTCCAATGGTCTATCCGGGAAAGTTGATGGACCCAGAGCCAGTTCGTTGGCATGCCAGCAGTCGATAACTTAATAAATGCCTGCACTTTATTACTTTATTATTAGGTTGCCAAATTAACTAGCTACTTCCGTGAAATAGTTTTAGCAAGTGAACTAACGGAGCTGTCGGCATAAACGTAGTAGGTAGGCAAACGAAAATATCACAAAGGGTAAAAAATATATTTTCAATCAATTTATAAACAAGCAACCACACAATGCTGTCTAGCCTTAAAGTAAGCAAAGCTCATACTAATAGCACAGCCGATATACCATTTTTTACATAACCAATATAAACAGACATATGTTCATGCACACTAATGTACTGTTGCTGGGAGCGAACCCACGGCCTCTGGGAAAGTAGCTAAGTCACCCATTACACCAAAACGGTTCCCAAATCCATAGTTTTAAATTTTTGCCATGTCACTAGTCGACCAAAAATGTTGAAATGATCTTATCGTGTTTTTTTTAGGAGGAATAACTATTTCTAAAAAATCAAGCTGATAAACTTGCGTACAAACCTATAGACGGCAATTGGTAATAGTGGATAGATGATTGTGGTTCGAACAATCTTGGTGAATTCATTATTGAGGCAAATCTACACTGTGTCTGATACTCTGATAGGCATCATCCGTTTCTAGCGTCAGTCAGCATACAATACTTAGTAGAGCCGTTCAGTCTCTACATGCACTTGAAACCTCTCTGGCCATTTCCACTGCAACTCTGAAACGAGAATCTTTTTTTCATAAGCTCATTCCAAAATTGGTGCAGTCGAGAACGGGGCGCCGGACGACTCGGATTAGTTCTTAAGACGGCGATAAAAGTAAAGTGGGGCAATTTAGTATGTTGCACGTTGCGGGGCGCTGCCACAGTATAAACCATACAGTAGAACATCTACATACAAACGTGCCACTCTCGGTTTGAATGTGTGCGTGCGCGTCGCGCGCCGTGTCGCGATATCACGCACACGCGATTTCACGCAAACGCTAGCATAAAATAGGGAGGCATAGGGCGGCGGCCAGTACCGACGGGCTGTGCCGCGTGTCTGTGTGCACGCCAGTCTAATAACTCGGCGGGCGGCCTTAGATAACCTACTGTTTATACTGTGGCGCTGCAGTGGGGCGGACGGGAATAACTCGGGAACTTACCCCCGAATTGGACAGCGTATGTCAAAGTTAAGAAGCTCTTACTAGGGGATGGCTTTCTTTAATTGATAGGATTTGAAAGAAAGAAAGAAAATACATTTATTATTCTTGATTTGAATTGATTTTAATTTTAGTTCTTTGACAGAAAGGCAAAGATCGAATGTTTATTTATTAATTCAATTCAGTTGCATCACATGCATCTTAGCAACCCAAATAAGGACTATTAAAGATATGCACTTCCATAGGCACAGTAATGGAGAAAGAGGCAGATATTTAAAGTTTGTCACCAAAATATTCCGTGGAAGTAGGTATTTTGATGTCAATTTTTTTTCTGCTTATAAATAGTCTGGTAGTTTGTTAAATTATTAAATTGACATAGATATATATATAATAGATATAGAGTTGAAATACAGATAGGTAGTACACAGTTCAACCGTGCTAATCCTATTAATATTATAAATGCGAAAGTGTGTATGTGTGGATGTGCCGTGTTGCTCTTTCACGTAAAAACCACTGGCTGGATTTAAATAGCTTATACATTTGAATAGCACATAGGCTACAATTTAGAAAGATATTTCACTTTTTTTTCACCTAAGTCCACGCGGATGAAGTCGCGGGCGGCCGCTAGACTAATATATTTTAATGGAGTTTAAGAACAATTTCTTTATCTGCTTTTGAACTGTCGGATAGTTTGTTAAATTATTAAATTGACATAACCAAATACAAATAGTACAGTAGTTCAACCGAGCAAATCGAATATATTTAATACGTGTTCTATCTATCTACTTGCTAACTTAGTTAAGACGTTAACCTAATCAAATGGGAACATAATCAAATAGACCGATTCCAGTGCTGTGGTCTAATATTTGTACAAGGGATGGAGGGATAGGGAAGTGTTCTCTCCTTATATTGAATTGTTATATATTTATGTTGGGATGAAAATTATTCGAGCGATCACGCACAAACTGGATTTCTCTTGTCCAAAGCTACAGTTTGTTTGAAGTTAGTCAATATTTACTTAAGTAAAGGTTGGACCTTTAGTGTAATGGTTAAGGAGTTGACTTCCACTCCAAAGGTCGCGGGTTCGATCACAGGACAATACGAACATTACCATAAACATATCTGTTTGTACTGTATCTATGTTAGGTATTTATTTACAAAAAAAATGTGCTAAAGTATGTTTATCCGATGTCTAGTTGTCATATAATAATGAAATAGAATGAAATGCAATGAAATGACAATGGAATCTGCGTCAGTGACCCTAATATTAACTTGTGCCTCTTAACTTGTACCTTTAGGGCAAATATTATTAATCAAATAATATTTTTCATTCAACCGCTGCCCGACTAAGCTGGGTCTACCCATACCAGTGCAAGCTTAGTGATATTAAATTTACCCAAGAGGCACTTTACCCTTAAGATTTACCCGTATATCTAAGAGACAAATTTGCAATTTTAATGATTCTTAATTTATTTTGGATATTTAAAACTACTAGTGAATAGAGCATACCTCTGTGTGGGGTTGACAGTTTTTGGAAAACAGTAATTGAATGATTATTTAATGAGCTGCTCTGGAAGGGCGATAGGGCTATAGGCGAGATATAAGTTGGCTGACCACCTGCCAAATTCACAAATGATAATCATTGATGAGCAAGCCGTCAAACTCCCGTGAATTCTTCAAAACCTGGAAGCTATACTTGTGAAGGATGCTCAGTATGTGAATCAGGGACTGTTATCAAATAATATTGTGTAAACCAAAGATCATAAATAAGAGGTTCATCAAAACTAAGCGGGCTTAGTATAATACCTGTATATGGTCGTTAAAGAACAGGATCACCATCAAATGTGCACATTTAAGTCCTAAAGTCTTAGATACACGTAAACGAAGCCACAAGAAACAGCCTATTTGCTCTTCCGTAACTCAACATATCCTCCAAATTGAAACCTCTTTCAAAAAGGTTGAACTTCGCCAGCCAAACGTAGTTTCAATCCATATTATTATGCAAGCGTCGCAAATTCTACTTGAACTCAGTGCTGGCTCGCCTCCACTGAAGTTGGACGCAATAAATCCTGTGACATATTACACGATTAGTCGTTAAGCCTCTTACTCACTGGGGGTGAATGCCACGTGATATTTTACCCTATTACCTGACCCCAAATTATGTCTGGCAACATGAGGTAACTTGTTAATCTCAGCTGTTGACGGAGGTACACCTCATATTAACTAGTGCACAAATGTGCCCCGTTCGGTATCATACCTCAAATGGAGTGCATTCGGTTGCCATCTCCCAGTAACTCCCAAAGCCGATGTCCGTACCCTGGTACACCCTAATACACGTTACTTAAATATAAAGAGCTTAGGGCCTTCCGCTTCCCCCACTGGCCGGAGAAGCTGTGAAAGCCACAACTTGCGCTAACAACGTGTTAAGCTGTTGGGACAGGCGAACTTGAATCCCCCCTCATGAGTTCTCGCCTTGGCGTGGCAAGGGGGCTTAGTGCCGGTAGTAGGGTCCAACCGCCGGGACGCCATGAGAACTCACGAGTGGCAGTGTGGTAGACTTGGACACCCATCAGCTGCGGCCTGTAAGGGCGACACGTGGGGTTGCGGGCCCAGTGGGGCCTGCAAGCGCCTTGAGACGCGTGATAAGGGCCGCGGCGCACAATCGGTTGGTGCGGGCCAGTTATCCGTGACTAATCCTGCTACGGCGGGGCCGTACCACCGGTTGCGGCAAAATAGCCGCCCTTTAGAGTGGTTCGTGGTTGCGGGCCTAGTTGGGTCTGCGTACGATGGGAGCCAGCGAGCCGGAGGCGGAGTTGATCGATGTCCACATTGGTAGCCAGTGGGACTTTGCGAATTGTTTCATAGAGAGCTGGGTGTGCCTAAAACAGCACTACCCAGCACAGAGTCACATGCTGTTCTGAGCTCTTATCCTGATTTATCTTCTGTTTTCCAAATAATAACTGAAATGTGCAATTCTTATATTTTCTATATCCATTATAACTTCGTCGTAACCACACGTCTCTAATGCCACGTGTTGCAGTAACTTAAAGTCACCTAATGTAAGTGAGGCTTAAACTTACAGTTCCCTAGTGTAAGCGTGGCTTAAACTTAGCAGTTTCTCGGATTGAGAGAGCATACGCTTGGTACTTGTTAGCATAGAAACTTCATTACAATACGAAAGTTCTTATAAGGAAATTAGCTGAGGGAAATAGCGGGGAAAGCCTCTTGTTAAACTTTAACAATACTGAGCTGTTTGGATTTTACTTACTTTTTGTCGATTGAACTTTACTGAAGAGCTGAAGGAAAACTGAACTGTATGAATTTATTGATTTGTTGTCCATAGCACGAAGTAAAAATGTGCGGACTTAATGCCAATAGGCTTTCTCTACGAGCCAACCACAGTGTAAAACAGTGGTTCCAGTAAGTTTTAGTTACACAAAATTAATAAGAAGGAAAATGGAAACTGACAAATCATATGCATCAACTATTTTGTTAATTTTTGTTCCTAACCAATCATGTAAAAAAAATCAAACATTATAACTTCATACCTACTTAGGTGAAAACACATAAGAATATACGACACCTCGTCATTTGACCCGAAATTTAGCAGCGCTTATGTATTTACGAGTTTCAGAAACTGACCGGCGAAACAGCCATGAGCTTAAATAAATCAAGTGAGGCCCATAACAAAAATATGTGTCCTTTGGGAATATACTACAACCCAGGATCTGCGGTTAAAGGATCAGAATCGCAAATCAAACTTTCAAGAGAGATTTAGAAGACGGCTAACTGAAAAAAATGCACTGAAAATTTCAAGAAATATCAGACAGTATAACAATGGGGATTCGACGTTCAATGTGTAAGCTATCTTAAACTGTTAATTCAAAAAAAGAACGAAAAGAGAGGGTCGTGGCCCAGTAGTTGAACACTCTGGCTCGGAACCCGATGGTCCCGAGATCAAATCTGGCCAGAACACGTCTACTTTGTGTTTATTGTACAATATGTGGCTAACTCTATGATATAAAACCCAAGCAACCCGGATAACGGCGGTAGGCTCAACCCTTACTACGTTGGGTTCAAATTCTTTCGGAGAAGTGTGGGCTTCTGAATGTTCCGTTCACCATGACGGCAACAATGAGTGTGCCTCTGACTAACCCATCAAGTAAATGGTCGTGAGGGTATGTTTTTATGTTTGTGGGGATCCTACGTGAGCATACACATTATACCTATTTTATACACAATACATAATTATTTACAGTATATAAAATGATTCAAATCAGAATATATATTTACACATTATTTATTTATATACTTACGTAAATATCAATATTTGTACCTAAAATTAAAATATATGTAAAACTATAATATGTACACTATCTACTTTCTAAATATTAATAAAAACTTATTTACTACATATTTACAACACAGTACACAAACAAAAACACTAAACAATTGAAATACATAAAATCATCAATTTCTAAATATTTGTGTCGACACTGTCGACACGCGTTGTGCGAATCTGGCCAGTGGATAACCGCGCCTGCGCGCGCGTCCTTTTGTTCTCGGACTGTCCACTGCGCACGCGCAAGCCGACTCGCCGGTGCGCGCGCGCGGCCAGTCGATGCTTAGCCTCTGACGCGAAACCTATGTTGCTTGTACGGACCTCCCGTACTTACGCGCTGCTTGTTTGCTAATGTTTATGTTTGCTTTCGCTTGTATCTGTGAACTATTTCTTCTTCCTCACTCCTTCAATTATTCTATGTGGTGTTGTGAATTCTACTGTGCTGTATAAACTGTGTATCGCTTGCAATAAACTTTTCCGTGTAAGTGAAGACTGGAATTATTTCTACCAACAACCGCACGCCCCACTACACCATATGTTTTTTAAAAAACAATGCCCTCGCTTTTATATTTCTGGTAAATCTTTTTATTTTCAATCTGTTTTCTTACCTTTTTTTTCTAGCAGAACGTTGTCTGGAAGAGATCGCTTTTAGCGATAAGTCCGCCTACATTGTACAACGAAATCTCTGTAAGCAACTTTGTGCAACAAAGTATATCTTATCGTATCTTAAATCTTAACTTTTAACCCCTAACGTCACCAATAACACGTCATTTTCCGCTTTGAAAACTATCGCTGGCCTACCCTATCACGGTCACCTCTCCATTCATCGTCTAAAAGAAAAGCCGGTACAAAAGCGTGAAGATATACGTTCACAAAAGACCTACAAAGGTCGAGGGGGGGAGGAACAAATGGTGGCATCGATTGGACGCCATGGAGGGTGTAACGTAGCTAGTGGTTAAATATAGACAAGCCTAGGGTTAGGCTCTGCGGTCAGCGAGCGGTTGTTTCCTGAACTAAACTTTTAAAGTTGTGTTTTGACTGTTTGAGAGGATATCTGATGTACTGGATAATATACTCAGACTAATCTGAATTCAGTAACTGTCCTCGCAATTTTAACAAATGAACGGAAAATATAATTAATTGGCGATTGTTGGTTCGAGCAGATGTATTATTTTTTCATTAAAGTAAAACGGATTGTTCACTGTCTGAAAGCCACAAAAGGCCACAGGAATGTATCAGGGCATCTCGCTTCTTTGCAAACTAAGTAAAAGCAATTAACTCTGGGTGATATCGCTACATGTCAGTCACTAAGCCAGGTCGGAGGCCATAATAGGGCTTAATAACATCTGACTTTGAGATTTATCACTGGCGTTAGGCTAGTAGACACATCTTTCAGCCCATTCTGACCGAGCTCACCAGTTGGAGTATATTTATCACATCTATATGGCCTCATAGTTAAAGTGTGCCCCGTAACGTGCCGTATTTAGGCTGTTGTTTACCAGGTGGTAAATTGTATTTCTGAACCTCACCCTAATGGTCCACTTTAACAAACTAACGTCGCACTAATTAAAAACAGGACTATTAACCAAAGGTCGTACAAAAAAGCTGACTCTATAACATACATACATACCATCACGCCTCTTTCCCAACGGGGTAGGCAGAGACCACTTCTTTCCACTTGCTACGGTCCTGACACGCACCTTGCGCCTCCTCTTCTTTCATGAGTCCTTTCTTACATGTTCGTCGGTTAAAGGTACTCTCTCTAATATTATACAAGAAATAACATCTCTATCTCTGACTCTATAATACAAGAAATAAGACGTGCATTTATTATTTCATCGACATTATTAATAGCCGCATGAAGCCCACAGCTGAACATGGGTTTCCCTTAAGTTTTCCAGAGCAGCCCGTTGCAAGCGCCTTCTTTCACAGCCTTAAGAGTGCAAGTTCAAAGCCGTGTCTGCCTTCAAATGGTCTTCAATTCAGAACTTCAGGGTAACTTTGTTTGTTATTTTTTATCTTCAGCTTTTTTTTTAACAAAAACTGAACGTAACTGTATGAAATCTATTGCATGCCGTTGTTACCTATAAGTGAGGCTTCATTTAGCATTGTTTTTGTTGAAATTAGGAATCCTAGATCATTGTAAATCTTGTTGGTGACCTAATAAATAAATAAACTTTTCTTCCACTTTACGCTAGTCGCTAGTACACATAAGACAATTACACAGGTGTCACATTATAAACGGCAGATACCAGGGCAACGGATATCGAATTTTCTATTAAATAATACACTAGTGGCCACCCACGACTTCGTTCGATAGGACTTTTATATGGTGTGTGATGTTTTAAATAGCCTGTGTTATCCAGCCAGTAGTTCCTGATATTAGAGCGTTCAAAAACCAAACAAACTCTTTAGCTTAATGTAATTAGTTTAGGTAACACATGAACTTACTTGCAATTACTGCTGCCGGTGCCGATTCCTTCAACATACCCTCACGACCATATCCCTAATGGGTTAGTCAGAGGCGCACTTATTGTTGCCGTCATGGTGCCTGGAACATTCCGGAGCCCACATTTCGCCGAGGCCCACATTTCGCCCACATTTCGCCACATTTTGCCATTTTGAACCCAACGTGGCAAGGGGCGAGCCTACCGCCGTTATCCGGGTTGCTTGGGTTTTATATCGGTGTTTTCCATCACCGGAGAGTTAGCCGCAGATTTTACAATGAACACAAATTAGGTGTGTACCGGCTAGATTTGATCCCGGGACCATCGGGTTCCGAGCTGGTTAAATAACCACAGAGCCAGGACAAAAACATCAATATTTCATTATTTCAAAACAAGCCACATGTTATTAGATTATACCACTCTTATATAACAACATTCCTGCTACCACCATCATTACCGAGACCTCACCCTTAGCACGCAGCCCATGCTCACCCCTCGACCCAGTTGAGAGGTCATCGACCTCAAGGTCGTCAGCTGGTCGCTCGCGTCAGCCATGACTGAATCGATGATGGATGACAGGGTTCAGTCAGCTGTTCCTAGTGCATTGGTGTGGCGTTGATGTTCAAATGATATTATGTTGTTTTTTGACACTTTTGATAGTTAGAGGTGCCTATAACATTGATGACCCTGCTTCATAGGGTAAATATACAAGAAAGATTCGGCCGGTCTGTTAATGGTCTCGGTAGCACAGTGCAGATGCCAAAAATTACCTAATGTCTGGTTTTTAGATCTTTAGTAAAGATACTGCATAGAAAATGCTAAAACAATAATAAACACCTTTGATTAGTAGTGTTTTTAACTTGTTAAATTCAGGTAGCCTAGTGATAAAAGTATAAAAATCGTTAATTGGTACTAATCGCTAACTAGAGTACATAAGTTCTAGGTATGATTCACAATTGTAACACTGTTTCCTATTGTTCGTTAAATACTTAAGTAGATCCATTTAGTCAACAGCCTGCATTTGGCGAATAGGTATGATGATTTACTAAACCTTAAAATATTTTATTATTAATCTCATAGTTAGAGCCGTGGTCAGAGTAGTTATTACATTCAAATGATATGCTATACGTATTTGGTTATTCATTATTAAAGCTATTTGATTTCAAAGAGATTACTTTGTAGCGAAAACACCGCATCAACTGTACAAATAATGTCCCTTTACTGTTGCTTGATGTAAGTTTTTGTTAAATAAATATTATTTCCATAACCTTATTTATTTATTTATTCTTTATTGCACATAAAAAAGTACA
The DNA here is from genome assembly GCA_950022985.1 of Udea ferrugalis. Lineage (NCBI taxonomy): Eukaryota > Metazoa > Arthropoda > Insecta > Lepidoptera > Crambidae > Udea > Udea ferrugalis. The sequence goes on along the minus strand of OX465531.1, from coordinate 15,036,695 downwards.
AATGGCGGACTTAATAGCAGGAGGCATTCTCTACCAGTCAACCATATGGTAAGACAGTCTTATCCTAAAGTATACGTGACGTACAGTAGACGTGAAGCGTATACACTTTTCAAAGTTCGTAGCACTTAACGCAAATGCTACGATACGCTTGACGTGCAGCCCACTGTACTAATTGTACTAATGAACTAGCTTTACTTATCTTTGTATCCGATGATAATGTATGCAAAGATATTGATTTGTGTAACTATATTGTTTTGTAATTCAATCATGATCGTATTCAAACATTAACTCAAGTTTTTGTTTACTTCTAACTAACTCTGACTCATAACCATAAACTCTTGCTTATTTATTCATTTTAACTTCCATTATCTTTAATAAGACATGTTCATGAAATAAACATACTCAGTGCTTAAATAACTAATTTACCTAAGTTCATTGACCGATCTCGCGTACTCGCAGTAGAAAATACATGTTATAGTTTTCCAAGACATGTGTTTCTGCAGTAAATAAGCTCAGTATGCACTATGCTATGCATGTTAAATAGCGAAAACTTGGGAGCGTAGTGGTTGGAGGCCTTGCCTAAGTGCCGAGTTCAAATCTGTCCAGAAATCCTACTATGTATTCATATTTTTTATGACAAATTTGGTGTTATATTTGGGTGTTGGCTAATACACTGGAAGTCGCAGGTTTAATTCTGGCACAGTAGAAACATGTCTACTTGTTTTGGTCTGAGTCGTTCTTCCTAACTTCCTAGTTGAATTAATAGCGAAAAAACAGCAAAACCCCATTGTCATAAATAAAACAAGATTAGCACCTATAGCTTAAACCACCGCATAATAAAAAGGCGCTATTTTTTAAAACGGCTAGCTGTAATGGAATACGGCGGATCGTACAATCCGCCTGCAACATATACATATTAAAATTTGTATTATTTTGTTTCTCGTTGATGTCTTTAAACTGACCATCCTTGTCAGTTACTCGCAACATTATATTTTCCATCTTGAATCAAATGGGAAAAACATCTAAAAGGTTTCCTTATCTCTAATTTCGAAAACTTCATCTTGAAGTGGTGGCTAAGCATTAGAAAATTCTTTCTAACGCGTTTTTCTTACTCTGTGGCTTATACCTAATTGTAATTGATTATGATATTTGGAATTGAAACCTTGATGATTGGCAGACTTGGTGATTTTTGGCCGTAGAAATATTTTCTATAATGTTGTTAAACGGAAGTATGCAAAAACGCAAACGTTTTTGAGGCTTGAATATGTCATGCTATCAATGACAATAATTCAAGTCCACTGCAAACAACTTAAGCTCTATAACGGCAGAACATTGCCGATAAAGAATGTTATTCACTGTTCAGCCCGCCCATAACGACGCACTTTGTATTCATTTGACTATACGCACTTTCCAAAATGAATTTGAACCTTATTCCTTTGACTATAAAACTGCTTAAGACTTTGTAACATAACGTAAGCAGAAGAACAATTTCTACCCAATATCATAGATACGAACAAGTCTTCTAACAACGAAACTCACCCTTCCGCATTTTTAGACATTGTGGAAGTGCCTCTAAAATTATACGAGTGGCTATTTCTACGAAATAGAGAACAAACTAAATAAGGTTACATTGAAAAATAGCTGGTTGGGGCTATATTTCACATTTACGACTTAGCGCTTAAGTTCGAACTTCGGACTCACTCAAGCTCGGTGAAACTAACACTCAAGTGCCTAACTAAAATTCTATTCAGCTACCTGGCTCCAGAATTTCGATGCAAGAATTAAATGAATGGATTTGATATTATTAATACTTCAGAGGTGCCGGTGACGCAGTTGTGACAGTGATCGGCAACGATCGCTGTTGTAAAGCAACACACGCCGGGTCGGACATGGGATGGGTGACCACCTCGACCGAAATATAGTGATGGGCATTTCGGATATCTCCGTGCTTCGGAAGGCACGTTAAGCAGTTGATCCCGGTTGATGTCGCTAGATGTCAGTCGTTAAGCCCAGTCAGAGGTCTTAGGGCAGCTTGAAAATATCCGACATTAAGGTTGCTCACTAACCTTACACCCCTCCAACAATCCGCACTGAGCTCGCGTGTTGCAGTATGGCTCATTCCACTTCATAGTTGAGGTGAGGCCTGTGCCCAGCAGTGGGACATATACATAGGCCGTTTATAATGAATACTTCAGTATGGGCTAGCAGCCCAGATGTGTCCGATTTCGACATTCTGAAAGTTCTTTATTTTGTACTTACGTTCAAGTATGTATTTTGCAATACGCAATTTTGGGTATTATTCACTTTAGTAGACAGGGTGGCTTTAGTACCGGTGGTAGGGGCACCGCCGGGAAGACAAGAGACTTCATGCATCGCAGTGTGGAAGACTTGCAACCCACCTACTGCCTGCCATCGTGCCAGTCTAGTACCGTGGGATTCTAGTCGGCAGGAGACCGACATAACCTGGGTTCCGAAGTATCCATGATGCTTTCGCTACGATCACATTTTTTTATTTTATTTAATTTTGTAATAGGAATTAAGCTCTGCTGGGTTTGGAGTTAAGTGATATCGCTGTATAGGATGACTTAATTTTCTCTTTCTTTCTTTCCTTGTTTGTTTGTCTGATCTATCACTCTGCGCCATATTCAACCTCGATTTAATCCTTCAATTTCCATCAGCTTCGAAGGATATTATCGTTGGCAGTGCGCCAGAGCCAGGCTAGACTGCGGTCTAGAATTCTAGGTACAGGACGAAGCAAACGCTATCTAAAACAAATATTTGTCACTCGATTGGATTCATGTTGCTAGCTAGACGTGATTCTAAATCTTGAGTAGCAAAAGTCGAGTCAGAGCGCTTGTAGACATCCGTTTTTTTCGCCGGATAACGGACCGTGTTTTTTGTCGGATTCCTGGTGGTGTATTAATTATAATGAATGTATGTACATGCACCGGACATCGGTCCGGCGAAAATTGTTCGCAACACAAAAAACACGGTCCGTTATCCGGCGAAAAAAACGGATGTCTACAAGCGCTCTTAAGATGAAATAACTCAAACAGCGCGGAGACAGCGGGTATACAGGGTGTTTCTTCTAAGGTGTCAAGCCGGCGCCAGCTGGTAGTAGGGTACCATACCTATCGATTTAACCCCCATGTATGTTCTACGATTTTTTGTAGTTTTCGAGATAATGATGTTTTTGTTATTTTTAAAAAAATTGTGAGCACTTGTCTTTAAATAATTATAACTTTTTTTTCGTTTGACTTTTATTGGATATTTTCTTTTTATTATAATGTCTATTAATTGCAGTTTTATGATTAAAATAATCTCTATACTAACTTAACTACAAGATACAAAAATTTTGATTGATAGTGAAAAAAAAGTGAATCATGCAGAACATAACCAAATTTCAATCGTAAATTAAAAAAAACAAAAGGTACTCCATAGCATCTTATTAATTTCAAAAACTGCGCAGCATCATAGGCTTTCATAATGATACAAGAAAACATGTCCTTTGTGGGGCATTATTCGCTGTGATCGATGCTCAAGTCTTGAGAATCGGAAATAAGTGTAATTTTCATACTTAATCATTTTCTAGTATTTTGGCAAAATTTTGTCATTTCTGAGATTTATTGTCTTCTAACGTTTAAACAAAGCTCATTTGTTAATAAAACAGTCATTTTTTAACTTCCAATCATCCGAAAGTCACCAAGAGGAAAAGCATTTAAGTATTTCTATCCGTTATCTAGTATCCTATAAAAACGGGCTATTAGCTCATCTTGGGGCTAGAGGGCGCTGTGTGGAAGAATGTCCAGAGATATTTAATAAGTAAGTACCAAACCAGACAAGCCTTTTGTAAAAATAACCGCGAGTGTAAATAATAGTCCCGTCACTTTTGGACAAAACGACTGACCTTTTTACGCGATTGTGGCTGGCAAAAGAGGGTAATGTTGTTTATTTATGCATATTTATGTGTTGCTCTTGGGTTCAGTTTGTCTTCCGTCGTTCTGGGGCGAATAACTTTTGCCGTTGTAGAGTCGTTAGGAAGTTTTTGGTATTATTTACCGAGCGCCATGTTTTATAATTCAGATTTGAAGAATTAATACTTAAATTAATGAAATTAGGACAGATATAGCAAGCGACAAAAAGGCATTTGGTCGTCTTGGCATCAGGCAGGAATCGAACCCGCATCTTCTGCAAACCTGGCGACTGCACTAACCACTGTGCTACAGTTATGCCAAGACGACCAAATGTCTTTTTCTGGTTTTCAGATCTTTAGTATAGGTCTAAACTAATTAAAGCATAGCCTTAAGTACTTTGTGTAAAACGGTCGACGAGAATATGTTAATTTGAAAGACTATTCAGCACTAATTCATTTAGAGACTTGCAATGGCGCTTCAATTTTGTAAGTTTCTGTAAACCTCTAAATTTACAGTCCAACTTATTTGTATCACTTTAACAGTTACACAATTTCTTGAGTCCATGCCATTTCCTACTTCTCAATATGACGTTAGACTTTTCACTAAGAGCACTCTGAAAGTAGAACAAGTCCCATATTTACCGATAAACCGGTTTTCTTGACTAAATGCATGCCTTCGGAGCCGGCCAGCCTACGTGGCCAGTCAGCGAAAATATACATTTTCGAGGAACTCTGGCTTAAGGCCAAAGCAGTTGTGGGTATGTCGCACAGGCACGTACAACCTTTTTGGTTATTTGTTTTCTATTTGAAATGTGACACTACGCTAATATTAATAAGGGTGTAAACGTTATAATACTCACATATTTCATCTTAGGAGTTATTACTACTGGTGGGGCCGCACTTAGAGACGTCAGTTAATTAATAATTTATGGTCCTAAAGTTACATATTGCAAACGAGGCTTTATAACGGATTAAACAAATAACTCTTTGGACCGGCAAAATTCAACACTAACGAACACCATCAACCACCACCACCACAACCATCAACATCTTAAATAGATTTCTTTGACTGCTGCAGCAGATAGCTTATTTCTTTATCGCTCAAAACATCCTCTCTTTCTTAATGTCTAGACCTTTTTTCTATCTTATAGCTTAATAAAAAATACATATAAGTACTTACTTTATACAACTTTGCTTGTTCTCTGGTGTCGTTAGATTAGCAACATGAGGAGTTTGAATTCGCTCCCTCGGAAAAATTTGGACATCTGTATATTTCATTCACCATGACATAGAAATCATCTTCTATACTTATGATAAATGTGTAGAGAGGCCAATTCTGTACATGAAATATATTTAAAATGCAAATGCCAAAAATGCAATCAGTAAATTTTTTGTCCGTCTGTCTGTCTGTCTTTCTGTCTGTCTGTCTGCTGTATATTCGTTATAGAAACAAAAACTACTCAACGGATTGCAACTAAATTTGGCACAATTATTCTTCATACTCTTAGGCAGGTTATAGTATACTTTTCATTACGCTACGATTAATAGGAGCAGCGCAGTGAAGGGTAATATTGGGAAAACGGGAAAAGATACTCCATTTTTTACACGTAAAAACTACTAGATGGATTTAAATGAAACTTTACTGCGATATAGCTAATGCATCTGAATAAGGCTAGGCTAGTAAGTAAATAAAGTGTGTAGGTTGGCCACTCCTGCATTCAATGCATGCCAATACTCATCGGCAGACAACTAGCAGACTAAAGTTTAAAGCCAAAAGAATTGAAATCCCGAACAGGGTGGCTTGCAAATTATTTGAGTTACATTTTACTTCGGCTACGTAAAGTTTTTGCTTGCAATGTCCAGTTTAAGCTGAATAGTAAAGGTGTAGTGTAATTGTATAGTTAATAATCAGATAAATTATCAAAGAATCAAGTCACTCTTTACTTAAGAAAGCAAACAAACTAAACAGAATAAATGTGAATAAGTACCTAATTAATGAAATCAAAGTGTTAAGGGGCCTTAGTAAGTGAAAACGGCAAAATGGACTGTTATCTATGAGCTTTAATTGAAAATATTGAATGTTTTTCGCACTGAAATTTTTAATATGTATTACAGAACGTTTGTATGATGGGATCACTGTTTCCAAAACACAGTTGGAAAAACTTTGCTCGATAGAAAAAAATCGTGTAGTTACCTCTAAAATATCATATAAATGCTCATTACAACCGCATTTTACGATAATAATTCGTATAAAATCACAAAAACACAGATTTTTACCTTCTCGATTTCGTGACTGTTTTAGATTTAGAAAATACATACTAAATATTTACACTCACTTTTTGATAAAAATGTGAATGGCGCTTACGATTTTTAGTTTCGATTTTTTACTTTACTTTTATACTTTTAGAACTGTCAATTTTAGCGATGTGTGTGGCGGTGGCAGTGTCGGGAAAAAAAATAAGATAGGTCGCTAAACTAAGTTACACTTCGCTTTGTCCTCGAAATTAAGAATAACAAAAATGTAGTAAAGCGTGTCGCGCTGGCCATCTACCACTAAAGTTGAAACCATAATCAAGAGAAAAAAAAAAAAAAAAAAATGGTTTCAACGTCATATTCAGCTGTCACAGATTGTCAAATGTCATTAGCGTTTTAGTGCTCGCGCCATTCTGCACGATATTTTTTTCTTTCCCAAGTTTTAAACAATTTCAGGATCTTCAGGGATATTAAGCATCAAAAACACAAAGTCCAGGATTTGGGAATGCATAAGGAACGAAAGATTAGAAAAATTAAAGAAAGTTTCAAGTGGAAACTACAAGAACGATCGAGTTTCTGGCGGATACCTGCCTACGTGAAAAACTGCATTTGCATTGAAAGTTTCTCAATATGTGTCTTCTCAATTTCCGAAGACGAATGAAGAATGAGTATAGTTCGAGTGGTTATCACCTTTCTTATCATGAGTTAAAAACTATCAAGTTCTGGTAAGTACCTACTTGAAAAACCATGCATTTGCTCTGAAAGTTTCTAAAAGTCTAGTGTTCCCCTCAATTTTGTGTTTCCGACGACAAATAAAGATTAAGTATAGCTTATGGGGCTATCACCTTTCTAATTCATCAGTTAAAAACGACCAAGTACTGATAAGTACATACTTGAAAAACAATGCATTTGCATTGAAGTTTTCTAAAAGTCTAGTGTTCTCCTCAATTGTGTGTTTCCAGAGTAGAATAAGGAATGTGTATAGCTCATAAGGTAATAACTTACCTTTTCTCATTCATTTATTTATTCATTTAAGAACAGTTAAAGACAATCAGGTTGACTGGTAGAGAATGCAATGCATTTGAATTGATAGTCCCCAAGTTTGGTGTATGCCCCAATAGGTTTTTTTCCAAGGAGGAATAAAGAATGTGTATAGCTCTGAGCGGCTATAACCTTTCTAATTACAAACCTATTACCCTATAATTTTGCTCATGCTTGTGTACAATTTGAAGTGATTGTTACCTACCAAAAGCAGTTATACATGTATTATGAGTATGTGCTTATGCATAATTTTGCTCATGCTTGTGTACAATTCAAAGTGATTGTTACCTACCAAAAGCAGTTAAACATGTATTATGAGTATGTGCTTGTGCACAATTTTGTTCATGCTTGTGTACAATTCAAAGTGATTGTTACCTACCAAAAGCAGTTAAACATTATTATGAGTATGTGCTTGTGCACAATTTTGCTCATGCTTGTGTACAATTCAAAGTGATTGTTACCTACCAAAAGCAGTTAAACATGTATTATGAGTATGTGCTTGTGCACAATTTTGTTCATGCTTGTGTACAATTCAAAGTGATTGTTACCTACCAAAAGCAGTTAAACATGTATTATGAGTATGTGCTTGTGCACAATTTTGCTCATGCTTGTGTACAATTTGAAGTGATTGTTACCTACCAAAAGCAGTTATACATGTATTATGAGTATGTGCTTATGCAAAAGTCTTCACTTAATTATTTTTTTAAATAAAGTTAATACTCTGAGTTTGTGAATGGATTACAGAGATTATTCCAAACTTCCTAACATGATAATGTATTTATATACATTACATTAAGGTATAACCTTAATGAGTGCTCAGTTAATTAAAAGTTTCATATATTAGTGATTTTCAGAAAGAAAACTTAGTGATTATCCGTCAGATAATAACAATTGTGTTACTACCCTATCTGGTCCCGGTGTGGGAAACACCCTGTCTCCGTCGAGGACAGAACAGGATTTCATCCTATTCATGACACCACATAGAATTGAAGAGCCAATAATAATACAGTCAGAACCCACTTATGTCTCATCTTACCCGGAGGAGCAGGATTTGCCTTAAGATTTGCCCAAACATATTAAGGTAAAAAGATCTAAACCATTTCCTTACACTGGGAATATACAAGGCGGAGGTCATAGACAGACACTGCATACCAGAAGATGCCAAAGAATTGGTGCCCTGTCTCCATTATGCTGAAATGGCTCTTTCTAATGTAATACTTTATAAAAATCAGGAATAGACACTGGAAAGCTCATTTATGACTGTTTTTTGTACAAACAGAAACAATGCTAAGGAGAAAATATGTGTGCTCTTTCATTAAAAAGATATCAAGGATCAATAATACACAACAAAAATACATGAAAATATAATTGGTGACACTTAGGCAGATACTTCAGGCGGCTGAGGCCATTAACAGGTCTGTGGCTGATATTAAAAACAACACAAAATATCAAGATGAGATAAAATAGCATGAGATAAACTTTATTGCACTAAGAAAACAATCACATTGCAAAGCTTACAAAGATTTAGTTCTACAATGTAGGCGGCCTTATCGCTAAAAGCGATATCTTCCAGACAACCTTTCAAGCAATTTTTTAATAAACTGAATGCTTCCACTTTCACCACCAGGCAGGTGGTGAAAGTGGCTTATAATTATTCCCGTACGGGAATAATTTTAAGGCGTCTGCCTGCCAAGGCGACACCTTTGACATTGCCGACGGGCTCTTGGTATCACCAGCGCCGTCATGCACCGCCTGCAGCGCCGCCGCAGCGCTCTCAGATTTGCAACACCGCAAATAATAATACTGGTGAGTCATTCAGACAGTCTCTCATTGATCATTGGTGGAGCCAGTTGTTCTGTCATGGATTGAGGTTTATAAATAACCTGTTTACCAAACCAATGTACCACCTTCAGCAGAATTAAGTTCCGCAGAATTATTTAAACATGAGAAGTCTGATGATGATTCATTGAAATAATCAGTTTGTATCTAAGTAGTACTTACCCAGGTGTAAAAGTAGATTTACTTAAATTGAACTTAGATAAAAAGTTTATAAAAACCAACCACTTTAAATTGATGATTTAAGAACCACTTAACAATTTGTTTCAACGGATTGTTATATTACCATAGCATCCATTGAATTAAAAGACCATTTTTATTCTTTGTTTATCTAACTTTTTTTTTGAGTTCACTGTGGGCCTTTTGGTTTGAGCACTGCTCCTTTGGTTTTTTACCAAACTAATCAAACCTATTAGCTTGAATGATATTATGTTGCATTGGGACCTCATATAATCAGTGTATCAGGTTAAGAGTTAGTCATATATGACAATAAAACCCATTTAGGATTCTTAATTGTCACCAAACATTGTCATGTTGAACTCATCGACCAGAAAAGATATAACATTTTAAATGAAATCACTAAAATTACAGGACTGCAGCAATGCAAAATCAAAAACCAACTACCTAGTGGGTCTTTTACCTTGCATGCCCGCCCAGCCATTCAATTTGGCTGGTTCTCTATTGAAGTATTTGAGATGTGTAAATATCTTGTATTTCAACATACAAATGATTATGATGAAGATATGAATTTACCTGACCACCTTCAAGGAGACTTTAGTTAAGTGGAAAAATTCAGTAAAACATTTTTTGTAAGTAAAAAGGGGGGGGGGGCTGCATACAAGGATAGACGGCAAGTGGGCAGTGGAGTTTTTTCCAAAAAAGATTTTTACATCAACTAACTAGAAATGCTTGGTGCATGTAATGCCAAAAATAGCTGTAAGTAATTTAAAATTATCATGAAAATTGACAATACAACGGAGATTATATATAAAAAAGGTGAGGTGGCGTCAGGTTCCCTCACAACTTTCTAAATAACTAGAAAATTCTGGCAGTGGCGCAAACGTCGAATACTACACGTTTGCCTCCTGACATTGAATAGAAATTATGTGAAACTGCCTCTGATAAATTTGTCTCCCGACGTAATCTTAGCTTCATCATCAAGCAACATTGCGATACTACGTTTAAAAAATGGTTTAACTTATCATAAGAGAGTCAAATCATATTAACTTCTTGGAAGCTGAATTGATATTTATTAAATATTCTATTGAATTATGGAGCGAATTATGGTACCATTGTTATCATTGTTAGTAAGTTCAAAAATAGACTTAAGTTCGAGTACAAAAATAACTTATCAGGCGGGTTTTATAAAACCCTTCCTATGCCAAAGTATAATTAGACATGTGATCCAGCTTTACTTTTAGAACTCGCAGTAACTCTGTATCATAAAAGTGATTTAATTTTTTTTAAAATTTAATGGAGTTAATGTAGTTATTTCAAAATATATTCATCAAAATACTAGATTAACTTGACATCTAGGTTTACTTGAACCCTGTTTTTTTAAATTTGACTTCCTTAACTAGTCGACCTCCGTCCTGCTGAGGCTTTTAAATTTTATTTGGATAAATCATGGACGATTATATAAACAACGAAAATATTGTTTTCGTCAGTTTTCAATAACTGTACAATCTCATAGGGTCTCAAACTATTAGTCGGTGGATTATAGGAATCCTAACAGGATCCTAACCGAAAGTGAGATACATACATCTTTATTCATTGTTCATTCGACCAGACATGCAAGTACCTCTGCTGTACTCCGGTGTTAATTAACTTTATAGAGTCACAACTGGTTGGAGTGAAGCTTCCTCTGTTTGCTAAATTCTATCAAAGAACAGTTTAGGAAGCTCCTAGGAATGTTATGCACATTCTTTAATGAATAAATGAGTCAACAACAACTACGGTATTACTGAAACTCATAACATAGTTGCAATATTATGTTGTAATATTTACAATAATGTTACAGTTATTTATTTGTATTAATATTTTTCTCAGAATGCTTACTTAACTACTGTAAGCAACCTACTGTTTTTTTTAGGTTTTGTTTTTTTTGTTTCATATGATACCTATGCTTCTTTACATCCCTTCATTATGCACATAATACTGTACTGCTTTCAAAGTCTACATTTTTGTTATTCTTAATTTCGAGGACAAAGCGAAGTGTAATTGATAATTAAACGAACTTACCTTAAGTGAAGTTCTATTATAATTACACGAAGGCTTTGTCCGAAGAAATTAAGACCCTCCCTACCCTAGGACCCCTACAGTATTATGTGCAGTTATCTAGCCTCTCGGAGGCTCCCTAATTTATGTTCCAGGTGAAGAAGCTCTCAACTAAATGACATTTGACAATCTGTGACAGCTGAATATGACGTTGAAACCATTTTTTTTTTTTTTCTCTTGATTATGGTTTCAACTTTAGTGGTAGATGGCCAGCGCGACACGCTTTACTACATTTTTGTTATTCTTAATTTCTTCGGACAAAGCCTTCGTGTAATTATAATAGAACTTCACTTAAGGTAAGTTCGTTTAATTATCAATAATAACTTCTTTAAATTCATTACTTTAAAAAAAATGGTCTATTTTCTATGTGATTTTAACATTATGAGACAAAATTAAGGTACTTCATATTTACTAATCAGTCGCGATATTACCGACAACATGCAGGAGTCATGATATAGCCCCATTAAGAGGAGGCCCCCTGACTACGTGAGGAACTCAGCATTGTATCTTTCACTCTCCTGTTCTACAGAGAAAGCCCCTAACCAAGACGGGAGAGTGTAGTGCTGAAGGACATGAAGGAGTGTGAAGCTTCTGAACACAGTGTCAAGGACAGAGTGTAGTGGACGCGGTAGGCTGACCCCACCACCATGCGGGATACATAGAAGAGAAAGACTTCTTCTTCTTATCGTGTCAATGGTTATATCCTTTTGACCAAAACTCCGCCACCCTAACGGCATGGTCGTTGGCACACATAAGTTCCTCACGCATACAGCTGTCCAGACACGAGGGGCATGATAAGAGGTGGCCCATAGTTTGTGAGGAGGCACCACACTCGCACGCATTGTCACCATCTGTGTAACCCCATCTGCACAGACTCTCCCTGCATCTGCCAACCTGGGTCCCTAAGCCTGTTTAGAGCTTTCCAAGTAAGCCATGGCAAGTCTTGGCCCCGGGGGCGACTCTAGGAGGCCCGCCGAATGGGGCGGCAGCAGGTAGCCTCTCCAGCCATGAACCGATCCTGGCCTGTGGTAGGTTGTCAGACAAAGGGAGAACAGAAAGAGAGGGAGAAAGAGAGAGATAGAGAGACAATACTGAAACGAATCAAGTTATGTCACCGCATTAATCTCGTGGCACCATTTCAGTTCGGCCAATCAGGCCACACACGGCTTTTATTTTTACTCAGCATCTAATGGATCCTCAATTAATGAATATTCATTGGCTTCAGGGAATTAACTCGCTCGGCTGTCTGGTGCGGGAGACAAAATGGCTCCTAGAGCCATCTGTGGGAAGATTAAGTGTTTTACAGAGGCGTTACTACAATCTATTACAAAAATCTAGGCATCTTACAACGGAATTAGATATATGAGCTAATGTACATAGACTACAATGTACACTCAACATAAACTGCCTATATAGGTCCCACTGCTGGGCACAGGCCTCACCTCAACTATGAGGTAGAACGAGCCATACTCCAACACGCGGGCTCAGTGCGGATTTTTGGAGGTGTGTAAGGTTAGTAAACAACCTCAGTGTCAGCTGTTATCAAGGCGTCCTAAGGCCTCAAACTAGGCTCAACGACTGACATCTATAGACGTCAACCTTGACCAACTACTTAACGTGCCTTTCGAAGCACGGAGATGCCCGAAGTACACATCTCTTATTTCCGACCCGACGTGTGTTGCTTCACAACAGCGATCGTCGCCGATCACTGTCACAACTGCGCCACGGGCACCTCTCATGGTAAACATTCGAATATACCTATTTTTGGCACAGTTCTTTCGACTAACGATGCCTAAGCTGTTGATCTAGGTCAAGCCACAATTATCGGCTAGATTAACAAACCCCGCTTCTAATCTAAGTAAGTAACTAAGTAACTAGTTTGTTGCCTAATCTACAAGTTTCTTCCTCTATTGTTCTAGGTAAGATTTTACTTAATGCTACTTAAAGGTACCTGAGCAAAAACTCTAGCAAAAATGTTCCTGGGGGAATTACTAAGTAATATTTAAGTAAGCGAAGACAGGGCGCGATAGCGCGCATTAGGGGAGGCCTACGTCCAGCAGTGGACCAGCATAGGCTGATGATGATGATGATGATGATTTAAGTAAGAGGCATTTATTAGGTACTAGCAGCCGCCCGCGACTTCGTTCGCGTGGACTCGTGATGTTATATTATAACCTATAGCCTTTCTCAATAAATGGACTATTCAACACAAAAAAAAATCTTATTTGAACCAGTAGTTCTCAGCGCGTTCAAACAAACTTTTCAGCTCTATAATAATAGAATATGAAACGTTGTTAGGATAGGCAGTAGATGAGCTGTTTCTTCAAACGTGCATATTAATGTAGAGACCAGATATTTTTATTTTGGTTTTGTTTATCGAACAAAATTTTGTCATTTGACCTATCAAGATTTAATTTTTAACCTAATATTTCCGTCTCATATAAGTACCTCATTAATCATTTATCTTACTTCACCTTGACCTAAAACTTCTAAAATCTTTAACTCTGCTCTTCCGATCTACAGCCATCCAAACATCACCTCTACCTAACCACTCTAAGTTATTAGCCTAACTAGCAAAACTCCTGGTTCCCCCAGACGTCTTTGAGCTACCCTAGAACCGTCGTTACCGTATAAAATCTGACTTTATTGAATGTGCCCAGTGCGCATGTCAAGCCTAGACCCTCGACGTTTGCTCAAGTGTCGGATTGCGACGTGTTGACTCCCATTCGTCAATGCTGCGGTCTACTTTGAAACAACAGGCCTTGGGTCGCGGCTTTTCTTGTGACTTTCAGCTTCCTTCGTCTAAACTTAGATTAGGACGAGGTATTTACCTACTTGTAAGGTTGGTTAGGATATGAGATGGTGCCTTCGAATGGTTTCAAATCGGATTTCTAACATTAGTTCAACTTGCACTCCTTCAACGGAGAGGGAATTGCGTAACCTGAACTCACTTGCATAATCGAATACCTACCACCTTCTCCTTTAGACCACTGGACTAAACTAGGACCATCCTAGTTTAGTCGTTTAGAGCGTTTAATTCGGACATCTGGAAGGTCTCCCTGCGTCTGAGCAAGCAAGGCAAGAGTGAAAAAGCATTTTTTTGGTAAGCGTGTTCCACCGTCGGCCTCCAGGGCCTGACATCGCCATATGTTTGTGTTTCTGGCGGCCCACTTCGTGCACCGCACTGCTCGACGCCCTTCGTCTCCTTAAACGAGCCCTACTACTCTTTGCAATATTGTTTTAATACTTATAAATAACGATATTGAAAAGAGTAGAATGGACCTTCGGGGTAGACATATTATTACTATGTTAACAAACATAAAAAATTGATAAATGGCATAAGCAGTTAGTACGTTAGCTCATACAAAAACATCGCATTATAGCACGATGTAAATACCACAGCAACACTATAACAGAATCCCTCATCTGAACAATTTAAGTGCGAGTTGACCCCAAAATCTTTCACCGAAAACACGCCAACGAGAGCGTTATTTTTAACTTATTGTCTTGCGCTTTCATTATATCATTTGACCGTAGTTTCAGAAATTACTGCAGCCAACTGCATTAGTGATTGTTAAACCTCAAAAGTGGAACACTGGGTTCAGTTGGCAGCCTTTGTAAACTGCATTAAATACGGTGTTGATAGTGCAGCGGAGTTGTAAGTTTATTTTCTTTTTTATATCTGAAGAACTGGTCAAGCATGAGTTGGCATGGAAAATCAAAGGGTCTGCACTACAGGGTGAAACCGAAAACAATCGGCAAACTTTTAGGGTAGTGTTCTGTTACATCAAGCCATTAATTTTGTGATTTCACATTTACTTCTACCCGTTAGGGTGTGGTTTGTACTCAGCAGTGGTATATATAAATAAAGGCTGTTGTTTTTTATTTTGTCTTCTTGTATGCTTGCTGTACCTGGTGTTGAAGACGTCCTAGTGAAATACTCAGTTCTAATCTTTACATGATTGTTTAAGAGTTGTCGTCAGGCAATTTCCCTATGACCTAAAGTTAAGAAATTGCAGCCACATGAATCACCACAAAAAACTCTACGAAGCATCAAAATACACGAAACCAGTATTTCGATCTTCACCTGCAAATGCATAAATAGACACTGACAGAATACCCTCGAAGAAAGAAGACCCTCTTCTGCAGGCCATAAAAATAATGTTAGAAAATGATGAAGCATCAATCTTTACCTGAAGACGCGGAGCAAAGAAATAATGAAAAGAAGGTTTCAACTTTCTGACAATTTGACGACTATATACCGTCAATTTAGAAGGTTTTATCCACGTCACAGTCGCAGTAAAAAAATGGGTCACCTTCTCAATGGGCCCTAAGACCTGCACAGGGGAGGATCTAAATATGGCAACGAATGACGCAGTCGAGATCGCCATGTTTTGGTCGAGTTCTTGTTGATGCCATTGATACGAAAGAGGAAAAAGAAGGTTTTATCGCAGTTATTGTGGATCCCTGACAATGCTGTAACGCAAGGCAAGGTTCATTGCCGCAACTGCAGGGCAGGGGACGTTGACACGCGCTATGCGGCTTGCGAAATATTATTCCTCCGAAACACTTCGCTAGGGAAATAATGGCTGGCAATCTCAATATCATGTAAATAAGGTGTATTTACTGTGTTCATTGCGGGTTTAAGCTAATATTGAATTCAGAGGTAAGCAATTTCAATATTTGCTCAGGAAAGTACTTTTGGTTTTATTTATTTCAATCACAAAAAGCCCAAATCCTGTGACCTTTACTCTCTCCCACTTACGCCCTAAGCTGATATGTAGGCCCACTGTGGGCGTCATTAGGTACCTTCGTTACTTAAAAACTAGGGGTAGACAGCTGTTTGATCCCCCTGTCAAAGCCATCTTTGAGCTAACAGCTACTCAGTTTAAAAATATGGTTTAGGGGTGTATTCAGAAACATCAAAAAGTATACTTGAAATAGGTACTTGTGCAGTCTAGTTGGAACAACTTTGTTGAGGTGTTGCCCGGGCCTGGCGACGTTTAAAGACTGTTGCCTTGTAACTGGTGTCAGTAAGGTTTAACCACCTCTTACAACATGCAGAGGATGCTGCGGCCTTTTTGTGATATCTGATGCTGTCGCTTGTTTGTCAATTGTTTTATATAGCTTATTACTTCTTCTTGGTTCTTCTTTGATTAAATATTGTGAAAGTAGGTAGCTATACCTATTATAGATTTGCTACAGTTCCATTGAAGTATAAAGACACTTCGATTATTTGATTGTTCGTCAGATTTTGCAACACAAAGTCTAATAACCCCCGAATTCACAAACGCAGATCATCTCGTTGAGCATTTCTCAGAAGTATAGCTACCCTTTTCATTTTACATTTTACGGGACAGCATGAGCATGAGCGCGTGGTTGGCGTCTTAGCGTTGATTGATGTTTGTGAATTCAGGAGTAGGTAAGTGTGTTTCGCCGAAACTGAACCCACGGTCTTTGGCGCTGAGGCAGGGCAAGACTACTAGCAATTACGCCAATTTACCGTTTTAAATACGCCAGAAGTTAGTTGATTTATAATCTTTTACAGTTACTCTGTCTAATAATACACTGCTCAAAAGTGTCTAGGGATATCTCAAGCATTTTCATACAAAGTATAGCTATTTGGGAGGCTGTAAAAATTAAAACATTGATACCAACGTAGAAATTCTTAGAACACAGAAACTGCTATATATGCCCTTTCAGATTGTATAAAGAAATTCATTGTAGTAG
Organism: Udea ferrugalis; assembly: GCA_950022985.1. Taxonomy (NCBI): domain Eukaryota; kingdom Metazoa; phylum Arthropoda; class Insecta; order Lepidoptera; family Crambidae; genus Udea; species Udea ferrugalis. Next base: position 15,019,645 of record OX465531.1, on the reverse strand, counting down.
CATTATTGTACAATCGTGAGGACGTTAAAAAAAGACAGATTTTTCTTTTAAAAGATCTCAAAATTTTAGCAAAATCAAACGTTTTTTTTGTCATATTCTTAACCTTTATCTTATGCCTCTGTCGTCGCGTTATTCTGAGATAATGTTCAACTTGTAAACAAGTTTAACTTTATGAAATATTTGAAAAATGATATCCCTATGATAAAAAATCTACTATGAAAAATATTCAAGTAAGTAGATATGATGAAGCTTAGTAGATACTTAGGTAGGTAGTTGTCTAAGTGATGACAACCGTAATCCAAGGATCCTAGTTTCAGTTCCGGTTATGTATATTTCCTATTTTTCATAGCAAAAGTCACGGTAGTGGAGTGTGCGGAGAAGGCTGGAAAATATTTTTTCAACTCAAATGACATGAGCCCATCTACTTCAAAAAGCAAGCAAGCAAAGTGCAAAGCATTGAAATAAACAAAGAGAGGAAGATAGGGCACCCTCGTACCAAAAATGGCCCAATGGACCTGTTTGCAAGCCAATATGACAGCGACTTGTTTGCGTGCACGTCATTCATACGTCAATGACATGTGCCAGTTTTCGAATTCGCGAAGTTAATACGTAACCTATCTCCCTCTTTTCGTTTATATCAATAGTGCAAAGGTGCTAAGTATGCCAAGCTAACAAACATACATAAGTTTGTTATAAATATTGACTGCATTCAGTTCATCTGATTGCAGCGCCGCGCCGACACGCGACTTCGATTTATTTCTCGGAAATTACTTTTCTAGGAAATAAAAATGAAATTGTGTATTGACAAACGCTAATGAACAGTTAATAGTGATCTCAAACGGAAAGCAAGTATACCTATTTCAGTTACATAACACAGCTGCAAGGCGGACGGATGACCTGATAAAGACCGCAGGGTTTCAGGCCGCTTGCAAACGGCCGCTCTGGAAATTTATGGTGGAGACCTATGTTCAGCAGTTGGCTAGCTGTTTGAGTTGTTTTCAATCGTTTTTACTTTTTATATTAAGGTCCTGCTCGGCCCAGAGGCCGATAGAGGAAAAGATTCTGATTGATGAAGTTGAATTGATGAACTGATTCTGAAGATAAGAAAGCAGAAGAAAGCTAGCTAGAAGCTAGAATAAGAAGGTAAAATGTGGCTAAATGTGAGTAATATGGTCTTCAGGGCTGCTGGTTAAGTGCCTCGATGAAGAATACCTGTATCAAATTACACGACTCAACGACCAAATTATGAGCAGGGTTATTTAAATTCAATTATCCTGATCGTAGACTTTGGGCGACAACGTGGGTTCCGGTTCATTATTTTGATGATGACTGAACCTTCATAACCTATGCCCTATAGGTTTTGATTCTTTGGTCTTATGTTTTCTTTCATTTTCTAAACCGACGTTTCGACTACTTTACATAAGCCGTGATCACGGGATGACAAAGGTCTTCGTCATCCCGTGAGACCACGAGTAGAATCCGTAAAGTTGTTTTATTTCGATGTACCTACTAAACCAAGGTACGCGTAAATATTAGAAAACACTATAACTTAACAACTTCAATTTAAGCAGCATAAACAGCTATCTCTTCATTTTGTTGACTTCATAACTTGATTCATGAATAGCTTCATTGCTCCAAAAAACTGCAACTCTATTTGATATAAGCACCCTCTGAACGCATTCGTAAGAAGAATGGTCCTGCTTGACAAAGGGACATACGGACTACAAAGTGATTCTCTAAAGTTTCTAACTTTGAAGTACTGAAATAATGTTTTTACAATAATATTAACTACCTACTAGGACTTAATAACTACCAGGAGTTAGTTCATTTGGTACACTCTGGAAAAACGTTTCCTTCGGATTTAATTTGGCTTAGCTTTAGTTGGGTGGCAGAGCTCACCAACAAGAGCGTTCGAATTTACTATAGATTGGAAAGCTTGGTTATTATTTAGTTTTTTTAGTATTATCTATAAAGCCCTATCATTCCGGGGTCAAGGTCATTGGATGTCGCGTTAAATAAAGGCGATTTGGGAATTGGCCAACTCCCTTGAACTGCTCCCACACTTATTATGTTATGTGATAACTTCTGTAGGCAGCCATAAATCTTGCCCAGTTGAGTACCTACTCGTTGACAATATTCCTAAAATCCTCAACAAAACTGTAGACCTGGAATTTGAGCTGGGTACGCAACAAAAACTAACATAGCGTTCCCACGACTCTCCCGAGAGACGTTATCGCTTTAACAGAGGCCAAAAGAAATTACAATCGAGCATAGGACGAGTAGACTGGACAAAAAGTATCTATCAAATCCTTCACAAAATCGGTTTCTAACAGTTCAAGACTAAGGGTGGGTTGCACCATCTGACTTTAACAATCACAAACATCCAAATTTCAGTTAAAGTACCGGTTAGGCCCAAAAATGACGTCAAATTGTCAAATTTGACAAAAACTTTAACTTTAACTTCTACTATGGTGCAACTTACCCTAAGTTTACAACTAACGTTTACGACTAGCAATTACCTATGTTGTTCAGATCTAAATTTGAATAAGCCCATTCCGTCCCAATGCAGAGCTAATGCCAGTTCATTTACTGATATTATTATAATAAAAAAAGGTAGATAGGCTGAACAAATGGCTCGCGAAATCAGAACTTTTCGTGTACCTACCTGAGCAAAGCATTGACAAATTATGAAATTAACTACGTCACACCCCGTGTAAAATTTTTGACTTCGCGTCAGTACTAACCTATTTACGTCTTTTATATTGTAATATCATTGAGTTCATCCCATGTGAGAAATCAAACACACGGAGTTTGTAGGCAACGTTGCTAGGCAACTAATCTACTACCACACCATGGGGTCTAAGGCCAATGTCGGCCAGTTTCACGGCCGATTGTCTTCATTTAAAAAATAATAGCAATATTGATTGATTGATTGAATGATTCTTGTAATGAAAGTGGGCAGTGGCAGCTTCCCCTCCTCCCGCGGAGAGGCAGACACCATTTTAATCCGTCAAATAGTGATCTGTTCTGTCATTGTCATTGTGTCAACAATTAAATTTCCTTTAAAGAATATAAATGCTTAAAGATTAAAACTTACCTACCCGGCAGAAAATGCGGTAAGATTGTTTGGAAACATAACTGTAGAAGCCAATAAATTTTTGGAAAATAGCCCACATCGACAGGGTTTAATAAAAGAGTTGAAACATCAAATTCAATCCAAGCATTCATAAGATTCTTTGGGTTGTGAGCAACACAAGTGTAGTTGCGGAAAGCTTTTTTGATTTAACTCTGCGATTAACTGTGTTCAATTGGTGCAACATTATAAACAAAATTCTCAAAGGTACGGATGTTTGTAGATTGGAAAACAAGATTTTGCCCTGTATGTAGCGTGAAGCATTCACTAAATATAAAACAAAATTAAGAAATAAAAGGCATAATAAGTGAAAATTGTTTAATTTATACCCAATTTATATTTAAAAGAAAACAAGCAGAATAGGTACCTATAATATAGGGTTTTTGTATACATTTGTGGATTTATACCGTTAACATCGTTGCCGCATTATGAAAAAACAATTTTTAAAAAAAAGCTGTCAAAACCATTACATGAGGAAATCTCTATGGATCCTAAAGCCAGTTTTTTGCTTCGGAAGTTACCCGTCTGAACCTGTTCCCTATCTAGTTCGTGGCCAGTTTCTCAGACAAGAAGCCAGGTTCATCTGGCCACCTTCTAATGTTTTTTTTAAACCAAGTAATGCATGACGAGTAAGGAGTTTTATGAAGAATGGCTAAAATTACCATATACCATGGAAAATGTTTATAAAATATTTAATCGAATTAACTGTAAAATGGGTTCAACGTGAAACTTTTGAACTTTTCATCTTCAACTCGCTCAGGAAAAAAAACGCCAACTTCAATTGTTTTTTGGTTTCACCTTGAATTGGTATTCTCCCTCATTAATTATTAAAGAAATATTTTTTGTAAAATGTAATTTGACTTAGGTAATTTGTTTCACTCAAACAACCACATTTGCGTAGTCATTCATTAAAATACATTCTCACTTCGAATTCACTCAATGTGAACATGCAGAATGCCAACCCAGCCTTAGTTCATCTATGGAAGAAGGGTTCAACTAACAGTCATCAATATCTAGGTATAAATTGTTGAAAGAGGCATCGATACATTCCGTTCACCTTCAACTCATTTTCGGTCTCAAAATATCCAAGGCACTTTGGTCACTTGGGGCTACAGTGTGCCCCAAGGTTTCCAAATGGGCTTAAAGACTGACACCTAGCGTCGGTAGCCCGGACCAATTGTTAGGGTCAGTATTTATACTAGAGCATCTATTTGTATCAGAACATCAAGCATTCGCCATTTTGAAGAATAAGGAGCTTTCGACAGCCTCACCCAGTCCACCATATTGATGCACTAAACCGACAAGGAATACACCCTACTTATCTTAATCTTCTTCACGTTCTCTACCTTGATAGCACCGCAAACATAAAGCTTCCTGTCCCAGGTCCAGAGTTTGATATTAAGAAAGGAGTGAAACAGGGAGACCCGCTATCCCCGAAACTTTTCACGAGCGCGCTGGAAGAGGTGTTTAGATTGCTGCCGAGTTCTTGGACAGGAAAAGGCGTTGATGTCGGAAGCAAAAACCTCAGTAATCTTCGCTTTGCTGACGATATTGTCTTGTTTGCAAACACATCCGTAGAGTTGGAAACAATGCTAGGAGAACTTAGCACGGCAATCCTTGAAGTTGGACTAACGATGAATAGGTCAAAAACACAGCTTATGACCAATAGCACAAAAAGTAAGGTAGTGGTAGATGGGCAGACCATACAATACGTGGATGAGTACATCTACTTGGGCCAGGTAGTCTCCTTCGAAAACAGGCAGGAGAGGGAAATGAAGGCGTATATGAACGGAGACCTCCCTTTATCACTAAAACGCAAACTCATCGACGTTTGTATTCTGCCTATCCTTACTTACGGTGCACAGACATGGTCAATGACCGAAAATTAGAATTCCAAACTCAAGGTTTGCCAACGAGCAATGGAGCGAAGTATTCTTGGCCTGAAAAGAATCGACAAAGTGAGAAACGTTTTTACGTTCTACCATTAGATCCAGAACCGGTGTTGCTGATGTGGGCAAAAAGACAGCCAAACTCAAATGGGACTGGGCGGGCCATGTAGCCAGAATGGGTCCGGAAAGGAGGGCTGGGATCGTCTCTCAGTGCCAACCGGAAGACGGATATCGCCAAAGAGGTAGGCCGAAAAAGAGATGGCGAGACGACCTGGATAAAATTTGCCAAGAGTGGCGCACATTAGCTCAGGGAAGAGATCGCTGGAATAATATGGGGGAGGCCTTTGCCCAGCAGTGGGACAATATAGGCAAGGTAAAAAAATAGAATAAACATTGGGCTTATCCACTAAAAGAATCTATCTGACTTTGTGACCATAGCCTTTTGAATGGGTGAGGTGTCTATCGGCTATGAGGTCGATGGGATAAAATTGACGAAGTAAAATCAATGTTAATTGCACCAAGTAGGTAAAGAAAGCGAAATAAAAAGATTTACTTGGTGAATAAAACTACTGATTTTGGGGAAGTGAAATAGGAAAAATATGAGGGCAAAGAGCTGTACACTTTTTGGAACTCTTATTTCAGTTCTATTACATCAAACTGAATAAAAAAAATATTTATTGTTGCCTCATGGCCGATTATGAATTGAAATGTTCATTCAATTTAGTTTTCGTAAAACATCGGTTATAAACCGGTTTACAACATCATTCGACAGTCACCACACTATTATTTGTTTAAGTTTAGTTAACTGGCAACATTATTTGACAGCTTGCTTTCCGTCAGCGTATTTCATGTGAAATTACCGAAATAAAACTGGTTTGTTGTAAATAACACCACATCAATGATTAAATTTTAATTAAAAAGTGATGATAAAGTGCAATTAGTTAATGTGGTGGACAGGGAGGCCGTGCGCCGGTTTGGACACCATAATTGTAATGAAAGATGTCTTCTCTGTATGGAGCTACATACAACAGAACAAAACGAAAGTGACTAGTTGACCGTAGTACTGGGTTATATTTCTCGTTCTTAGACTCGTATCCTGCCATGGCGCAAACCGTGAGGCGCTCCATCGAGGGCAGATACCCATCCTGTTATATACCCACTAGAATTAAGGAAAGACGTGCGAAAGCTAGGGCATTGAGGTACGTATAAATTATCTTTTATCCAATTAACGCATTGTTTTCCAGGTCATTGCGTGGCCAGTCTGTGGTATTTTTGCAGTATACTTTCCTTTCTCGAATAACGAAGCCTTGTGTCCTCAATTCCATACAATTTCAATGGTTTATATTCTAATCAAATGCTGACTTGTCAAGCTGTTCTTGAGCTATGTTCTTGATTCTTGCCATAAAAAAATCGATGGGTGGATGTTCCTTACCTTTACAAAATATAATTAAAAGTTTTGGGAACCAGATTTAGGTGAAAATGGTAATTTCATATACAAATATTGCTATCAATGACTAGCCTTTACCTACATATTGTATACCTAATAATATATGAGAGAACTTGTGTGTGATTCAATTTTTGCATCTTTTTTGGTGTGTAATTGATCATATTTTAGTTATTTATATTTAGCAACCACAGTTAAGTGTTTGCTACTCCTGGCTCAGCTGGGTTAAAATAACTTATTCCAAACAGGGCAGTCAAAAGCTTGCGAATGTTGCTGTATTGGTGAATGAAATACTCAGTGTCCGTTTCAGACAAAAGATACTATTTGGTATTGCAGAAAAATATAAAATAGCTTGCTTTGTACAAGTTATTGTAAAAAGAAAACCTTAAGTGCCTTATATAAATGTAAATGAAATATGATTTCCTTATTTGTTTATTTTATTTTAATGTAAACATACTTGTTATTATTTATGTGTATTTTAAGTGGAAGCAGTGTAAAAAGCCCTGTGCCAAAAGAGTCAGTGCGTTAAAATAATGTAGAGTGATGTAACTATACATTATAATAATAATAATAATAATAAACCCGCAGGGGCGGCTCTTATGAGCTGTTGGTGCGTTAACCCGACGTTACCGCAGGGCAGCTTGTGGCGAGCTGTTGGTGTGTAGCGACACCACGGAACCGAGTTCCCCCGAGAGTTGGTCAGGCCCTCCATCTCCGCTTGCCTTCACTGGCCGGCTGGAGTGGACCCCAGCGGGGGCCGCAGGACTCTCACCTCTGGCTTGCCTTAACCGGCCGTCCGGAGTGGGGCGTTAGAGCTGAATGCTCGCAGGGTGGAAGTGAAACATGCCTAAGTCGCGAGTTGGGGAGGTGGGAAACCACCTCGTAGAAAGCGGTGCACACCTCTCGACACCCTGAGCCGCTCACGGCCATGTTGCCGCCTTTGCTGACCGTTTGCGTCAGCACTTATAGGTAGCCCATTTAGTGAGCGGCTAGTCACCGTCTGCCAGGAGAGTAAAGATTGAGACAATTTGCATGGCAGACGTCTGATGTCTCAGGCAATAGCCAAGTTAACCGGTCCATTTAAAATTCCCCTCCATAGCCTGGTCTTTTTTGCCTTTTTACTGTACAATAGTCCTTGCATCTTCCGGGTGTTGTCTTTGGGTAGATATTTATTATTTATCAAGAGACTAAACCCGGCAGATGTACACATTTCAAATTAGAGTAAATGGTACCAAAAAGCCTATACGTGTTGGCTTCGGCCCCACGCAAGCTTCAAAGGACCGGGTCCCCATGGACCCGTGAACTTCCAAGTACCTACAAAATAATAATAATCCATTTATTTCAGGCAACAAATTACATTTTAAGATCTTAACAAATATAATCGGCCCATATTATAAATACCTTATAGACTAACATATATACTTAACATAAAAACAAAGATACAAAAAACTAATTAACGCATTTCTGCGACGCTGACGTTAGACGTGGAACGGATTTCTTATGTTTTATCAAGACCTTGGTAGCTAGTAAGAGCGCTCTGCCTGGAAGAAGAGGTCCTAGTCCTAAAAGATCATATCTTTGTTGCAATATGTGGTTTTGGTAACACCCCGCGCTTGGAAAGCTCGAACTTGTTGGTGTTTTGGATTAATTGTAATCTCTTATGAATATAATATAACTTATATACCTAGATGAAATAGGGTTGCCAAGTTTTCGTGGTTTATCTGGAATGTTGTATAATTAATTCTAATCTATATTTGATAGCCTTATCGTTCGTGCAATCATTAAGATTATTCTTAAACACATGTCCATTAGTAAATTGAAAAACAGAAGAATTGTTTACATGCAATAATTAAGGACTTGGTTTACTAATTTGTACACATTGCTATACTTTTAATGTATTGTTGAATCAAGCAATTAAGCAATGATGAATTAATAATGTGATTAACATACTTAATAAAATTAACTGTCTGATAATGGTGATAAAAGAAATGTACCAAAATTATATGGACTCTATAGAAATAGTGACTATTAATCACAAGGGGAGTTTTATTTACTAACTGTAGCCATCATGGTGGATAGTACACAACTCACTGGACATTTTTACTCCAAAAAAAAAGGGAGGCTGGCCATGAAAAACACCTCAACTAGCGATAGGTGCAAAGCTTCAAAAAATGTAACAGCATCAAATTATTGAAGATTATGATTAATGATTAAATGACATTTTGACTTGTTGCTGATCTGACTAATTATATTGTATTAAATTATTTTTCCAATTATAATGTCATCCCGATAATTTCTGACGCCATCTACATGTCGCAAAGTGGCGCGTTTCCCTTATGGCTGCTCTAAATCTTAGCTGTCTTTTGACTGTGAAAAGGTGAACATCATAATTAATTACCTGTACAATTTTATGTACTGAAAATATATTTTTTTTCAGTTTTCAAGATATTTTCATGGATCCATAGTTTTGATATTATATTTTTCTTTACAGATTAGAACAACAGAGAAAGCCAGACAAACCTGAGGACTTTGTGTGCTACTCTGATAGTGACAGCGAGGAAGAGACTCCGTCCCAGCAACACCAGACCCTGTGCACCTCATACAACTTTGTTGACTATGTCCGGTCTAGAGAAACACTTGCCCCAGAGGTAAGACACTATATCTATGTTAACATTTTGTTATTCAGCAAAATACTGAGATGAAAAAAGTAAAATGCAAAGTAAAGTTGGGTCAACAATCCAAATATTTTGAATACTTCGGTCAGTTGCTACCAAAATATAGTGGAGCAGTATTTTGTTTAAACAACTGGTGGAGATGATTATTTCTGATTGGTTCTTCTTCGCTCACTAAAAGAATATATAGCACTACTATTCATACATTCTTGAGGAAAGATTTGTACTTAAATATTTACTCAAAACAAATTTTGGTTCATCATATCACATTGTTCGCCTTAGTTTCCGATCCCGAGAATAGAATTATAATCTCATAATTATGAGTAATAATAAGATTTGAGCATTTTAGGATGTATTTAAGGAAATGACCGTTCTGCCTTATTTTGAGGATACAAAAATTGAACTTTACATTAAAAAAATATGTTATTACATTCAGGTATGTTACGCGAATTATCTTAATTATTATAATCTACCGATTAAAAACAAAGGAACAATGTAAACATCTGTTTTTATTATTTAAAGTTTTTCTTGATAGATGACTGATAAGGAGTTATTGACATCATTATATTCCATTGTGATGTCATAGCATCAGGCGGTAATACGTCAGATCTTTCTCGTTTTTATGACTTGTATTTTTAGCAACAAGACTTTGTTGGATCATCGATACGAACTATCAGAATTAATAGTTCGTTGTTTAAATAAAAAGAAATAACTTCGTAGTTAGATCATTTTATTTATTCTCCAAGACTATTTTATGCATATTGAATAATGTACTGAACATACGAAAATCATGGGAGAAAAGGTGACCGTCAGGTCTTTCGCCCTGTGGTATGGGGCGTTAGAATCCTGCCACGGCCCCCCGCCTGTCGTAAGAGGCGCCTAAAGAGGGGCCTTCGGGGTCACTGGAAGTGCACACGGTCGGGGCTGCTGTGTGCCTTCATTCTAAGTAGCCCCGAGGAAGGGCGGTGGTGTAAGAGTGACGTGTCTCTAATAACTCCCCTCTAATTTACATACATAACAATTACATCTAATTCCTTTAACGACGATAATATTGTTTTATGTCGCGTAAGGTACCTACGTCTTTAGAAGTGTTTTGAGGTAGTTAACTACAAACCGTATTTTTTTTCTGCAACTTGTGACGCTTTTCACATCACAGAATACTTTCAGGGCCTCATTAGGTAAAAGAACTCATCCTTTTTTGGAGGAAGTAAGTCTAAGTTTCAAAAATCGGACCCCTTACACACTGTATAGAAACAAAGACAAACCATTCACATAATCTTACTATTTTACCTAACCCACATTTGTTTTTTTTTTGTTTTCTCACGAACCTCTTCCTGAAGGTTGTCTGGAAGAGATCGCTCCCTAATGACAAGACCGCCTAAATTGTACATTGGTCTCTGTAATTTAATACTACTGTAATGTTTATGTACAATAAATAATATCTATCTAGGTATAATCAAAGCTATGATAACTACTAAGCTGAGCAAGTTTCCTCCATTCTGACATACGACATTACTTCCGATCGTATCTAGAGACAAATGGAACATTTTCCTATATTTATGTTAATGTTCAGTCGATATTATTGAGACATTCTGCGGTTTATTATTAGAGCACATTTGCCTTTCGAATTGCGATAAAGCAAGGACATGCTACAATGTTGTTTATCTTATCTGCTACACTTTCGCGATGCCCTTAATATGACATACGGCCCGAAATGGAAGCAAGGTTGCTGTCACTTTAGTAATAACGCCGTTTCACCTCGAACCTTTGCACCTTTCTACTTTGTAGCTGTCGGGAATGAATGAAAGAGCTTAGGTTTTCGTTTTAGCTATCGAGCGTTAATTTAACACTAAACATACACGACTAACTAACCCTTATTCATAAAAACTTAAACAGCGCTTCAATAATACATTAACTTTTGTATCGCTTTGTCTCTCTCATTCTTGTTGCTGCCGCCATTTGCGAGTAAAAGACATAACACGTCAATTGCTTTAGCGTTGCGTTCGTTTTTATGAATAAAGGAGTAAGTATAACAATACCTAGTGGGCTAAGTCAGAGACACGCTGATTAGTGAATTTTAGCCCAAAGTGATACCAGGCGAGCTTACCGCCGCTATCCCGATTGCTTGGGTATATGATCGCTGTTTTCTATCATCTGAGAGTTCGCTAGAAGTTGTAAATTAACACAAAACAATGTTCTGTAGAACTAGCACGAACTATTGCTTTGGTAATCGAAAAGTAAACGATAATTCTTTTATTTTCCTAAATCTGTAAAAAAAGGAATGTTCACTTTTCGATTAGCGGTTTGTGCTAGGCCCCCTGGTCAGATTTGCGTCGAGCGTTAGCAGGAGTTCGTAACCTTGAGACGTAGTTTTTATTTGTAGCAATAAAGAAATAAATTGAAACTCTAGTATACTCATGACTGCTTACCATCAGTCAGTCTTTGGCAGCTCTACCGGATTGTACGCAGGGGGCTCTCAACCCTAATATTTAAAGTAACATCCCTAAGGGCTGACCTTGGCCGAAAGCGTTACTTGGAGAGGTCAATCTGACATATTATATTCGTGGAGAGAAGCGACCCGGCACGTGCCAGTAGCGATTATTAGGGCACTTTCATGTCACATCATCCTAGCGATTATCCCGGTTGCTGCCGTTACGGCGCCCGGGGTCCGCTCTTTGTATCTGCTTCTCCACTTCGTCCGGCCTTGTGCATCCCTCTCTGTGAGGCCACTGGCACGCATGTTATCCCTCACGACGTCAAACGAACACTTTTTGGGTCTACACCGTTTGCCAGGCCACCGGCGGAGGCGGCGTGGCAAGACATTTGTCGATAGACATTTGTAGCTTGTTATTACCTTGTTTTTCTTTGTAAAACTCATGCTGTGTTCACCTGTAAGTGACTGTACATTTAGCATTTACGATTTAGACTTAAGCTTTCTTTAATTTTACTGATTTACTTAGTTGTTGGTGATCCTAATAAATAAATAAATGTTTTTAAGTCACATATCTTATCTTATTCCAGCCTCGCAAGGTGGACCCATCGTACGCGACGCGGCACATGCTCACGCACGACATGTTCCGCGAGACGCCGGTCAACCTCGGCAACATGAACAAGGTGTTCTGCTCGCAGTGGCTCTCCGACAGACAGGTCGTCTTCGGCACTAAGTGTAACAAGGTAAGATAACCGAGAGATGTTTTTAATTTTAGGATTCAGTCGCGCTTACATAATTATCATTCATTTATTAAAATTGGAGGCAGACTTAATGCTGAAAGCATTCTCTACCAATCAACACAACAAAATTTCTAGCTTGCTTTTGAAAACAACAATTTGATGTTTCCTTGCCTGGATGAGGCAAAATTAACTAAGATTTTTTATTTAGAAACTCTATTTAAAATTCCAACTCTGGGAAATCATTAAAAACAATATCGCACTGATATCGCAATTTTTCCTACTTCCGATTCGATTTGTATTGCTGTCCAAATAAAACTGCACTAGGCTGCAAGCCTGATCGACGACCTAGTCAGGGTCGCCGGAAGCCGCTGGATGCGGACAGCGCAGGACCGATTGTTGTGGAGATCTTTGGGGGAGGCCTAAGCCCAGCAGTGGGTGTCGTTCGGCTGATATGATGAGGCTGCAAGCGCCGGTCCTCTATTCCAGAAACGCTGCGAATACTGTACTTAATCTTCACAATAAGCGTGAATATCTAAAAAAATTATAAATTGTAGATATTCATTAAGCGTGAATATCTAGAAAATAAATAAAATTAGGTCTGTGTAGAAAGAACGAAAACGGTACCACGGTAATGGAATATAGTATTACCGTGACGGTACGGAATCGTGTCTCACATTGAACATTCTAAACAGCATTCATATCAGCTGTGACAATAGGCTAGATGACTGTTTTTTTTTTGTTAATTATCGAAAGACTACATTTATGTAAAATATCGTATAATAATCACTTCATTAGTCACTCATCAATCACTTATCAATATTGCCCGAGATGTCACAAGTTGAAATGCACATTTTTGGACTTGCCCAAAAACGCTTCATACAAACGTGGCTGTGATTGTGACGTCACGTTCACTGTTTTTTAAAGGAGCGCCTAAGAATTTTGTTCGGCAGCTATATTTAATATTGCGTTTATGAAAATGATCTCCTAACATAATTGCTTCATAATAGTATGGGTTACAAAATAGTGATATTGTTTTACAAAAATTTAACTCTTTTGGACTTGCCCACCTAAGGCCTATTTTGGCCTTATTTTGAAACAAATTGATTGTGGTTTCACAATAAGATTTGAATTCGACTATTATTTTTGCAGAACATAGGAAAACACGCAAAATGACTCATAGTCATCGACCCAATTCTAAATACACAGTTTATTAGTTACAATTGTTTTTAGCATTTTCCATGCAGTGTCTTTACTAAAGATCTGAAATCCAGAAACAACAATAAAAAAAGAGAAAGAGATTCGGCCGGTCTGTTAATGGTCTCGGTAGTACAGTCGCTCGGTTTGCGAAAGATGCGGGTTCGATTCCTGCCTGCTGCCAAGACGACCAAATGTCTTCTTCTGGTTTCCAGATCTTTACACAGTTTATTGTTTGAACAGTTGATGGTGTACGACGTGCGCACGCGGTCGCTGGACGCAATCCCGACGCTGCGGCCGCGCGCGCCCTGGGCCATGCCAGACCACCAGACCGGCATACACGCGCTGCAGATCAACCCCTCTAGGTAAGCTATTACGATACCTTATTTTTTTTTAGCATAAGGGATTAGGGATAATGTATCATCATCTTACTAAAGATAGGAAAACCAGAAAAGATATCCGTCTTGGCTTCAGGCGGGAATCAAACCCGCGTCTTTCGCAAACCGGGCGACTGCACTAACCACTGTGCTACCGGTGACTAACCATTAACAGACCGGCCGAATGCATGGCTTTTTCTGGTTTTCCTATCTTTATTACGATACCGTTCTAGACCAGTGGTGAAAACTAATATAAGAGCGTTGTAGACCGATCAAGCATTCTGGCTCTGAACTCGTGTGGTCACCAGTTCAATCTGGCTGATCCAAATAAAGTGAGTTTATACATTTTAAGGAGGAAAAAAAAATAGAATTTAGTGACTGCTAGTGAATTTTCGAAAATCATTGGCAGCTATGGCATTTAAATAGTATTATACTAAGTTGGTCACGCTACATATTACCAATATTTTAAATGCGAAAGTATGTGTAGATGGTGCCGTGTTACTCTTTCACGTAAAAACTACTGGATGGATTTTAATAAAACTTTACGATAAGGTAGCTTTACATCTGAATCGCACATAGGCTATAATTTATAAAGAAAATAAAACTTTGTTTTTCAACCTAAGTCCACGCTGACGAAGTCGCGGGCGGCCGCTAGTAAATTATAGTTCTGGGCGTATATGCCTGGACTCACTTACTTACTATCATTTGCTTCCTCATAGTGTCGTAGCATAATTATGCTGCAATGCCCAAAATACTTGAATAACACAGAATTTCGTCATTTAAAAAAAAAAGTTATTTTTTCCCTGTAGATATGATTATTTTGTGGCAGCTAAATCAACTCTTTTCTGAGATTGAACATTTCATTTCAGAACATTATTAGCGACGGGAGCAAGAAATTCGTGCGAACTAGCCATATACAGCCTGCCCACCCTCGACCCCGTGTGTGTGGGGGAAGCACATAAAGACTGGGTAAGTGATTATTTAATGGGATGGGTGACCACCCCGACCGAAATTTAGTGATGTGTATTTCGGGCATCTCCGTGCTTCGGACGGCACGTTAGCAGTTGGTTCCGGTTGACGTCGCTAGATGTCAATCTTTAAGCCTAGTCAAAGGCCTTAGGGTGGCTTGAAAACCGTCTGACATTAAGGTTGCTCACTACCCTTACACCCCTCCAACAATCCGCACTGAGCCCGCGTATGAAGTGGAACGAGCCAATGATGCAATTTTTTATTGTTTTTCACCCCATTCTAATCACATAAAGGGTACAAAGAGAGAAACAGCTGAGTTTTTTGCCGGTTTTTCTCAGTACAGAAACAACTTTCCGATCCGGTGGTAGCGTATACATTTAAAATCATGGTATTCATGTCTATTATAAATTGTACTTTGTTATTTAGATTTGACGATTGAAAGTACTTGTAACAGGTCTATTTAAATAAAGTTATTATTGTTTTAGCATTTTCCGTGCAGTATCGTTATTATTGTTTGTTTGTTTGAAAGCGCTTACTCAGTCGTTTTCCCTTAGATCCTGGACATGTGTTGGCTAGACGACGAGTTCCTAGTGACAGGTTCGCGCGACTCCAAGCTAGCTTTGTGGCGCGCGCCCGCCGCCCGGCCCGCCGCCGCCGCGCCCGCCATCGACTACGTAGCGCCACACGCCGTCAAGGAGTGCCGCTCCGGTGAGATATACCATAACATACCATACCATACCGCCCGGCCCGCCGCCGCCGCGCCCGCCATCGACTATGTAGCGCCACACGCCGTCAAGGAGTGCCGCTCCGGTGAGATATACCATAACATACCATACCATACCGCCCGGCCCGCCGCCGCCGCGCCCGCCATCGACTATGTAGCGCCACACGCCGTCAAGGAGTGCCGCTCCGGTGAGATATACCATAACATACCATACCATACCGCCCGGCCCGCCGCCGCCGCGCCCGCCATCGACTATGTAGCGCCACACGCCGTCAAGGAGTGCCGCTCCGGTGAGATATACCATACCATACCATACCATACCGCCCGGCCCGCCGCCGCCGCGCCCGCCATCGACTATGTAGCGCCACACGCCGTCAAGGAGTGCCGCTCCGGTGAGATATACCATAACATACCATACCATACCATACCGCCCGGCCCGCCGCCGCCGCGCCCGCCATCGACTATGTAGCGCCACACGCCGTCAAGGAGTGCCGCTCCGGTGAGATATACCATAACATACTATACCATACCATACCATACCGCCCGGCCCGCCGCCGCCGCGCCCGCCATCGACTATGTAGCGCCACACGCCGTCAAGGAGTGCCGCTCCGGTGAGATATACCATAACATACTATACCATACCATACCATACCGCCCGGCCCGCCGCCGCCGCGCCCGCCATCGACTATGTAGCGCCACACGCCGTCAAGGAGTGCCGCTCCGGTGAGATATACCATAACATACTATACCATACCATACCATACCGCCCGGCCCGCCGCCGCCGCGCCCGCCATCGACTATGTAGCGCCACACGCCGTCAAGGAGTGCCGCTCCGGTGAGATATACCATAACATACTATACCATACCATACCATACCGCCCGGCCCGCCGCCGCCGCGCCCGCCATCGACTATGTAGCGCCACACGCCGTCAAGGAGTGCCGCTCCGGTGAGATATACCATAACATACTATACCATACCATACCATACCGCCCGGCCCGCCGCCGCCGCGCCCGCCATCGACTATGTAGCGCCACACGCCGTCAAGGAGTGCCGCTCCGGTGAGATATACCATAACATACCATACCATACCATACCGCTCGGCCCGCCGCCGCCGCGCCCGCCATCGACTACGTAGCACCACACGCCGTCAAGGAGTGCCGCTCCGGTGAGACATACCATAACATACTATACCATACCATACCATACCGCCCGGCCCGCCGCCGCCGCGCCCGCCATCGACTATGTAGCGCCACACGCCGTCAAGGAGTGCCGCTCCGGTGAGATATACCATAACATACTATACCATACCATACCATACCGCCCGGCCCGCCGCCGCCGCGCCCGCCATCGACTATGTAGCGCCACACGCCGTCAAGGAGTGCCGCTCCGGTGAGATATACCATAACATACTATACCATACCATACCATACCGCCCGGCCCGCCGCCGCCGCGCCCGCCATCGACTATGTAGCCCCACACGCCGTCAAGGAGTGCCGCTCCGGTGAGATATACCATAACATACCATACCATACCATACCGCTCGGCCCGCCGCCGCCGCGCCCGCCATCGACTACGTAGCACCACACGCCGTCAAGGAGTGCCGCTCCGGTGAGATATACCATAACATACCATACCATACCATACCGCCCGGCCCGCCGCCGCCGCGCCCGCCATCGACTACGTAGCACCACACGCCGTCAAGGAGTGCCGCTCCGGTGAGACATACCATAACATACCATACCATACCATACCGCCCGGCCCGCCGCCGCCGCGCCCGCCATCGACTATGTGGCGCCACACGCCGTCAAGGAGTGCCGCTCCGGTGAGACATACCATAACATACCATACCATACCATACCGCCCGGCCCGCCGCCGCCGCGCCCGCCATCGACTACGTAGCACCACACGCCGTCAAGGAGTGCCGCTCCGGTGAGATACCCTATTGCTTATGGTATGGTACATACTATACCATACCATACTATCCCCAGTAACATTTTTGGAAGGCATTTGGTTGGGCTACATACATGTCATTGGTTAGACAACCATCCTTTACCGTGACAACGGTTACATTTGGCTCCTACAGAGGGCCGAATGGCAATAAACATTCGGGTATTTACCTCTCAATAAATATTCGGAGGCAGGACGTGTCCTGTTCTGAGAGATGGGAAGAGCGCTACACTTAAGGAGCCGCTTACTTTTTCTGCCTGATATTTAGATGTTTCAAAGAAATCTAATCTAAGAATTTTTGGACAAAAACTAAAACTCAAATTTAGCAAAAAACTTTTTCCTTGCAATCGAAACAGTGGGTTTTTAAAAAAAAGATCAACTTGTATTATTAAGCCATTTCGTATTGTTTAAGTAACATTATATTATGGTAAAGGAAAGGTCTCATTTTTTATAAAATATGTTTATTTTACAAAAAATGGGGCTAGATGGCGCTGTGTGGAAAAATGACCAGGGATTTATTTGTTATTCAAAATTCATTGTTCTAGGTCAGAAAGTCCGCGCGCTAACATTCAACAGTGCTTGGCGCGAGATTGCAGCGCTTTCGCTGAACGGCTACATCCACGTGTTCAGCGCCGAGTCCTTCCGCCAGAAGCTCTCGCGGAAACTACCCTCCTGCCAGGACCTCGTCTGCCTCGCTACACAGGTAGGTTCAGGTGAACGGAACACTCAGAAGCCCAGATTAATGTGTTTTTCAATAGTGCGTCCTGCCAGGACCACGTCTGCCTCAACTTAGCTGATAGGAACACTCAGAAGCCCACATTATTGAGTTTGTCAATAGTGCCTCCTGCCAGGACCTCGTCTGCCTCGCCACACAGGTAGGTTCAGGTGAACGGAACACTCAGAAGCCCACATTAATGAGTTTGTCAATAGTGCCTCCTGCCAGGACCTCGTCTGTCTCAACTTATCTGATAGGAACACT
Organism: Udea ferrugalis; assembly: GCA_950022985.1. NCBI lineage: Eukaryota > Metazoa > Arthropoda > Insecta > Lepidoptera > Crambidae > Udea > Udea ferrugalis. The sequence continues at coordinate 15,001,145 of OX465531.1, read as the reverse complement.
CAGAAGCCCACATTAATGAGTTTGTCAATAGTGCCTCCTGCCAGGACCTGGTCTGCCTCGCCACACAGGTAACTTAGCTGATAGGAACACTCAGAAGCCCACATTAATGTGTTTTTCAATAGTGCCTCCTGCCAGGACCTCGTCTGCCTCGCTACACAGGTAACTTATCTGATAGGAACACTCAGAAGCCCACATTAATGTGTTTTTCAATAGTGCCTCCTGCCAGGACCTCGTCTGTCTCAACTTATCTGATAGGAACACTCAGAAGCCCACATAAATGAGTTTGTCAATAGTGCCTCCTGCCAGGACCTCGTCTGCCTCGCTACACAGGTAACTTATCTGATAGGAACACTCAGAAGCCCACATTAATGTGTTTTTCAATAGTGCCTCCTGCCAGGACCTCGTCTGTCTCAACTTATCTGATAGGAACACTCAGAAGCCCACATTAATGTGTTTTTCAATAGTGCCTCCTGCCAGGACCTCGTCTGCCTCGCTACACAGGTAACTTATCTGATAGGAACACTCAGAAGCCCACATTAATGTGTTTTTCAATAGTGCCTCCTGCCAGGACCTCGTCTGTCTCAACTTATCTGATAGGAACACTCAGAAGCCCACATAAATGAGTTTGTCAATAGTGCCTCCTGCCAGGACCTCGTCTGCCTCGCTACACAGGTAACTTATCTGATAGGAACACTCAGAAGCCCACATTAATGTGTTTTTCAATAGTGCCTCCTGCCAGGACCTCGTCTGTCTCAACTTATCTGCTAGGAACACTCAGAAGCCCACATTAATGAGTTTTTCAATAGTGCCTCCTGCCAGGACCTCGTCTGTCTCAACTTATTTGATGGGAACACTCAGAAGCCCACATTAATGAGTTTGTCAATAGTGCCTCCTGCCAGGACCTCGTCTGCCTCGCTACACAGGTAACATAGCTGATAGGAACACTCAGAAGCCCACATTAATGAGTTTGTCAATAGTGCCTCCTGCTAGGACCTCGTCTGCCTCGCTACACAGGTAACATAGCTGATAGGAACACTCAGAAGCCCACACGCTAACATTCAACAGCGAGATAGCGGCGTTGTCGCTGAACAGCTTCTGTACAGAACACTAGTCGTTCCCTAGGTATTGTCTACCAAATTAAAGACAAACGTCGGTCTGTTATGATTTAACTTAAATATCGTCAAAGTACCTATGCTCTACATAGGTTACATAAAAAATGTTGATAGCGCGAGCTATTTACGTATAACGTCATCTGTTGGTCAAAGTCAAGACTAACTTATACAGCTACATCCACGTGTTCAGCGCCGAGTCCTTCCGCCAGAAGCTCTCCCGCAAGCTGCCCTCCTGCCAGGACCTCGTCTGCCTCGCCACACAGGTAGGTTAGCTGATAGGAACACTCAGAAGCCCGCGCGCGCGAAATTAAGTGAAACATACTTTAGACCGACGATCTGGTCAAGGTTGCGGGACCGATCGTTGTGGAGATCCTTGGGGGAGGCCTATGCTCAACAGTGGGCGTCGTTCGGCTGATATGATGATGATGATACTATAGTCAGGATAACTAATACTCCATTTGTTATACTCAGGATAACTTATACTCCATTTTTGCATAAGACAGAACTTGACAGAAGAAAAAAAAGTATGAATACTTTTTAGACTTACATAAAGTGCGGTCCGTTTCGAGACAAAAGTGATGATTGCGTGATCACGTCGCTCACGCTCATACAATTTGTCAATCCGGGATGCGTGTGAGCGCGCTATTATCACTTGACTCAAAACGGACCGCGCCCATTAAGGAGCATAATATTAACTAACTTGACTATATTTGTATCAGGAGAGTGGTGTGTACGCCATCGGCTGCAAATCGTACACACTCCTGCTGGACTGCCGCACGCTGCAGCCGGTCAAGAAGATAACCTCGCGGTACAACGGCTGCGGGATCCGCTCCGCCTCCTTCCGCGGGGATATGCTCACTATCGGCACTGGACTGGGTGAGAATTACATATTCTCATTCTTGCCGTCATGATCAACGGAACATTCAGAAGCCCACAATTAAGTGCAGATATAGAAACCACCTGACTCGTTTTGATCGGCATAAATTTAAGTTTACGATCTCACACCTTTTTTTAAATGACTTAAAGCATCATAAAAAATAACTTCATAATCCATGTCTATAAATATTACAAGAAAAATAAAATCAGTATATACTAACCAAAAAATAATAATTATTGTCCAATGCAGTTTTGAATTTGAACCCAACGTGGTGAGGGTCACCCCTATCGCCGTTATCCAGGCTGCTTGGGTTTTATGAAAATGAAAATTATTTATTTGCTAACATGGTGATACTATGATGGAAATTTCTGTTTAGTCCTAATGACTTACTGCCATGCAAATATTTTTAAGACATGCTATTAACAAAAGTAACTTAATTATTGAAGAATAATCATAAAGGTATAAATCAATAAAATATTAATTGGACTTTATAACCTTGCTTAGAGTAAGACTTCGTCGTTTAATTGCTACTAGCACGTACCGGGTCGCTTTTCTCGGATCGGTGTTTTCTACATCGGATTTTGATACAAAGAAAAAAAGGCATAACTTTAGCGAAAACCTCTGTTTTTTCTACCTCCACTCAGAACCTACTTTTACAAAGCAGATTTAAACACTCTTAATGCTTTGTTATAAGCTGAATACTTTATTTATTTACAGTTTATTATAATGATTCGAACTCGTATTTTAATAGTGTCCGACCGAACTTTCGGTTTCGGTTTCGGTTTCGGCCAGTTTCGGCCAAAAAATCGAGTTTCGGCCACAGTTTCGGTTTCGGCCAAAATCGGCCGAAACTTTTGCCGAAACCGAAACTCATTTCGGAAGATGTCGTGCGCGCTCGTATAACCTCGTTTCTCGCGGCAACGTTATGGCAGAGCCTGGCGACCAGCACAATCTTCAGGAATTGTCGTGGAACATTCGGATGGCTCCGTAGCAACACAAAAATTGGTCAGTGCGTAATCGCCAGACGCAAAACTTCTTTAGAGGTAATGTTTTGACGGAACTGATTACATGTAAGTTTTCGTTGAGACTGTTCTGTTGGGAGCACGATTCTCGAAGTTGTCGACGAGTATGTCTTGGCCAAATGATTCAAGTAGGCGGGTCCACCTTCGATAAAGTGGTTAATCGTTGCATCCAACACGGCTGGGCACTAAGGAAAGTAGGTTGAAGTGTCCGTTGGCAGGGCACATTGCTCGACAAACTGGGCCAACAGTTTGGGGCGAAAAGTTCTCGAAGGGATATCGTTTGAAGCCAAACGCAGCAAACAAGGAGAATGACCTAATAGAAATCGCAGGGTTTGGGTGCATGTAGGCCGCCCATTACCAGCCGCACTGGAAATCCAAGGGGGAGTCCTGATGTTCAGAATTGGACGTCATGGGTGTGGTTGTTGTACAAGCGTCCGTTTCGTTTCTGTACTAAAATGATGTAAATAGTTCAATCCGAATTGTAGAAATCGACCGATGCCGATGACATCGTGCTTTTCGTCGACACATCCGCCGAGTGGCAGGGCAGACAATGTTCAAAGAACTAAGTGTAGCGTGCTATCGCATTGGACTGATGATGAACCAGACGAAAGCGAAACTGACGACAAACGGCACACAAAGTAAGGAAGTGGTAGACGGCAGACAATGCAACTTTGATGAGTATATTGACTTGGGCTAGATTATCTCCTTTTGCCTTGTGGTATGGGGCGTTAGAATTCTGGCACGGTTCCCCCCCACCAATCGTAAGAGGCGAATAAAAGGGGGCCTTCGGTGTCACTGGTAGTGCACACGGCGGAGGCTGTGTGCCTCCAATACAAGTTACCTAACACGGCCGTACACACTGGCGGGTATAGAGGGGAGGTGTAACTCACCTCAAGGTGGGCTGGTCAGCATAGCGTGGCAGGGGCCACCAGCACAGAGTTCTTGACCAGAGATCACGAGGACCTCTGGATACGCGCTGAAGCAGGTCATCGGGGGATCACCTAGAGGAGCTAACTTTTCAAGAAATCAATTTATAAATGAATTGCCGCCTTCCTATATCTTCAAAGCGAAAACTTCTCGACGTTTGCATTCTGCCCATTCTAACAAACGGTGCAGGAGCCTGGTTGCTCATGGAACACCCTAAGTCAAAGCTCGGCAATGGTCAAAGGGTAATGAAGTGGAGTGTGTTAGGCATTAAACACACAGACAGAAAATGGTCACCACGATCCGTGCCAAAACTAACGTTCAAGACGTTGGACAGAAAGTAGCCGAACTGAAAAATGGGGGTGAACACTGAGCAGTCTGTACGCTGCATCCGGCCCGAATCACAACCCAATAGCTCCTCAAAGACTGATATCACTGAAAGACGAGGCCTAAACAACGATGGTGCGACCACCTGGTATATTACTCCGGCGAACGGCTGACTTGAGCAAAAGACTCAAGATTTGGGGGGGACCTTTGCCCAGCGGTGGGATCTTGTGTTGAAAAAATATGAGTCTGTAACTTAGTTTTGTTGTCATTAGCAGAACAATGAGTAAAATTCTTCAGAATTTTGTATTTGTAGGTATTTTTACTTGACCACGTGAGTTTCGGTTTCGGTTTCGGCCGAAACTGAAGCCCAGGCCGAACATTCGGTTTCGGTTTCGGTTTCGGCCGGAAAACCAGTTTCGGTCGGACTCTATATTTTAACCATCAACTCATTTGCAGGTCTGTTGATGTTCTACGACCTACGAGCGGGCAAATACCTAGAGAGCAACATCCACTCGTCTAAAACTGTAACTTTGAGGGCTTCCAGAGGCTACGTAGTAAGTTGCAATCATCTTTCATAATATTTTAAGCTTGAGTATCCAGTCATTTAAGTGCAGTTTTAGGTTATGTCAAAATCGACCTTGAAACAACTTTGACCTGTATTCCTCATAGTTTAGGATTTGGTCTTTCATTTCCAGTTAAAAAATTTACCTATACTACGCACGCTGAATGATGATCCCTATGACAGTTCGCTAGCGCTTAACATTGTACTGACGTCCTGTCACAACAAATCCTTTAGAGGCCCATTAAAAAATCGAAAAAATCATTATTGTTTACATTTGTAAATTATAAAAATGACTATCAAGAAATTATTCCGTAATGTCCGTAAATAATGGCAAAAAACTCAATGCAAATTTACATGGTACGTGCTGCAAAAGTTGAGTCGTCAAGCTGTTATCGACTAAGAAGGGACACATCGATAAACAAAATATCAATAATTTGTTGGAAAATTTAACAAATGCTTTGAGTTCGTATTTTAATTATATCAATCTGAAGCTGATACAAAGTCAAGCGGGTCTTCAAAATCTGAGTCTGAACTGCAGCTATCGGCGACGTTTAATAATAACGGTTGGTCAATGATATTGTCGTATCTCGATCCCGGTCTTGAAAACAAATTTTCTTCGTTCTTTCGACCACTTTTCGTTTTATTCAAATTATGCAATTTGAATGAAAATTAAAGAATAGTAAAATAAAATAAGACTGTTACTTCTTCATCCAGTGTTTATGACCATCAATGCGCGTAATCTTTTTTTCAAAATAAATAGAAATTGCTTATTATGTTGAATGACCTGGCTGAATGACATGACATTTGCCTAAAAAAATATTTTATCGAAATTGTTTGAAATGGTTTCGCATCACTAAAACAATTGTCAGTCGAAACGTCATAGGGATCATCATTCGCCGTGCGAACTATAGTATACCTGGATTTAGCTTATTAAGGGCCGGCGCCCACTATCGGCATCGGCACGCTTCAGGATTTTAAGGTGGCAAATAGCAATATACTTTAACTTTATGGCAATAAAGTAGAAATTTCCGTGATGTGTTCTCGTAAAAACAAAATGCATTTGTTCTGTTTCTGTTTCTGCATTTTCTACTTTACTGCCATTATGTTAGAGTATATTACTATTTGCCACCTTAAAAGCCTGAAGCGTGCCGATGCCGATAGTGGGCGCCGGCCCTAACGAATCTGACATTTCCTACAACAAGACAAAAAAGATTATTTTAACTTTTAATTTTCAACTCAGTGGCTCTATCTATGTATTGGAGTGGTCTATGTTGTAGTTGTAGTATTTTTTCATAATTCATTTATTTTTTGGTCTATCATTCTCCTCCATTCAATATTGTACGACATTTTATGCAAATGAATATCAACCCTCTTATTAATGAAAACTAACGTAACTCTGCAGCATTGATTTAGCAATCAATGCGTCTTGTCACTTACTAGCAAATGTCAACAGCAACAAGTATGAAAGAGATAGAACGTTACAAAAGTTAAGTTGATGCTATTTAAGGCGGTTTAGAGTTTTAAAAATAAGGGGGTAAATAATAAGTCTAGACAATATTATTCCACACAGCGCCATCTAGCTCCAAGATGAGCTAATTATAGCCCGTTTTTATGGGATACTAGATAACGGATAAACATACTTAAATACTTTTTCGTTTTGTAAATACATACTTAATATACATAGGAAACACCCAGACATGTTCATACACACAAATGTTGGTACTGTGCGGGGATCGAACCCGCGACCTTTGGTGTTGTAGTCGACTTTTCAACAAATACACCGAATCGGTCGTAAATCTATAAGGTTTGTTAACACCCCCCTTTTGCCTCCAGTTCCCCGACGAAGAGGCCGACGGCTTCAACCAAGTGAAGTACGTGCCGGCGATCTACACGCATTGCTACGACCACTCCGGGACGCGCATCTTTACTGCCGGGGGACCATTGCCTGCGCCGCTTGTGGGCAACTATGCCGGGCTGTGGCAGTAATAGACAACCAGATAGCTATTAGCAACCAACCAACCACCAGCTAGCTACTAGGAACCAGCGGCAAACTAACTACGTCGGGCTGTGGCAGTAATAGACAACCAGATAGCTATTAGCAACCAACCAACCACCAGCTAGCTACTAGGAACCAGCGGCAAACTAACTACGTCGGGCTGTGGCAGTAATAGACAACCAGATAGCTATTAGCAACCAACCAACCACCAGCTAGCTACTAGGAACCAGCGGCAAACTAACTACGTCGGGCTGTGGCAGTAATAGACAACCAGATAGCTATTAGCAACCAACCAACCACCAGCTAGCTACTAGGAACCAGCGGCAAACTAACTACGTCGGGCTGTGGCAGTAATAGACAACCAGATAGCTATTAGCAACCAACCAACCACCAGCTAGCTACTAGGAACCAGCGGCAAACTAACTACGTCGGGCTGTGGCAGTAATAGACAACCAGATAGCTATTAGCAACCAACCAACCACCAGCTAGCTACTAGGAACCAGCGGCAAACTAACTACGTCGGGCTGTGGCAGTAATAGACAACCAGATAGCTATTAGCAACCAACCAACCACCAGCTAGCTACTAGGAACCAGCGGCAAACTAACTACGTCGGGCTGTGGCAGTAATAGACAACCAGATAGCTATTAGCAACCAACCAACCACCAGCTAGCTACTAGGAACCAGCGGCAAACTAACTACGTCGGGCTGTGGCAGTAATAGACAACCAGATAGCTATTAGCAACCAACCAACCACCAGCTAGCTACTAGGAACCAGCGGCAAACTAACTACGTCGGGCTGTGGCAGTAATAGACAACCAGATAGCTATTAGCAACCAACCAACCACCAGCTAGCTACTAGGAACCAGCGGCAAACTAACTACGTCGGGCTGTGGCAGTAATAGACAACCAGATAGCTATTAGCAACCAACCAACCACCAGCTAGCTACTAGGAACCAGCGGCAAACTAACTACGTCGGGCTGTGGCAGTAATAGACAACCAGATAGCTATTAGCAACCAACCAACCACCAGCTAGCTACTAGGAACCAGCGGCAAACTAACTACGTCGGGCTGTGGCAGTAATAGACAACCAGATAGCTATTAGCAACCAACCAACCACCAGCTAGCTACTAGGAACCAGCGGCAAACTAACTACGTCGGGCTGTGGCAGTAATAGACAACCAGATAGCTATTAGCAACCAACCAACCACCAGCTAGCTACTAGGAACCAGCGGCAAACTAACTACGTCGGGCTGTGGCAGTAATAGACAACCAGATAGCTATTAGCAACCAACCAACCACCAGCTAGCTACTAGGAACCAGCGGCAAACTAACTACGTCGGGCTGTGGCAGTAATAGACAACCAGATAGCTATTAGCAACCAACCAACCACCAGCTAGCTACTAGGAACCAGCGGCAAACTAACTACGTCGGGCTGTGGCAGTAATAGACAACCAGATAGCTATTAGCAACCAACCAACCACCAGCTAGCTACTAGGAACCAGCGGCAAACTAACTACGTCGGGCTGTGGCAGTAATAGACAACCAGATAGCTATTAGCAACCAACCAACCACCAGCTAGCTACTAGGAACCAGCGGCAAACTAACTACGTCGGGCTGTGGCAGTAATAGACAACCAGATAGCTATTAGCAACCAACCAACCACCAGCTAGCTACTAGGAACCAGCGGCAAACTAACTACGTCGGGCTGTGGCAGTAATAGACAACCAGATAGCTATTAGCAACCAACCAACCACCAGCTAGCTACTAGGAACCAGCGGCAAACTAACTACGTCGGGCTGTGGCAGTAATAGACAACCAGATAGCTATTAGCAACCAACCAACCACCAGCTAGCTACTAGGAACCAGCGGCAAACTAACTACGCCGGGCTGTAGCAGTGAGGTTACCGGCAACCAACTAGCTATTAGCAACCAACAACCAGCTAGCGAATAGGAACCAGCGGCAAACTACGCCGGGCTGTGGCAATAGGCAACCAGTTAGCTAATAGGACCTGCAATCACCTAGCGACCGACCAATAGCCAGCTAGTTACTAGGAACCAGCGGCAAACAACTACGCCAGTCTGTGGCAATAACCGAGAACCAGCTAGCTAATAGGACCGGCAAGCAATCAACAACCAGCTTAGTAACCATTGGCAAACTTACCCCGCCAGCCTGTGGCAGTAACCGGGAACCAGCTAGCTTCTAGGGACCGGCAACCACACAGCAACTAACTAACCGCGGTTGACCAACAGGCGGCCCGCTGTTTCCGTCGCAACTACCCTGAGTTGACCAGTAACGACTGGCAACCAGGTAGCGACATCTAGCTACCGCAATCGGCTAGATAACTGCACTCCACCCACCGCGTCTGTTGGCAACTACGCCCGCCTTTCAACCAGTAGCAACTGGCAACCCTGTGAGGACTTATAGAACTTCTAAAATCTAGATTTAGGAAAACCAGCTCAGCTGCCGGATTTACACGAACTGTAACAGCAACGAGCTGAACTCTAGTTGTGACTTAAGTTCTAAAATAAGACTATAACTGTCGGCCTAGCACGAACCGCTAACGTTTTGGTCATCGAAAAGTAAACGATATATTTTTTTCTAATGACATAGGAAAAAGAAAAAAAAGTATTGTTTACTTTTCGATTACCAAAACGTTATCAGTTCGTGCTAGGCCAACTGATATTTTATTATGTCAGTTCACATAAAAGTCACTCAACACCAGCGTGAGTTAAAGTTTGGCGGAGTCCGTAACATACAATGACTCCGTAGAAAGAGAATCCTGATATGATGTAATGTCTTTAAGTAACGTGTAGGCTTTCTATCCGTTTAGTAGCACAAACTTGGAACCACAATCAAAAGCTGAATAAAATTAACATGAATTTTGTTTTTTTTTTCACGTCTAAATAAACTAGAAATAATTCGTAATTGGACGAATTGGAGTAAGAAATACGTCGTACTTAAAATGTTGACTGCCATCAAATAACGTAGACTAATTCCGATGTTTTGCTACTAAACGTTCTCGTGATGAGGTAAGATAGTGAAAGATAGCTTAAAAAACGCTTCTGCGTTGTTGCTGGCAACTTTGAATTTAAAACACCAATTGGTAACATGTGTACAAAAATTTCGATGTTGAATATGTAAATTGTGTCTTAAATGATTGATATCGCGCACAAAACGTTTGTTTTGTTATTATTAACTTTATGTTTGGTGTATTTGACTCTCGTGTGTATAAGGCTAAGTTCAGATGGTCGCGCGATGACGCGCGTACTTCCTCACGCGCATAAAGAAAGAAAGAAAAATAGTTTACTGGCCCAACAAGTTAAAATTCGTAAAAAACATTCACAAGATGACAATCAGGACCCTCCCTTAGCATGTGCCGCTGCAGTTTAACTGCAGAGGGGCTGATTTTCTGGCAGGGCCTGTGGAGGTGTGTTCGTCCTCAACATAAATATCAATAAAAAAAGACTTAAGATAAATAAGAAAACTTAATTTAAAATAAAATAATTTCTAAGTAGTAAGATCGCGAACGTTCGGATCGGTCAATCTGTGAACGGTCTGATGTATTTACTTAGAAATTCTATAAGCACGTTATGATGTACGCGCGTCAACGCGCGACCATCTAAACTTAGCAAGGCCCATTTCTATAACATGCTAATAAAGGCTCTGATCACAAACTCTTAAAAGCAATATTAGAATAGCCATATTCTTTAAGTCTTAATTTCAACCGTTACGAGATGAACTGGGCTTACGTACACGGACTTGTGTGTCGTATATGTGATTTGGATGTGTTATTCATTTTAGTATTTTTACTCTACTTTTCAATAAATGTCTGCAACGGCCCATGTGAAAAATACCAGAAATAATTTGGCTATAATTCCGTTTTAAGAGATTGAAGCTGAGCCTCGATTTACTTAATTATTTAAAGTTTGTCGTTTTTGGTTCCGCGAATAGTGCAACAAGATTTAGCTGTTCTCTAGATTTTGTATGTTGATGCAAGTGGGCCTAAATGAATTATTGAGTTTCGTTAAGAGAGAATGACATTCGTTATCTTTGGATTATCATGCCCGTGTCGTAATGTTTACTCAAACTCACTTTGAATAATATTTTTTTACTAAAATCACTATGTAATTATTTTATGGTTCTTGCAATTTTGTTCTGATGTTCATCGCATCGAATTGTTTTGGAATGCTTTCGGCGAATGTACGTCACACAGAAGCGTTCCAAAACCTTGATGTTTATCTTAATCTATTTTCTTTTTGAGAAGGAAGAATTTGCTCTTTGTCTTAACGTGGTTCAAGGAATAAAATTTTTGTTTTTTTAACTTAATTATAGCACGGGCGTTACCGGTTAAGATGTAATTGAACGATAAGTTATCATAACACTTATTACTATCAAGTTGGAAGTACTTTGTTGCTCGTGACTTAAGTTACTTGACAGATCGCCTTTTTGTTTTGTTATATAATTTTCTTACAACCATTAAATAATGTACGGGAAGGCTCTAGGCGCCGGCTACACGTCAACGCCTGCCTACTTGGTAGAATGATGAGAGGATTTTTAAGTAATATGTCAATTAAAAATCAAGATTTCAGTGATGATAATGCAAAAGAAAAGTCCAATAAGATCTGCCAAATATAATACGTTATGACATCGTCAGAAATTCAGAACAAAATGGCGGACTGTCAAAGTAACAAAATGGCTGTTTCATTATTTTTTACGTTCGCAAAGACGAAGATAACGATTTAATTTAATTATTTAAAATACGTCGTGATTTAGCGACATTGGCGGTTTGCCTCAGTGCAATATTATGTAAATGTTCATTGGGCGTTCGTGCCGTATTACCTCATCGGGCATACAGAGCGAGATAGTTGTGCTAAAAACCGAGACAAAAAGCGCCAATGAAAATGACTTTTGTCACTTAGTTTTCTGTCGGCCATATATTTGAGGTGTTAGAACGTCAATGTGTCTTAGTTATTGAATTATTCGAGTTTTAAGTTAGTTTACACGTATCCAAAGTTGTAAATTAGATAGATATTTTAACTTAACCCTAAATGGGTCATATAGAGAACACTGCTAGCTGTCTCGCTCTGACGGCTATATTTTGTGATAGAATGATCTTTGCACTGATTAGAACAAAGGTGATTCTACGACAAAACTTTAGTAATTAATGTGAAACCAATTTTTTAGGTAAGTCTCCGTAAATTAGTTTGTATAGTAAACGCTAACTTAGGTTAATTCGAAGTGCTGGTGTGTTTTTACGTGTAATTTCATACTGATATCCAGAGATTGGACGTGACGAATAAAAGACTTGAATATGCCGATATATTTTGACTTTCATTTATAAAACCCAAAAGTAGGTCTCATATATATCTATAATCTCCTAGCTTGTGTACGACTACACAACACACACAACTAAGATTTACTATCGTAAATCTTAGTTGTACTAACTAAGATTTACTATCGTAAATACAACTAAGATTTACTATCGTAAATCTTAGTTGTACACAAGCTAGGAGATTATATCCTAGCAAATACTCTCAGTCTGTCTTGAATTTTGACGTAAAGATCAAAATCTATTACAGAAACTTGACAGTTTGGGGTAACCTAGTCTGCTGGCCTGTGTACTATGACAAATACGGGCAATAGTTACGATTACTTCACATTTGTGAAATAAATTGACTTTCTCAGCTGCAATCAAATGCCCCATTTCTATAAAGAGCTACAAAAACTATGCGGTCACATAGCCCGCACGCACCCGCTACATTTTAACCATGAACATACCCTCGCGTTATTTCAAAACTTCCTAAAAACGTCGCGTGGTCTAGCTGGCCTGTATGGGACCAAATAGTTCCATTGCGACCATTAGCAACCGAAAATCGCTACCTTTGCGCGAATAATGAACCCGATACATTGAATAAATATCACGAACTGTCAGTGTCTTCTAAAATCAGGATTCTCTTTTACTCACACCGCGAGTATGACTTGTACGTATATTTTTTGTGACATGTATAACGCCCTAGGACACCTTAATGCTAAATTGATATATACAACTTTTGTAGAAAATTTTATAAAGCATTATAAATGCAATTCAATCACATAATTATTACAAAAGGCCGCAGTTACATAAAATTGCAATGCAACTTAATTTCACTATAATAAAAATACATAATACTTACGCAATCAAATTAACATTGTGACAAAAGGAAGATATTATCTTCAAAAATAAATACATTAATTGAAAGAGAACTGATAATCGACCACACTACATACTAGTTTCATCTAGTATAGAATACATTTTTACAGTGTAATTTTTAACTTTCCAATTACTGCAATGCAGAAGAGTTACTCATGTGATTTACTTGCTATCGAAGGTGTGACCCAGCCCATCGGAATGACTGTGCCTGCATCACTCAGGAACTGGTCCCATTGGCGTCTGAAAAGTAAATTTCAGAACTAACAACTTACTCATGAAAGTAGAGGCATGCAACTTTAGACCTTAAGGCTGTTCACCTAAGGCCTCATTAACGATAGCAAGCTACAAACTACCGCCCGCTAAGTCTTGTCAAGTTGCCGCACTGCGGCTGGCGATAGCTAGATGCTAGAGCATTTTTAATTATTTCGCTTCTTTTACTCCTTAAAAACGTTTTTTTAATTACTGCTAATGTTTACTGCCTTAAATTAGAGATCCTATTTTGGTTTTGGTAAAAATTCAGACCCCAATCTCTTGAGATTGAGACTCAAGGCCGGCTTGTAGGTACATACTATAATACTTTTAAAAAAGATAGAGATAAAACCAGAAAGACATTCGGTTTCGGTTTTAGGCGGGAATCGAACCCGCGTCTTTCGCAAACCAGGCGACTGCACTAACCACTGTGCTACCGAGACCATAAATCGGCTGGTCTGTTATTTTGTTAATGCGATTCCCACAGCCAAGACCGAATGTCTTTTTCTGGTTTTCTTATCTTGAGTAAGATGAAAAATAATCTGTAATACTTTTATTTACCTGACTGCAACAAATCTCTCCACATCCCCATTGAAGTCCACTTGTGGAGAGGCCGCAGCGTCGCCAAACAGCGCTTTTCTCCACTTCCTCAAGTTGGAGGCAACCTGTTTCTCCGTCTTATTCGCCTCTTCAGTCTGTGTCCTATCAACTTCTGTCAGCTTGGCGCGGAGATCTTCCTCTTCCTTCTCATATACAATGAGCTTTTGGGCCCAGAGCATCTTCAACTTGTCTATTAAAATGGAAATATGTAAAGAAGGACAAATATTTTAGTGGCGTACAATGAACTTGAATACTTCAAACCAAAAGTTAAACTAACCTATATTGAGAAGTTCAACGCAAATATAAAAATGGCATGTTAGTTTCTGGAAAATGACGCGAAACTATATGATTGATTTAGGTAAGATTTTTACAAGAGGAATGTAAACTACATGCAGATCAAGACAAATTTCACTTTGATAGTCAAGCTGTTGGAGTCTCACCATATTACAACAATTTAAATTAATTTGTAGTGAGAGTGCCAACTGGTCGACATTCATGAAGGATGAACTTTGACGGAAAAAAAAACCGGTGGTTCTAAAGGTTGCTTACCGATTTTTCCATCAAACTCTTCAGCATCTTTCTCTGAGACCTGGTCTCCTCTGCCCCTGGCAGTGTTCATCCTTGCCTTCCGGAGTCTCTTCATGGCATCTAGCTTGGTTACAAACTTCTTGGCATTGTGCTTCTTACGCAGTACTTCTTTGAGGATCATGTCAGCTTCCAATTTTGATTCTTCTTCCTGATTCACGAAATAACAGTTAAATTACTAATAATTTACAGTAGAATAAAAAGAGATATATGTACTGTACAAACTAATGATGTTTACCCAAAAAAATATTTTTAGTTCAAAGTAAAATCCATGCAAATCCAATTGAACTTGTTTTGTAAATTATAGTTTTTTTCTCTAATTTTGTCTTGACAATGTTTGGGTGTAAAAGATCAAATAAATAAGAAATACCTGTTTAGCTTTGGTGATGGAATCTTTGATCTTCTGTAAATTCTCATCAATTCTTCTAGACTTCTCTTGTAATTCTTTATTCCATTCTTCTTTAACCCTTTTCTTCTCTATCTTAAGTCTTTTCAAACGCTGTCTCTTAGCAGTTCTCTTTGATATTAACTTCTTAAGTGAATCCAAATAAGTAACATTCAAATCAGACAATGATTTTGTAATAATCATTTTATTACGATTCACTTCTTCGACAGCTTCCGTCCACTCCTCCTCAGAATAAGTGTTGAACTTCTCCACTAGAAGTGTTTCTTGTCTTTTCAAATTATTCAATTTTAATATGACATCACGTAGTTTCCTACGCACTTGGGATATGGAGATTGTTTGTTTTTGTTTAATTGGTTCTTCGGGGGGTAGATTTATCAAGTGATTTACATACTCCTGATCTGTTTCCACAGAGGCATATGGTCTACTTGGTGTTACGAATAACTCTGGTGGTGGCAGAGGTGGAGGTGGCACAAATAGTGGAGGCATGAAGCTATTTTGGAATGTAGATCCGTGAAAATTATTATAAAAGTTACGGTTGTTAGACATGATTGCAAAAAATATCAATAAGTATAATAGCAATAAAAATTATAACAATATGTGTGATTATGACACTGTTGGGTCTGGTAGCTGACTTTCAGCATCAAGGAGAACTTTCTCAGCCGTTATATAATCCTCGTTTTCTTTGAGGTCTTGTTCTGTTTCTAGAGTATTTTTAAGGTCTGCATATGCTTTCACTAACCTGAAATATCAATGCAAAACCAAGTAAGTAATTATATTATAAATGTTAATTTGAATTGAAACAATTTCAAATTTTCTGTCAGGTAAAAGGAAGAAAGGCATGTGTATTTTGGGCATTCTGACTCAGTCCATAATAAACAAAGGCATTATGACACTTGGGCAATTGAGTATGTTTTTCTGTGACTATCAGTATGAGTCATAATCAGTCATAAAGGACTGATTACTGATGAAAGTTAAAATTGTTGCCAATGGCAGTACCTACTGAGAAGAAAGTTAAGTACGGCACCAAACCTAATCCTGTAAATCATTAAATGAGCTTCAAACAAAAATGCGTTCTACTTTAATGATAAAACTATAATCACAGCTTTTATACTATAGGTATACTATTTGATACCAATAATCTAAAAGTTGAGATTACCATGTACCAATCATAAAGATTAAGATGAACCAACAAGTCACTCGTTTGTACATTGGCGTCATAATTGCTCTAAAGTATCGACATAATGTTGTCTTGAACGCATCACACTTTTCGGTCTAACCTCAAAACTGACCAGCAACTGTTCAAAGTACTTCCAATTGTGATTAAAATACCCAAAATAGGGCACAAAACGTATTATTAATACGGCCACGCACTTACAAATAATATAATGCACCATTACTTACCGTCTTTGGCAGTCAGGGACCATCATCAGAGACTCTTGAAGCACCTCCTCTTGCTTTCGTATGTTGTGTTCATCTTGTCCTTCGTCTTTTATCTTTTGTATCCTATTCTTCTGCAGTTCGACCTCTTTTTCATAGACGACTTTCTCTTTCGCAATGCGCTTGACGACGCCAGTCTTTATTTTGATCTGACGAATTCTCGGATCTGCCATCGCAAAAGAAAATGGAAAGAAAACGCCGAGATATGCCGCTCGCCGCTACAAAGCTATCTTTTGTTTTTTACGCGACGTGAATTGACAAAATAATGACGTTTAAACTGTGCGGTCCGTAATGCGATTACAGTTCTGTGAGCGCTCACGGTGATATCAGGCGTCCCGAATTGAAATATCGCGTCAACACTGCTCACAGCGCTATCAGCGTCAAAACCAATTCGGACCGCTAGATAGTGACACATAACCTAACAATTTTTAATCTTTTAATTTCTATCATTCCCAGGTTAAACATGCGGCTCTTGTAGTAAAACTTTCTGTAACGTTATCACAAAAAAAGATTTGTCGACGTACAGCTGTCTGGCGTTAGATGGCCCGTTGGCGCGATATCTCAATTCGGGACGCTCTGTGAGCGCGCTGTAATCGATTTTGACTCAATTCGGAACGCACCCTAAGTGACATAAGTCATGTCAAATAAAAAAAAAACGAGCTTGCGTTCCAAAACAGTTGACAGGCGGTTCTTTGTTACGCATGATTAGATTAGATTATTAGCAGCATGTCCGCTGGACTTTCATTTTCAGTTTTTATTTTCAATATGAACTGTTTTGGACACCGCCCATCTTTTCATCATTGGCTTCGCAAATAAATGCTTGGACTTTGTTCTCGTTCTTTTCATCAAATAGTTGTGCGCAAGACGTTAACCCATTTTGGAGCACAGCCCAAAAAGTTAAATATGACAACCGATAGTTTGATGAAATGGGAAATTGGCAAGACTACACCAGAGGTCGCGAGTTCGATTCCCGCCCAGCACAAACATTTGTGTACACCATCATCTCCGTTTGTTTCGGCCTGGGTGTTTCCTATGTTTAATATATGTACGGTGAGTATTTCAAGTTCGAAAAGCGTGTATGTTTTCAGTGTTCTAGTATGCCGCAAGTAAAATAAGAAGCACAATACGAAGAACAGATGTCCAAATTTATTATTTAAAACTCCTAGGTATATGTTCCAATATTGTTGCTCATGTAGATTTGATAATGAAACACCACCTACACAAATCTAATCTAATCAATCTAAGTATCTAGTATAGGTACTAATAATGTAGAATAGGTGCGCTTGCACGGCCAGCAGGCCGAACGGCCGAAATACTAAGTCCAGCTATTCCATGAACGTCTCATCGCTCAAATTGTATTTTATGAAAATTCATGTTTTTATTCGTTTGTTTGATGGTTACAACGCTTTCCGAAGTCAGCCGATGGCACAAGTATCTCTGCCTCTTGTAGGTATTCTGTATTGAAAAAAATCTCTAAGGGGTCTATTTACCTACTCAGTAGATCGGTAGGTAGGTACTTATGTGTAAGTAACCGTAACCGAGATATGTTCTTAAAATATCTAGGGAGATCAGAGCAGAGTTCACTGTCGCAACGTTACGCAACATCTATAAAGGGTGTTCTACCTATGTTCATTTTATAATTATCGTATGCCGATCGTTATTTCATCATATGAACATCTAAAATCCACCATATCGTTCGAAGCATAACGTTTGAAAAGCAAATAAAATGAAGTTTACCTAATAAATATTTTATTACTAGGAGAAAAAACTTATACCGCCGAATTCACAAACGCAAATCAAAGTTGAGCAGCTCTGACAGGTAGCTGTCACCTTCAGTTCTACAGAAAATGTAATTCATGAGTTTGAAGCCGTACGTAACCGCGATTGACGTTTGTGAATTTGAGAATTAGATTATTAATCTAAAGAGATTAATAATCTAATTCTCAAATTCACACGCAAACGGCGGCAGCAACAAGAATGAAAGCATTCTTGTTGCTGCCGCCGTTTTGTGTAAGTGACAAAACACGTCAATTGCTTGAACTATGCTTTAGCGTTGCATTTGTTTTTATGAATATGAATTTGCCAGGCATGTTTAATTCGCGAGAGTTCTATAAGATCGAGAATACAGTATTTCAAATTTCAACAGACTCTTGTTAGTAGCTTGTGAGCATCCACACGCACACGAGCCAAACGCCACGCGCCACAAGATCATAAACGAACAATGTCAATTAATAAAAGCGTACGCTAGCGACTGCGTTGGTGAAAACTTGTGGCGGTCCCTCTTCATACCGTTCGTTCTACAAATCATTCATTAGTGATGAAGTCGTTGCAGTCTGAGAATGATTTTATGCTTCTTCTCATCCACCCAAGGCGTAAACCGTTCGATGTCTTTACTGGAAGTCATCCCCATCGCATCGCAAGGGATTTTACTTTAGTTATATCTAACTACCACCACCACACCACAACCACATGTCGGCCAATGATATGGTAGGTAGGTTGGTACTCATGTTGAACCAGGTAACTTTACAACTAGAACCGAATAAGCGACCCCGAGGAAGGGCGGCGGTGTAGAGTGACCTCACACCGCGTAGGTACACACCGGTGTGTGTAGAGGGGAGCCCCGGGCTTGTTATGCCGGCATAGCGCAATAGGGGTCCACCGACGAAGTTCATGCCCAGACATCACGGGGACCCTCTAGGTATGCGCTGAAGCACATCACCGGGGGTTTAATCAGTAGTGTCTGCCGCCTCAGGGGCCGTTCAAGTATTGCGTAAGCACTATAGGGGGGCGGGGGGTTATTGATTTGCTTATTTTGGGTGACATGGGGGGCAGGGGAGTCTAGATGATGATTACGTCATCGGTAGTATTTTAATTTTTTTACCGAATGTCAACCTTACATTGTCTTTGCTTGAAATCGAAACGCCTTTCCGGGGATTGCCGCAAATAATGCATACCTACGGCACTCGCTTTAGAACCGAGTAGAATTTAAGATGTGTACCAAAAATTTAAAATAAGTTTGTTATGTTCGTAAGATTATAATAGTTTTGTTACTCTATGTTGAATACCATATCAGTAAAATCTCTACATCCTAAATCTATCTTATTTCTAAATCTATCTTATTTCTTATTTTTAAAATTATAATTATAACCTAATAATTACAATATTAAAAAAAACAATACATTAATTGCAAAATGTTTACGTAAGCATGGGGGTGGGGGTAAGAGCTTTGCTTACTTTTGCTGACAAGGGGGATGGGGGCGTAAATAAGTAATTGTAATAAATCTGCTTACGTAATACTTGAACGATCCCTCAAGGCAGATGAGTCTGACAAACCCTCGCGCTTCCCCAAGGGGCGGTAAGTCCGAAAAAGGATTCCCCCCCAAAAAAGGTTACTTTAAATCTTTTAAAGTCGTAATTACGGCCTCTCCCTTGCAAAATCTCAATTGCGACTTTTCGTATATCGCCTTGTAAGATAAGAATCCCCCTGTATTTGTTCTATGGAAGGGATTTAGCGGTATGTGTTAACAGATAAATCTGTCATATTTTATTATCTAAGGTAGTTCAGATACTTCAGCGGATGATTCTCGATAGGGTATTGAGATAAATTGGTATGCGAAGTCAGGGCCGCTGCAGTAGGTGTTGTGACGATGAGGTGGATACTATTTTTAGCAGGTAGGTCTTAAAATTATATTGACGGGGGGGCAGCAGGTTTGTAGGCTAGTGTTTTAGTGCTTGTCTTTTTAAGGATTTCTATACCAGTGTATATTTTAGTATGTTCACCAGCCCATTATCGCATTGGCAAAGACTTCTTGCTTGTAACATCTATGATGGGCGTGGGCTCTATACCTAGCCCAATTGTTTTTCTCTGGTGGGTATTCTATCTATACTGTTATTATAAAGCTGGGGTTGGTTAAATGCTAAACTCGGGAACATTGGGATCGATTTTTTAAAAAATCTCATTTTCTTCGATAATTCATTTAATGTCCTCATTTAACTCAAAAATAGATACATACCCCACCCAGACTTCCTGTCCGGGTGGGGTATGTATCTATTTTGATTTAAAATGGCATTTAAATTGTCATAGTTGGGGTATGTGGTGCCACTGCCTATTATGTATATAAAGTTGAAACACTTGTTTCCTATTTTATCTGTCATTTAAAACTTGATACTTTAGCAATAAGAGGAGTTCTTTACCCTAATTACAGTGAATTATGCAAATAAGTAGATTTTTGTTTTAGATTTGAACGGTTTTTTTTTAAAAGCATGGCTAGGAACGACTATTCTTAAATCGGAAATCCTTGAGAGATTTTTCGCACAAGCCGGCTTTTCTGAAGTACTTGTTGTACTTCAACTTCTTGGATAATCTGATAAGGCTGAAATGTTTTCGCGTGATATTGATGATCTGAGATAAAAAATAGTTTTAAAGGTATGTCATGAGTTGAGTTACTAACGCACATTTTACATTAGTGCAATGGCACTAATGCTACACTGCACTGCAGGGCAAGTGATGAAAAAAAATAGGTTGAAATCGGGAACACAAGTCGATGATTCTGAACCTGCAAACCAGCAGTACCTAACGGTTCCGTAGTCCCACCCACTTAGCTATTCAGAGTACGCTTCAAAAGCTTTAATCGTTAACTACTAAAAGAAGACTCGAGTCTTTCGTTTAGTAATTGAGGGCTGTACCTGGTATCAAAACCCGCTATATCGCTTGTTGACCAAAGCGTTATAGCGCGGGTAATACCGTCACATCCGCTCTAAGGTTTTATCTTTCCGTTCTGGGTTACGTCAATTCGTCAAGGTAGGTAGTTCAGGGGCGAAGAAAAGCGCGACTTAATTTTGTGGCTACGCGCATTTTAGACCAACCTACATCCCTACATGTTGAAATAGTTGTAGGTATAATCAGTGCCGGTTTTGCCAAAAATGAAAGAGGTGCGGAGCGGTGCCCTCGTGCGCCATGTGTGAGAGGGCGCTGAGAGCTATTTTTTGTACAAGGGCGTTAGGTGAGATATAGGGACCTATACTCATTTATATTTTCGTACTAATTGTAACTTGTTTCACAGGTGTGTCGGTGGCGCTATGCGCGGTGACCAAGGCGCCCACAAAACGCGACTTCTTCGTCAACGAAAATGATGATGGAGGTCTCACCCTCATAGTCGTCACAAGCGGTAAGTTGATCACAAATTCTATTTTCAAGTCACATCTGAGTTTACCAGCAATGGGGCCGATCTGTGTAGTACCACAGCTGCAGTTACATAGTAATTGAGGTTTTTCTGATGTGTTCTTGAGTGGAGACCGCGTCTCGGCAAGCGTAGTGTAGGACGTCCTCAGGCAAGGCGGAGTGCCGATTTGCGCAGGGTGGCTGGCAGGAGCTGGATGCGAGCAGCCGAAGATCGAGTTCAGTGGCGTGTAATAGGAGAGGCCTATGTCCAGCAGTGAACTGCAACAGACTGATGATGATGAGGTCTTTGGGCACCCTTAAGTTGGCAAGATTATTCAAAATAAACAAAGTTGGGCGGTATAAACTAAGCAATACTTTACAATGAACAGATGCCGTGGACTGTCTAAGAATTTCAACAGCGAAATGTTTTGATGCGGTTTTGAAAATTCCTCATCACTTTTGACAGTTACGTGACCTTCTAATTGTTGTTATTTCATACCTCTTTCAGACAAGGGAACCCTCACGCTGGGTCACCTGGGGCGCAAAGCATCCCAAGATGATCCTGAAGTAACGTTCCACATGGACGAGATCTACGACGAGGCCAGCGGCGGATGGAAGGTCACCATCCACTGGGACGGGCCCAGCGACAGGGTCTTCGAAGACTGCTTCGGCTTCAGTAAGTTCAGGGCTTGAAAAAGTCATTGATTGACTAACCATATCAAGTTTAGTCGGTGCCACATTCAAATTTTACTTTTAATGCAAGTGTTGTTACAACTCTAGTAACAAACTATGTCTTTTGAACGATAAAAAAAGAGATCATGATCGCAAACCCAACAACGTTAAGTCCCCAATGTACAGCTGTTAACAATAAAATGTGTTGTTCCACTATTTTAAGTTTGGGTTTGCTTGTTTTGTTAAATATAAAAACTATACTACAACTAAAGCTATCACACTTTCCTTGATAATTATTTTTATCGCCAAATTGTACATTTTACGTCAATCTGTGTTACTTTTGCTGTTGATTTCTGTTGTTTTGGTGTGCAATAAAGAATATATCTATCTATCTATCGCTGTGTTTATTATATTGTTACATCATCATTTCAATTTACAGGAGGCAAAGAATGGTACGCCGGCCCTGAACAAAAAGAGCAGCACTGGCCAATCCAGAACGGCAAACTCGACAAATACTCCATCATTTCTAAAGAGGACGACAACGCAGCCGTCTCCGAGAGATACTGGCTCAACTCAGCCGGTTACTACTTCTACGTGCACCCTGAGGCCCCTCTCTTCGTAGACTACCACAACATTCAGGATGACCACATCTGCTTCATCTCAGAAGTCACTGCTCCCTACTCCACCAGACGTACCCACAACGTCTTGAAATACGACATCTGGTTCTTTGACAACCCTAAAATCGCTCACCAGCACGCTGTCGACACCTACTTGGGAAAACCATCTGGAATCCCAGACTACAGAATGATCCAATACCCAGTTTGGTCCACATGGGCGAGATACTCACGTGAAATCGACCAGGACAGCCTGTGGGCTTTTGCCAACGAGATCGCTGACAGCGGGTTCCCCAACGCGCAGTTTGAGATTGACGACCTGTGGGAAATATGCTACGGATCTCTGACCGTCGATGAGAGGAAACTTCCTTACTTGAAGCAGCTGGTTCAAGACATCAAGTCACTCGGCTTCAGAGTCGCTATCTGGGTGCACCCGTTCATCAACAAGGATTGCGAACCTTGGTATTCAGAGGCTTTAGAAAACGGGTGAGATATCAGATTATTTTCTTAAACAGGCTGTTTTCAATTCCTGCCGATTTAAGGGAGATTCAAAAGTGAGCCAGAAACACAAAATTAACTTAGCATCGAGAGCCAACGTTTTGAATATTGTGATTCTGGATGTAAAAATCATGCAACTGAAATTGTTTGACGTCAAATAAAAATAACTTCTGGACGGGCGGAAAAAGACTCATCCTTCGCCCATTTTAGCTGACGATATTGATTTTCCACTTGACAGATACTTAGTCCTAAACGAGGAAGGCAGCCCCGACAGCAGCTGGTGGAACAACAACGGCTCCGTGCCCGGCTACATCGACTTCACAAAGCCTGATGCCGAGTCCTGGTACACTTCGAGGATCCGCGACCTCATCGAAACCTACGACATTGATACCATAAAGTTTGATGCTGGAGAATCCAGCTGGTCTCCTCAGGTAACACTTACAACTTTTGAATTCAGGAAAGGATGACTTACTCAAGATTGTCCAGTTTCAAAAATAGGTACTTACAGCTAATTCCAATTGGGGCGTTGCTTAGGCTAAGTTTGTTACCTAACCTACTTAAACTCATACTTATTGCAATCCAAGTAACATAGAATGCGAATTCTCAGAAACAGAGAAATCAACGGCTGAGATGTTTCAATGTCCCTAATTAGTTTTATCTTCTTTGCAGATCCCAGTGCAGAACGGCGAAATCGACCTACACCCTGGACATATTGTGGCGTCGTACGTCAGGGCTGTGGCACAGTTCGGTCCCGCTATCGAGGTCAGGTCAGGAATGAGGTAAGAACAACTCCAGAAATTGAATAAGAGCATGATTCTGATCTGATTAAAAACTGAAGTAATATAGGAGTAGATCGTGTACGACGACTTTATTGCATGCATGAAATAGTGGAAACAAAAATCGTTATAGAACAACACAAATTTTAGTTCAATTGTTTTCTGGCAGAACTCAAGATTTGCCAGTGTTCATTCGTATGGTTGACAAGGACACTTACTGGGGCTTCAACAATGGCTTAGCGACACTGGTCACCACTCTTCTGGCCATGAACCTGAACGGCTACACCCTGGTGCTGCCTGACATGATCGGCGGCAACGGATACAACGACAAGCCTGACAAGGAACTGTTCGTGAGATGGCTGCAGGCTAATGTCTTCATGCCTACCCTCCAGTATTCCTTCGTGCCGTGGGATCATGATGATGAGGTAACCTAAAACTTGTAAAGGGAAGCAAATAGTTATACAAATAGACTGGCATAATATTAAATTCCGTTCATTCTAATTTTCCATTTATCTGTTCTTAGGCCGTAGAGATCAGCCGCAAGTTCACCTGGCTCCACGCAGACTACGCCGACACCATCGTGGAGGCTATGGAGGCGTCCGTGAGGGATGGCACCCCCGTCAACCCTCCTATCTGGTGGCTCGACCCCACTGACGAGGTCGCACTCGCTGTTTGGGATGGTGAGTTTGAACACCTTTACAGAACCGGTCACAAATAACTGTATGGCTTTGTAATCATTCCCCGTTCGTGGTGGCCACGCCAGAACTTTTCGTCTGCAACTGTTGTCAGTTCTGCAAACGATGTGGTCTAGCCATTGCTACTTCAGCTTGGCTTTTCGAAGAGCTATGTCGGTGACTTGAGTTCTTTAGTTAGTGACTTTCGTTAGACACCGAGCCACCGCTTGGTGGACCGATGACCTGGTGCAGTTTCGCAAAAGCCGTTGGATGCAGGTTTTTTGTCGGTCGTCTGGTGTCTGCCATCACGTGCCAGATAATTTATCATGAGCTCCCATTTCCAGAGTTCCTCCTCGGCGAGAAGATCCTGGCAGCCCCAGTGCTAGAAGCCGGCGCCATCTGCCGCGACGTGTACCTGCCCGTGGGCCAGTGGCTCGACGGCAACACCGGCGAGCTGGTGCAGGGCCCCACGTGGCTGCGGCACTACCCCGCCCCCCTCGACACTTTGCCCTACTTCATCCTGCAGGATTAGGCTATGAGGAGCTGGCGTTAGGTTAAGTTTGGCTATTGTTTGCAGAAATAAATTAAACGTGAAACTACTTATGCTTCTTTTTTTCTTATCCACCAATCCTGATCAACTTAAAGTACTGCCGACCCAACTGGTTCACAACTCACGTACTTTACCAATAATTCGGATGTTTTCTACTTTATAGCGTTTGTCTCTTCAGAGACAAATGACAATTTTTTTTTTCTATTATACTAAACACGACTTAAATAGTAAAACAACTAGGTACGTTGGTTGACGTTGGTCAATAACTACTTACAATGATAACAATCACATATATTATGTGCTATTGAAAATGTGTCCTGGCCAAGATTCGTAATCACGACCACTGAGTTACAATAATTCGAGACTGGCGCCTGCGCCGCTGAGCTTAACGGCTCGTTAATAGAAAGTTACCTTCCCAACACGAGAACGTAGTGGGAACCTACACGGCAGCACACGTACAAGGATAGCATGATGGCATTAAGAAGCATGATGCCAGATGTCGCTACTGAGATAGCTCATTTGTCTCTGAAGGCGTACTTGGCACTAATTCGCTTTTAAATATGAAACGTTCAGATAGAACATCCGCCTCACAGGTTTCTTTTTATACTGATCCGTTGCTACTTACTGGTGGTGATATTCATGCAGAGATGCAGGGACACACGCAGGTCTAGCAAGCGGGCTTGTTCAAGGGTTTAATTTTAGGGTTAATTGATTCAGTGATAAGGGTCGCATCAAATAGCCAGTTACGAGTATTTCATGCTCTGTTAACGTGGTCCAGGTCCACACCTTTGCAACATTTTGCGAAGTTCCATCCAACTTTGAAAAGCTGAAGTCATTAAAATTATTGAACGCTGAATAGGGCCAAGTAGTATAAAGTGTCTCTCTATCTAAACATATTTTGATTTAGTATTGAAATATTGATTACAATGCATTTTATTTGCTTATTGGTACTTTGGTCTGTCTACAAAATCGATTTGCTCTGTACGGCCCGGCAGATATGACGGATTTTAGGTGGGCATATCATGATCTGCCAGGCAAATAACTTATCTCCAATCATTTGAGATTAGGTTAGTGACTTCGTCAAGCGTCAAAATTATCTGGATCAAACCTAAGAAAAACATTTGAAGTTAAACATACACGATCAGTGGAACTGGTCACGTTTCCACGTTACCATGGAACGAAGATGGCAGATTTGGCTATCTGGATGGATGAACCTCGATAGGGTATTGAGATAAATAAGTATGCGAAGTCAGAGCCACGGCAGTAGCTGTTGTGATAATGAAGTGGATACTATTTTTAGTAGGTAAGAGAATTCAAAATACAAATATTATTACTTACTTATGCTTCCGAAAAGCGACTGAATAGACGCGTTTGGCATTTTTAAGTGAACGTTCTCCTTCTCTCACCATTAAGCTTCTAGGAAGCTGCTAAGTCGTTGATGCTAAAAGGCTGTTAAAAATAGGATGTCTGCTACTACTTGTCCTTAGGCGCGGATGCACTTGTAAACCATTTCACAAATTCCACTTACGCTTTTCGAAATGTGCACTTAATTAAGATGTGGATGTATTTCAAGAACATTAGGAAAATTGTAGTACCTACTTATAACAAACGTCGGTCAAATTGAACATGATACAGCTTCAGCAGATCCAATCGCGTTTGCATCGCAACTGAATCTGACTGAATTTCACACATTAATTCCTGTGTTTCAGGCGCGTCAGTGGCGCTTTGCGCGGTGACGAAGGCACCTACGAAGCGGGATTTCTTCTTCGACAAAAATGAGGATGGAGGAGTCGCCATCATAATCCTCAACGGCGGTAACTATCTCTCACTCATCGTAACGCCAAAAAAAAGTTGTTTAAATCAAAAAATCATGTTATTGTGATGTTTATTAATGACTTCCACCATTTGGTAGGTTGATTTAATACTTACTTCGAGGGACAGCCTGTATCAACACTCGACAAAGAGTTACCAAGTTAGGTTATTCCAGATAACCTTTGCTATTTAACAAATAAAAACAATCCTTACAGAGTACGGAAACTTCACCCTTGGCCACCTCGGGCGCAAGGCAACCAGAAACGACCCTGAAGTAACTTTTAACATAGAATCTGTCTACGACGAGCACAGCGGTGGGTCGAAGGTCACAGTCATCTGGGAGGGGCCCAGCGACAGGGTCTTCGAAGACTGCTTCGGCTTCAGTAAGTTTAGTTGCGCACCATGGTTTTTGAACGAAAAAAGACATGATTCCCCAATGTACAGCTGTAAACAATTAAGTCTATTGTTCCACTATTTTAAATAGTGGAACAAAAGACTTAATTGTTAGGTGACGGGTTTGTTTGTTATGTTAAATATGTATAGTTTTAATATTACAACAAAAACAATCACACTTTCCTTGATAGTTATATTGCTGTCTTATTTATTTAGCTCAAACATCATGTCAAATTACAGGAGGAAAAGAATGGTACGCTGGCCCTGAACAGAAAGAGCAGCACTGGCCAATCCAGAACGGCAAACTCGACAAATACTCCATCATTCCCAAAGAGGACGACAACTCAGCCGTCTCTGAGAGATACTGGCTCAACTCAGCCGGTTACTACTTCTACGTGCACCCTGAGGCCCCTCTCTTCGTAGACTACCACAACATTCAGGATGACCACATCTGCTTCATCTCAGAAGTCACTGCTCCCTATTCCACTAGACGTGCCCGCAACGTCTTGAAATACGACATTTTGTTCTTTCGCAACCCGAAAATCGCTCACCAGCATGCTGTCGACACCTACTTGGGAAAACCATCTGGAGTCCCAGACTACAGGATGATCCAATACCCTGTTTGGTCCACATGGGCGAGATACTCACGTGAAATCGACCAGGACAGCCTGTGGGCTTTTGCCAACGAGATTACTGACAGCGGGTTTCCCAACGCGCAGTTCGAAATCGATGACCTGTGGGAAATATGCTATGGATCTCTGACCGTCGATGAGAGGAAGCTCCCTAATTTGAAGCAGCTGGTCAAAGACATCAAGTCACTCGGTTTCAGAGTCGCTATCTGGGTGCATCCGTTCATCAACAAGGATTGCGATCCTTGGTATTCAGAGGCATTAGACAATGGGTAACTCATTTGTTTTTTTTTCATAAACAGGCTGTGGTTTTTACAACCTGTCGAATTTCATGGGAAGTTCAGAAGCGAGCCAGAAACACAAAATCAACTTAGCATGGAAAGCCAACGTTTTGAATATTGTGATTTTGGGATACTAAAATCATTCTTCTGAAAAAAAATTGTTTGACGTCAAATGATAATAATGTCTGGACTACTCATCCTTCGTCCATCATGTATATAAAGTTAACGATGGTGGCCCATACCACTATCGTTAACCTGTCAATTTTTCGCCTGACAGATACTTAGTCCTAAACGAGGAAGGTAGCCCTGACAGCAGCTGGTGGAACAACAACGGCTCCGTGCCCGGCTACATCGACTTCACCAACCCTGATGCCGAGTCCTGGTACACTTCGAGGATCCGCGATCTCATCGAGACCTACGACATTGATACTGTGAAGTTTGACGCAGGAGAATCCAGCTGGTCTCCTCAGGTAAGAATATAATTTTTAAATTCTGGTACCCATAGCCAAAATGTGGGGCTGTTTCATAAACAGGTGCAGCTAACCCTAGTTCTTTTGAGACATTGTCTTAGTCGTGATCTTTCTTAATCAACTACCTACTTCGACTCATACTAAAGTTTTGTGCAACTTAAGTAACATTGAATAGAAATTCTCCGAAACAGAAAAATAAACTAATATTTTTTCTGTTTTTCTAGATCCCAGTGCAGAACGGCGACATCAACCTACACCCTGGACACATTGTGGAGACGTACGTCAGGGCCGTGTCACAGTTTGGTCCCGCGATCGAGGTTAGGTCTGGAATGCGGTAAGAAGAACTTCAATAAATTGAATGAGAGCATAATCAAATTCTGATCTGATTTAAAAAAAAGTAATGGGCAGAAACGGCAAACATTAACTCATTAGGCCATACTCAAGCTAAATTACTGTGTCGGGTTTGCCGTGGCGTGACAGAACGCTATCGGTTCCAAATGTTATGATTAGATTCACATTGGTATGTTGTGACATGGCGCCAATCCACCAATCCGATAGCGTCCTGTCGCGCCAAGACACACCCCAACACAGCAATGTGAACCTAGCATTACTCTGGACAGACAGACAGAATGCTTTAGATCGTACGGCCGACTATCTTATTTCCTTCTCACATGAAACAATATTCCTAATAGAAGTTTTTGTTAAATTGATTTCTGGCAGAACTCAAGATTTGCCAGTGTTCATCCGTATGGTCGACAAAGACACATACTGGGGCTTTAACAACGGCCTGGCGACCCTGGTCACCACTCTTCTCGCCATGAACCTGAACGGCTACACTCTGGTGCTGCCTGACATGATCGGCGGTAACGGATACAACGACAAGCCTGACAAGGAACTGTTTGTGAGATGGCTGCAGGCTAATGTCTTCATGCCTACCCTCCAGTACTCCTTCGTGCCGTGGGATCATGATGATGAGGTGATACAAAATTTGTAAAGGAACCAAATCAATGACCACCTAGACTGGCATAATATTTAATTGCATGCATCTTTTCTTAGGCCGTAGAGATCAGCCGCAAATTCACCTGGCTCCACGCCGACTACGCTGACACCATCGTGGAGGCCATGGAGACGTCTGTAAGGGACGGAACCCCAGTCAACCCTCCCATCTGGTGGCTCGACCCCACAGACGAGGTCGCACTCGCTGTTTGGGATGGTGAGTTTGAACACCTTTACAAAACCGGTCACAAATAATTGTATGGCGTTGTAATCATTCCGAGTTCGTGGTAGCTACTCCAGAACTTTTTGTCTGCAACAGTTGATAGTTCTGCGAGCGATGTGGCCATGCCATTGCCACTTCAGCTGGCATGGCTTTTCGAAGAGCTATGTTGGTGACTTTAGTTCTTTAGTTAGTGACTTTCGTTAGACACCGGCCCACCGCTTGGTGGACCGATGACCTGGTGCAGTTCCGCAAAAGCCGTTGGATGCAGGTTTTTTGTTGGTCATCTGGTGTTTGCCATCACGTGCCAGATAATTTATCATGAGCTCCCATTTCCAGAATTCCTCCTTGGCGAGAAGATCCTGGCAGCCCCAGTGCTAGAAGCCGGCGCCATCTGCCGCGACGTGTACCTGCCAGTGGGCCAGTGGCTCGACGGCAACACCGGCGAGCTGGTGCAGGGCCCCACGTGGCTGCGGCACTACCCCGCCCCCCTTGACACTTTGCCCTTTTTCATCCTGCAGGATTAGGCGAGGATGCTCCTGTTGGGTTAAGTTTTGGTCAATATTTGCAGAAATAAATTAATCTGGAATTATAATTGTTTTTTTTTTTAATTTTAATAGCAATGAGCAATGCAAAGTACCTACTGTCGACTGAACTGATTCATGACCACTTCTGATACCTATTTCCTTTGAAACCATGGCGAGAGTTAAATTTTCTTCTATCACGTTCAAGGCACTTTTTTAAAGTTAAAATCATCAAGAAAAACACCGTACGATTGGCTCGTACGATGTTGGTGAAAGGTAGAGACAGTAGTAGGTATACTACGCACGGCGAATGATGATCCCTATGACAGTTCGCTAGCGCTTAACATTGTACTGACGTCTTGTCACAACAAATCCTTTAGAGGTCCATTAAAAAATCGAAAAAATCATAATTGTTTACATTTGTAAATTATAAAAATGACTATTAAGAAATTATTACGTAATGTTCGTAAATAATGGAAAAAAACTTAATGCAAATGTACAAGGTACGTGCTGCAAAAGTTACGTCGTCAAGCTGTTATCGACTAAGAAGGGACACATCGATAAACAAAATATCGATAACTTGTTGAAAAATTTAACAAATGCTTTGAATTTGTATTTTAATTATATCAATCTGAAGCTGATGCAAAGTCAAGCTGGTCTTCAAAATCTGAGTCTGAACTGCAGCTATCGGTGACGTTTAATATTAACGATTGGTCAATGATATTGTCGTATTGTACATCTCGATCCCAGTCTTGTAAACACATTTACTTCGTTCTTTCGACCACTTTTCGTTTTATTCAAATTATGCAATTTGAATAAAAATTAAAGAATAGTAAAATAAAATAAGACTGATACTTTATTATCTAGTGTTTTGTGACCATCAATGGGCGTTATCTTTTTTTCAAAATAAGTAGAAATTGCTTATTATGTTGAATGACCAGGCTGAATGACATGACATTTGCCTAAAAAAAATATTTTATCGAAATTGTTTGAAATTGTTTCGCATCACTAAAACAACTGTCAGCTGAAACGTCATAGGGATCATCATTCGCCGTGCGAACTATAGTAGCACTTTTCTGATGTCACAAGTACAGTCGAGCCTGTCAGATCATAAAATGTCAACCGAATCGTAACCAGATAACTTATGTTGAAGGGAATTAGAACCCAGATGACTTTGGGGGAAAAAGCTTCAGAGCCCGTGAGCCACGGGGCTACGAGATTGCGCTTGACGGGTCTCGCCAGTGGACTTGTTCCAGGGACTGATCCCTATAACAAGTCCACAAGGTGTATTAGTTCCACATCTGAGTGTGGCGACACCTATCTCGCCACATGCGAACTACAACTGACGTAACCTGAATCGCGCTATCAACATTATTCAAGCGACTGAGTACATATACAGAAACCCGACATCAACCGTCGGGCAGCAGCCCACCAGACAGAACACCCGTCTGGTCGGAGAATCTGTTCCTCATATCCCCATAACTGGTGACCCCGACGTGATCATCAGCGCAGCCTTCCAAGCTACGTCATATCATCTCATCAATTCCTCAAGCCTTCGAGCAACGAGTCATTCAGCCAGCCAGCATCCACGGCTACTACGGGTATCCTGACCACCAGCATGCAGCGAACGCGCATTCCTGGTCAGCACCCCCAGCCTTCTCAGCACACTGCACCACTCCGACTCACTGGAGCATCTGCAGCATCACTCCGACTCACTGGAGCATCACCCCGACTCACTGGGGCATCACCGCAGACAGTTCCGACTCACCGTGAACTATGCGGCATCGGGTTCCGACTCACTGGAATCTCACACTGGAGCATTGGCACCGGCAGACTCAACTTGCTTACGACCTCCGGTCTCGGAGGGGAGTGATGTGGCGACACCTATCTCACCACATGCGAACTACAACTGACGTAACCTGAATCGCGCTATCAACATTATTCAAGCGACTGAGTACATATACAGAAACCCGACATCAACCGTCGGGCAGCAGCCCACCAGATAGAACACCCGTCTGGTCGGAGGATCCTCCCTTTTCTATGGTGGATGAGGAATATAACACCTGTTCCTCATATCCCCATATGAGCATTGGCGCTTCAGGTGGGTCGTGCATTAATTTGGTCCACTGTACCAACAAATTATACACAATTGAACCAAGCAATTGAAGTTCATACAACCTACTTAAGACGCCCACCTCTTAACAAAGGGATGGAGTTTGAAAGATATAGGTTTTGGATGGGCATAATAATATCTCGATCAGGGGTGGCATTCTCAATGCACACTTCGAACGTCACACGAGCGCATTCTAAGTGTGATTCCATTTTTGCGTTCTGTAAAACTCAATAACTACGTGCATGTGATCGTTTGAGTGAGAAGAACTAAGCCGAATAATATTTTGAAATTATTTTCATACTACTGAAAATAATTTCGAAATATTATTCAGTGCACTAATACAAGGTGAAGCGAATAGATGATTAAAGGGGTGTTTTCTCCTGAAGGAGATCAGGGTTTGGTGTCAACGAGAATTGCATTGCTGCCCATCCCTCGGCAGCTATGACCACGATTGGTCTACGACATATACACCACAACTCAAGAGGTTTCAAAGACTCAAATGTGAATTCAAACTCCTCTATTCAAACTTCTCGTGAAGTATAACTTCACGCTATTCGCTCATTGGGAAAACCTTATATTGCTATTTCCGGATTTTATTCAATCTCGAAAATGGATAGTTGACATAATTTAGTTACCTAGTCTTTGAAAACAAAACATAGCTTGTAGTATTTTCCACATATCGATAATACTTACCGTTTGCTACTTATCAGTCTTATCACCATTGGATATCATTTTACGATAAGATGATCTCTATCAATCAAAATGATGAAGGCTGAGAAGGATCTTTAGGTAGGTACAAAAGGCCACACGTCAATGCATACTCACATAGGCAATACATACTGGAAAAGAATATACCTAACTAGCTGTCTCTCTGTAACTTGTATAAGTTTTATGAAAACGCCTAACGTCAATAATACAACTTCCAAACCGGTGGTAGAGCTCTTTGTTAATTAAGATGTTTTTTAATTTTTTGTCTTGACGTTTCATGAATACTTGTAAAGCTTACATGAATACCTTAATGTTTCTTTTACTTTACTTTACTAAATAACCAGAAACAAATTACACAGGCTGGGGCAGTTGGGCGCCGCACAACATACATTTTACAATCTGCGGAAAAACTGAATACTGAATTCAGAATACTGAACTTGATCAAGTTTTAATGAAATGAAATGAAATGAAATTTATTTATTTGCTAGATTTTGAGTAAATACAAAATAGGATGTCAGTTTGTGTCAAGATGTCCAGTCAAAATCTACTTAGGTCTAAGCGTGCAAATGTGTAGGGCATTAAATATGTTGGCAAACATCCAACTGGCCTATGCTTTGGACAAAAAAACATTAATGGTGTAGAAGCAGTTCTCGAAAAGGTAGCTGTGCAGACTCTTTTTAAATTTGAAAAAATTGTGGACCTTTGAACAAAGTCTATGCCTCATATTGCATTTTAGAGGCACATCGATTCCTAACAAGAGGTCTATTAGGTTTTCTGCGATTGTAAGCAAATATAATAATATACAAAATACAATCAACGTCTTGCTCGTTTGCTAGCACTGTCTCACACCAATCTTGAGCACTCTAAGTCTAATAATAATATCTTCAGAAATGTCCTGTGACGCCTTGTGCCGGGTTGCGAAAATATCTGTGGTCAGGTATTTTTTTACTTAAAAAATTGATACGGTTCTATACAAGAAAAGACTGTAGGTGTTAAAAATGGTGTGAAAATGAAAATGATTCTAAGGCATAATGAGCCGGGCCGGAGTACGAGGAGAACGAAGAAACAAGTATCCACCTAATCGCAGAATACCTGCTGATGGCCTGATGTACCCACTGATCAGAAGAGAAATTACGGACTCGAACCAATTAGAACACTGTCGGTGAAGCAGATTGCCAAACTCTGTAAGGCCACGGGAAGAATGTGAAGTTGGAACCACTTAAGGTTTCCTGCAGTATGAGCCTAAGGAAATGAGGGAAATGGCCCACAACAGATAGACCGATCACCTGGCCGACTGCTAACGTCCCCAATTATAACAATAAAGCATAGGCCACTAGCGAATAATCAAATGATACTGACCTACTCAATGCGTACGTAATTTATCCGAACAACAATCACTGGCAAAGCCCCCTTTAGCAACGGTCCCTTTTGGCATTTTGCATGTTCACCACCCTCTTTTCAATCTATTGATTCAAAAAAAATCTGAAATGGGTTTTTTTTGATTATTCATCGTTAGTCAGCACCAAAAATATCTACTTAACTATAACAGTCTCATGTAAATAACTTATCTCCAATCATTGAAGATTAGGTTGGTAGTTTCGTCAAGCGATACTGCTGACAAAAATTATCTGGATCATACTTAAGAAAAACATTGAGTCACACGATCAGTGAAGCGGTACAGTGGACGAAGATGGCTGCTCTTGGACTAATATTAGGTAAGATTTGCCTAAATAATAGAAATTTAACGAGCCTATTCCTAAAGCTTTCGCTCAAAATATTTACAATTGAAAAGTTAAAAAATATGATCACGCCGCGGAAACATCTTCAAGTGAATAATCTTCACTCCAAAATAAACCTTAATGCAACGGACAGTAAGGACAGAGTCCGTGAGGTTCGTTCTTATGACCATCCGACAAAATAATGTAATCTTTTTGACACTCATAAAATGCATTACAACATAAACTTCAACTGGTTTTGAATATGATAGAACATAGCGAATTACATCAATCGAGTTTTGACGCTGAATCAAATGCCTGATTTCAGAGACCCATCACGAAGGTCATCCTCGTGAAAAGTCTGGTGAACATTCCGAGAGCTTATTGTGCATCTACCAGTTTTATATGATCGAAAGCTACTTAATGTAATGACTATAGCGATAACCCCACTGGTTACTTTTCTGTGTGTATTGTTTGTATTCTAGCATTTTATTTTGCAGGGCTAATAGCATTTACTGCGACGGCACACTCCACGCTGCTGGTGCCGCAGACTCGTGCCGACAATCCTATCCTCACACTGGATCCACTCCTCACAGGAGGGTTCGAGGTATCCTTGTCTTCAGGTAAATCGAACGCTAATTAACTTGTACCTAACTGAAATTGTACCTATATAGGTATCTTGTTTGTTTACGCATTTTAAAGCCTTTTTTCTTATATCACCTCGAAGTGGACATGACTTGTTAGTGCTCTTAAAAACGGGGACCAGGGACTTCAATCTATCAATCGGTAAATCAGCGTGCAAGATTTTGAATGCAGTTTCTTATTGCTAACTCAATGTTTAGTAAATCCAGTTTTCCGTCGCTAATATCTCAAAAATAAATACTTATCAGATATCTATAACCACAGATGATCAGCGCCAGGTCCTCGCTCGGATCGGCCGCACCTTCTTCTCGACCTACACCTCCACCAGTATAGAGAGTGGACTGACGGTCACCATCGGGAACGCAAACCTGACCATTAAGGAGGTAGAAGACAATGGCGCTATGGGCATTCAGGTTCGCTGGAATGTGCTAGGCCACTCAAGACTGGAGGACTGTATAGATTTCGGTAACTTTACACCGTTCATTTGTTGAAAGTTGTTAACAAAGAAGTGCTAGTAAGCCATTCCATTAATTCATAATTGAATAAAAATCAAAACACGCTGTGCTAATGCTACATTCATAGACATACAATTTTGGTTACCCCACTTTGATTCACCACAAAATTGACGTGTTTTTTGATATTTTACTTCGACTAAGCAAACGCACTATAAATAATATTGATTACTCCCTACAGGAACACATCAATGGTACGCTGGTCCTATGCAAGTGAACCAAATATACCCAATCCAAAAAGCCCCACATCCATACTCTGCCTACGTATCAACAGAAGCCATAGAGAACCAAGCCATCGCCGAGAGGTACTGGCTGAACTCGGCGGGCCAATACATCTACGTTCACCCAGACGTCCCCCTCTTTGTGGACTACAACAATCTGCTCGCAAACTACCTCTGCTTCGGCGCTCAAATTGACAGACCTTACTCAACAAGAAGAGAACATACTTCTTTGTCATATGACATTTGGTTCTTACCTGACGCCAAGGCCGCCCATAAGCATGCAGTTGAGAATTACTTGGGGAAACCGTCAGATGTACCCGATTTCAGAATGGTGGAACATCCAATTTGGTCTACTTGGGCACAGTTTGGCCGACATATCAATGAGAGTAATCTCGTCGAATTCGCACAGGAAATCAAGTTGAATGGATTCAATAACTCGCAGTTCGAAATTGACGACGATTGGGAAGTTTGCTACGGGTCGCTTGAGGTTGACGAAACTAAATTCGCAAACTTCGCTAAATTTGTTCAGGATATCAAGGATTTGGGCTACCGAGTGACGCTATGGCTTCATCCTTTCATCAACAATGATTGTGATCCCTGGTATTCTGAAGCTTTAAACAAAGGGTAAGCAACTAGATTCTTCATTTAGAGTAGAGTGAAAAAGGTTTTTTCCGAGCGAAGCGAAGTATGAATGAATGTATAGATAGAAAGAAAGACATTCTTTAAATACGAAAACATTACAGTTGTATTCACAACTCAAACCACGAAACTACAATAATTTAATTTGTAACATTTACACAACACCAAGTATTTAAGTGATTATCAGCACTAGATCATCGTATGGATGAATAGAATCTTAAGAAGCTCACATAACAAGTTGATCAACGTTTTCAGATATTTCGCAGTGGACGAAGCTGGTGATCCCGACATGACCTGGTGGAACAGCAACGGCACTGTCACAGGCTACATAGACTTCACGAACCCGGAAGCAGCAGAATGGTGGTACCAGAGAGTGAAGGCTCTGACAGATAAATACGGCATCGACAGTTTCAAATTCGATGGTGGTGAAAGCAGTTTTGCGCCAGAGGTAAAAAAAATATTGGGTTTCGTAGATATCGTTAACGAAGATGATGGCCTGTTCTGCAATGGGGACAGATTAAGTTATTTTAATATTTTTTCATGTCATGTTTGAAAAAATAACTTAAGAAGTGAATAGAAGAAAAAAAAGACATGCTTTAGAACCAATAAGTAGGTAGGTAGTAAAGATAGCGTCCGGTGGTAGCGTCACATTTATTTAAGTACAGTATATTTATTGTATACATTTGATATTATGGTATTCATGTCTATTATTAATTGTATTTTGTTTGTTAATTAGATTTGACGATTTGAAAGTACTTGTAACAGGTCTATTTAAATAAAGTTATTATTGTTTGTTTGTTTGATAATGTCTAGCTAGCCGGTTTTTTGAAATCAAAAATAATGTTTTTTTTCAGACTTATGTGATCAATAAGTGCATGTAAGTGCATTTATATGTTTCAATATCAGTGAACAGCGTATTTGGTTGGTAACAAAGTGCCTTATTTCCTTACTGGTACGATTTCAGGTGACAGTGCAAACCGGTGACATCGACTTGCAGCCACACCACATCGTAGACACGTACGTGAGGACATGCGCACGATTGGGGAACATGATCGAGGTGCGAGCTGGGTTCAGGTTAGTAATTAATACTACGCTGCGTTCGTCTTCTAATAGTAGCCATTCAAGAAGTTTTCTGTCACTACGGGCATCAGTTGTTCAAGCTGTTTGCTCCACCCAATGCCACTACAACCTGCTGACAAGCTGGCTACGAGGATGTGGGCGATCTTCGGTTTTCCTCGGATTACCTCATCCCTGATTCGATCTCGTAGCGGGATACCGAGTTTAGCCCACCATCGCACGTCCCAATGACTTGGTTTAGTTAGCCATATCGCTCTATGTAGAGTCTTCATATTTTAGTGTTTGGTTATTAATTTTTCAAATAAGTAATTCTAATTTATTGATTTCAATCAGAAATATTCAAATTCAAGTAAATTAGAGATACAGACGTAAATTTTGTGGTTTTTCATCTCAATTCAGGACGCAAGATCTCCCAATCTTCGTCCGCATGGTGGACCGCGACTCTATCTGGGGCCTGAACAACGGTCTCGCCACGATCATCACGGCCACTCTCCAGATGAACCTCAACGGGTATACTCTGGTACTCCCCGACATGATAGGAGGAAACGGCTACAACTTGGAAACGGACCGAGCTGATCTTCCGACTAAGGAGCTGTTCATACGATGGGTGCAAGCCAACACATTCCTGCCTGTAATGCAGTTTTCGTTCGCGCCGTGGAACTTCGATGATGAGGTACTACCTACTCCTAAGATTTAATTTTTAATAGCTTCTGCAGTAGACGCTGGTTTATGGTTAGTTTTACATCTTCGAATACTCGTAGGTACAGCCAGTTCACACAGAGAGATGGATAACTTTACCATTGACCTACCGTCATTTCAGTTGGTATTTGAACAATTTGATTTTGTTCAATTTATTTCATTTCCTTCAACGTGATCAATCTTTTAATCAAGTCTTTTCAAATTCCAGACGGTGCTAATCAGCAGAAAGTATACAGACTTACACGCAGAGTACTCTCAGCAAATCTGGGCGGCAATAAAGGCGTCGGTGGACGAGGGCAAGCCGGTCAATGGTCCGCTCTGGTGGATCGCCCCCAACGACCAAGATGCCTTACTCATTTGGGATCGTAAGTACCACTTGACCCCACACTGAACATCAAGGCAAGAAGTATTCCTTTTTCAAAATTAATGGGTTTTATTTCTGGAAAAGAATTTGTTTTTTCACTAATTGACCTACAAACTATTTGAAAAATTGATTCTGTTGGTTCTGATCACTTTGCTAAGGCACTTTAACAATTTCTCTATGGAAATTCCAGAATACCTCCTAGGCGAAAACATTATAGTTGCCCCAGTCCTGGTCGAAGGAGCCACTTCAAGAGACATCTACCTGCCCGCTGGCGTGTGGCTGGAGGAAGGGGACCCCTCCCGCGTCCAGGTGGGCCCCGTGTGGCTGAAGGCCTACCCCGCCCCCCTCGACGTGCTGCCGTTCTTTGTCGGCGACGCTCCCACCACCCCCAGCGGCGCCGACGCAGTCACTGTGCCGTTTGCATTGTTCTTTGTAACTTTCCTGGTCAATATGATGCTTTAATTTGCTACAGTTATTTATGTTAAGTATAGCAATAAATATTTATTAAGTAGTATTTATAGGTTTTTACTAAACCATCCAGCAACAGCCCCGGCTGGCCTTAGAGCGGCTAAATAACAGCAAGGCTAATCTAATCACACCCGTCCGTCTCGGTGTTAGGAGTATGGCTTGCGGCATAAAGGCCTTTGCTGTTTAATAAATTACTGATCAACAATGTTTGTTTGTTTTCCTTCTTAAGCAGAACCTCACTTTTATGCAGTAGCGGTTCAGAATATTTCTGACGATAACATTGAGAGATAGGAGGAAAAAAGGAGCCAAACTGAAGTGGGGGAGTGGAAGTGAACTCAATGGATCCCCAAAGATGGCAATTAAATAAATAAATATCCCTGGACATTATTCCACTCAGCGCCATCTAGCCCCAAGTGAGCCAATTATAGTTCGTTATTATGGGATCTAGACAACGGATAAACATACTTAAATACTTTTTCTTTTGTACATACATACTTATTATACATAGTGTAGTATTGTGCGGGGATCGAACCCGCGACCTTTGGTGCAGTACTCGAGTTCTCAACAATTACACCAAGACGGTCGTCGCTATTGCTATTGTCGCTATTGTCGAAGGAGACGGCCTAAAAACGCTGGTGCGCCGACCTGGAATACCTACTTAGTACTCAAGAGACTAGAGGACTTTTGCAGAGGATAGGGAACGATGAAAAGGTTTGGGGGGGACCATTGCCCAGCGGTGGCATCTTGCAGGTTAAAAAAAACATAGATAACTGACACACTGATTTAAAATTAAAAGAGTTTTACAAGTTCGGCTTTGAGATATATGCCTCAACATTAGTAAAACAAACCTGGCTGCCAGGTAAAATATACCAGAAAAAATCGGCTGGGCTGTTTATGGTCTCGGCAGCACAGTGGTTAGTGCAGTCGACCGGTTTGCGAAAGACGCGGGTTCGATTCCCGCCTGAAGCCAAGACCAAATGTCTTTTTATTTTTTTCAGAAATAAGGTACACCAGGGATAGCGTTATTTCAGTATGTATTCAGAAATAAGGTATTATTTCTGAATACATACTGAAATAACGCTCATATATAGAGCACGAATGTCCGCCACATTAATGTTATCTTATTCTATTAGATAAATATCCCAAAGCTGTCGAGGTATTTTCTAAGCTTTAGTTATATCACTGATTAAACTTAGTATGTGAGTTCGCTTTTAAACTAGCATCAATAAAAAATACCTAACATATACATCTAAAACGACGATATAAGAAGGATAAAACCTAATTTAGCAGATATTTGAACCGTTCTTGTGATGTTTATCACACTTGATATGATTTCGAATGAGCGAGAATTGTGCTACTGGGCGGGATTTGAACCCCCGAACTGTAACAATCCAGTCAATGAACAAAGCCTAGCGAGTCGGCCATCGCTAAGCTTCAAACGCACATCAACATCTTTTTTACTGTCAATTTTTCCTAGAAAAGTAATAATGTTGTTAACTTTACCTACACCACTTGACCACGGCAATATTTGACAATTTCCTATTTGGACTGATCATGTCGAATGATCTCAGTCTCAAATAAACCCAACTTCAGATGTTTACACACCATATCTCCAATCTCCGAATATCTCCAAACGTATCAGATAGGCTTCGGTCTTCGCAATTGTTTATCTCGATCTAACTTTAGAATTATGAACAGTTTGTTACGTCCGTCTAAGTAATAAAACATATAACATTGAATTATACGATCAGTGGAGTTGTGAAGTGGCAAGATGGCTGCTCTAGCAGTGTTTTTAGGTGAGATTTAATTAGTTAATAATGAACTACATTTGAACATCATCAAACGCTTTCTGAAGCGATGCCAACTCTAGAGGAGACCTATTTCAATTTAAAAAATACTAGGATTATAGTTTTTATTGTATTACAGTATGTCTCATTGTCATTAAGTCCGCTTTTTGTATCAATAAATGTGGTGCAATCTACCTTATACTTACATATAAAATACGATACGATACGATTCACGTACAGCAAAATAAACTGACTCTAGAAACCTGGAATTGCTAAACAACTTTAAAAAGTGACCATTGCCAAGATGTTAAAAATTGTTACGGCCTTGAACTGAATCGCTAAAGAAAACAATCCTCGCACAAAAGGCACACTCGCAGAGGGGATCAAATCTACTTTTAAACCCCGGGGGTGTTTAGGCCCAAACCCCCATGCCCTGAATCTTCACAATTAGTTATTTAAGACCCTCGGACCCCCTACGTGAAAGCATGCTCGTGCCCGTGCTACTGCCATTGCAATCTTGAAGTCGTTTTCAGGTTTAATGACCCTGGCTGGTCGTGCGCACCCCGCGCTGGCAGTGCCCTCTACTCGCGCAGATGACGTCACTCTGCTGTTGGAACCGGTCCAAACTGGAGGATTCGAAGTCACTTTGATCTCAGGTAAGCACGTTAATCAGTTGCTCTCGGCTGACGCCTCTAGATGTCAGTTGGAGGCCTGAGTGCGGCTTCGTGACCGTGACAGCAAGGTTTATCAGTAACCTTACATCCCTCCATCAATCTGCACTGAGCCCGCGTGTTGGGAAGTATGGTTCTCACCGTCTCTTAGTCGACGTTTGGCCTGTGCTCTGCAGTGTGACGTAGGCTATTGGTTTTTTTAGAGTACTGTCAATGGAAAAAATCACCGATCACGTGCAAAACCTACCACACAGTCAGTAGGTATCTTAGGGTTAGTCACACGGACGGTACCTAGACACGTCAATCTTTATCTTCCGTTATGATGCTTGAAATGCACAAACACTTGAATGTTCTAGTAGCGAGACGTAATCATTTGCATAACAATGCAGAGATGACGATACCGCATGATAATGATTAAAGTAGTTCAATCAATGAAATTAAATGCATCAATAAACCTTTACGATCGAGCGAAGTTCTTTTAACTCCTATAAGTTAAGCTTATAGTTTAAACTTGATTGAAATTAAATCCTATTGTATTTAGTATAATGCGTCTGTTCACTGACGTTGCGTGTCCCGTTTTATTGTTAAATCTGTAATAATGACTAGTATTATAGTTACGATTAAGAAGCAATTTGCATACACAATCTCATCGGTTGGTATTATTGAATGCATTTGCAAAGTGTATTTACACTTTTGCACGGACATCTCTACTATCTTTAAAGTTTTATATTAGTGCATGATAAATAGATAAACATTCGTTTAGGACTTTATTTCAAACGGGTTACTTATTAGGAGGCATAATGTGGACTCAAATCCATTGATTATTTTTGTCAAAACCAATTAGCTCTATTTCTATTAAAACCGGAGACACATTTGAGCATTTTTCATGGGAATTATGAAAAATGCTCAAATGTGTCTCCGGTTAAACTTAGTAATTTACAAGGCCCCGCTGAAAAATTCACCTCGTTAAGTATCCCTGGAAATATCGTTTTTAACCTCATCTTCATCGTTCACAGGCGAAGAACGCCAAATTATCGCACACATCGGCCGGACCCTTTTCTCTCCATACACCATCGAGAACTTCGAGAGTGGGGTGGAAGTCCACATCGGGGACGCCAACCTGACCATCCAGACCCTGTTCGACAGCGCGGCTGGCGCCAGGGGCATCAAGGTCAAATGGGATGTGCTAGGACACACGAGGTTGGAAGACTGCATCGATTTTGGTAGGTCATTTTAGATTGTCATATTTCTTATGATTTTATTATGTAAAACATTATACTCTCTCGACTATTTGGGATCTGAATGGACTCTGATTGTTGCCTCTGATTGGTGAACGGAACATTCAGATGCTGGGGGAATTTTCGAACCAAACGTGGTAAGGGGCGAGCCTACCGCCAAAAACCAGGTAGTTGTTTTTTATCGGTGTTTTCCAGCATCTGAAAGTTTGACTGAGAAGAACTTGAACTTGAGCCAAAGAGTTGACTGGGCTGCGGCACTCTCACGCTTTGGATAAACATAGAAAATACAATAATTGATTGTTTTGAAAATACAAACTGTAATTGCATTTTGCGATCTTGTTTTTAGGCACAAACCAGTGGTATGCTGGTCCCATGCAGATTGATCAAATATACCCCATTCAAAAAGCACCACGTACCTACTCAGCATACGTGTCGAATGAGTTCGACAACGGAGCCATTGTCGAGAGATACTGGCTGAACTCCGCCGGAGAGTACGTTTACGTGCACCCCGACGTGCCTCTCTTCGTAGACTACAACAATCTGCTCGCCAACCATCTCTGCTTCGGCGCCCAGATCGACGGCCCCTATTCAACAAGGAGGGACCACACCCCCTTGTCTTACGACATCTGGCTGCTATCCGATGTCAAAGCCGCCCACAAGCACGCAGTTGCGAACTATTTGGGAAAACCATCAGATGTACCCGATTACCGAATGGTACAGCATCCCATTTGGTCTACATGGGCGCAGTATTCCAGAGACATCAACAGCAGTAACCTTGTTGAATTCGCTCAGCAAATCAGACAGTATGGCTTCAACGACTCCCAATTCGAAGTAGACGACCTTTGGGAGGAATGCTACGGGTCGCTGACGATAGACACGAATAAGTTTGCAAACTTTACCCAGTTTGTGGAACAGATCAAGGCCTTGGGGTACCGAGTGACGCTGTGGATACATCCGTTCATCAACAGCGACTGTGACCCCTGGTATACTGAAGCTTTGAACAATGGGTAAGTGAATTCTCTTTCTAGGGATAGCTTGGTTCATCAGGTTCAAAGCTAAGCAGAGCTTGAATATCCTGCCAGAGGCTGAAAAGCAACTGAGAGTGACCTCTTTCAGATAACCCAGATAAAATAGTAGTAAAAAACCATTATAACAATAGTTATATGAACCCAAGGGCAGTTTATATAAAACTTACTTCAATATTT
The DNA here is from genome assembly GCA_950022985.1 of Udea ferrugalis. Classification (NCBI taxonomy): domain Eukaryota; kingdom Metazoa; phylum Arthropoda; class Insecta; order Lepidoptera; family Crambidae; genus Udea; species Udea ferrugalis. The sequence continues at coordinate 14,956,526 of OX465531.1, read as the reverse complement.
TCGAATAGATTACGCTAAGAACAAACGAAATTATTTGCCCGGAAAATGCACTTATTCTAAATGTCTTATCGAGATAAAACGGTTATCGGATTGCGTTTTGATTCTTGAGTTCTAGATAATACGACCTATTTATCATTTGAGAGTGCATAGCAATGACAGCTCAGCTTATATCGGTGTGGTACTACACACAATATTAAGAAGTATGAGACAACATCATATACATTTCACTGGTCTCAAAGTAAAATTTTCCCTTTGCGTTGTGGCAACCAAAATCAAGGTACCAGAAATAGCCAGACTCAGCATTATACTGGAAGCAAGAACAACCTCATGATGTCACACAAAAATATCTGTAGGTTCATACAAAAACAACCTTGTAAACTGATCCATAAAATGTTTCAGATATTTAGCCGTCGACGAGACTGGCAACCCCAATGTGACCTGGTGGAACAGCAATGGCACTGACGCCGCCTACATCGACTTCACGAAGCCTGCCGCCGCCGAGTGGTGGTACCAGCGGGTCGAGGCTCTTAAGGCCTATGGCATCGACAGCTTCAAGTTTGACGCTGGCGAAAGCAGTTTTGCGCCACAGGTAAAAATCATTACGTTGGCGTTTACGTCAATTCCACTATGAAGTCATGTGGTGGCACGAGCTATACTCCATCACAAGGGTTCAATGTGGATTGTTGGAGAGGCCTATGAAAGGCTGTTGACTGTTGTTGAGGCATTTAGCGATTTCAGCCGGGACCAACTGCTTAACGTGCCAGCCGAAGCGCGGAGATGCCTGAAAAGCACATCTTTCAATTCCGATCGGGTATTGTATGTTACATATCTATGCGACCGTGATCGTGGGCGTAAAAAGAACTAAGCCGCATTAAATTTAAGAAATATTTTCATACAAATTAATAGGAGAGCATAAAAATTGCATACGCATCGAAAAGACGGTTATAGTGAGCAGGCCTGAGGGACATCGAGATGGGAACAATTATGATATTGAAATGGGTTTATAGCGAGCAGGTTTTTTACTCATCTACGTAACAAAGTCAATATTTGTATATTTCAGATATCCGTGCAGAACGGAGACATAGATCTGCAGCCCCATCACATCGTAGACACGTACGTGAGGACATGCGCACGATTCGGGAACATGATAGAGGTGCGAGCTGGGTTCAGGTGAGTTGCGTCTTTAAAAATTTAGTAATCATTACCAATGGGCGGTTGTTAAGAACTTTCGAAGCCTGACAACCCTTTACCCTTCACAATATTAAACCTAGTTTAGATAAGTGTAGATAATAAATAAATAATATCAGTAATTTTATTAACGCCTGTGAAACCAACTCGGAAATAAATACTTAGCGCTAACACGCACAAGTAAGCAACCCCGAATTCAAGTTAGAGTTTCAAATTCAATTCCCGAATCAAATTTGAGAATCCTTCACAAGTATAAAAAGCTGTCACTTACAGTTCTATAGACAATTTACGGGACGGCATGAGTTGGCGGCGTGCTTGATTGATTGACGTTTATGAAATTGGGGGTAAATATTTTATGTGCCTACGTGGTAACGACAGTTAGCTTTCTGGGAAAATGCGACATCCTTATCTGAGAGATCACTAGCCCCCAACCACTACATCATAACGATTTTTCCCTTCCACCAGAACACAAGACCTCCCAATCTACGTACGCATGGTAGACCGAGACTCCATCTGGGGCATGAACAACGGCCTGCCCACCATCATAACGACCACCATCCAGATGAACCTCAACGGCTACACCCTGGTGTTACCAGACATGATCGGAGGGAATGGCTACAACTTGGACCACGAGCAAGCTGATCTTCCGACTAAAGAGCTGTTCATACGATGGGTGGAAGCTAATACGTTCTTGCCTGTTATGCAGTTTTCATTTGCTCCATGGAATTTCGATGATGAGGTTAGTCCTGTAGTTACGACCGCCCTGTTTGACTTCGATCATAGCTAATCTCAATGCCAATTAACCAGGTTTGTAGGAGATACTCGTAAATATAATATTACGACAGATCGACAAGATCGGTACGGGTGAGGCGCAGGACCGATTATTTTTATGCCCATCCAATTGTATGGATCATCAGTCCTTCATATCTGCATACGTGAACAGCCTCCACAACTATAATAATATTTACCTGTTGTTTGTCCTATATCACCATTCAGCCTAAACACTAACACATAAAATGTTATGTTTGAAGTGTAGTAAGCTGTACAAGATAGAAACAGACGATTAATTGATAAAAGTAATTATCACACGCCAGGCATCATTAACATCATAAAAACGTGTCAACCGTTAATTTGTTACACGTTCTATTCCCCTACATTGTCTACGATCTGATGTGTTAGAGGAAGTACGAGGGCTGCTTGTTGCAGTCAATGGTATCATGATATCAATCAATAGGCAAACATAATTACACCAAAAAAAGTATTTAAAACCGATTTGATCGCTATTTTAAGAACCACATTATGTTCTCTTTCCAAAACCTTCACTCCTACGCTTTTTATACACCCGGAATATTTTCAAACGATCTATTCAACGACACCCCGTCGTGGTACAGACGACAAAAAACAAGTCTTCTTACGAGTATGGGACGTACTCATGGCATGTTATTATAAGTACCAGTAGTGTTAAGCATGAATCATTTCAAAGTTATCCTAAAACGCTCAGCTACATCGACATAGCCCACCGGATTAGCAAACTGAAATGGCAGTGGGCTGGCCATAGCCTTAGAACCGATAACCGTTAGGAGTAAACGAGTTCTTCAGTGGAGACCACGTCTCGGCAAGCGTAGTGTAGACTCACGTACTCATGCGAGGTGGAGTGATGATTTGCGCAGGATGGCTGTCAGGAGCTGGATGGCATGTGTTAATAGAGGCATATGTCCAGCCGTGGACTGCAACAGGCTGATGACGATGCTCAGCTACATCAGAAATGTTTGCATCTAAGATCCTGTCTAAATTTCCCGTTTCCTTTCAGACGGTGCTGATAAGCCGCAAGTACACAGACTTGCACGCGGAGTATGCTGAGCACATCTTCGCGGCCATGCAGGCGTCTGTGGACGAGGGCAAGCCAGTCAACGGGCCGCTGTGGTGGCTCGACCCTCATGATGAGGAGGCGTTGGTCATTTGGGACCGTAAGTACTGATTTTAGAAAGTCCATATTGATTAAATCGTTTATATTCCTACGGGAAAAGCGACCATGCATTTGAAGCAATCCACACTTGGCATGGTGGTCGGAACGGATAGATCCGTTGCACCATTTGCCAAGTTAAAACTTGGAAAGCCTGATAAGCCCATAAGAACGATTTTTAGACATTTTCACAATTGTTTTGGGTTAGAATACCCAAAATGCAAGAAAGGTAATGGACTGATGCCTTATTTTTTAAAGATAATTTTCCCTTCGTTCTCATTTAACTACATTTTTATCGTTATGTCTTTCCAGAATATCTTCTCGGAGAAGACATCATAGTTGCACCAGTGTTGGAAGAAGGCGTCCGATTCCGAGACATCTACCTGCCAGCTGGCGTGTGGCTAGAAGAAGGCAACGCCAGCCTCGTCCACGAGGGCCCCACCTGGCTGCGGTCCCACCCGGCCCCCCTCGACACCCTGCCGTTCTTCGTGCGCGAGACGCCCATCGTTCCAGATGGCGCTAGTGTAGTGTCGGGGTCGTTAGCAATGCTCTTCTTAGCTGTTATTATTATTGCATTGCCTTAGTTAAGTCTTGTACAGTAAACCACGAATCAAGGGAATGAAATGACCTCTGTAGCATTGGTCTGAAAGTTCAACTGTTTTGTGACAGTCTGTGCATGTATAGATAGACAGAAACTATGTTAAAAGTGTAAATAATTAGGTATCCTAATAATAAACTGATAAAAACGTTTGTCTTGTTATTGGCTTACCATCTGTAATTTATATTATGCTGACATTTGCCTGATCATAAGTGATGATGTGTATACCTAACTTGCTTCCAGCGTAAGTAGGTAGGTATTTCAACTTCCTGCATTCTAACCAAAATGAGAATCACGTCACGTTATAGGTACTGACATAACGTATCTCTCTTATAAATATGATTAGAGAATCAACATAGTAGTAAGTTGAGGTGCTGACTGCTGATCATTCACCCATACAGGAGTTTGCCAGGGTTTCAACACTCCTGGGTCTAAGGTGGCTATTACTGCTGTACTAGCAAACATAAACACAGTAATTATAAAAGATCATTACGCAAATGTTTTCAACAAAAAGCAATTACAAGTGATTTTCTTGGGAGGTGCTCTTGATTGATAGAGGGTATCATTAAGCACCGTTTATGTAATGTGTCAATCTGAATAGGAAAAACAACGAATATCTACCCCCTTAGAACCGGAGATACTTCTTACTTTCTAACTGCTTTCTACCCCTATGGAGCAAGTGACACGTCGAACTTTCTTACTACATGATTCTTAATCAAGCTGCGCTTCCTCCTTTTGCTTACACTCTCCTCTTGGATGTGATGTTTTTCAAATTAATGTGCTTACTTTGAACAAAACCGCATTTTTTATTCTATTTATCAAAGTTGAGCTTGGTTAGGTCTAAGTTTAGTAAATCGGCAACGTACGGTGGACGACATATCATGCAGCCCATTTTCAGACGGTCCTTCTCCAGAAGACGGTGATGGGTAGCCTGATATCCCGTTGACTGTTCATCTACTTGGGACGTGACCGTAGCTTAGAAAACCACTAACTAGCAAAGCTTGGCAGTATTTAAACAATAGAAACAATGCATCATTCACTTAATGAGGCTGTTAATGAATGTACTCACAATCAGATTTCAGACGTGTCACCTCATTAGAATCTACATAAACCCCATGGTTTGTTTGCACAAAAACGAACATCCGTCCGATGGTAGGACTTATGCGTTTAAAAGCACTTTATATGGTAATTCGTATCCGCACAGATTGTTTATAATTTTAACAATTAACATAACAATATCGTAAGTAATTGACTAAGATGGCGAAGTCTAGATTGAATCTAAAACGGTGGCAGATTCATTTGACTTTCATAAGCTTATTAACAACAAAATTATCCTAATTAGGGCTTCCGGAGAGGTTATCCCAGTTGTGGAGCTTGAAGTAATTGGCTGAAGCGAAACATTTCAGTAATTACTTAGTAAATATCACCCACTTATAATCGAATGCATTACAACAAAGATGCAGGTATAGTCGGCATCAAAATGACGTGTGCTAACAAAGTGGTCAAAAGGGATTTACAAAAGCAATGTAGGTAATGGCTAGACTTTATCATTGCGCACGCGCTTCGGGAAATGTGAAGAATCCTGCAAGTACAGTCGGGTTGACCACCCTAAGATCTGTTTTTGCTTGCTCAATGATGACATTGACAAGATCAATGACTTCAATTGTCAATCGTGAAGGAACAAACGTCTAATCGAATTTTAGTTTCATTGTCAGACAATAAAGCATACTTTTCGGCATTTTCTAGCCTGTTACACAGTTTAAAAAGGTAACATGAGCTTGCAACGCGTAAATGAATGTGTTTGAAAACTGGTCAACCTTTTCATTCCGCGACTTAACTTACAAATATTACCGTTATGTACCTTACCGTATGCGGCCAATTTGCCCTACTTGTTTTATTGTACTATGTCAGTGACATCGACTTCAAGCTTGATGAAGAAGACCATCATGATCGAGTCATTGGGGAAAACCAATATCTTTGCAGATCCTACCCTGTGATGTTTCAGGTCCAGCGCGTTAGGACTTGCACTTCTAAAACTATAAAGCATAACCTCTCTGGTATTTTGGTCTTATGGATTGGCTTCTACACCAGAGGTCGCGGGTTTGATTCCTGCACAGTAGAATCATTCGTGTGCAAGATTATGTCTGATTATTTTGGTCTGGGAGTTTAGTTTCCAATTGGCAGCCACCATACTTAGGATTTTGTGAAAAATCACAGGTCAGAAAATAATTACACATTATATCTATATCAAAACAAGCTCACTGTGTTTCTCTATCCTCTCTCTACCTAGACCGAATGTTTCTTTCGGATTTATTCCGAATTGATTAGCTATTTTTGAGACGTTTAGGTTTGGAAGTTAAGATAACTGATACATATCTACACATTAGAATTTCGTAAATAAGGTTTTTTTACCGATGGGTCAGTTTTAGGTGTTCCTGTCTTAAGTCCTTAAAGTTGCCCCTCTATGTCACTGTGAAGTGTTCATCAGAAAACATTTACACAACAACATAGATTACTCAGTTTAAAATCGAGATCAGTCTTTAGCTACGGGAGTCGATTGCGGCGGGTTTTTGCCGACCATTGTTCAACGATTGCCTGGGACTATGACGTAGAATAACAGACTTTTACACATTCCAGAATGATTACGTTTACATATTACACTACACTATCCCCTGTCGGCGGTTTCACTTGCATGCAACATAGTATTTGCCCTCAAAATGAATAACCAAACTACAGAAGCAAATGAAAATTGCTTCAAATCCAATCCATGTGACCAATATCCCGCTATGTCGACGGCATATTCATTGGCACAAATTAGGCCATCTCCTGTGCAGCTGTCGCGCACAAGTGGCATATTGGGTGACTTATGGTCTAGAGAAAAGATACCGCATAATGGCAAAACATAGTTACAAATAATAAATACATGTATAGCATCTTATCTTGAGCTTCCAGTACCTACCTAAGTATATATTCATGTGAATCGGCTCCTTTATAAGCGTGCGACAGTTAAGAAGCGATAATGAGTGATTAAGTAGACTCTTAATAGCAGGAGGTCTAGGGCACCGGAGCAGTCTACGATTGCCAACGAGATGGATCAGTTGCGCGCATGTGAGTTCTTCAAATTATACAGTCTTCTTTGTTACTCCTCAGTGGTTGAGGGGTAAGGTGCTAGGTTCGATATAGGTTTCGCATGTCGGTCAGGCAGAGCGTGTTTGGAGGTTTTTGAAAGGAGTTTGTGCATCCGTGTTTGTTTGAACGCATTTGGCATGGGTAGTCCAGGTCTAGGGCACCGGAGCAGTCTACGATTGCCAACGAGATGGATCAGTTGCGCGCATGTGAGTGCTTCAAATTATACTGTCTTCTTTGTTACTCCTCAGTGGTTGAGGGGAAAGAGCGCTAGGTTCGATATAGGGTTCGGATCTTAGGTCAGGCAAAGTGCGTTTTGAGTCTTCCGAAAGGAGTTTGTGCATCCATGTTTCTTTGAACGCATTAAGCAAGGGTAGTTCGGCCATTCCCAACTAGTTGAATCAATGGAACAACCATCAAGAGGACGAAAGAGGACTAAGTCCTAATTTTGTTGAGCTAAATCCTAATTATGCTACTTAATAAGTGATAAATTAATTCACCTGTGTTGTGTTAAAGAAACATGGGTTGAGTTACCTGGGGGTCAGCAGGATCCAAGGATCACACACAAAATGAGCAGGTGAATATTAGGTGATCAGTTACATGGACTACTTACTTAAAGTGATAATTAATAAGCAATGGATTTAAGCCAAAACTAATGGCGCTATTTCAATGACGTGCTCCTCCATATTGACGTCATTAATTCAAGTGATGCAGGTACTTTATTTAACAGTGAAACAGTGTATACTATAGAAAGACTTTTTAATTGTTGCACTGTTCTCAATTTTAATTGAAGTTGTGTGCTCTTCATGACATATGGTTTAGGGGGCGGCCACTCGTTCCACTTTGGGACTGGTCCGTGGGACCAGTCTTGCCTTTTCACAATTAGATGGTAGTCAATTGGGCTCACGTTAGATCAGATGCTGGGACGACATACGGATATCCCATTAGTATTTTCTGACCAATAGGCAAGCTCGTTTGCTCCTACTATTCAAGGGATCACAGCAACACGACCGAACCGTGTCACCGTTGCGTTGATTCATGGTTATTAAGAGGGTAGACGCTAGTTCCTTCAAGGCCCTTATGTCTTATCTTTCTGAAAATAACATGACTGATTGAAAAAAAATATTTAGAGTTGGGTGATGATCATGTTATGAGTATGTAATCATTTATCTGCAGTCGGCGATCATAATGATGATCAGACTCTTTTTTGGAACTGTGCCTTCTGTTGGACATAGGAAGTCTTGCTGTTATATCCATATTTGCTTCACATAACGTTATCAACAGTTTTAAACTGTTGTATCCTTTCAATAAGGAAGTTACATCGTTAGATGGTACAAGAAATGTTACAAAGAAAGTTGCCTTTATGATGGATGACACTTGGGATTGGAACAAACCTGTAAAGCGTTAACGTCCTTCATTTTGAAGCCGGTCTGGCTTTTCAGTTTAACTGGAAATAGAAACAAGTAGTTTCATCAAAAACTCCCTACTTACCATATAACTCATACAATTATGTTTTACACAACGATCGCTAGCAGGTTGTAGTTGTTTTAGGTTGCTAATAAAGTAGTGCAGATTCTAGAGCGAGCATCTTACAGAATTACAAACCCGTTTGCTCTCATGCAAATAAACAAAGCAATTAATTTCCAGAAGAAAATACTTGCGAAGATAATAAAAGGACAATCGTCTAGGCTATCATTACAGGTGATTACGCAGGCTCCTTTTCCAATGATCGATGGCGTAGAAAATGATTAGCCGCATTGAACGAGTAAATTATAGAGATACTGAGATACTACACAATTAAGGTATACATTAATAGTAGGCTGTCCGCTTTCTGTTCGGAGATCTGGCTTGTTTTTCAATTTATAAAAGAGACAACTATTCTGAGAATTCTGTTGTACTAAGCAATGGTATTACAAAGGTAAAAATAAGTACCTATGTGACGTGAGCGCGGCTAGGGCACAAATTTCATGAATGGCATCATTGTAAGGGAATATTAAAGTTCAATTTTACTAAAGGCTCAGTGGTTACACACTCTGGGTCGGAACCAGTGTGGTCACGAGTTCTGGAATTGAACTCGTGACCGTCGGAAGACCTTTCTGTGTTCATTGTATAATTTGTAGATGATCCATGCTGCCGGATGGGCATGTAAAAAGTCGGTCCTGCGCCGCACCTTTCTCCGAACGTGTCGAACTGTCGTCCCATCGGGTCATAGAAAGGTGGTGGAATAGGGAGTGCACCTGTGTATTGCGCGCACACTTGTGCACTATAATATCTCCTGCGTACCTGGTTAATCTCGTTGATATTAACCGCTGTGGTCGGAATCGAATGAATGTAACTTTTCTCAACAGTTCTGGCGACGCTCGCATTAGCCGCGTGTGCGCAGGCCGTCGACATCGACGTGCTGGAGGCGCCGGGAGTGAAGGCGATCCTACAGGAAAATCCTTATGGAGGACTCAACATCCTTCTAACGCGAAGTGAGTGTTTATTTGGTGCTTAGTGCTTTATCAAATCAAATATAAGCAGTTTTTATATAAGCATCTTTTCAAGTAGTATTTAACCAAAGTCTTAATTTGAATTTAAGCGCGACAAACCTAAACAAAACAAGGAGATAAAGACTACCATCCTATGTTGCAATAAAGATTTATGTTGGACTAGCGGTTGCCCGCGACTTTGTCCGCGTTGACTTAAGTAAGAAAAAAAGTTATATAATTATCTTATAAATTGTAGCCAATGTGTTATTCAGATGTATAAGCTATATTATTGTAAAGTTTCATTCAAATTCATGCCGCGGTTTTTACGTGAAAGAGCAACTTGGCACATCCACACATACGAACTTTCAGATTTATAATTTTAGTAGAAAGTAGGATGAGTTATGACACCGAAGGCAACGAGTTTTGACAAAACAGTGTGCTCCCGCGCCGTTGCGGTCATGCACTTTGAGACGACTATCAAATCATCTGTCCGGAACACCTACTTTTTGTTAATTATTTAGCTTGTAGCTAACTCACCAGTGATGGCAACCACCAATAAAAACCCAAGCATCCGGAAACGGCGATGGGCTCGCTCCTGAGCATGTTGGGTGACCCTGACTTTTGAACTTTCCGTTCATGGCGGCAACAGTCAGCATGCCTCTAACTAGGTACCCCGTTTGAGATATACCTAGTCCTGAACGTATGCAACAGTAGATGTAACCATTGACTTATTTTACAGAGGGTGTGTCTGAAGTAATAACGGTGATAGGCCGACACGCCGGCCCCATCAAAGACGTTGTCCAAGATGGTGACGTAGTCATACAATTCGCGAACGACACGACTGTACGAATCAGTGCCGAGGATATCGCAGGAGAAAGGAGTGGGCAGGTGCTGACCCTCACTTGGGAGGCGCCTAAGACTGCAAAGCTGGAGGACTGCGTAAATTTGGGTAAGATATCGTAAAACTCGATACTGACAATATATTTGTGAGCTTTGAAATTTTTTCCTACCGAACCGAACTTTAAAGCATATTTAGCTTATGCTGGTTACTCATAAGTTTCAGAAAGCAGTGGCCGCTTTATTCAGAATGAGGATCTAACTTATCTTCTTACCTTTTTCAGGTTCTAAGCACTGGTATGGTGGACCTCAGCAAAAGCGCCAGTACTGGCCTATAGAGCGACTGGTTTTGCCAGACTACTCATATGTGACCAAGGAGGCGGACAACTGTGGCGTGGCCGAGCCCTACTGGCTCAGCTCCTCCGGCATCTTCTACTACTTCGACAAGAAGGTCCCCCTCTTCGTCGACCAGAACAACCAGGACAAAAACGCGGCTTGCTTCAAAGCACAAATAAAAGCGCCATACTCTAACAAGCGAGACCGAAACGACCTCATCTATGCCATTGGCATATTCGACGACGTTCGCCAAGCACACGAATATGCTGTTGAGAAATACCTAGAGCAACCTACAGGAGTACCCGATTCGAGGATGATGAAGTACCCAATCTGGTCGACATGGGCTAGGTACAAGCGGGACGTGAGCCACGACGTCGTTCTGAAATTCGCAGATGAAATCACGAAATACGGATTCCCGAACAGCCAGCTGGAAATCGATGACCTGTGGGAAGTATGCTACGGGGCCCAGACCATCGATGTGGACAGGTTTCCGAACATGAAAGAGACAGTAGCAAAACTGAAGGAGAAAGGTTTCAGAGTAACAATCTGGACGCATCCGTTCATCAACAAAGGTTGTGATCCCTGGTATTCAGAAGCCAAAGCGAAGGGGTAAGTCTGCTAATTTCGATCTCAAACAACATCATGTGCCTAGACCTAGATATCTGAGTACGTTGTATTGCATTTTAGGCCCAATGGTCTAAGTTTCAGGTCAAAGTTTATCAAATTGAATTGAATTTCGGCTAATGATGACGCCTCCTCAGCGCATTGCGTGGCGCTGTTTTGTCGCACAGTTAACCGCTGCGTCATTTCAAATGCATTTTTAGTGACGTTCTAAATGAGGCCACATTGTAATGAAGAATGTGGGCGAACTGCTGTTAGGCAGGTCAGCACGAGCAATAATTAGTATCCAAATTAAGAAATTCGGTAATTTAACCTTGAAACTATATTCCTTCTCCAGATACCTAGTCTCTTCAGAGTACGGATCAGTGGAGACGAGCTGGTGGAACGACAACGAGACCACGACAGCGTACATAGACTTCACTAAACCTGACGCGCGGACGTGGTACGTCGAGCGCCTGCAGAAGTTACAGCAAGAGACAGGGATCGACAGCTATAAGTTTGACGGTGGCGAATCTGGCTGGTCACCTCAGGTAAGAAAACATCGCAGAGTCACATAAAGATAAGCTTCCTAAGAATTCTATCAAACAGGATGTCAATGGATCTTAGATGGCGTATCAGGAAATCATTAGAGAACTTCTTGGCTTCAACGGCTATCAGTTCTACGCACTATGAACTCTGTCCACTGCTACTTCATAACAAAGTTTGAAACGTGCCTATAAAATGTATAAATATCAGCCCAGAGAAAAAAAATGGAATTTTAATATGGCTATCAACCGTTCCTTCCATACAGGCCAAGAACTGATTTTAAATTATCATTTGCAGATACCAATCCTACAAGGTGACATAAGAGATCAGCCAGGCGTTATAACGGCAGACTACGTGAGAGCTGTTTCGCAGTTCGGCCCGATGGTGGAAGTCAGATCAGGATATAGGTACGAGTACAACATTCAACAAAATCCGTGAAGTAGTTTCATAGATTTGACATCAATGAGAAGGACGCATAGACTAGTGTCTTGGACAAGTCATGGGTGGCCTAAATTAGTATAGCTTAGTTTCAGAAACCCTTATATTCATTTTTGCTTCTTTACTCAGTCCCAAAGTTGGAGTTTTCATGCCATTCGGCACAATTGTATTATTAAGGCAAACATAATTCAATTCACTAATTTTCCTGTATCACAGTAGGTTGTGTTGACGAGTACCAATATTTCGCCATCTATCAACAAATTCCTTCCTCAGAACTCAAAACCTGCCAGTATTCATCCGCATGATCGACAAAGACACCTACTGGACGTTCGAGAACGGCCTTCCGACCCTGGTGACCACGCTGCTGCAGATGAACATGAATGGCTACGGGCTGGTGCTGCCCGACATGATCGGCGGCAATGGGTACAACGAGCCACCCAGCAAGGAGCTGTTCGTGCGCTGGCTCCAGGCCAACACCTTCATGCCTGCCTTGCAGTTCTCTTACGTACCCTGGGACTTTGATAACGAAGTAAGTTATACTTCACTGTTATCATCTTTTCTTGCCATTGAATATGAGAAATCTTTTTTCCAAGCCGCTCTTCTCTATCCTTACTGACACTCATTTCTTCCCGGCCTCCACCATGATGTCATCAGAATAAATAAATTCTATCAGTTAAATAAGTCATGAATGGGGAGAGCATCGCATCGCAGCCCGGTGGTTAAACCATCCGTCTCGGAACCCGGGTTCAAGACTGGCCGAAATAGTTGCTTTGTGTTCATTGTAAAAGTTTTCACTATATTCCTAGCATTTTCTCATGTTTACTCACCTTTCAAACCACCTTGAAACCTCTTCCTGGACCTTAACAAATATTTCAAAACCAAAATTAGCCAAATCGGTCCAGTGGTTCTCGACTTTTAGCGTGACTAACGAATAGCAATCCATTTTTATATTTAGGACAGCTTTATGACCTCAAGTCAAGGTTGACTGGCGTAGACTAATCCCACATCATTTGTACCAGACGATCGAGATCAGCAAGACCTTCGTGGAGTTGCACGCCGAGTACGCGCCGCAGATCCAGGCAGCGTGCGCGCGCGCCGTCGAGTCGGGCGCGCCGGTCAACCCGCCCATCTGGTGGATCGCCCCCAACGACACCACTACACACGATATTTGGGACCGTGAGTTTTCTTTTCAACATCTGCAACTAGTAAATATATTGCATGGAAAATGCTAAAAATAATAGGAACATTTGCTATGCAATCGTGGCTAACGCTAAATCTCATCTCGACCTCGCTTAGGTAAAAAAGACATCGTAAATCGTCTATAGGCTTACTGCTTGAATTGGTATTTTCCCTCATTTGTATAGAAATAATTTTCAAATGTTATTCGGCCTAATGCTTTTCACACAAACGAGCACATTCGCGTACCTAGTTATTGAGTTTTACAAAACGCCAAAATCCAATCACACTCCGAATTTACTGGATGGGCACATGCACAATGCCAACCCTGACCAGAACTCGGACCACCATATTATTATTTTGTCCCTCTCATTTTACTATTATCTTGCCCATATTTGGTTATTTATGGTCCTTCCGATCCTCTACCTTAAATTTGTCTGGATAAGGCCGTCGAAAGTGTCTATAAGTCTCTGTAATATTTAAAACTAATCCGTAGGAAATATCTGCACCTTGCTGGAATGCGCTTCCCCTCGCGCTACCCGGCACCTCACCCATTTTTCTCTCACAGATATTTCCGACTGGTAGTACTGTGACGTGTGGTGTACAATTAAATATATCCATCTATTTTCAGAATACATGCTTGGCGAGACAATTCTCGTAGCGCCGGTGCTAGAGCATGGCGAGCTGGAGCGCGACGTATATCTGCCTGAGGGAGAATGGCTAGCAGAAGGTAATTATTTATTCATTCATCTGCAGGGTAGCTGATTCAAGTTTGCTCCACTGTCTGGTAGGGACGGCTCGACACCCTCGGCTGTACTTACCAGCCCCTCCCCACGAGTAAGAGGTGGCTTCCGGCCCACCATGTAAGGCGGGCTCCGTCCGGGGGAGTGCGTAGAAGGCTTTGTGCCAGTCACCGCAGTTTGACCCGAACATTGACGAAAGGGTAGAGCGAGAGTAGACCAGTGGAGAGCCCGACATAAGCCTTCCGAAACCGGTGGACGGGTATGCGTAACGCATTTCCCCTACTTTAAAAAAAGGGTAGCCTATTCGGTGGTAGAATTGTTTTTTCATCAGAACATCATAAAAAGTCATTTCAAAAACATGGTATCTGCTAATGACACTAATTTCGAAGTTGTGATTTAACTCCAGCCACATGAATCAATCCTGTATGGAAATTATTCCAATGAGTGACCTCAAAGGTTTAGGTTTTACAGTCATGTAATAACCATGTAATGTGCGAGTTTTGTGTTTACTCGGCAGTTGCGTGTTTTTTTGAAAAGTGCAATGGTTGTGCAGCTATAAATTTGTTTTTGATCTTAACAACTGCCCTAGAGTATGAACTAATGGAACACTTCTATAGAAAGCTCCTATAAAAAAATATAAATAAATGGAAAATTTATTTAAATCTTCCAGGAGATTCATCGCGCAAATACAAGGGCGGAGATTGGATACGGAACTACCCTGCGCCCCTGCACGTGCTACCCTACTTCATAAAAATAAAATAAATTTAACGTATGTAGTTTTTTTCCATCTCATAGTTGAGGTGAGGCCTGTGCCCAGCAGCGGGACGTATATTGGCCGTTTATGTTAAGTGACGTATTTATAAAATGACGAACTACCAAACCAAATGCGAAAAAAAATGTGTGTCTAGAAAACAATCGTCAAGAATGTTCATGAAAGTGGTAGTCAACAAAAACGACAAATAACAAACCACCGAAATACGTTAATAATAAGTTCCAAATTTGACCACGTTCATGAATATCCGCAACGAATTGTTGTAATTCAGTATTATAGCAAATGTGCTATTGTCCTTCAAGCGATTTGCATATATTATGTGCTTAAAAGTTGTTAGTGTAGATTGAGAAGCTACTTTTTCATTTTTTGTAGAGCACCCATGACAATACATTGTAACTAGAGCTAGTGGCGCCATCTGTTTATAGATTAACTGTAAGTACTCTATCGTTAACTAACATGAGTTGTGTTTATAAATAGCTGAAATGAATAATAAATGTAGTGAAAAATACTTTTTGTTACTAATTTTAACACTGAACTGACACTCCAAGTTATAATGAGACTTTTAAAGTCCAATTTACTTTACAAAATTGGGTTTGAAATCTAGTACCTCTTGGTTTCAAGCTGAGCGCTCTTACCACTAAACATGTTTTCAAATGTAAAAGGTAGCAACCAATAAAACAAAAACTATAATAATAAACGTTTATTTTATACATCTAATTAATTATGAACAACAACATCTTTCACAAGACCGTTCCCCAGTATTCGGAAGTCCTCAACTATCGCTTCAACGTTGACTTTGTACTTCAGCTCGCCGTCAACAACCTCCGGCCTTAGGGCGTTAGCGTTCAGTAACTGGAATATAGATATAAATAAATATCTGGGACATGATCAGAGTCTACCCTAGAATTATTCGGTTGCTACTTAACTTTAAGGAAAAAACTGTCATCAACAATCAATTTTTTACGTCATGAAACATACAATGAAAAACTAGAATAATTTGTGCTACTAGAAATATCTTTAAATTTTAACCTTGAATTTGGTTAGGTACGGTCAACGGCATGATTTCCGGTCCTAACCATTTCCGGCCCTCCTTACTCTGTTGCAAAGGAATGTCAATTGGCAAAAGCAAGATAAAACACGGTAAATAATTGGTAGCTTGATGTCCCGTTGAATGTTACTACCCGGTGGTGCTTAGCATTTATTATCGAAAATGTATTTCGTGAAATGCGAATAAAACTACTAATTCTGGATATTTACCTGCAATTCTTTAGTTTCTGAGATGTCAGGCTTCCACAGAACGGCGATGACTTCACCGCCATACATGTCGTGGAAAAACAACGCGAATTCTCCATAAGCACTCTGAAAATGTTTTAACAACGACACTTATAGTAACAGCGCCACAATGTCAACCTATAGTGCAAACCGAGACAGTTTATTTATAATTTCACTGCATGGCATAACATATAGGGATGCCCCCAGATTTAGGTGACCTATCTCAGTAGCGACATCTGCACGACATAGGTCAGAAAGCCTTCACAGTTGTGAAGGCTTTCTGTACACTTACTTAAGATATAACCACGCAGAAAAACAACAATCAGTAGATAAGCAATTTGAAATAATAAAAACGAATATTACATAAACATTGAAAATACGCAGCGACAAGGAAGTTAATCGTAGCAATGCAAATAGGCGTATTTAATAGATATAAATACACACATAACATACATAAACCGCACAAATACCTACATGGTTCCAGAAATAATAATATGGTAGGTAGATGTTCTAAATGGTGTTTGGATAAATCACACACACACGATGCTAATGTCAATTTTATACAAAGCTAACGTTAATTTCACCCTAGTGTTGTGAGAGCCATTTGGCGAGGTCAGTAGGGAGTTTAAAATACGCTTTTGGCGTATTACGGACCGTATTTGTGAGTTAAAGCTAAAAGGTGATCTGTTACTGCGATTTAGACCAGAGCACGAGTTAGATAGAGGGTTAACCTAAACCACGCCTAGCACGAACCGGAAACGTTTTGGTAATAATCGAAAAGTAAACGATACATCTTTTTCTTTTTTCTACGTCTTTAAGAAAAAAGACTATCGTTTACTTTTCGATTACCAAAACGATAGCGGTTCGTGCTAGGCCTACTGAATGAGGCAATTCGTAGAAATTTTATAACGGACGGAGCTTACCGAACAAGTGAGTAAAAGTGGCAATGAACAGAGCGGGCACTAGCTTGAAGAACTGGTGGGTGTTGAAGCTGGAATAGTAACCCTTGCTGAACAGATTAAGACGTCAAATGAATTGAATACGATTGAAGTTTAATTGAGGCAGTGTATTGAATTTCTCATAAACTTTTGAGATGTAGTTCTGTAAAAAATGGTTGAGTAAAAAGAAAGCCGTGTTATCTCTTCACAAAGAAAATCTTTATTAATTTGACTAGGGATGTGAAAAAATAATCGATTTTTATATTAATCGATTATTTTTCAAAATAATCGAATTTTAATAATCGATTCGCGTACCGCAAATAATCGGTTTTTTTTAATAATCGATTTTTTCAAAGATTCGATTTTTTTAAGGATAAAGTAGTTCGAAATAAAAATCGTTTTTCATTCAATTACAAAGAATTTCTTGGAGAACTAATTTAAGAGTTGGTAACACAAACTGCTGTGACGTATGTTGTGGCAGTGAACCAGTTCAACAGTATGACATGGTGTTCGATGCTACTGAGAGAGGGCGCCACTCCCATACAAAGACTGTCAAAAATACAATTCTTTATTATATGTTCATTCAGTATCGAACAAAAAATACACTACCTCTACTACTTAGATTAGGTAAAAAAAATTGTAGCCTATGTCCTATTCAGTTGCATAAGTTATATTATTGTACATTTTCCCTAAAATCCATCCAGTCGTTACCAGTATAAGTTGTCCTATTTCATCCCTGAAGAGTGCCTTCACATTTCACGTTTCTGCTGCGTGGTTGTTGCGCTAAAAATGCGCGACAAGTGAAAATGGAACAAGAGTCACGCTGCAATCACTCTAATCTAGAAGGCGCCGTATTCGTAGAGCAGTAGAAATAACTAAAACAGTTAAAAATATTTTTTTTTTAAAAATCGATTTTTTTGTAAAAATCGATTATGTTTTGTAAATAAATCGATTATTTTAAAATCGATTTTTATACTAATTCAAAAAATCGATTATTACATAATCGATTATTTAAGTATCAAGTCACATCCCTAAATTTGACACAGTTTTGCCGCCAAAAGCGTGCACGTGAAAAAAAAGGTAATAAAAAAGTTAGGTATTCTTTTTCATAAAAAAAGTTAATTAAGGCAGTGGACACATCAGCGTTTTCCTAAACATGCCCCCGGGCGTTGAAAGACGCTCTTTCAACCAAAACAGACTAATAATGGGCAGATCTTGTTGAACGAAGTGAACGATCTTCTAATGGTTCCGCTGCTAGTCTTGATATCTGCCACCAGATTGATCCCATCAGCGCCAGGGTAAACTTCAATAATGTGACCCGATTTCCATATAAGGGGTGGAAGTATGTCCTCCTTGACAACAACAAGGTCATTATTCTTGAGACCAGAGTGGTTGGAGCGCAGTTTTTGGCAATGTTGTAGTTCATCAACGTATTCTTTGCTCCACTTTTCCAAAAAGCGTTGTCTGAGTTCTTCTATCCTCTGGTATTGATTGAGGGTCGTCATTGTGGTGATGGTGTCATGATGAGGGACAGGAACTGAATTTAGAGGTCTGCCAATGCTGAAGTGGCCAGGCGTCAGTGACGGTAGATGATCAGGATTCAATGAGAGTAGTGTAAGAGGTCGGGGGTTCAGGACCGCTTCGATTTGGGTAAGTATGTAGGTACAGTGATCAGTTCCTCGTAAGTTAAATTACAACTTCCCAATACTCTTAACAATTGAAAATACCGTTATAACATTAGGTTCCTACAAGCTTCCAAAATGCGGAGAATGAGGAGTATTCAAAATTAAAATTGATGCTTTCATTTCATCATTGCATCAGGTAATGAACTGCAGCTAGCTATTTTAAATGAACTTTACGAATTCGTAATGTGCAACTAAAAATGAAGTAAATAGATGTCTCTGGGTTTAACGCAACGAGATCTAATCTTCGCAATGCTGACAAAAAGCAATTGTTAGTTAGGTCACCTACCAGTGAAATGTGAATTGCCTTGGTGGTAGAACAGACAAAAATGGCAATGTAGACTTTGAACTATTTCACAACCTAAGTTTGCGCTTACACATTCAAAGGGATGTCCACCTGGACTGATCCGCTGCTGTGGCAAATTACGCACGATTGGTGATGACATTTGCTTTTATTCGAGTACATCTTTCACACTAATAATAAGTACGTTTAGCTAGACTATGACCTCTTGTGGGCCATTAAGATTATCTCAAAGAAGCCAGCAATTTTACATTTAAACGTAAATAATAATTAAGTAAATTGATGAGTGGACTGTATAAGTATAGGATGATAAATTATAATAAAATGATGAATTTGAATTAACTAAGCGACTGCCGAAGTGCTAACATGCACAGTATGTGTAAAAACATTGAATTACTTTAAGACGGCAGCGCTTGTCTTTCTAATAACAATCTTTAATTCAGAAAAGGATTCTGATTGAGAAATTTCTATAATAAATTTAAACGCGTCTTGCAGTTCATCAGAACTGAGATAATGGGTCGATACCATTTTATTTTTACCTAATTAAATAAATCTTAAGTAATAAGTGATGGTGCAACTTATAAGTTGAAAGAGTTTTCCAAATTTGTTAATGCTGCAAGCATCATGCATGAAAATTTAGGGCTTTAGCCTTTGGATCTGCGTTCTAATGAGAACAAGCAACGCTTAGCTCTCTGTAATTAATCGCCTAACACTCGGCGCGATTGTATAAGAGGGACTTTGTCACAGAAGCGACCATTAGATACATAAGTTGTATTTTTAAAAAAGTGTTCCTCACACTTTTGCTCCTCAGAGTATGATGACTGATGGCCAACTTCTTTAAGTTGCCTAAAACAGTTTAAGTTGTTTCGGGTGTCATCATTTAAATAAGTGTGACTGGTGGAATCAACTCTTGTAAAATTACATAATAGCGGAGATGAATTTTCATGACTGCTTTTAATAGGGCCAGCAACTATCCAGCCTAATTTGGTTTCCCAAAGAATAGGTTGGTCCACACCTAAAGTGATTTTCTGTGACGCAAGTAAATCCCAAAATAAGTTACAACCTATAATTATTTCCACGTCTGAGGGCTCATTGAACAAAGGATCAGCCAGGACAATGCTATTAGGAATGTTAAGACGTGAAATATTAACTGGTCGGCTAGGAATCTTAGCTGTGATTGCTGGTAGAACATAACACAAAATGTATTTGCTGTAATTTTCATTTAATGAATGAACTGAAACACGACACATTTGTGACGAGCGCGTTTCTGTATTATTAATACCACATATTGGTCTATTAACTTCTACAAACGGCAAGTTCAAAGAACGACACAACTTTTCTGTCATAATGCAAGACGTACTAGCACAGTCTAGCAATACTCGTACAATTCGGTGCGTGTTAGTTTGACTATTAAAAACTTTAATCAATGCCGTTGACAGTAAAACATCTTGTTCCGCTTCAAGCGGCACCTCTGTACAACGCGTGGTTAAAGTTAAGTTCGTAGGTAACCGATCCTGTGATAACATACTTGTAGACGGTTTGGTACTATCAATCGCATTAGCTGAACTGTTAGTCACCTTTTTATGATCAGACAGATGAAGTAAGGTGTTGTGTTTACGTTTACATATTTTACAACCATACTTTTTGCAATGGTTTGCATAATGACCAGTGCGAAAACAGTTATAGCAAACCTTAAACTGTGGTATCAATTCGAACCTTTGTTCGTTACTGAGGCTTAAAAACTGTGAACAGTTATACAGCTGATGGTCGCCATTGCAATTAGGACATGGCTTAACATTATATGAAGTGTTGTTGTTACAACTCTCACCTGACTGAGCTTCCGATGTTCCGACGGAAACCATGGTTTTAAGTTTCATGTTATTATTCTTAGCAGAAATAAATGGCATATTATTATTAGACAGCTGGTGAGTAGGATTAGAATGACGTGACATTTCTAAAGTCTCAAGCAAATCAGACCTATTGCGCATAAAATCAAGAAAATTGGTTAAGGCTACACGATGATTTTTATTAAGTCGACCCTTATACTCTTCCCATTCACGAAACGTTTTCTGATCTAGTTTGCGTGTTACAATGTGAATAAGCAAAGTATCCCAATGCTGAGTGGGTTCACCTAAAGATTCTAACGACCGCAGATTTTTATTAAATTGATCTATTAAACGTTTGATACTCACAGAAGACTCGGTTTTAATGGACTCAATGTTAAAAAGAGCCGATACGTGATTCTGAATGAGAAGGCGCTTGTTATCAAACCTGTCACACAACAACTGCCATGCTACAGAATAGTTAACAGCCGAGAACTCGATTGACTGTATGACCACAGCAGCAGATCCTTCCAGATGCCCTTAGGTAGTGGAACTTGTTGATGTCATCGATGTCCGCATTTGAATGTATAAGGCTGGTATAAGTGTCGTGAAACTCTAGCCAATTGTCGTAAGCACCACTGAATTTTGGCAACTGTATGATAGGCAACCTAACTAGTTTGTGGTTGTTTGCTCGAGAACCTTGCTCACTAACTGAGCTACCATCAGACTGCTTATTAACCGCACTGACTGCGAGAAGATCTTGAGCTTGTGCTAATAATTTGAAATACTTAGACTCAAACTCGTTGCGTTCAATAATCTGAAGATCTATATCATCGACTAAACACTGCAGATGGCAGCTGCACATTGTCATATTGTTCAAATATCAATTCAAGCTTACCAATTCTTAACTGAAGTTCATTAACCTGCTGCGGACTTAAAATACTGCTAAGTTCATTTAAGTAGTTAGCAAATGAAGTCAAACGGCCCTTGTAGCTAGCTCGCTTTTTAACTAAATTCTTCTCCTCCTTCACATTATCTAACCTGTCAATTTCCTCTCTCTCAGTCATTTTGGAGACTTGTATTAGTTGTGTCTGAAATATAATATTATAAATTAAAATGACTTTTTAACAAAAGACACAGTGACCTACAGGACAATTGAAAATAATAAACATTAAGGTAAAACTTCAAAACAAGTGAAATTAAAATTTACATGTAAAATGAAAGTTGAATTGACATTGACTTTGTACAAACTGCTTAAGAAAAATATAGACTTCACAAACAACAATGTTGAATTATTTCGCAAATAACACTTTCGAGCCTAAGTATACATAGAACAATAACTTCAAAACAAGAAACAATTACACTTTTGATAAAAGATTAAGTACAGTTTACTTACAGTTTTACATTAACGTAAAAGTGAAAAGTTAGAAACATAGGTATTTTGTTTAAAACTGTTAATTTATCACAATGTTAGTTACTTTATAATTTGTTACTATGTATTAGGTATGAATAAAGAATATAGATAACAATATTAATTTACGCTTCCTAACAAACACTAAAATTACTCAACCTACATGAAACTACAAATTATGAGTATTGGGTTAAAACTAATAATAGGAACGCTGATCACACTTCCCTTGAATATCCGTTTCGCATGGACCATGTATTGAATTTCTCATAAACTTTTGAGATGTAGTTTTGTAAAAAATGGTTGAGTAAAAAGAAAGCCGTGTTATCTCTTCACAAAGAAAATCTTTATTAATTTGACACAGTTTTGCCGCCAAAAGCGTGCACGTGAAAAAAAGGTAATAAAAAAGTTAGGCCTTCTTTTTCATAAAAAAAGTTAATTAAGGCAGTGGACACATCAGCATTTTCCTAAACAGGCAGTGTTAAATTTTTCTAACAGCCAACCCTACTTTTTAGTTGAAATGGGTAAAGTCGTGAGTAGATTAGGTAATAACAGTGCCTAGACAATGCGCGGGCCAAGCGAGCGAAGCGAGCGTAGCATGAACAAGGTGAGCAAAGCATTTATATTGCCTTTTGTTAGCAATTTGAACCCTTCGTGAAAGATATGTGTTAAGTTAGTATGCGTTTCGTCGAGGTACCGATTTATGATACTGTTTGTTTTTAACAAACGATTTTCTGTCTCATGTATCTGTTTTATGTACTTAAATCAGATATTGATTATTTTATTTAAAATGCTTTGAAATATGAAGAAACAAAGTGAAACGTTCATTAGTTTAAGACATCGCAACAAACAAAGACAAAAACAAACAAAACTAAAACATCATGCATTGTAACAATAAGAAAGTGAAGTTTTTTTTTACCAGACAGCAAGCGGTGTCACGTGCCCATAATAAAATGCATAATAAAATAAAATGCAGAATAAAACATTATCTCCTAATTCGTTCGTTTTTTCAAGCAACCAAAGTCTTATATGTTTTAACTTACTTACTTTTTATTCATAAAGTCAACCAATTTTGAGAAAACTGTCAAACTCATACTACAGCGTAAAAAGCCTACAGAACTACTGTTAGGGATGCTCAACTTTGATTAGCGTTTGTAAATTCTAGGGTGCAGTTTCTGTTCCAAGGATCTACATGAAAAATGACTTACCCTTAGTTCCTCCAGATAACTCCGCACCGGATGGAACTCGACGACGGGTATGACGTCAGAGTCGGCGACGTCCGGCACGGGCCGGCGCGGCGCGGTTGCGTCCACTCGCTCGGACGCGTACGGGACCAGCGAACGGTGCAAGTGGATTGTGACGTCATAGCCGGACAGGGACGGGACGAAGGCGCCCTGAGGATGATTACAATATCACCATTATATTTTTAATTTATTCTTTAATGCACAAATTACAAAAAAAGTGCAATTGGCGGACTTAATGCCTAGAGGCATTCAAATATACCTTTATTCATTCATATAGACCTGGGTTTTTATTTATCAATTCACGCTTTACTCGACATAGATTTTGCCATTCTGTAAAACCCAACCACTTAGCGACTGTGATTGTTTGAGTGAAAAGAACTAAGCCGCATAAGTTTTTCAATTATTTCCGTACAAATGAGGGAGAACACAATTCAAGGTGAAGCGAATAGACGACCGAAGTTAGCGTGCTGCATCGAGATAAGAAATGATGTTAGTGAGAATCGCTAGCCTGGTACAGTTTTTTTTTCTAACCTACATCATCCCACTGCTGGGCAAAGGTCTCTCCCAATCCTTTCCAAACATTTCGATCTCGTTCCAGGCTCTGCCAATCTTTCTCATGATGTGTCAAATCATGAAAACTTTCGAAACCTTCGCGAGTAATACAATATTTTAGTGATTACCGCAAAAAAGTTTCACCTCCGAACTTGTTTATGGAATTTTTAGGGGCATTTTTTTAGAGGAACTATCTATAGCCTTCGTCAATGAATGGACAATGGTTTTTTTCAATTCGAGCTAGTAATTCTTCAAATTAGCGTGTCCAACCAAACAAAGCAACACAACACTAAAATATCTATAAACTACACGTCGCGCTTCAGAAAGGTTACACAACTTGTACTCTGACTTGTTGACTTTTCTTCACTCACCAGTACATTATCCTTCATATCCGTCAGCAGAGCATCACCAAAGTACTTCAAGGCACTAGCAGCGAGTGTTTGTACCCTCGCGAGGACTTGTGGGCTCGGCGCGTCAGCGCTCCATACACTCGGCAGGTCACCGTCGTATGACGTCACTATGTGCATCTTAGGGCACGCTGGGTCGCGGGAGGCGAAGTGGCTTTCTAGCTCCATTATTTCTTCGCCTGAGGAAAATTGAAGTTACAGTTGAAAGAAGAAAGAAAAGAAAAGAAAAAACGTTTATTGATTTTGGACATCGTACACATACAGATATGAAGAAATAAAACAAAATGGTTACAGAAAAAATAAATAATAAAAATAACAAAAGAAAATTTTCACCAGACAGCAGTGTCACGCTGTCTAAAATTAAATGGACTTGGGATAGACGATTTCGTATTTTGATTAAACAAATTGTTCTGATCCCAAACAGAGGTTTTTATTCGTGTTATGAAAACCATAAACAATGAAGGTTTATAATCTATGTGATTATGATGTCATATGGTTGCCATTATGACTTTTTTATTATCAATTCATTAATTTGGCATTAATTGTTTTTAAATAGATCAGTCATGATTTACTTGCAAGTCGCCATCATTCAATCAACCAATCGAAAAAATGCATTGTACAACATTAATATCATAATAAAAATCACTCACGCTTCATATCATCATTGAAGTCCAACACGATCATTTCCCTCCCCCAGTCAGTCTCCGCTATAAGCTTCAGCGCCCTCATCATCCCAGCGGTGGGCATGGTGGGCGGGGCCAGGGGATGCGGGTGGAGGAACACGGCGGCGGCGAGCAGGTCGGCCAGGGTGGGGGGGAAGTGTGGGGGGGAAAGCAGGTGGGAGGAAAGCCAGCGCTTGAGGAGGCAGGCGGTAGGGCCGAAGGCTGGGTGCTTCTGGTGCAAGCTGGAGAAGAAAGAAAGGTTTCTTTCGTCAAATAACCTGTTTCGAAAGATAGGAAAACCAAAAAGACATACGGTCTTGGCTTCAGGCGGGAAGATCGAATGTCTTTTTCTGGTTTTCCTATCTTTAATAAGATGAAAATGCATTATCCCTAATGCTAAAATAAAATAACCTGTTTTAATTATGTGCAGTAAAATTGTAGGTTATTTAACATAATTTTTAAAAAAAAAACTGCCAACTTAATAAAAATTCAAGTAGAATGAGAGTGTCATAGTTAAAAACTCTGGCTCAAAACCCATCTTTACACTAAGATCACTTTTACTTAGGCGCAGTAAAATTTAAAACCTTTAATTTTCTTGAAAAATCATTCATTTTACCAACCTTTTTTCAAAAATCTAAGTATAATGAAAGAGCGTCACAAATAAACACTCTAGCTCGTGTAGTCCTGAGTTCGTGTCTTGCCGGAACACATACTTTATGTTCATCGTACAATTTGCAGCTAATTATCTGGTGATGGAAAATACCAATAAAAACCCCAAGCAATCCGTATTACGGCGGCTGACAAGCCGCTTGCCACGTCGACTTCAAATTCGCTCGGTGAAACATAGGCCTCTAGATGGTCCGTTCCCCAATGACGGCAACTATCTGTGTGCTTCTGTACGCATTTTTTTCTCAGCTCTCCCTTAGCTTAGTTATCTCTTTCTGCTTCAAGTCTCGCTCGCACTAGTAGAAACAGAGAGAGACAACTCTACTCACCTATGCTCGCCTGCTGCTGTCTCTTACCCAGCTAGCGCTATCTCTTTCTGCTTCTCACTCGCCCTAGTACAAACAGACAGAGAGATAGCTATACAAAGAAAGAGAAAGAAACTCACCCATGCAACGCCCCTCTAAGCCTCGGCAGCAGCGCTGTATCCCGCTGCAATCGGATACTCTCATCAGTTTCGGTGAACTTCGCGACGCCATTCTCCGTCTCTTTCCTAGCTAGCGTTATCTCTTTCTTCTTTCAGTCTCGCTCTCACTAGTATAAACAGAGCGAGACAACTCTACTCCCCTATGCGTGTCCTGTTGCTGTCTCTTACCCAGATAGCGTTATCTCTTTCTGCTTTCTGTCTCGCTCTCACTAGTGTAAACAGAGCGAGACAACTCTACTCCACTTTGCGTAGCCTGCTGTTGTCTCTTACCTAGCTATCGTTATGTCTTTTTGCTTTCAGTCTCGCTTCTGTATAAACAGAGAGAGATAACTCTATTCCCCTATGCGTGTCCTGCTACTGTCTCTTACCCAGCTAGCGTTATCTCTTTCTGTTTTCAGCCCCACCTGCACTAGTACAAAAAAAGAGATAGAAATATAAAGAAAGAGAGAGAAACTCACCCATGCAACGCCCCTCTAAGCCTCGGCAGCAGCGCGGTATCCCGCTGCAGTCGTATACTCTCATCAGTTTCGGTGAACTTCGCGACGCCATTCTCCGTCTCTTTCCTAGCTAGCGTTATCTCTTTCGGATGCGCGATCTGGAGCCGAAAGACGAGGCCGTCCTTGAGCACGTCCACGTGTGTGGGGGAGGGCTGGGAGGGGAGGGAGTACTGGGCGGTGAGGCGCTCGGATATTTGCAGGTGGAAGGCCGCTTTGAGAGAACGGAAGGCCTCGATGTCTCCGGGCCATTTGCCGCTGTGGCCTGGAACAAGAATACATAACATACATAACATAATCGGCCTATAAACGTCCCACTGCTGGGCACAGGCCTCACCTCAACTATGAGGTGGAACAAGCCATACTCCAACACGCGGGCTCAGTGCGGGTTGTTGGAGGGGTGTAAGGTTAGTGAGCAACCTTATTGTCAGATGTTATCAAGACGCCCTAAGGCCTCTGACTAGGCTTAACGACTGACATCTAGCGACGTCAACCGGGACCAACTGCTTAGCGTGCCTTCCGAAGCACGGAGATGCCCAAAAATACACATCACTAAATTTTCGGTCGGATGGTCACCCATCCCTTTTCCGACCCGGCGTATGTTGCTTTACAACAACGATCGTTGCCGATCACTGTCACAACTGCGCCACGGGCACCTCACAAGAATACGACATTGGAAAACTCCTTTAAGACCGGCTTTGTAGCTAGTCAGGCTTTGAAGCCTAATAAAGGCATAATTTATGGTTCAATTCCCAGCTAGTACAATGATGCATGAAAGGAATATTTGCAAAATAAGAGAGCATACTGGGGTCCTGAGTTCAGATCTGACCGGACCACCAACTTTGTGTTAATTATACAATTTGTGGCTGACTCTCTGGTAATGGAAAGTACCCATAAAAACCTAAGCTACAAGGATTGGTGGGTTCAGTTTCACCCCTCACCAAGTTGTGTTAAAAGTTGCCCTGAACAATCTGTACTTCTGAGTATTCCGTTAACCATGACGACAACAATTAGACGTAGCCCAGCATATTACCAGGTTGTGGTGGCAGTTGGCGGGGCACATAGCACGAAGACCTATTGGGGCAGAACAGTTCCCGAGTCAAGACCATTTGGAGTCAAACAAAGTTATAAGGATCGCAGGATTTCGGTGGATGCAGCCCACAAACGGCCGCTATGGACATCTATGGTGGAGGCTTGTTCAGCACGTCGTGTGGCTTTTGATGAGCTGAATATATCTATACATTTATTATAACATTAGAAAAAAGAGGCGCATAGAAGCGGGGGTGACTTTTGCCTATGACAAATTTGTATAACCTGGCAAAATTGAATTGATGCCCGAAATACACATCACTAAATTTCGGTCGGGGTGGTAACCCATCCCATTTCCGACCCAGCGTGCGTTGCTTTACAACAGCGATCGTCGCCTATCACTGTCACAACTGCGCCACGGCCACCTAGTTTCACGTAAAACAAAATAATTTAATTTAGTAAAAGCCTCATAAATTCTGAAGTTATTTACTTCAAATCAGAACAAATAAGTGTGACAGTTGGCATATGCCGTAGATTTCGATAAGTTCGGCATAAATCTTAAAAGTTATAATATTTATTGTACTTATACCACAAAGTGTACCTCAAAAAGAACCTTTTATTGCTTATGTCAAGTTCTGTCTAATGCTATAATAAATGGAGCATAGTTAATACTGATTAGATCAAAGCTTACCTAGTTCTAGCACAACTTTGTTGACCGGCGTGTATTCCGGCGCGACCCAAGTGCCGTCCTCTCTTATTATCTCTTTCACGAGAGACGCGTTTCCTCTCCGCCACGGCTTGTTGCGAGGCGCCACTGGCAAGGCCGGCATTGGATCGCAGTAGCTGAATACTGGCGAAACTCCTGTATGAAAATAGATAAAATTCGTTATTTCGGATACGTTTTCGTTTCTGGTACTCGCTTGCTGAATAAAAAAGAGTTTAAAAACTAAAACCCTAAAAACACGCGTATTTTTTTATTAAGAAACAAGAAAGTAGTCTCTGCTAGGCGGATAGGATAGCCCTGGTCGTGTGCCACTTTGTTTTTAACGAACGAACAAACAGATGAATGCCACATCAATACAGGTCAAAATCATAACCCTACTTTTTGGTCGTTCTGCGCAACATCGATAAATTAGCCGTCTCGCGGTCTTCCGATCGAGACAACCGGCGGGCGCGACTTCGTTGCCGGCGCGATATAACAGAGTTGCCGTTTTACGGTTTTTTTTTCTGGTAACACTTGTAAAATTAATTCACACTAAGACTCAATCCAAGTTAAGAAAAATATTCTGTTACTGCTTATTAAAACAAACAGAGTAGTACCTTCATAAGCTATAATTGTAAGTCGATCAAGCGTTCAGTTGACTGCGTCAAGTCCCTATGTCAACGTGGGGATGTAATAGCCCTTCAGGAGACATGGCTCTACCCACATGACCTGATGTTTCTTGGGAGCATAGACGTTGAATTTGGATTCACCGGAAAGTCAGCTGTGGACACGTCATCGGGGATACAGCGGGGTCGACCGCACGGCGGGGTTGCCCTACTGTGGAGAAAATGTGCGTTTGACTCTGTGTGTGTGATTGAGTGTAATAGCGTACGTCTCACCGCTATAAAGTTATGTGTGAGTGATCGGTCGATGGTTGTGTTTTCGGTATACATGCCTGTGGACTCGGTGGACAACTTGGTTGAGTTTACGGACTGCTTGAGCGAGATGTGTGCTATTGTGAAAATGCTGGAGTACAATCAGTGTATATGTTAGGAGATTTTAATGCGCATCCAGGGGAGCTTTTTGGAAACGAGCTCCAACATTTTTGCGATGATCAACAATGGTTATGCGCAGACATTAAGAAAATGGACAATATGAACTCTTTTACATTTTTAAGTGATGTTCACGGTAGTACGAGGTGGCTGGATCACTGTCTGGTCACGGAGGCTGCATGGTCTTCCATTATGGACGTTTCTGTAGACTATAACTGTACCTGGTCTGACCACTTTCCCTTGTTAATGAAGTTAAATATAAAAGAGATTAAATCCTGCTCCGTTATCAGTAGCCAAACCAAAGATAACAAAAACTCTCAGGTGGTTTGGGGAGATCGGGGTGATTATCAGATCAGGCTATTTCAAAAACTGTGTAATGATAGGCTTAGACACCTTGACTTTCCATCGGAACTCTCAAACTGTTGTGATAGTGTATGTGATGACCCAAAGCATAAAGATGTAATAAGAAACATGTATAACAAGATAGTAGGCAAACTGACTGATTCATCGATTGCCAGCTGCATTAGGGCTGTCAATGGATCGAAGTCAAAAAATATTGTGGGTTGGAATGTCCATGTTCGCTGTGCACATGAGGCTGCCCGATTAAAATTTCAAGTGTGGTTGTGTCACGGTAAGCCGACTTGTGGCCTGTATTATGAGGAGATGAAAATGTCACGAAAATTATTTAAATCTAAGTTAAAATGGTGTCAGAACAATGCGGAGCAAATCAGGATGGATATTCTAGCTAGCCAACACACAAAAAAGGATTTTAAAAACTTTTGGAAGTCCACTAAGAAGTTAAATTCATTCAACAGTACTCCATCAAATGTCGATGGTGCTAGTGAGCCTGGTGAAATCGCCAATGTTTTTATGGAGCATTTCCATGTTGAGCCTGTTCTGACACCTGAGAACCCAGTGACGGAGGTGCCCCGGGCTAATGACCGTCACTCCCACATGTCGCAAGTCAAATACTCTGCGAAAGACGTGTGTCGCGTGATGCGTCGTATGACTGGAGGAAAGTCGCCGGGGCATGATGGTCTTAGCATTGAGCATCTTCGTCATGCGGGTGTGCATCTGCCAAGGGTCCTGGGCATGTTCTACACTTTCTGTGTTAGGCATACTTTCTTGCCTGAGGACCTCATGAAGACGGTGGTTGTGCCAATAATCAAGAACAAAACAGGTGACTCTTCTGATAGGGGAAACTATAGGCCTATATCGCTGGCCACTATAATAGCAAAGGTGCTGGACGGTTTGCTTGATGAAATATTAAAAGAACATGTACACCTTCATGACGGGCAATTCGGTTTTCGAGCCGGGTTGTCGACGGACACTGCTATCTACTGTCTAAAGCATGCCGTCCGGTACTACACTGACAGGAAGACGCCAGTCTATGCGTGCTTCCTTGATCTTTCGAAGGCCTTCGATAAGGTGTCCTATGGGTTGCTCTGGAAGAAGATGAGGAATGAGACAGATGTGCCTGATGAAATCATAAACATTTTTGATTATTGGTACAAGAACCAAGACAACAATGTCCACTGGGCGGGGGCCATTTCGGAAGCGTATAGATTGGAGTGCGGGGTGAGACAAGGGGGGTTAAGCTCACCTCGTCTCTTCAATTTGTACGTAAACAACCTGATTGGGGAACTCAACAGGACTAAGGTAGGCTGCTCTTTAGATGGTGTTTTTATAAATAACATAAGCTACGCTGACGATATGGTCCTGTTGAGTCCTTCAATCAGTGCATTGAGAAAGCTTGTGAGTGTCTGTGAGAACTACACGGTGGAGCATGGCCTTAGGTACAACACGAAGAAAAGCGAACTTCTTTTATTTCAGCCGAAGGGCATGAAGATCGCCAATGTTCCCCCTGTCCGTTTGTGCGGTACAGTGCTTAACAGGGTGGACCGTTTCAAGTACCTTGGTCATTGGGCGAGACCCAAGTGGTCTCTCAGACACAGAAGACATTGAGAGGGAGCGAAGGGCGCTGGCTGTAAGATGCAATATGTTGGCTCGTAGATTTGCTCGATGCAGTAGACCAGTTAAGATTACTCTGTTTAAAGCCTACTGCCAGAGTTTTTATACATGCAGTCTATGGGTAAACTACACGCTGAAGGCATACAGCGCGCTTCGCATCCAATACAACAATGGCTTCAGAATGTTGTTGGGGCTGCCACGGTGGTGTAGCGCATCCGGTATTTTCGCGGAGGCACGAACTGACGGGTTTCCCGCCATCATACGGAACAGAGTCGCTTCCTTGCTTCATCGCGTGCGGGGTAGTGCCAACAGCATTTTGAAGTTAATGGCTGGCAGAGTGGAGTGTCCAATCCTGAGACATTGGGTCAGGTCTCATGTCTCTGGGTGACGATGCAGGCCGATTTTATATTTGTAATGTATTTAAGTGGTTTTTACGTTTCTTTTTTCTTTACTAACATAGCCTAAGTATAATGTTACTAACAAATTATATGGATCTTTGTTATCTGATTTAAAATAAATAATAATAATAATAATTATCTCATAAAAATAAAAGAAAGATTTTTTTTACATTGATTTTGTAATTAAAACGAATATCTTCCAAGTCTTTCGACTATAAGTAAGAAGCAGGCACGCGTGCGCCATCTATCGCCATCTGGCACGAATGAAGTTGCTCACTATTTTCTCAAATGCTTTTTGTTTACATAGTAAAACTTGTGTATAATGAAGAAAAAGATAAGTGAAAAATACTTTTTAATTATAAATGATTTAAAAGGAACCGAAATAGGGTGTTTAGACATTATCAGTCAATTCTGACACAAGCGGCCATGTTAGCAAAAGTAGAGAAAATAGAGAAATGGCGGCAAGGCGACCTGTGACGCCACATCGCGAGTAAATCCGAGAGCCCCGCTGTAGGGCTTGCAACGGTTTTACTCTTCCCGCAGTGGTGCTATAGGTATCAGTGGTCACTGACCGTGCACGGCGCTGAGGTGCAAGGGCAGCGCGCTCAGAGACGTGGAACAGCTCTGGTGTGACTCCTAGACTCTATAACTGACCGTGCACGGCGCTGAGGTGCAAGGGCAGCGCGCTCAGAGACGTGGAACAGCTCTGGTGTGACTCCTAGACTCTATAACTGACCGTGCACGGCGCTGAGGTGCAAGGGCAGCGCGCTCAGAGACGTGGAACAGCTCTGGTGTGACTCCTAGACTCTATAACTGACCGTGCACGGCGCTGAGGTGCAAGGGCAGCGCGCTCAGAGACGTGGAACAGCTCTGGTGTGACTCCTAGACTCTATAACTGACCGTGCACGGCGCTGAGGTGCAAGGGCAGCGCGCTCAGAGACGTGGAACAGCTCTGGTGTGACTCCTAGACTCTATAACTGACCGTGCACGGCGCTGAGGTGCAAGGGCAGCGCGCTCAGAGACGTGGAACAGCTCTGGTGTGACTCCTAGACTCTATAACTGACCGTGCACGGCGCTGAGGTGCAAGGGCAGGGCAGTCAGCTGGCGCAGGTCGCGGCGCAGCTCGTCGAGCGCGCGCAGCAGCCGCAGCGCCGCCGAACAGCTATTAGACACGACGCTCTTGCGGGACAATAGGCTCTCTAGTTGGGACGAGACGTGGAACAGCTCAGTAGATGGGACACCTGGAAGAAAACAATTTTTTTCTCATTTGACGGTTATCTGATCATATTTATTTGTTTGTACACAAAAAGATAATTACAATAGACAGTTTATAGGACAGTAAAAGTACAGTCCTACCAACTTATCTGTGAACTGAAAGAGGACGACACCGTCGATTCAGTGTTGCTAATTAATATAAGGTGCCCAAAATTGAGTAAGTTTTAGAAGTAGGTAATTTGTCATAAGAAATAAGTATTAAATAAAAAGAATGAAATTAAATATTGATAAATAAAATAAAAAAATATATTTGTAGTTAAGTAGGTACGCTAAACAGTTGTCCTTCAGGATTAAAAAATGGCTTTATTTAGCAAGTGATCCAGTGAAATGGAAATCCTGTAGATATTTTATTATTGTTTAGGTTTGATAGCTAAAACAGTTAACAGAGAGATAAACTAGAATCTGGAAAACTTATCAATCATACTAAATGTTCTACACTTAAAACTTTCATTCAATGTGATTTATGTTCCCTCCCTGCATCAGGTGCCTGGTACTATTTGCTGGTTTTAGTTGAGACCGTACCTAACCCCTAACAACGATATATTAATAATAATTCACAGTGGTAAGTACCTATTGGATTTAATAAAAAAACAAATTGCTTTACATTATTATTTATTTAAAACCAGATTTACAGTAATGATCTTAGGTTCATCTTCAGATGAACCTGCACTACCGACATCATCATCGCTGTCCTGTGTAATTTATTTCTGTCTTTAAGACCTCTAGACGGTTTTTAACAGTAGGCACCTCGTTTTTAGCAGAATCAAATTCATGTACTCTCCTCCGTATAACTCCCATGTCAAAATCATCAACGTGTATGATTCCACTTCTATCCTTCCTTGCCTGGTGTCCAGTCCAATTTTAGTAACAGTGTCTTCAGCTGCATGCCCCTCTTTATCTATTTTTGAAATGAGTCCTTGACTCACACCTGAAACATAGGATTATTTTTTTCATCGAAATTTTAAAAACCGGCAGGTTAGTTGGCTCACCCATTTCACAGGTAACATATTAGATGTGCGTTACCGTTGCGTTAACCTACAGTAAGAATATATACAAATATTCCGTGGACTTAAATATTTGGTTAAGTATATAGGTATTTATGAAAATAAAGTTGACAACACTAACCTGTTGCAGCCGAAATTCGTTTGTATATTTTGGTAAATGGAATAATCGGAGACCTCGCCCGAACTTCTGCTTTGAAAAAGGTTTCAACCTGAAGAATAATGTTCCAGCATCACTTTTAATGGCTTTCGGCATATTCAACTTCATAAATTCCGAAATATCACAATAAAACAACCATAGTACTCAAAATTAGTTGACACGGACAATCGAATGACATTTCAACATGGCGGTCGTAGTTCCAATTTTCGCCATTTCACAGATAAGTTGGTAGGTCTGTACAGGGGAGCTTAACTCTAAAAAGAGGTTTGGGGACAAGGTGACAGGATAAATGTAACAAGTGACAGTCTCAGACAGCTGCGTACAAAACAAAAAACTAAATTAAATAAAACACCTAAAAAAAATAGGGATACACATTAAATGCTATAATAATCTCATGATTATCATCATTGGCAGCCGCCAGAAGTCCACTGCTGAAGATAGACCTTGCGTGCGGCCTGGATCCAATGGGATCCCACGACTATCAGGTCATGCGTCAACCTTGTGGATGGGGTGTTACTTACCCGCTGGGCCACGATGGCGACTCCAGTCCTTCTACGGATCTCCCCATACCTGACTCGATTTCGTAGTTAGACGCCGAGCATAACCCTTAACATAGCACGCTCGGTGACCTTGAGCCTTCTTATGAGGCCCATAGTACATCATTAACAACCATACATATTTGACGATCGATTTGGTGTAATAAGTTGGCTACTATACACCAAACCACAACAACCTATCCTATGCGTCCTACAAGTAACCAGAGGTCACTTGTAGGACGCATAGGATAGGTACAGTGACCTTTGGGCTCTGCAGTTTCTAGTGTGGGAAGGGTAAAATCGGATGAATATTACTTGATTAAATATTTCTTATTATAAAAAGAACTTGTCCATGAGATTTTATCCTTCCTCCGTTTCTCTAATACATTAATTTTCTAAAGAAATCAAAAACAACAATGTAACAAAAAGTCAACAACGAGAACCCAACAAAGACTGTTGAAAGCGCGAACTGAAAACACGGACAGCATACAAAGCATATGCGCTCGTACTGAAGATTCGAACATGTTTTGATAAGACAGCGACCAACCACAGTTGCCAGTGCAAAATTTGAAAAATATCCATTTATAACGTTTTTCTAAGCTTATGGAGAATCAACGTTAAAACCTATAAGCCACCACCGAGAAAAGATGGCGCACATATCCATTGATGTTAACGGCTAATGATGATATTACGACAAAAAAAGCACCAATTACAACGGCTGCCTGCTGCTCACAATGCTGTCCAAAATACAACAGAATCGTTTTTAGGATTGACAAAAGGGTTTATGAAGTAGAGGATTTTTAGTTAGATATCACCTCAGCTTGAAGCAGTCTAACCATTCTAGTATTACTAAAAACTAGATTCCCAATAACTCACCAAACTTGGTCATCATCAGATAGTCGAGGATCATGGCGGTGATCCCGCGCCGCTCCGAGGGCGAGTCGGCGTCCCACACGCACGTCTCCGTGATGGACCCGTCCTGGAACCGACGTAGCTCAGACTTCGACCCCCAGAATGACCTGGAGATATTTAACCGATTTTATGAGAAGTATTTATTTTGTGAACCAGAACTATATTACGAAATATACGAATTCTTAATGATAAAAAATAGAATAAATAAATAAACATAATAATCATGTATTTCGGATTATTGTGATCCATAATCACAGAAATGAAGTTATAAACACAATGCCATGAAAATAGAAACAAATAATTGGTCTTTTGAAAAAAGTAGAAATGTGAAATCGAAATTAAAAACAAATTAAAATATAAATTATGGTCAACATTAAATGATACAGATTAAATTCAAAGTATGAATTGATTTGAAATATAAAAATTGAAGTCAGTCAATTATTTGAAATGAAATGCAGTAGTCGGTTGTCAGTAACCTGGATCTACGAAAACACGCGTCAAATTCTGTAACTACGAGTATTCTGCCCTGTCGGTTATCTACTTTTGGCGCCATTTGCCCAAATAGTAGGATAGTGATATTCAAACATATACACACCGAAACTCTTCAGCTTCAGGTAAGTTAGCTGGCGGCCCCTTCTCCACGGCATTTGTGTAGTTTTCCGGGTTCAGGACAAACCCAAAGGATAATTGCTGCTTAAATCTGTAATAGAGAAATAATCCTTTATAATATGCTCTCGTTCTGTCACGGCTACGATTGTATAAAGTATGTGACGATTATTCAATTATAGGAGTTGCTTCATTCGGAGATATAATTATTATTTAAAATATAGTTTAACCTACAGGCAACATGCATGACTTTAGTTTTTAAAAAACTTCACTTAGAAGTTCGTTTGACCATCTATATTTTCGCATATTTTCATTTATAAACTTGTAGTTATAAGAATTCATTTTTGAGTAAATAACTGACCAATTTAGTTCTGCGAAGAAATAATAGACACTTAATAATTCGATTAAATAATGCAAGCGGGTCAAATAGTGTGTTGACTTATTTTATATTTGAATTCAATTCATAATACTATTTAATAGCTCACCCATCCTTCTGCGCCTTATCAAGAGTAGACTTCACCGGCCAGCTCACGTCAGCGTCCACTATCTGGAGCATGAGGTCCACTCGGTTCCCCAAGCCTTTCGCAAGAAGGGCATACAGGGTGTCCCTTACGAGGGCCAGATCATCGAGTCCGTAATTCAACTGGACTTCTTTTGGCACCTTCGATATCACTTGCTCTTTCAGCTTAGGCAAGTCCTTAAACCTGTTCCGTACAAAGTATAGATGGTCAGGGTAAGTTCGGAAGATGGATGTTTTTGCAATTGTCAAAAAGTGTTTTGGACATAGCCCTGCATTCTGTTCAAATGTAGCAGTTTTGTCTGGCATTTAGTAAGCAAGAAAAAGCTAATTTTCATGTTCTATTGACTCTAGCAGTTTAATACTGACTAGCAGCCGCCCGCGACTTCCTCTCCGTGGACTTAACACAAAAACAAAAAACCATTCGGACTCGTAAGATTAGCTCGTTCAAACAAACAAACAAATAAATCTATACTTCAATACTAACAATATCAAGCTAAAGAGTTTCGGCTACAAATTATCAGACAATTTTGAACATTACATTTTTGGGTTAAATAGTCAATTTATAGAAGAAAGCTTTAGGCTATTTAACATCACGCTGAGTCTACGGGAATGAAGTCGCGGGTGGCTGATAGTCTTGACTATTGTTTAAAACCTACCTCAGAATATGATCAAACTGCATCAGGGACTGCACGGGTGTCATGAACAAGGGCAGAAAGCTGTTAATCTTGCTGTTGTCCAGCATCTCCACGGCCAGAGTACATTCACGTTTTAGCGCATAGTAGGTACCCTGCAAAACAAAGATATAAGGATAAGGTGTCTTGGACATTGTTCAACAAAAGCATGCACAAGGGACTAAAGAGCACAGTAAACAGAGAACACTAAAATATCTACATACAAACGTGCCGCTCTCGGTTATAATGTGTACGTGCGCACACGCTAGCATGAAATATGAAGGAATAAGGTGGCGGCAGTACGTAGGGGCTGTGTCGCGTGTCTGTGAGCACGCTAGGCTAATAACTCGGCGGGCGGCCTTAGATAACCTACTGTTATGTTTACTGTGTAAAAGAAAGCACTGGGTCAGTTTAGCAGCTAGTCAAATGCATGAATGCTGCCAGTGGCCCACATACAACTTCTAATATAATGTTATAGTACAAAGGCTTAGTTTTTTAGGTAAAAAAACAGTCAACCATTACATAACAAACATAAACGGCCTATATTAGTCCCACAGCTGGGCACAGGCCTCACCTCAGCTATGAGGCGGATCGAGCCATATTCAAACACGCGGGCTTAGTGCAGATTGTTGGAGGGCGTAAGGTTAGTGAGCAACCTTAATGTCAGATGTTATCAAGTCGCCTTAAGGCCTCTGACTAGGCTTAACGACTGACATCACTACGTTTCGGTCGGGGTGGTCACCCATCCCATTTCCGACCCGGCGTGTGTTGCTTAACAACAGCGATCGTCGCCGATCACTGTCACAACTGCGCCACGGACACCTCAACCATTAGCACATAACAATGCACTGTGCTCAAATAGTAACTGCTTACTTTTGACATTTCATATTCCATAAATAGTAGATGGTGTACCTTGCACATCCGCCAACATAAGTTGTAATAGCCAGTTCTGTCCAAGAACACAACTGCAAAATGCTGGTGGAACTCTTCAAGTGGTGGTGGATTACCCTCTTTGCACAGAGATATGCCTTTCACATCCCATTCAGAAGATTCTGTAATCAAGGAACTAAATGAGTTTTAGGCCATTGAAGGGAAGTTCAGAACTGTGTTATGTGATATGTGTATGTGTGTGCCCCTTTTAGGGCTTTTTTTACACGTAAAGACTACTGCATAACTTCCGCTGCAGCTATTATTGGCAGTGGTAGGACTGAAAGCAATAAATCAATGAAGAATGCGAAGAAATGCTGCTATTAACTGTTTTTTATGAATGAAAAGGTTGATTACAAGTATGAAGGACCTGCAGTGTTCATCAAAACTATTTAAGCTGCAATTCTACTTACTTAATGCTATCCAAACATTCCGTACAATCTGGTAACTGCTCATTATGTTATTAATCC
Source organism: Udea ferrugalis (assembly GCA_950022985.1). NCBI lineage: Eukaryota > Metazoa > Arthropoda > Insecta > Lepidoptera > Crambidae > Udea > Udea ferrugalis. The sequence continues at coordinate 14,917,568 of OX465531.1, read as the reverse complement.
TCTTTGTTTGAACCAAATAACATACCAGCATACTGACAATGTGCCCGGTCACTGAAAGGTTTCTCTGACGTATCCAGATCTTCAACAAAATCACTGCTTGCTTCAAATTGTCGCATTTTATCAATGTTTCCTTCATGAACTCTTCATTGACAGAAGTCGTGAGATCACGTAACACACTACTATTGTAATACGGAGTTGGTGGACCGGTTTCATTACTATCAGTAGTTTCAGTGGAAAATAGCCATGACTCTCTCAAGTTGTTACGTTGAGGGCTAAATCTGTGCAACTTGTATGCTTCTTCCTCACAAGCTAAGCTGATACGAACTGATAAGTATTTACTAAGTTTACCAGATGGTGTCACATCAAGAACAGGTTTCGTTTCACATCCATCTAAGCTAGAGTAACTTATATCAGCCACCAGTTCATAGTTTTTTAAGTATGAAGCAATAACTGCCAGGTAAGCAGCCCGTTTCTTATGGTATCTGTAATTGATTGAGTCATTCTTCGTATATGTGTCTGCCGGGACGGTTACCTGCAAGTCTACCCTCAGTTTAGAGTTTATCGAACATCCTACAGAGTAAGAGCCAACAATTTCAACATTTGCAAACTTATGAAACTTAAACATGCACTTTATTGTTGCTAATCTACTTCCAATAGGTAATTTAACTTTCAGTTTTTTAGAAAGCTTTGGCTCAGTAAGGTCATACTCTGTATCATCTTCAGGTATAGCAAGTAAGTGTTTTGTAAAATCAGAATACCACTGCTGGAATTTCTTCTCTGTTTTCTCCTTGATTTTGACTTCTTCAAGTATTTCTTCCACTTGTAAACGAAATAAGTTCGAATTGAACAAGTTTACTGTCTCTTGCAGGCGATTCAGTTCGTTAACTGTAGGCTGTCGGTACAGACTTTTAGTTTTCAAACGTTTCTTGGTTTCCTTAACAGAATCATCAGCTACACGTTTTCCGTTCTCGTTTAGAGCGTGGACCTCTCTATCATCTTCAGAAATTGAGTCTTTTGCGACCTAAAATTGAGCAAAGACTGATCATAGTTTTTTTCAAAAATAAGGACAATAAATTAATACAAGTTTACTCTTAAAACTGTTTGAGGATTACTTACTCTTTTCACCATGATTGCAGCGTATTTATATAATCATTTACCGTGTAATTTCTCAAATTATTAAATTCGTTTGGTTAGAAACCCAGATGTAAACAACACGCTGTACGCACCACGCGACACTGACATCACTGACATTGACATTTGACTGACAGCTGCTGTCAACACCGCTTTTTTTTCTGGACTTGAAAAAAAAAGAAGAATTGCCTGTGCGTTTGGTTAACGCACAATGAAAAAAGTAATAAATCCAATCCCTCATCCATCATCATCATCATCAGCCTGTTGCAGTCCACTGCTGGACATAGGCCTCTCCCATTACACACCACTGAGCTCGATCTTCGGCTGCTCGCATCCAGCTCCTGCCAGCCATCCTGCGCAAATCATCACTCCACCTTGCCTGAGGACGTCCTACACTACGCTTGCCGAGACGCGGTCTCCACTCAAGAACACGTTTACTCCAACGGTTGTCGGTTCTACGGCTAACATGCCCAGCCCACTGTCACTTCAACTTGCTAATCCGGTGGGCTATGTCGATAACCTTGGTTCTCTGCCTTATCACGTCATTTCTAATTTGGTCCCGCAGAGAAACGCCGAGCAAAGCCCTCTCCATAGCCCGCTGGGTGACTTTAAATTTGTGGACCAGCCGTGCCGTTAGTGTCCACGTTTCGGCTCCGTATGTCATGACGGGTAGGACGCACTGATTGAAGACTTTTGTCTTTAGGCACTGTGGGATCGACGATGTGAAGACCCGACGTAGCTTCCCAAACGCTGCCCAACCCAGCTGAACTCTTCTATTCACCTCGTTCTCGAAATTGTTCCTACCTAACTGCAATGTCTGCCCGAGGTATACTATTTATATATATTATTTTTGAACAACTTCGAGAACGGCTTCGTGTACCGCAATCGGTTCCGGTAGTACATGTTCATTGAACATGACCTTGGTTTTGTCCAAGTTCATCCGTAGACCGATGCGCACAGAAGAGTCAGCCAGGTCATTCAGCATCTGTTGTAGGTCCTGCAGCGTTTCTGCCACGATGACAATGTCGTCAGCAAATCGCAAGTGTACTCGCCATTGATGTTGATGCCACGTCCTTTCCAGTTCAGCGTCTTGAACATATCCTCCATTGCATTTGAGAACAATTTCGGGGAGATAACATTCCCTTGTCTCACACCCCGATGCAACGGTATGGGACTTGTTTGTTGATTCTGTACTTGGACGGACAAAGTGGCAGCTTTGTAAAGACATCTCATAACTTGGATATATCGCCAATCTACTTGACATCGCTGCAGAGACTCCAGAACAGACCAGATTTCAATTGAGTCAAAGGCCTTCTCATAGTCCACAAATGCTAGACACAGGGGCTGATTATACTCTACAGTTTTCTGTATAAGCTGCCGCACTGTGCATCCCTCATCCAGTAATTGTTCAACCTTGGTTCAACCTTAACGCCATTTTTACCCAACTACGGCGAAGCAAAAAGGAGGGTGGAGTTACCTCTGTTCGGCTCGTAACTCTTAGAGTAATCATAATTAGACAAATGAGGTGTTGTTGGAAGCCTCTTGATTGCCTACTGATTATAGGATACACAAAGTTACGTTAAATTGACTACAGAGCGCTCTTTAATGGATTTAGAGTGGAAACGGCTTGTAATCATACCTCGGGCCACTGTGTGTTGTTCTTCCCGCTAGAGGCGCTAGTGTTGAGTGAGGTTTCCGAAATACCAAATGAAGTGTCATTTCATCAATGTGGCTTCATTTTTAAATTTGATTGATTCCCATAACTACAGTCCTACCAACTTATCTGTGAACTGAAAGAGGACGACACCGTCGATTCAGTGTTGCTAATTAATATAAGGTGCCCAAAATTGAGTAAGTTTTAGAAGTAGGTAATTTGTCATAAGAAATAAGTATTAAATAAAAATAATGAAATTAAATATTGTAATGATTTATAAATAAAATATATATATATATATATTTGTAGTTAAGTAGGTACGCTAAACAGTGGTCCTTCAGGATTAAAAAATGGCTTTATTTAGAAAGTGATCCAGTGAAATGGAAATTCTGCAGATATTAAGGTTTGATAGCTAAAACAGTTGATAGAGAGATAAACTAGAATCTGGAAAACTTATCATTCGTACCAAATGTTCCACACTTAAAACTTTCATTCAATGTGATTCATGTACCCTCCCTGCATCAGGTACGTACCTGGTACTATTTGCTGGTTTTGGTTAAGACCGTACCTAACCCCTAACAACGATATATAATAATATTTCACAGTGGTAAGTACCTAATGGATGTAATAAAAAAAACAAATTGATTTACAATTATTTATTAAAAACCAGATTTACAGTAATGATCTTTAGGTGAACCTGCACTACCGACATCATCATCGATGTCCTGTGTAATTTATTTCTGTATTTAAGACCTCTAGAAGGTTTTTAACAGTAGGCACCTCGTTTTTAGCAGAATCAAATTCATGTACTCTCCTCCGTATAACTCCCATTTCAAAATCATCAACGTGTATGATTCCACTTCTATCCTTCCTTGCCTGGTGTCCGAATTTTAGAGTCTGGCTAATGAAAGCGTGACCTGCACTTTTCTTAAAAGTTTTTTTATGGCAACATTATGAAGCTGTCAAAGGCACGTCAAAGTCTGTCATAGCAATTGTCAGTATTTCGTAAAAGACGTATATTTTCTCATTTATAATTGCTTTAATATGGGTAAAACAATAAAAAGTAACGTGCGAAAGCTGCTACATACTATGATCAGCAAGTTTAAACAAAAACAAGAAGAAAAGAAAGCTGTTTTTCAAGAAAAACAACAATGTTTAGATGCAATCTCGGATTTTTTAGGTTAGTACGACTTTGTAATCTTGGTCTTTGTTGGCTGATTATTATATATAATTACGATATTATACTAGTTTTTCTTATGTTTATAGAGAATTTAGAAGATATTGAAGGCCTCTGTGAAATTAAAAACACTGTGGAAAGATTCAGAGAATTGGAAAAGAAATCTTTAATAGAAACGCAGACTAAGTTCTTAGAAGAAATATCTTCACTAACTGGTATGTACCTGCATCGTTTTATTGCTTCGATAAGTGTGAAGACATACAGTGGATTTGTAGGTCCCTATTATTGTCGTTGTGGGTCGGTTTTTACATATATTTTGTAATATCATATCCATCAAAACAACCAACTATGTTTTGAGCAATTTTAGTAGGTAGGTAACACAGCCACATCTGGCACAGTATAATGGTCAAAGTCTATTATGATCGTAAATGTAAGAAAAAGTGTCGAGTGTAGGGTCTATTGTAATTCTTAGAAAAAATTAATTATATCTTAATTATATCTATGGACTTATGTATAGATGAATTTCTACTTTAAAAGCATTACCATTTGTTATGTCTAATATGATTAGTCCCTTCAATGTCGTAATAACAGATTTTGACTGTATAACATTGGGATAGTTTACCTGTACGGATTGGTACTTACCCATATTGGTATCTCTGCACCGGGAACCCGCCTTTTAATGTCTACTCTTATTCGTTTGTTACATTTCACAAAAATGTGTTATTTGATGTCATCAAACTATTTGAATAAATTTAATATTAAATATTCATTTTACACTTTGCTTTGCAGATGTTGGTGTCACAACACTAAAAAAAATTAAAAAGGAAGGATCTGTAAATGAAGGGATGTGGAACACTCCAGGAAAAAAACGCCCCCACAAAAGCTCAGTGTCGAATTTAGACAGTTTTGACATTGATGCAATAAGAAATAAAATTAACGAATTTTATGTTGCGAGAAAGGAGGTCCCAACATTGCGCACATTGCTAGAAGAATTACGTTCTAGCATTGGCTTTAGTGGATGCAGAGAAACTCTGCGTAAAATATTAATTGCCAATGGGTATGAGTTCAAGAAAAATAAAGAAGAACGCATGGTTCTTGTCGAGCGTTTTGATATTGCTGCTTGGAGACATAGGTATCTACGAGAAATTGCTGCTAAACGAGCGGAAGGAAAACCAATCATCTATTTAGATGAAACATATGTTCACAAAAATTACAAGCCTAAAATGTCATGGCAAGGACCATCATCGAGTGGTGCCCCGCAACCAAGCCCACTGGAACATATCTCTTCAGGGAAAAGATTTATTATAGTACATGCTGGCTCTGAATCAGGGTTTGTACCTAATGGACTATTAGTTTTTAGTACGAAATCAAGGTTGGCGGACTATCACCATGATATGAATGCCGCAAACTTTGAAAAATGGTTAAAAGAAAAATTAATACCTAATTTGAATGAACCCAGTGTCATCGTGATGGATAATGCTAGCTACCACACTGTACGACAGAATAAAGTACCTACGACACAAACGACAAAAGCTGAAATACAAAAGTGGCTTGATTCCAACGGTATAAATTACGAAAATTACCATACAAAACCCGAATTGTTATGTTTAGTTAACAAACATAAACCTGATCCCCTGTACGTTGCTGACGAACTGTTGAAACAATACGGCCATGAGGTAGTGAGACTGCCACCTTACCACTGCGATCTCAACCCGATAGAGCTGATATGGAGCTAAGCGTATGGTGGCAAAAAAAAACATTAATCTGTCTGCAAAAGAAACAGAAAATCTAATTAAAACCTCATTTGGCCGAATAACTACAGAAGATTGGAAAAAAATGACAGACCATGTAATAAATGTGGAAAATAAATACAAACAAAGAGATCACATAACAGAAGAAGTCTTGGAAAAATTCATTGTAAGTGTAGGTGATGATGACTCTACTGATACCGAAGAATCCTTAGAGGTTGAATTTTTAGACTCAGATTTTGAGTATGATGATTAAACAAAATTAAACACCAGCATCAGCCCGTGGACTACAAGAATTTAATTAAATAAATAACACATTTAAGTATATTCTAATAAACAAATCTATATACACACTCGTTTTTTACTTACATCCATGTCAGTCAAGGCTCCGACACATCAAAAGGAGCCCTTAAAGAATAAAGTTCCGTAAACAAAATTGAGAGTCGTAAATATACAAGAAAATTAAATTTACTCAAGTATCAATTTTTTTTCTCCTACTTTAGTCAGTAATACCAGATGAAGATTTTTTGAATTTGCCGCGTTTTCTCAGGTCACGCTTTCGTTAGCCAGACTCTAGTAACAATGTCTCCTGCTGCATGCCCCTCTTCATCTATTTTTGAAATGAGTCCTTGACTCACACCTGAAACATAGGATTATTTTTTTCATCGAAATTTGAAAACCAGCAGGTTAGTTGGGTCACCCATTTAACAGGTAACATATTAGATGTGCGTGGCCGTTGCGTTAACCTACAGTAAGAATATATACAAATATTCCGTAGACTTAAATATTTGGTTAAGTTTAAAGGTATTTATGAAAATAAAGTTGACAACACTAACCTGTTGCAGCCGAAATTCGTTTGTATATTTTGGTAAATGGAATAATCGGAGACCTCGCCCGATCTTCTGCTTTGAAAAAGGTTTCAACCTTAAGAATAATGTTTCGAGCATCACTTTTAATGGCTTTCGTCATATTCAACTTCATAAATTCCAAAATATCACAATAAAACAACCATAGTACTCACACGGAGTACTCAAAATTAGTTGACACGGACAATCGAATGACATTTCAACATGGCGGTCGTAGTTCCAATTTTCGCCATTTCACAGATAAGTTGGTAGGTCTGTACATCCCATGTAGTTAAAACGCCCGCCGAAATAAAATACAGAGCACAAATATGGTAGCCCCGCAGCCGCACGCTGAATGATGATCCCTATGACAGTTCGTTAGCGCTTAACATTGTGCAGACGTCCTGTCACAACAAATCTTTCGGAGGTCCATTAAAAAATCGAAATAATCATAATTGTGTACAGTTGTAAATTATAAAAATGAATATAAAGAAAATATTACTTAATGTTCGTAAATAATGGAAAAAAGTTCAATGCAAATGTACATGGTACGTGCTGCAAAAGTTACGTCGTCCAGCTTTTATCGACTAAGAAGGGACACATCGATAAACAAAATTTCGATAGTTTGTTGAAAATATTTAACAAATGCTTTGAGTTTGTATATTATTTGCATCAATCTAAATCTGATACAGGCTCAAGTGGATCTTCAAAATCTAAGTCTGAACTGCAGCTATCCGTGACAAGACGTGACAGACTGAATTAAAAAATATACGGTAGGTCTGTGACCTCCTTTTGAATATTTTTCCATGAAACTGGCAATTATGAATTCTTTAAAATTCAAATCAATTAACTCTTCAAATTATGCAATTTGAATAAAAATTAAAGTATAGCGAAATAAAATATAATTTATAGGGATGTTACTTTTTCATCTACTGTTTTATGTCCATTAATGCGCGTAATCTTTTTTCAAAATCAATAAATATTGCTTATTATGTTGAATGACCTGTGTTACAGGGTGAAGACTCCTTTGTAGTTTAAAAATGATGTAATTGTCATTTGTCTTTTTTCACTTTTTGACAAAAAGAGTTGTCACTCTCTTTTATTGTAACTGTGACTTGGTTTGTATTCCGTTATTCATTACTCTGTTTTCTCATGTTTTTATTTAATATACTTTTATTCACACCATACAGTCCATTCTTTTCCGCTCCCCCTCCGTAACAACCTGGCTGGATGAATGGACATTTGCCTAAAAAAAAATTATTTCATCGACATTGTTTGAAATTGTTTCGCATCACTAATACAACTGTCAGTTGAAACGTCATAGGGATCATCATTCGCCGTGCGAACTATAGTTAGCTAATTGATACTTTTTTTATTGATTTTAGGTTTTAATTTAAATTACAATTTTCTAGGCAGCGTCTGAGCCAGCTTTTGAGAATATATCTCCCGAAGATAGAAGGAAATCATGATAGCACGACATAACTGACTGTACCTTATTTCATGCATAGACAAATATAAAAGGGTTATTATTAACGTGGTAAACTATTGTTACGTAGAAAATCGTGAGGTCGATTTTCTTTTCATTTATTTTATCTGGAGTCTGACGATTTGTGTTTTTTTTTAAATCTCTCGATTTCAGAAATTGAAATGGGACAACACTAGCAGCTTTGTCTTGTTCACATCACTAGAGATCACGAGGGATGTCAGCTTCTGAAGACTTCAGACTACTAAATATTACTATTTTTATGGTTTTTAATTCATTTCAGTGCTTTTGTTCTCAACAAACAAGGTAGTTTTCATATAGGTATTTTTCTAAGCCTAATTCTATAAATTCATTAAAAGGCATGGCCTTATTCATCTTTTTCAATTTGAACATTTTCGGAGGATTTTGGTCTTTGCCATGGCAACACACCGGCTCGATATCGATTTTGCGTAGGTCATTGCGCCCTGCCATTTTACTTTTCGAAACCGGCGTACGCGCTGTAGTTCCAAATATCTTAAACCCCTGATACCGGTAAGTTGCAGCTCGAAGACCAGGATTAGTGGAATCCATCGTGGTTGTGGTGTGCTGATTAATCAGTGTCCCTTTTTTTCAGCTCGTGATGTGCTTGGTGTAGACGTGACCGATGACGTGGTCTACGTGAAAGTGTTAGTTTTTTCTCAACCCGGAACAATGCCCCGGAGTTGAATTGCTGGAGAAAGCATTGAGCGTCAGCATTAACCTCCAATAGGTATGTTAAATTGCTTATTTTGATTAGGGAATCCATGCACCGCACGTTGTCGAGGCACGGCTAGGTTAAGTCACTTCACGCCGCTATTTCTGAGCACCTAGGCCATAAGCACGCCTTATTACTGCATCTGCTGCCTGCTTATGCTACGGCACCCTCGCTTTGCCTCTGCAACTGCGGTTTCTTGCATTTTTCTGCGTCTTGGGACCCTTCTCTTCGTCTCAGTCCCAGACACGTGTGTCTTGTGTTAACGCTGGTGCCTGTAACGCTTACAGGAGGTGTTCAGTACGGGCGAAGGCTGCCCGTAAGGTGCTAAGTACAGGCAAAGGCTGCCCGTCCATGCCAGTGTCCTGACTGTCTCCGTGGAGTGGCCGAAAACATTACACGGGCTGTCCGGACCTGCATGCTGCAGCCCTCAGTGCTGTGTCCCACCGGATCCCGCAGGAGAAAGAAGTAGGATCTTTCTTTTTTTATATTTTTCCACGCATTTAGAGCGTGGTGGCGCCCCTCATCTTAATTATTTTGAACATTATGATCAAACAAACGCTCGGTACCTCTCGTCACCCAAACCCAAAGGCTCCTGAGTCTGGCCGGCTCCAATAGGGCTTCATTTTCTGTGCCTAGCTTTATTTTAGGCCTAAGATTTCAAGGTAAATAAACTAAATTTATTTCAACCAAAATTTGCTTTAATTTCATAATTGTAAAACCCAGCTTCCCATTTTTTTTAGGTAACACTATAAATGAGCAAATCGACCGGTAATCATAAACCTTGCAAGATGACAGTTTAATATCAGCATAAGCAACTTTAAAAAAAGTTGAATTGGTAAGCCATAGAGTAAAGTATCAAAACTGTTTGTGTCGTAGTATACGGGGTGACCACATTAACGAAAGTGGCGCCCTCATTAATTTCACGACTTTTGCCAGGCTATACGGTCCCTAATAGGGGTCTTAACCTAAAATAGATGAATTTTATTAAATAATATACCTCAAACAAATTCACTATGTAAAAGGTCGCTCTCTGCCTACTAGCGCCACCAATCGTTTTATTGAAGATATTTAAACAAATTGTCCAATGATGATCATACATTATCACAACCAATCACAACAGTATGTAGGTACTTTTACTGTTATACAGTGAATTTAATGTTACACTAAAATTCAAAGTTACCCAACTTGACTGTATGCCACTTTCATATTTTAAATCTGTTTTGCTACAGTAGGCGACATACGACCATTTAGGGCCTACTTTTTGGGCGTTTTTAATAGTCGGGTTTCAGTTTTTTTTACGCCTATTTTTTTACTACCAATGAATAATGTCAAAACTGGTAACTACTTTCTTAGCCGATTGTACCTACCTACATTCAAGTAATATTAGCCACACTGCCATCCGTAACCTACTGATATTTTGAAAGGCAAGTATTTACCAAAAAAGGAGAAAAAATAAATACCAAACGTTTAATAAATTAATATTTTTATTAAAAAGTCTTTACAATGTATGTGTAAATAAATTCCATCTAATCTAATATTAGTACGGAACCGGTTTGATTGCATTGTGAATATGTATCTACAAAACTAATTAAATGAGTCAATAAAGTAATTGAAATATTTATTTACAAAAACGACATGATAATAATCTCGACTCGATTCAATATTGAAGTGAACTTAAACTCTGGCATAACGTAAACGTAATAAGATCTTAAGATTATGTTCACACTCAGTAATACAATACAAATACATACAATAATTTTCAATAGTGGCTTTAGTATTTTCTAATTACAAAATAGATACTTTGGTAACTACACAGTTTTCATTTACAAAGTAGCATCACATGCATTTTATGCAGCATACTGAAGAGTCAAAACAGGCAGTGCGTTTTCTGAACGCCAATGCTTGCTAGAAAAAAAATACTGTTTTTTTATTCGAGGATCAGGGCGTGCGAATTGCAAAGCTTAGAGTTTTGCGATGATGGCGTTGGTGTACTCGCTGCATTTGCCTGTGCCTCCGAGATCGCCAGTGAGGTTCTTCCCCTCTTTCAGCACGGTGTAGCAGGCGTTCTGGACCCGGTCCGCGTGCTCGGTCAGCTGAAGATGCCTAAGCATCATGATGGCGGACAGGAGAAGGGCGGTGGGGTTCGCCATGTCTTTGCCGGCGATGTCAGGGGCAGTACCGTGGACCTAGGGAAAGTCCAAAACATTAGTTTCATCCATCGAAAGAGCAGCGATAAGGCCTACATGGGAGACAAGTGGCGCCCTCCCTGAATAATAAAAAATATTACTGGGCGTTCGGCTCATCAACAGTTCCACTACACTATTAATTTAGCGAGTTATCAATTGGTGGAAAAGTGAAATATAATCTTTATTTCAAACAATAAGTGGCGCTCATTTTGGTGCCAAGTAGCAGTGAAGAGCTTGAGGTGTTGTTAGCAGATTGTCAATCACCATTTATTTTAAAGTTAGTGTTGTTATTCCCAATTAGCTTATGATACTAAATGTTTGATGTTAGTGTTACCGTGCAGGCACTTCGCACTTAGTTTTTATCATTTTAACGAGGGACAGTCACTAGCTTTTGTCTGACGAAGAATATAATCTGTTAGTACTGTTAATATTTAGGACTACATAACATCCATACTTACACAATCAAATAAAACAACATATTTTCTTCACGCATTTTATTCGGTTCGTACTTATTTACATGAATAAAATAAACATTTTAAATTCGTGTTATGAAGCAATCTGTGTACATAATGCATTATACGTAAAATAAGACACTACAAACGTTCCTAATAATTATGTTATTGTCAGATTTAATCTGAGTCCGTTGCTCACTTAATAATAGAAAAATAAATAAAACGTGACGATGGGATGCAAAACGCAAAAAAACCCCACTTAAAATTATAATCACAAAAATTGAGGAACTAACACAAAGCTTACATCACACAAAACTATAATATAAATAATGAAAATACTGCTTTTGAAGGTGACGATGATTCTACTGGTGGTAACTGTTTAAAATTGGCACCTTGTTTAGCACACATTACAAGTGGCCAGTATTTATTTTCAATGAAAGGTATTCAAATATTTCAACCAATTTTAATAAGCCAGTGCATAGTTTCGTTGGCCATTGGTGAAATGTGAACGCGCCATTTATTTAGTGAACGTACTTACGCACCGTGCAAGAATAGTATATTATGCAACAAGGGCGTAAGTTAGTGTTTTATGTCCCGGGCGTTATATTAAACACCGAGTACGGGGTTCAAGATCGTCCAAGACAAATACACATTTAAGCTCGCGATGCGTATAGCTTGGCAAAAAAGTCCTGAAACGGAACTAATAAATATTATCACTGGCAATACTGTGTTTAAAAAAAGTAAATTGGGAAGTTTGCAGATTTTATCTAATTGATACTTTTTTATTGACTAGGATTTCATTTTATTTCAATTTTCAAAGCAGCGTCTGATCCAGCTTTGAGAATATATCTTCCGAAGAAAGGAGAAAATCATGATAAAACGTCATTAAAATAGAAAAGGGTTAATACCATCGAGGACAAACATTAAATAAGCAAATCGACTGGTAATCATAAACGCAAGATGAGTATAATATTATAAGCATGAGCGAATCATCGGAACGAAGTAAAGCTTAGAATTTTGAAGAAAGGTAGATGATTTGATTTGGATAAATGAAGAATTTTCTGGTTTCGAATATTAAGACAACATTTTCCGATACTCTAATTATAATTTTGCTAGTTTCTTCTTTCATTTCTTTACTTGGTAGTAGGAAACCATCCTGACAATGTGTTTGTATGTTATGGGAATAAACTGTTTGGTGCCATTCCCTTTTCATTTCTGCCTCCTAACGGCTCACCCGATTGACCTGGTTACCTTCATGACCACTTCCATTATTCTATGAAGAAATGTAAGGCGTTTTCCTAATATACGCGATACTTATATGAATGAGAAAATACTGAAAAAACTTAGGTAGTGGGGAGATTGTATAAAGACAACAATTAATAAACTGTCAAAACTGTTTGTGTCGTAGTATACGGGGTGACCACATTAACGATAGTGGCGCCCCTATTAATTTCACGACTTTTTTGCCAGGCTTTACTCTACTTTTTATACTTTCTGCGAGGCGATTGAACCAAACCACTGAGAAAGGAAAAATATAAGTCTACCAACACTCTCTGCGTGATTTTATTCGTCGACACAACGCACCTCTTACGCACCGGAAATCCGTTTTACAGTACTACTTTTTTTTTTTTTTTGTTATTAATGGCGTCACCCTTTTGCCTCTTTGGGCGAGGGTATTTCGCCAATGTTGAGTGAATTATGCCTTTGCATGTGTTCATTGAAATACTGGTATCATGTATTTCAATGCTTCTTGGAGTTTTTGAGGTTATTCACGCGTGTGCAACTTCTTAACATGCCATGTGGTCGTGGTGGTTTGTCGTCAGACAAACCACCACGACCACATGCGACTCAAATGGTCATGTTAAAACGATTTATTTCAATAACTTATGTAACTAACACCACTGCGGAACTTTACTGAATACACTGATACCTAGTTTATTCACTAAAAACCACTAAATGTTAATTAAAAGTTAAAAAATAGATCGACTGTGCTTTCCGTTTGAGTACCCTCAAAAAACTCCCTACAGTACTACTGTGCGGTCCGTAATGCCATTACAGCGCTAACGGTGATTTTAGCCGTTCCGAATTGAAATATCATTTTACTTTAAATGATAACCTGAAATCAATTCGGACTGCTAGATGGTGACACTTAAGCTAATCTACCTATCATTGCCAGGATTTTCTTGAGAATCTATAAATAACGTTTTAGCTTCTGTAACGTTAAAGTAGAAGAAGACGTTTTGTTTACTTAGCTATTTTACCGATTGTGATAAAAGGCATACCTGTGATATAGTTACCTTCCACCTAGAATTATTAATTAATCCTTTCCTACTCAAACGTTACAACGATGAACCCAAACGTCAAAGGGAATTCTACTTTTAATTCATAAATATTATTAATTTTGCCAGTTTCTTACATTTTAGTATAAGAGTTATTAGCGAAGTAATTTAACAAATTAGATGTAAAAATTTAGGTATTGTCAAAAGTCGAGTGATTGCTAACTAATTACTCACGAGTGAGCGTGTGTTTTTGAGTGCGTGATGATTATAAAATATTTATTTGAATGTATATAGTGCCATCGAAGTCAGAAATTAAATTGACCATTGGTCTAGGATATGAAGGTAAAACATAATACTCTCAAGTTGTACTACTCTTTTTCTTAGGTAATTCTTAGTCCTGAACTTCCATTGTTTATTGTGACTTAACTGGTTCTTACACAAGAAACACGCACATTGGGTAAACGTCACTGGTTCTGATGAAATATAAATATCACAAATAAATAATACAAAATAAAAGCTTAGTTAATTCATTAAACGATATTGGTAACCTCTAGGGTCGAGTATCACGATTAAATGATTGAAATACTGCCTATACAATACATTTTTACATCCCATAGTACATTAAGTACTTAACATAATGTAAACTTTTGAATCCATGAATGAGTCAACATTTTTAATAACATCACTTGTACTTTGAATGTACTATCTGTATTTACTACTTACAACGTTAGTTCTCCAGTCTCATTTGAAATCGTATTCCACATAACATTCAATTTAGAATCTTTTTTAATATTAAGAAAGTATACAATTGGAATGTTTAAAAATCGACACAAAAAGACTGTAGTACTATCCTTCTAGATTTGTACGGTAGAAAACATTCAGATTTTCTACTATCTATTATTTATTAAGTACACAAATAAGATGATGAAATATGAACCGAAATTAATTTCAGCTTACAAGAAGAAGTAGGTGAACAAAGTTTATAGAATGAAGTTTTCGTTCCAAAGACGGGCGAAAGTCACCTTTACCCCCGAATTCACAAACGCAAATCAAAGTTGAGAATCCCCCAGATGTATAGCTACACCTTTCGGTTCAATTGTAATTTTTCGGGACAGCATGAGCGTAACAAGCGTTAAAAAGAGTAACTGCTGAGTTTCTTGCCGGGTCTTCTCAGTAGAAACAACCTTCCGACGCCGGTGGTAGAGTCACATTATGTGCATGTATTTTAAGTATCGTTTATATATTGTATTATTATGTGTATGTTTATTAAGTGGTTAAAATTAAGATTCTTGACGATTCGAAAGTACTGTTTATTGGTCTACTTGAATAAAGAAATATTGAATTTGAATTTAACCGCGTGCGTTGATTGACGTTTGTGAATTTGGGTTTTAGTGTGATGTTGGTGTAGTATTTTGCTTTTGTTTTAAGAGTTGTAAATTCACTAGATAGCCACCCGTTTTGGAACGATTCTTAAGTACAAGTTATTTGAATAAAATACTTTAAATCATCTTTTCAGACCACAATCTAAACTCTATTAATGTCATCTATTAGGCGTTACTGGTAACATGATGAATGAGATTGAATGACGATAATAACAGATCTATGATCTACAACTAATGGTGGAATGTACAAATAGTTCAATAAATAGACGATCGACCTCTTTGGCAGTACGCGTGCTGATCGCGAATCTCATTCGTCATAATAAATAAGCACTATACTAATAATTACGTTACGAACATGTCACTTCATTATCAACAAAATGAACTATCAATTTACTAATTTGTGAAAGAGAGGTTAGGCCTTTGTGGGAATTGTCATCGCTTACTTGTTTCATCGTTCCAATACAAAAAATAATAATTGTTTATCGCACTTGGATGAAAAGTATGTCTGCCTTGTATTTAATTAAATAAATAGTAGTAAAAAGACATCAGGTTTAACCACTAAAAAGTCCTTGTGGGCCTTTAAAGTTTACGGACGCCAATCGTGCCTTTCGCTCGCTCATTCAGGGGCGCTCTCGCTTCTTCCATAACGTTACAATGAGTTAAGCTTTTTCGTGCAGCCGGCGTTCATCGATTTATTAGATGTTATCGCGTCAAAAGAAATTGTTTTGGACAAAAATAATTGACTTCTTATTTCAAGAGTCTGGCTCGGTGTGATACGTCTTGTCTGAATGGTATATAAGAACATTAAAATTAAATATATCATAGCGGCCAAGTTAGCGGTAATACTTGTGAAGGTTAAGTGTATTCGCTAGTCGACGTACCTACTACCGAGGGCAAAATAAAAGAATATACAGCGTTAGGTGAGACATCTATCTCACCAGTACTGTGTACGTATGTGGAGGTTATATTTAGCCTAAACACATATTATATCTGCTTTGAATTCTTTGCATTAGGTAAGTCCTTTGTACTTTTTTATGTGCAACAAAGAATACATTTAAATATAAACTAAATCGGCATTGAATTACGACGGTCCAATAAGTTGAAATGTTGTTAAGTTTTTGACATAAAATCGTTCACCAGAGTACAAAACCTTTCATACGACAATTCCCCGCCATACCCTCTAATCTAAATACTCGATGATCTTATTTGTGTAGGCAGTACAGGAGCTGTTCCCTCCCAGATCCTCAGTGAGGACCTGTCCCTCCTTGAGGACTCTGAAGCAGGAGCTTTCAATCCTATCAGCGTGCTCCGGAAGGGCCAAGTGGCGCAGCATCATGACGGATGACAGCAGCAGAGCGGTCGGGTTGGCGCGGTCCTGCCCGGCGATGGCGGGCGCTGTGCCGTGTACCTACAAAGTTTGAATGGTTAGAATTTTGAGGATGGTTTTTTTGTATCGACTACTGCTCAAGCGTAACAGTTTGACAGTTTAAGGGGTTATCCATTAATTACGTCACACCTTAAGGGGTTTTGGGTTGAGTTCAACATATATAATGACAGGGAGATTCTTGTTCTTTAAATTAAATTATGACCGAATAGCACTTCAAAAGTTAAAAATCGTGTGACATCAAAGAGATAGGTTTAAAGAGCGAATGAAGCCCTTCTTAGCATTAGACTTTTTACCAAGAGCTAACGTTACGCTTGATCAGTGGTCGAATACTCATATCTGCAGATCCTAAAAACACAACCACGTAATTGAAAATATTACCAATACTTATTGTTTTAATCTTGAAAAGGTATTGCATATCTGTCAGGCTAACATTAGACTAGCTTAGCAGTTGTTAACTGTTAATATTTACAAAAACTTTTTATGCTAAAGAACAATCAAGAAGTGAATTGCTTTAAATATTACACAAACGTCATATGTATTGTAGAACACGTTTTTGTATCTTTTATGTGCTTTACGTTTGGGTGTGTGTTTAGGATGTATAGATACGAGATTAACAAAATGTTCAAGGTTAACATTACAACATAACATTCATTGTTAGGAACAGATGGAGCAGAGAAAGCTGCGAAAATGATAGTCAGCACTTCTCCCACATTAAGAATTCATGTAATACATGCTATCTTATTCGTAAAAACACAATCCATAAAGTTAGTCAAGTACATAGAAACAAACACAGAAAAGAGATATCCATTTTCCATTTTTATAGGTACAGTCAATGGCTTAACAGGCTAATCATTTCCGGTTTTTATTTCGCTTCTGCTAATCGAGAAATTCTTTAAGAAATGGGTAGCCTAACATGCCGTTGACCGTACATTTCGCCATTCACTTTTTGTGCGGCTGATTTCGATGTACCAACGAAATAGTTTTGTTCTTATGGTAATGGTTGCATCGTAGCAAATGTATTTCAAGTAAGTAAATATACAGTTTTCCTTTTAATTATGATTGAGCTGTTATTTGTCAGCAAAAAAAAACTACAAAACAATAAAAAAGTCTAATAGACTTTTGAAATTAAATGGCACTTATTATATTTTTTATCAAGTAGTTACAAATATCGTCTGACCCTCACATAAGACAAATCTCTGTAATGAACATTAGTGCATGTTATGTTTTGGTGTTCATTACTATTCAAATGTAATAGAACCTATGTAATAAGTTATCTGGGCCCATCACCTGGATAATTTCATATAAAATATTTATTTATTTTACTAATCCAACACCCATTTGATTCATCTTTGTAGCGAGAATTAAAGATTGAGACTGAGAAAATGATTAGAAACATACAGAGTTGATGTTTATATTGCATCAACTTAGTAGAAATGAATGTAGAAATTAGACACATCAGTGAACATTCACAATGAAATAGGTTATTTAGAATGCAACCTAAGGCCATGCTTTCATGTTATATTGGTCAGAAGGCCAGTTTCAATATTGTTTAGTCAGACACACAAGGCCCACACCTGTATTAGTACCATAATAATCTTTTGAAATAAGACTTACATAGATTTTAATAAATCCTTTGGATGCACTTTTTGATAGAATTTCTTCTTGCTCATTAAACTGGTCATGTTTTGTATATTATTAGCTCGTAGGATTTTCAGCGTTTGTTTGAATACAAGTTTTCTATTAGATGAAGTACTAGGTAACAAAGTCGGAACTTCACTTAACCCCGTTACGTAACTTACCCCCGAATTCACAAACGACAATCAATGTTGAGCACGTCTTTAGTAAATGTCGTCACTTTCAGTTCTATAGACACCTTACAGGCATGCGCACGATGGTGTGCTTGACTCTGTTTGACGTTTGTGAATTCGTCAAACTCGGGTAAAATTTATTTTATAGCCCTAACGACAATTCTGAAGCACAATTATAAACAGTAAAGCCTTTATAACTTGTATGTTCTTTACTGCGTTTATAAAATGTGCAGCATAATTGTAAAATTCCTTATCAATATTTGAAGACGAGCTTCGACAGCTGGAACCTACTACTTTAAGATTGTAAAATTGCTTATTAATATTTGAAGACGAGCTTCGACAGCTGGAACCTACTACTTTAAGATTGTAAAATTGCTTATTAATATTTGAAGACGAGCTTCGACAGCTGGAACCTACTACTTTAAGATTGTAAAATTGCTTATCAATATTTGAAGACGAGCTTCGACAGCTGGAACCTACTACTTTAAGCTGAAAATAAAAGTGTTAAAACTGCTATTTCACGATTAAGCTTGTTGTCGTTGGGCCAAATGACATGTGCTTTCGTGCAATAGAAAGGCATCTATAGCTCACTATGGACGCATTTTAATCATACGAACGCATTATAGTCATATTTTTGACCCAGTTTCACTTTTATCAAAGTCTTATAAATAATGTTGTTCGTAAAACCTGCAAACTTTTCAAGCGATATTGATAGTTAGGTTTACGAACATTCCATCGAAAATATTGATAAAACGATTGCTAGGCTGGATTTCCGATTCTTCATACGATCGTATATATTTTTGTAATAAACTCAACATTATGCCAGCAAGGCAACTGCACGGCTGCGACGAATATGAAAAAGCAAACGGCGAGCTAACGTGAACTGTCATCGCGTTTGCCGCTTCTATACCACTCAACTCGCAGCTCGAGCCCTTACAACTTAAGGTTCAAATTTGAATACACCATAATGTAACACTTGGTATGCAATAAAGAATTGAATTGAAGATAATTGCTGAGTTGGAGTCGTGCAGAGTTGCCGTCCTGGCATAATGTGCTATGACCTTTAGTCTAACTATTTATTCAAATGTGTTTCAAGCTAGATTTCGAACCCACTTTGAGCAAGCAGGTTTCGATTCGGATACTTTCTCAAACGGATGACTTTCCATTGCTTGTAGGGCTAGGCCAAGATACTCACAGACTCGAAGAGGGCGCCGTTCTTGCCGATGTTTCCGGAGGGCGTGAGGCCGAGACCTCCGATGAGTCCCGAACACATGTCGGACATGATGTCACCGTACAAGTTTGGCATCACCTGGAATGGGATACAGATAGGTAAATAAACTTATAATATCTCTAGTTTAATTATGGTAATAGAACCCACACATTAACAACTATTTTTATTTAACTTCTATTTCTATTACTGAGCTAGGTGGAAAACCTGCATTTCGGTATCAGCTACACAGAGATATGATGGGTGGCTGGGGAGTTGACGTTCAAAGCTACTATTAAGGTGCCTCATATCGAGGTTTATCCATATCACCCCCATGTATGTTCTCGATTTTGCTTACTTTAGGATATATGATTATTCTTATGATTTTATCCTTAATTTTCACGCCCTATCATTTCTTTTCTCAATGAGACGAGTACTTTGGTGGTCGTCTTTTCGGTGATAATTGATAACAATAATTACAAGTACCACCCTAAGAATTATCGCCTTGTATTTATTTTCACAGCATAGCAAGCAATCAAGTACTTATAGTTTAATGAACATCATGCGTAACCCGCGCGTACATTCAAGACATCATTGAAATACGTATCTCACAAACGCCTACAACTTTGTTGCGCATGGACGGTCGCCAAAACACAATTTGTTTTCAACACGCAAGAAAATGTTTAATAGGATTTTTCTGACAGGTAGACTGGCTTTTTTGAGAGACGCGATTTTAGCGATTCACTAATATTTATTTTATTTACCACGGTTTGTAATCGTTTAGATTCTGTGTACAATCTTAGGAGGTTAGGTAAAAATCCGAACATATAGAGTATCAATGAAAAGGTGTATAGGCTAATCGTTAACCTGCCTGGATGGCGGGAACATTGTCGGTAGCAACACACTACAGATCCCTAAGGAGATGCATTCAAACAATGCACGGAACGTTTATGAGAGCGAATTCTCTCAATTGCAAAAGACATAGCAGACACGGTAAAGAAATATAACAGTAATATGACTCGGCCCCGTCCTTGAGATAAGTGCCTTCAGCCGCGCGGTTCGTCGCTACGCGATAGGGCTGCCGCCTGTAGTATTTTAAAACATCCGGATACCTACCTGTTTCAATCTTGTTTTGAAATTGTTTTTTGTGATGGTAAATATTGTATTTCTATTTAAATAAATGTAATTAGTATGTGAATGAAAAAGGATGTGTTGATGTGAAAAAAGGATCATACATACATCCTCACAATTTTTCGCATTTACAATATTAATAGGAAGTAAAGTCAATTATAGCGTAAATTTTTTGAAAGACCTCCTATCTTAATACCTACAATGAACCAAATTTTGCGGTGGACTAGCTATAACTAGCTATAAAACTATTGCGTTAGCAAATCCCTTACTTGAAGAGTAAGTATGTAGGTCCATAATTTCACTACCAATTGACACGTCGTGCGCGCCAAGGATTTCCGACCTAAGGTCATTCACCCGGTGTGGTGAAGTTAAACCGTAAACCCGCGAATTTTAATGCAAGCGTACTTTACGAATTACTTACTTACCCAACCTATCTATTCTATCTACCGCTGAACCACCTATTTCACTTGTCTGTCACTATCCTTCACCCTGTCAACTCATTTATTCAATAATCTAGGAGTATTACTCGGAGGATAAAGCGAAATACAAGCGTCTTTAAAAATATTGTAACAAATTACGTGCTATTATGTAGGTACGTAACAAAACATTTTAAGCTTACTCGTACGTAATGTAAAGAATGATATCTCTGGGTGCGTTACTGATGAATTTAAACAACCAACAACAGCACAATAAAAGAAAATATCTTGCCCTGCCATAGTACATTTACAATATTATGTTCACAAAATGGTACAAAACACACAAAACTGTCCGTCCGACACTGCACGGCGCGCGGCGCATTCGCGACTGACAGCCATCGTATCACCCTCGTAACCGGGGCGCGTAGGTATAACTTGCGTTCCGTCCGCTTGGTCGAAGTCACAATACTGTTATATTCCTTTACTGTGTAGCAGACTATGTCTTTTGCTCGTGTTGCCGTTCAATGAACTGTATTTGGCAAGACGCGGCCATCAGCGCGTGATATAACTCGGCGATCGAATCGAGCCATCATAGTCTAAGATATTATTTCAATAAGCAGTACAGTCCAGTTTGGTAACTTTGAATTTCAGTGTAACATTGAATCCACTGTTTAAGAACAGTAAAACTACCTAAATACTGTTTTTCATGGTTTGTTTTTGATCCAAACCCCTCATAGACTCAACATCTTTTAGTTGGAGTAATTGTCAACAGTAACTGAACTATAAAAGAGTGGATTCAATGTTACTTTGAAATTCAAAGTTACCCAACTTGACCTTACCTACTTCACAAAGAAAAACAATCACATAACAACGTATGACGGACAATTTAGGCGACCTTATCACTTGAAGCGATCTCTTACAGGCCCCCTTTTTGGTACCCCCTTTTTTCTTTTAATGAGTCAAGTGATTTTAAATGTTAAGACTATGCGTGACGGTTATTTACTTATGGGTGACGATTATATACTTATGCGTGACGATTATATTATTATACTTATTTCTATAAAATACCAAGTTCACTCACAAGTACGTCGAACTTGGAGGGGTCCTGCACCATGTTCAGGCAGACGGTGTCGAGGTAGCGCTCCTCGAACTTGATGTCGGGGTACTTGGTGGCCAGCTCGCGGCAGCACCGCAGGAACAGACCGTCCGACATACGCCTGGAATGAACTTTGGTTGTAGAGCACAGTGTGCATAATAGAATACACAAAACTCACTAATTCTAGTTAATTTGAGCCTAAAAGGTGGTACTATTGTGGTTGCAATAATTATTAAGTCCACTATATTGTTTTCAATAAACAAAAATATAATTATGTATGGAGGCACTCACATCAACCTTTACATAGGGGCACCTTATGCTGCTGACATAAGACCCATTTTGCAATGGTTTTGTAAAGGTTGATGTGGGCGCCTTTGTACTTGACTGACTTGTATTTTGATTCTAATTAAAAATACACAACAATAAACTAAACCATCTTCTAAATAGTTGCAAACAAAAAAATGGGTCACACACTGCTGCAACTCCAAAGAATCAGAGAAAGAATTCAGTTTTGGTAGCCATAAAAAGTATACGAATTGATTTGAGTATAAAAAAGCGTAAAAAACATTTGCTTCTGAAAAAAAACACACTCCACATTTACTGATAAAGTTGTCATTTATATTGAATACATCTTTTTTTGGCCATCGAGTATTGTGTTAACTGCTGTTAGAACAATAGTTCCCATGAATAACAAATAAGTCTCATTAGTTTGAGTCGCGTCACGAGCTTGTCATCATGAGCCTTATTTCAAAGCAGTAAGATTGAAAGTTGAGTCGTTGGTTCTTACGATGTCAGTTTTAACACGTGTGGCAACAAGAAAGGCAATGTAATTGACACTATCCATTAGAGTTAATAAGCGAGGTGTCACGCGATATTGGATTACTAGTACTAGTACAGCTCGTGCCGATAACGTTTTCATTGAATATTTAGACCAGGGACATAGCGGGCAGTGGGGGAAACATTGTGTATGAGTATATTTCTGAAGACTTTGAGTAAAGGAACTAACTTTTATCTGAGGGAGAATAACGTGAAGAATAGTGATTAATATTGGGTCGTCCTATCGGTCGCAAACATAACCAAACCAGAGTGGTAATCGGTAAAATAAAAGAGAAGAAAATTGACATAGGTCAATTAAGCAAGCAGTGCTGTATTTTCATCTCATGATGGTCAGGATATCCATCTCGGACTGAACTGGACTTTTACAACGACGCCCTTTTGGTTTATTTCAGAAGGCACTTAAATAAATGGATCTCAATCAGGTGGTACCTAGGCCTGATAGGCAAACCCCCAAATTCCCAAACTTCAATCAACGCTGAGCACGCGCTCACGTTGATGCTGTCCCGTAAAATACTTCTCAACGGATACACTTCTAACGGATGCTCAACGTTAATTTGCGTTTGTGAATTCGGGGGTAAGACGCCGATTTCCAGTAGACCGTAAACTTTTTTCCTTCCCTGATTCCGTCGCCAGAGGCGACTTCAGCGAAGTGCTTTCACATCTGTCTGAAGGAAGCGGTTGCCAGTGCAAACGTGGTTTAAATGCTGTAATTGGACATGCCCCAGAAGGCGAAATATCCAGGGAAATTAGCAAAAAATCACCTATAGAACATGGGTAAAATTAGAGATAAGGTTAGACTCACATAATGTTGGCCTTGTGGACAGCAGTGACCTTCTTCCTCTTGTTGTCCCTCGCGAACTGGAAGGCGAACTCGGCGACGCGCTTGCTGGCCTCCTCCGTGATCAGCTTGATGGACTGCACCACTCCGTCCACGATCTCGTGCTCAATGCCGGAGTATTCACCCTCGGTGTTCTCTCTGATGGTTACTACGTCCACGTTGTCGTATAGCGTCTTGATGCTGTGGGAGGATGGTTTAGGTCATTTTTTTTGTTTGAGAAATAACTTGCTTACATTACAAATCCTACTATCCTACTAATATTATAAAGGCCAAAGTTTGTAGTAAAAAACGTAAAAACGACTGATTGGATTTTAATGAAACTTTACAATAATGTAGCTTATACATCTGAACCGCACATAGGCTACAATTTATAAAGAAATATTGCTTTTTGTATTTCAACTTAAGTCCACGCGGACGAAGTCGCGGGCGGCCGCTTGTTGTAAATAATACTAAGTTCGTATTTAAAAAAAAACGATATTATCGTCAGAGTTGACCAGTAGGATTCAGTTCACATCAACCTTTGCACAACTATTGCAAAATCGTTTTATGTCAGCATTGTAAGGTGATCTTACGTAAAGTTGACGTGCACGAATCTGTACCTAGGTGTTCTCTGCTCAGACTATGGAAGCCATGAAACAATGTTTTGGGCCCCTAACGCAAGCTCAGACACAAATAGGACCCTGAGTGGTGACGCGTTTTGAACTCGCGCGTGTCTTAAAGTACCTAAATAAGTCTAAGTAAACTAGACAAGCTCTATTTAAGCCTTCATATTATGCAATCACGTGCAGATAGCAAGTACGTTTCGGCGCAAACCGTTCATGCCATTTTTTTAGAGACGTAAATACTTTTTTTCAGGTCGTAAATACAGAAAAACTTTGTATATTTTAGATTAGACAAACTAGCAATCTCTTACGCTGTATTTTAAAACACTGTAATCTCACAAACGTCACAAATCTCAGTACTCATACAATATGTATCTGGGTTGTTGAAGGATGTTGTAGGTAGGTATAATTAGTTCCCAGCATTTTATCTGAAGATATGCCCTTCACATTGGGCTCAAATCTATTGCAGCCATCATTTCAAATCAATGTTGGCCTAGATAACATAATTATCATAATCCCTAGTTCATTTTATATCAATACGTGATGTATGAAGCATTCTGGTTTTATCTAACAAAACGATTTTATTGGATTAAGCTAAAGCAGTGTCCTTTTTTTATTCTAAATAATCTAACGATAAAGAATCAACTAGCGTATCCTTCCACCGCGGTGTGTTTCAATTTTATTGTAGTCGACAGATAAAACCTTTCTTATCCGTTTTTCCGACCTTACTGAGAAAAAAAATATTGTGCCTTAGTCGCAAAGTTTGCATTTGCTGCCTTAATCCAGCGCTTCAAATCCTTGCTTTAGATGCTTTGGCAATAATAACTTTGAACAGGATTTTTTGATTTCTTTACCATTCATATTTTTTAAGTACGATAATCCTTATTTTTAATTCTATGAATTAGGACAGGTTTTTTTGTTACCATATTTTCCTGGTCTACATAACATTACGTCATCCTCTTTAGTAAGTTTGTTAACCATATTACATGTTTTATCGAGATATTGTGAAATTCTAAATCGACATAATATCAGTCTGTGAGCAATACATACATTTGCGTGTATTAGATAGAACATACCTAGACGTGCGCGCGCAGTCTGACATTTGCGTACATTCTACCTGATAAATTAGATTTGAACGTAAATGCGATAAAGGTTTTCCCAAAACAATCGATTTTATGTGATGTAATGTGAATCAGTTCAATCATCAGCGATCAGTTATCGATAATTGACGTGAGTAGATTGTAGGATAGTATTCCTAACACCTCAAGACTTAATGATAAGCACTGGCGTCAATGCCTTATGATAAGGTTTGACTTGAGATTATTGGAAGAGTTCTTGCAATGTTAATGTTCTATTCCAAAGCAATAAAACAGAAAACTCATACATCTTTGGACAAACGGTATCATGTAATAGGGGCATTACTAACAGAGCTGTTGCTGACAGGAACTTATCAAACCCCTCTCGAAGAATTCCATACTAAAGCTGACTGGGGAAACTTCGGCAGGCTAGCATTTCATTCATCATCATTATACAATGTGGGTTACTTAATAAATCCTTCCGCTCAGTGCGTGCATATTAGATACCTATGTTATCTGTAGAAACACATTTTTTTGCTAAAACCTAACCTGTTTTATTCAGTTGTATGAGTTATGTTAGTGTAAAGTTTCATTAAAATCCATTCAGTAGTTGTAATGTGAAAGAGCAAAAGTTGCAAGTTTGTATAGATGGATGGATACGCCGTGTTGCTCTTTCACAAAGTCAAACTTCGCAACTTTGCTGCTGCTTTTCAGTTAGTAACCTTTCTATTATTATAACAGTCAATTATTAATCCAGCTGTGGGATGCCTATACATATTTAAGAGAAATTATTTTGGACATTTCAATCAGGTTTTTTTTTGTGTTTTACTCAATAATTGGTTACAAATAAATATTTAAACCAAGCAAACTATGTTGACTTTAGAATATTATGAATGTAATATTCTTTTGAATGGTTTTTTTTTCTTTGATAACCTCCTCATTTTGTTCGAAGTCAGTAAAAAAAATACAAAAAAGTACTGTTCAAGATAATCCTGGTTACTGAAGATAATCCACATTGATGAATGAGTTCCCATTGAAGACATATCTGATAGTGCAGGCTTATCCAGCAGGTTGATAAACTGTGATTGAGGCTGTGCCCTGATTGAGTTTTTTTTTTTTTTTCTTATATGTATCATGCGATCAGTCGGGTGACTATGAGCAGATGCGTTGTTGTATAGTGGCGATGATCGAAGCATCCTCCCCACTGGGAAGACGTCTTCATGGTAAGCAGGGCTTATCCAGTTCTAGGATCTGCCGTCTCTTTAGTCTGCGCACAGTATCCGGCAGGGTCAGCTGTACGGCAAGTCTGTTAGGATGATTCTTCAACCTAGATTTATATTTAGAGCAGTTGGACCTAATTTCCTCCTTAACCGTTTTGATATTCAGGTACTCATGGACTTCAGCATTTCTTATGAACCATGGTGCGTTGGCTATTTGTTTCAGTATGTAGTTCTGTACTCTCTGTATTATGCTTATGCTGGAGTCACACGCTGAGCCCCACAGCTGTATGCCATACATCCAGATTGGCTTAACAATACATTTGTACACCAGCAGTTTATTGTCCAGTGACAATTTAGAATTTCTTTCGAGCATCCAGTAGAGCTTTCTATATTTTATGTTAATCTCGTTTCTTTTTGTCTGGAGATGTTTCTTCCACGTGAGTCTCTGGTCCAGATACATGCCCAGGTATTTGACACAGTCACTTTGTGGGAGCTGGTTGTTCCGCAGTGATACTGGTGGGCATTTTCCTCTTCGTAGGGTGAATGTTACATGGACCGACTTCGAGGCACTAGCTTTCATCCTCCATTTAGCGAGCCACCCATCAATCTCATCTAAGTTGCGTTGCAGGATAGCAGACGCTTCACAAGAAGACTTGCTGCGAGCCAAGATTGCGGTATCATCAGCAAATGTTGCCACGGTAACATCGTCATTTTGAGGTAAGTCATGGGTGTAGATTGTATACAGAACCGGTCCGAGCACCGAGCCCTGCGGCACCCCGGCAAGGATTGGGTGGAAGGTAGATGTGCATTCATCTTCTCTTATCTGAAAGATACGATCATGGAGGTAGGATTTCAAAATTCCAAGAAATGTGTGAGGTAGCAATTGTTTGATCTTAATTAGGAGACCTTTGTGCCACACCTTATCAAAGGCCTGCTGGACATCAAGAAATGCTGCAGAGCAGTATTCCTTGCGCTCAAATGTTTCCATCACTTCTTTGTATACCCTGTGTATTTGCTCTATTGTACCATGTTGCTGCCTGAATCCAAACTGGTGGTCCGGCACTACCTTTCTTTCTGCAAGATGGATTAATAGTCTGTGCAATAATATCTTTTCAAATACCTTTGAAATTACTGGGAGCAGGCTTATAGGTCTATATGATGTCACTTCATGTTCCGGTTTTCCCGGTTTGGGGATCATAATTATCTGTGAGACTTTCCATATCGCTGGGTAAAAGCCTGTTCTCAGGATGCCATTAAAGAGATTGGTAAGAAATACAATGGCCTTTCTTGAGAGCTCTTTTAACACTTTTTTATCCATCAAGTCAAATCCAGGTGCCTTTTTGTCTTTCATATGCTTGATTGTATTGATTATTTCCCTTGGATTTGTTGGTGTTATTGGCCAATCCAATTGCATGTCTTGTTGGAGAATTTCATTTAGTTCACTCTCATCAGCTTCGGGATCTGCTTCATTTGGCGTGAAAACCTGAGCTAAATGCGTACCGAACACTTCCGCTTTTTCCTGCTTTGATCTTGCCCATGCATTAGGGCTTAGTCTCAGTGGAGGTTTTGGTTCTATCGGCTGGTTCAGATTTTTGCAAGCTTTCCAGAGCGAGTAGTTGGTGGCTTTTGTGGCAGACAGTGACTCTAAGTAAGCTGCAGCTGAGGCCTCATTAACTCTTATCAGGGAGCATCGGAGATCTTTAATGGCTTTGTTCCAGGCCGCCCTATCCTCGGCAAGTCTACTGGTGTGCCATATTCTACGAAGTCTTCTTTTTTCCAGTATTTGCATTTTTATTTCGGACGAGACTACATATTTTCTAGGATCTTTGTTAGGTAGTTCTGGTGTGCATCTCCAACAAGCGGACTGGACTGTCTGCATAAACATGTTCGCGGCATAGTCGATGTGATCCTCACTCTTAAGGGGAATTTTTAGCTCAAGCTCTTCATCGACTATCTCCCGAAACGCCTCCCAATCTGTGCGTTTGTTGTGCAACAACACTTTTTTCTCGCGGTCGAGGACTTCTACACTAATCGTAAGCATCACAGGAATGTGACTTGTAGAACCGTTTAGGTGTGACGTGATTTTGAAGGATACCCAGGTTAATCCTTTTGTAATAAAGAAATCCAGGACGTCAGGGAGTCTGTTAGGATCTGCTGGCCAGTGAGTTGGTTCTGGGGTCGAAATCGTAGTGAGGTTATTGCTATCAATACTTTTTTTCAACTCTCTTCCCCTGGTTGTTATTAACCTAGAGCCCCATTGAGGGTGTTTCGAGTTCCAATCACCTCCAGCAACAAATCGTCTGCCAAGGCTTTGGAAGTATTCGTTGAAGGTTGGTTCCTTTAATTTATGCTTTGGTGGGCAATACACAGGTGGGCCCTGATTGAGTTATGTAATCAAATGTTTACCAAACAATTGCCAAACAGTGCCAATTTTGTATTGATATTTATATTTATAGTTTGGTGATTGATAGAGAAAAAAAACTTATTCGCAAACACAGCTTTGCACATAAGACTATGTTATAAAACTCATTAAATTAATATTTATTCTCATATAAGTGAATGTAATTCTTTATGAGAAATAAAGTTCCTAAACCAGACAAAAATAAGAATCATTACAGAAATCAGTTGAAAATTGAGAATAATGAGAAATATATCTGAAGAAGATTTTTTATCTTGGTTTGTAGCATGCAGTGAATTATACAAGTACCTACTTAATTTTAAATTTAAAAACATAAGTAACAGAAACTCGTAATATGAGCTTTACTCAGATATGCATCAATGTCCTTGCTATCAGGTTACTCAGATATAAAATGATTTATATCTGAATTATATCAAAATGTTGCTTTTAGAAAAGCAACAGCACAGCACATCATGCAGTTATGAAGCCATGGTCAACATCTAGAGATAAAGAAATTGAATAGCCCACTGCCATTGATTTTCATTTTCATTTTCATATTTCCAAAAAATGGGTGGCAGGATGGCAGCTATTGGTTCCAAGACCTGTTTACTTACTTTTAAGTCTGATACCAAAATCCACTTGCACAAGTCATGACCAACTAAAATAAAATAATATTGAAAAAGGACATACCCATCCAAGCTCTTGCAAGGCCTCACATTGGCATAGAGGTCAAACTCTTTTCGGAGGGCCAAGTTCAATGACCTGTAGCCTTTCCCCACTGGGGTCATGAGGGGTCCTTTCAAACCAATCTTGTTTTGGTTCACGGAGTCAATAGCCTTTTGGGGGATACCGAATTTGCCATCTGGACCCTAAAATCGAGGTACAATTCTATGAAATCATATATTTAATTCAAAAATATTGAAATACCTGATAAATGGTTAACAGAGAATTTTTCAAATGTTTTACTCAACTTGGGGCATAAACTAATTTGTAGAATGTGACAAATTACAGGGACAAATCTGTCAAAATAAAAACAAGTCACTGAGCCAAAAATAATAAAAAAAACAAAGAAACAAGGGACTTACCCTAACAGCTGTAACGTCTACTTCATCCCATTCGATCGGCACCTTAGCTGCTTCGAAGATTTTCTGCACGGCCACTGTGATCTCAGGACCAATTCCATGGCCAGGGATCAGCGTCACCCGCCGCACACCCGAACTGTACTGCGCCGCACCAGTTCGAGCCGCCGGGGTCTTGAATAAAACAAAATAAAATCACCTACTTAATAACCTCAAACTACTTCAGCAAAAAATTAAACAAAAATAATGTTAACCTTATTTTTCCCGCCCTGTACCCCTTCATTATTAGCACTCGCGGCTGGCTCGAACCACCTCAGGAAACCTTCTACTACTTTACTCTCACGAATAGGCTTCAAAAGCACTTTTATGTAATTCTTCGACATAACTATAGTACGTCTATTTTTGGATAGTGAGAACAATAAGAGCTACGATTATCAGGGCATAAATCATAAAAGTTGCATGCAGAGGGAAACGCAGATATCGGGCAACGCTGATTTATAAACTTACGATTTTCCTGATTAATCTCGCAGCCATTTCTTCAAATTTTTGCTACACGACGACGGGCGATAATCTCCGCGGCGAAGGGCGGAGGGGGAGGAAGTCGCGGCGCCAATACGATGCATGACCGGAAATTGTTATCAAGGACATTTTAATATTTTTTTAATTGAATAAAAGAAATACATCTAGCTAAATACAAAAAAAATATGTAAAAAAATCACAAAATTTTATGAATACTACTCACTATTTAAATTAAGTGGTTTCACATCATTTCTATTTTGTTGCAGACTGAAAAGCACATAGCCAAATGGTGTGGAAAAAAAAGTAGCCAGCACTGCCAGCGCAGTCCGAAATGGAATTTTATCACTAGTAAGAAGCGCTGAGGTCTTTCGGTGCCACACCGGGACTGATTTGAGAAGCGTTATATGACTCCCTGAACGCTAGCAGAAAATCAAACTATGAAAAGTCGCCAACTACGTTTTCCAACATTTTCTTGGTTGGTTGTTCTTGGGTGGAAAAAATCTCTATTACCAGATACCGGTATGTTGTGACGAGCCCTGCCGGTCGCGCCCGTGTACTGAGCGGAGACCATTTTGGTACCTACGCACTATCACAATGATACTCGTATTATAAATGTTAAGTTAGTTAAGTTTAAGTTATATTTTATTTTATCTTCGTTTTGTTAAGATCACTTTCTTTTTGTAAATTTAAATGTGTTTGTACCAAATAAACATTTTTCTGTTTCTATTTCTATTGGGTGCAATAAAAAAATAAAAATAAAATGCACATTGCATAGCTCTAGTGTGAAGTGTCGGATTCATATAGCATATTTTTTTCTTCTGCGAATATTTTATTACACCCAATAGCTTAGATGCACTGTGCATTGCTCTAGGGCAGGGTTTCTTAAAGAGGGGTACGCGTACCCCTAGGGGTACGGCATTCGAGGGCAAGGGGTACGCGACAAAATTTACGTAAAGGCGGCTTGATAAAATTGACCAAAATTACACCTAAAATTGAATCCCTTTGCGACAAGAAACAAGCACATCCATCACATTAATATTAAAAAGACACTTCTTTTGGCACTATGTTTGTTACCTTTTATTTAAAATTAAAACCTTATTTTCTTCAATAGTCAATTATATTATTTTCTTTGGGGGGGTGGGGGGAGCAATTAATTAATTAGGGGTACGCTGTCACCTGGAAATTTTAACAGGGGTACGTGGTGCCAAAAGTTTGAGAAACCCTGTTCTAGGGTGCTCGCTTGACAAAGACGATGCCGAAAATAGTAGATCCTCTTCAGAATAAATCAATCATCCACTGCCAATGAAGAATTTGGAAAGGTTCCTAGTCAGGGTTTTACGTGGCCTTTTCACCATTACTTTCTGTAGTAATTGATTAGGTCTCAGATAGAACCTAACCTTTCATTAAAATGTGTTAGTTTCTATCTGAGACCTAACACATTTTAATGAAAGGTTTCCGGTCCGATTAAGTTTTTTTGTTTTCAGAAATTACCTTCATCAGCTGTCTCAACCGATCGATAATGTCACAATAAAATTAAAAAAATAGCTATCAGCTGTTTCAGGTTGACGTTGCTGACAGTTGACATTGACAGTAGTCCCCAAGGTAGTTGTTTGTATCCATTGTGTTTGTAATTATTGGTGATTTGTAATGTTGTGTGTTGCCTATTTGCAACAAATACTTTGCAAAATATTTGCTTCTGAGGCGGACTATAAGTACTGAACATCTTGGTTCTTGAAATGTGCATTAAAGGATAGTAAAATGGAACAACCTCTTTCCCTGAAGTTGGCATCTCTGGGGCTAATTTCTCAATGCAAATTACAGAGCATTCTTACTTTGTGTGGTGACAAAAAGGACCTAATCATAGATCCTACGCTGATCAAGCCTTTGGAGAGGATTTGCGGTGTGACCTGGCTAAGGTACCTATGTCAGTTTTTATGCATGGCCGAGACTATACATATTTTGGGCGTTCTTTGAGCTGAAACTGCGTGAAGCGGTTACTAATAAAAGTGCCTAGTTGCAGGAAGCTATTCATAAAATTATCTTTTCTTGATCTTATCTTTAAAATCTGATTAATGATCCATATTGCGCATACCTTTAACAATCCCACTTGTGGTAGTAACTCATTTATATTTTTATACTGTTACAGGCAAAATGGCATTGACAAAATATACAAAATGGAGCCACAACTTGGTGCAACAGCAAATACAAACAGGGTTTACTTCATACCAGCGTGTCTGCAGAAGTACAAATGTGTCCTGGACCAGATATCTTCACTGCTCAGCCAGAATGCGTCACTAGCAGACCTTGGCTGTTTCCATATTATAATTGTCCCAAAAGTCTTATGTTCATATGAATCAATACTGGAAAGTAAAGGTTTACATGGTATTGTCAAATTACATACATTTGCATGGGAACTGATGGCATTGGATGAACAACTGCTTAGTTTAGAACTGCCATTCCTGTTCAAACAAATATTTGTAGAGCAGAACCACTCCTTATTGTCTAGTATTTCTGTGTCCCTGTGGAGTTTGTTCCATGTAACTGGTAACCCTAAAGTTATGTTTTCAGTAGGAAAACTATCAGCCAGTGTTTTTGATATGCTTGAAGTGTATAATGAAACTTATGCAAGAGATTTTGTAAGTTCGGATAGCTCTAGTGAAATTGAAGCTGTGATACTAATGGACCGTAATCAAGACTACCCCTCTAGTTTGCTCACTCCAGCGACTTACAGTGGCTTGCTCAGTGAAATATTCAACATAAACTGTGGTCATTTAGATTTAAATGTTAAAGAGACAAAGTATATGAAAGGGAAGTTGGATTTTGGTTTTGAACAGGACAAAGCTGAAGCTAAAAATACAACAATGACCTTAGACAGTTCCATAGATAGTTTGTATGGTGAAATCAAATACAGACATTTCTCTGAGGTTCTAAGTGTGCTTAGTGCTAAAGCCAAATTACTGAAAAATGAGGATATCAAAGCCTTAGGCATCCAAGAAATGAAACATTATGTGGCTACAAAACTTCAACAAGTTGCATTGTTTAAACAAAACCTAGTCAACCATGTGTTAGCATGTGAAACAATAATATCTGAAATGAGTAATAAGTTTGAGAATCTAAAACTAACTGAGACTGAAATGCTAAATAATAAAAATAAGAAGTCAAACTTTACTTTCGTTGATGAGAACTTTGGTACAGACATCCACATTTACAACAGTCTGCGGCTTATGTGCTTGCTGAGCTTGACCCAAGGCCTCTCATACGAAGAATACAATACACTAGTGAACAAGTACTTGCTAGCTTTTGGTTACAAGTTTCTGTATGTGTTTAACAATTTAATTAATGCTGGGTTACTTATTCAACCAACTAACTTGAAGTTGTCTTTGAACATTTCTAATTTAGGCAATTTAAGTGAAAGACTGCCTAGATGGCAAAGTGCATTCCAGTCTGCAGCAAATAAGCTGAAGCAGCTTCCATCTCAGCCTGATAAAGTTGGTAACTCATCACCTAGCTATGTTTTTAATGGCGGATATGTTCCTCTCATAGCAGTCCTGTGCAATGCAGTTGTTACTTCTGTATCTTTACTGGAAGTTATGACAAAATTATCTGCACTAACAGAACTAAAAGTTGGCGGTTCTATTGTGTCGTCCCTAAAAGAAGGAATGGAGACATTCAATGAAAAGTTATCAAACATGAAACCACAGACTGAGCTGGAATTCGGCTGTAGAGATGCTAAGACCATAGCTAAAGTGTTGAAGGCTGATCCTAATTTTGGTAATGCATTTCCATTGAAGTATAAAAGTGTATTGGTGTATGTGATTGGAGGGGTGAATCATGCTGAAATAGCAGCCTGCAATGTGGTGCAAACCATGACAGGAAGTAGGATTTACATTGCAAGTGACTGTGTGGCCAGTGGGGGAGATCTGATGAAGGCTAACACTTAGGTGTTAAATTGATGTTATATTTTTTTTTAATGTGAGAGTCTTCAATGTAAGGATGAAAATGTTTATTTATATAAGAATTTATTTATTCACTACTTTATTTTTTTACACAAAGAGAAGGAGGTGCAGCTGGGCAATATTGACTGAAAAATTCAAACTATATATTGAAATGAACTTAAGTGTTAAGCTTGTTTAAGAAGACTTGGGGCGTTGCGCGTGGCGGGTCGCGTAGCGGGCTGCCTGAAACACAAACATACTACGATGTTCGGGGCGTTCAAGGAGAAGCGTTTCTGTAAGCGTTTGTTTGATTTGTAGCGTCAGGGAAGCCACGCCCCACGCCCCGCTAGACGCCCCGCGTCTTCTTAAACAAGCCTTTACTTGACCAGAACGCGGATGCTCTGGAGTTAGACGACACTTAAATAATATTCTTAATTAATTTCCAAACAGAATAAAACGCATTTGTAATACAAAAATACTTTTATTTCAAATTCTTAAAAATACATAATTATCACAGTAGAATTTTTGTTCTATACATTTTTGCCTATTAGAATTATGCTGATATATGAGTGAAAATTCATACTTGCTTAAAATGATTGTTCAAAACTTGACTGTAATATTAATAAAATTAATAAATGGTTGTTATAAAGGTTATATTGCAATATACACATACATTAAGTACAGATATTTTTCCAATACAGAAATAATGTTTATAAAGAGCTATATCAGCACAAAATAACAAAACGCAATTGACTAATACTACCTACTTGCGCCAGTACTGTGCGAACTTGTGGAAGTGTTCGACCAGTACGGCCATGACAGCTGTCACCGACATGTCAAGTAAGTTCTGTAAGTAGTGCACGGCTTCTTCATCTCCAAGGTCCAGTCTGTAAATATGAAACAGCTACTTAATATTTGATTTTCAGCCTCACAGCCAGTAGACTCCTCATAGCAGACAGTCAACGTATCCGACTTACATTTGATAATGGAATCTACCACCCAGTCAGTTTGGACAATTCCGGGAGCTGTCAAGGGGAAACGTTACTGATTGGTCAATAGGATTATCGATTAATCAGTAACGCCCCCATGCCTCAGATTGTTTGACAGACCTAATTTCACACAGATGAAACATCAGGCTAGTGGCTGTGAAACCACATATCCACTAGACGCCTGATGTTTGATTTCTTGTATGAAATGAAGTCTGACAACACCTGACTTCACTGATTGGTCAATACGCGGTCTGTTCAGCGTTCAGCGTTGTCGATTGACAGCTCACGGAAATGATAGAAACTCATTGGGTGGTGGATTCCGAATTGCGACGTATTTAACTGACTTTGTGACCATAACCTCTTGCCTGTCATTAGGAATCTATTGACTATGAGGTCGATGGAAAAAGTAATGCTGTTTTTCTTCACTGCAGTCCGGTATAGCTGTCAAAGCCATCAGCGACTTAACAGTAATGTTAACTTAGACAAAAATAATAATTATTGTGGTTGAGCGTCAGCCTGCTGTATTGCCATATTTGAAGGGTGTCACTGACAAGATTGGGAACATCTTGAAGCGTGCTTCTATTAAAACTTATTTTAAGCCGCCGAAGAAGATTAATCAATTTTTAAGACCTGTTAAGTGTAATATTCCTCTTCAAACAGCGGGTGTATACAAGCTTGATTGTGACTGTGGGCTCTCGTATATAGGTCAAACCAAAAGAAGCATAGGGACGCGTATCAAAGAACACATAGGTGATATTAAGAATAGGAGATCTACAAAATCAGCAGTTTGTGAACATGCCCTTGATAAGCCCAACCATTTCATACGATTTGATAAACCGCAGGTCCTTGCTAGGGAGAATCGTTACTTACCAAGGATGCTGCGAGAGGCTATTGAAATTAAAAAACATCCGAATTTCAATCGTGAGGATGGTTGGAATTTACCACCAGCTTGGGAGCCTGTTATACGCTTGATCAATCCCAGAGGGCAGCACAATACTGTGAGGTCTCAGGATACGGTTAGTTCGTACTGCGTGGATAGGAACATTTCCAATAATGTTGGTGGAAATGACGGTAGTTAAGTGAGGGTTGCTAAAAAATTTGTACTGTTTTGTGACATAGAACATCTTTGTCATCCCGTGATCACGACTGCTGTAAAGGAGTCGAAACGTCGGGTTAGAAAATGAAAGAAAATATAACACCGCGAGTAGAATCCGTAAAGTTGTTTTATTTCGATGTATAGTGTTCGCGTAAATATTAGAAATCATTATTATTGTGGTTACTGAACAACTGAAATTGATCGTGATGATTACCTCAGTTTGTCCTGCACCTTCTTGACGGCCTTGTCGGGCTCCAGAGCGATGTCGGGCACCGACGCGTCCACCATCAGCGAGAACAGGTTCAGCATTAGGTTTGCGTGTCTGTGGAATAACACGAACTGTTTATTGAATGGCTTTTAAAGTGGCGGCAGCGGCTTGGGCTCTGGCCTCGATGACAAGATTCCAACCAAATGCTATAGGCATTAAGGCTGACAATTGTACTTTTGCGACTGCTTAGGCTTTGATGGGTTATAGTGAGCGGCTTGGACTGGCAACTTGCTACTCATGCTAGCTGTCCCTGGTGCGCATAATTAGTCCTTGCAGCATCCATTCTGTGACATTAGCCCCCGTAGCTTTCATCCGGTGACAATAGTCCCCCTTTCTGTGACATTAGACCCCCTTTATGTGATATTAGAACCCTTTTCTGTGGCATTAGATCCCCATCCTGTGACATTAGCCCCCCTTTCTGTGACATACCTTCGCAGATGTAGAAAGGCCGTGTAGCACTGCTTCCGAAACTCGTGGTAAAGTTCAGAATGCACGCCTCCCATCGCTTCCACCATCTCCTTGCGCAGCTTCATGGGCGGCGGCAGCGGCAGCGGCTCTGGCCTCGATGACGAGATTCAACCTAATGCTACAGGCATTAAGGCTGCTAATTGTACTTTTGTGACTGCTTAGGCTCTGTTATTGTACTTACCTGACAGTGATGGATAAAAGTGAGCGGCTTAGCAACCTGCCACTGATGTTACCTGGCACTGGAGCGCATAATTATTCTTTGCAGCATCCATTCTGTGACATTGGCCACCCGTAGCTCCTGCCCGGTGACATTGGAACCCCTTTCTGTGACATTAGACCCCCTTTCTGTGACATTAGCCCCCCTTTCTGTGACATGAGACCCCCTTTCTGTGACATTAGACTCCGTAACTGTGACCTAGACCCCTTTTCTGTGACATTAGCACCCCTTTCTGTGACATTAGCCCCCTTGCTGTGGCATTAGATCCCCATCCTGTGACATTAGTTCACCTATAGCATAGTTGTGTTGTGACATACCTGCGCAGATGCAAGAACGCTGTGTAGCACTGCTTCCGGAATTCATGGTAAAGTTCAGAGTGCACGCCGCCCATCGCCTCCACCATCTCCTTGCTCAGCTTCATAGGCGGTGGGAGAGGCTTGGGGTCGCGTCCCAAGATGTAGCCGAAGTCGATGTGGAACAGCGCACCAGCTCGCGTTAGGAGGAGGTTGTCTAAATGTCGGTCTCCAACGCCTGAGAGATAACATAACAATAAGACGAAAACCTAGTGATATTATAATAAAAATAGGCAGATAGGTTACTTGTGCTAAAAAAGTGGCACCCGAAATCATAACTTTCGAACACTTGATCAAAACATTGTGTCGTCAGTTTGAGACGACACTGCGCAACATGTATCCGTCTCGTTTACGCTCTAATAAATAATCATACTATCTTATACACACGGTCAAATCATAGGCACGTACGCCAGGGGACAATTTTCGACTTCGCAAATCTGAGTATGCAGTTTTATTTTTTGTCAAAATCGGCCTCAATACTCCTTTCAGCATTTTTTGAAAAGCTCACCCTGTAACAGGTCTATATGAATAGTTATTTTGAATTTGCTCTAGTCTATACTCAGATTAAGACAACTCACAAATATTTTGTGAATGTACAACTTTGATGACTTTATCATTGAAAAACAAGTTCTTCCAAACAAATCATACGAATCACAGGTAGAGGAAACGAAGGAGAAGGTATATAAAAATGTACCTATTTATGGCGGCTTTCCAAATAATTTCAATGACTTAGAGAAATATTTTAAAATATAAATTCAGTCAAAAAAAAACTCACCAAGCAAATACGTAATCACGCAGTACCCAGCACAGCTCCTAATGTACGTGTCCATAGTTTCCGGCTTGATCCCGTAGGGGGCGCCCTCACACGGGTTGTGTTTTCTGAAGAAGTTCTGTATACTCCCCTCCGTGGCCAACGCCTCAGCTACAGTTATAGACTCAACGAACTGCAAGAATCCATGTTTTGAACTAGTTGCTAACACTTTGTAAGGCGTCAGTTTTAAGTCTAAATTCTCTCTTCTTAATAACTTATCCATTAGTGTTATCATTTGCAGAATCAGCTGATCTTGACGCAAATCATCACCGTGTTTGAAAATTGCTTCGTATTCTATTCCTTCTGTAGTCAAGAATGTTAACTTCGAAGGCATCAGAGCCGATTTGAACAGACTAGCTTTTTTCGCGACAATGCCTTTTATGGTCACGTTGGGGTCTAAAGGAAACGGCATAGGTTCGAAGTTGGTGAAGTTGAATTTGAAGGCGTCCGGATCGGCTAGCAGTTGCTGGAGGCGCTCGGCCTTTTTGTTGCGGTTACCGCTCTCGCGGGTGACGGTTTTGACTAGTTTGACGAGCTTGTCTATGAATACTTGCTGGCGAGCGAGGAAGTTACGGGTGCGTTGCAGTTCTGAGTTGCCTGTTGACAAGAAAGCTTTAGATAAAATCTTAAATGAGCGGCGATATGTAGTGGAGACTATATTATGGTAAACCCAATAAAGAGAACTCGACCGCGTAGTGGACGGATGACCTGATACAGAAAGAAGGATTTCGGTGGATGTAGTTCACCCACAAGCGGCTTTGGTTGACACACAATCTATCGGGGAGGTCAAATCAATTTGGGAGGTTCTGTGAGGTAAATCTATTGGTGTTTGCTTATATCTACGTTGAATTCATATTCGAGACGCGAGAAGGTAGCAGGCCGACGCTGTTTGTAAACTAGACCCTATTGCTGTTACGGTGTATATTCCTCACCCTAGGCCAGTCGCTGCGAGAAGGCAGCTGGTGCTCACAGTCCAGTAGAGGTGGTTGCCAACTCTGCGTTTGTAAACTAGACCCCAGTTTCTATAGTGTTAAGCTGTATGTTCCTCACCCTTGGCCAGGCGCTGCGAGAAGAAAGCCGGGCCTCGCATTCCAGTAGAGGTGGTCGCCAGTTCCGTTATTGTAAAGTAGACCCTATTACTGCAGCATTACGGTGAATATTCCTCGACCTTGGAAGGCAACCAGTCCTCGCGGTCCAGTAGAGGTGGTTGCCAATTCCGCTGTTGTAAACCCTATTGCTTAAGCGTTAAGGTGTATATTCCTCACCCTTGGCCAGTCGCTGCGAGAAGGCTTGCATGACGTGCAAGTACATAGCCCTTGCATGCGCGTCCTGCGCCAGCCGGTCCTCGCACTCGATCAGCAAGTACCAGTAGAGATAGTTGCCGACGACGTTCTAAAGTAGACCCTATTGCTGTGTTGTTACGGTGAATATTTTTCACTCTTGGCCGGGCGCTGTGAGAATGAAGCCGAGCCTCGCACTCCAGTAGAGGTGGTCGCTGGATCCGGATTGTAAATTAGACTCTATTGCTGTAGAGTTAAGGTGCATATTCCTCGACCTTGGAAGGCAGCCAGTGCTCGCACTCCAGTAGAGGTGGTTGCCAACTCCGCTGTAGTAAAGTAGACCTTATTCCTATAGTATTAAGGTGCATATCCTCACCCTTGGCCAGTCGCTGCGAGAAGGCTTGCATGACGTGCAAGTACATAGCCCTTGCATGCGCGTCCTGCGCCAGCCGGTCCTCGCACTCGATCAGCAAGTACCAGTAGAGATAGTTGCCGACGACGTTGTGAAGTAGACCCTATTCCTGTGGTGTTACGGTGAATATTTCTCATTCTTGGCCAGGCGCTGTGAGAAGGAAGCCGTGGCTCGCGCTCCAGTAGAGGTGGTCGCCAGTTCCGTTATTCTTAAGTAGACTCTATTGCTGTAACGTTAGGGTGCATATTCCTCAGCCTTGGATTGGAAGGCAGACGGTCCTCGCGGTCCAGTAGAGGTGGTCACCAGTTCCGCTATTGTAAACTAGACCCTATTGCTCTAGAGTTAAGGTGTATATTCACCCTTGGCCAGTCGCTGCGAGAAGGCCTGCATGACGTGCAAGTACATAGCCCTTGCATGCGCGTCCTGCGCCAGCCGGTCCTCGCACTCGATCAGCAAGTACCAGTAGAGATAGTTGCCGACGACGTTGTGAAGTAGACCCTATTGCTGTGGTGTTACGGTGAATATTTTTCACTGTTGGCCGGGCGCTGTGAGAATGAAGCCGAGCCTCGCACTCCAGTAGAGGTAGTCGCTGGATCCGGATTGTAAATTAGACCCTATTGCTGTAGAGTTAAGGTGCATATTCCTCGACCTTGGAAGGCAGCCAGTCCTCGCACTCCAGTAGAGGTGGTTGCCAACTCCGCTATTGTAAACTAGACCCTATTGCTATAGCGTTAAGGTGTATATTCCTCACCCTTGGCCAGTCGCTGCGAGAAGGCCTGCATGACGTGCAAGTACATAGCCCTTGCATGTGCGTCCTGCGCCAGCCGGTCCTCGCACTCGATCAGCAAGTACCAGTAGAGATAGTTGCCGACGACGTTGTAAATTAGACCCTATTGGTAAAGTGTTACGGTGAATATTTCTCAGTCTTGGCCGGCCGCTGCGAGAAGGAAGCCGGGCCTCGCACTCCAGTAGAGGTGGTCGCTAGTTCCGCTATTGTAAAGTAGTCCCTATTGCTGTAGAATTATGTTGCATATTCCACAGCTCCGGACGGCAGACAATCCTCGCGCTCCAGTAGTGGTGGTTCCCAACTCTGTTATTGTAAACTAGACCCTATTCCCATAGTGTTAAGGTGCACATTCCTCACCCTTGGCCAGTCGCTGCGAGAAGGCCTGCATGACGTGCAAGTACATAGCCCTTGCATGCGCGTCCTGCGCCAGCCGGTCCTCGCACTCGATCAGCAAGTACCAGTAGAGATAGTTGCCGACGACGTTGTGAAGTAGACCCTATTGCTGTGGTGTTACGGTGAATATTTCTGTCTTGGCCGGGCGCTGCGAGAAGGAAGCCGTGCTCGCGCTCCAGTAGAGGTGGTCGCCAGTTGCGCTATTGTAAATTAGACCCTATTGCTGTAATATTATGGTGCATATTCTTCAGCTTTGGATTGGAAGGCAGACGATCCTCGCGGTCCAGTAGAGGTGGTTGCCAACTCTGCTTTTGTAAACTAGACCCTATTGCTCTAGTCTTAAGGTGCATATTCCTCACCCTTGGCTAGTCGCTGCGAGAAGGCAGCCGGTCCTCGCGCTTCCAGTAAAGGTTGTTGCCAGCTCAGCTATTGTAAAGTAGACCTTATTCCTACAGAGTTAAGGTGCACATTCCTCACCCTTGGCCAGTCGCTGCGAGAAGGCCTGCATGACGTGCAAGTACATAGCCCTTGCATGCGCGTCCTGCGCCAGCCGGTCCTCGCACTCGATCAGCAAGTACCAGTAGAGATAGTTGCCGACCACGTTGTTGCTGCACGCGCGAGATATGAGAAACGCTGCGAGGCTCAGACCTTCGGATTCTGGCTCCCTGGTGAGATACAAAAAAAAATGATTCGTATCATTTCGCTAACAAGTAGAAGCAAACAAAGAGCAACATTTCTATTATTATTATTATTCCTATTGGGCACTTCACTTTGATTTTGGCCGTCTGTAAACCTCAATAATTTGGCGACTGTGATCGTTTGGTGAGAAGAACTAGCCGCATAAGATTTTAAAATTAGTTTAATACAAAAAAGAGGGAATAATAATGCAAGGTGAAGCGAATAGACTTCTGAAGTGAGTTCTTTTAAGGGGGAAATAAATGTGAAATGATGTTACTTAGAATCGCTAGGCAGCTAGAGTCACCCTACAAGGTGACTCTCATTTTTTATCGAAAGTAAGTAAACCCATTTTCCATGAAAAAAAAAACTTCAACCTTTTGACACATCTCGTCACGTTTAAGTTATTGTCATTACATTTTTTGTTCGAAGATGTTTCGGTCGATATAACAACAAAGAAATCACAAAACAGGCATTTTTTTTAGATTCATTGCAGACAGGTAAAAAGCAATTCGTTCCTCACCCATAGCTGTTGTTGTTGTCCACAAGGCTGTCATCTCGCTTGATGTTAATACTAAACACATCTTAGCAACAAGGTCCTCACCCATAGCTGTTGTTGTTGTCCACAAGGCTGTCATCTCGCTTGATGTTAATACTAAACACATCTTAGCAACAAGTCCCTCACCCATAGCTGTTGTTGTTGTCCCCAAGGCTGTTGTCTTGCACGCCTCTAACGAGCGCCGACTAGCCGTGGAGGCTGTCATCTCGCTTGATGTTAATACACACATCAAAACTGTCTAGGGATATCATAGGGATATCATTTTTCAAATATCTCATAAATTTAAGTTTGTTTACAAGTTGAGCATTATCTTAGAATAACGCGAGGACAGAGGCATAAGATAAAGGTTAAGATTATTACAAAATAAAACATATGATTTTGATAAAATTTTGACACCTTTTAAAAGAAAAATGAGTATTTTTTTTAACGTCCTTACGATTGTACAATAATGCTACTACAATGAATTTCTTTATACAATCTGTAAGGGCAGATATAGCAGTTTCTGTGTTCTAAAAATTCCTACGTTGGTAACAATATTTTAATTTTTACAGCCTCCCAAATACTAGTACTTAGTATGAAAATGCTTGAGATATCCCTAGACACTTTTGAGCAGTGTACTTAACACATTTTAACAACAAGTCTCTCACCCATAGCTGTTGTTGTTGTCCACAAGGCTGTCATCTCGCTTGATGTTAATACTAAACACATCTTAGCAACAAGGTCCTCACCCATAGCTGTTGTTGTTGTCCACAAGGCTGTTGTCTTGTACGCTTTCTTCCGTGGCCGCGGCCGCCTCGTCGGGCCGTGCCTCTAACGAGCGCCGACTAGCCGTGGAGGCTGTCATCTCGCTTGATGTTAATACTGGAAGAGAGTTTTACCACAGTATAAACATCTACATGTCAGAAATCAGAAATCATTTATTTGCTAAGAAAAAGGTAGTACATTGAGATGGTAATTAAATATTGGCTTCCAACTTATTCAGTTTTTATGTCAGCATGCAAATACAATAAAATTCAAGATCGGATAACACATTATTAGTCTAATCAAGCAAATTACAACACTACCCTGATGTCAATTTTTAAATTAATAATCAATTACATAACAATTAAAACAAATAGACAATAATCACGTCGTAATCTCGTCGTCGGTAATAGTCGTCACGCACATATTTGGCAACATTGCCAATTCGCGCGCACACCTGGCAACATTACGTTTTTACACTTAAGTCCATAGAGTAGAGTAATAGACTGCTTTAGTCTCTGGATGACACGGCACTCTTTTCTGATTGGTCGATTTTGGTGGTAAAGTGCAGTGAACACAGTGTGGTGGCGCTAGTATCGATTTAGCAGTTTTGGCGCGATTTCACGAGGACAGAGTCGAACAATGGATTCCGATACGCTCAATACTTTTGCTTTGTTTATTATCGAACCTGTCATGTTCACCGTACTCTCCTACCTACGTGTGTGATTCCAAATTAGTTAGAGTGGATTGCTATTTGAGTTTCTCTGAGTTGCTTCCCGACAAGGAAGCTCCCATACAAGATGCCGGTGACGAGGTGCCTACCGCTTGGCCTACCTCGCGCCGACATACATATAAACGTGCAGCTGTCGGCTTGAATGTGTGTGTGCGCGTAGCGCGGCGTGTCGCGATTTCACGCACACGCTAGCATAAAATAGGGAGGAATAAGGTGGCGGCCGTACGGACGGGCTGAGCCGTGTGTCTGTGTGCACGCTAGGCTAATAACTCGGCGGGCGGCCTTAGATAACCTACTGTATGTTTATACTAATGCGGTTTTACTATGAAAATGAAAGTTATTTATTTCATGTAAACTTTTACAAGTGCTTATGAAAAGTCAGTGAAAAAAATGATTTAGAAACACTTATTGTTCCTCTACTACCGATTCGGAAGTTGTTTCTATCGAGAAGAATCCGGCAAGGAACTCGATAGTTACTCTTTTCAATATACATGGGTTTGTTCACAATTATCGAAGTAACAGAGTACAGCCATAATTAAATGTG
Organism: Udea ferrugalis; assembly: GCA_950022985.1. Classification (NCBI taxonomy): domain Eukaryota; kingdom Metazoa; phylum Arthropoda; class Insecta; order Lepidoptera; family Crambidae; genus Udea; species Udea ferrugalis. The sequence continues at coordinate 14,872,623 of OX465531.1, read as the reverse complement.
CAGAGCAGACTATCCTATGATGACCACAAATTCTTGTCATTTAGAAAAACTTTAACATTATAATAGCCTTGCTTCATCAATTGTAATTTAATTTGCGACTTAAATTGGTGCAAGGGTAGTTCAACATGAGTTTGAGGTACTTTATTGAAAAATTGTTCACATTGACCTACAAATGTTTACCCTACTTTAAGGAGTCTTAAAAACTAGGATATGCAAGTTTGTTTCTGTTCTAGTATTAAATTTAATGCTTAACACATTTTTTATTGAATAGATGCAAAATGATTTCCCATGGGAACCAAAAACAACGAAGGTGTCACAAATATCTGTTTCATCAACCAACTAATGTGTTGCGGGAATGGAATCTGCGACCTTTGAAGGCAAAGTGAATAATGTGTAATAACAATACCTGAAGCAGATAGCAGGCTGGCTTGGCTGCCGCGATGGCCGCTCTGCATCAGCTTGCCCTCCGGGTCCGTGTACACCACAGACACCTCCTTGCCGCAAACCCTCGCGTACTCTGTGGACCAACGATTTTTAATAAAAAAGACGTAGATAGGTTACTTCTGCTGAAAAAAATGGCACCCGAAATCAGAACTTCGAACACTTGATCAAAGCATTTTGAGACGACACTGCGCAACTTGTATCTGTCTCGTTCACGCTTTAGTAAATAATCATACTATCTTGTACACACGGTCAAATTATAGGTATGTACGCCAGGGGACAATTTTCGACTTTGCATCAGTACTGACATAACTCTTTTGAATATCGTTGCTGTGAACGGGTTTTTAGAGTTGTGTCAACAGTAGTTGTAGTTTTAGGGCACCGATTGATAGGACCGATAATTTTAAGGAAATATTCAAGGGTTAGAATTTCTCTTCCAGGTACAGTTTAAAAAGTACTACATGGTTAATTCATGTTCCATCTATGTTTGAATATCACGTTCTGAATATAATGTCACATTTCTGCCGTAACTTACCTTCGTGTATTTCATTGAAGTCTTCATACTTCAGAGCTTGTACCAACTGGAGCAAGTATAAGAGCAGGTCCTCGTCGGGAGCCTGCCGCAGTCGAGACACGGCATATCTGCACAAAAATATATTCATTGCTACGATGGTTCCGATTGCCATCTCCCATTAAAGCCCTAAGCCGAAGCTGAGCCCTCCTATCCCCATTAGTTACGTTACTTAGATACTTAAATATTACAGTTCCGGACAAGATGTTGAAGCCAACATTTAAGCTATCAGCTAGTTTGAAAAAAACTCACGAAGGTTCTACCGACATCACTACATAATATAAAACAAAGTCGCTTTCTCTGTCCATATGTATGCTTAAATTTTTAACTCTACACAACGGATTTTCATGCGGTTTTTTCATGATTGAAGAGGAAGGTTTATGTGTATTATCCCCTTGTGTGTCGCAGGAGCTGAACGCACCCGTGCGAAGCCGGGGTGGGTCGTTAGTTTTGAGTGAAATATTCGGGGGATTTTTGTGTCTATTTAGTTGATGGTCTGAACAACAAAATTGCCTGTCTGGTAGACTAGGCATAGTTTAAAAGTAAGGCCTATATTACACGCTTGTTTGTGCTTGATAGCAAAACAACATGGTTCGTAGCGTTTCCGTGCTTTGGAGGGCACATTATTAATACCAATACCTAAGTTAACTACTTATTACAATGTTGCTCTGCCCTTGTATAGTTAATAAATAAACAGTCTGTTTATTTATTTTTCATGACTGAATGCAGCACATAAATCAATTAATAATTCTGATTAGCGACGGCTTCGGTCAGCAAAGGTAACGAGCATTCCTGATTGCTATCGTTTTATCGTAGGACCTTTGACACCATCAGTCTTCATGCTTCTAGAGGTAGGTAGATTAGAAACATACGTACAATGTGAGATCGCTAATACGCTGGATTTTATTCTGAGGGCGAAATGTAAGCTTTATTTGATCACCTCCATCAAGAGCGCATTGGGCACCATGAACTGTTTGATATTATCAGTGGGAATCCCCTAAAACCAGTCTCGTACAGTTTGGTTTCAAACGTACTTCCCAGCTTAGGCCCATGAATAGTAAAATAAAATTCTTGTCGAGGCTGCAGCTGGTCAATGAGTTACAATATGGAGTTTAAAGTATAAGTAAAAGCGGTTTAACCGTGGCGTGCGACATTACCGACCGCAATGATATCCGAAGCGTAAACTTAAACTACCTCCTAAGAAGTGTATATTTTTTGCACTTTTATCACACTAACAATAACGTTAAGCAGGCTCACTAACTTTAAGTTTAACCTTATTTTGAAACTGTTTCTTATGTAAGTGATTTTTTCTTTAAGTCTTTATGAGAAATAAATAAATTTTAACGGTAGTTATTTCAGATAAATTAAAACATGTATTAGCGAAACTATGAAAAAGGACAACTAAAATAAAGTGATAAGTCAGTACGGGTAAAAAAATTGTGAATATTTCATGCAATGACGAATGAATGGATAAAACTACTAATAATTTTTTAGTGGTAATATGTAGGGTTTCAAAAGGGTTTCTAACTCGCATGCTTGTTTGCGACAGATGCAGTATAAAGCGACTTACTTCCTGACAGCCGGGTGTGTGAACTTAGGCGTGAGCAGCTCGAGGGCATCTTCGACGTCCATGGGCGTCCATTGCTTCATCATCGACAGCGCCTGCCGCACCTCACCTGCGGACAACATACATATCATAAAAGTTTTCATTATTTGAAAAAGGTTTGACTTAGGGGCTGATGGTGGAGTACGTTTACCTAGACAATGTTTAGCTTTTCAGTTTTTGTACGCATCTGGAAATTCAGAGGCATAGAGAAAGAAAGCGCTGTTATCAAAACAGGGAAACTATTTTGTTAAATCTAAATATGTGATAGTCCTAATATTTGCATCCTATAAACCTTCCCTGTGAATATCACACAAATGCTTAAAACTCAAGTTTTAGAAGAGAGACTGACGAGAGACTGACGAGACTGACGTATATCAATTAATTTATATGTAAGTAAAGAGATTAGTAACATTTACGAAAAATAACATTATATTTTAAAAAACCTGTTCATTTCTAGAATGAAGATAAATCTATTGGCTTAATGCTCATAACTTACATCTTGAATTTCTTTTTTCTGAAGTAAGAAAACCTTACCTCACATGATCCAATTCCACATTGTTTTTAACCAGACTTTGTCTAGTATGTCAGTAATAAAATAATTTGCTTCACAGTACAGTATCTAAGATAATGTGTTCAGGAGATAGACAGTAATCATCATTGTATTAAGTGATAAAACTATTAAAACAAGATATTAATAACACCTAGATTATGATGTAACTGAGCGGCGAAAATATTGTACAGTGGACCCATCGCCAAGCCAGACAGCAGTTGGAAAATGACCCGTAGCGCACTGATATAAGATATTACGAACTGTCGAAGTTCCTACATAATTTGTGGCCTCCTGTACACACCGCTTAGCCACATGCAAATCATGTACAATTTCATGTTTAAAACTATATTTTATACTAGCTACTTCTCCGGACTTTCCTCGCGTGATCCCGGTTTTGTAAATAGTGAACACTTTCACCGGTGACTTCCCAACTTTATAAGGGTGGAAATACAAACATAGTGTACGACTCTATTTGAATACAGTCCGAAATGCGAAAATATTATGAGCAGTCTCAATTTATAATAATAAATTATCAATATTCGTCTCCAAACATTTCTCCCCCGTTTAAACCCATCAAAAGTAAGTTTATAAAAAAGCAGCAAATAGCATGGCTGTAGCTGTAGTTAAAACTACCTCGTTTCTAACTGTTCGATCGAAACTAACGTGTTTTAAGCGAGTGCTAATATTAGCATTCAATAGGATCGTTATATCGATTTAATTATCGTTTTATCAGTTACCTTTAAAGCTTTTTTCGGCCTAGTTTTCTTAACTCAACTATGCACGAAGTATCGAGGTGAGGTGCGAAAATAAAGTTCTATATGAGTTAATTCATGAAGATTTAGGCAAAAACATTTAAGCAACCAGAAAGCTAAGTTTCTAGCAAGGAACTAGAAACTGCAAGGTCGGCTATGTATTGTTTGATTCGCATATTAAATTTAATTTTAAACGCTAAATAACACAAATCGAGTTCAAAGTTATGTAAGTCACGTTTCAGTACTTCAGAAATTCCGGAAGTATATATCTCTTTGCATAAATTATGATAAACTGACCTTCAGATAGTTACCAATGCACGCACAGACAAAAATATTTTCAATATTTCTCAAACAAATAATACCGGACACAGAACTACAATGAAATCTAGTTAGCACACTGTCTGTCAGTGGGTTTGTCGGCCTCGTAAAGTTTCGCAACACTTATGAATAGATAATTTACAATTAATGCAAACGACTCGCACAAAGTATCGAATGAATATTCATACCTCATCATTTGGTTGTTATTATCCTTAAAGGTAGAACTGAGATGACCTAGAACTTTCTAGTGAGACTTATAAAACAAGACCTACTCTACAAGTGATCACCTATTAAGAACCCTGAGTATACCTATGAGATAAATATCATGGGCCAATATCCACACAGCGCCATTTGGGAACTTTCTAACATATAAACATACTTAAATACATACAGGAACATCTGGAGCAGTACAATTGTATCTATATTATATATAGATTTTATTTATTATAACCCCCCCCCGTTTTGTTTTTATAAATATTTATAATCTGCTTAGCCTTATGGTTGACTGGTAGAGAATGCCTTTTTGGCATTAAGCCCGCCTTTTGTACCCTTAAATGTTGTGCAATAAAGAATAAATAAATAAATACAAACAGACATGGTCATGTACGCGAATATTTGTACTGTGAGGGGGAACGAACCCAAGACCTCCAGTGTAGGATTCGACTTCATAGCCACTACTCCATTTCCGCCGTAGATATAAACTTACTAATGCATTATTCTTGGCTGGCCCCCTAGGATGACACAGAAGTAGTCTACAACATTGTATAGTGAACGAATTCGAGGGTTAAAGCTACCTTTTTGATAAATGCTTTCGTCTTTTCCATCTTGGAATTCAAGTCATCAGAAAAAAACAATAACTGACAATATGACGTCAACACTCGTGCCTTTCATGCAATCAAAACATCCATTTGACTTACACGTTTAACCCGGATTATCCAAACCTTAAAAATGTTATATCTGGGATCAAATCTTTATGACCACAATGACCTATAGTAATTAGCATAATTGGTCGCGAAAAGGTCCCGTGTCCGTCATATAAACAAAGCATGCCAGTACAAAGTACCCATGACGACCACTTGTTTACATTTAACTAGCTTTTGCATGCGACTTCGTCCGCGTAGATATTATACCAAAATTGATATTACGATCTCACTTACATACTAAATTTTAGTAGGATTGATTTGTCGCTGAGTTATTCCAACTCATGTTTATAAAAACGCTTATAAAACAAATATGATGACCCATAAAAAGGTTAGAGTGAGTCAACCCTAAAAGAAAGACACATTAAAATCTCTTTAAATAAAAACCACTTGCTGTTCGTTAGTCTCGCAAAAACTCGGGAACGTATAAACCGGTTTGGATGATTTAGTTTTGAAATATTTGTGAAGGTCCAGGGAAGGTTTAAAAGGTGCGAAAGTTCAATAACATTTGACAGACCGACGTCTGCCTGCCGGGACAGCTAGACTTAATATATAAAATTCTCGTGTAGCAGTGTTGCCAAACTCCTCGGAAGCGGCTAGAGAAGAGATCGTAATCTATTTTTTTTGCTAAGACGTTCTTTATTAAGAACTTTTAAAGAGGTTAAAGAGGTACGAACGTACCTCTTTAAAAGTTCTTAATAATAGGTACACTTTTCTTTTGAGAGATGACAGTATAACACGCAAACGAAGTTCCAGAATAAGATTATTCCTGTTTTTCCAAAAAAAAAAACACTGATGCAGTGCACCTATCACCTATTTTGGTCGTAGCGTGATGTCATTTACTCTGCTTTCGTCGATGAATAGACTATTTAACACAAAAATTCAATTTTTCAATTGTAACCACTAACCAAACCGGTAGTTCCTGAGATTAGCTAAACCAAACTAACAAACTCTTCAGCTTCATAGTATTAGTATAGATAAGAAAGTAGGTCTGTTCTCTATACCTATCTAAATACAAGTTATGTACCTACATGCAAACGTCATTATTTATCTCAACATTACGTAAATATTTATTGCTTCCGTAGTAGAAAGCTGTAAGACTGACGTAAATGGTAAGAAGTTAACTAATTCATATCTAGCCTGCTATGCCATTTCGGTTGGCGTCAAAACTCACTTCGGTCGTGGTGAGTTTAAAATTCTTTAAAATTCAGTTTCTTCGCGCCTGTTATTGTTTGTGAGAAAATAACTAAGCCAAATAACATGTTCCAATTATTCACATCCAAAATGAGAGAAAATACTAATTCAACGTGAAGCGTATTGATGATTGAAGTAAGCGTGAAGCACCGATCCGCTGTCGCCACTAGGCCACGACTACTTCAACCACTTTACAAGTGGCAAGCACGAGCATAAATATTATTTAACATAAGATACGCTCGTGGCTGTATCCCAAACGGGGAAGTCAGAGGCACACTGATTGTTGCCATCACGGTGCGTTCACCACGATGGCAGCATGATGAACGTTCCGTTGGACGTGCGAATTTGAACCCAACGCTGTAAGGGGCGAACCTACCGTTGTTATCCGGGTTGCTTGGGCTTGTTATCAGTTTTTTCCATGACAGGAGAGTTAGCCGCAAACCGTACAATGAACACAAGGTAGGTTTTCCAGCGAGTCTCGAACCCAAGACAACCCGGGTTCCTAAGCACAGTGTTTAACCACTGGGCCATGACTCATGAAACTCTCATACTTTTATCTAAAACAATATATTTTTCACTAACTTTCTCCTGGAGGTTGTATCCTTGGAAAATCCGCACACATTAAAACATAAACTTCACATATTTCACAAAATCCACTTGGTTGAGCCATTTCGTTTATTTAACACTGAAACTTTTAAACTGAATTCATTTTTAGTCTGTAACCGGAGCTATACAGAGTACACACAAGTTCACACTAAACACATCTTGACCCTCGAACAGGTTTCAAACCGAATTATTCACTTGATCTATTTACAAATAAATTTAACACAATTGAATCAATTGATTTTGACAACGTGCATGAGCGTTCAACAGTTAAAAAGATGATAATAAGTAAACAAATTTAGCAGAAGGTGAGATTCGAGTTCTACATTTTAACAGCAAAACGTCTTGACCCTCCGTGCGAATTGATACAAAGAAGTTAATATTGAAAATATTTAGGGACCTTGAAACCGTTTGGGTCGGCAACATCTGTACTTACATGAACTGGTTTAGGCGCATATTTATGTAACATAGAGTAATCATTATTTAATGTAAATTAGCTTATAATCGTATTTCTTATTAATATTGTTAGCTCGTAAACCTGTCATTTTTAGGGTTCTTTATTGAAATGTTAAGAACGGAAACCACTCGTGGTGACTGGTGTTTATGGGAATTTTATTGTGACATGCAATTGATTTTTATTATGCGACATTTCATTGATCTTTTTTTGTTATTTGTGAATTGGTGATTGTAATTTGTGAATTACTTGCATGCTCAGTAAATTAGTTGAATGGGTTGTGAACTAAATAAGAATTATTGACATCGATATTGTACCACATTTAAAGCAATAAACGTATGTATTATATTCTTCTACTCTACGTTTTTCTGCCAGATTTCACAGAAAACATGAGTCATGGACTTGAAATTGGAAATATTTTAGTGTGAAACTATGAAATATTTTCTCTGTTTGCATATTACTGGAGTCACCAACCAAGCCAGGGAAAGGTTTACAATTTCAAATTATTAAATAGTTGTTTATTTGTGTATCAAAATATACGAATATATTTCGGTGAAAAAGTTTAATTAATTATTTATTACAGATGGACAACAAATTGAACGACGGCACTTTTTACTAGTGTTATGAAGAAAATAGCAACAAAAAGTGTACGGAACACTCCTAAAGCGCCTCAGTAGTTTTAATGAATGATAGGTATGTCCACTTGTATAAATATAGACATAATTATATTCTGCGCTATTTTCGATATAAATGAAAAGCATTTAGAACCTCGACTAGCGGAGGTGGATTTAAGTTAATAGCAAATAAAATTAGGATTATCAAATAAAATATTTTGCTTCTCAATCTCATTAACACGCACAAATAAAATTAAACATGCTATGCGCTATGCACTGTATGCTCTCTTGAATGAGCGTAATAAAATAGTTGTAAAAAATATATCCTAGATTGTTAAATGTTCGTTTCTTTGAACATAAACATGAAGGTTTTATTAAATCAATTAAGGCGGTAGCAAGTGGAAAGTCCCAGCCTAACATGGACGAATTACCCATAAATAGGTAATCTATTTATGTTCAACAGTGGTGATAATGAAATAAACATTATGATGATAAATAACAGCTAGGGTAATATTGCAATGAACCTGGTCTGTTCCAGTTGACGCACTCCAGGAACTTGGTGAGCGCCCGACGGTGAGACGATAAATAGAATCTGAAATAAAAATGTAAATACATTTCAAAAGAACATAATATGAATGATTTATTACCTAGTATTGACATCGACAGACTCATGTATAGAGTATGTGCCCACTGCTGGGCACAGGCCTCACTTTAACTATAAGGTAGTGCGAGCTATACTCCAACTCGCGGACTGTGGAAGAGGTGTAAGGTTAGTGAGGTTTATCAGGGATGAACCTTAATTCTATTATCAGGGATGAACCTTAATTATATTAAGGTTCAGTTGGTCCCGGCTGACGGCGTAGATGTCAGTCGTCAGCCGGAGGTCTTAGGGCGGCTTGGTAACATCTGACATTAAGGTTGCTCACTAACCTTACACCCCTAAAACAATCCACATTGAGCCCGCGTGTTGGAGTAGGGCTCAATTCACCTCATAGTTAAGGTGAATTGTGTGTCCCCAGCAGTGGGACGTATATAGGCTGTAAATATCATTGCTTTGACCCTAAAAAAAGTTTCCTTACCGATACTTCCAGAGCAGATCCTGGTCGGCTGCAGCCAGCGGCTGTCCTGGCGGCGCGGCCACGATGGCGGCGAGCTGGTCGCGCTCGCTCGCACTCGGCTTGGCGTCGCGCCCGCTCGCGCCTGAGCGGAGCGAGCGAGCGAGGCGGTGCTGCTTGCTTTCTATTAGGTTCTCCTGTTTGGGAGGAGGGAGAAATAAAGAGCTGTTGTTTTAAAGCATGCATCTTTAATGTAGATAAACTCGGTCAGTCCTACTTGCTCTATTGCAAAGAAATGTCATTTGGCAAGAGAAAGATGAACAACGGAAATGGGTGGCCTGATGTGCCGTTGACTGTAAGTACATAATCGACGTAAAGCAGAAAAAAGCGAGCTGGTCGCGCTCGCTAACACTCGGCTTGGCGTCGCGCCCGCTCGCGCCCGAGCGGAGCGAGCGAGCGAGGCGGTGCTGCTTGCTTTCTATTAGGTTCTCCTGTTTGGGAGGAAGGAAGAAAAAAATAGTTTGTATATAATCTTATACAAACGTTTGTTTTGAAAGAGTGACAACAAAAATGGTGACAATCGACACCATGTAGTCGACATTCATGCAGTCCAGATTCAACAGTCTGCACCACTAGAGAGTGAAACGCTCTTTCTGCGTCTAAGTTTCAGGATTCTAAAACTTCGGAGTCTTCGAAAGAGTGAATAGGCATTTTCTGGATAAGCATGTTCCACGATCGGCTTCGTCAGTGCCATCATTCGAGACAGACATCAAACCCATTTGATTAAACAAAAACTGGTTTTCAACCAATATGTTTTGTACCGCAAGGATACAAAACAAGCTTATGCGATTATTTCTTACTAAATACAGTGCCTCTGATTTGACCGTCAATCATTATTAGTGCTATCGACAAAAAACCTATTGGTCTCGACTGACCAATCAGAAAATTTGCTAGCTGTCTAGCTGCTGTGTGGTCCTATCGACTTTTACTCACCTGCAGTATTTCATAATCAGGCACCGTGACTATATCAGCCTGGGCTTTGAATTGGTACATCTCATCGCCATCTTGTTCGTAATATACGACAGCATGCTGAAACATTGAGTCATTTTACGCTTACAAAGAATGTAGACGCCCCTTAGACGGAACGTTATTAATCTTACTGTTATTATGATTTATGTAGATAATACTAGAGCCTACTTAGAAGTACAGTGGAACTGCTATTTTCGATAGTAGAATTACTTTATTTCACTATTTATTAGAATATTTATAGGATAAAAAAATGCTTACATTGATACCATCGATCTGAACAGTGGGGAATTCAATCATTAGGTACATGTAGTCAGAACTCCTTTTTTCTTTCTCGTTAATCATTTCTATCTCTCTGAATGTGAGTCTATCCAGCCAGTCAACCTGTAGAATAGATTTAAGAATCAGGAGAAAACTCTTTTAAGAAGGCGATTACATATCCAAAAGTAGGTTCCAAGTTATTATAGCGTTAAAAAATTAAAGATAATAATCATTGTGAATCAACTCGAGGGTGTTTTTCAAGTAGGCTAGGGATGGTACAAAATCACATTCTGTATTTGGCACTCATATTTTGCAAATCTATCTCGGAACTTGTTTTGAATACTTGGACTGTTTTAAATTGGACGTAAATCACCATTCAACGGTCTCATTGGCGAAACCATTGGAAATCCTATAACCAGTATCCTTACCTTAGGCATGTGTCCATTCCGGTGTTTCTTCGCGAGCTTGGCCAGCCTCTGCATCTGCTCCTTGCCGCGGTCAGGCGCCTTCCCCGGCGTCTTCTCACTCCCCTCCACTCCCGGCCACACCCGCAAGTCAAACATCCCCTTTTTGAACACAAACCTCATTCTTAAACTCTTCTTTATAGCACTGTAGTACTTCCTCCAAATACGCAAACTACTTAACGAACTACCCATTTTTTTAAATCAATACAATTCAGTAACACAATTTAGAATTTTTCACCAACTAGTTTAACACTATTGTAAAGTCATTTTACAAAATTGTTATTAATTTTAGAGCAAAACGTTAGTAATTTAAGTGTACATTGCAGAAAAGCTGAGCTTAAACTGATTGGGGGAGTGGCAGTTTCCCTATGACGTGAGTTGTTGATAAGTAAACATTATAAGGGCATTTGCATAAACTCCAATGTACAGAGACAGAAGTCTGAGATATGAGAGTTCGAGTATTCAGGTTATCAGTTGAAATAAGTAAACAAACGAGCCACACAAAATATGAATCAAAACCAGAAGTAGGCTTGTTGACAGTAACCTATTTTAAAGAGCGCTTTAGGGTCTGAAAACTAAAACCCTTCTGGGAATGGTATTCTTTCGGTTCAGTTCGGTTTCCTGAAATTCAGTGATATATTTTTCGGACATCTGCATGCCTCTCAGGCCCCAAAATAGTATTGATTAATTAGGACAAACCAGGCGAGAGTGAAGTCCCTGCAAAAGATACGACCTTCTCTGTCTGCATAAGTTACTCCATGCATCTATCGATGCACCGAACCTCCTTTCCTCATTGAACATAAATATCCGTTACAGATCGCGCTGTCCGAACACTTTTGCAATCCAGGTGTACAAAAATAATACCTCCTTTTATAGTCCTCTGGTTAGAATGTGCCGCTCTTACAACGAACTGTCTCGTATTGGCAAAGATATTGACATTGATGTCTTCAATTATAAATTTGGCAAATACAAAAAAGTTATAACTGACTTCCTGGTAAGCCAGGAATTCTTGTCTCCCATCCCGCCGTCTTTTTAAAATGTATTTAATTTTCTTTGAATGAATTGTTCCTATACTTTGTTTTGTTTTCAATTTTGTTTCAATTGGTTCTTTAAAAAAAAAAAAAAAGTTCTCTAGGAATGTATAATTAACCATGCTGTGTACACTATTTATGGATTACCGTCTAGCCAAGTATTGTTAAACTACTTATCTTAGCCATGTATCGATTGTAATCTGTCAGTGTACCTATTTTTAAATAAATAAATAAATAAATCTGGTGGTACACATGACCATAATACCATAGCTGGCGGTAATCACTTAGCATAAAGCTCCACTTTAGTGGCATACTTCTTTTTAACAGTAGGGTTTTTGGATTATGAGTCATAAAAACAATATGCCTTAAAACCATACATTTCTTAATTTTTATTGACAAAAATAAAAAAAAGTTGGTATTTGCACATAAGGCATAAAAAAACCATTGTAAGACAGTCAATTTGAAAAAAAAAACCCTCTTTTTATTGCAGCCCTGAGGAATTTCCAAAAACTTTTCAAATCAGTTGTAAGTAATCAAGTGACCTATCTAGGGTTAACGGTTGGATCACTCATTACAGAACACCCTGTATAATGTACTATATCAGTTTTTCTATAAGCGACTGGGCAGTCATTTGATTACTATGTCACCTGGTGGTAAGTGAAGATGTGTGTGATGTGTGATTTTTATTTAGCATCGCTTGATTCAAGGCGATCATGGCACTGTGTGTATTTATGTATAATTTTACTATTTGGGAAGATTTTATTTAACACAATAAAACTCACTTGTCTCAACATGCCATGCTTGCCAAACAGAGATATTGTAGTGCCCCCCACTACCATCACCTTGCCAGGGCCAGCACAATCATATATGGTCATCGCAAGGATTGCATTTCGTGGTAAATCACTGAAGTACACCGGGAGAGTGACCCATTCATTCCAACTGCAAACAAATTGAAAATTATTACAATTATTTGAATAAAGAAGTGGCTAATTTCTGATTTGCTTTTACAATATTTTTCTCAGTAATCAATGCCAAACTAAAAGTTGAAGTAAAATGGCTGGATTGATAGTGAATTGATTCATAAAAAGATGATATTGGGTATTATTTGAAAAGGGCACATTTTAAAAAGATGGCAGTAAAGAATGAAAAGGGTTTTACTGTCAACTTTTAACACTGGGCAAACCCTTCAATCATTGAAATGAAATCATGATACTCAAGCAGTTCAAGCTTTCAGAAGAACTGGATAAGCCTTGGGTAAAAAATGAACCCTTACTTCCATCTGTTAGTGAAAGCCTTGTAGGAGGTGGTAACAGGCAGCGCTAGAGGTACTCCATCACTGAGCACTTGACACGTCACGTACAGGTCCGAGCAGCCTTCTTGGTATAGTCCTGAGAATTTTAGCATTGGATCCGATAGCAATTTGTCATATTCAGGCTTAGCTCGTTTACCTTCCAATGTGCCACTAAAACAAATTAATAACATGTAAAGGATGATCAAATATCAAGTTTGCAGCTACCAGGTTTTCTGTAATCAGGAACAAAGGAAGAAAATAATAACATGAATGCGTAGAACCCACATTTTGATTTCGACTTTATGGTCCAAAGAAGAGCTGTAAACGTAGTAAAATTTATCGTCGATTTCGTTCATTATGCTGCTGTTCTTTTTAACTATTGAAGTTTTGCAGAAAGAGAGGCTTTTTACATAATTCTTCAAGTTTCACTGCTGTTTTGCACTACACGGACACTGTTGTTTTGCAATAAAATTGTCAATTTGACATTGACATAACATTGACTTTTGTCACTGTAGGGAATGACAAAAGAGGCGGTCCGAAATGCAACTTTAGCGCTCACAGCGCTGACGGTGATTGCCATTCGGATTTTTTAAAAATCGCAATAACAGTGCTCCACGGTGCTCCGTTGTCAACATCAAAATAATTTCGGGCCGCAAATTACTCGGGGACCCATTGGGGTGAGTGAATCCCACACTCTCCTATCTAGAGAGCGGGATAGAGCGTAAATGCATCCTCCTCGCCAAAAAAAGGTTATATAATTTTCGGGCCATTTCGGACTGAACCGCAGGTACTTTTTGGCGATTTGCCGTTACTGCCGCCACGCGTCAAAGAGATTCGAAAAAAAAATTACAGTGACATCTGAAAATCACTGAAAATACTGCCGGGTGGCGAGAGAAATCAGGAGAAAAAAGTTATTTTGAAACGATAGGTATATTAAGTACCCGAAACAAATACTAATTCATTCCTACAACTTTGAAATTTAATCTCATTTGAAAACAATGGCCGACGTTGAAGATGAAGCTGCTCCTGACACATTGGAAGAAGCTGGTGTTCTGGAGGCTGATGTTGGGGCCAGATTGTAAGTTATAAAACATTACTTGCATCACTAGTCCGTCCATTAAAACATTTTTTTAATTTAACACCGAGGCGCGTAGGCGCTCCATTTAGGTGTTCTACGCTTTAGCAAAATGTTTTTAGTGTCGGTTAAATGGGTGAGGCTTCATTTGCACGTTGCGTTGCTCAGTTACGTTACAGCATTATCCACCGCGTCGGTTTCCATTTTTTTTTGCCAACACCATGCAAAAACACAATTAATGTGTTCCGTCGCTTTACGAATATTTCAACACACTAATGAGACGTCACCCTGAGGGTTTGTTGAATCAGACGAAGGGCGTTGAGCGTCGCGTTCGTCGTGGCTTTCCGTTTGAGCGTCAGGCGTCAGGGGTTTTTAGCGTTTCTGGTAAGGCAGCGCGTCTTCCTACTCGCAAACGCGAACGTATAGATATGTAGGGGCTCGTTTAAGGACACGCAGGGCGTCTAGCGTCGCGTGCGGCTTTTGCCGCCTTGTGCAGCCAATCACATAAGCAAACGCTTTCAAAAACGCGTCTCCCTGAACGCTCGCTCGCTAAACATCGCCGTATGTTTGTGTATCTGGCGGCCCGTTTTCGGAACCGCTCAACCGAGCCCTTAAGGCCTCGTAGGTACCTACCTACGTGCGGCACTAGGTTTACCCTTGTTTGATCGAACAACGTTTGATATAATATTACTAAATCGAACAACGTTTGAGAAAATCATCACTTTGTATAATATCATTTGATAGAATTTTCAGTTCGTCGAATGTTTATTTGCTATAACAACGTTTGCACTAATGATCAAAAGGTAGAATGTTCATTTGATGTAATTTTCAGATGGTATAACATGCCAAGCAGCATGTAATGCGGCAAGTCGTTTTTTGGGTTTAAAAAAAAAATAACCACGAAGGCTTAAGGCGGGAGCGAAGCGGAGCGTAGCTCCCGCCTTAAACCTTCTAACCTAATCTAACCGAGTCGGTTCCGCCCAAACTATAGTATAGGGCAGTGACGAAAAAATAAATAATTAAATATTTGATACGATGTTTCGACTAAACCATTATTAGTGTAATGAAACATTCGTTCAAGTAAAATTAGTGCATCTGAAAATTCGATAATATGAAATTAGTTCAAATGAAATTCGTTCAAACAAATAATTACATCAAATAAAAATCTACCAATTAAATATTCGGTCAAATGAATAATTCTCCGAACTGATTTTATTGCAACTGAAATTCGACCAACTGATTTTCGACGAAACGTTGTTCGATCAAACAAGGGTGAACCGCGGCACTATACCTCTATACTGACTATTAGTATTAGATTAGTGCCAAAGGTCGTGTGTGGGTTCTATTTCCACCCCGAATAAACATGAATATTATGATGAACTTCTGCTTGTTCTGTGTTTGGTTGTTGTTATTATCTATACGAGTACCTAATTGAAAATATTTAATTAGGTTTTGTCTGACCTCCAAAGCACCTTCAAGCTCTTAGTTTAAGGTCAGATGATGTCCCAGATGTTTATTTTGGATAATTTTATTTGGTAATACATATGAAACACTTTGTTTTCAAATGTCGATCGAAACTCCTACATACTGTTTATCCGAATTGTAGTGTAGGCGGCATTCTAAATATGGTAACAAGTAAGCGTTCTAGGTATTCGGAAAGTCTTACAAAGTTTGTTTCTTAGTAACCTGATTTAATTAAGTAAATACTTATTTTAAATTCATCTAGGTATAGTTAGGAGTGTTTTTACAGTGTCAATCCCCCGAATCCACAAACGACAATCAACGCTGAGCACGCTCATGATGTCCCTTTCAGTTCTATTGACATTTTACGGGACAGCATGAGTGTAAGCGCGTGGCGCCTGGTATAGGTACTATTCTGGCTAACGCTAAATCTCATCTCGATCGTGATCAGGAAAAAACGCCAACCCTATTTAAATAACGTGCCTTAAATAAAATCACGGTTGAGAACAACTACAAGTTTAAATAGAAAGTGGCCTGGAACGTGCGGGTTACTTGAGACATGACTAAAAGGACTAAAGGTTTGAAGCAGAGGATGCACTAAAAAATACTCAAACATCTGAAATATTTTTAGTTTTATGTATATTTGTAGAGTATTTACTAATTTTTAAATCTGCGAATAGTCTTTTTTATGAGATAGGTAGCAAACGAGCTAGAGGGTCACCTGATGGAGAGTGAGTGATCAGATCACCTCTGCCCATGGACAACTACAACCACCAGAGGTGTCACAAAATGCGTTCCTTACCTTTCTTTTTTCAGTTTCGTGGTTTTTAGCAATAAATCTCCAGATGTAATTAAGCTCTCACAGCCCTCAGTTTAAAGATCGGAGGAAACGTCTCCGGCTATTTACTTAACCGCAAGAATCTGCATTCAATCATTGAATTTCATTAATGAAGTTTACCAAAGGAAGTGAATTCAAATGCAGGAACGTCTTGATTAATTCTACCATCAACTAGCAAATTGACCGTCCTGGTATTCACATCGGTAAATGAGAAACGAATTCAATTCCAGTTGATGGACTTTTACTCTGGTTCACTAACGGATATTTATATTGGAGATGTCTTTCCTTGTCGTAGTCACTAGCCAGTGCCTGACGCTCTATATATTTATTACGACAGGGCTGTTTAAGGGTTTCGCCCTGTGGTCTGAGACGTAAGAGTACAGCCAAGGTCCACCCCTGCCTGTCGTAAGAGACGACTAAAGCCCCCTTGGGGTCGCTCAGAGAGCACACGATGGGGGCTGTGTGCTTCCATTGCACAAGTGACCCCGAGGCGGACGGGTTTAAGAGGGGAGGCACCACTTCCTTCGAGGTGAGCCCGAATGGTCGCACAGCACGCCAGGGTTTCACCGGCAGAGTGCCTCCTCGGGAGATTTGTCGGGAAACCGTGTGCCCAGGACTCCCACCCTAAAAAAAAAGGGCTGTTTAAGGGCTAACTGAATTTCCACATGTTTGCCTTTTCACGCTTGCCACGCAACTTTAAGCACGGCCACTTTCCTCTGGCATACCCTGCGAACGAAACTTACCCCCGAATCCACAAACGTTATATTACCTCATATTATAAAAAGTATGGCTGCAAGTCAGTCGCAGACATCAATAGATTTAAGGAATTGCGTAATTGACTATCCGCCCATTGCTGTAACGGGTATTTTTTAGGAACCTTTTAGAACATTATGTTGAATTCCAAAAAGTTGGATTCTCAAAAGGTTGAATCGCAAAATGGTGAATTCTCAAAATGTTGAATTCTCAGAATGTTGGATTCTCATAGGACTAGCCCATTATTAGTTTGAATTCCGTGGTTATGATTTTCCTCTTCGATTTATTCTTTCCTCTTTTTCCTTCTTCACACAGATGCTATAAAACAAAAGAACATTTTTTCATAGCATCATAATACCAGAGTGCCAAGCTTAATCTGGCTCTCACAAAGATATTATCCGACTTGCATGTTATTTTTATCCAAAATGCATTCATCTAAAATGTAGACAGATTCCCGAAGGCACCTCCTAACTGTATAGCTTTATCATTTAGATACTTATCTATTTAATAACATAGGTCAGAAGAACAATCAAATACTTAATTTGGTTTCTACTCTTTATTGGCATTCATATGGAGCCCTGTGGGACGAAATAGGCAGTTTTAGATTTAGATAACAAAGCTATCAGGCGAAATAATGACAATACTCTGAACTTTGAAGTTATTCGTCGAACGAACAAAACTTTTTTTGATTTTATGATTGAGTGCCGACGGCTCCCCTAGTCCGTCACTGTCCAACTGTGTTATCTCTCTCCCTTTATCACAGTTATCTAGAACATTCGTCATCTAAATGTTAAACACGAAAGAGGTCCAGACATCTGTATTATTTACTTTGATTACTTAAATTATACCGTTAATTAAAGTCTAGGAAAAGTGCCTCGGAAAAGTTGAAGGTAGAAAGTAGGTTAATACATACTATAATAATAAGAAATGTTGTGAGGAATCTGTTTGAGCTGTAGGTAAGTGGGAGTCTTAAAGGCGTTATTTACAGCTGTAAGCACTTGTAATTTAGAATAGCAAATTTTTCTTACGATTAATGTTACCTACATAGAAATAAACCTATACACTGTTAACATAATAAATAGGTAATGATTTTTAATTCATACTTTCAAATATACAGTGGACAGTTTTGACTGTTTTATGGATAACTTGATTCCGCCATTTCATTAACACTGTCACTGGTCTCTTTCCTGACTACTTACTGCCTTTTACAATAATTTGTTAACTATTCATCGATACCTAGTATTAACAGCTGCCAGCACTACTAAAATAATAAAGAAAGAATCAGGTTTCTAATTAAGTTGTATAGTATAAATTAAAATAAAGTTTTCAGAATCTTAAATTAAACAAAAGCTATTTTATAAGCTACCTATTTTCAATTTTATTTTTGTTTAGAAATTTCTAATCGCTCACATTACAAATTAGAAAATACATCTTATATAGACTCTTTAAAGGAGAGCAGGAGGAGCAGTTTATTTATTATGTTAAGAAAAACAAAACTCCAAATGCTCGTACAAAGTTTACCGTTAGGGCTCGTTTAAGGAGACGCGAGGCGTCGAGCGGGGTGGGTCGCGTAGCGGGCCTCCAAAAATTCAAACATACGACGATGTTCAGAGCGTTTAAGCAAGCGTTTGTTTGAGCTGTAGCGTCACACGCCGCGTCAGACGCAGCTTATGAAGCGACGAGGGACGCCGCGAAAGACGCGGCGGGTGAAATGGCAAGTTTCGCAACGGAGGAACGCGGCGGGCGACCTCGCTACTTTTCTATAGGTTTGAGATTCCGCGTGGGACGACGCAGGCTGATTCACGCCCCATCGCACTCCCCGCCTCACTATCTCTATATATAAAAATGGATCGCTGTTCGTTTGTCTCGCTAAAACTCGGGAACGGCAGAACCGATTTGGCTAATCATGGTTTTGAAATATTTGTGATGGTCTAGGGAAGGTATAAAAGGTGAGTAAACATGAGAAAATGCTAGGAATGTAGTGAAAAACCACAATTTAGTTTTCTCATAGCAACTGTTCCTACCTGCCACGTGACACTGAATGTTTGACAACAGAACGAAGTCTGTTGGGACAGCTAGTAACCGATTCGCCCTGTGGTCTGGGGCGTAAGAATACAGCCAAGGTCACCCCCGCCTGTCGTAAGAGGCGACTAAAGGGGGGCCCCGGGGTCGCTAGGAGAGTACACGGCGTGGGCTGTGTGCCTTCACTGCACATGCGACCCCGAGGAGGACGGCAGTGTGGGGTGGCCTCGCACTGTCGAACACCGGCGGGTGTGTAAGAGGGGAGGTACTACTCCCCTCGAGGTGAGCCGGAACCGGCACAGCGCGCCAGGGTTTTACCGGTAGAGTGCCTCCCTGGGAGAGTCCTCGATAAACCCTGGTCACGCGCAGAAGAAGGCCGCCCCGGTGTTTTAGTGGGTATTCTCACCCCTTGTAGGGGTGGGCGAGTCCCACACCCCCCCCGCTGCCCCCCAAGCAGCGGGAAGTGCGTAAAGGCATTTCACCGGGTTAAAAAAAAAAAAAGCTAGTAACCGATCAAAACGCCTAACGCACCGCGGGACGGGAAGCCACGCAATACGCCCACGCTCGACGCCCCGCGTCTACTTAAACTTTAAGGTGAGGCCTCATTAGCGTGTTGTTGTTAGACGCATCTGGAATTTTAAGATTAAACTGTACATTTCAGTTAAGAGACCTTTTTTCTGCCACGCAGACATAAGAAGATTTAACCTTCGTGAAATAAAATAACCCTAGCTGGGAAAACTGTCGTTATAAGTATTTCCGGGCCTAGAGAGAATTCTGTCTAAAGAAAACTGAAATTATTAAAATGAATTTTTTTTCGTCACCGCTCAACAAATACGTGGGTCCCCAATCCCCATACTTACAATTAAAAGTGTTTTTTTTCGTATTTTAGACAATATTAATAAAGGCAACAGGTAGACGCAGAGACGCTTAAAATGTTTACAAACATTTAGTTGTATTCAAATTAAAAAAGTAAAATAATGGTAGCCAGCCAGAGGGTTATGGTAGCGCAACGTCTATATGGTAGAGACAAAACCACTACTCGTATTCACTAGGTTGCTACTCACTCAGTATCTGTGTATCCCAAACTTAACTCTTAACGAGACAGTTTTATAATTAACTGGATAAAAATTTGACCTTTGGAGTAGGTAGCTGTACCCGTCATCGTTTCATGGAATTTGGGGTCAGAGACGCAAATATTGGAAGAATTTCATACCCTAAAATTAAAAATATTCTTTTTTCACAGGCCCAAATCCGATTTGGCGGACAGCAGCAATTTTTTTTGATATTACTTTAAACCTTAATTAATCAAATATTAGGAATATTTTGAATCTCAACAGTTTTGAACAAAGTTGACATGTTATTTTTCAAAATATCAGGTAAATTGTCATAACACTGGGCGGTCCCTCCCTTCCCTACTTCATGCTCCTTACAAATCCGAAAACTTGGACCTTCTACGGACTACACTCCATTAGGTATCTGTTAGATTATTCCAATGCTCAGATAATGTAACCCTTATTGAAATATACAAAACTTTCACCCTAACCCAAGACACACTTCATATTCCAGTTTTTATTTTCCAGGAGCCCTAATTCATAGTCAATAAGGATTTCAGCAACAGATACGAAACGATACGACTGTATACGACTATACGACTGTATCGTATCTCTGACATCACATTCGGATCTTTAAATAAACAGAAACTTGTTTCTTCCTATCTCGATGCCCATCCGGTCCAGTGCCTGAAGGGCTCCGTGAAAGCAATATATAGCTCTAAGCAGTATATGTGCCCAAAAGGGGAAAAATATATTTGCTGTCAAATAAAGAAGGAAGGTTGCCACGGAAATATTATTTCTTTGGCCTGCGCTTTGATAGATTAAATAATTTCGTAACATGACAATATCGATTACATTGGACGACAAATTATGCGGTTAGAGAGGTGGTCAAAGAAAACCAAGTATTATGTCAACAATATGTACTACAGCTGGGTTACAATCAACTCGACGTCTTTCCAAAATTGTGTTCTCCGACGGTAGACAGTAAAATTATTCGTACTATGCAAGCACCCTCGTCTGTGTCTAGGAAGTTATTGTTATCGTTTGGTATTAAAAATACATTCCTACAGTTCGAAGTTCGTCGTGATGTTTGGGTATTCCAAGCATTTTAAGAGATTCAATTGTACAGAATATAAATCGTCTACAATATAGTTACATAAGGTAGCTATTTTAGGCATTTTAGCCTTTTATTTGTTTTTTGATATTTACAATGTTTTATGTTCAGGACGGAACAAGTACAGGTACTTATATCTAAAAGAGATTTCTTCTAGCGGGCTATAATGGAAGGAGAGCTAATAAACAAGCTGGGGTGAAATTCCAGCCAATATCATCTCACATCTCGGTGCATCACGCTTCCTTCAATCATCAATGCTTCACTTTGAATTACTTACCCCCTTATTCATAAAAACGAACGCAACGCTAACGCATTATTTAAGGTTCGCTACTAGGGTCGGCCGGAGAGAAAATCTGTCAAATTTGAAAGCGATCGTGACAGCTATGGTCACACAGTGGTTGGGCCGTGCAATCCGTGCATAAATGCAATGCATAAATCCGGACGACCATCTTGGTGTAATTGTTTAGAAGTCGGCTACTACACCAAAGGTCGCGGGTTCGATCCCCGCACAGTACAAACATTTGTGTGCATGAACATGTCTGTTTGTATTGGTCTGGGTGTTTCCTATGTATAATAAGTATGTATTTACAAAAGAAAAAGTTTTGAGTATGTTTATCCGTTGTCTAGTATCCCATAAAAACGGAGTATAATTAACTCACTTGGGGCTAGATGGCGCTGTGTGGAATAATGTCCAGGGATATTTATTTATTTATTATTATTATAAATCGCGGCATGATAATCATTTGATGCGTTCACCAAAGATATTTTTATTTCGCCACAAAATATATTTCAGGATATAGGGCAAACAAAAGAAACTAACCAAAAAAATTATTTTATTAAACATACTAACAAGCGGTTTTGCCAATTATTTTTTTACACTATTATTTGCAATCTATTCTCTTGACCACGTTATTTGCACAATGTTATATCTGGTACTTGACGATTCCATCGAGATTTAGTTGTAACTTGGTTTATCCGTTCGATCATCATCAACACAAAATATTTCTTACATCCAATGCATATGATATAGCAATACACGGAGCCATTTCTAGTAACATGCAGAAGAACCCACTAATTAATTGGTCTTACTTGTAATGAAAAGCTGCAAGAAGCATTAAACGGAGCTATCTTGTTACTAACTAAAACGAGGAATTTAACAGTTGTCAACAGTTGAGACACTTTTAGTGGATAATTTATTTTAGATAATAACACTTGAGTAATACCTTTAGTCTCCTGTAGAGGCCATCGCGCTGAATTTAATACAGAATCCACCGTGATCTTCATCTTACTGGAATTAATCTACGAGTAGAGCATAGTATGAAAGGAAGTCACCCTCCGCGTTTTTCTGTCTGTTTTTACATAAGCTTTCACTATCTAAATGATAGTTGATGCTAATTATATTTTCTAGAACGTTTGTCTGTATAGTTCATTCAAATTACTACAGGGAAAAGCTGTGTGCAAATAGCCAGTTAGAGATAAAAATGCTTGCACTGCCATTTTTCCATGGCTGACGTAAATATGATAATTCATATTTATATCAAAGTTATATCTGATCCATTTTTTTTAATTTAAAATGGGTTTGCGTTTGACCTCAGTCTTGCCAGCCACGCTTACCCAAAAAATGCCTATTCACTCTTGCCTTGAAGACAGCAAGGTTGTATGTATCCGGAAACACAGACGCAGGGAGGGCGTTCCACTCCTTAGCGATACGGACCAGAAAGGAAGCACCAAACCGCTTAGTTCGGACCGCTGGAAAGTCGACCACATGGAGATGAAAGCCCTCGCGGCGTCTTGTGGTCCGGTAGTAGAAAGTAGAGGGTGGTATCAGGTCATGAAGTTCTTGCGCACACTCTCCGAAATACACCTTATAAAAAACCGACAGACAGGCAACTCTACGCCGATGCTCCAAACTCGAGTTTGGTTCCAACGAGCGTCTCGTCACCTATCAGTCTCCTGGCTCTTCGGTCTACTGAGTCCAGTGCATCCAGCTGATACTTGGCAGAGCCATCCCAGAGGTGGCAGAAGTACTCCATACACAACCGAATTTGTGCTTGGTACAATTGTAAAAGCTGTTCCGGTGTGAAGTGTGTTTCCATTTCGAATAACTTGCCATTATGTTCTATTGCAATAACTATTTCTGTTTCGTATAAGCAAACGCAAACTTTAATTTTTTTTGCTCGAGATCTCCATCCTAATTACTATGGAACGAGTGAAGTTTCTTTGACAGCCGTCTGCGCAGTCCCGCAAGTCAGTCTTCCACATGACGCCGGGTGAGTGCACGTCACTGCGTAAAGAATAGGAAAATGAAATGGCAACTAGTACGAAATTGTCAAACCCAAGAGAGCTTTTAATCAAGTGTACTTATAAATATGAACCTGCCATATAACTCTCATGGTGAATCATGATAAAATCATACGTTTGATAAATTATGCATAATGCATATGAACAAACAGTACGGAGGAAAAAAAATAAAGTTGTACTATTTTCAACAAAAGACCCTATGTGCGCCTATTTCGTGTAAATTATCCGCGTAATTATAAATGTCATTTTCGTCAAAAGCGACGTGCGCTCACCTTGGGGACATGGGGGGGAGTGAGCTGCGACGGTGCGCGGACAGCTATCAAAGAAACTTCACTCACTCCATAGTAATTTGTATGGAGATTTCAAGCGAAAAATTCGGAATGTTTGGGAATTTTTTGCACAAAACTGAAATAAAGCAATGAAAAACAACTGATTGGCAATGCTTCTTTGATATCTGATCTTTACACGTTATTTAAAACACGTAAGTTGTTAGTTTATATGATGCCTAAACTTTTGAAATACGGGAGTGCGTTTTGCACGTTTTTAGCGATATTCTGATTTTTTTTCACATTAATCTAGTAAGTTGATCCATATACTGGAAGTTTGAGCTGATTGTGCAACTCTTTGACTACTATGACGATTTTTTTCGTGCCTCATACTTCATATTTTCTATATAAAACTTTAGTTTTCCCGAGAGCCGTTTTCCTGGTATCGCGCCTTAAGCTATTGACGTGTTCTGTCACTTTTTTCGTGTTCTATAAGAGCTGTTTAATTTTTTATGAGTAAGGGGGTTAGTATTTTCCCTCATTTTGTATGTTATAATTTTAAAATGTTATTTGGCTTCATTATTTTCTCTTAAACGATCACAGTCGCAAAGAAATTGGATTTTGAAGATAACTCACTCAACTCAACATAAAAGCATAGCTGGTCAGAAATAGCCTCCAAAGTATTTCGAAGTTTTGCAAAACTTCACAGAAGTTGCACCTGAGTGCGCCCTGTTACTACTTCAACCTTACTTTTCCACGGAGCTTAGTCAGTAACTAGTTATATCACAGATTTTTCAAGTTTTATATCAAGCTTGAATACCGAACATACAATATGTTGACGATAGCTAATTCGGGGATGATTAACCTTACTAGTAACTTAAATATAGGCTTAAAACTAGGCTTAAACTACTCAACAATTTGGTCGTGCACACCAAACATTATCGATAACGTTTACTAACCAGACGTTTTCGTAAACATACTTCCGCTACTTAGGACTTTGGACAAAAAACGTTGAATAGTTTCTGGACTCTACGGACTTGCCTATTCACCTCCTCAACTTTGTTTAATACTTAACTGTCCCAGGTAGGCAGAAGGTACATAGAGCAGGGACATACTAACCTTGCAAATTGTTTGTGCAGTGACCAACAGCTGGCTGGCATCGACCCCAAGCTCAAGATCGACATGGACCCGTTTGCACACCGCGACTTGCGACCTGAGATGATGTTCATCCGTGAGGAGCTTCGGCAGGCCAAGTGGCAAACGCTGGCTGTAAGTCTTTTTGAATTTTTACGACTTGTGAATTCCGGTTCACGATTTTGCTCTAGTTTTCATAATTATAGGCATAGTAAGAATACATCGTGTTTTGCTCAAAATTCAATTTCATTACAACAGGCAATGTTAACTCCTGTATTTTGCTCCTTCGGTTCACTGGCAAGAAAATTAAAATGTTCTACAAACTTATTTAGTCCTAAAACCTTTTATTCCGAATGCGTTTTAGTCCTATACCATTTTAGTCTTAATACGTTGTAGCTCCACAGCAATGTGGGCTTTGCACTCGTATATTTCAAGACTAATTTGCGTTTTGCATACATAGAATAAAGAAATTATGTTTGGATGACAAAGTAATCCAGCACGCAAGGTAGGGGAGTGGCAAGGCGCGAATGGAATCAGTTGGCACAACGAAACTTTTTTGTGTTCCGTGGTTGGCACAAATCGTTAGAGCATTCCATTCAAACAATGATGATGTTTCTGTTTCATAATATTTATCACAGAAAGTTGCGCCACGTTTTAATTCTATGATCGATATCCGAGCCCGACTCACGTTACTCTATTACGCTGGACCAAACAAACTTTTATAGCCGAATCCAACGTTACTACTCTGTTGTTCAAACATTCGTTACACGTGTGCGAACAATGTTTACCATCGTTGTTAAAGCAGGAACATTGTGGCACAGTTACGTTGGAATCTGCACGAGCGTGAAAACTTTTACTAAAATGCAAATACTTGAGTCCAGTTAAAGTTCGGAACGGCGACGACAACGCGAGGTTGATACTCAGCATCCGTTTGTTGGTTCGAGTTTTCACACTGTCACCTGCAGAAATTCAAGTTGTACCCAGTGTAGGAGTTGCAGTCTTTGAAAAGTTCTTGGGTTGATTGCCACGTTAAGGCATAGTAAAAATACTGAAAAGAGTAAAATATCTATAAATTTGTATCTACTGCTTGCTTCTGATCTGTCCAACATATTGGATTTATTTATTTAGTCTTTATTGCACATAATGAATTGGTACAAATGGCGGACTTAATGCCGATAAGGCATTCTCTCTCTCGCAGAAAAAAATGGTAGGCGGTGCAGTGTTAAAAATAAAAAGGAAAAAAAAGACAATTATTATTATTTAGGTTTCACATATTTGAACACACAATATGCTACGCGCTTCCTCCTCACACAGTCTGTTTTACGCTTTGCAGTTGAAGAAACAATCATGAAACAGAAAACATCATCATCAACATTTACAGCCACATGACGTTCACTTACGGTTGAGTGTGCGCTATTATCTTTACAATAAGGAATGTTCTCATGAGTTGTTCCATGAGTTGTTGGTTAACTCATCCTCACGCTTCCACGGCCGTACAACAGGTCCTTGACTGTTTCGTCATAAGCACACAATCCAGCATAAGTTGGCCCGCGTCCTAAGGTTCAGAGACTAGTTTGTTAAAAGCCAGCCAGCCTTCGAATTAAAATAGTGTTTCACTGTTGTAGGTTTTAGGGACGCCTACAACAGTTTCAACGCCATACGTCTCTGCCATGAAAGTAATTAATACTGCTTTCTCACACCGCCAATACCTTTCAGCACACATAATTTTGATGCTCACTGTATCATAGAGATTATAGAGTTTTTTTCCAGCCCACTATTTCCATTTACTAGGTAACTTTCCCTAAAAAGTGACCTTTTGAATAATTTGCTTGGCTAAGAAAGATAAACAATTTCTGTAATATGATTTTCTATAACTGACGACGACTGTATTTTGCGATAAATTCAATTGAATGAGGTCGAAGGAGAAGCTTAGGTAATGAACTGTCTAGCTTCGGGATTCTAGAGCGAATGAAATAATAATTGGCAAAATGAAGAATTTGAACGATCAATGCTTAACTTTATTATTGGTTGACATGAAAATGACCGAAAGATTAAATTTGATAAATTGCCCGGTGCTTTGTCCTGCTCTTCTGGAAGGACTGGTTTTTTGTTCTAAACGTCCTGCCAGAAGATTGTCGCAAGTCCTGCCCGCAGTACGCAATTTGTACGTTTTTGCTTGCTGGTCCTTCCAGCAGTACGGTGACCTTCAAATTTGTACTCATCCTCACCAGAAGTAGTAAACATTTGGGCAGTGTTTATTAAATAAAAAGTCATGTCGTAGGATCATTTCGTTTAATCAGTCTTTTAATTTTCTTAATCTATACAAATATTATAAAGAAGAAAGGTTTGATTTTTTGTTTGTTTGTATGAATTGAATAGGCTCCGAAACTACTTGGCAGATTTGAAAAATTCTTTCACTGTTGGAAAGCTACATCATTCCTGAGTGACATAGGCTATATTTCATTTTCAAAAAAAATAGGCATCCTTACTAAAATTACGATAACGTTAGTCCACGCGGACGAAGTCGCGGGCGGCTGCTAGTAGATTATAAACTTGTTTATCTTCTTTTAACTTAACAATACTTTTAACTAAATAGGAACTATAATAAGGAACATTTGCGGGATTTATCATTTCAATACCAATTACATAATATTTTCCATCTATATCCCACCTCACGCGCACTTTTATTATTATTTATATTTTTAAGTATAGTACCGAATGCTTCACACTCATTAAAACTATCTCCAAAATGTTGCCGACGCCAGGCGTTGTCGGTGCCCGGCGCGTCAACGCGCTGCCCCCGTGTATGCTCATGCGCCATCGGGCTCTGACTAACGGTTAGTTGCGCTAAGCAACCTTGGGCACTTTTGGGTGAAAGAGAAAGAAACCCTCTATTTTTTCGTGTAAATTTGAACTTTGTACAATGTATACTTACGAAACTGTGATCTTTTAATTTTGCGTCCTTCCGGAAGTACTTCAAGTCCTGCTTGCAGGACTCCGGGCAATCTATTTTTAAAGGGCACGACAGTCAGTTAAACGTTCTAGTTATTCCAGGTTTTTTATGTTTACACTTAGAAAATAATGAATCGACAGTGGGTCACTACTTTTCACCTTTTCTTTTAGGTTCGTCGCACAGCTCTAAAGAAGTTGTTGCTAAGCGATCTTATGCAAGAGGACTGCGAGCTTAAGAATTTCGGCATGTCATACGCCCCACCAGATCCATAGAAAAGATGATGATTGATGTTGGCTTTTTATTCACTCAATGTTGACATTAAATGCAATACGAAATGCTGCACTAAAAGTTTTAATAACGTGCTCAAAAAAGTTTTTAACAAGCTACGGATTTATCGAGTTTAACTGTCAGATCTGAGGTAGACTCAGAGCTGAACGCCTTTTTGAGACTTAGGCAGCTGTTCCACCGCTGGCGAGGAAACGATGTTTGTGTTTTTATTTATTTGATTAGCTATTTTTTGCTCAAAAACACTTATAGATTACATTCCGTGTGAACAAAAGAGTTGCATATATTAATAGTCGATCGCTGACTGTTCACACTGTTGGTGAGGATTCGATCCACCCACTAGATGTCACTGAGGGAGAAGAGCTATCAAAGATGATACTAGTTCAGCGATTCTCGCTTGGTGGTCAGAAGAACCAGGGATGTTGCGAATATTCGCAACCGCATCCGCGGATGTGAAAAAACAGCATACATCCCCGGTCAGAACTCACGCCTAGAGACCAACTACATATTTAGCAGTATTTTTTAAAGTAAGTGAGTCCGACGAATCTCGCTTCGCTTTTCGTTCATCGCCGGCGGTGGGACAAGTGCCTTAGCCCTTTTACTAGTGGAAGCAGAATAGCTGCCATCTTATTTTCAATTTCGATCGGTTGTAAACATTTGCATTCAGAAAGTGCCCTAGGTGAAGAGAAGCTGATCACAACAGTTTCTATAAGTTAACTATCTAACAAAGTTTATCCAGTTAGCTTTATGACCATTTGATTTTGGAAGTAATTGAGTACAACTTAAAAATTTTACAAATAGAACATTCAAATTCAAGAACAGCTTGTTTGTATGGCTGGATTTTCAATAACATGAAATGAATATACCTACAAGGTAAATTTAATAAAATATCTTGTTTGTTGACATGATTGAGATTGTTCCGGAACTCTTCACTGAGCTTGGAGAGTAAGGGAGCAGTGCCTATTAGGGATTTTAATCCCCCATTTGCCGCAATCTTTCTAAAAGCGGGATCCCGCTTTTAGAGCGTTTTGCTTCCACCTTCATCATGCGTACCGCTAAGGAGTGGAACGCCTTGCCGGCGTCAGGGTTTCCCGAAGAGTACAATTTAGGAGTCTTCAAGCGGAGAGTGAAAAGGTTTCTTCTAGACAAGCATGCTCCATATTAGACCGCATCGTCGATTTCCATCTTCAAAAAAAAAAGTAATTATAATTCATAGAAGCACTTAGTACTTGGAGACTAGACTCTAGCCTCACCTTAAGCTCGAGTGTCGTGAGCTTTTTATCTAACTCTTCGACTATTTTCGTTTTTAGGTAAGTTAATGTCATGTTGTGATGAGTGCGAAAGGGACAGTTCATCTTCTGTGGGATGCCCAACGTTGATTTGCGTTTGTGAATACAGGATTAAGCCACATAACGGCCCGGGCGGTATTCTCGCCCCTAACCACTTTGGGTGCCAATTTACTCCGTGCAATATGAGATTCTGAATTTTACGTTCACCACGAAAGTCAACAATTAGTGTGTCTCTGAGATAAGATAAGATGTACTTTTTTGCATTAACGCATGCATAATAGGCATACATATTCTAACAAGTACAGTTTAAAAACATACAAGACTTGCACCCACTCTTCACACTCACACACAATTCACACTTTTCTAGCACATGTTTGTTAGCACACAAAATCATAATGCCGACTGTACCTATAGGTTCATACACCTACATACACTCTGCGCTCGAGTACAATAACAAAGGAAAGGAAAATTCCTTTACAATTGTTCGCAATACTCTCGAAATTTATCCTCAATAAATAGTCTTCATTATGAGGATGTTTATATTGAGCAAAGCTTACAAAAGCTTATATTATCGACATGAAAGCTAAGGGACGCTTTGTTTTCGTGAATAATATTGTTGGCGGGATGTTACTTCGACAGCACAGGTTGACCAGGGCAGCAGGTTAATTTTTCGGCAAGCTGTTCAAGTAGACTCCGTAACTTTTTACTAATACCTACAAAAAATGCGTCAGTAAAGTCACTACTTTTCGCTATCCTGGACTATGCAGACTGTTGTTGCTTAGATTTGAATGAAAACCTCCTCAATAAGCTCCAGCGACCCGAGAACTTCTGCTTTTGCATCATTTTCTGTCGACGAAAGTACGACCATGTTTCTGGGTATGGGCACAGCGATTCCCACATTTTTTATTTACATATATTCCTAATTTTCTGTACCCAGTGTCACTCTCACAGTAAAGACAAATCTAAGGACACCTCACAAGGTGAAATCCGTTCATCCATTAATCCCAGGAAATAATATTTTTTATTTTATTTTAAACTCAAGTAGTAGTCCAAGGTTTATTCGTAGACGGTTCTTGTGCTATAAAGAAACTTTTAGGGTGCCCATTTCCAATACGATGCCAGTATTGTTTTTGTATGGTCGGCACTTTCATTTTTGGGTACGAAATGGTTGTTCTCCTTCACTCTGTACTCATTCGTTTTCCTTGATTTTTTATACAAGTAATTGCTAGTTAAATTAATATCACGTAATAAAATACCTCAGCTGCAGAGTAAGAGCATATTTTATTAACAGTTGAGAGGGAACCCTTGTCAGACGCGGTACAATAAACGGCACATTTGTACACATTAATATCCGCATTCTGAGCGCGATGGAGAATTTATAGAACTTCGTCCAATTTGTAACATAACATCACGACCAATGATATTTAAAAGATGTACAGTCAACCAAGAAAGTGGTCTACCACTTTTGACAAAAGTTTCTGCGAGATGTAACGATCGCTAAGGTTGACTTTTCTAACAGAGTTTAACACAATGCACAGTTATGTTATGACGTTTTGTCTCTTAACTGGGATGCCTGACATTTGATGTCATTGGGTGACTTAGTTTAACCTCATTAAATGCAATAGGTGATCTATTTTGCTCAACTAAAACCGTGTCGATCTTTTTGAAGAGAAACTTATTACTACTGAAAAAGAAAGTGTCACTGAAAATTCTACTGTCAAGTATTACCGTCAATGAAATATTGATATCAATTTGTTACATATGAATTCAAACTTGACACTTGGCATGACGTTATATCATAAATGACAAAGAGAGCAATAGTCACTGACACAAACGTATTGCCAGGGAAAATTGACCTTGTTATTTCATGACGTTCAAACGAATCTCAACCGTAGGGTGGTAGACCATATTTTTGGCTGACTGTACATAATTATGTCATACGTTATGTCAGTACTGACGTGAAGTCAAAAAAAATCCCCCGGCGTACGTACCTTGACCGTGTGCACAAGTTAGCATGTTGATTTACTAAAGCGTAAACGAGGCAGATACGTGTTGCGCAGTGTTGTCTCAAACTGTCAATGCTTTGAAAGAAAAAAAGAAAGAAAGAAAGAAAACTGTTTATTTCATCTGGACATCGCGACTTAAAAGATAAAAACAAACAAAACTAAATTGTTCCACAAAAATTAAACGCTAACAAACAAATTGACAAAAGAAAACAATTTTTCCTCCAGACAGCAGTGTCGCTCAGGCTTTCAGGCTTTGCTCAGGTGGTCAAAAGTCCTGATTTCGGGTGCCACTTGTTCAGCACAAGTTTGGTAACCTATCTACGTATTTTTATTGTAATATCATTGCTCACGATCATATCCCTAATGAGTTAGTCAAAGGCACACTGTGACTATTGTTGCCGTCATGGTGAACGGAACATTTGTTCAGAAGCCCACATTTCGGGGCGAGCCTGCCGCCGTTATCCGGGTTGTTTGGGTTTTGTATCGGTTACGGGAGAGTTAGCCGCAAATTGTACAATGAACACAAAGTAGGTGTGTTACGGCCAGATTTGATCTCGGGATTCCCGAGCCAGAGTGTTTTACCACTGGGCTACGACGCTTTCCCAATTTGTAACATTTGAATGTGTGGTGCTGTCCTATAAGTACAGGGCGTATTACTTAAGTTGGCGTGATAAATGCTCGAATGAGTGTCGATGAATATGGCAAATACTTCCCAGAATTTTATTTTTAAAACCAGCACAAGGGTGGGACATAATACATGCTGTGTTTGTTCAAAACCAGCGCTATCGATTTCTGGGTAGTGCAGTTGTAGTACATATGCAATATTTTTTTGCTTTCGGTCAAAATCGACTGATCGGTGATTCCCTTGAATTGGTAATAAAACTTTATTCTCTTTACTCTTTGATAAAAACTGAAAATAGGTTTTTTTTTCTGGATGCTACTTGGCAGCTTTATTTTAAAATAAATAAGTGGTCTGAATTATCACAATTAATAAAAAGCTGAGTCGCTGTTGGAAACTCTACCCTTCCCACAAAAACCCTTATTACAAAAAAATATCGTATACAAATTGAACCCTTTACGAAGAGCCCTTTACCTCTCAACCTCAATAATTGAAGGGCCCCAAGCCACCTGAGATATTATTAATCTTTTCTATAATTTGTTAACCATGTTGAATGTAGTACAGAGGTCACATAACCTTTACATGTAAGCACCTTATGCTGCTGACAAAGGACACATTTTGCAAAGGTTTTGTAAAGGTCCGTTTGTTTTTATCGTAACTTTGTTTTTATTATGGAAATTAAGTGAGATTTATTTCTAAGTATGTGGGGTAGTCTTTTCATGAAGACAGAATGGAGATATAAATAATAAATAAACGGCCTATATAAGTCCCACTACTGGGCACATGCCACACCTCAACTATGAGGTGGAACGAGCCATACTCCAACACGCGGGCTCAGTGCGGATTGTTGAAGTTGAAGAAGTGTAAGGCTAGTGAGCAACCCTTATAGGTATCAGATGTTATCAAGCCTCTGACTGGGCTTAACGACTGTCATCTAGCGAGCAACTGCTTAACGTGCCTTCCGAAGCACGGAGATACCCGAAATACACATCACTAAATTTTTCGGTCAGGGTGGTCACTCATCCTATTTCCGACTCGGCGTGTGTTGCTTTACAACAGCGATCGTCGCCAATCACTGTCACAACTGCGCCACGGGCACCTAGAAAATGGAGTTACAAACTAATAAATTATTCGCAGGCTATAGATGAGCCAGTTGTTTTGACTTGTTTAACATACCTAAAATCCGATTCTCCGAATCCGAAATAATTAATTAAGTTTGTTGGTTTTACAAATATGTGAAAGTCGAACTATGAAGAGGGCCAGAACTTTGCCCATGCCCACTAATTAAAGTTTGTTGTTCAGTTTGTAAGTCAATTAATATTTTAAGAAGTTAAATATTGTAGTTCCAAGTTATAACTATCTAATTTCGAGTCCACACTGAGATAGCATTTACTAAGTTTGAATTAAACGAACTTGCAGTGCTTTCAAATAATCATAATTTCCGATATGGATTTTCCACTTAGTGGACTGTAGAAATATCGAGAATTAGCCTGGTTCAAAGCTTTATACCCGTTGTCGAAAAATGCGAAAAGAATTGGTTCTCAAAACTCATTTCGCTCGTGTTGAGTGAACTTTAAATTTCCATTTCTTTGCAACTGTGGTCGTTGGAGAGAAAAAGACTAAGCCATTTTTTAAAAAAAATATTTACATACAAAGTGAGAGAAAATACTAATTCAGAGTGGAGCGTATTGATGATATAAGTAAGCGTGAAGCACCGAGATGTGAAGTGAGGTCCGTCGGAATAGCACCCCAGCATCCCAAATAATGTGCTCAAATTACCAGGTACACACACTCAACCATACACAGAACAAACACAAATGTTTATCACAATCCTGTATCGGGAACGAACCCATGACTTTTTGCAGGACCTCTAGCCATTGCGCCAAGGGGCTAGTCAAAAACCAATCCAATCAAACTATTGACAACGTTTTCACACTCTAGCTAAAGTATTATTGCCTTGCACAAATTAATCACTGATTTGCATCAGCTTCTGGCAACAACACCATGCTATTTGTTTGCTGACAAGCCCCAGGATCCGAAAACCAGAAAAAGACATTCGGTCTTGGCTTCAGGCGGGAATCAAACCCGCGCCTTTCGCAAACTGGTATCTTTACCCTATGAGCCAGACAAATTATAGGGTAAATATACCAGAAAGATTCGGCCGGTCTGTATGGTCTCGGTCAGTGGTTAGTGCAGTCGCCTGGTTTGCGAAGGACGCGGCTTCTATTCCCGCCTGAAGCCAAAGCCGCATGTCTCTTTCTGGTTTTCGGATCTTTAATAAAGGTATTTGTTGGAAAATGCTAAAAATAATAGTAACAAAGCCCCAGGGTATTGCCAAATTATACTTGACGTTCTGTGAGCGTACGGCATCCTTCGTCACTACTTGCATCTGATAAAATTTTATTTAAATATGATAAGCAGTTGTGTAGTTTCAGTATGTAAGTAATGAAATAGTTCAATGGTTTACTTTTTTTGGTGTAATTACTATTCTAATAAATAATACATTATGATAATGTAAAGTTAAAAAAACCGAGAAAGGGCTCGATTTATATTAAAAAAACAATTTGTTATATTGACGCGACTGCAAACCTCTTTGGCTTGACTAAAAGGCTTTACATAAGTCAACGCGTGAAGTCTAGATAGTAGATTAATATACATAAATGGTTTATTCAACAGGACTTTGTCGCGAGAATACCTACTCGTTGCTTAGATACAAATTATTTTCAGTCTGAAAATGGAAATAGTAGAAAATCTTTTATTGGAAATAGGACTAAGTATTGGCGATGAGAAAAGAAAATGCAGTTGCAATCAAATCGAATGTCGAATAAATTTATGTTTCTTTTCTTCCTTTCTTTTCAAATCACGTTAGAACGTATAAAAGTAAAAAAGTAAAGTAAAAGTAAAAATATTCTTTATTCATGTAAACTTATTAAAAAGTACTTATGACAAGTCACAACATAAAAATTTTAAAGTTGTAGTATATAATATTAGGCTGGACTCAATTAGATAGGAATTGAGCCAGAGAAAGTAAGGGTTAGGGAGGACAGTTTGTTCTAGGCCCGTCGGGGGTATCTAAGTTAGACATCTTTGCACCCTTTTGGGGCAAGTTCACCACAAAACAGGGAGGAACGGCGAAGATGCGCTTGATCCTAGCCCGTAAGCAACACTTGAAACATGAAATCAGGAAATATCCCTTAAATATCTCCTTTCCTAGAGGGTGGCACAGCCTACCTACACCCTAGGTAAAAATAAATGGGTAACCGTATACCCAAACTAAATGCACAAATATCCGCACCAACCACACTAATTATTCGGTTAAAACACCCTGCTGAGGTTCTAACGTTGCAAAGGGAAATTACACATCAAAAATACAAACTTCTAGGCATGACCAGCAAAAGATTTAAACCCGCTGGCCATGACACTACCTCCTTAGTTATTTATTTTTTCTTTACCGACGCGGCTTCGGAACGCACAGCCTACAGATAATGGTGCGACACACTCGCGCCGAATTAAACTAATTATCCAAATTTTGTTATTATTAATAATTTAATAAATTATGTTTAATGTACGAAGGCAACAGCTAGATGGCGTTATCCGTCAATGAATCGCGCAAGCATTGCGTTTTCTCAATAAATACAGACGGCTGAGGAAGTTGGCGATTGGCACCGCCAGAGTCATGAGTCCTGAGTCTGAGTCGAATCAAGAGACCAATAGACGGTGATGTTGCTCTGCTGAAAAACGGGCATTACAAAGTAATAATGTGATTCTATCACCGGTTCGGAGGTGTTGATTCTACCGAGAAGAATCCGGCAAGAAACTCGGTAGTTACTCTTTTTTAATCTTGTTTGTTTACAATATATATATTTCGCAAATATCGGTCGCAAATATATATCGCAAATATATATTTCGTAAATGGTACGTGAAAGGTTTAATGTCTGGGATCCTATCACAGAGTTAATCGAGAAAGAAAGGAGGAGGGGTAATGGTCGTTCCTGGCTTTCATACTTGAAAAATATGGTGTTGCCATTTGAATGTTACCTCAAATGAATAATTCATTTTTGTAATAATAAATTAAAGAAATACCAACATCTTTTTTAGGTGCTAGATAGCTAAATGAAATGATGCATACGCATTATTGATTCACAAAGTGGTCCAGGTGGGTCCCTAAGGATACACGTTAGACTCGATGGGGTCTACTATGGCATTATTGAAATAACATTATCGGGGTACACAATTCGCAAACGTTGTACGGTGGACGGCAAATCACTCTACCTATTCCCGGTCAGTCCTCCGTGCTCTATTGCAAAGAAATGACCTTTGGCAAGAGCGAGAGAAAAAACGGAAATGGGGTAACCTGATGTGCTGTTGAGTGTGCCTACTGTGGGGAAAAGCGATAACGTTTCTCTCGTCAAAACGACAGCTTTTATTTATTCATTTATACCTCCCACTGCTGGGGCCTGCTTCTCTTGCATACTTTCTTATAAACTTGGCAATGTGGCTACATACAATTAGGTGTTGGAATGTTCAATCTGAAACCCCGATTACACCGAAAGGCCCGCAAGCTTACAATAACAATAAACTTTTAAGTTTAAAATGAAAAAAAAAGCTATGTTTCACACCCTGTCATTGTAAATAATTAACAAGAATCCAATTAAGGCCTAGCAGGCCCTTCTAATTTTAATTTCAAAGAGATGAATGATTCATTCAAGCAAGTTATACGTAAAGGGTTTCATAGTTAATTTGGGGATAAATTGAGATTCGTGGAAAGATCCCACTTGGATTGAGGAACTTTCGATGTGGTGAGTTTCTTTTCGAAGTCCAACTTAGCAGAATTCGTGGAACGAGAAGTTAAAATTACTTGTAATTTTTATTTTTCCCAAGGAAAATGCTCTGAAAAGTTCGATATAAACTAAAAACCATCAAACCTACTAACTTGGTCGACTTTCAGCAATCTGCACTCAACAGTTTGCTGTGTCCTTTCTGCTATGGTATTCCGGTTGGCGCCAAAACTCACATCGCTAATAGCCAAATAACATTTTTTAATTATTAACATAGAAAATGAGGGAAAATACTAGTTCAAAGTGAAGCGTATTGATGATTGAAGTAAGCGTGAAGCAGCAAGATGTGATGTTAACCGGAATGCCGCCTCTGGTCCTCACCGCCAGGGTGTGAAGCGCTTTCCCTGCGCCTGTGTCTTCACATACTATCTTGGTGTCTTCAAGGCAAGAATGAAAAGGTATTTTTGGGTAAGCGTGTTCCACCACCGGCCTCGTCATCGCTTGCGACGAGACTCAGCTTGCACACTTTTGAATTCAAAAAGTCATATACCTACCTATTTCGGTTTACCCTTGTTTGATCGAACAACGTTTGATATAATATTACTAAATCGAACAACGTTTGAGAAAATCATCACTTTGTATAATATCATTTGATAGAATTTTCAGTTCGTCGAATGTTTATTTGCTATAACAACGTTTGCACTAATGATCAAAAGGTAGAATGTTCATTTGATGTAATTTTCAGATGGTATAACATGCCAAGCAGCATGTAATGCGGCAAGTCGTTTTTTGGATTTAAAAAAAAAATAACCACGAAGGCTTAAGGCGGGAGCTACGCTCCGCTTCGCTCCCGCCTTAAACCTTCTAACCTAATCTAACCGAGTCGGTTCCGCCCAAACTATAGTATAGGGCAGTGACGAAAAAATAAATAATTAAATATTTGATACGATGTTTCGACTAAACCATTATTAGTGTAATGAAACATTCGTTCAAGTAAAATTAGTGCATCTGAAAATTCGATAATATGAAATTAGTTCAAACAAATAATTACATCAAATAAAAATTTACCAATTAAATATTCGGTCAAATGAATAACTCTCCGAACTGATTTTATTGCAACTGAAATTCGACCAAATGATTTTCGACGAAACGTTGTTCGATCAAACAAGGGTGAACCACCTATTTCTTGGTACAAAATTGCGTCAAAGTCGGATTCCTTCGGCCGGTACAAACAGCAAACAATCAAAAGGCAGTCGCCCATTCTTTGGGTATTTTTAAAAAACGAAAATTTAAACGTAAAAAAAACAATGCACAAAACACAGTAATTAAATTCCCTGAGGTTTTTCCGATGAGCTTTCACAAGGAATTCTTCTATGGGAGTTTAAGAAGATTCATACAAAGGCAATGGGCGTGTGATGCTTCGGATTTTACCTACTTGTAATTATAGGTCCACATGCATGCACTTAACAGTTTGCTATGTCCTTTCTGCTGCTGGTATTCCGGTTGGCGCCAAATTTCACTTCGGTCATGGCGAGTTATCTTTAGAATTTAGTTTCTTTTTCTTTGTGACTGTGATTACTTGAGAGAAAAGAACTAAGCTAAATAACATTTTAAATTTAATTTCAATTTCAATTCTTTATTGCATACCAAGTGTTACATTAAGATGTATAATAACAGGGTAGTACTTAAAACTTAGTTACCGCTAAGGTATTGCAAATATGCGAGGACAGCAATTTACATACTAAAGCTAAAACAATTAAAAAATAATAATACTGAATGGCTCAAATAAAGATAAATTTCTACTTTGAAAGATGTATAAAGCAGACTTTGCTAAATTACTACAGTTTTTTTTTTAAACATAGAAAAGAAAACATATTTATTTATTTCGTTTATGGTGCTATTATTTGTATTTTAAATTTTTGACCGTTAAGTATTCATTCAAGGAGTAAAAAGTTTCAGATATTAGATATGATTTCAAAGTTCTCGAAAATTTCCTACTGTTTGTTTCAGTTTTTATGTGCGCAGGCAGTTTATTGAAAATTTTTACTGACATGTAATAGGGGCTGGTATTTAACATTTTAATTCTAGATTGTGGCAAGTAAAGTCTATTTTTATGTCTAGTATTTATATCGTGAGTATCTTTAACTTTTTTAAATTGTTGCATATTTTTGAAGGTGAAAATACATATGTCGTATATGTATAAGGATGGTAGGGTAAGTAGGTTGAATTTTTTGAAGAACGGTTTGCAAGACTGGGTATTATCTATCTGGGCTATAATTCTCACTAATTTCTTTTGCATTATGAAGAGATCGTTCATATTTGTGATGTTCCCCCATAGTATTATGCCATATTTCAATTGAGAGTAGGCATAAGCATAATAGGCTGTAAGTGCAGCTTCTTTGTTCGTGCTACCTACTAGTTCAAATAGGGCGTATGAAAATTTTGATAACTTTGATTTTATATGCTGAATATGTTTTTTCCAATTTAAGTGTGAGTCTATTACTATGCCAAGGAGGTTAAAATTATCTACTGATTCTATTTTTTCATCGTCGAAAGTTATATTGATATCTAATGGGTCTTTATTATAGGGTCTGAACTGTATTATTTTTGTCTTTGTGTAGTTTATTGTGAGATTGTGTTGTTTTAGCCACGAAAAATATTTGTATTGCTTATTTATTCACATACAAAATGAGAGCAAACTATGGGTAATTGCTTGAAATAAGCGTGAAGCATCGACATGTGAAGTGATGTTAGCCGGAATGCCAACCCTGGACTGAAACCTGTTAGTTTTGAAAAAAAAACTTGCTCTGTATTATACCCTCTTGATCTGTCTCTGTGTAGTAACATTATTTTAACCAAGTTGAAAACACGCTCTGGAAGCTCTATGATTTTAACTCAAACAAAAGGTCTCAAAATATTTTCATTATCCATCCATTCATTCACAAAACCAACAAATAAAATAATTCGAAAAGAAACCTATTGTTTACACACTTACCTACTACGCCCACTTGGAAAATTTACCTTGTATTAATTTATTGTAAGTAAAACCTTTTGTAACACAAGGTAAAGAGAAAAAACCCGTCTTGCCTGAGGCTTCACGTCTGGTGATTGCAAAAAATATCTGCAAAATTATTTCCCCCATTCTATTAACTGTTATTGTATGATTTGTATGGAAAGGTATGTATACAAATAAATCATTTTTGCCTTTGTTTTATGTTAACAGCGGAACTCACCCGGAAATCAAGCAGAAATTAAATCGAAACAAAATTCTCTTCCGTTTGGTCCGAAATATTAAGGAACCAGGAAGAGTATCTATGTATTAATAATAAATGAACGATAAGCTGAATGTTTTACTTTGTGTTTGTTTTACAAAATGATTTATGTTGTTGTTTATATTTAGTATTCAAATACAATTTCAGATTATTCCGCTTTGTTGTACAGGCGTTCGTATCAACCTTAAAAAACCATTGCAAACGTGTCGAAGTCAGTTACAATACTAACATAAACGGCTTATGCTTATACGGCACAGGCCTCACCTCAACTATGAGGTGGATCGATCCATACCCCAACACGCGGGCTCAGTGCGGATTGTCGGAGGGGTGTGAGGTTAGTAAGCAACCTTAATGTCAGATGTTATCAAGCCGCTCTAAGGCCTCTGACTAGGCTTAACGACTGACATCTAGCGAACAATGCAATAGCGTTACATTACCAAAGCGGGTTACAAACAAACATATTTTGTGGGCATGAACATGTCTCTTTGTGTTGGTCTGAGTGTTTCCTATTTAGTATGTTTATCCGTTGCCTAGTATCCTATAATACGAGCTTTAATAAGCTCTGCACTT
This sequence comes from Udea ferrugalis, assembly GCA_950022985.1. Classification (NCBI taxonomy): domain Eukaryota; kingdom Metazoa; phylum Arthropoda; class Insecta; order Lepidoptera; family Crambidae; genus Udea; species Udea ferrugalis. The sequence goes on along the minus strand of OX465531.1, from coordinate 14,831,684 downwards.
TAGGACTCGATGGCACTGTGTGGAATAATGGATTTATGCTACTTGTATTATAAATGCGAAAGTCTGTATTTGTAGATGGATGAGCCGTGTTGCTCTTTCACGTAAAAACCACGGAATAGATTTTAATGAAACTTCACAACAATGTAGCTTTTACCTCTGAATTGCACATAGGCTACAATTTATAAAGAAATATCACTTTTTGTTTTTCAACTTAAGTCCACGCAGACGAAGTCGCGGGCGGCCGCTAGTTTATTCATAAGTTTATTGAGTTTTAGGGATTTATTTATTAAGTTTGAATCAATCTGTAATAATACGTGTATTTTAATAAAGATATTTCGACCTTTGAACTGAATATTTGCCTTTGTTTGGATTCATTATTAACTCACTTTACTGTTTACAAAACGAACGAACTCTCTTGGGACGCAGTTTATTTGGTATCCTATAATAAAACAAAAAACAAATGACAAAATGTTATCTCAAAAAATAACCTTGGCCAAAACTTTTTTGACGTGTGCATGAACGTGGAGGTTTGTACTGGTCTGAGTGCTTCTTATGTACATTATATTAAGTATATATTTACAAAAAAAGCAGTACTTTAGTATGTTTAACTGTTGTCTAGTATCCTCTGGCACAAGTTATTATTTTTTTAATTTGGGGCTAGATGTTGCTGTGTGGAATAATGTCGAGTGAATTTTAATGAACTTCTAATTTGACAGAAGATAATAAGACGAAAACGATCATAGCATCGTTTGGCACACTGCTTCATCAGGTTTGAAATGTGTGAATTGCAAAAACAACGGAACGGAAAACTGACTTATGCCAAAAAGTGTTCCGCTTTCTTGCGCATTCACCACAGGGCATGGCCAATCGATCGCTAGGTATTCACACTTTTTGATCACGTAAGTTGAATTTGCGTAAATAGCTGAAAAGTCCCTGTATGGCTTATAGTTTCAGAAAATGAAGCATTATTTTCTAATGAAATCACTTTTATTGCTTTTTTAACAACACTATTGTTTTCTATTTTATGTAAAGCGGCCATCTCAATTGTCACTTATTGTCACCACTCAATTGACAGGGTGAATACAGCGTTGCGCCACACAAAGGCAGGCGGAAACCCGAAAGGGTCGCAACCTCAACTCCGCAAACTTAACTAAATGTATTGACACTAGATGCTGCCGCAACTGTCCTTTCGGTACCCGTTTTAGTCCACACACTACTTACGTCCAACATCCTTTGCTCCACTCTAACGGAATTGCTGCGTGCATTTGTGAACTAAATAAATGAACAAAGTCATGCATTTTGGTCACCCTTGCTGGTTCGTCAATCCAATAAACAACACTCATAGTCCAGTCATTATAGTAATTTCACCTCGGAATTCGAGATCCCCAGCTGTAAGTCTGTAAATACTTGTATATTGACACCCTAAAAGTTGTCTCAAAACCTACATATGGTAGGGTGTACGCAACTGTCAAATTTCAAGGTCAAATGTCACAAAAATCGATTTTTTGTAAATATCTCATTTCCTTTGGGTCTTTTGCTATTTGTATGTATTATCAATATTGTAGAATACAAAATTCTCTACAAATTTTGTTTCAAAATTTTTTTCACACGGTGATTCGTTTTCGAGATAGAGGGCGGAGAGCGCGCGGTCACAGTATCACTTCAGGTCAGCCGGTGCCTCCGGTCAAAAACTTAAAAAGTGAAAAAATGTGAAAAGTCTCGATCATCTTCGTTATCTGCATTACGTCAACGTGTATATTATCAAGTTCAAACTTGGTTAGGGCATGATTTGGGACCCCAGGTATGGGGTTGGGCAATGCGAAACGATTTTCGACAACGTTTTTGGTTTTACAATGTTGATGAGCAGCTGCACTTGTTGGTGGAATATTTGAAAGCTGCACAGCTTTATTAAGTTCTGTGGACTTGACGTAATGCAGATAACGAAGATGATCGAGACTTTTCACATTTTTTCACTTTTTAAGTTTTTGACCGGAGGCACCGGTTGACCTGAATTGATGCTGTGACCGCGCGCTCTCCGCCCTCTATCTCGAAAACGGTTCACCGTATGAAAAAAATTTTGGAACAAAATTTGTAGAGAATTTTGTATTCTACAATATTAATCATACATACAAATAGCAAAAAACCCAAAGGAAATGAGATATTTACAAAAAATCGATTTTTGTGACATTTGACCTTGAAATTTGACAGTTGCGTACACCCTACCATATGTAGGTTTTGAGACAACTTTTAGGGTGTCAATATACAAGTATTTACAGACTTACAGCTGGGTATCTCGAATTCCGAGATTCTTACCTAATTTAAGCTTAAATGACTGGACTATCAGACTTAATTTGAATCAGGTGTAGTGAAATTACAGGTAAAATCTGCCATATTCTGTCCAATAAGATAGGTACCCTCAATTCCAATGCACTTGATTAAACTTCTGACGCAAAGAGGCCTTCTTTCAGTTTCAGTTCGCGGTCTACTTTTTTAACATTGACTTTTTTTTATCTTCTTCACTCATTTTTTTCTTTTATTTTTACGTTACAAGTGTTTTTTAAAGGTTTTGAAGGGAGCTTTGACAATTTTTTGATGTCAACTTATTGTCTACTCTTAGTCGATCGAACCCTTTTTCCATGTTTATAGGTTGGGCATATCGGTAGATATTACTAAATAAATGAACACATCCGGGCTCGGCAAAAAAAAAACAAATAGCCGCCATTTTTACATAATAAAAGGAAAAAAAATATAACAGTAGATTTGTCGATAAAATTGATCATATTACCTACTGAACCCTAACGGGTCCGACACCGGTGACCAGACACACTGTATATTATAGGCATGGAGACAAGGCTTATAAATTCATACGCACTCGTCCCAAACCACACCATTCCTGACACAAAAAGCTTTATTCGTTCATAATTCAATCACAGACATGTTTGTAATATTTTATGAGCTCGCGAAAAAGTCCATTCATTCCGGCATTCTGCTTAAATGAATTTCAATTATCTTTCTCTTATTGCGAAACGAATAAATAATACAAAAATGTTTACGCAAATTTGGGTTTTATCTGTCTGATGCCTGAATGCATAGTTAAATGGACAAATGCATTTTTCGTCTACCACTTTTTTAAAGACCACTGAATTATATTTAAAAGCCTCATCATCCAAATAACTTTGGTTATCCTTGCAGCTGGATTTATGCTGACGTAGATACTATAGTAGAAACTCAAAATACCATAAACTTAGTTCGCCATTTGTACCAATCCATTTTTGTGCAAAAGAGTAGGTAATTAATGAATAAAACATACGTGAAGTGTGTTCTCCTCAAATATGTAGCCTCACGTACGGTGTACGGTGTATCCCATTTAAACATACTGGAATCTGTTTGCAAAACAGAAACTGAGCCGTATTGTAATATTAAAAGAAATCTGTGCACTCGCGGTGGGACACTTTATTAAAACCTTATCTTCAGGGTAGACTCTTAATAGGCTTACCCTAACAATAGACATAATCAAAAAAGGGGTTTTCCGGCATCGACATACAAAAAGATACCTTACGTTCGTATTTCGTGATTTCAAAGACTGGCACCTTTGAAATGATGTACAATGAGGTATGAATGAACGACGTGCACGTAAACAAGTCGCTACCATATCGGCTTGACAGTAGGTTCATTTGACCTGCTTTTGCGTGGCCATTATTGGTACGCGGGTGACGTATCTTCCTCTTTTTCTTTATTTCAATGTTTCCGGTCGTAAAATCGATTCACCTTGGGGAAATCAGGATGTTATCGTATTTCATTTCCCACTCTGAATAGGCATGATGACTGTATTTTTTTTTTGTTTATTATCGAAAGACCTTACATTTATGTAAACAATCCTCAAAGAATCACTTCATCTGGATCAATACCACCAGAGATATCACAATTTGAAATGCACAATTTTTGGACTTGCCCAAAAACGCTCCATACAAAAGCGACAGTGACGTCACTATCGCTGTCACTTTTGTATGGAGCGTTTTTGGGCAAGTCCAAAAATGTGCATTTCAAATTGTGATATCTCTGGTGGTATTGATCCAGATGAAGTGATTCTTTGAGGATTGTTTACATAAATGTAAGGTCTTTCGATAATAAACAAAAAAAAAATACAGTCATCATGCCTATTAGGACACCACTGAAACCATAATTTATAGGAGTCAAGTGGTCTCCCTCTTTTTTACAACAAAGTGTAGGTATTTAATAGAAATAGTTCTTTGTAACGTAGCTTCATAATGGCATCATAAAGAAGAAAAATGGGAAAATTAATTGAACATCCCCAGGGTTTTCCAGTGAATTTTAGTTTAAGACGAAGGGTCTGTAATATAGGGGTATTAACGTCGCCCTAGTTACGACCGTTCGTTCGTAACACTTCCGCAGCTCGGACTATTGTTCCGGAAGGGGGGGGTGACCGAGTAGGCAGCGTGATTGTCATCCATTTCTGTTAAGACATTCGAATGCTAATAGCCTGGAGAAATTTAGCTTCGACCATGCTTGAGCCGAAGCGTGACAATGCTGGCATGATAGGGGCGGAAATGGCAGAAGGGCAAAAACCACAGACCTCCGAAAAAAGATTCTGGCCGCAAAGAACCTCAAGATATTTCGTAATAAGTAAAGCGATTTTCGCAATCATCATTTCTTTTTTTTTTTGATTGTGGTCGTCAGAACGACCTCACTCCACCTTATGGGAAGCTGCAGTGAGATTCAGATACCTATAGGGTTGACAAGTACAGTAATTTAGTTACTACTGAGCTGGTCAATCTCACCTTGAAGGATTGCATATACGCCTTATCACTCCCCTCTTTAAAAACCCAGGATAATAGGATCACACCTACTTTGTGTTCATTGTACGATTTGCGGCTAGCTCTCCAGTAATGGAATACACCGTTAAGAAACCCAAGCAACCCGGATAACGTATGTTATCTCTCTCGGATCTCGGTTGAGATCAACTATTACAGGGCCATCCAATCGCAACGTTGCTTTTGTAACTTTTATGTCCTAAGCATAATATATAAATTTTAAATTAAGAAGACAAGAGAATATATAAATTTTAAATTAAAAATAGATGACAAAATTATACAATGCCCAAACACTATAGCCAATATATTTAACAATCACTTTTCGAAAATTGGAGGATCTCAAAATAATAACACAGGGAGGCCAGTTGTTAATCCACCTTTGAATTCAATGTACTTACGTCCACTTAACCAGCAAGAAACCCTCCAGATTATAAAATCAATAAAGAATAAACACAGTTGCGGTATAGATGAAATCCCTCCTATTCTAATAAAACAATGTGCGGAGGAACTAGCTTTTCCGCTCACACAATTAATAAATCAGAGTTTTCGAGATGGCATATTCCCTGACTTACTCAAAATAGCGATAATAACTCCAGTCCATAAAAAAGACGATAAACTGATTCCTAATAATTATAGACCTATAGCGCTGCTTCCAACGTTTTCAAAAATATTTGAAAAAGCTATGTGCAACCAGTTATATGCATTTTTGGAAAGTAACAATATCTTTGATGACTGTCAAAATGGATTTAGGAAATCAAGGTCCACTACATTGGCAGTTTACAAATATATCCAATCAGCCCTCCAACACATTAATGACAAAAAGACTACGTTAGGCCTACTGTTGGATATGTCCAAAGCGTATGATAAAGTTTCTTATTCAATACTTCTCACCAAATTATATGGCTCAGGCTTTCGCGGCCCTGCCTATAACTGGTTTAAGTCGTACCTTCATCACAGGAAACAAATAGTCCAAATAGAGCACCATATTAAAAACACTAATGAAATACAGACAGTCAGATCTATGGAAACAATTTTAACAGGTTCGATACCACAAGGCAGTGTTTTAGGATGCATTTTATTTTTATTATATATTAATGATTTACCGAAAATATTAGACAAAACCGTTACTCTACCAGTCTTATTTGCAGATGACATTTCTATACTGTTTAATTTAAATGACCGCAATAACCCAAATACACTTGTCGTTCAGACGTTGGACAATATATTAGAATGGCTTAAAGACCATAATCTGGATATTAACTGTGACAAAAGTAAAATTATCCAATTCCGCCCATACATGAAACCTGCAATTATTCCTAATATTTCTTTCAATAATAACACTTAACAGAGGTCAGTACGTTTAATCTCCTTGGAATTACAATAGACACCAACATAAACTGGAAAACTCATGTAGCACTAGTTAAGTCAAAACTTTCGAAATTCACGTACGCCCTTTTTCAAATTAAAAACAGCACCAATCTTGAAACTGCACTCACAACGTACTATGCATATGCTTACAGCTGGCTAAGGTATGGTGTGGCATTATGGGGAAATAGCGTAGATATGATCGAGCTATTTATAATGCAGAAAAAGTGTGTCCGGATTATTGCTAATATAGATAATACCCAAAGTTGCCGTCCTTTCTTTAAAAAATATAAAATGCTGACTTTACCCTCTATTTATTTATTTGATATTTGTTTATTCGTTTTTAATAATATTGAACATTTTCCGAAGGTTAGCGAAGCACACAATATTAACACTCGCAGTAAAAACAAATTACTTCAACCAACAGCGAGAATAAAAATGCTAAGTAATAGCCCGTTTCACATGTGTGTAAAAATATTTAACAAACTTCCATTACAAATAAAAAACGAAAATAAATTGAATATATTTAGGAGCAAACTTAAAGATTTTCTGATTCAAAACAGTTTCTACTCCATCGATGAATACTTTACACATAATAAATACATACCATATAACAAATGAATTTAATGCTAACTTTTACATTTGAAATCTGAAACTCGTACTGGCAAATTAGGGTTGGGAATAAGTAGGTACATCAACATAATGATAAAATAGTAAGGTAATTATTTTTGTATATCATATTGTGTTGCAATTTTGTAATTAATTATTTTTAATTCATGGATGTTATTCTTGTCAGAAACATTTAAATTGTATTCTTTTAGTGACATTTTTAACTTTTGTAGTGTTGTTTTTTTTTTTGTTTTTGTTTTTTTAATTTATTCTATAAGCTTAGGTACTACAACAATGTTAATATAACTAAACATATAAAAGAATTATGTTAGTCTTAAAATTAAAAATTACCTGTAATATTGAAATTACCTATTAAACTTCTAAAGAAGTTTAATTTAATTTTATGATAATACTATTTTTGCTGTGCTCGAAAAGGGCGACTAAGTTATAAGAACCTATTATGTATCTTACAGCTATTATGTTACACTTAGTTTGCGAATAAATGCTTTGACTTTGACTTTGACTTTGACTTTGACTTTAATATTTGTGTCACCCAGCGAATAGATGAAAGCTTCAAGCCCTTAGTTTAGTATGATTTACGATTAAGCAAATTCCTTCGTTCGCAGGCAATGTTATTTAAAAGAGGTATATGGATACGTTATGTCAGTACTGACGCGAAGTTAAAAGTTGTCCCCTGGCGTACGTACTCGTGATTTGATTGTGTGTACAAGATAGCATTATTATTAACTACAGCGTAAACGAGACGGATACATGTTGCGCAGTGTTGTCTCAAACTGTCAATGCTTTGCTCAGGCGATCAAAAGTCCTGATTCCGGGTGCCACTTTTTTAGCACTAGTAACCTATTTACCTATTTTTATTATAATATCATTGGTGACAGGTGCCTTTATTTTTTTTTATTCAATCTAGAGATTAATCAAAATGTGTTATCATAAATACCAAGTTAAGCATCCGTGTTACAAACTCTGTTCTAGGCTTTGAAGATATAACGCCGACGTCAGTTTAATAACTTATAAAATTACTTTTCGTACCACTTGCTCAAAAAAGTGACATTCTAGCCCGCAAAAGGAGAACATAACAATAGTCATTTTTAATCTGTAGAAAACAGGGAAAGAAAATTGTACTGTATTTCTTTCATCCCCTAGGGAGAGAATGTGCTTCAATTTTGGAATACTGACCGAGGTATTCGAGCGCTCATTTGAATAAGAAGTTTTAATTCTTTCTTTATGACCTGCCAGTATTATGTGACATAGTATAAGTCAAAGTCGCTTTCTCTGTCCCTATGTCCCATTGAATGCTTAAATCTTTGAAACTACGCAACGGATTTTGATGCGGTTTTTTTCAGTAGATAGAGTGATTCAAAAGGATGGTTTTTATGTGTAATAACATCCTATTGCACCCGTGCGAAGTGGGGGCAGCCGAAGATCGAGTTCAGTGGCGTGTAATGGGAGAGGCCTATGTCCAGCAGTGGACTCCAACAGGCTGATGATGATGATGATGAAGCGGGGGCGGGTCGCTAGTATGTGATAAATAGAAAAAGTTTAATAATAAATATTTTTTCGCAAATGGTACGAAAAGTAGAGTATTTCCCTCGGTGATAAAGCTGTCTTAGTCGTGGGTGAACTTAAATCCCTCGCTACACTCAGGACTCGTATTAAATCCCTCGCTTCGCTCGTGATTTAAGTTATTAACACCCTCGCTGCGCTCGGGAGTTAACCTGGAGTCCTTCGTTACGCTCGCGATTTCAATCGTCACCCGCGACAGAAGACACTGCTTTATCCCCTTGGTTAATAATCTACTATTACAGATGACAATAAAAAACGTTTAATGCTATGCAATTTGCAGTTTTGTGATTAATGTCATTAACTTTAAATGACGTCTCTGGCATTAAGCTATTGACTATGAGGTCGATGGTTTAATGCCAGAGACATCATTTAAATCAATTAACATCATTGCAGCTGGTGTCAATCAATGGGAACAAAGGTGACATGAAAATCACAGTTCACACTAGCCACTGCGAGGCGATCTCGCCGCGAGAGCCCGGCGTTCTCGCAGCGTACACGCCGCAATTTGCGGCTATAGTTCCCCGATCCGTGAGAACGCCGCGAGCCCGCTTTGAATTTTACTGGTAGATAAGGCGCTCACCCGCTGCGATACTGCCCGCGGCTTCGCAGCGTGATCGCGGCGAGCTCGCCCGCTGCGTTATCGCGGCGTTTATTTTATCGCATCACTATCGCTGCAAACACGCCGTGCAAACAAGAGTTCATAGTCCGATTCGTTCTTTGCCAACTTTTAGGGTCGCTGTACCTAGCACCTCTTTTGAAGGCTAGATCCGCGCCTGTCAACACTTATTTTATAAATTGTTATATCTTTCACAAGTTCACAACCATCCACTTATAAATATTTATGTAAAATGTAAATCATAAACATTGAAAATGACATTAATTCAAGCAAAAGATGGATAAATTCAGACCAAAAGAGACAAATTTACTTTGAACACACAACTTCAATTCAATTTATGAAGAAATCTATGTTGGACGGTTTTTCGCGAAAATTGCGATGAAGCGTTGTTTATTTTATAAGATTTTTAAAGATAAATAAGGTTTGAGTTAGACATTATTTTTGCTAGACATTGATATGGGTACTGTGCTGTGTGGAGTACTTAAGGGAGGATTCGCTTATTGATACCATTCGATTTCCAGCAGAACAATCGCACAACCTTTACCATCGTCACCTTGGTCTGCTGAAAGAAATCTCTATTTCGAAATTATATCCAAAACCGAAAGTTAAATTCACTGTCACATCGCTTGTCATCATTGATTATTTTACTATGCGGTGATCAGCCTTTCGAAAACTCTGGGGTAAAGGCAATGATAATATGATAAAAAGCGCTTTTGTTCCCGTTGTGTCACACCATTTTGTTTAACACTGTTACCCACTGTCGATCTTTAGGTATTTGTTCTATCGACATAGTTATTGTTACATTATAGTTGTTTGGTTCGGTTTCCTTTTTTTAAAAAAAAATGTTAATTAATAAATGCGTGCATGCGAGTTTCTCTTTCACGATTTTTCCGCAACTTTTAGAAAATAAATTATTTTCCTATTTTTAAAACATTTTTCATTGACGCTCCGCTGATATTAATCGTAGATAGAAGCCTCAATTTTAAATACTACCTAGGTAGGTATAGCATTTCATGATGAATCAACTATCCATCACAAAAAAAAAACGATCCAGTAGGTCCTAAGATCCTTTGATTTTTGATTATGACGATTAGGTCACATTAATTGGTGTCGAAGTAATAAAGACCGCGCCTGCCCGCCGTTGCCCTCGTCTGCCCGCCGTTGCCTGCGTCTGCCCGTCGATTCTCGCGACTGCCATCACCGCGAAGACAAAGCTTTCTAGTGCCCGCCGGGCACCTGTGGCGCGGACTTTTTGCCCTTCATGTGCGTTGGTGGTGTAGGATTCCCTTTGCGCTGTCGTTCGCGGTGAAATTGACCGGCTTAGCCCGTCCCGCCGTCTGCAAAGCGCCTGAATGTCTAAAGTGGTAAATGAACGACACCTGGTTAACTATAGGGTTTACCATTCCTTATTGATATCAGTTAGACGATGTCTAAAAATGACAATAAAGTATTTCTCTCTGCATCTATGTAAACGAGCAAGCATTTTTGTATTACTTTTGATAACACGCTCTGCAAGCTCTATGGGCGCGTAATTTCAGCTTAGACGATCTCTATCAATTTCTAAACTAGAAATCCAACACTACTGAATGTTTGTGCCCCTTAAATGTTATAACTTCCTAACAACCTGTGGATTTTAGGTATTTGGAGGCAAGTTGCCAAAGTTTTATGAAGCTTTGATTTGGGTGAAGATAGCAAAGTTTCGGAGGCAAAGCCGCCTTTGATTTTTTTATTAAAATGATTGACGAGAGTCACAGCCTCGTCGTGACTCTTATATATTAAACTTTGATAATAATAAACGAGTACGCTACAAGGAAAACCTTTTAGCCCGTGTTGGTTTTTTGTGACAGTAATTTACAGATGAGTAGAGATGCGTAGTAGTAATCAAAAAAGCGGCCAAGTGCGAGTCGGACTTGCCCATGAAGGGTTCCGTACTAAATATATATATGTTTCAGAAACTACCTACTTGATTTTGTTAACACCAACTTTGGGTGGAAGTTTGCATGGCAATGTACATATAAAAAAATATACAGGATATTTTTTTAGTTTTATCATTATCTTATTCCAGAAGTTACCACGGGACACACATTTTACCACGTGAAAGTGTCTCCCGCGCAAACTACTCAGTTTAGAGAAAAATGATATTAAAAACCTTACCCAAACATATGGGTTTGATGAAAATTAATTGAATTTCAGATCCCAAAATGGGGAACCACCATAATTTATCCTACTAATATTATAAATGTGGAAGTTTATATAATTGGATGTGCCGTGTTGCTCTTTCATTTAAAAACTACTGAATGGATTGAAATGAAACTTTACAATAATGTAGCTTATACACCTGGCTAGGGTATAAGCTACAATTTATAAAAAAATATTTCGTTTTTTCTCTTACTTAAGTCCAAGCGGACGAAGCCGCGGGCGGCCGCTAGTTGTTTATAAAAAGACACCTAAGTATTTGAAAAAACCGCGCAAAACTGGGGTGGGTTACTTAGTAGTATTGTTGTATTCTATCAAAATCAAAAATAGCTTCATTCAAATAGACTACAAAGTACATACATTCAAATCGTCAAATCTAATTAACAAACAATATACCTAATAATAGACATATATACCACAGTAACAAAGGTAAACAATAAATATACTGTACTTAAATAATTGTAATGCTACCACCGGATCGGAAAGTTGTTTCTGTACTGAGAAGAACCTCAAGTTATACCCTTGACCCAAGCGGCTAAGCAATACCACGGTAAAGGAAAATAATACTATAACCGTGGCAATACACTCAGAGCAATTTACATGCTCAAGAGCTTTATTTGAATAATGATATTTGAACGTTCAACTGAAATCAAATCGCTGAGCCTGTAAGTAAGTTATCCCTTCAGTATGCTTAGAAAACAATTGCAAGAAGATATGATATTAAGGTGCTATTAAACGGGATTATGTTTAAAATATTTCTCTTTAAGATATGACATAGATTTCAACTAAACAAATCTTTCTAGGATTTCTTGTAATGAATAAAGTATATCATCTTATGTCACTTATAGCAAACGCCTTGATCTAAAAAAATATATAAATAGTGATTGTAAATACAAAGAAAAAAAACAAAATAATAAAATCTATTTGGGTTTGCATCACAAAGCAATCATTTTTTTTCATTACATTGTTCATTTACATAAATTGATCGAGTTACTGATTGGGAGTCACTCCTAAAAAATGGCTACCTCTTGAAAAATCACCCTGTGTCGGTACTCGATGTGATGAATCGAGTGGGCGAGATTCAGACTCGAGCAGTGTGAACAGACAGATATTAATTAGGCTGTCATGAAACATCCTTCAGACCAAAGGTCGTAGCTCTCTAGGCAAGCACGGCGAATCTACGGCTCCGACCTAGGAATTATCTTGGCATTCAAAAGCCAATTTGCATTAAAAAAGCAAGGTTTAGTTGATGACAACTCAAAAAAAGACGAATGACATTTTGCGAAAAATATTACACATAAAATGTCTCTATATTGTTGCCATTTATGCGAAACTTGCGCGCAATAGGAAAAATATCTAAAATGTAAAATCAGCAAACTTCCGAACCTCATAACTCTGTTCAGACTGCGCTAGGGGTCTACATGCATTAGAACCTAAGTTTGGTTTATTACACTACTAGCGACCCGCCCCCGCTTCGCACGGGTGCAATAGGATGTTATTATACATATAAACCTTCCTCTTGAATAACTCTATCTATTAAAAAAACTGCATCAAAATCCGTTGCGTGATTTCAAAGATTTAAGCATACAAAGGGACATAGGGACAGAGAAAGCGACTTTGTTTTATACTATGTAGTGATTTTGTATTTAAAAAACAAGGTTCAGCCTCTGGCCGCAAAAAAAAAAGACGCCACTGCCCCTACCAAATCCGCCGTCGTCCTTTGAACCTTAAGTTGTGAGTGGTACAATACATTTTGTGTTTAACGTACTACTTAATCGTACTAACTAACATAATCATAAGATTCAAACCATTATCGATCGTTCACATGTTAGTTTCGCTACACGCCACTAGATGGAGTTATCCTCCTTTAGATCGCGGTAGCATTATGTTACATTGTTTTTGTATAGCGTTCCGCTAATGTAGGTTTTATTGAAGCTCCTTAGGAAACCTTTTGGTACTGTAAATATACAGTTTGATACGGTGACCTAGTTTTACTGCCTGAAAAGGTAGCCCCCGACCGAGACCTAACCTGTAGGTTTTTCATGGTCCATCGAGCCGGATGTAATGGTGTTACAAGTTACAAGCCATTGCCGGAAGTCGTCTGTTGTGACGCAAGTTTTTCTGGATACGAGGTAGTGAAGTTCCTGGTGGACCGGGATATCAGCCTCCAGGGTTGGAGCTGATGCAGCAGGAGTCTGAGTTTGGTGGCGAATCCGACTCTAGTCTTCGGGACGGTGCTGATGAAGAGTGGCCGTCAGGATCCTGGACCATACAGATGCGAGACAAGGACAACGAGTGAGTGAAAGGGACGAAAAACTGTGAGTGTTTATTAATTTTGAACTTTTGCCAAGGGAAATTGGACCTAATTAATTGAAGAAAAATAACATTGAAAAATTGAAGAAATAGTGTAAAGACTTTTAGAATAATTTAGTAACATAGCCTAATTTTAAGTTAAAATGGTTACTACGGGGAACCTATGCCCGAATTTTGTTAGAGTTAAGTAAATTTCAAACACTTAGAATAAATTTGCCTGGTTTGGACTTAGAAAATTTTTGTTTTTTTCATTGCTTGCTTCTTTTGCTATATTACTTTATGCTTTGTGAATATCGCACATTTGGTGGCTTGGACTTAGCCAAATTGTTTATCACTTTTAGTTGTTTAGTTGTAAAAAAAAAAAAAAACTTATTTTGCTTATTGCCTTTAATTATTATTGTAAATTGTCTTGTATGGTAATTTTTTTTATAGATATTATGCGCATCTAGTTGTTATAAAACTGTTTTTGCTTGAAGCTTTTACTATTGTTATTGTTGTTTTGTTTGTTGCAAATATAATTAATTTGGTAATTCAGAAATCTAACCATGGAGAACGAATTAGCTTTGCAGATGGATAACTATGATAGGATTAAGAAAGCAGAAATAAATTTCCGCAAGTCTCCGAAGGATCGTATTACGGAGGCATATTGTCAAACGCGGCTAGAATCGTTAGAGTCTTTATGGGCAACATTTTACAAGACACATAAAGCGTTAGTCAAAACATTTCCGACGGAACTAAGGAATACAGAGTACGTAGGGAAAGATGTTTATGATGAGACTGAGGAAATTTATATCAAATATAAAACCGAACTTAAATCCATATTACTTTTTTATGCAAAGCCGAGGTCTTCTGGTACTGAACAGAAATCAGAAGGAGTATCTAAGGCTCAATCTTTTAAATTACCTAAGATTGTGATCCCTTCCTTTTCTGGAAAGTACTCAGAATGGATTACGTTCAGAGATTTATTCTTTTCATTAATACATAACAATGTTCATTTAGATAGTGTACAAAAAATGCACTATCTCAAGAGTTCGCTTACAGGAGAAGCTGAACAATTACTTAGACAAATACCGATTTCAGAAGCCAATTACGACCGATGCTGGTCCCAATTAAAATCGAGGTACGATAATAAACGTTATCTTTCCCATTTTATTTTAAAGCGGCTTCTTAGTCAGCGAAATTTAATAACAGATTCGTCCAGCTGCTTAAAAGAACTGATTGATACCACGAACGATTGTTTGAGTGGTTTAAACAATTTAGGAATTAATACAGATAATTGGGATATTATCGTTATTCACATACTTTGTTTGAAACTGGATGCGGAATCTCGGAAGCAGTGGGAGTTTAATATAACAGATAGCACGACATCCGAAGAGCTCCCTACGCTCAAACAATTTACTGACTTCCTTACCAATCGCTATAGAGCACTTGAGTTCATAGACCAGAAAGTTTCGAATAAAAGCATAAATAATAATCCTGGACCCAGTCGTAACAATGAGATTGTTAAATTTAAGACTTTTTATGCGGCTAAAGCACAATGCGCATTTTGTTCAGATACACATAAACTGGGTATGTGTCGCAAGTTTGCGACTCAAAATGTAAGCCAACGTCGTAATTTTGTCATGACAAGTGGTTTATGTTTTAACTGCTTAGGAGCCAACCATGGGGCGAAAACTTGTCAAAGTAACTATAAATGTAAGTTGTGCCATCGCAAACACCACACGCTTCTACATCCACAGGAGAAGGTCGAGGCGGACGGAAAAGGTTACTCATCGGGAAAATCGGAGCTTCCCGACGAAGATGGTAACGCTGATAACCCATCAGCTTTCGTTGCAGCCAATTTCTCGGCAGGACGCATAAAACAGGTCTTGCTGGCAACGGTGCTAGTCAACGCCGAGTCGAGAAATGGCGACAATCACGTGTTGAGAGCTTTGTTGGATCAAGGTTCTCAAGGGAACTTTGTGACAGAATCAACTGTCAACGATCTGAAATTAAAAAGAACACCTATCAATGGTAAAATTTCAGGGGTAGGTGGAGATAAGGGTCTTGTCTCCAAGGCTATGGTGAAATTTAAAGTAAAGTCTAGGTACAATCCTGACATTAGTGTCACAGTGCAGGCGTACGTACTGAAATCAATTACTTCTTTCCTGCCAGGAAGGAAGTTGGATCGATTAGATGTAGTCGAATTTGAAGGGATTGAGCTAGCGGATCCCGAATATAACCGACCTAATAAGATAGATTTGTTGCTAGGCGCGGAAGTCTATAGACAAGTCATACAAGAGGGTATCCTTAAAGAACCTAGTGGTTCCCTCGTCGCTCAGTCAACCAGTCTGGGTTGGATCTTGTCCGGTGCGGTACACTCACCCACTAACCAAGCTGAAGGTGTATTTGCACTACACTGTCAAATACAGGATGGGGACGAACTTTTGAAGAAATTTTGGGAACTGGAGTCAGGTATAGGGTTATCAAAAGAAAAGGCATACACAGAGGAAGAGAAAAAATGTGAAGAGTTGTACAAAAATACCACTACCAGAGATGAAGAAGGTAGGTACATCGTAAGACTACCATTTAAAACGAAAGAACCAGATTGTATAAAGGGAGAATCGAGAGGTATAGCTGAAAAAAGGTTATTGAATTTAGAAAAAAGATTTGCAAAAAATGTTGAGTTCAAAGAAAGGTATGAAGCTGTAATAAATGAATATTTAGACATGGGACATATGGTTGAAGTTAAAAAGCCTGATCCAAATATCAATAAGTCACTGTATTTGCCACATCATGCAGTGATAAAGGAAGACAGAGATACGACCAAGTTGAGAGTGGTGTTCAATGCCTCTCAGGCAGGAAAAAATGGAGTTTCTCTGAATGACGATCTTTTGGTTGGGCCAACTATACAACCAGACTTGAGACATCTTGTGTTACAATGGAGATTGTCAAAGATTTGTTTGACTGCGGACATTGTCAAAATGTATCGACAGATCAAAGTTCACGAAGAGGACACCGACTTCCAAAGATTGTTGTGGAGAGATGACAGAACTGGAGAAATAAAAGATTATAAGCTTAACAGAGTTACCTTTGGCACCGCTTCAGCTCCATTCTTGGCAGTACGAACTCTCCAACAAGTGGCAATCGATGAAGGCGCTCATTATCCAATTGCTGCTGAAAAGGTACCTAAAAAGTTCTACATGGATGATTTGATGTGCAACTGCGAAACTGTAACTGAAGGCCTAGAAATTTATAAACAAATGAATGGTTTGTTGGACAAAGCAGGTTTTCAAATTCAAAAATGGTCAAGCAATGATGAAGAACTGCTAAAAAAGATAGATGCAGAACAAAAAGAGGACAAAAGAAGGAAAGAAAGTAAGGAAACAAAGGATGGAATCAACCTAAAAATTGATGAAATTATAAAAATTCTTGGACTTACCTGGGAACGACGCGCTGATAATTTCCGCTATAAAGCGAATCTCCTGGATCTACAACAACCTGTGACAAAAAGAAGGATTATCGCGGATATTTCGCGCTTATTTGATCCTTTAGGCTGGATAACGCCATGTATTATAGTAGCTAAAGCTATGATACAGAAGCTTTGGATAGCAGGCATAAACTGGGATGATGAGGCACCACAAGACCTAATTAGTGAATGGTGTACTTACCGGCAAAATCTCACAAGTATCGCTGATATTGAAATTCCTAGATGGGTTGGTACTAAGTTAAATGATAGCCGACGAGAACTGCACGGATTTTGCGATGCATCTAAAATAGCATACGCTGCAGTAGTGTATCTTCGCATAGTGGATGAAGACGGTCACGTTCACGTGTCCTTGATTGCAGCAAAATCAAAAGTGGCTCCCATCAAACAGGTTTCCATCCCCAGACTGGAACTATGTGGCGCTGCAGAACTCACAAAATTGCTGATGAACGTGGCAAACATATTGAAGATCAATAGCACTGATCTTCATGCGTGGACGGATTCCACCATTGTACTGGCTTGGTTGAATGGGCTGCCTAACAGATGGAAAGTGTTTGTTGCAAATCGCGTGTCCGAGATACTTACCTGTATGAATCCTTCCCAATGGTCGCATGTAAAAACTGAAGAAAATCCAGCTGATTGCGCATCCAGAGGAGTGTCGCCTGCGGAGTTGAAAAATCAATCATTATGGTTTAAAGGTCCTACTTTTCTGTGGTCGAAAGAGATAAAATATAGCAAGCCAACAGAGATGAAAACAGACTTAGAAGCTATCAAAGTGCATGTGGTTAATACAGAAGAAGATAGTCCGGAGATTTGGGAGAAATTTTCATCGTTGACCAAGACAATCAGAGTTATAGCTTACTGTAGAAGATTTTTACAACTGAAAAAACCAAAACTGGAAAGGAAATTCACAGATTATTTAAAACCAGAAGAATTAAAAGATGCATTAGAGATATGTATTCGGAAAGATCAAAGACTTCATTTTAAAGAGGAAATTGAAGCAATAAATAAAAAGGAAGAAATGAAGAGAAGCAGTTCCTTAAAAGCCTTGAATCCGTTCTTAGACGACAAAAATCTTCTAAGGGTGGGAGGAAGATTGGAACAAGCACAACTGCAATTAAATAGGAAACATCCTATTGTAATGGCAAAAAACTCCAAATTAACAACTCTGTTGATTGCAAGAGCGCATCTTCAAACCTGGCATGGCGGACCGCAATTGACATTAAACTATTTAAGAAACAAATATTTCATTGTTGGCGCAAAGCAATTGGTAAAGGCTCACGTAAGGAAGTGCGTCAACTGCGTAAAGAGTAGTGGCCGTACTTACCAACCAATGATGGGACAACTTCCTACAGTTCGAGTATCGCCAGCTCGCCCATTCCTCCACAGTGGAGTTGATTTTGCAGGTCCAATTCAAATGCGCACTTCAAAAGGTCGCGGACATAGGTCGTTTAAGGGCTACATATGCCTGTTCGTGTGTATGTCAACTAAAGCAGTTCATGTTGAAGCTGTTAGTGATCTGACGACTCAAGGCTTCCTACAAGCGTTCAAAAGATTTGTAGCTAGAAGGGGTCACTGTAAAGAAATTTGGAGCGACAACGGCACCAATTTCGTCGGTGCTTCGCTAGAACTAAAGAAACTTTTTGCGCAAGAAAGAGAAAGTATTTACCCGGAAATTGCAGAAGTATTGGCGAATAATGATACAACCTGGCACTTTATTCCCCCACATGCTCCCAATTTCGGTGGATTATGGGAAGCTGGGATAAAGTCCGTGAAGCACCACATAAAACGGGTCATTGGAACATCCACATTGACTTATGAGGAAATGTCGACAGTTTTGGCACAAGTTGAAGCCTGTCTTAACTCCAGACCTTTGTCAAGACTGGGTGAGGATGTAGATGGAGATGTACTAACTCCAGGCCATTTTCTAGTCGGAGAGCCTTTAGTGATAGCTCCTGACTACAACTACGAAACGTCAAATGTAAGCTCACTAAGACGATGGCAATATACCCAACGTATGGGTCAAGAGTTCTGGCGCAAGTGGTCTCAAGAATACCTAAATCAGTTTTTTCATAGGTATAGATGGTCAACTCAGGCCCCACAGCCCAAAATAAATGACGTCGTATTGATAAAGGAGGACGGTCTACCCCCATGTCGTTGGCTCTATGGAAAAATCGTAGAGGAACATTCTGGTCGTGATGGAATTACGAGGGTGGTCACCTTAAAAAGTAAAAATTCGTTTTTAAAAAGACCTGTAAATAAATTATGTATTTTGCCAATAACCGAATAAAAATTCGCGTTTAGGACTTGTGTTTCCAGTCGCAAGACTAAGAAAGCAGTTCATTTTACAGACATGTATAGGATAAGTTCTAGATATTACCATTTACCATTTATGAAACCATTGTTAAACTGTAAAGTTAAATAATTGTTGTAATTTTGTTTATTGTGATTCTCTCAACAATGACAACTGTACAGATCAGGGTGGGCAGGTCCAAATTTGTAAGGACGAAATCTCAGTTTGTCCTTGGTGGGCAGAATGTTTAACGTACTACTTAATCGTACTAACTATAGTACGATTAATAATTGTAGTCAGCGAAATGACAACTTCAACAGTGACTGATACAAGAAAGGGTGACCCGCTACATTAGTGACGTTCGGCAATCACTAGACTTAGACATTTAGTCATGCTTTTTTTATTAGGTATCAAAGCTTTTTTAAATTGTAAATATTTAATAGGTACACAACGAATTAAATAATACGATTTAAGAAATATGGACCCTACCTCCATATTAAAACTTCTCACTAAAAAATTATAACCATAGCTGGGAAAAAAATGTTCAAAGAGTTTCAGGGGAATTAACACTTGAAAGTCAGGAAAATACAAGTAATTATATACGTTTTTATTCGTTACGGTTGCTATTGATTCCGACTCCGATTCTGAATCGGTATATTCAGAATCGGAATCGGAATCAGTTACATTTATAACGAAGGAATCCACACATTGGTCTATAATGTGGTCGAGTTGACACATTTTGTCTTCGACTTTTATGGCATGGTGTATGCACTGTCTCCAATTATCAGGCGTCACCTCTTTCAGGCCTTCTTCAAATAATTTTTTTACCTCTTTTATTTTAAAAGTTTTATTGTTCCTGGCAACGTATCCCTTTGCTTGAGCCCAAACTAACTCTATTGGGTTGAGCTCACAGTGATAAGGTGGCAGACGCAGGATTATGACACCGTATTCAGCGGCCAACTCTTCCACAGCATAGCGTTCGTAATTTGATTTTTGTGATTTTACTATTTCGATTAATTGAGCCTTTATCATTGTAGATTGATATTTAATTTGTTTTTCATCTAACCACTGAACAATATCAGCCTTTCGCCAGTTTGAAGTGGGGATACGCTCGACTTTTCTTGAATGGTACGGTGCGTTATCTAATACCAGCACCGCATTTGGCTTTAATTTTGGCATAATACTTTTAAGCCATCTCTCAAAACACTCTGAATTCATCTCTTCATGATAGTCCATACTATTTTTCTTCGATTCAAAAATAAGTAAACCGGAATCTACAAAACCTTCATCACTGCCTATATGTGAAATTATAAGGCGTCGTCCTTTGCCGGTTGGGCCCTTTAGGCCTGTAGTCAAACCTTTAGAAAACGCTTGTTTGGAAGATTCTACTGTTGTATCCTCCCAAACTTTTCCAGTTGTATGACCTGTTAATGAACGAAATTCATACCTGTAAATAATATAATACAGTAACAAAACATTTTGAAACTGAAAACCTGAAATGTCTCAAGACGAAAGTCTTTGACCAGTGTGTGTTGCCAGTAATGACATATTGGAGGAGACGTGGTCGTTCACTATGGGTCTCATAAGAAGGCTTAAAGTCATCCAGCGAGAAATGGAGAGAGCGATGCTTGGTATTACCCTGCTTGATCGAATCAGACATGATGAGATCCACAGGAGAACTAAAGCAACTGACATCGCTCAAAGGATTGCATCGCTGAAGTGCGCGGGACACATAGCGCGGAGAACCGATGGCCGTCAGGGCGGAAGGGTTCTTGAATGGTGACCGCGTACCGGACGACGTTTCAGTGGGCAGGCCCTCCACAAGGTGGACCAACGATCTGGTCGAGGTCGCGGTAAGCCGCTGGATGTGGACAGTGCAGGACCGAACGTTGTAGAGATCCCTGGGGGAGGCCTATGCCCAGCAGTGAGCGTCGTTCGGCTAATATTATGTTGAAATACAGTTTTAAATAATAATATTTAATAACCTTCATTAATCCAAGTCTCATCTTGATAGTAAATTATTTTTCCTTGTCTCCGATATTCCTTAATTGTAGTCAAGTACCGTCTACGCCACAGAAGTAGGTCTTGACGTTCTGTCAAGCAGCTGCGTCGCTTGCGACTGGCATATTTAAATTTTAAATGTTTTAAAACTGCTCGCATCGTGCTCTTCGACATATTAGGAAGGTCAGGATCATCATTTATAACCTGATGAATCTGTAAAATATTATAAGTATTTAATTTTATAAACTACAGCGAGACAATGACAATGTGTGTTATTTGTTATTATGTATCAGTTCTTCGTGCTATGTGCCCCGCTAACTGCCTTTTAATCTACATACCCTCTGGGCTACGTCAGCTACCTTAGTTTTCCTACGGATTTCCTCATTTTAGTTCGATCTCGTAGCGAAACGCCAAGCATAGCCCTCCCAATACCTCCTAAGTTGTACATTCACGTGGTAACTTTATCTACTGGCCTGTAAAATATTGTTGTTGTTTTAGTGTGCAATAAAGAATATTTACTCACTCATGTAAGATGTGCAATTATTTATTTTGCATTGTATTATAATTTTATAAATGGAATACCTTGGCAATAGTTGGAGGCTCCTTCGCATAAAAGAATTGGTGGACTTTACGACGTATAGCCGAAAAGTCAAAATCATCAATTTTATTGGCGAATGTTAATTTGGGTCCGGATTTTTTGTGATTTGATAATTGAACGTTCTCCTTTTGCTCTTTCAGTATTCGATATACAGATCTGGTGGAAATTCCCAAGATTTCGGATACTGTTTTCACACACGCAACTTTCTTCATATCATCAAAAGGTTTTCCTAGATTTTGATTCCATACATAATTATATGCATTGAGAACCATTCCTTTCTCACTTACACCAAATGAATGACGTTTTCTTTTTGGAGGGAGACAGCCCTCTTTAGAAGTGGACGGTTGGGGATCCATATCAAACACCAACGTAACGCAACTCAACAACAAATTATCAAGCTAGCAAAATAAACAAGAAATTTCAGAGGACACTAAACACTTCTGACACCGTCGGAATTCGGGAGCAGAACGAAAAACAAAACTCCGTCCATATCGTGACAAGTGATGACCATAGTGCTTACAATAACCAAAAGCAAATAATAAAACAGTATTTAATGTAATATTTCATTACTTACCGTTGCTTACCGTGTATATCTTCTGTTTGAATACCGCTAACCCACAAGTATCACGAGGGCCACTTGACTGCTGAACATATGCCTACCCCGATGATTCAGATTGGCCGGTTGTAAGCGGCCTGCATCCACCGACACCCTGCGATCTTTATCAGGTCATCCGTCCCCCTTGCGGGTGGGCGTCACACGCTGCACTCGGCCTCAAACGGGCTCCACTTGAGAATTTTACGGCCGCAGCGGCCGTCAGATCTTCGTGCCTGCTTACTCACTGGACTATATCAGCGACCTTAGTTTCCCCTACGAATTTTCCCTTTTTTAGTTCGATCTCGTTGCGAAAAGGCAAGCATAGCACTCCCAATAGCCCGTTTCATAACCTTGAGCCTCTTTATGAGGCCCACAGACTTATGAGGCTCATAATTGTCTAACAGGTTGCATTGTTGAAGAAGACTCTTATTGATGACGACGTTTTCGTGATCTATGTGACAGGAATCGCAGGTAGAGATGAACTAGTAAGACTGACTTCATTCATGTGATAATGATAATTTCAGCAGTAATAGATTTAAATTCACGTCATTACAGTCCTCTTCACCTGAATTGCTATCACACGCATTTCCGTCGGGGGCAACCTGAGCATGTAACAAATATGAGGTCATTTTTGACCCAAAAAAACCTTGTGATTAATAATTGGAATAACGAGAACCAATCTTTACACTTATCAGTAGTTAGTTATCACTGAAACACATTCAACTTATTAATGATAGTGGCGCCCCTATTAATTTCACGACTTTTTTGCCAGGCTGTAATGTCGACTAACTTTTAATTGTAAAAACTCGATTTACCACATCACTATTTATTTGGGACTGAAAACCTGCCACACTGAAAATGTCATTTCACTGACTACAATTAAAGATCCTAGTATAACATAATCATAAGATTCAAACCATTATCGATCGTTCACATGTTAGTTTCGCTACACGCCACTAGATGGAGTTATCCTCCTCTAGATCGCGGTAGCATTATGTTACATTGTTTTTGTATAGCGTTCCGCTAATGTAGGTTTTATTGAAGCTCCTTAGGAAACCTTTTGGTACTGTAAATATACAGTTTGATACGGTGACCTAGTTTTACTGCCTGAAAAGGTAGCCCCCGACCGAGACCTAACCTGTAGGTTTTTCATTTTGCAATAATAATGAGAAAATCAACGGCGAGCTGTCAGCGTGCTCGCCGCTACTATACGACTCAAGTCGCAGCTCGCGTCCTTACTGTTTAAGGTTTTAATTTGAATGGCAAGACTATTGCTTGGTCGGAGCCGTGCAGTTGCCGTGCTTGCCTAGTGTGCTACGAGTTTTATTCTTGAGATCATTCTGATCGACATCGGTAATAGTATCGACATACTTGCCATCGAACAGAAACTACTCATTCACAATTAATCATGACGAAGGTCACTGAATTTCGAAGGATGCTGGGTGTCACGGCATGTTATAAAACGTCAAACTAACAAAAATACAAATATAGCTTCATTCTAATAGACCGCACACAGAGTGAGTACTTTCAAATCGTCCAACCAAATATAATATAGGTATAAGACATGAACACTTTGAGATAAAATGTTTATTTATTTGTTGATTCTTTATTGCACACAATGAAATCAAAAAGTTCAGCTGGACTTAATGCAATAAATGAGTAAGAATTTAGGAAGTTTCGGCTGTGCCTCTTGTTTCTCACATTACGCCATCAAAACGCACTGCTGCGGGAGGCTTAATGATTATCTGTTAACAACTGTACTTCCTATAGTTCATATTTTTTCATTGTCGTCGTTGAGAAACTACGATTTTGTGTAACGGCTCACCAATGTCTTACCTTTGTCTGGTTTCCCAGTACAGGCTTTAATTAGTTCAGGTTGGAGCTACACTGCCCTGTAAGTGTAATTATGGCCAGTGATTTTTTTGAGTGGTTTCGGTTTCGGTTGTCACTTGACAGCCCACGGTAATCGTCACATTATTCACATGTGATTGGTTGACAGTGACAGACTCCGCTCTCGAGTTAATACGAGTCAAATTGGCTGTGAAGTCGGTGACTACGATTCTACCGCGTAGCTCGCTGCTACGGCTGATTTCGTAGCCAGTCGTAGCTACGAACGCGCGAGGCCCAGACGCGGACGCTCCCTCGCTGCGATTCGCGACGATGTAGTATAAAGTTTCGAACTACGAGTATTTTCTCGGTATAAATGTAAAGTTATAGTAATTTTGAAGTAAACAAATGTTTCCTAATTAAGATAAAATAAAGTTAAATCTTTGTTAAATTGTAAGACTTTAGAGATTAAATCTAGTGGCAGAGAAAAGTTTCTTCACTTGTAAGAAATTACAAAGTTTTGATAAGCTTGTGATTGTGTTGTCGTTAGAAATTTAATTTGTGTCTACGGCTATCTAAACAACTTCTTTACTAATTATGGTTGCGTAGTGACTAGAAAGTTAATTAAAATTAGTAAGTGTAACAAAAATGACAAAATTAAAAGTGTTTCAAGATTTTTAAGTGATTTCATTGAAGCGACAATATTAGCTGTGACTGCGTTTACAGTAACTTATTAAAAGTGTATCAAGATCTTTTTATGACTTAGGTAACAGACGAAAAAAAAGAAAAAATAATTTAAAAACGTAACGAGATACAAAAAACGAAAATGGTGTTAAAACTATCAGAATACGACGACAGTCCCAGCACTTTAGAAATAGACAAACAATTCTGGGATTACTTCGAGGTGTCCACCACCAGTGCAATGAACCTGTCGATCAGTGAGACGTTGCCTCGCTCGCAGACGTCAGTGGTGGCGACGTACGGCGTGCTGCTGGCGGTGGGCGGGCTCGGCAACCTGGCCGTGCTGGTCGCGCTGGCGCGCACCAGGCGGAGGAAGTCCCGCGTGGACCTGCTCATGACGCACCTCGCGCTCGCTGACGTCTGCGTCACCTGTGCTGTCATACCGCTCGAGGTAGGAATAGGAATAAGAATCCTCATGCAATCTAGTAACTAAGGATAAGAATGATTTATTCGGCCAAATACACATAAACGAAAAAAAAACTTGAAAACATGTCTTAATGAGTGAAATAAAGTAAACATTTTTTAAACTGAATGTACTTACATTCAGTTTACTTTAAGTAGGTAGATAGGTACTTACCTATCTACCTACTTAAAGTAATGGTTGAATCGGTCCCCGCCAAGCTTTGTGCTCCATAACACAACCTGCCTTATTGCCTAAACAGAATTAACAAAAGAAAGCTAAACATAAATACCTACTTACTTGAACTTAGAGCCGAGTCGGCCCCCTGCTCAGTTTTGTGCTCGAGTCAGGGCTGAAGTGCTTATTTTCAGCAAAAAAAAACCACGCAGTATAAGAAAGTCTAATGTACGGCCATACACTTCTACGTTATTTTATCACTTTAACGAGCTAACGGAGAACCTAATTTGCGTGACTATAGTACGATTAATAATTGTAGTCAGCAAAATGACAACTTCAACGGTGACTGATACAAAAAAGGGTGACCCGCTACAATAGTGACGTTCAGCAATCACTAGACTTAGACATTTAGTCATGCTTTATTTTATTAGGTAACAAAGCCTTTTTTTAAATTGTAAATATTTAATAGGTACACAACGAATTAAATAATAAGATTTAAGAAATATGGACCCTATCTCCATATTAAAACTTCTCACATTTAACACTTGAAAGTCAGCAAAATACAAGTAATTATTTACGTTTTTATTCGTTACGGTTGCTTTTGATTCCGACTCCAATTCTAAATCGGTATATTCAGAATCGGAATCGGAATCAGTTACATTTATAACGAAGGAATCCACATATTGGTCTATAATGTGGTCGAGTTGACACATTTTGTCTTCGAATTTATGGCATGGTGTATGCACTGTCTCCAATTATCAGGCGTCACCTCTTTCAGGCCTCCTTCAAATATATTTTTTACCTCTTTTATTTTAAAAGTTTTATTGTTCCTGGCAACGTACCCCTTTGCTTGAGCCCAAACTAACTCTATTGCGTTGGTTGAGCTCACAGTGACAAGGTGGCAGACGCAGGATTGTGACATCGTATTCAGCGGCCAACTCTTCCACAGCATAGCGTTCGTAATTAGATTTTTGTAATTTTACTATTTCGATTAATTGAGCCTTTATCATTGCAGGTTGATATTTAATTTGTTTTTCATCTACCCACTGAACAATATCAGCCTTCCGCCAGTTTGAAGTGGGGATACGCTCGACTTTTCTTGAATGGTACGGTGCGTTACCGTGCGTTGCGTGTGCGTGCGGTGCGTTACCAGCACCGCATTTGGCTTTAATTTTGGCAAAATGCTTTTAAGCCATTTCTCAAAACACTCTGAATTCATCGCTTCATGATAGTCCATACTATTATTCCTCGATTCAAAAATAAGGAAACCGGAATCTACAAAACCTTCATCACTGCCTATATGTGAAATTATAAGGCGTCGTCCTTTGCCGCTTGGGCCCTTTAGGCCTGTAGTCAAACCTTTAGAAAACGCTTGTTTGGAAGATTCTACTGTTGTATCCTCCCAAACTTTTCCAGTTGTATGACCTGTTAATAAACGAAATTCTTACCTGCAAATAATATAATACAGAAACAAAACATTTTGAAACTGAAAACCTATTTACTAAATACAGTTTACCGAAATACCTCTATGTCTCAAGACGAAAGTCTGACCAGTGTGTGTTGCCAGTAATGACATATGGAAGTGGGACGTGGTCATTCACTACGACTTTTTTGCCAGGCTGTAATGTCGACTAACTTTTAATTGTAAAAACTCGATTTACCACATCACTATTTATTTGGGACTGAAAACCTGCCACACTGAAAATGTCATTTCACTGACTACAATTAAAAATCCTAGTATAGGCACTTATTTTTGCCTGCTAGGGAAGAAAACGATTGACAGTCGCAATTTCCGATACTCTTCTCCTATCAACGTTCCTTTACCTTTAAGGACCTTGGAGGTCCTTAAAATGCGTCACCAAGACGTTTTTTTTTTAAAAACCTACCTTATTAACTATTGCAAAAACGAGTTTTTTTTAAAACGATTTGCAAAGTACGTAAATGTGTCCATTTATCTCATAATCAGACTAGAGGGAGAAACCTCATTAGCCACTGACAGTCTACGAGTACCACCGCCTACAATCTATCTATAGTCAAATCATCATCCGGGTATGCATGGTGTCTGATGGCTGTCCAGGTCATACTTGTCCGTGTAAGTTTTTCAATTGCCTAGAAGCGCACCTGTTGATTAGAGGTGCCCGTGGCGCAGTTGTGACAGTGATCGGCGACGATCGCTGTTGTGAAGCAAAACACGCCGCGTCGGAAATAGCATGGGTGACCACCCCGACCGAAATTTAGTGATGTGTATTTCGGGCATCTCCGTGCTTCGGAAGGCATGTTAAACAGTTGGTCCCGGTTGACGTCGCTAGATGTCAGTCGTTAAGCCTAGTTAGAGGCCTTAGGGCGGCTTGATAACATCTGACATTAAGGTTGCTCACTAACCTTACACCCCTCCAACAATCCACACTGAGCCCGCGGTGTTGGAGTATGGCTCGTTCCACCTCATAGTTGAGTGGAGGCCTGTGCCCAGCAGTGGAACGTATACATAGTATAGGCCGTTTATGTTTATGTATGCACCTGTTGATTTTGGCAAGGCATGTGGCGTCCTGAGGATTCAACAGCTTTTGAATATTAATATGCCTTCCGAAGCACCGATAGGCCCGAGAAAGACATGATTTTAATTCACTAGGTGTTATCACTTATCCCAGCTTGCGTGGGAGTTCAGCCATGAGTAATACGCGGGGTGACATGTAGAATGCGCCAAAGATGTTTGAGATGACATAAGGAGAAAAGTCAAAATTACATTGTTCTGTAATTTCAATACAATTTTAGTGCGACATGTCCGCAGGCGCCGGGCGGTAATAAGCAACAAAATCCTTGTACTGTGAGATACTAGACAACGGATAATCGTGTAAGTACTTTTTTTTTAAAAAACATGCTTAATATACATAGGAAATACCCAGACCCGTATAAACAGACATGTTCATGCACACAAAAATGTTTGGCCTGTGTGGTGATCGAACCCGCGACCAGTGGTGTTTTTCAATTCAACTTATTTGTTTAAGTAACTAAGACTCAATTTTGTTAGTGAAAGTACTTGAAATAGTGTTAATATACATGATTCAGTTACATTAGGTATTAGGTAATAGCCCACTTCTGAACCATTTCACCAAATCAGTCGTCGTTAGCTTTTGTAGCTCAACATCGTTGTTCGTCGTCAATTCGCTGTCGGCCTAAGTTTGCTTAGTCTCGGGCAAATATAATGTAATTATGTTGAAACAACATAATTATAATACAGTTAAGTATGATACGGTCAAGTTATAACTGGATAGAGCTACTTTATGATTGTCACTTTAGAAGTAGGTCACTCGCGCAGGCTTTAAGCAAGCACGCCCGTAATTCAAAATGGTTATTCGTCAGTAATTCAAAAACGACTATAACTGCGGTTCGTCTTATCAATAATTGAGCTTTTTAAAGTCTTTGCATCCTGTCACAATGGCCAGCTGAAAAAAAAAACTTTGTGTTTTCCCTTTTTTTTGTTTCAAATATTGTTCATCATTATCATCAGCAGCCATAGGACGTCCACTGCTGAACATAGGCCTCCCCCATAGATTTCCAGAGCGGCCTACTGTAGGCGGCCTGCATCCACCGAGACCTTGCGATTTTAATCAGGTCATCCGTCCACCTTGCGCGTGGGCGTCCCACGCTGCGCTTGGCCTCGAATGGTCTTCACTCGAGGACTTTCCGGCCTACTACTACTAAGATACTCAATATTGTTGTTTGTACGTAATTGTGTTTTGTGCACCATCTAATAAAGAATTAATAATAGTTCGCATTTCTGTTCATTCTGCATTTCATAGCAAGGAAAATTTTGCTTTAAGAATAGAATAATATATCGTTATAAGGTGTTTTCTATTGATAGCAACACCGCAATCTATTGGAAGCAGACAGATACAACCAGTCCGTGACCGTCGAATGTGTTGAATAGTTAAAAGTTCGGATATTTTCTTAAAGTAGAAGTGTCATTTGTAGGCGTAGAGTGAGGGTCTGGCTATTCGTCACACAAGGATTACCATGTTATTCACTATAATGTGAATGTCGCAAGGAAACTCAATAATTCGCTCTTGTGCAGTCAGCCAAGAAAGTGGTCTACCACTTTGGCCAAAAGTTTCTACGATATGTAACGATCGCTAAGGTTGACTTTTCTAACATAGTTTAACACAATGCACAACTATTTTATGACGTTTTGTCTGTTATCTAAGATGCCTGACATTTGACGTCATTGGGTGACTTAGTTTAACCTCATTAAAGGTGATAATCTATTTTGCTCAACTAAAACCATGTCGATCTTATTGAAGAGAAACTTATTACTATTGAAAAAGGAAGTTTCACTGACAATTCTACTGTCAAGTATTCCCGTCAATGAAATATTAATATTAATCTGTTACTTATGATAATTCAAACTTGACACTTGTGATGTGACGTTTATCATAAATGACAAAGAGAGCAATAGTCACTGACACAAACTTATTGCCAAGGAAAATTGACCTTGTTGTTTCATGACGTTCAAACGAATCTCCACCGTAGGGTGGTAGACCACATTTTTGGCTGACTATACGTAACTCTGTTGTAGTAAGTAATTTATTTTAGTTTCATATTTTGTATTTGAACTTATTTCTTACTAAACCAGCCTTAAAAGTTTAGTCCATCGATCAGCAGTTATACAACGAATGTGGCCAGTCTTTTTTTTTTTTTTTTTTTTTTTTTTTTTTTATAGTAGGGGAAATGCACTTACGCATACCCGCCAACCGGGGGGTTGGACGGGTTATGTCGGACTCTCCACGGGCTACCCCAGTGGCTCTACCGACTAAAAACCCTACTACTCCCTCTCATCGTCCATGGTGGGGGAATACGTTGTGTAAGCACGTGCCTTTTACGCGTTCCCCCGGACGGTGCCCGCCTACACGGCGGGCCGGAAGCGACCCCCCTTCGAGAGGGGGGGCCAGTAGGGACAGCCGAGGGTGTCGAGCCGTCCCTACCAGGCAGTGGTGGAGGCCTGTGCAATGCCGGCAACGGTACCCCCGTACCGCGCGCCGGCTGGCCTCCTCCACGGAGGGGTGCGACGTGGCGCGCAGATGCGCGCGGTCTTCCCCACCTCCTCGCCCTGCGGAGCCTATTGGACGCGGGATCCATATCCCGCAACCGCTCCGCGGCTTCCTTGGCGGTCACCACCTCCTCACAGAAGGTGGCGAACGCTTGCCAGGCCTCTTTGTCTGCCAGCATTGCAAGGACAATGCTGGGCAGAGAGAGGTCCTGGCCCACTCTGGCGACTAGCGCCATGCGCTGTGGGGCCCACGTTTGGCACACCGCCAGTGTGTGGTGTGCCGTGTCCTCCACAGCGCCACACTCGTGGCAGATTGGGGCTCCCTCTCGTTGGATGCGGTGCAAGTATGACCCGAAGCACCCGTGCCCGGTCATAACTTGCGTCATCCGATATGAGAGGGACCCATGCTGCCTGGAGAGCCACCGGTCAAGCACTGGAGCGAGTGCCTCCAGTGTTCGCTGACCGGAGTCTGCCTTTCGCAGGTCCGCCATCCACAGCCGGACCAGGCTCTCCTGTGCCTCCTTGCGGACGGCCGCCCGCTCTTCAGGGCAGAAAGGGTCGCCCGCGGCCCTCTTGGCGGCCGTCCAGCGGTACATGGCCGCCAACACGTCCGCCTCTAGCTCCCAGGGAGCGTTTCCCGCCAGCGCGCAGGCCGCAGGGAAACCGACGGTGCGGTATGCCCTTACGCTGCGCTGCGCTATCGCCCGCTGGGGCGCTCGGAGGAGGCGGACGTTCGTCGCCTTCGATAAGGCCGCCGCCCAGATCGGGGCCCCGTAAAGGGCCATGCTCTTCAGAATGCCGGAGTAGAGCCTCCGGCATTTGGAGCCCGGGCCGCCGATGTTCGGCAACAGCCAGTTGAGGCTGTTTGCCGCCTTCATCAGCCTCGGTGACAGAGCCTGGAAGTGGGGCAGGAATTGCCACCTGCTGTCCAGGATGAGACCGAGATACCTGATCTCGGTCTTCACCGGCGTCCTGACGCCCCCGAGCACTATGTGTGCGTCAGGTGGCGCTGGAGGCTGACGGGGCCCCCGAAACCAAATGGCCTCGGTTTTCTCGAGGGCCACCGTGAGTCCGAGGCGACCGATTCGGTCGGCTACGAGGTCTCCTCCGACTTCCGCTAGCGGAGCGGCGTCCCTGAAGTTCTTCCCCCGGGCAGTGACGAGCGTGTCGTCTGCGTAGCAGATTACGCTCATACCCGGGAGAAGGGCGCCGCGGAGGAGCCAATCGTAGCCTATGTTCCACAGGAGCGGCCCCAGTACCGACCCCTGTGGAACCCCGGACTCCACACTGTAGCGCCGAATGGCGCCAGTGCGGTCTGTATAGACCATAGCCCTTTCCCTGAGGTAACTCTCGACGAGTCCCTGTAAATACAGGGGTACTCGGAAGTACCTCAGGGCCTCCAATATTGTGGCGTGGGGAAGGGAGTTGAACGCGTTCTTAATATCGAACGATATTGCAATCACCCCCTCCCCACACCCCTCCGCCTCCAGAATGAGTTCCCGGAGGTGGGCCAGGGCGTCGATAGTGGAACGCCGTGGCCGGAACCCAAACTGGGCGTCCGCCAGGTCCGGACCCACCTGTTGTAGGTGCTCGAGAAGGCGGCAAGAGACCACCTTCTCGAACATTTTCCCCACCTCATCCAGCAGGATGATGGGTCGGTAGGCCGAAGGTGAGTCGGCTGGGCGCCCTGCCTTTTGAATAAGGCAGAGCTGACCCACCTTCCAAATCGCAGGGAACCTCGACTCCCGGAAACACCGGTCGAATAGGTCCCTGAAATTGTCCCCCATTTGGCCCGCCGCTATGGCCACGACCTTAGCTGGCAGACCATCTGGGCCTGGCGCCGTCTTCTTTCCCCGCAGCCGGAGCTCCACCGCTCCGAACTCCTCCGCGGAGACTGCGGGAATCTCCTCAGGCAGGCGGGGAGTGCTGCTGCGAGGGGGCATCGCCGGAGGGACAAAGTCCTCGCGGCGGGCCGGGAACAGAACCCGGACCACCTGCTCCAGGAGAGCCGAGTCGAGAGTCTCGGTCAGGGGGGGGCCAATGGGACGCAGCTTAGCGCGTGCCGCTTTGTATGGCCTCCCCCACGGGTCTTGATCGAGACTCTCGAGCATTTCTGCCCGGGCCCGATCCTTGGCCTGGCGGATGGCATATTTCATTGTGCCCCGCGCCGCCCTGTATGCCTCGTAGAGGTCGGCCTCTTCGTTAGGGTCAGCCCTCCTCCGCCGGCGTTTACAATATGTAAACGCTCTCCGGGCCGCAATGCAGGCAGCCCGGAGACCCGCGATCTCCTCCGACCACCAATAAACGGCGTGTCGGGGATCGGGGCGGCGGGACCGAGGCATGGAGAGTCACACACCTCGGTCAGGGAGTCCCTAAGCTGGGACGCGGCCGCCTCTACGTCGACGTCGGGACGGGGTGGACAGAACCACCCCTGCACAAACGCGGCCTCTCTCGCCATTCCCCGGTCTAGGCGCGTTAGGGCCCAGCGTGGGAACGGGGAATCCGGCTTCGGAGCCCTGCCTTGCGGACCCCGGTTGGAGACTTCGAACCTGATGTATTTGTGGTCCGAAAGAGTCTCCACCGGGTCCACACGCCAGTCCGCAATGACGGCGGCCAATGCGGGGGTGGCGAAGGTGATGTCCACCACCGACCCACCATTGTGGCGGACACACGTGTGCACCGTGCCCCTATTCAATAGGGACAGGCCACACGACACCGCCCACGCCTGCAGGGCCCGACCACGAGGTTTCGTGGCTGGGTTCCCCCACGCCGCCGACTTGGCGTTGAAGTCCCCGGCGAGGAGCACCTGCCTTGGGGCCAGCCGACCCAGGACAGCAGACAGGGAGACGAGGAAGTCCTCAAACTCCCTGTACGACCGGGTGGGGGAGAAATACACTCCCACCACAGCGAAGTCCCCGCCGGAGACGGCGACATAGCCAGACCCTCTTTCCAACAAGGAAAGAGGGGGAAAGTCCGGAGCAGGCCGGGTAAGGACGGCCACTACTCCATCCAGATCGCCGAACCAGCGATCTAGGATGTAGTACGGCTCGGCCACGACGGCGATATTCACCTGCCACTCGGCCAGGGTCTGGGCCATCAGATCCTGGGCCGAACGGCAGTGGTTCAGGTTGCCCTGTAGAAATTTGCAATGTCCGACTTGATACATTATTCGGACATTGCACCATCTTGCGCCGACGAAGGGCCGGCACCAACAGCAGCGGCGGCCTTAGGCGTCGCCGGCTGTTTTCCCTTCTTGGGAGGGGGGGAGCACTTGCTCCCCCTCATGACATGCCCGGCTGGGCGGCCACTGGCTGCACAGACCGCGCACTTAGGCTCGGCCGCCTTGCAGCCGCTCGCCTTGTGCCCCTCGGCTCCGCACCGGAAGCAGAGCTCCGAGCGGTCTACCGCGGAGGGGCAGTGCGGCTTGGTGTGGCCGGTGCCCAGGCACTTAAAGCACCTGAGCGGCTCGTCCTCAACGGCGCAGACAGATGCCGTGCTCAGGCCGATCGCTAGACGGCCAGCCTTCAGCACGGCTTTGGCGGCTGCGATGGGGCACTGAACGCGCAGTGTCC
Source organism: Udea ferrugalis (assembly GCA_950022985.1). NCBI lineage: Eukaryota > Metazoa > Arthropoda > Insecta > Lepidoptera > Crambidae > Udea > Udea ferrugalis. The sequence continues at coordinate 14,797,455 of OX465531.1, read as the reverse complement.
CAGCGCCTCTGCGGCCGGTGCGGATTGCACCGACCTTCACCTGCTCTACCGAGCAGCCCCCGACATTGGCCACCTTAGTGGCGACCTCCTGCACGGTTGCGGACGCATCTAGATCCCCAACTTGCAGAGAGGCGCACTTCACTGGGCGGGCCACATTGGCCGCGCCCGCCATCACCTGCCGGAGTTTGTCGGCGAAGGTGTCCGCCTGGGAGCCGCTCTGCGCTCCCGGGAACTCAAACAGGCGAGCGCCCGTTTGAGTGGTGCGGCACCTTCTCGGCGTGGCCCCTATGGCAGAGACGTCGCCGATGGCCTCTTTAGCCCGTTTGAGCACGGACTCATAGGTCTCCCCCTTTTTGACCGCCTCGTCTGTCAGGGTCACAATGACAGCGGAGGATCGGGGGGAGACCAGCCTCTTTTTAGCGGCTTGGTTGGCCGCTGGTGCAGGGGAGGGCTTGCCCGCCGCCTTCTTCCCCTGCCTCTTCTTGCTAGCCGCGGAAGTGGACGCGGGAGCCGCCTTTTTGGGGGCCTCAGCCTTCTTGGCCTTGGCCTTGGCCTTTCGGCCGACGACCTTATTCCAGCCTTCGTTGGCTGGGGTCGTCGACGGGAGGAGCACGTCCTCCTCCATCGGCATCGACGGTGCCGGTACGGCCTTCGGGGCCTCAGCGACGGCGAGGGGCAGAACCTCTGCGCTGGGTGTCACTGAGGTGGGGGCCTTGGTCTTCTTGCCCTTGCCCTTGCCCTTAGGCGGTGGGGGAGGCTTGAAGACCTCTGGCACGACTGACACGGGCTCAGCAGCCTTCTGCCTGAGCTCGTGTGCGAGCGGCGGGCGCAGCCTCTTCTCCGGGAGGAGGCGTTCCTCGATGCCCTCAAAGCGGGAACGAGTATAGAAGCGCTCCTCCGCGAACTTCTTTTCGAGGAGGGCCTCCAACCTGGCCTCCAAGCCCATTGAGGCCGGAACCGGTATGATCGGCTCCGGGATGGGTGGAGGCGCCTTACGCGTCGCCGCTTTTGCGCTGCCGTTCTGGGCGGCTCGCAGGGCGGCCAGCTCTTTGGCCATGGTAGCGAGCTCCTCTGAGAGCCGCTTGACCGTGGCCTTCAAGGAAGCAGTCTCATCTGAGACGCTCCTCTTGGCCATTTCGGCGGTGATGCCAAGGAACGACAGCGCGTGTTCCTTCAGCGCCTTGGTGAGCGAGGCCTTGCCGGCTTGGTTGGCAATTCCGATGATGTCTTCCGCGTCCACCTTCGCGAAAGACTCAAGGTCTTGCACCGACATCGAGGAGTAGTCCACCTTACTCCTCTTTTCTCGCAGCTCCTTTGCGGCGGCGGTCTGCTCCTTGAGCTCGGCCGCCTGTAAAGAGCGCTTTTCCGCTAGCTTGGCCTTGCTAGCGGCTACGGCCTTTCTGTCGTCACCCGACTTTGGTGGGCGGCCACGGCCACACTTGGCCGACGACACTTTCGACGAGGAGGACTTAGCAGAAGCTGAGTCGTCCTCACTTGCCACGCGTTTGCGCGGCCTCAGAAACTTTGAGCGCATGCCATCGGCATCGCTCACTACAGAGTCCGCGTCGGACATGGCACTCAGGGTGTCGTCCGAGTCGGACATCTCGATGTCCTCCGGGCAAAAGAATTTGCTGCCGGAGACAACGGGGACAGGCTTGCTGGATGAGCCAGCTGGGCGGGTGCCGAAGTCTTTGGCAAGGGCAACGACCAAACGGGCCGACGCTCCTACCGACAGTTCGTCACTGTGAACCGAGGTACACTTGGTCGCACCGGGTGACCTATCCTGACAAGGACCAGCCACACCGGAAGCGGGTGACTTATCCTGAAAAGGACTAGCCACACCGCAGGTGGGTGACCTATCCTTAGAAGGACCGGCCACACCAGGAAGAGCTGCTGCTGCAGCCAAGTCCTGAGAAGGACTCGGCCCGCGCGCTAGGGACGATTGGGGAATCGTCAAATCCGACATTGTGATAACAGGCGAGGTTAGGGTCACAATGAAGGCCACAAGTTGTTGCCGCTGTCCAGTGCCACTCCGTTACGGTGGTCACTGGAACAACGTTGCCCGGGGTATACTGCGCGGAAGTCACTTGTGGGGCATACCCCAATGTGGCCAGTCTGCAGGCTGGCTAATTGTGTTAGCTTTGCCAATACCTTTGTTCTCTGTCGGATTCCTACATAGTTCACAAAGCTTCATTACCAGCGAAATGCTGCACTTTGCCTTTGTAAAGATACTACAACATAGTTAACATCGACTTCGTATAGCGAGATCTGCGTCGTGCAAACTGATGTTCCAGAACAGCGAAGAAAGAAATATTAGAAAAAAAACAGTCTGGGTTTCAGGCGGTATTCGAACCAGCTCGTTATTCGTTGTAGATGAGGATGTCGCCTGAGCGATAGGCCACTGCGACCATTACTGATCTATTGTGGCCCTCATCCCGTTAGAGATCACTCTCCAGGCCAGCAGCCTTCATAAACTGTACTATTTTCCTGGGAGTGATGTTCATCGCGTCCTGAGCGGCAAGCAAGTGACTCCCCAGCACGCGGTCCCTACACCGCGATAATGAATTGCAGTCGCAGAGGACGTGGACCGGAGTTTCGTCCGTGTCCTGGAACCAGCGTCTTCCGCATAGGTACTAGGCGGCTGCTCTAAGCTACCGAAACCAAACAGTATGGCTGAGTATTTCTAGTTATTTTTTACTGTTAGCCAGTGTTACATCAGAAAGGGTGTATAAATAGGTGTTATTGCTATCGATAACAAAGAGAAAAAGCTAGTTGTTCTTTTTTGAATGTACACATTCGTTTCATTCATTTTCATTCAATCATTGATGATGCCAAAATAAAACAGAGAAAAAAGCGATTAACCTACTCAATTCAAATTCTGATAAACGATAAATCCATTCGTTGATGGACATGGGAATTAGTTATTTTGTAGTTTGTATTCGGAATTGCTATGATTGCCGATGCGAAACATTTTGGGGTAATTAGAGTAGACGTCAGCATCTAAATGATGCCGACTAATTTAAAAAGGCATTATAACTTACATACTAAAAATAATGTTTTTTTTAAATCGAGTTGGCTTATACTGAATCCAGGGACTAAACGGGTTAGAGTGGTCGAAAAGGTATTGGCAATTGGCGCGGGCGGTTTGACAAATCAATTATAATTCTGCAATGGCAGAGTCGTATGTCATTTGAAGCGTCACCAAACTCTTTAACAAGGGAAACACTATTTTAATCACGTAATGATAAGGTTGCTTTTCATTAAAATTTCAGACATAATTGACCACTCTGTGACCACTCTTTGTCCCATCGTTTCTATGCTGACTGTACCATTCCCTCTGTGAATGACTAAGTACGTGTTAGTTTCGTTAGTACGTTTTAGTTGGACGCAGAGGATGAAACACTGATTGCCAATCATCTCGAACTATTCTGATGCATATGGTATGAACACCAGCCTAGATTGCGATTCAGGCCAGCCGGCAGGAATATTGAGATTCGAATGAAGACGATCTTCAATAAACCCTCGCCTTAGAAACATCCCTTCTCCTTCAATCATGAATTCTTCAACACATACTCGTAAAACCAGTGCACTAACCACTATTTGTGTGCACTCCAGCTTCTTACACTTCTGAAATATCTGTCACTTTGTTCTTCTATCGGATAATAACGTTCCGGACATTGTCCTTTAAAAATACAGCATGAATAAAATTAGAACCGAAATTATTAATTATTATTAATTGCCTCACGACTTTAAAGTATCGTCTATTTTAATAAAATGTGAAATTACAAATAATATTAATGACGTACTCATTAAAGCAATACAAAATATATTTTCGTGGCTAAAACAACACAATCTCACAATAAACTATACAAAGACAAAAATAATACAGTTCAGACCCTATAATAAATACCCATTAGATATCAATATAACTTTCCACAATGAAAAAATAGAATCAGTAGATAATTTTAACCTCCTTGGCATAGTTATAGACTCAAACTTAAATTGGAAAAAACATATTCAGCATATAAAATCAAAGTTGTCAAAATTTTCATACGCCCTATTTGAACTAGTACATAGCACGAACAAAGAAGCTGCACTTACAGCCTATTATGCTTACGCCTACTCTCAACTGAAATATGGCATAATGCTATGGGGAAATAGCACAAATATGAACGATCTCTTCATAATGCAAAAAAATTAGTCAGAATTATAGCCCAGATAGATAATACCCAGTCCTGCAAACCATTCTTCAAAAAATTCAACCTACTTACCCTACCATCCTTATACATATACGATATATGTATTTTCACCTTCAAAAATATGCAACAATTTAAAAAAGTTAAAGATACTCACGATATAAATACTAGACATAAAAATAGACTTTACTTGCCACAATCTAGAATTAAAATGTTAAATACCAGCCCATATTACATGTCAGTAAAAATTTTCAATAAACTGCCTGCGCACATAAAAACTGAATCAAACATTAGGAAATTTTCGAGAACTTTAAAATCATATCTAATATCTGAAACTTTTTATTCTTTGAATGAATATTTAACAGTAAAAAATTTGAAATACAAATAATAGCACGATAAACGAAATGAATAAATATGTTTTTCTATGTTTAAAGAATCAGTAGTAATTTTGCAAAGTCTGCTTTATACATCTTTCGAAGTAGAAATTTATCATTATTCGAGCCATTCAGTGTTATTATTTTTCAATTGTTTTAGCTTTAGTATGTAAAATTGCTGTCCTCGCATATTTGCAATACCTTAGCGGTAACTAAGTTTTAAGTACTATCCTATTATTATACATCAATGTAACACTTGGTATGCAATAAAGAATTGAATTGAATTGAATTGAATTGAAGTACTCAAGTTGGTAAATTTCAGGCTGACTGTAAAGGATTGGCTATATAGTCGACAAATGTTTTTTCATTACTCATACTCTGAAAGTAGGTCATTACTGACCTGAGAAGCGGGCTGAAAGTAATACTTTTCATCCCTAGGGAGAATCACTTTCAACTGACATCTGCCAAATTATTAAAAAAAAACTTAGTTATTTTTCACATATCTATTGAACCATGTTCCAACTTTCTATACAGCCACGATGTAAAATTGAAATAACTTAAAGTTAAGTATTGATTAGAGAATGTATATTTTATAAATAACTTTATTATGATTCAGTTTCAACAATTTCTTCAAAATAACTAAGCTTAGAGCAAAATATTTACCATTTTTCCAATGAAAAAAATAAAAAATAATGGCTGAATAGTGGGCCCGCCACAGAAAAAAAACAAACAAAATAGGCGGGATAGCGCCAATTCGATCTTCATTTATTTTTATATCTTTTTCTTTGCCTAATTCATGTTTTATTTTTACTTTCCTTGTATTCGTAATGAAAAGCACAGTGTTTACCTCGGGTGAAAGACTTATTTAGTCCCTCGAACTATTGGCGCCCTCACTTCGTTCCGGGCGCCAAACCCCGTCTCGGGACTAAATAAGTTACTTTCACCCCTAGTATAACAATGTACTATTAAAGCATTCAAGAGTTCTTAGGGTATAAATGTTAAAAAATATTATTGTTTAACGCTTAGGCAGTTTAAGTTTTGGTTTAGATACTGACCCCCTTATTCATAAAAACGAACCCAACGCTTACGCATTGTTTAAGCTATTGACGTGTTCTGTCACTTACTCGCAAATAGCGGCAGCAACAAGAATGACAGTGACAAAGCGATACAAAAGTTATCGTGTCCTATAAGAGCTGTTTAAGTTTTTATGAATAAGGGGATGAGTGTTTTGTGCATGTACCTGGAAGGGTAAAAATAAGCGAAACTTAAATCATGAACCAATTTGATGTGCCTTATTAGATAAAAGACCAGCTACTGATTGTTACCTTATTTCACCTCTTGGTAAATAAATGAAAACGGAATAAATGATAGCAGTACATTTTTTTTATAATTTTCGACTATCTCAACTATACATTCATGTATTTTGTCATTTTCTAAAGCACCTGTAATTGTATATATAGTTATAAATAATCTAATGTAATCTAAATATAGAAACCAACATAATGAGACTCTACCAGCGTCTCGGATGTTGATGCTGACGTAAAGCCGACCAGAAACTCGATGGTTGCATTGTTTGTTTTAAATGATTGAGCTGAGAGTTTACTAGCGACTATGGTCAAGATACAAGCTGGTACATATTCATATGCACGAGTGCAAATTATATCTAAAATGACCAGAAATTACAGGTGTTCAGAATCAAGTTTCACATTGATTTACAATTAAAGCGAGAGTTATTCAAGAATTATTCAAAAACCAAAATGTTAAAATATCGCAATATTTAAAATATCTATTTCCTTGAATTGTTCCTCCTTACTCTCCTTAAAAACATTGTTTGCCAAAACTTATAAAAACAAGAACCGTTGCGTTTTATAACCCCGGGAGAATATCGCTACATGTTTGAACAAACAGTAATAGGTGCACTGAGTTTGACATATCAGGAAAAAAATAAAGAAGACCGGCGAAAATCGGCCCATCATTATTTGGAAACGTTCACGTTGAGTCTGATAATAACTTTATAAAATGCTGTTAGTAGATTTCTATCCATAATTTATAGGATTTTGTAAAGCAGGGATTTGATTTTTAAATAATTTACGGCAGTTTATTATCAACACGTCGTAAATAATGATGAAACTGAACAGAAAACCGGATAAGTTCATACATATTTGAAGGACGATCAAAATTCTGACACGCAATTCTGCGCCCGTTTCGCTTTACCAAACATTCACCTACATTCTCTCCATTAAGACTACAAAGAAAAGGCAAATATAAACGTTCTTTATTTAAAAATTTCAAACCAATGAACCGTACCATGTGCAATTCAGAGAGATATTATCATGCTCGGAATGCTGCTACGAGATCGAACCAGAAAAAAGGAAATTCGTATAATTAAATAGCGAAAAATTCGTCTGTACAGAAATACCTACCTGCTCTGCTGAGTTTTTGACAGTCTTTGCAATTGTAATGCTCATAAATACCTTATAAAGCAAATTCCAGTAGGTACAGGGCGAATTAAGTTCTCGCAACCATCCTTCGCACACCTTTTTCAAACTTCATAACTATTCCTTTTCATACGTCTGGCGCGCAGATTACAACTCTTTTGCCCTTATTAAAGCTAAGAAATGCCAGCAAAAAACATCCACCCCTTATTCATAAAAACTTAAACAACAACACGTTACCTTTTGTATCGCTTTGTCTCTTTCATTCTTGTTGCTGCCGCCGTTTGCGAGTAAGTGACCAAACACGTCAATTGCTTTAACTATGCTTTAGTGTTGTGTCCGTTTTTATGAATAAGGGGTCAGTCTTCTGCCCTTTCCTCTATCAGGCAATATTCGTCTATTCACGTCACTTCGAATTGCTGTTCTTCCTCATTAAATTGAAAATAATTTTGAAATCTATAAGTACCTACGAGTAGTGGCTGAATTCGTTCCACTTCCACGATCACAGTCGCGTAGGTGTTGAATTTTACAAGCTACAAAATGGAATCTAATTTCGAATTCGCTCGTGACATGTACGAAATGAGCGTTGAGAATCACTCTGCTGGTCTATTTGAATTAAGATGTTTGAGATTTTACTGTTTGCTCATTGAATCTATTAGAAAACAATAGCTCAACCAAGTCTACTTAGTCTAGCTTCAGTAAATTTGAAAGTGGTCGCGCAAAACCGCTAATCTGTCAGGCAGTGCAAAGTCTTGTCTTTGGTCTTGTTTCATTTATTTTATCATCTTTTTTCATGTTTGCAGCACTCCGTAGAAGTTTTCCCATAGGTAGGTATTTTAGTTGTCGTTTATCTTTAAATTAATAGGTCCAAGCATTCTTTATAGCAAGCGGTCTTGGTCTCAGTCAGCGACGTGGGGGTGGAATGTTCGCAAAAACATTTCTAACTGAGAATACCTGGGTATTTTTTAATAATTCTGATTTAAATAATAAGAAAGGTCATATAAATGTTTCAGAAACGTATTTATTATTAGTAAAAATATTCTTCAGACAGTAGATGTTAACAAAATATCGTCTTGTTTTTTTACACTTTTGTAGGAACACTACCTATGTCATCAACAGCCACACGAAGTCCACTGCTGAACATAAGCCTCCCTCATAGATTTCTAGAGCGGCCGGTTGTAGGCGGCCTGCATCCACCATCAACTATTGGAAGTATTCGAATTTAAAGAAGTGATCAACTTTTTCATAAAGAAAAGCAAAAGAAGGAAGGTAGACAGGGCCGAGCGTGAGCTTAGCGCATTAGGGGAAGATTAACAGCCGTAAACTAACAGCACTGCATCCGCTGAAATTGCACTTCGGACCGCAGTGAAAATAAACTGTCATACCAGAAAAAGAAAACTAAATTTAATACCCTTAATCCGCTTTGGTTTCGTCTGGGCGGCGCTCTGCCTTCAGCCAGTCATAGACCCAGCGTTCATTCTAAGGCTAAAATGAAGCCTGCATGTGAACGGAGATTGCAAACTGGTACAAAAGGCCGGCTTACAAAAGCCAACCGGTATAATATTAAATTGGTAAAGTAAAAATCCGTAAATAGTTGTAAAGTGTAGGCACCACAAAATATATGTAGCCAATAAAGTCTTACATTATTATTTATACATACCTCTACCTCTATCTACTGACACTGCTACTCTTACCCCCAAATTCGCAAACGTCAATCGGCGCTAAGCACGCGCTCACACTCATGCATTATGTGCTTTATAAACATGAATCAATTGAAAGTAACGTGGGCTACTTAAACACACTTTATGTTAAATATACAACTTGCAAACTCTTCGGTGATGGAAAACACCGATCAAACACCAAGTAAGCCCGGATTATGGCGGTAGGCTCACCCATAGGGTCCCAATTCGCCATCGGCGTTTGGGCTTCTAAATGTTCCGTTCATCATAACGGAAAAAATCAGTGTGCTTCTGTGTTAACCGGTTGGGATAAAGTCCTGAGAGTATTATGTTAAGTAGTTAATTATTATTTCAGATATCTTGTCCAGTGTAACGTAACGGAACAACATTGTCGCTCTGGTGCAATATAAAGGTCGTTAAACTTTATAACGCTGAAAAGGCAATAAAACGCATGTGATGTTCATAAGTTTCATGTATTCCTGGAACAATATGAAATACTTTATGTCTGTTTTCCAACAGAGCGTCCTAGTCGTCCGGTTGTCGATTATTCAACTCGGACAGCAGGACTCCTAGAAGTTTCATAAGCATACATTTGAAAACGTAGTTTAGTGACTCAGGGCTTCATGATAAATGAAAAAACTTAACTGAAAATGTAATCTGTAACATAGCAAATTACTAGATAGCAAATATAAACCAAACTTAATGATCAGGCTCTTGGTGTGCACCGAGTTAGTGCCTTACGCGCCTAACAACAAAGTTGTGTTTGCTGCAAAATGTGTGGTTCGAGATCTGCTAGCCCAATTTTCATAATATTTGGTCGGTCGGATTCATCTCCTTCTCGAAAGAGAGAAAAAATATTTAACATTTCGATAATTTTCCTAAATGGTTTTTGGGTTTACCTGTCAGACGGGGTTTACCTGTCGACACATCGTTAATTTTTAGGTTGTCAAATATTCAATTGATTTTATTGATTGCCATTATGACAGAACGACGCGACGTTTGTCGGGACAGCTTAGCAGGACAGTACTTATTTTCAGCACTAATTTTGAATGAAGCACTTAGAACACTTTAGATGCACTGTTGACAAATCAAATCCTTCAACTTACCTAAAATGTTTTTAGAATTATGCTTGACAAGTATTTCGATTGGGATCGCAGTGCTTACTTGCCTCTTGACTTGTAGTCCAGTCATTTAAGCTTAAATTAGGTAAGAATCTCGGAATTCGAGATACCCAGCTGTAAGTCTGTAAATACTTGTAGATTATCACCCTAAAAGTTGTCTCAAAACCTACATATGGTAGGGTGTACGCAACTATTAAATTTCAAGGTCAAAGTTCACTAAAATCGGTTTTTTGCGCTTTTTTTGTAAATATCTCATTTCCTATGGGTTTCTTGCTATTTGTATTTGGCATCAATATTGGAGAATACAAAATTCTCTACAAATTTTGTTTGAAATTTTTTTCCATACGGTGATCCGTTTTCGAAATAGAGGGCGGAGAGCGCGCGGTTCCAGCTTCACTTCAGGTGTATATTATCAAGTTCAAACTTGGTCAGGGCATGACTTGGAACCCTAGGTATGGGGTTGGGCAATGCGAAACAATTTTCTGGAGCCTATTATGTCAATTTTACCACCTGCTCCAAAACATTTGCTAAATACAATTTTCTGCAACTGCAAGAGTGGTTGTGGTTCGCGATGCGGATGCAGGAAAGCTGGCTTGCAATGCTCTTTAGCTTGTGGCCAATGTAATGGGCAAGCTTGTCTGAATGCTTTCTACCATATCAGAGCGACATTAACGAAGATGGAACGTTTGACCCCGAAATCATGGAAGAACTTGAGACAAATGTCGTTGAAGACGATAATGAAGACCAGTTTGAAATTTACCAGCAGCCGGAAGAAGCCATACCATGCCATACCTGGGGTTCCAAATCATGCCCTAACCAAGTTTTAACTCGATAATATACACCTGAAGTGATGCTGTGACCGCGCGCTCTCCGCCCTCTATCTCGAAAACGGCTCACCGCATGAATTTTTTTTTCAAACAGAATTTGTAGAAAATTTTGTGTTCTACAATATTGATCATAATTACATATAGCAAAAACTCATAGGAAATGAGATATTTACAAAAAAAGAGCAAAAAAACGCTTTTTGTAACCTTTGACCTTGAAATTTAATAGTTGCGTACATCCTACCATATGTAGGTTTTGAGACAACTTTTAGGGTGTCAATATACAAGTATTTACAGACTTACAGCTGGGTATCTCGAATTCCGAGGTGAACTTACTATAATGACTGGCCTATTGAGGGACTTGACTTGAGAGTACGTGCTTTAGTGAAAAACCCTCTGGTGAGTGACTGACTGAGTAGTAGACTGGTTTCAAGTTATTTATCGAATTTCTGTGAGTTAATTTGATTCTGCATTTTACGACTTGCATTCCTAAAAACAACATCACGCAAAGCTGATTAAAAAATATATCGTTGTTTAGGAATTTGGTATTTATTTTGAATTCAAAGCGATCGCATATGACAAGGTCAAAACTCTAAAAATAAAAATTATTAGCTCTACGAGTTACAGGCAGGGAATTTAGGAGGTTTGGCAGGAAATCACGCTAAAAAAAATTATAATCAGAAGGAATACCTTACAATTTAATCGAATAAAATTAAATATTTATTAATATATATTAATATCCCGCTTTTCTATCCTCTGGATACAGTTCGCTGCCTCTTATCGGTAAAATATTAAACAGAAACTCTAATTTTACTGATAACGAGGTGGCTTACTTGTCTGAGGCGGTATTGGCGTGGGGAGTCGCACTACCATCAGAACCTTTGCCTACCGAAAAGTCGAGCCAAAGAAGTTGGGATCTGCAGTCATTGAAACGCACGCAGGATGTTCTTCTGACACAGTGTGTCGATGACACAGACCGTGCCCGGCTCCTTGCGGCTTTCGAACGTGAATCAGGTTACTGGCTCCACGCCCTCCCTTCCAAAAACATTGGAACTTTGCTGGACGCCAGTACCTTGAGGATAGCCTGCTCTCTCCGGCTGGGCTGTGCTTTATGTATGGCACATACTTGTCATTGCGGACGAAGCGTGGACGAATTTGGTCGTCATGGGCTTTCGTGTCCCCAGAGCGCTGGCCGCATTTTTCGCCATAATGCCCTCAATGACATTATCCGCCGCTCTCTTGCCACCGTTTCTATTCCGGCTAGCCTGGAACCACGTGGTCTCTTTAGAGACGATGGCAAGAGACCTGATGGTGCCACTCTTGTGCCTTGGACGCTGGGACGCATCCTCATCTGGGATGCCACTTGTGTGGATACCCTGGCAGCGTCTCACGTCCATGGCACAGCATTGAGGGCTGGCGCTGCGGCCGATCAGGCCCATGTCCTCAAGCGCCGCAAATACTCGTCACTACTTCGTGACAATGAATTTGCGGCGTTTGCGGTGGAAACGCTGGGCCCGTGGAGCTCGGACGCGAAATTACTTTATAAAACCATTGCGACTAAATTAGTCCACGCTTCGGGTGACCCCAGAGCTGGAGCGTACTTTGCTCAGCGCCTGGCGCTGGCCATCCAGCGCGGTAACGCTGCCAGCGTCCTGGGGTCGATGCCGCAAGTGCCCAGTTTGGATGATGTTTTTTTATTGTAAATATTTATTTTTAAGTTTTTTATTTTTTTATTTTTGGTGTAAATATTTGTTTCTATATCTTCTTTAAATAGTTTGTAATTATTCCAAATAAATAATTATAAAAAAAATAAAAATAAAAATAAAAATAAAAATCGTTTATTATCAGGCATCGAAGGCCCATTGCGTGTTAGTATACAATCCAAACAACTTACAAACTATGTTAGTAACAATTAATCAATTTGAACACACATAATTTTGACTACAGGCAGATTCATCCAGCTCCATGCCTGACATGCAGCTTGATAAACCTATCCACTGTAGGCCCCTCCAACCTTTCTGCAAAAACCTTCAAAACGCTGTTGCTGCTCCCCCTCACCCTGCGCATAACTGATGCCACTTTTTTGCGCATGATCGCGAAATAATCGTCAGTGTGAGCATCCGCAAACATCCCCGACGCACTACAGTAAGGTGGAAGCCTCAAAAGCGCTCTGAAGGCCTTATTGTATTGAATGCGCAATGTATTGTCAGCTTTTTGGGTATGATTAGCCCACAGACTGCTGGTGTAAAATATTTGACAAAAAGCCTTAAAAAGTGTTATTTTAACCGGTGCTGAACAACCAGCGAATCTGCGTGCTAGCATGTTTCCCCTTACAGCTATCGCTCTGCGCTCTCTTTCCATGTCTAAGTCATCTTTAAGGTCCTCCGTAACAATATGACCCAAATATTTAAATTGCAACACCCTACGCAAAGGCATACCATTAAGTTTTACAGGAGGGACATATGAGGGGCTCTCATTTCTTCCCCTGAACACCATCATTTCACTCTTTGTAGGGTTATATTTTAACCCATGTTTCTCGGCGTATTGTTCACAAATAGTGAGCAATTTCCTAATACCACCGATTGTTGGGCTCAGCAGCACCATATCGTCAGCGTAGCTCAAGTTATTAACACTAACCCCGTCTATATGGCAACCTACATGAGTGCTGCTGAGCTCCACAAGCAAATTGTTCATATAGATATTAAACAGTCTCGGGGAAGTAAGACCACCCTGCCTAACACCACATTCCAGTTTATACGGGTCTGACAATGCATTAGACCACCTCACAAAGTTTCTCTGGTTGTCATACCAGATAGATAATATTGATACCAGTGCAGCCGGAACTCCCGCCCCCAGAAGCTTCCCCCATAGTACCTTATAGGAAACCAAGTCGAAAGCCTTGGAAAGATCCAGGAAACACGCATACACTGGGGTTTTTCTATCCGTATAATATTTGACAGTGTGCTTTAACGCAAATATTGCGCTCTCTGTAGACAACCCCGCACGAAAACCAAACTGGGTATCGTGTAGTTTGGTATATCTACTGAGATGCGCGTCAAGCACACTGTCAAACACCTTTGCTATCACTGTTGCCAGTGATATCGGCCTATAATTCCCCTTGTCTGCAATGTCTCCTGTACGGTTCTTCACAACAGGTATCACTAATGTATCCAGCATATCTTGTGGTAGGTAAGAGTGTCCTAAGCATAGATTAAAAAACATAGTTAGCACTCTGGGCAAGTGCACACCACCATTTTGAAGATGCTCAATGCTGAGCCCATCATGACCAGGTGACTTTCCCCTCTTCATACCTTTAATTACAGCTTTTATTTCAGCACATGAAAACATAAAGGGTGGTCCTGATTGATAGGGCTCAGCATTGTTCACCCTCATCACAGACCCTAGCGGTGAGCTCACAATGAACTGGTCTTTAAATATATTGGCTATTGCCGTGTGGTCACTTTCACCCTCCACGGCCGCTGGTAAGCTTGGCGCGATATTAAGCTTTTTAGTGCCTTTCCAAAACGATGAAAAATTTTTCTTGCCATGGAGTGAGGCCAATATATCCATTTCAATTTTTTCTTGGTGCTTATTAACCCATTTCAATTTTGATTTAAATTTCTTACGACTTAATATCATATCCTCATAGATGGGCCCACTACTGGGTTCCCCATACCAATTCCACAATTTAAACTTAGACCTAGCTTGAGTATGCAAATCTTTAACATGCCTATTCCAACCTTTTATACCTTTCTTTCTTATAATGGCTTTACATGCACCGTTTACACTAGCTGCTTCACTTAATATACATACTATGTCTTTATACATTGAATCCAATAATAACCTATGTTGAGGATTATCACAAAAACTATTAGCACACAGCGTAAATTCTTCAGGGAAATCTATAAATTTTAACTTCTTACTGCACATACAAGAGTATCCCTTAATTTCATCGCGGTTTCTTTCCCCCCATCGAACACCATTATTCAGTTTTTTAATTTGCTTTGATTTCAATCTTATAACATTTACATCATATTCAATTTTCAATGGAAAATGATCTGACCAAAACGTGTCATAAATCACCTCAATGTTTACAATTGTTTTACTTGCCGCTTGTGTAACAAGGCAATGATCAAGCCAACGCTTACACCCGTGCGAGTCACTTACAAACGTATATGTTTGTGATAACAAGCCTAAATAATCTACGTCCGCACATAATAAATCCTGCTCACTACAAAAACTACTAAGCTCATCATAAAATGACTCACCCGGGTGCGCGTTGAAATCTCCCAATACATACACTGATTCAGTATTATTATTTTGTATAATAGAATACATTTCACTAAGGCATTCCGTAAACAATGGCAAATTATCACGACAGTCCGTCGGCATATACATGTTTATAACTAAAAAACACTTGTTGTTCACCACTACATTTACCGCACATATTCGGTCATTATGACTTTGTATCACACTAACAGCGCTAAACGCAGTCTTACGCCACAGTATGGCCAGCCCTCCGTAGGGCCTACCTTTACATATGCCAGCCGAAGTGTCCACAGATGACTTTCCCGTACAACTGAATTCCTGATCAATGCTATCAATAAATGCCAGATCGTGTGGGTATAACCATGTCTCTTGTAGCAACACAATATCAGCTGTTTTGCACAGTGCACGCACACAATTCACAGACCTTTTAACATTTTTACAATTGAATGTTATTATGTTCAATTTAGAAGAAGAACTATTCATAATTCGGTTTCTTTACTTTCTCTCTCCCAGAAATAGAATTATTTCTGTCTTCTCTTCTATTCTTGAAGTGAATAAAGCGTCTGAATGTCACACCATCAGGCCACATCTGTTCATCTATAAAAGTACTTAGCTTGTTCTTATTCACAAGCACTTTAAACGCATTGTAGGGTTTTTCCTTCTTCATATTAATTTTTTCTAGCGAAACGATTTCCGACGTTTTATTTTTGATGTACTTGCATATATCATCCACCGTTACCTCTTTGTTTACGTTGGATATGAACAAAGGGACTTTGACTTCCGCAGCTTTAAATTTATCCGCGATGTCCATACTTGCTTTGCCCATTTTACCCGTAAAACGATTCTTAAGGCGCCTTTTTTGCACTAAGGTCCAATTACCTATTGGTTTTTTGGGCGTTTTCCATTCCCCATTCCCGGCAATCTCTGCCATAGACGGTCTATTTACTTGCTTGGTTTCCGTATCACCAAACGCTAGCTCCGTAAAAATCTCGCACATTTCGCTTTCTAACAACGTTGAGTTAATCGGTGCATGCGCACTTGTTTTGTCAGTCTCAGTGCGCGCGCAAGCGAGAGAGCGGTATTTTGGTGACTCACTGCGGTCGTCCGCACTCACACATCTCGCTCCAGCGTAACCGTCGTCTTCATACATTGGCGCCGGCGACAAACCTACCGGCCCGCTGTCTAACAAATACCCTCCTCTCTTATTGGTATTAATGTTGCGCCCGGATAATGACAATGGTGGCCTGTTTGATTTCAATTCTATCTTCAAATCTTCCAGTTGAGCGGCTGTTACATATTCACTTTTCATGTCGGCAATTTCTCTACGCATTAGCAGCAGATCTTTTAATAACTGGGTTACATCTATGTGATCAAACGTAACTGGCGGTAATTTTTGCAAGTCACGCGCTACGAAGATAGGAATAAGATCAGGCTCCGTCACTTTGAAGACACATATGATGTCCTCTAAATCTCTCACTTTTTTCCCTTCTTTGCGTCTTGTCACTTTCTTCTTGTTGGTTTTTATTGAACTGAACAGTAGCTCCTTTGCACTAGCCACTTCCTCCACAGTGAAAGCCGTGTCACAAATCCTTATTAGGCTCTCATTGTCCATCACATCTATTTTATTTTGAATAAACGATAGAAGTTCACATATCACAATGTTGCAGCTCACGCATTTTAGCGTATTTACAGACATTTTCGCGGTACTAGGTGGGGAGACCTATATTCGATCAGTGCGCGCGCGCGTCCGATGAGCGACTGGATAATTATCGAATAATAGATAATTTATAATATAATAATCAATTTGTAACTAACAACTACTTACATAAATAAAATACACATAATGATATTTTGTTAGCATTTTTAATTTTCAATTGCATTTCCTAAATTCAGCGGCCATTGCCTTTCCTTTTTTCCAAATTATATTTAGGAGTTGTCCTTTCTCGCTAATTAAGAGAACAATCTCCATGCTCTCATGGACAATGGTCTTTAATGAACGGCACCCTCGGGATGCCCAGAGACGTTTCATATCAACCTTCACTTGGGGCACCTTATGCTGCAGTCGTAAGATCCATTTTGCAATGCTATTCTGAAAGTTGATGCGAACGCCTCCGTGCCAGCGAGCAACAGAGCGTCACGTTTGCTGAACGCATAAAGTATTCAATGCTTGTCTAAGGATTCTCTAAAACAAAAGACGCGCACTAACTACGAACTAAAATAGATCTTAACTCCGAATTCACTAAAGTTGAGCTAAGGTTGCAGCCCTTCCTGCTCATGAGTACTCGCCTTTGCGTGGCGAGGGGGCTCAGTACAATGGTAGGGTGGAGCCACCGGGAAGCCAAGAGAACTCAGGCGGGGCAGTGTGGTGGACTTAATCACCCAGCCGCTGTAGCCCTTAAAGGCGACTCGTTGGGTTGTAGGCTCAGTGGGGCTTACAAGCGCCCTGAGGCGCGTGGTGGGACCGCGGCGCACAATCGGTTGGTGCGGGGGAGAGATCCGAGGCTGATCCTGTACGTCGCGGATGTGGCAGCGAAGCCGCCTTTACGGTGGCTCCTGGTTGCGGGCCCAATAGGATCTGCGTACAGTGGGAGCCAGGGGGCTGGAGTGAATGCCGCCGAATGGTGGAAGTGCCTGCGAACTCCAGGTGCTTTCGTGGCCTCCTCCTTTGTTGGTGGGTTGGCTGGAGGGCCCCATTAGGTGCTAGCACAAGTGGCGGAGCAGTGCGATAAATCTATAGAGGATGGATCCTTAGGCAGCGAAGCTGGAGCTTCGCTGCATATAGGTACCACGGTTGAGTGCCTTGGGGTTTTAGTCAGTAAGAGTCCGATATAACCTCGTCGTCCTCGTTTGAAGGCGCGCTCAATCTTGATTGACTATTGTGATTTAGGTTTTCGGGTCTAGGAATTGTGAGATGATACTCAAAAACAGAAGATTTAATCTAGTTCCAGTCATTTCGAACTAAGTTAAATTATTAGCTGGTAAAACCTACTCATAGCTGATATTCACCTTGAATTTTAGGTATTTTTGCTCTACTTACAGTGGCGTTCGTAAATTCAGGGGTTAGGATCCTTTCATACCGCACTTAAAACTGAAAAATTTAATTAAAAACATCTTAACTCGTTTCTATTGGGTTTCGCAAAAAAACGGGAAAATCTAAGAAGCAACTTAACAATACTTAAGTAGGCCAGTCATTATAGTAAGTTCACCTCGGAATTCGAGATACCCAGCTGTAAGTCTGTAAATACTTGTATACTGACACCCTAAAAGTTGTCTCAAAACCAACATATGGTAGGGTGTAGGCAACTATTAAATTTCAAGGTCAAAGGTCACAATATTGGTGCGAGAAAACATTAATCTCTTTACTAAACATAGTGAAATACATAACAAAAATACGAGGAATAGGAATAAAATTGCGCTTCCATTATTCAGGTTACAAAAGGTTTTAGGTTCCTTTATGGGGCAAGGTATACACTACTACAACAAAATTCCAGAAGCAATTTGTAAGTTACCATTACATAGGTTTAAACATCATATTAAAACTGTCTTATTAAAAAAAGGATATTATACCACAGCCGACTACCTTATGGATAGGAACGCCTGGGAGTAAGCTCTCAGCTCGACGCGGACTCCAATTAGCCATTTTGTAACAATTATACGGATTCAACATAATAATGTGAACCAACCAAAAATTTTTTTCTTTGAATTGTATAACTGGATGTGAACCTCAAAACTCCTTTTTTATAATGTTAACCAGTAGTCTTTTCTAAACAATATTGTTAATTGCTTTTAATAATTAACATTATTTTGTGCACTAACCATTTTCTTGAAATTGTATAACTGTATATGTACTTAATAAAATTGTAATTTACTAACGGATTATTGTACAGAACATATTGAAAAGAGTAACTGCTGAGTTTCTTGCCGGTTCTTCTCAGTACAGGAACAACTTTCCGACACCGGTGGTTGAGTCACATTGTTTTTGTATACTGTGTATTTATTTATTATTTCTATTATAGTATTTAAGTCTATTATTAAGTGTATTTTTGTTTGTTTGATTAAGTTTTTGACGATTTGAAAGCACTTGTAACAGGTCTATTTAAATAAAGATATTTCTGATTCTGATTCAAAAAGCGTTATTTTGCACTTTTTTTGTAAATATCTTATTTCCTATGGGTTTTTTGTTATATGTATTCATTATCAATATTGTAGAATACAAAATTTTCTACAAATTCTGTTTGCAAAAATTTTTCTTACCGTTTTCGAGACAGAGGGCGGAGAGCGCGCGGTCACAGCATCACTTCAGGTGTATATTATCAAGTTCAAACTTGGTTAGGGCATGATTTGGAACCCCAGGTATGGCATGGTATGGCTTCTTCCTCTTCACCGTCGTCTTCCGGCTGCTGGTTTTCAAACTGGTCTTCATTATCGTCTTCAACGACATTTGTCTCAAGTTCTTCCATGATTTCGGAGATGATGTTTTTGAGACAAGCTTGCCCATTGCATTGGCCAGAAGCTAAAGAGCATTGCAAGCCAGCTTTCCTGCATCCGTATCGCGAACCACAACCACTCTTGCAGTTGCAGAAAATTGTATTTAGCAAATGTTTTGGAGCAGGTGGTAAAATTGACATGATAGGCTCCAGATAATCGTTTCGCATTGCCCAACCCCATACCTGGGGTTCCAAGTCATGCCCTGACCAAGTTTGAACTTGATAATATCCACCTGAAGCGATGCTGTGACCACGCGCTCTCCACCCTCTATCTCGAAAACGGCTCACCGTATGAATAAAAATTTTAAACAAAATTTGTAGAAAATTTTGTATTCTACAATATTGAAAATAAATACAAATAGCAAGAAACCCATGGGAAATGAGATATTTACAAAAAAAGCGCAAAAAACGATTTTTGTGACCTTTGACCTTGAAATTTAATAGTTGCGTACACCCTACCATATGTAGGTTTTGAGACAACTTTTAGGGTGTCAATATACAAGTATTTACAGACTTACAGCTGGGTATCTCGAATTGCGAGATTCTTACCTAATTCAAGCTTAAATGACTGGACTATAAGTCCATGATCTCATTTAACAAAATGTTGTTTAATTTTTTTATAAATTATGCACAATAAAAATTGTCATGATGGCCGAATAATTCAGTAAACTGCCTCGAAACTCTTGTTGAAGAACTTTTGCATAAATTTAAGTCACAAATGAAATCAGAATTGATAAAGCCAGGGTATTGTAATGGATTATTTAAATATCAAGAATTTGTGATTTTCAAAAGATTATCCGCCACTTTATACATTTTGTACACATGTCACGGTGTATTTTGTAGGAATACACCGCAACATATTAAAATCTTAAATAAAACCTAAATTGTAACTATAATTAATTTAAAACTTAATACCTACCTGATAATAATCTTAATACTACCTAATAAACAAAACTAATTATAAAATGACTCAATACTTAAAATAACTTAATAAATATAAATTATTTTGAACCGACGATCCCTGCGGAAACGCATAGCACTAGGCTATGTGCCTCGCGCGCCGATCGCGGAACCAGCTGCGAGAGCGGGGCGCGGGGTGAGAGGGACGACCGCGAGCCGGCGCCTGCGCAATAAAACTGACATGCACGCCGACTCGTGCTCTCACTACCGACCAGCCTCCTAAGAGGACAGACGTACCTCTCGTTGCCGCGGCGCACGGAATCTTCCGTCGCGTCCGCGGCCAGTACATAATTTCTCAGAAATCTAATTAAACTATCTACTTCTTATGTAAAAACTAAGTGCGTGCAAATCCCCGAAAGGGTAAGTGATGACAGTGTATTATTCTAAACTCGTGCTAAACCTACCTATCTACCTTGCCTACTTAATTACTTAAATATTAAATCTACCTACCTAGTGCTATAGTTCCTGTTTTAAATTCCTTTTCTTTTTGCTAATAATTATATAACGTAGAATCACTTGTACTAACTGTAAACTCGTCTGATTGCTATCACCACCACCTCACATCTACTTCTGTCCTGGGGCTTGGCTTGGTGATCGCGATCAGACTCTGATCTTTTGTGCGTGGCTCACACTGCGGTTCTTTCAACAGGGTCCACTACCAGGGGTTCGAACCGGTACCACTACCAGTACCACCACTACCATCCCTTCTACCATCTTGGCTGCTGAGCCACTGCCATGCACCACATCGTTCTGCTGCGTCCCAAGTCGGCCACCCATCATCTCGGCCACCATCTGCAGGGAAGTCCCAGACCAGCGAAAGTGAACACAATCAGACGGGCCCTACGCCCACGACCCTAGTGCTCTGTTTTTCTACAAATAAATACCTACTTCTAATTTGTTAACGTCGTTTTAAATTTCTACTAACTACCTAAAAAGCGACCGTTACACACATGACTATCTTTCTACACGATACTTTAACCACGCACCTCAATATTTTTATGAAATAAGGAAAAAAATCAGTTTTTGCCAATTGTGGAAAATTAATCCTACGGCGTCAATTGAATGGCAAAAAAGGGCAAAAATAATGATGTTTTTATTGTAAAGACAAGAAAATAATAATCTGTTTCCACTAGTGACACAACATTTTTCGCCAAACAATACAAACCATGTGATAACTATGATCCCAGCGACGTCAACTGGGACCAAATACTTAACGTGCCTTCCGAAGCACAGAGATGCCCGCAAATTCATCGCTAAATGGTCACTCATCCCATTTTTGACCGGCATGTGTTACTTTACAACAGCGAACAAAAAAATTGAATTGAATTGTCAGATTGAACTCCCGTTTAAATTCCTGAATATGTTAAATAACAGCAAACGACAAGCTGTTGTTATCCGCGACTTTCGGAACTTTTTCCATAAAACAAAGTTGTTTTCCACCTAGCTTGCGGATTGTTTGAAGTCGAGCTTTGACAGGGGAGTCAGGACGATCCGGAAAGTTTCTGTATGGAAACGAACATCCAACAACAGTAATTTCATTTTAATTCATGAAGTTTTGAAAATGTTACACGATCTTTGAACGAGAGATCATTTGAATGTTTGTTCCTATGAGCAATAAGCATACTATTTGGGAAGAAATCAGGGTATTATACTCGTACATTGAAAAACACCTAACAGGGCCCTAACCATGAGCTCTTATAGCAAGATTATTTCAATGTTACTTTGCTTTTTCGTACCATGACGTCTTCAAAACAATACTTATTAAGTCCTGCTATCCTTGAGCAATATTGCTGTCAGAGCCCATACAAAATTGAGAAATTGGTACCATGAAGTGCTTTTTGACAATCAGCAATATTGTTTTAAGGCATCACGTGATCTGTTGCCATGACAATTAAAATTTTGTTATTACGTGAAATTTGGCAACAGCGCGTTCACACGGGTTACTTTTATTCATTAATTTACATAACAAATTCTATCGTTAGAAAAGTATTCTCTTTAACTAAAGGTAGGTTATTATTAGGTAAAAAAGTTAAATAAAAGATTATTCATAATGTTATTTGACTAAGTTAACTAAGTAGACAATATTGTATCATAAATTTATCTTGAATACATTTCGACGATGAGGTGCGAGTCTTCTTCACCCTACTAAATGTTCCCATAAAACCGATTTATTCATTTCAACTAAGCAAGAATACCTATTAAAACTAAATGCTTTTAAGCATTCCCTAAAAAAATATAGAAACATAATAGAATAAATTAGGTCATAAAATAACAAACTAAAGTTTGCGTTATATTCGAATACAAATAATAAATTCTGAAAAATAATCCCTAGTGTGATACACAATCGCTTACAAGTAAGGTTGCGTTACTTTTGCAGCAAGCTTAATTCAATATTACTTTTATTGACATCAAATGACATCCAACAAAGTAATCTTGCGAAGTGTGGTGAAAAAACGAATGATGATTCTGGTTGTTCACTCTTAAATATGTACTTATCATGCCAAGCCGTTACTGAGACTAAAATCATTTAAAAAACCAAATGCCATGAAAACTAAGCTACGTCTGTCAGTCAAATTGAGATTCATTTACCAAAGCTAAGCTGTTTTGTATTTGTATATTTTTCACTTCAGATACCTACATAAATAATAAATACTACTCTTAGGTATACCATAAGGGGATAAGTTTTATCTCTATTTTAAGTTGCTACCAAACGTGTTTTGTTTCATCAGCCTTCCTGAAAGTACTTTTCAGTTCATTGAAGTGCACCTGGGGCTGCTGGATCCGGAAGCAGAGTCGCTTTCCTAGGGCCGTGTACTGTAGGACCCAGCAGGAAAGCCGAAGTAGAGATGATCTCGTGGTCCCAACGAGCGTTGAGGTACCCTCGAAAGTGTTTTCCCCTAGTTCTATTTGTTGAAAAGAGATTTGAAATGATTGTCCACAATGGTTTTATGTTATTTGTATCATGCCTATTCAGGAGAAAGAAAACGAACGTTGATCACAAAAAATGGAAACATGGACATAAATATCTCAAACTTTAAAAAAATTAAGCGAGTGTAAAATGCAATGCTATCTCAAAAATAGAGCGACTGAAGTAATCTGATGCAGATCTGAGGCATTCGCAGCAGTACTGGGTGACTTAAGTTTATTAAACAAAAACGGTAATAAATCATTTCCAAAAATGAATTTGTTTTAACTCATTATTTGCAGCACTTGAAAGGTAATTTTATTATTATACACTTACAATCGGTTTGGTGTGATGGTTTACAAGTGACTATTACACCAGTGTGCAGTGGTCGCGGGTTCGATCCCCGTATGTCTGTTGGTACTGGTCTGGGTGTTTCATATCTCTTTATATAAAAATGGATTGCTGTTCGTTAGTCTCGCTAAAACTCGTGAACGGCCGGACCGATTCGGCTAATTTTGGTTTTGGAATAGTTGTATTGGTCCAGGGAAGGTTTAAAAGGTGAGTAAACATGAGAAATGCTAGGAATGTAGTGCAGAGCTATAATTTGGTTTTCCCTTAGCAAATGTTCCTACCCGTCACGTGACACTTAACGTTTGACAACAGCACGAAGTCTGTCGGGACAGCTAGTGTTTAATAACTATGTAGGTATTCACAAAAAGAAAAGAAATGAAACATGCGTCTAGTATCCATCCATTCGGTTGTTTTTACGTGAAAGAGCAACACACATCTATCCATCCACACATACAAACTTTCGCATTTCAAATATCAGTATGATACTTCAATCACGATATTTCAGTATCATGACGTGCTAAACGACAGGGCACTTTGTACCTATCATATCAAGCACTGTATTCATTATGTAAGTAGGTAGGCATGTGTCCGAAACCAACAGTACAAGTTTTATCTTATGAAAACAGAAGGATAGTGTTAAAATTCCCTAATTCGTCAAAAATATGAAATAATTAGGTGCCGCTTACTGCCCACTAGCGCCACCAATCGTTTTTTATTAATAGAGGTTTATTTCAGATATTTTGATAAAAACTGTTCAATATAGATAAATTTATTCTGTCAACATCTTTATGTACAGATAATATCTTATTTTAGGATCATAATTGAACAGTGTTTGTTTAAATATCTTAAAAAAACCACAATTCATGAAAACTATTGGTGGCGCTAGTAGGCAGATAGAGGCCCCCATTTAACTGCTCAGTGATAGTCAGTTATCTATATTCGAATAAGTTTATTATAAAAGAGTTTACCTATTTCACAAAGAAAAATATATATTCTGGCAGCAACATTTTACTTTTTAACCCTTTTTTCCATAGCTAACTATGACACGAAAACATGTCAATGTCATGTCATGTCATGAACACCAGCGTGGTGAAATGAAACAGGAAAACTAGTTATTATTTATATTTATGATTGTAAAATTAATGATTATTCATCATCGTAAGCAATAACGGCATGATCCTGAATCTCCGCCCAGAAAGTAAAGGTTGATAAATCTAGCAGCAGGAAGACAAAGTTTTGATAATTTTGTGAAGATTAGACATGGATTTGGATTCAATAAGTCATAGGATTTCTGAATAGATGTTTTATCTTGGATTTCAGAATTGCTAAATGTTGTGCATTTTAACACAAGCATATCAGTCCAGACAATCCTTGTCGGTAGGTAGCAATGATCTGTGAACAATAAACGTTAACGGTTTGAATGTCTTACATGCATACACATGCATATGTGAAACTGTGGAAAGTGAAATAAAGATTCGACTTATACTTTGTATTTTAATTTAAACTAGTTTCTAACATCTTTCACTGTGAAACTTTCACTGTGAAAGTTACACTACACTTAAAGCCGTCTTTTTTTCTCGGCTACATTTGCTGCGCGACATGGTGCAAAACATGAAGCTCAGCATGTTGATCAACGACGCGCAACTCCACTACCTACACGCCGCGCGTCATTCCACTACCTACACGCCGCGCGTCATGTTTTAAGCCACGCGCGCTGTTGTGCAACGTCGCCGGACATGTTGAGTGTCACGCGGTGCTCGTCAATGAATGCCTAGTGGATACGCGGCTTAAATTGTAGTCTGTATCTTTCATATTTCCAGCTGTTACTTGAAAACAAAATATTCAACATGCCTTAAGGTTTCAAAACCAAACACAATATGAACATTCACGTTAATGAACTCACAATAAAGTATCTTAAGCGATGACTTTCGTTCCACTTACAAGTTTATTTATTGTTGCTTTTTGAGCTTCTTTGTGTACCTACCGATAGTAGGTAGGTATTGTTAGATTACTAAAAATATAAATGATTGGCTCTATGTATTTAACCTCTTTGGTTTGTCTTTTTTTTAAAAAGTGACGTTCGACTCGCGCATCATCAGACTATTTTGTTTGTAATAATAAAATTCAATACATATTTTTGAGGACTTTATTTTAAATGGTTTCACTTGGTTAATTTATTTTGTAAATGCATTCGTATGTGTTTAAATTAATAGATACTTTATAATGTAATTTATGTTTATAAAAAGACAGTCAATACTGTTATTAGGAACTATGGATGTTAATTTCTTAGACCATATTCAGCCGATGATTTGGAGAAATATAAAAAAAACAAGAGGAAGATTGATTGGCGCGAAAATGGTCTAAGGAAAAGGGTCAATTAGAAATTGTATTTTGATTTATAAAACAATACACGAAGCTTAAACTTATCGGACGTTTCCTTGAATTAACCTAGATTTCAACAAGTCAGAAGTGGTAGAAGAACACGTGCTGTTCGGTAGGTACAGGTTGGTTAAATACAACAACAAAGTAACAATGCCAAGTGACATGCAACCGCACGATCGACGGTCGCGAACGCCTGGAAGTTCTGCTGCTGGACGGCAGAGTTCACGTAGAGCGGTGCGGCGATCGCGTGACGTCTCCAGGGTTCCACGGTTGCGGTCCATTCGAAGCAAACGGTCGCGATCTGCAGTGAGAAGGCAGCGGTCGCGGCGGAGGTCACGTTCGCCAGAGTGGCGTCAGTCGCGCACGCCAGAGTGGCGTCAGTCGCGCACGCCAGAGTGGCGTCAGTCGCGCACGCCAGAGTGGCGTCAGTCGCGCACGCCAGTTGGGCGTCTGTCGCGCACGCCAGTTTGGCGTCTTTCGCGCACGCCAGTTTGGCGTCAGTCGCGCACGCCAGTTGGACGTCAGTCGCGCACATCTGAGAGACGACGGTTGCGCTCGCCAGGGCGGCGGCAGTCACGACCATCGCGTTCGCCAGGGCGGCGGCAGTCAACTGCAGATGAGCAGCGTGCAACTGAGAGGCGACGGTTGCGCTCGCCAGGGCGGCGGCAGTCGCGACCATCGCGTTCGCCAGGGCGGCGGCAGTCAACTGCAGATGAGCAGCGTGCAACTGAGAGGCGACGGTTGCGCTCGCCAGGGCGGCGGCAGTCGCGACCATCGCGCTCGCCAGGGCGGCGGCAGTCGCGACCATCGCGTTCGCCAGGGCAGACACCGATGGCTGAGAGGCGGCGGTCACAGGCGCCAGGGCGGCGGTCGCGTGCGACAGAGCGACAGTCACGCGCAAGTTCAAGTAGAAAATCACACCGCTTGCAGACGCCACGACGGGTTCATCGGTCTCGCTCTGTGACAAGGTCAGGTTTAACCTTACGAGATGAATGTAATATGACTAATGATTCTAGGGTAAATACGAGTATATATTCTAAAATGAACACTAGTAAACAGTTAGTAAAATTTATACCAGATAAGGGAGTACATAATGTTTCACAGGATATGACTTCTAATCTTCAGAATAATAATTATGACAGACAAAGTGAAAGTATACCTATTAGATATTTTAGTAATAACGATATCTATCAGGCTAAGGAAAATCTTGCTATCACCAATTCTCATCAAACAATATCGTCAAAGCATGATGAGGTAAATTTGAATAAAACTTTAGTAGAGAATCTCAGCCAAGTTTTAAAAGCTATGTCCACTGTAAATCCACAAAGTAAAGCAAAGTTCTCAGCTGTAAATGTCATACCTGAGTTCGACCCTAAATTTAAAAATCAAACTGTTCTTTCTTGGTTAAATAAGGTTAACGAATGTGCTGAGATTTACAGTTGGGATAGCAAGCAAACGGCTCATTATGCTTTACCAAAACTTATGGGTACAGCTAAGCGATGGTATGAAGGTCAACCTTCGGTAATGCACACTTGGGAAGTATGGCAGGAGAAACTTCAGTCTGCTTTTCCAACTTATGAAAATTATGGACGCTTACTCACTGATATGCTCAACATCAAAGCTAAATTTGGCGAAGATCTTGAGGTATATTACTACGAGAAAGTAATAGCTTTAAATCGTTGTGGTATTCTTGAGAAGAATGCGATTGATTGTGTTGTTTTTGGCATAGAGGATAGGTCAGTCCGGTATGGTGCTGAAGCAGCAAGTTTTAGCGATACAGATAAATTGTTAGGATATTTGAGAAGTGTAAAAACTGAGAAATTTGAAAGGAATAGGAAGTTTATCCGACCAAATACCGAATCCACTCGCAAACCAACAAAAACAGATCATAGTAGAACAAGGTGTTTCAACTGTCATGAGACTGGGCACTTCTTTTCTAATTGCAAAAAAGCCTTAGTAAGGTGTCAAAAGTGTTTAAGAATAGGTCACAACGATCCCAACTGTTCCGTAAACGAACTTCCTAAAGAACCTTTTAATAAAGAGTTGAAGTCATTGTGATTAGTTGACGCTGGGAGATTAATGCCAATGGAGGAAAAATTTAAGAAAACTGTTTATATACTCGGATTTGAGCTAAATGCCTATGTAGACTTTGGTAGTCAATGTACACTGATTAAAGAATCCGTAGCTAAGAAAATATTGAGTTGTGATAACTGGAACTTTGAGAACTTGCCCTACTTACGTGGTTTTGGCAATTCTGTTATTAGATCTGTTGGTGCATGCACCGTAGATTTAACAATTGATCATATAAAAGTTAAAGTTGAACTAATAATAGTACCTGACCGTTTTCTTAGTTACGAAGTTTTAATTGGTCAAACTGTGACCGAACAATCTCATATTGAAATTCACAAAGATAGCAGAAATTTACTAATTAAATCAAAACCAATAGTTAATGAACAGCGATACAAATTGAAAATATATAGTTCTACAAGTATACACGGTGATGCCATGATCAAAGTTAAAACGAATAGTGATCTGACTGGCGAGATAGTTATTGAAGATAGTCAAAGAACTAAGTATAAAGTAGAAGGGGGCAAAATTTCTGTAAAAAATGGCATTGGCTATATTCATATAGTAAATAACAAACATCTTTTACTACAATTCCAGATTGATCAAATAATTTCCCGGGGTGTATTATATAAAGAACAATTGATTGGGAATCATTCCATTAACATAAATAAAATAAGTGCGGAAGGGGACCTACTTGCGTTAGATGATTTCAATATTGGTGACAATCTAAAGGATATACAAAAATGTCAGTTGTTAGCCTTAGTAAACGAATACAGAGATTGTTTTGCTAAAAATTTACCAGAATTAGGGTGTACTAATATTACTACAATGGATATTGAATTAAAGGACCCTATACCAGTTGTTTATCGTCCATACCGTCTTAGTCACTCGGAGAGGGCTGAAGTTAGATCTATGGTAGATGAACTACTACAAAATAATATCATAAGAGAATCTTCTTCTCCATACGCTTCGCCAATTATTGTTGTTAAAAAGAAGACGGGCGATAAACGTTTGTGTGTCGATTATCGTGCATTAAACAAGAAAACGGTGAAACAACATTACCCAATCCCACGCATTGAAGATCAAATAGACAGGCTTGCTGGCAACACTTACTTCAGTACCTTAGATCTAGCATCTGGTTATTATCAGATACCGATAAGCGAAGAATCAAAGCACAAGACAGCGTTCGTTACTCCCGATGGTCAATTTGAGTTCAACCGAATGCCATTCGGGTTAGCTAATGCTCCAGCAGTTTTTCAGAGGGCTATTAATATGGTATTAGGTAATGCTAGATTTGATTCTGCTTTAGCTTATATGGACGACATTTTAGTTCCTTCAATATCATTTGAGCAAGGTTTAGAAAGACTGCGAGCTATATTTGACAAACTTCGTATGTCAGGTCTGACTTTGAAACCACAGAAATGTTATTTTTTCAAGGTGGAAGTCGATTATTTGGGTTTTCAAGTCTCTGTAGCTGGTATAAAACCAGGAACGAGAAAAGTAGAAGCTGTTAAGAACTTCCCCACTCCAAAAGATGTACATAATGTGAGGCAAATCGTAGGTCTGGCTAGTTTCTTTAGAAGGTTTATTAAAGGATTTGCGCAAATTGTTATGCCTCTAACAAAATTACTAAAAAAGAATGCTGTGTGGGAATGGGGCCTAGATCAAGAACACGCCTTTAATGAAATAAAGCTTCTTTTATCTTCTAGACCTGTGCTATCCTTGTACAATCCTTCTGCTGAAACGCAAGTTCACACAGATGCCAGTAAGCATGGGGTAGGCGGTGTTTTGTTGCAGAAACAAAATGATTCTAATTTTAAACCAATAGCTTATTACAGTCGTCAAACATCCCCCGAAGAGTCACATTTCTCTTCCTACGAATTGGAAACTCTAGCGGTCATAGCCTCGTTGATAAGGTTTAGGCCGTATGTTCTGGGATTAAACTTTACAGTAGTAACGGACTGTAACTCGCTAAGAGCAACTTTTGAAAAGAAAGATATGATTCCCCGTATTGCAAGGTGGTGGAGTTTTATCCAAGAATACGATTGCAACCTTATATATAGATCAGGAAAGAATATGATGCATGTTGATGCTTTAAGCAGAAACCCAGATTCAGTAGAAAAAGGTATTATAGGGGCTATAGAAACTTTTGATGTTATGATGATTAATAACGACTGGTTAGTGACAGTTCAGTCAAGTGATTCAGAGTTGAAGCGCATTAAAGATATTTTATCAGATCCTAAATATGAAAATATAATTGAGATAAGAAAACATTTTGTATTAAAAAAAGACGGAATTTATAGAAATACTGCTGGGGGGTTAAAATGGGTCGTACCAAAAGGCTGTCGGTGGCAAATATTGAGAAAAAATCATGATCAAATTGGGCATTTTGGCTTTGAAAAAACGTTAGACCGAATACAACAACACTATTGGTTTTCAAAAATGCGAAGATTTGTAAAGAAATATGTTAACTCTTGTCTTGAATGTGCACATTGCAAAATTCCTCCAGGTAAGAAAGAAGGGTATCTTCACCCCATACCAAAAGTACCGACACCTTTTCATACCATTCACATTGATCATGTAGGTCCGTTGGTAAAAGTAAGCGTAAAAATGCGTATATTTTAGTTATTATTGATGCATATACCAAATTCATAGTTTTAAAAGCAGTTAAAAACACCAGATCCAACACAAGTATTGCAGTTTTAAGAGATTATTTTGGCACTTTTGGATTGCCCACACGTTTAATAAGTGACCGCGGCACCTCGTTTACAAGTGCACAATTTAAAAAATTCATGCTTGAATTAGGAGTCAGACACATTCAGAACGCGGTTGCCACTCCACGGGCTAATGGTCAAGTTGAGCGGTATAACCGCACTATTCTGGATTCCTTAGCTGCTCAGAATCATGGACACGATGAGAACATGTGGGATGATGGGCTATTAAAAGTACAATGGGGTATGAATAATACAATAAATAAAGGAACCGGAAAGTCTCCATCTGACATATTATTCGGACTTAAACTTACCAATGTAAACGAAGGTCATATTGTAACAGCAATTGAAAACGACCTGACAAACGACGAATCCGCATATAACAATAATGATGATACTGATATGAATAATGAAGATGGTGATCAAACGTTGGAACATCTAGATATTACGGTCTCTCCTACAGTAAACATAGAAAAAGTAAGGGGTGAAGTAAACAATTGTATATTAGAATCTCAAAAAAGACAGAAACAAAATTTTGATAAGAAGAGAAAACGAGCTAAAAAGTACAACCTAGGGGACTTAGTAAGGATTGAAAAGGCAATACATGCTGTAGGTAAGAGTAAAAAGTTACTGCCTAAACTATCAGGTCCTTATAAGATAACTAAAATATTAGAAAATGATAGATACGAAATTTGTGACACTCCTATTACAAAAAAGAAGGGAAAAAGCACTTACAAAGGGGTTTATGCTGTTGATAAAATCTTCCCTTGGCTGTGTTTCAATGATCGAGACAGTAACACTCAATCTGATTCTACTGATAGCGATGGTGGTGAAATTATACATTAGATGATTGAATCGGTGCAAATCTTAGCGAGTGAATCTTATTATATTTTAATTGCTTAGGTATACTTTCAGTAATTCCGAATAAATTATTTTTTTAAATGATAAATGCTCCTTTTGAATTGAGTTTGAGTCAATTCATAAACATTACTTATTATTAAGTTTGTGTGGATTTTATCCCACACATATAAATTTACATAATTATAAAAGAAAAATAATGCCAAACTGGGCATAATGTATGGTAAACTTAACTTATTGCATGCTATACTCAGCATAGTGTATGTGAACATCAGCAGTTAGTCATTTTGTTGTTTGTTATGTACGGTGGCCGGCACATCGCGCTAACCATTTCCGGTCAGTCCTCCTTGCTCTATCGCGAACGAATGACATCTGGCAAGAGCGAAAAA
This sequence comes from Udea ferrugalis, assembly GCA_950022985.1. NCBI lineage: Eukaryota > Metazoa > Arthropoda > Insecta > Lepidoptera > Crambidae > Udea > Udea ferrugalis. The sequence goes on along the minus strand of OX465531.1, from coordinate 14,765,447 downwards.
AAAAAAAAAAAAAAACGGAAATGTGGTGGCCTGATCTGCTGTTGACTGTACCTGATCTTGTGCGTAATTGAGAGTATATGCCAGTATATTCAGATAGATTATAGTCATAAAAATGTGATTACGAGTATTGTGGAGCAGAATATTGCAACGCAGATCTTGAGGTGAATTTCACGGGGTCGTGAACTTTATATCAGGATGGACGAGCTGTTAGATTACTAAAAATATAAATGATTGGCTCTATGTATTTAACCTCTTTGGTTTGTCTTTTTTTTAAAAAGTGACGTTCGACTCGCGCATCATCAGACTATTTTGTTTGTAATAATAAAATTCAATACATATTTTTGAGGACTTTATTTTAAATGGTTTCACTTGGTTAATTTATTTTGTAAATGCATTCGTATGTGTTTAAATTAATAGATACTTTATAATGTAATTTATGTTTATAAAAAGACAGTCAATACTGTTATTAGGAACTATGGATGTTAATTTCTTAGACCATATTCAGCCGATGATTTGGAGAAATATAAAAAAAACAAGAGGAAGATTGATTGGCGCGAAAATGGTCTAAGGAAAAGGGTCAATTAGAAATTGTATTTTGATTTATAAAACAATACACGAAGCTTAAACTTATCGGACGTTTCCTTGAATTAACCTAGATTTCAACAGTATAAAGATAACCGCCGAAGCAAAGGAAAAACGACACAAACCACATTTCCGCACTAAAATAAATCAGCCGCCTAAATCAATGAACAAATATTTGTCAAGCTATTTTATGGTCCTAAGAAAGAGTTCACTGTGGCTCGAGTGGCTTGATGATGTTTAGTTTTTATATAATTTGGAAAACAATGATGAAGAAGTTGCATTCCCGGAACTTTTTTCGTGTGTCAGAATTGACGTAAAAGTATTCCTGCATTAAGGCTGCTGGTTGTCAAAAAGCCACGCTTACATCAAAACCAAATTAAGATTGTTTTAGGCTTTGGACCCCTTGGATGAAAAATTGACCGAATGATGATCTTTGTAGACTAATTTCGGCTGGCCTTTTTAGAAAATATTATCTTTAGTGTCAATGCCAGTATAAACAGTTTTTTTTGCAAGAATATTCATGCTAAGTATTCTTTTCTCGAAATTTTACTCCAAGCATGCTTTAAGACAATTCGGACCGTAGACTTCGTAAGAGATGGTGCTATATAGTTCATATAGCGCTATCCCTTTCTGGCTTTCTAAAAAATCATTCGGTCTTTCCCAACACTTCGCAGGACTAAAATGATTGACTTCATGGTACGGTTTTTGAGCATTCCTTCCGCAGTCCTGCAGCAGTCTTACTTTAAAACAAGATTGTTTTCTATAAGCTTATGGTTAGGGCCCAGGTCTGTCATCACCGAAAACTAAAAATGTCATTGTGACATTTTTTTATCGACCTAAGCAATATTACTGAAAGTACAGAGAACATCATTCTGCTATTTTTTTATTTCCACAAGTTTCTGCATGTTTTTTAGATTTTCCGGAATTTAGTTTTTCTTGAAATTTGTTATGATAACATTGTTTAATTGTGTTGTGTTAATTAATTAAAGCTTGTATTATGAGAGACTAGACAACGGCTGAACATTTCTTTTTTGTAAATACCTCCTTCCTACCTAATTTACATAGGAACCACCCAGACCAATACAAACCGATATGTTTGCACTCAAATGTTTGTACTGTTCGGGGATCGAACCCCAGTTAGTGTAGTAGCCAACTTCTAAACCATTACAAAGAAAGTGACAAAGCGATCCAAAAGTTAACGTGTTGTTGAAGAGCTGTTTATATTTTTATGAATAAGAGGGTTAATATATCACATACCCTAAGGTAACTGAAATAGTATCGATACTTTTACCATTTAATAATGTTATTTTGTAGATTCAATGCTTCTTTTAGTACCGCACAAATTTTAACCTTATGATAATACAATAATAATAAAACTATAATTATAATTATGTAACATACATAATTATAGTTTTATTATGGTTTTAGCATTTTCCATGCAGTATCTTTACTAAAGATCTGAAAACCAGAAAAAGACATTTGGTCATGTTGGCATCAGGCAGGACTCGAACCCGCATCTTTCGCAAGCCGGGCGACTGCACTACCAATTATGCTACCGAGACCATTAACAGACCGGCCGAATCTTTCTGGTATATTTACCCTTTGAGCCAGGGTGATTTCGTCAATGTTATAGGCATCCACCTTTAATTTATAATTATAGTGTTAATTAGGTAACGTCATTAAGCCCTGACTGAGTAGGTTGTTATATCATTAGTTGTTAATTTGACACCCACGAGCTGTTGTGCTAATTTCCGATGGAGAAATTTCCTCAGAAAGGGACTCGAATAAATTTATAAACAGAGATTTCAAAATAGAATCTGTTTTGTATTTACTAATTACGGTAATGTAACGGGTTTTTAGACCCATTTTAATGAGGCTGATCTAATTTCAACAATAGTTTTGACTCGTATTATTAATACTACTCTATTTTTTTTATTTAACCAGCTATGGTATTCCGGTTGGCACCGAAACTCACCTCGCTCGTGGTGAGTTTTCTTTAAAATTCAATTTTTTCGCAACTGTAGTCGATTGAGAGAAAAGAACTAAGCCAAATAACATTTTGAAGCACCGATTTGTGAAGTTATGTCCGCCGGAATGCCACCCCTGTAGAGTTACTTGTGTAAAGTAAGTTTTACTAGCCAGTTAGCATCTTATCACTATTTAACAGCATACCTTAAAAAACCTTAAAAATTAAAGAGACAGAACATTCCAGTAATTGAAGGGATAAAAAAAACATTTTGATGATACGAGTATGATTCGATCACATCACGAAATACTGAAACTAATAGCTCAAAAATACGTTAAGCTTTCTAAAATACGGCTAAAGATCTAAACCTTCCTGTATATTTCCCAAAGTGAAATATACCTAAAAACGAGTATAATAGAGAAGAATTTAGTTTCTAAAGGTTATAAATGTCGCGTGGGATGAGAGTCGAGACCTTTACAAATTTATGTAGAAGAGGTTGGGGATAGCCTTATTTGCGTAACCAAGTAGTTTTACATGAGGGCCATAACAAAATCGGCTCGGTTTACTTAGAGTAGAATAGAGAAACTTAGAAATTAATTGGATAGCCTACTGTGCCTACATTTTTTGTGACAGAAATCATTTGAAGGCAGATCTAGCGGCGTCGTATGTTGCTTGTAGGGGCACCCAAATTTGAAACTAGTGAAAGACTAGTTAAATAATTTAGTAACTATAATTGTTTATTTTTTCAAATGCGACATTATACGGAGCTGCCGAGTGGCCAGGTGGAGCAGTCGGAGCTGAAACTCCTTACTTTATAAAAAAGGGCTAAGTAAGGGCTACCCGAATTATCCTCATGTAAGTTCTACGATTTTGCATACCAATCAATGATTGGTAAACATCAAGAGAATCTAGCTCCTGGTACCTACGCAAAATCGTAGAACAAAGGTGTAGCCGTGAAAATTACTACCTACGTTTTCACGTTAATTACCTAGGTATCTATTTCGTCCTCGTAGCAACATGCCGCTCAGTAGTCTCAGATTATATTGTAACTCAGTGGTCGTGTGTTCGACTCATGGCCAAGACTTTTTTTTTCAGTTGTACTGAACATGACTGAATGACAATAGTAAAATAAATACGTTCGTCAAAACCACAATGACAACAATCAAAAATCTGTTATGAACAGTCGGTTATTCATATTTTACCTACTTTTATAGAATAATGGCATCCCGGTTGTAGTGTTTGTAGAATGCTATAACTATAGTATAGCTAAACACTGTCTCGAGCACACGGTGTGGCGGGCGCGCGGAGTAGTACTGCGTGAGCTACCGGCGAGAGCAGACGTGCCGCCTGCGCACATCGTGTGTTGGCGAGCCAGTGAGTTTTTCGATAAGGTAGTACACTACAAATGGCGACGAGGACAAAGGTCAGATATCACTTCTTTATTTTGAACAATGACAAAACAAAGAAGGGGGCACTGTGTCCATAGGAAGGCGTGTTATTAAAGTGTAACCTACCTTACAAAGAGTTACTAGCTTCGTTACATTTGAGCATTTGAATCAACACTGTTATTAAATAGTGTTATTTTTAAATAGGTCTAAAAAACAACAAATAATACAACTAGAATTGTCAAGTAGACAGATTATTTTATTAAGGTAGTGAATTGCGAAAACTTACACTTAAAACAGTGATTTCAGCGGAGCCATCGCTAATTTAAAATAGACTTAAAGCAAGTAACCTATTTTATTGGGTGCGTACGCGACCACAATCAATATCCCTTACTAAACTAGCAAAACGAATGCTTGTTATAATGCCAGGATAGGTATTTCAAACAAACAAACAAATCATTTATTTGAAAAGAATACAGTTGAGCCTTAAGATGTTAGTGGAATTTCTTGACATAGTATCCGGCCTGCTAGCAGGCGTGCAAATTATTGTTAGTAGGTAGATACATAGTATCAAATTGGGATGATAGTTTAAAATTAAGGATATAAGACTTAGGACTAATACTAACTTAACCTATTTTTTTTTTTTTTCGTGGGGAAATCCTCATGGATACCTCGCTGCCCGGGGGGACGACGAGGTTATGTCGGACTCCTACCGACTAAAACCCCACGGCACTAGACCGTGGCACTTTGGCGGCGAAGCTGGATCCTACCGTAAGAAATGCCGCACTGCTCCGCCGCCAGTGCTAGCCCCTAATGGGGCCCCCTCCAACCGACCCCCCAACGAAGGGGGGAGGCCACGAAAGCGCCTGGAGTACGCAGGCACTTTCGCCGTCTCGGTGGACGCCGTGCAATGCAAGCCAGAGCACCCCCGCACTCCAGCCCGCTGGCACCCACTGTTCGCAGACCCTACTGGGCCCGCAACCACAAGCCACCCAAAGGGCGGCTCCGCTGCCGTAACCGGCGGTACGGCCCCGCCGGGCCGCGATGCACAGGGGGGATCAGCCTCGGATTACTGGCCCCCACCAACCGGTTGTGCGCCGCGGCCCCAACCACGCGCCTCAAGGCGCCTGCAGGCCCCACTGGCCCCGCAGCCCCACGTCGCCCTTGCGGGCCGCAGCGGGTGGGTTCCCAGTCCACCACACTACCACGCCTGGGTTCTCTTCGCTTCCCGGTGGATCCCCTATCACCGGTACTAGGCCCCCTCGCCACGCCGAGGCGAGAACCCATGAGGGGGAATACTAACTTAACCTATGACCCAACTTTCATGATGTAGTTAGAGTTAAAGTAATGTAATATTGTCTGGCGTGTAATTCGCTTTTGTTGAGGCTATTGCTAAGAGGTCTCTGAAAATAAAATAATTGTAAGGAGAACTATATCCAGGTAAGTAACACATATTCAATATTGTTAGATATACAAATAAAAACCGTCTTTTCCATTTTGTTGTTATATTATTGTTATATACAAATCAAATGAGTTGCACAGACAGCTAGAGATATCTCAGTACTCATTAAGATGTTAAAAAAATCAATATATATTTGTTGGGGTTGACTATTACTAATACTTTAACAATATCTAAGCAATGCATGGAGTGCATGCGCGTGGTGTGGCTCTGCCGTCGGCGTCGTCGGACATTGTTTCTGCTGAGGGTAAGATGCTCTGCAGTTACTTTTTGTTAAATAGTTAGGATGTAATACAAAATTATTATCATACGGTTTTAACATGAAATAAAATAGATCAGAAAACTTAATAAGTAAATTTGGTTAATCGATCAAGAAGATAAATAATAATAACTTCAGATAACTTGATCCATACAAAACATGTTAGTATTCACACAACGTTACTATCTATGTTAGGAACTATTTAAAAACAGGCATAAAGAAACGGCGATGAGTGGTTATTTTATAGGGGTGTTAGGATCTTTCATATCGCTATTTGATAATGCCACAGGGATATGTAGAATTTACTACCATTATACAGTACAGTGCTGATTGGAAGTGCATTTGTTAATCGGGAGTTTAAAATTTGAAATAATATTTCTTACGAGTGTTGAAGGTGTATCTATCTACCTTCAACATCGATTGAATCTCCCTAGCTCATAGGGTAAATACACCAGAAAGATTCGGCCGGTCTGCCACTGGTCTCAGTAGCACAGTGGTTAGTGCAGTCGCCCGGTGCGAAAGACGCGAGTTCGAGTCCCGCCTGAAGCCAAGTAGACCCCGAATGTCTTTTCTGGTTTTCGGATCTTTAGTAAAGATACTGCATAGGTAATGCTAAAAATAATAATAACATAGTGTATTTGTTGTCTCGAGCCTAAAATATATTTTCAAGTGTTCGGTAATTATTATTTATTAACCTGTGAACGTAAGCTTGCTTCAGCACCGTGAAGCGCTAAGAACTTTAATAATAATAAAATTCTTTATTTGCATAAAACATGGTACAGTCAAAGTTCTTAAATCATATTTGGCTCATGCATGTCTATCGGTCTAACGATGTGCAAATATTTGGTCTTCATGCATTAATTGACATTAATAATAATTTGATATGTTAATATGACATTAATAATTAATTTGTAATTTAATAAATAAATAATTTTGATACAATGGACCTCCATTAAATTGGGAACCGGTTGATATTACATCGACCTCCATTAAATTGGAAACCGGTTGATATTACATCGACCTCCATTAAATTGGAAACCGGTTGATATTACATCGACCTCCATTAAATTGGAAACCGGTTGATATTAAATCGACCTCCATTAAATTGGAAACCGGTTGATATTACATCGACCTCCATTAAATTGGAAACCAGTTGATATTACATCGACCTCCATTAAATTGGAAACCGGTTTGAATGTGCCTCGATTAAATTGGGAAACATTTTGGTGTTCTGGTGTGAAAGTGCCTCCATTAAATTGGGAAACATTTTCGTTTTCCGGTGTGAATGTGCCTCCATTAAATTGGGAAACATTTTCGTGTTCTGGTTTGAATGTGCCTCCATTAAATTGGGAAACATTTTGGTGTTCTGGTGTGAATGTGCCTCCATTAAATTGGGAAACATTTTCGTTTTCCGGTGTGAATGTGCCTCCATTAAATTGGGAAACATTTTCGTGTTCTGGTGTGAATGTGCCTCCATTAAATTGGGTAACATTTTGGTTTGAATGTGCATCCATTAAATTGGGAAAGATTTTGGTTTGAATGTGCCTCCATTAAATTGGGAAACATTTTGGTGTGAATGTACCTCCATTCAATTGGGAATAAATTGTATAAATGTACTTGCTGTCTGCCTTGAGAAAGGTTGCTGTAAATGCGTAACACAAAGTATTTTTGTTCGCAAAAAGTACTTTTATAGTGCGTTTAAATCTACTCAGCGCGATATCTTGCAACTTACCATCATTAGATGAACTCGATTTGGAAGGTGATAGTGCTTCCTTAGGGCAGAGATGGAAGAAACGGAAAAGGTACATTCTTACCTTCGTCATTCAATGGACATCTTTCCAATGGACTTCATTCACTTTGAGCTTAACTACTAAACGAAAGTCACGTTTCCGTCTGGTAAAATAGGAGGAGGCAGAACTATCGTAGAAGCTAACACACTAGAGGTTGTCGGTCGGCAAAGGGATGATGGATGTATTGCGGGACACAGTTACTGGAAAAAAGGACACAGTTACTGAAGAAGGAGAAAACGAAAGAACAAAAAAATACAAAAAAAAACAAAAATACAAATGATGGGTGACCAACCAAACAATGAAATAGAAAATATCATTTATTTTAATGTTCTAAATACTATTTGATGTTAATAAATAAATACATATCAAATAATACTGGAATTTGCTCCAAATAGCGCCATCTGGCCCAAATTGATATAATTAACTAGCGGCCTCACGCGACGTAGTCCGCGTGGACTTAAGTTGAAAAATATACATATATGTCGGGGAATGAGTCAAGGACATTCCCCGGGTCATCAGTATCAGTGTTCAAATTGTAAGTTTTTCGACAATATAATCCCACAGTTCCAAATCACACTTGTAAAAGACACTGACTTAGCATAGTAACTATCAAAACTAATTAGATCCGCATAAACACTAGGTAATTATCACTCTTAGCTACAAAATCAGAATCGAGAACACGCGATGTTCCCGGCGTGCGCTCCTGTCCACCATTTTCTAACCTCTCTTGTCAAAAGTGACGGCCGCGCGCCGATTACATCCGAACGTAGCCGAGCCCAGCCGAAGTATCTGGCTGGTTTGCTGCGATCGACGTCCCTCGACTCCGACACGGCCATTCTGACCTGTCATTCGTCCTCGGATGACATTCTTGGACCAAAGGCAACAAGAGTAGACTGACCACTCGGCCTTCCTGGCCCACACATGAACACAAACATACTTTAGAGAGTAATAGGTCAAAAGGTCAGAATAACTGGTCATTCAACTGAAACTCAAGACTACTAATCGCACAATCTTAACCGAAACTCTGAAACTTAGTTAACTGAAATTCAGAAGCCTTTTTTAACAGGAAAACATAAACTATCTTGCGGCTGACTGTTTACTGTATTGGCTATAACTCTAGTGCTTCACCAGCAATCTACACTACTACTTAACCAGTAGAAGCCAACAAACATCGCTTAAACAGCGATCTACACTACTACTTAACCAGTAGCAGCCAACAACCATCGCTTAACCAGCAACCTACACTACTACTTTACCAGTAGGAGCCAACAACCATCGCTTAACCAGCAATCTACACTACTACTTAATCAGTAGCAGCCAACAACCATCGCTTAACCAGCGATCTACACTACTACTTAACCAGTAGCTACCAACAAACATCGCTTAACCAGCGATCTACATTACTACTTAACCAGTAGCAGCCAAGAACCATCGCTTAACCAGCGATCTACACTACTACTTAACCAGTAGCAGCCAACAAACATCGCTTACCCAGCGATCTACACTACTACTTAACCAGCAGTAGCCAACAAACATCGCTTAACCAGCGATCTACACTACTACTTAACCAGCAGTAGCCAACAAACCTCGCTTAACCAGCGATCTACACTACTACTTAACCAGCAGTAGCCAACAAACATCGCTTAACCAGCGATCTACACTACTACTTAACCAGTAGCTACCAACAAACATCGCTTAACCAGCGATCTACACTACTGCTTAACCAGTAGTAGCCAACAAACATCGCTTAACCAGCGATCTACACTACTACTTAACCAGTAGCAACCAACCAACATCGCTTAACCAGCGATCTACACTACTACTTAACCAGTAGCAACCAACTAACATCGCTTAACCAGCGATCTACACCACTACTTAACCAGTAGCTACCAACTAACATCGCTTAACCAGCGATCTACACTACTACTTAACCAGTAGTAGAAAACAAACATCGCTTAACCAGCGATCTACGTTACTACCTAACCAGTAGTTGCCAAATCTAAAGTTTACTTTCTACTCTGGATTGACCAATACCAGTCATTATTACAATGTTATTAAAAGGTTTTCCTTTAAATTTAGGTGCTACGGATGATCTAGTCAGAGAACATTTAGAACCTGAATCATAACAAAATTCAACAGTCTGACCGGAATGTGTGAGGTGACCGACAGGCACGCTGACTGCACTCATCCATCCTCTTTACAGCTGAAAACCTGGCTCTTCCGGCGCCAACCTTAGGGCCAGGTGTGCTTCGGGCACCTCGAAGCGTAGTACCCCTCTCGGTTGTCTTTCAACGAAGCGGTCGTTGCACCCAACAATGCTAAACAATTTTTGCTCTGCTGTTCTCACAACATCTTCCACCTGTCGGGATTTTAAGCTTCTGGAGTGGGCCGAGTGGGGTTGGATCCCACTTCTGATGTCGGGGAATGAGTCAAGGACATTCCCCGGGTCATCAGTATCAGTGTTCAAATTGTAAGTTTTTCGACAATATAATCCCACAGTTCCAAATCACACTTGTAAAAGACACTGACTTAGCATAGTAACTATCAAAACTGATTAGATCCGCATAAACACTAGGTAATTATCACTCTTAGCTACAAAATCAGAATCGAGAACACGCGATGTTCCCGGCGTGCGCTCCTGTCCACCATTTTCTAACCTCTCTTGTCAAAAGTGACGGCCGCGCGCCGATTACATCCGAACGTAGCCGAGCCCAGCCGAAGTATCTGGCTGGTTTGCTGCGATCGACGTCCCTCGACTCCGACATATATATTACTAACTATTCTCAGACTTATTGGATACATATAAAAATTTCATCAGAATTTGTCAGGCCGTCTTGGACCAGTTTGAAAACAGGCGCTGTGATGCGAGAATTTTATATAAAAGATGCATACCCAACATTGGTATTGCAACAGGCACTCAGAAAAAACGTGAACGTTGATGAGGTGATGAGCAGCCTTAGTTCAAATTCATGCTAAGGGGCAATTCATGCAAGACAGTTCATATGGAAATCGGACATTAATAGATCTCCTCTCGCAGGAAGTATTTTCAAAATGAGAAGGAGGCTCTTGTTACAGTTTGGACTGTAGAACACTTTAATGTCCTTCTCTTTAGCAAGGAGTTTGATCTAGTCACTGACCAGGCCATTGGAACTGAACCGAATTGGAAAGATGGATGTTAAGACTACAGGTTTACCAGCACAATATGAGTACAAGCCCGGTTAGACAAATATAGCAGAAGCACCCATCGTGACTGTGTAATGGCAAAAAATCACCTGAATGTCCAATGTGACGAACATGTGACTGGTGCACAATATGTTTATAGAGGAATACAGTCAGATCAAGGTTTGGGAATAAAAAGGAAGCAGCCCATGCGGGCACCCTGGAATCGTAGCGATGGAAGATCGACTGCGATGCAAAGTATGGTTCATCATCATCATCAGCAGCCACATGATGTCCACTGCTGAACATGGGCCTCCCCCATAGATTTCCAGAGCTGCCAGTTGGAGGCGGCCTGCATCCACCGAGACCCTGCAACCTTTATGAGGTCATCCGTCCACCTTGCGGGCGGGCGTCCCACGCTGCGCTTGGCCTCGAATGGTCTCCACTAGAGAACTTTCCGGCCCCAACGGCCGGCAAAGTATGGTTACAAATTATTAACAAAGGCGCCAAGTCCTCCGTTGAAAGCTTCAAGGGCTGCACATTGGTCAGGTGCCAAACCCACCTACTCTGATGAAGCGTCGTGAACTTCGTGATATTGTTTTTTAATACTGATCACCATAGTTACAACGGAACGGTGAGGTAGAGAGGCCAAAATTGGACATCTGAAAGCATTGAAGACTGCCAAACATGAGGATTTGCAAGATATTCTGAATGCATACCTAATGATTTACAATTCCGCACCCCATTCTGTGACGGGTAAAACACCAACAGAACCATTCTTGAAACATCTAAACAGAGGTAATATTCCAACATTTCAAGACACGAATGACAAAAACGACGACATTGAAATAAGGGACAAGGAGATAAAGAAAAAAGGGAAGAACTGTGGGAATGAAACAAGAAGAACAAGAGACGCGGATCGGAGTGATAGGAACTCGGTGTGGCGGGCGCGCGGAGTAGTACTGCGTGAGCTACCGGCGAGAGCAGACGTGCCGCCTGCGCACATCGTGTGTTGGCGAGCCAGTGAGTTGTTCGATAAGGTAGTACACTACACCGGTATTAAACATTCTCTAAGTTTAATCTCAAGTTACATTTTACCGAGAGCTTGTTTTGGTTTCGCTGGAAAAGTACACTGAAAATAATGGACGGCGTAACTATTTTTGTTATTTCTAAAATGTTTTGCAGCAGGGAACCAGAAGGCAAGTTCATTTTTCTGTGTAGATACATTTTTTAACGAGCTTGAAATGCACACGACCTGCAAAAAATTTGTTGGAAATATGAAGGTTAAAAAACGGCCACAAATACAAAGTGGAAAAGTGGGCGGGGCGGCCTTTTTGTCCGTAAGTATTTAACTGACCGGCGGGCATCTACGACGCGGACTATTTGCCCTTCGTGTGCGTTGGTAGTATAGGATTCCTATTGTGCTACCGTTCGCGGTCAAAACGACTGGCCCGCCCCGCTCTGCCCCGCCGTCTGCACAGCGTCTTAAGATAAAGATAAAAAAAACTGTAGAAATAAAATTGCTGTATTTATCTGAAACGTTCCTAGGTTTTGGACGGTCTGTCGTGTCTCGTGACCGCTAGGTATACCTAAATACGCAATTAAGATATTATTTTTAGTATAAAGCAAAAACGTGTAGAGCGAGAAAGAAGCGGTTAAAAACTTACCAGGAAAACCTTCATACTAGGTCGAAAACTAAGAATAACTCAATCTCATTATAATACTGTGTCTGATCCGTGGGGAGACTCTAGCGTGTATTAGCCCATGTTATTTAATTTTAAGATACCCATTTCAGTCACTATTCTCTCACAAAACGAGCACACATTATTAAATTCGGTTGAGCAAACCTTATGAATGGAATAAGGATTTGTTGCTAGCCCCAAAAATAGTTAATGTTCTCGTTTGAACAACTAGAGCGAAATGATTATACCTCAAAGGTGTAGGTACCTAGCGTCAAAAGTATCTTAGCACTTTAGTAGTTCGTCATACTGGATAATTCGATAGCTAATTTAACAACGTCTTCATTGTTGCTAACTACATTAAGACACTAAAGTAACTTGACACATTTCAAAAGATAGTTTTTTTAACAAGTAATGATGATATAATTTATGATAATAATAACAAGAATAGCAACATTTTATCTTCTGCGCACTTTTTAATTTCATCTGTTCTCACAAAACTAGTGACATTAAGGTCTTTCTCCAAATATTGTTACTTTTCAAACATTTAGTAATTATCTATCGGGGCCTTTACGCGAAACCCGCTTTTATAAATTCGTAAATAATATTTTAAAATAAAAAAGGCACGGACCATAGAGTCTGTGGCATACACACAATTGTGGCATATTCACAATAAAAAAAAGGTAGGGGAGACAACTAAAGAAGGTTCTGTAGTTATTTCCCCTACCTACCTTGAGAGCTGAAGTAGGTACTTCAGCTCTGATATCTGGAAGGCTGTAGTAATTGGTCGTTCACATTTTCACTCATATGACCGTCATACAACGCCACAACCCCAGAAACCCCTAGAAATGACTAACTTGAGCATTATTACTCAAAGTAAAACAAAAAACAAACAAATTCAAATGTTAGTCTAAACTGTAGGACACAGTGTGATTTTGAATTTATTTAATAAAAGGCTGTTGGAGAGTTTAAAAGCGTCAGAAATAATATAACTTTCATGTGATTGAGAATTATATTGATAACTAGCGGCCACAATTTTCCCCGCGTGGGTTTTTGTGTTTTGCCACAGAGTTTAATAGAAACTTGCAACCTCTACGTATGGCGTCCACGGTTGAACATTGGCCTGCCACATTGATTTCCTAAGCAGCCGTCAACCAACCTGTCACAGGCGACCTTTTTTTTTGACCCGCAGGAAATGACGTTGCGCATTACCGTTTACCCGGGGGCGAACGGGTTATGTTGGACTCACCACAGTCACTAGAAAGGTGACATCCAGTGGCATACCCACTAAAAACTCTGGCACTGCCTCTCATCGTCCATGTTGCCAAGATGGACCTTCTACAAGCCTTCTACGCACTCCTCCGGACGGAGGTTACAGGCGACCTGCTTCCACTGAAACCCTGCGATCCTAATCAGATCATCCTTCCACCTTGCTGGTGAGCGTCCCACGCTGGTCTCCAATAGACAACTTTTAAGCCCTCTGCCATCAATACTTCAGACGATGTTGCCAGCCCTCTGCCACTTCATCCTGCTAACCCACTGGGCTACTTTGCGGCCTTCTCTTACGGATTCTTCATTCCTGCTTTCCTTTCCTAAAGTAAATAGTGAATAATAAAATCCAATCCATCGATCTATCTAATGTGCTCGTTACAAAGTGACTTGGCAATTGTGTTGAACTACATTTAGCATTCCAGCAAGCCACGTTTATTCCGCTTAATTACCGGTCCTAATGCCTTGCGCGGCTTCGACGAATTTCCTGAACGGAAATTCAATTTTGATTTTCGGCAGTAACGGATTTTGCGTGAGTAAAATTTGTTAAGTGTTGCATAAGTACACAAAACTACTTATATTAGTAGCCAAGGTGCCCGTGGCGCAGTTGTGAAAATGAATTAAAATGTTGTATGTCAAAAGACAATTAGGTATATTTAATTTCCTTGAAAAATCTGTAATTTTCTGTCAAAATACCTCTCATTTTGCTCTACTTAACCACAAGTTAAGTGTAACGTACAGTCACGTTAGTACAGTTTACACTACATTTTGACTCACCGTTCTGTTTGTCTGGCGCGAACCGCTAAAGTTTTCGTAATCGAAAAGTATTTACGATACTTTGCTTTCATTTCCTATGTTTTTTTCAAAATATAGTTTAGTCGGATTATTTTTTTTCAATTTGTTTCGACTACGTAAACGTCGTTTTTTTCAATTTTTTTCGACTACGTTAACGTCGACCTTAAAGCCATTCATTCTATACCTACTGAACTCTGTGGGGATGTTACATTATTGGTCTGATTTTTATCTGACAGAGAAATAGGTATGCCCTCCCTAAGTCAATAAGATTTGTCCGACGAAGCATTTTTAATCAAAGCTCCATCATTTTATTTGTGATACATAATTAGGAAATATTATCAGAGGTCAGAGAAATTTTAGAAGCCAAGTTGGGTTTCCACAATTTTTGCAATGTTTTTAGTGGTGTACTTATATGCAATGTCAGGATGAGAAAAGCTTGTCTGAATGAAATACTTAATGCAGTTTAAAAAAATTACATTATTAGTAACAATTATTATCTTGCATACTTCCATGTTAGGTAACACCAACGTGTAAACGTAGTTTTAAATGTGTTTCATGAAAAAAAAACAAGACAAGTATGCCAACTGAAGTAGTTACTGGCACTGAGAAATCTTATTACTCTCATTATTATCAATTTAGATTAAAAAACAATAATCGCAGAAGAAGCGTTGTTTAAGTAATTGTGAATAAAGGGGTTAATTTATTTACTGAGGACGGCAGACTGTTTGGCAATTAAAATTAAGATCTAAGTAGTTTTCCCCATAATAAAGTATCTCTCGGTGGATTTCTGAAAACCTACATTACAAATTAGCTGCCCAGCCAGCGGCTAGCACACGTGGTGTCGTGTTTTCAGTAGAAACTTTTACTACCATTTTCATTAAAAAGAGATAATTACGGTTTTGCTGAAACACGTCCGAAAAGTAAAAGTTACTTACAGTTGCTACGTCAAAATAATAATGAATGTTATTCTTCTCCTTTTTAGTCTCAAATACTTTTGGCAGAATGCTTCCGAGTTTCTCTATAATGATTATGTGTATTGTTAGGATGAAAATTTGACAAATGTAAAAACGCCATCAAAATTCAGTTTTTCACATAACGTCTACTGCTGAATATAGGCCTTGCCCATAAATTTCCAGAGCGGCCTGCATCAACCGAAACCCTGTAATAGCAAGCATGGTCTCTCTATTTTCCAATGGTCTCTCCATTCTCAACACTATCTATATTTCTTTAATTTTTAGGGTAAATAATATTAAAATTGCAAACAACGGCACTCCGTAGCAATCCTCTTTGTATTTTTAATTTTAACAATAAGTATCTTCTCATTAAATGTTCTAGTGAATAAATTAGGTTTTCAATGTATAGGGCGGGTAATAAATGTTTGCCAAACGGCGAAAATAATTCTCTTTGAGAGCTTCTGTGGGTGTGCTGGGTGAACGGTTAGGGCCGGCGCCGACTATCGGCATCGGCACGCTTCAGGCTTTTAAGGTAGCAAATAGTAATATACTCTAACGTTATGGCAATAAAGTAGAAAATGCCGAAACAGAAACATAATAAATGCATTTTGTTTTTACGAGAACACATCACGGAAATTTCTACTTTATTGCCATAATGTTAAAGTATGTTGCTATTTGCCACCTTAAAATCCTGAACCGTGCCGATGCCGATAATAGGCGCCGGCCCTTAGGCGTTTTGCAGACGGCGGGCGTCAGAAACCGCCACGGCGGTCCGGGCTGGTCAATTTCATGGCGAACGATGGCGCAAAGGGAACCACAGTATAAACAGTAGGTTATCTAAGGCCGCCCGCCGAGTTATTAGCCTAGCGTGCACACAGACACGCGGCACAGCCCGTCCGTACTGCCATCACCTTATTCCCCCCTATTTTATGCTAGCGTGGGCGTGAAAACGCGTGTGCGTGAAATCGCGACACGGCGCCTCGCGCACGCACCCATTCAAACGTTTGTATGTAGCTATTTTACTGTTGTCTGTGTACTGTGACTATACCTCCAAGCACACAAAGGGCAGAAAGTCCGCGCCGCAGATGCCCGGCAGGCACTTAAATGTTTTGTCATGTTCGTGATGAGAGCAGTGGCGGCCATCGGCGGGGCAGACGTAGTTGGCCACAACAGGATAATATTAAATTATTATTATTCAAACCTTGACTTACTTTTATCATTTTTAATCGTAATCGAATTTGTTAGAAAATATTGTTTTAATTAAAACGTGCATTGCATGCTATAAAGAATTGAAATTTTAATTTTAAAGTATCTAACATGATACGTTTTTCATCACAAGTATTTATTTTTGGACAAAATGCCCTTAAGCATTGTTGGTTATAGTAAATATTTGAGAAGAATAACTCAACAACAAAATATTGATCACGCAAATTGACCGCGGCGGCATATCGAGGACAATAAGTTACTTAATACTTTTTGTGACAGACTAGCTTTACATAATAAGTGTTATATAAGCCATCCCTAACCCAAAGTCATCCGACCCAATCTAGGAAAAGCTGTTTTGTCAAAGGTCTAGGTATTTAAGATCCGTCTAGACCTTTTTGTTTAGGCCTTTGTCGTCAACTGTACCGTGATACACAGCAATTACCATATTTACTCAGTGGCATTGTCTTTGATCTAACAGAACTAAATATCTTCTCTAGATAGGATAGTTCTTAGAATCGTACACAATTGGATTGCTATCATCTATCTTATTTATGATGATAATAGGGTATTTTACACCATGTAAGAAAAAATATAACAATGCATTTAAAATAAATAGAAAAACGTTGATGTTTCGCCAAAATCAAATGTTTTAATTTAATAATTTAATTTTAAGAATCGACATTTTTAATCTGTTCTTAATATGTCAAAAACAGCAAACGCCATTTTGGAATCCGATATGACGTCACTCCGATAGTAAACAAGTAACTTTTCGTTTGTGTTCAGTGATACATTTTTAATTTTTCTCAGTTATTTGGTTGTTAGTCTACATTGTTTAAACTATTTTGGATAAACTATTAAAACTTCATCATGGAAGACGGTTTTGTAAAAGCAGATAGTGCGAATCTGCCAAAAATTGATTCGTTAATGGTGGCGAACTTCTTTGTGTCCAATCCCGATTTTTGTTTTGCTGAGTTGAGAAATGTTAAATACACGACGCAATAGGCTATGTGCAGGTCAAGCGAATACAAAACACTTGCTTGGTTAAGTGTACGGTATGCCCTGAACATAAAGTGCGTACCAAGCCATATGCAGTAACACCAGTAACAGTATTGTTAATGAAGAGGAAGAATCTGTGACTAGTGTCAAGGGCCACGATTGTGCCTCATCAGAAGGTACCTACACCGCCGAACCGAAACCCCGTCGTGCACTCATAGTTAATAGTTACCATTTCTGTAGATATTTATCAAAATATATCCATTTTATAAAAAAAAAATGTTATTTTATTGCTACCTTTATGCCGAAATATTATGGAGAAATTCATAAATTATGCTTTATTGTATGTTTCATACAAATAATATTAAACTAAACAATAAAACAATTACTCTTAGTTAAATATTTATTATAACGATTGAAGTGTGTTATTCGACAGACTTGAATGCATTTGTGTTCCTGAGTTGGTACTATCAGACTGCTTTACCATTATTCTTAATCATTTCAAGATCCATAAAATCTGAAAATAATAGAAAAGTTTAGTCAATGTTTGTAATATCGGTCTAAGTGGCAATGTTGAATAAACAACTCAAAAGGAAATAAGTACCTTGACTACAAGAAGGTAATGAGATATCACATTCCATAATCTTCATAGTTTCTTCAATTTCCATTATGGTAGAAAATCATTGCCTTTTGTTAAATGCAGGTCGAGGTTCACCTGGTGTTAACTTATGTTTCCCTTCCACTTGGCAATCAACTCTGGATGGTACGAAGTTTGGTTTCATCCGAATGCGTTTGACAGAACCCATTAATTTATACCCTGTGTAAATTTCCAGCTAAAACATGAAATAATATTACATAACTTATGTACAAAAACTTAACCTATAAATGCACTAGGTGCAGACAAAACCACTAAATAAGAGGTTAAGCCTCATATTTAGTTCTTTGTCTGTCCTGTTAGATTATAACTCTACTATTTATAACTCTACTATTTATAGTTCTTTTCACTTACATCAAAGTGGTCTTCACAGAAATACAGTCTAGTCTTTGTGGATAATGATTTTGGATCTCTTCTAACCAGTTTCAACCAAGTATTTCTCAGTTTGATATCACTCTGCACTTGAATCCATAGTTTTTGTGGCGTTTTAACACATGTGTTCTTGCATTCAGGAACCAGACACCAATGATATGGACCAGAACTCATTACTTTCAGATTAAATGATAAATGTTGTACGTATTGTTTACTTGTTTACTATCCGAGTGACGTCACGCGAAGAAACATCATGGCGGCTAGCGTTTTCGCACGTCAATGTCAAGTCCTAATTTTAAACATAAATTTAGACCATTTATCGCTATTTAAAAATTAAAATAAAATTTTTGGTAGTAAATTACGGCCCAAAGATTGATTTTGATCAGTTTTCAAAAATTGGTGTAATACCCTATTAAGATTTTCCGCTCCGTTTTTGTAAAGTGTCAATTCTGTGTGATACCAACAACAGATATTTTTAGATAAGTACTATAAAAACTTCAGTTTAAGCTCTGACAGGGTAAACTACCGGGTGCGGCAATTGAACTGTCCATATTAAAAAAATAAATATTTTTATTTACTTTGAATATTTATTAATATATTTATTACATATGAAAATAAAACGTCTAAAATTATATTCTTATTTATTCTAATGGAATACAACTGCCTTTAGCCTGCACTACAAGCTTGAGTCTCTTTCTGAATGAAGCGCAGGCTGCTCGAATAACGTCGTCATTTAAACGGTTCCATTCTCGTGTAAGAGTAGTTTTGAGCGCCTCCACTGATGTGTGTTTTTTAGCACAGGCCTTCGCTTGTAAAACACCCCAAATACAAAAGTCTAGAGGGTTTAAGTCGGGCGAAGACGACGGCCACATATCTCGGTCGATCAGCACAGGAACGTTCGCTTTTAACCAATTTTGCGTCCCAGTTGCTCTGTGCGATGGCGCCGAGTCTTGCTGGAACGTCGAACGCTCCGAACCAAATGTCTTGTGTGCCCACGGTATCAATCTTGTTTTTAAGACTTCATTTTGATAGATTTGTTGATTTATTTTGGCTTGGTTGCGACCCATTGGGAGAAAAACAAGCGGAGAACGTCCTTTTTCGGACACCGCCGCCCATACCATGATTTGGTCGGCTCCTTGTCGTCGAGTAACTCTCAGTTCATCTGAATGATCGCTGACACGTCCTCTCAACCACACACGGTCATTTTGTTTGTTAAGAAACTGCTCAACACAGAAAGTTTTCTCATATGAAAATACCAAGTTGGGAAGCTCGCCAGTGTCGAGCAAGCGAATCAGCTCCTTTGATCGAGCCAGCCGTTTGCTCTTTTGCAAAGCAGTGAGTTCTTGCGAAAGGTTTTTTTTTAATGGTTTAACCTTAAGCTTTTCCTTTGATATACGACGAACGCTGCGGTCGCTCACCTTAAGATCCTGGGCGAGCTGATTTGCTGAGCGCTGTGGATTTCTGCGTAAACGATGTCGCACCTTTTCGACAACTGCTGGCGCCGTTGCAGTACGGCGTCGACCGCCCCCGTAGCGTTTCTTAACATTGCCAGTCTCGTTAAATCTTTGGATAATACGACGCACAAATTTTTCGTTCAATTGAAGATTTGGTAGCGCTCGACGAATGTCGATGTTCGATTTTCCCTCCAAATAAAGAGCAATCACTGAATTGCGTTTTAAATCCATTATTTTAAAATTGGAACGTTTCTTCTCACGACCGAATAGTTTTGAAGTAACATAAATAATGTGTCACAGATTATTATTTCAAATTTTTGCCGCGTTCGATTCAGTAGTTTGAATTTTAAAATAGTTACAAGGAGGCGGACAGTTCAATTGCCGCACCCGGTATATAACTCGTTCTGATTTAAAACTTGAACAATGTCAGCGGAAGTACAGACCTACCAACTTATCTGTGAACTGAAAGAGGACGACACCGTCGATTCAGTGTTGCTAATTAATAATGGGGTCCCCAAAATTGAGTAAGTTTTACAAGTAGGTAATTTGTCAAAAGAAATAAATATTAGGTGAAAATTATAAAGTTAAATATTGAAATTATTTATAAATTAAAAATAATATTAATTTGTAGTTAAGTAGGTACGCTAAACAGTTGTCCTTCAGGATTAAAAAATGGCTTTATTTAGAAAGTGAATGAAATGGAAATCCTGCAGATATTAAGGTTTGATAGCTAAAACAGTTACTAGAGAGGTAAACGGGAATCTGGAAAACTTAAAAATCATACTAAATGTTCCACACTTAAAACTTTCATTCAATGTGTGTGTATGTACCCTCCCTGCATCAGGTACCTGGTACTATTTCCAGCATTTAGTTAAGACCGTACCTAACCCCTAACAACGATATACTAATAATCATTCGCAGTGGTAAGTACCCATTGGATGTAATAAAAAAAACAAATTGCTTTACAATTATTTATTAAAAACCAGATTTACAGTAATTATGATCTTCAGATGAACCTGCACTACCGACATCATCATCGCTGTCCTTTGTAATTTATTTCTGTCTTTATGACCTTTTTAGCAGAATCAAATTCATGTACTCTCCTCCGTATAACTCCCATGTCAAAATCATCAACGTATATGATTCCACTTTTGCGTTTTCTATCCTTGCCTGGTGTCCGAATTTTAGTAACAGTGTCTTCTGCTGCATGTCCTTCTTTATCTATTTTTGAAATGAGTCCTTGACTCACACCTGAAACATAGTTATTTTTTTCATCGATATTTAAAAACCGGCAGGTTAGTTGGCTCACCCATTTAACAGGTAACCTATTAGATGCGCGTTACCGTTACGTTAACCTACAGTAAGAATATATACAAATATTCCGTGGACTTAAATATTTGGTTAATTATATAGGTATTTATAAAAATAAAGTTGACAACACTAACCTGTTGCAGCCGAAATTCGTTTGTATATTTTGGTAAATGTAATAATCGGAGACCTCGCCCGAGCTTCTTCTTTAAAAAAGGTTTCAACCTTAAGAATAATGTTTCGAGCATCACTTTTAATGGCTTTCGGTATATTCAACTTCATAAATTCCGAAATATCACAATAAAACAACCATAGTACTCAAAAATTGTTGACACGGACAATCGAATGACATTTCAACATGGCGGTCGTAGTTCCAATTTTCGCCATTTCACAGATAAGTTGGTAGGACTGTAATACATCTAACGAGTTTGGCTTTTCAATCGAGAAACACAATGACTTCGGAAGTTTAAGGCTTCGACAATGAAAGATAAATTGTGTTCCATTTTCATACCTAAAGCACGATTGAAATAGCTTTAGCGATTCGCTATTGTGTGGGGAAAGTTAATACAGTCGGCTGCAGAGTTTTGTTTAAATTTGGAGTCTGTAAGTATGAATATTTACAAGAAAAATATAAAATGAGTTAGCATTTTAATATCTAATCTACTTGCTATGTTTGGGAAAGACAATTGCTACAAAGTATAAAACAAAGTCGCTTTCTCTGTCTCTATGTATGCTTAAATCTTTAAAACTACGCTACGGATTTTGATGCGGTTTTTTTATAGATAGAGTGATTGAAGAGGAAGGTTCAAAAGTATGATAACATCCCTCTGCACCTGTGCGAAGCTGGTGGGTCGCTAGTAATTTTAGAACTATCTTTGTGAAAGTTGCCAGCAACTGTTTCCGCACAGAAGTTCCCCAAGAAACTTTCCTGTTCCCTACTTCTATCCTTGAAATATGAACACATCATTAGCTAGCAAAAAGATTCAGCGTAGTCAGAGGTGCAATCAGGTATACTCGCGCCTGACCTGTCTCAAACTTTAATAACTTTGTTGGCACATGCTTTGTTGCCATGCAGTCTAGGCTACACCCTCATTCCTTAAAGATTTTCTGCTCAAGCTATGCATGGATTGAAAATTACGCATATTAAATTAAAATAGAATGGGTTGTAGCCAAAAGTAGTATTAATTAATGACCAATTTATGGGCAGGTTAAGCTAATGCCGGCGCGAAGTGCACAGAAAGCCGACCTCCGATCGTCTTCAGCTCCGCGGGTTGAGGACGCCCCGTGAAGGGACTATTTCAGGTTTTTGAGAAATAACTTCCTTAACTATGAAACCAATGAAAGAATGCACATAACACAAAAACAAAAAACGCACTCGCTCCTCCCACGCAGCTTTAGTTACCTGATGATTCAAAAGCTGGGGACGCTCTGTTTATTTTAACACGTTCACACGCGGTCACCACGCGGGTCACAACAATAGCAATTCGATTGTTACAGTGACCGACGGCGGTGAAAAGCTTAATGTCATTTTATGCAATTCAGTATCATTTTGTCCAACTTGTGGTGCACATTTTAGGCCCCCAAAAAGAAAAACTCCCTATTGAGTAATAATTATACTTCAGCAAATAAATTAAGGCTCAGTGCCTTCTTAAGGCTTCTCTAACCTACAGTCCGGTAGAGATAAAGTCATTCGGGAAAATAGCGAATGTTATGACTTTGCACAACTGTTTGTTTCTATCTCATAAGTAGAGATACTTAGTTATCTTGTTTCTCTGCATCTCAACCTTTGCCTTTGATATCATTTTTCCCAAGTGGTGTTCAAATAAAGCTACGAGTGAGGTTTGATATGCTTCTTTGTGCACAAACGGCTGCATTTGAATTATATGTCACTGTTTTATTAGCGCATACATAATCGTATTTTTATTAGCTTATGCACATACTTTGCTTCGCTCTTCAGACAAACAATTATTTATCCCACCTAAAACATTTTCATGACAAGACGAGGTAATTAAGAAACTAGATCATTTTATGAACAATTGAAGGATTTCCTTTTTATCGAAACCGTTAAAGATATGAAAAAAGGGACATTCACTTTCTATGCCATTTCAGTCTTTAGGGGTATTTTTGAAACAGCCATCTAATGTAATTTGTAGTTAACTTTAATTTGTGAAATAAATTATCTCATCTTTGCATATCACTCAAAGCAACGAACGTTTCCGTGAGACAGTACAACGGCGAAGCCTACCATTTTGCCTGAGATGTAATTAGTGAAGTCAGGGCTAGTCTTAATGCTCGGCGTGTAATATTCGGGTCCTCAATCGGGTGCGCCCCGTGATGATGGATAGGGGATCGTCCGCAGATTTTCCCGAAACTGTGGTGAAGCGTGTGTAGTGAAGGGTTAACTGATGAGCGCTGCAAGAGTCAAAAACCAAAATGGAGTGCAACGGTAAAGATAATTTAACTGTGAGAGAGAAACCACCCCTGCTTTGGCTTCGGGTTGTTTCGGTGGTAGGCTTCAGCTATTGCCCTACGGCGTTTTCGCACTATGGACGAAGAGGGAGAACCACAGGTGGTTTAGTGGGAATACTGTGTGCAGCTTTATGCTAAAAGATGTCCGCACCAGGTAGACATTCCCACAAAACCCTTCCGCCTCCCGGCAGTATGCGTAAGGACCCAGGTATGCCCATTTATTTCTTGGGCGCCTGTATTCATCCTGTGGATTCAGCAGTAAGCCTCTCCATGAAATCTAATATCTCTTACACAAGGTATCCCTTATGCTTTCGCCTTGTCAACAGTTTTTGGAGGTATTTCATTCATTTTCATTTTAAGTATTTTTCAGGGCTGTATTTTTCGATGTGCTTATTTTTCTTTTCTTTTCAAACTCAAACTCAAGCGTTTATTTGCTAAGAACATAGTAGTAGTTCTTGGACTATATTTAATTTATTGAACTCGCTCTCTTCCACTCTCTTTCTTTTCCATTTTCTTGATTAGATCAGACAATTTTGTGAAATTTGTCATGTGGCATGTAAGTCGAAGAAAAGAAAGACAACTTCCACCCATTTTCTAAAAAATACTCATTTGTAATAACTCAGTCATATATTGAATTTCAGGTATGAAAATCAAAGTAATTTCTTCTGATTTTTCCTTATCTAAAATTGACTGATATTGACACTCCATTACATTTCCTTGGAGATGGTTGGTTATAATATTACATGCATTCGCTTTTCATGAGTCACTTCGCCGAAATAAATTTGAGCCCTTGCGAAATACCCGAAAAATAAGGACATGATTTAATATCTTTTAGATGCTAGTTTTTCTGAGCTTTTAGAATGATTTATGTCCTCATATCACAGCCTTTTGGGGTTTTTCACAGTTTGTATTTCGTAGAAATACTTTTACCTATTACGATACCCGACGCCTACCGCAATATGTTGTGAAACATGTCGCGCTCCATTGTTGCCTAGTGGATACGCGACTTTAAGCCACATTTCCACTAGGCAACAATTGACGCTCAACACGTGACCCTCAACATTCTTCAGAACGCTCAACTTCTGCGGCCTGTAGTTGATACTATGCACCCTGTTGCGCGTCGTTGATCAACATGATGAGAAACATGACGAAGACGCTTGTTTCCTGTCGTTTCCTGTTATTTCCCTTGCTCGTTAATTAGGGTAAACAGGGGAAGGGCTGAACAGCTTCTTCCTTGAAGATAACATAATAAATAATAATTCTACTTAACAAACGTAACAGGAAGTTGTGAGAAATGTAATGCCATGTACACATTACCTTAAGCAGTATGTCGAATTCAATTCTATTTTCATTTTTAGAAAGGTACTTATGGACCACAAGTGGCCTCCTAAATCAATATGTACTAATAATGTAAAGCTGAAGAGTTTGTTTGTTGGAACGCGCTAATCTCAGGAACTTCTGGTCGAATTGATACACTATTTTTGCGTTGAATAGTCCATTCATTGAGGAAGGCTGTATAATATCACGAGTCAATAACAGACGATTTTTAGGAAGAAAGGAAAAGAACTAAGTAGGTATGCTATGTAAAATATTGGTATTGCTATTAAATTATTATATTCATCCCAATTATTTTGTATTGCAAATGAAAATAAATATGTATTACCCGTTTTAAAGTGTCACAATATGATCTGACTTTTAACTCATAAATGACACAATTTATAATATGGCATGCTAACGGAAAGTCTCATTTTTAATAAAATATTTATATTTTTCCTTACATTCACAAAACCAACTTAATAAGAGTCTCGAGATTCCTTTGAACATTTTTCCACATTCTAGTTCAGAATAAATAGTCCAGTCCATATTCATTAAAAAAAAACAACTCTACATAGAGTGTAGACTTATAAAACGTCTAGGTTTAGGCGGCTATTTAAGAATTGGACAAAACGGGTTTTAGAACAGCCTATTTCTGTGGCTGTTGAGTCGTGGCTGATGTAGTGTTGCCGAATATCGGTTAAGAGCAGTTTTTTCAAAAGTCTGATAGAAATTATTAGACCAATAAATTACAGCTCGTCAGATTTTAAAATGTATGTCAATATGACATATTCCAAATCTACCGACTTGTAAATTATTGGTCTGAAAAATTTTATCTAACTTTTGAAAAATCAGCCCTTAAACTACATAATTATGTGCTACTGAAAAGAAAAACATTCGACATCGCGACGTAATGAAGAAACCAGCTTCAATGGGTGCCAATCTAACCTAATTCATTTATCCATTTATGTATACTAATCTCTTCGGACAAAGCGCTTCACTTACGTTTTTTATTGAGTCTACACGTGGTAGGTGCCTTGAGGTGGGCGGCCAAAGTCAACAGCGGGGGCAACCTCATCCGCCCAAAGGGAAAAACCGGGGGTAATGGACCAGCGTTAGACGGACAGTCGTTATATTCTCCAGGGATGTTATGGGAATTAAATATCAGATGTGGATAAATAAATTGTTGCTATACCGAAATCGGATACAGATATGATATATTTCGGCTATCCGTGAGTTTTGGAGAGTTTTGGTAACGGATATTGGATTTTTTGAATTTTCTTCTCTCGGTTCATCAAACTAAGAATATATTCGTAAATATCAGGTTCCTGACAAATTATGACTAAACAACAGAAAGAAACAAACAATGCAAAGGACTGACGCGGCTTGTGTGGTGGTTTATTCAGATGCAGCCCCAATCCGAAGTTATCCAAAACTTAAACGTTTGATTCGGTTACGGATTGTTTTTTATAACGAACTAGAGGCCACCCACCACTTCATCCAAGTGGCTTTTTTTTGTGAAAATTCCTATCTTCAAAAGATTTTTACAATTCCAACCAGTAAGTAAGTAGTTCCTGAGATTAACGCGTTCAAACAAACAAACTATCTAGGTTTACATTATTACGTTAGGAAGCTCCTCAACATCTTTGAAGTCTACCAAACTATCCAACTTCTACACTTTAGCGTAGGTTAGTTCACTAAGTACGTGTAGGAATCGAGGCTCTTAGATTTCCTTTGATATATTAAATAGCGCGAGTGCCGTGTGCCAGCGTTTGTAGCGTGTAGCAGCCTCTGGCGTCCGCCGTTTGCCGTCTATAAAAACATCATGAAAACTTAGGAATTATAGGTTATTTTTACTTTAGCATTAGGGATATTGCATTATCTATCATCTTACTAAAGATAGGAAACCCAGAAAATAATACACTCGGTCTTGGGCTCAGGGACTCGAACCAGCATCTTGCGGAAAACGCTGGTTCAAGACCTGTCTGAGCCGAAAAACGAATGTTTTTTTTCTCTTGGTTTCCTATCTTTTTAGGAATTATGCCGGAGGCGGCGTTTTTTAGTTGTGACATGTGGCCCATATGCGAGCTTAGATGTTTTCATTTACCCCTAGCACTCCATTTCAACGGTTCCATTTAACCCCGGCTTACTCGTATAAATGCAATTTCGTTACGATTAACAATGCTTTCAGATAGAATGGAGAGATTCACGATCCTTTCCTCGTTCCTATTCAAGTAACTCAATTTATATAACTATTACATACTTTTGTCATCCGCGACTGGCCTATTTCATAGAAATATAATAACCGACAATGCTAGTTCCAAGTGTGTACTTAAACACGAATTGGTTGTAAACTTTACGATTCCCCCTTACATTTGCATTTTATTGCAGACGTTAACATGGCCTATAAAATCCAGCCATAATGAACATTTAATCACTTGAGGCATGATGACTGTAATTTTTTTTTGTTTATTATCGAAAGACCTTACATTTATGTAAACAATCCTCAAAGAATCACTTCATCTGGATCAATACCACCAGAGATATCACAATTTGAAATGCACATTTTTGGACTTGCCCAAAAACGCTCCATACAAAAGTGACAGCGAAAGTGACGTCACTCTCGCTGTTTTTGTAAGGAGCGCGTAATAACTTTGTTCGACAGCTATATTAAATATTGCGTTTATGATAATGGTCTCCTAACATAATTCCTTCATAATAGTTTGGGTTACAAAAAGTGATATTGTTTTACAAAAATTTAACACATATGAAATGGACTTGCCCACCCAAGTTTGCAGGCCTATTGTAGTAGCCTCATTTTGAAACGAATTTCGATTGTGGTTTTACAATAACATTTGAAATCAATTATTATTTATGGGGAACATAAAAAAACATGCAAAATCACTCATAGTCATCTACCCTATTAGTAGGTACATCTGAATTAATTTCTAAAGTGCTTTCAAATTAACATGCTCGTTCTTACAATTTGTGTTTCTATCTTATTTCTGTGTGTTATTAGGTCAAAATCTGCAAATAAAGCTGAAGAGTTTGTTTGTTTGAACGCGGTTATCTCGGGAAATACAGGTTCGAATTGAACAATATTTTTTGTGTTGAATAGCCCATTTCTTGAGGAAGGCTATATGACCACACGCTGAGGGGGACCGCGGGCGCGCGGCCTCTAGTAAGTATTCTATAAATGTTTACTATTTTACCGATTCATAGACAGCGGGCCGGAGTGCAGAGTTGCTCTGCCTCGTATTGCACGGCGTCCACCGTGATGGCGAAAGTGCCTGCGTACTCCAGGCGCTTTCGTGGCCTCCCCCCTTTGTTAGGGGGTCGGTTGGAGAGGGCCCCGTAAGGGGCTAGCACTGGCAGCGGCGCAGTGCGGTATCACTTACGGCAGGATCCAGCTCCGCCGCCAGAGTGCCGTGGGGTTTTAGTCGGTAGGCCTCGTCGTCTCCCCGGGCGGCGGGATGTCCATGAGGATTTCCCCACGAAAAAAAATGTTACCACAATTGCATGCCCCACACTCACTCAATGTTGAATAATATGAAGAGATTTACGAAATAACTACAATAACACTCCTGCAGCTTAGTAGCCGGGATTACTACCAATATATTTATTGTTAAAATTCGCGATTCGAGAGCTTGCAACACAGATTCAACTAAAATTCAACTGAGTAGTAGCCCTAATAAAACAACTGTATTTGTCTGTAGTTTGGTCGCTTCAAAATGTTGAAAAAATAACTACAACTGTTATGCGTTCTTGAAGTGTTCAAAAATCTAAAAGAAAGAAAAGGAAATCTAATTTATATGTAAAAGCCAATAGCATCTAGATTTACTAGTTTTTTTCAATCAGCCATCATTTAAAAATAGCTAGCTAGAAATCTATGACTTCCTACTACCTACCTATCTACTGCCATGACATTTAAACTTTCAACTTGATTACCTATTCCATGTTTATCAATGATATTATAATAAAAAAAGGTAGATAGGTTCCTTCTGCCAAAAAAGTGGCACCCGAAATCATAACTTTCGAACTCTTGAGCAAAGCATGCCAGTGTTGACAGTTTTAAGACGATACTGCGCAACATACATCTGTCTCGTTTACGCTGTAGTAAATCATTATACTATCTTGTTCACACGGTCAAATCATGGGTACGTACGCCAAGGGACAATTTTCGACTTCGCATCAGTACTGACGTAATCTATCTACCTCTTTTTTATTATCATATCACTGATGTTTATCGCCAAATTTTGATGGAAATCATACACATTGTGTTTGTGCATACCTATTAATTAATTGTATCCGATGAATATTTAACAGTGCTTTGATTCGTGGCTCTGATTGAATTATTAGTGCCGGCTTTTAAAGTAGCAATCATTAATTCTACTATTATTGAAATAAAGTGCACTGCCTAATGTAAAACAGGTTGATACGATTATACACGTGAATGATGAGCCATTAGAAACAACAACGACTGTATTTTTAGGAATTACTATAGGTTCTAAGTTACAGTGGGGTCCGCATATAACGGCCCTGGCAGGAAGACTTAATTCGGCTGCTTATGCAGTTAGGAAAATAAGACTCTTGACTGATGTTGAAACAGCAAGAATAGCGGACCTGAACACCATTTTGTTCTACAAAAAAGAGCTGTCCGCGGCATATACAATCTTAGACCACGAGATTCGCTTAGGAAAATATTTAAGGAGGTAGATATTTTAACCGTGCATTCTCATCTCAAAACATCTATGATAAGATTATGTAAGTACGCAAAATCTTGCATCTATTTAAGAAAAAAATGTGATGAGCATAAATGTAATACTAGGAACAAAAACAAACTTGCATATCCTAGTCTTAGACTCCAGAAGGTAGGGAAATCGTTTGTAGGTCAATGTGTACAATTTTTCAATAAAGTCCCCTGAGGGACTTGAACTACCCTTGCACCTATTTAAGTCGCAAGTAAAATCACAATTAATAAAGCAAGGCTATTATAATGTTAAAGATTATTTAAAGGACAAGAATTTGTGGTCATCATGGGATAATCTGCTCCTCTGCACATTTTGTTATGACTGTACCTACTCTGTTACTTCAATAAGTAATTGTGAACAAACCATGTATGTTGAAAACCATGTATGTAGAATCGACTTCCGAACCGATGATAGAGTAACATTAGTGTTTGTGACATCATTCAATTTTTTTTACTGGCTTTTCATAAACACTTGTAAAAGCTTACATGAAATGAATACTTTTCATTTTAATTTTAATTTTCAAGTTATCACACAGCACTTTCTGAGCTTAATGAATAGTTGAAATTTTATAAAAGATTTTACATTTTCTGAAACATTTGAACTCACTCTGCTCTACCAAGGATTAAATTTAGGTCCAGCGTTTGTTTTCTCTGAATCATGTGAGTATTTTATTGTATTGTAGTCTAATTTTATCTATTAAGTTCACCAACAGTTATGTAACAATACATTTTAAAAACATGCACTAGGCTTAGGGCTGCGTAAATGAATATCCTTAGGTATATATACATACTAATATAATCCTTAGGTAAACATTACAAACTCGTGCTTAATACAAAAGGTCAAAATTTCCTAGTGGCACTCTACAAGGGAATTAATCTATTCTACGAGAAGCATCGGAGAGCGTCGTTGTCCAGTGGTTAAAAAGCACTATTATCACCACCCGTGTAGTCCCGAATTCGAATCTTCCCTCAACGCCTTTTGTGTGTTGACCTTATTTTTAAACACCCCCAAACAATGAAATTATAGTAAAAAGACGTAAATAGGTTACTTGTGCTAAAAAAGTGGCACCCAAAATCAGAACTTCGAACACCTGAGCAAAACATTGACGGTTTGAGACGACACTGCGCCACATGTATCTGTCTCGTTTACGCTCTGGTAAATGATCATACTATATTTTACACAAGCTCAAATTATAGGTACGTACGCCAGGGGTCGATTTTGGACTTCAAAACTTTTAAATATCAGCCCTCAAAACTTTACCTAATCGGCTCACTTATTGAAAACCACATGATGCTACAGACAGACAAACAAATACATGGGTACATTTTTAATGTATTAAACTCTCAGTTTGGGGGACTAAAAAAGATGAAACATTTATTCGATGCCTGACCGTGTCTCCATTAAAAATTATTTACGCAAACGTGATGACGCATAAGAATTTTGAATTATAGTCCGAATAATTGGTTAAAATACCACAAATATATTTTTTTGTTTATTTAATGATATCCTTTCCCACTGCTAGGCAAATGCGTTGGTACGTAATTCATAGCTCTTCATCATTATCATCATCATCAGCCATAGGACGTCCACTGCTGCCTCCCCTATGGATTTCATGATTGGTTGCTGCGTTAGGGCTCAAATGGTCTCCACTCAAAAACTCTTCGGCCCCAACGGCCACCAGTTCCTTGTGCCCTGCCCACTGCCAATTCAACCTGCTAAGACGCTGGACTACGTCGGGGCGACAATGAATGCGAATTTCATCAATAAAACCTTTTCAATACTTTGAATTTAAAGAAGGAACCTAATAATATTTTTATAATCTATCATCGCTAGTCTTTTTGTAAGGCCAGTACTTTTCAAGTTATTTGTGTATATTATTTAGGTATAGAAGGTCATTGGTTGCGACGCAAAGTTTGGGATTTTTCAACCAGTGACATTCCACCAATAATGGCCTTTTAAAATACAAAGAGAAAATTCGAGTGCAAACTGGTGAAAACAGCTTGAATTCAACTGTGTGGGTATTCTGATAGTAGTTTAAAATAAATCGCACGATGTTGAAGCTGGGGTCTTCGGGGTTTATGGTGACAGTTCTGTTGCACCTACGCCACGTAGTCAAAAGTTAGGTAGCTAAAAACTTCACAGCTACTCAATAATTAGATAAGATTCATTTAAAATAACATACAAATGTGAAATGATAACAATTAAATTTTAAATGATTACAAATGAAATGATAACAGTTAAAATAATAAATAAAATTATGATGTCAAACCATAATGTCAAGAACAACGTTCAAAACAAAACAAAAATAACAATCATCAAAAATAAAGCACAATAGATAAATTCACATGTCAAAAACAACTAAAATAATTACTAAAAATTACTATTAAAATGCGCATTCAAATATAAAAACCTTTCTCTTTCCTAACCTGACAAATCTTATTTACTGTTTACGACAGTCAATTGGCCTTTTCTCTTGTTATTAAGTTTCCTACGACCCAAATCACTCAGTTCCTACCGTTCGGTTGACGGAAGCGAGTGCACCCAAAATAAGGAAATGAGAATGTGTTTCTCCATTTGTAGATCTAGAGTTATTCCACAGTATAAACTATACAGTAGAACATCTAAATACAAACGTGCCTCTCTCGGTTTGAATGTGTGCGTGAGCGTCGCTCGCCGTGTCGCGATATCACGCACACGCGATTGCACGCACACGCTAGCATGAAATAGGGAGGCATAGGGAGGCGGCAGTACGGGCGGGCTGTGCCGCGTGTCTGTGTGCACGCTAGGCTAATAACTCGGCGGGCGGCCTTAGATAGCCTACTATGTGGTTTATACTGTGGTTATTCCTATCTGAAACTGAATGCTTGTTTTGTCTACGCTCGTGCCGGTAATAGGAGCCGGGACGACATACTTGAGCGTCCCGGCTCCCATTACCGACACGTGTCATGGCTTTTTATCTTCAAGCAAAATGTTCCAGTAAACTCCTCAGCTAGCAACTTTAAAGAATACTGACAAAATCACCACCACTAACAATTATATTTTTAAGAAGATACGTTATGTCAGTACTGATGTGATGTCTCGAAAATTGTACCTATAATTTGACCGTGTTGTACACACGGTCATGATTATGATTATATACTATAGCGTAAACGAGACTGATACATGTTGCGCAGTATCGTCCTAGCTACTGTGAGCGAGTGAAAATGTGTCACTGCATACAGGCAGTCCTTGCCAAATTTTTAGGAGCGACTTGGTTTAAGGAACCGAGTAGATTTCCGTTTTTTTTGGGTTTTTGACATTTTTAATTCTGTTGATTTACTGCATGGAGAACTTTCAGTTGTTATTGCACGAGTTGAACTCCAAGTGCAGAAGTTTTTTTTTATAACCTGTGTCACTCTCAAAGCGAAGACGAATCAAACGACACCTCACAAGCTGAAATCCATTCATCTATTTATTCATGACTACATGCGTTTTTTTTGTCGTTCAAGTGTCCCAACGCGCAAAGTTTATCGCCAAAGTTTCTCTCTCGCAAATATCCATGCGCGCAAGTGTCTTTAGCGCAGGTGCTCCGAATCCATAAAATAACAGTTCCGTTTGAATGAGCCTGAGATGAGGGAAAAAAGGTGCGCATTTCGGGATCAAACTTCGCAGTACTCTGAAAAATATAAAACATTCCTCCCAGCTGAGCAAAACGAGGAGCACTTCGGAATGAAATATTGAAATTTCGTCTCCTTTGACGGTCCAGAATCGGACTGACTTTTTGACGCTTTCAAATCGTAATAAAACAGTGTTTATGGCTCTTGCTTCACTTTTAGTAACCTGAAGTCAAGGAAAAGCCAACTTCATCTATCTATCTATCTGTATAATTAGAAAGGCAAATCTGACTCACTTACTGTGCGGTCCGTAATTGGTAATGCGCTGTGACTGTGAGCGCTGACGGTGATTTTAGCTGTTCCGAATTGAAATAAGTACTTATCGCGACAACAGCGCTCACAGCGCTGTCCACGTCAAAATCAATTCAGACCGCCAGACCATAACTTATCAATTTTTAATTTCTATCATACACGAGATTTTTTGGGACGGGATTCTCTAACGTTTTCTTATCGTTAAAGTAGAAAGAGGTTTTCCCTGATAGGGATAAATTGTGAGGCATATCTACATAAATAGTTTTAAGCGAAAATGTCGGTTTCACGTGTCATCTATCAATCTAAGTTAAGGCTCACGATGATATCGCCCCGGAGCGTAATCGTTGCAATATGGCGCCGTTAGTGAGGTCATCCACTACGTCAAGTTAGAGCGATTTCATCAAATCGGGACACGTGTGGGCGCAGTATTTTCAATTTTGACTCAATTCGGAACGCACCCTTAAAGATCAATGAACAGCAGCCGCTAGTGTGGTATCGTGCAAATAACAGAATACTTAAGTATGATGGCGTCCAAAGAAGGTTGGCGGTTCGTTTTTTTGTTTTGAGTTTCCGATATTTCGGCACTGTTACAAGCGCCATGGTCACGGAGCAACTGGAGATCTTGCGGGTGAGATGTTACTGGCAGACATATTGGTCTATCCTCCTTCGAATTCTGTATTACGTTCGCCGGCGTTACCACTCCTACCACAAACTCTCTATTGTCTTGCACCCATCCCGTTTTTAACGATTTAAGTTTTAGTGACCATGAAAGTTTAAAGAAATATATAGTACAAAGCCCTTAATGGATAGGATTTTATTGATTTATTTCAATTTACATAGATACAAGTTTACAGTGATTACTACCAATACACCAAGCAAGCGGATAGTGACCTACAAATAATGTTGTTTTAGTAAACATATGACATCAAATTTGAGTCTGCTTTATTTTAAGTACACAAAATAATTGATGATTAAACGAACTTACCTTAAGTGAATTTCTATCATAATTATACGAGGGCTTCATCCGAAGAGATTAGATTATTAGTAATTTACAACGATCCACACTGAACCTGCGTGTTATGACATACCTTGTACCAACGTATAACTGAAATGTGGCCTGTGTCCAGCAATAGGTCGCATTTACAGTCAATAGCAGAATAAGGGTATAGCTTAACGTCTCAAAACTTATATACCAATCTGAGTGCCTATTCCAACGTGCACAGTCCAAACGCGGCGAGGAAGTGAACGCGGATTTCCATAGAATCCACTCAGATCTCAACTCAAACAGTATATTCTATTTCAGAATTTCACGATCGCGGTTAAATCTGCGCTGCGATAGTTTTATGTAAAACAAATTACTTGTCGGGCATGGCCGCCAAGCCACAGTATAAACATACAGTAGAACATCTACATACAAACGTGCTGCTCTCGGTTTGAATGTGTGCGTGCGCGTCGCGCGCCGTGTCGCGATTTCACGCACACGCTAGCAAAAAATAGGGAGGCATAGGGCGGCGGCAGTACGGACAGGCTGTGCCGCGTGTCTGTGTGCACGCTAGGCTAATAACTCGGCGGGCGGCCTTAGATAACCTACTGTATGTTTATACTGTGGCGCAGGCGGCTTCAACAATCATGTCACATTATGTCACACTTGGAATGCAATCATTCGGTATTGTCTTCCTACAATATATTTTGAAAGCACGTTTTTTAAATAATGTGATCATTTTAAAACAAAAATACATAATAAACACAAAAAACCGGGTTTGTTGCCACATTTATACTATGGTAAAAACTACTATTTTACCTGTGTTTGTATAGTTTAAATGTTGCAGAAAACCCGTTTTTTTAGTGTTTATATAGTGGAAAACACATTTGTTGCACAAGAAAGTTTAAAAACCTATACAAAATAAAGGGTTAACATTTTTAGCTAGATAATGCAACTAATGAATTATCGCCAGGGATCACAGACTTACCCCCGAATTCACAAACGCAAATCAAGGTTGAGCATCCCTCAGAAGTATAGCTGTCCCTTTCAGTTCTATGGTCATTTTATGGGACAGCATGAGCGTGAGCGTTTGCTTAGCGTTGATTGACGTTTGTGAATTCGAGGGTTTGTTTCATATGTTGCGTGAGTGCGTGTGTGTAATCTTCTTGTTTGAATAAATTATCATCTTGTTTGGATGTGAAAAGGTCAGTTAATTGTGATTATAAAATGTAAAGATATTGAAATTGGTAAAGAAAGAGACCTTTTAGATAGAAAACTACACTACCTTTTATAGAAGACTCTGAACTGAACGCGGGAGATAGTAATACAGTTTTTTAAAATAAAATAGCTTTAAGAGTTCATTTGGAGACGACACTAAAGTAAATGGATAGATACTCTGACAGTATTTTTCCCCACCTGAGAGCATGAGAGCTGAATGTACATACGGCGTGAAAGGCCGGTTTCCACGCAGTGAGACGCAATGGCTACTGCATACTTACTGCATATAGCGAGATGCTTGCCCAACAGTGGGACGCAATGGCTACTGACTTGCTAACATTGAGGTGCATGCCCGAAAGGAAACAAGTTTTGTTGTCGGTAGCAACCCAGTTCACCAGTCAGTATTAACAGATTTATTTTTTATCAGTCTATCCATGTATATTTTTTAATAAAATTTACTGCGACAAGCTATGTAATTTCGCTCGAAGGTCAAGAGGTCCTAAACCAATACGAACCACTATTATAACAAAAATAAATGGTGAGTGAAAATGGTGGCATTGAAAGGCAACGTTTTACTTTTGATAAGCAGACTTGGACATTTCATTCTAAGTTTATTGGGAAGAGATGTAATCTCACATGAACTTAAAAGGCAAATCAACTTGTTTTATCTATTTAATTAATTTGTTTACAATTGTGTTGTTGTGATACAACGGTCTTGTATGAGTTTATTAAAGTTTATTTCAAATGAACATCCACTCCAATCCTTGGTAATATTAACTCAATCAGCTAACCTTCAAAACCTTTATGCTCTTTTGATATTTTTAACAAGTTAAACTTCTAATTTGGTTAATATCGGTGTACTAGGACAATAAATACATCGGTTTGGGGCCTGTCACTATAATAGGTGTACCAACTACTTATAACTTGGCTTGTTGACGATGATATATTTACATACAACTAAACAACATCCATTTTATGAGCAACGGTTCTAAAATAAATTTGTCGGCAGTGTTAATCAAGAACGTTAGTTCAAATCATCGCTCAATTGCCGTTTTAGTCGTGGAGGAATATGAAACCCTCTGAAATATCACTTAAATTCAATTAAGTATAGCGGAAGGCCTTTTCCTCGGCCGTTTCCAGAATTAGAAGCCTACTAAAAATTAAGCAGAGGACGTGATAAATCTGACGGGAAAAACGTTTTTAATTTTATGTCACACTCAGTGAATTAAAGTGGTTTTAGTGAAAAATGTGCGTCGTCGGTCACGCCTTGGAGAGTTCAAGTGTTTCGCTCGGCGCCATTGGTATTAAAACAAAAAGAGGAAGATAGGGCATCCTTGTACCAAAAGTGTTCAGGTTCAACGGACCTGTTTGCAAACCAATATGACAGCGACTAGTTTGCGGGCACATTCCTACGTCTATGTCATGTGAAAATGAAAGTAGGTATCTCCCTCTTTTTATTTATACCAATTCTCGCTGCAAAAGAGACGGCCACGGGTAGTTTAAACGGTTTCCTAGTTTTTCGCACACATCGTTTTCTATGTAACACGCACATAGTATTTATTTGGCATAACTTTGTAGGCATAAATTCTTTAAAATTCAAATTCAAATTATAATATATTTATTTCAGACATTACATCCATATAAATTGAGACAAATTAAAATAAAATTAAAATAAATAAAATGTACATTAAAATTCTTAAAATAATACATCCACAATCGATTACGTTAAATTAATTAAATTAAATCAAGTCAAATTAAACTAAATTAAATTCAATCAAATTAAATTCAATTAAATCAAACCAAATTAAATAAATTAAATCAAATCACAACAAATCATTTTATTGGATAAAAGGAGCCGAACTGGCATGCAGCCCCATCCAACTCTCCAGCATCGGGGAGTCCCACCGCTCAGACAACACGCTCAGGATACTATTAGCGCTGCGTTGTACACGGTTCAGCAGCGATGCGCTTCGCTTTCTAATTATCGCGTAGAAATCATCGACTTGCGCATGTGCAAACATTGTCGAAGCACTGCAGAACCGCGGCAGCCCCATCAGCATCCTGAACGCGTTGTTGTACTGGATACGCAGAGCGCTGTATGCTCGCCGAGTATAGCTGACCCATAGGCTGCACGTGTAGAACGACTGACAAAAGGCTTTAAATAAGGTCAACTTTACTTGTTTCGTACAGCGTGCAAACCTACGTGCCAGCATGTTGCATCGAACAGACAACGCCCTGCGCTCCCTCTCTATATCCTCATTATCACATAGGCTATCCGTGACCCAGTGACCCAGATACTTAAAACGATTGACCCTATTTAATGTCACACCACCCAGAGTAATCGGTGGTACGACAGAGTAACATTTAGTACCTGCCTTAAAGACCATATACTCACTTTTTTTAGGGTTGTATCTGAGTCCATGGGCCTCCGCGTATGACTCGCATATGTTGAGGAGCTTTCGCAACCCCGCAACCGACGGGCTCCGCAGCACCATATCATCAGCATAACTGATATTGTTGATCGTTACTCCGTCTATAGAACATCCAACATAAGCACTGCTGAGCTCGCCGATCAACTGGTTCATGTACAACCGAACAAAGCCGAATCGCAAAGCATTATATTCTTAAGGTCAAAATATCTTTACGCACACGGTTACAACTTGTCCGATTTTAAATGAAAGATTTTACCCACCTTCTACAATGTGATGGTCAAAACTCATTTTAAAATTATAATTATTTTGCTATATAGTCAACCTTATCCATAGGGATAAATAATCTATGATGAATCATTTGGCTCCTCTTCATAAAAGGCACACTAAACAAAATATTATCTCAAATCTAACTTGCCTTTTGTCCTTACCCACTGCACTGATATTGTTTCATCCAAAACAAAGGGTGTCAATATTTAGGGACATTGGGGGTTGTTAGGATCCGATTACGCAGTGATTTCAGCGAAAGTGCTTGCTTTTAAGTAGACTCGGGTTAGCACTTGACACAGGAGATACTTAACTTCCTCTAAGTAATCACAGTCTTGTGATGTGACCACGGACTTGGCGTGATGGTAAGACTATCCAAATCCCTACCTATTTTCAAAACCCGTGTCAAAGCTCACTTTCTTTCGCTCTGACTCTTTCCTTCAACAACTTAAACATCCTCTGAATGTTCTGTTTTCCGCAATCGTCCAATCAATCCATACCACATTGTACGTATTATTTTTATGTATATATATGTATGTTGATTAATTTGCTTAGTACGTCGTGAAAACGATTTTAAATGATTTATAAAATCCGTGGATGAATATTGATTCGATCTCATGACCCTTGTTACTGGTATTGCATTGCAGCATTACTACAACACCACTGAGCCACGGCAACACTTAGAAGCCATCGTTAAATTAAGAGTCCCCTTCGAATGTGTCATACCTTCGCGACATTGTGCGTTCAATATCAAGAATTTGCCTGGAACGATATCTTAGGGCACTGACTGTACATCTAAATCTCTGTAAGCATTGTAATGTAATTGTTTTCTTTGTGCCATAAAGTATATCTTATCTTATGGTTAAGAAGTGGGTCATTACACCAAAAGTCGCGGGTTCAATCTCTGAATAGCACAAAATTAAATGCCTCTGTGGCGTAGCGTTTAGAGCGTTAGGCTCTCAGCCGGAGGTCGGGGGTTCGAATCCCGCGCGGAACAACAACATGTTTTGTTTGTGTTGTGGTTTGGAGTTGGCTAGGACAGTGGAGGCCGATCAGCTCGTGTCCGAAATCAATGAACTAATTGCTAATTACCCTCGTACTTAAAAGGCCTGACCCATATGTATAGGTATGTTATATTTGTACAGACGGGTAGATACGTGAAAAAGTGCTATTTACTTGATTCAGTAATCATTCTGGCAAGAGATCAAACAGACGTGAAAATGAATTCGCAAACATTTTCTCAATTACAAAATGCGCCTGAAGCTTTAAGCGTGAAATTAACTATTCAGTGGTAATAGAACACCAGTACTAATGAATCCACTAATCAGTAAGCTTTTTATGGCTCAGAAGTTGCGTCGTCATTAAAAACTCAATTAATATTTTTACTTTGCCGCAGAGGGATTAGCTAATTAACGACGGATGAAATTACATCAAAGGTTAAAGGGTTTGTTGCTACCAGCTCCATTATTTTGTTCCATGAGTGATGGAACCATTGTCAAAAACCTTTAAAAGAAGTAAAGACATACCTCACAGCCATTACACTCCTCGGCGCGGCGCGGCGTGACGCGACAGCAGCGCGACTTTGACTAGTTGTAGTGTACTAAACAGAATGGCAGCAGTCACACAGAGCCGTCGCGACCGCAACGCGACGCGACCGCAGCGCGATGCGAATAGGCATGATGACTGTATTTTTTTTTTGTTTATTATCGAAAGACCTTACATTTATGTAAACAATCCTCAAAGAATCACTTCATCTGGATCAATACCACCAGAGATATCACAATTTGAAATGCACATTTTTGGACTTGCCCAAAAACGCTCCATACAAAAGCGACAGTGACGTCACTATCGCTGTCACTTTTGTATGGAGCGTTTTTGGGCAAGTCCAAAAATGTGCATTTCAAATTGTGATATCTCTGGTGGTATTGATCCAGATGAAGTGATTCTTTGAGGATTGTTTACATAAATGTAAGGTCTTTCGATAATAAACAAAAAAAAAATCAGTCATCATGCCTATTGTTGCCAAGTTAGTTTATTTTACGCCACGCTGCGCTGCGGTGACGTCGCGCTGCGGTCGCGTCACGCTGCGGTCGCGTCGCGCCCGCAGTGTGATCGCCAGGGTCGCGCTGAAGTCTGTTCATGGATCAGACAGAAGCCAGGTTCATATTACTGTGTCGGGGTATGTAGTTCCATGCAAATGATAAGACTAGATTCACATTGGTGTGTTGTGGTGTGGCGCCAACCCACTAATCCGAGCGTCCTGTCGTGTCGTGGCACGACAGGACACCCCAACACAGAGATGTTAACCTAGCATGATACGTCGAATAAATCGTTGCCCCCGGCTTCACTTTTTCTCTGGGTAATGACTGACAGGATCATTATTATACTACACGGCTCCGATCCAGCAATTGTCTTGCTATTCAAATTAAAGCATCAAATCATGCAATTAAAGCATAAATATAATTATTTTGCAATAATTATTAAGAGAAAACCAACAGCTTGCCGCTACTATTACTACTCACCTCTCAGCTCGCGTCCCTCGCGTAAGACCCAAATTCGAATGGCAAGATAATTGCAGGGTCAGAGCCGTGCAGTTGCCATGACGGCAAAGTGTGCTACGAGCTTTAGTTTAGTTCAAGACATCGCATCTAACATAGATAAGTGTCTATCTATGCTTTAAAAACTTCAAATAAGGTGCTGTAAAATGGGATACTAGACAATGTATAAACATACTTACATACTTTTTCTTTTGTAAATTCATACTTAATATACATAGGAAATACTCAGACTAATACAAACAGACATGTTCATGTACACAAATGTTTGTTTGTAAAAATTAATAGTGTGATGTGAACTTTTGATATTATCTGTATCATTCTACCCATTTACTTTGATTCCGTCGAGTCAATTAATTATATCTCGTGCTTATAATCATTAATATTTTGCGAAAGATACGCAACAAATATCAAATTACTTCTGAAACCCGTCCTTATTTCTGAGTTATAGCATTCACCTCCTGGCATTTATAGGCCATCTCTTCGATCTTCCAAGTGTTTGAGGGATTCCGCCCCCTCAATCTTAGTAAGGAGGAAACTTTTTATCTTTTTTTACTTAAATTACCTATTATACATCTTGCGTTAAATTGAAGGTATGGAATATGAAAGCTAATATCAACCGACCAATACAAAAAAAGCTACATATCTACAAATTCAAGCGTTTTATTAATAGAGTTGGCAATACAAATACTCGTAATTACTTAGTCGTAAATAACTTAAAATATAAAAGACAAAAGTTCGCCAAATAGGGGTGAATTGAGTCAAGGTATGAAATAGTGTTCGGCCAGGGGTGGAGCACTGAGGACCTGCACTACGGGTTTTTTACAAAACCTATCAAAGGCACCAGTTCTCCTTTTAAAAAAAAACAAAGGTGAATCGGTCGAACTGACTGTGCGTGCTCACTGGAGTGGATTTCGAGTTCAGAAATAATGTTAGTGAGAATCGCGCAACATTTTAATGTATGATGTATTTTACACATTTTGTACATTTTAATGCGCCTATATGATACAGGCGCAAAATTCAAATCTGACCTGGATGGTAAGGGCCAGAAATGGAAGCTGTCCTATTTGGAATCCGACCTACATGTACTGAATCATCGGGAACACAAATTGAGCTAGCGTCACGTACGGTGAGAAGCGATACAGTAAACAGAGAACAGTAAAATATCTACATACAAACGTGCCGGTCTCGGTTTGAATGTGTTCGTGCGCGTCACGCACCTTGTCAGGCAGGCGATTTCACGAACACGCTAGCATAAAAAATGAGTGAATAAGGTGGCGGCAGAACGTAACGGGCTGTGCCGCGTGTCTGTGAGCACGCTAGGCTTATTACTCGGCGGGCGGCCTTAGATAACCTACTGTTATGTTTACTGTGGAAGCGAGGAGGCAGGGTTGACCAACCGAATGATTGTTTTGCTGAAGACCCTTAAGCCCTAAGATGACGTATCGGCGTCTAGAATTTATATTCAGAGACAA
Source organism: Udea ferrugalis (assembly GCA_950022985.1). Classification (NCBI taxonomy): domain Eukaryota; kingdom Metazoa; phylum Arthropoda; class Insecta; order Lepidoptera; family Crambidae; genus Udea; species Udea ferrugalis. The sequence continues at coordinate 14,722,798 of OX465531.1, read as the reverse complement.
GGTTTCGGCGTATCGGAGGTTACAATAGGAGACGATTGTCTTCAAGAGTCTAATATCCGAAAGGATATTATTACCGCTCGGTGACAATCTTGAAAATCAAAGCCATTAGACGCCGGAAACGGTGGCTTAAGTTAGTGGTTAACAAGGAACTTAATCTATATCTAGATCATATTCAAAGTGAATTTTCAAGTGGATGTGGTAGCGAAATCCTAAACTATGAGGAATTTTTCAAAATGCTTAAAGGAGTCTCAAGACTGATTTTCTAAAATAGCATTCTCAGGTTTAAAAAAACGTTTCTCCTTGGCGAGGAAGTGAGCCTGTGGGAATGTTTGGTTTTGAGGAAAATAAACTCTCTTTTCAGTATTGTCCTATCTGATAGCGTCGCTTTCACGGATGCTTATCAAGATTTAAGTCTTAGGACTTAAATCTTAATAGAATAGAAAAATTACATTATCCTTGCGGCAAATTGTCTTATTTTCAATAAAATATTTAAATTTTGCTTACATTCAGAAAACGAACTTATCAAATAACTTATCACTCAGCTGGCCCTACTGAAAATCAGCGTCTGAGCCTGGTCCAGGCATTAGCTGAGTGGGGTCCATTTAATTTTGGACATCGTGACACTGCTGTCTGGTGAAAATTTTTGTTTATTTTTTCTTTTGTTATTTTTACTATTTATTTTTTCTCTAACCATTTTGTTCCAAAATCAATTGAAGTTTTTCTTTCTTTCTTTCTTTCAAATGTTCAAAATTTACTCACGAGCTGAAAAAAGGTCAAAGATGTGGCAAATATTTTTTGCAGCAATAATAGTCACCACTGTTAAGGTGACCGTAAGTTGCCACAACAAGGCCAGTATTCCAGACTAAAGAACTCGGGAAAATACAAAGTGTACACAGACCTTTGTCGCCTGCTCCCTCCAGTATTTACCTAGGATATAGGAGTGAAAGCAGCTGTATAAAATACCTCTTATAGCCTCTGAAGTATTCCATCAAGCTAAAGGTGAAGATATTCCAACGCCTCCACATACATCAGGATGGTATGTACGGTGCATTGCCTTCTTATTGGGCGAGTTTTTTTGTTTGAAAGAAAGAATAAACTCAATTTATAGGGACACCGCAAATTCCAAAAAAAAAAACAATGTTTGTATTCAACACATTTAATAAAACATTTTTTTTCGAAAATTATTAGAAGTACAAAGGATCCAAATTTCATAGACAAAAAACACAAAACATTTTCAATGCTGCATATTTTATCTAAAGGAAGAAATATTAGAAAAAGCCACTTCAGACATCATTACACCACAAGGATATCTTTAAAACAATGTTAGGTTGATTCTTATTATAGCTCTATGACTAGACTGAAGTCTTTGACTTCACAATTGAATGAACAGAACACAATTGTCTCCGTTCACCGTTCAATCCACATAGTTCCATTCGATTCAGTGTATTCAACAGGGACGATTGATTGCAAACAGTCTGTCTCGGAATCAACCTAGTGTTGTTGTAGATAGTTTTTACATGGGTAGGTAGTTTCAGTCGAGAACCGAGATAATATTGTCACTATCGTTTGCTAGCACAGAATTAAACTTATTTCGTTTGTTTGTTTGAACGCACTTATCTCAGGAACTACTGGTTCGAATTTAAAAAATATTTTTGTGTTGAATATTTCAGTTATGGAGGAAGGCTATATGACATTGCGAGTCGACGCAGCCGAAAACTGCGCACTGTCTCATGTAAATGTAATGTTATCAAAAAGGCAAACTACTAAAGAAAGAAAATACATTAATTTGGCGGGACACCGCAATGAACTTATGAATTAACATAAAGAAATTAACACAGAAAAAAAAGACAACGAGTATTAATTACTTAATTGAAACAAAACAATGAAAACAAAAAAAGCAAACAATTCTAACACACATAATTATGTTGCGATGTCCAACATCAAATGGACCACACTCCGCTTGTGTTGCGTTGTTGTTGTGTACTGAACGTTATGATTCCAATAAAATTCACAGTCAGCCCTTCATTTTGCTATGCTCTTGGAAAACAATAGCTATTGATTTAACAGTCGTTTTGTTATTAGAGCTTACTCCAATTAGTTCGACCGGAACGGTGCAGAACCTTCGCGGTGGTATTAGCGAAATTAGCTTTACGAATGAAGAAATTATATGAATGCTGCTAGACTACAAAGTTTGAATTTGTGAAAAGACTTGAGTGAATATGCTAATCAATCATATTTACTGTGCACAAAAATCACATCAAAGTTCAAGTACGAAACTCTCAACAAATTAGTGCAGCACACCACAGAGAAATCAACACTAAGAGAGAGAGAGATAAATACGCGACAGAAAGTAAACCAACAAACAGCATCCACGGGTGGCAGTACACAGTCTCCATCAGGTGATGCTCACCAGTTACTCTTTCTTGCTTTTTCTTCTCAGTACAGAGACAACTTTCCGATACCGGTGGTTTAGTCACATCATGTTTATATCCTGTTGGAGTTTGCGGTCTGCGGTCCGTCTTGGAATTGTACCTTAAATAGCAAAGACGATTTTTCGGTCACAAACGGCCTATATAAATCCCACTGCTGGGCACAGGCCTCACCTCAACTATGAAGTGGACCAGCCTTATGACACTCGGGCTCAATGCGGATTGTTGGAGGAGGGGTGTAAGGTTAGTGAGCAACCCTAATGTCAGATGTTATCAAGCCTCCTAAGGCCTCTGATTAGGCTTAACGACTGACATCTAGCGACATAAACCGGGACCAGCTGCTTAACATGCCTTCAGAAGCACGGAGATGCCCGAAATTACACATCAAAAATTTCGGTCGGGGTGGTCAACCATCCCATTTCCGACCCGGCGTGTGTTGCTTTACAAAAGCGATCGTCGCCGATCACTGTCACAACTGCGCCACGGGCACCTACATTTTCGATTTCTATTTCGATTTTTCGGTCACTAGAACTTAATTACATAATTAGCCATTCGCCTCGCCGCCTTCACTAATCAACGTTAAAACTAAAGAGATTTATTGGGACATCCGCTATGTGCCTAATAGCCTAAACTGTCGTAATAAATTCAATTAAGGAATCAAGCTTTAAAAATGTTATTTGGCTTAGTTTTTTTCTCTCTAACGACCACAGTTGCAAATAAATTGAATTTTAAAGTTAAATCACCACGAGGGAAGTGAGTTTTGGCGCCCACCGGAATACCATAGTAGGTCTTAAATAGGTTTCAATAGAAAGTGTTGTCTCGTTACGTGACAACCGAAATATTGATAAAAGATATGTTTAGAATTCAAAACGTGTCTTTAAAATTGAAAACCAACAGTGTTTCGCCGTGTCTTTTCATTGGAAAACCAATTAGATTCCACAGCGATTTCAAACTAAACTCCGATGCAAAATGCGATAATTACGAATACATTTCCGACATGCCTATAATTGCATTAATGGACGTATGATTTTCAAACAAAATAAACGTGGGCAGGCCACCATCAAAATATTTCGAAGTATTTACTAATCAAACCGTACATTTAATAAACTCATACTAAAACGAGCTATTTCATTATCTTTTAGTATTGTAGATGGTACTAAAATATGATGAACTATTATTTAAGAATGTTATATTAATCTTAAATTAGAAGGCTCGTGGGAAATGTTGTATTACCGGAAGGCGGTGGTAGAATGAATCCACGGTCCACCCACAAAATTAAAATGCAATAAAAATTAAAACTTCGCTTAGCGCTTTTGGTGGTGATGTTCCAAATGTAATAAAGAGTGTATGTAAAAATTATACAGCTCTGACAATCGTTTTAAAATTGCGTCTATCAGAGTTATAATTGTTCTTAGCCACACGCGCTCGTCGCTGCAGTTTGGATTATTTCTATGCATTAATGTTTCACTTCTTTTTCAAAAGTTAAGGACGAATATGAGGATTCTGGGTTCCTCTATAATATCCACCCGATTCTACCAACGAAGAAAATATATGTATAAAGTAAATATGATTGTTGTACCGTTTGTCTCTGTGGTTGCTGTGCACTTCTTCCTCGTTCAACGCTCACCCGGTCGAAAGACTTGATAATGTTCCTGGATTGTCCTTTTGAGGGCTGCGGCGGCTCTGCTTGGCTGCGGCTTCTTACCCCGACATCACTCTGGAACTGGGTTGAGTCTTGACAGCTCTTCACTTCTTGTTCTTGCTCAGCTTTTTCTCGCGTTAAATTATTTGTTTGATTGGAGGTCGCGATCGTATTTAAATCGTAGAAACGATTACTTGTAATGTGAACAAGCAACGACGCGATCCTACCGACTGCGCCAGTTAACCGTCGAGCCAGAGGTGCTTGAGCGGTTAAGAAGGAGATGAGCTGGCGAGGGTAGGCGTAGACAACCGAAACAGCAAAACTGGTACTTATTATTATTTATTGGAATAAAAATTGAAGTTACAAAATAAAACTTAGATGCTAGCAGTATGTTAGGAAGGCGGTGGTAGAATGAATCCACGGTCCACCCAGCATAGGCTTATATACTAGTTCAGCCCGAGATTTCTCTACTTTGTCACATGAGTCGTAAAACTTGGCTTATCGCTAAAAGTCATAAAATTCTATTGTAATGATAAGCAGGCTGCTATCGCAAGAGGTGTTATCGCGGTTAGATTTCTAATCAGCGTAACGAATTAAAATATTGGCAAATGGTCACGCCTGTCAGAAGGCGGTCCTCCGTTTCTAATACTTTAAATTATGATGTGAATTTATGATATTTTTATGCAGTTTTGAGTTTACGACTCATAAAATATATTTTGCAACGGTGAAGTAATGTGCATCACATAACTAGGTAGGTGCTAAGTAATTCTTGTAGTAAATAAACAAGTTGTGTTGGTAGGAAGAACTGCTGAGTTGTATTTGAGCTTAGTGGAACTGGAAATAGAGGCAGTTGTTTCTTAAAAAAATCCACTATCGAACATTATTCCTCACAACCCCTTCCTGCCCCAAACTAAGCAAGGCTTCTGCTTCTTCTTTTCAATGGCATCAAATGAAACCCGACCAAAAATTGGCGACCTCGACTGCGTCATCCATAGCGATATTTAGATCCTCCCCTGTACAGGTCTTAGGGCACAGAAGGCAATCCATAGATGGCGCCCCATAGTTTGAGGATCTACGCCGCAGTCACACGCGCTTTGGGCTCCATCTCTCAACCCCCACGTCACTAGATTTCGGCTGCAGCGGCCAACCCCAGAACGGAGTCGCTTGACTGACTTCGGTTGGCCACGGCTAGTCATAGCCGGGTGGTAATATTCCCGCAAGAAGAATATAGTCGGTGGGAAGTGGGCACTTGCAAGACCAGAGTTCGACTCTAGCATCGACAGGCTCTGTCACGCAAGGGTTGGTCTGCCCCAGGAAGCTTTTGCGGCTTTTTAATCCTGCCTCCGGCATGTGGTAGCCGTAGAAAGCGTGCCGAGCGTCTGTTTCTTGCTTCGCCTTCTCGATCGTGCAAGCATTTCCCGTCGAACCTAAGGAGGCGCTATCCCAGCGAGCGGGTAGTTTCGGCAGCGATGTGGGTTTAAGCGTTTTAAGGCTAAATAGCAGGGCCCCAAGTCTGCTAATTTAAACGAAACGTCCATTCAACCGAGGCTCAATAAGGATAACAATACGATTGACACAAATTCGGTAGTCTGCTAAAATCAACAATCGTCTCAATATGAATGCATTTCTAATCGGAATGGACGCTCAGTCTTAATAACAAACGGTATTGCCAACTAAAATCTACCATGCCGCTGAATGAATGAACGAATGATTTCTTTAATTTGAATGATCATTTTCTTCAGTTTCTCAGATTAGATTACATTTCTTTTGCGTGGACTTATTTGGTTTGATTATTTAACATGACTACACGTTTTTTAAAACACTTTATTTTATAATACGGTGGCTAAAATATTAGTTCTCCATGCCAAAGTCTGCCAAATTAAAAGTGTCTCCTGTCTATAGCCTGTCATGTCTCATTGTCAAATGTCAAGTTGTCAATTGTTCGAAAACACCATTGCAAATGCAATAAAATCAATTTATTTTTGGCTTTGTTTATTTGTTAAACGAGACTTGAACTTCGAGATAAGAACTAACTGTATTGGACAGTAAATAATATACTTTCTTCCCTTCGTATCGGTAAGTATTCGCACACCATATTTCATTTTTGTGTTAGTTTTTGGTGGTGTACGTCGCTTTTATTTCCTGATCTTTTATATCATAATTTCAGGTGAAGATTAACTACCTCAATGCGCAGTGCCACGAAAAGGTTGGAGGCCAGGGACCACCTAAGCGCACATGGTCCGCGGGAGCATGCGCAATCCACAAATAGGCTAGTCACGGCCACAAGAGCCTTATGTGATCTGCAGCCTTTCTATATAAACATTGTAAGCACACACGGTACCTTTATTTATATATTTTGAAGGCAAAGTCATTAACTGAAATTAATTATTTTCACTTAGTCGTTTTTACAAATACCTTCTTCTTTTTCAGGCTCCAGAAAGAGATTTCATACCTAGAAGACAAAGTTGCTTCCCGCTGTCTGTTTGTTCAAATGTACCTATGCTTGAATCCAAGTACACAATGGATGTTGATGCAGTATTTTAACTCAAAGTGATTCAAGGATTAAGTATTATTGCCTATTTTATCAGAGAAACACTGATAATTTTAAACATGTATGAAAAATAAAAGATTCAAAAATTGTTTAAAGAATTGTTTTATTTATTATATTATTACACTGATAATCACTCCATAGCCTCAATGCAGCATTCTAACAAATTCCATCAGTGCCGTCTGTTCCGCCTGTGCCCAGCAGTGGGACATTAAGCCGTTAATGTTTTGATATGTCCTTCTTTCCCCTGTGTTAGGTAAGGGGGTCATCATGATCTCTGCAAAGTATATTCACTGTCACCTGGAAATATTATAAAACAATTACCTATAGAAAAAATGCTCATTATACTTCAGCCTTGAATTCAAAGTTAATGTAGTTACGTATTTTTTGGTACAACCAATTTTGTGTTCTGGTTCAAAAGTGGGCTCCTACACTAGAGGTCGCGGGTTCGATCCCCGCACAGTTCATTCTGCATCAAAATGCTGTGTTCATATAGAGTCCTCAAATCATTTTGATGCTGACTGTACAAACATTTGTGTGCATGAATATCACTTTCGGTTATAATAACGGTCCCGTTCCTCATGTACAATGGGTCTCAGGATGGCTATGTGAGTTCATCGATGCAACTCAGAACACCCGAATCGATAGAATCTGTAACATCAAGTTTCACCTAACTATTTTTGAAAATAAATACAACAAAAACTCCAAAATACCTACTTGTATAAGAGATGGCTCCCTATTTTTTTTGCTTGATTGCATTCCGGCTTTGGATCCTTTTGGGCCGTGTTGTATACTGGTAGTACAGTGCCAAAAAAATGGACTAACCTTAAAATTGCATCCTTTCGCCGCTGTTGTTTTGTAGATTACTTCCTCTTTTCCGAGTATGCATGGTTTCATAAATCGGACTTGGGCATCCCCCTAAATGCATGTAAGCATTGCCGTGTTGGAATTTAGAGCCCGAGATTCATGGTGCTGAGCTAAAAGCCTAAAGAAGTCGGTGTCGGCGGTCACTCGCGTTATCAATGGTCAAAACATGCCAACGATTCGTAGGAAGTAGTGGCCAATCTTTTAATTCACCTCGAAAAGCACTCACTTCAATTTAAAAGCAGCTTTAAAGTTAAAATATCTAAGCACAATGACTGCAAGAGGTGTTGTTGTTCAATAACACAATTGTCAAAGAGATACGATTGAGCTAAACGTCAAACAAACGTCAAATAAGGAGCGGACTACCGTAATTCTTACAATCGGCTTACCAATGTACCGCTATTAGTGAGCAGACTACCAAAAAGTGCAATAACCAGTTTCGATGGAGAATCATTGGTCTTTTTTAAGGAGCGGAATACCAAATGTGTCAAATTAGACGATTACGATTCCATGCCGACTCGATTGCGGCGTCTTAAAATTAGCAGACTTGGGACCCAGGTCGGACAAACAAAGTGACATTTCCAAACTTCTAGTTTGTGACCTACCCACACATTTGTCACACTAAATGCGCATTACTTAACTTTTTTTAAAACGTGAAAACGAACGAACAGACATTTCGATAGCGAATTTCCCGCGTAAATGAATGATGAATGGAAGGGCACCGCCATCTTGTGTCCCGACACCAATCTGTCGGCGTAATCTTATTTGATTTATTCGTACATTTGCCTGCTCGTGGTTTCAATGGCGTATAACGGCTATATGCGCTGTTATTGTCATTGATCAATTCGCCTGTCAGATCAGTGCCTAATTATTTAGTTTTTGGGAAAAGTGAGTCATCCTCACAGCAACCTGCACTTACGACCTGCACTTATAGTAGACTAGCGGCCGCCCGCGACTTCGTCCGCGTGGACTTAAGTTGAAAAACTAAAAGCAATAACTTTCTAAATACGCGCTATTTTCGATTTTGTCTTAATTCGGAACGCACCCATAGTTACGCTAATGACAGCAGCCGTCTGTTTCTGTCATCCACTGTCTTGCCATACCACGTGATGCCGCGTACATTTTCATATTTTACTTGATATTTTCAACAATTTACACAATATCTTTATAAAAAAATCCATTCGGTAGTTTTCACGTGAAAGAGCAACACAGCACATCCAGACATACAAACTTTCGCCTTTATAATATTAGTAGGAAGTTTGTCACTTATGATAGTAATTTGGGTGTGCGAGAAATTACTAAATTACTAACACCCAAATTACTAAATTTGGGTGTGCGAGAAAATAGGACAGTTATCAACGATATTATGAAAAATATTTTTTAAGAAATAAAGATAAATGTAAATGTAAATGTAATTGTACTTTTTTGTGCAATTTACTAAACCTATCTCGTTTTATCTTATTAAAAAAATTAATAATATGCAAACAAATTTTCAAATCAATCAAAAAAAGTTGCGTGTCAATAAAAACTAAAATACTCGTAGTGTCAATTTATGACTCGACACCAACTAAATTTTGATTTGTTTCGATCTGTTCCCCCTTTTTGTGATCCCCTTGGATTTTTTATGAGAGGTGAATCACAAAAAGGGGGAGCAGACCGGAATAAATGCTGAATTTGAAAAACATCGAATACGCGAGAATGCCGCCAAAAAGCTGGAACGTTTTGCATCCCGAAATGAAATAAAAAAGGCGTATCATTGCAAAGCCTATTGCGCTTCAGACTTAGTTTTTCAATATCCGCTAGTTTTGCGATGCTTCTCTCTCAATATAATACTATCTGTATCTATAGTTCAAACAGGAACTTGCGACTTGCGAACTGGGTTGTTTGCGACTTCAGAACCTATATAGTATTCACTTAGTACATCAAAACAATACATAGGTTTTGAAGTTGCTTTTAGAGATGAAATAAGACATACAATAACAAAGAAGTAGTAAAATATGTATCATTCACTTTACCAAATAGACTAGACATTCCCCGTATGTGAATCGGTAATTGATACACAAACAACTACGAGTACGTTCGAGAAACGTGAGACGCGCGACATCTTACGGAAATAAACCTGCCTCACCGTGCTGCCCCGAGCGCTCCATGTACAGTCACCGGCTCACCAGGCTACCCATTTCCACTTTTATTTTACTCTTGCCAAATGACTTTTCTTTGCAATAGAGCAAGAAGGAAGGCCAACAGCTGCAGCCCAGATTGTGTACAATCTGGGCACTTCAGCGACAAAGCTTGATTACCTTGAAAAGGTTGCGCAACCTTCTAATGCCGTTGGATTCCAAATAATGTGCCTTGCTGAATCTGCCCCCTTATCTTCCACCACTGAAGATTTACTGAGCAATCGGTTAGTCTCCTGTATTCTCCATGGTCTAATGAGGTTAGTCAGGTCGACCGTCTACATCAGATACCAGACACAATATAAATGATACTTCGAGGCTATTATTTGGGCATCTAAAAGCAGTGATGGTTGTCAATGCCATTGTAATTTATTTACCTGCTGGTAAATAACGTAAATATAAATATCCCTGAAAGTCATACGTGATAATATTTACAGCACGGAAGTTTTGAATTGTCGACGTGGAAAAAGCAATATCGTTAAAATGGCTTCCGCGCGGCCTAAAAGTAACAATTAAGGGTCGTACGAATGGCTGTTATATTTAATAACAGCTATAACAATAGGTTTCTGAAAATGAAATATATCAATTTTCCTCGTATTAGTTTAAGCTATTTCATTTGGTATTTCCATTGAAATAATGTTACAATAATAATGATGAAGCCTAAAGCCACATCATCGACTACCGGTCTAGTGCTCATTAATTTAAATATGATTATACTAGCGGCCGCCCGCGACTTCGTACACGTGGACTTAGGTTAAAAAAAACTATAAATTGTAGCAAAACGGCACATCAATCAACACATACAAAAATTTTCGCATTTATATTATTAGTAGGATTATATTTATCTAGGCGTGGCTTACATAAAGAACGAAAACACGAAAATGAATTCGAACAATCCATTGAAAGTGTGGCATTCCGCCACACTTTCTCTGGTATGATTGTTGGCATTGGCATATCACTTCACTTCGAAGTGTGATTGTCTTTTGGCGTTTTGTAAAACTTAACAACTATGCGATTGTGATCGTTTTGAGTGAAAATAACATTTTTAAATAATTTCTAATCAAATGAGAGAGAATACCAATTCCAATACCAATAGACAATTAAAGTTGGCGTTTTTTCCCCATCACGATCTAAATGAGATTTGGTGTTGGTTGGCCAAAACAGCATAGCAGCTATGCTATTCCAGTTGGCGCCAAAACTCACTTCCGGTTGGCGCCAAACAGTACAAATTCAGGAGATAAAAGGAACAGGTGTCTTTTATTGGAACTTACAGATAACCGTTTCAAAACAGCAGGTGCACAGGCTAAAAGGGAAAAAGCCGGCCCAGTGCGAGTCGGACTTGCGCACGAAGGGTTCCGTACCATCGAAATACCGAGTTTCTTGCCGGTTTCTTCTCTGTAGAATCAACACCTCCCAACCGGTGGTAGAATCACAGTATTACTTTTTAATTTTTATATTGTGACTTGTCATAAGTGCTTCTTAATAAGTTTACATGAATAATAGTACATTGTTACCTTAGGGGTGAAAGTAACTTATTTAGTCCCGAGACGGGGTTTGGCGCCCGGAACGAAGTGAGGGCGCCAATAGTTCGAGGGACTAAATAAGTCTTTCACCCGAGGTAAACACTGTGCTTTTCATTACGAATACGAGGAAAGTAAAAATAAAAACATGAATTAGCTAAAGAACAAGTGAGAAAAAAAATGAAGATCGAATTGCCGCTTTCCCACCTATTTTGTTTGTTTTTTTTTCTGTGGCCAGCCCGCTATTCAGCCATTATTTTTTATTTTCATCATTGCATAAATGGTAAATATTTTGTTCAAAGCTAAATTATTTTAAGAAATTGTAACGAAAACTAAATTATAATGAAGTTATTTAAAAAATATATATTCTCTAATCAATACTTAACTTTAAGTTATTTCAATTTAACATCCTGGCTGTATAGAAAGTTGGAACATGGTTCAATAGATATGTGAAAAAGAACTAGTTTTTTTCTTAATAATTTGACAGCTGTCAGTTGAAAGTGATTCTCCCTAGGGATGAAAAGTATTACTTTCAGCCCGCTTCTCAGGTCAGTAATGACCTACTTTCAGAGTATGAGTAATGAAAAGACTATTTTTACTTTTACTTTACTACTTTATCATCTTTAGAAGCATAATTATGGGGAACCCCCTTCAATATTAACTTCATTTTTATGTTACTATCTATTTTAAAAGGTTATTTACAACTATTTTAATAAATTATGTGAAATCTTTAAGCGCCTACCTGTTATCTACACTAATATTGAGCACAAATACAAAAAAAAACTTTTGTCGTATGGAGACCTCCTTAATATTTATTTTTATTTTTAATATTTTTTGTTAAAGCAGCAACGAAAATACATAATTTCTAGCTGTCACAGTTGAGATACAGCCTTGTGACAGACAGACGGACCGAAAGACACACAGCGAAGGCTCAGTACTTAATAGGGTTCCGTTTTTACCTTTTAGGTACGGAACCCTAAAAAATACAAGCCAATACAAAAAGTAACTTTGGGTTCCGTCGTAAAACCAGGCCGAAATTTCGGTTGTTTCAATGAATTCCGAGTGTCAGATATTTTATGTAGTTAAAAAGCAAGCATATTGCGACTGAGCATGACAACCGGGGGTGCTAAATCTAGTTCTTAAGTTTCAATCACCAAAGTTGCAGGAGTCAACAGCGATCTAAATAGTCTAGCAAGATGTGCAAGTTCTGTGGAACTAGTTATGGTATCAGGGCAAACACTTCTGACATTGTTTACAGGTTGCTTGATGAGTTACGAATTGCATTTATGCGTCAGCCAAGTATCTATATTGTCATATAACACTGCAGCACTGGTAGTAAAACTTATACATGTTTTTAAAAACCCGTATCGCTCTGCAAACACGACACTCGATGTTTTGTTACAGCATTTTATTAATTTTATGTGGAACTGCTTAGGCTAACAGTCACGGTCCCCATTGCCAGACATAACATTGGAAAAAAAAATCATTTTACAAAAAAATGTGGTAAGTAATCACACAATTTCAATAATAAGCAACTTTTAAGCCTAAAACTTGTAGCTGTAATGATGAAAACATTTGTTTAATGGAGACCGGAGGCGCGACTCTATATTTTGGTGCTGCTACACCAAAAAAATATAGTGTCGGCATCAAATGTGTTTATGAGTCCAAGCCATGTAATTATTTTAAAAAATGCAACATATTTATTTAAATAATAAGTAATCATATTGCGACTGAGTATGACAACCAAGGGTGCTGAATCTAGTACTTAAGTTTCAATCTTCTAAAGTTGCAGGAGTCAACAGTGATCTGAATAGTCTAGCAAGATGTGCAAGTTCTGTGGAACTAGTTATGGTGTCAGGGCAAACACTTCTGACATTGTTTACAGGGTGCTTGCTGAGTTACGAATTGCATTTATGCGTCAGCCAAGTATCTATATTGTCATATAACACTGCAGCACTGGTAGTAAAACTTATACATGTTTTTAAAAACCCGTATCGCTCTGCAAACACGACACTCGATGTTTTGTTACAGCCTTTTATTAATTTTATGTGGAACTGCTTAGGCTAACAGTCACGGTCCCCATTGCCAGACATAACATTGGAAAAAAAAATCATTTTACAAAAAAATGTGGTAAGTAATCACACAATTTCAATAATAAGCAACTTTTAAGCCTAAAACTTGTAGCTGTAATGATGAAAACATTTGTTTAATGGAGACCGGAGGCGCGACTCTATATTTTGGTGCTGCTACACCAAAAAACTATAGTGTCGGCATCAAATGTGTTTATGAGTCCAAGCCATGTAATTATTTTAAAAAATGCAACATATTTATTTAAATAATAAGTAATCATATTGCGACTGAGTATGACAACCAAGGGTGCTAAATCTAGTACTTAAGTTTCAATCTTCTAAAGTTGCAGGAGTCAACAGTGATCTGAATAGTCTAGCAAGATGTGCAAGTTCTGTGGAACTAGTTATGGTGTCAGGGCAAACACTTCTGACATTGTTTACAGGGTGCTTGCTGAGTTACGATTTGCATTTATGCTTCAGCCAAGTGTTTATGTTGTCATATGTATAATACTTGTAGTAAAACTTATACAAGCTCTTTAAAACCTTGTAAGGTGAGTAAAGACTACAGTCCGTTCGTGTCAATCAATGATATTTAAAAGTTGAAGATACATTATGTCAGTACTGATGCGAAGTCGAAAATTTTCCGCTGGCGTACCTACGTAGGTACTATAATTCTACCGTGTGTAGAATATAGCATGATTATTTACTAGAGCGTAAACGAGACGGATACATGTTGCGTAGTGTCTCAAACTGTCAATGCTTTGCTCAGGTGTTCGAAGTTCTGATCTCGGGTGCCACTGTTTTTAGCACAAATAACTTATCTACGTCCTTTTTATTATATCATTGATTGAACGAGTGGGTAGGAGAAGCACTTAAACTTAATCGATGGGTCGGCGTGTGTCTGCTCGTGGCCGTGGTGATGCATTATTCTAAGTGATGTGGGATCGTTGGTCAACAGACAATTATGCATTGGAAATGCAAACGAATGCAAATGACGTCATCGGGCGTAAAAGGCTTCTTAAGAGATTGGACGTAAATAACTCGGTAACAATGATATTTAAAAGAGGTGTAAGTAGATACGTTACGTCAGTACTGACGCGAAGTCAAAAATTGTCCCCTGGCGTACGTATCTATGATTTGACCGTGTGTACAAAATAGCATAAATATTTAGCGAAAATGTACGCGTCAAGGGACTGACAGATATATTTAGAGGAGACTACTTCCACGAATTTGGCCTTAATTTATTCACTATACGAGCTCCGATGTTCCACCAGGTGACTGTCAAAGACCACAAATCAGTGGGACATTATCCGTGTGGCAAGTGCAAATTAGATTTTACCAAAGAGTAGAGCGTATCTATACGAGACATATACATGTTGCGTAGTGTTGTCTCAAAACTGTCAATGCTTTGCTCAGGTGGTGGAAAGTCCGGATTTCGGGTGCCACTTTTTTAGCATAAGTAGCCCATCTACGTATTTCAATTATAATCTCAGTGGCTTAGGTATTTTTGATGGCGATTATGCAAAAAACAAGGTGTAGCAAAAGATAACTTTGACCTTTATTTTGTGAAAATACTTTATTTTTCCTCCGGGGATTTACTTAATCCATCTGAGTTGCCAGCGATCATAATATTAAGCAATAAATAAGTCGTCTAGTCGAAAGATTTGCAGATCCTGACGCAAGATCGAGATAAATAAAGAATATTGAGACCTTTCTTCAGAAACGGGATAGTGTCGGTAAGAATACAAAGTGCACTGTAAAACAAAGGATTGGAACAAAGGTTCTCTCACCGGGAGCATTCGCGTGTAATGTATCAATATAGATTCTCTTTGAGCATTGCATTACAATATAGTTCTGACGAGCATTCGAGTATGATGTAACTGTAACGGAGGGGGAGAGGAAATAAATGGACTGTATTACGAGGTTGAATCAAAGTATATTTTACAAAAACTAGAGCAAACAAAGTAATAATGAATCGGGAATAAAAAATAAGTCGCAGACCAAATTTTAACAAAAAGTGACAACTCAGAAACGTCAGAGGAGAAAATAAACAATTGACAGTCAATAATCTTTTTCAACTGCGAAGGAGTAGGTATTTACTTCGTAACAGATTGGTAACAGTAAAATTTATGTAGTATGTATTGGAGTTTTGGGCATTTGCTATTGAATTATGATTGATGAATGTTACAAGTTGTATCAAGATATTCCACATTGTAACGCCACAAGGTGCGCATTGTAAAGCTCGGTTCTCCTCCTTCACTGATGTAAGCTCGTTTTATAACATATCTGCTCGTAAAGTGTCCCTTAATTCACCAATTTCAATATCGTGTTGTACCTCATTACGCACTTGTGCGGTACTTAATGTGAAGTAAAATGCACAAGTGAGTAATGAGTTCTTTTTGATGAGGTAAAAGCCATGGGTTTACCGTCGTAAATGAACGGCACTTTTAAAAATCTTAGCTGAGAGTTTTTATGTCAGAAAAGAGGTCAACATTTTATGAATAAAATTAACTTTGCTAACTATTTTCCCTCTACTGTGAAGACGCAGATTTGGACAGCAGGAATAATAACGACGTTAACGGGTCGACGACAGTTTTAATAATAGAATCCAAGATGGACGCAGCCACCTTTTATACTTTCGAACAATTCAATATTCTATAATTAACAAAACATATTTTAAATACAATTTTATCATCATATTTAATGTTATCAATTCTAAATTATATTGGTTTATGAATTATCAATTATTTTAATTATTTCTAATCATATTATTTTGCTAAACCGGAAGCTTGGTGTGCAATTTATATAATTCAAATAAATCAGCAAATGCACTTATAATTATTACTATTGATTTTAATAATTATTATTATTTAGATTGACTATTATTAAATTGTATTAAGAATTATATGTGGAGCCTGTCTTAGACTTAGAATAATCGGTTAGCGGGGCACCGGAAGCGGAACTTGTAACACTCGGCCATCCTGCATCTGCCGCGGTCCCTCGTGGCGCTTCGGGTCTGCTGATGCTCCGTCCCTCGGCGATGTCCAACTCTGAAAATTAAAAATATGCGCACAGTATGTTTGTTTTGTTTTATGTATCACAAAAATGAAAATGTTTCTTTAATAGCGCTAAGCTGTCAAAAGGAAATAAGTTATTATTACCTATAGCTTCAAAACCACAGATGTATTCAATTAGTACACAATACAACTAAGGTTTTGATGTGTTTTTTATACTACCCTGTTTACTTATATATAAATATCTTGGACACCCTTTATCAAGTTCATATGATCTAAACTAAGCGAAGCTTGAGAATGCTGCAAAGACACTTCTAGTAGATTAAGCCCTACATAATTAAGTAAATAATTACTTGTTTTATTTTTATGAGCTTGAAGACACAAAGATCTATTTGTTGTATCACACAGCAACATAATAGATTTTTTTTTATGGGATTCAGTATTAATTAATATTCTGTAATGGAGATATGCACACAGATCCATTTGTTGTATCACACAGCAACAAATTGGATTTTATATGAAAAGGATTTAGTAATAATATTTCTTAGTTTACAAATGTACACACAGATCTATTTGTTGTATCACACAGCAACATTGTAGATTTTATTTGAAAAGGGTTTAGAGTCAGTATTCTGTAGTTTAGATAGGTTAACATAGGTCCATTTATTGTATCACACAGCAATATTATATACCTAATGGTTTTTGTTTTAAATCCGAATGGGTTTTATCTGGAGTCACATAGATCTCTTTGTTAAATCACACAGCAACCAAAGAGATTTTATTGTTACTGGTTAGGCGCGCATAATGATGTTACTTAGTAATTTAGTGCTTCAGGTTTGTACTGCAAGTAGGTAGGTATTTGTTTTGTTACACACGGATGAATTTGATAGTGATATTTTAGTAATATAACAGACATAATAGTTTGAGAGATTACGTTGAATGTTGAAGTAAGGTCTGTTGTAGGAAGCATAAGGGTGCGTTTGAAGCCACATATAAACCAATGTCGTCACAAGTTATACATATATTTTATATTAATGACAATCTTAACATCACATGTTTATTATTTTAGTGCAATAATATGTAAGTGGTATATAGTGTGAATTAAGCTTAAGACAATCAGGATAGGTAATAACATAATATTTAACTATTGCTTTAACTCTCAAGTAAGTCAATCAGATCATCCCTATCGACTTCACGATCGGATTCAGTGGAACTATCAGATACAGACGCCTTGTATGGTCGCAAGGAGTCAGAGGGCACAACTGTACTAAATTTTCGGTAACCTTTAATACCTTGAATACTATTAATTGTATAACGATCCGTAGTATGGTCGGCCTTAGCGATTTTGTATGGTCCAGTATATAAACTACCCAGTTTTTTTGTCACGCCTGCTTTGTGATCTCGTGCTAAACCACCTCGCCATAACACAAGCTCTCCTACTTGATACTTCCTACACTTTTTATGCTTTTTGTCATACTGGCTCTTCATGACAGTCATGTATTTGTCAATTTGTAACTTGGCTTTACGTCTGCGTGCGTCTAGCTGATCTCGAGGATGAGAATCGGCCGATGTGCTAGGGAAAGCGGGCAATAGAGCATTATCATGAGAAAACATTAGGTTAAACGGTGCAACCCCTGTAACAGCGTGAGGAGAATTATTAATACCCCAAATAACATCTGACAGTTTCTCATCCCAAGTGCATTCACTTTCTGCAGTAGTATTAAGGGTATTTATTATTGTTCGGTTGACTCGTTCTACTTGGCCATTCGACCGTGGGCAAGCAACAGCGTTCAGAACATGTTTAAATTGTTTCTGTGTGGCAAACTCCTTGAAATACCTGCTAGTAAATGCAACCCCTCTATCAGTGATTATTCGCTGAGGATTGCCGAATAATGAGATAATTTCTTTCAGGTTTTTAATAGTTTCTATGGAACTTACTCCCCGTACGGCCCTGGCAAACACAAACTTGGTGAATGAGTCTATAACGACTAATATGTAACAATTGCCACGACGAGATTTTAGAAAGGAGCCTAAATGATCTGCATGCAAGGTGGCATAGGTATCGCAGGTTTTTCTATGGGATGTAATTCGCCTTCGGTTTTACCGTAATTGCCTTTGCCGTAAGCACAATGTAGGCACGCCTTTATGTATTTTCGTATGAATCTAGTCATAGAAGGAAACCAAAATTGCGTTTTTATTAACTTTTCACATTTTTCAAAACCTAAATGTCCTACTTCATCGTGATACTTCTGTAATAATGACCATTTAGAAAGTTTTGGAATAACAAACCTATCCCCGTATAATGTTTTACGGTATAAATAACCATCAGTAATTTTGTAATTATTAATAAGGTCAGGGTTGGTCGTACCTTCTTTTAGTTGTTTAATGGTACCCTGAATGCTTTCGTCTTGAGCTTGCAAAGTTAACCGCCAGTCAGTTTCATCAATACGGAGTACTGAAATTGGGCTGGTTTCCACAGGATTACGGCTTAAAGCGTCTACATGCTTCATGCGATCACCCGGGCGGTAATCGATTTCCAAATCAAAATCTTGTATGGTAAGTCACCATCGAGCGATGCGTGGCAGCAAATCTTTTTTACTGAGTGTTGTTCTTAATGCAGCGCAATCGGTTATAACTTTTACTGGAATACCTGTAACGTATATGCGAAATCTTTTTAGAGATTCTACAACCGCCAGGGTCTCCAATTCGTAACTGTGGTAATTCATTTCTTCGGGGCTAGTGACACGGCTGAAGTAAGCTACCGGTTTAAGAGACTTATCTTTCTGGTATTGAAGCAGGATGCCACCTAGACCTATTTTGCAGGCATCGGTGTGAATTTCTGTTTTTGCGTGGGGGTCGTAGATGGCCAGGACAGGACGATCAGTAAGGATTGATTTTAATTTATTAAACGCTTCGTCCTGTTCGGAACCCCAGAGCCAATCTACATCCTTTTTCGTTAAATGCGTTATGGGTCTAGCAATTTCAGCAAATCCTCTAACAAATTTACGAAAATATGACGCTAATCCGATAAATTGACGCACCTCGTGTACATTTCGCGGCTGCTTAAATTGCATCACGCTATTTATTTTTGCAGTACCTGGTCGTACAGAACCCTCGGTAATTTCATGGCCTAAATAGTTCACACTAGTTTTCAAAAAGGAACATTTTTTGAGGTTAAGTTTCAGGTTTGCCTGGGATAGAAGTTTCAATACTTCTTCTAATAGCTGAAGGCCCTGCTCTATTGTGATCGTTGGAAGAGTGACGTCATCAAGATACGTGGCTATTCTGTTATTAAGGGATCCTAGGGCTTTGCGTATCAGGCGGGAGAAAACGGCTGGGGCATTGGCTAAACCAAATGGCATTTTCATGAATTCATATTGCCCTGACGATGTTATGAAGGCAGTTTTGTGTATGGAGTCATCGGCTACCCTCACCTGATAATAACTTTGGGCCATATCTAAAACGGTGAAGTACACCTTTCCCGCTAAGCGACTTATTTGGTCATCAATGTGTGGCAATGGGAAGCGGTCTTTAACTGTACATGCATTCAAAGCACGATAATCAATGCAAAGTCGATAATCACCCCCTTTTTTTTTCACTAAGATGACCGGACTGGCATAATTTGAATTTGACTCCCTGGCTATACCGGCCGATAAAAGTTCGTCTACTTTTTGTTGAACAATTTCATTTTCCTTATAAGGTAACCTATATGGTTTGGAATAAACCGGTCTATCTGTGGTCGTCGTTATTTGCATTTCAACCAAGTCAGTACATCCTAGTTCACTACTACATTCAGCAAAGCAATGTTTGTAGCGATTAAGTAAAGCCAACAATAAAAGAGTTGCTTCAGGATTTAAATCACCTATGTCCAAATCAGTTATTGATATTGCATTATCATTGTGATATTGGTTGCACTGACTGCTATTGGTATCAGATTAAGGTTCATCAGAGACAAGCGATATATCGGCTTTTCGGTATACTTCCGCGCGAACTAAAAGTTTGGGGGCCCTCCATTTTAAGCATGAATCACCGAGGTTGAATATTTGTAACTGGAGTTTGTCAGCAGTCGTAATAGCTTGTGGTATAAAATAAGATTCCTGGCCCAACGAGTACAAAACAGGCTGTGTAACAAGAATATGAAATGGTAATAACTCTGTACTACTATGAACTTTTAAGCAATAATTTGACCCAGACTCAATAATGACACTTTCTGACAATAACAGGGAGACTTTTGTAACGCTATCCTCACAACCTAAAGACATTTCAGAAAATGGGTGCTCAGTGTTCTTAAATAACATTGCTGAGCTTGTGGTAACTAGCAAGTTAATATCTTTTTGATTGATTGTAGGTTGACCAACAATTAAATCTGTACCATACAAGTTAGAGTCTGTTACTTCTGCACTAGTATTTAAGCAGAGATCGTCAATACAAAGCTTAAAATTAGATTTTCCCAATGAACGTATCAAAAGTCCACCAAACCCTCTCATGATAACATTTGAATGAGTCATGCATATACCTAACATTCCAACTAATTTGTGAGAAATTAAGTTCACTTTACTACCAGTGTCAATGTACGCAATCGCTGTATGTCCATTCACGGTAACATTTTTCTTATATAAATCAGAAATAACCTGGGTAGTCACATAGTTAATATCACGTACCTGTGGGTTTCTTTGCGTCTGTGTGTCCCGCGAACTCCCGGCCGCGTACCAGCAGGCGTTAGCGCTGTGACCCAGACGCTGGCAGACATGGCAGCGCACAGCGCGGCAGTCTCGCGCAGCATGTCCAGTCCTGCGGCAGTTGTAACAAATTTTCGGCAGGCTGCCCGAAGATCCCCGTTGCCACGTCGATTTTGCCTCCGCCATTCGGTTTTCTACCTTCTTATAGTTTTCCAGTGAAGATAAAAACCCATAATATAGCTCATCTGGTGTCTTGGAGCAGCAGACTTTTGCGTTCGCACGTAGCTCTGAGGGTAAACCGCGAATAAGACACGAGATTGCATCTTCACCTTCAATACCGCATTTCTTCATAAGGGATATCTTGTCATGATAGTAACTTGTCATAGTTTCGCTGCTGCCTTTGATGCGCGCTAGCATTTCTTCGAGTCGATCTATGAAGTCAGTTGAGCGTGGAAATGCTTTCGTCAATCTCTCTTTCCACAAAATCCATGTAGCTTCGTAGTCATCCAGGTCATCGTACCAGTCCCGAGCTGAACCACGGAGCCGAGTTTGCATCACAAAAATCTTGTCCCGTTCTTCCCAATCGTACAGGTCGCCCAGCTGGTCAATTTTATGTAGCCAGCCTCTTACGTTGGTAGACTTCTTTCCAGGATCAAATTTGGGTATTATTTCCGCATCTAGGTACGATATTTTTCGTTTTTTGGCGGGATGCGGGTTGGTTTCTTCTGGCGAGTGAAAAAAAAAAGTTATCGTCTTTTTCTTCACTTTCATTTTCAGTCGATGCGTCGCTGAGCCTCCTCTTTCCCAGACCATGGAGATATGGGCCGTGGAATTGCTCCATCCCACTTCTTCTTCTTTTTTCTCTCCGTTGGCAACACCAGCTGTCAGATGTTTCGCTGCACAGCTGATCGAAATTAATTCGATTTTAATTATAATTAAGTGTTTTTACCTAGTTTTATTAGTGTTTTCGTTAGTGTGGTGAACAATAAACCTATAAATAAATCAATCCACGATGCTGAGTGTGTATTTAAACATCTAAGGAAGACTTAGACGCCGGGCGGTTGTCATACCTACATTATTTCCGACCGTTACAGGGAAGTACTGTTTTTTTTATTAATTTAGAAACAACAGTGATAATGGTTTAAATATAGGACACAGTCTGGTTACTGATCATAGTCATACTTTAATTTGTTTACTTACTTGCATCAAAGTGAGGTTAGATGTTGTTGACATTTCAAATTTTCATTTACTAATTTTATTATTTATTATATCAAAACAGTCTTATTTACTTACACTTCTTAGCATTAGACACTGTACAATGCCTCACTAACGTGAGATTCGTCAATTAACATTACAATTAGGCACAGTTGTTTGTCTCTTTGCTTGACTATAAGGGTTAGTTGCACCATAGTAGAAGTTATGGTTAAAGTTAAAGTTTTTGTCAAATTTGACAATTTGACGTAATTTTTGGGCCTAACATTGTCAAATTTGACAATAACTTTAACTTTAACTATAACTTCTACTATGGTGCAACTTACCATAAGTGGAAGTGAAGTTGACGTTAAACAACATCTTTGCCTCAGACAGTTTACTCCCACACTCCACAAAGATTACACTACAGTTATTTATTTATCTATTTAATAAAACGTTACATAGACGTTTTTTTTATAATATGATAAATACCCTCCACCTATCTTAAATTAGAAATTATATTTAAACTTATAGGATTTTCTGTTTTGTTTTGACTGTTTTTACTATCTGTTTTTAATGTATATAAGCATTATGTGTAGCACTGTTTAGTCTAGGATAGATTACATAGAACTTAGATTCTTAAAATTGTTGCCTTATTATTATGATAAAGTTGTAGTTTATAACACCGTCTTGACATTAATGCCAGTGCACTGACACCACTTCCTTTATGTTTTAGAGTGGCGGTGTATGACTTCCCACTCCTTACAAGTTGCCTTGGCGGTTGCAATCCTACTGGACACTTCCTCTGCAGTCTGCAATACATACATTTTTCAAGATGATGACCCGCAGTAAACTTGATGCTCTGTACAAGGAAGCATGCCGTGACAATGAGTCCTTAAGAAGAGACAACATCCAGCTGATCCAGGAGGGGGAAGACAGCGAATTGGAGATTAAGAAAATTATTGATAACAACTCTAAGCTGAAATGTGAGCTAGCGGAACTGGACCAGAAGTACTCATACGTTGTGGACCGGTGTACTCAACTGCAAGAAGTAGTGAACTCTTTTAGTGCATGCAATAATACCCACGAACTTGCTTTAAGTCGTATAAATGATCTAGAATTAAGTTTATTTGAGTCGCACAAAACAATTAAGCAGTTAGAGTGCGACAAAAAATGTACCAGTGGGTTGGGCAATCAAAGCTTGCTCGATGAGCTTGCTGGATGTGCTCCAGATTTGTGTAATGGGCTTATCCCAACAGTTGATCTCACCTGTGATGATTCCACTACTGAGGCTAAACTCTGTAAATTTAGTAGTAATAAAAAATTTAAGAAACATAAAAAAATTAATAAGTTTATAAACAAAACTAAAAAAAAACTTATTAAAAAGCAGCCTCATTCTAGTAAATGTAACATTTTAAGGAAAGAAAAGGCAGACTTAATTAATGAATTGAAGCATAACCATGCACTTTGGCAAACAAGGCAAAATTCCTACGAAAAAGAGGCTTTGGAACTTGAGCAAAAGATAGGTAGGTTAGAAGGTGCTCTTAGAGACACCCAAAGCAGATATGCTTTAGCTCAAAAAGAGATTAATGAGCATATCTTAGCTAATTCAGAATTAGTTAAAATGTCGTCATATAATGTAGACAGATTTGATTCTTTGGTGAATAAACACCTTTCATGCGATAATTGTTCTAACAATTTACAGAATTTGGCTTCAGAGTCATCACAAATTAGAGCATTAACATCTGACATTCCACAGCCAACAAGTGTGAATCTCAGTAAGCCACAGAATGTTTCAAATATAATTGTGGTATCGGACAAATTAGGTCAAGGTTTGGGCATATTGCTATCAAACAATACCTGTCAAAAGGTAAAAAATCTTTGCTTCCCAGGGCTGTCATATTCCAACCTAGTAAACAACATCTCCAAAGAAGAGCTAGGGGAAAAAACCACAGTAGTGGTTTTCCATGGAGACAGCCGACCAATCACTAAAAGAGGTTTGATTAAAAGCATAGAACAGGTGGTTAATATTCAGGGCAAAAGCAACTGTAAATTTATTTTATGTTCTTTCCCATATTCTAGCAGTCTATCTCTTAGTCAGAATAAGGCCATCCATGACCTTAATTTATGTCTGTATAACTTGACGTGCCGTCACAGGGACATCACATTTTTTGATACAAATAATTTTGTACCATATTTTGTGTTAACTGAAGATACTATGTATCTTCCAATTAGGACAAAAAAACAATTATCTAAATTGTTAGCTTTTAATATTAACGGTGCCCATATTGGCAATACTATGTATCATACATATCCTGACATTAGTAGTAGTACTAATCCGACTTTACTGTGTAACAATCGTTCCACAGTTTCTTCTTTAAACTAAGAGCTGCGACCAAAGCCAAGCCCAAAACCTTAAGTATAGTTCATCAAAATATACAAAGCTTGGCCGGCAAAGAATTAGAAATTGAATTATTTTTAGAAAGCCACAGTATAGATATTATTTGTCTTACTGAGCACTGGCTTAATAAGTCTAAACTTATGTCCTGTGTTATTAATAACTTTAAATTATCTAGTGCATTTGTGAGGAAGACCAGTATACATGGTGGGTCCTTAATATATACTTTAAATGGACTGAAATGTAAAGAACGCCCTGACATCGTAGGCCTGTCTATTGAGCGAATCGTTGAGTTATCTTGTGTTGAGTCAGAGAGCTATGTTATAGTTATAGTATAACACTAAGGAGCGAACTAGATTAATATCTTTGTTTCAGTCATTCGGACTAGGTCATCAATTTGATGAACCAACTAGAATTACAGCCACCACAGCTTCGTGTTTGGATAATGTTTTTTGTAACTGTTTGCCAGTTGATAAGTCTGTTATTTCTTTGCTAACGTCAGATCATTGCGGGCATAATAACGTTTATAGATTCCCACCGTAATAAGGACATTCCTAGGACAATTACATGTAGACCTAAGACACGCCATCGTATTGAACGTTTTAAGACTAGTTTGAAGACTAAAATGCCCTTCATTCCATACACACAGGGCGATCCAGATGCACTTTACAGAAATCTCTTTTTGTGTGTTAAAAATGAATTTGATCATAGTTTCCCAACTAAAAAAGTTACTTGTAAGGTTCAGTCTTCATTTTCCGAATGGGCCACTCCCGGAATTTATATAAGTAGGACTAAAATGTATGATTTGTACGGCATGAAAAAATACAACTTTGATCCGAATTTCATAGAGTATGTCAAGAACTACTCTAAAACATTTAGAAAAGTCTGCGCTTGTGCCAAGGCTTTACACATTCGTGATAAAATAACTAAGTCCAACAGCAAAATTAAAACCACTTGGGACGTAATCAATCATGAAACTGGTAGAGCTAAACCACGCGACACCACTTTCACTCTAAAGATTAACAATGAAATTGTCAAGTCCGACGCTAACATCGCTGAAGCTTTTGAAAGTTATTTTGGTAATATACCTATAGTTACTACAGCATCACTCAATTCATCACCTTTTGAAGCAGAACAGCTAGTTAAAGATAATGTGTCATGCTGCAATATTGTTTTTAAATTTAAACATGTAGACTCGTCTGATATATTAAAATCCTTCAAGTTAATTAATTTAAAGGATACTGCCGATCTTTAGGATATTTCAGTGAAAGTTATTAGTCACATTATAGATGTAATTGCTCCCTACTTAGCAGTAATCTTCAATGAGTGTGTTGATGAGGGACTTTTTCCAGAGTTAATGAAGTATAGTAAAATTATACCACTTTTTAAATCAGGCAGTAAACTGGACCCAGGTAACTTTAGACCTATATCTATCTTACCAGCTCTGAGTAAGATATTTGAGAAAATTGTCCAGGAACAACTTCTATGTCACTTTAGTGAAAACAAACTTTTCCACAGTGAACAATATGGATTCACCAGAGGTCGTTCCACCACTGATGCTGGTATTGCGCTCCTAAAACATATCTTTAGGGCTTGGGAGAATTCACAGAACGCTCTTGGCGTCTTCTGTGACTTATCCAAGGCGTTTGATTGCGTCGATCATGGGACTCTCATACGGAAACTTGATTTTTACGGAGTAAAGGACACTGCGTTAGATTTGATTCTTTCATATCTTAGTTTCAGAACCCAAAAAGTAGAGATTAATGGGGTACTATCTTCTGGATCACCAGTCAAATTAGGGGTTCCACAGGGATCTATTCTTGGTCCATTTCTGTTCCTAGTATACATTAATGACTTACCTTTTTATGTTAAAGACCTATGTGATATAGTATTATTTGCAGACGACACATCTTTACTTTTTAACATTGATAGAAATAAAAACGTCTTCGACGATGTTAATGAAGCGCTTTCGAAAGTTTTGCATTGGTTTACAGTTAACAATCTGCAGCTAAATGCGAAGAAAACGAAATGTGTTAATTTTAAATTGCCTAACGTAAATAATAATGACATAAATTTAAAAATCAATGATGATAAAATGGAGCTTGTGGACTCCACAGTTTTTCTTGGAATAACCCTAGATTCAAAATTGCAATGGAACCCTCATTTGACAAGTCTTTCAGGTAGGCTTAGCTCAGCTGCTTTTGCTATTAGGAAAATAAGGCTATTGACAAACGTTGAAACCGCTCGCTTAGTTCATTTTAGCTACTTCCACAGTATTATGTCCTACGGAATAGTACTTTGGGGTCAGGCAGCAGAAATACAAGCAATTTTTGTTCTTCAGAAACGAGCTATTAGATCCATTTATAAGCTGCGAGCACGGGCCACTCTTAGGGAACTTTTTAAGGAAATTGGTATTCTAACTGTAGCTTCGCAATATATTTACAATTATATTGTCTTGGTAAGAAAAAATATCAATCTTTTCACCAAACACAGCGATATTCATGCTAAAAATACTAGGAATAAAGATAAAATTGCGCTACCATTTTTCAGATTGCAGAAAGTTTTAGGGTCATTTATGGGCCAAGGTGTACATTATTATAACAAAGTTCCGGAAGCGATTTGTAAGCTGCCATTACATAGATTTAAAAGTCACATTAAAGCTACGTTGCTGAAAAAGGGATATTACACCACTAGAGATTATATCATGGATAGAAATGCTTGGGAATAAGCTCTCTGCTCCCGACGGAGTCTAATTAACTATTGTTATATCAACAATCATACTTAGGTTAAGACACTAACAATGTTTGATTTGTTTTATATAGCTTCTCGTCGATGTACCTAAGAGTGTTATTCTTTTCATAAATTATGATTTTTATTGTGCTATCTTGTTCTAAGTTCTGTTGTAATATACTAACAATTATTGTAAAAAAGAGAAACAGTTGAAAAGAGTAACTGCTGAGTTTCTTGCCGGTTCTTCTCAGTACAGAAACAACTTTCCGATCCGGTGGTAGCATCACCTTTATTTAAGTACAGTATATTTATTGTTTACATTTAATATTATGGTATTCATGTCTATTATTAAGTATGTTTTGTTTGTTAATTAGATTTGACGATTTAAAAGTACTCTGTAACAGGTCTATTTAAATAAAGCTATTTTTGATTTTGATTTTGATTTTGATTTTTTGATTTTGATTTTGATTTTCTGAGGTGTGAAGACGCAGATTTGGACAGCAGGAATAATAACGACGTTAACGGGTCGACGACAGTTTTAATAATAGAATCCAAGATGGACGCAGCCACCTTTTATACTTTCGAACAATTCAATATTCTATAATTAACAAAACATATTTTAAATACAATTTTATCATCATATTTAATGTTATCAATTCTTAATTATATTTGTTTATGAATTATCAATTATTTTAATTATTTCTAATCATATTATTTTGCTAAACCGGAAGCTTGGTGTGCAATTTATATAATTCAAATAAATCAGCAAATGCACTTATAATTATTATTACTATTGATTTTAATAATTATTATTATTTAGATTGACTATTATTAAATTGTATTAAGAATTATATGTGGAGCCTGTCCTAGACTTAGAATAATCGGTTAGCGGGGCACCGGAAGCGGAACTTGTAACACTACCTTCTAGAGGTATAAGGAAGAAGACCTTCTTGCGACGTGAATCGACCTCGACTGTCAATCAATAAGTCAAGTATCTCCAACAGGCGAGCCACTTGAGGGATTGACTCGACTCGAGTGACTACGTGTCTTGTGAGTGACTTGATAATTTGATATGTCATTCGAACCCTTTTATGTTACGTTCCTTACGTTACTTGTGTTATTGTAACCAGCTTATGCCCGCAACTCTTTTCGTAAATACCAGAACAGGGGTGGCATTCCAGCTTCAGATGTCGGTGCTTCACGCTTATTTCAATCGTCAATGCGCTTCTCTTTGAATCAGATTTTTTTCTCATTTTGTATGTCGTTGCTGGAAAAAGTAACAATTCCTACGGCTAAAATTAATAGGTGACTATAACCGCTATTTCACTGCCATTTGCTACTATGTATATTTCTCCCATCTTTTTAAGCTATCCATATTTATCAGTCGTATTATAAGAAAATGTACGAATTTCAGATTTAACAATATAAAAAAATACTCTATTCACAAATTTTACTTTCGATTTGTTAATGAATGGGTTAAATATATCGTATATCGTATATAAATTTTATGCCTGAGAAGCAGAGCTTAGTGGGCGTATTTATGTTCCACCCCAGACTACCTTAGTTTATTTATATTGAGACTAGCAGCCGCCCGCGACTTCGTCCGCGTGGACTAACGTTATCGTAATTTTAGTAAGGATGCCTATTTTTTTTGAAAATGAAATATAGCCTATGTCACTCAGGAATGATGTAGCTTTCCAACAGTGAAAGAATTTTTCAAATCTGCCAAGTAGTTTCGGAGCCTATTCAATTCATACAAACAAACAAACAAACAAAAAATCAAACCTTTCCTCTTTATAATATTTGTATAGATATTTGTATAGATGACTGAACATTATTTAGATTTCGAAAAAGGATTTATGAAAACAGTTTTCGTATTCAAGATACGATTTAATTCAAGCTAAATAAGAGTGAAGGTTTTATTCGTTGAACGCGTGATCCGTGAAATTGTAACATATTACATAGCCTGTGAAAATAAGTTTATTCCACCGGAAGCGATGTTTACTGAAGCGGGAGGTAATGGGGAAATGAACAGTGTTAACATTGTAAGTCTTTAACAGGGAAGGTAGATAGTAGGAATTAATTAATCAACCAAATATGAGATAATGAGGTAAATCAAAATAATTAGTAGATAATTAATTACATCAGTGGGGATGGGGAGTTGATTTTATTTATTTATAGACATACCAACAGTGTACAATTTGAAATGATACCCTAATTAACTACAAACGACACAGACTGATGATATGTACACCTATTTCAGCACTGACCAACTGACCTGCGAATTGCAGGCCTTGGTGGCATCATGGACAGTGGAATGCGATTTGTGAAACATGTGGACATGATCGTCAGCAAGGCAGCTAGGATGCTCGTATTGCTAAAGCGAAACACAGGACAGTTCAATAGTCCACGCACTATAGTACGTTCGGGTTAAGAATACAGTAATTTCGTACTTGTCTTTTGACCTAGCACGTCCTCTAACCAATCAAATTGTTCCTAATTCGAAAGTCAAGACCACAGTGACCAGTTGAAGGCATACTTTCGACCGCAAAGGTAATGGATATTATCTGAGTTTTTTTGTATGCATCAGAATTAAATGAAAAAAATCACTGCATTCTTAACGCGAACATATAGAGTTCTACACGTATTATTCCCTGGTATGGACCCACCTGGGATACGCTTGCATTGTCTGTAGTCCAATGTATAGTAGAGTTGGAAGCATTCAGCGGGCTTTCACGAGTTACTTGGCTTGGCATGGTAATGGTATTTCTCATTGCTGCACATATCATCTGCGTTTTTTGAAATCTAGTAGCTGTGTAGTCATCGCAAATTACATGATTTAGTTTCCCTGCACAAAGTGCTAAAGCACGGAATCAAATGTCCGGCTATTCTCGAGCACGTGACTCTTGACATTCCTTACAAATTACCTCGTCGTGCTTTATCGAAATTATTTCCTATACCGTTTGCGAAAACGAATCTCTTTTGCAATGCTCCCTTAAATAGAATAGTAGGGTGGACGATCTGGACAAATTCGATGATTCTTTGCCTTCTTTCAAAAGGAGGTGCTGGAACTAGCCACTTACTTGCATTTTAGGTTTTATCATAATAAACATTTAAGATTTTAAATTTTAAACTTCAAGTTTTATTTATTAGTTTTTTGGCTGGTTAAATTGGTGGTGGTTTTAGAATTGAGTACTACTATGTTGGAATGTGTTTGCCTTCTCCCCGCTCCTAAAGCAACTACGGGTGTTGGCCGGGGGTCCTACATGCCATTACAATGTGTCGCGGCCTAGGGTGTCCCAGTACACCAGGATGGTCCTGGTTTGTGAGGAGACCCGGCGCTTGTCAGTGGCTTACAGCGAGAAAGGGTACGATGTGTTTTTTTTTTTCGTTGTAGACCTGCTGTCACTGGCAGGAAGTCCCACACTCCCCCACCGTTCCCCCAAACGGTGCTTGCTTGCTTTTGTGCTTGCGATGTTTTTTACCCCGATGAGCCGCTGTCATCGTTGTAGGGGACATGGCTTACTGGGCCAGCGGGATTGAAAGAATATATTTTGAAATCTGCTGAGTTGTATACTTAATACGTTGTACTGAACAATTAATAGCTAACTTAAGAATAAGCACTTTTTGTTTAGCCGTCTAGTGCAAAGTTTAAATTTTGCACTGGAGTAAACGCTCTGCAGCTACGATCAAATAGTTGCAACTGGGGAACTCAGCGTAAAATTGAAGGCTCTACTTGAAGAAGACGTTCATTTAGTCTGAAGTTGGTGAAATAAATTAAGTTAACAAGAGAAGTGTTCCTCGACAGAACCTTTCCGGTTCCGGTGAATAACTTTTTCTTAACGAGACATTACAAAATGTAATTTCACTTCAGTCAGTGTTACACAGAGTCACAGAGTCAGTGTTACCGTTTTATCCATATCACCTCACTTATAGACCAGAGTTGAAGCCGATAGAATTACCTATCAGCATACTTACGAGTACATAGCCTTACGACTATATGCCAAACTGGTTAGTCAGAGGCACACTGACTGTTCTCGTCATGGTGAAGGGAACATTTAGAAACCCACATTTCGCCGAGGGAATTGAACCCAACATGGTAAGGGGCGAGACTACCGCCCGTTATCCGGTTTGCTTGGGTTTCTTAATCGGCAAGCAATCCATACTTTCCAATCTAATTGGTAAAGCATGGATTGCTTACCGATTTTATGTGAACATTAATATCACGGAACCTACCAGGTTTTGAATATCATGTGAACGGAAATGTATACTTTATAGCCGGTAGGCCGTTCTATTTGATTGATTTGTAAGTTTTTACTTTCACTACTTATAGGTCATGCTAAAAAGCATTCATTATGTGTGTGAGGATTGCGGAATCCCCCCTACCCTAATTATCTGCCTGTAGAGATCGTCTAAGCTGAAATGACTCGCCCCTCCACCGCTTCTACGCATAGAAAAATGCTTGGTTGTATGCGTAGATGCAGTGGAGCGTCACTTCAGCTTAGACGATATCTACCTATGCTTCTAGTCTTATTTACTTTTTTTTTCAGCAAATAAACAGAACCACATTCTATGAAGCGTGTTTGTCCACAGATCGGATGGCGGTTCACGAACGCCTGGTTGGCGGGCAACATGCTGTGCAAACTTCTGCTCGTGGTTCGAGCTTTTGGCCTGTACCTCTCTTCCAATATACTCGTCTGCATATCTATTGATAGGTAAATGAATAACTCATATAACTATGTAAAGCTTGAACATAATATAACATACTCTGACGGCTATAGCCCAAGCAAAGTTACAAGGGCTTACTTTATTATATTTTTTCGAATGTTTCACTGACTCACTAATTTACTGACTGCCGAAGAATTTCATTTTTGAATGTGGACTCTCTCACCTCTGAAGTGGATGTGAATACTGCACCATAGTTCGTTCGCGTTAAGAATGCAGCGATTTTTCAATTTAATTCGGTCGCACAAAAAAAAACTCAGATCTACAATCTTTGTGTTCGAAAGTTTGCGTTCAGCAGCAGCTGGTCACTGTGGACTTGGTTTCCTGATTAGGAACGATTTGATTGGTAAGCGTACTAGGTCGAAGGACAAGTATGAAATCACTGCATTCTTAACGGGAACGAACTATAGAATTATATCGGTGTACCTCCGCTTCGAGGCCGATTGCGAGAAGCGATGTGAGATGTGGGTTTGGCACCCGGCCTAACATCAGGCCTTTTCGCGCCACAGGGGGTTATGCTAATTCACGACAGGTAACCCGAAAAACAGGGAAAACCGCGCAATGAAGGTAACTTCTTCCCAGGCCCTCGCCGTGGTCTCCTTCTGTAAGAGGTTCTTCAACAAGCTTTCCTGTGTTGCAGGTTCTTTGCAGTGCTGTACCCGCTGCGGTTGCCAGTGGCGCGCCGGCGCAGCAAACAGATGCTCTATTGTGCGTGGGTAGTGGCGCTGGCCTGCAGCCTTCCTCAGGTAAAAATACATCCAATATACATAGCATAAACTATATACGTCCTGCTGGGCACAGGCCTTACCGCAACTATGAGGTAGCGTGAGCCTTACTCCAACGGGCTCAGTGCAGATTGTTGGAGGGGTGTAAGGTCAGTGAGAAACCTTTTAGTCAGATGTTATCATGCTGCCCTAAGGCCTCCGACTAGGCTTAACGACTGACATCTAGCGCCATCAACCGGGACCAACGGCATGGAGATGCCCGAAAAAAAACATAACTTAATTTCGGTCGGAACGGTCACTCCTCCCAATAACGGGCCCGCGTGTGTTGATTCACAACAGCGATCGTATGAAAAACATAAAAGTTTTTCCGTTTAGATGTTAACCCATGGTGCCCATGGCGCAGTTGTGACAATGGACTGACAACGATTGCTGTTGTAAAGCAACACACACGGTAATTGGGATGTTTGACCACCTCGACCGACCTTTGGTCATGTATTTTTCGGGCATTTCCGTGCTTTGGAGGGCACGTTAAGCAGTTGGTACCGCTGACGCCTCTGGAAGTCAGTCCTTAAGCCTAGTCGTTAAATGTTTTAATGGCGGCGCGTGTAATGAAACTACTTATTATGCAAATCAACTTAACAATGTAACTGTCGGCCTTAGAACATCAAAATAAAACTTAACTAAGTACTCGCTAATAGCGGTTTATTATTTCTAAATTTTAGTCGAAGCAATTGGAGGAACTTAAAGAGCAATTTTCAGGCTACCTAAAACTTCTTATCAAGGTCAGATTGGCCAAGACAATGATTCTGTTATTTTTTCATCGGAATCCATAAAAACAAAATTATCTTTAAGTGAATTGAAATTAGCGGAATTCTCATAAGTTTGGTGTCTTGTTGTCTTGTTATTTTCCATAATTTAATTTAGATCGTTTCTCGGAGAGATTCTCTCCTTTTCCCATTTAGGACGGTGATCATCGCCAATCCACTTTCACTACCAAACCACTGCCCCCGTAAATGGCAATGCAATGTTAATAAAATAAAAAAGAGGTAAATAGTTTACTTGTGCTAAAAAGTGGCACCCCATATCAGCACTTTAGTGCACCTAAGCAAAGCATTGACCGTCTCTAACTGTCAGTGCTGATATCGGGTGCCATTTTTAGCACAAGTAACCTATCTACCTCTAATTTTAATGTCATAGTGATGATAGTTTTCAAACTCTACATTGACAAAATGTTTTGGACGAGCGCTGTCATCGCCCGAAGAGAGCGCAAGAGCCCAAATCAAGAGATCGCTAACACTTCACTACATAGTATAAAATAAAGTCGGTATGTCTGTCCCTATGTTTGCTTAAATCTTAAAAGCTACGCAGCGGATCTTTTCAATAAATAGAGCAATTGAAGAGGAAGATTTATACGTGTAATAACATCCCAATGCACCCGTGCGAAGCCGAGGCGGGTCGCTAGTTCGCTAATAAAATGAACCAAAATTCACGCTGATGGGTCTGAAAAGGTCTCTCTAATTCCCGATTTCAGTTGTTTGGTAATTGAATTAACTAAAACCTAATAGGCGATTATGTAAACGAACGGGCTTTGACGTTGAATTGGAGTTAGGTGAGAGTCAAAGTTGGGAAGTTAAGGCCGAGTTTAGGATTGAATAGCTTAGGTGGAGCTTTATAAACTGCAATCCTCTGTTTACGTCTGTATTACTGGTAAGATAAGATAAGATAAGAAACACTTTATTGCTGACTTAATTTACAAAGTAACAAGTCATTCATTTACACGTTGATATACAATTCAGGCAGTATTATTGCTAAAAGCCATCTCTTCCAGAGAACCTACAGGCAGCGGAAAGATGATAGAATGGCAAGTGCACAAGACTAATACAGGAAAGAGAGTTGGAAAGAGTTTTTAATTAGGTGATAAAGTTTTAATTAGGAAAGTAACATCAGTATAAAAGCTACTGGAAAAGGATGAAAAACAAAAAAATACAAGGAAGAATGAGCAGAGTTGCTTAGCGGGTCGGTCTAATATTATCTAATCTATTGATACTCTTGTTTGTATATTCGTGCCTGTCTGAGCGCGCAGCAGTGATTAGCTAGCTCCTTTTGCGGTCCTTGGTAAGTCTTAATATCAAAGACGATGCTAAGGCGCGCAGCAGCCTAGAAGCGAAACCTTAATATTGTTCACAAAGATGAACACGTGGGCGTGATTAACTTAGGAAAGTGTATGGAAGCAATTTGCCGCTCCGACGCGACTTTTACGGAGTGCCTTGATGCGCTGAGGAACTAGAACGCTATTTTAAACTAGGTGCAGTAATATGATAGATTTGACAGAATATGTAATTTCCTTGAAAAACAGTCAATTTACTGCACCTTATTCAAAGTTCAAAAGTAGATTTGATTGAGGCACATTTTTTGAAGGAAACGTTAAATTATAGTACCTACGCCACAACGGCCACCTTAGCGCCTGATGTTTTGAAGAAATATATCTGGTCGGCACAAAAATAATTTCAAAAATGAAATTATTGTAGATATGGCACTT
Source organism: Udea ferrugalis (assembly GCA_950022985.1). Taxonomy (NCBI): domain Eukaryota; kingdom Metazoa; phylum Arthropoda; class Insecta; order Lepidoptera; family Crambidae; genus Udea; species Udea ferrugalis. Next base: position 14,687,548 of record OX465531.1, on the reverse strand, counting down.
ATAATATTTTTTTAAAAAAATGGGTGTCTTTGGCCTCATTTTTAATCTAGTGAAGGCAGCCTCTAATGTGGGAGTGTGAATCTTTAAGGTGGCAAGTCGAGTGATACTATCTATTTCTGAACAGCCAATGCATAATATGACGTTAAAATAACAGTTTTTAAATAATGTAATTACAGAGATTCTCTTTTTTGTCTTAGTAATGTCTGAAATTCATTTAAAATAAAAAAAATTGTCGGCCATCTTTCCCGTTTTGGGTTCAACAAATAACTCAGCTTAATTTTTTCCCCAATTTTACCGGTTTTCTTAAACTGGCACTGACACATGTCAGCAAAATTTGCATAATCCAAAAATATTTGAATCCTACGCAAAAAAGGTTACACGGCAAGTTTTACATTTTCAAACCCTTCTCACAGTGTGTATTATCTCCTTGGGCTTTTTGCCCAAACGTCAAGTTAATCATCTAAAAGTAATAAACCGCCAACGGAATCCGTAAAGTTTGTTTTATAACAGAATGGTTAATTCAATTCCCAATTGTTCCGTATATGGCCCATAATCCGGCGTAATGACTCATCTAAACCCGTCAGCGAACCTCTAATAGGACGGTGGAGTGAGTGATGAGTGACGCGTCGAGTTAGTAACAGCTGTTGATATAATTGATCCTCTGTGCTACGGAATTGTGGGTTGTAAAAAATATAGTAATGATAAATGAACAAAATAAAGAGAAATGTAGTCCATTAAAACATAATAACCTCTTCATCATAATGTAAGTAGTTTGTGTGATCAACTTAATTTAAAGCGAAGATTTGAAGAACAGGCAGAAGGATGTACGGTGGACGGCACATAATACTTTCAAAAAAAAGTTAATGTATTAGAATTGATTAAAAACCTGTGCTTAAATTAATTAATTAAATTCAGTTGATTATGTTATTGTGATGTTCATAAATTAAAACATTATTCAATCACCTGGTTCACAAACATCCTCAGAATCCTACCTTATTTTTCAGAGTACAATAGAAAAAAGTTATTGTTCAAAAGGTTTCCTTGCTATTCGAATGAAGATCTGAACTGAATGAAAAATATTCCGCGACTGTACTTCGAAAGTAGAAATAAGGAAATTTGAATTACGAGTACGGCTACGGCTCATAAAAATAATTGAATAATGTTCAAGGTTTTTGAAATTTTTCACTTTTGTGATAATCGGCTTTTATAAAGGTAAACCTGCCTTTTTTCAACTTTTATTTTTCTTTGATCTTTTTATCTTTGAAATAAGAGATGCCTTAAACTACCTTTTTAATTATATTTCCTGATACTTTACCCAATTCAATATTCTCTGGTATTACAATCTTTCTAGAATTTCTTGTCTCTTTCCTGGATAAGATAGGGTGCCTAATACTAAAAAGATACACTTAATTTTATTTTGGTTTGTTTGTTATTAACTGAGTCATACAAAATTACTAAGAACAAACAATAATTAAGTAAACAAGAGCAGACCATGCGTGGCATTCTGCATTTGCACATCGAACGAATATGAAATGAAAAAGTATTTTGGCGTTTTGTAAAACTCAATAACTTCGCAAATGTGATCGTTTGAGAGGAAAGAAGTAAGCCAAATAACATTCTAATTATTACTATACATATGTGGGAGAGTACCAATATCAAGGTGAAGCCTATTGACTATTACAGTTGGGCTTTTTCCAGATCACGATCGAGATGAGATTTGGCGTTAGCCAGAATAGCATAGCAGTTCCTGAAGATGGCACCTGTTCAACAGTTGACTAGTGAGCCAGCCCACCCCATTATCCATCAGTTGGCCCCACTGAAAATCAGCGTCTGAGCCTATCAGGTCCAGGCACTAGCTGAGTGGGGTCCATTTAATTTTGGACATCGTGACACTGCTGCCTGGTGGAAATTTTTCTTTGTTTTTCTATTGTTTGTTTTATTTTTTCCTAACCACCTTGTACTGTTCTAGACAGGAACTTTTATCTGTTGCGATGTTCAAAGTCAATAAACGTTTTTTCTATCTTTCTTTCATTAACCATTAACACTCACACAATGTAGGTACACTATTTGGTGGCGCTATAACTTAATTAACTGATAACCGTTCGCAACAGCCCCGCTAAAAAAAACCAGTAACACAACTAAATAAAGTATCTATTGTTTTGGAATACAGACTCAACAAAGTAATTTTTTTTTCCTCAAAAATAAATAAATGAAATCTTGAATAAGACAGCATGCCTAGAGACTACAACCAGTAACGACGACTTATGGGTCTGAGATGGGAATATAATTCTTAACTGACATAAAAAGTTAACAACTCAAACTTTCAACACGAGACTAGCAAAACGATCTATCATCAAAAGTTACTGGTTGACTTGTTTCAAAGTAATGAATTTTTTGCCCTTTCATTAATCTAAAATTACAAAAGTTCAACCTTTGAGACTTATCTGAATTCCATTTTAATCCTTCGCCAAATTGCACAGAAGTTTGAAAATGAATAATTCAGTGTGTCTAATATTTTGCCCAAAAGCGTTTTATATGGCTACAACAAGTTAATTAGATAGAAAACTTGCACCTCAAATTGAGTGTAGATCATATTTCGCAAATAAGTGACGTTGAATAGATATTAAATTACTAATAATTATAAAGCTGTAGAGTCTGTTTGGTTACCGTCACTACTAGTTCGAATAAAAACTTTTTAGTTGGTTTTTCGACATCACGCGACAACCCATAGGAGAGATAAATGTTGCTAAAACGCGGGTTAAAATTCTTCCTTTCGAAAGCTTTCCTTGCGTGCGGTGCGTAAATGGTTGAAGTCACGAAAAAAGTTTACTTTGTTCAGTAACTTGGTTGTACACTCTTTGAAATAAACAACGAAACAAACTTAACTTACATTACAACCAGAATGCTGGTTGTATTGTGAATTAAAAACTGAAATGGCATCAACTCAGCATGTGTCTGTCGGCGTTAGATGTCAGCCTAGTCAGGGGCCTTAGGGCGGCTTGATAACATCTGACATTAAGGTTGCTCACTAACCTTACACCCCTCTAACAATCCGCACTCAGCCCGCGTGTTGGAGTATGGCTTAATCTACCTCAAAGTAAGTTGAGGCCTGTGCCCAGCAGTGGGACGTATATGGGCCTTTTTTGCAGCATGTGTCACTCATTAAAACGTGCAGCTATTTCAATATTAAATTAACTAAATTTTTGCTAAAGTATATTTTTTGTAATCACCTTTGAATGATCCAATCTAAGTAATAGACATAAAAAAATATTTAAGTTTCGACGTACATAGTAGGTACACAAACACGCGCACTGCACAAGTGAAGCTGCGGGTACAGCTAGTTAATAATGCTAATAAAATAATTTATATCATAATCTTTTCTACCTCGTTAGCTTCAGTGAAGATTTTAATGTCTGATAATAATTATTCAGGTGAGACTTATTTAGTAAAGTACTCTAAAAAAGGTTATCAACCTCGGTATTTATATGAATACCCTTTAATAACCTTTTGAACACAATTTTATTCCTTGTCTTCCGGTATTGCCGGACGACGTCACCACAGAGGCCCTGTCAGAATACCAGCATCGCTGCAACTTTTAGCTGCAGCGGTCTATGCTGAGACAGGGACCTCGTTGGCCCCACTCCATAGGCTCTTTAACGTTTTTATTTTTTTGTCTTCCTTTTTAAGTTTTTTATATCATTTATTTTTTAAGTTAATGTTTCTTTTTTGTTTTTGTATATGCTGTGCAATGCACTTAAAATGTACTTGTTTTATGAGCCTTGTGGCCAATAAAAGTATTTTCTTTCTTTCTTTCTTTCTTTCAAATAATGAAATACCACAAAAATCCTTGATGAAATTCTCTTTTCATTGTTTAATAAGTACCTATTCTAAGCACGTCCCTAATCTACATTTCTTTAGAGTACTCAAACGACAAGCATCGACTATGGTTGCTTATCTATTTTTTTTTAATAAAATTAAAATTAATAACTAAGCAGTTGTTAGTTAATAAGTTAGGTTTTAATTTATTCAGTAAAGTACCGCAAGGATATTAGTTATACAGGGTGGCCCACGATAGTGATACATGTTTTAAGGTAGAGGCCATCATAACAAGTCATATGCTAAAATCAATACTTTTTATGTTGTAATTGAATCTATGTTTCTTAATGTTTTTTCGTCGGACTCTTAAGAGTAGAGATGCGCAAGATGTAGTGCAAATTATGTGGTCTCAGCACTAAAACTATGTGACTATACAGAGTGGTCATATACAGAATGGGCAGGAAGTTGATGTCCAAACCAAAGCCAAAATATAGCGATCTTATAAGACAGGGTGAAGTATGAGGGGCGAATCACATCCCAATGTATGTTCTACGATTTTTTTTGTTAGATTCTTTTCGTGTTTTTTTCCAAAATGTTCACCTATCATTGGTATACAGGATGTCTCCAAAAAGTAGTTGTTGAGGACAGCCTAATTATTTAATAGAAACCAGATTTTTCACCATATGCACTTTCGTTTATTTTATACAATCTTTATCTAACTTGTCAAAAATTGCGAAAGATACAAGCCACCCGGCTTGCTTAGTAATGCCCGAACTCTGGGCTTCGGCTTGACACTACTGTAGGCGACCTGCACCGCACCTTTTTGTACAGCTTTTTAAATTGTCTATTTTGCTTATATTTTTTGATTGTCTATATCGATTTGGAAGATTGTTTATGTCAGTACTGACGCGAAGTCAAAAATTGTCCCCTGGCTTACGTACCCGTGTGTACAAGATCGCATGATTATTTACTAGAGCGTAAACGAGACAGATACATGTTGCGCAGTGTTGTCTCAAACTGTCAATGCTTTGTTAAGGTGGGCAAAAGTCCTGATTTCGGGTGCCACCTTTTTAGCACAAGTAACCTATCTACGTATTGTATTATAATATCATTGGTGCAGACCATCCGAGAAAATACACCTCATTTAAAGGCGTAAAACAGGGTCCATGTATTTTAGTTATAGTCTTTGTATTGTAACTCTGTATGTGGTGCAAAATAACAAATAAATAAATAAATAAAATGATACTATTTGATAATAATCGTAATTGGATCTTTTAAGCTCATTGTTCTGTAGAAATTTCATCTTTTGACAGATTGAACTTGGAATTATTTGTGAGCTATGCGTTTTAATCTTCTCTTTTGTTCGTTAGATTTCATTCAGACTTTAGTTCGACGGCCTCCATTTACTTATTTTGAAAGTAAAAATTACCGTAAATAACTTTTAGTAAGTATTTTGGTGGAGGTGCATGTGGTGTAGTTGTGACAGTGGGTCGGCAACGATCGCTGTTGTAAAGCAACACACGTCGTGTCGGAAATGAGATGGGTGACCACCCCGAAATTTAGCGATTTTTATTTTGGGCATCTCCGTGCTCTCTGATGGCACGTCAAGCAATTGGTCCTGGTTAACATCGCTGGATGTTAATAATTGTTGAGCCCAGTCAGAGGCGTTGTTACTAAGCGCCCTAAGGACGCTTAATAACATCTGACATTAAGGTTTCCCACGAACCTTACACCCCTTCAACAATACGCACTGAGCCCTGTTAGAGTATGGCTCGCGCCACCTCATAATTGAGGCTGTCTAAAAATACATCACTAAATTTCAGTCGAGGTGGCCACCAATCTAAATTCCGACTCGGCGTGTGTTGCTTTACAACAGCGATTGTCACCAATCCACTGTCACCACTGCTCCACGGAAACCTCTAGTACGAATATATTAAAAAAATGAAAATGAATGAGAAATTGAAAAAAATAAAATGAGGAATTGCCATAGTATCAACCTGCTTCATTCAGTAAGTGTTTTCCCTTTATTCATTTATGATGGCTACTGTAGACTTTGAATCAGAGATAAAAGATTTAAAAAAGAAAAGAGGGTTGATCAAACGCAGATTAACGAACTTAAAAAAGTATGTTAATTTATTTAATAACGTAACTTTATCCGAGCAGCAGCGAGCGGAAATAAAGCTACGTATGGTTGGCTCACAGAATTTAGTCAATGATTTTAATGACATTCAAAGTCAGATCGAAAATCTCATTCCTGAGTCTGATATAGAAAGTCAACTGGAATCACGCGAATTGTTTGAGCGAGAATATTACGTTGTTTTGGCATTAGCTGAATGTATGTCCCATTCCAACGAGAGCTCAGATAGCAAATCTGAATTGATAAGGAGTAATTCAAATAGTGTAAAATTACCTACAATTACCATTCCTGACTTTGACGGGGCCTATGAGCACTGGCTAGAGTATCGTGATACATTCTCTTCATTGGTCCATAACTGTAAGTCAATACCACAAATTCAAAAATTTCATTATTTAAAATCTTCGCTCAAGGGTAGTGCGAAATCCGTTATCGATTCTCTTGAATTTTCGGCAAACAACTATGAGATTGCATGGGAATTATTACTTAATCGATTCGATAATAATAAGCTACTCGTCCGTAATCACGTAAAATCCATATTTTCCATGCAAAACCTGTCTAAAGAGTCACCAACACAGCTGCGAAGACTCATTGATACGGTGTTAAAGAACTTAAGGGCCTTGAAAATGTTAAATGAACCAACCGAGTCTTGGGACACCTTGATTATTTACATAGTTGTGTCTAAGTTGGATTCTGTAACGGAACGCGAGTGGGAACAGCATCTCTGTTCTTTGCCTACTTTTGATAAAAATTCTAAAACTAAACTCAAATTAGATGATTTGATGCAATTTCTAAAAAGTCGAGCAGATATGTTGGAGACCCTAACTGTATCACACAGTAGGACAGGTATAGTGAGTGTAACGGAGAGTAAAAAACACAATACGTATACGCAAAACACTGGGATTCGTTGTAACGTTTCAACTAACAAGACTTTCACAAAGACACCTAACACAACGCGTGGCTACAAGCTCTGCCTCAAGTGTAACGCACAACATCCTTTATATTCCTGTCAAATGTTCTTAGATCTTGATTATCAAAATAAATTGAATTTCATCAAAACTAAAAACTTGTGCATTAACTGCTTGCGGTCGGGTCACTCCGTAGAAACGTGTGTGTTTGGTCCGTGTAGGAAATGTGACAAGAAACACAATACTTTGATTTGTGATGGAAACAAGCAAGAGAACATTCATTCGCGCGCAGTGATGTTCACCGCTACAGGTGAAGCATCGAATGTTCCTGCTGTTTGCACCGACAGTCAAAGCACGTTGCCCACATCTCAAACCCCGCTCCAGGTGAATAATATTCACGCATACACTAATTACGCACACTCGCCTGCGGAGCGGCCGGTTTTGTTATCTACTGCGGTAGTAGATATCATTAGTGATTCGGGTACTAGTCAACGGGCGCGCGCGTTACTTGACAGCGGCAGCGAACGATCTTTTATAACGCAGTCACTTTGTGACAAACTAAACGCGCATATGATACAGTCCACTCAGCAAATTCATGGGGTTGGAAGTTCAGTAACACAGTGTACGCAATCATGTAATATTGAACTACAATCACTAGACGGTAATTTTACTAAACGGTTACAATGTTTGGTGTTACCGCAGATAACGTCTAAATTACCTACTGTTATTTTAAGTAGGAACCAATTTAGCATTCCAAACAATATTAAGCTTGCAGATCCCAACTTCTTTGTCAGTCAGCCTATTGATTTGTTAATAGGGGCCGATCTTTTTTGGGAACTTATAAAGGAAGGTAAAATGCGCTTAACAAACGGGCCTTTCCTTCAAAATACGCATTTAGGATGGGTCATGTCTGGTTCAATTTTATCTTTGAAACAAAATAACACTAAACATGTACTGTGCAACTTCACGCAAATGAATGACGACAATAGCAGTTTGTCCTCATTAGAAAAACTATTACGCAATTTTTGGGAAATCGAAGAGTTGCCGACAAAAGGTAACTCTTTGCTTAGCGACGAGGAACGCGCCTGTGAGGAACATTTTGTTCAAAATACCAAACGCATGGCAGATGGGCGGTTCAGCGTTCGAATCCCGTTCAAGCAATCACCTGAACTGTTAGGTGATACGCGCACGCAGGCAGAGAATCGGTTTTACGCCTTAGAAAGGAAATTGCAACGCAATCCTGAATTTAAAAAAATGTATACCGATTTTATTCACGAGTACATTGAGCTAGGGCACATGAGTCTTACACATAACTATAGCAAACCATACTACTTTTTACCTCACCATGGAGTGCTTAGAGAACAATCTACCACAACTAAATTACGCACGGTATTCGACGCAGGTATGAGCTCAAGCTCAGGGTTGTCACTAAATGATCTGCAAATGGTAGGTAGTGCTATACAAGGTGACTTGCTCTCAATTTTGCTTCGTTTTCGCGAAAATAAATATGTTGCCTGTTACGTCACATACCAATTAGCGGGGATTATAGCATCTGTTCAGATATGAATGAAGCGACGAATGTTCAGCTATTAATGGTAACTTGGGTGTATTGAGCTTATTGGCTGTAAAACCGATTACAAGTAGGTATTTGGTAAGCTTGTCGGCTTCGACATTCTGATGGCGACTTTAAGACAGATATTGTAAAATGAGACGAGAGCGTTGACTGAGTAGAGGCCATACTGAGGCTTATACTTTACGTTGCTAAGGAACGGAAGAAAGGAAAAGTTTTTTTTTATTATTCCACACAAAATATGTAATATGTGGCGCTATAAGGGTGTCCACCCTGCATGTGTCAAGTTCTCAAGTAGACCCAAAGGTGTTCTTGACGCTAGCCTTCCGTGGATAATGCTACTATTTGTTTTATTACAACTGGTATGCTTTATAGTAAAGAAATCATTAAATTCAGTATTAATATAGTTATACATCTTCATAGGACATAGGCTACAATTTAGGGAAAAATATCATTTTTTTGAACTAAAGTCCACGTTGTCAAAGTCGCAGACGGCCACTATGTACATTATTGGTTAAGTTCCTAGAATTTTCCTAGAGCTTTCTATCAAGCCAAATGTTGCAATTTTTAGCAGTACACTGCTCAAAAGTGTCTAGGGATATCTCAAGCATTTTCATACAAAGTGTAGCTATTTGGGAGGCTGTAAAAATTAAAATATTGATACCAAAGTAGAAATTTTTAGAACACAGAAACTGCTATATCTGTCCTTTCAGATTGTATAAAGAAATTCATTGTATTAGCATTATTGTACAATCGTAAAGACGTTAAAAAAAGACAGATTTTTCTTTTAAAAGGTGTCTAAATTTTAGCAAAATCAAACTTTTTTTTTGTAATATTCTTAACCTATATCTTATGCCTCTGTCCTCGCGTTATTCTAAGATAATGCTCAACTTGTAAACAAACTAAACTTTATGAAATATTTGAAAAATGATATACCTATGATATCCCTAGACAGTTTTGATGTGTGTATTTACAGTTAGCAACCGCAGTCTTTTAAACCTGTTTCACTACACTAAAAAAATACTCATCTGTAACTTTTTACATCAGGATTCCTGAAGGGCCTTTTTAATGATACAAAAACTAATTAGGTCTTAAAAACAACATTTTATTAAATCATCCACTCCCACGTAGGTATCATTGAGTTTCCCAAATTACCAGAGAAGTTTGTTGTTTCAAAATTAATTGTATTCTTAAGATAATTTATTTCGCCTCGCCATTTTGGTTTACCGAAAAGATATTATAAGCAGTAATAAGCTGAACAAGTTGGTGTGGGAGAAAATTTGTTTATTAAAACGGCTGCATAGTAAATTAGATAGACAATTAAATTAGAAATTAGTTACAATTGCGTAGCTACCTTGGGCGGGCAAGAAAGTTGTAATCGAAAGCAATATTTTTTATATGATTAACGTTTTAATATTGTAAATCTATTCTAATAACTAGCGGAATACATGCAACTCTACAAGATGATTTTGCGAATACTTGCCGAATTTTCAGGAGTTACTAGGGTATGGAACCGAATACCGTAAAAAAAATTGGTTTGCAAGTAGAAAAGTTGAATAAAAGTTGCTAGTTTTGCAATAAGAAACAATGATTCTGTTTCGTAAATATAGTTTATTTCACTGGTGTCTGGTGAGTTTTGATCCAAACTAATATTTTTGTTATTTAAGTTGGGTCACCGGGTGTCACCCCAAGACGCAAACATCAGGGGCTGTTCGTCCCCACCTCCACCTACTTGCTACGCCACTGGGCTGCTATTCACGAATGAAGCGTAAAGGTTGTATCTTTCAAATAACCCACAAAGTCACCCTTAACTTAAATTCAGAGATAGATCTTTCACTTTCAAGTTTTTCGTGTGAAACAAAAGATCACTGGACCAAGTACAAGTGCTTTCACTGATTCACCCTTTTGGAGTGAAGAGTGAAAAGTTTCGGATGAGTTGAGTGAGATGCATTACGGGTATTAAAATGACGCAAGTACGGTGGATTGGGGTGAAGATGAGTCTATTTAGAACAATGTAATTTCGTTTTCTCCAGTTTATATAAAATTTAATTGAAACCGCTTCATTTAAAACGTCCACTGTTATGACAACGAAATGATTCCGTCCTACACGTAAGTATATTATACTAAGTGCGTATTGCGTATTTCCTCCGGTATGGGGGGTGTTTCTTTTAATCCCCTTGGCAACATCTGAAGCACGACATGTTTCACAACGTATCGTATACTATCTGAAGGTGCTGCCTCACTGGAAGAATTCGCTTTTTAATAAGCCGAGCCTCATCTTGCGCCCTCTAATTGTGCCGTATATGTTAGTAAGTTTTGAGGCAAAGATCCTGTATTATTTTTGGTTTGCTGCTACACAAGCATCGAACTTAGTGCAGAGACCACCGTTATTGTAATTCCTGTGTACTATGTTTTATGGTAAATAAATTAATTCTTTTCCATCTTGAACGTCTCAAACCACAAACTGACCTTAAACTTATATCCTCACCATTGTACAGAAATTCAAGGAACTTCTTATTTTACCTAAGATAAAAATATGTTGTCAAAATCAAAAGATGGGTGGTTTTGAATTTTTAGTAAAACGTTTGAGTTAAGATTGAATCGACCCTCAGTATTGGAAAGAAAATTGCTGACGGCTGCGCTCAGAAAACATCGTAATTTCAATTTGCCAATGTAGCCCCAAATTCAAAATGATTCAACGTAACCTCATAGGTACTACCTAAGTGAGTTTTCTTGGAAATGTTTGTAGAATATCTATAATTTGAATACCATTCACCTAACGTTCTGCCTTTCCCTGTAGCTGGAGTTATTGAATCACTCTACACGTTTCAAAGTATCCTCAAAAGTAAGCCTTATTTTTGAGCACAAAAATGACTTCTACACTTGTAGTTCAACTCGTGTAAGTCGCTCCTAAAAATTTTGCAAGTTAGGTACTTGCAAATTACCCTGTAAGTATAATAAACGAACTAGCTCGTACACTTTTTAACAAGTGGAATATTATGTACTTCTTAATAATCTTCTACAATTGCAAGGTTACTTTTCTTAAGTATTGTAGATACATATGGCTACTTTGAAAGGTCACTTAATTCCAATGCTGACTGTATATTGACATCGCAATAAATTGAGGCTTTTGTCTGCTACCTTGAGACGTTTAAAGTTAATTAAAAGCAAATCCAACATTTAACGACACTCGGATGCTTAAAAGTAATTGGATGCTGCTAATGAACATTAAGGTACCTTCACTACATAGTATAAAACAAAGTCGCTTTCTCTGTTCTCTGTCCCTCTGTCCCTTTGTATACTTACATCTTTGAAACTACGCAACGGATTTTGATGCGGTTTTTTTAATAGATAGAGTTATTCAAGAGGAAGGTTTATATGTATAATAACATCCAATTGCACCCAGTTCTACAATAATAATATCGATACCTCCCACGTAAGTTGTTGTATCCCCAAAACTGCAATTTTACAGGAGCGCGTTTTAAACATTCAGATTGGCCTAGAAACTGCATTTATTTATGTAGCTTTGTGATTTTTTTTATGGAAATAAAATATATGGTTTTATTGACTTTGTTGAAACAAATTTATGAAATAATTGCGTATTTTCTGAGAATTGTGGCTCACAACATTTTACTACGGAATCCAGACTGTAAAAACTGTTGTACCTCATACATACAACATTATACTGCGGAACACAGACTGTGCCAGCTGTGATATCTCATACTTACAAGATTATACGGCGGAGTCTTGGTTTCATCTTTAGTTGTATCTCATACTTACAATATTTTATTATGAAGTTTAAAAAAAAGTTAGCTGTCGTAAATGATAGTTACAACAATATTCACCGAAAATGTTTATTTTGGTCTCACTGTATGTCACATTAACAATACACATAGAATAAAATTTCAAGTGTATATTATTGATATTGAATAAATATTGTCAGTTAAGAAATAAAAGTTCAATTATTAATACGAAAGAAGAATGGTCACATCCCATACAAAAAAAAACCAGGCCCGACAGAAACGTAACATATCTAATATTTTTGGTATATTGTGTATTGTTAAATTACATTTATTTTGTGTTCGAAGTGAATGACTAACACCAAAAAATATTGCTGTATGTTTTTGTTCAGGCGATTTACTAAAAAAACGCAAAACGCCTATCATCTATAAAATTCGTATATGTATGTAATTAAATGACGATACAATAGCTATGGTATGTATCTGGGTGATCAGGAGATGCAGCTGGATATATAATTAAACTCTTAATACAACGATCAACTTAGGATTCATTGAAATCGTGGTAGGTTTTCGATTATTTAGTAGCATCTATCAATTGGCGGTGGAGGAGGCCTATGTTCAGTAGTCGATATCTATGGGTTGAAATGATGATGATTATGATCTAGCACTTAGGTTTCAGGATTGAAACAAATAAAAATAAAACTAATAGGTAGGTATGTCGATGTAAAGTCTTACTGATTTCTATAATATCTCTTGAAACAAAATCCATACCAATTGCTGAGTGTTCAAAGTGATCTTGATGTCTAGCCCACCCTAAGTAATTTACAACACTAATGACGTATGCGCAATTTCCCAATGTCCTTTTACCTTGATAGCATATAAGCAGTAATATTTCGTTATTGGATCCATTATCCATTTGGATTCTCGTCAAACATAATATAAGTATAATGTATATTTGTCGTAACGTGTCGCAAATGAATTCTGCACCTGATTAAAGTATTATTGTTTCTGCTCTCTATTGCCGCTGGATGTCTATATATTTCCATATTAAATACTCTTGCAGCTTTCGAATGCTCACTGCAATACGACCGTGCTAACCTCACGTGATAGGTGTAACTCTTCAATTGTTATTTGTGGTGTATTCGGATCATTTCCAGTCATCTTGTGAAACGACACTCTTTGTCGGTTTAAATTATTTTCCTCCACATAATCAGATAATTGATTGGGCGCCGATATTTTGATTAATTATTTCAATGAAATCTTCTGTCTATGGAGTGTCTCCGTAAGGATCTTGAAAATAATTAATTAAAGCTGCAGCAATGTTAAAATCTTTAAATATATGCGGCACATGTTTGTTAAATACTCTGTTTCTAAATATCTTGAAGTCGCGCTTGAATCTCCCGTTTATAGCTTCTACGACCAATCGCACCATTGTGATGAGCCGTGATTTATTAGCTTCTTCGGTGCTTAATTGCGTGTCTTGTGGTCGTTTGGTCGTTTGGTTGGTGGCATGTGAGCAACATAGCCATATGTTTCTATTAAAGGAATTGAATCCCGAAAGCCTCTGTCCAGAATAAATGAGTCATCTTCATGGAAAAAAAGTGGAACGGTCAGTCTTTAATGGGTCCATCATGGTTTTGCAATATCATTTTCATTATATCAGCATCGGTTGTGCAGAGTATGGACCTGTTATATCCAAAATATATCCATCCGTGCAAACGATCATGAATAGTTTTATTAAGTTCCTATACTTATGGTGGCTATAACTGCGGCGTTGAAATAAAAAGTTAGAACTTTTTTCTTTCTATGTATATACAGGTTCCATCGAATATAACTATTGGTTTTGGTGACTCTTTGTTACCAAACAAAACATTTGGTAAAACCCGGTTGCGGGCTATCACTTCATCCCTGGTTATATGGTCTTAGCCTAGGTGCAATGGAACAAATTCAGTAATGAGACACTGCCTGACTTTATGTTGTTTCCTCTCCTTTTCCACGCCACTGTACTCGATCTTCGGCTGCTCGCATCCAGCTCCTGCCAGCCATCCTGCGCAAATCATCACCCCACCTTGCCTGAGGACGTCCTACACTACGCTTGCCGAGACGCGGTCTACACTCAAGAACACGTTTACTCCAACGGTTGTCGGTTCTACGGCTAACATGGCCAGCCTACTGCTACTTCAGCTTGCTAATCCGATGGGCTATGTCGATAACCTTGGTTCTCTGCCGTATCATTACATTTCTGATTTGATCTCGCAGAGAAACGCCGAGCATAGCCCTCTCCATAGCCCGCTGAGTGACTTTAAGTTTGTGGACTAGCCGTGTCGTTAGTGTCCACGTTTTGGCTCCGTATGTCATGACGGGTAGAACGCACTGATTGAAGACTTTTGTTATTAGGCACTGTGGGATCGACGATGTAAAGACTCGACGTAGCTTTCTAAACAAAAATATCACTATCTAACAATGAAATTTCATTGCTTGTAAGGAAGCTATTAATTAAACGATCAAGGTTAATGCTCTTTATCGGTGAATCAGTAAAGATAAAGCGCTGTATAAATTACTTAACTAAAAATGTAAGAATATGTAGAAAGAAAGAAAGAAAGAAAAAACATTTACGTCGTTTACATATATGTCGTAACATTAAGTAAAAAATAAAACAAAAGTTAATAAATATCGCAAGTCATACACAAAAACTTAATTTCGACTATCAACTTTCGATGCAAACATTATAATTTACTACATACCACATTAATTTTTATTTTATTCCAACGTAAGATATTCTATGTATTACATACAACTTCTTTTAATGAACGCTTTACGACGTAAAATATTGTATGTATTACAAACAACATTTTCTTATACTCGCTCAACAACGTAAAATGTTGTATGTAAAACGTACAACATTATTGAATGCTTACTTGACAACGTATACTGTTGTATGTAATCTATACATCATTTTTAGTTGGAACCTTTACAAAAATACATGGTCCTAATTATTGTCAGTCAAAATAAGAAAAAAATTGAAAACTTGAAGCGCTTGACACACGGACCGTCTCAGTCCTCTCTCCGGCGTAGTCTGTTTTATCTAACCCATACAACACGCGAGCGCGCGATCTTCCCCGCCTCATGCCCCGTAAACGGTTGTCAAGGACTATACAGTGTTGTAGTCCGTTCCCGTTCAAAAGTTACAACTCTTTACGTCTTGAAATTGCATGACATAGTTGTGTTTTCGTAAGTTTAAATTTTTTTATGCATAGATTACTAATAATAAAGCTCATTTTCAGTAAAAACGCCAAATCGCATTTTTGTGGGATACAACAACTTACGTAGGAGGTATCGATATGTACTTATACCTACTATTGCTCGTCATCATATACGGACGCGATAACATGAACATTGATTTATTTAATTTTTTTTTTTTTAATTTTTTTTTACCCATTTTTCAGTGGTGGTGGGTACAAGCTGAAATAAATTTACCTACCTGCTTGTTTCCAGTTTGCCTCTATATATTTTAGAACTAGCTGTCCCGACAGACTTCGGTCTGTTGTGAAACATTCAGTGTCACGTGACAGGTGGAAATAGTTGCTAAGGAAAACTAAATTGTTGTTTTTTACTATATTCCTAGCATTTCACCATGTTTATTCACCTTTTAAACCTTCCCTGGACCTTCACAATTATTTCGAGACCAAAATTAGGCAAATCGATATAGTGGTTCTCGAGTTTTAGTGAGACTAACGAACAGCAATCCATTTTTATTTATAGAGATAATGGGGTGTCCATACAGCATTTAGCGCGCGATCGACGACGTATTTTGTAATTTGTTTACTACGCCGAGTAAGCGACTGATACGGCGCTCAGACTCAGGTGGCAGACAGTTAGCTCACAGCCCTCATAAACCCATTGACTTGAAACCTTTGTCCACAGAGCATAGTATTCCGAGTGAAGCGGCACCCTCGCGTGGCAGGCTTCGAGCAGTGCGTTTCCTTTGACGCGTTCAGCAGCGAGCGGCAGGAGGTGGCCTACAACGTGTTCTGCTTGTGCGCAATGTACTTCGTGCCGCTGGTCGTCATCACTGTGTGCTACGTGTGCATCTTCTGCGAGATACGGCAGAGTAGCAAGGAGTTAGATGGTGAGTCAATCGCCATTACATACTTATTTGACCTTGTACATTTTTTTTGCACTGGTCTGGTCGAAGGAGATGGCTTCGAGCAGTGCGTTTCCTTCGACGCGTTCAGCAGCGAGCGGCAGGAGGTGGCCTACAATGTGTTCTGTCTGTGCGCTATGTACTTCGTGCCGCTGGTTGTCATCACCGTCTGCTACGTGTGCATCTTCTGCGAGATCCGGCAGAGCAGCAAGGAGTTAGATGGTGAGTCAACCGCCATAACATACATATTTGACCTTGTAGTTTTTTTTTGACGTGTGAGCCAGCCATTGTTTCACTCAACCAAATTTAGGGAATGGAATGACCCGTCATTCAACGCCACCGATCTGGAGCTCAAACACATTTTAGTGAGCATGACTTACTCGAGCTACGCAGAGTAAAACAAAAGACAAACAAACTCAAATGTCAGTCATAACTGTAGGACACAGTGAGATTTACTTCAAGCCTTAGTATACGCCCATATTATTACGAGCATAAGCCTATTACCTTACGGTGTAGGCCACATACCACATCTTTTCATGGCCAAAAATGCTTAGAATGTAATTTGAAACCCGGGATCAAGCCAGAAATATGTTACATCAAGGATTATGTAGCGAAACACTAGGAGCCATCCGTTGCTAGGGAAGAGCGGAACAACAACCCTTAGCAACGGAGTTGCCATTCATGTCGCTAACATCATGTTGAGGATGTAGTACCGCATTTGTAACCCGGGGGCAAACCTGAAATGTTTAATTTAATAAAATACAGGTAATTAGAAGCAAACAATATGCGCTATTCGTTGCTAGGGAAGAGCAGGACAACAACCAAATTCTGAATTTTTCAATTTGGTAAGTCAGACTTAGTCTGAAAGGTACCAAGTGTCAGAAACAAAAAAAATAAAAATAAAGGAGATCCACCAAATTGACCCCAGCTCCGGCGCAAATGTAATGTATCTCAGTTTTTAGAGTACAAATAGAGAAAAAAATACATAGTTTCTGAATTGCTAAATTCACATGCTAACATAATTATTATTTTCCATTTGAATTTTGATAGGCGCTCTATGTAAACGTAAGGAAAACATACCTACGTGTTTTATTACAAATAAGACCTCTCCTCCTATCCAGCGCCCACTCGAAAAACTCACCCTGTATATATAAATAATGAGGAATATCGAAAAATGCTGGAACGAGTCTCGGTGCCGATTTGGCAAAAACTAAAACTACACACTCAGATTTCAGAAAAAAAAATTCTTTGCCGGGAATCGAACCTGTTGGTTTTGGAAAAAGTCATTCTGTGTTATTATGACATCTCGTAGTGTCGCTTATAAGGGTCAATTTCTGGGAAATAACATTATATGGTCTTATTTTTAATAAAGTATGTTTACATATTTTCCCCTTCGTTTACACAGAGCGCCTATGCAAATTCAGCGGACAAAAAAAATACCGAAATTATAAATTATTTTCTCTATATTTTGTACCTACTCTACAAACTGAGATTCGGGCCAGGCCGGGGGTAATTTTGTATGGGATTCGGCGGATCTCCTTTAGGGCCCAATTTGCGAGTTAAACAGCATGATTGTTTCTAAATCCTGCAATACTGAAGGAGCTTTTCTCCCAAGAGAGCCATCAGGGAAAGACGGATTCTGATATTCTTCAACGAAGCCCTTCCAGTAATTATGATCGAACTCCAAGTATGTACCTACCTACAGGTAAATCAGTTTGATAATTAATCACTTCCGGGCTCCGTTAATTAGGATGTAACCCTAAGCGTATGTAGATATGTAGAGTAAGATGACTTGAAAAAATAAAGCACATCAGAAATCCCACTAATAATATAAAGGTGAAAGTTTGTATATGTGGATGTGACGTGTGTGTAGCTCTTTCACGTTAAAACTACTCAATAAATTTGAATGAAACTTTACAATAATGCAGGTTAAACATCTGAATCGCACATAGGCTACAATTTATAAAGAAATATGACTTTTTGTTTTTCAACTTAAGTCTGCTTAACTGCGGACGAAGTCGCGGGCAGCCGCTAGTAAACAATAAACAAGTAATATCAATTGAATGTAACTACTGTAAGTTTCATTCGAGACTCGAAAGTCATAATACTCCTAGTTTCCGTTCTATTCCACTCAGAGTCTGAGAAGTTAATACTTCTTTGAGTACCTCGTTGAAGAAAACCAAGGTGAAGTAATTTACAGTGGGGGTTACAGTAATTACATTCACTGTAACCTGTAAACTGTATTTTTGTCTGTATTGCTTGTTTTTATTTTTTTATTAAAAAAAACAGTTACATAGGTATTTGTGTTATCTGCTAGAGGGAAGACAAGTGACAATTAGCTTCTAAAACACAGGTTTTACCTAGTTTAGAGGCCTACTAGGACCAAGAGACCAAGAATGCTGTCCCCTGTACAACAAACATTTTCTTGTTTTTTTATGTTTTTCTGTACAATAAATCTTACTATTATTATTATAATTATGCTCTAGGTACTTCATACTGCGTCAAAAGATTTAAAACTTCGTCAATATGATTTCACAGCTTTTCAAAAGCTTCTTTGACAGCCACATTAAAGTGGCACTCTAAGTGCAACGAAAAAGTAGACGTTCGACAATTTCAGGCAGCTTAACTATCGCACCTTTCTGCTATCGAAGTTGTTACTAGTTTCAGTATTTTCAAGTGACTTTCCACTGAATTCACAAACGAAAACGAAAGAAACTCTTACAACTATAGCTTTAGGCTACACCATTAGGGATAATGCATTTATCACTTTACTAAAGGTAGGAAAAGCAGGAAAAGACATTCGGTCTTGGCTTCAGGCGAGAATCGAACTGCGTCTTTCGCAAACTGGGCGACTGCACTAACCATTGAGCTCTCGAGACCACTAACAGACCGGTCGTTTTTTCTGGTAAATTTTACCTGTCAGGTTGGTTTGTTTTTCTAATGTTTGTGGTGAAGTTTTTATGAATAAGGGGGTATGAATCCAACACGACTTCACCGCAATATACATGACGACTCTTAACAAGGTTGGGCGACGTGACGTCGCCACGCTTAATCTGTTGTTCGAACGCACACAAACACAGTAGACAGCCCCCAAAGTAATTATGTATTGTATTAAACACTTTTACAGGTAGGTACACGTTACATTTGAAACATATTTCATTTATGTATTTTTATATCATTATTAGGTATGCAAGCGCTTGGTGAAGCAATTTGACAGCCGCTGCGAATGTCCGTGCGTCCACTCAGTTGGCCCTACTGAAAATCAGCGTCTGAGCCTATCAGGTCCATTGATTCGCTGAGTGAGGTCCATTTAATCTTTGACTTCGTGACACTGGTGGAATTTTTTGTTAGTTTTTCTTTTGTTATTTTTTCTAACCATTTCTGTTTTGTTTGTTTATATCTGTACGTCGCGATGTCCAGGATCAATAAATGTTCTTTTTTTCTTTCTAACACCAGCCATTTTCCTCAGAGAGATGCACGCCCCGAAGCGGCATCACGCACGTGCGCCTGCGCCGCTCCGGGCGCCGCGTGCTGGAGCGCGCGCGCCGCCGCACGCTGCGCATGACCGTCACCATCGTGTCCGTGTTCGCGCTGTGCTGGCTGCCGTACGCCACGATGGCTATGTGGTGAGTGTGTGCGTGCTCAGAGAGATGCACGCCCCGCAGCGGCATCACGCACGTGCGCCGCGTGCTGGAGCGCGCGCGCCGCCGCACGCTGCGCATGACCGTCACCATCGTGTCCGTGTTCGCGCTGTGCTGGCTGCCGTACGCCACGATGGCTATGTGGTGAGTGTGTGCGTGCTCAGAGAGATGCACGCCCCGCAGCGGCATCACGCACGTGCGCCGCGTGCTGGAGCGCGCGCGCCGCCGCACGCTGCGCATGACCGTCACCATCGTGTCCGTGTTCGCGCTGTGCTGGCTGCCGTACGCCACGATGGCTATGTGGTGAGTGTGTGCGTGCTCAGAGAGATGCACGCCCCGCAGCGGCATCACGCACGTTTTAAAACAACACAATGTACAGAGGCGCACACATCAACCTTTACAAAACCATTGCAAAATTGGTCTTATGTCAGCCGCATAAGGTGCCCCTATGTAAAGGTTGATGTGTGCGCCACTGTACTTACTCTTGGGAAACAACACAATCATTCTTTAGTAATTTAATGAGACAACGCGCGACGTCGAGAAACTACTTTGGCAAATCAAGAAGATTGGGAAAGACTGCAATTCAATTCTGATTCCGTCGGTTTTTTTTTTGAATATCACTACCTGGTAGAAAATATTGTAAAATTCATTTTTCAATTGTGTTCTACGTGATACGCAGCCATTAACAAGGTAATAATTGCAGCGTTATAAACGAGAAACAACAAACTCAGAGGTAAGTATTTCTTAGTTGCTCGACTATAGCAATGAAATTCTTCAGAATGTTCAAGCGTCGGCATCGCGCAGTGAATTGTTGCAGGTGTTCAGAGAATTCAAACGCAGCGCAGTAACCCTTAGGTATCGGGAGCTTATATTTTCTGTTTTCGCTCCTTCATTTTATTGTTTTTGTTCTGAATGAAAACAGCTATTCAAATTCAAAATGAAATATGTACTTTATTGCATTCCAGTTTTGTAACAGAGACGACAGCACTAAAATTTTTTTTTTTTTTTATTTTATTTATAAAACAAGAAATAGAGGAACGTAATTATTTTATTATGTAGCTTTGGAAATACGGGTAATAAGAAAGAAATATACTGTAGTAGAAAATAATTCAGGTTGCAAGTTTATTTCTGTGTAACCAGTAACAAAAAGTTGCATTAGTAAATACATACATTTTGTTTCAGTGAGATGTGAAGTGAATGTGAAACTAAATTCATTTAAATATAATTTCGGGTGTGGTGAAAACAGCGTCTTAATCATCTGCAGTCAAAAACAATCGTAGATTTAATTAGTAATCAAACTCCACTAGACAACTTCGCTTATTTCTCTATTATTTTGAAGTAGTTAGGTACAGATCTGTAATTTCGATAAAGTTTAGCTTTCTAGAATCGCTAACCTGTGTAATAGGCAAATAGCAATCAGCCGGCTTGAGATGCGTACTGCGTGATTTTTTTGGTCACACTCATCATAATCATCATCAGCAGCCACATTATGTCCACTGCTGAACATAGGCCTTCAGAGCCTTAGATTTTCCGAGCGGCCGGTTGTAGGCGGCCTGTATTCACCGAAACCCTGCGATATTTATGAGGTCATCTGTCCACCTTGGTCGTCACACGCTGCGTTTAGCCTCAAATAGTGTCCACTCGAAAACTTTCCGGCCCCTACGGTCATCAGCCTTTCGTGGTATGTGCCCTGCTCACTGCCAGTTCAACCTGCTGACACGCTGAGCTAGATCGGGGACCTTAGGCTACTAAGGATTTCCTTATTTCTGATTCGATCTCGTAGCAAATCACTGAGCGTAGCCCTCTCAATAGCCCGTTGGGAGACTTACGAGGCCCATAATGAGTGATCACAGATCCATTTGGCTGGCAAGCCGCCCTGGTTATATAGACCTTTGTCTTGAGGCACTGAGGTATGTAGGAAGAGGAGTCGTTTCTCGCAATTTCCCAACGCTGCCCAGCTGAGTTGTATCCGGCGATCCACCTCTTTCTCGAAGTTGGACCTACCTAATTGGACCACTTGTCGTAAGTACATGTGCACTACTCGTCGACAACTTCGAGAATCGAGGCTCGAACAGGTACTGGAGTGGGCGTGACACAGGCGTTCGACATGACCTTTGTCTTGTCCATGTTCATTTTTAGGTCCACTTGTTGGGAGACTCGATTGAGGTTCTCGCTATTGTCACGCTATCTCGTGCGATTTTTATGGCATAGGCGTGCGCATGTTAAAAAGCAAGGGTTTCAACCGTTTTTTTCAGCTGTTAAACAAGTAGATGAGAAGTAGAGATAGTTGTGAATAAATTGGTCTTCTATTAAATCAACAAGCCAACACTACTACTGAGTCGATTTCAACTTGATGCAGCTGGAAATCAAGTCTGTTCCGATCCTGTCGGGGACCACGAATCCAATCTAAGTTATGCAATTATGACCGAATTGAAACTTTCGAGTATTGATTACAGATAATGTCACAATACCAACTAACAACTATAGTATATAGACAATGAAATTATAAAAAAAAAGCGGCAGATACCTAGGTTACTTATGCTAAAAAAGTGGCTCTCGAAATCAGAACTTTAGTGCACCTGAGCAAAGCATTGACAGTGTTGACAGTTTCAGACGACACTGCGCAACATGTCGTAGCCTTGTTATTTCGATATAATAGGAAGGGTGCCAAAAATTGGGTAGTTTACACTATCGGTCTTACGCCCCAGTCAATAAATCAAACTATCTCTTCTCACACTTTTACAACATTATAGGCACGTACGCAGTGGGCAATTTTTTACATTTGCATTACTACTGACACAAACTATCTATTTATTATTTCACTGTATGTAGATATTTTCTAACTGATTTCATATGTAAATTCCTTGTATATTCATTCTGGCTAAAGTTGTACAGTTGTTAACCAAAACAGCTTTCGTATTGGCTCTGCTTTAATCACAATATAAGTAGTATTTTTATTGCAGGTATTTTATTGCATTATTAAGGCACACAACATCTTACAGCTATAATAGTTAGGGGCTCTCAGCGGCGGCTACTCACCTTTGAGCGTAGGGTTTGATGCGAATGCTTGGTAATTTCTTTGCAAAGTCATTTAAAAAATGCTATTACTTTCAACAACATTTCACAGCAGCAAAAAACTCTTTGTTCCTGAACATAAGGTTGTAAGTTGAGAGAATGTTTTAAATCATGTATAAAAATAATGCTGGCGCCATATCTGAAGTGACAAGCTATTAGCGGTGATGGATAATATGCAGTGACGTAACTCCATTAACGTATCGTTTAACTCACCCAGCTGGGCTTGTCGGCATCTCGAACTCACTTCTAAAGGGGAAGGGGTGTGGCAAAGTTAACTGCCTATTGATCATGATATTTAAAAGACAAAATTGTCCCCTGGCGTACGCACCTATAACTTGACCAAGTACAAGATAGTATGAATATTTACTTGACCGTCAACGAGACAGATACATGTTGCGCAGTGTGGTCTAAAACTGTCAATGTTTTGGTCACGTGTTCGACGTTCTGATTTCGGGTGCCACTTTTTTAGGACAAGTTACCTATCTACGTCTTTTTATAATAATATCATTGGTCAGCATAGTTAATTGCCTATAGGTGCTCGATTTTTCATTAGATGCAGTAAAATCATAGATTCTTTGTCAAATAACATGTCATTTTAAGGTTTAGAAAGTGAGATTATCCAAGCTGGCAGACAGAGGCATGAAAATACTCGGTCCTGTGCCTCACATTTCTGGTCGATCTGTCGGCCCTGGTGATGGAAGAGAGAGTGCATCCGTGAATTGAGACAAGCCGCTGTAGTCGAAGTCGACCAAGGTTAATTAGGAATACAAGTCTGTTCAAACTACTTTATTTATAAGATTCTACCATTTTATCGCATACCATATTTCATATCATTTCTATTGAGTTACATACATACTTTATTCTTTTCTCCTCTGTTTTGTGATTAATGCCAAAACACACACAAAGTTAAAAAACACAGGTAAAGCATTAGATTTATTCATCAAATATCCAGTAATTATTTCTGTATTATTCAAAGTTTTAGTGTTCATTTGACAGTTCCTATTGTTAGAAGGAAAATCACAATGCGCGTAAAAATCTCTGAAAGCAGTAAAAAATTATAGCTTATCAAGAGATAATGTCGTAGATTAGAATAGAGCCTAGTGGCAGTTAGACATATTTTTCAAACTTTGCATTTGCAAAGGTTTTTTTGTTGCATTTTTCACAAATTCAAAAATGTATTCCGGGTCTACTGCAACACACCAACTTTGACGACAAAAAGATTTCACTCGTTTTTGTTCAACATTTCAGTGACCGTTAGACGGCTTTAGTATGTTGCTGAAAATTCAGTATACAGGTTGTCCCGAAACTCACCCCCTTATTCATAAAAAAACGAACGCAACGCTAAAGCATAGTTTAAGCTATTGACGTGTTCTGTCACTGACTCGCAAATAGGCAGCAAAAAGAATGAAAGAGACAAAGCGATACAAAGGTTAATGTGTTGTTGGAGCAGTGTACAAGTTCTTATGAATAAGGCGGTCAACCTCGAGGGACACGTCAGGTTAGGTGATACTGGGACGCCTGCATGAGTTTTATAAATTGTGGAGGGGCCCCATCAGGGGTAAGCACGTCGGAGCAGCCGCGCAAATCCATTTTTTATGGATTAAATCTATTTTTTAAATCCAGCTTTGCTGCCAAAGTATGGCACTTTGGTAGAGTGTCGTGGGCCTTTCTTTAGTCGGCAGGAGTCCGACATCACCGGGCGTAGACATATCGAGATGTAGGTATGAAGGTATTTTAAGATGCTGATCTACTTATTGCTATAACTACCAAACTGTTGTTTTTAAAATCCAGAAATAATCAGCGTCGCGGTTGTTTCATTTGCTAAACGACATAACAGGTTTCCCTCAATAGTAATAATCACTACAAAGTATAAAACAAAGTCACTTTCTCTGTCCCTATATCCATGTGTATGCTTAAATCTTTAAAATCACGCAACGTATTTTGATGCGGCTTTTTTTGATAAATAGAGTAACTCTGAAGAGGAATGTTTTAGTATAAATATTAATAACATCCCATTGCACCCGTGCGAAGCCGGGGCAGGTCGCTAGTTTAAAAATATGTTATACTGGGAAAAATGAAGGAATCACATACTCTTTCTTGTCTAGGCAAGCATTATGTTGTTGGAGCTCTACTTTAATTAATAAATGACTCATTAGATTCTAGCAATAACTTGGATAATTTCGTTGTGCAGAAATGTTATTGGTTTTCGAGTAGTATAGAATAATGTAAAACGTGTTTATTTATAATAGGTACCTTCAGCCTAAATCTGATGGCTTTGCTCTTTGCAATCAGACTGTATATTAAAGATTTGCAGAGATATTTTTCTGTTATTTTATTATTTTGGCTCAAGTGTAATTGCTTAATACACGACCCATTAGAGAGTGACAATTGAAATGTCTTCAGCTGCAGAATTAAATCTATACCTACAACATTTTATTTTTATAAAACAATACAATAGAGTAATCAAAAATATATTTTTGCAGAAAAAGAGTATGTTTTACGTCAAGTGTTTGGTCAAGCGTGAGTTAAGTAGGGGAGAGCGGGGCTGAAAGTGTTGGGGGTAGGCTGTGCTGATGCGAAGTTTTTGTATGGGAATTATAAAATGATGATTTTTAAGTATGTTTATCCGTTGTTTAGTATTATCCCAGAATAACGGACTATAATTAGCCCACTTGGGACTAGATGGAGCTGTCTGGAATAATGTCCAAGGATATTTATTATTGTTATTTTTAATTTAAGATTTATCTTTCTCCAACCTTTTAGTAAGGCATAAGGATATGTACCCATATCCCTACAACGCGGACCTCAGTCAAGCGTCATAGGGTTTAGGGTTGTGGTTCCGGAGGAAAGAAACTTTCTGGTAATACGACACGTATTAAAAATGGCAGCTTTTTGAAGTAGGTATATCGTCTTGGGTGGTATCTTCAATATTTCCAGGCTTTTCTTCAAGCTTTTCGGTATAACTCCTGTGGTTGAAAGAACTACTGGGACAATGTGTACAGTCTGTGCCTGCCATTGAATTTTGAGTTGGATTGCTAGTTCGTGGTATTTAGAAATCTTTTCGGATATAGTTGATTGAAGGTTGTGTGTGTTGGGGATCGCAATGTCTATTAAGTATATTATCTTATTTGTTCTGTCGTGCAGAGTGATATCAGGTATATTGAAGTGTACTGTCCTGTCTGTCATTAATGTACGGTCCCAATATAATTTACACTGCTGATTTTCAAAGATGGTGCTAGGGTTATATTTATAGAACGGCAGCTTTTCTGGGACAAATTTATTTACATAAGCAAGATGTTGGTGGATAATCGACCCAACCTGGTCGTGGCGATGTTTGTAGTCGGTTTGCACCAAAGTTTTGCAAGCACCTGTGATATGTTGGACTGTTTCAGGTGCACTATTACAATCAAAATCAAAAATAGCTTTATTTAAATAGACCTGTTACAAGTACTTTCAAATCGTCAAATCTAATTAACAAACAAAACATACTTAATAATAGACATGAATAGCATAATAATAAATGTAAACAATAAATATACTGTACTTAAATAAATGTGATGTTACCACCGGATCGGAAAGTTGTTTCTGTACTGAGAAGGCAGGAACAATGGCAGGAACAATGGCGGCATATATCATTCTGCAACTCCTTAGTGATATATTTTCGATAGTTTCGCGTAGCTATCACCTGGTCTTGAATAGCCAACATAAACGCCTCCGTTT
The DNA here is from genome assembly GCA_950022985.1 of Udea ferrugalis. Lineage (NCBI taxonomy): Eukaryota > Metazoa > Arthropoda > Insecta > Lepidoptera > Crambidae > Udea > Udea ferrugalis. Next base: position 14,660,800 of record OX465531.1, on the reverse strand, counting down.
CGGGAAACAGTTATTATTATTATTATAAAGAGGAATTAGTTCAACTGACTATATACGCAGCGCATGCACTGGAAGCTCTCAAAAGGAATCAAATAAACAAACAAGCAAACAAACTTACTGTTATTATTAGTAAGTTTAAAAGAAAACTTTAAAATGTGTTTGTATCGACATCAAAACTACTTAACTACCTTACCTTTTTACTTAACCTGTCAGATGTACCTAAAACAAAGCTTAACATTTACCTATTCACGTTACCAATATCACGTAAGTAATTAATCTTCGTAAGGGTTAAAATAAGGACGGAGGCGGATTATATTGTGAACGTAACGTACCTATTAGGCCCTCAATCTATCTACATTTATTAAATTGTAGGCCTGATACAGTATTAAGGCCCAGACTCCACCAGAGCTGAGCGGAGATGTGCGGCGTCGAGCTGTGTTTTCAACAACCAATAGAATCACATCTCCACATCTCCATGTGTGAATAACGCAATTCCATTGGTTGTTGAAAACACAGCTCGACGCCGCACATCTCCGCTCAGCTCTGGTGGAGTCTGGGCCTAAGGCTAGGTGTGCCGTACTTGGGGTTTGTTAAAACCATCTGACACATAGAGAACAATAGATATATCTGATCTAGCCAAAATCGCATTCAATAATATGTTTTTGAACAGTTCACTTGATAGAAAAAAAACTCTGAGTTACTCCTTCTTGACGTGAATAAAAAAAATGTTGAAAACCATAACTATCGCATTTTTTGCAATGTCCGAACCGGTGGTATACTTAGTCGGTTCCCTAGTCAATTTGTTTATTTACTCGTAAATGTTTTTTTCTTTCCAACATTTCATGAGTAATTTGTACTTTTATGACAAGCTTACATGATTAAATGTTTTTTTTCTTTTCATTCGCTATCCGTTTCCGATATGTCTAAGGCAATGTGCAGACGGCGGGGCGGAGCAGGCCGGTCTTTCTGACCGCAAACGATGCCCGCGGAAGCGCCAAAAAGCGCCTAAAGTTTGAATCCGTTTCAAACTTTAATCGATCGAGCGATCGTCGCCGATCACTGTCGCAACTGCGCCACGGGCACCTCCCAAAAAAACTACAGTACGCATATTTTTTTATGTACTTAAATAATATGAAACGCTAACAATTATACTTACGCGTTCCCCTCTCCCATCATCTTTTCATTAAGTCGAGAGTGTGTGTGAGTTGGTGAAGATAATTTCACGGTCCAATTTGCCAGCACACAGATAGGCATCGCCGCCAAATACCGCATTCCAATTTGGACCAATAACACCTCTGCGCTGAGGGCAAAGATTGTAATCAGAGGAGGGTGAATATAAAACAGATAAACAATGTCATTATCATTAATGTCGAGAGTTTTGCCAAAAGCTGCAAATAAATTAAATTTGGGAATATAAGAAGCTATAACTTTGAAGACTGTATTTACTGATCTAACAACTGTGACTAGATTGACTGTGTGCTTGATTGAGTGCTGCCCAGTGCCATGTACGGACAACGGCATGACAGGCTACACATTTTGTATATATTCCTTCTTGCTCTGCACAAAATCTACATCTGGCGCAAGAGGGCGTTATACAACTGAAATGGCCGGGTAGCCTGATAAACCCTAGACTGTTGATAGGAAGACAACTCATGAAATAAAAAATAAAAAGTATATGTCTATTAACAGGTATGCCAATTGCAATATGTGGGCTTCCCTCATTTCATTTAGCGATGAAAAGATAACACTGTCCACCTTTGACTATCAAAGGATAATTGGCACAGAGGTATGGAACCTGGTGTCGGTGCCAATCCAAAGAAAACAAGCTTTATGTTTGAATAATCGATGCTCTACCCCGGATTCAGTGTTTAACACTAATCCTGCCTTGCAACCGTTTCTGTGAAAAAAACGTGAAACCAGATAAGATTTACGCAATTCATTCTTATACTACTTATTTATATTGCGTTTAGGAGGCGAGCACATAATAAAATACACTTACTCAATAATAATACAGGAAGAATTTTGCAAGGTGCTGTATGAGGAATATCCAAAAATGGTAAAACGTTTGAGCTCTTTTATTATTTCTCATAGTTTAGGATTTGCCCTATCACATTTAGTTGAAAATTTAACCTGTGAATCTTACTAAGGTATAGGTAATTAGCTGCAACCAAGCCTATCGCTGACAGTGGGGAAAGTCTACTAACTGAGCACTTCAACAGGATATCTCTATCCCATTCAGTCAATGAGAGAGAACTAATACTCGTTTTTGCAAAAGCAAACACAAATAGAACCCAAAAGCACAATACACAGAGAACAGTAGAACATCTGCGCGTCGCGAACGTGTCGCGATTTCACGCACACGCTAGCATAAAATAGGGGGGTATATGGTGGTGGCAGAACGGACGGGCTGTGCCGCGTGTCTGTGTGCTCGCTAGGCTAATAACTCGGCGTGCGGCCTTAGAAAACCTACTGTTTATACTGTGCCAAAAGTGTCACGTTTCAGTGGACGTTTCACACATGACGGGCGGTTGGGCCGCGGCACCCACGAGTTCACAATAATCTCTCTAGTGACGTATTTGTGAAACCATCCAGAAACAGAATGAGTGTCGAATTTATTTGTTTACAATTTGAGCAAATAAAGGCGCTGAATATCATATCCAGTGTGCAAACGAATACGAACGATGTGAAAATCAATATTGAATGAATACTGGTCGCAGAGTTATTTTTTTGAGGGACCTACCCTTAATCGGATAGTAGGTCTTACCTGAATTTGAACCTTGATGCCTCGAAATAAACTTGAAAACCAATGAAAACTTCCCACTATTTGATTAAGGTTTAGCACGTGAACATGTGTCGTGATGATTTTTCAACTGGGTGTGGTGGGCTCATTTATAAATATCACTGGACATTATTCCACACAGCGCCACCTAGGCCAAATAGTAGAAAACGGATTAACATACTTGAAAAGAGATCGTCTTAGCTGATATGACGTGCCCTTCCAATGCATCTGCGCATACAAGAGTGCTTGCTTGTATCCGTAGATGCAGTGGGTGGGTGTCATTTAGGCTTAGACAATCTGTATATACCTACTTTAAAAAAAACATACTTAATATACATAGGAAACACCCAGACCAGTGTAAAATACTGTCATGTTCATGCACACAAATGTTTATTCTGTGCGAAGATCGAACCCGCGACCACTAGTGTACTACTACTTAGTAGACCCACATCTAAACCATCAAAAAATCGGTCATCATAAATAAGTATGGGGAATCATCGCGCAATGATCCAAAAGGAGGTTTTTTTTCATATCCAAGAGATTTTTAACTGTCATTTTTTTTTAATTTTCTTTTCTGTAATCACTTCGTTTTGTGTGCAATGAAGTGTTACCTTACTTACCTTGTAATGTTAACTGTGGGCTTGTACGTGCACCTATTCTTTTGAGTATCGTGTATCGTAATAACATTTCGGCTCTAGACAAACAAAATGAACATCTAATCAAATTGTTGGTGAAATGACAAATTGTTATTGGTCTTCCTACAATCCCAGGTTTTTTTAAGCGGGGCTAGAATAGGCATTTGTACAGGCCTTCAAAATGAGATTGCTTGTCAACCCCATATCTGGACCTCACGGCTGCTTCCCATCGGGTGGAGTGAGGTCATCTTGAAGACCACTACTTATTAAAAAAAATATGACCAGCTGAGCGTGTTGGCCAAACTGTATACTATGCGTGATATAGAAAAATGCTCAAAAGAGGTTCGAGACTGATTTACAAAAATCCAATCATCTTCCTAACTAGCCTGTCTTTTCCAGGTACATGATAGACAGACCCTCAGCATCCCGCGTGTCGGTGCGAGTCCAAGACCTGCTGTTCGTCATGGCAGTCTCCAACTCGTGTATGAACCCGCTGGTCTACGGCTCCTACACCCTTGACCTGCGAGGAGCTCTGAGGAGGTTCCTCAAGAACACCTGCTGTAGATCCACTTCAGCGTCAGATACTATAGGTACATTAGGTAAACATTATTTAATCTTTTTTTAAGGGGAGTTGGCTATCGATGATCGATGAAACATTATGAGATAACGCAAAATTAACGACGCCACGCAAATCTCCGACGTGCTCTCCAACAGTTCGTCCGTTGGAACTACAAATCCGAATTACATATCTAGTATTTTTTAATATAATCAAAGCTTGTATAAAATGTAGCTATTAAAAAAATACTAAAACTTAATTCTACTAAAGCCCCTATTTAATTAACTCGAAAAATCCTGATCTCAATTAATATGTTTTCAAATAGCGTTTATTATTATGTCATACTTACTAGTCCAAGAGCTACTGAACCCTGCGAGAAACGGTCTTCCTGTAAGGTTAAAAGTTTGTACACTCATTATTTGAGACATGCTAATTATTTATCAATAACTTACAAAAAAGTACCTTAGCACGTTTATCCGTTGTCTGGTTTCCTATCCAATAATACAAGCTATAATTAGCTTACTGCTTCTAGACGGCGCTGTATGGAATTATGTCAGATTGCCCTCTCCAAGTAACGCCCGAAGCCGAGGTTCTTACCTCCCTCTGGGAGCTCATTACTTTAAATAACAGGGTTGAGAGCCTTTTGCGCACACCCTACAGTCCGGGAAAGCTGTCAAAGCCATCAGCGGCTAAACAGCAGTAGTTAAAAAAAGCTGTGTGTAATAAGGTCCAGATAGGGACTTTGAAGTTTCTTGACTATGTTTAAAGACGAAGATTTTTATTTGATTGCGGCTTAATATATTAATTAACGTAGTAAGGCTTATCATTTTTAAATGATTATATTATTTTAGCTTTCAATTTCCTTTAACTTATATCAAGGGCTAATGAAATGAACACTTAAAACCCCGGCTACTACGTTAGAAGTTTTCTGCAAAGTTGTTTTATTTCAAGCTAATAAATCCACCGTTTCCAGGAAACTCCAGGTCGAGTTCTACCAAGAAGAACGTCAACCTTGAAACGCCGCTAGTAACACCTTTAAAGGTAAGTCTGAGCTTATTAAAACAAGGTTACCTATTCATTTAAATTTTAATTACGAATGTCAGAAAACGTTAGGGCAAGACTTCACGAAGCGGTTTTCAGCCGCGTCCGCTGCGGTCGCATTTCACGCTTCACTTCACTTTTGTCCAGCTTCACGCTTGCTTCAATCGTCAATACGCTTTACTTTGAATTAATATTTCCCCTCATTTAGTATGTGAATAATTTTAAAATGTTATATAGCTTAATTATTTTCTTTCAACCTCAGTTGTCCTTTGTGAGCCGACAGATGTGGTTACCTGTTCTACACCACCGGCTACTACTAGCAATGCTAGGAAAACAATATTATTTTCTGACAAGATAGGTCAAGGATTAGGAATATTTCTGTCAAACGACACCAAGCAACAGGTAAAAAACTTGTGCTACCCAGGGCTGTCCTACTCCGACTTGATAGGTAACATTTCTAAAGAGGAGCTAGGGGAGAATACCACTGTGGTAGTTTTCCATGGGGACAGCCGATCAATTACAAAAAGGGGACTAGTAAAAAGCATTGATTCAATAATTGATATACAGGCAGAGTACAAGTGTAAATTTATTTTGTGTGCTTTCCCATACTCAAGTACTTCATCACCTAGTCAGAACAAGGCCATACATGACCTTAATATAACTTTATATAACCTGACGTGTCGTCACAGTGACATAACTTTATTTGATACAAACTCATTTGTATCTTACTTTAGGTTAACTGAAGATACAATGTATCTTCCCATTAGGACTAAGAAAAAACTGGCTACCTTGTTAGCTTATAACATCAACGATGCCGCTTTTGGCAGTACTTTTTATTCTTGTTTTGACATTAGTACTAGTACTAATTTACCGGTTTTAAATAATATTTCTACAGCAGGGCCCTGTTTAAACTAGGACCTAAGACAACAGCCAAGCCCAAACATCTGAATGTTTTTCATCAGAATATTCAAAGCTTGGCTGGCAAAGATTTAGAAATAGAACTATTTCTTGAAAATCAGGGTATAGATATTTTATGTATAACTGAACATTGGCTAACTGAAGCCAACCATCAGTCTTTTGTAATAAATAATTTTAAATTGTCAAGCGCCTTTTTTAGGAAGGCCACTATTCATGGTGGCTCAATAATTTATACAGTAAATAGCTTGAAATGTAAAGAGCGCAAAGACGTAGTAGGCCTGTCAGTAGAGCGTATCGTCGAGTTGTCTTGTGTGGGGCTTGAGGGCTATGTTGTGGTTAGTGTGTACCGGCCCCCTAGAACAGACTTTGACAAATTCGAGTCAGTCATGGAGGAAGTTTTAGGAAAGTTAAACTCTAAGGCTAAGTCTATTTTTGTGTGTGGTGATTTTAATGTCGATTTATTAGGTACCTCAACTGAGCGCAACTGATTAGTGTCTTTATTTAAATCGTTTGGATTAGATTATCAATTTCAGGAACCTACTAGAGTTACAGCCACCACGGCTACTTGTCTGGATAATATATTTTGTGATTGTACTCCGATAAATAAATCTATTGTGTCCGTTTTAACATCAGATCATTGCGGACAAAAGATAACATTTTTAGATAAGGCTCTCACCAAGTCTAATCCTGCGAAAATCATTTGTAGACCAAAGACAGGACATCGCATAAATCGTTTTAGGGACAGTTTAAAGTGTAAGTTACCTTGCATTGTTTATAAGCCAGGTGACTCGGGAAACCTTTACAAGAATTTTTTTGAGTGTGTTAAAGGTGAGTTTGATGCTAGTTTCCCTCTAAGAAAGGTGACTCGTAAAGCTCAGTCAAAGTTTTCTGAATGGGCCACACTAACACTGCTTTTGCTATTAGAAAAATAAGATCTTTGACAGATGTAGACACAGCTCGATCGGTTTATTTCAGCTATTTCCACAGTATTATGGTATTATACTTTGGGGCCAGGCAGCAGATATACAAACCATATTTATTCTTCAGAAGCGAGCCATCAGATCCATCTACAAGCTTCGTGCACGGACCTCGCTTAGGGATATTTTAAGGAAGTTGGGATTCTTACTGTGGCTTCACAATACGTTTATAATTGTATTATATTGGTGCGAGAAAATATTAATCTCTTTACTAAACATAGTGACATACATGACAAAAATACGAGGAATAGGAATAAAATTGCGCTTCCATTATTTAGGTTACAAAAGGTTTTAGGTTCCTTTATGGGGCAAGGTATACACTACTACAACAAAATTCCAGAAGCAATTTGTAAGTTACCATTACATAGGTTTAAACATCATATTAAAACTGTCTTATTAAAAAAAGGATATTAAACCACAGCCAACTACCTTATGGATAGGAACGCCTGGGAGTAAGCTCTCAGCTCGACGCGGACTCCAATTAGCCATTTTGTAACAATTATACGGATTCAACATAATAATGTGAACCAACCAAACATTTTTTTCTTTGAATTGTATAACTGGATGTGAACCTCAAAACTCCTTTTTTTGTAATGTTAACCAGTAGTCTTTTCTAAATAATATTGTTAATTGCTTTTAATAATTTAACATTATTTTGTGCACTAACCATTTTCTTGAAATTGTATAACTGTATGTGTACTTAATAAAATTGTAATTTACTAACGGATTATTGTACAGAACATATTGAAAAGAGTAACTGCTGAGTTTCTTGCCGGTTCTTCTCAGTACAGAAACAACTTTCCGACACCGGTGGTTGAGTCACATTGTTTTTGTATACTGTGTATTTATTTATTATTTCTATTATAGTATTTAAGTCTATTATTAAGTGTATTTTTGTTTGTTTGATTAAGTTTTTGACGATTTGAAAGCACTTGTAACAGGTCTATTTAAATAAAGATATTTCTGATTCTGATTCAAATGATCACAGTCGCAAAGTAACTGAATTTTAATGATAACTCACCAAGACCGAAGTGAGATTTGGCGCTAACCGGGATATAATAGATGCTGTAAAGCTAAATAACTTCGCGTCTATGATCGTTCGAGTTAAGAACTAAGCCAGAATATTATTTCAAGGTGAAGCGAATGGGGTCCTGCCATCTGACCAAAAATCATCTGGCAAAATTACATTTGACAAACAACGTGTGGCAAAAAAATGGTTAGCAAATTTGATCATTTTACAACTAATCATTTTACAAATGACTCATTTGACCAAATGATCAACACAACAAATTTTAATTTATTAAATGATAATTTAAAAAATGACCATTTAACAAATCAGTCATAAGACAAAACTACTATTGGTCAAAAAAGGTTTGATTAAATGTATTGTTTGTTAATAATCGAAGTCATAATAGATATGGTATGGTTCAAACTCAAACACAATATTTGGAAAATCGTAATATTTACGTAACTCATCATAACCACAAAAAGCATAACTCATTTAAAGGCATATTTTTCATTTTCACAGAATCATTTATTTCTTTGTCATAGGCCTAGACTATAGTCAAGGCGGAACCGATTTTTTTTTCAAACCCAAAAAACTACTTATCTTATTTTTGGTTAAACGTCGTTTGTCAAATGATCATTTATTTTGTCAATCATTTTTTGGTCAAGCATTAGTAAACCGAAGCGAATATTTCCATGATTGAAGTGAGCGTGCTGCATCGAGATAATATATTAGTGAAAATCACTCGGCAGAACTGTTTTAAAACAACATGAACTTACACTGAAACAAAATGCTAAACTAACTTTGGTTACGAAGAAAGAAACTTTTGTTGTTTTTAAATGTCGGTTAGTAGGTTACAAGGTTTTGGTGTAGATAGGCACAAAAACTTATTTCGCGAGTCGCTTTTTCTCTGTAAGCTTAAATGATTTTATATTATATTTAAAAACTAGCGGCCGCCCGCGACTTCGTCTGCGTGGACTTGAGATAAAAAAATGACATATATCTTTATAAATTGTAATTGTAATGTCTTATTCAGATGCATAAACTATATTACTGTAGAGTTTCATTTAAATCCATCTAGTACCTAGTTTTTATGTGTAAAAATGGAGTAACTTTTCCCGTTTTTCCAACATTACCCTTCACTGCTCTGCTCCTATTGATCGTAGCGTAATGAAAAGTATGCTATAACCTGCCTAAGAGTATGAAGAATAATAGTGCTAAATTTGTTAAAATCCGTCGAGTAGTTTTTGTTTCTATAACGAATATACAGCGGACAGACAGACAGACAGACAGAAAGACAGACAGACAGACAAAAATTTCACTGATTGCATTTTTGGCATCAGTAGCGATCCCTAATCACCCCGTGATAGTTATTTTTTAATTATATTTCATGTACAGAATTGGCCTCTCTACAGATTTATTATAAGTATAGATAACCTAAATATAATATATTTAATAAAAATTTAGGCTTCAAATAAAGGGTGAGAATTAGTTCCGAAATTAGTTGAATCGCGCTAACAATGGATTTTAGAAAAAAAATAAAAATAAAAAGGCGCTTATTGCTTCCTCATGCAGTCAAAATGCTTTGAAGGTTAAGGTTTTATAAAAAACTGCGGGCAAAAAACGCTCCGCGTCTAGCATACCTATCCATTGCAACCCCTATCTTGAACGTTGGATATTAAATCCAGAGATAATTACAGTAAAGGTTATTCAGATTTATCGCACGCGCGATTTATCTCCAAATTGTGGAAATCAGAAGTTTACACCTAACCTTCTGATGCTATTTCTGTGAACCACTATCGTAAATTTATTCATTTTCTCATGTTTTTTTTCAGTAAACGACAAAATGATCGCATTCAATCTACTACTTAACCTTGTACCTATGCTATTCAATAAAAATAATATTTTTACACATTTCTATGTGAATGGAATTGTTTTGCAATGGGTTCATCCACATCAATTCTTATTATAAGCTCCTGCTTGGAAATGTGCACTTACTCGTAGGTATGTGAATATGCATTGGAAATTCAAATTCATGAAAATTCATAGCTATTTATAAATTAGAATTTCCAATGCATGGTCTCTGCCGCCCTGTTCTTAGTACAGAATCAACTCAAACAACTGTTTGTTTGTTTGTTTGAAGCGCGGCAAACGTTCTCTGTCTATTAATCGTGTCATCCATTGATGACACGATACGTTGCACAACAAAGCGTGTCATTACACGCTTTGTTGTGCAACGTAGCCGATCTTCGAAATAAAACAACTTCACGGATTCTACTCGCGGTCTTGTATTTTCTTTCATTTTCTTACCCGACGCTTCGACTACTTTACAGCAGCCGTGATCACGGGATAAGACTGCGAGTAGAATCCGTATCGTTGTTTTATTTCAATGTTTACTCGTAGTGCCCGCCTAAATATTATTTTTTTTAGTTAATCTATTTTGTCCTACTGCTGAGCAAAGGTTTTTCCCATTTTTTTCCATAGGTCTCTATCCTGTAAAATCTATATCTATCTTGTAGCAGCAAGACTGAAATGGGAATGGGCAGGTCACCTTAGTCGGATGGAACCCAGCCAATGGCCTCAAATCGTCACCCTATGGCGACCCACAGACGGATTTCGGAGCAGGGGAAGGCTCTGAAAAAGGTGGAGTGACGATTTGCGGCACCATAGCGAGGACTGGCTTACCCTAGCACAGGATGAATACCTATTAGAAGACATTATGTATCCGATCTTATTTTGCATCACGGGCCCTGAATTCTAAAGTTCTTTACAAAGCTTTACTTTGCAGAATGGTCGCGTGCGCACTCGTCTCGGTGTGAGATTCGCTGAGACCTCGCTGACCACAGTTCCCGAGCGCCTGGACGTCCCACGCGTGGTCCGCGCCCCCGCCTGACACCCCCCGCCTCGGCTCTTCTGCCCCCAGCACGAGCGGTGCCGCGTGCTCACCGAGTATTACAAAGACAAGATCACACCAGTACAGATCTAGTCCGAGGCGTGTCTGACGCGGACACTGAGGAACTTTGAAGTGATACAGGCCGCTCGTGTTACTATTTAACTTTTATCAATCAAAATGGACGTTACATTGATTTTTTACGTGATAATTACTCTGCTGTAACGTTAGCGTTAAGCAAGTCAACTGACTGAATAGTTATAAGGTACGGTGGACGGCACATCACTCTGCCCATTTCCGGTTAGTCCTCCTTGTTCTATCGCAAAGAAATGACATTTGGCAAGTGTAGAGAAAAAACGGAAATTGGCTAACCTGATGTGCTGTTGACCGTACATTGCTAATAATTGAAATCAAAGTGATCTTAATGTATTTTATATTAATGATATATTTATGTCAACGGCATTTATCTACCCTCTTTTTCATACAACACTTTAACTTTTGTATCGCTTTGTCTCTTTCATTCTTGTTGCTGCCGCCATTTGAGAGTAAGTGACACAACACGTCAATTGCTTAAACTATGCTTTAGGTTGCGTTTGTTTACATGAATAAGGGGGTTAGTAATTATACTAGGATTTTTAATTGTAGTCAGTGAAATGACATTTTCAGTGTGGCAGGTTTTCAGTCCCAAATAAATAGTGATGTGGTAAATCGAGTTTTTACAATTCAAAGTTAGTCGACATTACAGCCTGGCAAAATAGTCGTAGTGAATGACCACATGTCACTTCCATATGTCATTACTGGCAACACACACTGGTCAGACTTTCGTCTTGAGACATAGAGGTATTTCGGTAAACTGTATTCAGTAAATAGGTTTTCAGTTTCAAAATGTTTTGTTTCTGTATTATATTATTTACAGGTAAGAATTTCGTTTATTAACAGGTCATACAACTGGAAAAGTTTGGGAAAGGATACAACAGTAAAATCTTCCAAACAAGCGTTTTCTAAAGGTTGACGCCTTATAATTTCACATATAGGTAGTGATGAAGGTTTTGTAGATTCCGGTTTACTTATTTTTGAATCGAAGAAAAATAGTATGGACTATCATGAAGAGATGAATTCAGAGTGTTTTGAGAAATGGCATAAAAGCATTTTTCCAAAATTAAAGCCAAAAGCGGTGCTGGTATTAGATAACGCACCGTACTATTCAAGAAAAGTCGAGCGTATCCCCACTTCAAACTGGCGGAAGGCTGATATTGTTCAGTGGTTAGATGAAAAACAAATTAAATATCAACCTACAATGATAAAGGCTTAATTAATCGAAATAGTAAAATTTCAAAAATCAAATTACGAACGCTATGATGTGGAAGAGTTGGCCCCTGAATACGGTGTCACAATCCTGCGTCTGCCACCTTATCACTGTGAGCTCAACCCAATAGAGTTAGTTTGGGCTCAAGCAAAGGGGTACGTTGTCAGGAACAAAAAAACTTTGTATTTTCCTGACTTTCAAGTGTTAATTCCCCTGAACCTCTTTGGATTTTTTTTTCCCAGCTATGGTTATAATTTTTTAGTGAGAAGTTTTAATATGGAGGTAGGGTCCATATTTCTTAAATCGTATTATTTAATTCGTTGTGTACCTATTGAATATTTACAATTTAAAAAAGGCTTTGATACCTAATAATATAAAGCATGACTAAATGTCTAAGTCTAGTGATTGCCGAACGTCACTATTGTAGCGGGCTACCCTTTTTTGTATCCGTCACTGTTGAAGTTGTCATTTTGCTGACTACAATTATTAATCGTACTATAAGTGCCGTACTGTCAAAGATGCGGGTGCAGTAGCGTTCAGTTGTGAAGGCCTGGTTTGTAACAACTTTTTGTAGGAGTAAAATACTTTTCTCGAATACTTTTACGGAAATAAGAATGAGTCGCCGGAATATGTGTATGCCAATTCATTATTATTGATTTTTGTTTCGTAACTTTTCTCTGTTGGTTATATTTTAAGTACCTTTTGTGTCACGAAACAAAGATTCTTATTTACGAAAAACTTCATGCAGAACGACTGCAACAAAAAACATTTTTCAGGTATTATTAAAAATTGGTTCTAATGTCGGTTACCTACATGTATTATTAAAATATTAAGTACTTTTTTAAATTAAGTAAGTATTTTGATATAATTTTATAAATGTGTAGGCTTAGGAACCTAAATGTGTTATTGAAATAAAAGCATCGACAATTTTTAAACTTTATTTACCGCATCCTTCTTCATCGCAAATGGGTAAGGCCAGGCCAAGGCCAGGTCCATCATTTTAATGAGTACAGTGCGACAGTGGAGCTAGCTGGAGGTAGCATCTATGTAGACTAGGATCCGATCGTTAGGTCGCTGACGTCGCTATTGACAGGTGACCCATGCCTTCTGTGGTTATTCAGCTTATTTAAATTGGATAGAAAGTATTTTCGCTAGCCTGACATGCATATCTCAGACAAAACATTTATCATTGAGTCCGTATGTTGACTGAAGTAAGACTTGCACTAGGTCATAGTTAAGTTTGGGTGTGCCCACGCGTTGTTAGCGGTGGCGCTACGGCACCAAAGAAAGGTCGCGGGTTCGAGCCCCGCACAATACAAACATTTGTGTGCATGACTTAATGTCTGTTTGCATTGGTCTGGGTGTCTTCTATGGATATAAAATGTGTATTTACGAAAGAAAAAAGTATTCAAGTATTTTTATCCATTGTCTGTACTCTATAGTCCGAGTGGAATAGTGACCAGTTATATTTAATGGTCAACAAAGTTAATTTGTTTAGTTGTTTGGGTCTTTACAAACCTTGGCTCAGTTTTGGGTTTGGGGTCCGATGATCTTGGTTTCAGATTAAAACCTAGTAGTTTATTGAATTACTGTTATTTCAAATTGTTTAGATACCTAGGAATCCTATTTGAGTTTCGCAGTATCTAGCTAAAAGTAAGCGTAGGCAACTAAAAGAGCTTTATATCAGTTTGAATTTAACCTTTACCAAGGAAAACAGTAATAGTTGTTATTTGAAAATCACCTAAAATTCCAAGACCCGTAGTATTTAGGACTAAAGGAATTTAATTTACGAGTTCATACCTACATTAGTAATCGAATATTCTAAAGAAACACACTGAAATATTTAGTACTTTTAAACCATCTCATTAATAAGTACCTAGTAATTATCAAGGCGCTCCCTCACTTTGAGCCTTCGCGTGTAATGTAACCGTGCAGATTTGAGCATGCGCACCTTGTAATTTGACATACAATGTGTAATATATATACGTAATATAAATACGTAATATATATACGTATATATATACAATATGTAATATGTGTATGAGTACAACTTGAAATATCACGCAGCGGCGAGACCTTTGGAGTGGCGGTTGTCCATGGGCTGAGTTGATCACTACCCATAAGGTGACACATAAAAGAGACTTGCACATAAAAAAAACACTGCGCTCTCTTTAATTTTTCATTATTACTGCCACATGGATATTAAATATTAATACACGCAAAACCAATACAATACGCTTTAAGCAAACAACTAAATCGAAAGTGAACGCTTGCAAATCCAAACTAAATGTTACATTATACGCGAATGGTTGTCAGTCAACGGGTTGGATATTATTGTAGTGTAATCTAAAATGTTGCATTACAGGTGATCGCTATTGAGTCAAGGAGGTAATACTGTAACGCAATGCTCAAATCGAATCAATAATGTTACATTATGCGCGTATGCTCCCGGTGAGGGAGCACCTTTTCGATTAATAAGAGTACCTATTTATTAATCGTTACTTAAACTTTTCTGCCATGCTCGGGGCAGACCCACCTGAGCCAAGGACTAGGACAGACTGGGAATGTTAGGTTTTAATTACAGGGGTAGTCGACAAAAAACTCGATTGAACGACTGTTGATTTAAGCCATTCGATAACCAAGAATCACACATCAACTCAGCTCATTTGTTAGAAACGCTGTAGGAGCCACACAGACGAAATCGCCGATTGCTGTAGCTGAAATTAGCAAAATTTTAGCATCGGCGATCGGCGGCCTTCGCGTCGTGATTGTGGCTAGCGCGCGACGTGCTCTCGGCGTGATCGCCTCGCCATGAAATCGCCCAACAATCACTAGGTGTGAACAGGCTCCAATGCGGTGGTACAAGAGAGAACGTCGAGAGTAGATATCAGATACGTACAGCCAGTTAATGTGATTTTACAACTCTTAAGGTAACTAAATTTTAGCTGACTACTGACCTGTCCCCGCGGGTTCGATCCCTGCACTGTACAAGCATTTATTTGCTTGGTTTGGGGCTGGCCGGCGCTGTGTGGAAAAATGTCTAGTGTCCAGTGATATTTATTCATAAAAAATACAGCCATTATCACCTGAAGTTATCAAAAATATTGTCTCCGTGGCATGGTGGTAGAGGTTAAAGCGGCAGAGATCGTGGATTCGAATCCACCAACCAACGACACCATCGTTGTCATTTTTGGAACGTTTTGTCCGATTCAAGTTGTCTAAAAACTAAGTTTATCTACCACAAACATTGAACATCGGAAGCGATAATAGTATTATTATATATATATATTGATAAGAATCAAAAAAATTAGATAGGAAATAAACAAACAAACAAACAATAATAACTTTATTTAAATAGACCTGTTACAAGTACTTTCAAATCGTCAAATCTAATTAACAAACAAAATACAATTAATAATAGACATGAATACCATAATATTAAATGTATACAATAAATATACTGTACTTAAATAAATGTGACGCTACCACCGGATCGGAAAGTTGTTTCTGTACTGAGAAGAACCGGCAAGAAACTCAGCAGTTACTCTTTTCAACTGTTTCTCTTTTTTACAATCGTTGTTAGTCGTTGTTACAATATGAACTTTGAACAAGATAGCATAATTCAAAAAATAAGAAAAGAATAACACTTCTAAGTAAGTACATCGACGAGAAGCTATATAAAACAAAAATGGTTAGTGTCTTAAACGTAAGTATTAATTGTTGATATTACAATAGTTAATTAGACTCTGTCGGGAGCAGAGAGCTTATTCCCAAGCATTCTTATCCATGATATAATCTCTAGTGCTGTAATATCCCTTTTTCAGCAACTTAGCTTTAATGTGATTTTTAAATCTATGTAATGGTAGCTTACAAATTGCTTCCGGAACTTTGTTATAGTAATGTACACTTTGCCCCATAAATGACCCTAAACCTTTCTGTAGTCTGAAAAATGGTAGCGCAATTTTGTCTTTATTCCTAGTATTTTTAGCATGGATATCGCTGTGTTTGGTATAAAGATTGATATTTTTTCTTACCAAGACAATACAGTTGTAAATATATTGCGAAGCTACAGTCAGAATACCAATTTCCTTAAAAAGATCCCTAAGAGAGGCCCGTGCTCGCAGCTTATAAATAGATCTAATAGCTCGCTTCTGAAGCACGAAAATTGCTTGTATTTCCGCCGCCTGACCCCAAAGTACTATTCCGTAGGACATAATACTGTGGAAGTAGCTAAAATAAACTAACCGAGCAGTGTCAACGTTTGTCAATAGCCTTATTTTCCTAATAGCAAAAGCAGCTGAGCTAAGCCTACCTGAAAGACTTTTCAAATGAGGGTTCCATTGTAATTTTGAATCTAGGGTTATTCCAAGAAAAACTGTGGAGTCCACAAGCTCCATTTTATCATCATTGATTTTTAAATCTATGTCGTTATTATTTACGTTAGGCAATTTAAAATTAACACATTTAGTTTTCTTCGAATTAAGCTGCAGATTGTTAACTGTAAACCAATGTAAAACTTTCGAAAGCGCTTCATTAACATCGTCAAAGAGGTTTTTATTTCTATCAATGTTAAAAACTAAAGACGTGTCATCTGCAAACAATACTATATCACATAAGTCTTTGACATAAAAAGGTAAGTCATTAATGTATACTAAGAATAGAAATGGACCTAGAATAGATCCCTGCGGAACCCCTAATTTGACTGGTGATCCAGAAGATAGTACCCCATTAATATCTACTTTTTGGGTTCTGAAACTAAGATATGATAGGATCAAATCTAACGCAGAGTCCTTAACTCCGTAAAAATCAAGTTTCCGTATGAGAGTTCCGTGGTCGACGCAATCAAACGCCTTAGATAGGTCACAAAAGACGCCAAGAGCGTTCTGTGAATTCTCCCAAGCTCAAAAGGTAAGTTAAAAAGTAAGTAAAGTTTCAAATATTATTGTAATTTATGGTTCACTATTTGGTAAAGCTAAGATAAGATAAGATATACTTTATTGCACAAAACAGTTACAGATATATTACAAGAAACTCTCGAAAATGTCGATACAATTTAGGCGGCCTTATCGCTACAAACAAACAAACAAAGTTTGGTGCCTGGGTACCTACGAAACTCTATGAATTTGTATTGCGGAAGTCGCTTAAAGACCAAAATCGTCAGGCAGTTTAAACCAAACATTTATTTAAACCAAATGGTGCCCAAGAGGTGCCCGTGGCGCAGTTGTGACAGTGATCGGCGGCAATCGCTGCTGTAAAGCAACACACGCTGGGTCGGAAATGGGATGGGTGACCACCCCGACCGAAATATAGTGATGTATTTATCGGGCATCTCCGTGCTTCGGAAGGCACGTTAAGCAGTTGGTCCCGGTTGACGTCACTAGATGTCAGTCGTTAAGCCTAGACAGAGGCCTTAGTATACTAAGGCCTAAGGCCTCTGTCTAGGCTTAACGACCACCAGGTGAGATAGTGATCAATTGATCACCCAGGCCTTAATAAAAAAAACCGTTCGAAGATGAAAATCACTCCATTAAAAAGACAAAATTATTTTTCAAGGAACATTATCTCAGGCAAAAAGTTTCCTCTCTGTGCTATTGTTACTGAAAAGAATAACAGTGAGTGAGGAGTTATGGATCGCATTTTTTTTTTTTTTTTTTTCTGATTTTATCCTGCAATCAGTCTAGTAGACTATAAGCAGATGTGGTGAAGGCGGAGTGGTGAAAAAAGGGTGCTACTCTCAGCAGAGTGAGCCCTTGACTTGGCGTAGTCAGTCTTACTGGCTATCCTGGTCAAATATGTCTCGCCGCTTTTTGAGGCGACGTAGGCTTTCGGGGATAGTTAGCTGCCCTGCGAGCTTGTTCGGATGGTTTTTAAGACGGGACCTATAGTTGTCGCCATGAGATTGGATCTCCTCCTTAACTGTAGGGATGTGCAGAATCTCGTGCACTTCTGCTGTTTTAATAAACCATGGTGCATTGGACAGCTGCTTCAAGATGCTGTTCTGTACCCGTTGTATTTTGATGACATTGGAGTTGCTTGCAGAGCCCCATAGCTGTATACCGTACGACCAAACTGGCTTTAGCACTGCTTGATATATAAGAATCTTGTTGTCAAGAGAAAGCTTTGAGTTTCTTCCTAGCAACCAGTATAGCCCCTTGTATTTCAGGTTAATCTCTTCTCTCTTCGTTTGGATATGTTTGTTCCATGTAAGTCTGCGGTCCAAATGCATGCCAAGATATTTGACCGTGTCTTTATGTGGAAGTTGAACGCCATTAAGGGTGACCGGTGAGCAGTTATCTTTCCGAAGAGTAAAAGTAACCTGGACGGATTTGGTAACACTGGCAGCAATTCTCCATTTTATCAGCCACTCTTCCAATTCATTTAGGCTTTTTTGCAAGATCTGGGATGCATGAAATGGACACTTGTTTGAAGTGAGTATAGCCGTATCATCAGCGAAAGTGGCGATAGTAACGTCTGGGTTCTGTGGCAAGTCAGATGTGTAAATTGTGTATAGTACTGGCCCAAGAACTGAGCCCTGTGGTACCCCTGCTGATATTTCACGGAAGCCCGAATAACAATCACCTTCTCTGACCTGGAATATTCTCTTGGTGATGTATGACTTCAAGACTCCGTAGAATGTGTGTGGTAATAATGTTTTTATTTTATACAACAACCCTTTGTGCCACACTCTGTCAAAAGCTTGTTGTATATCGAGGAAAGCAGATGAACAGTATTCCTTTCTTTCAAACGCCCTTCTGATTTCTCTACACACCCTGTGAACCTGTTCTATAGTGGCATGTTCCTTGCGAAAACCGAATTGGTGGTCTGGGACTATGGATTTATCCTTCAAGGTTACATTAAGTCTGTGCAGCAAGATCTTTTCAAACAGCTTGGATAACGTGGGCAGCAGGCTAATTGGTCGATAAGAGGTAACCTCGTGAGCAGGTTTCCCGGGTTTGTGTATCATTATGACCTGGGAGACCTTCCATAGTTCAGGGAAGTACCCTACTCTCAGGATAGCGTTAAATAGGCAGGTGATAAAAACAATTGCTTTACGCGGCAGCTCTTCAAGAACCTTTTTGTCGATGAGATCAAATCCTGGAGCCTTGTTGTTAGCCATGGATTTGATGGTTTTGCAGATTTCTCTCGGTGTTGTGGTTTGCAGAGGTAGGTCTAGTTGGAAATCTTGTTCGATAACGGTGTTAATGTCTGATTCGTTCACATTTACTCCGGGGTTGTTTGGTTTAAAGACTCTGCTAAGATGGTCTGCAAAGACCTCAGCCTTTCTGTGTTCTGTTCTAGCCCACTTCCCGTCTGTCGTCCGAAGCGGAGGTTTATGTTGCAGAGGGCGATCGAAGTTTTTGCATGCCCTCCATAGAGAGTAATTAGTGGATCTCGTGGCTGAGAGACCCTCCAGGTAGGTTTCTAAGGCAGCATCATTGGCATCCGATATCAGCGTTTTGAGTTGTTTGGTTGCTTTATTAAGAGCTTTTTTGTCACTAGGATGTCTACTAGTGTGCCATACTCGTCTTAGTCTTCTTTTTTCAAGTATTTTCTGCCGTATGTTTTCCGAGAAAATCTTTCGCTGCGGCGGAGGAGATGTTACGTGGGGTGTACAGAGCCAGCAGCATACTTGAATAGTTTCAGTTATTATTTTTGAGGCGTCATCTATATCAGATTCTGACTTTAGCGATATTTTCAGATTTAGGTTCTCGTGGATCAGTTCCCTAAAGCCGTTCCAATCTGTGCGCTTGTTATATAATTTTAAATTTTTACTAACTTTTAGTGCTGTAGTACCAACTTGCAATATTACCGGGACATGATTAGAGTCGGCATCCAAGACTGTTTCTATATGGTGGTAGAGTCTAGATAGACCTTTTACAATAAAAAAATCTATAACGTCGGGCAATCTCAGGGGGTCTGTAGGCCAATTAGTGGGCTCTGCCGTTGAAATTGTATCAAGGCTGTTGTTTTCTAGACTCCTTTTGAGCACTCTGCCCCTGGTGTTGGTTAATCTAGAGCCCCAGTGAACGTGTTTAGCATTCCAGTCTCCACCAGCCACAAAGCGGGGGCCCAAGGTGTCGAACAGCTCATCATATTGACCTTCGGTAACTTTGTGTTTAGGAGGGCAGTATATCGCAGACACATTAAATGGACCGTTTCGGTCTTCTATCAGGATAGTGGCAGCCTGGATGTGTGGCATTTTGAACTGTGGAAGCTCTTGATGTTTAATACAGGATCTCACAATTATGGCCGCCCCTGCGTGGGCTGTGCCGTCTGGGTGGTTTGTGGCGTAGATGCTATAGCTAGGTATTCTGATGCTACTGTTAGCCGTAAAGTGGGTTTCAGACACCAATAGAATGTCTATGTTGTGGGTTTGTAACAGCGCTTCAACTTCTTCTTTATGTGGAGATAGCCCGTCTAAGTTCCAGGTGGCCATCTTCAAGGAAGTCATCGCGATAGCTTAGTCACGAGTGTTGTAATGAGATTCATGAGAATACTCATTTGTTGTAGGAGGATGTCAACTTTCTCTGTTTGTTTAAGGAGGATCTGTTCGAGTGTTACATTGGAGTATGACGGATTGTTTGCCTCTCCAGCATTATTGTTGGATTTCAGTTTTTCGGCGTAGCCTTGCCGCTTGGGTCCTTTGGCATTCAATCTAGGCCATTCTTCATGTTCCTGTGGTAAGGGTTCGGTGTCTAAGACTGGAGCTGTTTTGGCGTTGTAATTTTCTCTGCGTTTAAAGTGTGACTGCTTGTTATTTTTTCTAGCTAGGATTTCTTTATATACTTCGCACCCCTTGTAATTTGCTGGGTGGGCACCAAGACATAAGGCGCACTTTGCTGGCGTATTGCGGTCAATCTTAGGACACTCTGCTGTTCTATGAGATTGCGCACATTTTACACAGCGATATGGTCGCATACAGTAGTTTTTAGAATGACCGTATTGTTGGCATCTTTGGCACTGGACTACTATGTTTCGTTTGCGCGGATCTTCTATGATGACTGAATGGTGATGGATGTATTTTATGTTTTTTGCAGCTTTGTTGCTGGGGCCCTGTTGGAGGTTGGCAAAAAATGTGGAAGTAGGTTTCTTTTCAGGTCCATACTTAACATTTATTATTTCTCCAATAACGGTATTACCTGTCTCTTCTAGGGCGTCTTTTATTGCTCTGATTGGCGTAGTGTGGTGGAGATTACGAATGACGATTCTATACGGTCGTTGGTCCTTCCGATTAAATGTATGTCCAATAAGACCCTTCTCTCTTACGACGTCCATGATGTTCTTGTATGCATCAACTCTAGTGCAGCTGATCCGTAGCTGGTTTTGGTTAATGATTTTGTATGTGAATTCTTTGTTGTTTACGACACCTTCCAAGAGTTCAGTAAGCTTGTTGACGTCTTCAACACCGTAGAGAATTATAGGCGGAGGTTTCGTAATCTTTTTAATTGCTTCACTGTGTTGTTCTGAGATATGTTCTTCTTGGTCAACAGGTAGTGCACTAAATTTATTGGTTACTGCTATCCCTTCGGGAGAAGGTGTTGAAACTTTTTTTCGTTTGGCGCTTCTTAAGGTTGGTACTCTCTGCCAAGAGGGATGGCTTGTTCCTTGGTCTGAGTCTGACATCGTTTCAGAGTTATTGGTGACCCAGTTAAGAGTGCGGGCCTGAGCCTGGGCTGTTGTATCTGTTGCATCTGTTGTGGAGCTCAGAGATGGACTTCTTGTTCTGGTTATGAATAGACCGGGATGAAAGGCTTGCTGAACTAGCTTCTTATTACTCTCTTTAAGACCAGTCGCATTTACTGGCAAGGAAGCCTGGGTATCCACCTCCCTGCAGTCTTCGGTAATCAATTTCTCACTCTCAAGCCCGGGTACCTGGGAGCGCCGGGTGCTAGCCGGAATGCATGGCAAAACGTTCTCATTATTATTACTCATTTCATAACACGACAGGAGAGATAGTGCAGTGCTTTCCCAAGGCACAGCACGTCAGAATTTCGGGATTACTCCCTAGCCTTTGATGATCCAACATCTCTCTACAAGGCAGTAGGTGCAATTTTATTTCAGAGTTAGCGTCTCCTAGACCAATTGCCACTTCAAGGCTAACGAGGTTGGGTCTCCCCGGGTCCGAGCTTTGATTTAAGTGGCGGCTCATACTCGCCACTGTCATCCTCTATCATAGGGTTTAGTGCTATTTTATAGAGAATTCTCCGCCATGAGTAGTTCCCAGCACCCCTCCAGATGAATCGCCCAGCTGTCCGCGACTGCCAAAGCAGCTAGCCACTATATCTAGAGGCCGTTTCGCTATCCGCAACCTGCGACGCGGTGGGTGGCACAGGGCAGTGCCCCTGGGAAGTATCACCCAGAACCCACATGGATCGCATTATTATGAAATTTTGTGAAGTACTTTCTCCTACTAAGGTAGGTAGCAGTAAAGTCTGTCATAATAGCCTGGTTTAACAGCCTCATGATTCAGTACAGTTTTTCTTTCAAATTAGTTTAGGACATCGCAACTTACAGAATAAACACAGACAGACAATGAAATAAAATGGACAACATCTCAGCCCCTTAAAAGAACCTGAGTTTCGATATTGGTTCCGTATTTTCTTGTATATCTGGTTCAGGATTTTCTTTTGCGAAATCTTGGACTCGTTTTCAGAAGTTAAGAAGATATTGATAATTTTCATGAACGTCGTTGATATTTATTTTACTTGTTTAACTTTGCAATCTAAATGAAGGTTTGCGTGAAAAGGCATTATGCATGCCTTCAAAATGAGATTGACCAGCAAAGTAGTTCTCCATTACTGTTGTCAACCCCGTTTCTGGACCTCATGGCTGCTTCCCATCAGGTAGAGTGAGCCCATCATGAAGACAACTATAAAAAAACAAATCGTTAATATTTGTTCAATATGGTTCAACTTATCTTTATGCCAATGTTTAGAACCCACATATTTTTTGTACACATAATCACTGAGATGGACGACGATGTAGCTTGATTTTTATAATCACAAATAATGAACAGCTCGGCCTTGCTACATTAGTTGTATCGATTGGTTTTTCAAGGATAGCTGCCCCTAAAAAATTGCATCCTCGTATTCCTAAAACCTTAAAAACTACACGAAAAATTAAAATACACGACACCAGTTTTTCAATTTTATACGAACACTACTTCACATTTTCAGAATGACCCCCACAATCGAGAGTGCAGGCCATTTAATATCTTTACAAAAATATAAAAGAGGTAAACCAACCAAATACCTACGCTCAGAAAACTACAAGAATGCAAATCGGTTTGAAGATAAGGCCGATGCTAATTCAAAGATGTTATATTGCCTAGGTGTTACCGTTGGCCATAATTATCGCGTACAGTCCAACTCAGCCGTTCAACAGCTTTGAAAGTGGTAAAGATTAGATATTCCTTATCAATCGCTAATAATGGGCATCGCGTTACACCAACAGTTCGGTTCCAATCGTCACTCGTGTCAGATACGACATGACTCATAACGTGTGCATGCTTCCTAAGGCATATTTGTTAGCGCTCAGTGCGTGTGTTGCTGGATTAATATACGTGATTTACATTACACAATGGACAGTGGGACCTATGCACAGTGTGGTAGAGTGGAAGGCAGCTGCACCTCTAAACTCTGATCCACTCCCGGAAACTTCTCCCCTCTCAGAAACTCTTCCTCTACCAGAAACTCCTGCTCTTCCAGAAACTCCTTCACTCAAATATATCCTGGTGTCTTTGACGTCGTCACCTTTGGACATGTTGGGACAGGGCCAATCGGCCTTCGAGCACCACAATTGTCCACACAAAAACTGCTTCGTAACCGCTAATCGGGACTACCTGCCAGATGTGGCGCAGTTTGATGCCCTCGTGTTCGCCGGCAACCATTTGTCGTCCAATACACAATTACCACAGAGAACATCGGAGAAACAGAAGTTCATTTTTGCAGGCACAGAATCGGCTCGAAATTACAGAATATGTGACCCAAAGTATGATGGATATTTCAACTGGACTTGGACTTATAGGTTTGACTCAGATTTACTATGGGCTTACGTGGGGATTCACGACTTGTCTGGAAAGAGAGTTGGACCAAAGCCGGACATGATTTGGCCAAAATTGGATCCTGTTAGTGACGAATTGAAGGCAGAGTTGAGCGGTAAGACGAAAATAGCCGCTTGGTTTGTGACCGATTGCCACACTCATAGTAAGAGGGAGAACTTCGTCGCAGAGCTGCAAAAGGAGGGGCGCAAGTACGGCTGGTCTGTGGATGTGTACGGGCAGTGTGGACCACTCAGATGCCCGAGAAGTCGTTCGCAAGAATGCTACAATTACCTACGCAGAGATTATTATTTCTATTTGTCGTTTGAGAACTCGTTCTCTGTAGACTACGTGACAGAGAAGCTGTTGAACGCCCTCAACCACAACGCGGTGCCAGTCGTGTTTGGATCTGCTGACTATTCGAGGCAAGTGTTACCTATTGATACATGAGATATGCTAGTCATGGCTAGCCCAACCACAGGCATGGATCATTTATTGTATGATACAGGCTTGCTTTTGGCGGCCAATTAGGAGTTATGGTTGAGAAGGTGGATACTAAACGAAAGCCCGGGTTCGATACCCGCACAGTACAAACTTGTGTGCATTAACATCAACATTGTAACTGTTCGTATTGGTCTGGGTGTTTCCTATGTATCTGTGTGTTCCCAAAAAAATAATATTCATGTGTGTTTACCCGTAATTATTATCCATAATTACGTTGGGGCTACAATGCGCTGTGTGTGAAATAATGTCCAGGGTTTTTCTTGACGTGTTCTACTTGAGAGGTCAAGGGACCTCCTCTATCCTCTGTGACGGAAGTGAGTCGCGTTTCCTCCAGATTAATGCCGGGATTTCTGCATATCAATGACATGTTATCACTCGGTAACATTCATTGCTATGCGGATGACAGCACAGTCCACTTGCGTTATTTCGAGCGCCCTGTGGCAAAGCGAACCGATATCGAGGAGAAGAGGCGCTGTCTTGTCGTTGAGCTTGACGGAGTGCTGGACCGCATTTCCGAATGGGGAGAACGCAATCTTGTCGAGTTCAACGCCAAGAAAACACAGGTGTGCGCATTCACTGCCAAAACGTCGCCATTCCTTTCCCATCCCACTCTTCAGAGCACCCCACTGCCAGTGAAAGATAGCCTTAACATCCTTGGCATGGATATTCGCAGCAACCTCAACCAACGGGACTACATCGAGAGCGTTATCAAAACAGCATCCCGTAAACTTGGAATCCTGAACAGAGTGAGACGATTCTTCACGCCTGAGCAGCTCTGTCTTTTGTATAAGACACAAGTTCGCTCTTGTGTGGAATATTGTTCTCATCTCTGGGACGGTTCCGCCAAGTATTTGCTAGAAGCTCTCGACAGGTTGCAGCGACGCGCTATCCGCATCATTGGTAGCCCAGAGGCAACTATGGCTCTGGAGCCTCTCCAACTGCGTAGAGACATTGCCAGGTTGAGTGTCCTCTACCGCCTTTACAACGGCGAATGCTCTGAAGAGTTGTTCCAACTGATCCCGTCCTCACCCTTCCACTCCCGCACCACACGCGCTGGTCTGCGTCAACATCCACACACGATCCAGCGACTGTCGGCCCGCACCAAAAGGTTCGGTGATTCGTTCCTGTGTCGTACTATCCAGACGTGGAACGCTCTTCCAGCGCATGTGTTTCCTTCTTCCTACAATCCCGGGTTTTTTAAGCGGGGCGTGAAAAGGCATTTATGCAGGCCTTCAAAATGAGATTGACCAGCAAAGTAGTTTTTAATTACTGTGCTTGTCAACCCCATATCTGGACCTCACGACTGCTTCCCATCAGGTGGAGTGAGGTCATCTTGAAGACCACTATAAAAAAAAAAAAAAAGGGATGGCAAAAGCGGTCAATACAGTAAAGTAAAAGTGATAGTAATTGTTGTTCATGAAATCTTTAACAAGCTTTTCCAACATGTCAAAAAATATAAGTACCTAGGTAATATAAATAATGTACCTATGCTCTTTCACTGCTCTACTAGTCTAAGACTCCGGCATACCGTAATCATCTAAATGTTATCTTTATATTACGTTGGTGTAACAGTTAAATAGTTGGCTACTACACCAAAAGTCGCGGGTTCAATCCCCACACAGTACAAACATACGCGTGCATGAACATGTAAGTTTGTATCTTTTTTTTTTTTTTTTTTTATACTACGACGGTGGCAAACAAGCATGCGGGCCGCCTGATGGTGAGCAGCTACCGCAGCCTATGGACACGTGCAACACCAGGGGCGTTACTCGTGCGTTGCCGACCCTGCAAGAACCTTTTCAAACCCCTCTTGAAGAACTCCATGCTATAGCTCATCGGGAAAACCTCGGCAGGGAGTTCGTTCCACAATTTAAGTGTCCTGGGAAGGAAGCATCTCAGGAACCGAGCTGTACGAGACCATGGCGGCTCCAGAGTATGTGGATGAACACCCTGACGATGGCGGGCGGTGCGATGGTAGAAAGTAGCCGTGGGCATCATATCAAACAGCTCTTCAGAACAAAACCCGTTATACAAGCGGTAGAAAACGCAAAGCGAGGAGAAGTCTCTCCTCAAACTTAGCGGTTCCAGGTCGCGGGTGAGCTTGGGATCGTCGACAATCCTAATAGCACGCCTCTGCACCGAGTCAAAAGGACTCAGTTGGTATCCAGGCGCTCCTGCCCATAGATGAGAGCAGTACTCCACGTGTGGCCTGACTTGCGCTTTGTACAGCAGGAGTCTCTGCCTTGGGGTGAAGTACCGCTTCGCTCTATTCAGCACACCGAGCTTTTTAGATACCAACTTCGCCTTGTTTTCAAGGTGACTACGGAACTGGACGTCACTGGATATATCGACACCAAGGATCCCAATACTGTTGGAAATTGTGAGGGTAGTGTTCTGAAACTGAGGAGCTACAGCAAATGGAGATTTCTTAGCGGTAAACGCGCAAACTTGTGTCTTTGTGGGGTTAAATTGGACCAAGTTAAGTCCACCCCATTCGGAGACCCTAGCGAGGGTACTCTCGATTTCCGACACAAGTTTAGTTCGACCCTCCTCCACAACGGTACGAGGGATGCCAGCTCGGCCTGTATAATAGGCATCTCCGGTGCTGTCATCTGCATAGCAATGGATGCCGTTGATTGACAGCATATCATTAATATGCAGAAGGAACAACGTTGGAGATAGCACAGAACCTTGTGGGACGCCAGCATTAATGTCCATGCTATCGGAGCAACTACCGTCAACGACGGCCGTGATGCGTCTGCTGGTCAAAAAGCTGGCAATCCAACCGCATAGACCCTCGGGCAGTCCGTAAGATGGTAATTTTGATAGAAAACCTCGATGCCAGACCCGGTCGAACGCCTTAGCTATATCCAGGCTAACAGCCAGTGCCTCGCCTTGACTTTCAATCGCTTGCGCCCATCGGTGTGTAAGGTACACGAGAAGATCACCGGTCGACCGCCCGTTACGAAAGCCGTATTGGTGGTCGCTAATCAGACCGTGATCCTCTAGGTACCCCAGGAGCCTTCCATTAAGGACGCGCTCCATCACCTTGGAAAGAAGGGAGGTTATAGCTATAGGCCTGTAATTCGCCGGGTCAGATCTATCACCCTTTTTCGGCACTGGGTGCACGTGGGCGGTCTTCCACAAAGACGGAACCTGCCTTTTTGTGTAGGAGAGTTCGAAAAGGCGCGTCAATACCGGGCACAACTCGGGAGCGCACACTTTGAGGACCACTGCTGGTATGTCGTCCGGCCCACTCGACTTATGGACGTCCAGGGATTGCAACTCCCGCCGGACCGCCTGCTGGGTTATGCGGATCTCAGGCATAAAGTGACCGCACCACGGGATGGTGGGTGGAGCGGAGCTCCCAGCGTCCAAAGTCGAGTTTGAGGCAAAGAGATTGCCCAGGAGGTCGGCTTTCTCCTTTGCACTGTGAGCCAGACTGCCGTCTGGTTTTTGCAGTGGCGGCAGAGACGACTGGCAAAAGTTTCCTTCGGCGGCCTTGGCCAGCGACCAGAAGGCGCGACTCCCAGAAGGATGGCCAACGAGACGCTGTCCAATGCGGCTGACGAAGTCGAACTTGGCTTTAGCAATGGCTTTTTTACTGGACCTGGAAGCAGTATTCAGCTTTCGCTTTGCATCCGAAGCGGTGGGATCCCCGTTGGCGCAGGCCGTGGTCCAAGCCTTGAATGCAGCCTGCTTGAGGCGCACTGCCTCTCGGCTAGGCCAGTTAAACCACGGCTGGCTTCTTCCTCCGACAGCTACTAGCGGGTGAGGAATATAACATTCCATCCCCGCCAGGATCGTCTCAGTGACAGCTGCTGCGCAGATGTCAGGATCGTCAGATGCAAAGCAAAGCTGCCTCCATGGGTATGATGAGTAAAACTCACGCAACCCGTCCCAGTCCGCTGACTTGTAGTGCCATACACGACGACGTCCGATAGGCTTACGCTTCTCAGGCGCAGCGCAAGGCACTTGGCTCCGGACGACACAGTGGTCGGACGAACCCAGAGGCGCGTCCACTGACACAGTGTACCCGTCCGGACGCGAAGTCAGTAGGAGGTCCAGTAAATTAGCTCGATGGCTGTCGACGTCAGGTACTCTCGTGGGAGATGGTACTAGTTGAGACAGACCATAGGCCAAAGCAAATTCATAAGCAGACCTTCCTGCGTAGTCAGTAGGCATTGACGACCCCAGCCACTCAACGTGGTGAGCGTTGAAGTCCCCAAGGACCACCAACTCAGCAGCAGGGTACTGCTCAATGATTTTGTCAGATGTCTCTTGCAGATGCTCAAAGAGATGAGTTACGCCTGTATTACCACTATGCGACCTGTATAGGCACGCGTAGACACAGGTGTGGCTTCCGTAGTCCACACGTAGCCACATTACGGACAGGTCTCTGTCTTCTAGCCCCGTGAGGCGGCGACAGCAAATATCATCCCGGACGAACATGCACACCCCGGCATGAGGCACAAAATTGTGCTCGAGCTTGTACCCAGGGTAGAGGAGGTACGATGCGTCGGCCGGGCAGGATATCTGCGTCTCCGTGAGGAAAAGCAGTGCCGGCTTCGCAGTTTCAAGGTAGTGGTGGACTGCGTTTAGATTAGAATGTAGTCCCCTGATGTTGCAAAAGTCCACATTGAATGTGGAAGGGGGCGCCGCTGTCAAAACGTTTCTGCTTTTTTTTCTTCTCATGAGGTTTTTTGGTGGGTGTCGAAAAGGATAAGGCGGGTTTTCGTGCTATCAGCAAAACGGACAGTGGATGGGAGTGTAGACCCGCTAACCTGACGCCTAGGTTTTGTAGTATGCTGGCACGGCGGACGGAAGGGCCCCCGATCCCCCCCCAATGAAGTGGCCGGGTCCACTCCGGTCTCCTTCCCCGGCACGACCACCTCACAGAGGACTTTTCGCGAGGCTGGCAGGTCAGCCTCCCAGGGCGGAGATTAAAGTAATCCCTGGGTTCGGGACCCCGTTCAGCCTGCGGGCGGCCAGCGGTCAGCCGTTTCATCGGGTCTCCCTGGCCGCCGCGCCAACATGCCACGCCCATTCATCACGGCGGCGGTATCGGTGACACAACCCTGGGTCCCCCAGCTGATAACACTAAAGCCCCCCTAGTGAGCTCTGGGACCTTACTCACCGACAGGAACACAACACTGCAAAAACAGCGTTATTTAGCTGTGGTATTCTGTAAGGTGGAGGTATTTGCATCCAGGCGGGCTGCTCAGTTACGGGCGGATGGCACCGCTGTGCCCTACCTCTCTTGACCTCTTACCTCACCGTTACCTTACCCGTTACCTCTTACCTCTTACCTCTTACCTCTGGTCTGTTCTGTTCTGTTTCCTATGAATATAAAGTATGTATTTACACAAAAATAGTATTTTAGTATGTTTATCCGTTGTCTAGTATACCATATCACAAACATTCAGTTGCTTAGTTTGTGGAATAATGTCCAGTGATATTTATTTAATTTAATTGTTACATTTAATTGTTTAAAAAGTTTTGTTAGGGGTGTGTGATCGCTTCCAATGACATGAGGTTTCGATAACGATATAACGATAGCAATTGCGTTGATCTTGGGTTGAGATTGGCAATTTGAAAGCGTTAGCACTTTAAGGACTGGCTGATTTGATTTTGAATTAATAGGTACCCGAAATCTCATACGTTAACCAAAGATAAGTGATATTGGTAGGTGTATTCCTTTAATCGCGTCATTTTAAAGGCTTTCATCTTATGTGATATTTTAGCTAGATAGAGGCATCTGAATTTGAAATAGGTCATATTATTATACTCACCAACAGTCAGTTCAGTTGTTTGTGGTAATAGATACTCGTAATATTTTAAGAGCTAAGTATGTCATATTCCCACACCTGTACAGAGAATGACAATACGCTCTCAAATGTGTGATTTTAACTTGTTTTGTACGAGCAAACCTTCGAGAAAGCAAATTGGGTCGAAAGCATACGCATGGCCCTGCGCTCACGTTATATATCGATATCAACCTTCAGGTGATTCCGTGACCCAATGCCCGACATATTTGAAGCTGGGTACTTACCCAAGCCCATCATCATTGAGCAACACGAGAGGGACTTTATAACTCTTACATCCAGCCTTAAACAACACACACTACAAATTACAATTAAATTTTATTACAATCAAGCTAGGTTTATTGCTTCCGTTATCATAATTGTTGACTTAAGCAGACAAAGCAACTAGTGTGCCGCGAAATGGAACTACACCACAATACGCAGTCGCAGTCAAATGCTATTATAGATAAATTTATTTTTGTTATTTTTAACAAAAAATTAATTAATAATATTAATAAAAAAGAAGGAGAGCGTCGTGGCCCAGTGGTTGAACACTCTGGCTCAGAACCCGAAGGTCCCGAGAATAAATCTGGCCGGAACACACCTAATTTGTGTTCAAGAAAAACAGCAGTTTTAAACTGAGTTGAAAAGCTTCTCGCATAAAATAATAATATCTTAATCTGGCCAAGTGACTAGTCACTAGGGGTATTTGACATAGGTTCCTAATAACAATCTGGCGGGATATCGTGATCCTAAACAAGCCGGCAATACAATACAATACATACATTAAAAACAGTAAAAATGCAAAAAGTTGCCACGGTTTTCGTCAAATCAATAGGGCAATCAAGGCAATGTGATTGCCCTATTGATTTGACGAAATCGACTCAGTTAGATCAGATTTACATGAGTAGGACGTCCTCAGGCAAGGTGGAGTGATGATTTGCGCAGGATAGCTGGCAGAAGCTGGATGCGAGCAGCCGAAGATCGAGTTCAGTGGCGTGTAATGGCAGAGGCCTATGTCCAGCAGTGGACTGCAACAGGCTGATGATGATGATGATGAGTGGTTTTCTTTTTTCTATACCAAAAAAAGTACTTGTCTCACAATTTGTCAGTTTGCCGCGAATGGATTACTTAAACATTCAACTTCTTTCTCTGGGGTTGATTACATCCCTCAGGCCTTAGGTACTAACAAATAGCCGTTGAAATTTAAAGCTCATGAACCAAATTCAGCAATATTTAACTTTATTGCAGCAAAGTTGTAAATTGCGCTCGAACAAAACAAGTTTTATCGAAAATTTGCTCTAGAAGCAATTTGTTCGCTCCGGGTTGCGAATAAACCACATTTAATTTGTTCAAGGCCAATTTAGTTTTAACATCCAGGTTTCATCTATTTGTATGTGGGAGTATTGTAATTGGCCTCTCTATGTACCTATATTAGTAGGTTTAGGTTTTAGCTCCGACGTGTTTTTGTCGGACTCCTACCAACTAAACCCCACGGTGGTCAACCTCTGCACCTTTGCACAAACAAGGCTTCCCAACAACTCTCCGCCGCTGCTTGCCCTCGACGGGCCCCCTCAACCTGACACCCCAATGAAGTAGGTACCACGAAAACGTAATTTAGACTTTTCGGAAATCTGGCGACGTTATAGCGTCCGCACAAGAGCCACAAAGCGCCGCCACAATGCCCTATAGTTTGTAACGTGTTGC
The DNA here is from genome assembly GCA_950022985.1 of Udea ferrugalis. Taxonomy (NCBI): domain Eukaryota; kingdom Metazoa; phylum Arthropoda; class Insecta; order Lepidoptera; family Crambidae; genus Udea; species Udea ferrugalis. Next base: position 14,628,637 of record OX465531.1, on the reverse strand, counting down.
GGGTGGGCGCCACACTCCACACGATGCACTTTGACGTTTTACCGCCGCACTCAGAGACGACAATTAACGTTAATGGAGTCAAAATTCCATTTTTCAAAAGAGGCTTTATTACAAATTGAATAAAGAACTTTTTATAATGTAAAATTTTGACTCTAGAGAACCATTAACGTTAATTGACGTCTCTGAGTGCGGCGGTTAGTAGCCGCATTTTGAGGCCAGTGAGGGACGCATAATGCCATCCCATTATCCCATTCATTTTTGGCTTTTTCGTGTCGCGTGTTGCTAATCAGAAATAATATATTTTAATAATCATTTTGTGATAGCTGGAGCAAAATGTATAATCATGTGTTTGGTCATGTGTCATGTATTTCGTTTTCTCTATAATTTTCCGCTCTCTGTAATGTACAACGGTATTTCTAAACAATTAAGTTGCTAAAAAAATGCGGGTGAAATTTTATGCACTCTGAAAATACTCATAGGTATTTACGTCATTTCAACATACGAAGCCGCTTTTCATTCCTCAAAACAAAATAACTAGGTAACATAAAATTCACTGTTGGTTGCTATTTTTATCTGCAAAACTTTCATTATTAATGTTTGATACATTTTATTCGTCTCATTTTTGCGAAAAAAATGATATGAGAATATTTAATTTATATAGAACCCTCATGTTGGAATATTGCCTCATGGTAGAGAAAACGAATAACCTATTCGCGTTTAGCGTTACATGTTTAGTTCGTACATGTTCACATTTCGCGTTTAGGCATAGTAAATATATAAATATAAATATAAATTAGATAGATCCAGAACTAGAACTCATACGTTTTTTTTTATTGTTTTAGCATATTCCATGCAGTATCTTTACTAAAGAAAGAAAGATAAAGAAGAAAGATTCGGCCGGTCTGTTTACGGTCTCAGTAGCACAGTGGTTAGTGCAGTCGCCCGGTTTGCGAGAGATGCGGGTTCGATTCCCGCCTGATGTCAAGAATGACCAAATGTCTTTTTCTGGTTACTTTTGGTTGAATCCTTAATTGAATCCTGTTTTTTACTTATACATTTTATGAAATAAGAACCTTCAAATACACACACAACATACCAAAAAACTGATCTGGAGGCCAAGTCTATGGCTAACTCTTCAAGGCACCGACACAGACTATACTATACTAGTCTGTGTCGCATAGTTTTACCAGTGTTAAAACTTTCTCAATAGGCACCACAAGCGGTGTGTGTGTTAAATTAATTTTAATTCTAAATTAAAACAACTGTTGTTTAATTTTATTAACATTATTACATCTAGAATTGTGTAATGGAATGCACTTTTTTTGTGTAATCTAATGATGATTACAATCTTAGATCACAATGATACGGTGACGCATACTTGATGCTATCTTAGCACGTTCGCGAATAACAGTAGTACAAAAAAAAACTACTTTTACTACTAAAAAACTACTTGTAGAGGAAAAGGTGGTAATGTGGCCCCCACTTTGTTTTTTATGTTTTATTTCAAAAATATAGGAGTGGCAAACCTCGAATATACATTACAGGACTTCTTATTTATTTGTCTATACATGTCTGACTATGGAATAAATGAAACTCGCACAGGATAGCAAAAATATTGTTTATTCTTAAGTTGGTCAAATTTGGTCTCTTCAGATCAGGTGATGGTTATGTGACCCCCTGGGGGGTCACATAAAATGTATGGTACAGTTAAAAATTAACGGCAAAAATCACAAATATAATAGTCACCTTCAGACCCTCCACAGGCTACATGTGCCCATAAATCGCAACTGTACCATGGGCGTACCCAGGTAGGGGCAGGGGGGGGCAGCTGCCCCCCCCCCCCCTAGAAGTCAATTTTCCTTACAAGTGGGAATTAAAAACGTATTTCTCTCTCTACGAAAAACGAAACAGGTATGAGCTGCCCCCCCTAGCTGAAATCCTGGGTACTCCCTTGCACTGTACCCATGGCTCTCCAGGTCTGTCATTGCTATAAATGCTGTCACAGAACATACACGGCTCGTTCGCGTTTTCAGGAAGCACGTTTGTAAACGACTCGACATCATCGGTATTCACTGCGTCTTCGTCACTTTCAGAGTCACTGCTGGGTGTAGCTTCTCTCTGGCGCCGAACGACATTCCTACCGGATCCTTCTCCGTGGATCCTTCTTCTTCTCCTTCTCATGAAAATTATGAATCACTCTTATATGCAATGTGGCCCCCGGGACCATAATACAATCAATGTGAGGGGGCCAAATTAAAACTATTGAGAATGTTTAAACAAACGTACCAAAAATAATTATTACAAGTCTAATTTTGTATTTACCTTTTAATTCCCGTAGAAGAACAGTTCAACGTATCTAATGTACGAACACAATAGCCAAAACACTCATTTATAAACAATTACCGAATTAAAATCACAGCATAATAAAGTTTTACCGCTAACGAGTTTCGACTGGTTAGAATAACAATCGAACGTGACGGGCTCTGGCGGATTTGTAAGGCACTAAATACTTATCATACCGCGAGCTTTCCGTAGTGCATAAAACATACTAGATGGCATTGTTCAAACATTGAAATATTGAAGGGGGCCAATTTATCTGCAGGGGCCACATTACCACCTTTTCCTCTAGTACCTTAACAGTACTGGTATTTAAGTAGATATACACAATCTATACTCGTATCATTTTCATCTACATGTTTTTAAATAACTCCACTAACTAGTCACTGATAAGAAGAAGTTACATCCTCTATGAATGTGTTAATCCTCAAAGAAAAACTGCAAAATCGATCATAATCAATATCTACCTATCGCATAGCGCCATTATCAAATGCTTAACTCACTTCCTAAATTAATGTAGAGTGTTATCTATATTTTTATCTTTTTAGTCGACGACAGTGTAGGACCTTGTGAAATGCACAAAATGTTTTTTCCAGCAGGAATAAAAACCCTTACTCATTGTTTGAGAACAAAATGTTTATTTTGTTCTTAAACAATGAACTGTTTTTTTTGCCATATTAACTTTGTTTGTGTCTAGAGTATTTAGGGAAAATACTTTGCGGCTAAAAGTTGGATATGAGTAAAAGGATTTATCTGAAAAAGAGAGGGGGGCTTTAAAGCGTTCGGTAGTGGAACCACCTGGAAGCTAAAATGGCTGAAGTGTGGCAGTAAACACTGCCAATATAGTAGTCGTGGCAAAGTAAGTGGTGAAACCGTTGCCTGCTTACAGATCAATAAGCAATGATGGCAACGAAACACCATAATTGATAATGATGCTGTAAATTGAATAATTTGTGTAGCACCATTTAAATAACAGTGCTTCACGTGCTGAATGCGAATAACTGAATCTCGCAATCGGGCATCACACTAGAGCCCTCATATTGTAGTATCACCTCATGGTAGAGTTGTCGTTTGTACCCAGCAATGGGTCGAATAAAGGTTTAAGTAAATATACTGACAGAACATTTTCTTCAACAGGTTCCTCCCTCCAGGCAGTTATTTGGACGCGCGCGAACTCGGCCCCGCCAAGCTGGCCGAAGCCATGGACTCAATCAGCAAGAACCATACCGCTTACACCGACTTCTTCAGATGGCGAAACCACTTCCAATACAAGGAGACGATCGAATCTGATATCTGTAATCTTTGCACCGCCTTGAATGATGAGGAGGCTGTGAGACGGCCTAGTGTCTACAAGGAGTTCAGAAAATGGTGGAACGATGTGGAGTGGGACGGGACGCAGCGCAATTGCTGACAAAAGTATCTTCTTAAGCGACTAGAATAATAATTGTGGAATTGAAACACATTGAACAATAACGGGTACTGTACTGCTGTGATGAAAGACCAAAGATTTCCTTCTTCAAATAGGTAATAAATAAACCTGCTCGTACATAAACCAGGAGACGAGAATTTTCAATACTTAACCTGCTTGACGATTTTAGTCTCCGAGTGACTACTTAGAATGCTATTTAGAGTAACTGGCACGCGTCACCGCAACAATCGATCTGAAAGCCAAGATCCTCGCGACCTCAGTTTACAACATTAACTAGTATCAACGATTTTGGTCTCTAATCTCCAAGCGATTACCGCAAAACAAGTTTATAGTTTCGTAAACGGCGGTCTGTGCGCTGTCAGATATTCGCGATAGCATCGCGACTTAATCCGCTGAATCCGAGCGACCCGTAGCTGTTTCGCGACTGTATCGATGCAGACGCGCGGCAGTATCGCTACTGCATGGCTACAAAAAGTCGTCGTGGGCGAGTGACCTAAGACAACAACATTAGTAACGGAGACTTGCGGTAGCCTTGAGACAAAGGTTATTGATAGGTTGCCCGATAATGAATTGGAATTTCCACAAAACCCTAACTTATACAAAAAATATCGCACCCCTCCTGGAAGAAAGCTGCAAGTGAAAAGTGACAACTTTTCAGGAGCGTAAAAAAACTGTTTTAAAAATTAACGAACACAATTAGAAATATGTATTATACATCAAATGATAGCTAAAAGTATCCTTGATGGGCTTACGTGTCTATATTTTAAATTTACGTAATACATTTCGAGAAAAACCGAAAAAAGAGCGTTGCGTACTTTTTCCACGAAACATTTCAAACACTTGATGAAGTAATTGTGAATATTGCATTGTTGACATGATAAAGAAGTCTAACTGTTTGGTACTATTGCAGATAATTTATGACCGTTCTGATTTAGTCGTGTGTTCAATGTGTAAATGTGGTTTACGTAGGTTTTCCTTGAACAACTCGTTTAAGTAAAAAGGGTTGCATACTTTTATCTTGTGTAACATCATATTGCTTCTGGTAGTATTTGAAATTGAAACATAACTTAAAATAAAAAGGTTGAAATATTTTTTGCATATCTTTTGGGAAAATGTATTTGCTGTCAAAAGAATAGGCTTTCAAAAGGACGGGTTTGTTACCATGGACAGGATAGAAAGATGGAGTTTGCCTTTGACTTGCACCGGGTCAATCAATGTCTAATAATAATGTCTTAACGAGTAATGTAAAAGAAATATCAAAGGAAGCATTATGAGTCCAATTAAACATTAACCTTTTAACCGCCAGGCAATTTTCCAGCAAAATGTTCCCTAGCGCCGAGCACGTATTTTCTAGGTCAATGTTAGACACTGAAGGGGATTCAGGTATGATTCACACCAAAACGCAGAACTTTCACAAAAATGGTGGTTTATTTGAAATCGACACTGTCACACGTACAGACAAGAGTGCGATCAGCTGAGGACTAACTGCCCGATAGTTTCAAAAACAAAGGGTTGCCTAACATTTACATTAACGAAAATACCTTCAGAAAATTAGATTAAACATTTGCAATAATTTAAAAGTTGGTAATGAGTGCGTTGCTAACATTCCTCACCCCAGTGCTGGTACAGCACTCAAGCACTCACAGAGATGAGCGCGACGCGCGCGGCACTCCGCGGCCACGTACCGGTCCTAGTCCTCACCTCGATCAGCCGAACCCGGCCGTCTTTGCGTCTTTGCCAGGGAACACCTCTGAGACCAGTCCCTTTGGCCACATGTTGCGTGGGGAGTTTGGGTCTACCACAAGAACCAAGTCTCCAACTTGGAGTGGTTTCTTTTCCTTGTGCCATTTTTCCCTTGGTAAGAGGTCAGGCAAAACCTCCTTAACCCACCTTTCAAAATCAAATTCAATATGTTTTATTCAAGTGGACCAAAATTAAGATTCTTGACGATTTGAAAGTACTGTTTGTACTTGCGGATCGTCAAGAATCTTAATTTTAACCACTTATTAAACATACACATAATAATACAATAAATAAACAATACTTAAAATACATGTCCATAATGTGACTCTACCACCGGCGTCAGAAGGTAGTTTTTACTGAGAAGACACGGCAAGAAACTCAGCAGTTACTCTTTTAAATCGTCCAACGTTTTACCAACCAACCAAGTCATACAGTTTTGACATGAAAGTAAATAAAACAGGATGTTAATAAGTAAACTTGGGTAAACTAAGTAAACTTGAGCAGACCAGTTCCTGAAGGTGGCACCTGTTCACAAGTTGACGTGTGAGCCAGCCATCATCCCACTCAATCATATTTTAGGGAATGGAATGACCCGTCACACAACTTTGCCAGAACATGTCGGCCAGCCGCTGGGATATACGCCATTGCTTGCGCAAGAAGAGGTCGGAGTCGTCGAATGCGCCGATGACAGGCAAGTTCGAGGATGAGCCTATGAGAAAGTGATTTGGAGTAAGTGACTCGACGCCATCCGGTTCAACCGAGCCATGCATGAGTGCATGAGTGCCATTTACCATATTTTCTACCTCGGCAAGCAACGTGAGCAATACCTCGTCCCTAAGAGCCCGTTCGTTCAACACTACCTTTGAAGAAGTTTTGACGCATCTTATTAGTCTTTCCCATGCCCCACCCCAGTGAGGAGTTGCCGGGGCGATGAAGGTCCAGTCCATTCCATTGTTGATACCTTCAGCATTAAAAACCTCAGTATCTAGCTCCAGTATGGACCACCGCTGCTCCGTGTCAGCGACGTGCAAGTTGGTTCCGTTATCGGAGTACGGGTGACGTGGCCAAACGCGCCTCGCAGCCATCCGCCGCAGCGCCATGATAAGCGAGTCCGTTTGAAGAGAGGCAACTAACTCGATGTGGACCGCCCGGACTGTAAGACAAGTGAACAACACACCATACCTTCTCTTCCTTGGACGACCCACCGTGACTTCCTTTGGACCGAAGAGGTCCAACCCACAATAAGTGAATGGCCGCTGGTGATGCGCCATTCGGGCCTTGGTAGTGTTAGGCATTTCCGAACGCAACCTGTCAAGAGCAGTATTCCCCGCCATTATTTGACGTTTGTATAGCTATCTCGCTCTCTCTCTTTTCTGTACAACTTGTATTTGTTTTAGTTTGTGAATAAATTGTAATTTAAATGGTTTAATGCGTTTTTCTGAGCTTCTCTTTTAGCTCAGAAGCGGGATTAGTGTACCGAGCGCCTACAAAAACGTTTTCCTGACGAAACAATAAGTGGAAGTAACTTCTGTGTCGTTTTCCAAAATTCACTAAGCGCGGCCGCGCCGACCGGGACGCCTTGCAGAAAACAAAAACCGGTTCGTACTTACCTGTTTGCTGCACAGGTACTGCGAGTTTTCATCGAGTGTATTGGGGATTGTTGTGAATTTGTGATAAAAGTAACTTTCAAACCAAAAACAATGAGTGGACGTGAATTTTCCTATGATATTGGATTGTCATCTTTGAAATGTGTAGTAGTGACGGACGGTGTACCCATATGATACGTTGCTTCGTGAACTTTTGAATAGTGTCAGCTGGAGCACCGCGGCACCGGACCGTGTGCGCGGTCACTGACCTCTGCCTTAATCGCTCTCTTATCGCGGAGTGTTCATCATGCTCCTGATGGGAGAGTGATTAAGCAGCTGGTTCTTCCGAACCCGAACAAGTCTCATTCGTCAAACTACTCATAGTTAAAGTGCTAGGTGTCTACCATGGCTAGTACTTTGAATAATGGAAACCAGTAGCCACAGTAGTGGTCTGTCTTTCTGAGTAGTACCCCACCATTTCATCTGTGCCATTGGCAACTTACAGCTGATTTAGTTCAAGCCTTATGCTGGTTTAATTGATACATTTTCTGATTCTGATCCTGTCTGATCTGTTAATTATTATTGAGTAGTGAATCAGAAAAATTAAAGGTACTGCGTGGATGTATGGCTGGGTGATGAGAAAACTATTTCTGAAACTTATTTGCACTTTTAAATTCAAAAAGTATGCTGAACATTGATACTAACAACTATCTAAACCTAAACTAAAATCTAAACCTTACATAACTCAAATGTTTATTACTTAACTGCTTTTCTTTCTAATCAGTAAGTTAGATGTGTGACTTAATTGATGCTTATGGTGTAATGTTCTGAATATTAATTATAAATAAATAATCTTTATTGCACAACAATACAATTTACAGTTTTAGAAAGAGGATGTTCCTTTGTACAATTCAGGTGGTCTTATCGCTACAAAGCGATCTCTTCCACAATTATAAATTTAATGTGACAAGATCTATTTTAGGTTATGCTTGTGGGTTACCCGATGCAGGTTACAGAAGCAATAACAGGTAGGTTCATACCGTACCAGAAAGCTGGTGCTATTTCTGCTGGGTATTAGGACACATCCAGCATGTTAAGATATTTATTTTCATCATTCAAGTAAGTCAAGTCTTACTGATTTAATAATTAAATGATGCAGTTGTAAGCATTGTGGTCACATTGCACCAACGTTAGAAAAATCATAAAACTTGTGCATTCTGTGGCTGTGTCTGTCATGATGATGAAAGCAATTAGGTAGAAAGGTGTTCATCACACTGTTATCATCGTACAGGCCATGATAAGGATGAATGACCTGAAGTAAACCTCAGACAAACTTATGTCTAATTATTTAACTTGTGCATTCTGTGGCTGTGTCTATCATGATGATGAAAACAATTAGGTAGAAAGGTGTTCATCACACTGTTATCATCATACAGGCCATGATAAGGATGAATGATCTGAAGTAAACTGTTACTTCAGACAAACTTATGCCTAATTATTTACAGATGTTACTGTTGTAGCTGCAAATTATTAGTTGTCATTTTTATTGATTTCAGTTGTCATGCCTTGGGTAGAATAATAATTATAATAATTACAGAGTTATACAGAGCCCAGAGGTTACAGTTACAGTTGAATATTCAATCCATGCAAGTCTAGTTGTTCAATTAAAAATTTTAGTATTTAGTTATTCATTTCATTTTTATTGCACATAATAGTACAGTATGGCGGGCTTCATGCTGAGCGCATTATCTGCCAATCAACCATCCGGCATTTAAGATATGTCAAAAATTCTAAAATAGATCCTTTAAGCAGGTTGCTGATGAGGCCAAACTGTGCCCAAAACAGAGGTTAATAAATATAGGTCAGCCTGTTACCAACTAAGCGCTTGAGTATTGTCACAGTGATTTGTGTTATTTAAAAAACGTAGTAGATGTTTCGTATTTACAAGGTGTTAAATAATTGCCTGTCGATAGGATTCGAACTTGTTATTTTGATGTTAATATTTCGTTTGTTATAAGTTGTATAAGTCGTTGATGACCCGTTTAGCGCAGTGGTTCAACGGTTGAGCATCGAGGGGTCGCGAGTTCGATTTCCGCACAGTGCGGGGTTTGTTGATGAAACAAGTGTTTGTGCTGAATCTGGTTGTCTGTGGTACCTTCGTTGTTCCTGGTTTAACAGAGCGAGGCTCATATTTATTGTTATGTGTTATTTAGATTCGTGACAACCAAACTGTTGTAGGAAGGACCCTAATACGGATATAAGTACACAAATTATACACACCAACATAATATTGCTGTGTCGGGGTGTGTCGTGGGGCGACAGAATGCTATCGGTTTTGTTCAAATGTGACAGACGCACGTTGGTCACATTACCTTAGGATGAGAGGGCATCGTGCATTGCATGCATCGTTGTTTAAAGACATACTGTGGTAATAGGATCGCCGAAAGCTTACCTGCTGAAATGGTCTTGATGAGTATTAGATGAGTTTACAAATTGTTTTTTCGGTAATTGTAGGATTGGTAAATGTTCTACAAAAAGTGCGTAGCTGACGGATTCAAAGCGCTCATATTATATTGTAGTTTGTCGATGGCCGAGCGGATGAAAGATCGCGGCAGTACCTACATCGTTTGAATAGTTACCGATTGTACTAATTGGACTTAGTGGAAACGAGATTTGTCACCATATCTAGCCCGCTGGTAGCCCCAGGTACAAAGTTGGGACTTTGATTAAGGTCGAATACCGTACTGGTAAGTCAACGGGCCACCTGGATGGGTTTAGCCGAAACCATGTTATTTTCGTTAAGCGAATAAATGATACATGTTTTCTACCTAATTCTGTAGAAGCAATGGCAACAGGGAGACTATTCAATTGGTTCAACTGTAGACCAATAATTGTAAGGTAAAATTCAAAGTGGCTATTTGACAGAACTTGCTTACTTTTACCGTATTTAAAAACTGGTTTGGCAAATACGGCGCTGTATTTAGAAACAAAAAGTAAAATGTACATGGCTGCATCTCCTAACACTATGCGTGAAAAATATACAGGGTGTCAAACAGTGTTGTAGTATTCTTCATGCAAGATGCCGTTGCCGTTCCACATAGTACCTATACGTGGGCCACCTTGGTGTTTGATTTACGACATTTATTCACTCTAGCTCTTGTAGTTAGAAGCTGTTCGTGTTATTATAAAATTACAGATATTTGGAGTTGTATGCGACCGAAACAAAGCTTTCATTTGTAAGTATTTTAAGGATTATTGTCGTCTACAAGAAACAAAATACATTTTGACTGCTGTTGTCAATCCGCGCGCAAATGAACAAGTCTACTACCTATTTTGATGACAAACCATTTTGGGTGCTTTGGTGATCTTGCGTTGGTAGTAATGTTAAATGTGAATGGTAAAGCTTGGTGATCTGACTTTGATGATTTATTTTGTTATATGATGTTAGACAAAGTTTCTTACTCGTTCTGCGTATGCTCCACATGTGTTAAGCAAAGAACTTTTGAGGTCTGTGAATGGTTATTGGTGAACGTAATATTATGCGCAAGGGGTTACGAAGTGACAGGCTTGCACCAAGTTTAGATGGTCAAATTCAGGATTGTAAAAGTGTAAGCCGTAATGTGATTAGGACTATACACATGGTCGCCGTCAAGCATACTGTAAACTGTAATGTGTTGGCTCGTGACAAACTGAATCGTTTTAATCAGATAGTTCATTATCTGATTGTTCTTAATATGAATGAAACATTACTTCTTGTATTCTTAAGATTTATATTGTTTGTAATTGCTTGTAATATTACTCAGTGAGCTGCCATTAAGAAGGCGATATTTGTTCGCTCATTTGTTACATCATCTGATTTATATTGTTTTTTTTGTGATTGTTTGTAATATTACTCAGTGAGCTGCCATTAAGAAGGCGATATTTGTTCGCTCATTTTGTTGCATTAACTAATTTAAATTGTTTGTTTGTGATTGTTTGTAATATGACTCAGTGAGCTGCCATTAAGAAGGCGATATTTGTTCGCTCATTTGTTACATCATCTGATTTATATTGTTTGTTTGTGATTGTTTGTAATATTACTCAGTGAGCTGCCATTAAGAAGGCGATATTTGTTCCCTCATTCGTTACATCATCTGATTTATATTGTTTGTTTGTGATTGTTTGTAATATTACTCAGTGAGCTGCCATTAAGAAGGCGATATTTGTTCGCTCATTTTGTTACATTATATGATTTATATTGTTTGTTTGTGATTGTTTGTAATATTACTCAGTGAGCTGCCATTAAGAAGGCGATATTTGTTCGCTCATTTTGTTGCATTATCTGATTTATATTGTTTGTTTGTGATTGTTTGTAATATTACTCAATGAGCTGCCATTAAGAAGGCGATAATTGTTCGCTCATTTTGTTACATTATCTGATTTATATTGTTTGTTTGTGATTGTTTGTTATATTACTCAGTGAGCTGCCATTAAGAAGGCGATATTTGTTCGCTCATTTTGTTGCATTATCTGATTTATATTGTTTGTTTGTGATTGTTTGTATTATTACTCAGTGAGCTGCCATTAAGAAGGCGATAATTGTTCGCTCATTGTTGTTACTTGACTGTAGGCGATTAAGGACGCTTCAGACTGTAAGTTATTTGACTGGAGGCGATTAAGAACGCTTCATACTTGTTAAATAACTGGAAACGATTAAGAACGTTTCAGACTGTTTGTTACTTGACTGTAGGCGATTGAGAACGCTTCAGACTGTAAGTTATTTGACTGGAGGCGATTAAGAACGCTTCATACTTGTTAAATAACTGGAAACGATTAAGAACGTTTCAGACTGTTTGTTACTTGACTGTAGGCGATTAAGAACGCTTCAGACTGTAAGTTATTTGACTGGAGGCGATTAAGAACGCTTCAGACTTGTTAAATAACTGGAAACGATTAAGAACGTTTCAGACTGTTTGTTATTTGACTGACTGTTTAAATCTCGAGATTTGCCTTAAGAGGTGTTGTATAAGTCGCGACTTGGAAGGTGTACTTCCTGAACTGGCATTAAGAAGTCAGTTGTGGTGGCATTAAGAAGTCACCTGAACTAGCATTAAGAAGTTAGTTGTGCTGGCATTAAGAAGTCAGCTGAACTGGCATTAAGAAGTCAGTTGTGGTGGCATTAAGAAGTCACCTGAACTAGCATTAAGAAGTTAGTTGTGCTGGCATTAAGAAGTCAGCTGAACTGGCATAAAGAAGTCAGTTGTGGTGGCATTAAGAAGTCACCTGGGTATGTCAATATTACTTAGCTTAGTTTTACTTTTACGTTGCTTTACATGGAGAATACTGCTCGGGGCGAGCAGTGGTACAGGAAGGCCGACTGTTAGGCATTTCCGAACGCAACCTGTCAAGAGCAGTATTCCCCGCCATTATTTGACGTTTGTATAGCTATCTCGCTCTCTCTCTTTTCTGTACAACTTGTATTTGTTTTAGTTTGTGAATAAATTGTAATTTAAATGGTTTAATGCGTTTTTCTGAGCTTCTCTTTTAGTAGGTCCCCCATTCGAGGTATCTGCAGTTGACTTTTTCGCAGTCTGCATAACATACACTGCGAAGCAATAAACTTGAGGGTAGGCCTAAGCCTTACTACCCAATACCTTTGTCTAAGTTCGTTTACTATGGTTTCCTGATTTCCATGTGCTACTTTGACATGATAATGTCGGATTATCAGCTTGGCCACAGGGTGCCGGCCTTCATGTATTATAGGCCTCCTCACGTCCATACCGACATCTACAGCGGCGTTCATCAATTAAAGGCGTTAACCTTACCAGTCAGCTACTGTGTGATAGTGGTTTTGCATTCTTTAAGACCTCATCAGGACGCCAGGCCGCGACGCACAGGGGAGTTCAGCTGCGGATCACTGGCTCCCACCAACCGATTGTGCACCGTGGCCTCCACCACGTGCCTCAGGGCGCTTGCAGGCCCCACTGGCTCCGCAACCCTACGTGTCGCCCTTACGGGACGCAGTGGGTGGGTGGCAAGTCCACCACACTGCCACGCCAGAGTTATCGTCGTTTCCCGGTGGTTCACCCTACTGCCGCTACTAAACCCCTTCGCCACGCCAAGGCGAGAACTCATGAGGGGGTTATTTGTATTACTAGCTGTTCTGACTAGACTTAACTTCGTGTTTTCAAACATTCAGTGTCACGTGCCAGGTAGAAACGGTTGCTAAGAGAAACTAAATTGTGGTTTCTACTATAGGTATTGCTAGCATTTCGTCAAATGGTGAGTAAACCAACCTTTGTTGAGCTTCAAGAAACATATTATCAAAACCAAAATTAGCCAAATCCATTCAGCCGTTACCGAGTTTTAGAGAGGTGAGACTATCGAACAGCAAACAATTTTTATATACATATTGTAGTGTCTCTAACACCAATAAAACACACGTTTTAGTCTTCTCACGGATATATCGTATGCGGACACAGAATGCGACTGTCTTCGCCCCCAGCGGGTAAGCAAGTGACGCCCTCTGCGTCTGCGCATACACTACATCCCTTCTTTATTTTGATTTAAAATAAATTGTTTGCCATCACTCTTAAAGTTATAATATTCCAATTGATATCTAGGACAATAGTTTAACAAATCAAATGTAGTGATTTAAATTATTGAACATTCCGAAGGATACCTAACAGTAGTAGCTTGAATTACAATTTTCTTTATAATCCGAAATACAATTCTCGTTTTCAACACAAAGTAATTAAACAATCTATAAACTACAACAGTCAAAGAGTCATTCACTTTCTCAAAGTAAACTACGTTTCGACGTTATTCCTTAGGTACCAGTTTTATCATTCCGAACCCTGTCATCACCGTCACTAACGTCAGTTACTTACTGTTTGTGTAGTGGGATTAAAATTAGAATTCAATTCGTTGTCTTTAACTCAATTTTTTAACCTATATCCTTCCTTCCTTCTCCAAATTGTTTCAAACCAGACGGTGGACGATTAGTTCTAACGATTTTTTATTCTTTTTTTTTTTTTTTTTATAAAACTTTTGTTTTTATTTATTAGATGGGCTAGATTTTTCTTTTTGGTTTCCTTATTAGTTATTATTTAGTTTAATTATTCGTCTTAGTTTTTTATCAATTTTATTATGTTGTCTTACCAGTTAAGTAATTGCTATCGGATAGTAATTAAACATACTTCTTTTAAATGGCAATATTTCCACACCACCACATCAACGCGCATTTAATTAATATTATTTTAGCCAATATTTATCTTCTGTGTAAGCCACTGTAATTATAACTCAGCATGGTGGTTATTATTTAGCATCTGAATTTGTGATCAGCATTCAAGCTATAAACTTTGAAGATATTGCTATACTCACCAAAACTATACCAGCAAACAAAGTAAAATACTTGATTTGAATCTAACTGTAAATTGAAATGCCATAACTTTTAATAAGTTTTCAGTGTGTTCAGTTATTATTAAGTTATTATTCATATTATCAGTTATTATTGTTAATTTATTATTGTTGAGTTATTATTGTTCAGTTATTATTGTTCAGTTATTATTGATCAGTTATTATTGTTCAGTTATTATTATTCAGTTATTATTGTTCAGTTATTATTGCTCAGTTATTATTGTTCAGTTATTATTCAGTTGAATTCAGTTTTATTGTTCAGTTATTAATTCAGGGTGTGACTTGGCCACTCTTGGTATCCATAAAAGAAAAATTAAACTCTCAAATGAATTATATGATTTAAAGGCCAGTTCTAATAGCGCCAAACTATTCGATTCTATGATTAAGTCATATTCTAACATCTCTAAGAAATCTTGTCCAATTGCAGAATCCTTGTTTCTGAGGGACTAAATAACCCAGATGGAAATTAAGATTATTTATGAGGAGACCGATAAATCACAAGTGATCACTCGTGCTCTCTCAAAATTGAAGATAAAGTTATTGAGTCTGAAATTGGGATAGCCAATACTTTTGAATCTTTATTTAAAATATTCCGATAGTTATAACGAGTAGGCTTGATTCTAGTCCAAAATTAGCTAGGTCTCTCTTCACATCAAATGTTGATGGGTGTACAGTTTTGTTCCACATTGAACAACTTAATCCTCATGTCTTCAAGGCTGTTAAAGAATTAGACACGAAAACACTGAGGATTTATAGGGTATTTAAGTAAATATATTAAAACCAATTAAAGACATGGTTTATCTCCACCTATCTAAACTTTTTAATAACTGCCTGGACAAAGTCCAAACTTCCAAACTTCATGGAATACAGTTTAATCATAGCTCTATTTAGATTTAAATTTAAATTAATAAAATTATATTAAATCAGCTTATTTCACGTCATTGTGCTGGTTATAAATTATTACATCACTAACTGTTTGGATTCACCAAAATAGAAGATCAACTGATGCCAGTGTTGCGCTCATCAAACACCTATTTGAGGCTTCGGAAACCCAATAAGATGCAATATGGATTTTTTGTGATCAGTCAAAAGCATTTGGCTGCGTAAATCATTAAATCTTACTGATTAAGTTGAGTCGTCATGGTATTTCAAATGGTCAATCAATCTCATTGAATCCTATCTTACAGATTGAGTACTAAAAGTGAGTGTCAGTCAACGGAACTAACTTTTCCGGTGCCACCCTTCGAGTGGTCGTACCCCAGGGATCGAAATAGGGATCTCTACTCTTTCTGAATTATACATATAAATGACCTTCCTTACTTTGTAAAGGATTTATTACTGATGATGATTTTTTAAAAAGACAGTGGTAAACAACTATATGACGATGTAAATAATACTCTCGGCTGAAAATATACTATCGCCGTAACTGGCATATTGTTTCGTTATTGTACACGGTAATTCTTAATCCTACGTCTCCACCTCACTTCAAAGAGCGGTTCCGGGACCGGGAAAACAATTGAGATTACTGAGGACAGTCCATCTTAAACTCCCTCTTCAATCATCACATCCCTGCACAATCTTCTCTCCATTGGAGTCTCCCTTTCTTCCTATTTTGAAAGCAAGGGTTAAAACACATTATCTTACGTTTTAGTTTATCATTGTAACTTATTGTAATTTTTATTTTTCTGTGTTGTATGTGTCAAATAAAATTTATTTATTTCTTTCTTTCTTTCTTTATGACAAATCATTTGTCATATTCTTTTGTTCGGTTTAAAGTATTTATATATTGTATCTATTTACACACATTATTACATTATTGTATTTATGCACATTTAGCCCGTTCTTTCTGTTTTCCCCCTTTAGGTTGCCAAGAAGAGATCTCTTTTAGCGATAAATTATTTACTGCTTCAACTCTATTACTTACCTACCTGTAAGTTTTCTATGTGAATGTGCAATAAATAATATCCGGCAAAATTTTGCGCTGGTTCACGAGTTAAGTATAATTGATAACTCAATGCAAATAAAACAAAGTGAATAAAATTGTCTGTGACTAGCGTGCAACAGGCACATACTTTTGTAAATATGAATGCTGAGCCTTTGGAATTTTGGAATTTAGGAATTCCACTGTATTTTTGTGAATTACTGTGTACCTATTAAGTCACAGTGAGCTCCACATATCACAACCCTGGCAGGGAGACTTAGTTCAACTGCTTATGCAGTGAGGACGATAAGGCTCTTGACGAATGTTGAAACCCCTGTTTTGGTTTATTTTAGCTACTTCCTTATTGTTGTCCATGTCGTAAGGTCAACTGATGTGGGGCTCAACGGCAGATCTTAACAGCATTTTCGTTTTCCAAAAACGGTTATTCCCTCTATTTACAACCTTATACCACGTGACTCGCTAAGGGAGGCCTTTATGGAGATATTGATGTTAACTGTGTACATTATTATTATTTTTTGATAATATGAATAAAGCCATACTTAGAATTTCTGATCTTAGACTACCCACAGTAGAAGATCATTCGTTGGTCAATGTTTCTTTTTTTAAAGATACCTCAAACTCTTGTTTAGCAGCCTCTTCACAGGTTTAACTCACTAGTTAGAGCGACTTCACTCATACTTTACTTTACTTTACTTTACTTTACTTTACTTTACTTTACTTTACTTTACTTTACTTTACTTTACTTTACTTTACTTTACTTTACTTTACTTTACTTTACTTTACTTTACTTTACTTTACTTTACTTTAATTTACTTTACTTTACTTTACTTTACTTTACTTTACTTTACTTATGACTAATACTTTACTTTACTTTACTTTATTTTGGAGTAAACCAACTGTTCATTATCTCCCATCCAGCTATTGTAAAGACATCGACACCCTCTCTTTCTGCAGAAAGAGCAACCGGTAAGTTGTTATAAACTTCTTGAAGTCTTAACTATTACCACTACATGAAGAAGAGTAGCTCGTTATATCTTATTTCATTATTTTTTTTATACTGGCGTGTCGATTGCCAAGTAGGTAAATTTCTACTTTTCAATTTATTCCGGCGAGTACCAACAGATAGTGGATCGCCTTCACAATCAAAATGGTCTAAACCAGACAGCGTGGATTTTGCATGAGTCATAATGCACTACCTGCAATAAAATATTGACTCTTATTTAATTTGCGTGGCTTTTTACTGGATATCAGTAACGGTATAATAATAAGCGCATAGCCTTATCATAATATTGTTGTAAGTACTGGTTGCATGGACTCAATTCTACGTTTTTGAAACATTCATGGTCCCTTTAAACTGTTTGTTATCACAGTGGCATAGACTCATAACGGTCCCTTAAACATAATTCTTTTTCCGGAGGCATGGACTTCAACTATTTGTTTTTGAAACATACATGGTCCCTTTAAACTGTTTCTTATCACAGTGGCATAGACTCATACGGTCCCTTTAAACTGTTTCATAACTCAGTAGCATGGACTCATACGGTCCCTTTGAACTTTTTCTTATCACAGTGGCATGGACTTATACGGTCCCTTTAAACTGTTTCTTATCACAGTAGCATGGATTCATACGGTTCCTTTAAACTGTTCCTTATCATAGTGGCATGGACTCATACGGTCCCTTAAACTGTTTTTTATCACAGTGGCATGGACCCCTACGGTCCCTTAAGCTTGTTTTTTATTTCAGTAGCATGGACTCAACTGTACGTTTTCAAAACAAACACGGTCCCTTATAATTGTTTATTTTAGTGGCATGGACTCAACTATATGTTTCCAAAACATACACGGTCCCTTAAAATGTTTTCTTCTCTCAGTTGCATGGCCGTTTGATATACGGGTATTCAAAGAATTACATGACCTTTAGGTTACCCTCCTTAAACTTTCATCTGGTCACTTCTACATACATTGTGCAAATTATCAGATAAATGCTTAAAAGTATTTTCTACCGAATTGAATTTCCAATTGGATGATAATAGAAACCATTAATTCAAAACGGACTTATTAACTTCCATTAATATATAATAATTAAACAATATTTGGAACGTTGGCTGCAAGTATTTGTAGTTTAGATCGTTATTTATTTACATCAAATGTTCAATTTTTCAGAAGCAATTTGTAATTGCAAATCAGTTTGATTTTTTAAGCACATGAATTTTGTTGTTCCCATTATTAAATAATTATAGGTTAAACAAAATTGTTTCCCTGAGCTAACCACGTACTTGCAATTAAGTATATTTTAACGACAACGTATATTTTCAAGTATCTATTACCTATGAAGATAAATGATAACATGATTATCACTTTTTATTATTTTTTGTCGGTAGTTGTTAGCAAACTGCGTCCACATACAAAATATATTTCCGTATCCATTATTTTGCATTTGCATGGCCTTTTTTCCATTTCATTCGATGCGTGGCCCTTACTATGGTAGGTAGTTATGAATTGAAGGATAGTCGTATGACTTTGTTCGTAACGGTTGTTTACGTATTGGTTTATTTCAATTAACATTCAGATTTACTGTATAAGGAGATTCGATTGCGAATGTTTATATTATATTGGAACACAAGCAATCAATCAACTAAAATGTTATTGCAACCAACTTACACGTAAACAAATGGTAGGTAAACGAATATTTTTCTCATATTTCTCCCTTCATTTTTCTTTGCACTCATTATTTGTACTCACATTTATCCTCGTCGCCATTTGTAGTGTCTCTAACACCAATAAAACACACGTTTTAGTCTTCTCACGGATATATCGTATGCGGACACAGAATGCGACTGTCTTCGCCCCCAGCGGGTAAGCAAGTGACGCCCTCTGCGTCTGCGCATACACTACACATATAAAGATGAAGCGAGCGATGCTTGGCATCTCTCTCAGGGACAAAGTGAGAAATGAGACCATTCGCACACGCACTAAAGTCATTGACATTTCTACGAGAGTTGCAAAACTGAAATGGCGATGGGCTGGTCATGTATGCCGAAGATCTCTTGGTCTCCAAACAAGGGTTCTCAGATGATAACAGGTGGTCGTACAGAACCCTTGTTTGGAGACCTCGTACAAGAAACAGAAGTGTTGGCAGACCAGCTGCCAGATGGTCGGACGATATAAAAAAGACGGCAGGACCGACCTGGACAAGACTCGCCTCATCAAGATCTTCTTGGAGAGCCATTCAAGAGGCATATGTCCAGCAGTGGACGCACAAATGCTGAGAAGAAGAAGAAGAAGAAGATAGAGATGAATGGTTATCATCGCCATGGAACTTTGTTGTGATTTCATTACACATGACATTTTCATTTCATTACTTGAAGCACGAAATTCTTAATAGTGCACAGACAAAAGTGCGCGCGCTCCCATTTTTATTTTAGTAGACTATAGAAAGACAAGATGACATTTCAAATAATAAACTAAAATTTTTATCTTTTTAAAAGACAGATCTTGGTTCCAGACATCGGTGACCATAAACATCGGTGATAGGGGCACAAACTATGTTTTGTTTTTATAAATTCGTGGCCTCCAAATAAGGAAGGCAAAGAATGTTTAGTAAAACAGGACATGGTAAATACCATTTTAAACTCTTTGTTGTTTGCGTTGAAAAATAAATAACGAATATAGAAAAAGTACGAAAAAGGTACGGTCCAAATTGAGGTACGGTTGTTGTATGATGAATAGTACGGAAAACCGTACTTTTTGGTACGGTCTGGCAAGGGAACGCTGGCAAGCGCACGACTAGTTTCTATCCACGATCCGAAGGGGCTCGAGTGCGGAAGAGGAGGCGGGGGCACGCGGCGTAGCCTCGCCTCCCGCGCAATAACAACGATTACCATAAATCGCACTGTTACTTTTAGTATGTTTCTCTTATTACGACACGTAAAATTCAATGCTAGTTTTACTTAATTGTTTTTGCGCCATAAAACTCATAGACCTACTTCCAAGAATAAATATATATTACTAATTACGAAACTGTTAAAACAAAACGTAATGTCGAACTAAGCTAGTTCTCCAATTACGTCAAAACCATTTTGAAACTCTTAGTAAAATGAATACATATCAATAGTTATAACATACAATATCGACAAAAGTTTCGTGGAAGAAATAGGCAACTAGACTTGCTCAACGAGAATCGCCAAATAAATCCCACAAGAAGTAAGCAGCTACAGTTATACGAAATTGTTTTTCAAAGTCTTCGTTCGAAAGTTTTGTTAGTTTACATTATGGTAGTATTCATTGGGAATTTGGTAAATATTTAATATGCAAATGTAATAACTTCGTTTCCATGATGGAAACATATATATTAATAATGTTGCAAAATTTTACTTATTTGTATTTATTTCCTTAACTTTAAGGACTAAAATTATGAAAAAAATTGACAATACGTATTGAATTTTTCTTGATCTTTTAGTGCAATAAAAAAAAATACGCACAAGTGGAGTTGCAGCTTTTCTCCAGGGGGGGTGCGATATGTTTAAATAGGTATAATTAATTTTAATTATCATGGTAAAGAATGATTAGTCATGAAAGGTAGGTACTGTGTATCATATTTAGTTAAACATTTTTGACTGTTTAATTACCTCTTTAGTTCAATGAGCTGTAATATTTTAATGAGCTGTAATATTTTAATTTTAGAAATTGATTGATAAATGTGTAATTTAAATTGTTACATTGTACAATAAATTATTTTGTATTTTCCTGTATTCCAGAGTGTTTTTTACCTAAAGAGTCTAATGATCCTAAGAACAAAACTGAAATACAACCAGTGTAAGTATTCACTTTCGCAATAAATGACCTTCATCCTGTATAATTAACTTCTAGATAAGTACTACTTTAAGAAAAACTTTTATTGATTATGATCCTAGTTCGTAAACTACGGCTGTAGTTCAGCCATAAGTCATTCCTTCCTTTAGTATTATTTTGCTTGTATTGCTACCCAACTGTCATCTAGATCTTCAAAAATTAAACCTTCTTTATTTATCCACTACGGGTCTACTGTGCTGGAAGGATTCTACAAACAAAAGGTGCTAACAAAAATGAGTGTGATAGGTACCTACGATGATCTGGTTGCGCTGTATGACGTAAATAGTATTGTATTGTACCAAGTAGATAGGTAGATATAAGTGCCATTTTGTTCGGAAAATATCAAGTTTTCCCGACTGATTTTGCTTGGTTGGAAACAGAGTTTTAGTCTCAGCGTTCATCAAAGGATTTATGGATGGTACAACATTAAATTAAATTTTCGGACCTAGGTGCGTCATTTACCAATCTAAGCTAAGAGATTACTTTACTAATTGAAACCCTCGGACAACAAAAACACGTCATCTAGTTTCCGAAACGCTGTTCCTGAATTAAATCTAGGGAAAACCGACGTAGGAGACCGGGGCAAGATGAAATTAGGGCTGGGCGGGAATTAAGCTTGTATGCGTGTATGGTAATGGTAATCAAAAAACGTCTTTGATTTTGCATGCCAAAACGACTAATTATAAGAGAAAAATGTTGAAGGGTTACTGATATTGTTCAAGAATTTTAATAAAATGGCATTTTTGACTTAGTTAGCTCACCTTGCCCCGGTCTCCCCTACTCGTTGGCAGCTATGAGCATTGGAGTTAGTTTAGGGTCTACGCTTAGGGCGACTTTTTGTTGAAATGTGGTCGCGTATCACAATAATTAATACGCTTAACTTTAAATTAGTAGTTTCCCTCATTTTTTAGGTAAATAAATAGAAAGTGCATAGCTACAAAAAGTCACCCTGGGCGAGAGCCCTTAATCCGAAGTTCGAATGTAACCTTCATACTTTCAAGCCCCATTTAGTCAGATGGCTCGTGGCATTCTACCCCATCTGCCATCCTACGTTACACTGCTACATCCTACGTTACACTGCGACTGTGAGGTGCCCGTGGCGCAGTTGTGACAGTGATTGGCGACAATCGCTGTTGTAAAGCAACTCACGCCGGGTCGAAAACGGGATGGGTGACCACCCCGACCGAAAATTTAGTGATGCATTTTCGGGCATCTCCGTGCTTCGGACGGCACGTTGAGCTGTTGGTCCCGGTTGACGTCGCTAAATATCAGTCGTTAAGCCTAGTCAGAGGCCTTAAGGCGGCTTGATAACATCTGACATTAAGGTTGCTCACTAACCTTACACCCCTCCAACAAGCCGCACTGAGCCCGCGTGTTGGAGTATGGCTCGTTCCACCTCATAGTTGAGGCGAGGCCTGTGCCCAGCAGTGGGAATTAGATATATAGGCCGTCTATGTTATGTATGTTATGTTTCTGTGAGTAGATTCCTAACTCAATAGCATATCAATAGTTAATGAGCACTAACGCTTCGTCAGTGTGCGTCTGCCTTTACACTCGGGATTCCTCTACCACAGAATAGTAAAACGTGTACGCACGTCATTTAGGGTGATATCCCATGGAAACGTGATCCGCATTCACTCACATTATTTATGACTTACATTTTGTTCTGCGGTATTATTCCTGACATTTTGCAGGTGTTCCCATACTCTGCGCTGAGTGAAGGTTCATGAATAAAAAGTTGAAAGCAAGAAAAACAGAGCGGGCGTCCAACGAGGGAATATTGTTGCTACTCCTCGTACAATATTGTTTATTATTTTTGAAATAAAAGAAATGACAGTAATTGATTATTCATTCATTTTTAAGTGATTAGAGCGCATTTTTTTAGGGAACGTGCACAACGAAGGTGCTGCTGTCTAGCGTCGCCAATCCGAATCTTCAATGCAGATAAGTTTCTTTTACTGGCCACATAGTGTCTCTTTTGACTATTTTTTGGAAACGTGCACAAACAAGGTGCTGCCAACTGCCAACTGGCGTCGCCAATCCGAATCTTTAATGAAGATAAGTAGGTATCCTTTAGGCCCAGACTCCACCAGAGCTGAGCGGAGATGTGCGGCGTCGAGCTGTGTTTTCAATAACCAATAGAATCACATCTCCACATCTCCATGTGTGAATAACGCAATTCCATTGGTTGTTGAAAACACAGCTCAACGCCGCATATCTCCGCGCAGCTCTGGTGGAGTCTGGGCCGTACTGGCCGCAAAGTCTCTATTGACAATAAAGTGCTGCCATCTATTCCGTTCCCTATATTCGAGCATGCTTAATGCATTTCAGTCAATATTCCAAAAAGGATACTACTTCTTGAGATTTTTTGTCAGAAGAACAAAACGCACTTGACAGAACATAATGTAGCTGTCTCAATAGATACTACACGTCACCCACGTCACTCTAGTTTTTCAAAACCAATGAGACAGCGGCATTTGTTATCAATCGGATCATTTATTGGCTAAGAAGCTGTCAACCAACTAAAGTAATTGATCAGATCTGTCAAACTCAAAACGTCAAGACAGGAGTATAATTTCTCCAACGTCAACAAGCGAAAGTTTTTGCATTTTCTGTGAATAGAAAATAGCGTAAATAAATTGTACTGCATTTAAAAACAGCAACATGACGAGCATATCGTCATACAACAACGACAAAGTCGTTATGGGAGAGGTGGAATATCCAGCCAGCGATCCGGCTTCTGGGGCTTTCTTCCAAGCAGATTACAAAAAGTAAGTACAAAACAAAAATCTTTCTATCGTTTCTTTATACTAGGTATTACCCGTCTCACTTACAAATAAATAAGTGTATATGTGCCATTGGGTGGGAATATACAAGACCTGTATTTCGTAAACTTTTTCTTCTTATCGAAGGTACTCCCTACTTCTCTTTGCCCGAAGACAGGTCCATAAGTTCAGTTCTCATTTATGTACCCACTCATAAGTTGGCTGAAAAGATAGGCTACTAGCAGGCACTACTGTACTGTAAAATATTATTATCTGCAGTTTTAAAATACCCATATTGTGAAGACATTGACAGCAAGTTTCGAAATAGCAACAACCAGTATGTTAAACTCTCAGAAAACCATGTGTGTAGCAGCTCTCAAATTTTTTGTTACAGCAACAGCAATATTCAGATATCATTGGAGATTATTCCACAGAGCCAGCCCCAAAACAATCAAAGCTATCTAAACTAACTTATACTCTGTTGTTTTCCAGAAATGGAGACTTAAAACTCATGCTAGATGGATCTAAAGACTCATTGAAGCTGGAGGCCATGAAACGAATCATTGGGATGATTGCCAAAGGAAGAGACGCCTCAGATTTGTAAGTGCTTTGAGTTAATAAAGTAGTCACAAACTACTAAATTCATAATAACTGATGTCTTTTTAGTATAAGGTAATGAAGAGGCCTTTAATTTCAGAACCTCTTTGGTTACTCTCATAAAATGGAATAGGTTTTTTTTCAGTTCGAAAAACTGTCAAATAAGAGATTTAAAATACTGGCCAGTTTTTTTTATTAATGCATTATTTGGCAATGATGAAAAGCTAGCTGGATATCAGCTTACCACATCAGACCACAAAGAGCAAAATGTGCCCGATATTTAATGCCCTGTTTATGATACAAACAGAGGTATACAGCTTAAAATACATCTTGGTTTGAGAGACATTGTTTCTATGTGTATATTTTTTATACTTTATAGATTTCCTGCTGTTGTGAAGAATGTAGTGTCCAAGAACATAGAAGTAAAGAAATTGGTTTATGTGTACCTTGTGAGATACGCTGAAGAGCAGCAGGATCTGGCTCTGCTCTCCATCAGCACTTTCCAAAGGGCACTTAAGGTTTGTAGCCTGGCGTTTTTTAATATTTTTTTTCAAAATAATGTGAACTAAGTAGGTCACCTTTTTGCTAAAACTATGTTATTCAGTCATATAAATACCTTTTCCTCTTAGTCTTAATTAGGAGCATCAAAATCACAGCATATTACCCAGAAAATCTGTAATGTAATTTCTTTGAAACATCTAAAATTTTCTGTGAAAATATATGTAAGTCATTAGTACCTTCAAATGCCTAATTAAAAGTCAAAATTACTCGGGTTTTTGATTACAATCACTTTGGATTATTTCAATTGCATTTTCAGGACCCTAACCAACTGATCAGAGCTAGTGCCCTCCGAGTCCTCTCTTCCATCCGTGTGACTATGATCGTGCCCATCGTGATGTTGGCTATACGAGACTCTGCCAGCGACATGAGCCCTTACGTCAGGAAGACTGCTGCCCATGCCATACCTAAACTATACAGGTGAAATGTTATATCCTGTTAATATTATTTACCTTTTGGCCCTGCAAAACCAAATCAGACACAATAGAAAATTTAAGTACATCTGAAAACAATAGGGCTGTCTATACAGTCTGCTGAACATTTATAAAACATCTTATTTTATTATTGTTTAGTTTAAATTATGTTGTAGATAAACACTTTAAAATAATCCAACCAACATATAATTTCGCGTCAATGTATATGGCCGAAATAGCTCAGTTGGGAGAGCGTTAGACTGAAGATCTAAAGGTCCCTGGTTCAATCCCTGGTTTCGGCATTCTTTTTTTGTTTATTTTCAAATTCATATTATAGATTCTCACCTTATATTTTCTTGTAGCATCGACCCTGATCAGAAAGAGGAACTGGTGTCGATAATAGATAAGCTGCTGTCAGACAAGGCGCCGCTGGTGGTGGGGTCGGCGGCGATGGCTTTCTCCGAGGTCTGCCCGGACCGCATGAGCCTCATACACAGGAGTTATAGGTCAGTTGAGAGCATGTTCCCACTAGCGATTTTTAGGCCAATTACCGCTAACAATTGCTAGGTATGAACCTTCCTTCTACTAAATGCAAGGGCATTTAGGATAAAAAATGAGTAGGTAATTTGCAAAATATGATTTAAAAAACAAGTTTTCTTATTGTTTTTTTTTTTCTGTTTTGTATTAATAGTATTAGGTCTTTCGATTCTTGATTTAACGCTTTATTCATTGAAACTCAATGATATTATGTCTACGTCTTTTTTAGTATTTTTTATTATTAAGTACTAGCTAGTTAAGTAAGTTAGAGTCCTGGTGAGGATGGGATCACTACAGAGGCCTTAAAATTGGGTAAGCCTAGCCTGCGCCCCCACCTCACAAGACTTTTTAATACCATTTTAAAGACTGGTAAGTTTCCGAGTAACTCGTGTCACTCAAATATCATTTTGCTATATAAGAAGGGAGACAAAACGGACATTAATAATTACAGACCCATAATTTCCCATATTTACAAACTATTCATTAAAATTATCCAAGGTAGAATCGACTCCAAATTAGACAAGCAGCAACCCCCGGAACAAGCCGGCTTCCGACCAAACTTCTCTACCACCGACCATCTTCAAGCACTAAACCAGATTGTAGAGAAATTTCAGGAATGCAACAAACCACTCTACGTAGCATTTGTTGATTATTCGAAGGCTTTCGATAGTCTGGCACATTCCGCCATTTTTGCAGCGCTAGAGAGTCAGAACATAGAGCCACACTATATAAAACTTCTACAGCTTGTCTACCACCAGAGCACAGCCGACATCAAATTGCATGCCCAAGGCCCACCCTTTGCCATAAGGAAAGGTGTCAAGCACGGCGACCCGCTGTCGCCCAAATTGTTTACCAGCGCGTTGGAAGAAGTATTTAGACAGTTGGCAAGACTCTGGTCAAGTAAGGGAATCGATGTCGAAGGGAGAAAATTGACCAACCTCCGTTTTGCTGACGACATCGTGCTATTCGCCAACACTTCCGACGAGCTACAGACAATGCTCGAAGAACTGAGCGCAGCGAGCTTTCGCATTGGGCTGACGATGAACCGGTCAAAAACAAAACTGATGACAAATGGCACACAAAGCAGGGTAATGGTGGATGGACAGATAATGCAATACGTCGATGAGTATATCTACTTGGGCCAGATAGTCTCCTTCGAAAACAGGCAAGAAAAAGAAATCGAACGCCGAATCGAGAATGCCTGGAGGAGCTACTGGTCCATGAAGGCTTTTATGAAGGGTGACCTTCCAATTTCACTAAAGCGGAAGCTCATTGACGTTTGCATTCTGCCTATCCTAACCTACGGTGCACAAACTTGGTCATTGACGGAGAATCTAAAGTCAAAGCTCGGAGTTTGCCAAAGGGCTATGGAGCGGAGTCTGTTAGGTATCAAACGCACCGACAAAATCCGCAACACCACTATTCGCGCCAAAACTGGGATCCAAGACGTTGGCCTAAAAGCCGCAAAACTGAAGTGGGAGTGGGCAGGTCATGTTTGCAGGATGCACCCGGATAAATGGGCCCGAATTACCACCTTGTGGCTCCCCACAGACGGACGACGCCGAAGAGGAAGGCCTAAAAAGCGATGGTGTGATGACCTTGTAAACCACTCTAGAGACTGGCAGGTTTTGGCTGTGGATAGGGACTGCTGGAAGAGCTTGGGGGAGACCTTTGCCCAGCAGTGGGATCTAGAGGGTTAATCAAAAGAAAAAAAAAAAGTACTAGCAGCCGCCCGCGACTTCGTCCGCGTGGACTTAGCTGTATGTGAAAAAATATTTTCCCGCTTTAAAAAAGATTTTCCTGCTTTTCTGTTGAAATTTTCCTGAATTTTCTTTGCTATAAACCTCACGAAGCCCGAGACCTTTCCAACGAATGCAAAACCGTGGAAATCGGTTCGTGTGTTCTGGAGTTAAAGCGTCAGGAAGGAAAACCCGACTTATTTTTATATAGTAGATTATTATTTTTAATTGTAATAACATTGTTAAAACTTCACATCACTTTAACCACTGCAACGTTTTTCTCTCCATTTTTACTGTCGTCATTTGTCGACATTAGCGAGTAAGTGACAAATCACGTCAATCGCTAAACCACACATAAACAAACAGTTTCTATGAATAAGGCTGCGTTTCCACCAGAGATGCGTTGTGTAATGCGAATGTAAGAACTGATAGAATCGCTTCATGGTGCGAAGCTAGGTAAATGGAGGGATTCTATTGGTTCTCAAAAAAACATTCGTCGCAACGCAACTCTGGTGGAAACACAGCCTTTTCGGTTAAAGGGTTATCCTTCATCATCATCATCATATCGGCCGAACGACGCCTACTGCTGGGCATAGGCCTCCCCCAGATATTCTTTATACACAGTAGTATTCGATACTGCAAAAGTAATAAAGAAGTGATTATAGCATGTTTGAGTTTCACCACATGTTTTAATCCAGGAAACTCTGCTCGCTGCTAGCCGATGTTGATGAGTGGGGTCAGCTAGCACTTCTCAACGTGCTCACCGTATATGCGAAGACTTGCTTCCCGGACCCAAACACTGAAGTAAGTGCCTTCCTGTTTTAGCTTTTATGATGCTACGAATATGTCACATCTTTTATCATACATACGTTCAAAATTGAGTGGCTGGAGAGCCCCCTGGCGTGTAAATAGTGGCCGACACACGCTACAAACTATAGGGAATTGGGGATTTACAAGGCTTAGTACCGATTGCAACTTAAGCTGTCAAGTACGCGAAATCGAATTGTGACCACGCACTTTTTTATCTTTCGTTATCTTGTTTTATTTGTTACTAAGTTTTAAAGTTTTGATGTTATTAGTTATTGTAGTAATCATGCTTTTATTTTTTTTAAATCTTAAACATTATAATTTTCAATTCATCCTAATGTTCCAACTTGTTTACTTATATTAATAAATAACTGTTAGGAACCATGAAGAAACACATGATTTGACAGCTTAAAAAGTTCCATTAACATTATTTCAAAATTACTTAAACCGTTTTTAATCGTTTTTTTTTTCGAACTGTATATTTCAAGGTCACGTGGTTTTTAGTTTGACAAGGCGCTAGCGCATTAGCAATTGGCGAAGATTATACTTACTTCAATGCTATTAATAATAGAAAAAAAATACGCGGAGTGATGGCGTAGCAAAGCGTGAAACAAATGTATCTTCTTCAGAACTACTCCAGCGACAGCGACACCGACAAGCCCTTCTACGAGTCGGACAGCTCCCCCCCCTCCCCCCTGCGCCCCTCGCGCCACTCGCCCAGCCTCGACCCCGACCACCGCCTGCTGCTGCGCGCCGCCAAGCCGCTGCTGCAGAGCAGGAACTCCGGCGTCGTGGTGGCTGTGGCGCAGCTGCTCTACCACTGCGGGCCTGGTGAGTGACCCACAGAGCTACTCTAGCCACAGACATACAAGCCGCTGCTGCAGAGCAGGAACTCCGGCGTCGTGGTGGCTGTGGCGCAGCTGCTCTACCACTGCGGGCCTGGTGAGTGACCCACAGAGCTACTCTAGCCACAGACATACAAGCCGCTGCTGCAGAGCAGGAACTCCGGCGTCGTGGTGGCTGTGGCGCAGCTGCTCTACCACTGCGGGCCTGGTGAGTGACCCACAGAGCTACTCTAGCCACAGACATACAAGCCGCTGCTGCAGAGCAGGAACTCCGGCGTCGTGGTGGCTGTGGCGCAGCTGCTCTACCACTGCGGGCCTGGTGAGTGACCCACAGAGCTACTCTAGCCACAGACATACAAGCCGCTGCTGCAGAGCAGGAACTCCGGCGTCGTGGTGGCTGTGGCGCAGCTGCTCTACCACTGCGGGCCTGGTGAGTGACCCACAGAGCTACTCTAGCCACAGACATACAAGCCGCTGCTGCAGAGCAGGAACTCCGGCGTCGTGGTGGCTGTGGCGCAGCTGCTCTACCACTGCGGGCCTGGTGAGTGACCCACAGAGCTACTCTAGCCACAGACATACAAGCCGCTGCTGCAGAGCAGGAACTCCGGCGTCGTGGTGGCTGTGGCGCAGCTGCTCTACCACTGCGGGCCTGGTGAGTGACCCACAGAGCTACTCTAGCCACAGACATACAAGCCGCTGCTGCAGAGCAGGAACTCCGGCGTCGTGGTGGCTGTGGCGCAGCTGCTCTACCACTGCGGGCCTGGTGAGTGACCCACAGAGCTACTCTAGCCACAGACATACAAGCCGCTGCTGCAGAGCAGGAACTCCGGCGTCGTGGTGGCTGTGGCGCAGCTGCTCTACCACTGCGGGCCTGGTGAGTGACCCACAGAGCTACTCTAGCCACAGACATACAAGCCGCTGCTGCAGAGCAGGAACTCCGGCGTCGTGGTGGCTGTGGCGCAGCTGCTCTACCACTGCGGGCCTGGTGAGTGACCCACAGAGCTACTCTAGCCACAGACATACAAGCCGCTGCTGCAGAGCAGGAACTCCGGCGTCGTGGTGGCTGTGGCGCAATTACTGTACCACTGTGGACCTGGTGAGTGACCCACAGAGCTACTCTAGCCACAGACATACAAGCCGCTGCTGCAGAGCAGGAACTCCGGCGTCGTGGTGGCTGTGGCGCAATTACTGTACCACTGTGGACCTGGTGAGTGACCCACAGAGCTACTCTAGCCACAGACATACAAGCCGCTGCTGCAGAGCAGGAACTCCGGCGTCGTGGTGGCTGTGGCGCAGCTGCTCTACCACTGCGGGCCTGGTGAGTGACCCACAGAGCTACTCTAGCCACAGACATACAAGCCGCTGCTGCAGAGCAGGAACTCCGGCGTCGTGGTGGCTGTGGCGCAATTACTGTACCACTGTGGACCTGGTGAGTGACCCACAGAGCTACTCTAGCCACAGACATACAAGCCGCTGCTGCAGAGCAGGAACTCCGGCGTCGTGGTGGCTGTGGCGCAATTACTGTACCACTGTGGACCTGGTGAGTGACCCACAGAGCTACTCTAGCCACAGACATACAAGCCGCTGCTGCAGAGCAGGAACTCCGGCGTCGTGGTGGCTGTGGCGCAATTACTGTACCACTGTGGACCTGGTGAGTGACCCACAGAGCTACTCTAGCCACAGACATACAAGCCGCTGCTGCAGAGCAGGAACTCCGGCGTCGTGGTGGCTGTGGCGCAATTACTGTACCACTGTGGACCTGGTGAGTGACCCACAGAGCTACTCTAGCCACAGACATACAAGCCGCTGCTGCAGAGCAGGAACTCCGGCGTCGTGGTGGCTGTGGCGCAATTACTGTACCACTGTGGACCTGGTGAGTGACCCACAGAGCTACTCTAGCCACAGACATACAAGCCGCTGCTGCAGAGCAGGAACTCCGGCGTCGTGGTGGCTGTGGCGCAATTACTGTACCACTGTGGACCTGGTGAGTGACCCACAGAGCTACTCTAGCCACAGACATACAAGCCGCTGCTGCAGAGCAGGAACTCCGGCGTCGTGGTGGCTGTGGCGCAATTACTGTACCACTGTGGACCTGGTGAGTGACCCACAGAGCTACTCTAGCCACAGACATACAAGCCGCTGCTGCAGAGCAGGAACTCCGGCGTCGTGGTGGCTGTGGCGCAATTACTGTACCACTGTGGACCTGGTGAGTGACCCACAGAGCTACTCTAGCCACAGACATACAAGCCGCTGCTGCAGAGCAGGAACTCCGGCGTCGTGGTGGCTGTGGCGCAATTACTGTACCACTGTGGACCTGGTGAGTGACCCACAGAGCTACTCTAGCCACAGACATACAAGCCGCTGCTGCAGAGCAGGAACTCCGGCGTCGTGGTGGCTGTGGCGCAATTACTGTACCACTGTGGACCTGGTGAGTGACCCACAGAGCTACTCTAGCCACAGACATACAAGCCGCTGCTGCAGAGCAGGAACTCCGGCGTCGTGGTGGCTGTGGCGCAATTACTGTACCACTGTGGACCTGGTGAGTGACCCACAGAGCTACTCTAGCCACAGACATACAAGCCGCTGCTGCAGAGCAGGAACTCCGGCGTCGTGGTGGCTGTGGCGCAGCTGCTCTACCACTGCGGGCCTGGTGAGTGACCCACAGAGCTACTCTAGCCACAGACATACAAGCCGCTGCTGCAGAGCAGGAACTCCGGCGTCGTGGTGGCTGTGGCGCAATTACTGTACCACTGTGGACCTGGTGAGTGACCCACAGAGCTACTCTAGCCACAGACATACAAGCCGCTGCTGCAGAGCAGGAACTCCGGCGTCGTGGTGGCTGTGGCGCAATTACTGTACCACTGTGGACCTGGTGAGTGACCCACAGAGCTACTCTAGCCACAGACATACAAGCCGCTGCTGCAGAGCAGGAACTCCGGCGTCGTGGTGGCTGTGGCGCAATTACTGTACCACTGTGGACCTGGTGAGTGACCCACAGAGCTACTCTAGCCACAGACATACAAGCCGCTGCTGCAGAGCAGGAACTCCGGCGTCGTGGTGGCTGTGGCGCAATTACTGTACCACTGTGGACCTGGTGAGTGACCCACAGAGCTACTCTAGCCACAGACATACAAGCCGCTGCTGCAGAGCAGGAACTCCGGCGTCGTGGTGGCTGTGGCGCAATTACTGTACCACTGTGGACCTGGTGAGTGACCCACAGAGCTACTCTAGCCACAGACATACAAGCCGCTGCTGCAGAGCAGGAACTCCGGCGTCGTGGTGGCTGTGGCGCAGCTGCTCTACCACTGCGGGCCTGGTGAGTGACCCACAGAGCTACTCTAGCCACAGACATACAAGCCGCTGCTGCAGAGCAGGAACTCCGGCGTCGTGGTGGCTGTGGCGCAGCTGCTCTACCACTGCGGGCCTGGTGAGTGACCCACAGAGCTACTCTAGCCACAGACATACAAGCCGCTGCTGCAGAGCAGGAACTCCGGCGTCGTGGTGGCTGTGGCGCAGCTGCTCTACCACTGCGGGCCTGGTGAGTGACCCACAGAGCTACTCTAGCCACAGACATACAAGCCGCTGCTGCAGAGCAGGAACTCCGGCGTCGTGGTGGCTGTGGCGCAGCTGCTCTACCACTGCGGGCCTGGTGAGTGACCCACAGAGCTACTCTAGCCACAGACATACAAGCCGCTGCTGCAGAGCAGGAACTCCGGCGTCGTGGTGGCTGTGGCGCAGCTGCTCTACCACTGCGGGCCTGGTGAGTGACCCACAGAGCTACTCTAGCCACAGACATACAAGCCGCTGCTGCAGAGCAGGAACTCCGGCGTCGTGGTGGCTGTGATGCAATTGCTATGCCATTGTGGACCTGGTAATTCAAATAGTTCTCACATAATCGGCAATTCGAGTGCAGTTCGATTACTGATTAGCATCTCGCTTGTATGTTGTCGTTCTCATTAAAAATGAATATGTATTTATTAATCGCATGCCAAAGGGTAGGTATACTGGATGAGTTTCTCAAGTGGACATGTTAGGTCGAATAGTTTAGGATGAGAAACTAAGAAAAATGGACGAAGGAGTCTCGAGGCCGATTTTGACTATGGGGATAAGAGGAACAGGGTGTAAAGTTCCTCATCCACCATAGAAAAGGGAGGATCCTCCGACCAGACGGGTGTTATGTCTGGTGGGCTACTGCCCGACGGTTGTTGCCGGGTTTCTGTATATGTACTCAGTCGCTTGAATAATGTTGATAGCGCGATTCAGGTTTACGTCAGTTGTAGTTCGCATGTGGCGAGATAGATGTCGCCACAGACAAAAACGAAAACTGCACAGGTATTTTGTTCCTTTTTTAAATCTTATCCGGGAATTGAACGTTGGTTTGGGAAAAAAATCACCCTGTTTATGCCATCTTATAGTGTCGCTTATAATGA
Source organism: Udea ferrugalis (assembly GCA_950022985.1). Classification (NCBI taxonomy): domain Eukaryota; kingdom Metazoa; phylum Arthropoda; class Insecta; order Lepidoptera; family Crambidae; genus Udea; species Udea ferrugalis. The sequence continues at coordinate 14,594,660 of OX465531.1, read as the reverse complement.
CCCAATTCTAGTAAGAGATGGTGTACTGTGTATATCTGCTTGTGTACGATTGAATAAATTAAAAAACAATGTTTTATGCGTTGTAGTATGTGTTTTTAATATAATCTTATGTATTGTTCCCAGTGCAAGAGCTGCCGCCGGTGGCGAAGGCGACGGTGCGCCTGCTCCGCGCGCCCGCGGAGGTGCAGAGCGTCGTGCTCAACTGCATCGCCTCGCTCACCGTCACCAGGCCGGTAAATACTTTACTTTATTTCAACGTTATTTTTGAAAACATTTGTTTTTGTATCTACATAGCTGTGAAGCTCAAGGTAAAAAGTGATTTTTACCTTTTGTTCAATGATATCACTACATAGTATAAAACAAAGTCGCTTTCTCTGTCCCTATGTCCCTTTGTATGCTTAAATTTTTTGAAACTACGCAACGGAATTTGATGCGGTTTTTTTCAATAGATAGAGTGATTCAAGGGGTAAGTTCATATGTATAATAACATCATTTAAATAAATAAATAAAATAAAATAATATTGCACCCGTGGGAGGCGGGGGCGGGTCGCTAGTTATATATAAAAGAGGTAGATATGTTATGTCAGCAAGGATGCAAAGTCGAAAATTGACCCCTGGCGTACGTGCCTATAATTTGACCGTGTGTACTCTTGTAGTATGATTATTTACTAGAGCGTGAACGAGACAGATACATGTTGCGCAGTGTCGTCTCCAACTGTCAACACTGTCAATGCTATGTTCGAAAGTTTTGATTTCGGTTGCTACTTTTTTAACACAAGAAACATATCTACCCTCTTTTTTATCATAATATCATTGCTTTAGTTTTGATATGATCGTCACTTTGCTATCAAATGTTAAGCGTGTGTTTTGTTATTCTGATTTCCCCGTATTTCAGTAGTAATTTGTGTAGCACAAATCCACAGAAATTACAAACTTCGTTGATGATAGTTGCAGTTTAAAAAAATCCCCTAATCTCTTTCAGTCGTTATTCGAGCCGTTCCTCAAGTCGTTCTTCGTCCGCACCTCCGACCCGACCCACATCAAGCTCCTCAAGTTGGAGATCCTCACGAACTTGGCGACCGAAGCCAGCGCACCCGTAGTATTGAGGGAGTTCCAGACTTACGTCACTTCGAATGATAAGGCCTTCGCCGGAGCTACCATACAGGCTATCGGGAGACTTGCTGTCGCTATACACGCCGAGACAGAGACTTGTCTCAATGGGCTACTGCATTTGCTGTCTAGTAAAGATGGTAAGTGTTTTAAGCGTCATCTTGAAAGAGTTTCATACTTATGTCACTTTGAATGATAAAGCCTTCGCTGGAGCTACCATACAGGCTATCGGGAGACTTGCTGTCGCTATACACGCCGAGACAGAGACTTGTCTCAATGGGCTACTGCATCTGCTGTCTAGTAAAGATGGTAAGTGTTTCAAGTGTTGTTTAGTGGTAGTTACACACTTGCGTCACTTTTAATGATAAGGCCTTCGCCGGAGCTACCTACAGGCTATCGGGAGACCTGTCGCTATACACGCGGAGACAGAGACTTGCCTCAATGGGCTACTGCATCTGCTGTCTAGTAAAGATGGTAAGTGTTTTTAGCGTTATTTTGAAGAAGTATTTTCTAAGTAGGTAGGCCTACGTCGCTTCGAACGAAAAAACCTTCGTTGGAACCACTATACAGATTATTAGGAGGCTTGCGTCGCTGTACACACGTAGACAGAGACAGAGACTTGTCTAGTTAATATGGTGAGTGTTTTAAACATTATCTTGAAGGTGTAAAAATCAAAACTAAATATATGTTCATTCAATTGAACCTCTCACAAGCACATACTTTCAAATCTTAAATTAATCAAAGAAAAACATACTAAATAATAGGCATGAAAAATGTAATAATTTGGATTTATGTCTGCATAATAATACACACACAAACATAAAGTGTTTTGCTGAGGTGACTTTGCTTGTAAATTCTCAAACTTACATAATCCTTAATTGTTGTTAATGTTTATTTTGACAGGATTATTTGATTTTGTGATTTTTAAAAACTCAACGATGTCAATTGAAAATTCCAAATAGTAACATTTAATATAACTTGTAGTGTATTTTTTTGAGTAAAAAAGGGCCTTTTTTACTCAAATTTCATTTTATTTTATTTCTAAAATGTTAAGAAGAGATTGTTATCTAATTACTGCTGGCGCTGCCGCGCGCGCGCACTAACCTACTGGCCTCGGCGCCGCTCACACGCGCTATGCGCACTTTCAACGCTGAGGCCGAGAGAGTAGATGTTTTTTCTTGCGCTCTGAGTGAGTTCACAAGAATTGCATTATTTACAATAAGTTATTAAATTCATTTTAAGTTAATAAATTTGGTATATATATTTAGGATTAGATAGATTAGATATAATAAAAATAAAATATGTAGATATAGATAAAGTTACATTATTGAATTAGGCTAAGAAATACCTGTAATGATAATGTAAGTGTGAGATAAATAAATAAATAATTGTTAATTATTATTATAACAACTTATGTACATTATGGTTTGCAATAAAGAATTGAATTGAATTGAATATTGTGCAGAGTGGGTGGTGTGCGAAGCCGTGGTGGTGGTGAAGCGAGTGGTGGGCGGCGGCGCGGCGTCGGCGCGGGCGGCCGTGGCGCGCGCCTCCAAGCTGCTCAGGGCTGACAGGTAATGCATTATCACTGCATAGTATAATCCAAAGTCGCTTTCTCTGTCCCTATGTCCCTTTGTATGCTTAAATCTTTGAAACTACGCAACGGATTTTGATGCGGTTTCTTTTAATTAGATAGAGTGGTTCAAGAGGAAGGTTTATATCTACTATATAAAAATAAGTCGGGTCTTCCTTCCTGACGCTATAACTCCAGAACTTACGAACCGATTTCGCGGTTTTGCATTCGTTGGAAAGATCTCGGGCTCCGTGAGGTTTATAGCAAAGAAAAAAAATGTTTTTTCACATACAGCTAAGTCCACGCGGACGAAGTCGCGGGCGGCTGCTAGTGTATAATAACATTCTATTGCACCCGTGCGAAGCGGGGGCGGGTCGCTAGTTGAATAATAAAATCAAAGAAGATGCAAATAGGTTTGTTACAAATAGGATAAATTGTTTTTGCATTGTTAAAACAGAACTCAAAATATTTCACTTTCATTGTAGTATCTAGCAGTACTAAAATTGCTCGTTATTGCCAATTTAGGTTGCTGCTTCGGAAACGGAACATTATGATTCGATTGCCAAGAATTTAATTTTCTGGTTTAAGATCTTTATTTGTTTCTCACAAGAATTACAATAAATTCACTTGCGTGAGAAGTATTTCAATGTTAACAATAACTTAATTTAGAAGAGTGTACAATATAAATGATTGCTAACTTGGTCGAGCTTGAAAAATAAAACACAAAACAAGGGTAGTTTAGATTAAAAACTAACAAAACACACGTTCAAGTCCGAGCAACCCAATCGCCATCCACCGCCGATTCCGGCAAAATTATTACGCGCAAAGAACGCAGAGTTAGTCGCAAGAAACTGGAAGTGGCCTCACCAACTACGCTCAGGTAATGACTTAGGTATTAATCAAAAGAGATGCATGGTATTAAGTTAAGTGTATAATAAGGGAGTTTAAGTGATATAGTAATTTTATAATTATTTATTAAATATCGTATTTTTTAAGTTAGAATTTTAGGAGTTTTTTAAAAATTTGTGTTGATTTCGCCTCTTTGATATCTTTGGGGAGTCGATTATACAAGATTGCACCTTCATATATAATGTTTTTTTTTCCATAGTTAGTTCTTGGAGGCCGTAAGCATAAGTCGTTTGCACGCCTCAAAAGTTTGCTATGTACGTTTTTCTATTGCGTAAAAGTAATTTGACTGTGAATTTCTTTATTAAAAATTTTACAAACTAGTATACAGGGGTAGTAGGTATATGTCTGTTTAATAGTCATAATTTTTGTTTCCTTGTAAATTTTCTCAGCAGATTCTAAAAATTCATAATGTAACAAGGCTTTTATTAGCTTGTTTTGAGCGGTCTGTATAATTTTCAAGTTACTCTTTGCCGCCGTCCCCCAGACCTCGATCAAGTAGTCAATGTGTGGTTTGACTAAAGAATTGTAGACATAGAACAGGACTTTTTGTGGCAAATAACGGGCAATACTTCGTAGCATACCAGTAAGGCATGTAAGTTTCGTTTTAATTTTGTCGATGTGGATTTTCCAATTTAACTGATTATCAAGAGTAAGACCAAGATATTTTTCAAACTTTTTTTCTGTTATTATTTGTCCATTAATTTCCAAAGGTAGATAATTTTGTAGTTTCTTGTTTTTAGCTGAAAAGATAACATTATTTGTTTTTTAATTGTTAGAAGATTGTGGCGAAACCATTCGTTCAAGAGGTCTAAGTCTTTTTGTGCATCTGCAATGACGGTGCTGATACAGTGCCCATAGTAAAATAAGCTGGTGTCATCAGCGTATAGAGTGATGTCACCGATAAGGCCAATTCCCTGTATACTATTTACATATATCAAAAACATTAGCGGTCCTAGAATCGATCCTTGAGGAATCCCACAGGTGACGGGCAGGTTATTACTTTGGTATTGACCAATTTTAACAACTTGACAGCGATTTGTCAAATATGACTCTAATATTTTGGAAGCATTATGAGTAATTCCAATGCTTTGTATTCTATTTAGTAAAAGGCGATGACTAACTGTGTCGAAAGCTTTTCTCAAATCTATGAAAACACCAAGAGTTACCTTTTTCTGATCAATATTGATTTTAATTTGTGTTGTGAAACTAGATCTATTGTTGCGGAAAGTGTATTAGATTTGGGTCTAAAACCATATTATTTATTATATAAGAAGTTAAAGGAGGATAGGTAGTCATTGAGTCGGTTGAAAATTACTCGTTCAAAGACCTTTGATACTATGGGTAGTACAGATATTGGACGATAATTTTCTGGATCACTTTTGCAACCAGTTTTATGTATTGGTGATACTTTTGCAATTTTGAGGCAATCAGGAAAAGCTCCTAGCTCTAAACATCTGTTTATGCTCGCAGTAAGTTCATGGAGTATAAGCTTTTTAACGCATTTTAAGGACTTGGTACCTATACCATCAATTCCTGAGCTAGTGTTATAACTGAGCCTGTCAATTATTTTACCTATTTCATCGGGGGTGGTTGGCAACATTTCAGAGAGTCCATTTCCGTGATTTTCAGGTGGATATTGAGGCACTGCATGATAGCTTGAGTTTCATGATACCGTTGAGGTATTTCGTTTGCTAGTGTTTGGCCAATGGTTGCGAAGTACCTGTTAAAGTACCCACAAATGTCGGTTGGGTCAATTATAATTCCAGACGGTGAAAGAAGCTTAGGTATCGTCATAGGTTCCTTGAGTTTGTTTCTGGCAAGGCTATTTATGAGCTCCCACATTTTTTTCGGCTTTTTGTTGCAATCTACAAAGGCTTTGTAATAATATTCTTTCTTAAGGGATTGGATTTGTCGGGCTACTCGGTTTCTTTCTTTTTTAAACTGAATTTCTATTTCTTCACTCTCTGGATTCCTCTTGTGTTTTTTCCAAAGTAGATTCCTGTTATTCATTCCTTCTATTACATCACGGGTTATCCAGTCTTGTTTTGGTGGATTTAGAATCTTAGTTGTTGTAATTTTAACGCTTGTTTTCAGTTTTTCCTGTAATATGTCATATTCTACGTTGTTTTGACTATTCTCTATGGTTTCGATAACTTTAAACAGTTCTTTGTAATCAATTGCTTCATATCTACTTTTTAAAAGAGTTTTTGGCTGACATTTTTGCATCTCAAAGTAAATTTGTTTATGATCTGACATGGCAGAGTCTATGATCGCTAGATGAAAATTGTTGTCTTTCAAATTAGTACATACGTGATCCAATATAGTTTTACAAGTTTCTGTTTCACGAGTACAATGGGTTTCTGCAATTTTGTTCAGTATAGCATAACCATTGCCAGTAAGCATATCTTGATAATCTTTCACTGAGCTATTTGGATTAAGAAGATCATAATTTACATCTCCAACTATTACAGCCCGTTTCCTTTTTTCCAGTTGTGGCGAATAGGTCTCAATAAAATCCTTCGTGCTCGAACTTCCTGGTTTATAGATGGCGCCTATATCCACAGAGAACTTTACGATGTGTATCCAAAGATAATTTATTTATCTATTTATCTCACTCTTACATTATCATTACAGGTATTTCTTAGCCTAATTCAATAATGCAACTTTATCTATATCTACCTGTTTTATCTTATCTTATAATATCTAATCTATCTAATCCTAAATATATAAACCAAATTTATTAACTTAAAATGAATTTAATAACTAATTGTAAATAATGCAATCCTAGTGAACTCACTCAGAGCGCAAGAAAAATCATCTACTCTCTCGGCCACTGCGTTGAAAGTGCGCATAGCGCGTGTGAGCGGCGCCGAGGCCAGTAGGTTATAATGGTTTCCATTTGTCGTCTTTTCTTCACTCATGTTATGTTCTATACTATCGTGAACGAATATGGATACTCCTCCCCCTCTGCTGTTGCTTCTGTAGTTGTAATAGAGTGTGTATCCCGCTATATGAACCTGCTTTGCTTCAGCATCCGATTTTATCCATGTTTCCGAAAGCACAATGAGATGAATAATGTGAGTAAATGATTGAACAATACATCGCAGCTCATCAAGTTTTCCGGGGGCTACAATGCTTCGGACATTTGCATAAAGGCATTTTAGAGATTTTGCTGTGGTTATTACGTCTTCGTATTTGTCAGCTAGTTGATATGATATGTTGGTTCTTTCTGGGGTTCCGGCTCCTGAGAACTGGGGCCTGGCTGTTTTAAGTTTTTTGGTAGCTTAGCTATCTTGGGCACACCGTTAGAGTATCTAATAGTCAAGTTTGTTTCTCCGTCGTCAGACCGCCGTTTTAATTCCTCTTTCAGCAGTTTTAGGTGGCTTTGTTGTTTTGGTGTTCGGTCGGCATATATCTGCAGGTTGTGTGACTTGACAAGATCCTTACCACGGAGAATTGCTACGGCCATGTCTTGTGATGCAAAAGTAACTTTCATGGATCTGCATTTTCCTTGGTTATATTTTCCTAGGCGGACGATTTTCTCAGGTTTTTCCATTGTTTTGTTTATTTTATGGAGGACCTCCATGACTCCTTTCATCTCGACTTCTTTTCTTTCATCTAGATTTTTGTTCTCAAACTCAGTAAGTCCAACTATGATAACATTTTTAGCTCGGAAGTTTCGCTCACTTAGCTCAGCCATAAGGTTTTCTTCACTTATAGATGATGTTCCTAAAGCAGATTAAGTAGTGGATCTAGCTTTTAATGACAAGACATCAGACTCTAATGATTGAACCCTGCTTTCGGTGTTTTCAGCAATGTTTGTAAGTTTGGCTACATCAGTTTTTATTTTGTTTTGCTCCGACACCAGATGTTCCATTGATACGTTTATTTTGCTGACTTTTTCTTCTATAGTAGCAATGTTGGAGCATATTTTATTTGTGTTCTCTTTTTGACTTTGGGTCAAAGATATTAAAGTTTTCATCATTTCGGTCATCTGAAGTCTTAAATCGCCTAACTCAGATTTTATAAACTCATTGTCATCGGTTTGTTTTCTTTTGCCGCGAAATGTTATCTGGGTTGAATCGTGCATTTCATTCAAATTCGGTTGCGAGCCACTACGGGACGATATGTCACTTCCATTCGGTGAGCGCATCATTTTTCTCTAGATCCGTGATCGCTTGTGAGTAGCGTGCTACGTAGCGGAGGAGCGAGCCAAAAAATAAGAACTTGCCACACTCACACTTGAGGTTTGCGGGCGGGGGCTTGACACTTGCGGTATCCGTTAGAATGGGAATGGATGCACTGATGTTAAGTTAGCAACTTTTTGCTCAATGCGTATTGAATTTAGGGTAAAAAATGGTTTGGACTGTAATTATGTTTTTTTAATAATATTTGCAACACGTCTGCTCTGTACGCACTCGTCCGAGTATGTCAATTTAATAATTTTCAAATTTAAATCTCATTTTGCGTTGATTTATTTACAAAATGAAATTTGAATTTTTTTAAACGTTTGTGGCCTAGTAGAACTTCAAATTTGCGAATGTATCTCTGGACATTATTCCACATGGCGCCATCTAGCCCCAAGCGGGCTAATCATAGTCCGTTTTTATGGTATACTATCTTTTGTAAATACATACTTATTATACATAGGAAACACCCAGACCAATACAAACAGACATTTTCATGCACACAAATGCTTGTACTGTGCGGGGATTGACCTTTGGTGTAGTAGCCGACTTCTCAACAATTACACCAAGACGGTCGTCTAAATAAATGTGCCTGCATTTCTTAGGCCACTGACTATACACATTGATTACGGTACGTACGGTTTATATATCTAACAGTACGTTGACGCAGTATAAACCATACAGTAGGTTATCTAAGGCCGCCCGCCGAGTTATTAGCCTAGCGTGCACACAGACACGCGGCACAGCCCGTCCGTACTGCCACCTCCCTATTTAATGCTAGCGTGTGCGTGAAATCGCGTGTGCGTGATATCGCAACACGGCGTGCGATGCGCACGCACACATTTAAACCGAGAGTGGCACGTTTGTGTGTAGATGTTCTACTGTATGGTTTATACTGTGACGTTGAGTTGTGTATTTGTGTAGATTGGCGCCGAATGCGCGCGCGGCGGCGGTGTGGCTGGTGGCGGAGCACGGCGCGCAGCACCCGCGCGCCGCCGCCATATTGGCGCATATGGCCGCCAACTTCGCCGAACAGGTACATCACTTATAACAATTAATTATAATACAAAATTAAAATTGCTTCATAGCCCATTGACCGCCATAGACGTTTTGAAGCGTCCCCAAGAATTCTGATCCAGACGCCGACGACGACGCCATTATTCGCCATTGTTCGCCGTATGTTTGATATTAAAATAAAATGTAACTAATAGCCTTTTTTTTGATGCGGAGAATGCATTTAGGCACTGTTGGTGATTTTCAAGTTGGGCAGGATCTAGGTATCTTCAATGAACGTTCGTTTTTTTGTAATTAGGTTTAAGATTTATTAGCTCTTTACATAGCAATTAAAAACAAAATTCGAGAGCAAAAAAATAAGGTCGCGTGTGTCGTCTTTTGAGAGCAACGGCTGTGTGCTGGCGTGCGGGCACCGCGCCCGCACCGCCTCCCGTACCGCACCTCGCCCCCCGCAGAGTATTCCCGGTAGTCCGCTGGTGGCGCTAGTTGATGCGTGGACAGGCACTATCCCGCTCCCTGAGTCGGAGAGCGGGGGAGTGTGGGACTTACCCACCTCAATAGGGAAAGGAATACCCACTAAACTCCGCGGAGACAATCTTCCGCGCGTTACCAAGTGTCCCGAGTACCACAGCGACCCCGGGGCCCCCCTTTAGTCACCTCTTACGACAGGTGGGGAGGAACCTTGGCAGTATTCTAATGCCCCATACCGTAGGGCAAATGTAATGAATAGCCTGGCGGTCAATAGGATAGGTACAGTCAGCATCAAAATGATGTATGCTAACACAGTGGTCAAAAAGGTATTAGCAATTTGACAAAAGCAAAGTACTACATTGACAGAGTCGTATGTCGATTGAAGCGTCACCAAACTCTATAACAAATAAAACATTATTTTATAGTGTAAACTATAGGATTAGAGAAGAAAATACTTCTATCTAATTGCTTTTCATTAAAACTTTTTCTCCTATTCTGTACGCGCCCATCATTTTGATGCTGACTGATGCGTTCAACTCAACTCAACCTTTACAAAACCATTGTAATATAGGTCTTATGTTAACAGTGTAAGGTGCCCCTAGTAAAGGGCGGATATGTCCGCCTCTGTACAATTTTGATAGTAATATAAAAGAAAATAGAATAACAAAGGCAAAATTATTAGTAACTTAGAAAATCAATGCAAAGAATTAGATCTTTGCATACATTTTCAAGATCAATCTATGTGAAGATGTTTAGATACCTGCAGGTGAGTGCCGACCCAGTGCCATGGTGGTTGGTCCCTATAGGCCAACTAATATAAGAAAAACCACTTTGTCAGCTGCCAGTGTCATTGGAAATTGTACTTCAATCCAATAGAAATACGATTTATAAGCTGTGGCTTGACTTTTGAGCCTGACAGAACACATAAACCCTTTTGCATTACATAAAGTTCAATATCTAATGACACTGGCAGCTGTCAAAGTATATTTCTTATATTAGTTGGACTGTAATGCCCATCAGATTGCTGTTGGTAATGTTTGGTAATCTGGCAAGCATTGAGGGAGTTTAATTCAGAATGTCGCAAATATAGAAGACATCGACGTGTAATTCCGAAACATCGTGGATGTGGACATATTCAAGGGAGGGCAGTATAAACCTAACACCACACCACTGCAGATGTAAAAAGTCTGATAGTATGTTGTTCAAAAGAGATCTTGGTCCACCTCGACAATTTGGCGATCATGTCCCAACGGGTTACCAATGCTCTCCTCACTCGGTCTAAGTCACAGTTGTCTGATATTAGAGCTATCTATATAAAAGAAACATTCATAACTATCCCATTCCCTAAAATATGGTCAACTACACTCTGTGCATCATGTTATTTGTTTTTCGACAGCTGACAAGTTTAGTGACTTCCTAAAGATTTTCGAATGTGACTGATAGCATTCCGATTACACTATTAAAACGTTATAATCGATACCTGAATTTGATTTCAATGCACATTTTTGTGATAAACAAACTCGTGTCACAGTGTTTGTTGCTAAACTTCTCCGAAACGATCGATTTTGATGAATTTTTATATGTACATATTGATTAGCGATTATTTAGTCCTTGGTCTATGTATTTTTCACAATTGGTTTTGACGCAGAACGTCACTTTCGCAAATGGTCACCTCGAAAATTTTGGTCACTTTCGCAGAATGACACTTTCGCAACTGGTCACTTTCGCAGAATGTCATTTTCGCAAAAGGTCACTTTCGCACAATGTCATTTTCGCAAAAGGTCACTTTCGCATTTGGTCACTTTCGCAAAACGTCATCATCATCAGAAACAAGTCGGTGTCATAATGAATTAAAAACAGGTCCAATGGAGCTGTTTTTTGTGTGACCTCATTTAGTACGCAGCCGTATCTTCCTTTTTTTGTAATACGTTATAGGTTTACTTAATAAAACCCTTATTGAAATGATTGTATTTTCCTATTTTTATACTGAGACTAGACTACCGTAATAAAGATTTGATGGAGTATACCTCTTTTATATTAAAACACTTAATAGAGAATTTATAAAGGAAATTCTAACGATCCATCAATAAAAAACAAATTTTTAACATCAAATCTTTATTACGGTAGTCTAGTTTCAGTATAAAAATAGGAAAACGTATATAAATTGTAACGTATATAAATGTATTCCAAAAAAGGAAGATACGGCTGCGCACTATATGCGGTCACAAAAAAAAACAGCTCCAATGGACCTGTTTTTAATTCAATATGACACCGACTTGTTTCGGATGATGATGACGTTTTGCGAAAGTGACGTTTTGCGAAAGTGACCAAATGCGAAAGTGACCTTTTGCGAAAATGACATTGTGCGAAAGTGACCTTTTGCGAAAATGACATTCTGCGAAAGTGACCAGTTGCGAAAGTGACATTCTGCGAAAGTGACCAAAATTTTCGAGGTGACCATTTGCGAAAGTGACGTTCTGCGTCAGAACCTTTCAGTAGTTATTACGTGTAGCACATCACTAAAAGGGGGGGCACTCGTCTATGAAGTAGCATATAGCAGATGCGCTGAACAGGGGTTTCAAAGAATAACCGAATACTATTCGGTTTAACATTTACCGAACCCGTTATTCGGCCGAACTACCGTTTACTATTTCATTGTTTTCCCGCAAAAACTGGTTCTTATATGTACGCTTAGTGTCGCTAAACATGGTAAAATAACATGATGAACAGAGTGTTATTTGTAAACAGGTGCTACCTTCGGGAACTGGTCCGCCCAAGTTTACTTTATAAGAACTGTAGCTTTCTCTCTACAATCTTTCGACGAAACTTTTTTCGGCAGATGTCAATCGGACATAAAATAAATGAATCGTCATCTTTATTCCACAGGATGAGCTAGTAAAGCTCCAACTCCTATCCCTAGCCGTAAAGCTATCCCTAACCCAACCAGCCACCCTCCCTGTCTGCCGCTACGTGATCTCGCTCGCGCGCTACGACGCCAGCTACGACGTGCGCGACCGCGCGCGCCTGCTGCGCCGCTTCACCTCCCCCCCTCCGGGCGCCAAGCTGCCCTCCCACGCGCCGCAGCTCTTCCGCCCCGACAAGCCCAAGCCGACGGTGCAGACCAGAGCAACAGGTCACTACATGCACTCATACTGTGCGACCCATTCATTCTGCATGGCACAAGATCAACATTCACACATTTGTCGCCATTCATTCTTTCTTCTCTGTGAAAGTGGTTTTAGTTTCATTAAGCTACTGTGTGTGTCTCCTTACTTGGCAAGCTTTAGCTTGCCAAGTCAAGGCCGCAGCTTGATGAAACTAAACCCAAGTCAAGGCAAGATTGACTACGGCCTTGACTTGGCAAGCTAAAGCTTGCCAAGTAAGGAGACACACTATCTAAAGCAAGGTAAGTGATCCTAGAAAGACATTCTCTCATTGAACAAGTCTCTAGGCAGTGAGTGACAACCTCTAAGGTAGTTCGCAACCCAGCTAGTGCGCTCTAGTGTGCAGCAGTGTCGCTGTCCCGCTCTGCCGCTCCCTGTCTGCCGCTACGTGATCTCGCTCGCGCGCTACGACGCCAGCTACGACGTAGCAACCCAGCTAGTGCGCTCTAGTGTGTAGCAGTGTCGCTGTCCCGCTCTGCCGCTCCCTGTCTGCCGCTACGTGATCTCGCTCGCGCGCTACGACGCCAGCTACGACGTGCGCGACCGCGCGCGCCTGCTGCGCCGCTTCACCTCCCCCCCTCCGGGCTCCTCCAAGCTGCCCTCCCATGCGCCGCAGCTCGCGCCGCCCCGACAAGCCCAAGCCACACCAGACACACTGCACCAGACCAACACCTCACTACATGAGTACATGCGCCACACACAACTCAACTAAACTCTTAGAGCGTTCAGTCAGAAAAATGTATGAAAGCCATACCACTGTGGCACTTCAAAATGAGTAACAAAAGCAAAATGAGTAAGTAAGTAAGTAAATATTCTTTATTGCACACTAAACAACAATAATGGTAACAAGTAAGGACAAACAAATGTACAATTTGGGCGGTTTTATCGCTAAAAAGCGATCTCTTCCAAACAACCCACAAGAGTAAGAAAAGAAGACGGGTTTGAAAGTATTTATCTCATTTATTCATTATTATACAATGAGTGATACAAAGGGCGGACTTAATGCTGTTGAGGCATTGTCTACCAGTCAAGTTATACAAGCAAAGCTTATTAAAGTATGGCATTCATTTATTAATTCATCCCATATTTGAAGTTCTTCAGTCCGATAGTTTGCAAATAAAAGTGATTTATGTCTCTGAAGTTCAGCAACTTAAGCCCAAAAAGTAAAAAGTAATAGCTTCTAAACTATTGGTTTTCGACTATCTAATGTTTTTTTGAATGATGCCCTCTATCTGAAAAAAAAATTGGCTACTTTTTTTTGAATTTAGGGTACAGACCCCTGCAGGAATGATCCGTTCTGAGTTTTAGAGACTTACCGTAAATGATGTTAATTTTTAAAATGTTCCATTAGTTACATCACTTACATCACTTCATGTTTTTGCACAAACTATTATCATACTTACACAGTTTACTGACAGTTTTTAAGATCATAAATAAATCATCAAGTGCAAGTGAATTAGTTTCTGAAATGGCGAAAATTTATTAACAACTAGCAGCCGCCCGCGACTTCGTCCGCGTGGACTTTTCTGTTGAAATTTCCCTGAATTTTAAAAAAAGTTTTTTTATACTACCTGCTCGTCAATGGGACATTATGTGTCATATAAACCTGTCCTAAAGTAGGTCATTATAGCCCTACGGTCTAGCCGGGACATAATGTTGTACTGAATTTCATTATTTTCCTAGGGATTAAAGTGATTTGAATTTGGAATGCAACCGTGTAGTCAAAATGTTTAGGTGCAATGAGATTTTATCCTGAGTTCGAATGTCGTACTGGCCACTAACAAAATAAATGCCAAAGAAAGAAAAAAGGCGCCAACGGCTCAAATAGCTCCTGAGTCCTGTGCTGATAAAATGAACGTACCAAAGATTGTAATTCATCTTTCCAATGTCTTCGCACAACTGTCTTATGTTTCTAACATCACTTTTAATTTTTGATAAATACTAATTTCTCATATTTAATTACCTACCTATTTTCACTTGAAATAAATACTTAAGCACTTATTTTTTTCAGCCATTAATTTCGATTGCCTCGCAGAAAGTATAAAAAGTAGAGTATGCATCGCGGTCTTAAAAGTGTATTTGTCTTGGGCGGTCTTGAACCCCTCGTATTCAGGATTCTAACTTTAACTCCCTCGCTCCGCTCGGGAATTAACCGTAGAATCCCTCATACTCGGGGTTCAATATGACGCCCGGGACATAATACACTTCTTTAAGCCCTGGTGGCATAATCTACTATTTGACCTCGTTCTAAGAGCCACCCTGTATGAATACTTTCGAACGTTGAACTACACACATCAAAAGTGTCTAGGGATATCTCAAGCATTTTCATACAAAGTATAGCTATTGGGGAGGCTGTAAAAATTAAAATATTGATACCAACGTAGAAATTTTTAGGACACAGAAACTGCTATATCTGCCCTTTCAGATTGTATAAAGAAATTCATTGTGGTAGCATTATTGTACAATCGTAAGGACGTTAAAAAAAGGACAGATTTTTCTTTTAAAAGGTTTCAAAATTTTAGCAAAATCAAACGTTTTTTTTGTAATATTCTTAACCTTTATCTTATGCCTGTTTCCTCGAGTTATTCTAAGATAATGCTGAGCATTATCTAATATCTTCTTTCAAAAATCTGTCTTTTTCTTAACGTCCTTACGATTGTACAATAATGCTACCACAATGAATTTCTTTATACCATCTGAAAGGGCAGATATAGCAGTTTCTGTGTCCTAAAAATTTCTACGTTGGTATCAATATTTTAATTTTTACAGCCTCCCCAATAGCTATACTTTGTATGAAAATGCATGAGATATCCCTAGACACTTTTGATGTGTGTATTTCCTAACATCCGTTTCATCCCCCAGACCGCTCCCAGTTCGCAGTAGGCACTCTATCCCAGTGCATCGGCACAGCGGCTACCGGCTACCGGCCGCTGCCCGCGCCGCCGCCCGCCACGCTCGCCGCCGCCGCCAGGGACCAGGTCCAGGCTGAGTACGAGCCGGTGGAGCGGCCCAGCCAACCACGGGAGGAGAAGGTAGATAGATTAACTAGAGACAACACACGCAATTACACACACACACGTTCTCTCACACACCTCTTTGACCCGTCGCAATGTAAGAGAAGGATAGTATATAGAGCTCTCTCTCTCTCTCTCTCTCTCTCTCTCTCTCTCTCACGCTCGCCGCCGCCGCCAGGGACCAGGTCCAGGCCGAGTACGAGCCGGTGAAGCGGCCCAGCCAGGCACGAGAGGAAAAGGTGAGGCTTTAAAACCTGCATGATCCCACTGCTGGGCAAAAATCTCCCCCAAACCTTTCCATCGTTCCCTGTCCTCTGCAAAAGACCACCATTCTCTCAAATAGTATACCAGGTCA
The DNA here is from genome assembly GCA_950022985.1 of Udea ferrugalis. Classification (NCBI taxonomy): domain Eukaryota; kingdom Metazoa; phylum Arthropoda; class Insecta; order Lepidoptera; family Crambidae; genus Udea; species Udea ferrugalis. The sequence continues at coordinate 14,578,863 of OX465531.1, read as the reverse complement.
TCGCACCAGCGTTGTTAGGTCGTCCCCTTCGGCGATAGCCATCTTTGGGGATCAAATTGGATTGTGCTGGTGAGTCGGGCCCATTTATCCGGATATTTGGGTTTATTTATTTATTTATTTATTTATTTATTTATAATTATATTACATACTGACTTACAGTTTCCCAAATCGTCAGTATGTTTATTTCACATGTCAAACTTAATACTAAATTTCGAAAAATAAGATATCAATAAAAAATAATAAACAATAAACAAAATGTCAAATCAATAGGATAGAATTCATTGGATATTAAGCAGTGATTTACATTCATAATTAAAAATTAACAATATCATTATAGAATACAATTCACGTAATGGTTGGCTTTCCTTACTAACGATCCGAAGTGATCAGCAAATAGGTCGGTACTAAAGTCATGGGCGAGCATGTCACTAATAAGGTTAAGTGCGCGGGTAGTAGGCGCGTGAGCAGCGTACGCGGTGCGCGTCTGCGGCCGCCACAGTAGGCGCGGGTGGCGCCGAGGTGCCACAGTCCCCCCCTCGTTCCAACCCAGACGCTTAGGAGCTAAAAGTCCTACTTGGCCCAATATTGTTGGACAATCTACTTTGCCACGCACTATGCCTAAATAGTACAACAAAAGTTGTAGAACTCTCCTGAATTCTAGGGTATCCATTTCCACCATGCCTAAAACAAACAACGATGGGTACAAAAATGGATAGTATCCGAATTTTTTTTTGTACAACCAACGCGCATACTTTCTCTGGATCCTCTCCACGATAAGACAGTACTTGTCTTCATGCGGGTTGTGACAAAATAGTTATAAACAAAAATTCATCGCTGAATGTGTTGCCAACTGCAAAACTAGAATGCTATTTATTAGTGTTTGATGAAGTCTGAGGAAAGGTTCTTATGGTGTTCTCACCAAAACGTGAAAAACACGAGGAAAATAGTGAAATTAGCAAAAACTGGGTTTGTCGAACGGGGCTGGATTGACGTTTGTTGGCCGTCAAATATTGTTTTGTTGAACTGACACAGTAGTATTTGAAAGGAGGAAAAGGTAACTAGATAGCTTGTTCTCCCTCTCTCTTTAACCCCTCGCAAGGTAAGAGAAGAATAGTAGATATAGCTCTCCCTCTCTCACGCTCGCCGCCGCGCAAGGGACCAGGTCCAAGCCGAGTACGAGCCGGTGGAGCGGCTCAGCCAGCCACGGGAGGAGAAGGTAACTACATAGCTTGTTCCTTTCTCTTTGACCCGTTGCAAGGTAAGAGAAGGTTAGTAGATATAGCTCTCTCTCTTAGTGCAATGGCTAGCGGGTATCAACCGCTACCCGCTCCGGCGCTCGCTACCCTCTACGCCGTAAAATTATGATAATTTGCAGGCAGGACCAATAAGTTACGTTCATAAAAAAACCAGATTCCTCACACCTGGATGTATCCGAAAGTACCTACCCTGCGATTTATTTAATTATTTTATCGTAAAATACCTAGTATAATTAAAAATCACTGACCCTGCAGTCAAACTGTTTTGCAGTTTTCTGGGACATAATTTAGTTTGTATGTTTATGTATGTTGTTTATAATAAATAAATAAATACGTATTAGCAGTTTTCAGACGAGACAGTATTGCTCATAAAGGCATGGCTTATTGAGATAGATGTCGGTTTTTTATCATATCAGCTGAATAGTTCCTAAACCTTGCTGCCACAAAAACAATGTTGGTTCTATTTGATATCATTACCTGTCTTAAATTATGATTGACTTAATCTATACTTATAATAAAGCTGTAGAGAGGCCAATTCTGTACATGAAATATATTAAAAAAATAACTATCATTTTTGGCATGAGTAGCTATCCCTGCTCACCAGCAGGGATCGCTACTCATGCCAAAAATGCAACCAATGCCATTTTTGCCTGTCTGTCTGTCTGTCTGCTGTATGTTTGTTATAGAAACAAAAACGGATTTAATCGAAATCTGGCACAATTATTCTTCATACTCTTGGGCAGGTTATAGTTTACTTTTCATTACGTAACGATCAATAGGCGCAGAGCAGTGAAGGGTAATATTTGGAAAACGGGAAAAGTCACTCCATTTTTTACACGTAAAAACTACTAGATGGATATAAATGAAACTCTACAGTAATATAGTTTATGCATCTGAATAAGACATTACATTTACAATTTATAAAGATATATCACATATTTTATGATTATGTTTTTTACAGAAAAACAAAAGCTTCTATTCGGAACCAGAGAGCAGCTCAGGATCCGATGCGTCATCATCCACTAGTTCCGGAAGCTCTGAAGAATCGTCTGATGAGTAAATAAATCCACTTCATATACTATTTATTCCAATAGTTATTATCAGATACGTGAATATCCTTTAACTGGGTTATTTTTTTCAGAGAGGAGGAGAGCAACAACGAAGTGAAAAAGGAAGAGAAACCGAAGCAAGCGAATAATTATAGGTTTGTACGATTTTCTTTTTGTTTAATCAAAAAAAATGGTTTTTGCGCGAATGTTAGGTCATACGAAATCAACCACGGCTGAGTCAACATTATACTTGAAAAAACTTCGTTCAGTCCGCGCTCAGTATACGACTTCTCATTAGTGTTACCGCTCGATAGATTATACTTTGACTAAAAAATAGCAAAGGCGATGGCTTCCAAAAGTATCAATAGAGTCGGTTGTGCAAAAGCAAATTAAACTATCGATACTACTGCAGAGGCACCAATTACTTTTAGGAGGCCGTTTTCGAAAATATGACTATTACCGTTCGGAAGATATTCCCTTGTGAGGGAGTGTTATTCCAGTAGCCTTGCAGATAGGGCTGTCTTCCCAGTTCATCAGAAAAATATGAAATTACATACTTAGGTTAAACGCACTGATGTTACTTTTTGCACTGTTACACATGCTTATAATATTACTAAAATATTTTTTCCTACTATTAGATCATCCAATTCCGCTACATCCGACACCGAGTCTGATAGCGATTCCTCTTCCGACTCTGAGGAAAGCGGATCTGAAGCCAGCTCAGACGACAGTAGTCCAGAGGAAACTCCTAAGAAGAATAGCCAGAAGAATGGCAAAAAGGTTCGTTTAACATTATACATTCTTGGAGTTGTACTATGGTCCTGTTGACGCAGTCCACTGCAAGTCAAGTCCAGCCGCATTATATTTTAATTCATTCTGTGTTTTTTTTTTATTAAATGTGCTACAATTAATATTATATTAGTATATTAATATTATATATTATACGATTTGAAAGTACTTTGTAACAGGTCTATTTAAATAAAGTCATTTTTAATTTTGATTTATGATTTTATTGTTTAGTATGGGTTTTTTTCTGAAGCTATTTATTCAATGTCTAAGTCGGTATTTATTGTTGTATATTTTTAAATGATTTCGTTTTTTTTTTCGTTTTATAAAAATTCATAATCCATATTGTGCTCAAACATTTTTAAAACTAATGAATTTTGAGATTTTACCACTAAGAAGATAACATCTTCTGCGATACTGAGAATGATTTAAATTATAAAGCAGGTAGCAGATCCTAAGTCAGAAACTCCACCGAGTTCTGACCCGAAGAAGAATGAAAAGTCAAACTTGGAATTACTCTTAGAGTTGGACGAAGTGGCGAGCAGTCTGCCCACTATGACGCCTACTCTGGGGGGCCTGCTGTCGCCCCCCACTGTGCCCCCACCGGGCCTTGTGGACGGTAAGTTGCGGAATGAGTTGGAAAATATCGTCTTCTATTGTCTGTAGTTCAATTCGTACCTAAGTAAAGATCGTCTTAAGCTGAAATGACGCGTTCCTCCACTGCATCTTCACTTAGAAGCAAGCACTCTTGTATGTGTAGACACGGTGGAGGGGCGCGTCATTTCAGCTTAGGTTTATAGTTTAACTTTACGTCAAAATCGGCCTCTCGAAATTCTGTGGTGATAGAATGTAGTTTCCTTATTTCCGAAGGAAATGGTTCAAATTTATTTGATTAAATAGAAATATTGCGTTAGCACTTTTTAAAGAATTAGTTCACATTCTAAGAAGAGGGCATTTGCAGAAGTCAACTTGAGCCAACAAAGTAAAATCAGGTGCCATAAGAAAACCTTAAAAAAGTTCTAACTTTCTGTAGGTACCTGTCACCCTTTGTTCTTGGTATGCCTAAAACGCAATTGGTCTAAGTCGCGTTTTGCCTAAAATGTTTTTTTTAATATTGTTAAAACTAATTCGATTAGCCACCCATTTTACATTAAACCTAACCCTGCTAAATAGATATATTGCGTATTAGGTTTAATTCGAAATAAGTAGTTGATCGACTTAGTTTTAACAATATTAAAAAAAACATTTTAGGCAAAACGCGACTTAGACCAATTGCGTTTTAGGCATACCAAGAACAAAGGCCTGTCACAAGTCGAAATATAATCTCAATTATACTAATATCTTGTAATTTTCTTGCATCCCCCAGGCGACAGTATAACCCCAGTGGGTCCATCGCTGGTCCCCCCGACGTCCTCCCCGCTGTTCCCCCACACATCCCTGGCGGGGGTCTCCGGCGTGCACCGCTGGTCGCGCGCGCCGCATCTCTTCTCGCATCGGATGAGCGCCGTCGAGATCTGCTTCAGTAACGGCGGTCTGCAGGACGTTGGGAATATTAGGGTTAATAGGAAGGTTAGTTGGGATGTCTGACGCAATGATCTCTATATATAAAAATGGATTGCTGTTCCTTAACCCTTTAACCAGTAGAACATGTTGCCATTTTTCGTTGCTTTTGGACCCTATTCCAATCGTGTAAGGTTCAAAATAAGGTGGCAACTATTCAGCCACTACCGGTTAAAGGGTTAAACTCGCTAAAACTCGGGAATGGCTGGAGCGATTTGGCTGATTTTAGTTATGAAATATTTGTGAAGGTTCAGGGAAGGTTTAAAAGGTGAGTTGACATGAAAAAATGTTAGGAATGTAGCTAAAAACAACAATTTTGTTTTCTCTTAGCAACCGTTTCTACCTGTCACGTGACACTGAATGTTTGACAACAGAACCAAGTCTGTCGGGAAAGCTAGTTTTTTAATAAAAAGACGTTAATCCCAGTGGGTCCATCGCTAGTCCCCACACATCCCTGGCGGGGGTCTCGGGCGTGCACCGCTGGTCGCGCGCGCCGCATCTCTTCTCGCATCGGATGAGCGCCGTCGAGATATGCTTCACTAATGGCGGTCTGCAGGACGTTGGGAATATTAGGGTTAATAGGAAGGTTAGTTGGGATGTTTGACGTCATTTAGTATAAGGATTTCTATGTGATGTCTAGCGTCATTTAGGTTTTATAAGATTTTATATAAATATCAAAGAGGCCATTCTCTCCCGAATAAGATATCACGGGATTATTCAAATTTTCTTTTTCCGATAATTAATTCAATATATTTTTAGCAGTCCTGACATTTATTGACTAAAAACATATCGTCATTTAAGTTCTAACACCACGTATGTAATTCTTTGGCGGTTTTGTCATTTTGATGTCATTCGCTACAGCATCTAAAGACGCGTCGTTTAGCCCAATCTGAATCCAGGTACGACCAAAAAAACCCCTAAAATAACGAAAAAGTAACAGCATGATAGCCACTATCCTATGGAAACAGTACGTAAGTCAATTCGGTTTTTTGGCTCTCCTGAAAAGTTGCTATAAATGACATACGTGGTGTTAGGACTTAAACCACAATATCCGATTCGGTAGAACTAGGCCTTGTTCAATGTCTCCTAAAAGTCGAATTTCATGTTATTTGGCGCTCACTAAACTAAGTGTCGTTATTTGAATTCGACGCTATTTTATATAATTTAGTAGTATAAGTTTTCTATTTGTGTGTTATCGCAGACGCTGACCGGGTCCCGCTCCATCCACGACTTCGCCCCGGTGCAGTCCCTGGCCCCGGGCGCGAGCGCCTCCACCACGCTCGGCGTTGACTTCGCTGACTCCATACAGCCTATTGAGTTCACCATACTCTGCTCAGTCGGTAAGACTTACAATTCTCAAATTTCAGCAGATCTTGCAATTATTGCTGTCACTTTCAGTTCTATGGACAACTTACGCGACAGCATGAGTTTGACTGATGGATGAGGCGCTCACCGGCCGCGATATCGCCCGCGAGTTTGCAGCGTGTTTGCGGCGTTCTCGCGGCATTTATCTAGTCGCGGAACTATCGCTGGGTTATCGCGGCGAGACCGCCTCGCTATGAAATCGCCCTACAAACGCTAGGCGTGAACAGTCAATTATAAAAGGCTAGCGACCTGTCTCGGCAGTGGGATTTTATGTCAACACAATCGGCAAAACTGTCTGCAAAAACCGCAAATCCCTTTCAATTAATATTTCTGATCTTTCAAAATGAGAACTTTTTCGTTCTAATCTAAGTTTGCAGTATGTTTTATTGTCAAAATTGGTCTTGAGGCTCCTTTGAGCATTTTCATATTAGTTAGAATTTGGCAGACAAGGCTGAAAAGGTCAACCTGTATAAGTAGTAATACATTTGTCATTTTTTTCGTGTAGTAAATAAATGCATATTGCATATGCATTTATTTACTTTTAAAACATATCAATACACATATTGATATGTTTTAAAAGAATCAACCCAACAATCACCTAAAAAATTATTTCGAAAATGTATGGAAATTCAGGTAGTTGAAACTCGAATAAAACAAAAGTATTATTTCCACAGCTTTGGTGCCACAGTATTTTTATTTTGGGTTGGGGACACTGGCAATGGTGCCACAGTAACAAATGCTCAGTCAGTTAAATTCTATAGGATTGTACCATTTTTATTTTTTGGCCGCTTTTGGCCAGCAAGAATTAGCCATAAAAAGATGATGTTCTTTGGGTGCAGGTGAAGTGTCAGTCTCGATAACTCCTCCTGTGGGCGAGCTCATCCGCGCCGTCACGATGTCGGAAGCGCGCTGGGACGCTGAGCACAAGCGGCTACGCGGCATGACTGAGGTAAGTCACACATTCCCCCTCCCTCTCTAGCTATCCACACGGACGCTCACACTATAAAGACCACAAAAAACTTAAGTACCTACCCACATACAATTTGGACGTCTTCATGCGAAGAGTGAAAGGGATCGCTACAAGTTGGCGCGTCAATTTTCTGTTGATGGAACAAATAGGAGTTGATAAATGTAGGGATTGTATTGTATTCTGTTTTTAGAATTAATGTCTAATAATGTTTTCTAATATTCACGCCGAACACTATACATCGAAATAAAACAACTTTACGGATTCTACTCCCCCGATTATTCTCTCCCGCTGGCTGCTGTAAAGTAGTCGAAACGTCGGGTTAGAAAATGAAATAACATATAAGACCGCGAGTAGAATCCGTAAAGTTGATTTATTTCGATGTTATATCTTCTACGGTCTTAAACCGTAAAATTATGCGTTCAGTAAACGAGTGACAGTGAATTTTACCAAAAACATGCTGTAAAACCAGACGGGTTTATTCATATTTCTTATTCTTACAGTGTGACAAAAAGGCAGCGAAACTAGAAGACGAACAAGCGATTTGTAAGCGAGTATTCGAGACCGCCAACGTAGCTGCTATTACCTCCACAGGCGATTTTCTAAGGTATGTATCATTTGGGGTCAAGGACACCGAATTCGTTACATATGGCCACTTGATTCCAAACTATCCCTAATCTCAGGCTTCTTTTCTACAAGGGCTAAGCAAAGCGGAGTTGTGTAAACCTGTGTTTTTGATAACCAATCATGTTTTGGTATCTGTGTGCAGACCTCAAGTTCCGACTTCACATCTATGAAGCGACTATGACTTTTATTGCACACTAGCTACTGTCAAACTTTTATTGTTTGACAAGTAGAAATGTTTGCTAAGAGAAAACTAAATTGTGGTTTTTACTAATAGTCCTAGGGTTTTTTCATGTTTACTCGCCTTTCCAACGTTCCCTCTGCCGTGGTATAGCTGTATTACCGTTAACCGACATCCGGGCGATTTTCGTTTTTTGACGGATTATTAATAAGAAAAAAAATCTCTATCGACCTATCTAAGCGGTTTTTTTATATCTTAAATAGTTTCTGAAATAATTTATAAGCCAATGCGGTTAAGTACCTTTTCTTCTAGTGTGTAGTTAGCTTTAACGTCGCTAAGTAGCTTTGGGAGACAATATTGCCGCTAGAGTTCACTAACGTATATTATTGTTATAACTTTTTCTCATCCTTGTTTCGCTAGATTGCCGTCATGTGGGTGTTTATACATAATAATACGGTTAAAGTACTTTAACTGTTTTAAAGTTATTCTTTTCTAGTTTAAATGTACATGCGTTTATTACGCAGTAACGCCGTTAGCTGTAATAACTAGGCAAAACTGCGGCTATTGTAGCTTAACTGCAATATAGCGTAACATTTGGGGAACATTTGGTAGCCAATAACGGCAATGTAAAATAATCCTAACAATAATTTGTAAATTAAAAATAGGCTATAGTGCGGCTATGTCACAATAATAAGCTGCAATGCCGTTAAAAAATCTCGCGCGGTGGAGGTAGCGACGGTCCTGGTTTCGCACGGTGCGACGCCGCAGGTGCATGCCGGTGAAGGACTAGTGCCGCTCCTTATTTATTTCCGCCAATTTCATAAGGATGGTGGACCATCTCAGTTCAGTTCAAAAATAACTAGTTGGATGTAGTAGTTGAATATTATTATATAAAAGGAAAAAAAAATATTACAAAATAATATACATACCATCCTTGAGCGCCTATTCAACTACTACATCCAACTAGTTATTTTTGAAAATATTTTCATATATATGTGCAGCCTTGTTATTATGATATTTGTCCCTTATCACAAATAATACTAAGAGTTCCTAATCAATCTAGTTATCCGAACTATTGCTTAAATTGAGTTAAGGACACAGAATTTTTAAAAACGGGCCTTCTATCGAAAAGTGTTTGACGAGGTCTCTTACTATGGGCCTCATAAGGGGTTATGCTCAAAAGTTTCTAAGAGATCGAGTCAGAAATCAGATTTGTAAAAGAACTTCAGTAGACGACGTGGCCCAACGGATAAGCAAGTTGAAGAGGCAGTGTGCGGGGCACATATCGAGAAGAACTGATGGCTGTAGCAGCCGCAAGGTGCTAGATTGGAGACCACTGGAGAGAAAACGCACTGTAAGGCGCCCACTCGCACGGTGGATGGAATAGCAAATAAAAACCGCAGAATTTCAGTAAATATAGGTTGCCTGCAGTCAGCCGCGCTGGAAATTAATAGGGGAGGCCTATGTTTAGCAGTGGTCTTCATACGGCTATCAATGATGATGTTGGAGATAAGATGGGTTTTTTCTATATTTTTAAATAACCATGATGATAAATCGACTAGGAACCAACAACACAACGTTTTTTTTTTAAAAAGGAACTTACGAGTTTTACATCACTTATTTTTTAAAATGTTAATGATTTTCATCCAAATGATATTTGTGTACATAGGGCGCCAATGACTTCACATAATATTGCAAAAACAATTTATTCAAAATATAAACAATTTTACAGAATACCAAACTATAGTGGACAAATTCCATTATTTCAAATTTGACTTTGTGTAGGTTAATTCTGGTTTACGTTGCATAACGTGAACCAGATGTCCAGGTTAAATAAATGTTGTAATTAACAAATGTTGATTTTAATTTATTAACAAAATAATGTACTCAGTTAGTATTTTAACTTCCGTTCGTTCTATATCTCAGCGAATCAGATAACACACGAACTACTTATATAAGGAAAACCTCCCAAGCGCTTTAAAACACCTTACAGCAAATAGCGTGTGCTAACGCCAAACACCATGTCGGCGAGTCAACCATTTGTCCTACTACCAGACTTGATAAAGCCATTCAATCTCTTAAAAACGAGAAAGGGCGATATCGTGGTTTCATGGCTAGTCGAGCTATTTAACAACTGCCTTGACCAATCAAAATTTCCACGCGTTTGGCGAAAGTCCAAGTCATTGCTGTGCCTGGTGAAACAGCTGACGGATCCAAAAGGTATTGGCTAATTTCGCTTTTGTGCCATGCTTTTAAGCTATTCGAACGTATGCTTTTTAAGTGCCTAAAGATCTTGTTGACCCAGAGCAAATTTTCAGATCAAGTAGGTTTAAGGCCTAGGAAGATACTGTTGCAGCCAGACTCTTAGACTCACGCAACACATCGAGGAAGGTTTTCAGGCTAGCCAGGTTGCTGATGTCGTATTTATATACCTGTTGGCAGCCTACGACACCGTCAAAATCAGGAGGTTGCTAGAGAACGTGGGTAGCATAACAGGCAGTCTTAACCTCGTGTTGATTCTAAGAAAGACACTGAGCAATCCTACTTCCAAGTACACCTATTATCTGAAAAGAGTAGATGGCATGTGCATAAAAAATGTCTTCCTCAGGGAAGCCCAAGGTACCCATGTTGTTCAACGTCTTTATCAAGGACCGGCCATCTATACTAAACACTCCGCGATACATACATGCCGACGATCCGGTCTTGGTCTCACAGTCTGTCTGGAGCCGCTCAGCACACGCAAAGCAAGTGGACTGCACTTATTGAAACCTTCCGGATAGTTACGGGCTGATCTGTGTAGTACAGAGAGATCCAAAATGGAGTTGAACCCTCGTAACCAGATGCACGGCTACTCGGCTGTTCCTCAGAGCTCAGAGCAGAGTTGCCGCTCTATCTGAAAACCAACCAGTAGCCAGGATTGGCCTGTGAAGGGACGAGCCACCTACCATCATCTTTGTTACACCTTCTGAGAATCTACCCTCAGGCCATAACTTGCCATGGCTGACGTGGAAAACGCTATACAGACTGCGGATTCAGGTCGGCAGATGCAAGGGCACTCTGTGTACGTGGGCGTACATCGATGGTGCGGACAATGCTTGCGAGTGCGGTACCTTCCCCCAGACCATTAGTCACTTCATTTAATGCCCTACGTGCCCAAACAGCTACATACGCGACGGCCTAACTTGTGCTAACGAACACGCTGTGAGGTTGGTGGAGTACAGTCGCAAAAAGTTCAAAGACCGTTGCTATCGACACGATAAAAGTGAGACTATAATGCCGTTAACCTAAAATGTTCTTCATTTAGCTGTGTTTTAGCTTAGCAACAAATTTATTTTATTCTTGGAAAAAATATAAATGTGTAGTTTATTAGACTTAAAAGCGGTTAAATGCCAATAAAGGCACTTAAGTCTAACATGCAATAGTAATGTATCACCCAATGTTAAGCTAAAACGTGGTTATATACTTTAACGGCATTAAAGCTAAACAAGTGAAACCCTTTTTTCTTGTCTTTTAAAAGACAATATTTTTGTTTCAGCTTGATTGTCTGAAATGCCGCTGTGGTTTATCTAACGGCATTTCTGCTAGTCATTCATGAGCAATAATTGACGTCAATGATAAACTTAAAAGAAAAATAGCCTTTTTTAATAATTAAACTATATTTACTAACATGTCAGACATGTAAATATAAAGTATTTAACGGGATCTACGTTTTGGTGGTTTCAGGTCTCAAATTGGTATTGTAACGGAGAAGTTACAGCGGTTTCCATTTTCGCCGCGTTTTTTGCTCATAACTCAAAAATGTGTTTTGGTAGATAACGGCATTACAGATATACCACGGCAGCCCTGAACTTCCACAAAAATTTCAAAACCAAAATGAGCCAAATCGGTCCGGCCGTTCCTGAGTTTTAGCGAGACTAACGAACAGCATTTAATTTTGGTGACACTGCTGTCTGGAGAAAATTTTTGTTTATTTTTACTTCTGTTATTTTTAATATTCATTTTTTCTCTAAGCACTTTGTTTTGTTTGTTTATATCTGTATGTGTACGATGTCCAAGATCAATAAACGTTTTTTCTTTCTTTCTTCAGCAATAGATTTTCGAATATAAATATTTTTTTGTCACTAACATGAGGCAAATGTCCTTCCAGGTTTGCCGGGCGAATGATGTCGTCCCAAGACCTAGTGCTGCTATCTGTGAAGTTAGAAGCGGACTCGGTCCGCGTGACGGCCAACTGCTCCAACATGGCCGTCGCCTCGCTGCTTGCTAGCGACGTCGCCGCCGCCTTTGGCCGCTCCTGAGGGATACTTAATCACAGTCGATTTTAAACCTTATGTCTCGGTTTTAAGATCAAAAAATAATAGGGAAATTTCAGAAGCTCAATTCTTCACGATTATCACAATCTTGCCTCACATAAGGGTAAACTTTATCCAGTAAGTAGATTGGATAAAGTTTAAGGGTGGGTTGCACCATCTGACTTTAACAATAACAAACATCCAAATTTCAGTTATAGTAGGCCAAAAGTGACGTCAAATTGTCAAATTTGACAATTTGAGGTCATTTTTGCTTACCTGACCGGTACTTTAACTGAAATTTTGATGTTTGTTATTGTTAAAGTCAGATGGTGCAACCCAACCTTAGTATTGTATGCAAAATTAAATTTTTCAGGGATTTTAAATGTATATTAATTATTTGTCTAAAATATTTGCTACCCATTGCAGTTTATGATATCATATTTCGTCATATACGCAGTCTAAATAATAGATGTCATACTTAGATTAAAAGAAAGAGGAAGATACGTTACCTACCATGTTCATCCTTCACAAATTCGAATACTGGCATACTTATGAATGACGTCTGAATGACGTGCACGTAAACAAATCGCTGTCATATTGGCTTGCAAGTAGGTACATTGGACCTACTTATGACGGCCGACTTTTGGTATCTTCCTCTTTTTGTTTTCATAAAAGATCTTCACTTACTAAATATCTGAAAACCAGAAAAAGACATTTGGTCATGTTGGCATCAGGCAGGACTTGAACCCGCATCTTTCGCAAACCGGGCGACTGCACTACCAAATTATGCTACCGAGACCATTAACAGACCGGCCGAATTTTTTCTGGTATATTTTACCCTATGAGCCAGGGTGCTTTCATCAATGTTATAGGCAACTCTAACACTCGGAAGGAATATAATTTCAAGTATTTAACTTCCGATTAAGATGAAAAGCTATTACTATGTTTTTATTATGTCTTTTTCTGGTTTTCAGATCTTTAGTAAGTAAAGATACTGCATGAAAAATGCTAAAAACAGTAATAAAACTTAATAAAAGATGTTATAACATTATTTCCTAAGTCAACTTTTTTATCTATAGGTCAAAAAAGATTCCTTCTTAGTTCAAAATTTATTATCTATTCGGAAATCTCAAACGCAAAAACATATTTAGTTGTTAAGTATTCTCAACGTTAACAGGTTAATTTTGTCCAAGAAGATTGCCTTTACACGTAAAAAAATATATTAAATGCATTTTTTGCTTCTTATGAACAAAATATATTATTTTACGAGGACTGTTTACCTTTAACTTCGAATTATGACTCTCACCTAATATTATGTACTAATTATGTAATAAATACGTTACTATTATTATTCTGATATAAATATAAAACATTATTATTTAAACAGCTTTTTACTTTACACAATAGGCTTGTGTCAACTAACAATGAAACCACTGAATGAATGTTTCTAGGCGTAAATTATAATATTTAATCAAGGAAAACCGCCATAATTCCTCACAAAAAACTAAGATTATTGTTATTTTTACAAATACAAAATCAAAAAAATACACCCCCGGCCCCTCCGCCGTGAACGCCAATCAGAACGTATTACGTCACATGGTGCTATGCGCCATTGTTGTTGTTGACGATTGGTTAAGATTTTTATACAACAGCACAAGTCACATCGTTTTTATTCCATTATTATTATTTTTAGACAAGTTGAGAGTGTTATTTCCACCCATATCGGATAATACTAGCGTAAACTGCCATGGAACCTGGATTTATCAAAGCGAACATCAATAATTTACCCAAAATTGACGCTGTTATGCTAGGCCGATTTTTTTTAGATACCTTTCCCATTATTACTTGGTATAATTCAGCATATCGTTTGGCAACTGGAAAAATATGAAGACTGTTTTTAACACAATACAAATATGAGACATTTCTAACCTCAAACCAAACGTTGCATTGTTATTTTAAAACCAAAATCTTTGGTTTTTCTTAAGATTTACGAGTTGAATATGTAGTCACTACTTTAATAAATAATACTTACATCGAAATGATCTTCACAAAAATACATTCTCGATGTTGTTGATAAACAATGGGCATCTTTCCTCCTTGCCAGTTTTAACCACTGCTTTCGCATATTTTTCTTGACCGGAAGACGTATGAATAATTTAGTCGGAGTTTTTATACTTGTATTTATACACTGGGGCACTATACAGCTTTTCAAATACGAAGTTTCCATTTTTATTTAAACAAAACAAACTTTCGCCTTAGGTGAACACAATAGCTTGCAACTATGTGACGTCATTCATGACGCCATGACACTTTCTTGTGTTTTTACGTCAGTTTAAAAATATTTTATTCAAACTGAAAATACGCAAATTGAGCTAAAAACTGAGCTATGAAAAGCTCGTAATAAGGCCCCTGATTAGCGTTTCTGTATTCTGGGGTAAGAGTGAGACAGTGTGACAGTCACTCAGACGCCCACACCCGCCCCTTCCACATCTCGCCGGAGCCAATCAGCGAAAATATGTGTTTTAAATATAATTTTTATCATGAAATATTATTTTTTTGGGGTAATACAGGTACTAAACTATCGAAATAAGCCATTTTTGAAATTTACGACACAGGCCTATTCTCGCAAAATGAATAACAAGCAAGATGTACCCCCGAATTCACAAACGACAATCAAAGCTAAGCACGCGCTCACGCTCATGCTCTCCCTTTCAGTTCTATTGTCATTTTACAGGACAGCATGAGCGTGAGCGCGTGCTTAGCGTTGATTGACGTTTGTGAATTCAGGGGGTAGTCTTAAGACTTACATTATGATGGTGGTGGTTGTATTGAGAAAATAAAATTCAAGGTTTTTTTTACATCCGGTATATTTTATTTTGTTGATTTTACATCCGTGACTCTCCACTATTGTCATGTCACTCGGTTTTGTTGTGAAACTGATTTTCATTGGCGGCGAAAATAAACATTGGTCAAAGTGCCAATAAAAAAATACAAAATGTTTTAAATTCATATTTTATAAGTAAAATGTCATGGATGTTTCACACACCCTGCCTAATGCAAAAATATAAGTCTTATTTGGTTCCTTCGAAACGAAATGGAACTCAAAACAATATAATTTGTATCCAAATTAACCTAAATACTAAGAGATTCTTATCATTATTTAAGTGATGTTTAATAAAAAGAATAAATTATAACATCAAAGGGCTCATGCATAGAACATGGCAGATGTATAATGGTTTGCAAATACATTATAAAGATATTAAAACATTTTTCTCGTTTGCTTTGTATTGGTACGAACCACTACAAAATAACAAAATACTGATAGATGCTGACTTAAAATGAGTTGTTATACAAAATTATCATGATTTATTTACGTACGAGTTTTTCGGAGTACATATTTACAAAAACACCATCTAAAGCTGCTTTTTAGCAAACACACTTAATTATCTGACTTACAGTAAACAATACTGATGTCTTTTTAAATAGTAAAATCAAAATTGCAAATATATCTCTGAGTGTAGGGAAATTGACCAATCTATTACTAAAAGTAAGGTTAGTCCTCTGACCCCTATTTTTAACCGTAGCTGTCAATTGTTTTTTATAATAATATGGCTTTTCAAAACGACCTGAAAAGAGATTTTTGAAGTAAAGGCGACCAGTGCAGTCACCATGAACGCACTGAATGTTATTAACGGTGTTATTGAGTACGAGATTCGATAATTCGTTGCTCCAAGTTTTATATGTACACTTTCTCTGGGAAAAACGCCAATACTATTATTAAGCCTGAAATAAAAAGACTTCACGGGTTCTCGCCCCGTGTGGGTAATTTCTCCGATTTCCAAACACGACGTTGCCACTACTTAGCAGAGATGTTAAGTTAAAATATACAGGGTGTTTCATCTAAGGTGTCAAGCCGGCGCGAGCTGATAGTAGGGTACCATACCTATCGATTTAACCCCCATGTATGTTCTACGATTTTTTGTAGTTTTCGAGATAATGATGTTTTTGTTATTTTTTAAAATTTTGTGAGCACTTGGCTTTAAATAATTATAACTTTTTTTTTGTTTGACTTTTATTGGATATTTTCTTTTTATTATAATGTCTATTGATTGCAGTTTCATGATTAAGATAATCCCTGTCCTAACTTTACCACAAGATACAAAAATTTTGATTTATAGTGAAAAAAAAGTGAATCTTGCAGAACATAACGAAAATTCAATCGTAAATTAAAAAAAACAAAAGGCATTCCATAGCTTCTTACTAATTTTAAAAACTGCGCAGCATCATAAGCTTCCATAATAATACAAGAAAACATGTCCTTCGTGGGGCATTATAGTGTAATTTTCATACTCAATAATTTTCTAGTATTTTGGCATAATTTTGTCATTTCTGAGATTTATTGTCTTTAACGTTTAAACAAAGCTCATTTGTTAATTTTGTCATTTTATAACTTCCAATCATTCGAAATTGACACCTTACCAATCATCGGCTTGACACCTTAGAAGAAACACCCTGTATAGTCCGTTCGCGTTAAGAATGCAGTTATTTCATACTTGTCCTTCGATCTAGCACGCCTCCTACCCAATCAAATCGTTTCTAATTAGCAAGTCAAGTCCACAGTGACCAGTTGATCGCATAACGCATCCTGGGGAACGATTTGATTGGTTACGGGGCGTGCTAGATCGAAGGACAAGTACGAAATTACTGCATTCTTAACGCGAACGGCGGACTATAGTCAATGTTTTATGTTACTGTCAATCACCAAATAATATTTGTTTTCGTTTTCTTGTTTCGCGAAGAAATTACAAAAAAACATCTATTCTTAGATAAACTTCGTGTAGAACCTGTCTAACCCAGCTGAATGTTACTGTTGAGGATAATGCCCCCAGCCGGGCATGCCTAAGTTGTAATGAGTGGTGTGCATACTGATGATGCGAGGTCTCTTACTGCCGTCGTCGTGGTGCGGGAGCGGCGGCGGCTGGCTTTGATGAGGCTGCTGCATCTGCTGGTGATGACCTTCCAGCAACCTATCCTTCTTCGACATTCTCTTCTTGGGATGCGCGATTGAACACTCTGGTAACACTCGCCGCTCACTCCACAACCGTTCCGCTAGCGCTGTCCTTGCCTGAATGCCGTTAGGATACTCAGTTTGCTTTCTTGGTATCGGACCATTAGCCACTTTCTGTTTCATTGCTTCTAAACGCTCCTCGGTCTGAGTCATGGCTGGCACGGGCAAGCCTCGCCCATTGCATATGTTGTTTAGAACACAACACGCTACAACTATCTGTGAAACGGAAGACGGGTCGAACTGCTTGTTACAAGTCGCCTGAAGACACTTCCACCGGCTTTTGAGCTGCTTTATCGTCTCTGTCACCGCTGAGAATGTCTGGCTGTGGAGGTTTGAGTAGTACTTCTCCGGTGAGACAGGAGATTTCTTTGTTATTTTCGGTATTGGCGTCATTATGTACGGCTTCTGTGTGTAAAATGGACCACCTAAAAAAAGAAGTTGTCAATTACTGAATAATACTTACAATATAGCTCAAGCATAAAACTTTGGTCCCAAAGCAATTGGATAAACAAAACCCTGAATTGAATACGTAAGTGATTGGAATTAAAATATTTGGACTTTTTAGATCAGGAATGAGTTTCAACATCGGCAACGTGCGTACCAAAAGTGTTCATATTTCATAAATCACAGCTACATCTAAAACACAACACTCTGACTGATGCCGTCATGGTGAACGGAACATTCAGAAGCCCACATTTCGCCAAGGTTGGGCTTGGTTTGGGTTTTTATCTTCCGTCCTTGACTGGATGTAGGCCACAAAAAGTCGAATGAACACAAAGTAGATGTTCTGGAAACATTTGAACACGGCACCACGCATGTTATAATAATATGTTATAAGCTCCAGTGTCAAAACAGTGGGCCACGAGCTAACACGTACCCTGTCCATTAAATATCACAATTTAAAATCCATTGCTATGAATCACATGTGATTCATGGGACAGGGAATGTGAAATCTTGGTTTCCTCGATCTACATTGAAGTCAGTCTTTGTTGTGGTCAAGACCTAGCTCACCTATAAGCCAGCACTGCTCGCCCGAGTTGTTGAGGCTCTCCAGGTCGACCTTGACGGCGTGTCGGTTGAGCACCGCGTCGTACGAGAGCGAGCCGCCCGCGCTCGCTTCCACACTTATAATGTGCATGTCACTGTCGCAGATCTGAGGATTGAAAACGGTTTACATTAAAGCAAGCTTATTAACTGCACTTATGGAGTAGTTATAGTCATAAAACTTTATTGCTTCATGTTGGTACAAAAGATCATAACAATACATATGTCACCGGAAAATTACAAGAACCGTAAATTTATAAATTTCCTAGGAAATTTATAAACTTTCGTAGGATACTAAACGAGAAATAAATTGTATTATTTTACGCCTACATTTCCGAAAATTTATCAATTTGCGAAGACTCGTGGTAAAATAACTTACGGATATCAATTCGTAAGATTCTAAACGGTTCGACTAATTACAGAAGGGCTTTTAATTTTACGTTTTTATAAATTACGGAAAATAACACACGGCTCCCTTTTTTTTTTTTTTTTCTATATGACTACTGCTGTGTGGCCTCAGATGGCCTTGACAGCTTTACCGGACTGTTGGGTGAGCGCTAAGGGCTCTCAACCTCAACACTGCTCTCTGATTGGTCGATGTTGACAGTAGCAATGTTTGTGTTCATAGATTATGGTACATGGCATGGGTTTTTTATCGGTGTTTATCATCGCCGGAGAGTTAGCCGCAAATTATGCAATGAACACAGAGATAAATTGTACATAAAAAACATAAAAACCAGGCGCAGGAGAGGAAGGAGAAGTAATACGTGACTTATTCAACCAATCAGAGCGCACATGGCGTTTGGTTACTGCCCACTTATTATTTTACGCCTGCGTTCCGAAAGTTATCAATTTCCGGAAATGAGGCCGTAAAATTTGTCTCTCGTTTAGAATCTTACGAAAGTTATAAATTTCCTAGGAACACACATTTCACATTTTTTATTATTAAAGTGCATGACTTACAATCTGTACTTTCTTGGAGTGGTACGACTTGTTGAAATGCGCCTTGCGGTCGTCGTCCGGCGGCGCGATGGGCACGTGCGTGCAGTCGATGCAGCCCACAACGTTTGGGACGCCGTACTTCATGTAGAACCTGCAGATTAAAGTCAGTCATTTGCGAGAAACGCACTCGGGTCCACATTGCGAGAACGGGTGTCGGGAGGTGCCCGTGGCGCAGTTGTGACTTGATAACATTTGACGTTAAGGTTGCTCACTAACCTTACACCCCTCCAGCAATCCGCACTGGGCCCGCGTGTTCGAGTATGGCTCAATCCACCTATAGTTGAGGTGAGGCCTGTGCCCAGCAGAGGGACGTATATAGGCCGTTTATGGTGTCGGAGGACGAGATGAGTTTTCAAATGTGGGCAAATGTGGCAGAGTGAACACAAGAGGTCATGGTAGACCACCACAACGCTGTGTGGACGACATCCGACGACACAGAGATTGAGACTGCATGTTTTGGACATAATTTGCAAAGAGGCCTTCCTTTCCCTTTTGAATACATAATGAATAAGTGGCAGGACATGTCAATTAAGGAGGCCAGCTGGACGCCGTGCAGGCGGGCGCCATCCGGGGGGACGCGTAGTAGGTTTCGTGCCAGTCACCGTATTCCCCCACCATAGACGATGAGATCCCTCTCATCGTCTATGGTGGTATGTATGGTCGCTGAGGTTTTTAGTCGGTAGACCACTGGGTTATCACCTTCCCTGAGGAGAGTGCGGCATAGCCCGTACGGCCCCCCGCGGCGGATATGCGTAAAGGAATTTACTCAGCGAAAAAAAAAGGGACATATCAAAAGGAATGCTACAGTAATGCTGCTAAAGGAATGCTGCAGTATTTTGTTTACATAATTAAGGGGGCTAATGTCTGTGTATAAGATACAGTCAAAGTATGGCATCAGATATTTTACATTCTCTGCCATTGGAATGGACTTGCTGGGCCATATACAAATGCGTTAACAGGACAACTTTTGTTTTATTATGGATTTAAAATGCTTTTTCAAACACTCAAACTTTAATTAAAATAATAGTTTGAGTATAGACACAAGCAAAATTGTAGCTTGCCGTATGTATTTGTTCTTATTCATAATCACACATTCGCCTTGCATATCAAAGAAGACAATAGAATTCGCAAGAGCATTCTAAAACCTTCTTTTTTCCAATGTAAATGTCCTTAGCACCCTGCCAGGCAGTCACCAAACCAGAACTTGTGTCAGAAGCCTTAGCGGTGGGTATCGGACCTCAGACAAGCAGAGACCCAAGTTTGATATAATTAGACTACACGAAACACATTACAGAAGCCAATTTTTTTCAAAATAATCCTACATTACCTAGCTTTAATGATATTCCTCTCATCTCGAAGGTGTGGGAAGTGGATGTATTTCTTGACAATTGTAGGATGGTTCATAGCCTCAGTGACTTGCTGCACGGCCGTCTGCACGAAGTACTGCGTCAGACTGGGATCACTTTTGCCGCCAATTGACTTTTGAAACTTTCCAGTTGCATAGAATGATAAAGCTGCTAAAACCTAAAATTAAGAAAATAATAATTCAAAAACAGATTTTTACAAGTATAAATTTTAATTTGTTTTAGATACCAATGATTTGAGGATACATAATGAACTAGACAGCCTTCACTAGAATATAGATTTGACTGCTCTTTTTGTATATTTTTTTTAAATGACATCTAACAGCTGTGTCAAGTTTTAAGAAACTATTCAAGTATTCATTTATTTTAGTTTTTTTTATATTTCTACAAAACTATAATTAGGATAGAACTATGTTGCGTGATGTAACCCATTTATAAACAACAACAAAAGACTTACTTTGCTCTCAATTGAGAACTCGATCGCCTTCGTCCAATCGGGCATCACAGGCGTCACCTCCTCGCACAGGCCGTGCACCAGGTCCTTGGACAGTCTGTATGTCTCCACGAAGGTTTGATCTGGCAAGTCAAAAGGATCTACCTCCTCCCTCACTTTAGAAGCCCTTTTTTCAGGGCTTTTTGCTTTCTCCACTGGCTGCACCTCTTGTTGCTTCTGAGTATGAGAATTGTCCCACTTTAGGAGTTCGAATATCTCCGGCTCCTCATCCACAACGGATATGTAGCCTTCCTCTGGCGGTTTATCAACCATTTGAATGTATTTTGGTTTATTTTCGAATAAAATAGACGTAGCTTGGGCTGTTTCGTTGACAACAGAATATGACATTTTAGAGGAAACTGTTGCTAGATAAAAAAAATAGTCGACTATAACCTGGTGCTGCCAGTACAGGAGTTTAAAAAATATATTTTAAAATTCTTCTAAATTAACTTAAAGTAGTAGAATCATCGAGATAAGCGTTTCTACTAGAGAGATGAGTTTTACACTTGCTGGTGTAAATATTTAAAGAATCTGGTTGTAGTATTCTATCAATTTGTTTTATTCTTGAATTCTGATATTGTCTGCTTAGTTAGACAATGCTTTATGGTTGTCTGTCAACTAAAGGAATCCACGGTAAGGGAATTATAAAACATAATTCTGCTACCTACATTCATGGATGAGGATGGTACAAGTGGTTGCCTCTTTAGTCTTTATAAATTTCACTTTGTTAAAATGAATAGAATAATAAGGAAGGATGAAGGAAGTAGACTACAACAGGCTGATGATGATGATGATGATGAAGGAAGTACGTGTTTTATGCAGTTAAAAGTATTCCATCGTATTAAAATCGAACCTCTAAATTATTAGTTGCAAGTTTTTAGATTTTGATAATGAGTCACGAGCAGTCAGGCACTGTAATGCTACGAGTATATATAATACTGTGAGCCAGGCGTTGTATGTTAGTGAGTTACATACATTTTAACACTATTTTATTTGTCGGAACAATATTATATTATCAACGTTAGCAAAGGGCTGCATTAGCCTAAAGCTCAACTTGATCAACAACTCCCAGATGACTTACAAGTGTTCACCATAAGTTTGCAAATTGATGATGAGGCAACTGGATTATTTATTCGAGGTGTAATCTTGTAGGTACCTACTTAGCTACTTGCTATGGTATGCCGGTTGGCGCCAAAACAACAACATCTAAAATGAGAGAAAATTCTAACTAAAACTAAAGCATCTTGATGATTGAAGTAAGCGTGGAGCACCGAGATGTGAAGTGTCTTCAGTAAAGTAGGTACTCCATGATCCGCTTCGCTCTGAATTAGTAAAAATGGAATTTTAAAGATAACTCACCACGAGTGAAGTGAGTTTTGGCGACACCCGGAATACCATAGCTAAGCGCCGAAGTGAACAAGCAATGACGCTCAATAGACGACGACAAAAAAAGGAGAGGATGGAAAATGTAACGAAGGAGTATTATTGATACCAGTAGGTATCTAGTACCTTCAAAATTATCATTTATTATTAGTTGTCAGGTAATAAAAATTGGTGTTGTTTGACTGTTCTGTCTTCATCCATCTTGAAGTTGAAGTTTTCTGCCTCGCCCGATGGTTGACTGGTAGGGAATGCCTTTAGGCATTAAGTCCGCCAATTGTACTTGTTTTTCATTGTGCAATAAGGAATAAATAAATAAATCTATCAAGAATTACAAAACAGTAACAATTGACTCATAATTCCATGATTTCGCCAAGACTTCTAATAATTTCCAGGTAAATTACAAAGTTTTAGCGATTAAACGCTAACTGCTGTCCTGTCCTGTGCTTAGAGCGTTGATGAAAAGGTTAAAATCGGTATCCCTGTAAAATCTATTTCTTTTTGTGGCTGGAAGATTGTGTGTGAGTGACGTCACCGACGTCTAGGCTAGACGAGTTCAATGTTAAGAATAGCATTCAATGACCTCATAACGCTCGTGCATGCGTCATGCAGATGCACGACGACGGACGAACGCATGTGAAGCTATCGAGACGATATTACAGAAATAACTTTACTGTAGAACTTAAAAAAATTGATTATCCTGAATTTTCGAGCTGTTGCCTGTTGCATAAGCCTTTCAACGATTAAGTAATTTGTGAAGACGTAAACATTGAAAAAAAAAATTGCTACTACTTTTTGAATAGGCGTTTAAACAACAAGTACTAATTAGTAGAGGTCTGTCTCAGAGACTAGGTAGGTATTTTGAAAACATCATAATTTTATGGCGAATTCTTAATATGGTTAATATTATTTGCCAGGTAAAGGTACTGTGCTTACGTTAGTAAATAGTTAGTTATTTTCTCTTCAAAACGGGTTTTTAACCCTATGGTTTAGGTTCAATTTGTACCTACCCTTAAAGAAAAATTATATGGTAGGTACACCTAACATTCAAAACAAACTTTGCTATCTAACTGCTCTCTAATTAGTAATGTAAGTAGGTATTCCTCTTGATAAGATAATTATGTAGATAGATAGCCATGACATGAAAGAATGTTGACCTCATTTTTACTAACGGTTGATATAAAAAAAAATGGAGATAGGCAGATAATCGGTTGGTTAGATTTATTTCAACAAACTTAACGTCCTACAAAAAAATAAGTGACAGGCAGGTATTCTGTCCAGTGGATAGAACGAGTTCAATTTACTTAATGAAAGAAAATAGTGGTAAATTCACCCTCTGTGATGAACGAGGTACCTACTGGGTCCCCTAGATGGGGTAGCAAAGCAAAAAGGGTCCCTTCGTGTTTTTGTGCGTGTTTATCACCGACGTGCGTGTCCGGCGTCCATTGACAGTCAGCTGCACGGTTAGTCACAAAAAGAGAGTCAAATATTCTGAATTTAGTCAGTCTAGTCGTACCCGCGGGGAACGCTTGTCGTCCCACGAGGTTGTCCTCGATATGCCGTAGTCTATACAAGTTATTAGTGATTAGTGAGGATAGTTATCTAAAATTTGTGTTGTGTATGTTATAATGTGTTGTGGTTGTGTTGAATCCTTTTGAATTTGGAAAGCGGTGATCTTAAACACGGTTTTGGCAACGTTGAAGTGACAGCATGTCCGGCCGAAATACCGAATGATGAGGTTAGTATTGATGTTCGATGTCAGACAGATGCCGACAATTCGAGTGAAATAATGATAAGATAAGACAAATACTGTTTATTTCACAAAACAAACACATACATGTTGTAATTAACAGAATTAGATTCTTTTAATGTACAATTCAGGCCGTTATAGAGCTACAAATTAAGTAACATTCCGAATAGCAATGCAAATGGCAATCTGAATTGCATTTTTAAATTTGGCTTTTGATATTATTTCTTAATTACCAAGTACCAAGTTGCTTGTACATGTAAGATTGTTTTTGTTAAGAAAGTGTTCCTGTTCATTTAAATAACCATAGACTAGAAAAGAGAACTTCCAGATGTTTATGTAAACCTTATTACGCTCTTTACAGCTCAGTTTTAGCTCAGTTTAAGTCTTTTCATTCATCGGAATTTGACTATAACATGCAGAATAAGTTACTACAGTAATGAAGCAAAAATTAAGGTTTTTTTTTACACTATTTACCATACAAAACACAACTTGTGACGGTAAATATGCAGCTCAAAAGCTGAGCTTGTGACTATACTGTCAGGTTATAAGAGATTGTAATAGGGCCTCTGACCGGCTTCGGCACGTGTACATTTTAAGTGTGTTGTAGGCACTCTTTTGTATTCTCTATTTGAATTTGTCCTGTTGCATCATCTTTTCAATTAAAATGATTGAAGTTTAAGTAGGTCGTTTGTATGCGGGCCGGTCAATAAATTACTTTGATTACTTGCTCTATGATGTATGGTATTTTATACCACTCAACTAAGTAAGTAGCTGTCTATACGGGGTGGCCGGGGGAGTTGACGTTCAAAGCAGTTTAGGTCCCTTAATCGAGGTGTATCTAAATCACCCTCATGTAGGTATGTTCCGCGATTGAGTATAGTTTTCGAGTTATGATTTTTTCGTGTTTTTTTTCTCAAATTTTGGCTCACCGAGACAGTATTGCTGACAGAGACATGATTTGCCGAGATAAATCCTTACATATTTTATTTCATTGAAGTCACAAGATAACTGTGGGTCTGTCCGATACCATTATTGCGGCATGAAAAATACCTATGTGAGCTCCGTAATTTTTTTTAACTTTTGATATTTTTGAAGATGAATTTAAAACGAAATTTACCTGAACATTTACGCTTTAAACTATCTATTAATTTATTAATTGATAATTTATCAAATTAAAATCTATGTAGGTATAAACGTATGTCTACTATTTTTTTGGGTTACAAGGTTCTTAGTCTACAATGATTATATCTTACTAATTTAATATAAATGTGAAAGTTTGTATATGTGGATGTACCTATGTGCCGTTTTGCTCTTTCACGTAAAAACTACTGAATGGATTTGAATGAAACTTTACAATAACATATTATTTAGCTTATACATCTGAATAGGACATAGGCTACAAAATTTTTCCTTTTTTTCTTACTTAAGTCCACGCGGACGAAGTCGCGGGCGGCCGCAAGTCTATCATATTTCTTAATATTTTGAGCACTGTCTTTGACTTCTGAACAACGGCTTACCTACCTACAACCCACCAGCGAGCTGCCTCCACAAGTGCTTTAATTAAAAATGTTAATTGCGGCTCGCGACCTATCATGGGTTTCCTCACGACCATAAATAGCAAGTTGGCTTTCCAATAACATCACCAGCTATGTTTTCCTTGTAACCTCCTTCCTTGTGTAAACATTTTTTTAATTTTGCTAAAATAGGTAACCTACATTCATACCACTTTGTTAGCCCACATCACTTTCAAGCTGACTGTACCTACAACAGATTTCAATCGATAGGCTGAAATTGACAATTAGTTCATAACTAAAAAAATGCATAGGTGAAAGAAACCTGTCTAGACGAATTTGTTTTTAAATGAGAATTTGATAGATTTAGGGTGGGTTGCACCATCTGACTTTAACAATAACAAACATCCAAATTTCAGTTAAAGTACCGGTTAGGCTTCAAAAATGACGTCAAATTGTCAAATTTGACAAAAACTTTAACTTTAACTTTAATTTCTAATATGGTGCAACTTACCCTAAGTGTGGGTTGCACCATCTGACTTTAACAATAACAAACATCAAAATTTCAGTTAAAGTACCGGTTAGGCCCAAAAATGACGTCAAATTGTCAAATTTGACAAAAACTTCAACTTTAACTTTAACTTCTACTATGGTGCAACTTACCCTTAAACTGTGTAATTTCTCAAAAACCAGAGACGAGTTATGTGTCTTGAATTCCCACTGGCAAAAGCTATTTCCAATTCGTCCCCCATCTTTTAATAACTTGTTAAAAATAACTCTGTTTTGTAACTGAACGTAGCCAAGTAAAAACTTCGTAAAGTGCAGACGAGTGACGCACGTGTACGGTGGGCAAAAGCCAATTTTGAAATAAACCTTGTTCCGTGCCTGTCGTTTGTCAAAAGCGTGAACGTTACGTGAATAACACATGACAGGAAATCGCTTATGAAATCGGCAGGGTCTGAGAAAACGGGAAGATTATTAAGACAATACATAACATAAACGGCCTATATACGTCCCACTGCTGGGCACAGGCCTCACCTCAATTATGAGGTGGAACAAGCCATACTCCAACACGCGGGCCTGCGGATTGTTGGAGGGGTGTAGGGGTTAAGATAATAATACCTAATTATTATTTATTCATTCACAATGGCAACTTAAATTAGTAAACAAACAATGGAATATGTACTTATAAAGGGGATATAAAGTATAAGTCACGTTACCTCTGTGAGAGACTGGTGTCCATACTAGGGTTATCCCTGTGGGACGGATCGCCAGGGCCGCACTCTCTGACTTTTGATCTGCTTAAGTGCTTGCAAATTAGGTCCTAAATACTATTGCGACATAACGCCTACGAGTTTGGCAATGATATAAAACACTCATCCTCCTAAAAAGCAAAAAAAAACATGTGAGAATTGTGTTTTCAAGCCCCGGCTAGAACATAGGTATACTACTTTCGACGGCCGGATCATACTGAAGCTAAAAATGCTTGTTTAAAACACTTTTTACTATAAAATAATTTACAACTTCTTACTACGGGATATAAGGCCACATCTGAACTATATAATGAGGTGATGGACCTAGGAAGTTACCTAGTGGGGATTGATGGGGAGTTGTGTGTAGATACTATGTTTGCAAACCTTACTACTAGTATAAGCCTGACAATTAAGAGAAACAAATACGAACTTTTTAATTGCTGTCAGATAACTAACTAGGTTCTTAGATAACTGCGTCATACATCTGACGTAAAATTTGTTCTACTAAGGATAAAAACTACAACATCAATACAACATGGTGGTGGATACTGTCCGTACGGTAGGGTCCAAGTACTTTAAAACCCGCCGTCCAAAGTCAAAGAAACTCTCCAGCCAGACTCTCCTACTCATGGATCAGAGAAACGCAATGCGGCTACAGAACTCAGCGAATGCCCATCGTTATCGGCAGCTCAATAGACAGATATCTAAGTCTTTGACGAGCGACCTTCGCCAATTTAATACCCAGTGTATTAAAGAGGCCATTGAGCGGAACAAAGGCTCCAAAGTGTTCGCCAGAGATCTGTCTATTGGGCAAAGCCAACTGACGAGGCTGAAAACTGAGGCAGGTAGCATCATTACGTCAACACCTGAAATCCTGAGGGAGATTGAGAGTTTCTATGGACAGCTGTATTCCACTCAAACACCTGTTGAAAGCAAGGCTAAAGACCCTAGAGCCAAGCTTACCCGACACTATACCGAAGATATCCCGGACGTCAGCCTGTACGAGATTAGGATGGCTCTCAAGCAGCTGAAAAACAACAAGGCGGCGGGTGATGACGGAATCACAACAGAGCTTCTGAGAGCGGGCGGTCGGCCGATACTCAAGGTCCTCCAGACGCTCTTCAGTTCTGTCATCCTCGAGGGCAGAACGCCAAAGGCATGGGGCAGGAGCGATGTGATGCTGTTTTTCAAGAAGGGTGACAAAACTCTCTTGAAGAACTACAGACCCATATCGCTTCTGAGCCATATCTATAAGTTGTTTTCGAGAGTCATTACGAATCGTCTCGCTCGCAGGTTCGACGACTTCCAACCTCCCGAACAAGCCGGGTTCCGAAAAGGCTATAGTACCATAGACCACATTCATACGCTGCGGCAAGTTATACAGAAGACCGAAGAGTATAACTTGCCACTTTGCCTAGCGTTCGTGGACTATGAGAAGGCCTTTGATTCGATTGAGACCTGGGCAGTGTTGCAGTCTCTCCAAAGGTGCCAAATAGACTACAGATACATCGAGGTGCTAAGGTACCTATACCAGAACGCCACCATGTCGGTCCGATTACAGAACCAGAACTCTAATCCGATCCAACTACAGCGAGGCGTGAGACAAGGAGACGTTATTTCTCCGAAATTGTTCACAGCTGCGTTGGAGGATATTTTCAAGCTTCTGGACTGGAAAGGACGCGGCATCAACATTAATGGCGAGTACCTAACACACCTACGATTCGCCGATGATGTAGTTCTTATGGCTGAGACCTTGGAAGACCTGAACATAATGCTCGAAGATCTCGGTAATGCTTCTCAAAGAGTGGGTCTTAGGATGAACATGGACAAGACGAAAATCATGTTCAATGCCCATGTTGCACCCGCTCCAGTTAACGTTGGGAACATTACACTCGAAGTTGTTGACCACTATGTTTACCTGGGACAGGCAGTCCAGTTAGGTAAGTCCAACTTCGAGAAAGAGATCTCTCGTCGAATCCAGCTCGGATGGGCAGCGTTCGGGAAGCTCCGGCATATATTCGCGTCCGAAATACCTCAGTGTCTCAAGACGAAAGTCTTTGACCAGTGTGTGTTGCCAGTAATGACATATGGGAGTGAGACGTGGTCGTTTACTATGGGTCTCATAAGAAGGCTCAAAGTCACCCAGCGAGCAATGGAGAGAGCGATGCTTGGTATTTCCCTGCTTGATCGAATCAGAAATGATGAGATCCGCAGGAGAACTAAGACAACCGACATCGCTCGAAGGATTGCATCGCTGAAGTGGCAGTGGGCGGGACACATAGCGCGGAGAACCGATGGCCGTTGGGGCGGAAAGGTTCTCGAATGGCGACCACGTACCGGACGACGTTCCGTGGGCAGGCCCTCCACAAGGTGGACCGACGATCTGGTCAAGGTCGCGGGAAGCCGCTGGATGCGGACAGCGCAGGACCGATCGTTGTGGAGATCTTTGGGGGAGGCCTATGCCCAGCAGTGGGCGTCGTTCGGCTGATATGATGAAGGATAAAAACTAAGCTCATTGAGATCAATTTTCACATCTGAAAAGACACACATAGTACCTAAATTCTCTGAAAGGTGAATTCGCATTCGGAATCGAGGCGTGCATTGAGAATGACATCGCAGATGTCATCAGGCAGCCCATTAGGTTATTAGGTGCTTAACTCTTATTACGGTTCAATTGAGTAATAATCTCAGACTACATAGTAAGTAATATTTACAGGCATAATCATCTGTATAGGTATTTAGATCACCTAACGCACCTGCCTATCTGAAAGTAAACTATGCTATTCAAGACTAGGCAGCTGGTTATTCTTTAGACTATGATTTATGATCTAGGCCAGACAAATTGAAAAATAAACAAAAAGGTCTGAGGCAGCCATTCTCAAAGTGTGCGCCGCAGAGCCTAAAAACGGGGACAACAGAGGATGAAAGTTTGTGCTGTACGGGGATCAAACTCGCGACCTCTGGTGGAGTAGCCAATCTCTCAATACACCAAATCGATCGTCAACCGGTAAAATTTTGATTTATAAAAGGGTTTCGTTGCCAGAAAGTTTGAGAATTTATGGTCTCAACTCAATCCCATTAACACAGAAACCTTTTCAACCATGTGACACGGTAAAGAATATTTCTTTACCGTGCATGTGACCTATCAGAGTGGCCGAAAATTACTGTAAAATATTTTAATGAATTTATACTATACCTACCTGGACTTTAATGATATTACATCAGAAATACAGTTAATTTGACCAAAAATTACAATTCTTCATGTAACAATTCTGTATCTATGTCATTTTACTGGCCACGTCAAGTTTATGTACAATGTAGGAGTCCTTCTTAGTTTGTAGAGTCACCCAAATGTAAAACATTATTATAAAATACTAGCTGTCCCAACAGACTTCGTTCTGTTGTCAAACATTTAGTGTCACGTGACAGGTAGTAACATTTACTAAGTGGAAACTAAAATTGAGATTTTTACTATATTCCCAGCATTTTCTCATGATTACTCACCTTTTAAACCTTCCCTCGACCATTACAAATATTTCAAAACCAAAATTAGCCGAATCGGTCCAGCCGTTCCTGAGTTTTAGCGAGACTAACGAACAGCAATCCATTTTTATATATAGAGACTAGCGGCCGCCCGCGACTTAAGTAAAAAAAAAATGTTTTTTTTTTTTAATTATAGCCTATGTGCTGTTCAGATGTAAAAGCAACATTATTGTAACGTTTAAATAAAAACCATTCAGTAGTTTTTACGTGAAAGAGCAACATAGCACATCCACTAGACAATCTTTGGCATTTATAATATCAGTAAGATTAGTAAGACTATCACTATGTTCTAGCAATAAGGTTTGCTATTAATTTGAACACTCTAGATTACGAAGAGAACCTAAGAATCTTTGGCTCTACACTGGAATTAACTAGTCAATCGTAGTTTAAATGGTCCTAATGATAGAGGTAGTTAATCTGTGGTTATTATTTTTATAGGTGTGGCATATGGTGTCCAAACAGTTTTCTTGCTCGTGGACTATTCAGCACAAACCGAAGTATACAGGTACATACTTGAATATTTCTATTTTGAGTCTCCTATGGTTAATGTTCGTAGTGGAAAAGTTGTGGAAAATGGCTTTCAGTTCATTGACATAAAGCGATACAAACTATCATAGTACAAAATATGCAAAACTACTGTATCTGCTAGAAGACAAAAAATGACTGATTTCTGTTTCTATCTCTTTCAGATCTTGATCTAAAGCGGACGTTATGTGAATGGAAGCGGTTTCTTTTAAGTGTGTATAAACAAAATAGCGAATATGGCTGAAATTAACGAGCACGTTATTATAAATGGTAAACACTACCCAAACAACGTCAATGGAGGAGGTAACGTTGAAAATGACAAAATTCTCAAATTTAATGAAATCAAAACAGAAGATCATGAAATAGTTGCTTGTTATACAAAGGATAACGCCTCGCCTCCAGTGGAGAGAGTGAAATTCGAAGGCTTAGAAAGTGACATAGATAGTATGAGCTCGGAAGATTCATTATCTGTTGTACAAAAACTACCTCCAGTGCCAGATGGTGGATGGGGATGGGTGGTCGTGCTAGCGGCGTTTCTCGTCGCTGCTTGCGCTGATGGACTGAGTTTCTCATACGGTCTTCTACAAGAAGAATTCGCCAGATACTTTGACACTAATCAATCGAAAGTTTCCTTGATTGGAAGTCTTTTTATAGCCACACCACTATTGGCCGGACCGGTCATGAGCGCTTTAGTAGACCGATACGGATGTAGAGTTATGACTATGATTGCTGGACTACTATCCACGATAAGTTTTCTATTAGCCTCTTTTTGTAATTCTATTGAAATGTTATGTTTAACATTTGGTTTTATGAGTGGCTTAGCGATGGGAATACTATACGTAACTTCTGTCGTTTCTGTCGCATTTTGGTTTGATAAGAAGAGGAATCTAGCAGTTTCTTTAGCATCCAGTGGTATCGGTTTTGGTACTTTAATTTATTCTCCTCTAACACATTATTTTTTGCAAGTTTACGATTGGAGAAATACCATTGTACTGCTTGCTGGTACTCTGTTGAACATGTGTGTATGTGGAGCTTTGATGAGGACTCCAGAATGGTTAGAGATAAAGCAAAAAAGAGAACGCAGCATAGCCAAGTCTGGACGAACGTCAAGCGCAGGATCGATCTCATCGAGATCAATTGGGGGAGAGTCGATGTATTTGAGCACAGAGGAATTACAGTCTTTGCTCAAAAGTGGAAAGAGCCCTGAATATATTTTGGAAATGTTAACAACGAACATAGCTGAAGCCGAACAATTAGAAACTGCTACACAAATGAATGCTGAGCAAACCTCCAAACGTATACATTCAGCTATTCATCTGCCTACCTTTATACAACGGAACGAAAAGGTATGAAAAGTCTAACCCCCGCATTGAACTAATCTCCCCGTGAAATGTTGATATAATCTTAATTATTTATTGTAATTTTCAGGTGCCACCAGAAGTAATAGAAAAAATATTGAGAAATACCCGCCTATACAACATTATACTAGAAAATTATCCTGATGTATTAACACGACGGCGCTCTGAAGTTAATTTAAGTGTCGAAGCTCCGCCAGCGGATGCCGTCATAGAGCCAGCGGTAGTTCCAGTTCAAATCAAATTCAAAAAGCCCAGAGAATCAACCCCTAGCTCCGAGGACAAGGAAAAATTAGATAACACAGCCAGGAAGCTGTCCCAGGGAGCTGACAGTACCAATAAGAATGCCAAAGAACATAAACTTAGTGGTAACGAAGAGTTACTAAATTCAACGACGAAATTAAAAAGCCGATCCAATAAGGATGTGAAGCAGCCCCAGCCAGCAGGTTGGCTGGCAAGGCAGATATCCACCGACCACCACTACTTCAAGAACATGCCACTCTATCGCAACAACATGATGTACCGCGGAACTATGATGAGCATACCTCGGTACAGATTGAAGGCTTCATCCTTGCCAGATATTTATAGGAACTCAATGTGGTCACTGGAATCTGAATCTGATGACGAATGGGTAAATATTTTATCAAGTTTACATTTTCCTCATTTTCTAGCTAAACTATGAGAAGCTAATAAAAGCGTATATTGTGAATTACATTATCTACCTACATTGCACTTAAATATTCTAACTTATAGGTTTACTGTACCTACACAGCAGAACTATAAATTTTAATGCAAAAATGTTTATCTGATTTTAGGGGTGGCACCATCGACTATGGGAAGTCTGCAAAAAGAGCTTCAATTTCCAAATGTTCACCGAGTTCCACATATTCCTCTTCAACTTATCGGAGCTGATCCTGTCAGTGTGGTTCATCGTCCCCTACTTCTTCCTCAAGTCCTACATGTCCGCTGAAGACATGGAAGGCGGAGAAGTCATGATCAGTATCATCGGTATTGCTAGCGCCATCGGAATCGTAAGTTTCTTTAGTGGTTTGGAAATTAGAAAAAGGATACCGTTAACTCTTACTAACATTATAATGATGGGAATGAGATTAGAGGGTCAAGTAAAGATAAGCATTTAGTACAGCGGATAATTGTCTTTATTTTGGTTTCTTTCAAAATTATTTAAGTTTATTTGCCTACGTTGATATGAACTGTCAGAGTTAATACTCTTGAATACCTTCTGTACCACCTTGGAACTAACGCGTTAATAACTCATTTTCTAAAATACGAGTAGAAAAGACATAAATCAAAGCTAGTTATAAAAACGTTTTTTAAAGTTCCTCAAAATTAGGTTAAAGATAGTTATTGAGTAAAACAATAAGAGGGGCCTTCTTTATTCTACTACATAGCTCTAATATTCCTTAACAGGTAGCTCTTGGGTGGTCAGGAGATCAACCTTGGGTGAGCGTGGACAAGGTTTTCTCCGCGTGTCTCATCATCTGCGGCCTCTCAGTGGCCGCGTACCCCTTCTTCATCAAGAACTACTGGGCGCTGAGCGTCAACTCTGCGGTCTTCGGGTTCTCGTTCGCGAGCTCGTACGCGTACGCTCCCGCGATGCTGATGAAGCTCATCCCCATCGAGCAGTTCACGGTGGCGTACGGGCTGATCCTGCTGGTGCAGGGCATCGGCCATCTGGCTGGACCGCCGCTTGGAGGTGAGTTCAAGGCTTACGGCCTATAATATGCGAAGCTGGTTCTTCCTTCACAAGTAACTTCAGGGTAGGATTACAAAATATGAATAGATACACAGTTAGTCATTGTTGCGTTCGTTTATTGCTTTAGTGTTTTTTTGTGAAGTCACGGAAGCAGATATTAACTTAGTGTACCGTTTGGCGTCAGTTAACTCGTAAATAAAAATCTGCTGCGCTGACGCAAAAGATAATTAATCAATGCGTATCTTTATCTTATTAATGCGAAATTTGTTAATAATAATTAGTTCTTATGAATAATAAATAATACCATTCTACAAAACGACTTAGATAATAATATAAAGAGTGAATTATAATCACTGTATTGTTTAGAGATCTAAGTTTTATAAAATGGTAAACTTTTCCCAATATTTAGTACAAATCGTTTGTGGGCTTATGAATATCATATGAAAATAAAACAGGTTTTCAGACGCAAATATGAGATCTCGTGATTCTAATGGTTTATTTATACTTACGACCGGGAGTCGAGATTAAAATGGCATGTTATGAAATACATGTAGACAGAATGTTTGGCAACGCCAGAAACCAACGTAATATGGATAGAAAATAAGGTTATACTTCCTAGTTAAAGGCAGTAGACAACATAAACTAGTAATCCAAAACTATTTTTTGGCTCTATCGATGTTTCTGCACACTTGGCAGTGGTGTCGTAATTTAATTATTAAACATTTACGAATTGCGTAAGGATTTTTTCTTTTTCTCTTTTCTTATATTTTTTTTGTGGATGACCGTATTTTGTTTGTAACCGAGCTACCTATTCACATAAGGATGCTACCAAGTTTTTAAAGTGAGCCTTTAACGTTTTAAACAATTCTTAATATTTATTAATATTGCTCAATATAAACAAAATAATTTCTCGAATTATTTCCTTTTTCACATTGATTTCATCTCCACCTCAAAACAGTCGTGGATTTTATCATTGTATCGTCATCTACACGTGATTTAAACATAGCTAGGTAACAGTAGCTATTTGCTAATTATGACAGGATTTACAAGGAAAATATCCTGATTACTCACTCTCTCATGATTCTGTAGTGCAAGTGCAACATTGACTGCTATTATTCGGATAAGATTGAGTTTAATAACCAGTTATTCCCTTACACACACAAACTTGTTCCGTGTTACAAGTATTCGTATTTAGTCCTTTTTCGTAATTTACTCATTAACTGTTATGCGATGTGGGCCTATCTATACATATACGAGGATTGAAATGTTTCTTATCCTTGGTTACTAAAATGATTATTTTATGCGTGATTTAAAAAAACATCAGCTACATTACATCATCATCAGCCGATAACGGCCACTGCTAGGCATAGGCCTTCCCCAAGGATCTCCACAACGATCGGTCCTGCGCTGTCCGCATCCAGCGGCTTCCCGCGACCTTGACAAGATCGTCGGTCCACCTTGTGAGGGCCTGCCCACGGAACGTCGTCCAGTGCGCGGTCATATTCTAGAACCTTTCTGTTCCATCGGCCATCGGTTCTCCGCGCTATGTGTCCCGCCCACTGCCACTTCACCTTAATTACATACAAGTTTACAAAAACAATGGCACATCTACTCGTATTGGTGCTATTGTTTAATTACAAAGTACAGTATAATATTCTCAATCACTTTGCCAAAAACCACCTTAGTTATCAGGGAAGGGAGATGTTATCGCAACTTGGTTGCATCCCATCAGCTGTGACGTCAATATAACGAATTATAGTCGATATTTATAACGGAGACTAAAGGATCTCATAAGCAAGCATACATTGTAAGAAGTATGAGCGTGAACCTGGAACAGGTTTGATAAAATGTAATAAATCATTAAGGACCAAAACCACTTATTGAGTAGGAAGTGCAGACAGCATCCAAACGCTCTACCAAAAAAAAGGCAAAGGCCAAGAAGCTCTTGACTGCTTGAGGAAAGAAATTCTAAAACTATAGCTAAAGGTACTATAGTAAGTTCGCGTTAAGAATGCAGTATTTTTTTAATTTAATTCCGGAAAATTCTGGTACAAGAGCAGGAACAGGCACTGTTAACTTGGCTTTCTAATTAGGAACGATTTGATTGGACCCCTAAGGGCGTGCTAGATCGAAGAACATAAAGCTATATCGAAACTTTCGATATGAACTTTAAGAGTGTTTTTGAGACGTCACTCAAATATAAAGCAGATAATTATGTTCTCATTCAACAAAACTAAGTTTGCTCTACTCAAATAGCTGATGAATACATTTAACCGCCTTATACGATCATACAGTACTGATGACGACTGTACCTTCCGTAATGGCAGCCGTGACTTTTTCATGTAGGCCATTGTCACCTAGGATTGATGCATAATTTAAGGCACTAGTCAACAACACACCTGTTTGTAAACCTGCAATAGGTATAAACAATCATTTACCTAAGGTTTTCTTTACTTATATTGTGTTTATAAATAAAATAGTATGCCAATGGAAGTTTCTCCCAAATATCACCTCATTCTTGAAAAGTAATTTACTGCTGCAGCTTTGGCTTAGCGATTGAAGTGTCTGTCACTTCCTTGCAAATGTCGCCAGCAGTATAAATTAAGGTAACAACACTTTTCATGACAAACAAACGCAGAAGCAATCTTCATAATCTTATAGTCCGTTCGCGTTAAGAATGCAGTAATTTCATACTTGTCCTTCGATCTAGCACGCCCCTAACCAATCAAATCGTTCCTGATTCAAGTTTCCTTTTTTTTGTGCAACAGAATTCAATTTAAAAATCACTGCATTCTTAACGTGAACCGACTATAGTATTGTTCCCACAAATCTCCGGCGAATGCAGTGAAAGTAATCAATCACATGATATACCTATTTATTCAATACATTTAGGTGGCACAAACACGTGATGCCCAAAGAGTCAGAAATAAAACCCGTACGAGTAATAATCACATATCTGTTATTACCAGGTCTCTTGTACGACGTGACCGGCTCCTGGGAGCTGACGTTCTACGTGGGCGGCGTGTGGGTGGTCATGTCAGGCGTGTGCCTGGTGGTCATCGCGTGCACCGAGAACCGGCGGATGTGCGGCAGAGCCCCTCTGCTGATGGACCAGAAGGAAGATGACAGTGACAAATCCGATGTTTGAAGCTAACTGCTTAACCCCTTAAACTGCTAATAATAGCACTGTTGACATCAAACAGATTTTGTAAGAGCGCGTTTTTCAATTGGCAAAAACATATGCAGGGCCTCTAACGAATTAGTTGAAAGATTATTGTAAGTAGTGAAAAATGCAAAAGTAGTTTCTGCAGCGGTAAAGGAAAGAAATATTTAAAAAAGACATTGAGGTTAGTAATATATAAACCTGACTTGTAACAATGAATGAGCAGCCAAATATGGTATAGTTACAGGAATTGTCTGAATTTAACAGATCGTAGTAAGGCCTTATCCTTTATCTCTAAATAACTTGGACGCCTGATTATTCCACAAAGGCATTAAATGTTTAGGTTATTTCCATAGAAAATGAAATTTGTTTCCTGTACTCATGCTTGGGTTTCCTTTACTAATTGGATATTGCACTATTATCAAGGATTTTAATGTTGTAATATAGAAAAAAGCGTTTTTTTGGTGCTGTGACTTCAGTGAAGAAGTGGTGAATTATTAACGCTAGGAAGTATTAAAATGCAAAGTAGTATAATGACATCGTATAGCCGCCAAGTGACGAGGAACTACTTAAAACTAGTCTGAATATACGAAAAGCTGGATTTTTTTGTTTAATTCCGATTCAACCTTTTCACACTCAAATTGATAAGGTAAAACGACCCCCTAAAATCTCTGCCTATTAACGACCAATTTTTAAATCATTTATTATTGGACTAAATATAGGTTCTACCAAACTAGCAACTTGAAAATTCGTTAGGTAATTTTGTTGGCCAACAAAAACAATTAAGTTTGTTAGTCTAAATAGTCAGAGAATAAAATAATTAAGCGTTAAGTTGGACGTGCCCGAAACGTACGCACGTTTCATAGTGTTGCGTCTCCACTCATGAAAGTACACCTAAATATTACTTAGGGGAAATATCATACTTAAACTGGATTCATCTTGTTGCTATCAATAACAACTGTAATCTATATATTAGTCTTCCTAAATAACCCTGGTTAATAATAATTATGGTTATATTATAACCATAATTATTGGTTTTTATGACATAAAATCATGTTTTAATTGTTGGCGGTAATAGAATGAAAGTTTCACAATTTCATTCTAATAACGACACCATGTCGTTGTTCGCAATTCGCCAACATTTAGTATTTTTGAATAAAGGGCAATTATTAACCACTTTTATTACATTAGTTTCTTTTTTGTTCAATTCATAACATTATTTTACTTATTGGGATCAATTAACGACAACAGTTTTTCTTCGCGATTTCGGGTGAAACTCGCTTCAACGTTAGCTATTATCCCTATTATTCGATGTTATTATACGTTAAACAAATTCATTTATCACAATAAATGACTACTTCTTATTTCAAGAAAATACATGGTCATGTTATTGGATTGGACAGCTTTCTATAAAATAGATATCTTCAACTGTTTGTTTTAAATTGTTTTGGTCGGTAATAGAATATTGTAATCTTCATACTTGATTCTATTACCGACTCACATAGATACTTGAACTATTTTAATTTAACTGACCAAATTCCATTTAATTTTGTGTACTCTCTGATTGTCACATTGTAAAATTCTATCGCAATATAATTGGGGCACGTTGGGGCCGAAAAGTCCACGAGTGGAAACTATTTGAAGCCAAAAGACCTGATAAAGATCATAGGGTTTCAGTGGATGCAGGCCGCCTACAACTGGTTCGTCTAGAAATCTATGTGGGAGGCCTATGGCCAATAGAGAACTTCGTGTGACTGTTGATCATGATGATGATTCAATTAGTAGATCGTTAAAAGTAAGTTTAAATTTCTTAGAAGACTGTTCACTGAGACTGAGATTTAATCAATTAAGATGGCCAAAATGTAAGTGCTGTAGGAGTTATTTATGAATAATTTTGTATACAGTATAAAAATGGTAATCAATAACTGTTAATGATACTTGATAAATAACTCATACTTCTATTTTTAAAACATAATCGTATAGGGAAAGTGGATTTTTTGTATGAGTCGGTAATACCTAGAAACAGAAAAAAAATGACTCCGACTGCATTCCATGTTCGGAAAAGAAAAAACTGCTCTTTCGGCTTTAACAATTATTTATTAATTATCATGTGATGGAATACTAAATTTGAGCCCTGAATACCATAGAATACTTTATTAAGATTCATTATGAATTATAATATCGTCCCTAAAGTAACAGCTTACATCTATTTTTTCAAATTTAATTCGAAGGCATATGGCGGTAATAGGCCGTTTTACCTTACATCAGTTAGTTTTGCAAACTTTTAGATGGACAGCCTGGTCAAGAGGAACGGGCCACGCCACTGAGTTTGTTTATAGTAAATAGTAAAAGATACCTACTGAAATCCCGAATTTTTTAAGTGTACCTTTTTGACTGCTGAGAAAACACGATACAATAGCAAATGTATTGTTTGCCAGTCACCGAGTGTCTGCCACGGCGTGCATCGTGTGTTGACCTTATGGTTGCCAACCATACTATTTTAACAGTATTACTTATACTGTTTTTCGCCAAATATTACTTTTTGCGGTCCAACAAAAATTAAGGATACAAAATACTGTTTTCCGCATCAAAGTGTGTATGTGTAAAAGTGCGAAAGGCTGTTAAAACATATATTTGGAACGATAAATAATTAAAATACGGATCATTTAACTGAAATACTGTTTAATATTCTTCATACACTTGAAAAGACTTTATTTCTGTTAAAAAAGTTGGCAACCCTACTAGTTGACCTTCAACTACAACCAGCTGTTTCATTACATATTACACTCTCGATGTCATTTAGGTACGTAAGGTTTCGTTACATAACAAATGGCCTTACATAGCGTAAAATCCATATTTGATCTAATAACACTAAAGGTAAACATCGACAAATCTCTGGCTCGAGGTTTTCTTCAATGACGTATGAAGTTAGACAAACAAATACCTATCTTTAATGACATATAAAGCTATCTCAAATAACTCACTATCTAAAAATAACTAAATAGCATTAACACAGTAAGTATCTACTTGATAATTGATCTAAGATACCTTGCCTACGACTAGCTAGGTGATGTTGATAAGTTTTTCAAAGGTATTCATTCTATCAAACTTCTGAAATTTTGTTAGCTATTATAAATCCGTTTTTTCACTAATGAGACTAGGCAAGTGAGCCCGAAAACGATCCCGAATCCCGGAAACGTTTTGCGACATTTTGTTTTACATTTAATTTTACCGTAATTGAAACCATTGAAACCACGCATAACTAATGCACTGATCATGTTGACTTTAATCTTAACTTTCGCATTCTCAACATCTTTGACAAAGCGACGGAACGAAATTGAATTAAAACACAATTTTAAACTTTACAATGACAACTTTATTGTGAAGGGAACAACAATCGATGAGGTACAGATAACAACAACAACAGTAGGTACAGTAAGTAACACATCAACAGTCTACTGTTAACATTAAAACAAATACCACGTGAACTTATTACCGACTATACTTAATAATAATACTGCGGAAATGAATAACAAAAACAATCTTTTCAGGTATACTAATAGTCAGTAATGATTAACTAAAAAGTATACTACAAAAGTGAAAAAAATGAGAAAAAGAACCGTTATAAGATCTAATCGCACTCAAAAAAATACATAAATAGAGCAGATATATTTTTTATGACCAGGCAGTCCACTCTGAGAACTGTGAATCCTTTTTATATCATATTTAAAAACTCTTTAGTATACTGGACGTTGATTCCATTGTATAATTCTGACTTATCAGACAGTCAATTTATAGAGGGGTAAAGAATCAAAGCATCAGCTAGGTGCCTATGAGACTCATAGGTACTTAGCTGCCTTTGATTCTAATTTCATTATTTCAAATCATTTTCAAGTTTTTTCGACAGATAATACCCACTTATTAGTAGGTCTACAGCTTATTGACTCTAAACCTCGTATAGTCTAAATATCTTTTCATTTTGCTACTGTAAAATAAATACGCCGGTTTTAGTTGATTTGATAGTGTCTTTGTTTAATACTTGTAGTCAGACATACACGGTATAGTGCAAATGACGTGTTTTAACAACATTTTAGGAAATATCACAAAATAGCTTTAAAATTATTGTTAAAATTTATAAATTCTTCTAATAAGATTAAGTAAGTAAAGAAAACTTTATTATGAATGGATAGCGTTCATAATCCCACAAGAGGTCTTTAAAAATGGACCAAAAATGGACCAATATTTTTGGTCCATTTTTAAAGACTTAAGTAAGTACTTAAGTTTAACGTTTTGTGAGACCATTCCTTTGTCAGAAAGATTGACCGATTTTGCTATTGTATACCCTAAATTAGGCTTGTTTTATATTCTTATGAAGAAGAAGGTTACCGTAACTGAGTAGATTTCTAATTATTAATTTAAAATAATAATTATTATTAATTATTAATTTTATAATTTATTAAGACATAAAAAACTTAAGAGTGGACCTATTTTTTTTTTCTGTTATCAGAAATTAGGTGTTGCCTTGTCATGAAAAATAACATCGTATTTATTTGATAAGTAGTTGGACAAAATAGTATCTCTACGTAAAATTTCAATTAGGAATTTCTACAAATATGATAATGACATTAGAAAAACTATTTGTAGTGTAAATAGGTGATAGCAACATTGTATTTGCTTAAAATAAAATAAATAAGAATCGAAATGTAGGTATAATACATTATTTTTATAATTTATAGAAAAAATACACCATACTCTTTCGATAAACTCTGTGAATACTTAACTATGATTTATCAGATAATTTAAGCACACGATATTTTAAAATTATCATCATCAGTAATATTATTAGGTGTTTTCAAACAAGGACCATGTGTCCCAAGGTTCAGAGATAAAGATTTAAATATAACATTTAACAACGTTTTATAATATAATATTTAGAATTTGTGTGAAGAGGTAGTTGAGAATATTTCATCATTACGTATTTAATGATATTCTTAGTCATAATTCATAAGAGAGTTCAAAGCGTTATGTTTAAGTACATTAACTAATTCATAAGTGTTTTAGTGATTTTTTCGAAACAATATTAAACTACATTTCTTAACATTTTTTTCTTATATACATCTTAGGTAGACGAAAAACAAATTAAGATACCTTTAGGAATCCAGGGAAGACACATTTTTAACTGCTTAAAATTAACAAAACAATGAAGACATCTACCGAGTTTAGAACATTCTCATTAGCCGTTTTAAAATGGCACCAATATTATTCCTTAAGATTTGTGCTGATTTCAAGCAGTGTAGAAATTCACGGAATAAGCTTAAACTATTTTAAGAATGGGTCTAAGAAACTTAACGTTAAGGTTAACTGTAATACCGTTTTAATTCTTACTTCTATCTTTTGGCCATTTGCCGATGTCTTAAACTCCTATCTACATTACCATTACGTTAAAAATACCCTCATAGTTTAGTCATACTGCCGCACTCAGAGACGTCAGTTAACGTTAATGGTTTAGCGACTTTGATGACTTTAAAGAACCATTTACGTTAATTGACGTCTCTGAGTGCGGCAATTAGTGCAATGTCTTAAACTCATAAACGTGGAACAGCGAGTATGATGATGCGGTAAATAAGTCACATTGTCTTTATGATTCGGTGTCAGTCGGACACTCTCGTAATTCGTCACCAAATAAGTACCTACAATGTGACGTTGACATGCGCAACACGCGCTGTGTGTGCTTCTAAAGCCAGGTATGCCTTGAAAATAATGTCGCTTTTTAACGTAGGAATAAACACAGTAATTTTATCAAGTCAAACTGTACGAATTTGTCTTTAAATATTTAATAGCAATGAGCGAGTGTAAAACTAAATGCCGAAAAGTCAATAACTTAGACATGATATTGAAAAATCGATAAAAAAAGGGGCAGCTTCGAGATGTTTTCCTATCGAGTGAAGTTTATTAAATCATGTAATTGATTGCGATTTTGACTAGATTAGATCCTTAACTAAATCCACAGGTTTATTTTTTAGAATTTGTTTTCTACGTTTTCTACGTATCGGATGGTTCAACCTAGCTGGCCGTAAGTTAAATTTAATTTCTTCAGGCCAATCACAGGTTTTAATTCATACTTGCGGTCCGGTATGTAGGCTTTAGGTAAGTAAATAAATTTGGCCAGAAATTCTGGAGGACACAGAAAGTAGGACTCATGTGTTTAGGTAATTTTTCGTTAAGCTACAATTCCGAAATTAGGGACATAGATAATATTCATTTAGGTGTCATTATTATAAAAGTTCTTTCGACTTTGGATTTGGTTTCTATTTGGTTTGGTTGGTATTTTCTGCTGTTTACCTACTATTATCCGATTTTCTTCTGTTTCATATACTTTTAGTCTTTATGTTACTCTTTCGGTTAGAAACTTCTCTGAGCACGAAATGCCATTTTGATAATATGGCATTGACCTTATTTACAACTAATTGAATTCCACATTTATCAGTAAGACACCTTCAGCATAGGGGTTGACACTACCTTCATTGGGAGAAATAAATCTAAGGTTGATTTTGAGTAGTACTTGACTACATCGAGAAAAGGTGAGAAAGTACTTTGTAGAAAGTTACTCTATGGAATTATGATGCAAAATTTACTTCCACTGAGTTCAAAAGGTAAGATACTTTTTAGTACTTCTTGGTTTGTCATGCCAGCCACCCTGCAGGCATCTGCTTTAACAAAGTTCAAACACAAACTTGTCAGGATTATTAAGATCGTTTTTCAATAGATGGTAGTGATTCAAAAGAATGTAGGTATAACAACATCCCATTGCACCCCTGTGAAGTCGGGGCGGGTCTAGCGACCCGTACCCGTACCCGTATACTAGCGTATAGAATAAATTTTGTCAACCCCTGACTCAACATTCGAATAGGTACAACATTAACTCGGTAAGTATGAAGTGTAATACTATAACACTAACATTAAATGACTTAGAAAAGGATGTAGAAAACACTTACCTACAGACAACACTATTCTCACTTGAAATCACTTTAGGTTCCATCACACAACTTAGATGGACACGAACTCTTTCACTACAAGACCTCATCACACTTTCAGACAGGAGATTCACCAGTTCATCACGCATACCCGTGTGTGTATAAACGTTTAAGTACCTACAATTGAAATTGTTGGACAGGTGGTCTCCCTAATTTTATCCCATTATTTCCATGACGACAATAATAGGCGCAAATATTTTACGGAAATAGTGGGAAAAATTACCCTGGTATTTCCAATAATGGAAATACACAATTGGAAAAGTGGGATTCACCAAATTTGTGGTATTTCAGTTAAATCTATGAAAAGTGCGATGAACCTTTTTTACAATTTTACCTA
Organism: Udea ferrugalis; assembly: GCA_950022985.1. Lineage (NCBI taxonomy): Eukaryota > Metazoa > Arthropoda > Insecta > Lepidoptera > Crambidae > Udea > Udea ferrugalis. The sequence continues at coordinate 14,534,247 of OX465531.1, read as the reverse complement.
AATGTATTATACAGGGTGTCCCGAAACGTGACGTCAAGCGGGCACGGGATGTTAGGCTAGGTCATACCGGCTCTGGGAAAAATAAGGAAAAAAATCTATGTCACTTGGTTTAGTAATAATAATAATATTTTTGAAATTTTTGGAAATCGACACCCTTGACTAAGTTTTCATGTACTGTACTCACAAATGACCAAATTTCGCAGCGTTTTATTTTTTTATTTTATCCTAAATAACTATGCTTTCGATTGTAGTCACTTTTATGATGATCAATTTTGGACATTTAGTAAAAAAAAATAAAGTTCGACTTAGTCATGGTTAAAAAAAATTATGTCAGCTAACTTCATCCCTCATTTTCTTAAAAAAACATTACTATAGCATCCTTGGCAAGTTGTCTAGAAAAATAGCCCATTTAATCAAGATTTCAAAAAGATAAAATACTAACCATTTCCTTGTCTTATCTTTCCATGAAAAATATTATGAACCGAAATGGGTCGTTCAAAACTTGAACTAGGTGAAGTCTATTAGTATGCCTTACTTGGATGATAAAAGAAAAAATGACCGTAGGTTAGTTAGTGGCAGCGGCAACAATGAATCGTTTGCTGTTGCTAAGCATTCCATAATTGATCGGTTAATGTGATGGGGACCAGTTCGGTTTTTTTTCATAGTATCTCCGTACACATGACATTAAGCAGTTGTCCCCAGCTGAAGGTGCTAGCTGAAGTCAGCCGCGAAACTTATTCAGAGGCCTTATGGCGCCTTAATATCATCTGACTACATGTTTCAATAGTACCTCTGGTATCTTACTTATACGGTAAATGCCACATCACTCTTACCATTTTCGTTCAGTCCTCCTTACACACATTCATACATAAACGGCCTATATCCGTCCCACAGCTGGGCACAGGCCTCACCTCAACTATAAGGGTGGGCGCTAGCCATACTCTAACACGCGGACTTAGTGCGGATTGTTTCAGGAGTGTAAATTCAGTGATATAAAAAAAACTCAGATGTCATCAAGCCGCCCTAAGGCCTTCGACTAAGCATTACGACTAACATCTAACGATGCCAACTGGGACGAACTGCTTAACGTGCCTTCCGAAGCACGGAGATGTCGAAAAAATACACTACTAGTCTTCCTTGCTCTATTGCAAAGAAATGTCATTCAGCAAAAGCGAGATAAAAAACGGAAATAGGTAGCCTGAGATGCCGGTGACAGTACCACAATCCACACTTAGCTCACTGTGCAGACGTGTTAGAGTATGACATTGTAGCAATACAGGATAGTTTCGTTGAGCGTAAGCGTGAACGTTGAGCATAAGTCTGACCTCAACTCGTGACACTTTTATGCTCAACTCTGGGCACACGCAACGTCTTCCGGGACCAACCGCTTAACGTGCCTTCGAAGGACGGAGAAGCTATAAAAGATTTTTTGGATTGGTCACCCATCACATTAACCGACCAATTATGGAATGCTTAGCAACAGCAAACGATTCATTGTTGCCGCTGCCACTAACCTACGGTCATTTTTTCTTTTATCATCCAAGTAAGGCATACTAATAGACTTCACCTAGTTCAAGTTTTGGACAACCCATTTCGGTTCATAATATTTTTCATGGAAAGATAAGACAAGGAAATAGTTAGTATTTTACCTTTTTGAAATCTTGATTAAATGGGCTATTTTTCTAAACAACTTGCCAAGGATGCTATTGTAATGTTTTTTTAAGAAAATGAGGGATGAAGTTAGCAGACATATTTTTTTTTAACCATATCTAAGTCGAACTTTATTTTTTTTTACCAAATGTCCAAAATTGATCATCATAAAAGTGACTACAATCGAAAGCATAGTTTTTTAGGATAAAATAAAAAATAAAACGCTGCGAAATTTGGTCATTTGTGAGTACAGTACATGAAAACTTAGTCAAGGGTATCGATTTCCAAAAATTTCAAAAATATTATTATTATTACTAAACCAAGTGACATAGATTTTTTTCCTTATTTTTCCCAGAGCCGGTATGACCTAGCCTATCATCCCGTGCCCGCTTGACGTCACGTTTCGGGACACCCTGTATATACTTATACAAGATAAGGATAAAATTTTGATTAAAATATAAAGTTTTTAAGAATCCCATTTACTTAATTAATCAAACAGAAATCAGAAAAACATATGGGCAATTAGGTTTCTGATATTTGTACTACTTACCTAATTATTGAAATAAGACAAGCTATACTGATTCTAAACACGGCTTGACTTTATTATTTATTTTATTTAACAAGATGTGAAGCAAATAAAACGGCAAGTAAAAGTAGTCGTAGTTTGATTCATAAGTAAAACATCATCTGTCAGCATAGGTACTAAACGCTTAAATTCATTTTTTATAATAAATTAATAATACTAATAAGATATCTTTTATTAAAGTCAATTCGACATCAAAGTAATTACGAAAATTCTATAAACAAGGTAAGATATGTTTTCTATTTAGAGTATGTACGTACATTTACTTAAATAGAAGGACTATTTACACAGATTTTTTGAAAAATTAGCTCAGTTAGTTTTCAATAACACGAAAAGACGAGCGTAGCACAAAATATGGCACCGTTTTCGTGGCAGCTTGTGAATGGTAAATGGCACCACGTAGCGAATCCTTGGTTTGGTCTTATAGTGATTCTGCAAACTCGTTTTGAATTCGATTCACCTGTCTGTGATTTAACTAGATAGGTACTTGCCCCATCATGTCAGCCGAACGTAGGTGCCGAATGGGGCTATATCATAAATCTTGTTCAATTTATGAATCACTCAGAGCTTACTGTATTCAAAAGTTACAGAACCATTATAAGTGCCATACCATATTTTTTTACCAAATACCTACTAAACAATTATTAATTCACCATTAATGCTGAAAGAACCATTAAAAAAATGCTAAAAGTTGACAACACATGTTTTTGTTAAACTGCTGGTATTCTAACTGTTCCTACGCTCGCCTCTACTCAACCTACACGTAAAATCGCTGTTCTACCACTCATCCGATCTTATCGTCACTTACTAACAACCACATATATTATATTAACAGGAAATAGTAAAGACATTGTATAAAAGCAGTCGAAACGACCTCAACAACCACAAGTAACAGGTAACAACCACGATCTCAATAAGTATTTATAATAAAATTTCATGTCCTATAATTCTAATTTGACCTGCCACACTGTTTTATTGTTAGAGTAAATTTCACGACAGCATTTGTAAAAATAAATAATATCGTGATAATATTAAGATTTCTTGTGATCCTTATCATAAATTATTTTATTTTAGGTACTTAAGTCTAATTATGGCAAACATATTTTTTATCAAGAAATTTTAAGGCAGATAGAGTTATTTAACGAATTTATAAAATATAGCTAAATTATCTCATAAGACAAAACTTGATATCTCATTGTGGTGTATGCTCACGATTCTATGAACCAAAGTTTTGCTACAATGCAGAAAGACATTGACCACTTTAAGAGAGTGTTTTTTGGTTGAAACTGTCTTAAAGAACAACTTACTGGTATGAATTGGAAATTACTTTTTATGTTGGATTGTTCATTCACGGAGGAAGCTAATCATCCTATATACAACAATTTAGATCTTTCTATCTCAGAGCTTCCGTTGCACGCTGCGTTGGCTGTTAAAGTTAGAATTCGTGTCGAAAAATTGTTCCTCTTTAAACGTTCTAAAAAATAAGTCCGTAACAGCATAGTTAATATGTTCACCTTTTAATACTTATAGATCTTTTTCATTTCGTTTCCAAATGATGCATTATTTACAGAGGCCTGACATTGATCATTGCTTAAGATCGTGAATAGAGTTGTGGAATTTTCTAGGAAAATGGTATTATTATGACCTGTGGCTTAAATTATAGGCACATCTACGCCGACAAAGTCGCGAGCAAAAGCTATCAAATTAAAACGAAAGTGTTGAAAATCAGCAGTGTGGATACACCCTCGCCACATATTTGTTTAGGGCTAAAATTCTAAAACTAGTGGTACTTAGTGTTGCTTGTTATTTTTTATGATGCCTGGTTTTTAAGCTTGCACAGGCACGACAAGAGTTTTTAATGATGTTTAAAACAAAATTATTAAGTTTGTACTATAGAGATAATAATATGGTAAATATAAGTAGGTAGCTCCTTATTCCATAATTAACGTGAATTATGTAGGTATAGTAATAATATGTATAAAAATATTTACAGAAGGTATCTATAGTCTAAAGAGATGCCTAATATATTGATCAAAGATAATTAATGTGCTCAAGTGATATGTTTCAACGTATTATAGATACAATATCACTTAATTGACTATGAAGATATTATACAAAAATAGAGCCCCTGAGGCATTTAATTTTTTTTCTTTAGTTAATTTATTGACATTGCTTACAGAGTAAATAATCTAGGTAACTAACCTCTCATTTAGGACATAATATTATCATAACTTGTTAATTTATATCATAATATTAAAATAATTTCATTGAAGTCGAATACGTAATTGATCAAAAATGTAATCAACGAACTAATATAATAAGTACTGATTTATTATTATCGTTTTGTGGTTGGAGATACGAGTAGTATATAAACCTTGTTGGTGATCCTAAATAAATCAGGCTGTGGTGAAATAGTTACAGCTTTTCACATGTTTAAGTGCATTGATTTTATGCATAATTAATAAGGAGTGATTGCGATATAAAATGTATTTTTTTAAATAAGGGATTAACCATCCCTAACCTAAGGAAACCTAGGAACCATCGACATTATGTTTTAGACTGACCTTTCGAACATTTTGATAATTAACTCCGTATTCGACTTCAAATTGAAATGTTAATACAATACTTTTTTTGAAGACATTTTCTGCCTTTTACATAAGTAATATAGGTACGAATAGGTACTTAAAGTATTTTCCTAAAACTTACTATGTGAGTATTAAAACATTTTCTATTTAACTACAATTCATTGTTAATTTTGAACATAACATATTTGTTAATTTTGAACATAATTTCTGTCATCTACAAGCAAACTAAATAGTTATATTAGCATTATAACAACCATACTCAAATAATGAAATGGTATTTTTTAGTTTGAATTGATATTTTAACAGAATACGATACTAATGAAGTCATTTGAATCAGGTATTAATAAAATCAATAACTTAAAATAAGCATTTCTAAGCATAACGGTGCCAAAAGTTCAAATGCTATTGAAACTGCAATTTCTTCTTAGCTTCACAGTTAATATTTAAAAAAAATACGTAGCAAAACTGATTGCAAACTGCACTGTCTAACAACAAGCGTCCGCTGCTACAGTCCTCAGCCACTAAAGTATACAAGTTTAACGCGTGCACTAATCCAGCAGCAGCACACAATCTAATATGATTACACCCCCACTTAAGAAAACTAAAACGTAGATTTAACCAGAAAATAATCTTTCAACGATGGCTCACATTGCCTGTCTAATATTTTGGTGTAAAAATTAAGCCAAAGACGTAAATAGCATCGGGTGTATCCCATTATTTCCATGAGAATACAGAATGGAAATAGTGGGATACACCTACGAAATTAATATTGACTTCAAAAATATAGTTCAACTCTAAGCCTGATTTGGTGTAATCATATTTTCGTGGCCGAATTGTTCACTAAAGCGTCTCCAGCGTAAAATAAAGAAAGCGAACCACCAGCAAGCGTTGGCGTTCACTGCGCACTCCCTGGCGCTTAGCGCTCGGGCCTCAAGGGCGCGAGTGCCGCCAGGGAGGCGCGTCGACGCCGCTAGGAGCCCGGCGAGGGCGGCGCCTGGTGCAGGCCGGCCGTGGAGCCCCGGGCGGCGCGCGGCTCCAGCTCCAGGGATAGCGTGTATTGTCTCTCCTCCTGGATCACCAGGGAGCGGTCCAGTAAGAAGTCACACACCTAAAATCGCAAAAAGGAAACGCTATACAAATACACACCTTATAAAACATACTTAAATAACTTATAGGTGATGTTTAAATACTAACCCCCTTATTCATTAAAACTGAGCAATGATGTGTAGCATTCGTTGAACGCAATCGGCCAACAATTCATTTGCGATCATTCAGTTGCGAGTGAATATCATAATATCATTGGTAAGTATTATCTTGTCACTCACTTGCAAATATCGACAGCATTAGGAATGAAAGACAGTAAATGTTACAGTAGTTAAAGTAATGATGTAGAGCTATTTGTTTTGTTTTTGAATAAGGGAGTCATTATTTCCTTTGAATTAATAAACGGATTCAAAACTATTCGAATGTCAATCCAGCTGTGCAGGTTTTATATCTCACTTAAGTAGGTGGTAGATCGTTTTCGAATAGTGAGTGTGGGAAATCAATAGTATAATCGAAAAGGTAAGTATGTTCTACTATTCATGCTTACTGCTTACAATAATCTTATAATTTTAAAAAATAGCTTTCTTCTTTTAAGCGTTGTGTGCTTTTCTAAGCACATTTCATAATCATGTTGAAGGAGTTCATGCAATTACTCATAATAATACTTTGTCGTTTCTATGAAAGCTACTTACTTTGGGAATGTGATCTATCTTGTAAGGAGTTTGCTGGAAATTCCTTATTTCCCGTATCACGTGAGCAATCTGGAATCCAAATTACTCACGTTAATAATGTGTAACTGAAGTTGAATTAACAAACAAAAGTGTGGACAGTAGTGACATTACCATCCTCATCTTGGAGAAGTTGAGCAGACCGTCAGGAGTGTAGTTTGACGTTCCTTCCTCAATGAACGACAAGTCGGACAAATACATGCCGAGGTACGGAATACAAGGCGGATCGCATCTGTAGATGAAAGATTTAAATGTAAGTGAAAATATTAATATGAAACATTGACGACACTGTATACTTGTACTTTAGCTATCTTACCTATGTAGGGCATCTCGGAGTATTCGGAACCGGCACTCTGAAGATATGATTGTTTGCATTCTTTCGATCGTTTGCTTGCTCTAAAAATATCAAAACTGAGTTAAGGTGGATATCATATCGGGGCCAAATCAAGTTGCTACAGCATTTGATTTTTACATTTTATAATTATTAGAGAAAATTTCATACAAGAATTCATTTTTTTTTTTGCGTCATTTGGAATATAGGCATATTTGCAAGTACTTATGAAACATTGTGTGTAAATCGAAAAAAAATGTACATGGATGATATCATCATTATTATTGACGACTGATTTAATGCTCACTGTTTTAGATACTTTGTCCCAAGTCTTCTTTAGGCGATACACGGACGTGTTAGATAGTGCAGCACAAACTTGCAAAACCCCATTGAAATTGTGGAGACATCGTGCGATATCGGCTACTGCTGCCCATTTCTCTATAGTTGCAACACGCCCTGAAAACGACATAGGTATGTTTAACATTTTAATTACAAGAAATAAATTCAGTTTTCATCAATACAACACATACTAATAATTCGACTAATAAAACACATACTAATAATTCGCACTTACCGGCTAAAGTATATTTTTTTAATATTTCTGATATGACAAGATTTGAAATATGGTTGAAATGTGCCGTCATCATCAGAATATGAGGCGCTCTTTCTGCCTTGTCAGCCTTTGTCCATGCTTGACCCAAAAACTCCCTGAAAATAAAATGCATATTATGACTACCAAAATCTACTTGTTAACTATACTTTACTACTTCGAAAACAAAAATATACATACTCGCTGTTTATTGAGCTGAAAATCTGGTAATCTAAATATGTCATTTGTTCTGCTATTTCAAGGGCAGATAACGTTTCGACGCTTTCCTTAGTTGGCACCTGAAATACCACATTCATTTTTATACAGATATGATTTCAATAAAATAAATGTTTAAATTTATGTAACCCGCCATAAAACTTACATGAGGAGGAACAAAGAGAGCTTTCAAGTCTACCACCCTGTCTGGTGAGCGTTCCAGCAGTCGAAGCAGCTGAGCCGCCGCCTTATGTTCCGCGGGCAGTAAACCTGGACTACTCTCTATCTCCTTTAGAAAGTCCATGGTAAGCCCTCGCAGGCGTTCGTCTGACCAAAAGTCATGAGAGTGTTTGGATATCCAATGTCTAAAACAGATTTTCGTTGTCAATAAGATGACTGCATGGTTGCACTAAAATAAAACTGTAATCATAACTTTCATCTTAGATAGGTTTTTATCTATGCAGCAAAATGAAATGATAATCCTGACAAATAATTTTGAAATGGACAAATGACTTCAACTAAACTACACACTAGTAACACTAGTAACTTAATTGAATTTATGGAATAGCGGAGCTTTCTAAAACAAGCAAACTATCTGCTTAAATGAAAGCTCCAACCCCAATCTATTGTAATCCCACTGCTGTCTAATAAATAATTTGAATTTGTTTTTGAATTCTAAAAGAAGTACCTTCTGATACAAAATTCTACTTTAATTCAAAAAAGCTTGCCTCAAAACATTAAGAACTCTCATTGTAGCAGCAGTGGAAATGACTGAATCCCGTCTCGTAGCCGGAGGAGATGTTGGTGGAGGAGACCGAGGGTTTGACGACGCTGACGTAGCCACTGCGAAAGCCACGGCTGCAGTCGATGTACTGCTCCTAGACCGAACACACAGTTATTGGTGGCAGAAATATGAGCACACCTGCTTTCATCTGATACCGACTGCTCAAAAACCAGTGGCCATTTTGTTTCTCTATCGATAGATATACTTGAAAATTCAAGATAAAGTTTATAAAGTAAAACAATAAGATTGTTAAAGACAGTAAATATATAGACAGACTGAAACATGCAAAAACTAAAGAACGTGAAACATTGGAAGGGTAAATGCAGGTAAGAAATAGAAAAACCAAATAACAGTAAAAATATAATTAAAAATCCCAATTGAAGTTTCTTTTATCATCAATTTTGAATACATAATAAAACATGCAGAGAATTAAAATAAATTAATTTGTTTTGATCTTTGTCAGCATTTTTTTTCTTGTAAGTATCTTAGTTTCAAATATCCCAAATACAATTATTTTTCAATGCGAATGTCGAAAAATTTAAAATCGAAAAGTGTTTTAGGACAAAGGCACTGCACAGCGACGTTGCTATAGTAACGATCTAATCATAATCTACTCGTAGAACAACTAAGCACCAAATATTAAATCGTAGGTAGTGTTTTTCAGAGGACATAAATATAGTTAGTAAGTGTTATTTTGATAAGTAATACGTATCTTTTTGTGTTCAGAATGTTGAAGTGTTCCGTGCAAAAAGTTATAATGTCATCACTAAGTGTTTCGTTTTGTTGTGGTTTCGTCGTGATCGGGAAATGTATAGTTGATAACATTGGTTTTGCACAATTATTTCAAAATAAGGGTACATACATAATATTCTATTTAAAGCGAAATATTTAAAAATTCTCCTCTACGTCAACTCTACGTATTCTGAACTCTACGTCTTTTACCTTTACCAATCACTCACCACAACAGGTCTTTTCCGAAGCTGTTAAACGAATATGAATTAATAAAGGCGATATTTTATGGGGACTAATAATGGCTGAAATTGTTTTGGAAAGAAGACATCAGCGATAAATATGAACAGAGTTAAAACATTGACATAAAGCTTAAAATGACGTTCTTCATTTAAAAGAAATCCACGTGCAAAGCGTTGAAACTTTAGAAAAGTTATCAATAAGTAGATACCCGTTAATATGAATCAAGAAAATGTAAGACGCATGCCACAACACTGAGATTTATGACCTCCCACTCTTGTGCCGCAGAAACTAATAATCAAGAGATTAAATGACATAATGAGCATAAGTGATAGTCGTTAGAGAAATCATAGCTGTATTACCTTCTGTGACTCTGTCTGAAGGAAGTGATTACAACACCCGCCTTGGGTTGACTTGTTTCTCTGCGGTAGTTCTGAAATCAATTAATGCCATTGTCATCTAAAATACCTACACAAAACCCAACAAACATTTTCTTTCTAAAATTAACCTCGTTGAACATGGTGGCACGGAAAATAATTAGGAAACGAACTGTCAAAACAAGAGAGAATATTCCTAAATTCAGGAACGACTAGTTTTGACATCATTCACAGATTTATTCATTTATTTAAATAGTTGATTTAAATTGAAACATCGCAAGTTACGTTTACGGTGGACATCACTCTACCCATTTCCGGTCAGTCCTCCTTGCTCTATTGCAAAGGAATAACAATTTGGCAAGAGCGAAAGAAAAAACGGAAACGGGGTAACCTGATGTGCTGTTGACTGTACATGTGTCGCATAATTATAAAAACTCAATATAAAATCTTAATTCTTACTTGTGCTTGTGAGACCTGCGAAGTGACTGAAGAGCGTGGTTCGGAGCCGCACCAGTAGCGGCGGCGCTCGCTGTTGATCGACGAGTTGGTGAAGCGTCGCTCACTGCACACACATGTCAATAAATTCTTAATGAAATTCAATATCACGGTATAAACCATATACACATAAACCGTAAGTATTCTGATGTTCTGATGAAGTTGCAAGCATTACTTAGGAGGAGATGGCAAAATAACTAGGTAGTAAAATTTCAAGAAAGTGTTGGAGTGTGAAAAAAAGAAAAAACAAAAGAAGATCCTAAGGAAGTTCACGTACACTACTACAGTGTACGTAAACTGCCTTGGAATCGTCTTTTCCTGTTTTAAAAAGGTAGTTGCTCAGCCAGAACTAACGGTAAAGGTGATTTTATCGGAAAGTTTTGTGAAGGTTTCTTATCCGTTTTGCTAACTAGAATCAAAATCTTGCATCAGGGTGAAGATTTCAGGTTTGCAAGCCACGCTATCCACAAAACCACCATCATAGGTACCTTTCCAGAAATACAAATATTTGGATTCCCTGATATCATTTAGGGACATAGGTAATTTTAAGTATTTTTATTCTAGTCTTTGATCAAAATAAAAAGAGGAAGATACAGCAACCGCGTACCCTGCTTCTACAAAATCAGGTCCAATGGACCTGTTTCCAAGCCAATAAGACAGCGACTCGTCATTCGCATGTGTATTGTTTTAGAATTCGCGAAGTAATAACTTAAAGTGTTAGAGTGAATAGGTTTCTTCAAGACAAGCATGCTCCATCGTAGACCGCATCGTCGCTTTCCATCAGGTGAGTACGCGGTCAAATGCTGATCTAACCAAATGGAAAAAAAAGTCCTACTCTTTTAAATCAAAGATTTTACTGCCAAAAATTTCAATACAGGGGGCTATTCCGGCGGACATCACTTCACATCTCGGTGCTTCACGCTTACTTATGTCGTCAATACGCTTCACTCTGAATAAGTATTTTCTCTCATTTTGTATGTAAATAATTAAAAAATGTTGTTTATTCTTTTCTCTCAAACGACAACAGTTGCAAAGATATTGAATTTTAAAGTTCACTAACCACGAGCGAAGTGAGTTTTGGCGTCCGCCGGAATACCATAGCAGACAATGAATCCCATCGTAGGTGACCTGCACCCAGAGACGGACCTGACTGACCGCCTGTGCGCGTATCTGGCGGCGTTGGAGTCGGAGGCGCGCTGTAGGACCGGCGCCGCGCTTCGGCCGCGCTGCCTGCCTCGCTAGATGGCGCCAGGCGACGAGGGCTTTCTGACATTGAAGACATTGTCGATGGGATTCAATGAATCAAATCGTAGGTGACCCTGTACTTAGAGAGACGGACCTGACTGACCGCCTGTGCGCGTATCCGGCGGCGTTGGAGTCGGAGGCGCGCCTCGGCCGCGCTGCCTGCCGCGCTAGATGGCGCTGCACGTACTGCATTGAAGACATTGTCAATGGGATTCAATGAATCCCATCGTAGGTGACCTGCACTAAAGGGACGGACCTGACTGACCGCCTGTGCGCGTATCTGGCGGCGTTGGAGTCGGAGGCGCGGCGCGGCTCGGCGGGCGCGGCGGCGGCGGCGGCGGCGTCGCGCGCGCTGTCGGAGCGGCGCCGCGCTTCGGCCGCGCTGCCTGCGGCGCTAGATGGCGCCAGGCGGCGAGGGCTTTCTGACATTGTGCGCACGCGCTGCACGTACTGCATGGAAGACATTCAGCTTCAGTTTTAGAAATGCTTATAGTATACTCGGGTTAAGATTGCAGCATTTTTTTACTTAATTCCGTTACATGTAGAAAACTCAGGTACAAAACCGTTTGAAAGAAAGTGTGTGAACTTGGCTTTGTAATTAGTAACGATTTGATTGGTTAGGGGGCGTGCTAGGTCGAAGGACAAGAATGAAGTCACTGCATTCTTAACGTGAACGGACTATAGAGAGATTTCAAAATAAACACCCAATTATTGGCACCCTTCCTATTGAATCGAAAACAAGGCTACGACAGATTATTTAGGTTCGGTATTCGATTCATACCAAACCGAAATAATCTCGAGTTAATTGAAAAAAACAAGGCTTGTTTCTTTCGATTAACACGCGCTGAAGCGAGCTCATAAGCGCGTCAACACTCGTAGGAGTTGCGCGTGAGACGAACAACATAAGTATTTCACGAATTTCAAGTTTCAAAAGGAACATGACAGGAAAATAACATCACTTTACTGAAACCTGCTCTCTCAGAATCTTTATCTGTTTGCTTCTAAAAACGTACACCTTCTACAACTTACCTCCGAAAACCTCTGCGATATCTTGAACTTATCATCAATCTTGTACTTCGTCTTCTCCGGTTCCTCCTCCTTGTACTTGATGTCTTCATCGCTCTGGTCGACCAGCTCGATGCTCTCGTCCTTCATCATGGCTGCAGCAGCGTCGTTGTCCTTCGGTGGTGGCTTGGTGGACTTGCTAGCTGTGTTCTCTGGGCTAGACTTCTTGGGACTTCCCACTAGTGTGACAGAGCTGATTGCTCCAGGGGACGACGGAGATGTTCCTTGGGGAGCGGAAATATTGTCTTTTATACTTTCTTGTTGCATTTTTTGGGTGTAAAAAGAACGGAGATTTTTGCCGCTATGGAAAGTGTGTTGTAGAAATCTCAGCAGGTATAAGGGGGTTCAATTACGAAAGCAACGGTTTAAGATATTTGATTTTGAAACAAACGTTTTTAGATATCTAGAATCATTGAGGAAGAAATTACTATTTCTACATATGCATGCTCTATTTGGTGATGTAGGTACCTACTGGTACTACTTTATATATTAATTGTTAGCAGTTTTTTGCTTCGTTTACCTTTTAGAGTTTCGTTGCTTGATGAAGTAGCCATTATTTTAGGAATGGTCAGGTGGCTGTTGTCTTCTTCCGGCTAGTAAGCATGATTGGATTGACAATAATTTATATTTATTCAAATTTTGTCAGATGGAATCCAAATTTTGGAGTCAGAATTTTTTTTTTTGTTTTTGGAAGAATTAGGATGTAAATAACTTACTTTGCTGACAGAAGATGTCCTCCTCGATGGCGCCATGAGATAAGGAGAGAGTTTGTCATCTTCTTCACCTAAAATACATAATTCGATTGTGAAGTTTTCAACGTAAAAACTATATTTATTACATACTAGAAATGGTAACCATTTACTTAAATATGAATCAATCCATTTAAACATATAAGCAGTATATTATAGACATCGACAACGAAAGAGTAGAATATTTTATCTAAATCATGGCTAGGTAGAACTTGCCACTACAAATAGAATTGTATGGTTATTCTCTGTTCGTATGAGTTTGTTTATTATATATAAGCGCAGTTATTACTTTAGCATTCATTTGGCGGACAACATAACTAATCTAAAGGTCTTACTTTTCCTGGATGTTCGCCAGAATCGTGACTGCCAGTCTCGGTCACTGTATTCTGATCCATAACCTGCGAATTGTAACTTCGTTTTATAAATTCTACTCTGGATGGATGGATTTTGATTCCTAAATTGACCAGGGTAAAGTACCACACATCTTGCATCAAAGAGGTCAAAGCTCTAAATTACATTTTTTGCACAAGAAAAATATGAATGCATGGTATTGGCAGGTCTAAAAACAGAACAGAATAGCATCTCTTAGCAAACATTCAACTAAGGTGAGATCCGGTCTCCTATTATTACAGGTAACCCTACTGACAGAATGCTAACAGTCATAACAAATTTCTTGTTATAACGAAGACCTATTGCAGTAAATTCAGAGATCTGCAGTCAGCGAACATGACCATGTCTGCTTTTAGACAGTTAAAATAACCTACGTTGACTCTGGCCTTTTTGGATGACATTCAACCTGTTCAAACAGTATTAGGTCTTACAGACCTGACACGGAGCTAGCTCCGCTGGCCTTCCTGGTAGCATCAGGTGGCGGCGCCAACTCCATCTCCTGCTGCGACTGCTCGTAGAAGACCTGCTTCAGCGCCTCCAGGACCGTCACGCCGTCCGTGAACACGCGGTATGTCAGCAGGAACGTGTTCAGGAAGTCCACTGATAGGAACCGCAGGTCTAGAATAGAACACGGCGTTGAATCAGATTCTTGCACTCACTGGGAAGATGCTGTTTTCATATTCCTGTTTAGGATTTGCCCTGCCAAGCCCGGTTGGAAAAGTCACCTTGTACACCGGTCAGAAATGGTTTATGGAAACTTGAAACACTTGGTCTAAAAGTGTTACTAAAGATGCCGTAGAAGGGACAGAATACTAGTCCAGTAGTTAAATATTAAAATTGTCATCAACACGAATATAAAAATGTATGCATGTCAAAGTACACAGTGAAGAGCGAGAAGTTTTTGCGGTGTAGCCGACCGTATCTGCGGCACCTTGCAGAAGTTGAGCGTGCGACTGAAGCGGATATTGATGTCGTCGTTGATTAAGAGCGCGGTCTAAGAATTTTCGTACAGTAAAGAATATCTATCTATGGATGGAAAGTACGTATTGTTGTACCCACCAGTAAGCCGCTGTAGCAGTCGCTGCGGCGTAGCGGACCGTATCTGCGGCACCTTGCAGGAGTTGAGCGTGCGACTGAAGCGGATGTCGACGTCGTTGGTGAAGAGCGCGCGGTCGATCTATCTATCTATGGATGGGAAGTCAAATTGTATAAACAAACCAGTAAGTCGCTGTAGCAGTCTCTGCGGCGTAGCGGACCGTATCTGCGGCACCTTGCAGGAGTTGAGCGTGCGACTGAAGCGGATGTCGACGTCGTCGGTGAAGAGCGCGCGGTCGAGGTTTTCACATTACAAAGAATGTCTATCTATAAATGAATAGACAAATTGTTTAAACAAACCAGTAAGTCGCTGTAGCAGTCTCTGCGGCGTAGCGGACCGTATCTGCGGCACCTTGCAGGAGTTGAGCGTGCGACTGAAGCGGATGTCGACGTCGTCGGTGAAGAGCGCGCGGTCGAGGTTTTCACATTACAAAGAATGTCTATCTATAAATGAATAGACAAATTGTTTAAACAAACCAGTAAGTCGCTGTAGCAGTCTCTGCGGCGTAGCGGACCGTATCTGCGGCACCTTGCAGGAGTTGAGCGTGCGACTGAAGCGGATGTCGACGTCGTCGGTGAAGAGCGCGCGGTCGAGGTTTTCACATTACAAAGAATGTCTATCTATAAATGAATAGACAAATTGTTTAAACAAACCAGTAAGTCGCTGTAGCAGTCTCTGCGGCGTAGCGGACCGTATCTGCGGCACCTTGCAGGAGTTGAGCGTGCGACTGAAGCGGATGTCGACGTCGTCGGTGAAGAGCGCGCGGTCGAGGTTTTCACATTACAAAGAATGTCTATCTATAAATGAATAGACAAATTGTTTAAACAAACCAGTAAGTCGCTGTAGCAGTCTCTGCGGCGTAGCGGACCGTATCTGCGGCACCTTGCAGGAGTTGAGCGTGCGACTGAAGCGGATGTCGACGTCGTCGGTGAAGAGCGCGCGGTCGAGGTTTTCACATTACAAAGAATGTCTATCTATAAATGAATAGACAAATTGTTTAAACAAACCAGTAAGTCGCTGTAGCAGTCTCTGCGGCGTAGCGGACCGTATCTGCGGCACCTTGCAGGAGTTGAGCGTGCGACTGAAGCGGATGTCGACGTCGTCGGTGAAGAGCGCGCGGTCGAGGTTTTCACATTACAAAGAATGTCTATCTATAAATGAATAGACAAATTGTTTAAACAAACCAGTAAGTCGCTGTAGCAGTCTCTGCGGCGTAGCGGACCGTATCTGCGGCACCTTGCAGGAGTTGAGCGTGCGACTGAAGCGGATGTCGACGTCGTCGGTGAAGAGCGCGCGGTCGAGGTTTTCACATTACAAAGAATGTCTATCTATAAATGAATAGACAAATTGTTTAAACAAACCAGTAAGTCGCTGTAGCAGTCTCTGCGGCGTAGCGGACCGTATCTGCGGCACCTTGCAGGAGTTGAGCGTGCGACTGAAGCGGATGTCGACGTCGTCGGTGAAGAGCGCGCGGTCGGAGCGGCAGGCCGGCAGCGAGGCGGAGGCCGCGCCGCACGCGCCGCACGCGCGGAGCAGCTCCGTCAGCGCGGCGCTCTCCATGCATTGCGCTAGTTCGCTTGTCCAAGCTGCTTTCTCTTCCAAGGTTGCGGCCACTTGACAAAGTTAGACAAGGCGATAAAAATTGGGCAATATGTGACACTATGTGCTCGTTCTGTGTCTGGATGTTATTATCTACTTGAACAGAGTCTGGGATATTTGGCGCGAAAAAACATTTCACAATTATGTTCAAGGGTGCAAGTTTGCGTTTCCATTCGCGCAAATATCTTAAGTGTAAATTTGTTAATACGATTTAAACATGGACCCATTTAGGAATTGTTCAGTTCATGGAGTAGTAGTTCTAGACACCCTAAGGCTTATTCTAAACAAACAAAACGGGCTTCTGTTGATGATGAAATAATTTTTAAAGAAATACTCATAGACTGTGTAAAATATTGTGACAGGCAACAATAGAACACTATTACTCGAGTGCCTGGTTTGAGCATTTCTCCGCGATTAGAAGACTTACCTAAATGAGCACATATCTGTTCTCCTTTGACTTCGACTAGTATTTTGAAGTCTTTTCCCTGGTATGCATCACCTCCAGGCGACGAGCATACCGAAGTGGAATCTGGTAAACATACAGAAATAAATGTAGGTAAAACTAATTTGATAATATTATTTGGAATCAGGATCACGAGACGGCTCTAGAGTTTGGGATCTAACATTCACATCATCATAAGTGGAACCAACAGGGTTAATATAATATTAAAAATTCCTGTCACATCAGCTTACAGTACTGTTGTGCTTGAATGTGGCCCATATAGCAGATATCCACCCGCTCTCCTGTGCAAATAACCCAAAAAGTTTTTTTTTAATTTTATAGTATGGTGCTATGTTAAACTTGTAAAAGCCTTTGATTAAGCGAAAAAAGGAAGATACGTTACGTTCTTACTTCGCGAATACGAAAACGTACATTTGCCAATGAGGTGCAAGTCACTGTCCAAATGGCTTGAAAATCCAGTCCATTGGACCTGATATAATGGGCCACACGTGGTGCGCTTCTTCCTCTTTTAGTTTTAATCAAAGGTAAATAGCACATTGAGCTGATAGCTCTGGTCGTTATTCAACCGTGACTTCTTTAAACTCACCATCATCATCATGATTGGAAGGGTCCTCCACCAGTAGAGCATCGTGCAGTGGCAGACGGCCTGCAGGCGGCAGATGTAGCCTTCCTCCTGTGGCCCTCGTGGTCAGCAGCAGATGGTTGCTGAAGAGGAAAGCTTGGCGAGACTGCAACGTGGCTCTACGGCCTTTGCCTACAACCTGGGAGAGTGTGCCTGGAAAATGTTCAAAAATGTTAATCTTTCTTTATAATGTAGACCAGAAAAAACAATCTCATGCGAGGACAGGCCAAAATAGATACTTCAGGTACAAAGTTAAAAACTATGAACAAAGATGGTATCTTATGTACCTTGTCGTATGAAGACTTGGTTGACGTCCAGCAATATATCACAACCTTCTATGATCATCCGTTCCACTGCCAAGTTTTTTCTCAAATTTTCCGTCTCACTGACCTGCAAAAGAGAGGTAGCTATTCTAATATTCCTACATTTTATCATCATTATCATGATATCAGCATCATCATCGAAACATTATGGCATGCTTAGATGTGTAAGTAAATCTGCTGAAGCTGAAGACTTTGTTTTTGAACACACTAATCTCAGACACTACTGGTAGTAGTCTGTTAATTGAGGAAAGCTATGGGCTATAAAACATTACGCTACGAAAAATAGGAGTGGAGCAGCAATCCAAAATGTAACAAGCCTAATACACTCGTACATATCCCCTTATTCATAAAAACGAACGCAACGCTAAAGAAAAGACTTAGCGATTGGTGTGTCTTGTCACTTACTCGCAGAGCGATACAAAAGTTAACGTGATTTTGAAGGGCTGTTTAGGTTTTTATGAATAAGGAGGATAATATGTAACTCTATTTTAGTGAAATTATATAAACATTGTATCTTATCAGGGCCACAAGTCTGCTAATTTTAGAATGCTTCAATTGAATCGTAATTGAGACTCAATCGCCTGATTTGACTCAATTTATTTTACTACTGAAACTCAATTACGATTCAATTGAAGCTTTCTAAAATTAGCAGACCTGGCCCCAGGTCGTACCTCGTCGTGCATCTGGCGCGAGAGCTCCTCGAGCTGCGCGCGCGCGTGCTGCAGGCTGCGCCGCTCCACGTGGTCGTGCGGCGTGTGCGCGAGCAGCTCGTGCAGGGTTATGATATACCGGGGAATCTGCACATAAACCTATTTGCTTAAACTTGTAAAAAAATAAAAACAACTAGTTGTCTCGCCAGACGTTGGTCTGTTGTCAAATATTCACTGTCATGTAGAAACATTTGGTGGTTTTTCACTATATTCCTAGTTTTCACATGTTTACTCACCTTTTAAACCTTCCCTGGACCTTCACAAATCTTTCAACACAAAAGTTAGCCAAATCGGTCCAGCCGTTCCCGAGTTTTAGCGAGACTAACGAACAGCAATCCATTTTTATATATAGAGAAGATAGAAGAAGATATCGCAAAACAAGTCTCTTACTTTTAAGTCCCTTGCACACATTTTAGAAGGAAAAACCTTAATAAAATGAACAAAACATCTCACAGTCTGATCATAGTCATAACTCGCATTGGAAATCACACTTTTATAGGTACTTCATTTTCCTTTCTGTATTATTTTCTCACTTTCAACTTTCCATAGAAACACCTCGTCAGTTCTATAGCCATAAAGCCATAAAACCAAAAATACTAAAAAAAAGTGCGCAAAAAAAAGTCAGCAACCAACTAAGAAATAAAATTAACTGATAATAATAAAATTAACACTAAACAAGTAACAAAACAATAAAAACTATAAAAAAACTCCCTGAAACACAAATAATTAACAGATGCTACATTGAATAAATAAAGCTTACCAAACCGAATACGCCGTATTTCATTATGAGTAGTTGCAAACAGCCTCATCAAATTCACTTCCATTACGTTATTATTAATGAGGAATATGAATGAAGAGTGATTGTGACTATGCTCGACGCGGTGTGGAAAATTTTATCTTTTCAATTGTTTTCTTTTTGCACTTTATTTTTTTTTGACGTGGCGGCTGCAGGACTTTCAGCCAGGTCACGCTGAGACCCATGGAGGTTTACTGAAAATCACCTCTTTGGGGGCTTGATTTGACAAGCTTACGCCTATTTTTATTTTGTTGTTTTTTTTATTCTTTTAGATCACCATCTTTTCATTGTGTGTCAACCATTTTTTTGTTTTCAATCTTTTATTCATTAAAGACCAGTCTCTTACCACGAGATAGAGACGCAGAAATAATGAGGGTTTTCGATATTTTTTCTGCCACCAAGCGGTGCTTCGAAAACCCTCACTAAGATAAACAGACCTCTTTTTAGCAGTGGAAGGTTAAAAAAACTAACTACCTGAAGCAATGAATTATAAATTACCTGGTGCATAGGATACGTGAGGAACGTCTCGAGGCTCCGACTCTGGCAGGCCGGCTTGCTCTCCAGACGTGCCAGCAGCTGTGCAAACGTCTGGCTCTGCTTGCATTCTGTCAGCACTTGCAGCGAGTAGTGGTGGTTCCTCACGTACTCCTGGTAGATGGTCAGCATCGGGAGCAGCATGTCGAATAGGTCTCCTATATGCAGTCCACTACTAAGCATTTTTGTTTGGAAAATGCCAAACATGGTCATTGATTATTTTACGCCCGAATTCACAAACGTCAATCACGCAGTAAAATACCAAACTGTTTGGTATTTTTACTTATACTTATATTTCATGATCTTATTGGTATGAAGTATGAAAAATGAACTTTCTCTTTTCTATTAGGTATTTAAACATTAATCAAACAATTAATTTATTGATAGAGAAACATGTGGTTTCATGTAGCTTTGCAGTCGTGTTTTTAGGAGAAAACTTTCATCGCCTTCTTAAAACCGTGCAACTCCACAAACCCTTAACCCACGTCATTTTTTATAATGTTAAGTATCTAGATCATAAATTTTAAATTTTCTAAGTTCCTTGCAAAATTTATCTCATTTCATATGAAGTCAACATTTCGAAAAAATATTCCTAAACTGTTGCTTACCTACACTATGAGATAAATTTATGTTCCCAATTTCACCTTTCGACTATCAGCGGTACGCCTGCTCTTAATCATGATATCTAGAATCAACCATTTCAAAGTATAGCCTAACAGATAGATTAACTGACCACCCAACACTATTCATATTATACCTGTTGACAACTGACCAGCCAATTAGTAAGAGAGCTAATTGTTTATGCATTTGGGAATTTGCTAATTGATTGCGCTATACAAACATGGTATTTGTTAAAGCCGTTGAGGTTTCAGCACTAATAGGACATGGATGAATAATTTAATTCACATATTTTCATATATTGATGTTGGTGTTTGGATTTCGCACATGGTGATTTTTCTACATACAATTTTTCGACGTCTCCGTACTTCGAAAGGCACTTTAGGCTGTTAGTAGGTGTCTGATGATGTCTTGGGATATCAGTCGTTAAGCCTAGGTAGAGGTCCGCGGCTGGCTTGATAACATCTGACAGTTACAATAACTAGCTATTTCACTAACTTCACACCGCTTCAACAATCCGCACTGAGCCCGTGTGTTGAAGGATAATTCGCGCCAACTCATAGTTTGAGGCAAAGATCGTGCCTAGCAGTGTGATGTAAGAGTAAAGGCTGGTTGATTGTTTGTAAGTCTTTTCTTCAGATACCCAGTTTGATCTTCATGAAATCTACCAAAATTCACCTAGTACAAGCGTGGGCCAAGACTCCATGCGGGATGTGAGCCCCTTGAAGAAGATCTGATGAAGGAACAGCACTGTCTCGCTGTTCAGGAAGATGGAATTGACGTCCTCGTGGGTGCATGTAGGCTTCTTTGAGCTGGCAGCCATCTTGAACGGCCGGAGGAAGCAGGTTACCTATAATAGAATAGTTATGACACCTTGGTCTGCTAGAAGAAATAGAGATTTCCCCTATAAGAGAAAAGCTAATATGCACTTTTGCTATCCTAAATATTATTAATTGAAACTATCTCGTTGTGAACTATGGTATTACTTCTAATAATAAATAAATATAAGCAATAAAAAAAACTTTAAGACAGTGGAAGAAAAAATGCCTAATGCAAACGCAGAATCACTTGTTATTGGCAGAATACCTTCGATATTAGAATGTGCAGGCCATAAATTAAAAATAAGTACTAAGTAGGTATTGATCATAAAAAGTTACGTATATTTAAATATTAAGAACGATATACTTGGTATCTCTTGGGTGATCTGAAGGTCAATGAATTACTTGGTAGGTACTCACCAATATTTCCATCTGCTCTAGATATTCCTCTTCTGCTTCCACCATTTTGAATACAAGGCTAAAAATTATAAAAATAATCACTAATCCGTTGAAAAACTTTACGAATAATGAAGTCAATAAGTCTTAAATTGAATTGAAGCTACGAGTATCTCGTTTAACTCGTATGGCAGCTTAGGTCACTACCACAGGTAAAGCTACATTGAAGAAATCTCTGATTAAAAATAAAACTCTGCAACTGGAGAAAATGAAATTGAAGTTTCATATTTTCAAGGAAATCGGAAAATCTATTTTACCTGCGTTACTAATCAGCCTCATGTGCTACGGGAGAAAAGTTCTTTCAGATTTTAACTTTTATTTTTATGGCTGCAGCTGTTCAATACATCGTCAACTTACTCGAAGCTCTTTTATTTGTGGCGTGTTAGTAGTAAGCATTATGAATAGGTACAGAAGGTTACTGAGTTAAGTAAATACAATTTTGCCTCACTTTACACCAAAGCTCATTTTCCAAGTATTCGTATACATTTGAGTTTAAGAGTTGTAAGTAGATACCTGTTTCTCTTCCTCATGCTTTCAGCGTGAGGACTCTTGATGTACTGCTCCACTATTTGTTTCCAGCGACGTCTGCAGAGCCACCCACGGAAGAAACTCTACACAGTTAAAAACACATTTTAGACTGGTCGTCAAAATACGGCACCTCAGACTATGACCGAACTACTGTCGTGCGTGCCTCACGTATTCGTAAAGCTACAAGGCATTGCTTAATGCGTACGTATGTGAACCTAATAAAATACTGATTCAATCGAATTCAAAGTTGTGATCGGCGCGAACAAAAGAAAAAGTTACAGGTTTAAATGGCGTACCTGGACCTTCTTGATCTTCCTCAGCTCGGCAGGGTCTATGTCGGGCGAGTCCGTCTGCGACAGACTGCTGGAGGAGTCCGCGCGTGTGCTCGGCTCGTGCTCTTTCTTGTACGTGCAAAGCTACGACATGTGTTAAGGTAATATGGATCAATTTCGCACTCGCATTTACAAAAAAATTAAAAGAAAATACTCTCTTATGTGAGTTTCTTAGGTTGTAACCTTTTCAATTCTACCATGTAAATTATTATTCTACGAGTATTGTTTCAAAAATATTTTTTTGATAGGTCGTGTACCGTACCGTTTTTTTCATAGGTGGTGGTGGTGGTGTACTGTAGTACCAGTGAACAAATATGTAAAATAGGTTGTCCCGAAGTACAAGAGAATTCGTTTGTCACTCAGTCATTAGTCTCGTTATTAAGTAAGTAGATAGTTGAATAAAATTTCGAATCTCGCTACTAAGCGAGGTTATACGAGCGATAACTACTCAAAAGTAGTAATGTCCTACCCAAAGGCGGCTCAAAACAATAACATAAAACCTAAATCTTAAAAACTGAAATTGATCAACAATTACACTACGTAACTCGTTTAGTATAGGTCCAGTTGCTTCTTAAAAAACGTTAAACGAGTTTCATTCATTCGTTCTCAATCGCGCATCCCTTGGTAGTAGACCACGTACCTCAGTCCTAAGTTTCTTAACTTCATTGGAAAGCTCATCGCACTGCTGCGCGTACTGCCACCTGGACGTGCGCTCGCTCTCCACCACCTGCAGGAGATGCAGCTGCTTCTGTTCCAGCTCCTCCTTCTGCAGTAATAGCTTGTTGAAGCTGGAACAATGGGTGGAACTATTTTAACTCCTTTGAATGTTGAGCTAAGGCATTAAATTCATTAGAAGCGACTATGCTGTGTCAGGAAGAGCAAGCAAGGGCGCGGTCCGTTTTGAGTCCAAAGTAATGATAGCGCGCTCACATCCGGCCCGAATTGATAAATTGTATGAGCGTGAGCGACGTGAGTACGCATTTACATCACGTACGTATCACTTTTGACTCAAAACGGACCGCACTACAATATTGCTTGGTTATTGTTCTGATAGGAAAAAACATCAATTGGTACATCTGACATAGGAATGTCAGATGTACCAATTGATGTTTTTTACCTGAGTTGTATTTTATTGATCGTTTAAACTTGTTTTACACCGGCGCGGTGGAGTCACAGTATCTAATCTAAGTCTCTACCAAATAGGATCTGGTGTACCGTCAGCACAGTTGCTGGGCTTTCTAGTTTTTGTCCCTTTTACTTTGTGTTTTTTATGTTACTTTGTTGTGGTAGTCACCCATTATACTACTTACTTAAAAACTTTAGTTGTATTAAATCTAATACTCGTATTAGGTTTATCTCAAGATACTACATAATAAAAAAAAACATTACTTACAGGTGAGCAAAGAGCACACGAACCTCGCAGTCTTAGGTTAAAACAAAATACAATAAACTACTTTTGTTGATGACCGTACCAAGAGTACCTAACCCTTACAAAAGTAATAATATCATAATATATCACTCTTAATTGCGGACCTAAATAATTAACTTTTTGTGACTTGCAGATCCCAAAACTAAATAAAGTAATTTCACATCAAGTAATTTCAAAAGGGCTTGACTTGCAACTTTATTTCAACGTTCAAATCCTGAAATGATAATTTTAAGTGTTTTTACAGAATTAGAAACAGGTATTCAGTTACTTTTAATTGTTCTGCCGTGACGTGACAAAATATGATAGAGGGTGTGAGATATTTTTCTTTAAACTTGCATGGTCATTAACACTTGAATCGTTAAGTACGGTATTGCTACCATGTACAGAGGCGCTCACGTCAATCTTTACAAAAACCGTTGCAAAATGGATCTTATGTCAGCGGCATAGGGTGCCCCTATGTAAAGATTGATGTGTGCCCCTTTACACCTTATTTGTTTTGAGCTTCCGATATAGATCTCCAGTTAACCCGTGACCATGGCGCGTAACAGTGCCGAAATATCGGAAACTCAAAACAAATAAGGTAAATGGTAGCAATCGCAAACGAAAAATTGGTACAGATATCTGTACCTAACGTTTCGTTCCCTGTTATTTTGTTTACCAATTTGGCAGGCACGTGAAGCGGCATCGTTGATGGAATTAAACGCACACGCAGGCAATGGTATTGCACGTAGGCACGGCACGTATTGCTTCGGTCGGCCATTTTAATTTCATTTAAGCCTGCTCCGTACACAACGCTGTTATTGCAGGGCAGCCAACCGGAGAGGACCTGACTTTAATTTCTGCCTCTGGAGTCTGCTCTCGTTTTAGTAGGTATCGTATGAGGCAGAAATTCAATTTTGATACGTTGAATATAGTGACTAGAAAGAAACCAGTTTCTTTCTCATATTCAAATTACCTGCTCCTCAGCCCATTGTGTATTTTGCGTCTTTACTAACATAACATACCCTCACGACCATATCCCTTATGGGTTAGTCAGAGGCACACAGATTGTTGCCGTCATGGTGAATGGAACATTTAGAAGCACACATTTGAACCAAACGTGGTAAGGGGCGAGCCTACCGCCGTTATACGGGTTGCTTGGGTTTCTTAACGTTGTTTTCCATCACCGGAGAGTTAGCAGTAAATGAACACGAAATAGGTGTGTCCCGGCCCGATTTGATCTCAGGACCACCGGGTTCCAAGGCAGAGTGTTTTACTACTGGGCCACGACCACGAATGCTCTCTTTACTAGTTTTTTTTTTACCCTGTAGTTTCCCTATGGACTCGCCACACGCTATCACATTTCTTAAATACAATGATATTGAGTAATGAAGTTAAGTAAAAACATTAACAACGCATTCAAAGCCAAAAATGCGTCGTAATCGCAAGCGAGAAATTGTTAAAACTATTATTGGTTTAGGGTTTCGACTACAATAATAATTTTGAAACAGTGGAATGTGCCAACAATGCGCTTGAATAATTGATATGTCGCCTTGATTGGCTGTGATTATAAATAACATGAAGTGTAGTCGTACTTGTCATTTTTTTCCTCGGCATGATGCGATATAATTTTGAATATAAAGCCAAGTTGGTAACCCAAAAACGGTGAGCATTATCACCCTCTTGTCTTTAAGCCTAATGAGCTCAGACCTGTGTCATTTCAACAAGACAATACCTACACGTGGCTAAGTACGTCATTATGACGAGAGGTATGCAGAGAAGTAACTGCGCCTTACAGTCACCTTCCCCCTTGAAATTCATGACCTCTTCTTGTGGAATTTTGAGAATTTACTCCTTTCGTTATTTAATTCTGTAGCATTGTGAACTTTTTCTATTTGATTAATCTCTCTACTTATTTATTTATTCTTCATTGCACAACATTGAATGGTACAAAAGGCGGACTTAATGCCAAAGAGGCATTCTCTACCAGTCAACCGTAAGGCTAAGCAGAAAAGTATAGTAGGCGGTGCGACATAATACTTTCAATTTAACACTATTGCCTTTTTAAAGAACTGCTGAGGATAAGACGTTATGGCTATTGTATGGCTTATTAAATTCTTCTAACTTTGAAGTGAGTATCTAGTTGTTTTTTTTTATCTTATAGATAAATATTATTATACACTATCTCATAATTTCACGTTGATATAACTCTACTTAATAACATCAATTTAATGTTGTGTTTAACTTTGTTATTAAAAATAAACACTTAATCAACATAAAAAGCGACAACTTTATTTGTACTTGCCCTACTGTAACTGTTGCGGTATCTACGGGTATCTGAAATTCCATGAAACACGAGCTACCCTAGTAGGAATATGAAGGTATATTTCAGAAATCAATATGATATCCAATTTAATTTTGAGAAAGAGTTACTACATCCCCACAGGGACCGTTGTGGCAGTTTATCAGCAGCTATATGTAGGGTCCTTCCACCCCATAAGTACTCTCTAGATCACACACAGTAGGCCACACGTAACATAGCAAATAAAAATAAAATAAAAAGAAAACAAATTTTATTTTTCAAATAAATGAATTATTATTCTCTTTATTTAATCTTAAACTTAGGTATAACATTTTTACAGTACAATTATAAGAACAAAGGATCATAACAATTAAAAAACACTTAAGAATTATAATTATAAAAATTAAATAATTACAATTATAAAATTTAAGTCAGCTATGAAACAAAGTCTACAAAAATACTTTAAAAACCTTAACCTAGGATGCCACCGGCCCCCCTCATGGGTTCTCGCCTCGGCGTGGCGAGGGGGCCTAGTACCGGTGGTAGGGGCACCACCGGGAAGCGAAGAGAACCCAGGCGTGGCAGCGTGGTGGACTGGACACCCACCCGCTGCGGCCCGTAAGGGCGGCGTGGGGCTGCGGGGCCAGTGGGGCCTGCAGGCGCCTTGAGGCGCGTGGTTGGGGCCGCGGCGCACAACCGGTTGGTGGGGGCCAGTGATCCGAGGCTGATCCCCCCTGTGCGTCGCGGCCCGGCGAGGCCGTACCGTCGGTTACGGCAGCGGAGCCGCCCTTTGGGTGGCTCGTGGTTGCGGGCCCAGTAGGGTCGCTGCGGCCCGTAAGGGCGACGCGGGGATGCGGGGCCAGTGGGGCCTGCAGGCGCCTTGGGGCGCGTGGTTGGGGCCGCGGCGCACAACCGGTTGGTGGGGGCCAGTAACCCGAGGCTGATCCCCCCTGTGCGTCGCGGCCCGGCGGGGCCGTACCGAAGGTTACGGCAGCGGAGCCACCCTTTGGGTGGCTCGTGGTTGCGGGCCCAGTAGGGCCTGCGTACGGTGGCCAGCTAGCGCGTGGTACGGGGGTGCCGCCGCCAGCATTGCACGGGTTTCACCGCTGCCTGGTAGGGACGGCTTGACATCCTCGGCTGTCCCTTCTGGCCTACCCTCACGAAGGGGGGGTCGCTTCCGGCCCGCCGTGCAGGCGGGCTCCGTCCGGGGGAACGCGTAACAGGCAGGCGCTATTCACCGTGTTCCCCCACTAAAGGACGATTAGAGGGAGTAGTAGGGGTTTTAGTCGGTAGGGCCACTGGTATACCACCTTTCCAGTGGTGAGTCCGACATAACCCGTCCGTCCCCCGGTGGACGGGTATGCGTAAGGCATTTCCCCTACTTAAAAAAAAAAAAAAAAAAAAAAAAAAAAAAAAAGGATGCCACCGGCAACGGGGGAATTATTATTATTATAGCGGTTGGGAAATGGCCTTTAAGACATTTATATCCACCTACTTTTCTATTCTTGTATCCCTACCTGAAGGTTGTCTGGAAGATATCGCTTCTAGCGATAGGGCCACCTAAATTGTACATCCTAAATCTCTGTAAACTTTTGATGTAGTTGTTTTCTTTGTGCTATAAAGTATGTCTTAATAGTGATAGGAACTTCCAAAGTGTATGAATTTGATATGTGATTGGGAGATTATATCCGCCTATGCTATCACCCAACAGCAAAAAATAATAAAACCCAAAAAATTGAGCTAAATAAAGCCTGTTCCGAATCAAGAGACAGCACCCACATTTCAAACGTTTTTTAACATGAACAATTCCTAATGCCATTTATTTCATAAATGTTGCGTATTCGGTTGAAAATTGTCACACGGTTGGTTATGCGTAAGCACCTGTGCGACAGGCCTCGCTCGGAAGCTCCTGCCTCGGTCGTGACCTGACTCCAATAACGGAAGGGCTGCCGACTGCCGACTCCGTTAACGTTAGTTATGTTTCATATTTTCCGCTTATGTCCCTGAATAATAGATTAATTCGCCTTGAGAGGACTGCTAGCAAGATTTGATAACATTTCGAATGGATTTGCAGATTTTGGGTTGATGTTGATAGTGTTTTTCTTGATTTCGTGAGGATATAATTGAAGTACTTAGGTGGAGATAACTGCGGCGTATTCATTATGGCTTTTTCTCCGGCCAGGGGTAAGCAAATTATCCTATTTGGACGTAAAACCTACAACCTACAAAGAACCTACAGAGTGCTGCTTTAGAAAATTGACGCACTGTTGAACCTTTCAAAATTCGTAAAAGAGCTTTGTTGAAAAAAACTGAGTTTATACTTCGTAATTTTGCAACTGTTTTAAGTAGAAGTTATACGTCCGGCCGGCTATTAATTTCTAGAACACTTTCCGTTTCATCATGAGTGAGATTCTTATGCTATAGTCAAGATTTTAATGAAAAAATAACATGTTCTTAGGTATGCGTATGTGTAGGGATGTGGGTATGAACGCACGTGTCAATCACATTATTTCTACTCGTAGTTTAGTGAGTTGTGAGTGTTTACTCGCATGTGACAATTCTTAAAAACACCGTTTTGTCATCAGTGAAATTCTTAAGCCATGGTATTTTTTTCTAAGTGCCGCAGTTCAGTAGAATTAAATGTCATAGAAACTGCGATATGCTCTTTTGTGAACGTAGCAGAGAAAAAAAAAACAGGAAGGTTTGTCTGATTCTGAATAATACACACTTCGCACACTCTAGGTTTGTTTGCGATTATATTCCCAGTTCTAGAACTGTTTATCAACCCTACCTGAAGCTCAGCAGCTCGAGCGGAATGAAGCGGATTCGTTCCCAGCCCATCCACGTGTAACCAGTTCTGGGAATTATTGGGTTACCTGGGACAAATTGTTTATTTTCCTCGAAATGGGCAGAAATGCTTGTTTACAAGTAAAACGTCCTACACTTTCTGTTCCGTAGCAAAAACACAATATTTTCGGGTTTATACTAGTGTATACTATCAGTATCAATTACTCATTTCAATTAAAGGGGCTTTTCAATAAAAACACATCGTTAAAATTCGTTCGGTTCATCATTTTGGATGAACAAAAGTAACACTGTTGCTAAACTTATTGCACCCTTCGTTTTACATAAGGGGTTGAAAATGTTTGAGCCCCGCGTTATCTGTAATCGATGAACGGTATAGATCTGCCCGAGCAGATAACTTTGACATCCACCATAACAAAATGTCAGCCTTTTTATGGCCATCGGGAAGTGGATTGGAAATATTGGGATGTATTAAATAAAATTCATGAGGCTGTCCTGGTCCAGTGGTTAGGAACTTGAAACTCGGAGTTCAAGACTGGCTAGTTCATTGTAAATACCTACTTACTTTCTCAATGTATAAAAAACAGTAGCCTCGCCCCTTGAGCACACGTTAATCATCATAATCATCATCATTAGCAGCCGCAAGAAGTCCACTGCTGAACATAGGCCTCCCCCATTGATTTCCAGAGCGCCCGGTTGCGTGCGGCCTGCATCCACCGGGATCCCGCGACTTTTATCAGGTCGTCGGTCCACCTTGCGGTTGGGCGCCCCACTCTGCGTTTCTACCCACTCACGTTGATCCCTAACCGTTAATTTAGCGTGAAAAAATGCAGGATCTGAATATTCTGTGATTGAAGGAAACGAGCAGTGTGCCTCTGACTACAACGTTTGGGATACGGTCGTCAGCGTATGTCATGTTGGATAAAAAAATCAGCATTGTGATGTTAATTAAAACTGCTCTAAGATTTTGCATGATCAAAATATTATTTATTTTCTTTACTGCAAGCACAATATTTTCCAAAGGGCTTAGGCATAATGTATGTATTCATCGTTAAGAGTTTCTGTATTAATTCCAGGAAAAGGTGAAAGATGCGAAATGTGTCGAGGCCAGCCGGGAACGTGCAGGATATAAATATAATACTTACAGATAAAGGTAAAATAAAATAGCTCAATGGGTGATGATTGAAGTTAATAATTTTGATGAAGCAATATTATGTTTTGAATGTATTAATTCATTCGTTCACACTTTGCCAATTTCATAACTTTCAATACAAAATGAAAAGCCATTACATTGCCATGGCTCAGTTGGTTTATTTATTTATTATTTATCACGCAACAACTGATATTACAAATGATGGACTTCGTGCCAATAAGGTATTCTCTACCAGTCAACGTCCAGGCAGGAGTTCGTGTGGTCCTAGGTCAATTTTAATCCTGTCCACGTCATGACCTACCACGATGAAACCAGAATTTACATATCTCATGTTTTTATTTATGCATTTTTCTGCAGTCAATCACAAGACCAGAGTGACTTGTTTATCTTTTGGCATAAGTTGCATTACCTTCATCAAGAATCAAACCCAGGATTATTTGCGTCCTAACTGCTCACCACCGAGCGCCCGAGCTAAATGGGTCACCACCCGTAAATCCACTTAGAGAATCTTTGACATAACAAAGTTAGTAGGCTTGCATAAATAACTGGGTAAAGGTAGCGAGATGAACTAATATTTAATTAACCTTGGTACGTAGTAGGCAGGTTAAACTTGCGAGGAGAATTCCTCATTGGTTGGTTTCCTGTTTAATAATTTCTGGCGAGGGCCTGTTCCAGAAAGCTGCAAGCCAATTGGGTTAAGACCGCAGACAATGCCGCATTGCCAAGACTGTTCAGCAAATTAGATTCTGTGAAGCTTGTTCTAGTAAGGGGTTGTACAATATCGTATTTAAAAAAAATAAAATCGTAATGTTCGCTGAAACTTACTACCCTATTTATTATTAGTTGCACAAATTGAAAAGGCGGACTGACTGCCTAGAGGCATTCTCTACCAATGAACCACACGATCAGAAAGAAATGTGTATAAATAAATATACCTTGCTTTTCAAATATAACCTATGTTGTTAGTTATTATCGTTTTATTTTTTGTATTGTGTCACTAAAAATAATCATTTTTTCTTTCTTTCTTTTTTTCTTTCAAATGCACAAGCGGCTATATTCTCCTCAAAAGCATGCAGTTAATTTTAATGCGTAAATGTTTCACCACTATCAAATGTTGCGTTAATTAGCTTCTAGTTCAACTTGATTGCTATTGATTTAGTAAATTAGTTTTTTTTCAAAATATCAATATGACGCGCGGGAAGCCCATCAAATATTCAGCAGTCTTCTCTGCTTCCAACAAAAAATATGTATCACCTTAGGCAAGTTCCTAGTATGGTTTCTTGTTTTACATAATCTTAATTCTAAAAAAACATAATGACACTGTGAGGGGACAGCAACATTGAATATTACACTCAATTGAATTAAAATTAAGTTTTTCTTTTTTTCAAGGGGTTATTCCAGGCCTAGCCATTTTCTTCTAGACTATCAAGAGTAAACCTTGGAACTCAATGGTTATCAAGTTACTAAAGTTCAAAAAAAATATCGAGATTTTGATGAAAACAAACTTTAACATAATTATTCCTATTTTTTGTCCTCATTTCCTTATCCAAAAAGTTCAACCCGCAAGACGAACTCTACACGCACCCGCGCCGCGCTGTTATCAGCTACGAAGCATTCTGGCGTTACATGCATTTGCGTAGTCCATTTCAGGTTTAAAATTAGGACCTTATTTTTTTTCCTGACATGATTTTATGGTCTGAGTGCGTAGACTGACTTCGGAAACGGACATTTTGCAACCTATTTATCTAAAATTATGGAAGTCAAGTCATGTTATTAAGTTAGTTGTTAATAGAATATGTTTCAAATTCTGTGTATGTTTAAGTACCCATGATCTGCACCCCGCCCACACGTGCTTACTAGTCTAAATAAGGGATACCTCCTAGGAAAGGAACTGTTTACTGCTTCCAATAAGACAGACATTTCTCGGAAGAGCGTAATATCCTCCATCGCTTTGAATCAGGTCAACCGTGCCTGGGAGCTAGTAAGTATTAGTTGCCATAACTGCAACTATACTTAAATTCGCAGTTATTCTATTTATAAAGAAAAGCTTTCATTCTGATCTATCCTTTGAAATTGATCTTACCGCTTTGCGCGACAACTGAATCTTAATAAATGAAGTGTTTCGAAATCGTAGTTTCGTTTTCTGGGTTTTTTTGATTGCTCAGTCCCAGTAACACTCCAAATTCTCAAAAAGTACGTGTACGCCCTTATGGGTTCCAAAGCCAGGTTTTGCTTTTTCTTACTAACACCTCAAAGCAGCACAAACATTTGTTCCATTAACAAACATTGCCGTGGGAGAGCCATGCATTCGTGCACGTATGGGCTGGCTCGACCGGAGTGATACCACGGCCTCACAGAAAACCGGCGTAAAATGACGCTTGCGTCGTGTTTCGCCGCGTGAGTGAGATCACCGGAGGCCCAATTCCCCACCCCCCTTATGATGGCGCAGTTAAATAGAAATCTACCCCAGGAGGGTACCAACTGCGCTGGCGTTGGACAATCCCTCTCTGGGCTTCCGGGCTCGGGAACCAACCCTCCTGAGTGTGGATGCCCAGGCTGCCCCACGTATTCTGGGGGGGGCAAAACCGCGCTCAACATTTCCCGGGGCAAGAGCAGACAACGCATGGCGTCCCCTGCCGCACTAGTTGTGGAGTTTTGCAATATCAGGGGCCTACATTCGAACATCAATGCTGTCCACTACCACCTCGAGACATCAAAGCCGGCCTTGCTCTTTTTAAATGAGACGCAGATATCGTCTCCGGCGGACACCTCTTACCTACACTACCCTGGGTACAGCTTGGAACACTCCTTCATACCAAAAGCTGGAGTATGTGTGTACGTTAGGGACGATATCAGCTCTCGCCGCCTCAGGAATCTTGAAGGTAGGGACCTTTCCATCTTATGGCTACGTGTAGATAGCGACGACCACCCCCGCGTCTACGCTTGCCTTTACAGGTCCCATAGCGGTGATGCTGAAACCGAGCGACTCCTTGAGCACGTCCAAATGGCTACAGATTTGGTGCAACAGCAGATCCCTTCCGCTGAGATCGTGAAACTCGGCGATTTTAATGCTCACCACGCCGAATGGCTTAGCTCACGCAAGACCGATCATGCGGGTAGATCTGTTCACGACTTCGCCCTGGCTTACGGTCTTTCACAGCTGGTTACAACGCCCACGCGAATCCCAGATGTGGAAAACCAGGAACCCACACTGCTGGATCTACTGCTGACTTCCCATCCCGAAGGCTACACCGTGTCTGTCGATGCCCCCCTTGGCTCCTCTGACCATTGCCTTATCCGGAGTGTGGTGGCTCTCGCGCAATCAGCGCGACCACGCTGCCCACTGAGACGTCGAGTGTGGCACTTTAAGTCAGCAGATTGGGATGGACTGCGTTCCTTCTTTGCATCCTACCCATGGGGTCAGGTTTGCTTTGCACTGGTTGATCCTAATGCCGTTGCTGATGCTGTTGCTGATGTGGTGCGGCAGGGAATGGAACTTTTCATTCCAACCTCTGTGGTCCCCATTGGTGCCAAATGCCAACCCTGGTTTAGCCAAACCTGCAAAATTGCTTCACGCAAGAAGCGGGTGGCTTACCGAGCTTGGGCAGCGGCAGCGGCAACCCAGGATGTAAATACCAGTGCCTTAAAAAAGAAGTTGAACCACGCCTCCCGGTCCTTCAAGAAAGACATCGCTAGGGCGAAGTCCTTGCACATCTCTAGGATTGGCGAACGACTTGAGCGTCTTCCTTCGGGAACTCGCGCATTCTGGTCTCTTGCCAAAGCCGTCCAGGGAAATTTCTGTTCGCCATCTTTTCCACCTCTGCACAAGGGAGATGATTTATTGGCCCACAACGCGAAGGAGAAAGCCGATCTCTTGGGCAAATTCTTTGCGTCTAACTCATTCCTGGATGACAGGGGCCAAGACCCGCCGATCATACCACGGTGTAGGAGTTGTATGCCGGACATCCACTTTCACCAGAAAGCAGTGCGGTCAGCACTCTTATCCCTGGATATCCACAAATCGTGCGGGCCCGACGGAATCTCTCCCATTGTTTTGAAAATGTGCGCCCCGGAGTTGGCACCGGCTATAACGCGCCTCTTTCAGCTCTCCTACTCCTCCGGCGTAGTCCCGACTTCATGGAAAACGGCTTTGGTTCACCCGATCCCTAAAAAAGGTGACCGCTCAGATCCGTCCAACTACAGGCCAATAGCCATAACCTCTCTGCTCTCGAAAATAATGGAATCCATTATTAACGCTCAGCTCCTCCGGTACCTTGGGGATCATCAGCTGCTTAGCGACCATCAGTACGGTTTCCGTCAGGGTCGCTCGGCTGGTGATCTCTTAGTATACCTGACGCATCGATGGGCACAGGCGATCGAGAGTAAGGGCGAAGCTGTGGCCTTTAGTTTGGATGTTGCGAAAGCCTTCGATCGGGTATGGCATAAAGCGCTACTCTCGAAACTTCCTTCCTACGGGCTTTCTGAGAAATTATGCGAATGGGTCGCTAGCTTTTTAGCAAACAGAAGCATAAAGGTCGTAGTCGACGGTGAATGCTCTGACCTCATGTCTGTTAATGCTGGTGTCCCGCAAGGCTGTGTGCTATCACCTACGCTGTTTATCTTGCACATAAATGATATGCTACAAATCAGTGGCATTCATTGTTATGCGGATGACAGTACGGGTGATGCTTTATACACCGGCCGCGGGAACATTTCTCGGGAAAACGTCGTCGAGAGTCGAAACAAACTTGTGTCTGAAATTGAAACAGCGTTTCAGAATGTTTCAGACTGGGGTAAACATAATCTGGTTCAATTCAACCCCAAGAAGACGCAAGTTTGCGCGTTCACCGCAAAAAAGCTGCCTTTTGTCGTGTCGGTTTGTTTCGAGAGCACCCCATTAACTGCCGCAGCCAAAATCGGAATTCTCGGTGTCGACATATCGAGCGAAGTCCAGTTTCGTGGCCACCTGGAGGGTAAGGCTAAAATAGCCTCAAAGAAGCTCGGCGTGCTCAACAGATCGAGACGGTATTTCACACCGGCACACCGCCTGCAACTTTATAAGGCGCAGGTTCGGCCTCACATGGAATACTGTTCTCATCTTTGGGCAGGGGCTCCCCAGTACCAGCTTCTCCCTCTAGACCGCATTCAACGGAGAGCAGCTCGAGTTGTTGATTGCTGCGAGGTTTCGGATAGGCTTGACTCCCTGGCACTGCGTAGAGATGTAGCTTCGCTTTGCATTCTCTATCGCATTTATCATGGTGAGTGCTCCGAGGAACTGTTCGGGCTGATTCCCGCCACCTCTTTCCGCCATCGATCTACGCGACAACTCTACCACCCCCACTACCTCGACAGTTGGCAGAGCACTACTGTTCGTTTCAACAGAAACTTTCTGCCCCGAACCACGAAATTGTGGAATGAGTTGCCGCATGCGGTATTTCCGGACAAATACGACCTGCAGTCCTTCAAGAAAAGAGCGTACTCCCATCTAAAAGGCCGGCAACGCATTTTGTAGCCCCTCTGGTGTTGCAAATGTCCATGGGCGGCAGTATTCACTTTCCATCAGGTGATCTGTCTGCTCGTTTGCCCCCTATCCTATAAAAAAAAAAAAAAAAAAACATTCCTAAAGGTGCAG
The DNA here is from genome assembly GCA_950022985.1 of Udea ferrugalis. Classification (NCBI taxonomy): domain Eukaryota; kingdom Metazoa; phylum Arthropoda; class Insecta; order Lepidoptera; family Crambidae; genus Udea; species Udea ferrugalis. The sequence goes on along the minus strand of OX465531.1, from coordinate 14,498,252 downwards.
AATTAGAATTCGCGACCCTTTGAACCTGACTCGCGCTTGCTGCCACTGTGCTAAGAAGTCGTCAAGATCGTTTTCATGAGACAAAGTTAAAGGCCCAAAGTATAGTTTTATTTGTGTAAACCAGAAAAAATGCAACTTAGTACCACAAACCAATAACTGTTCAATCGACAAACATTGCTCCAGGAATTGAACCCACTGCGCTAGGCGGGGCGTCAACCTACTCGTATGTTGCACTCAACGCTTACAATACAAGCGACCTTCGCCCTCAATCTTTGTCATTTATCGATTGGTTATTTAAATAAGAAATGCGACGAAGTAACCAAACTTTTGTCGCATCGTTTGCCGCACCAAGCAAGCTAGTAACGTTTCCTTTGAGCTTTAATTAGCTTACTAACTAGCTTAGCAATTTCGCTCTAAGCTAAAGTTCGAGGAGCTTGTATCAACTCCCTCCCCCTTGGTAAGTCACCTCTTGTCGTTGCTGATTAGAACTACCATTGTGGTGGCACAACAGTTATCAAGCTTCGTTAAATTTAAAGCGCTGAGAAATGAGTTGAAGCATGATATTATTTAGTTTTGAGTCCATGTTTTAATATTACTGGGTACCTCCGGTTATTGGTGTTACAGCTGCCCTAAGGCCCACGAAAAGGCTCCAACGAATATCCAGATATTTGTTTTGGCCTGGACCAACTAACTGATTTGCGCCTTCTGAACAGATATGGAGATGCCTGCGAATAGTAGGAAAAATATGAATAGTTTGAATGGAATATTGATTGACTAACGTATTAGTACATTTTTTTTTTGTAATTTAATTTTGTTGTTTCCTCCGCAAGTGAATATGTTGTTGTTTTCTTTGAGAAGATAAAGATCTTTAGACCTAAATACATAACTTTTCGGTCGGGGACCATCCCGGTTCGATTCAAACGACCTGTGTAGTTTATCACAGGTTACCGATCGTCGTCACTAAGAAATAAATAAGTCATGTGAGAAAACCAACAAATGAAACAAACGGCCACATTTTATTTTCGTAAAATATAAAACTGGCGTCGCCTTTCGTTCTCAGCATGCGACACGTCAGTATCTGGCGTATCGATTATAGAAGTAGGTACACTCACACAAATGCATGCACGCTCTGAACTTACATGCACTGTGCTCGCGGGAGTCAAGGCCGGTGCTCTTGAATACGGAGCAGAGGGAAGAGACGCGAAAACAAAGGATTTATGAAATGTGAAATCTTTTGTGATCGAATTCCTGATCGCACCCGCTGGCAACTGGGATTTCGTCAAAAACCACGTCCAGGGGGGCTAAAATAGCGACATTTGACGTTTCATATCTGAAACATAATATGAAACACTTTTTAAAATCCTAAAATGGCAACTTATTAGGTGAATCATATTATGTTCATATTATGATTCATATTTGTTTTTCATACAATTTGACAGTTTTGTATGGGAATTCGTAAAATGGTGCACTTTTAAACGTCAAATTGCAGGAATGTTAGATGTTTAGGGTCAGTTCGCCTGTTCGCGTCCACCACCCCGTTCGCGTCCATTTTACGGAAAATCTGCGAAATTAAGTAAACTAATACAACAATTAAAAATACGTCACTAATGCTAATCCTTCAAAGTTAAGTTCAAAGACACACGCACATAAGGACAAATAGTGTGCAGCGGTGCATTCGGATGTTTTTTAACGATTTATGTGAATTTTAAGATACATTTTTAACGAATAAAATGAGGTAGACGCGAATTAAATACATCTTATTTAGAACTTAGCGTTTGCGTCCGCTATGGCCACAAACTATACCTACAGGAGATAATCATAAACCAAATTGCGTCCACTACTTTCTTGAATGCAATAAAATTAACTTGCTTGTAAAAATAATTTCAAATGGATTGTTCATAATTATGATACATTTTTAACTAAGACTACAGCTAATAATTATATTTTTAAACGAAAGAAGTAATTTCTTTCATTATTTTTATTAGTCAAGACATTAATTAGGTCTTCGGTGACAAGAAATAATGATGAAGAGAGAACATAAACTGAAGACCATTTAAAGAAAGCGTAAAATGAAATGCGAAATGAAGAGACCTGATTACTGTTTATTCATTCATAGACAGACCACTGGAGAACAGACACCGGTGGACTTATATGCTACACAGACGGATTCAGGAAATTATCAATCAAACTCTTGGTTGCTGGCGTGCACAGACGCACTATGTGATGATGGCTCGGTGATAAAGAGATCAGTACGCTTGGGCAGGCTGGCCAGCGTTCTTGAAACCAAAATTTATGCATTCTGGTTTGCGCTTACATAGCAGGCAAGCGTCACAACGATGTCACAAAAGTGACGGTCTACAGCGACAGCAAGGTAAGAGTAATTCAACAACCAGCGACAACATCAGCGATTGTCGAGGAATGCAAATCAGCGCTAGGGAGACTAGCTGGCAAAGCGGAAGTTGGATGTGCAAGGGTTAATGCTGGCAGTAAAGCTGCTGATAAATTATTCCCGCAAAATGGTCTACAGTGGACGCTAATTGATATTTTTGGAAAAACACCTAATTCTGTAATTTATCTATTAAAAAAATGCAATGTTTCGAAAAAAATATTTAAGTTGATCCTAAAATAAACTAGAATATATTGGATACATTATCTATATTTTTTATATAAATCAGTGCTGGAGCATTTTTTGATTCACTGTCAAGTTTGGCAACTGCACTAACTGGACGCGAACAGACGAAATTACCCTACTAGGTGACAGCGCTGAGCTGTCAAATTCACATAGCAGTAAACATTATTTAATCGTTTTTAGGATAAATTTAATTATTCCTAGTAAAATGTGTTACTGTGAATTATTAAAATGACACCAAGAATACATAATAGTGACAATAAATTGAACCAATTTCCAAGACCGTGGTGGAAACGACACTGAATGTTTATCACATTTTGAATGAAATTCCTGAGAACTTAGTTCATCACATTTACGTTAACTAGCTGTCTTCTGATGAATATTCCAATATAATCGAGTAAATAAAAAACGTTTTTGTTATTATAATGTGTATTATTTAAAAAATGTGCGGCATTAAAACCTAAAAATCTGCTCCCAAATAAAGTCGTCTTGTACGCCATTGCCGAGGCAGAAGTTTGGCAAATCACTCGGTCTTTGTTGTTACAGAGTCATGTCTCCTTGCAAATATCTTCAATCTCAAGAACATGCCTAGCTAGCACCAATTTCTTGTCTTCATTCATAGTTTCCGGTCGGAAAATGATTTTTATCACAAGTTTTCACGAACATTATTTACAATCTCGATTGACAGCTGTGACATTATTGTTCTTAGGCCACCTGTCACGGTCCTCATTGCCAGACATAAAAATTGTAAATTAAAAACATTTTACAATTATTAGTGATAAGAAATCACACAAATTCAATAATAAGCTACTTTTTAAGCCTTAAATTATTAGTTGTAATGATGAAAATATTTGTTTAATGAAAACCGTTAAGTTTACAATTATTAGGCGCGACACTATTTTTTTGGTGTAGCAATGTCGTCATCAAACTATGTCTAAGAGTCCAAGCCATGAAATAAATTTAAAAAAGAAAAATATGTCTAAGATATGAAATGTCAAGTAGGTGAAACACTTTTCATGTCGCCGTTTTACCGTTTTTAGCAATTCACCAGATGAAACGTCACTTAGATGATTCATATATGAAACACGTAAAATGTTGCCGTTTTAGCCCCCCTTGTTGCAAATGCAAATTCATTTTTTAAACAAACATCTCTCTCTCTCTCTCTTGAGACACTAAATGAATTTGTTTGCCTAGTAGTTTATTTAAGCGAAGATTCCTTAAATTCATGTTTTAAAAAAGGTGAGCTAATGTCTGCTGTAAACTATGAACAGATTCATAATAAGTAACTACGAGTAAAACCACGCGGATGTGAAAACCATGTGAATTTTATTATTGGTCTGATTATAAATCCCCATAGCTAATTATCTAATACATTTGACAAGTCTTAGACAAACCCCTAAAGTTTAGTGTTTGGGGCCTTTTTTTCTCCTGTGTTATATCATTATTTACTATCCGGGGGCAAACAAACAATAGTAATACATATAGTGCAGTGATGCCTGGAGCTACTTAAGAAACAATAATTACTCCCACTAGGCGCGAAACACAAATATCAGACTGGTGGTTTAAAACATCCCAAGCGAAAAACGGGCCTAAAAGGGTTACTTAAATGGATAAAAGGTTGCATGAAACATAGCGCAGCCCAAGCCACAGGTAATTGAAACACTCTATTAATTTAGCTCTTTGAAATAAAAGCATAATAAAAGTGTATTGTTAAGAGACTTCACTCTTTACGATACATCATACAATTTCAAAAAGCTATCTTTCAAGCATTTGGTAAAGTGATACAACTCTCTTTTCAATTGATTTCTACCTATTTCCATCGCAATTTATATAAGTGTATCCTTGTTTTCCTCATCAGAGTACCGTTCCACGGTGGAAGTCGCAGCATCGCGTTGTCATGGCAACGGGATTAGAGCCTCGCTGGCCGTGACCTACTGAGCCCCGACCTTTCTGTTCAATCTGTGCTAGCGGTTTCAGGGGCGCATATCACTGCGATGTAACTAGTGGGTCAGATTTTTTGTAGTAATATTTATTTATCATACACGACTTTGGTAGCGGATTCGTTTATGGAGGTGCAGGGCGTTGAGCGGTGCGGCGCGCGAAGCAGGCTGCCAGAACCCAAATATATGGTGATATTTAGGGCGTCTCAAAAAGCAGCTGGACTAAGTAGCAACTGGTCTTAAAAGCAGCTAATCTGAGTAGAAACTTTTAGACCACTTGCTAATTAGACCAGCTGCTTTTCAAACTAGTTGCTAATAAGACCGGCTGCTTTTTAGACCTGGGGGGCTAAAACGGTAACATTTTAGCATTTCATATTATGAAACATCTAACTGACGTTTCATCTAGGCCGCGGTCCGTTTCGAGTCAAAAGTGAGTAATAGCGCGCTGACGTCGCTCACGTTCATACAATTTATCAATTCGGGATGCGTGTGAGCGCGCTGTTACTCACTTTTGACTCGAAACGGACCGCGGTCTAGATGAAACGTCAGTTAGATGATTCATAATATGAAATGCTAAAATGTTGCTGTTTTAGCCCCCCAGTTCCTACTTAAACCAGCTGCTTTTTTAGACGAGATGATACTATTTTGTTTTTTAGCATTAGGGATAATGCATTATCATCTTAGTAAAGATAGGAAAACCAGAAAAAGACGCACGCGGGTCGATTCCCGCTTGATACCGAGACCATTCGGTATTGGCAAAGCCCGAAAGACATACGTCTTATACGTAACGTCTTCATACGTAAAGACATTCGTCTTAGTGAGATGATACTAACCCATATTTAGAGCGTTAAAGTAGAAGCGTTTTTGCGAGCGTTTGTTGAGTTGTAATGTCACATGACGTGGTAAATCAAGCGACAGGCTCCTCAAGGCGCGGAAGACCCACGCTCGACATTCCTTTACCACTTCCAAATGCAACAGATATTTGTGCTGGGTCTGGGTGTTTGAATAGCTAAGCTTCATCGTTTATTATTTACATAACACAGGGTAAAACCTTACTTAGGCGCCAGAATAATTTATGTGTTGATGTATCCCATATTCATATTTTATTAAATTTTCCGGACACAATACATTTACAATAAAATATTATTTGTGTCAGAAAAATCTTAAAAAAATAAATTACTGGGACGTCATCATTGAATCAGTGATTTGCTTCAAAAAGTCAGTTAATTTCAGTACAAATAAAATAGAATATGTAAAAACCACCTTAAAAGAAATATCCTCCGTATTTGCATTATAGCAGAAAGCATACATTAAAAGATTTTGCAGTAAAGCCTACTGTGTGACTATTCACACACACATCACAGTAGTGAAGTGGACTTACTAACACACGGGTCGACACTTCGTAGCACCCATAAAAAGGTCGTCACTTCGGTAGTACTCTTTCGTAGCGCCCTTGTGTAGCTACGAGGGCGTAGCGCGTCTACTCTCGTAGTATCTACATCCCCACAGCAACAGTCACAACCCGTTTCTTTGTAGCTTATCCCCTTGTAGCACGTCGTCGTAGCAAGCTGTGTCGTAGCTCATACCCGTAGTCGAACTCTAAAAAGGTCAAGCGCCACATTATAGTGGACTTTGTGTGGGATGCGAAGTCCTAGGAATCAGGAGCTCAGTATAGGTCTAGCACGAACCGCTAACGTTAACGAAAGAGAAAAAAAGTATCGTTTACTTTTCGATTACCAAAACGTTAGCGGTTCGTGCTAGGCCTACAGTTCACCTTATGTCACCCTGTCTGTCCAGATGTGGTTCACTTTACAAAAGACTGAAGGTTAGATCATAAACTATACTTTGCCAGTTCGTGGCAGTTAATAATATATCATTTTCTGACTGGTGTGTCATGCTTGACCTGTCACCCGCTGTACTGTTTAGCACTTATCGTATTCGTAACATAGTATAGCATCAAACATACATACTGTCGCTCTCATTTTAATAACAAATTCAATTCTACGACATATTTACACAAGGTTAGTAATAATAAACATAATTACCATTTTGTTTTGTCGGCAAGTTTGTTTTAGCCATGCCAATTAGGGTATATGCAAATGCGTTTGATGTTTGCCTTTCAGCCATATTTGGATTAAAATAGTTGTACAAATACAAATGGGGAAGAATTCAATTAAACCAGTTCATGAAAGAGGACTTAGAATGATTTTATTTTGTATGAAGCGACTGGTGCGTGGCATTACGTCGTTTCATGATTGGAAATCTGCATGATTAGAACTTTTCGTTCAATTCAAATAGTTAAAGCTTTTCTTCGACTGCGTTCGCCTGTGTCATACTTCAACTCGCATATGTGTCAACAATCGCTTTTTCTTAGAAAAATCTACTCCCCTTTTCAGCCTCTTTATGAATGTCAACATTTGCTTTGATCGGTCGTAGCGTTGGGTTTTGACGTAGGTAGTTTCTCAATAAACGAACTATGCAACAAATTCGTTCATTTGAACCTATTTGAACCATTCGTTCCTGAGATTAGTGCGGGAAAGTAGAGATTAAACTATTCGATAAAGAAATCAATGGATCAATCTTATAAAATTAAATTCACTCATATTTGGATTTCTTTCACAATTTTTGTGTAACTTAATCATGCAGCTGAAGCAACTAATTTCACATCAGATTGAACGAAATCCAGAGTGCTGAAAACATCTATTGAGCTACTAGCTGTAACATTGTATTTATAACTACAAAAAATATTGGTCTCCAAATTGATCATGCTGTAAGTAACAGTAAACGGTCCATGTTTACCTGACATGACAGCGGGGTGACTATACTGCAGTACCAATTGAGAAGTCTCCGAATTCATATTTAGATTAATGCATAAATGATACCATTTATTGCAAAGTAAATTAGAGGTGCCCGTGGCGCAGTTGTGACAGTGATCGGCGACGATCGTTGTTGTAAAGCAACACACGCCGGGTCGGAAAAGGGATGGGTGACCATCCGACCGAAATTTAGTGATGTGTATTTCGGGCATCTCCGTACTTCGGAAGGCACGTTAAGCAGTTGGTCCCGGTTGACGTCGCTAGATGTCAGTCGTTAAGCCTAGTCAGAGGCCTTAGGGCGGCTTGAAAACATCTGACAATAAGGTTGCTCACTAACCTTACACCCCTCCAGCAACCCGCACTGAGCCCGCGTGTTGGAGTATGGCTTGTTCCACCTCATAGTTGAGGTGAGGCCTGTGCCCAGCAGTAGGACGTATATAGGCCGATTATGTTATGTATGTTTACACATACATAACATATAAGCCTATATAAGAATAACAATAAATAAATAATAATTAAGAGTGGAATAGTAGTTAGATATTCATAATAGTTAGGGTACCTAGATTGTTATCGTTTCGTATTTATTTTGTTTTTCTTGTTGTAGTTTTATAGTCACGTTTTGTTTATATGTAAAATTTATGTTGTTGATTTATTTATTTAAAAAAAGGTTTAAAAATTGTTGTTGTCTATGTATGTTTCTATGTAGGGTTTTTCGCATCTGTCCCGAAGGCATTCGTAGAAAATCAGCGTCGTGGCATTCTGCCCCGACACATGCTGAGCGAAGGCCTATTTGGCACCATAATTTAGTACCTATTATTTTGTTAGATTTAGTCTCATTTATTTCTATTCAAAGTAACAACAATTCAAGTTATTAGTAGTGCAAATAATATTAAAAATAAACATTTTTAATTTTGAATGAGTTGGGTTCGTTACAACACTTATAACTACTAGATTTTCATGGGTTTTTGGATAAATCTCTGCTTCTGAAAACAATGTCAATAAATGTAAAGAAAATACTAAAATAACTTCAATGTAATATTTTGTACCTGTTCAAGAGGTACCTGCAATTTTAAAATAAATTAGCCAGGTAAAATCATCTCATACAAACATGAGAAAATTACAGCTTTTATTTAAGACATTCCTTACTACTACGATAAGTTCATAAGGGGGTGAAACAACACTTGACAACGTCGAATAAAACTGATCCCGTGTCGCCCCATAAAAACTCTATAATAAAAATAATCTAGGCTGTCCCAACCAGTACCACGTCACAGTAGCCCTACAAAGCCATGTCACCGGTGCCCCGTCGCAAATGTTAATATCGCGTGATGACGCGACACAAAGCTTCCCTTCTTCGTGTATACCTACTATAGCCAGGGCTGTCTACCGGTTTACCTTTCACTAGCTACCCTTTTATGGATTAGAATATTTAGATGTCATAAATGGTCTAAAAATATCCAGTCGCACTAGCGGTCTTCGCTAATAGTATATTCTTTCTATAGTCATATGCATGAAACATCAGTCAGGAAAAAATGTAGTGTTGAACACACCATTCTGGCATTTTCGTGTTAACTGTTGCGATGTCAAAAATAACCTATTGACAGTGCTTTATTTTATAATTTGTTTTTTTTTGTTGTTCAAAATGTTCTCAGAAAGGGTCAGGTCAAGAGTACCCTCAACCTACGAGCATGTATGAAAGGACTCAGGAAAGCAGAGGAAGCACAAGGTTTGTGGCAGGATCGTAGCAAGTGAAAGGAAGACTTCTTTCACCACTTAGTGGTCTCTGTGCCTACCCCGTTGGGAAAGAGGCGTTATAGATGTATGTATGCGTGTTATTGAAATGTCGACAGCCCTACAAAGAGCTCGTGAGCGTAATGCTAGGCTTAATTGCGAGAGCAGTGATATGACAGAGACTAACCCACGAGTTATGAAACATCGCTCCAAGCTAACATACGTTACTTATTTCCTAAACTAAAAAGTAAGGGGTGATGATGCTCTAAGACATAGCAGAATCTTATATAATTATTCAATAATTAAAATAATATTGTATTAAATATAAGAAATAATCACACACATATGCTGGATAAAGCGAGTACACGGAAAGACAGTGGACACAGTCGTTTGGTTGTAACGGAGGTGCCCCGCTTGTAAATACACATGATAAAAACTTAAATGCGCCAATAGGCGCCAATTGATACAGGGTGACTTAGCAAGTACTTGCCAAACTTTTCAAATACCACATTGTTGAGGATGAGCCTTGGTGATCCTGTCACTGCCTGCCTACACTGTTAGCACTCTAATTTACTTAATAAAACACCGTTTCACTTAAATCGTGTTTACTTTTGGGTCACATAAAATAAGACTGTCACAAAGACATATAAAAACAAAGGATTATCAAAAACATAAAGTATTCCAAAGAAAATATGTCTAAAACTACTGTGCCAGCATCTGTCGCCAACATCCTCCACCCCGGTGTGGCAACAGCAGAAGGAAAGTGGCGGCAGACACCAGCACTCACACTGTACCAATGCCAACTAGGTGGTTGGAAGTGGCACAAGTTTGCGAAGTGGTCGGCGTAGTTGTCCGTGTTTGAGAGCTACCTCCGCTACTCTTACTACCCCATCGCGCCCTGGGAATAATTTTGTCACTCGGCCTCTAGGCCACGAACCACGCGGCAGGTTGCCATCTGCTACTAAAACTAAGTCCCCAGTCTTAAGATCTCCTACTCCGCGTATGTCGGGTCTTGGTATAAGGTTCGGCAAGTACTCGCGCACCCAGCGGGTCCAGAAGTGATCGGCTAGCCTCTGGCTCTTCTTCCATTTCACACGTCGCACCAAGTCGTCGTCGGTGACTTCAGCCAGGGGAGAATACGGCGACGATGAACCAAGGATGAAGTGGTTCGGCGTGAGTGCCTCTTCGTCTTCGGGATCCACGGACACGTGGGTGAGTGGGCGCGAGTTGACCATCGCTTCTACTTCCAGGAGCAACGTATGAAGGATTTCTTCCGGAGGCGATCTTTCCTTCAGGGTGGTACCCAGCGCAGTCTTCACAGAGCGGACCAGCCTCTCCCAGCACCCACCCATGAATGGCGATGACGGCGGGATGAATTTCCACACTATGCGGTTGTTCAGTGCGAAGTCCCGTACTTGGTTAGAGTGGAGTGCTTGAAGCTCTTTGTTTGCACCCACGAATGCTGTACCATTATCGGAGAGCAATGTTGAAGGGCACCCGCGTCTTGCGATGAATCGCCGTAGTGCCATGATCGCTGCATCCGAAGTCAGACTCCCGACTACTTCTAGGTGAATAGCGCGTACTGTCATACAGGTGAACAGTGCCACGTAGCGCTTTTCTGTGCGTCTTCCCACCGCCACCTGGACTGGTCCAAAATAATCCAGTCCAACGCAGCTAAACGGCCTGGTATGGTGCGCTAACCTCTCGGCTGGCAGGTCTCCTACTGGGGGAATCAGAGGTGCGGTCTTCCGGATTCTGCAAACGAGACACGACTTTGCAACCTTCTTCACTGCTGGGCGCAGGCCGAGGATGAAGTACGCTTGGCGAAGTTCGTTAACAACAAGTTCGTTCTGAGAATGAGCAGCCATCTGATGGTAATGAGCAATAAGAAGCCTTACAATTGGGTGATTACCATCTAGTACAATAGGGTTTTTAGAGACTCCTACATTCTCAACTACGCCGATCCTACCGGAGAGACGGAGCAATCCAAAGTCGTCCAGCACAAGCGCGTGATTACGAAGTCGACTTTGTTTTGTCATTGAATGGCCACTGCGCAGACATGAGCGTTCCGGTTCAAAAACATCTATTTGTGACCGGAGTAATAGATGGCGCTCCGCAAGTGACAAGTCTTCAACAGATAATGCAGGCGACGATTGCTCAGACTCTCCGTAAACCTTCCCCCTCATCCCTAATTTTGCCTTCTGGGAACGGCCCAAAAGTGAGCGAAATGCTCTAGCACAGCCAAAAACACGAGCGGTAGCGCGTAGTAGTCTAAGCCACTGACTAAAGCGGGTGAAGTCAGCTACTATTGGCACAAGGGCTTCGCAAACGTTAGTTAGCCCGACCGTCTCCGAAGAAGACGGGCGTTTCATCTCTTCCGGAGTCGGTAACGAGTTTACTAGGGGTTCTACAGGCCAACTGGAGGCTGGTTGTGTGAGAAACTCGGGACCAGAAAACCAGCGTGAATTTATTTCAAATGTATGGTCGACACGTGTGGCGTCGTCCGCGACGTTTAGGCCTGTAGGCACATACCTACAGTTGGCGATGTCGGAAATTTCAGCTATTTCACCTACGCGGTGAGCGACAAATGTCTTATAGGAGCGCGCGTCACTTCTCAACCACTTTAGGACCGTGAGGCTGTCGCTCCAATAAAATGTTTTGGAGGGTTTCTGTCTATGTGCCTCGAGAATATAGGAGCCAAAACGAGCTGCTAAAAGGCCGGCTTGCAACTCTAGTCTCGGAATAGAGACCGGTTTCAGCGGGGCTAAACGAGCTTTGCCTCCTATCAAACTCAGCCGCACGATCCCATCAGAGCACTCAAATCGCCAGTAAGCCACACAGCCGTAGGAAAGTTCGCTGGCATCAGCGAAAATGTGCAGCTGTTGGCTGGTGGCAATGCTGTGGGAAAGGTAGTGACGCGGAATCGAACCCGAAAGCAGTTTTGAAAGGTCACTGAACCACATCTTCCATTTAGAAATAACAGAGGTTGGTAATTCAGCGTCCCATCCAATCCCAAGCCTCCAAGTTTGTTGGAATATGACGCGCCCTCGCATCACAATAGGTGTTAGGAATCCTAAGGGGTCATAAACACGCATCAGGTGAGATAGCACAGCCCTTTTAGTAAATTTAGAAGGTAATTCCGAAAAGGTAGCCCTAGAAAAACACAAGGTGTCATCGTTGACATTCCAGGCCACTCCCAGAATACGGACGTTTACAGCTGACACGTTAGGCGTGCAAATATCAGGAGGGAGAGTAGAAAGTGCCTCAGGTGAATTTGATACCCAGGACCTCATTTCAAGACACGCCTGCGCGTGGACGTGGACTATGTCAGAGGCCAGGCGAGCAGCTTCTTCTGGAGAGTCCAGACTGCCCAGGTAGTCGTCCATGTAATGATCTCTGACAATGGAGTCCGCGGCGGCTGGGTATTGTTCTCGGTGCTCTTCTGCATTTAAGTTTTTCAAATAAAGGGCAGTGAAAGGGCTGGAAGTGGCTCCGAACATCATCGACGACATTCTATATTCTTTCAAAGGCTGAACGGGGCTATCGCGCCACAAGAACCTCTGAGCATCACGATCCTCAGGTCTTATTTTTGTTTGAGGGAACATTTCCCTTATGTCTGCGTTAAGCGCGACACGTCCTTCCCGGAAGCGCATGAAGATCGCGAGTAGTGGCTGTAAAATGTCGGGTCCTGGCAGTAGGAGCGAATTCAAACTCACCCCGGAACACGTCGCAGCTGCATCATGAACGACACGTAACTTACGTTTCTGAGGATGCAGGACTCCGAAGTGCGGGAGATACCAGGTGAGTTTACCTTTATCCTCCGCACAACACAATTCCGCATAGCCCTTACTAATCATGGCCTGTATGTTCGTATGATAGGCATCTGCGTATGTTTTGTCCTTGCTCATCTTGTGTTCCAGGGAGAGGAATCGCTTGCGAGCCAACGGGTAGCTGTCGGGCACGGCATCCACGTTCGGTTTCCACAACAAACCGGTTTGAAATCTACCCGACGGTAACCTATGTGTGGTCTCTGACAGTATTTCAACTGCTCTCCTGTCGCTCTCCCCCAGGTAAGCCTTAGCATTGATCCCTATTGAATCAATGCGAAAGTAATCCCTAATTTGAACGTCAAGAGAGTCAGTACAGTCAAAAACCACGCCATGGTGCACAAACTCAACCGGAGAACACATGTTTTTGATGCAACCAAACATTACCCAGCCAAACGCTGTCATGGCTGCTACCGGTTGGTTACGGGAACCCTTGCGTACATAACGTGGTGCTGACAGCTGCCAGTTGTCGATCCCTACAAGAAGCGTAGGCTTGGCGTCGTCATAGCTTAAGAGCTCGGTTAGGTCTGACAGGTATGCAGCAGAATTCACGTCTTCAGCCTTAATAGACTGAGAAGTCAGACCTAAGTTGGGAATAGCACGAACATTTTTTAACAGGTGCGTTTCCAAGCTATGACGACCCCTTACCTTAATGTCAACAAAACTAACATCTGTGTGCCTGGACATTCCACCTACACCATCTACTCTGATCTGTCCCTTCCTGCCTTCCGCTCCAATCGCCAAAGCCACGGCGGAATCCAGGAGGGTGGCCGTAGAACCATCATCAAGCAGCGCGTAAGTGTCGAAGGACCCCTTAGGACCCTCGACAGTCACTGCTACCACCTTTAGGAGAGTCCTAAAGGGCGTAGATGGCGAAGTACTGTGAGCTACGACCACCGGCCTGTCTTCAGTTGGCTTGACTGGAGCGGTAGGCTGGTCATCGGAAGTGTGATGTATCGGTTTAAACGCAAACAGCTGCGGTTGTGTCTCCGACGTCAAGTCTACAAAGGCTGCGACTTCACTTGCCACATTATGTAAGAGGGTATGGTGCCTTGCTTTATTTTCACAATCAATTATTTTACAAGAACCCTTTTTGCAAAAGCGATAAGTGTGCTTACCCTTAACCAAGCATCTGTGGCAAACCTTATTGTCTTTGACCCATTCCCAGCGTTGGTCTACATCGAGGTCGGCGAAAACCTTGCAGAGGTTGACGTCGTGACCAACCTTACCGCAAAATAAGCAAAACTTTTTTGAGTTGCCGTTAAAAAGTTTCACACTGTCTTTGGCAGAAGTGACAGTGGCGTTACACTTGACGTTTTTGACGGCAACGTCAAATGAAATTACATCAAATTTACTTCGTAGATTGGCTTCGCGCATTAAAAAATCGGATAATAGTTCCATGCGGAATGCGTTCGTGTCCTCCCGTGAATGCGCGAAGTCAATCCACCTGGATCTAAGCAAAGGAGTTAGCTTGCTTACAATTTCATTCGATAACTCCGGCGAAGCGAGATACTCAGGTCGCTGAAGCAGGCGCACTACTTCGACGCAGTTGCGCACTCTGCACGCGAAGATGTTCAGCTCCCTGGAGCTCTCGCTAGCCGCTAGCTTAGGTAGGGCCCGCATGGTCGCCAGCTGAACCAAAATGATCTGCTCCGGTCTGGCGAAAGCTGTTTCAAGGGCAAACATAACTTCCGTAGGGTCGCGCGCGGCGGCCAAGAGAACGGCCACTGAGTCGCGCGCGGCCCCACGCAGCGACGCGTTTAGTCTACCTAAATTTTCAATACACGTAAACGACGGGCTTGTGTCGTCGTACACCTTCTTAAAAATAAGCCAGTCGGAAGGACGGCCATCGAAAATAGGTAGTGGGTAACATACCTTATTGTTCTTCGACGCTGTGGCCGTCGCTAGCGCTGCGATAGCTTGTGCTAACTGTGAAGTATTAGAATTATTCTTATTGTCACTGTTACACGGTTGGCGGTGGTGTGTACCTAGTGTGCAGTGTAGTGAGTCAGGTTGGTGTGGTGGATCGCATAGGTAGGCGCTAGCGGACGGAGGAGAGCCTGCGGTGGCCGGTTTCGGCACCGCACGCTTAGTCGTAGGTAAGGCGAGCCTCGCCCCGAGCGAGTGCCCCGCGGAGAAGGCCGATGCGGGCAGAAAGGCGGCCGGAATCGTCGGCTCGCCTCTGTCAATGGTCGCATCGACCGCAGGCGCAACCGGCAAGGTATACGGGGTGCAGTCAGGGGCCAACGTGGCCGCTGCACCCTCTGCCTGAGCAAGTGAAGGCGCATCATGTGCGGTCAAATTGAAACCCTGCGAACAAAACTCCCTATTAATAGAGTCCACTTTTATTTGTGCATCTACCCAATCACTTACGCGACTCGAATGTTGGCTTGCGTGACTGGATCGGCGGCTGCGGCTGCTTTCAGCCTCTATTGTTGCTAATTGAGCTCGATACTCGGCTTCTGCAACTGCGCGTTCGGCCTGAAGTGCTTGCTCGCGCGCGGCGTTCTCAGCGGCTACAGCTTGCTCGCGCGCGGCACTGGCACTCTCTAGAGCTGCGCGTTCTGCCTGCAGCGCTTGCTCGCGTGCGGCGTTCTCCATCGTCAACTTTTGCTCGCGTGCTGAACGTTCGAGCTCTTCCATGCGCTTCAGATGCTGCGCCTCTGCAGCGAGAACCTGAGCCCGAACTGTCGCAGAGGACGCTCGTGACGATGAAGAGGCACTTGCACTTGCACTTGGCAATTTTTGCCGTGATTGCGCGCGGGTTAACATAATTTTGAATTCTTCTGACACCAAATGTTGAGGATGAGCCTTGGTGATCCTGTCACTGCCTGCCTACACTGTTAGCACTCTAATTTACTTAATAAAACACCGTTTCACTTAAATCGTGTTTACTTTTGGGTCACATAAAATAAGACTGTCACAAAGACATATAAAAACAAAGGATTATCAAAAACATAAAGTATTCCAAAGAAAATATGTCTAAAACTACTGTGCCAGCATCTGTCGCCAACACCACATGTTACCACAAAAAAACTAGAAGGACTTCCAAAATTATCCTGTTTGATAAAAACTACAGGTCGGAAGTCTTGCCTAATGATTATAAATTTGACTTCTTTACAAGACGCGTTTTGAGCCATCAAAACGCTTTCCAGTCCACAGCCAAGTCGAATGCGACTCATCGGAGGACATGCAAAATAGCTGTAAAAAGAATACGAGACAACAGCGAATCACTACGTAAATAGACAATACCGTGCAATAAACTCGAGCACTCGTAAAACATCAAGCACTACAGTTTTTTGTCTTGAGATAAATATGCACACTGTACTGCGGAGATTGAACCGAATTACAAAAAATCGGTCTTCGAATTGCCGCAATATTTTTGTTACGCAGGGGGAGCGGAAATGAGTGGACTGTAATAATAGGTGAATAAAAGTAAATTAAATAACAAAAAGGGAAAACAAAGTAATTATAAAATGAGGAATACAAACCAAGTCGCAGCAACCATAAAACAGAAGTGACAGCTCTTATGTCAGATAGTGAAAATAAACAATTGACATTTACATCATTTTTAAACTACAAAGGAGTCTTCACTCCATAACAATTTTATTTTAGTCGAATGCTGAAATGTAAACTGAAATGTGAATTGGAGTATTTCACAACTCTAGCGCCAAGTCTTATTCAAGTACTAACCTGGCTTCTCTGATGGAGTCGACCCAATGCACGCAATCCACTTCGGAAGCGGCGCGTAACTCGTACTGCCGTTGGCTCTCGCGTCGGTACGAGATGGTGAAGCAGAACTGTACAACATGAAAGGGATAATGTACAGAGGAATTAACAATATCATTAACAAAAACAGTCTGCTGCTAAACTTAGGCTAGTCCTACTGCACATTCCTTTACCACAGTATAAACCATACAGTAGGCTATCTAAGGCCGCCCGCCGAGGTATTAGCCTAGCGTGCACACAGACACGCGGCACAGCCCGTCCGTACTGCCGCCTACCTATGCCTGCCTATTTTATGCTAACGTGTGCGTGAAATTGCGTGTGCGTGATATCGCGACCCGGCGCGCGAAGCGCACGCACACATCAAACCGAGAGTGGCACGTTTGTATGTAGATAGCTTACTGTAAGATTATACTGTGCCTTTACCTACTTGACATTAGAGGAACATTTTCTGAATCTGTCAACTAATTTGATGAGCGTTCTGTCAATGACCACATTTTAAAGACGAATCCCTACATAAATGAACATTGTATGTAATAACATAGTTGAATGTATTTCTAAGTTTATTGAAACATCTTCATTTTTCATGAAAATAAATAGAAAACCGTCACAATGAAGGCAGGTAAGTAATAAAATTGTTCGCAACTTTGCTAAGTCGCCAACAAAGTCTATTCATTTTCCAGCGTATTTTTATCAAAGAGAGAAAGCTCCTTTTACCTCTGAATTAAATTCCATTGAAAAGACAACAGTTGCGGATTGTTTTCTGTGGAATGCCTTGTTAAAGCCTTATAAACAACTTAAACTCCGAAAATAAAAGGCTTACAAACATGAATAGGGAAGTTTTACTGGGCAAAATCAATCGAATTAATGTATTTAAATAACTGGTTGAAATAAATGTTGAAGGGAAAAACTGTTTTTGAGAGAATAGCTAATAATACAAGTTGTTCTAGAATAATTTTACGCCAGTCATTGTCGCACCACTTGTCCAATTCGACTATACACTATTTTCTCGTAAATACAGGTATTAAAGTTTTCTGAAAAACTTAATCGACTGTTGTCGTTAACGACACACTGTGACTCCAAAGAGTCAATTGCATGAAAAATTTAGACGAAGGAAAAATTTAAGAGAATTTATTACTCTTGGCATACATACTTAAATAGGACTTCACAAACATTTTATTGAGCCTAGATAGAGCGATCTTTGGTGCCTTGAGAAGAATACTTATGAACTAAAGTTGATCATCTCGTTAATAATTGTGTGTTGTTTTTAGTGGAATGGGCAAATTATTTTTACTTGATGTACAATTTTATACAATTGACTCTTAAAGCATACTGTATTACTCACGGAGGCGTTCCTCTCCATGGGCGCCTTGCTGAGCCTCTCGCAGTAGGAGCCCTCCAGGAGAAGCACTCCGGTGGGCCTCGTGTTGTTCTCAGACTCGTAGTAGAAGAGGAGGTTCTGGGAATAGGACAAATGGCTTAATTTATTGGTCCTAGTTTGGGCATCAGTCTGTAGCGTCATAAAAACGGCTTACATAAAACCGTGATTAAATTTTTAGGTGTTTTCTTCCCTAAATTCTCTATTTTACTTGGCGGAGGACTGGCATATTGTCATTGTTTTTTTTTAATATTTTGTTCAAAAAGAAAACAAATAGTAAACCGTGTTCTTAAACGATTCAGTAAAGTGTCTTTAGTTACAGATTTTACTACAAAATTATCCGTTTAGCGCCCATTTCTTTAGTGTTTTTCTATGAAAAAGTCAGGCTTTAATTGTTAACTAATAAAATAATTTTATGAATGGCATTTGTGAATTTTACATTACACCCGTGAATTTTACATTACACCCCATTGGGTGTAATGTAAAATTCACAAATGCCATGTCTTACAAACTTCAACTAAGCCCATGCCATTTTTTTACAAAACAAGTGTAAATTCTAAATTGCATATGCAAAACTTAATGAATCATCGAGTGAAGGACGCTCCACCATTTACTAACTAACTAGAGCCTCCTCGGTGGCCTTTAGAATTCATCTGAATCCCATTCAACTGCACTCATGGTCTGAGTGTTAACAGCTTCTGGCTTTTAGTTAACTCTTTGTAAGAGTTAACTAAAAGCTGTGAAACACTGTCTTGCTTATTGTGAACTTTGATACTTTGAGAGTTTGATATCGGATTTATGTATGCAGTCTATTAAAATGTATCCATTTACACGTCAGAATACTACCCGTATTCTGACGTGTAACGGTGATAATCGTAGTCTCTACATTTTACTACATTTTCTGGCGGTTAAACGTTGTATTTGCAAATACAAATAAACTTAAATAATATTTATGACCATCAATAATTACTGAAGGTATAGGTGTAGTAAAATGACGGCTTGCTTATTGATTTACAAACCTGATACAAGACGAACCAGCGCAACTGCCATTTGGTGTTATCGGCACTTCTCTTGTGTAAGTAGCCCGCCTGAAACAAAACATATCGATTAAGTCAATCTTTTAAGAGCAGCTATGCTATTCCGGTGGTCGTCGACACTCACTTCGCTCGTGCGAGGTAACTTTGAAATTCAATTCCTTCGCGACTGTGGTCGTTTGAGAGAAAAAAACTAAGCCAAATAACATTTTTTAATTATTTACATACAAAATGAGAGAAAATACTAATTCAAAGTAAAGCGTATTGATGATTGAGGTAAGCGTGAAGCACCGAGATGTGAAGTGATGTTCGATGTGCACCGCCGGAATAGCACGGCAGTGCTGGATTAAGGTACATGTCCAAAAGCGACCGCGAACTGCAAACCATATAGGCCACTGCTGGTTTAATAGAATATTTACGTAAGTGAATCTAAGCGTGGCAGCAACGGCACGTGAAACCGCAGGAGGCCCTCACCGCAGTGTTGCCTGCTGTCTCACGCAGCGAGATTGTCACCTCCTTACGACTGGTGCTGCGGTCTGCAGTGTCGCCGTAATTTATTCACCGAAGGCTTACAACAACCTATGATTACAGGTAGTCCGAAACTAACTCGTCCTGTCTTTTTTCCTAATTTAAAAAAAGATGGTGAGAAATATCTATTGAAATGGCATAGTCTGTGTGAAAGTGTATTTAATTTTATAAAATGGGAGAAGACATTCTCCTTGCAGTCTGCGGTCCGTTTAGGACTTGCAGTTTTTAGCCTAGGTATTAGCTGTAACAGTAGTATGCTACGGGCCCTGTGCACCCAGACTCACCCCTAGAAAGTTAAAGAGCGTAAAAACAGAAGCACATTGTATCTTTTATAGTGTGCATGTTAAAAATATGTCACTTTTTTTAAATAATTTCAGATTTTTACAGGTAAAAATAATAAAGTAGAATATAAATGTTAAATGACACCATTTCTTCATTAACACAGAGCGTGTTCCGAACGAATATTAAAAAAGTAATTGCAAGCCGTCACTCTCTGCCTCTGCCATCCATCACTTCCATCCATGGCGTCCGTCAGGAATAATCTTACTTCATTGGAATAAATAACGAAGAGTGACGCTTGGCAAACCGTTAACAACAGTTTGACAGTTAACAGCGAACACATTCTTAAAAAATGTTACTTTGTAAAAAGATTTATAATGGTACATCGCAATAATAGTAGTTCTCAATTACTGTGCTTGTCAACCTCATATCTGGACCTCACGACTGCTTCCCATCAGGTGGAGTGAGGTCATCTTGAAGACCATTTTAAAAAACAAAAAAATATTTTCCTGACAACAATATGTACCATTTAGGCACAAACCTACTTTAATTTATTGATCTCTAGTATTTATCATAGTTATTTGTGCATCAAGTGGTCAGCAAGCAACTACTTAGATATTATGTGGTTCGATCCCCGCACAGTACAAATATTTGTGTGCATGAACATGTCTGTTTGTATTGGTCTGGGTGTTTCCTATGTATATTAAATTTGTATTTACAAAAGAAAAAGTATTTAAATATGTTTATCCGTCGTCTAGTATCCCATAAAAACGGACTATAATTAGCTCACTTGGGGCTAGATGGCGCTGTGTGGAATAATGTCCAGAAATAGTTTAATATTTATTTTATATTTATTTATGTTGGATACAGCATAGAGCTTTAACTCACACTCACTGACAAGGTAAAAGAACCAGATAAAGTTAGTGCAACGAAACGCTAAATCATACTAAAATTATGAATGCGAGCACACAAAATTGTATGTATGGATGGATGTATGTGCCGTGTTGCTCTTTATGTCACAACTACTGACATGAAAGACCGCTTTTCTAACCGTTTGACATTCCACCCCACGTCTATTTACTGAACCTACGACCTACCCGCTTGTAACGCGATAACTATCCTATTCCACAGGGGACGTGAAAGTGAGGTCGTAACCGCCTCATTAAATTGAAGCATTTGAAGATTCATTTTTCAATAACTTCAAACCGATCTTCCTACGCATGGGAGTTGTATCATTCGTAGGCTGTTGCGTTTGTTGTGAAAAAATTGTTATTATCAGTTTACAACGAGGTGAGGAGGGACTGTAGAGTTTCTACAATAAAATTGTAGCTGAAAGTGCGATATGCATCGTATGTCAATTTTTATTGGGCTACCAACAATTAAGTAGGTAGGTATATTGATCCTGTGAATCCTTTTTTTTTTTTTTTTTTTTTTTTTTTGACCCGGAGGAAATGACGTTACGCATACCCGTTCGCCGGGGGGCGAACGGGTTATGTGGGACTCACCACTGGACACCCAGTGGCATACCCACTAAAAACTCCGGGACTCCCTCTCATCGTCCATGTTGGGGGAAACAGCGGTGACTGGCTAAAAAGCCTTCTACGCACTCCCCCGGACGGAGCCCGCCTTACACGGCGGGCCGGAAGCGACCCCTACCTCGTGGGGAGGGGCCAGTAAGGACAGCTGAGGGCGTCAGGCCGTCCCTACCAGGCAGTGGAGCAGGCCTGTGCAATGCCAGCGCGGGTACCCCCGTACCACGCGCCGGCTGACCTCCTCCACGGAGAGTTTGGAGACGACGGGCAACTGTTCGCCGTCTCCCCCCCCTCCTCGCCCTGCGAAGCGCATCAGCGCTGGGATCTTGCTCCCGCGCGCGCTCCGCGGCTTCCTTCTCATTCACCACTACCTCACAATAGGTGGCGAATGCTTGCCAGGCCTCTTTGTCTGCCAGCAGTGCAAGAACTTTGCTGGGCAGAGTGAGGTCCTGGCCCACCTTGGTGATGAGCGCGTCGCGCTGCGGGGACAACTTTTGGCACACCGCTAGGGTGTGGTGTGCCGTGTCGTCCGCTGCGCCGCACTCATGACAGAGTGGGGCTCCCTCACGACGGATACGGTGCAGATATGAGCCGAAACAACCGTGCCCGGTCATGATCTGCACCATCCTGAAACTGAGGGAGCCGTGCCGCCGCTCCAACCACCGATCGAGCACCGGCGCGAGAGCCTCCAAGGTGCGGCGGCCAGACTCATTGCTGCGCAGGTCTGCCGCCCATTGGCGGACCAGACTCTGGTGCGCCTTCTCACGTACCGCCTTCCGCTCCTCCGGACAGAAGGGGTCGCCTGCGGCCCTTTTGGCGGCCGTCCAGAGGTAAAGGGCCGCCAAGACGTCGGCCTCCAGCTCCCATGGAGCAGTACCCGCAAGGGCGCAGGCCGCTGCGAAGCCTACCGTGCGGTAGGCTCTCACGGCCCTCTGCGCAATCGCCCGTTGGGGCGCTCTCAGGCGACGGACATTCTCCTTGCGGGAGAGGGCCGCAGCCCAAATGGGCGCACCATACAGCGTCATACTGCGCAGGATGCCGGTATAAAGTTTTCGGCACCTTGACCCTGGCCCGCCCAGGTTTGGCATTAGCCAGGCCAAACTATTGGCCGCCTTCAAGAGCCTGGGTGACAGCTCGCGGAAGTGTGGGACGAACTGCCACCGAGGATCCAAAATAAGACCGAGATAATAATAATAAATAATAATAATAAATCTTTATTTGAAACCATAACAAATTAAAACAAAAACAAAGAATGTAACGTTAACAATTGCAATAGTCAAAGACTGAGACGCAATTGTTAGCGCCCACCTCTAACAGATAGGCGTTTCAGACATACGTGTAGCTAAAAAGAAATAGGTACTTTGAAGTTAATAACAAAAAAATAAAATACTTAACTAGGTGTGTGTGTTCAGTCAGATGTTTTGTGTAAGTTAGTAGAATTTGTAGTGTGTATTTGTGCAGTGTAGTGTATGTGTGTGTGTGCGTATTGTGTAGTGTATGTAAAGTGTGTATTGTGTGTCGATGTTTAAGAATGAGTATTATTTTCATAAATATTTATATATTTATTTGCTATATTTAACCATTTTATAAATTATTTCAACAGTGATTCAACAAAATCATATTCAAGACCCAAAAGCCACTCACTTAAGAGGATTTTACATTTATATGTAGGTAGAGGATAAATATTCACAAACTTGTTTACCTTATTGTACAGCATAGCAGATATGTAATCGAACTGATGTTTCACCAGTGCAAGTCTACTTTTAAGGGGTTTACATACTATATCTTTTCTACGTTTTTTTTGCCAATTTGCGCGATCAAACTTAAGATGAGTATGTTTACGGAGTAGAACGTTTAGCACAAATAGTTTACGAACCGATAGAACTTCCCAGTAATCATATATTAATTTAGTTGGGTATCTAATTGGTTTAAAAGCCATCACTTTTAGAACCGCTCTTTGAGCCCTTTCTAACTGTAAAATTCTTGTCTTACCAGAAGCACCCCATGATGTGATACAGTAAGATATAATGGACTGTGCTAGGCCAAAGTAAGCAGTCCTTAGGGTAGGTGGATCAGCACCATGTCTCAATTTACTAAATACGAATATCAGTTTTCGGATTCTTGCGGTAGTTGATTTGATGTGTTCATGCCATGACATGACACTATCAACCAATACACCTAGATATTTAACGCACTGCGTACGAGAAATTGAGACACAGTTACATGGCCCACCTGATGTTTCGGTTCCACTACATTTATGCGCAGTTATACTGTAGGATGAATTAGGTTGCGATGACAGCAAAGGGGCAAAAGTCACAAAGTTGGTTTTACTGATATTAAGTGTGAGCAGATTAGCTGAAAGCCAGAGCATTACTGCTCTTAATGCGGTTTCTGCATGAGTTTGGGCTTCCACCCAACTCTGTCCATGCACAATAATTGCTGTGTCGTCAGCGTATGAAATGATTTTACAATTTAACAGTTTTAAGCCGCCACACAAGTCATTCATATAAATTAGGAACAGAGTCGGTCCAAGCACACTACCCTGAGGGACACCAAATGTAAGAGGTTCACTGTGGCTCCTAATGTTGCCAATCCTCACACACTGAGTCCTGTCAGTAAGGTAGCTCCTAAAAATATCAAGCACCACACCCCGGATTCCGATACGATGTAGCTTGTCAAGCAGGATAGGTACAGACACAGTGTCAAATGCCTTTGATAAATCTAGGAAAATGCATAATGTCTTCAACTTATGATTAAGATGAGAAGCCACGGCGCCAGTCAGTTCTAGTACAGCGTCTTCAGTTGATTTCCCCGCTCTAAAACCAAATTGATTTGACGCAAGTAGATTTTTAGAGTCAAGGTAGTTTTTCAAATTTTTATTAAGGATCTTTTCAAGGATTTTTGTCAAGACTGATAACACTGAGATTGGCCTATAGTTACTAACACTGCGCCTGTCCCCACCCTTAAATACTGGACAAACTAACGCCTCCTTGAACACCGCTGGGAAGGTCCCAGTAGACAGACAAAGGTTGAATAGGTGATTAAGAACCGGTAAAAGCGCATGCCTAGCCCCCTTAATTAGTGATGTTGGTATATTATCCCACCCCACTGCACTGCTCTGCCTCAACCCTAGGATTATATCTTCCAATTCTTCTTCATTTGTACTCAGTAAAACCATTGAGTCCTTTTGAGAAATATCTGTTTCTAAAGTAGGACGTAAAAGTGATGCATTAGGAGAACCAGATACAATGTTAGAGGCCAAAACTTTACCCACATTTGCGAAGTACTGATTTACTGAGTCTAATTAAGATTAAGATTATAAGATTTTATGAGAGATATTTCATCTCGGTCTTAACCGGCGTCCGGACACCCCCGAGCACGATGTGTGCACCAGGTGGTGCCCGACGTTGGCGAGCCCCATGGAAAAAGATGACCTCGGTTTTTTCCAAAGCCACCGATAGGCCCAGGCGACCGATCCTCTCGGCCACCCGATCACCTGCAGTCTCAGCCAGCAGGGCCGCCTCGCCAAAAGATTTCCCCCGGGCAGTCAGGAGCGTATCGTCGGCGTAACATAATACTCTCGTGCCCGGGGGAAGGGAGCCCCGAAGCAGCCAATCATAGGCGATGTTCCACAGGAGTGGCCCCAACACTGACCCCTGTGGAACTCCAGATTCAACGGCATAGTGTTGAATCGCCCCGTTTTTGTCGATGAAGACAATTTCGCGGTCCTTGAGGTAGTTTTCCACGAGCCCCCGCAAATACGGGGGTACTCGGAAGTACCTCAGGGCCTCCAAAATAGTTGCATGGGGGAGGGAGTTGAAGGCGTTCTTGATGTCGAACGACACCGCAATTACTCCCTCCCCAAGCTCTTCGGCCTCGAGCGTTATATCCCGCAGGCGGGTCAGGGCGTCGATGGTTGACCGCCCTGCTCTGAACCCGTATTGGGCGCCCGCCAGGTCCGGACCGATATCCCGTAAGTGGTCGATGAGGCGGAAAGACACTACCTTCTCAAACATCTTTCCGACCTCATCGAGAAGGATGATCGGACGGTAAGCAGAAGGTGAGTCCGCCGGTCGCCCTGCCTTTTGGATGAGGCAGAGCTGACCCACCTTCCATACTTTAGGGAACCTCCTCTCCCGGAAACACCGGTCGAAGAGGTCCCTAAAATTATCCTCCATCTGGGAGGCCGCCATGGCCACTATTTTCGCCGGCAAGCCGTCTGGGCCTGGGGCCGTCTTCTTCCCCCTCATACGAAGCACTACTGCTCCAAACTCCTCATTGGAGACGGGGGGGACGTCGTCAGGTGGGGTAAAGTCACCGCGATGATAAGGAGGCATTGACGGAGGACAGAACTCCTCACAACGGGCCGGGAACAAAACCCGGACCACCTGATCCAGAAGAACCGGCTCGAGAGTCTCGGTCAATGGGGGGCCGATGGGACGTAACTTGGCACGGGCGGCCTTGTACGGCCTCCCCCACGGATCCTGGTCGAGACTCTCGAGCATCTCCGCCCGGGCACGGTCCTTGGCCTGGCCGATCGAATGCTTTAGGGTGCCCCGTGCCACCCTGTACAGCTCGTAAAGGCGGGCCTCTTCTTGGGGATCGCTCCCCCTCTGCCGACGTCTACAATAAGTAAACGCCCTCCGGGCCGCATTACAAGCAGCCCGGAGACCCGCAATCTCTTCCGACCACCAATGAACGGCGTGTCGGGGATCGGGGCGGCGCGACCGAGGCATGGAAAAGTCACACACCTCGGTCAAAGAGCCCCTGAGCTGGGACGCAGCCTCGTCTAGGTCAACGTTAGGTTGGGGCGGATAGAACCACCCCTGAACAAAAACTGCTTCCCTCGCCATTTGCTTGTCAAGCCGCGAGAGGGCCCAACGAGAGAAGGGAGATGGTGGCCTATGAGCCCCTCCTCGTTGTACCCGGTTAGAGACCTCATATCTGAGGAACTTGTGATCGGAGAGAGTCTCCATCGGGTCCACGCGCCAGTTTTCGATAAGAGCGGCAATAACGGGAGTGGCAAAGGTTACATCCACCACCGACCCACCGTTATGCCGCACACAAGTGTGCTCACTCCCTCTATTTAAGAGGGACAGGCCACCAGCAACCGCCCATGTTTGCAGGGCGCGACCTCGAAGATTGGTGATAGGATTGCCCCACGCCTCTGACTTCGCGTTGAAATCGCCAGCAATAAGAACTTGCCGCGGTGCCAATCGACCCAAAACCGCGGACAAGGAATTGAGAAAATCCTCGAACTCGCTGTAGGGCCGATTGGGAGAGAAATAGACTCCCACCACGGCGAAGCCCCACGCCGACACGGCAACGTAGCCTGACCCCCTTTCCAGCAGGGAAAGAGGGGGGAAATCCGCAGATGGCCGGGTTAAGACGGCCACGACTCCGTCTAGATCAGTAAACCATTGATCCAGAACAAAGTACGGCTCAGCCATTATAGCCAGATTCACCTGCCACTCGGCCAGAGCCTGAGACATTAAGTCCTGGGCCGAGCGGCAGTGGTTCAGGTTCCCTTGTAGGAAGGTGCAATGTCTGACTTGATTCATTATTCAGACATTGCACCATCTTCCGCTACCGGCGGGCTGGTAGCAACAGCCGTGGTGGCTTTTACTGGCGCCGGCTGTTTCCCCTTTTTTGGAGGGGGGTTGCATTTAGCCCCCCTCATAACGTGGCCAGATGGCCTACCACTAGCGGCACACACGGCGCATTTTGGTCTGGCCGTGCAGCCATTGGCCTTATGTCCCTCGACTCCGCACCGGAAGCAAAGTTCCGAGCGGTCTACTGTCGAGGGACAACGCTGGCGGGTATGGCCCGTGCCCAGACACCTAAAGCACCTGAGCGGTTCATCTTCCATAGCACGCACAGACGCCGAGCTCCAGCCAATTGTTAGGCGACCAGCGCTGATGACGGCCTTGGCGGCTGCTGTAGGGCATTGGAGGCGCATTGTCCCAACGCCCCCACGGCCGGTGCGAATGTCACCAACTTTAATCTGCTCCACTGGGCAGCCGCCAATTTCTCCTATTCTCGCCGCAACCTCCTGCTTAGTGACGGTGTCGTCCAAATTTGCCACTTGCAGAGAGGTGCACTTAACCGGACGAGCCACATGTGCTAAGCCTGCCACTGCCTCACGCAGTCTGGCCGCGAAAGAGTCAGCCTGGGTGCCGCTCTGTGCTCCCGGGAACTCAAAGAGTCGAGCCCCGGTCTGCGTTGTGCGACACCTTCTCGGTACGACACCTAAGGTGGTGGCGTCACCGATGCTCTCCCGAGCCCGTTTTAAGACAGACTCATAGGTCTCTCCCTTTTTGACGGCGTCGTCCGTCAGAGTGACAACGACGGCAGCAGATTTGGGGGAGACCAATTTCTTTTTCTTAGCGGTGCCAGACTGGTTGGCCACCGCGGGGGAAGGTTTGTCTGCCTTCTCCTCCTGCCTCTTTTTATTATTTTTGGCCCCTGAAGCCGACGCAGAGGTCGACGCCTTGGGTTGCTCCACCTTATTGGCCTTTGCTTTGGCCTTTCTGCCGACGACCTTATTCCAACCCTCATTGGCTGGGGTCGTCGACGGTAGGAGAGCATCCTCGTCTATTGACGTTTGCGACGCCGGAATGGTCGCCGGAGTCGATGAGGGGATGAAAACATGTGGAGCGGGAGTCTCGGGAGCCTTGGATTTTTTGCCAGCCCCCT
Organism: Udea ferrugalis; assembly: GCA_950022985.1. NCBI lineage: Eukaryota > Metazoa > Arthropoda > Insecta > Lepidoptera > Crambidae > Udea > Udea ferrugalis. The sequence goes on along the minus strand of OX465531.1, from coordinate 14,470,136 downwards.
TGCCCTTGCCCTTGGGCGGTGGGGGAGGCTTAAAAACCTCTGGTTCAGCCACCGTTTCAACGGCCTTCTTTTTAAGCTCATGTGCGAGCGGTGGACGGAGTCTCTTCTCTGGGAGGAGGCGATCCTCGATGCCAGCAAAGCAGGCCCGAGTATATCTGCGCTCCTCCGTGAACTTCTTTTCCAAGAAGGCCTCCAGTCTGGCCTCCAGACCCATCGACTCTGGAACCGGAATAATAGGCTCCGGGATGGGAGGAGGTGGCCTCCGTGTGACCGATTTTTTTGGCTGGACAGCTTGTCCTGCTCGCAGGACCGCCAACTCACTTTGGACGGCGGCGAGTTGCTCAGAGAGCCGCTTCACCGTCGCTTCTAAGCTTTTCGCCATCTCGGCCGCTATTCCAAGAAAAGATTTAGCATGGTCCTTCAGGGCTCTTTGAAGAGTGCCCTTTAGGTTGCTAGATTTACTAGCAATGCCAATAATGTCCTCGGCGTCTATTTGAGCTAGAGACCGAAGGTCAGCCACTGACATAGACGAGTAATCAGTTGTCTTATCCATACAGTCACCGGTTTCCGCACGGAGTTCAAGTGAACGCTGTTCTTTGGCAGCAACCAGGTCCTCCAACTCTGCAGCTAGCGTTTCGCGCTTAGCTGCCGCTGCTTTTGCCTTACTCCCGGCCAAGGTGATATTGTGGCTCAATGTAGGTGGGCGACCACGACCACGCTTGGCCATTGACTTCTTAGAAGACGTCGAGCTAGCAGAGCCCGCTGAGCCCGAGTCGTGCTCGGTAGCCGCGCGCTTGCGCGACCTCAAAAATCGTTCACGGCTCCTAGTGGCAGCATTGTCGCTGACCACGGAATCCGTGTCCGACATACCAGTAAGGGTATCAGTGTCAGATACCTCAAGATCTCCGGCGCAAAAGAATTTGCTGCCGGAAGATGGAAAAATCTTGCCCGATGAGCTAACGTTCACCGGTAAGGGGATGCCAAAGTCTTAGGCAGGAGAGGCGACCTTCAGGGCCGACTCTCCTACCTCCAAGTCGTCTGTAACCATATCGGAAGCCGAATCCAAGTTGACGTTTGTCAACAAAGCCAGGTTGTCGGGGTGCTTATCCTGAGAAGGACTAGCACCACCGGAGATCGATCGAGCAGCAGCTGCAGCCAAGCCCTGAGAAGGGCTTGACCCGCGCGCTAAAGACTTGTTGGTCTTAAAATCCGACATTGCGAGAACAGCCAAGGGGAGAGATGTTCACAATGAAGGTCCACACGTCGTTTGCCGCAGTCAGTGCCACTCCGTTACGGTGGTCACTGACGCGTTTCCCGGGGTTCACTGCGAGGAAGTCACGTGTGGGGGGAACCCCTCCTGTGAATCCTGCCCCGTTCAACAGGTACACAAAACCCAGAGATAATGGGAAATTATGGTATTTCTTTGTGTTAATTTCCATTAAAAAGATAATATTCTCCTAATAGAGGGCGAGACAAAAAGCCAACACATTAAAAATAACTATATTCCTGTTTGCCACTAGGTATATTCCTAGCATTTTCCCTGGAACTTCACAAATGTTTATAAACCAAAATTAGCCAAATCGGTCCAGCCGTTTCCGAGTTTTAGCGAGACCAACGAACAGCAATCCATTCCTATAAGTATATAGAAATGTTTAAAAAATATACCTTCTATACATATAAGACCAGTATTCAAAATAAGAGATGGTTGGCGGTACCCAGCCGGTAAACGTAACAGTATCAAAGTTAATAAGTAAACACTCGGCAAACTACCTCAGTACTAATTGTACCTTCCGGAGAGCAGGATTGCACGCGCAAACACACGCCGAACTATTCACCCCGAGGCCCGGAGCTGCTAATGGACACACTAATAACCAGCGGTCTGCTTCATGCCCAATACTATCAGAAGCTAAAGGTCAATCAATACCGTTGAGTTGCACCTTTGATTAAAACTTTTTAATTCGAATAGGTGATCGGTTGACGTCGCGTAGTGGCAGTCATTAGGTTTTGATAACATAGGAGAGCAACGTTTATAAAAATTGCCAGAGTGAGAATCAACAAGCTAAATGACCAATACAATTGTTTGAATGTAACATTTGGAGGTAACAAACAATCATTGTTTGTTTGTTTGTAACAATAACTGTTACTCAGTTTTGTATTAGATACCCATAAAAGTACCTACATAATAATTCGTTCTAAAAACTTTTATTTAATCATACCAGATGTCTCCAAGAAAGACGAAAATTTTACGTTTTGAAAGGGTAATGACATGTAAGAAATAAGGGTGAACCATCAATCAAGTGGCAGTTAAGCCGATATGGCGACGTTGACACGGCGGGGGTTGGATAAAGGCCAACCTGTAGCGTCGGCTTACGTGACCGATTGTGGTCCAAGATTATACAGGGTGTTTCAAAAATACCCCTAAAGACTTAAATGGTATAGAAAGTGAATGAATCTGAAAGACTAGGTGTTGTCCCTTTTTTCATATCTTTAACGGTTTCGATAAAAACTTACGTCAAATGTTTTCAAAAATGTCGCTTCATTCGATTTCTCGATATAAAACGTAGGGGTGTGAACAAAGGAGGTTGCTCCTGGTCACTCCCGGTTAGGGTCAACTTGGGTCCATTAACCCAAATGAGTGCTGGGTGTTTCTATGATCGATGTTTTTATTTACGTTAATTTACTCGAAATTCAAATTAAGAGCTACGACTGTAAGAAATTAACAAGGGACTCCTTTCAGGAGTTTGTATACCCCCTTCAGTTATAAGGGGTATTTTTGTAACACCCTGTAGATGTTCTAAGAGCCTTCCAACTCGTCATGTTATAATTTTTAATGCACGACTTATACAACATACTTAGTATGGGAATATTTGATAAAAAGATGCCACATAAACTGCAAGTTTTACAGTGCAGTTATTGGGCACAACAACGAAAAAGCGGACACCGCTGAACCTTGCAACGCTAAACCACCGCTCAAACACACTTACCTACTATGCAGAAATTGCACATTCTTGGAAGGCAAGCGATTTTGCGATTGTACGATTTTTTAAGTCAATTCTACATTATTACCAAACCTTGGAGGTGGGGTTGTTACAAAAATTGAGATGGGAATGCTGAGGTGATTTGGTCATATGGAAAGAATGGATTAAAGGCGATTAACGAAACAGCCACTTTATAAGGCAAGGGGGAATGGAACTGTTAGAAGGGGAAGGCCTAGACGATATTTTTTTTGGAAAAGTTCAAGATGTTCTAAGAAAAAGTTAGGTCAAGAGTACCTTTAACCAACGATCATGTATGAAAGAACTCATGAAAGTAGAGGAAGCGCAAGGTGTGTGTCAGGATCTCTGCCTACCCCGTTGGGAAAGAGGCGTGATGATCTTCGCTGATGGCTTTGACAGCTCCACTGGGCTGTAGGGTGAACGCAGAGGGCTCTCAACCCTATTAATCAATCAATGAATCGTTTATTGCAGAACCATAATGTAAATAAAGATGTAACATATTAAGTGGGACCAGTATTATTATTAAAGTAACGTGCCTAAAGGCACCACAGAGTGGGACTCGGAGCTCGGCGTAAGGGAATCGGACATAAATAAAATTATGTTTGGGAAAAAAAACGAACTGTCACGTGCTGATATCTATAATTTAGGTCGGTAGGTCCCCGCCGCCGGTGTGCAGTGTGATTTCTTCGCGAGTTATGGGTGGAGACTTACTTTTTTTAAGCGCCATCTGGCCCCAAACTAAGCAACTACTTAAATGCTTGTGATATAGGATTCAAGACAAACTGATAAACATACTTACCTAAATACTTTTTTTTCTCAATAGGTACATTCTTATTATACACACATCAAAAGTGTCTAGGGATATCTCAAGCATTTTCATACAAAGTATAGCTATTGGGGAGGCTGTAAAAATTAAAATATTGATACCAACGTAGAAATTTTTAGGACACAGAAACTGCTATATCTGCCCTTTCAGATTGTATAAAGAAATTCATTGTGGTAGCATTATTGTACAATCGTAAGGACGTTAAAAAAAAGACAGATTTTTCTTTTAAAAGGTTTCAAAATTTTAGCAAAATCAAAGATATTAGATAATGCTCAGCATTATCTTAGAATAACTCGAGGAAACAGGCATAAGATAAAGGTTAAGAATATTACAAAAAAACGTTTGATTTTGCTAAAATTTTGAAACCTTTTAAAAGAAAAATCTGTCTTTTTTTTAACGTCCTTACGATTGTACAATAATGCTACCACAATGAATTTCTTTATACAATCTGAAAGGGCAGATATAGCAGTTTCTGTGTCCTAAAAATTTCTACGTTGGTATCAATATTTTAATTTTTACAGCCTCCCCAATAGCTATACTTTGTATGAAAATGCTTGAGATATCCCTAGACACTTTTGATGTGTGTACATAGAAAACACTCAGACCAGCATAAACAGACATGTTCTTGCACTGTGCTGATCGAACCCACGACCACTGGTGTAATAGCCACTTCTAAACCATTACACCAAATCGGTCGTCAAAACTTACTTATTTGTACGAAATGATCACTTGTGGCCCCAGCCTCTAAAGAGTTGATTGTAGTTGTACCAGAGGCGTCAACATCAACCTTTACACAGGGGCATCCTAAACTGCTGACATAAGGAGCCATTTTGCAATGGTTTTACCTGTGAGTGGTCGTACTGCGCGCGCTCCGATAGCGCGATGAGCTGGCCATCGTTGACTCTGATGCTGCGCTGAATCTTCGGGCTGAGCATCATGATTCTGCAACAAAGCCGTTACATAAGTTAAAAGGTTGATACTTTATATTGACTATCATCATCATCAGCCTGTTGAAGTGCATTGCTGAACATAGGCCTCTCCTTTTGCACGCCACTGTACTCGATGTACAGTGATCTTGACGCGCTCAATGCTTGGGATCAAAGTCCAAAACCTAAGTCAGATACTCATAGATATTCCATCTGTCTGTCACCAGGCTGTATCACATGAACCGTGATAGCTAGAAAGCTAAAATCTTCACAAATTATGTATGTCCACTGCCGCTTTATCAACAAATAACCGAAAATTTAAAATAGAGAAAAACAAAGGACGTCCTTATACAATAAACGTGTTTCTTTAGGTATTTTTGCTCAACATTCATGACGATAACAGTAGACGCTGGATTTTTTCACAGAATAAGTAAGAACTTGTATTTGTATTTTACCAGTCAAAATAAATAATGAAATAAAAATAAAGTAAATATGAAAGGGGCTCGGGAACACAACAAACGTAATTTTTAAGCAATTTTTTACTCGATGTTGGTACGGAACCCTTCGTGCGAGAGTAACACTCATACTTGGCCGGTTTTTTTTGTTTAATAAATTTAAATTTTTAACGCTTATAACATGTGCCTGCTCTTATATAATAAACTACCAATAGCATTAAAAAACTTAGAAGCCAGTAGTTTTAAAGATAGTTTAACAAAATGGCTTTTCAATAAATGTTTCTACAATTTAAAAGAATACCTATTCCATGACCTAGATTATTAACTTAATTTATTTTTAGAATAGAAATAGAAAATGTAAGTCGATTAACTTAATTGTAAAAAATGTATACATTCGATACCTCCTACGTAAGTTGTTGTATCCCCAAAACTGCAATTTTACAGGAGAGCGTTTTAAACATTCAGATTGGCCTAGAAACTACATTTATTTATGTAGCTTTGTGAAAATTGTTATATGAATAAAATATATGGTTTTATTGACTATGTTGAAACAAATAAATGAAATAATTGCATATTTTCTGAGAATTGTGGCTTACAACATTTTACTACGGAATCCAGACTGTGAAAACTGTTGTATCTCATACATACAACATTATACTGTGGAACACAGACTGTGCCAGCTGTGATATCTCATACTTACAAGATTATACGGTGGGGTCTTGGTTTCATCTTTAGTTGTATCTCATACTTACAACATTATTTTATGAAGTTTAAGAAAAAGTTCGCTGTTGTAAATGATTCTAGTCTCACTATATGTCACATTAACAATACAATTTCAAGTGTATATTATTGATATTAGATAAATATTGTCAGTTAAGAAATAAAAGTTCAATTATTAATACCAAAGAAGAATGGTCACGTCCCATACAAAAAATCCCAGGCCCGACAGAAACGTAAGATTTCTAATTTTTTTTGGTATATTGTGTATTGTTAAAATACATTTACTTTATATTCGAAATCAATGGCTAACACCAAAAAATATTGCCGTATGTTTTTATTCAGGCGATACACTAAAAAAATGCAAAACGCCTATTATCTATAAAATTCGTATAAGTATGTAATTAAATGACGAAACAATAGCTATGGTATGTATCTAGGTGATCAGGAGATGCAGTTGGATATATAAATAAACTCGTAATACAACGATCAACTTAAGATTCATTGAAATCGTGGTAGGTTTTCGATTATTTAGTAGCATCTATCAATTGGCGGTGGAGGAGGCCTATGTTCAGTAGTAGAAAGCTATGGGTTTAAATGATGATGATTATGATCTATCATTTGGGTTTCAGAATTGAAACAAATAAAAATAAAACTAATAGGTATGTCGATATAAAGTTATATTGAATTTCTATAATATCTCTTGAAACAAAATTGTTTCTGCAGCCTATTGCCGCTGGATGTCTATATATTTCCATATTATATACTCCCGCGGCTTTTAAATTCTCACTGCAGTACGACCGTGCTAACCTCACGTGATAGGTGCCGATTGAGAATTTAATTAACTCTTTAATTGTTAATTGTGGAAAATGTTAAATATCCGGATCATTTCCAGTCAGTTTGTTTTAAACACTCCTGTGAAACGACACTCTTTGTCGGTTTAAATTATTTTCCTCCACACACTCAGATAATTGATATGGGCGTTGTAGTTGTTGTTTTGATTACTTATTTCAATGAAATCTTCTGTGTATGGAATGTCTCCGTAAGGATCTTCAAAATAAAAAATTAAAGCTGCAGCAATTTGAAATCTTCTAGTAGGTATAAGCGGCACATGTTTGTTAAATAGTCTGTTTCTAAATATCTTGAAGTCGCGCTTGAATCTCCCGTTTATAGTTTCCACGACCCATCGCACCATTGTGATGAGTCGTGATTTATTAGCTTCTTCGGTGCTTAATTGCGTGTCTTGTGGTCGTTTGGTTGGCGGCATGTGAGCAGTATAGCCATATGTTTCTATTAAAGGAATAAAGCCTCGTTCCAAAATAAATGAGTCTCCTACATGGGAAAAAAGTGGAACGGTTCGTCTTTAATGGGTCCATCATGGTTTTGCAATCTCATTTTCATTATATCAGCATCGGTTGTCCGTACAAAGTACGGACCTATTATATCCAAAATATATTCATCCGCGCACACGATCATTAATGGTTTTATTAAGTTCCTATTCTTATGAAGGCTATAACTGCGGCGTTGAAATAAAAAGTTAAAACTTTTTTCTATGTAGGTTCCATCGAATATAACTATTGGTTTTGGTGACTCTTCGTTACCAAACAAAACATTTGGCAAAACCCGGTTGCGGGCTATCACTTCGTCCCTGGTAATATGGTCTAAGTCTAGGTGCAATGGAACAAAGTCAGTAATGAGACACTGCCTGACTTTATGTATTTTTCTTCCAATGGTACGCTCGGATATATTAAAAAATTAAGCCATTCTATTATTCGGCTCCCCTGATCGAATTTTGCACAAGTAGATAGCCAAGTCATTTCTGGGAGTATTTGAGGACCGATTAAGGCTTAGTATTTGACTCAGCAAATCGTTGAACTTGGCTCTGTTTCTTCAGTCCAAAACCATAACTCGTCGTCAGAAACGTCATCTACTTTGAACGTATCGTATAAGCAGTTTGTTCTTCTGTTGTGTTATCGAAAAAATCACTAACTATCAAATTTGCAAGCTCATTCATTTCTGATTCATTGAAACTTATTGAACGAAACAGATAAAAACATACAGAACAAGGTGGTTAGGAAAAAATAAAACAAACAATAGAAAAATAAAGAATAATTTCGACCAAGCAGCAGTGTCACGATGTCCAAAATTAAATTAACCCCACTCAGCTAACGCCTGGACCTGATAGGCTCAGACGCTGATTTTCAGTAAGGCCAACCGAGTGGACGCACCGACATTCGCAGCGACTAAGCAATGATAATTTTAAAAATAAATATTTAAAATACATAAAATATAATGTGATGTGTACCTACCCAGTGTAAAAGTGTGCAATACAATACATAAATACTTTGGGGGATGTGTATTTATAATAGAGACTCTGAAACAAAAATGAAATATGACATTTTATTGCTTGTAAGCAAGCTATCAATTAAACGATCAAGGTTAAGGCTCTTTATCGGTGAATCAGTAAAGAGAGAGCGCTCTATAAATTTACTTAACTAAAAATATAGGAATATGTCGTAACATTAAGCAAAAAATAAAACAAATTTTGACTATCAACTTCCGATGCAAACATTATAATTTACTACATACCACATTTATTTTTATTTTATTCCAACGTAAGACATTCTATGTATTACATACAACTTTTTTTGATAGACGCTTTACGACGTAAAATGTTGTATGTATCACAAACAACATTTTCTTATACTCGCTCAACAGCGTAAAATGTTGTATGTAAAACATACAACATTGTTGAATGTTTACTTGACAACGTATACTGTTGTATGTAATCTATACAACATTTTTTGTTGTTACATAGTTATAACGTATTCTAATCAATTATTAAATCCTAATAACGTAACATGTGCGGAAAACTTGAAGCACTTGACACACGGACCATTTCAGCTCTCTCTCCGGCGTAGTCTGTTTTATCTAACCCATACAACACGCGAGCGCGCGATCTGCCCTGCCCCGCGAACCGCGTAAACGGTTGTCAAGGACTATACAGTGTTATAGTCCGTTCCCGTTCAAAAGTTACAACTCTTTACGTCTTGAAATTGCATGAAATAATTGTGTTTTCGTAAGTTTTAATTTTTTTATGCATAGATTACTAATAATAAAGCTCATTTTTAGTAAAAACGCTAAATCGCATTTTTGTGGGATACAACAACTTACGTAGGAGGTATCGATATGTATAATATCTTTTATTAGGTTTAAATTTTAATGAGTAACAATACCTATTTAGTTTAAGTTTGAATTTAAGAAAGTGTGTTATTAGCTAAGTTTTATTTTATTTTATTTTTATTATTTTGAGTTTTTGTAAATAATTTTCTTGTTGTTATATTAGTTAGTTACCTTTATTGTTTTTGTTTGCATGTTTAGTTATGTTTTAGTTCTCAAATGTTAGAATTTGATTCTTTTTTTATTACTATTTTGAACCTATCTATGTACTTAATATAAAATTATTATTTGCACGCCTGCCAGCAGGCCGAATACGAAGTCTAGTCATATTTTACCATCTCTTCACTCCATTGTATTCTTGGCGAATGAATGATTTGTTTGTTTGTTAGAAACGGTTTTAAGATTATAATCTTTACCCCCTTATTTATAAAAACTTAAACAGCTACTCAACAACACGTTAACTTTTGCATTGCTTTGTCACTGTCATTCTTGTTGCTGCCGCCATTTGCGAGCAGTTAAGTGACATAACACGTCAATTGCTTAAGTTTGCAGGCAGCAGGAGGGAAAGGTAGGTACTTCCCTATCTGCTGCCTGCAAACTTCTTATCCCAACCTTACCTAGGATAAGAAGGATAGGATAGATAGGATAGAATTAGTATCTTTATACTAATGAACTGCGTGTAGGCCTCGTGCCAGTCACCGCTTTCCCTCCGCCATGGACGATGAGACGGAGCCGCTGAGGTTTTTAGTCGGTAGGCCACTGGGTTAATCTTCCCAGTAGGAGAGTCCGATATGGCTTATTTCGGCCCCCGGCGACGGGTATGCTTAGGCATTTCCGTCAACGTAAACAAAAAAAAAGTTAAGATGCCAGTTTGATGTCGTGGTCCGTAAGTAATTGGACTTTTATTTGGTCGTTTGGCATTTGTTTAAACACAAATCGCATAGTAGTGCCGAGCGGTGGAACACGTGTCGCGTTTTTGCAAAGAGGTGGCTCTTTATTTCTGGTAAATAAAACCAATCACCTACAAGCCTACAACTGAACTGTAATGCAACTGTTTTTCACCTTTAAGATAATGTAACCATAGCTCATGGGTCTTATGTCTGCTAATTGAAGAATGCTTCAATAGAAACATAATTAAGTCTTAATCCTCAAGTTTGACACATTCGTCATACCAAATGTGACAAAAAAGACTGTTGAGAGACAATTACATTCCATTGAAGCCTTCTTAGGTCTTTAGGTAGGCATTTCGTAACGGACCGCTGCAGTGCCAAAAGCAGTGCGTTTGTCGTGCAGCGCACGGACGCCAAAGATCACGGTGCGGCAACAAAACTGCTGTCGAGCGTTAGCAGTAGGACGTTTTTTCCGTTTAAAAATGGATTGCCATTCGTTAGTCTCGCCAAAACTCGACAACGGCTGGACCGATTCGGCTAATTAGGTTTCGAAAAGTTCGTGGAAATTCAGGGAAGGTTGTATTGGTTAGTAAACATGAAAAATAGCCAGGAATATAGTAAAAACCTCATTTAGTTTTCTCTCAGCAACCATTGCTTCCTGTCAAACACTAAAAGTTTGACAACAGAATAACGTCTGTCGGGACAGCTAGTCCTTCGCCTACCGCAAAGCATTCTTATGACATACGCTGATACGCCTAATAAAGAAGATAGGCACGTAACATTTGGTAATAGTTACAGGTTTGGTAGGTACACTGATTTAGTATTTAGTACAGGGTTTCCTTTCATGATAGTAGTGAGCACCAAGAAAGGATTCTCAGAAATCCAACCGAGGAGAAGGGGAGAAAATTAGTTGTAATTTCGTCATTTCCGGACTTAAAACAAAGTAGGACTTAAAATAGGTTTAAAATAAATGACTTACCTATGAAATAATATCAAAATGATTTAAAATTAAAATAACAGTCTTGCGAAGCTGGGGCAAAAACTAGTGTAGAAAAAAAAACTTGAACTGAAACTGAAACCCCTAGTTTTAATTAAAGTTTTATACATTGGCGGTCAATTATAACATTAATATAAATGCTTAATTAACTTACCGTTTACGTCATCCTAATGTAATACTATTGGCAGTCCTTTTGCTCCATTTAATTCACGTCACAAGAATTTAAAATCCTTTCACCCACTTTAGATAAGCTCGAAAATAGCGTCATATTTTTATTATTAAAACACTTTTAAAGATTATTTGATTGAACAGACAACACTTAAGACATTTTAACAGTAGCCTAGAGAAAACCATACAAATTTAACTTTTAAGATCAGACTAGATGTTCCATAAGCACAAACTTATTTGAGCGCCTGTTGAATTTGTAAACGCAAACGCAAAGTGCCGCGAGTGTTTATTGCGTGCACAGTTTTTGTAGGCGTTACATTTACATGTGTTACTACAGCGGAAACGTGTTAACAAGTGATGATATCGCTTCGGTAAGTGAAGATTTCCGATAGGTTTAGTATTTTTCAGTATTCCTACTAAGGCTGTGAGGTGTTGTTCGGAACACGGCGGCTACTCGACTGCCGGGCGAGCACCTGTAGCTGGATCGACCGTTGCGCGCTTGCGTGCCCTTGATGACGTAGGAAATTAGCCATAGACCTAAGAAGGGTGATCTTGCAACCTTGCAATTATATATCTATGTAAATTACATAATTGCAAGTTTGCAATTTCCAATTTATTTACACAATCATGGCAGAAATTTACCATGGCGAGCTTAGCTACGAGCACGGCGTCCAATATAAGACTATAAAGAACGAAAATAAATTACTTACTTATTCGGCCGTTTGTTTTGTAATACCGTTCTTATCCTGAATGTAGGTAGATATTTATAAAATTATTTGATATTCATGGACAACCATTTTGGGCTCATTAACTTATTAACTCATCAACCACACTCAACCGAAAAATACTGACCCATTTAGTTCGTTAGCTGTTATCGCTACGTCGTAAATCGAGGGTTCGATTTCCAGCTATAATAAAAAATCATGTAATAAAAAAAATATGATCAATATGATGAAGTATTCGTGTAGCCCAGTGTAGCCTATATAATTAAAAAAAGATTTGTTATTTTCCACCAAAAGAACAGTAATTTTTATTTGAATGTCATATAAACTGACTGACTTAAAGAAACCATTTGAAAGGACCTACCTAATGTATCTACATAAATAAATGCACATGTTACATACATGTACATGTTATGCCTTGGGGTTGACTGGTAGAGAATGCCCCAGGCATTTTAAGTCCGCCAATTGTACTTTTTTCTTAATTTTGTGCTATAAAGAATAAATAAAAATAAAAATAAATACTTCTACAGGTCTATTCGAAGGCAGATATTTTTGATTTGATATTTCATTGTTATTTTTATTTTTGGAAGCAGTTTTGAGTAATGTATGTAGGTACACGTTCATATTACAATAATTTATAAATGAGCTATGGCAGCTGTACGCGTTGTTGGCTCTTCAGCGAGAAGATACGCAGTGAGCGGCGGCTGTATGCCCGCCATGTCTTTGTCTCGCACTCGAACACACAGGGGCTCTAGCGAAATTGCAAAGCTTCTTAATTAGCTATTATTGCATTCAAAGAAAACAGAAAAAAATTAATAACTTGCAGGCCTAGTTTTTTTTATAGCAGCAACATCTCTTCAGAAACAACGTAAGATAATAAGAAGTAGTTAGATACCTAGTGGAATGGCAGGATTTCAAATAATTTCAATGGGTGGGAAAATTGCATTTTGTGAGGGCCACCGATTTTTTTTTTATGAAATATCAAAATTTTCTCAAACTCTTTTTTACTGTTAGTACTGTCCAGTGATTTAAATCTTCTGTCTATATTATGATAGACACTTATTGGATATGTACATAAGTAGGTACTACTTTTGGGAACTAATTCGTAAACTCAGTACCTCAGACCTCAACTCAGAAAGGGTGTTAAGAATGTAAATATTTTAAAATCTCCTATAATTTAGAACTAGCCCATCACCGCGACCACGCTTGACGTTCAGTTTCGGGACATCGCTGTATAGGTAAATACCTGCTGTTTAAACACTAAACAAAACGGGTTTTTTCAGCAACATTTAAACCACAGTAAAAACTACTATTTTACCTGTATTTGCCCGACGTTTCGGCGACAATTGCATGTGCCGTGGTCACGAGCGGAATACCTACTGTACTTGGAAGAATGTAATGTGACTCTACCACCTAATCGGAAAGTTGTTAAGAATTCTGCTGAAAGGAATCGGCAAGAAAGTAAGCATTTCATTTCATTTCAACAGTTAGGTAGGCACTCAAAAGAGTACCTAACTACGTAAATTTGCGGAAAACCACATATTTTCATATCCCACAGTAATCACAACATACACCTCCATTCTACAGGCCCATTATTTTTTAACCGTAACAGGTACCTACATGGACCATAGTATGAGCGCACGCCGGACGCGCCGTAACGGTAGCAACCGGGATAATCGCTAGGATGATGATGATGTAATAGTATAATATAATAAGAATTAAATAAAAATAAAGTTACTATTAAAGCAGGGCTCCTATACAACAGAAGTATTTTATAGCAATTTATATTTTTCTCTCGGGTCCATATTGGGATGCATAAATTAAAAAGGCATATCTTAAGTCTGCATAACGTTTTCTGGCATACTCTTCGTTTCGCATAACGTTCATTTAGAATAAATCATAAGGCATACTTTTTTCCCGCATAACTTCTTTTATAATAATGATATATTAGCATCAAAGGTTTATGCATAATTGTTTTAGAATAACGATTACTTAGCATATCATTCATTGGCATCTCACCCTATGGCATACAGATTTCAAGTCATACAATAAGAATACCATATTATCACCATTTAACACTTAATCAAAATTTATTCTCTTCTTTATTATTCTCTTCGTTATCCTGAAGTATTTTTATTTCGAAAATATCATGCAAGCAAGCATGCAAATGTATAGTGAGCAACCAAGCAAGCATTCATGCAAGCAGGCATGCATTCATACAAGCAAGCAAGCATGCATACATGCAAGCAAGCAAGCAAGCAGCATGCAGGGATGCAGCAGGCTTTTTATTTTAGGGTTTGAAAAAAAAATAACTAACCCTCACGGCGGAACCTATCACGGCCATGTCGGATCCGCCGTCGCCATTCACCATGTAAACAAGCATGCAACATACAGGCAAGCATGCAGCATGCAGGCAAGCATGCAGCATGCAGGCAAGCATACAGCAAGCAAGCAGCATGCAGGGATGCAGCAGGCATTTTATTTTAGGGTTTGAAAAAAAAATAACTAACGCCTTAACCAGAATCAGAATCAGAAATATCTTTATTTAAATAGACCTGTTACAAGTGCTTTCAAATCGTCAAAAACTTAATCAAACAAACAAAAATACACTTAATAATAGACTTAAATACTATAATAAAAAATAAATAAATACACAGTATACAAACATAATGTGACTCAACCACCGGTGTCGGAAAGTTGTTTCTGTACTGAGAAGAACCGGCAAGAAACTCAGCAGTTACTCTTTTCAATATGTTCTGTACAATAATCCGTTAGTAAATTACAATTTTATTAAGTACACATACAGTTATACAATTTCAAGAAAATGGTTAGTGCACAAAATAATGTTAAATTATTAAAAGCAATTAACAATATTATTTAGAAAAGACTACTGGTTAACATTATAAAAAAGGAGTTTTGAGGTTCACATCCAGTTATACAATTCAAAGAAAAAAATGTTTGGTTGGTTCACATTATTATGTTGAATCCGTATAATTGTTACAAAATGGCTAATTGGAGTCCGCGTCGAGCTGAGAGCTTACTCCCAGGCGTTCCTATCCATAAGGTAGTCGGCTGTGGTATAATATCCTTTTTTTAATAAAACAGTTTTAATATGATGTTTAAACCTATGTAATGGTAACTTACAAATTGCTTCTGGAATTTTGTTGTAGTAGTGTATACCTTGCCCCATAAAGGAACCTAAAACCTTTTGTAACCTGAATAATGGAAGCGCAATTTTATTCCTATTCCTCGTATTTTTGTCATGTATGTCACTATGTTTAGTAAAGAGATTAATATTTTCTCGCACCAATATAATACAATTATAAACGTATTGTGAAGCCACAGTAAGAATCCCAACTTCCTTAAAAATATCCCTAAGCGAGGTCCGTGCACGAAGCTTGTAGATGGATCTGATGGCTCGCTTCTGAAGAATAAATATGGTTTGTATATCTGCTGCCTGGCCCCAAAGTATAATACCATATGACATAATACTGTGGATATAGCTGAAATAAACCGATCGAGCTGTGTCTACATCTGTCAAAGATCTTATTTTTCTAATAGCAAAAGCAGCTGAGCTAAGTCTGCCTGAAAGCTTGTCTATGTGAGGGCTCCACTGTAATTTAGAGTCTATCGTCATTCCAAGAAAAACTGTTGAATCTACAAGCTCCATATCATTACTATTTATTTTCAAATCAATGTGGTTATTTCTAACATTAGGCAAGTTGAAATTAATACATTTAGTTTTGTTTGCATTTAACTGAAGGTTGTTGGTTGTAAACCATTGCAAAACCTTAGAAAGTGCATTGTTTACGTCATCAAAATTATCTTTATTTCTAGCGACATTAAAAACTAATGATGTATCATCTGCAAATAAAACTATGTCACAAAGGTCTCTAACGTAAAAAGGTAAGTCATTTATATAAATCAAAAATAAAAAGGGGCCCAAAATTGATCCCTGTGGAACCCCCATTTTGAGCAGTGATCCGGAAGATGAACCTTCGAACCTATCACGGCCATGTCGGATCCGCCCTCGCCATTCACCATGTAAACAAGCATGCAACATGCAGGCAAGCATGCAGCACGCAAGCAAGCATACAGCGTGCAGGCAAGCATGCAGGCAAGCACCCAGCATGAAGGCAAGCAAGCAGCATGCAGGGATGCAGCAGGCATTTTATTGTTGGGTTTGAAAAACTATCACGCACGCTACAGCTACGCTTCGCTTTGCTTCCGCCTTAAACCTTCTAACCTAATCTAGCCGAGTCGGTTTCGTCCCAACTCTATTGTGGGGCAGACGAGTAGAAATATGCGTTTTGTATTTTATGAATTCATCTATTATGCGTTTCTTATATTATGATAAAGTAAAGTTATGCAATTATGCTCTTCACTTTTATGCTTATTTAAATTATGATAAATACAATTATAGCAAATTATAATTATGCCAATGAAACCATTATGCGTTTATAATACTCTGCTTATCATAATTTATGCGAAAAAACTTTATGCCAAAACATTTATGCCAAACTACATTATGACGAAAGAGTTTATGCGACCGAAAGGGCTCCCTTTTCTCTCATTATAGGGGTGAGGAACTCTTTGTGAGCGAGTCCGACTAGCACTAAACTTTTTTGGTAACTGAAGTTTAATAAAACTACTATACTCGGATTTTTAATAGGGTATTACACCAATTTTTGAAAACTGATTAAAATCAATCTTTGGGCCGTAATATACTACCAAAAATTTTATTTTAATTTTTAAATAGCGATAAATGGTCTTAATTTATGTTTAAAATTAGGACTTGACTTTGACGTGCGAAAACGCTAGCCGCCATGATGTTTCTTCGCGTGACGTCACTCGGATAGTAAACAAGTAAACAATACGTACAACATTTATCATTTAATCTGAAAATAATGAGTTCTGGTCCATATCATTGGTGTCTGGTTCCTGAATGCAAGAACACAAGTGTTAAAACGCCACAAAAACTATGGATTCAAGTGCAGAGTGATATCAAACTGAGAAATACTTGGTTAAAACTGGCTAGAAGAGATCCAAAATCTTTATCCACAAAGACTAGACTGTATTTCTGTGAAGACCACTTTGATGTAAATATTAAGAACTATAAATAGTAGAGTAATAATCTAACAGGACAGACAAAGAACTGAATATGAGGCTTAACCTCTTATTTAGTGGTTTTGTCTGCACCTAGTGCATTTATAGGTTAAGTTTTTGTACATAAGTTATGTAATATTATTACATGTTTTAGCTGGAAAATTACACAGGGTATAAATTAATGGGTTCTGTCTAACGCATTCGGATGAAACCAAACTGCGTAACATCCAGAGTTGATTGCCAAGTGAAAGGGAAACATAAGTTAACACCAAGTGAACCTCGACCTGCATTTAACAAAAGGCAATGATTTTCTACCATAATGGAAATTGAAGAAACTATGAAGAATAAGGAATGTGATATCTTATTACCTTCTTGTAGTCAAGGTACTTATTTCCTTTTGAGTTGTTTATTCAACATTGCCACTTAGACCGATATTACAAACATTGACAAAACTTTTCTATTATTTTCAGAATTTATGGTTCTTGAAATGATTAAAAATAATGGTAAAGCAGTCCGATAGCACCAACTCAGGAACACAAATCCACTCAAGTCTGTCGGATGACACACTTTAATTGTTATAATAAATATTTAACTAAAAGTAATTGTTTTATTGTTTAGTTTAATATTATTTGTATGAAACATACAATAAAGTATAATTTATGAATTTCTCCATAATATTTCGGCTTAAAGGTAGCAATAAAATAACATTTTTTTTTTATAAAATGGATATATTGTGATAAATATCTACAGAAATGGCAACTATTAACTATGAGTGCACGACGTGGTTTCGGTTCGCCGGTGTAACCACAAAAAAATGCAACACTATGTTTGCAACCACCTTCTGATGAGGCACAATCGTGGCACTTGACACTAGTCACAGATTCTTCCTCTTCATTAACAAAACTGTTACTGGTGTTACTGCATATGGCTTGGTACGCACTTTATGTTCAGGGCATACCGTACACTTAACCAAGCATGTGTTTTGAATTCGCTTGACCTGCACATAGCCTATTGCGTCGTGTATTTAACATTTCTCAACTCAGCAAAACGAAAATCGGGATTGGACACAAAGAAGTTCGCCACCATTATCGAATCAATTTTTGGCAGATTTGTACTATCTGCTTTTACAAAACCGTCTTCCATGATTAAGTTTTAATAAATTTATCCAAAATCGTTTATACAATGTAGACTAACAACCAAATAACTGAGAAAAATTAAAAATTTCTCACAGAATACAAACGAAAAGTTACTTGTTTACTATCGGAGTGACGTCATATCGGATTCCAAAATGGCGTTTGCTGTTTTTGACATATTAAGAACAGCTTAAAAATGTCGATTCTTAAAATTAAATTATTAAATTAAAACATTTGATTTTGGCGAAATATCAACGTTTTTCTATTTATTTTGTTGAAAATCTATCACATAAATGCATTGTTATATTTTTTCTTAAGGCCGCTCCACACTTAGCCCGCGGATCGCACGCGATGGCTGCGAACGGGCGCGAACGCTAAGTGTAGAGCCGTTTCGCATATTCTTCGCGGTTTCGCGCTTTGTTCCCCAACTTTGGTCGGTTTTTGGTCCCGCGTCAAAGGGAGCGCGAAGAGCGAACGCGACGCGAAAGTGCATGACTCCACACTCGCAGTCCGCGACACGGTCAGTATTGTTGGAGTCGTTCGAGTGTTCGGACCTGCACCGTCCATTATGAAATTGGTTAAAAAAATGAGCGCAACATGGACAAACGAGCTGGAGTTACAGTTTTAAAATATTATACCAAGCGGAACCCATTTTGTGGATTTTGCGATTTATTTTTAATATCTACATAGTTGTAGTACGCTAACGCGCATAAAGTTAGGGACGCAGCAACAGCTACTTCAACGTCCATTTCATTTAACGTTGCGAACACAACTGTGAAAATACCGCGAACCATTGCGAGTGTAGAGTCGTTGCTAAATTCGCGGCAAGTTCGCTCCGCGAGATCGCGCCGTGATCCGCGGACTAAGTGTGGAGCGGCCTTTACATGGTGTAAAATACCCTATTGTAGTCAGTGAAATGACATTTTCAGTGTGGCAGGTTTTCAGTCCCAAATAAATAGTGATGTGGTAAATCGAGTTTTTACAATTAAAAGTTAGTCGACATTACAGCCTCGCAAAATAGTCGTAGTGAATGACCATGTCTCACTTCCATATGTCATTACTGGCAACACACACTGGTCAGACTTTCGTCTTGAGACAAAGAGGTATTTCGGTAAACTGTATTTAGTAAATAGGTTTTCAGTTTCAAAATGTTTTGTTTCTGTATTATATTGTTTACAGGTAAGAATTTCGTTTAATAACAGGAATGGTCATAACAGGTCATACAACTGGAAAAGTTTGGGAGGATACAACAGTAGAATCTTCCATACAAGTGTTTTCTTGGGGTTTCAAAGGTTTGACTACAGGCCTTAAGGGCCCAACCAGCAAAGGACGACGCCTTATAGTTTCAAATATAGGCAGTGATGAAGGTTTTGTAGATTCCGGTTTACTTATTTTTGAATCGAATAATAATAGTATGGACTATCATGAAGAGATGAATTCAGAATCGGAGTCGGAATCAATAGCAACCGTAACGAATAAAAACGTATATAATTTCTTGTATTTTGCTGACTTTCGAGTGTTAATTACCCTGAACCTCTTTGAACATTTTTTTTCCAGCTATGGTTGTAAATTTTTAGTGAGAAGTTTTAATATGGAGGTAGGGCCCATATTTCTTAAATCGTATTATTTAATTCGTTTTGTACCTATTAAATATTTACAATTATTTAAAAAAGACTTTATAACCTCATAAAATAAATCATGACTGAATGTCTAAGTCTAGTGATTGCCGAACGTCACTATTGTAGCGGGTCACCCTTTTTTGTATCAGTCACTGTTGAAGTTGTCATTTCGCTGACTACAAATTATTAATCGTACTTTATATACCTTTACTACGGGCTCAACACACTCAATCCAGGGCACCGGTCATCAAGCAACAAATGTCATTTTCATTACTCATACTCTGAAAGTAGGTCATTACTGACCTGAGAAGCGGGCTGAAAGTAATACTTTTCATCCCTAGGGAGAATCACTTTCAACTGACAGCTGTCATATTATTTAAAAAAAACTAGTTCTTTTTCACTTAACTATTGAACCATGTTCCAACTTTCTATACAGCCATGATGTAAAATTGAAATAACTTAAAGTTAAGTATTGATTAGAGAATATATATTTAATAAATAACTTTATTATAATTAAGTTTCAACAATTTATTTTAAATAACTTAGCTTTGAGCAAAATATTTACCATTTTTCCAATGATGAAAATAAAAAAATAATGGCTGTATAGCGGACCGGCCACAGAAAAAAAAAACAAACAAAATAGGCGGGAAAGCGGCAATTCGATCTTCATGAATTAATTCATGTTTTTATTTTTACTTTCCTCGTATTTGTAATGAAAAGCACAGTGTTTACCTCGGGTTAAAGACTTATTTAGTCCCTCGAACTATTGGCGCCCTCACTTCGTTCCGGGCGCCAAACACCGTCTCGGGACTAAATAAGTTACTTTCACCCCTAGGATAACAATGTACTATTATTTACCCTCTTTTCAGAGTTTTAAGCGTCAAAGTAGCGGCTAGCGGCATTCCTGCGGACATCACTTCACATCTCGGTGCTTCACTCTGAACTAGTATCTCCTCTCATTTTGTATCTGAATAATTGAAAAATGATATTTGGCTTAGTTCTTTGCTCTCAAACAACCACTGTCGCAAAGAAATTGAATTTTAAAGATAACTCACCACGTGCGAAGTGAGTCTTGTCGCCCGCCGAAATACCATAGCTGCCGTGCTATTCCGGCGGTGCACATCGGACATCACTTCACATCTCGGTGCTTCACGCTTACCACAATCATCAATACGCTTTACTTCGAATTAGTATTTTCCCTCATTTTGTATGTAAATAATTAAAAACTGTTATTTGGCTTAGTTCTTTTCTCTGTAACGACCACAGTTACAAAGAAATTGAATTTTAAAGTTCACTCACACGAGCGAAGGGAGTTTTGGCGTCCACCGGAATAGCATAGCTGGTATTTAATTTCCGGCATTAAATTAGTTGCAACAGCGTGAAATCATTGAGTTTTGGCCGTAATTTCAAAAGGTTGCTTAGCCTTTTAGTTGTTTTTTTCAAAAATTCAAGCCATCTCATTAACGTTGGACTTGGGTTACTTAGTGTAAAAAAATATATAATGAAATAATTGAAACTCAATTTAAATCTTCCCCCCCTACTCTTCCTAATTTATGTAAATGACCTTCCTTACTTTGTAAAGGATGCGAGATTGTATTATTTGCTGATGATACCTCGTTGATTTTTAAAGTAGACAGAGGCAAAAAACTATTTGACGATGTAAATAATGCTCTCGCAAAAGTTTTGCAATGGTTCACTAGTAATAATTTATTACTTAATGCAAATAAAACCAAGTGTATAAAATTTTCTATGCCTAACGTGAAACAGGCAGATACTTTCGTTAATATGAATGGTAAACCCTTAGAATTCACGGATTCCACT
The DNA here is from genome assembly GCA_950022985.1 of Udea ferrugalis. Lineage (NCBI taxonomy): Eukaryota > Metazoa > Arthropoda > Insecta > Lepidoptera > Crambidae > Udea > Udea ferrugalis. The sequence goes on along the minus strand of OX465531.1, from coordinate 14,448,580 downwards.
GTATTTTTGGGAATTACGTACTGTGGATTCTAAGTTACAGTGGGGTCCGCATATTACAACCCTGGCAGGGAGACTTAGTTCAGCTGCTTTTGCAGTGAGAAAGATAAGGCTCTTGACGAATGTTGAAACTGCTAGATTAGTGTATTTTAGCTACTTCCATAGTATTATGTCGTATGGTCTACTACTGTGGGGCTCTGCGGCAGATCTGAACACCATTTTTGTTCTTCAAAAAAGAGCCATCCGCTCTATTTACTGCCTTAGACCACGCGACTCGCTTAGGGAGGTATTTAAGGAGATAGATATTTTAACTGTATACTCTCAATTTATTTTTGATAATATAATGTATGTGCGTAAAAATTTGCATCTTTTCCAGAAAAATAGTGATGTTCATAAACTAAATACTAGAAATAAAGCCAAACTTAGAATTCCTAATCTTAGACTACACAAAGTAGGCAAATCATTTTGTTGGCCAAGGTATAACTTTTTTTAATATGCTACCTCAAACTCTTATTGAGCAGCCTCTTTACAAGTTTAAGTCACTGGTTAAAGCGAAATTAATGAAAAGAGGTTACTATAATGTAGATGATTATTAAATGATAAGAATTTGTGGTCATCATATTATAATCTGCTCCTCTGCACATTTTGTGTCTTGTCTATACTTGATATGTAACTTAAACTACTATTGTAATCAAACAAGATTGAAAAGAGTAACTATCGAGTTTCTTGCCGGAATCTTCTCGATAGAAGCAACTTCCGAACCGGTGGTAGAGTCACTTTGTACATTTTGATTTTCTGTCTTGACGTGTCATAAGTGCTTGTAAATAAGCATACATGAATAAATGATTTTTTTACTTTTACTTTTTACTTTTACTTTTAAAATACTGTGTTTTTATGTATCTTAGATAGAACAATAAACTTGTATATTTTATGAGTTGTGATGAAAAAACATTTTTTATAAAACGACGAGCGTTTCGGCGGATGGTTAGCTTAAACGCTTTTTATAGGGTTAAGTTAAGCAAAATGCTTCCGTTCACCTTGCCGCGAATCATCGACCTGTGTGGTCGATGCCGCGAATGCACGCCGTTGAACTGATTCATTCAATCAATGTAATTTTGCTGTTGGCAACACTGAAGTTAGTTTGAGTTTTGACATCTATCAAGCTCGAACTCGAATGTCACGTCAAAAATTTTGTCGGAACAGCGAAACTTCATTTCGTGATAAACACAAATTGTCGCTGATTACAATAATAAATCAAGTCTTTTCTACTTTGGCTTATTGCTTTTGTTCACATAAATAACATACGACAAGTTTGTTTAGTTTTTATCAGTGTTTAATCTTACTAGAACACCGCAGCGTGATATGCTAAAAAGTTGATTAAGTGTTGAGTGCGTGTTATTATTATGGCATCGGGTTCGAAAAATAATATAGTTAATAGGCTGTTGAACGTCAGGCTGGATGATGGAGACGGTGGTGATGAGCAGCCGCCGCAAAACATGCTACCATCGAATCAGCTCGCGCGGCAAATTGAGCAGTTGCGCGCTGACGAAAATGGGCAGCCCAACGAACCTACTGCTTCCTCGTCGGCCATAGAGAACCTCCAGCCTACCAATAACACGGGCGGCCGCTTGCACAACTGGCAGGCGACTAAAACCACTGTGAAAGAACGTTTATCCTTCCTATTCAATAACGAAATACTGTGTGATGTCCACTTCATTGTAGGTAAAGACACTAATCAACAAGTGATACCTGCGCACAAGTTCGTCCTCTCCGTCGGCAGCGCGGTCTTCGACGCCATGTTCAATGGTGTCCTTGCCACTAAATCAGATGAAGTGGAGCTGCCTGATGTGGAACCGGCAGCTTTTCTACATTTGTTAAAGTTCCTATACTCTGATGAAGTCAGAATCGGTCCAGAGAGTGTGATGACCACTCTGTACACTGCCAAAAAGTATGCAGTGGCTGCCTTAGAGGAGCACTGTGTAGATTTTCTTAAAAGCAACTTGGGTACAGATAATGCATTTCTGCTGCTGACCCAGGCTAGGCTGTTTGATGAGCCCCAGCTAGCAGCACTATGCTTGGAGATGATAGATAAGAACACAACTGATGCTTTGAACGCTGAAGGATTTACTGACATTGACCAAGACACACTAAATGCTGTTCTAGAAAGGTATGCAAATGATATTATTCCATTACTTAAAGTTGGCTACTCTAAGAAATTGATTTTGTGTACTAAAAACAAAATAAAACACAATATGGTCTAACCTTACTTACCATTAACAATCGCCATTATAAAACAACACATGCCAGGATGGATGACCACCCTGACTGAAAGGATATTTCTAAAGAAAACCAGAAAAAGACATTTGGTCATGTTGGCATCAGGCAGGACTTGAACCCGCATCTTTCGCAAGCCGGGCGACTGCACTTCCCGAACTTTGCACTGACTGAAAGGATATTGCCCAACAATGGTCTTGCTTAGTCTAATGCCTCAATTTGAAAATTATATAAAAATTAGAGTGGATGTGTCTCTGAACATTATTATATTATGAATTGTTAAATATGTTGATCAGTCTGACACACATCTTACAGTTTAGGTTCTTATGATCTTGTGTAAGGTAAATAATTATAATAAAAAATAGTGTTTTTTTTCGGGTTACATTATAAATTAGGTAATTTACATAGTTTGCAGGTTAGATAGAGTCATGTAACTCCGTATCCTTTTTGGCAAAGGCCACCTCCAAGTTCCTCCATTCAGCTCTGTCAGCTACCAATCTCGTCCAGAACGGGCGCAGAGTAGGTGTAAGGTGTGCCACTTATTTATTTTTTTACTTTGTTTCAGGGACACATTGAGGATTCGTGAAGCAAAAATATTTTCAGCAGTATTACGTTGGTCAGAAGCAGAGTGCATTAGACGCCAGTTGCCAGTGACGCCAATCAACCAGCGAATGATGTTAGGTCGTGCCTTCAATGCCATCAGGTTTCCTCTCATGTCAGTAGAAGAATTTGCAATGGGGCCCGCTCAGAGTGGTTTATTGGACGATAGAGAAATAGTACAACTGTTTCTATACTTCACGGTAAACCCTAAACCTAATGTGGGATTCCTGGACACACCGAGATGTTGCATGACTGGAAAAGAGTTAACAGTGAACCGGTTCCCACAAACGGAGTCTAGGTGGGGGTACAGTGGAACTAGTGACAGAATCAGATTTACAGTGGACCAAAGAATCTTTGTGGTTGGTTTTGGACTTTATGGATCATATTTCGGACCTTCTGAATATGAAGTACACTTGCAGGTAAGGCAATAAATCATAAATCATGACATCAATATGTTTACTTTATTTCACAGAAGTTAAGCAGCTTTCATTTTATATTTTCCAATTAGTTCTTGAGCGAAAATTCTTAGAGCATTAGGTACAGCTTCAACCAACAATTCAATTTGCCCTCTTATCATCTGACCAAAGCAAAACACCAATAAAGAACCCAAGCAACTGCATAACAGCGATAGGCCCACACTTAACACATTGGGTTCAAAATTCGCTCGGTGCATTGTGAGCTTCTGAATGTTCCGTTTCCTATGACGACAACCGGCTATGACGACAACAAATTAATATGACCACCCATGCTTAGGCTATAGTCGTGAGTGTATGATGATATGTTCAACCTTCAACATAATGTTTCCAGATCATCCACCTGGCAACTAAGAAGGTGTGTGGCTCCAACACCACCACTTTCTGCTGCGACGGCACTGATGACACCTTCAGAGCCATGTTCAAGGAACCAGTGGAGATACTGCCCAACACCTCATACATAGCCAGCGCTAAACTCAAGGTAAGTGTTATACCAAATACTGAGATAATTTTGAATGAAAACTTTTTGTCTTTATTTGTAAAAATAACGGCAACTTTCTGTCTGTTGCTTATTTTATTTGTTTGAGCTAAATCTCCTTCGCCAACACAAACAACCATGACGTCATGACTGCCGCCAATGATATTTAAAAGAGGTAGATACATTATGTCAGTACTGTTGCGAAGTCGAAAATTGTCCCCTGGCGTACGTACCTATAATTTGACCGTGTGTGTACAAGATAGTACGATTTACTAGAGCGTAAACAAGACAGAAACATGTTGCGCAGTGTCGTCTCAAACTGTCAATGCTTTGCTCAGATGTTCGAAGTTACGATTACGGGTGCCACTTTTTTAGCACAAGTAACCTATCTACCTCTTTTTCATTATAATATCATTGACTGCCACCATTAAATACCTCTGTCTGCTTCTAGGGTACAGACTCATACTACGGCACGAAGGGTCTCCGCCGCGTCACAGTGGACTGCAACAACGGCGAGAAGGTGGTGTTCCAGTTCTCGTACGCCGCCGGGAACAACAACGGCACTTCTGTCGAGGACGGCCAGATACCCGCGGTCATCTTCTACATTTGAAACGCGAGAGTGTGCACCCACCACGCGTGTCACACTCAACACTATCACAAACTTTTTAAGAAATAGAGAACGGACTGTGCGCGCTCATAGGGTTGATTGATTTTGAGTGGAATTGGTATCAGAATTGGTTTACGTGAATTTCGTTGGGATATCTTAACACAGATTTGATCTCAAATTAGGAGGATTATTATTTTATGGGTCTCAGAGATTAATGTATAGGGGCTAGCAGATCAAAACGTCATCGGTTTAGCAATACTTCCTAGTATCGGTACAACGAATGTCTCAAAGAGACTTCTTTTTGTTAGGTTTGAAGTGGTTTCAGGTATGAAATTAGCATTCTTTTTCTATTTACGTCATTTAGGATTCATGGTCGATAAGTTCAATGGTGGTCGATCCTGCGGCTTAGTACGCAGGATCATACTACCTAACGAGCCAATGAACCAGTTGGAAGTTAGTAGTTTTCACTGTCGAGCTATACTAAGTTATTCTGTAAATAACCAATTCTACATTCAACCAAATTTTAATTCTCCAACTGAAAACTTAGTTAGCAAATTGTATAAATCATGCCTAATTTTTATTTAAAAACAGCCTAGAACATTTTCTATATTGCTCACAGTCTTGAATTTAACCTACACGCCCAGTTGAAAATTACCGATATGTCTAGTCTCTGAGACTCATTATAACAAGCCCTGCTTACCTTCAGAGTCCGACGTGTCAGAATGTCCAAGAATTCATGTACCCTACGCATCGACCTTAAAGCCATTAGACGCCTGATGTTTGAAGCGGGGGGGCAACGTCACTGATTGGTCAATATGCATAATGTCCAATCAGTGACGTTGTGGTTTGACCGCTAACGGGGATGGTAGAAAGTCATTGGGTGGTAGATTCCGAATTCCGACGTATTTGCCTGACTTTGTGACCATAGCCTCTCGCCTGTCATCAGGAGTTTATTGGCTATGAGGTCGATGACCCTGTTACGCCAGGGGTGTGTAACTTAAAGCGTAATACAAAACATAACACATGAATATGAATATGTTCTCGCTAGCTCTTCAGGTGGTAAAATAACTTTGTGTGTGTTGCCGAGTAATCCAAATCCAACTAATCGATAGTGCTTTGACTACCGATCTAATCGTTTTTGCTTTCACAACAACTGTTTCGATTAATCGATTATTTTAGAGCCCCTTTGGCACTAACGATTGATTTGATTATACTTAACTGATCATTTCGGCAACACTACTGAGTGGCTGATTTACCTGAAGGAGCACGTTTTAATGTCGGACAAATGTGAAAGTTGGGAGTAAACAAGAAATGCTGTTATGATGATTGTCCTGTCTTGTTTTGTTTGATGTGAAGGTCAAGAGGGCGATACAGAACAGCGTTATCGTTCGATTCGGTAATTTTTATTAAATTTTAGTGAACAACTCGTTTAGCGAAAGCGCTTAATTTTTTTATGATGCAAAACTATTGGCGTTTACTTATAAAAAAGTAAGCGCTTCTGTTAATACAGACCCCGAATCGTACAATAAGGCGGTTCCAAATACTGAAGATCAGAATAGTGTGATTTATGTCACTGCAAAGAAATTTGAAGAGATTGGCATAGATATTCCCGGGATTTACAGGGGGGTTCTGCATAATTGCCATGCTCGTACCATGAGGGTTCTTACCCCCGAAGTCACAAACGTCCATTAATGTTGAGCACGCCGTCGAACTAAGGCTCTTCCGTCTCGTATAATGTCTATAGAACTGAAAGTGACAGCTATACTTGTCAGGGATGGCCAACTTTGATTTGCGTTCGTGAATTCGGGGGTTGATTCTCATCGATATCAGTGGTATGTGTGGTAGGTAATAAAACAAAATTGAAATCAAATAGGTAATTCATAACATAACTAAACTACCTAATTCCGATCTCTGCTAATTACTTTGAATAATGTGGGAGCTGAACTGCCAATTTTCTGACTGTTAGTGAAAATGTGATCTTAGTTACTAGTGAATATAAACATTTGGTTATGATTAGTCACTTATGTAATACGCTTTTTGTGTAGTTCAAATCATATTAACAAAAATTCGGCTAAAATGATAAAAGCTAGTTAAGCTTTTTGAGGTTAAATTATTGTAAGTGATCATATACGCAGGAGGATAATAACAGCACAAAACGGTCACAACACAAGAATTTATTTTATTCATAATCATTCAATCATAAGATCATTAATGTCTTTATGACATGACATTGTGATCATTAACCATTGATGTTAAAAACATTTGTTATCGGAGGGCCCAGCCAAGAGCAACACGCTACTGAGTTTCTCAGTATAGTGAACTTTAAATGTATCAAATTTACATGATTGTTATGATAGATGTCATTTTGTTTACAGGGGGTTAAACGTGTCAAACAATTATTACACGTTTAGAGCCCCTGACTGCGTATTCTCTTGGCTAGACTTTTCGAACCTCTGAAGGTCTTCTCATTTTCTTTCCTTTCTACATCTACAATTTTAGTTTTAGATGCATTAAATCTTTAAAAAAACTTACAAATACTATAAATACTTAACTATAGTAAAACTTGAATAAATTATAAGGTGTGAAAACATTGTAGGTACTACCAAAGTTAAAAAGTGTAAATAAAAAAAAGATCTGAATACAAAAAAAAACATTTGTAATCAACTTTAATGTTCCTCATTGATAGTGATTTTTAAGTATACATATCAAATGCTGAACTACTGTATTACTTCTACGTAAAATTAAACGTATTGTGGCGATGTCATTGTCATGTCAACCCTTGTTTCTTTCACAATGGTCGCCGAGGCCTAGCTCGTACAGATGGTCACACGTCAAGCGCATCATAGCATCTGAAAAAAGACTTACTGCATTGAACTAAGGTTATATTTTATTTATTACTTACACAAATACATACCACCACGCATCTTTCTCAACGGGCAGAGACCACTTTCCACTTTTTTTTTCTTTCTTCTTTCGATATACCAAATGTTTGGGTGTATACGCTTAACTTGTGGCTTTCTCTACAGGCGCCTCCGTATTTGATAGCGACTCGTTTGGTTCTGTATGTATATTGCTACTGACTGATCCAAACTGCCCCAGGTTTCATTCTACAAATTACCCACTTTTGATTATGTGCGTCTTCATAAGAACGATTACATAAAAGTTGTCTGTAACAGTCCCTTACAGGACAGTCCCATTTCTAGGTAGAGAAAACGCGATAATATTTTTTAGAGCGTCGTGGTCCAGTGTTCAGACACTAGATCGGAACCCGTGTGGTCATGTAGTCCGACTGAAGCAGCTACTTTGTATTAATTGTACAATTTGCGGCTAACTCTCCGGTAATGGAAAACCCCTATAAAAACCCAAACAACGCGGATAACTGCTGTAGGCTCGCCCCATACCACGTTGGGTCCAAATTCGCTACTCGAAGTATCGGCCTCTGAATGTTCCGTTCACCATGGCGGCCACAATCAGTGTGCCTCTGACTATACCATTTGGGATGTAGTGATGAGAGTATGATATAATTTTCATTAAGCGGAGAGCGGTGGAATTGAAAATAACACAACTTTTGTGCGAATGCTATCCCGTTGGCGCAATGGATAGAGGTTCCGCTTCTAACAATGACGGTTCGATCCCAGGCCAAACAAGTGCTGAGATATGTTTGTGTTTAAATGTTTAGAATGTTTCACCTAGTGTTTATCAGTACCTGAAGACCATAGAACAAGCTTGGAACCAGATAATCTTAATGTAAGATGTCCCAGGTACCTACTTATTTATATAAATTATAAAGAATTTATGCATAGCAGGGTCATCCCTTTAATTTATAATAAATGACTAATATTTTCTTTTTCACGTTGGCCTTCCCAAAAGATAAAATCATTTCTTATTAATATGTCCTTAATCAAACGAAGACTCATCTAAACATAAAATTCTAAATAAATGTAAAAATTGGTTAATATCTAGTCAAATTGTAAATGATACGTATTTAACATACAAGTGTGAACTATCGATATAAATAAAATTTGGCAATTCTATAATCATAAATGAGAAGTATTAACACCACATTAATATAAACAATGAGAAAGATAAATCGTAAGAAGTGATACGCTTTGGGTCTTTAGCAAAAGCCAGTATTTGTGAGATTGTGACAAAAGGGAATTGAGCTGTGTATTAAATTCCTATAAGATGTGTATTTTTCAAAGAATATTTTGTATAGAGCAAGCGATGTTGTTTAGAGGTCATCAATAAACAAATAAGATATATTGTTTGCATTTTAATTTCCTTATCGTAATCAGTTTAGTTACTTATTGTCAAAATAAAACCTATCACCAGTCTCACCACAAATAAATAAGAACAACAATATATTTTCGTAATACTTTTATTCACAGATCACATTATTTTGATAGACTAAAGAATAAATACCTAGTTCAATATAAGTATATTTAATCTTTTAACTTAGTCATGAAATATGTTACTGGTCAATTTTCGTTTGAAAATCCCTGTCTTCAAAAAAAAATACCGTGCAATAGAAATAGAGTGCTCAAGAAAAAACACTTTCTATCTTTTGCTTTTTTAAAGAGAGGAAGCAAAAGAGCTTGGCTGACACTTGTGGAACTTTGAGCACCTCCGCCCAAAGGACCACTGCAACACCACCGGTGTCTCATCCTTGCGTTACTTGCCTTTTTGAACGAATCCAAATCGAAATCCTTTTCTTGACAACCCCAATGTCATCTCTTTAGATATACCGCCGCAGGGTGGCCGTTGGCCGTTCCATATTTAAGACATTAAGGAAATGACAGACGAAGAGGAAGTATGTGTAAGTGGTTAGACTAAATAGAAAACCAGTAGAATCAATTGACATTCGTTAAGAGCATCCCATCTCGCTCTGCCATGCCTCGTGTCGCTTCGCCAAGTTCTTAGAGACCGGCTTGGTCTTCTCGATAGCTGTCAGGATGTCTGACAAGCTCAGCCGGTCCTTGCGGTTAGCTTGACTGCCTGAAAGAAATGAGTTTCGTCTATACACCGTCAGCAATTATGGTGCAATGGTTGCGCAAAGGGTAGGTAAGAAGAAACCTGTACGATTACCACACAAGCAAGTTCCTGTTAGGGAGGCACGAAGCTCTTGGTAAGCAAGTCCGATTCCCATTCGACCATTTTTCCCAACCGTGCCGCTGCCGCACTTCATAAAGTGATCGAGAACGCGCTTAACTCTGAGCACGTGTGACGTGATGGGTGCTTTCCGTTCCCCTTGTGAATTATTTCATACAGTTCTACTCGCCACGAGTGGCCCTTTCCACACAGGACTTGAATGATCGATGACGAATTCGAATTATGTCTCTTCAGCCTATGTTTGCTACTACTTGCCCCTTTAACTGGATAAAAGAGTTTTTTTTCCTATCATAACATAATAATTTGACACTTTGGCTAACTTTCGCTATTTCTTATAGCATGAAGTGGAAGATAGTTTCAGCTAGCGTTAGGGACAAGAGCAGGGTCCATAAGTAGGTAGCCAACTTGCTTAAAAAAATACTCCCGAGTTTTGTGACATGATGATATTGTCTTAAAACAATGACCATGACCAGTGTACAAAAAGTACGAGTACGAGTTTTAACCCTAAATCCGTTTTAGATTTAACATTTTCCGAAAACGAACCAATAATTTGAAGTGGCAGCTGAAATATGATTGGCATGAAAGCTCTCCTCTAATTTGGTGAGTCACCAATACACGTGGAATGCTCTGGTAGTCATGAAGACAGACACATGGGAAACACATGTGCCCGTCCTCCTTATAATCTCAGATCCTTTATGTGGATCGTGTAAAGGCATTTTTAAAGGGCTTCAAAATGAGATTTACAAGCTCAGTGATAACCGCATTACGGAACTTGTCAACCGCAAATCTGTCTATTTTCCATCAAGAGAAGTGAAGACAGCTCAAAAAACTGTTTGTGCTGAAAAAAGTATGTAAGTGAGTGATGGTTACCTTTCCCGGTCATATTTGGCAGTGTCTTACGCACAGCAGACATCAGAGCTTCCTTGCAGGCAAGCTTCACGTCGCTACCGGAATACCCTTCAGTTTTCGCAGCTAGCTCCTCGAAATCTACACGCGGGTACAACTCGATGCGATTGGACTCAAGGTACTTTGAAAAAAGTTCCGCTCGAGTCTTGAAGTCAGGCAGCGGGATGTATATTCGTTTTTCTAATCTTCTGAGCATAGCTGGGTCGATTTCCCTGCGGAAAGTAATGACGGTAAGAAAAGCTTAATTACTTACTTTTTTAGGAAAGAATTTCGTATAATATGTCAATCATACATCCTCGCACATACTCATACTTTAAAGCAAATGGCCATGAAATGTAGCGATAGGCTGATGCTCACTATTAACTTTATTATCTGTTTCCAGATACTTCGTGGTGCCTAAACGGTAACAAATATAATGAATTTCCCCGCCAATAGCTACAAAAAGTCGTATTTTCCGCAACTGTTTCAATATTTCACTTGGCACCGGAACTGATGTCGGTTTTATTTGTTTCTCTAACTTACATCAGTGCATAACAACATCCAGAGGGGTCAAGGTAACGATAGCATAGTCTTTCCATTTTATATTCCGTTATGTGATTACAGAAATGGGAAAAACACACTTATCGCCGCCTTTTCCTTATTGGGTAAGGAGAGAACTTTTCACGGAACTAGCTACGATTATGACACACATCTTGCGCATCTTCCACGCTTATTAATACTTTCATACACACTTTTTACGTTTTTGCCATAGGCCCTTTTTAAAAATTTCTTGAATCCAACAGCCAATAAATACATTTATCCGAAATGCTTGATAGCTAGAGCAAAATCACATACCCCCAGCTAAGTTTATAACAAAAGGAACGGGACACTCAGAAGCACCCCTTTCACCCAGTATATTTAAACCAAATCGATAGGTGGCGAGTCGATCACATAGTCGGGTAAAAACTAAGGTATTAATACTCCAAAGACGTACCACGGCATGTTTGAGTTGGCTAGCAAGAACACCACACCATCCCTATCGGTGATGCCGTCCAGTTCAGTTAAGAGTTGCGACTTAAGCCGCCTTGAAGCCTCGTGTTCTCCCGGCGCTGATCGCTCAGATGCTATGGTCTCTACCTCATCCACGAATATGATTGAAGGAGAGTAGTAGGATGCCATCTCGAATAGAACCTGAAGACAAAGAATCGGTTGATTATTTTTGTCTATGTGCGAAGATGATTTAGCCAATGCTCGAATATTGGATTCTCCTTAAAAACAACAGCCTCTCTGTAAGCGTATCTTGGTATCAACACATACCTTGACAATTTTCTCAGATTCGCCCCGCCATTTGTTGACAACTGTGCTGCATGAGACGTTAAAGAAGGTGCAGTAACTCTCTCCAGCTACAGCGCGCGCCAGCATCGTCTTGCCTGTGCCTGGTGGTCCATGGAGAAGCACACCACGCCACGGCTCCAACAACCCGGTAAATACTTCGGGATATCTGGATGACATGAGAGTTTCCTTTAAAACTACCGGCAAAAGGTATTTGTAATTTCATTGTGACTTATTTCAATAATCATCATCATACCTAACAGGGTACACAACTGATTCCATTAGCAAACTCTTGGCGGAAGTCAAACCCTTGATGTCGTCCCAGCTAACGCCTGAGGGCCTGACGATGTCCTGATACAGAAGTTCCACAAGTGGTTTCTTATCCGGGGATACACTTGACAGAAAACCTGCGAGAGGCTTCCGTTCTATGGCTGGAATGCCCATTTCTGGCGTTTGTGGAAGGTTTTCCTGCAACAAAATTTTTATAAAGTTTTATTTTTACCCACGGCTATCGCCGTTCAATGCCGCACTCAGCCCGCATATTGGGAGTAAAGCTCGCCACCTCAAAGTTGAGGTGTGGCGCCCTGCAGTAGGCCGCATAATGACCGTTTGTTATTTACCAGGCAGAGTCTTTAACGCCAAAATGCTTGCCTTAAATGTTAGAGGACTAACGAGTATATACGAGATATTTTCAGCTTTTCCTACGTAAGTAGGACAACACTAAGACCTAATAGGTCCCTTAATAGGTCTTAGTGTTGTCCCTTGCCATTTACAGTTCTGATAATAGAGAGACTGTTATCTCACCCTGATCAGCTTGGCGACGGTCAATGTAGATGGCAAGTCCTCCTTCTCTTCACAAGGTTCTAGCTGTTCAGCCCTCCGCTCTTCTTGAACTCTGCCCTTCCTGGTGGGAGGGCGGCGTAGAGGGGGCCTCTCCTCGACCTGGCGGAGGAACTGCGGCTGCTTGTTGAACCTGATCAGGTAGTAGCTGCAATAGTCCTAGGTAAAATGTTAGGGGAGATTCATGAGTCACAAGTCAACACAGACACAAACACAAAGCCATAAGTCAACACACAGAACTGCAATAGAGAAAAACATTTTTGATAGAAACAAAAACACGCTACAACCTATAATTCAGCGATTTGATAGGTACTACCTATGTGTAGAATAATTAAGTATCTAAGCATTGGTAAAAAATAATTTTGATGTTTTTATTATGTTATGGTATTGAAACAAATTTTAAAAAAGAGACCACTTGGGTATTCTTTTAGATTGTGTGACAGTGAATGAATATGCATCTGTTAAATCTATATTTTTTTCACAACTTTACGTTATTTTTCCTCTGAATAAAATAGTTCTTAAAAACTCGTCTTTACGGTATTAGCGGGAAAACCTTCTCTTCATGTTGTTGACTTCCTGAATGTATAGGAAATCGGTATTTCAGGGGTGACCTTGACTGGAATCGCTGTCTAAATATAGAAAGACCAGAAATAACCCAGTCTAAGCGTCAGCTAGGATAGTAAATATTTCCCCCTCATGAGTTCTCGCCTTGGCGTGGCGAGGGGGCTTAGTACCGGTGGTAGCGTCCAACCGCAGGGAAGCGAAGAGGACTCACTCAGGCGTGGCAGTGTGGTGGACTAGCCACCCACCCGCTGCAGCCCGCAAGGGCAACACGTGGGATTGCGGGGCCAGTGGGGCCTGCAAGCGCCCTGAGGCGCGTGGTGGAGGCCGCGGCGCACAATCGGTTGGTGGGGGCCAGTGATCCGAGGCTGATCCCCCCTGTGCGTCGCGGCCCGGCGGGGCCGTACCGCTGGTTGCGGCAGCGGAGCCGCCCTTTTGGTGGCTCGTGGTTGCGGGCCCAGTAGGGCCTGCGTACAGTGGGTGCCAGCGGGCCGGAGTGCGGGGGTGCTCTGGCTTGCATTGCACAGCGTCCACCGAGACGGCGAAAGTGTCTGCGTACTCCAGGCGCTTTCGTGGCCACCCCCCTTCGTTGGGGGGTCGGTTGGAGGGGGCTCCATTAGGGGCTAGCACTGGCGGCGGAGCAGTGCGGTATTACTTACGGTAGGATCCAGCTTCGCCGCCAAAGTGCCACGGTCGAGTGCCGTGGGGTTTTAGTCGGTAGGAGTCCGACATAACCTCGTCGTCCCCCCGGGCAGCGAGGTATCCATGAGGATTACCCCAGGAAAAAAAAAGGATAGTAAATATTTAAATATAATTTCATAGACACACATTAAATGTCGTAATAACGGAGAAGAGATTTATAATTACACTTATCAGTGGTTAAGTGTATGTATGTGCGTTTTTGGCGCCGTACAGTCTCCATGAGCTGTTCTCGGCAAGCGTCCAAATTCTGTGTCGCTGTCCGTATTGGGATTCAGACGTTTTGTTAAACATCCAGTTGGATAATGAGGCAATGTAATTGATTGAATAGTAATTAGAAAATCTGTAGTCTATGCTCAGCTGTAAGTCTTTTCTCAACTAGCTTATTTGTTCACTTTGGGCCCTCCTGGATCTTGCATAAATAGCGACTGATAGTTTGATTCACAACTAGAGTGAAACAAACAGTAGCTGAAGAATTTTGTGGGTTTTTAATGCTCACTGTACGTGTGAATGTATGAATTGTAAACAATTTATAGGCCAAATTTGGGGTTTAAAAATTTCGCACGCACCGGAATATAACCCGATTTTTTTTGAATATTGCGTAGATATTTTTAAAAAAGGCCAAGAAAATGCTCGCGTATTTGATTTTGTAACTGAAGTTTTAACACCACTAAAATTATGGTAACAACAATAAGTATAACTCGAGACAGAGAAGATAACTCGAGAACCTATTTTCTAGCATTTGTCCACACCTCTGATGGATGAAGACATATTTGAAAAATTTAAAGCATGTATGGTTACATGTTTTTGTAAGCCAATCTTCCTTTAAAAGCTGTGTGCTTTTAAAGCACACATCATACATAAGTAGATATAGCAGATATATGCCAATTCCATGTCCGACAGCGCGTCAATCGGAAAGGTTCAGTTTCTCATTTCCGTTACGGAATGCGTTCAGTAAACGGGTATACCTAACCAAACAGTCCTAAGGGTATATCTCTACAAAACATACAACATCAAAAAGTTGGATATGTAATGAAATATAAATACTGGTATAAAAAGTAGTTTTACAGAATACGTGTACGTTTTAACAACACACACTTTAAAAATGTTTCTTGCAATTTAAAAAAATACATAAATATCAATGATATTATAATAGAAAAGAGGTATCTAGGTTACTTGTGCTAAAATAGTGGCACCAGAAATCAGAACGATCGTCCACCTGTGCAAAGCATTGACAGTGTTGACAGTTTGAGACGACACTGCGCAACATGTAGGTGATGTAGGTATGTATCCCGTTTATGCTCTAGTAAATAATGTTCAGATGGTCAAATTATATAGGTACGAGCACGTACGCCAGGGGGAAATTTTCGCATCAGTACTGACATAACCTATCTCACCTCTTTTTTATTCAACTTCATGGTATTTATTTCCTTATCACTGTGTCGCTGCAATATTCAAACTAGCCAAGAGGCCAATCTTTACCAGTCAACCAAATAGTAAGACATAAAATGAACTTTAAAGGAGACATTGACTAAAGTTGAGAAAAGCGTAACAACTGCTTAAATCGTGTATCTCTGCCTTTCTCATTCTTATCGCTTGCACAGAGCAAGGAGGAATGGCCAGAAAACGGTATCTTGTCATACCGTTGACCGTACAAAAATTGCCGCCTTTGCTAAGCACTTGTTTTTATGTTAACACTGTCATAAAAGTATATCAATGATTGATGATGCGATTGCAACCCCCATTCCAGTTCCCTACTCTACTTATTTATATGGGGCAGGGGGTGGCCTTGGCAGCCTCGTGGCGCCAGGCTCCCGCCGCAACAAGCCGGGAAAATCTTCGACCGGGATGTTTTCAATATGGGTGTCGTAGTTTTTGTTCTGGTTTAAAGCCAAAATCGGCATTGAATGTAAACAAACCAGAGTTGAAGAGATTTTCATAATGAAAATAATTTAAAGTATTTATCCAGGACATCTTACACAAAGATCCTTTGAAGAAAGGTAAAAAAAAATCGAAAGCTTTTTGTCAGGCCGGGGGATGATGTCTTTCGGACCCTGAATATTTATGACAGACTACCAATGACAATAGATAAGCTGTACAGACCTACCAACTTATCTGTGAAATGGCGAAAATTGGAACTACGACCGCCATGTTGAAAATGTTGAAATGTCATTCGATTGTCTGTGTCAACAATTTTTGAGTACTATGGTTGTTTTATTGTGATATTTCGTAATTTATGAAGTTGAATATGCCGAAAGCCATTAAAAGTGATGCTCGAAACATTATTCTTAAGGTTGAAACCTTTTTAAGGAAGAAGCTCGGGCGAGGTCTCCGATAATTCCATTTACCAAAATATACAAACGAATTTCGGCTGCAACAGGTTAGTGTTGTCAACTTTATTTTTATAAATACCCATATAGGTACTTGACCTCATATTTTAGTGCACGGAATATTTGAATATATTCTTACTGTAGGTTAACGTAACGGTAACGCACATCAAATAGGTTACCTGTTAAATGGGTGAGCCAACTAACCCGCCGGTTTTTAAATTTCGATGAAAAAAATAATCCTATGTTTCAGGTAAGAGTCAAGGGCTCATTTCAAAAATAGAGAAGGGCATGCAGCTGAAGAAACTATTACTTAAATTCGGACACCAGGCAAAGATAGAAAACGCAAACGTGGAATCATACACGTTGATGATTTCGACATGGGAGTTATACCTACGGAGGAGAGTACATGAAATTGACTCTGCTAAAAACGAGGTGCCTACTGTTAAAAACCTTCTAGAGGTCTTAAAGACAGAAATAAATTACACAGGACAGCGATGATAATGTCGGTAGTGAAGGTTCATCTAAAGATCATAATTGCTGTAAATCTGGTTTTTAATAAATAATTGTAAAGCAATTTGTTTTTTTTATTACATCCATTAGGTACTTACCACTGCGAATTATTATTAGTATATCGTTGTTAGGGGTTAGGTACGGTCTTAAGTAAATGCTGCAAATAGTACCAGGTACCTGATGCAGGGAGGGTACATAAATCACATTGAATGAAAGTTTTAAGTGTGGAACATTTAGTATGATTGTTAAGTTTTCCAGATTCTAGTTTATCTCTCTAGTAACTGTTTTAGCTATCAAACCTTAATATCTGCAGGATTTACATTTCCCTGGATTACATTCTAAATAAAGCCATTTTTTAATCCTGAAGGACAACTGTTTAGCGTACCTACTTGACTACAAATTAATATTATTTTTCATTTTTAATTTATAAATAATTACAATATTTAATTTTATTATTTTTATTGATACTAATTTCTTATGACAAATTACCTACTTGTA
Source organism: Udea ferrugalis (assembly GCA_950022985.1). Taxonomy (NCBI): domain Eukaryota; kingdom Metazoa; phylum Arthropoda; class Insecta; order Lepidoptera; family Crambidae; genus Udea; species Udea ferrugalis. The sequence continues at coordinate 14,431,387 of OX465531.1, read as the reverse complement.
AAACTTACTCAATTTTGGGCACCTTATATTAATTAGCAACACTGAATCGACGGTGTCGTCCTCTCTCAGTTCACAGATAAGTTGGTACGTCTGTACACTGGTATTCAAATAACTTTTAAACAAATGAGTACATAACAGATCTCTTTTATTTTTTTCTACCCGGTGCGGCAATTGAACTGTCCATATTAAAAAATTAAATATTTTTATTTACTTTGAATATTTATTAATATATTTTTTACAAATGAAAATAAAACGTCTAAAATTATATTCTTATTTATTCTAATGGAATACAACTGCCTTTAGCCTGCACTACAAGCTTGAGTCTCTTTCTGAATGAAGCGCAGGCTGCTCGAATAACGTCGTCATTTCAACGGTTCCATTCTCGTGTAAGAGTAGTTTTGAGCGCCTCCACTGATGTGTGTTTTTTAGCACAAGCCTTCGCTTGTAAAACACCCCAAATACAAAAGTCTAGGGTGTTTAAGTCGGTCGAAGACGACGGCCACATATCTCGGTCGATCAGCACAGGAACGTTCGCTTTTAACCAATTTTGCGTCCCAGTTGCTCTGTGCGATTGCGCCGAGTCTTGCTGGAACGTCCAACGCTCCGAACCAAATGTCTTGTGTGCCCACGGTATCAATCCTGTTTTTAAGACTTCATTTTGATAGATTTGTTGATTTATTTTGGCTTGGTTGCGACCCATTGGGAGAAAAACAAACGGAGAACGTCCTTTTTCGGACACCGCCGCCCATACCATGATTTGGTCGGCTCCTTGTCGTCGAGTGACTCTCAGTTCATCTGAATGATCGCTGACACGTCCTTTCAACCACACACGGTCATTTTGTTTGTTAAGAAACTGCTCAACACAGAAAGTTTTCTCACCTGAAAATACCAAGTTGGGAAGCTCGCCAGTGTCGAGCAAGCGAATCAGCTCCTTTGATCGAGCCAGCCGTTTGCTCTTTTGCAAAGCAGTGAGTTCTTGCGAAAAGTTTTTTTTTAATGGTTTAACCTTAAGCTTTTCCTTTAATATACGACGAACGCTGCGGTCGCTCACCTTAAGATCCTGGGCGAGCTGATTTGCTGAGCGCTCTGGATTTCTGCGTAAACGAAGTCGCACCTTTTCGACAACTGCTGGCGCCGTTGCAGTACGGCGTCGACCGCCCCCGCAGCGTTTCTTAACACTGCCAGTCTCGTTAAATCTTTGGATAGTACGACGCACAAATTTTTCGTTCAATTGAAGATTTGGTAGCGCTCGACGAATGTCGATGTTCGATTTTCCCTCCAAATAAAGAGCAATCACTGAATTGCGTTTTAAATCCATTATTTTAAAATTGGAACGTTTCTTCTCACGACCGAATAGTTTTGAAGTAACATAGATAATGTGTCACAGATTATATTTTAAAATTTTTGCCGAGTTCGATTCAGTAGTTCGAATTTTAAAATAGTTACAAGGAGGCGGACAGTTCAATTGCCGCACCCGGTATAGTAGTGAAAATGATAAACTATAGTTTGGTTCTAGTTGAGTGTCAGTAGAAAATAAATAAATGTTTGTGTGTTTCCTGTAGAAAATTATATGGTATCTTAATAATAAATTAAATTATGATTTTATTGATTCTTGACCCGGATAACGGTAATAGGCTCGCCCCTTAGGCGGTGGTAGGCTCGCCCCGCCTCGTTCAAATTCCTTCGGCGAAAGGTGGGCTTCTGAATGTTCCGTTCACCATGACGGCAGTCGGCAATAATCAGTGTGCCTCTGACTAACTCATTAGGGTCGTGATGGTATGTTTTGTTATGTTCTTGATTCTTAAGCATCATTTTTGTTTATGTCATGAGAAATGGGAATAAGGTTTTTCAAGAACGAGAAATTCATTCAAACTACTCCTTTTAAAGTGAACCGATTAGGTTCACGAACGTTTTCTTGCCTAGTAAATTGTACAGGCTGTTCTTTTTAAACCGATCAAAAAAAATCATGAATGTTTTCGAAACTAGTTTTTCATTTCGATAAACCTAGTTTGCCTGAATGGGGTTTGCAAAAACAAATGTGTGGCGATTAGAGAGCCAGTTTTGAAAACGTATTCCGCGTTAAGGAAAATCCTTTACTTAAGCAATCAAAATTTTCAATTACTTTTTTTGAGTTTTCCTTCTGTATCTCTTAAACAACAGCCTGTACCTACTGTAAGTGTTTTGCAGAGTCTCAGCGAGAGTGGGTGAAACCGTGCCAGGACTGTTAGCGCCGTTCCGCTCCGGGGAGCCCTGGCAAGCGAGAGTAATCTAGAGCCCTAATGGATTGTTCTGGAAAATCATTTCAGTTTGCGTTCGGTTAGTAAATACTCGGATAACTCGGATTTCCATGTTAAAAAAAAAAAATCTGTGAAAGTTGGTGTAAACGTGATTCTGAATCTACCTTGAATATTTGGCATAGTTTGAAAATAACAAACAACAACCTTGTCCTTGTCTAACCAGACGTCACAGAGGAAGAATGACAATCGGAAAGAAGGAACATAGTATGGAACATAAATAAACGCGGGATAATTAGTCGACTATTTAAAATCAAGGAGTGAAATTAAAGGCGAATGTCATGTTGCGGTTGTCTTGAGAGGAACCGACACGACCAATGCTATCTTTACTAAAGATACAGCATTGATAACGCTAAAACAGAGTAAAAACGAACGAACTGTGATGATTCTCGCTCGACCTTACAGCCAATGCCAAAAGTGCCTGATCACTTTAGTACCTACTTTGTCAAGATAGAACATTACCGTTGTTATTGAATAACAGAGACCAATGTACTATTTAGGCGGTCTTATCGCTATATAGGGAGCGATCATAGTGGTTTATCTGACCGCTCCTGCACAAATTATATGCTGACTGAACCAATTTCTTTTCTTTTACCTGCAAGATGATATCCAAATCAATATTGTCGCATAGCTCGTACTCCCCAGTGAGGGCTGCTTCCGAGATTAGCGTGTCTGCCGAGTGCATGTAGCCCTCCTGCTTGAGGAACCCTGCCACGAGGTACTTGAGGATTCGCTTCCTGGTACGGAATAGCGCTTCTTTCTGCAAACAAATAAACAGATAAAGTATAGCACATAACGTAATACAATTTATAGTCCAGTATACTCACTCATACACACAATCACTCACACTTTTACCTTGTTTTAAAGTAGCACCTAAGTATGTTTTTTTTAATAAGTTGTAGGGATGTTGTCTTGTGATAACACTCCCTATTTTATTGTTATTTTATTTTTCTTCATTTCATGCTATTGTTTTCAAATCTTACCGTGTTTGTGGCATACCGGTTTTATCAGCGGGAGGGCTGACTTGTAACCCAACCCAAGCACCAGTTAGTCACAAAGTTAAGGTCTGATTGCCACAAAATACACCTAACTGTATAACTTACGATAACTGTTAACCTATTAACTGTGGAAAGGAAATCAACGCCTTATTTATTATTATATATATTTATTTTGTCAATAAATAAACCAAATGTGTAGCGCTATTGCTAGTGGCTCAGTCACAACAGAGGATCGGCAACGATTTCTCATGACCACCCGTTGTTACAAGTGCTTTCAAATCGTCAAAAACTTAATCAAACAAACACTTAATAATAGACTTAAATACTATAATAGAAATAATAAATAAATACACAGTATCCAAACATAATTAATTAATGCTTTGTAATGTCCGCTTTTGTTTTTGTCTATGTTTTCCTTTGTAATCATACTAACACTAGGTTAAGGTCATTGTTACTAACTTAATTATGGGCCCTGCCCGAAATAAATGATTTTATTATTATGATTATAATGTGACTCAACCACCGGTGTCGTAAAATTGTTTCTGTACTGAGAAGAACCAGCCGATCCACATAACCCAAATTCAGTGATGAGGCATCTCCGTGCTTCAGAGGCAAGTCGAGCATTAGTAAGACCTTAGGCTTAATAACAAGGATAGTGCCTTAGATTTATCGCTACCGGTACAAACATGACCTCAAAAATCTGCACTACCCTCGCATGTTGGTCTCCACCACCAAAAACTAATAACAGTGTTTAAAAAACAAGTTTACTGTCGAATAAAAGAATTACGCAACCTCAAGGGGAAAAGTAGGCTAATCGAGGCGAAAACCGACACCGGAGACTCCCCAAGACGTGGATTTTATAGGTTGGTACAAAGACACTTAAAAGTTGATAAATTAAACATGACTTGTAATAATGAAATAAAAAAGGGAATGGGGGGGGTCTTCACCTACCATAAATTTAGACAGCACAAGGTTAAGCTCATGTGCTTATGCCATCAGTATTACTACGCTATGTTTTTCTGTCATGCCAAAATATATTTCGTCGATTCTCCTGCGACAGAAAATTTACTTTTTAATCCACTGAAAACTAAAACATTACTCAAACATATTTGAGATAAGTACTTCGCTTTTACAAATTATTCCATCACAAAGGTAAAGTGTTATGTTACTTACATAATCATTTTAACCACAAGGGTTCAAATGTATGATCCGTGTACAAAGACTAGAATTTAAACACTCGAAAATCGTCTTTCAAAAAAAACAGCATTGTGAATGCTAAATAGCAGATAAAACATTTCAACAGATATTTTTTTATGAAATTATCTTGGCATTCGGCATGAGTTAGGTTGGAATAACCAAATGAAAATATTACAGAAACCCCAACGGACGGGAAAATAGGCTAATCGACCGACTAACAGGGTAAAAAAGCGGCAAGCCTCCTGTGTTTTATCGTGCGAGATAAGAACACTGGTGTTAGAAAGTTTATTTCGCGGGATAAGTTACGAGCAGGCAAGTTTGGGCGGATTGCTGCGGTTTGTCTGCTCGATGGGCGCCGGGCTGGGCGGGCGGGGTAATCCTAGATAGTTACAAGTGGTATCGTAATACGTACAGAGAGCGTCAAAGTGATGAAAGCATTTTAATACTTTGTCGTACTGGCTAATTTGACAGGACAGCGTCGTCATTTCTATGACAACGGCAACAAAGTTAATGAGACAAGGGACTCGTAGTTTAAAGTGTTTAGATATTTTTTACGCTGAATATGCATTGAGGGTTTCGCGGGGCTAAACACCACACGCCATAAAACGTTGCCAATGGCATATTCCTTTAGTTTTCACATTCTTATATTATGGACTCACCGCATACGCCGTAGCCGGTGGCTGCCACACGCCACAAACAGTTTTGGGGCCGTGTGCGTAGGGGGGGAGGGCTTAAGTATCGTTAAATCGATTAAAAATATTGAAAAGTTATATCTATAATGAAACTTTATTTTCAAATGGGTAGCGTAGCGTTCACCCGCACTGAAGGATACTGTATTAGCCCATCAGAATTTGCGGATTTAGGTAATAGCTACGGCCATCAATCAACTGCCTTTTAGTCTTTAGCCATATTATAGATGCAGCGGCTGCAATGCTTAACTAATCGTTTCCAGAGCACATTCGCTAAATTCAACTTCGAAGTCCAGTAGGTATGACACCTGCAACAGGTACGATACAAGTCAAACACGAGCCATTGAAATCCTTACGATTCCCATCGAGTGCTTAATCGAGTGGCAACACTAGAGATATATTAGGGACATCATTGTAACTCTCTAATTAAGTTAATGAAGTTACAGACCCTACCTACCTTAAACGCGAGAGCCTTAAAAAGACGAGTAGCGTCGAATAAAGTATTGTTCGGCCGTCTTCTCGCTTATTCAGCGAAGCGAATGCACTAGCCCAGATGAAAACTGTTTCAACTGTGATAGAAAAAAGATTCACTGAGTAGGCAGTGACTACTTCTTCAAACTTGCTATGATCCTGATACAAAGCCGCCCAAATTGTACATTATCGTTAATCTGTGTTTTTTTGTTGTTGATTTCTGTTGTTTTGGTGTGCAATAAAGAATATGTATCTACCTATCTATACACTTCATGCATGTCTTCTACTTTCATTAATATGAAAAAAAATCTTTGGACATTATTCCACACAGCAGCGCCACCTAGCCTTAAACTGAGCCTAGCTTGAACTAGGGGATACTAAACAATACAAACATAATACAAATAGGAAATAGGTACCAAGACCAATTGTTCGTATTGGTCTGGGTATTTCACATGTTCACGAACACAAATTTACGTAATGTGCGAGGATCGAACCCATGACCTCTACTTAGTGTACCTAGTGTCTTAACGATTACCTACACCAAATCGGTGATTTAATCTTTTCATGTTCGTTCCAAAGATTTACGTGATTACACGTGTCATGCCTCCTCTAACGAAAAAGCATCATCAATTTAATGAATGAATGAAGGAAGTAGTGACCTAGAAAGAATCCACCAAAGACAGATTAACCTTTGTCGCTTTCTAAGAAGCTTATTTAAATAATCCCATTTTGAAGGGTATCAGCGCAAATCGGCGTATAGTACGCAAACTTGCGAAGCCGTAGCTCAAGTAACTTATGTTTACAATACACATTCCCAAATTACTACAGATCCGAATAAATTTACATATACCCCTATAAATTCTTCCACTACCTACTGGGCTAGAGCTTAGAGCTTACTTTGATGTGCAGTACAGTTTATGGTACTTCTGGGTGTATGAAGAATATAACTATTTTATGCGTTTGGCCGACTTTTATGGTCATGAAAAGGTTTCTCTTTAATACTATTGTAAATATATCTCTGCAAAATTATATCCCTATTGTAGTTATACTGTTCATTTGTAGAATAATATATTTGTTAAAAAAGTCTGCACATACAACTCGTCAAGTTGTCTGAACAGTAAGTAAATATGAAGGATATTGTTATACTAAAGAACTAATAGTTGCTTTTTATGTCGAAGTATTGATTTTTTAGTTATTGAAATAGTAAGATGGGTCAGCAGGATGAGATGGCAGGTGGTACGTGGTAACGGCACACTCAGCAAGGGGGTGGAAGGATGACCCGAAAAGTGTTACTGGATTTCTATGCAGGCCTCCTAAAACCGTGGATCTACAATTTATAATTGGGCAGAGGACGCCATTTACATGAATATGATGGTAATCATGTAGTTTTCTCTCGATCAGACCTCCACCACTTGTAATCATTATTTGATTATGTAATAAAAATTAAGTTAAAAAACTTACAGTTTCAATCTTCCTCATTTGGCTCATAGGCCTGTGCACCCCCGCCATAGCAATAATGAAATGTACAAAAATTAAATAAAATAAAGCAAAGTAACCTCAAAAGCTATTTAAACTATTTCTATTGACAAAATGTATGTCAAATAGTAACTAAGGGTTGTTTTCTCGTTGCTAGGCAACGCATATAAAACCCATCAAATGAAAGCTTTTATACACAGTTTCGTCAGGGGTGCTCTATCAACCGTAAAGACGTAAACACACGTCAACATTATCGAAACTTCGGAAGCAATCGAACGTTTGAACTTACCTTCGGGTATAAATACTTAAAAGTTTTAAAGCTACGTTGGTTTAACTTACTTCATTTTTTTTTTGGGTCCACTTCAACTTGTCAAATGTTGTCTGCGGTATTTTGCTGTTAAAATAGTATCCAACGTGAAAAAGTAATTGTGGATCAATTATTTTTTGTAAAGAACTCAAGTTTTACCTCTTTAAGCACGTCACAGGGAAATTAAATTTGATATTAATAGTCTATATTAAGTATCTACTGAGCACAATCCCGCCCAATCATTGTCGGGTAGGTATTTAATAAAAATAGAAAGCGTAGTTTTATTTGTAACGCGACAAAATGAACCTCTCCTCAGATGGCGATAAATGATTTTCCAACACTCAAATAAAATTGATAAGGCCAATAAATAGCAACTCGACAGATTAAAAACTTTGACGTTCAAAAAAACTAAAACATGCGTTGATAAAAAATAAAAAATGGCAGAATAATCCCAAGAGCCAGAAACAGTCGATAAACACTTTCAGCACAGCAATTGGCAAATGAGGTGTCAGACTGTGGGCTTGTTTAAGAAACACTGTGATTATTTACCTCCCAGAGCCTAGTTTTATATCAACACCATTGACCATTGTCTAATAGGTCAGAGTTTAAGTGGTCTAAATGTCAAAAATGAAATGACTTCACGGCTCGCTTACAGAATAGCATAGCAGCTTAGATCGAGGCCAGGTGGGCATAGCGTTGCTAAGTGCACCAATTTGGGACGTCCCTATTTTTAGACTGACCTACAGCTTATGCTAACAATGTGCTAGTTTTTAAGAAAAGTTCACGATGCCGTCGTTTCACGGAATCCTTGCAGTGAATTGTTGCCAAATTTTAATGATACATTTACTTCAAATATAAGTGAAAAATTCAATACATTATTCATCATAATTTATGCGTATGTTTGTATTGGTACTGGAACCTAACTGTAAGATTGAATTTTGTACAGTCAAAGACAATAGTGCCTAACACTTTTGCTTGCTGTAACAACCATGCATTATTTCTAATACTTATGAAGGAGCTTTCAGATTAGCCACTATTCCATAGGTACTGAGCCCGCGTGTTGGAGTATGGCTCAATCCACCTCATAGTGAGGAGAGGCCTGTGCCCAGCAGTGGGACATAATATATAGGCCGTTCATGGTATAGAAGTTTCAGAGTTTAGAATAGAACACTAAAAAGCCGGGTTTTCTGCAACATTTCAACTACGGTAAAAACTACTATTTTACGGGCAAATACAGGTATTTGCCCGACGTTTCGGCGACGATTGCATGTGCCGTGGTCACGAGCGGACTGGCGGAGTGTTTATATAGTGAAGAATGCAACAAGAAAGTTTGAAAACCTATTTAGAATAGAAGTTTCAGAGTTTAGAATGGAAGTATAGCAGTTTCAGAGTTTGAAGATAAAGGAAAATATAAAACTACCAGCAGTCTTCTATACCGTGAAGTAATGGTTATTTTCTTTCGTAAACCATATTCTCGATGGTTTAAAAAAACCCCCTGTCCCACACTGGAGTTGGCAACACTAGACAGTGATGTGTGAAGATGTGCCAGTGATATATTCCGGCAGGTTTTTCATTAGCGCCCCAATGGCACACTTCGCCGCCTGCTCCGGGCTTAATGAAAAAGCCTTAAATTGAAGTGAGCTACGCCCTCGATTACGCCCTCGGCTCGTACAGCCACCAACGCTGCCACGCGTGACTGCTCTTCAAAGTACAGCTTCAGTATGTAGGGTTTGGATTCTCTTGCCAAAAAGGAGAAACGCGGCATACTTTAACTTCAATAAATCTGATCCTTAGTAATTAGTGCCAGTGGAGCAATTCTCAAACTCACTAACTTCTATCGATCTTGAATTCGAATTCACTAATCGGAGAACTTGCTACTTTGACCATTTTCAGACGCGTTATGTTTATGTCCTTACTCTTCTTTTGAACTACTCCGTACATACATTTTATTGTACGTTATCTAAAGTAACTCTTTGCAGCATTAAAAACGAGACTCATAGTCTCTGACAGTGGATTTGTGGAGTAATTCTGCAAACTCCGATCGATCTTAAAATTTTCAAAAATACGCATAGTCCAACCACGTTAAGAATGCAGTGATTTCATTCATGTCCTTCGACCTAGCACGCCCCCTAACCAATCAAATTGTTCCTCATTTGATAACCAAGTGTGGCCAAGTTCATAGTGCCCAGTTGAATAAAATAAAGTTTTAAATGCCAGGTCGCACAACTTTCTACCAATAGGTCCCCAAATCTCTTGTAATACATTTTGTAGTAAGATGACTTCACAACAGCGTCGGAGAGGGCTAAGTCACGACAACAAAAAAAGCCCTGTAAGTCGGAATAATGTCTGTCAGTGGCGTAACAAGCAACAGGGTGGCACACAACTATTTGGTAATTATAAAATATTTAAATCCTAAAAGCTCTAATGTTAACACCTAGTCTAAAGACTTGTCATGCGTCCAGAAAGTGCGTGCAACCTTACAAATCCATCCTAAGGTAATTTTCTAAATAGTTTGTCACCCTTTACATGTCGCCCACTGTACACAGTCACAAAAAAAAACAAGACTTTGCGGATACTTAATCTAAAACCATAAAACGGGTTTGTTTGTTCTGCTCTCGAGACTTAACGAGACTTTGCTGACGTGGCCCGGAGACCTGGTGACCTCTATTACAGGTGTTCAGTAGTTGCAGGCACAAGGGACTTTAAACTATTTTCTTAATTGTTTACCTGTATCAATTGTGGGCTGTGTGATGGGTTTTCATTATAATTATAACAGTACAGAAAGAACTCTCCTACCGGCAGGAGCATCTAGCTAGAATCACAGTATATGTATATTTACCGTAGTTTTTTGTCATAGTGTTCCTGTCTTTCATTTAGAATATACCTGCTTATATTGTTTCGATTATCCTACTAATATTATAAAGGCGAATGTTTGTATGTCTGGATGTGCTGTGTTGCTGTTTCACGTAAAAAGTACTGAATGGATTTTAATGAAACTTCACAATGATGTTGCTTATACATCTGAATAACACATAGGCTACAATTTATACAAATATTGTGTAAATTGTTGAAAATATCAAGTAAAATCTAACCGTAAAATATGAAAATGTACGCGGCATCACGTGGTATGGCATGACAGTGGATGACAGAGACAGACGGCTGTTGTCATTAGCGTAACTATGGATGCGTTCCGAATTAAGACAAAATCGAAAATAGCGCGTATTAAGAAATATATTACTTTTAGTTTTTCAACTTAAGTCCACGCGGACGAAGCCGCGGGCGGCCGCTTGTATAACAATAATGGAGTCTTTCATATTCTTAACGAGCCATCCAAAACAGTAAAACCAAAAACATTCAACTAAATTGAACTACCACAATGAAAGTCGCTTACTATTTCTAACATAGACCAATACGGAATCTTAAATGAGATAGATAAATATCTATTCCATTGAGACATGCCATAAACCCCAAAATACGTAACGCTCAGAATCGTCAGAATTCACAAACAAGGTAAGCACCCGTTTCCGATGTTACCCGCCGAGGAGAGTCGGTAATAAACCGGCCGATTCCGCCGTACTATCTTGTCTTACCGCATTGGGCTTGTACGCCTATGTATACGTAGCTTTACAAGTAGACGTAACACTGGCTGCAGATAAGTCTGCAATCGTTCAACGAAAGGTTTTGGAATAATCGCTTTTTAGAAATGAAGCCGCCCGAATCGTCGCTCGGCAATGCACAATGACATTTAATTAGTTACACATAAGAGTTGATCTCTAATTCTTGTTAATAAAAATTGTGTGTAAAGATACCTAGTTTCGAACTCAAGCTGATGCTGTCCGGTAAATGTCAATAGAACTGAATGGGACAGCTATACTTCTGACGGATGCTCAACTTTGATTTGCGTTTGTGTATTCAGGCGTTAGTGAGCCATAAATGGGTATTAAAGGAAATCCATACTACCTATATCTAAAAATAAGAATACTTACCAAAAAATAAACTGGCCTGCTTGCCGGTTTGCAAATGCAGGTCTGAACCCCGCTTGATAGGTATCTTGACCAAGATGTTTTTTATAAAAATACATAATTATTGATCTACCTAAGATAGGAGACCGACCAGAATGGCATAATGATTATATATTAGTAATAACCTTATGGGGATATGAGGAACAGGGTGTTAAATTCCTCATCCCCCATAGAAAAGGGAGTATCCTCCGACCAGACGGGTGTTCTGTCTGGTGGGCTACTGCCCGACGGTTGATGTCGGGATTCTGTATATGTACTTAGTCGCTTGAATAATGTTGCTAGCGCGATTCAGGCTACGTCAGTTGTAATTCGCATGTGGCGAGATAGGTGTCGCCACAACCTATATTAGTGGTCAACAATAGTAACTAACAATAACATTGGTACTTCAAACCCTTTCCTGGGGGGCTAAAACGGTAACATTTTAGCATTTCATATTATGAAACATCTAACTGACGTTTCATCTAGGCCGCGGTCCGTTTCGAGTCAAAAGTGAGTAATAGCGCGCTGACGTCGCTCACGTTCATACAATTTATCAATTCGGGATGCGTGTCAGCGCGCTGTTACTCACTTTTGACTCGAAACGGACCGCGGTCTAGATGAAACGTCAAATAGATGATTCATAATATGAAATGCTAAAATGTTGCTGTTTTAGCCCCCCTGAGCTGCCGGCAAAATGAAGTAGCTTGCTTGATTAAAATACACTCTAGCCCCTAAATATCTAGATATTACTTAGGAATGGTTAGAATGTATTTTTATAAAGCTAGCTTTACAGGTATACGTGTATTTCCTCCGGGGCAAAAAAAAAGGTATACGTAACACAGGCTGCAGCTAAATCTGCACTCGTTCAAAGTTTTCAGTTCCCAACTCGTAGACATTTGGTTTTGTGGGAGAAGTTTTAACACGTCACGTACATACTGCACCTCTATGAAAATAAATAGAGCAAATCTACGCCAAAGTTTACCTACTTAGCACTGTGTCTGTGTGTCAACATCGATTTAAACTAACATTTTATTATTAAATAGATAGTTCCAGTTTTAATATAGGCAGTTGTCCGACCATTTAATTAGTATAATACCAATATAATCCCCGGTTTCGTCACCAAAATGTTGTGATCATTCACAGCATTTAAATATTTTTATTTCTGTTATGAAATTAGCGACCCGCCCCCGCTTCGCACGGGTGCAATAGGATGTTATTATACATATAAACCGACCTCTTGTATCACTCTATCTATTAAAAATAATAAAGATTTAAGCATACAAAGGGACATACTGACAGAGAAAGCGACTTTGTTTTATACTATGTTGTGATGAAACGACTTTGTTGCGTGAAAAAGACAAGGGAAATCATTTCATTTGTAAAAGTTAAAAAATGTTCTTTTGCTGTCTGCAACACCAACGATTAACTAGCAACGAGTTGGAGAGCAGCAGAAAGCAAGTGTGTAGTTCCTATAGTTTTTTCTCTGGCCTATTAGATACTTCTATAAGCGAGTATTAGGTATCTTTGAGCTCTTGTCGCTCAGCTACGAACTAGTGGAGCGAGTCTTCGCCGGCCAGTGTGAACAGCCAGCGATCAACTATTTATATTTACATCTCTTTTGTTTACACGGAATATACAGGGTGGCCCAGCGACAGTGGTCCAAATTTTTTTTTTAGGTAGAGGGCATCATAACAAGTCATTTAAAGACAACATTAGTTCCCCGAAAATCAATACTTTAGAAGTTATGATTTTTTCAAGTTTCTTTTGAAATTTCTCAGCTCCAATCACTTAATTCACTCTAGTTTGGAAACTATCGCATTGAATCAGTTCAAATTTGGTATAGATGTACAATAGTAATGTAAAAACCATATTATGTGTGAGTTTTGAGTTTATTCTAAGCCAATTTGTTTTTTTTTAATTTTCGTCAATAATTTTACGCCATTTCAAAAACTAATACAATTTTCAAAAAATCACCCCTGCAATGTTTGTGAACCTGATGATTGGTTTATTATCTTAAAAACTATCCATAAGTATGATGATAATCTATGCAAAAACTTAAAGTGATGCAACCAATGGAACACTTTCAAAATTAACATCATGTACGGTAAGTCGCTAAAACTCAGAATGGGTCATTTGAGCACTGACCCTATTTTAAAAAAAAACTAACAAAAAATTTTTTTTTTCGTATAGAGGGCATCATAGCAACTCATTTGAAAAAACATTAGATAGTCTAACTCCAATAATTTAGAAGTTATTATTTTTTAAATTTTGGGCCTAAGTGGTTGAACTTCAGAGACAGAAATCACTTGTGTTTGTAAACTATCCGACTGCCGAACTTCAAAATGAGTAAGAATAGAAGAGAATGAAAAAGGATTTATCTCATTCATTCATTACAATACAATGAGTGATACAAAAGGCGGACTTAATGCTGTTAAGGCATTATCTACAAGTCAACATAAAATGAAGCGAAGCCAATTAAAGTATGGGATGAATTATTAAGTCACCCCATATTTGAAGTTCCTTAGTAGGATAGTTTACGAACCAAAGTGATCTGTGTCTCTGAAATTCAACCATGTAGCCCAAAATTTTAAAAATAATAACTTCTAAACTATTGGTTTTCGACTATGTGATGTTTTTTTAAATGAGTTGCTATGATGCCCTCTATCCGAAAAAAAAATATTTTGGCTACTTTTTTTTAAATTAGGGTCAGTGCAGAAATGACCCATTCTGAGTTTTAGCGACTTACCGTACATGACGTTAATTTTGAAAGTGTTCCATTGGTTGCATCACTTTAAGTTTTTGCATAGACTATAATCATACTTATGGACAGTTTTTAAGATAATAAACCAATCATCAAGTGCACAAACATTACAGCGGTGATTTTTTGAAAATTGTATTAGTTTTTGAAATGGCGAAAAATTATTGGAGAAAATTAAAAAAAAAACAAATTGTCTTAGAATAAACTCAAAACTCGCACATAATATGGTTTCTACATTACTATGGTACATCTTTTGTTATGATTCGTTGTTATGATGCCCTCTACCTAAAAAAAAATTTTGGACTACTGTCGCTGGGCCACCCTGTATATCTACTGTATAATTCTTGAGCGAGAAAATAGCCGATAGTTAGTTGTATTGATGGTACGTCAATTAAGTTTATGTTATGATAAAATGCAACACGATATTTACATTAAATGTCGTGAGCAGTACTATCACCTAATCACTCTATACGAAGCGACCCGATAACCTAGACGCGTAGATAGGTCATTAGTTCGTCCTCTGACGAGCCAAGACATTGCTTCGTGAATCCTCCCTGTCCATTAAAAAAACATAAAAAAGTATATTGGTATTGCTATGGAAGTAATAGAAAAAAAACAATGTAATGGATAGCTTTTTCTATTATTTTATTTTCTAAAAAAATACTAAAGAGGTATATTTTTATACTCCATTTAAATAAAGGAACGCAAAATAGGTAAATTTTGGATTTGCTTATTTTTTTTTGTCTTCCTAACATGGGAAATAGACAAATAATAAATAAATAATTTGGGGAGAAAATCCGTTACACATGGGCCTTAGCCCTCACATTGGTTAATAAAACTAATTCTCCCTAAGTTAAAAAAAACTCATGTGAACAAATATTCTATTACATTTTCATTGTTGAAAATGTGTGCACTGCAAATCAATTACCCTGTATATCTCCTACTCAGTGAATCACTTCGTAAAAAAATATCTTCAAAGTACAGCTTAATAATATATTCAAGTGGATTATAGTGTTGAAAATCCACCAATGGATTCAATTGATTTCACTCGATCGCGGTCGTAAATCCTCCCACAGCCGTAGCACTTACCATTGTCATGTCATGTCATGTCATGTCAGTGTCCCTCCGCGACGCCTTAAGGTGCCGATGCACCTCCAGGAGCGTGCGAATTGAATGCGGGATCGTGCGGTGCTCGCACAACACTGGCGTTCTCCACTGTGTCGGGTAAGTGGAGCCTGTATCCTGTTTCCCCTACATTTTCCTTTTAGTAATAGAAATAAATATTGCAAACAGTTTCACATAGGAGGGCTTGGAGCATTGGATCACACCGTATGCTTTTCACTCCCATTGCTAATTTGTGTAACGCTCAAATGCGTTCACTTGAACGCATCACCATCTCACCTGATCATTGATGACCAATTTGATGATGTGTTCTAGGGCGGTACATGCCACCCTCACGAATGCCTGCTCACTCCCTTCTTGAAGAGCCTAAGTTTTGACGCTCGCTCTTAAGCTACGCATGCCAGGGCCGGTAGTGTGATTGGTGACCTCCGTAATTTAGATATGTATATTTGGGCATCTCTGTGCTTTAGAAGGTACGTTTACCTGTTGGTCCCGACTTAAAACTTCAGCTTTAACAAAACAATGTTGCCCTGCTACGACTTTTTTCGTAGTATCCACGTAGCAAAAAGTGTAAGGTTGCACTTGAAACATCTATTGAACCAAATCTATGATGTTTACTTTACTTTCTCGCACAGCAATTTAGTATAAGAATGTGTTGACATTTCCTAATGTCTCGTCCATGTCATATTGGGGTATCAACGCATAGATAATGCCTCTAGTCCGCTGGACGTAGCAACAGACTACGGAATAACGCCGTAGCAGCGCGTAGAACCTTATTTTCAGTAAACAATAAATATTATATCAAAAAAAAAATAGCTACAATATTAAAATAATTTGGTTGACAAGATAAGATAAATAATTTTTGTAACAAATATTTA
This sequence comes from Udea ferrugalis, assembly GCA_950022985.1. NCBI lineage: Eukaryota > Metazoa > Arthropoda > Insecta > Lepidoptera > Crambidae > Udea > Udea ferrugalis. The sequence goes on along the minus strand of OX465531.1, from coordinate 14,415,196 downwards.
CAGGTTAATAACGGCTTACCTTGTAATATAAAAATTCACGCGGTGTAATCGCTGCAAAGCGATATAGGTCATACAGGCACGTCGGTGAAGTAGAGTTTCCGCTGAGCACAGGCCTCACCACGAAGTGGTGGAGGAGCCATTCTTCAACACACGGGCTCAGTGCGGATTTTTAGGGGGGTGTAAGTTTAGTGATAAACCTAACAGCTTGATGTCAACAAGCCACGCTAAGGCCACCTAGGGACCTCAGCAACGTGCCTTCTGAAGCCGAGAGGAGATACCTGAAAAACGTATCACTCACTTTGGGTCCTGGTGATCCTAGTGCCGTTGCCTTACAACGCCGTTCCGTCACATCTGAGCAAACCGGGTCCTCAAGACAAGAAGAGAGAATGGCATAGAGTCCCAGTGTCGTATCCAGTGGAGAGCGTGTCCCCTGAGCGCAGTGCCGCATTCGGGGGCGCGGGGGGCGGTGCGGCGCCGCGGGCGGCAGTCATGAGCCGCGCGCCCGCCGCACCCGCCGCGCTCGCCGCCGCCATCGCGCTGCTCGCCGCACTCGTCGGTGAGTTACAACCTATTCGAAATTTAAATCGCGAAGTTTGCGGATAAAAAGTTCAGCTGACAGATTGATGACGCAAAAATTAGACGCTCGCGAGGATTGTTTCGGATTTTCTTTCAGGTTTCTTGAATGAGTTTCTGAGGGAGATGTTATTTTTCGGTTGTGATTTATTAATTTGTGTTTTTTTTTGTCAATGTGTATGAAATGATTAATGAATTACGTATATTTGGTACTCATAAACGTTCATACACTTGGTTATGATAGCTATTTGGTTCATAACATTATGGTATGATACGAGTACAATGATTTTATATCGCATGCTAAGAATGAAAGTTAGCCAACACTTGCCATGAATATTAAAAAGGGGAATTAAAAGAGTATAGACTCTTTCTGTTTCCCGTAGAACCTTTTCCACTTAATGTATTTTTTTCGGGTATAGGTCTGTGTTTGCATTAAGACGACTTTGCGTGTTTTCAAGTCATTTTAACTGAGTTAAAGTTAATACTAAATTTTGCATAAAGTCACTCTATATAATACATTAGGAAATATGGTTGTGTAATGGACAAACAAAAGTGAAAAATGGAAGAAGCAACATCAAAGCTTGAAACCTAGTTTAAAATGAATTTAAATCACAAAGAACGAGAGAACAGTATGACCTATCTGCATAATAAATGCATCGAGTTAAACTCTGCAAACGGAGATGGGAAATGCAGGCGTTGCAACGCGGAAGTGGATCGTAGCTAAAAATTTAATGAAGAGGGCGATATTTCGCGATGTTACACTTTATAAAATGTGTGCAAATTTACCACTTATCTAGATTAAGATAACAGTCGTTTTCTTTTTGTTATTATTTACGTGTTCTTAGTAATTTTCATCGATGAAATGTGCTCAAATAATTAAACGTGACGTAAGTATTTTAATACCTAGACAAAATATTTTTCCGTTTTTCATTCTTTCGCAGGGCCATATATGAACACAATTTTTGAATGAAGACTTTAATAAATAATAAAAAATAATAATTTAATTTTAATTATTTTAATTTTAATTTAATAACCTTATAAAAATATTATAAATGACCTAAAAAAGTGATGTTAACTTTCTCAAAAAACGAAGTGTGATAAAAAAAATACGCATTAGATCCGCACTGCATATACCGCATCATCCGCTCTTGTTCATTATCAACAAAATGAGATGGGGTAGTAGAAATTGGATTATCCTATTTAAGTACCTATGTAAGTTAACAAACTAGTTATTATAGCTTATCCTACATTTTGTGTGTTGATTCCCAATAATTGTGCCGGTGAGACAATTTGACTACACACTGTCGTACATTTTTGTTACAAGTGAACCAGTATTCCATATAGTGATAGGTGGTTTCATTAATTTACGAACAGCTACTTGCATAATCATAGGAAACTTATTATTTGTCGTATGACGTAAACAGCTGCAAAGCAGTTTGCTCAGGGTTTGCCGTCTTGCATAGTTACTGCTACAAACAACTTTTCAAGTTCATTTTTGTTGTGATTATTGTAATCATAAATGTTCAGTTCTGCTTTGATTATTGCCACTAATCTCTATTTACCTCAATGATCTTTCGAATGTCAATCAATAAGCATCCTTGAAGAAAGCCTATCAAGTATAAATTCGGGATAGATTTGATTATTACCTAAGAGATGAACAGAAGTTACTTGAAGTTATTTTTTTTAAGTAGGTAGCTCCTTATTATCCGCATGTTTATTGTGTGGTTACTGCCACCACTGCCATAACTAATACGTACGGTGGTTTAGGCCACAACTTGTTCTTTAGAATGCTATGGTTTCTACTACACAGTTTTTTTTACGTACACATTGTTCAGAGACCATTATTTGTTAAGAAGTGGATTTTATTACCAGTGCGTAATCAAGTTGCAAAATATTAAATCTAAAGTGAGTTGGTACTGATCGGTACATACGGTAAAACTTGAGTCACGCGTATGATGTCGCGGGTGGTCGCTAGTTCTCTATATTTTTATATAATATAAACAACCATCAGTGACGTTGACTGTACTTTATTCTTATCTATGGTTGACTGTTCGTCAATCAGAAGCCCATTTAGTATATGACAGTGCAATGGATGTCTTCCAAAAGTGCTCAGTCGCGAGGACTCCGAGGCAAGGACACGGGAAGCTGGGATGAATGGAGGGCATAAATCTTGCTATAACTCGGAATTGGGTCGTAGCCCAGATTACAAATAGTACTTCTTTGTCGTATTGCAATAGTTAGCTCAATTATATAATACAGCAAACTAAGCTTCACTTGGTATAACGTAGGGTAATATTTTTTTACCAAATTTATTTTTTTGTGTTAGACATAATCTTAGGCGCACCGTTTTAGATGTGTAAAGAAAAAAATTGGTCCAGCAATAACCTCTATAGATGTAGATATTACACATAGATCTTATTTTATTAAAAACTATGCTTTCATTTACCCAACTTCGAAAAAGGAGCTTCTCAAAATGATTTCTTTTTTTGTTTGTAACCTCAGAACTTTTGACCAGGCATGAACCGCTTTTCACGATCCTTTCCTATTTTTTTCTAACTCTGTAGATTGCCTGAGATAGCTTTGCCTTTTTTGTTTCCTTTGTGCGATCAAGTAAATATACTTAGCCTTGAGGGAGGACATGCTCTGCTATCGCAGCGATACTTTGCTGCGATTAATATTCTAAAATAATCAACATTATAGAATAAGGTATCATTAGAGTGGTCGTGATAAAAGATAGGTATTGTTTTTCAGAAATGTAACAGTATTCGGTTGCATGACATTGATAGATCATTTTAGTACTTTTCGGGCAAAGAAAATTAAAAGCTAGAAAGAAATGCGCTTTATCTTTTTTGACAACAATTGCTCCGTTATGTGTATAAACTATGGTTTTTGCTGTGATTGAAATAAGGAATAAGGTATAAGTTGCACAAAAATCCGAATTTCATTACCTTCTGAAACGGCAATAATTTTCAAGAGTTGAGCGAGGTTCGCGCTTCGAACATTTCCGGGCGATCGCGGCTCAGTTGTGACTTGTGGCGACAATGTGCCGCAGAAATTATGGCCCTTTTTGTTTTTCGGCCTTTGTTTCACAACGCAGTCAACTACACATAATATTATGTAACTAGCTTAACATAAACGGCCTAATACGTTGCTGGGCACAGGCCTCACCTCAGCTATGAGGTGGCGCAAGCTTTTGATGGGGTGTTAGGTCAGTGAGAAACCCTAATGTCAGATGTTCTAAGTCCGCTGACTAGGCTTAACGACTGACATTTAGCGACGTCAACCAAGACCAACTGCTCAACGTGCCTTCCGGGGCACGCAGATGCCAAAAATTCGGCCAGAATGGTCTCCCATCCCATTTCCGACCTGAGGCCGGCGTGTGTTGTTTTACAACAGTGATCATTGCCAATCTACTGTTTACAACTGCGCGACGAGCACCTCGATGCTTATTGCATATTACTATTTGATTAATGGATGAGCCAAGAATGCAGCCTGTTTCCAGACGATGGTAAAAAGCGCAAGGGTAGAAAGTAGCATGGTGTCTCGACCATATGTAGAGAACAGTCTCTTAGAGCCTCTTTTTAAACTATACCCTTACAAAGAAAATACAATTTCGAAACGCGTGTGATCACTTATTTCTAGAGAATAGCAGCCATAATTTTAGGCAGCAAGTTGAATGTTTTCATAAACCGTGGAGGTCTGACAATATGCCGCAGGAATTACAACCTTTGTTCAGCTCCTTTATCTGGCTTTATTCATGGGCGGCCATATTGTGTGTGCTTAAACTTTGCGTTGACAAAGTTCCATAACTTGAAATTTGTTTTTCGCGAATATTCTTCACGTGCTCTACAACTCCGAGATTTTATGGTCTTTTATCAAATCTAGTATGACAGCGATTAGGGTGAAGTTGTGTTTGGTGAAGTTTTTTAGAAATTGTAATTTAGGAAGATAACCATGTTGAAACAGTTTCTTAGTGAAGTTTTTCAACAGAATCAACTTTTGAACGGAACTGCGGGTGAAGGGTAAGGTTTTCTTTATCTATGCTAATAAGTTTCTTGCAGATAAAATAAAATATCATTTCAATGTTTTTTTGAATGCCAACTAGGTACATTATTATTGGATGTATTTTTGAAGACCATGCACCCGTTTAGCGCAATGGTTACGTGAGCCGGTTGAGACTAGAATGGTCGCGGGTTCGGTTACCGAACCAACACAAATGTAAGTCGATGGAACAAATATTTGTGCTGGGTGTAGGTGTTTGTGGTATGATCGTTGTTTCTGTTTGCCACGAAATTAGGGAACAGGCTTTTTGGGAACTATACCATCTGATATTGTATTAAATTTGATGTATTTTCTGTGTTCTAGATTAAAAGGTACTTTCAAAAACGTAACGTAGTGACCCAGTGGTTATAAACACTTTGATTCGCGATCCGCGGCCCGAGTTGAGAAGGTGCCCGAACACATACTTTGTTTCGTTTTCATCCTACTACTTACGGCTAACTATCCGGTGATGGAATACATCGATAAAAACTCAAATAACGGCGGCCGCATTACCTAACGTTGAAATTCGCTTGGCGAAGTTTGGGCTTCTAAATGTGGCAATAGTCAGTGTGCCTGTGGCTAGCCCGTTTGAGATAAACTAAAGCGTAAGTCGTGTATGTTGATAACGTAAAGTGAAAACTCATGGCGTGCTGAATGTTGGAACAATCACAACCGTACCACTGGAATAATTGAATTTATGTAATAAGTATTCTTGGCATATTGGATTAAAGGCTCTCTTAGCCTTGTGTCGGTAATAAACTTGGCCTTGTGTACGATTTCGTGAGGCTCGTGTACCGCCATGAGTTGCTATGGTGTTGGCAGCCTGTCATGCGTTTAGCGCTCACACCCGATGATATTATAATAAAAAGACGTAGATAGGTTACTTAGGGGATGTAAGGGGGCGAACCTCCATCTATCGCCCCAAGTCAACCTCACCTGCACGCGGTGCATCCTGCTGAGTAACGAACGAGGCTCTGGCGACCGACCGACGGCGGTACATCCGTCCTGAATAGGCGAGCTAAATACCACAGGCCGGTGACGGGCAGCAGCGTCACCGGTGCGAGAAGCTTCGCCCTGCGATCGCCAACCCGCCTGCCCAGCGTGGCGATTATGGGCATAACCTCCTATGGAAGCACGACAAAGGCCACGGCCCCCAGTTCCCGGCAGCCCCACTATTCCTGGTTATGGTGGCGACCATGGTAACGGCGGGGCGGGGGTTGCAAAGAATCTCTGGGCTACGGGAGGCCACCAGTGCCACCACACCCGACTGACCCTGGCGGCGTACAACGGACGCACGCTGCGGCTTGACTCGCATCTGGCGCAACTCGAGGTGGAACTTGGGAACATCAGGTGGCACATACTTGGGTTATGTGAAGTCCGAAGAGAGGGAGAGGACACTATAACTCTCAATTCAGGCCACCTGATGTACTTCCGAGAGGGAGACCAAAAATCCCAAGGTGGCGTTGGGTTTCTGGTTAATAAGTCCCTAGCTAACAACGTTGTGGAAATGTCCAGTGTGTCGAACAGGGTGGCGTACCTCATCATCAAGCTCACCGAGAGGTATAGCCTCAAGGTGGTGCAAGTGTACGCACCGACCTCGTCACACTCGGACGATAAGGTGGAGGATATGTTCGATGACATATCGAGAGCCCTCCACTCCACTACCAAGACCTATTTCACCGTTGTTATGGGGGACTTTAACGCTAAAGTGGGAGTACAAAATTGCAGTGAATCGGTAGTAGGATCCCATGGATATGGAAGCAGAAATCATAGGGGGCAAATGCTCGTCAATTTCCTCGAACGGGAGGGGCTCTTCTTGATGAACTCATTCTTCAAGAAGCAACCCCAAAGGAAGTGGACGTGGCAAAGCCCCGACACTATGACAAAGAATGAGATCGACTTCATCATGGCGGACAAAAAGCACATATTCAGAGACGTCTCCGTGATCAACAGGTTTAATACCGGTAGCGATCACCGACTCGTCCGAGGCTCTCTGAATATCGATTTCAGAGCTGAACGAGTCCGCTTGATGAAGGCCAGGCTCCGACCAACTCTGCTTCAAACTATCATGGGATCTGAAGCGTTCCAGTCAAATCTGGAGAACCGATTTGCTGCCGTGGAAACCACAACTGACGTTAACCAGAACCTTGAAGATGTGGTTCGAGTCCTCAGGGAAGAAGGTACGAGATTTTGTAAAATGCAGCGTAAAGGCAAGAAGTCGAAGCTTTCCGAAGAGACTTTGGGGCTAATGAAGAGACGACGGGAAAACCCACCCGTCACTTCGTCAGGGAAACGGACTCTAAACCGAGAGATTAGTACGCACGTGCGACGCGATCTCCGTTGCTCCAGTACTCTCTCTATTGAGAGAGCGATTGAGCAGAACCGGGGTTCAAAAGTGTTCGTACAATCTCTTGGAAGAAGCCACCTGACGAAGTTGACCATAGAAAGTGGAGAAGTCGTTGTCTCGAAGCCGGCAGTTCTTTCGGAAGTAGAAAACTTCTATGGCCTATACGCTTCGCATGCATCTCGACCTGACCCCGGAAATGAGGACTCTAGAGCCACTCTAACACGCCACTACACCGAAGACCTGCCAGAAGTCAGCATTGACGAAATCGAGATCGCTCTTGGGCGGCTTAAAAATGGAAAAGCCCCTGGAGAGGACGGCGTAACAACAGAGCTGTTAAAAGCAGGAGGCAGACCCGTACTCAGGGAGCTCCAAAAGCTTTTTAACGCTGTCCTCTTTGAAGGGAGAACTCCAGAGGCGTGGAGTAGGAGTGTGGTCGTCCTGTTCTTCAAAAAGGGAGACAAAACCCTACTGAAGAACTACCGACCTATTTCCCTTCTAAGCCACGTCTATAAGTTCTCAAGAGTGATCACGAACCGTCTTGCGCGAAGACTCGACGAATTCCAACCACCGGAACAGGCTGGGTTTCGGAGCGGATACGGCACCATAGACCACATCCACACAGTGCGGCAGATTATACAGAAAACTGAAGAATATAATCAGCCCCTGTGCCTAGCATTTGTGGACTATGAGAAGGCCTTTGACTCGATTGAAATCTGGTCTGTTCTGGAGTCCCTGCAGCGATGCCAAGTAGATTGGCGATACATCCAAGTGTTGAGATGCCTTTACGAAGTAGCCACTATGTCCGTCCAAATCCAGAATCAGCAAACAAGTCCTATACCGTTGCATCGAGGTGTGAGACAAGGGGATGTTATCTCCCCGAAATTGTTCTCAAATGCAATGGAGGATATGTTCAAGACGCTGAACTGGAAAGGACGTGGCATCAACATCAATGGCGAGTACATCTCTCACTTGCGATTTGCTGACGACATCGTCATCGTGGCAGAAACGCTGCAGGACCTACAACAGATGCTGAATGACCTGGCTGACTCTTCTGTGCACATCGGTCTACGGATGAACTTGGACAAAACCAAGGTCATGTTCAATGAACATGTACTACCGGAACCGATTGCGATACACGGCGCCGTTCTCGAAGTTGTTCAAAAATATGTATACCTCGGGCAGACATTGCAGTTAGGTAAAAACAACTTCGAGGACGAGGTGAACAGAAGAATTCAGTTGGGTTGGGCAGCGTTTGGGAAGCTACGTCGAGTCTTCACATCGTCGATCCCACAGTGCCTAAAGACAAAAGTCTTCAATCAGTGCGTCCTACCCGTCATGACATACGGAGCCGAAACGTGGACACTACCGGCACGGCTGGTCCACAAATTTAAAGTCACTCAGCGGGCTATGGAGAGGGCTATGCTCGGCGTTTCTCTGCGAGATCAAATCAGAAATGAGGTGATACGGCAGAGAACCAAGGTTATCGACATAGCCCACCGGATTAGCAAGCTGAAGTGGCAGTGGGCTGGCCATGTTAGCCGTAGAACCGACAACCGTTGGAGTAAACGTGTTCTTGAGTGGAGACCGCGTCTCGGCAAGCGTAGTGTAGGACGTCCTCAGGCAAGGTGGAGTGATGATCTGCGCAGGATGGCTGGCAGGAGCTGGATGCGAGCAGCAGAAGATCGAGTACAGTGGCGTGCAAAAGGAGAGGCCTATGTTCAGCAGTGGACTACAACAGGCAGATGATGATGAGATAGGTTACTTGTGCTATAAAAGTAGCACTCGAAATCAGGACTTTCAACCACCTGAGCAAAGCATAGACAGTTTGAGACAATACTACAATATGTATTTGTCTCGTTTACGCTATCCTATCTACGTCTTTATTGTAATATCATTGCTCACAGCCATACCCATGATCTTAACTTTAAAGTAATAAAGGTTCAAGACATCTAGAAAACATGGCCTCTGTGCTAGAGTGACGCGGGTCTTTGCTCTTCTTCTTTTTCTTTTTTCGTTGTGTCAATGGCATCTAATGGAGCCGACCAAAACCCGACGACCTGCACGAAGTGCACTGGGTCTGACTGACTGACTGATGTCTGGTACGGGTCCTAACGCATGGAGGACGATCGGGGTGGAAAGTTGAAGACTCATAGACTGAGGGTCCATGCCGCAGGTCTCTCATAGGTGAATTTGAATTCAAACCAAAAACAAATCTATTAAATTGCTATTTATGACAATTACAAAATAGGAAAGTGTATAAGAGAAATAAGTGAAGGTGAGCTAAAATTTTTAGAGGTTTTTTTTATTTTGTCCCGGTGGAATTCTCAATTGAAAATCTTATGCAATTGAAAGCGTATTTTTTATTCGATAAATAATATTTTCTTTAGAGCGTGAAAAGGGCAAAGTTACGTCAAACGTAGTGTCTACCCCACCTACTAACCTAGTTAGTTAGTAACTAGTCCCTTGAAAATGATCCCTTATGAATTCATAACTTCGTTCCCAAATTAGTGTGATTGCTCCCCCGCCATAGGATACATGACACGCAACTAGTTACTGTAGGAAAATACACCAACAAAACTTATATTTAAACATTACTTATTTTGTTCATGAATCACATGAGATAATAGACTGGATAGGTAGATGGATATACGAGTATTCTTTACTAGCTGTTCCGACAGACGTTGTTCTGTTGTCAATCATTGACAGGTACAAATGGTTGCTAATAAGGAAAACTAAATTGTTGTTTTTCCCTATATGCCTAGCACGATCTCTTTAAAACATCCCACAGGTATAAGAAAATTGACGAGAAGGGTAGGCAATAGAGCGAAAAAAAAGACTATTTCAGAAATACTTATAGACGGTAATAAACATGCTACATACCGGATGTTGCTTACTAAACTGAGTTTGTGTAAGGTGTTCTACATAGGTACATATGTTATTAAGAGTAGAGTAGTGGAATAGCACAAGTCGATCGTAGCTCGATCGTAGTTACTCTGGTCAAGAGGCGTTGGGATGTCTTAATAACATCAAACCGTAAGCTCATAATGCATTCTCTACCAGTCAACCATCGGGCTAGGCAAAAATCTTTTTGAGGTGGACAAAAATAAGTTGAAACCATTTTGAACCTACAAAAAATACATACATAGAAGACATATTCCAAACCATCATCATCATCAGCAACCTCTGAGAACGCCACAGCAAGCCGTCTGCATCCAACGGCCCAAAAGCCGTATTCCAAAAAACTTAAATTTAATTTATTCCACTAACAGTTATCCTTTTGCATCATAAAAAAGACAAAATACTATTCAGGTCGCAACGCTCGAATACTTGGTCCTTCGGCACTAGCGCCCGCAGGGACGAGGGTAGAGAGAGGCAGAGAGCAATGAAGCAAAACAAATATTAGTTGTGTCAGTGTTGTGTCCACTAACCGAGCGATATGTCATGTGACCATCAATCTAGGCTTCGAGTGTTACTACACTTACATAATGTTTTTTATTTTCTTGTGAACCACAGCTGGCTTCCAATATAAGTAACTGGAGTTTCAACCTTTGAACTTTCGATTCTTGATTTGTTTATCAGATTCAGAATGTCATGCTATTCTCCGAAGCAAAACTAACATAACATAACATACAGAAGAAGCACACTGATTGTTGTCTTCATGGTGAACGGAACATTGAGAAGCCCACATGTCGCTGAGCTAGTTTGAACCCAACGTGGTAAGGGGCGAGCTTTCACCCTCTACCAGCTTCAAGTTTAAGTACACTTACAATGTTTTTATTTTCTTGTAAACCGCAACAACTACGGCTAATATACGTTTGAATTTTCGATTGAACTCTGTCAGATTCAGAATTCGGTACTCCGAAGCAATAGGCATGATGACTGTATTTTTTTTTTGTTTATTATCGAAAGACCTTACATTTATGTAAACAATCCTCAAAGAATCACTTCATCTGGATCAATACCACCAGAGATATCACAATTTGAAATGCACATTTTTGGACTTGCCCAAAAACGCTCCATACAAAAGTGACAGCGACAGTGACGTCACTGTCGCTGTTTTTGTAAGGAGCGCGTAATAACTTTGTTCGACAGCTATATTCAATATTGCGTCTATGATAATGGTCTCCTAACATAATTCCTTCATAATAGTTTGGGTTACAAAAAAGTGGTATTGTTTTACAAAAATTTAACACATATGAAATGGACTTGCCCACCCAAGTTTGCAGGCCTATTGTAGCCTCATTTTGAAACGAATTTCGATTGTGGTTTTACAATAACATTTGTAATCAATTATTATTTTTGGGGAACATAAAAAAACATGCAAAATCACTCATAGTCATCTACCCTATTACATGTACCTACAGGTTTTTAAAATGTACAATAGAAACAATTGGTATATTACATTATTGAAACAGAGTCCTGTCGCGTGTCCACGGCCATCGACCGATTATGTCGTGCTCGGTACAATAGTTTGTATTTTTAGTTTAAAAGACTATGTTTAAAACACCATAGAGGAAAACCCAACGCGTAGGTTAGGTAATTGGGCAGGAAATTTTAGACTGGAGAAATATCACAACATACCGAGGTCGAGATACCTTTTTTTTACCGGGTGAAGCCCTTTACGGATTTCCCCCCTCCAGAGTAAGAGCGTGTGTATGAAACTCGCCTGCTATAAGGCGGCAGGCACTACTCACTAAACCCCCAGGTGACCTGCTTCAGCGCTTATCCAGAGGGTCCCCGTGATCTCTGGTCTCGAATCTTAGCCGGTGGACCCCTGGTGCTTTATGTTGGCATAACCAGCCCAGCTCGAGGAGTTATAGCTAACCCTTTACACCCGCCGGTGTGTACGGCAGTGTGAAGTTACTCTTACACCACCGTTCCTCGGGGTCACTTGGAATGGAGGCACATAGCCCCGGCCGTGTGCACTCCCAGTGACCCGGAAGGACACTCTTTAGTCGCCTCTTATGGCAGGAGACAAACCATTTTCCCCTTTACATACTCTACATCACATTTCCGAAATGTATTTACTTAATTATTGTTTTTTTTTTTTTTTATATCGCTGTTGTAAAACAACCCACGCCGAGTCGGAAATGGGATGGGTGACACCCCAACCGAAATTGAAACCTTGGGGAAAACCTTGGCAGTATTCTAATGCCCCATTCCACAGGGCAACTCAGTCATTAGGCCTAGTTAGAGGACTTAGGGCGCCTTGATAACATCTGACAATAAGGTTCCCCACTAACCATACACCACTCCAACAATCCGCACTGTGTCCGCAATCCTAGTTGAGGTAAGGCCTGTGCCCAGCAATGCAACGTATAGGCCGTATATGTTTATGTAGGTTATTTTAAACAATCTTTATCACACAAAAATACATTATCACTACGTAGGGACAATGTATTTGTAAAACAAACTATCTGTTTTCCCAGGTATTCCTGAATACTTCCCATCACAACTAAAAAGACATAACTGACTTTCAGAACAAAGGTAATGCATTTTACTTTTCTCCATTCGGAAGCTGCAGCTGAATGCGCCGGAAACCAGGTCAAGTGCACTAGACCGTTCATAATGACACGAAATTATAATATTCAGAATTCAGTCCTGCACTCTGCAGCCTTCAGGTTTCAACACGAAGCTTTTACTTTACCTATACTTGTGCATATTTCATCCATTTTCTCTCTATTGACCGCAGAACTCCATAATTTTTTTTGTATTTATTTTTGATGAGTATAATTTCAGAATCAGAATTCATTAGCAATAAAGATGATTACAAAAAGGGACAATGTAAGTTGAAAGAATAGCCCGTTGAATCGCTTCCATAGCAATTCTCCGAATGTACAGTCAACAGAACTTCAGGTTACCCCATTTCCGTTTTTTCTCTCGCTTTTGCCAAATGTCATTTCTTCGCAATTGAGCAAGGAAGACTGACCGGAAATGGCTAGAGTGATGTGCCGTCCAAAGTACCTTGTTCATTTTTTTAGACAAATGTAGGCAAGACACAGTTTTAAACATCTTTATTGTTATAAACAGCTTATCTTTATCTTGCTGGAGAGTTACTATACTTAATTATTGAACTTTGGATGTACAGCTCATCGGGCTACTGATTTCCATTATTACCTCGCTCTTCCAATCACAATAATTGTTTGCAATAGAGCTAGTACAAACGGCCGGAAATGGGTAGCTTATGTAAGATCAGTGCAAAGGCAGACTAAATGACAATAATGCGTTTTCTACCAGTCAATGATAAGGCTAAACTGAAAAGCAGAGTAGGCGGTGCGACAAAAATAAAATAACTTTCAAGTTTTTAACTTTATGGATCGCAACAAAATATTCAGTAAGTATTGCATTTCAGTATCTACATAATAAGCAATAATCCAACAATAATCTTTCAGACTTCTATTTTTACATTGTGCTTACTGAATAAACATTTCCTATTTCTGCATGTTCCAACGAAATAAATCGTCTATGTATAAATATGAAAGATGATGTTCTTCAAACAGCAGGACAGGTTTTCATCCTTTTTCCCCTCAAGGAGAATGGCTCATGCATTTCAAATTGTAGCCGGTGACAGTTCGTATTGGCTAAAAGCCCTGAGTTCCACTGCCACTGTTTGAAGAGGGAACAGTGGGGTTTACGCTCACGTATTTATGTGGCGTTCAAGTCAATGTTAGTTGAAATGGTTATTTCAGAAGTACCTATGTAATGTTTTCACTCGTATTCTGAGTTTTGATTAATAAGTTTTTTTTATTACTTAAATATTACATCGTTCTTTACAGTTACTGCTGTATACGTTTTTAAGAAACAGGTACAGTCAACGGCACTTCAGGCTACCCATTTCCGTTTTTTAAATTGTTCATGCCAAATGATAATAATTAGATAATTTTGAAGTCATTATCTTTATATATTTCTTAAATGTTGACTTAATAGTTATTCCGGTTCCAGAGCTTTCATAATCTAACTTGCATCGGCGCACATGGCACCTGTACCGGTAACAGGCAGTTAAGTCCGTCAATCATCCGGTTACCGGTTCTCGGCAACCGGTAATCAATCTCGGATGGAGTCGCCACTCGCCATCCATCTCGGCGGATGCGTCCCAGCTTTAGTTTTGAGCCACAAATTGCGAATTAATTAGCCTTTTTATTAATGTCTTAGTGACGACGCTCTTTTCAGGACGAGGGCGGACCGTGGAGGGTGGGAGCGTGTGCAATAAAAATACTTCTGCTGCTATAAATCTGTAAAATTAAATTTAAATTGCTTTTTTGGTGATTTGTAATTTCATTCTAAAATTCGTAACCGCCTGTAACAAGTGAGCAAAGTTTTGTTCTATATTTAAAATTGGAACATCATACTAATCTCGTCATTTTTATCGTTACCTACGCTTCAGGGTCTTATTTTGTATTTAAATATTCAAATATGTACAAAACCTTAGTAAGTGCTTAAACCCAAAGTAAAGTATTTAATTCGAATGTGACGAGCATCAATCCAGATGAACAAGTTAGAAACTCTTTTATGTTAACACTAGCGGCCGCCCGCAACTTCGTCCGCGTGGACTTGAGTTAAAAAAAAGTGATATTTCTTTATAAATTGTGATTGTAACGTCTTATTCAGATACATAAACTATATAACTGTAGAGTTTCATTTTAATCCATCTAGTAGTTTTTACGTGTACAAAATGGAGTAATTTTTTCCGGTTTTCCCTATGTTACCCTTTACTGCTCTGTTCCTATTAATCGTAGCGTAATGAAAAGTATACAATAACCTGCCTAAGAGTATGAAGAATAATTTTGCCAAATTTCGGTAAAATCCGTCGAATAGTTTTTGTTTCTATAACGAACATACAGCAGACAGACAGACAAACAGACAAAATTTTACTGATTGCATTTTTGACATCAGTAGCGATCTCTAATCACCCCTTGATAGTTATTTTTTCAATATATTTCATGTACAGAATTGGCCTCTCTACAGATTTATTATAAGTATAGATGTACTTATTTACAACAAAATAATATACTTTGGGCACCTTTTACCAATATTAACAAAACATCAGAGACCCAGTCTCCCAGGGGATATTTCATAGCTACACGCCTCTTGGCAGCAACCCTTGTGCTCTTACTCCGCAAGGTACAGAGGCGCACACATCAACCTTTACAAAAACATTTCAAAATGGGTCTGATGTCAGCCGCATAAGGTGCCCCTATACAAAGTTGATGTGTGCCTCTGTACGTGGTTTAAAATGACAAGCGGGCCCGTTATGAAATTCTGCGGTGCCTGAAGATGTGTTTTGGAACAATGAAAGACTTGGAACATTGAGAGTGGTTAACCTGACGACTACTTAAGTAACAGGTGTAATTTTGAACAAATGATGACATTGTATATGTACTTAAATGCACGCTACACATGACTTTAAAAAATACACAGCTTTACGGTTTGTTACTTTCAGATTTAATAATCAACCTCGCCCTGACAGAGATCGTAAAAGTTCTTTGGTTTTTTAAGTCTAGCTTAAAAGGTTAACATAATGTTATTTAATAATGCATTTCTAACGAGAATTTGCACACACAATATCAAAGTAATAATAAGCTACCTAGCGATAATAGTTAACCATTGCTTTTAACTTGATACTAGCATGCCTTTTAACTAATTTTTTTCATTTCGTTCATTGTGAGGTCATTTCATTTTTCATTTTCAGGGTAACACTGAATCACCTGCAACAGCAACCTGTATAGTATATTCTTATTGTTATATCTATCTTAAATTTCACTTAAAGAGCCACTCAAAGTTGCATTATAGTCTTATTGATTCAACAAGTAGTGGTACAGAGGCACACACATCAACCCTTACAAAACCATTGCAAAATGGGTCTAATGTCAGCCGCATAACGTGCCCCTATGTAAAGGGTGATGTGTGCCCCTCTGTACAACCACTAATGAGACAGCTCAAAGCTACAAAACGTTGCGTTCAATCAAACTTCCCCCATTATAACTTCGACACTATGTAACACGGCTACTCGCATCGCCCACGTTGCGCTCCAACAGGCTCCGCTGATGATATAGGTTATGCCATCCATTATTTATTATTTATTTGTGTAATATTTAATGGTAACTTATTCCATTATAACTTCCGACACTACACATGTATACTATGGAAAGCGTCGTAACCCGGATAACGGCGGTAGGCTCGCCCCTCGGCGAAATGTGGGCTTCTGAATGTTCCGTTCATCATGACGGCAACAATCAGTATGCCTCTGACTAACTCATTAGGGATATGGTCGTTTGGGTATGTATGTATACTATACACAGTTAAACACAATTGACAAACATAACCAAAGTTTATTGGCCCGGCTAGTCTAGGCAAGGAGCCATTGGGGGTTGATGTTACGTGAACTGTCCACTGCCACTTGTTCATTTATCATTTTTCAGACTTCTTCTTTCCTTATTTAATTCACGAGATCACTTAAATAATTCTGTAAAAACAATAACTATAACTGAAAAGACTCCTATTGTAGGCAAGATGGTGGTTTTCTTAACGTAGACAATGCCCCTTTTACTTCGTCTGTAAGTGTCCTCTTCACAAAGGAACACTTCAACTGAATGGTTATTAAAATCCATTTGCCCTTTCAAAGTTCGAACTTGTCACCGTTCCACATTTTGATGTAAGTAGGTCCAATTTTAGTCTTATAATTTGCCTATCCTTTTGAAAATGTTATTACTAGATATCACTCTGTCGTGGTAATAAAGTTTGCCTGAACTAAGTTAAGAATAAAAACATCTTTGCACGAGTATTATGGAGCTCTGACGTTTGAAACATTTCTTCACACACGTTAAAACGCATTATTTTCACTATTTTAGTAAAATAGAAAAGTATTTCTGAATCGAAACCATAAATTTCTTGTCCGCGTTTTTTTTTACTTTGTCAATGATATTATAATAAAAAAGACGTAGATAGGTTGCGTGTGCTGAAAAGTGGCACCCGAAATCAGAACTTCGAACACCTGAGCAAAGCATTGACAGTTTGAGACGACACTGCGCAACATGTATCTGTCTCGTTTACGCTCTAGTAAATAATCATACTATCTTATACACACGGTCAAATTAAAGGCACGTATTTCGCATCAGTACTGACATAAATTATCAACCTCTTTTAAATATCATTGTACTTTGTATATTACTGAAGGCTTTGACAGATTTATCGTAGTATAGGGTATAACCGCAGAGGGCACTCAACCCTAATATTTATGTAACGTGCCTAAGGGCACCCCAGAGGGGACACGGAACTGGGGTTGAAGCGTTACTGGCACGGGGCAATCGGACATGAATCCTGAAGTTAAGATCAACCAGAATACGAGCAGATATGAGCAGATGCAGCAAGATGAAGATTTTTTGTTTTTTTCCTGCTATTAGTATGTTGACGTCGCCAGATGTCAGTCGTTAAGCTTAGTCAGAGGCCCTAGGGCGGCTTGATAACATCTGACATAAGGTTGCTCACTAATCTTACACCCCTCCAACAATCCGCACTGAGCCCGCGTGTTGGAGTATGGCTCATTCCACCTCATAGTTGAGGTGAGGCCTGTGCCCAGCAGTGGGACGTATGGCCGTTTATGTTATGTTATTAGTATGTTTACAGGCGCTGTTAGCTAAAGAGGAATAGCAGAAAAATATTAGGTCTAGGTTTCAGGCGGTGATCGAACCTACGTCTGCTGTATACCATGCGTCTGTTCTTACCACTTTACTAGGTACCGAATCCCCTATTGGAACGGCGAAATCTTTCTGGTATATTTTACTCTGAGAGCTAGGGTTATTCCAGTGATGTTAAATACCTTAAGGGCCCTTAGTAGGTGAAAACGGCAAAATGGACTATTATCTATGAGCCATAATTGAAAATGTTGAATTTTTTTCGCACTGAAATTTCTAATAATATGTATCACAGAACGTATGTGTGATGGAATAATTGTTTCCAAAACATGATTGGAAAAACATTGCTCGATAAAAAAAAAACCATGAAGTTACCTCTAAAATATCATATAAATGCTCATTACAACCGTATTTTACGATAAAATTGGTATGAAATTACAAATATTTTATTTACCTTCTCGATTTCGTGACTGATTTGGATTTAGAAAATACTAAATATTTTCATTCACTTTTTGATAAAAATGTGAATGGCGCTTACCATTTTTAGTTTCGAGCACGTTGATTCGATACTAAACGCGGACCCCGACCCCGCCTCACCTCAGGCGCGAAGAGCTACGAAATCTGAAATTACTTATCATATTAATACCAGTAAAAGCATTCGGTCTCCATTAATTAAATAGTTATTAAATTCATTAACAATTAGTAAATTAATAAGTCTTGTGTTTGACTCAAAATAAGCAGGGTACCAGAGAGATGGTGGCTCTTGAAACTAGTCACCTGCTAGCAGGCTTATGAAAGCGCAATTGGCACAACTAACAATTGATTATTTAATGAAATGCATGCAAAAGAGTGCGAGTGCATGCAGGGTTAGGTCAGCGACAGGACTAGGTGAAAGGCTGGCTGCACAATATGTGCACTTATTCATTAAATATAACATAACATATCCTCACGACCATGTCCCTAATGGGTTAGTCAGAGGCACACTGATTCTTTGCGTCATGGTGAACGAAGCATTCAGAAGCCCACATTTCGCCGAGGGAATTTGAACCCAACGTGGTAAGGGGCGAGCCCACCGCCGTTTTCCGGGTTGCTTGGGTTTCACATCGGTGTTTTCCATCAGCGGAGAGTTAGCCACAAATTGTGGAATGAACACAAAGTAAGTGTGGTCCAGCCAGATTTGATCTCGGGACCATCGGGTTCCGAGCCAGAGTGTTCAACAACTGGGCCACGACGCTCTCACTTGCCATTAAATATTGCAATAATCAAGGCTGCTACGAAAGACGACACTTCGTCGACCGCAGAATCGGTGTAATAGTGAAATTTGAATTTGCCTACTTAATTCCCGACTTTACAGTACAAAAACTCGTGTGCATGAACCCGTATGTCAGTACTATTCTGGGTATTTCCTATGTATATTACGAAGTAAGTATTTACAAAGAAAAATGTTTAAGTAGGTATCTTCAGCCATTGTCTAGCTCTCATAGCACTCGCCATGCTTAGTTTTTGGCTAGATGGCGCTTGGTGTTTTAATTATCAACGACATTTATTTAAAAACGTCTTATGAGTAAAAATTCTGAATATTTTTAGAAGAATTGAAATATAAAATTTGAAAGAAACATCTCATTGTTAAATGTGTTGTAAGCTATTAAAATTTTATCTCGTACGAAATGTTCGACAGTCAAACCGAATGTCGAATGCCTGTTTAAATTGCCGAAGTTCGGTTAACCGAAACTGAAATGAATTTCGGCCCACGCCTATTGTCTGTGACCTTCTTAAGTAATAGTCCCTTCGCGTTAAAAATTGAGATTTTTAACTTTAATTCTGTTGCACACAAAGCGTTTGAAAGTATGTGTCCAACTGGTCACTGTGGACTTGATTTTCTAATTAGGAACAATTTGATTGGTTAGGAGGTTTGCTAGATCGAAGGACAAGTTTGAAATTACTGCATTCTTAACACGAACGGACTTTAGTCAGTTTTAATAGTAACAAAAGATAAATGCAAAAAGTAGAAACCAATATGGTCCGTCCAATACACTATACTCCAGTGTGTAGGGTAGGTTAGACCGTCCGTAGTTTCCAGCTCATGAATCAAAGTGTTCGTTAGGGAACAACATAATAGATTCTCGAACAAAACGATAACCAGGTCACACGACCCTGGGCACATGAGGACGCCTTATCATTAGCAATTCTAATACTCGAGCAGGCGCAATTGGGTGGGAACTAGCGCGAAGCAGGCAAGAGTTTTAGGAATGTATGCCAAGCAATTATTATCTAGTTAACGTTAATGTCACTTCAGCTTCTCATAAACTAAACGTAGTGGCTGGTTAAGCACGTAGTGTAGACCAGGGTTCAAATCTGGCCACAACACATTTATGTTAATTCAACTAATGGAAAACATCGATGATAAACCACGTACATACAACCCGGATATGACTTCAAAATTCGCTTGTGGAAAGGAGAAAGCAAAAGTGCGAGCCCAAAAAAAGTTGTGTTGATTTGGGACATAGATTATGATGTAGATCCAAAATACACATTCAAACTTTTATTATGGCGCCGACTAAATTGGTCCTAGTGAAATGGGACTGAGGGGAAAAAATAAGAAACTAGTGCAACGGTATATTATTATGGTATACCTATTATCATTATATTATGGACGATAACTTTTCTTCCTGGGAACGATTATGGTGTCATCAGAATAAAAGTTGATGGTGTGTGTCGCTGAAGATTATTGTCATGTATTGATAAAATGCTGCTGAATACATTTCTTGCAACACAGAGCTCAAGTATTATAAACATCCTTTACTGAACGTTTAATCCGTATTTAAGAGTTACTGGTAGTAGCGAATTCTCGTTCGAACTCCGCAATTAAGCAGAGAGCTCTTGTATGACTTGCTGCCTTATTGACGCTGGGGGGGTATCCTGATCCTTCCGAACACGTGCCGCGTGCCCAACAAAACTAATAGCTTTTTATCGCACACCTAGGCACAGGCCTCATTCGGACTATGAGGTGGTGAGCGCAACCTCCACTAGGGTTTAGTGCGGATTGGTAAAGAAGTGTATGTAAAGAAAGTTTCGATTCAATGATTTATTCAACTGTTTATTAAATTACCCCAATGTATATTAGTAAGTAGGTATCTAAGTTAGCCAATCCATTCAAAATTTTATTAATTGATCATGTTAAGCTAGTGCGCCTTTCTTATTGTCAAATACTGTCGCTAAATTTCAGTAGGCGTAGTCAACCATCCCATAACTTCCCCAAAAATATAACGAAAATAAACCGTACATTAAATCTGCAAAACATATCTGCTGTAAAGCTTTATATTTAGGCGAAATCACAGATTCAAATTAGCCTTAAAATCGTTAAACACTGTCCTACTCGTTCTATGTATTCTGGTCGTCTTAATTTTTCATATTTACACCATAATAGCCACCTATTTTCGAAACTCCACTGCTTGGCTGTAATTAAGCTGCACCACCGACCCTCTTCACAGGAGTATAAGGACTAATTATTATGCTCTAGCTCAAAACGTTTTTCCTTTCGCCTTACTTTGAAAATTTTAAAATCTTAAGTTTCTTCACATTTAAACGTACAGTAAAATAAAGCTTAAAAGTAGCACTGTGGACTTCATAATGACCACAATTTCACGAGCTTTCAAGAGTGAGGGCTCAGCTATAACTCAACAATGTAACTAAATTCACTAGTCTTACTCCTAAGACCCCATGATGTGATGGGAGGTTTCTATATAGATGTTTTAAAACCCCGTAATTTCGATAATATGTGTGATAATGCTCAAACTAGTCGCTTTAAAGCGCTGAATTTAAAACCCATAGAAAGCTATACTGCTGCCTCGCGACACATTGTGACTCATTTTAATTTGCCCCAACATACCATAAGCTACGATTCGTGGTAATTTAGACAAATTCTTTTTGCCGTAGTGAAGTCACTACGGCAAAAAGAATTTGTCTAGCGCGTAGGTCGGTCTAGCGCGTAGCATCAAGTCAAGCGTACGTAGCACAAGTGTGCTACGTACGCTTGACTTGATGCTACGCGCTACGACTGACCTGCGGCTACGAAACTCGTAGCTAAAGAAGTCGTGGGCGGCGCCGACAACGCCATCCTAATATGAGTGTAAATAATATAAAAAATAGTCAAATTAACCTCATTTAGCGTTAGATTGTAATTTTAGTTCATGACTCTCTAAACATTGACAGAAAAAGGGTGTTCTCTAATCTATCTGCGGCCCATGTGGTTTTGACTTCAAGTCTGGCCGAAACACGTACTTCTTGTTTATTGGGTGATTTCCGGCTAACTATTCCAGTGAAGAAAAACCCAGATAAACCTATTGTTAGTCTGTGCTTAGCGATACTAAATATCAATAAAGAAAACCACCCAGAAACCCTTATTACCATTTTAATTACATCCGTGTTTTCGCCAGGCAATCTAAAGTAACAAGCTTTTAAACCAGGTTAGGTTAGCAAAAGCTAACAGAGCTGAAACTTGCCCTCTAGGCGATAATAAAACCAGTCAAGTGCATGTCGACACAAGAGAAGTAAGAGTGCTGTATGGGGATGATCGATGATCATCGATGTAGAAAGGAAAAACATCGATGTTTTAACATCGATGTCGCTTTACAAAAAAAATCGTAACATCGATGTTATTAACGGCCCCACGAGCTTACGCTGATATATTTAGTTACAACCGTGACATCAACGGCATCTGAACGACTTTACAAGACCAGGCTCTACCTTTCATCAACAAAGAAATACATTGCAAGGTTCTTTTTTTCAAAATTACTTTTGTTTTCATTACAACACGTTGGCTCACTGCGGCTTGCTGGAGGGTTGTAAGGTGTTAGTGAGCAACCTTAATGTCAGGTGTTATCAAGCCGCCCTAAGGCCTCTGACTAGGCTCAATCAAAGACTGACATCTAGCGACGTCAACCGGGACCAACAGCTTAACGTGCCTTCCGAAGTACGGAGATACCCGAAAAATCATCCCATTTCGGACCCGACGTGTGTTGCTTTACAACAGCGATCGTCGCCGATCACTGTCACAACTGCGCCACGGGCACCTCCACCAGCCAAGATCACTGAAAATTCTGTGATGATCTATCCTAGAATTCTACTCAATTTTAAGCATTTGTGTCTGAGACTGCAGTAGCACACACATTACTCTCTACACTATTTATTTGTTCAAAATGCAACTCTATTACAATATATAATGCTGCGTTTAAGGATTGGTGCGCTTTAAGTTTAATTAAAAGTGGTTTATGACAGATTATTCCACGCCGTTTCACTGTCATGTACACGGACATAACCTTTTAACGTTAACGTTAGTTAGTTTAAGCTTGATTCCGTCGCTACATTTTATATTTACTACAGTCATTGTAATGCTAGACAATTTGAACAGAGTATGCAATCATTCAAAAGGCATTATTACAATCTCTCATAACCTGAGAGTTTCAGTGACAAGCTCATCTTTTGAGCTGCAAATTTACCGCCGCAAGTCGTGTTTTGTGTGGTAAATAGTGTCAAAAATAACCTTAATTTTTCTTTATTGCTGTAGTAACTTATTTTGCATGTTTTGGCCAAATTTCAATAAATAAAAGGACGAAACTGAAACTGAACTGTAAAATGATCATAATAAGGCCCCTGACGCCTTCTTTTTATGTTCAGCTGTTTCATAGTGGTACTTGATCATTGAGTTGCAAACGTAGAAATCTATCTATAACGCCTGAATAACTCATGTTTGGTAAGAGCTAGCCTATAATGAAATTAATATTCAAATAGCTGTAAAAATCCTTTAGTATTGATTTTAAATCATATGCCGCCCACGGTCTACAATGAAACGGTAGAAATAATAGTAGAAAACACATTACAATGGCGGCGGGGAATGTGAGGTCACGCACCCCTTACTCCAATTAAAATGAAAACCAGCATTTCTCCATTATTTATCCAATAATATGAGCTTTGAGTAGCTCACAGTGGGATAGATGGCGCTGTGTGGAATACTGTCCAGGGATATTCAACTATTTATTATTATAATTTATTTATGGACCGATTTGATGAAATTCTTTGCGACTTCGTTTAGATAGATAATAATTATTATTATACTATTTCCTCATTGTTTTGTTCTAACTAGCAGCATCAAAATGATAAGTGTTTACAAAGTAATCAAAAATGTAATAGTATTAGTGGCAGTTAAATGTCGCTTGAAGAGCTTTAACCACAGACATATTTAAATAATAAATAAATATCACTGGACATTCTTCCACACAGTGCCACCTAGCCCCAAATTAAGCATTGATTGCTTGTGCTGTGGGATAAATAGACACGGATAAAAATACTTAAATTAATTTCTTGTAAATACATACTTGATATGCATAAGAAACACCCTATACATACTAATACAAAAATACATCTTCATGCACACGAATGTTTGTACTTTGCGGGGATCGAACCCGCGACCCCTAGTGTAGTAGCCAACTTCTCAACCATTACACCAAATCGGTATCTTGACTGTACCATGTATTGAGTACGAGTAATGCCTCTGTATACATATTTCCAGCAC
The DNA here is from genome assembly GCA_950022985.1 of Udea ferrugalis. Classification (NCBI taxonomy): domain Eukaryota; kingdom Metazoa; phylum Arthropoda; class Insecta; order Lepidoptera; family Crambidae; genus Udea; species Udea ferrugalis. Next base: position 14,391,033 of record OX465531.1, on the reverse strand, counting down.
ATTACTAACATGATATACAATTATGTTTTCTGTGTTCATAGCAACAAAGCACGTATTAACTAACCTACTCTCCTGATTGGAGGTTGCCCATAAATTCATAAGTCAAGGGTGGCTCGCGAGACTAAGAGTTGTTATAGCGATGGCCACTTACATGATCGTTTTGAGCACAGTTCTGAAGACTCTATTTTATAGTAATTAGCTAGTAGAACATTGGATGCGACTTGTATACTTTTGCGATGATAGCAGTTGACAGAAACTTAATTTGACGTTTTGACATAGTATGTTTATTAGAGTAGATATGATAAAATACACATAATGAAACCCGATTGAATTTTCGATTTTATCAATGCTTTGATTTTATGGTTTTTACAAATGAGTGTTCATGTTTGACTATACCAGCCGAATAAAGGTTATTTTATTTCTCTCTTTCTCAAACAGTATGAAACCGAACATTAACCTAATGTTTATCTGGTCTACGCGAACGAAGTCGCTGGGAACGACTGCTTCACTTTAACAGATTTTCAATAAAATGTTGTTTGACATTGAAGAGAGATAGGCTCGCTGTTAATAAGTCCTTAAATTCGTTCTTAATTTGCTAAATTATCATCAAAGAACTTCGTATAAGTATAATTTGACCGAATTTAAAAAACGTCTTGACTTTGTCGTAATGCGTTCTTTCTGGCCAGACATGTTAGAAACCGTCTTGTCTCCCAGGGCAATTAACCTGCCACTAAGATCTTAGCTCGGAGTTTTTAAACGCCGCTAAGTTCGTAGCCGTAAGAATGCTTTCCTTGCTTTCATTTGCATTTTCTCGTCGCCTACAATTATTTTTCAGCCCCGAAGCAAACAGAGGGTTGTTATGAGTTAACGAGTATACGGCGGGTTTCTTTCTATGACATCGCAGCTCTTAAATTGTTGAACTGATTTTGGTTCAAACTTTTTGATTTAGAAGTAGATTTGATCGAGAGAGTTTTGAAAATGCTTAAAATTAAGTCAGATGTCCTCATCTTTCCTCATAATTTTTGCACACCAAAATTACAAGCACAGTTGTAATTTAACTCGTGCGAAGATATCGAGATGCGTATTTTCGCATGAAGGAAGTATTTTTTTCTTGTGTGTTATTTTTGAACAGCCAATAGAATTTCTAATATGAATAAACAAGTTTTTTCTTACGTTTATCGATTAAGCTACTGCTCCAGAGTCACAGGCAAGCCCTTGCAAAATCACGCAACTTAGGAACTCGACGGCGTTTTACCGTGTTTACCGTAATCTAGTAATGAAAGAAACTTAATCAAATACCCCACTCCTGTTTATTACCTAGGATCCAGAAATACCTTTTGAATTAAAGACAGGCAGGCAGTCGTAAGGTCTTAGGTCAACGTGCTAAACCTGAATACAGAATCAGGTAGGTACTTATTGTTATGTACATAACGTTTAATTTACGGCGGCTGTTTAAACGTTTACTACCCTACTGTACTCGGTTGGTAATTGGTACAGTACGATACCGTGCCCTTTTGAATATTTAGTCTATTTTATTGGGTAGATCTGGAAAATCAGAGTTCAATCTGTATTCCACCGAATGGATGCAAAAATAATGAGGCAACCTTGAGAAGGCTTGAGGATGCTCGAGGTATACCCAGTCAGTTTCATCCTAGTTATACCTACTTTATGAATTTAAAGGTTTAGTACGAGTTGCACCAGTTGAAAAAACAGAACTATAGTCAAGGAATAAATACTAACACCATCAAAGATTTGACGTAGTGTTTAATTCGATACAGGAGTCTTTAACATCATGTCACAGCAATATATCTGTGTCACATGGACCGATAATTGGCTCTCTTTTTTTTAACCCTGAGGAAATGCATTACGCATACCCGTCCACCGGGGGGCAATAATTGACTCCCTGGACCGCCTACAACACACGTTGCGGTTGCAAAGTTAACAACGTTCACGCACGACTAGGTACACCACGAAACGGGGTCATACATACACTGATTGTTGCCGTCATGGTGAACGAAACATTCAGAAGGCCGCACATCGCAGAGCGAATTTGAACCCAATATGGAAATATGGGCAAAGTCCGCCTTTAAAATTACAATTAAAATGAGGTTCTAACAGGTTCATCAAAATTTAAGTTAGAAGATGTTATATACCTCTTTAGTAAAGTAGAGACAAAATTGTGTTTTGCATGATGACTGATGTCAGATGTCATATTAGAAAATAAATATTAACTATGCAAACGTGAATTATTTTACTATACAATAATTGGCGACGAGGATGGGATAAATAAGTGTAAACGTTCCAGAACTGCACTAAAAGGTCTCCTAACGAAACTAGAGAATCAGATAAGTACATTACAAAATATTTACATACACATACATACATACATACCGTCACGCCTCTTTCCCAACGGGGTAGGCAGAGACCACTTCTTTCCACTTGCTACGATCCTGACACACAAAATATTTCAGAATCCGAATTTAATACACGACTGTCAACCTTAACCGGCTACGAAACAAAGTTCGAATCCACGCAACAACAAATTGAAACCCTTACAGATGACGACAATTTGGATGATGAAATCGAACAACAATTTTTAATTAAAGAATCAATAACCCAGCTGAAATTGAAATTACATGCACTACAACCTACTCCAGAACCGAGATACATTTCTAACATAGATACGCAAAGAGTAAACGACATCAGAACAGACAGGTCAGTCATACCCAAACTAAATTTTCAACCTCTTGATGAAAATGAAACTTTCAAGAACTTCATCAAACGTCTAGAGATATATCTCAGGCTTAATAAATGCACCGATTTAAATACAAAAAAATACATGCTACTTACATCATTAAGCCCGGAGTTACACCAAAAAGCCTATGACCTGTGTTCGCCTTCTGACCCATGCGAATTAGACTTTGACGAATTAGTTTCTATATTAGACAATTACATTGACCCAAAACCGAGTACTTGGGCTCGACAATACCAGTTCATATCACGAATTCAGATTGAGAATGAATCTATAGTGAAATATTCTTCGGAACTGAAACGTCTTGCACAAATTTGCGAATTTGACTGTAAAAATTGCCAGAAACCAATCAGTGAAAACTTCCTCGTTTTACAATTCATCAGAGGAATTCGAGATTCAGAAATACGTACAAAATTACTACAGCAAGGTGGCATAATGAATTTCAATGAATTAGTTCAACTAGCATCCACAATGGAAATAGCGAAAGTTGACAACCGCTATATGACTACTGAAAACACACCTAGTTTGAACCTCAACAGGCCTATAAATGCAGTACAGCCCAATTTACCCAACAAATACTTTCGAAAACCACCTCAAAACCCACAGATTCGGTCAATACGTGATTTACGTGGAAGATGCTTCCGTTGTGGAGATGCAGGCCATAGAGCCGACACATGCAGACTTGTTAATGAAATCTGTTACAAATGCAAAAAGAAGGGTCACTTAGGCAAAGTTTGTTTACAACAAAAACAGCAAAACCACCAAATAGATCATGAGGAAATAATACAAGATGATGATATTTGTGATATAAACTTATTACAATCTCAGAACTCTGACAAATTTATGGTTACCATAAACATTGAAACCAAATCGTTACGCATGGAGCTAGACACGGGCGCGGCCCTTTCTTCAATTTCATACAAGGACTACAAACGCTTGAATTTGAACAAGAAAATATACAATACTGATATAAGTTTGAGAACTTACTTGTGTAGAGAAATAATAAAACCCCTTGGAATGACGTACGTTACATGTACTTATAAAGGCCAAAAATTTCATGGAAAGTTATATATTATAAAACAAGATGTTGATCCCATATTCGGCAGATCATGGATTCGTGAAGTTAAATTAAATTTAGCAGAGATCAACACAATCCAAATATCTGACAGTACAAAATTAGATAAATTACTAACAGAATTTACAACAGTTTTCGATGGAAAACTAGGATGTATTCCCAATTACAAAGGCCGCTTTACGTTACAAGATGTGCAATGCCAATTTTTATGAAACCACGTCGTATTCCGTATGCTTTAAAAGAAAAGGTCGATGAGGAAATTGACAGATTGTGTAAATTGGGAATATTAACTAAAGTAGACAATTCAGAGTGGGGTACACCCATAGTACCTATTGTCAAACCTAATGGCAGTATTCGACTTTGTGCTGATTACAAAGTTACCTTGAATAAAGCAATTAAAGATGAACAATATCCAATACCCATAATTGAAGATATATTCAACGAAATGAACGGAGGAAAAATATTTTGTACTTTAGACATTACACAAGCTTATCTTAATATGGAAATGGAAGAGGAAAGCAGCTTAATGCAAACACTAAGTACACACAAAGGAACCTTCAGAGTGAACCGCTTAATGTTTGGAGTAAAGGTAGCTCCGAATTTATGGCAAAAATTTATGGATAAAACGTTACAAGATATACAAGGAGTCAAATGTTTCTTTGATGACATTATCATTCAAGGATCTACAGAAGACGATCTACTCGCTAGGCTTAGACTGGTACTACAAAGAATGAGAGATAATAATTTAAGATGTAATAGAGAGAAATGTCGATTTTTTTCAAAAAAGTATTGATTATTTGGGACATACAATAGATGCAGAAGGATTACATAAAAACAAAGATAAGATCAAAGCTATTCTGGATACCAAAAGACCAAAGAATGTTAACGAACTACGGACCTTTCTAGGCATGGCTAACTATTACAATAAATTCATACCAAACTTAGCTTCTATTACTAATGCACTCAACAACTTATTAAAAAAAGATAAGGATTTTGTTTGGACAGAAGCATGCGAAAAAAGTTTCGACAGTATTAAGAAACAGATTACTAGTGAAAGAATACTCATGCATTTCGATCCTCGTAAAATGATTGTATTGGCAACTGACGCATCTCCAACTGGACTTGGAGCAGTATTATCACACAGACTGCCCGACGGCACTGATAAACCTATCGCATTTGCATCGCGCTCACTTACAAGCAGCGAGAAAAACTATAGTCAAATAGATAAAGAAGCTACTGCCATATATTGGGGACTAAAAAAATTCTTTCACTACTGTTATGGTCGCAAATTCATTCTTATAACGGATCATAAACCTCTTACAACAATATTTCATCCCAACAAAACTTTACCTACAATGAGTACAATGAGATTATTTCACTACGCACATTTCTTATCTGGCTTTGACTACAAAATAGAATTTCGAACTTCAAGTGCTAACAGCAATGCAGATTACCTATCTCGATTTCCAATCGAAATTCCGATTGAAAACATTGACCAACATACAGCATTTCAACTGAACCAGCTTTCTACATTTAATATTAATCGACATAAAATTTCTGAAGAAACCTTGAAAGATATAGAATACAAACCCATCATAGAGGCCTTGAATATCGGTAAAAAATTACAACAACTAGGATACAATGAACATGAAATAACTTGTCAAGGTGAATTATTTTACTATACAATAGAAGAACTAAATGTACAAAAATAAATACAAGAAACGACACAATTCAGGTCAATTCAAGTCTCAGATTTAAATATTCATGGCAAGACCTGATTCACTAATTGCGTAACTGTCTCAACACAGCAGTTATTGAATAGAATTGATTAACCAAAAGGACTTTCTGATCTATTCGCCCACAAATAGCAATCAACTCGTTGTCCGGACGAACGAAGACCCGACGGGGTTCTAATGGTTTGCTTGAATAAAATTACTGTGTTATTTTATTACCCTCATGCCGACCCTGTTAGGTCTTTTACATAACAAGTGACCTTGCGGGTCCAGAAAAACAATTAGGTAACCAGACCGCCTGGTAGATTTATTTTCATATGTAAATTATCGTTTTGTTTTGCTAATTAGATACTACATCAACAGTACTGAACTGCTTGTTGTAAATACCGCAGAGTTTCAAGACCTACCATCTCCTGTGTTTGATTGCCTGCTGCCAGTTGTGTAATAGGTACCTACTTCACCTTTTTCGGGATTGGTTTATTCGACTTCGAAACACACTTCGAAAGATCTGCTTTTTATTTGTTGATGATGTTAAGATGTTATTTTTGTTTGACAATGACATTACGACGGTTTGTCTTTTGGCCGTCACTTTCAGATTTGGAACGAAACGGATGATGACATGTTGTCCTGAATCAGAATCGGAAATCTCTTTATTTGAATAGAGCTGTTAAAAAACGTCAAGATCTAAATCAAACAAACAAAAATACATTTAATAATAGACTTAAATACTATAATAGAAATAATAAATAAATACACAGTAAGTATACAAACATAGTGTGACTCAACCGCCGGTGTCGGAAAGTTGTTTCTGTACTGAGAGAACCGGCAAGAAACTCCTGTCCTTTGCTATCATGGAAAACCGCGACGTGAAAATCCGCTACAGTGTTAAGGATATGTTGTGAAAATTATCAAAGAAATCACAACAACAACCAGAATCGAAAAATCAAAAACAGTTCACAAAATGAACCAAATTTTAAGTTCCTCATAATCTCTAGAGCGTCTTATTTATGTATTTGAGAGATACCTATATTCGTTCCACGACATTAAATTTCTGTTGGCACCGCGCTACTAACGTAATATTATTATATTTCCTGCTATTTACGTCATCCAGATTTGTTCACGTATCTGTAAATCATAATTAATTTGACACATAAACACTGGCTGAAAGCACGTACCTATCTACAGTATCTCTCGTCAGAAATCATCGTATTTCCATATGTACAAACAATTACGTCCCTCGATTATCACTGGACCATAGTTCACTGGACATTGAAATTATTCCACACAGCGCCATCTAGCCCCCAGTGAAGTTATACCTACAATAAAACAAAAACCTTGCGTTCATTACTGCTATGTGAACATCTGCGTGAGAAGGTACATAAACACTTTCCCCTGGAATTAAATGTATGAACTCCTGAAATAAATAGCGTTAAATTGCGAACACAAATAATACTCGTACAGGGAAGCGGTTTTTTGGCAGCTGACATGCGTACGTGTCTTGAATGTGAGAAAGATCCGAGATTTGTACAGGGGCCAGCAAATCAGGTCAATAAGTAGAACTAAAATGGTCATTTAAGTACTCCTCAACCAGCATTTAATGGTCTCTAAAATGATTATCAAACAAATAATCAATGTGTTTCATTTAATTTAATTTTACCAAATTATAAAACAGTGTGTAAATCGTCGGGTCATGGTATAACAAAGTTTGAGAGACATTGATCTAATTCTAAAGCATAAAGTATGCATTCACACAAAGCGGACAATGCGCTTTTTCGTTCTAGGTACTTTCGAAAATTGAACATCCTCCGTGCGAAAACCTCCTTGAAATAATAGGCTGCCGAGAACCAGCAACAACGCGGCGTAATAGCGTAGAGCTTGAAGTCCGTGGTCTGTTCGGTGTGACCAGATGTTGAATAATTGGAAATTCTACCGTCTGCAATATAAAGTCATTTGATGGCTATTTTACGCTAGACTGGCCCATACCGCGACACGAATCGCGTGATATGTCAAGCGAGGTGGGCAAAGTGAAAAATAATGAACAAACTAAAGGAGCTGGTAAGAAACCCATCAAAATCTCTTTGAAAGATCAAGGGACACGAATTTGTTTCATACTACTTGGAGATAATTTTGCAAGGATCTGTGGAGTTGCTGGACACCACATTTGTATCTTTACTTCTTTGATTTAAGGTTCAAAACCTTAAGAATTTCAACCTCAGGAACATTAGAATTAAAAGCTCTCCCTCTTGTCTGTTACTTTTCACTTAAATTTTAACGACTGACTATTCTAGAGTAGTCAGCCAAAAAGGGTTCAATTTGGTCGCACGCCAAAAATTAGTAGGTAAAGCTTATTATTTTCGCTCAGAAAAAAAGTTTTTGTTCACCTTCAGCAATATTTTTAATTTAGTCCATGGCATCAAAGTTGATAATGCAGAACTTAAAGAATTAAAAAAAAAATGAAAGAGGTCTAGAGGAAGATAAAGTATTTACTAAGCCCACTGTAAACGACACCTTAAGAGGAAAACTGTAATGTATGTATTTATAGGTATGATCCATTTTTTTAGACACGTAGGTACCTATTCGCATAAGTTATGTTGCTACTTGTGATCTTTGGCAACTTCAAATCGATTGCAAGCCAACTTTTCACGTCCAATCAATACTACCGGTGTCTATTTCCTGGAATTTCCTGGTCAAACTTTGTAGTTTCGTTCTAATATATTAATGTTTGTTTTTATTTCCACTAGGTCACATTGCCACTACAATGACTTTGCTACTTTTCGTAATCTTGTTCCCCTTCATAATGCAAAGTAGTTTTCATTACTCATACTCTGAAAGTAGGTCATTACTGACCTGAGAAGCGGGCTGAAAGTAATACTTTTCATCCCTAGGGAGAATCACTTTCAACTGACATCTGCCAAATTATTAAAAAAAAACTTAGTTATTTTTCACATATCTATTGAACCATGTTCCAACTTTCTATACAGCCACGATGTAAAATTGTATTGATTAGAGAATGTATATTTTATAAATAACTTTATTATAATTCAGTTTCAACAATTTCTTCAAAATAACTAAGCTTAGAGCAAAATATTTACCATTTTTCCAATGAAAAAAATAAAAAATAATGGCTGAATAGTGGGCCCGCCACAGAAAAAAAAACAAACAAAATAGGCGGGATAGCGCCAATTCGATCTTCATTTATTTTTAAATCTTTTTCTTTGGATAATTCATGTTTTATTTTTACTTTCCTTGTATTCGTAATGAAAAGCACAGTGTTTACCTCGGGTGAAAGACTTATTTAGTCCCTCGAACTATTGGCGCCCTCACTTCGTTCCGGGCGCCAAACCCCGTCTCGGGACTAAATAAGTTACTTTCACCCCTAGGATAACAATGTACTATTGCTAACGGGGACACAAAACGTTATTCCCCGCCCGCTGCGATACGTCACACACATCGTCAACTAATTCTATTCCTTAGCCTCAAAATACCTAGTTAACATTTTTAGATGCACTTTTGTAAGTAGGTTATACCTAGATCATAATCAACGGCCTCTGAGTCATTTACAGACGATTTATACTGCAGTGAAGTCGGAGTTGGCGCATTTTTTATTGTGACTGAAAAGGCCTATCGGCGAGAGGCGTAGCACAAATCACATTTTAAGTGTTAGGAGGGGTTGTGTTCCTTTGGTGCCTTTTAGCGCGCTTTTCACCCAAAATAGTAAACCAGGGGTGGCATTCCGATTAATATTATCTCACATCTCGGTGCAGCACTTACTTCAATCATCAATACGCTTCACTTTGAATTATTATGTCCCTCATTTTGTATGCAAATAATTTTAAAATATTATTTGGCTTAGTTCTTTACGCTCAATCGATCACAGTTGCAAAGAAATTGAATTTTAAAGATCTCACCACGACTGAGATGAGATTTGGCGCCAACCGGAATAGCATAGCAGGTCTTATCGTGGACAAAATGTGCAGGTTGAATTTTTCAAGTGAGCGTGTTAACTGTTAGGGCACATCCTAGCTCAGACCGATTTCGATGAATCCGAAAACTCCTAACTTGGATTTTAAAAGAGACTTTGCAACTTTAAGACAGAAATGATTCAGTTGGTTTCGGAAGAAAAACGCTTTTTTTATTATTATCCACTGTGAAACTTATAGCATTTTACAAAGCATCTGATTCAATTCCTTACTAGGGTTTTCATTTTATTTTGAATTGTTTTTATTGGTTGTAAAGTTGTAGGTTATCTGTAAGGTGAATTCAGGTTTGATATTACTTTTCAGCGTGTTATGAGTTTACAGAATCGCTACTTAACTATAATTAACGGCAAAATTTTGAAAAGGCTGCACCTATTTAATCTTAAATTTTTGTTATTGTTGATATTTGGTTGTTTTTGTTTATTATTCCAAATGGTAAGAACATAATGTATTCAGCAACATAGGATATTTCACTTTGATACGTTCATAAAGAGGTCTGACATTGTGATATTTCTGTTTCATCGTCATTAAAAAAACTCGAGATGGGACGCAGAAATATGTCCACTGGAGTATTATTAGTTTTCGCATCGTTCTGCGTCATTTCATAGCACAACTGGTGACAATGGACTTTATGACTATTATTTAATATCTAAATGTGGTTTATGTCTCTTTGGACGTATATTTCTGGGGCTATTGCTCGTTTGCGCTAGTTTAACCTACGCCTTGAAATACTTTTGAAAATTGAAATGAATTTAAATAATTAGTGGAGTTCACTGATTGTGAATTCCGCAGTTCGTGCTGTTGTAGAAAATGGCTTACGGACGCTTTTTACAGCTACCTTTCACTTCCCTTAAAAAGGGTAAAAAGTGACAAGGGTGGTTTCAAAAATGGAATAAATTAAGTAAATTAATTAGCACTAAGCTACGTTAATACTTACTTGACTTTCTTCACTTGACTTTAGTACTTTTGTTAAGGTATTTAGCACATTACCGTAAACGAGGAAGCCCTAGCTGGTTCGTTTGATCCTTAGTCGTAAGACCTGCTCAATAATTAATTTCATTAATTTTTGTGATAAGATGGCTAATAAGACTGTGTTTACTAAAATTGTATAAAATAAGATACATTGGTCGGAAATAAAAGATTTTTATTTCAGTAGTTATTTACAACCAACAATCTTCCGCCGGTCACAAACTTATGGTGCGGCACTGCGAACAGTCAACCTTCTTACTGAAACTTACTTTACCTTCTTACCTTCAACAGAAAAACTAAAACCTACGAATAATTAAACTTAACTAGGAGTAGGAGTAGCCACCTGGATACTAAGAAAGTACCCCCCCCCCCCCCTACTTAAGAAAGTGAATTCATTTTTACGTAAACAAAAACGTTTTTTACACAACATATTGAAGACTTCAGAAATGTAACGTCAGCTAGTAAATATACGAATATGATTGTTCCACAGCATGCGTGGAGGAGAAATGCACCGACTGGGAAGGCAAGTCAGTTCCACATGGACTCCTGTACGTGCCGGGGCCGGGCGTGTGCTCCCTCTGCGTCTGCTACCACTCCGAACCCATGTGGTGTAAGGCCATCTACTGCGATCCACCGTATGTAAGTACATCAACAGGCCTAGGCCTAGTCCTGGACGCCAGCGGGCGGAGCAGAAGGTTCATAGATTTGTGTAAAGCTGTTTTCGACGACAGTAGCATAGTCCAATAGAACAAGTACGGCAACATGTCGCGGCTGTCGCTGCGCAAGCGACAGCGGCGCGACAGTAACGAAACACACTGATGCGCACGAACTTATCTACGTACGGCTCGGCACGAGTGAAGTTTCCGTTAGAATCACGAAAATTGTCGGTCGTGAACTCGTGACGGCTCGGCCGCGCTCACAATCAAGCTGCGCTCGCTTCGTTTGTATGGTAGATGACATACCTACTGGGTATACTGAGACAGTGGTGCGGGCGTACTACGTAAACCGCACGAACCGCCCCCGCGCCGCCTACTGGAGTCCAGGACGAGGCCTTACAACTACTGCTTAATTTCGTACTCTTCCAAATGAGACAGTTCTTTTAACTTTAAGAGAAGGGCACGCAGCTTCCATTAAAACTACATTTGGTATAAGACCATCGACTGCGACCCGAATATGTTATTCTTATAACACACTGGGAACTAGCTAGATCCTCTGCTAAAAAGAGACGGCAATAAGGCTCCATCGCACTCAATGGCGCTTGTACTAAACACGACAAGCAGGACTTTTGTTGGCCGACTCTACCAAAGCCGAAGGACGTAAACAAAAGAAAACACACGTAGATAGTTTTTCCCTGTCCAAACAACTTACCTACTCGTACAGTAAACTTTTGAAGTCAACTTTGTTTTACTTTCCAGTCTACATTGTTGTACGGTCAACGGCATATCACGCTACCCACTTCCAAAAGTTCCACTTTGGTAAAAGCAAAACAAAAAGAAATGGGTAGCCTGATGTGCTGTTGACTGTACAATAACTATGAACTGGTGAAAAATCAAAGGCAATGTATTCACGCAAAAACAACACAAAGTGTCCTGTTACCGCAAGCCGACGCCGACGTAGAGTGCCTAGGTGCAGGGCCGCCGCAAGCGGGCGTGCAAGGCGTGCACCGCACGCGGGCGGCACGCACAGGGGGCGGCAAATTGAGCTAATTTATACTTGTTTTAAGAAAATAAATATTAAGTCATATCATGTAAAAACGTCTGAACGAATTAAGTTAACACTGTTATCTATTGGCATCCGTCAAAACTAAGATACATCACCAAACGTTGTCTCTGTCAGCCTATGGAAAACGGGACTGATGATGTTAAGTGGCGGATTTACCTTAATGGGCCTAAACGGGTGACGCTTTGCCAAGGGAGATATGAATGCTGAAACGGGCGGGTGCTGCCGGCCCTTCGCGATGGTGTGACTCTGAAACCAGCCTAAGTCTCAGGCGCCGGAGCCTACGGCGGTCAGAAATTGGGGACAGCGAATAAATGCAAAAAGCACCTTTGAGCCGCCCTATTTCCTCATTTCATCTGTAATTATTTACGCATTGGTTAGTTTAATCTGGCCCATTTTAACCAAAAAAAAACGCGCTCGCTTCGCTCGCGTAATACGCATTATTTTACTGTTCGCGGTTTTCCCCCGGAACTAATATTGTTTTTTTTACTTTGGAATCAGAGCTTAGCTTCACTCGAGTTATCTTCTTTCAATTGCGGTTTTTACGCATATACTGAGATATAACAGTTTCGCGCGCTCACGCAGTTTCCATACCTGCCCTTGGCTTAGGAGAGCATCGCTCTCTCGCATCTAGCCGGTGACGGCGTCCCTGGCCTCGCACCTGAGGGGACTTCGCAAAAAAGTTTTACAAGTTGCCTACTCAAATATTTTTTCATGACGAGTGCTTAAAAAAAACGCGCTCGCTTCGCTCGCGCTAATCAAAATCAAAATCAAAATCAAAAATAGCTTTATTTAAATAGACCTGTTACAGAGTACTTTTAAATCGTCAAATCGAATTAACAAACAAAACATACTTAATAATAGACATGAATACCATAATATTAAATGTAAACAATAAATATACTGTACTTAAATAAATGTGATGCTACCACCGGATCGGAAAGTTGTTTCTGTACTGAGAAGAACCGGCAAGAAATATAGTACATTCTATTGGTTTTCTACAAAGGAGCCGTTCACGCCATTTCTTGTCTTAACTGTGGAATATTGAGATTATAGATCGGCCTCCGCATATCAATTTCATTAATTAATGTTATTAGGTACCCTTTTTTTTGAAAGTCATAAAGTAGTAGGGCGGCATTTTCGGTATTGCACGCGGGCGGCGAAACAGCTAGCAGCGGGCCTGCCTAGGTGCCCTCGCAAGATAGCCTAGGGCCCTTCTTGTTTGTCCCGACACCCGTCGGGTCTTGAAGTCACAATGTTTAACACCAAGATGAATTTCTAGCTTAAGACGAGCACTTGGTCTTTGTTTATTTTAAACTTTGTCACTGCCTTACCTATTCCGGTGAAATATGTAGTATCTAGTAAAGTTCAGAAAGAAACAACGACAACTTTTATTTTAGTTACCGAGAAAAGTACTGAATTGTGTGCCTGAGTCCTCCCCCTCTTGTTTGCGGGGGATCTCTGAGAACAGCTTCTTGTTGTCAATACATCAATAACTGATTTCAGACAGTTCTTCAGGCATTGGGAAATCGCTCGATAGTTTATTGACAGCGTTAAAATGTTGTAGACTTTCATCAGCATAACAAGCTGATTTGAAGCCTAAAATTGAAAAACATAAATTGCAGATAAGCGTGCTCTGATGAACTGAATTATTACAAGCAATGGTTACACTAAAGTGTGACTGTTGCATGAGATTAATCCTTTATTTCTAAACTAGCGACCCGCTCCGGCTTTGCATGGGTGCAATGAGATGTTATTATACAGTTAAACCTTCCTCTTTCATCACTATATCTTTTAAAAAAGCGCATCAAAATCCGTTTCATAATTTTATAGAATTAAACGAACATAGGGACAGAGAAAGCGACTTAGTTTTACTATGTATTGTTCCATGATCGACCTCCTCTACTTGATGTTGGGACGAATCGTGTAGTACACCCGTAGGTGATTTCCACAAAACAACATAGAAATGCACTATGTTTCCGCTCGTGTCAAGTCGCGGAGGGTCCTCGGCTACAGCCCCGCCTGTGTTCGCCGCTGCAGCGAGCCATATTTTACAGAGTTTTCCAGTTTCGGCTTTCCACGAGTGTAACTCGTTATTCCGACGTGACAAGGACTTGGCCTTGTTTTCGCAATACGGAATTTCAGGCACTCCTACCAACAATTTTTTTTTACTGATTATTAAGTACCCACTACTTAATAATTATTTTCGACAGCGGTTAAATTTCCAAAGATGCCCCTTCAGACCTTTCAGGCCCTTTTCAGACTTCTACGCACTTTAACTAGATACCTAATAGTCGCGAACATAGGCATTAGAAATAGAAGAGGCATAAAATGCTACCCGTTACCAGGCAGTCCTGCTTGCTTTAATGCAAAAATATACATTTGGCAAGAGCGAATTAAAACGGAAACGTGTATCTAGTTTGATGACTTTACATGACGTTCTCAGCTGAATCAGAATCTTTTGGTATTAAAATTATTGTTATTCTGTCTATTCAGGAAAGTTAAATAACAACATCCCAACATATTATGATGGTCCAGCGAATATCTGTGCTTTTATTTACCTACTCTCGACTCGCTCCCTCAGATAAACCCATAAGTATAGGACTGAATAAGTTCATAGCAGCCTATTTAGCATTTACCCCCTTGGTCGTTAAAACGTTAATACACAATATAATACAATTAACTAGGTGCTTGGCTGCCAAATTTATTTTTTAATAGTTATCAATTTATTCACTAGTTACAGCTGCCAACTAACACATGACGCAAAAGCATTGGAAACATAGTGTCCATAATTTGGACGAACTAAATAGGATACCTACCTAATATGAATACCAATCTGCAGTTCTCCTCGTTGTTTTCTGGCGGTCAGCGTCCTTCTGAAGACATGATTTTGATATAGTAGATATAACTTTTGAAATACTAGGGAAACAACGGTTCTCGTGTTTTATCTCTATAAAATCTTTATTAGATACCAATTCTATTTAAGTCACATCACAAGATCTTATTACGAAAAGTCTTTTACACCGCTTTACTGTCAAAATCTAAATACTAACTTCACTTGCCTCATTGTGTTCAAATGTGCTTTACCCTTAGAGCTTGTCTTTACCAAACGCAAGCATTAGTAATCTCATCTAGGAAGTCACGAGCAGATACTATGTTCCTTGTTTTCAACCTCAACTGCATCAAATGTGGAGTCATTAGGGCCTCTGTAAATTATAATAGGTTCATTAACTCCCAAAACAAATACAAAAAGGAGACAAAGGACTCGAAGCGCATTCTTAACTGTTCCTCGAATCTCTATCTCTATGATTGTTTGTGGCGCGCAAGTTTGTGATGTGAATAAGTAGACCACCAAACAATTACTCACTATGTTATATTGTATGGTTTTAAAGGTTGAAGTGGGTCTGGCATCATGTTGACACCTTACACTACTAGCTTATTGTTCAGTTATAGAAACGGTCCAGTAAGTTTTACCTTCATGTACTCATGAAACTATAATATTTTTGTCTCACAGAGCGAAACCGAGTTATTGAGTTCGTTATTGACGTTAAGCAGTAGATGGTTTCACATTAAAGTTAATAATTCAGGTACCTAGTTAAGGCTTTGTCCTCTTTATCCACTTGTCCATTAATGATCTTGCATCACCATGTCTGCCTTACCTGTGCACCTGAAATTGATCAGGAGGACATCGTTTTTTATAAGGCAGACAAAATTCTACGTTTGTGATTTCTATTTCAATCAAGAATGCAACTTTAAAGTGGCACTCTCTGTTCACAGTTCTGCAAGGACTTCCGCGTAGGCGAGCGATGCTGCGAGTTCGAGTGCCTCGACCCTCCCGGAGAAGACACCCGGTACCGGGAGCGGCAGCGGCTGCGCGCCCTGATCCTCGCAGGGAACTCCTCGGCGCCCCACATCGCCCCCTCCATGGAGCTGAAGGCCGGCATATCGCTGCTCGCCGTAGCCGTCGCCAGATTCGTATGAGACGAACTCCACTGCAAATAGACTTTATTCAATCCGGTCAACATTGACCAAGAATCCACCGTTCAAGTGAAAGACGATATTATCGATATGGGTTGAAAGACACCGAATCGCAGCTAGTTGACGCAAACTTGCCATTTTGTGGGAGCTAGAGGCGAAACGGTTATAACCCCGCCATTTTTAAACTCTAATTTTGATCTGCGTGAATAGCAAACTCACTGTTACTGACAGAGTGCAACTTTTTGATTGATGAACGCTCATTTCTTAAACATAAGTTAACATAATGTAAACTTTTAAGTATTATTTTGAAATGTTTCGTTTGTAATCGACATCTACTCTTTCTTATTTTTAAATTATTGTAATTAAGCAACCTACTGGCAACTCAATTATTATTTATTAAATGTATCTAATACTTAAGAAGGGTTGGTGTTACGTTGTACTTTCGTTATTGAACGTAGTAAAAACTTCAGTGCCACAATAACATTTATATGTGAACACAAGCTAACCGTAACTTACAAGTCGCCTAAGCAAGATAACAATTTTGGACCAATTTTACGTAACTATGAGTAGTAGTGTCTTGTTTCTGTTTGATGGAGTTGCTTTGTCGTTTAATGTTGTTGTGTTACGTAGACTCTGCTTGTTTTGTGTCGTAGACATTATATGTTGTTTAATGTTGGTACAGTGTTAAATGTCCTTTGTCGAAACATTCATGATCTAATTGTGCAATTCATGATAGTTTATTTATACCTATGTTTAAAGAGAAGTCGTGATACACTCGTATAGCATCGATCATTCACATGTCTATAGAACGAATTAGTTTAAAATTTAGAATCCTTGGGATGCTTTGTTTTTCTCTAATAAAGATATAGACACTCTGTACATTTAATACTTTTCACACTACAAATTGTTATAGGTATAAAGGAACACCTACACCGATTTAAAATAATCCATTCTCATTTCTCTCTCTTCTCACTTCTATAAATATTCACGTAGCTAGGACACACACACTTTCGGAATTGTAGCTTTAAACTAACTCATATCATCGGCTATTTAGAGTAAAAAATATCTATTAGAGCCAAATCTATTCGCGTCATGAAGTTTTCAAATTCGTCGTGCAAGAAATTTCATTAAATATGTAAACTATAGACAACACATTGTAACGATACTGCTAGGAAACTTTTGTAGGTCTAATAATGAGTGAACACTATTTTGTGCAAAGTAGTAAAGACTAGCAATTTACTGTTGTATTTGTAACTTCACATTTCGTATTCTTTAAAATGCCACCCCCACCGTTGACTTCGCCGCCGGGGAGTCGTCGATAATAAACGGTACCTAGGTAGTAAAACGTAGGTAGGCTCGGACACCTCCCTAGGGAACTATGGGTAAAGTTCAAGAGACCTATTGTTCTCTGAAAGGTATCTATTTTCGATATCTGCTCATTGAAATACAAATATTTAAACACGAAAAATCTGTCTTGTAAGTTATTTTTATTTGAACTCTTATCATGAACCACTCATCATCTGCTCTCACCGATTTGGTGTAGTGGTTGAAAAGTAGGCTACTACAGCAAACAGGTCTGGGTGTTTCCTATGTACGTAGGTATATTGAGTATGTTTTTACAAAATAAAAAGTATGTTTTATGTTTATCTGCTGTCTAGTATCCCTTAACACAAGCTTCAATTAGTTAATTTGGGTCTGGGTGGCGCTGTGTGGAATAATGTCCATTGATATTTATTTATTTAAAGGTACAACAACTCACGTAATGTATCCAATCAGGGGCCAACTGAACTATGTGCTAACCCCGTAGTTTCGGTAAAACTAACTCGCAAAACAAAACTTGCTTGTGCTTGATTTCAAGATCTCTTTTAGGACCTATGCTAAGCATCGTTTTCAAACTATAAAATGACTTATCTGCATGATAATTAAATCTGACTCTTTTTTGTACTTAGATATGTGCCTTTTTTAATTTTCCCGAAACTACGGACTACGAGGTAAAGCACAGGCAAGCCGTTCCCAAATTAGATATTGTTATAAAACTATGATAGAGTGAGTCCTAATGAGTTCTACATTTCGACACTCGACAGACCCTGGTGGCTAAATTAATGTTCAATAAAAAAGTTACCAATTATGTACAGCTTCCAATTTGTGCAAAATATCAAAGGTGAAGCTCCAATTTGTCAACAGCGAAAAAGCAAAAATGTTTATTCTGCTTTACGAATTCAAACTTTAGTTTTTGCAACTCGTTCCATCCAACTTTATTAATTAACTGTTTTAACTGACACCACGAAATCGCTGGTTTTTTCCATGAAACAGGAGGATGAAATTTCCTAGACTAGACACGTTTAGCCCATATTAGTTAGGTAGGTTAGGTACCCACATCATCCCTGTGATGTTAACAAACTCTTGTAATTTGTAATATTGTAGCCTTTAATTCTTTATTTACAACCCTCACCGGTCTGAAAGAGTAGGTCTGAAGGTATTGTAGCAATCGCTACGTTAGGTAAAACTTTTTTTATTTCACACGTCATATAGCGTGTGGGCAATCGCCGTGCCAATCGATTCGGAAGGCATGTGAAATAATCCCCGTTTCTAGACTACATTGTTAATATAAAGACTATTATTATAATCGACAATAATTGATTCACGTGAAGTTACCCATACAATTTAAACGCGGTCTTGTGTGGGACTCATGCTAATTGAACCGTGATAAAAGGTCATAAAAAGAGTTTAGGTAGCAGAATAATTTAATTTTTAAATAATAATGATACCTACAGCTAGGAGTCTTTTAAAGGTCGGTCTTAGCAGTCGGTGTTAGGAAAGGGATCATGATTAGAGAGTAGCGTTCTTAGCCTAAATAGTTGAACCGGCAACTGTAACCCCGACTAACCCAGGCGAGTGATAGGCCAACCACTGCTCCTTGCGTGCGCACACTACTGCGCCAGACATCATGAACATGCGGGCAATACCCAGTATCACTACTATATTGTATAGTTGAACTCCTTTGCAATATTCTAAGCTTCGTTTTAATCTCTAAAGTTGCATCTACGAGTACCTGCATTGAGATTTAGAAAAGATACTAACTAATTCAAATGAAACTTCTATTCTTTAAACCACCTATATTTCTATGGCTGCCGGTGCAGCATGTCCCTTGGCATTAAGTACGGTACGTCATTTGTATTAAACTACAATAAAAAATAAAGAAATGAGATAGTTTTTTTTGTCGAGATCGAGTTTCAAAATGTGAATAACTCCTACGTGTAAACCTAAAGAGGTACCTACTTGGATTAAACTATGGAATATTTATTGTGTATCCAATTAATAGGTGCCCATTAAAAATGTCCATAGTACGCGTCAACATAATTACGGCACTAGTAGGTATCTAAATGAAAAACTAGCTCAAAAGTTTATTGCGTTCTAACAATAAAGTTACCTCGTAGGGAATTCCCATTTATTTACACACCCTTGTAGTTAGAAAATTACTAAATTTTTAAGGTAAATTTTCGTTATGTTATAATTCTGTTATTACTTATTAGATACACCTTAGTATATCTAAAAACTTTTATTAGTTAGGTACCTATTTTATAATAGAAGAAGGTAAAATAATAATGTTTAGTATGTTAAGAGAAATTAAGTAGAATGAATTCTCTTTTATTTAAAACTTTCCTCCAGTTTATCGAAATTTTCTCCTTTTAATGCTGTAAAAGGCTTCTATCTAAAGAAGGTTTCAAATTTTATCACACTTTCAAATTGCTTTCTGGCATTTCGGATATTATCATTTGAACTTTAAAGATTTTACAAGAAAGTTATTGAATACTGGCAACAGACAAATTCTGCTGATTGTGCAATATAATAATTAAATCTTTAAGAAAATAATAAAGGTATGTGATATTTTGCTGGTTGTTATATATTTTGCAAGATAATTATTAAGAAGAACAGCTTTAATATTTAGGTATAAGATGCCACATTAACTTTAAATACTTCAATTACCTTGTATTAAAATGTCTGAATGCAAATAATAACCAAACTGTGTTTATCTATTTTATTTTAAATGGGATGTCATTAAGATTAAAAAGCCTTTGGAATTGGACCAATCGTATATCTTTTGTTATTGTTTAAATTGTTAGGAAAATTTCGCTTCAGAAAAAGTTCATGTAAAATAAATCCTATTTGGTTCAATGTATTTTGTCAAGACTTAAATTTTGATTTAAAGATTATTTACAAAAGGATTCCTGATATGTAAATACTATTACTATAATGAGGTCTAAATAGCTTAAATAAATCTAATCACAAACCAATTGTTTTACTGAATGAAGTTCTCACAGTATTATGAGTTACCTAATTTTACTGTAATATGTTGTGCTGCAAGTTATGAATGGTAAATATGCCAGCGAAAAAATATGATAACACAAAATAATTTGTGGACAGGATTGGTAATCATGTATGAAATTATGGTATGTATAGTCTGATTTTAACACCTATTATTGGTACATAAAATATTTATTAAAGATAATAAAAAATTACATAAGTAATAATTACAACAGTTAGTCTTAACAATTACGAGCTTGGAATGTTTTCAAGATTCACCATTTCATTCCTTTATCTTGCAAATCTTTTTTAGCCTCAATAATCTCTGCTTGGAGCTCTTTGGCAGCTTCCTCACAGTTGTTGAACGTGAGCACTCTGTACAGGATAACAGTAACCGCGTATAACCCAAAAAGTATCACAAATATGAAGGGCGACACCAGTATCAAATTCATGTTTTTCTCAATAAGCGGGTGTTTAACATAACCTCCAATTAAAGAATACCACACCGCGAAGGCAGCTGATGCCACTGATATCCACTCCAGCAGCTTCGTCATGGTTCTGAAACAACGAATGCCCCCAGTAAACAATAATCCAGAGCTTGATCGGCGAAAGACATAACTGAACAAGCGGCAAAAACATTAGAGCTTTATGGCGATTTGTTACCTTCTTCCTTTTACAGAACCGAATAAACAATAATAGCTGGAAAAACTACTTTAACTTATTTCCAACTGTTGATAACTATTCTAAAATTAACATTATTTTAGGATGAAAAAATATCTACAGAAATTTTATTATCCCAATACGGCTTAAGCCAGCTGACTGTCAAACTTTCCTGACAGCAATGACATGACATGACAGGACAGCTGGCTGGCACCATAGAGTGGGTCCGTTCCAAAACGAGTACTGAATAACCTCAAAACTCCACGAAGCATCGAAATATTTAAATCAATTGAAATATATCCGAATATATCACATGTAAACGCATGCTTATGCGACATTGGCAAAATGAAATACCCTAGTGGGAAAAAGGGTCACGCCATTAATAAAAGGAGGTACTTTGAACAAGTACCTTTGATGAATTTTATTATGTTTGACCTTGTCCCTTCATTATTTTCCAGAATCTCGTGCTTTTAATGTCGCACATGCTCTT
Organism: Udea ferrugalis; assembly: GCA_950022985.1. Taxonomy (NCBI): domain Eukaryota; kingdom Metazoa; phylum Arthropoda; class Insecta; order Lepidoptera; family Crambidae; genus Udea; species Udea ferrugalis. Next base: position 14,369,375 of record OX465531.1, on the reverse strand, counting down.
CATGGGGCTTCACAGCCAAAACACTAAAGCCCCTGTTACAAAAAGGGAAGATACGACCCGTGTAACCGCGTTAATTATTTATTTTTGAATCGAGTGTTCAATTACCTTTTCTTGAGATTTTATGTAGATGCGACTTTTTGACTGCTGGCATTTCCGGTATGACGCATTTAATCAATTTTATTCAAAAACTTGCAACACTGACCCTTGTGTCGTAAAAGGGTGAGTGAACCGCCTCATTGTTATTTATTGCATTTGTCTCTAATAATACATTAATTAGCCGTTTTACGGATACAGCAAGTGCAATAACATAGGTCGCGACAGCCATGCCGATGTGAGTAATATACGAAAGGTGTGGCACGTCGCTGGGGCGTTGTTTTGTGGTGCAGTGACATTATTAGTGTGAAAAATATTTTGCCTATCTCGTAAGATGACCGAATATAAATTGGTAGTGGTAGGCGCTGGAGGCGTCGGTAAATCGGCATTGACTATACAACTTATACAGAATCATTTCGTAGACGAGTATGACCCTACCATAGAGGATTCGTATAGGAAACAAGTGGTGATAGACGGTGAGACGTGTTTGCTGGATATTTTGGATACGGCTGGTCAGGAGGAGTACTCAGCAATGAGGGACCAGTACATGCGGACTGGGGAAGGGTTCCTGCTGGTGTTCGCAGTGAACAGCGCGAAGAGTTTCGAAGACATTGGGTCGTATCGGGAGCAGATCAAGCGAGTGAAGGATGCAGAGGAAGTGCCAATGGTGCTGGTGGGCAACAAGTGTGACCTGCAGGCCTGGGCCGTCGACATGACGCAAGCGCGCGAGGCAAGTTTTGTACTAATAATTTTATTTATTGTATTGTCATGACTAGAGAAAGGGCTTTTTAGATAATTTTCCTACCATCAGGACAAACCAGAAACTCCCATTTTAAACTATTCCCTTCTGATCTAAATGTCTTTGTTTACTATCCTAACAAGCGCCACCTGCCTGTCAATCCCCTTTTTTCAATAATAAACATCTGAAGGTTAATGCTTTGTCCCTTTTCCTCTCATTACTGTTTGTAAAGCTGAGCAAGCCAGTTGAGTAATGGACAACCAAATGTTCTTTATTTGGAATGTAAGCATTCCAATTTTTATATTGATAGTGATCTATGATCCTAACCCAACTGATATTATAGTCAAAACCCTTTTTGTTATCATATTGTTTTACTTTACCATACTCTAAGAATGATATTTACACCCTTGTTGTGGAACTTATCAAAACTTTTTTTATGACCGTGTTTGCTTTATGTGTGTATTAATATTATGTACCATGTGACAGTAATAATTAAATGAAAAAATAGTGTCTGATTTAGACATCAATGCAACAACTCTGTAACTGTTTTTTTTTCATGATGTAGGTAAAGGGGTTGGTTATGTTGCATTGCTACTTAAATTTTAAGTTATTTGTGCAGCTAAATATCATTTCCATTTTTCCAACATATTCTTTATCATCATCATCATCATCATCAGCCTATGTTGGTCCACTGCTGGACGTAGGCCTCCCCTAATGCGCCCTATTCTTCATGATGGATAATATTGACTAAGTATGAATAGAGGTTTAGTCAGTGATACAACAAAATATAGGATAAATCTGAATGCCTAAGATCTCTGTTCACCATCAACTAAAAAGAGGTTGTACTTTGGGTGTCAGATACTGATAAACATACTCGAACACCTAGACACAGAATATAAAACAATTTTTGTCTGGTATGGGAATTGAATCTACAACCTTCATCACTAGGCCATTGCTGATGGGCCAGGCAAGTGAAATGTATTATGTTTATATGGATGGATATTTCCATAGTATGTTCTGAACCACCTGTAATCGATTCCAGAATGGTTTATGTAAAACATGAATGTTACTAATAGCTATTGCCAATCCATACATTATGCCTGTATGTTTTGAAGATAATAAATTAGAAACCCACTCAAAACCAAAAAACTTTCAAATACCTGATTATAGCCAGACTTTTAAATAGATACAGTTAAATGAAGAGGTATTTGACTTGACTGAAAACAACAGATTTCCTTGTAAAGGCTGACAGTTTATGTCAAATTATTTGTCATCTCACAGCACTTTAAAAATTAAAAGTCAGAGTATAGTAGTTACAAGTTTTCTACTGTGATTTATCTTCTTATACTTATTTTTGACCTTAAAATTAAAATAAAATTGAAATTAAACAACTTTAGTGTTAAATGAATTTGCCATATCTTGTATCATTTGAAAGTTTTAAAAAGGTTGTTTAAAATTAAACTATTACATTTTAGATTTTTCGATAAGATTATTCTCCCCCTTATGCAATCTACTGGACATTTCTTGCAAACCAGTCTCTCCAAGTGCTTATTAATGTTATTATCTTTTGAATGATTAGTCTAGAAAATTATAGGTAACACTTGTCTTAACTTATTAGGGAACATTATGTTTGTCATAATCATAAGTAAGTTTTATAATTAGCTCTGTCTATAACGTTTTTAATTCAGTATTTTCCTTATTTATGTTGAATAACTTAAGAATAAGCTGATTGTAAATAGGAGGAAAAGGGTAAATGTTGTAGAATATTGTCCAAACATATGAATATCAAAACATACTTTTGGCCTGCGGTGTGTTTTGCGCACAACAAACATACAAAATACTATTTTATTACAACAAACAATTTTGTGTAGTTAATTATTTAGAAATTCTCAACCTTTCGACTTATTATTTCTCAGTTCATTCAGTTCATGACATTTTAGCATTTGTTAATTTATTTATTTTACAATGTCATTACACAGTTTAAATAACGTAGTCAGAAATTAACTGGTATAGATAGCCATTATGTCAACGGTAACATAGTATTTGGAAAAATACACAAAGTGCATTTGCTTATGAGATCCAAACTGTTGAAATCCACTTGACCTGTGACCTTCTGAGTAAAAAGTGACCCCCTTATTTATAAAAAACAAGCACACTTTAACTACTGTAAAGTTTTGTCTCTTTCATTGTTATTGTTGTTGATTTTTGCGTTTAATTTGAAAATATATTTAAGAATAAAACAATGATGTTTGTGTAGGCCTCTCATATTTTATGCTATTATTCCTAACTAAAAAATGTTGCCAACACCTGCCTTTCATAGCAATAACAGTGTAAGTAAGTAAAAAACGACAAACTAAAAGATTTTAGTGTTAAGTTATTAATTTATTGAACAATTTGTTTTCGTTTCATTTGAATATTGCTAATTCCATTTGAAAGATTTATCAAGATTGTTCCCTAAAAAAGGAAAAAGCATAACAGTAGTAGTTTGAGTAGGGACTTTTGCTAACAAACCGATTAATTGTCATTCAAAACAATGACGGATTGATGTAAAATGTTGCAGGTGGCGCGAAGTTACGGCGTGCCTTTCGTCGAGACGTCGGCCAAGACGCGAATGGGCGTTGACGACGCGTTCTACACGCTCGTGCGCGAGATCCGCAAGGACAAGGACAGTCGCGGCAAACGCAACCGGCGGATGAACAAGCTCCCGCGTCGGCGGTTCAAGTGTACTCTCCTGTAAAGTAATTAACGTGTCTAATTATTGCTTTGTCGGTTGTGGGTGCAGCCTGGGTGGAGTTAATCTCTAACGAAGTTTTGATATTTTCAAGAGTTTAGGATTGTCCTAGTTGGGGCTTCAGTATTCAGTGCTTTGGTCATCTGAAGGTTCAGTTTTAGAAGCTATGAACAGATGGCACCTTAATCCCACTACGCCAGTTTGTTAAGTTCTGAAACAAAAGAAGATTAAAAACAGACCACCTCCACTAGCGAGTCAACTAGCGACTGTTAAGTAGAAGTCATCAACTAGAAGCTGTCAATTAACTGCTTAGTCTGATTACAAGTTGAAAAGCAGTCCCTTGCATCTGCTGTATAAGCGTAAACCCGCTGGTATACCTACCAACTGGCGTCAGTTTAGTCTGTGGATCTAAACTCCTTACGTGAAGAGACAGATTATTGTCCCTGCGTGCTGTTAATTGCAATCTGCGACTGTTAACAGCATTTTCTGCAGGAATCTATCACAAAGACCCATACAAAGTCCTACTTGGACATTCCAGCTTCTGCAAATCTTCAAAATTAAGGCGGACGTAGCGTAGAGCAGCGGTCAGCAATCGATTTCTAAAATCCTGCAGTTTAACACTAAACCCTTTTCTTTCGTATCATGAAAATTGAACATTGGACCTAAGAAGGGCAGCATCCGCAACCGATAACATGTTATTTTATGTATTAATACAGCTAATGTTAGTCCCAAGGCGGTATCATCGGCTGATACCTCCCCTGCGCAGTGCTTGCGGGTGAGACGCATAGGGCTCGTGAGCGATGCTATAAGAGATTGAGTTTTTTTCATAAATATGTATTTATTACCATTGTCACAGTAGGTACTTAACTGAAATCGTGATCATGTAATTAATATCTTCCAATGTTCTTCTTATGAAAGATTTATCAATTGTTAGACTTTTTCAATTCTTTGTCTATGGTTTCGTTTTTACATTGATTAGCCTTGCAGGCTATGCCCAGACTGTTGAAGGTATGTTAAACTAATAGTGAAGGTGTAAAAACTCAATCTCGTAACTCTCAAGGTGCTATTATGAATCATAGTACACTTGCAGTGGAAGGCCCTGTTTGCCATAAATAAAATCTTTTTTATAAATATTGGTCAAGTGTCGTGAGGTGAGATGATTTTTCAGGTTTTTAGTGATAAGCTTGCTAAACTCAAGACTTTTCTATAACTAGATAGAAAACCATTTTGAAAATTGCCAAAATAACTTTTTTACTCATCACAATTGATTTGCTTTGCAAGGTATTGACCGTCATAGAACAATGGTTGTGCACAATATACAGTTAAACTATTTCAAGTACAATTATAATTGGTTGTTAGCACTCGCCTATAATGAGTGCATTACGTCACACGACTTATGCATTCTCTAATGTAATAATTAGTTCAAACCGGAACATTCAGGTCAACTAAAATACTAAAACAGACTTAGGGATATTATTGCACTTATGCACAACTTAACGTTTCCAGAGTAGGTATCAATTAAGGAATTCAATAGAATTTACTGCCATTTGTTTTGATTACTATAATGGCTGTTTAGAATTTAATGTGCCTCTGATATTTTGAGAAGACTATTCTGTGTAAACCACATGCGTGACTCACGGCGCTCTAGCTTGTCTTATCTCCTTGTGATGCAAAACAATGTAAATTCCTCATATCAATTAGCGATGTGCCCAGAGTCTTCGTGAGTCAACAAATGTTAAATAAAGCTACCTAAATCATGCTTAATTTTAATTAATGCTATTATAAAATAAGTAACAAGTGTTAATTGTTAAACTTCAAATATCAAAACAATATAAATACCTACCTATAACCTTTTCAGAGTCTGAATTTTGTATAAAAAGTGATACATTTAGAACTTTGCTGTGGGTTTTTTCTGTGTTAACTGCAGGTGCAGGATCAAGCTTGAGTTTTGCGAAAAAAGAGCCCACAGCATGAGTCCAATATCAAAACATTTGTTATTATAGTGTAATATTAAGATCATTGTTGAATGTTTTCTACTGTAGCTAATTTTACATGTAGGTCGATTTTTCTTAGTATTTCTACTGCTATTAGTTCTAATATTAAGGCCTGTATTCTGAATCGTCGCTCAAAACTGAATTTAAACTAGTGAGTGATCTAAGTATAAAAATGCAACCCATTAGATATATTCTTATGTTTCAGATAAGATTAACCAATCCGATGTATAATTACTATTTCACATTCGAATAACCCATTGTAGACTTAGCAATTGTCGTTTAAAATGTTGAGACAACGGGAGTGGCTGGCTGGGACAGCAAGCTTGTGTCAACTCCAGCTGACGGTCTTCTTATTGCTTTCTTTGACCCCTCAAATGTAAACAATGTCGTAATAGTATTTGCTACAGTTCTGAAACCTATAAGCGCATTTTTTCATTACATGATTGAGTTGAAATCTGCTTTGAACATCCTTTTAGAATATGGCCTTAAAACCACAACCAGGTAACTAGACAGGTAGATTCAACCTTGAGGGTTGTTTCAAAATACAGGCCTTACACTGCTATAACCCCAGGCCTTTTATCCTGACAAAATGGAATACATACATGAATGTTAAAATTATGATTTAGTTGTGACTTTATCACATTGTATTAATAAATCATTACAGTATTCTCGATTTCGCCTACAAGACGGTTTCAATGTTTGTATGTAATAAATACCGTAGTAATAAAGTAATTGCAAGTTATAAGTGACTGCGGCCCAATGCAAGTATTACAAAATAGTAGGTAGAAATCGAAAGTCAAAAAGACCGTGTAGAATATTTTTTGTAAGCAGATATTTTCTCTAGGTGATAAAATGCATGTTTACGTCTGCCATCAATTTCCATGATCGTTTTCACAGTCGCAGACTGCCTACGGTCATGAATAAATTAATAAGTAGGTTGAATATATTATAATTTAAAATAATGTTTGTGTTCTGTCAAAACGACCGTGGCGCGTGGGTGTCGCGTGGCCACAGTATACTACATCGCAGTGGGCCGCTGTCTCAACTTTCCACTACAGCTCAATAAACAACTCTCAACTCAAAGTTACTTAATTACAAACTTCATGTCATACAATCTTACCGGTTGTATAGACTTTTACAGTAAAGTTTTATCAATGCTGTTACGGCTCAAAGAGAGTCTTTAAATAGTTTTTGTCTGCTGTCTCATATATGGAATTTAGTATCTTTATAACATCTACATTGTATAATACAAGTTACATTTAACAATCTTAGTTTACAGTGAAATGATTGTTTAGTAGATTCGTTGTGCATTAGCAATTTACGCTGCTTAGGGATTGACAGCCATCTTATGGAATCTTATGAAGATCTTTGTAAAATTACCTGTATTGTAATTTATTGTTCTTCCAGCAGCTCAAAAGATATGTGTACAGTTTTATTTTAAGTAAATTGGTAGAATTGATTTAAGTGCTCATGCGGTCGACTATCCCTAATCACGTGATTCGTCAATTTAAAAACACGAACACGAATTGAAAGTTTTTAAAGATCTTTGCCATTTCAAAAGGATAGCAGTAGTAGTTGGACGAAATTATTTGAATGTCATGTATAGTATCATCCACACAGAACAAATTATTTGCTGCCCCAAACTCGGCTAGCCAATTTCTCCCTAAGATTATTTTCAGAATTCATCATTATTTCAATATTAACCCAGTCTGAAAGTCTTCAAATGGTCAGAAGGAAGCTCCACATACCTATTTATTATTTTATTTTACCGCTTATATTGACGATGTCTGCTAAAACAATGAATATTTCAAACGAATTTTACAATAATCATCATTTATCAATAAATTCAGTAGATTTAAGTTATTTTATAATAATTATCAATTAGTCAATCATAAAATATTGTATATTTTATTGCTTTTTAAGATTTTACTTACGAATTAAAAGCTGCCATACATCAAATTCATTACAAACTCGAGACATTAATTATTTGTTGACGACAATATAAACATTTTGTTAATAATCAGTTTCATTTTTAATACTAAAGCCGGAATAAATGCCCTTTAACATTTCGTAATTAAATCAAACTTTGATGCTAGTGCACAATTTTGTTGAAAATAATAGGAACCTATTCTACGGATAATTCTGTAACAATATAGCACAAGAATGTGTGCTAAGTGAAATAAATAAAATTGATCAGTCAGATATGGGTAATTTTATTTCTTAATTATACCTTCTTTAACCTTGGAGTCTAACCCACTTGTTCATGAAAACTCTGTCAGCGCTTGAACATCCCGTTAACTGGCGTCAACTTTTGTAACGCTTTGGCCCTTTTCATTCTTGTTGCTGTCGCCGTTTGCGAGTATAGTGTTTCGTGTCGGCCCGATGCGTTGCCGCACCGTGCCCTTTGTATGAAAACAAACTACCGTCCGTGCCCCATACGACAAACGCACCGCTTCGGCACTGCAGCGCGCAGCCGTCCGATACGAAACGCATAAATTGAAAGCGCCCTTAGCCTTTAGTTAGTTTTCATGAGAGTAATAAATTATTATTATTAGCCTAAAGTGTCCCACTACTGGGCAAAGGCCTCCACTTCCCCACTTTGGCGATGGTGGGATGAACTAGACGCTCACCTAGAGGACTGGTCTACCATGGCTCTGGACCGTACAAAGGCTAATGAATGTTTCAGGTAAATATTTCAACTGAAAGTGATCGAAGAATTCCTAGTGCGTTTGCTCGACCAAACGCATCGATCATGTTTGCGGATTTCTGTATAAAAAAGGTACGTCCTGCCACCAGAGGCCGCCACCACTATTTCATACACAAATCCGCGTTAAGCTTCCTCAACGCGTTTGGCACTCAGGAAGCCATACAGATCTTTTTTAACAAAAACTGAAAGTGCATACAGACCTATTTTTTTTAAAGCCAATTTCCTTAGCCAGTATGCAAAACCGCTGATGTCGAAAAAAGAAACATTCATTCTTCATCCCGGAGCAGTGTTATCAAATCGAAGATTTAAAATGTAGCAAGTGTACACATATGTATACGAGACACCCTGTACCTACGTACCTACCTAGTTTTCGTAAAAAAGGTCGGTCAAGCCGTTTCTGAATTTGGCAATAAACACAGACACAAGAATTTCATTTAAAGACTAGCGGCAGCCCACGATTTCGTACGCGTGGACTCAATTTTAAAGCTTTTTTTACCATTTCAATATTTGTTTCAATGATTTACTTATCATAGCTAAAAACAATATTTTTTAGGGATATGAAAACTCATCATTCTCCTAAGTCCCCTAGGGGACGCTGTAGTCAATTTAACGTAACGTCATGTAGCCTTGACCAGCGGGCGATCAAGAGGCTTCCAACGACACCTCGTTTGTCTAACTAAGAATTCCCACATATAGGTTGGCAAAAAAGTCCTGAAAAGGAACTAAAAAATATTATCACTGGCAATAGTCCCGCTGTCACTTGTCAATCACGTCTAGCTAGTACATGGTGTGTCAAATCTGTTTATCGGAGATCGTTTATTAGTGTATTCAGGTGTTTTCTTTATGTTATACTAATAAAGAATCGTGTAAAATCAAGATACATCGTCGAAAAAGAGAAAAACAATCCTCACCGCCACTAGAGAAGTCGTAATGAAGTATTCAAACGTTGTTTAGCCGAGCACGAAGCTGGGGAAGTTTTATATAAAATAAACGATGATTGGACCAGAACGGCAGAAATCACTGGTATGTAGTGGTTTTATTTAATCAACCACGCTTGTTTTAACTTATTTGTCAAGTAATTATCAACAAACGAGTGATATTTTACGTTGAAATGTGAATACCTATTTTGACGTTTATTTACGAAAAACAATTTGTCAAGTTAGCACATCTAAGTGATTTTGATACTTTTTAATTGATTTTATTTTTTAAATTTAATTTCAATTTTTTAGGCAGCGGCTGCGCCAGCTTTTGAGAATATTTCTCCCAAAGATAGGAGAAAATCATGATGACACGTTATTTAAATAGAGAAGGAATAATAATACACTTGGTATGCAATAAATAATTGAATTGAATTGAATTGAATACCAACGCGGACAAACTTCAAATGAGCAAATCGACGGGTAATCATAAATGAGTGATTCATGGGAACAAAGTGAATGTTAGAATTTTGGAGAAGGGTCGAGCCAAGCGATGGATGAAGATGTTTTTTACTTTAATTAAAATTATAATATTATGATTTTGCTAGTTTCTTCTTTTATTTCTTTACTTGGTAGTAGAAAAACGTTCTGATAATGTGGTTGTATGTGGTGGGGATCGACTGTATTGGTGCCACCACCATTCCATTTTTACCACCAAACGGTTGCCCCTATTGACCTGTTGTATCCCGGTGGACAGACTACCACTCCTACCTGACCTATCAGCCCAGAGGGAAAAGCAAACCCGTTAAATGAGTGTCTGTATGACTACTTCTAGAAAACGACTAAATAATGTGGAATTAAAGAAAGGTAAGGCGTTTTCCTAGTAAAACGCTATAAGAATAAGAAAATACTGAACTAGATTAGGGAATCACGTGATGCATAGGCGCGACTCAAATAATTGGTATCTATTGGCGTGAATTTAGTTCATGGACCACGACTAACTAGATAGCCATTTTCTCTAAAAAAAATATTTGAATAAGTCAATTATCAAAACCATTTGTGTCGTAGTATACGGGGTGACCACATCGACGATGGTGGCGCCCCTATTAATTTCACGACTTTTTTGCCAGGCTGTACATGCTTGCAGGTCAAAATCATAACCCTTCTTTTTGCTTCGACGTAGTCGGTTAAAAAATAGCCCTTTTCCTCAGTGAACTGTCAGTCTTCCCATCGTTCGAGTCTGACGTGTACAACTGTGTTGCGTTCCAAAACGAGTTGTAAAAAAATCTCTAGCCTCGATGAAATCACTGATAGCGTCCTTACCTTTCACTTCCTTTAATTTTATTGAACAATCAGCATGGTTTCGGTTCCCCGTTTGCAGATTATGTAGATAAAGATGTCAAATACTGTTTAAACATTGGTTTTGGGCTCTTAATAGTAATAAATCATTGTGACATTCTCAAGCAGATGCGTTCCAAAACCGATGAGGTTTTGGAACGCATCTTCAAGTATCTGCTGTCAGCTGTGCTCGCTGCTGCTGGAAGTGGAAACTGGACACTGGAAGTAGTGAAGGACAGGATGGAGTAAAAACGTAAACAAGAATTTTTACCAAGAAAAGAAAGGCTTTTCTGTGTTAAGAATTTCAGGTACCTACTCATAGCGCTTTTACCATGGATGCGAAAGACGTTTGCATCGAAATAGAAAATGATGAATTTTATAAGCAATACTTGGACGATATAAAGCCGTTAGTGAAGGAAAATGCATCAGTCACTGAAGAAGTCACAAAACTCACCCAAGGCATTGAGAAATTGGGTAAAAGTCTAGAAAAACAAGTATTGGCGAAACACAACGACCTTTTAACCCAAGCCAGTCACATTTCCGACTTGGAGACTACTTTAGAATCTGTTCACGGCCAGGTGCAGAACCTGCTTCGCGGTGGAAACAACCTTAAAGAACGAGTAACCACGCCATACTATGCGCTTGAAAACCAAACTTTGATGCTCGAGAGAGTCCAGACTACTTGCAATTTGCTTAGACACAGCTCTAAAATAATTGCTCTGTGGAATAAACTCGGTGGCATAAAGGATAACCCAGCCAAAGAAGCAATCATTCTCTTTGAACTGAGTGAACTGATAAATGACTATGATTTTGAGGGCATAAACCTGCTAGATGAGGTACTGCGGGAAGTACAACAAAGAAGAAAAGATCTCCTTACAACTTCCACAACCTCCTTGCAGTCTAGTTTGCTAAGTAAAGATAAGACAAATCTGTTACAGTGTTTTAAAGTATTCCACAATTTGCAATGTACAGATGAGCAGATAAGGAATACTGAACAAAGCATATTAAATGACTTGAGAAGAGAGATAGCCACTGCCCTGAATGTGCAGATGGTATCCATCGAAGTTAAGAAGACAAGTTCTGGAAGAGTAGCTCCTGGTAAAGCAAACATTATGAATGCAGTGGACTTCAAGATTAAACTTTGGGAGAATATTGAGAAGCTGTTCAAGGTGGACATTTACAACAGCTGCACTAAAGTTGTCATGCTGCAGAATGTAGTCAATGAATTGCACGCTATAGGAAATTTCCGGAACATCACCAAAAACTTTTGGTCAGACTTATTGGTGACATTCAGCAGTGAACTGGAGAAAAGTCCTCAAAATGTGAATCAGTCCATGGAGATAGACTTTCCAAAACTTCTGAAATGTTTCAATGAATTGCTTTCGAGGCTAAAATGTAAAGATTTGGAAATGAATCGGTCAAGCTTAACTAAATGGGAAAATTCATTTTTATCAAAATCACTAGGAAAGCTGCTCGAACCTGTTAGAAGCATGTGGCATCTGAGCCAAGTGCCAAGCATGGACCAAATCGACAATGCCATCAGAGTTATAACCGAGGCCCTTAGTATTTCACTGGGGGACAAACAGTTGAGCATAAGCTTAGCTAATAGTGTAGCAAAGTCTATAAAACAAATGAACATGGAAACTGAACAAAGGATATCAATGGATAATGATGTGGCACAAATAATAGAATCACCAACAAGCACACAGCAAAAGAATGCTGACCTATGCAACTCCTTCTATTACTTTTCTTCTCAAATAAAGAGAGTTCTCGTAAATATGAACTCTATGCTACCACAGGAGAGTGTACAGATAGTACAGAACAGCTTGAAAGACATTTCTAGCATGCCAGTATTGCAATTATTTGCAGAATCCATTAAAAATTCTCTTTATATTATTTTAATGACAATGCATGAAGAACCAGATTTGGTGAGGACCGATGATCCTAAGGGTAAATCATTATCTTGTTCACCTTACATGAAGGAACTGCAGCAGTTCGTGTCTAGATGCAAAGATATCTACCTGTCAATGTTTCTTGAAAAGTCTGCACTGAATGAGTGCTGTCTGAACATTGCTACTGCCTGTATTGAGCGATTCATACAGCATGTCTGTAATGTCCGTCCCTTAACAAAATTTGGTAGAGTGAAGCTTCAGAATGACTGTAAGCATTTAGAGACAGCTTTGTCGCCGTTAGTCAGTGATATGACTGAGCTAGGTGACCATTTTAGGCAGTTGAAAGCGTTGAGTTTGATTTTAGAGAAGTCTCCTCAAGAAATAGCTAAAAGCCAATCTGAGGGTGCTTGTTTGCCTTATTCTCTGGTGATGATGTATTTGTTCTCTTTTGGTGGCCCACAGTTACTGGCTCCACACACCTGTGCTGGATGGAACACACAGAAACTTGTGCAATGGCTGGAGCTTCACAAGAGTGAGAGAGATAGACTTGAGTTTGTGGCGGGAGCTCTCCAACGATACCAGAACCACGTCAGGCAGAATCAGATCACAACATATGATGAGGTTTATCCAGTACTACTGCAGCTACTTGAAGATGGTCGCAAAAGTTTGAAAAAGTAGTGTCTATATGCAATTAGCAATTTGATTTTAAGTAAGTTATTGTATTTCCAAGTATAAATAAAATGTATGTATGGATTTAAAATTTTATTTTAATAAACCTATTTAAAGATGTTATTTATTTCTTTCTTCTAACAGGACATTGCTGAACTGCTTTTGCTCTTGTCCACATCTCCCATCTGTTGCAAAAAAAGACAGTATTTCAATATTAAGTTACTTATTTTAGAATGTTATGGAAGTCATGAATGCTATGGAAGTTATGAAGACACTTTTTAGCCGTGATTTATGCTAGAAGAGACTTGAAGTTGTGACGTTTTAATGTATAATAGTTAGAAATATATTTCTTTACAACAATGTTGTATTCCACAAATCTCTGTCCAAGAATAGATCACAATTAGTGTTATAAAACAATCAAAAATCACAACGAAATAAATAAAACTAAGAATTAATTAAAAACCTTATATATTTCATATATAATAATAACAACATACAGATACAACAGCTGTAATACTTATCTACTTAATTAGCATTACAATACATACAACCAAATATCAATATTATACAGACTCAAAAATAATTGTACTTATGCTAAGGTTCCATTACTTTTAACTAAATTAAAGTCTTAAAAATGCAAACATTCTAGTTCTGTTTGAAATTGGCTCATGAAAATATTATACACATACATTCGAGGTATACACACATCTCAGTGCTGAGAACGACATGCACAGACCTAACGTCACGAGGAAGTAAAGGCGGGTTTGTATGGGATCGTGGTCGCGGCCTCTGGTGGCGGGTAGACGAAACCGATTTTCTTTTTTCTGGAAATCTGCTTTTACTTCCTCGCCCGCCGCTTTTGGTGCGTGCATGCCGGAATAGGCACTCAGAACTTACATAAACATACATAATATATTGACAAAGTTGGGTTTGTTCTAATAACACATTTTACTCGAGAACTGTTAGACCGATTTTCATGGTTTTTGATTGGTTAGATTGTCTCTGTCTCGAAACTTAAAAAAATATTAGTTTTACCAAAATGAAGCTGGGTTTTGCACCTGTGAAACGGTACGGTATCGACATAATTGGTGAATTTCAAATAGGGTGTTTATTAAACAGTAATTTAACAGAAAAAACGTCTTTCGGGACAGCTAGTTTCTAATATTACTAAGACTGAAGAGACTTTCAAATCAATAATACCTGTTACCACCATTTCTATATATTTACAATATTTTTCGGTCATTACTATAATAACATAAATTGCAGGATGTATGAGGCGTACAAAAAAAAGGTATAAGGTCTTAAAAAACGAATTCAAAATTCTTCAATAGGCAAGCGCACCATGCAGCGTATATGAAATCGTGTATCAAGAGAAAAATATAATAACGCTTTTATAAAATAAAGTTGTGCATTGGTTTTATTTAGTCTGTCTATATGACTTCTTTTTTACTTATATTTCTAATTACTAATACATATTGTGCAATTTAATTGAATGTTTCACTGTCGTCTGTATCGATATCTAAACGGCTAACGTGTGGATCCGACATCAAAATTTTACTGACAATTCGGCAGTGACGAAAATGCAAGCTGCCTTGACCATCTTAACTAATTTACTGAACTCAAATTCGTTAACCAATCAGTCATACGATTCACAATGCAAACAACAGTAATACAAGCTAAGACTACACTATTAAAATAATGACAACTACACTACGTGCTAAACTTGTAGGCTGCTCTGGAGTTGTTCCATCCATAACAAGGGAAAGACTTAGTCAAAATCTGAGTCTAGACTCCTTTGAACATTTTCTATATTCCTCAAATTTCAGGGTTTGGCCTGCCACACCCACTTGAAAAATCCACATGTCAACAAAAAGAGGAAGATATGGCACCCCGTACCAAAAGAGGCTACACAAAGTAGGTCCATTGGACCCACTTTCAAGCCAATATGACAGCGTCATGTGCTTTCGAATTCGCGTAGTATGAACGTAACGTATCTTCCTCTTTTTCTTTATATCAATCTTTAAAATCCTAAAATCATGCACTACTGTACCAGTACTATCCAGCGCAGCCTACAAGTGTCTCTAAGCGAGTGTGCCAAAGGAAACTAGACCTTATCCTGTTGGAAGGCGACGCGGTATACGTCGTCGTAGACGGAGACGAAGTGCACGTCGATGTCGTCGCGTATGAACTGCGGCAGGTCGTCGAAGTCGCGTCGGTTCTCCTCCGGCAGGATCACGCACGATACTCCAACGCGTTTCGCCTGGGGAATTTAATGAAGCGAAAATCAGCCTTATTTATAAAGCCACAGGGCGAACTACAAAGTTTGAAATTTTGGTGAGTCTTAAGTTCCGTGTCCACAAGAGTTTAGATGTTATGGAGACCGTTAAACCTTCTTAAAAATAAGTTTATTGTTTCTTGAAGAGTGAAATTAATAATCACTTCGGAATACATTGTTCGTTGCAGGTGAATTTATTAAAGACGTGTACTACACACGTAGTCACATTATGTTTATTACTGTATTCAAATAATTGATTCATCATAGCAAAATCATTTAATTGCCTATGATAATGCAGAAATAAATCATGATCACATAAAAGAAGAAAAATATAGGAGTAAAAACAATGGAAAAAGAACGATCGGTAATGGTAGTAAGTAGTTAACATTCAGTCTACATGAAATAAATGATCCTGATCAGTAAGCCTAGCAACCGCTCACGTTTTGGTAATCGAAAAGTAAACGATACTATTTTTTCTTTATGACAGGTCTTTTAAAAGAAAAATGAGATTGACCAGCAAAGAAGTTCCCCATTACTGTGCTTGTCAACCACATATCTGGACCTCACGGCTGCTTCCCATCAGGTGGAGTGAGGTCATCTTGAAGGCCACTATGAAAAAAAAGAAAGAAAGAAGTATCGTTTACTTTTCGATTACCAAAACGTTAGCGGTTCGTGCGAGGCCTACAGACGTTAGATATGTAGCATACCGCAATGATCTTCTCCTTGATGCCCCCCACGGGTAGTACGTGTCCCGTGAGCGAGATCTCGCCCGTCATGGCGAGGTTGTCTCTCACAGGCACTCCAGTGGCTAGGGAGATCAGCGCCGTGGTGATGGTGCAGCCGGCTGACGGACCGTCTTTAGGCGTCGCGCCTTCGGGGACGTGCAGGTGGAGGTGGCTGGGGGAAATAAGATACCATTATTATTTATTCATTCTTTATTGCACAATGAAAAACAAGTACAACTGGCGGACTTCATGCCTAAAGGCATTCTCTACCAGTTAACCATCGGGCGAGGCAGAAAACTTGTATTATGTATCAGAATCAGAAATATCTTCATTAAAATAGACCTGTTGCTTTCAAATCGTCAAGAACTTAATCAAACAAACAAAAATACACTTACTAATAGACTTGAATACTATAGTAGAAATAATAAATAAATACACAGTAAACAAACATAATGTGACTCAACCACCGGTGTCGGAAATTTGTTTCTGTACTGAGTAGAGCCGGCAAGAAACTGGTACCAATGATATATAGTAAAAATGCGTAGATAGGTTACTTGTGCTAGAAAAGTGGCACTCGAAATCAAAACTTGCCCACCTGAGCAAAGCATTGACAGTTCTATAAAACACTACGCAACATGTATCTGTCTCGTTCACTTTAGTAAATAATCACACACGTTCAAATCATAGGTACGTACGCCAGGGGACAATTATTGACTTCGCGTCAGTACTGACAGAAAGTATTTTTACCACTTATAAATATCATTGCACGACACCATAAGTATTTATAGTCTAACCAATCTAAAAAATATATTTTGACAGCTGCCAGTATCCTTAGAAATTAAACTATATGCAATGCTTAAGAGTTCAAGAGTTCTATTAGGTTCAAAAGTCAAGCCACTTCTAGCATTTTCTATTGGATTCAAGTACAATTTCCTGTGACACTGGCACCTGTCGAAATGAATTTCTTAGATCAGTGAGACTGTTATAGTAGCCTACCACAAAACGATTGACATTAGAAATTATACAGGATGAATTTTTCAAGCGGGGTGGTAGGCCAAATCCTAAACTATGAGGATTTCTAAGAAAAAAAAATTTGAAGCCGCTTTTGACTGTCTCAGTGGGGTAGGACGCTCACCTAGTGTTGAGGAAGCGGTTGGGCGGCTGCCGGCGATGCAAGTAGTTCCTCGCGACGGTGAGCGCTATACGGGCCGACTCCTTCATCACGTCGCCGAGGTGGCCCGTCAGCTCTAGGAGCCTCTGTCTCAGTGGGTGGGACGCTCACCTAGTGTTGAGGAAGCGGTTGGGCGGCTGCCGGCGATGCAAGTAGTTCCTCGCGACGGTGAGCGCTATACGGGCCGACTCCTTCATCACGTCGCCGAGGTGGCCCGTCAGCTCTAGGAGCCTCTGTCTCAGTGGGTGGGACGCTCACCTAGTGTTGAGGAAGCGGTTGGGCGGCTGCCGGCGATGCAAGTAGTTCCTCGCGACGGTGAGCGCTATACGGGCCGACTCCTTCATCACGTCGCCGAGGTGGCCCGTCAGCTCTAGGAGCCTCTGTCTCAGTGGGTGGGACGCTCACCTAGTGTTGAGGAAGCGGTTGGGCGGCTGCCGGCGATGCAAGTAGTTCCTCGCGACGGTGAGCGCTATACGGGCCGACTCCTTCATCACGTCGCCGAGGTGGCCCGTCAGCTCTAGGAGCCTCTGTCTCAGTGGGTGGGACGCTCACCTAGTGTTGAGGAAGCGGTTGGGCGGCTGCCGGCGATGCAAGTAGTTCCTCGCGACGGTGAGCGCTATACGGGCCGACTCCTTCATCACGTCGCCGAGGTGGCCCGTCAGCTCTAGGAGCCTCTGTCTCAGTGGGTGGGACGCTCACCTAGTGTTGAGGAAGCGGTTGGGCGGCTGCCGGCGATGCAAGTAGTTCCTCGCGACGGTGAGCGCTATACGGGCCGACTCCTTCATCACGTCGCCGAGGTGGCCCGTCAGCTCTAGGAGCCTCTGTCTCAGTGGGTGGGACGCTCACCTAGTGTTGAGGAAGCGGTTGGGCGGCTGCCGGCGATGCAAGTAGTTCCTCGCGACGGTGAGCGCTATACGGGCCGACTCCTTCATCACGTCGCCGAGGTGGCCCGTCAGCTCTAGGAGCCTCTGTCTCAGTGGGTGGGACGCTCACCTAGTGTTGAGGAAGCGGTTGGGCGGCTGCCGGCGATGCAAGTAGTTCCTCGCGACGGTGAGCGCTATACGGGCCGACTCCTTCATCACGTCGCCGAGGTGGCCCGTCAGCTCTAGGAGCCTCTGTCTCAGTGGGTGGGACGCTCACCTAGTGTTGAGGAAGCGGTTGGGCGGCTGCCGGCGATGCAAGTAGTTCCTCGCGACGGTGAGCGCTATACGGGCCGACTCCTTCATCACGTCGCCGAGGTGGCCCGTCAGCTCTAGGGAGCCGAAGGGGGACTTGTCGTCCGTTTCTGTGTTGCGGAGAGCTGTCTCGATGTAGAGGGTGCTGCCACCTGAAACACACAAACAAACTCTATAAGATAAGTTATACTTTATTCATTGATATAAACAAAAAGAGGAAGATACGTTACGTTCATACTTCGCGAATTCGAAAGCTGGCACATGACATTGATGTATGAATGACGTGCAGCAAACAAGTCGCTGCCATATTCGGTTGCAAACAGGTCCAATGGACCTGTTTCAGGCTGGCCACTTTCGGCATGAGGATGCCCTATCTCTCTCTTTTTATTTATATCAATGACTTTATTGCACAAAGAAAACAATTACACAACAATGTTTAAAAAAAGGAACAGAAGTAATCGAAAAGAAAAAAGTTTTGGTGGTTCAAAATGGAGGATTCAAAAAAAAAACTTATTTTTCTTCAACTTTGTATGTTGTACAAAAAGGAACCACGACTTTCTTTGGTCAGGAAATCACGCGTGAACGGCTGGACTGTTTTCGCTAATTTCGTTTTTATAATAATTTTTGAGGGCTTTAAGGAGAAAAGTGTCTAAAAGTTTCAAAGACAAGGAAATTGTAATACAAAAATTTTACTTCCTGGGGTTTGCACCTGTCAAACGGGACAGGATAGCCAAATATTGTTTTTGTCGCAGTCAATATCTATAATATATGGTTTTGATAGAATAGTCATTCTTGTTAACACAGTAAGTTCAAGAATATGCCACATTTCTTCACATTATATTAAGTACAGTATTCAAGTCTAATTAAGTATGTTTTGTTTGTTAATTAGATTTGACGATTTAAAAGTACTTCGTAACAGGTCTATTTAAATAAAGCTATTTTTGATTTTGATTGATCGATTTGAATAAAAAGTGTGGGCTTCTAATACGCACCCATGGCGGTCCAGGCCAGCCCCATGACGACCCCGGGCGGCGTGAGCTCGTACATGCGGTCGTGCTTGAAGGTCGGCTTGCCCACTAGTTCGGACAGGTTCTCGTCAGTCACTGTCAGTGACTCCGCTTCTTTCTTCACTATCTTATACGCCACCTTGCGAGCGATCTGTGAATAAGGGAAACTACGTTTATAATACTTGTAGACTAATGTTTAGCCTGCATTGGTGGGGGTTTGTTTATTGAACATAACAGAATAAATCAAGTTACAAAGGGAGGTTTCTAATATACAGTGTACAGTCAAAGGCATATCAAGCATTTTTATCTTGCTGTTGCCAAAAATACATTTGTTTGCATAGAACAATAAGGATGAAAATAGGTATGCTTGTCGTGTCATCGACCGCACCTGAATTAGGCTGAACAAAACTTTGTTTATTATTGTTTTAGCATTTTCCATGCAGTATCTTTACTAAAGATCTGAAAATCAGAAAAAGACATTTGGTCATCAAGTGCAGTCGCCCGTTTTGCGAAAGATGCGGGTTCGATTCCCGCCTGATGGCAAAAATGATCAAATGTCTTTCTCTGGCTTTCAGATCTTTTGGAAAAACTTTGTCCTAAGATTCAGCACTTTGTTTCTTCATACAAAGTTTTTAAAAAAGTAGCGGAAATTTCATAAAATATTCAGTCACTTTGTTTGCAAGCATGATAATGCATCTACCTTGAATATTCATCATCATCAGCCTGTTGCAGTCCACTGCTGAACATAGGCCTTTCATTTTGCACGCCACTGCACTCGATCTTATATGTATATCTTATGTTATCATGAACATTTTGAAGGCGAAAATGATCAAATAAGTCGTTATCAAGCAGTTCAAACACCATAACAACTGAGTAAGCGAGTGAGAGTTGTGTTATGAACGTCATATAAAATTAACGCGCTGGAAATGATGGTATCTGATTGGTTAGTCAAACCCAGTTCTGTGCATCAGATCATTGCTGTTAACGTCACCTTCTCGATGTGTTTCTGCAGGTTGCGCACGCCGCTCTCGCGGCAGTAGCTCTTGATGAGCGCGTGCAGCGAGCGCGGCGTCAGCTCCAGCTGTGGGCACTAGGTACTGTTGCTATAGATCATTGCTGTGGAAGGGTATCTAGTGACGTCACCTTCTCGATGTGTTTCTGCAGGTTGCGCACGCCGCTCTCGCGGCAGTAGCTCTTGATGAGCGCGTGCAGCGAGCGCGGCGTCAGCTCCAGCTGTGGGCACTAGGTACTGTTGCTATAGATCATTGCTGTGGAAGGGTATCTAGTGACGTCACCTTCTCGATGTGTTTCTGCAGGTTGCGCACGCCGCTCTCGCGGCAGTAGCTCTTGATGAGCGCGTGCAGCGAGCGCGGCGTCAGCTCCAGCTGTGGGCACTAGGTACTGTTGCTATAGATCATTGCTGTGGAAGGGTATCTAGTGACGTCACCTTCTCGATGTGTTTCTGCAGGTTGCGCACGCCGCTCTCGCGGCAGTAGCTCTTGATGAGCGCGTGCAGCGAGCGCGGCGTCAGCTCCAGCTGTGGGCACTAGGTACTGTTGCTATAGATCATTGCTGTGGAAGGGTATCTAGTGACGTCACCTTCTCGATGTGTTTCTGCAGGTTGCGCACGCCGCTCTCGCGGCAGTAGCTCTTGATGAGCGCGTGCAGCGAGCGCGGCGTCAGCTCCAGCTGCGACGCGCTGAGGCCGCAGTTCTTGAGCGCTGTGGGGACTAGGTACTGTTGCGCGATCGCTAGCTTCTCTTCCGCTACGTATCCTGAGGACATTGAGGATAATATTTATTTATTTATTTATGAAAGGTATACGGACAGATTGCAGTCACTTCATGAATATGAATTATAAACGGGCTGAACTTTGTGTTTTATTAGAGTTTGCGCACTTTTTATTATGACTACGAACGACATAGCCTTCCGTAAAAAACACTATTTAAGTTTGTTATATTACAATTTGAATTTGTTGAAACATCAATTGCCATTTGTGCATTTGTCATTTTAATACCACAAATACAGTAAATTTCAGTTAACGAATATCATTTACCTTTGACAACGTAATTATGCTATTTTTAAATTGTAAATATTTCTGAAACGCGTAATTAAACATTAATACTTTTAAGGTTAAGTATGGGCGGTTGGTTTACAAGCATTCTTTATCAAATTTGGCTGGAGTGTAGGTAAATACTAAGCACTCGGGATTTTTGTACCTACTCGACTTTAAACATTTTAATTATAAATAAAATCAGAGTTAGATTAACTTTCATTGGGCTTCGTCCCGTACCTTAACTTTCCCTCATCACTCACTCATCTTATAGACTGTAAATACCCTACAGCAATGATATTATAAGGAAAGAGGTAGATAGGTTACTTGTGCTAAAAAAGTGGCACTCGAAATCATAACTTTCAAACACCTGAGCAAAGCATCAACAGTGTTGACAGTTTGAGACACTGTGCAACATATCTGTCTCTTTTACGCACTAGTGAATAATCGAACTATCTTGTTCACACGGTCAAAATATAGGTAAGTACTACGCCGAGGGACAATGTGTCAATTTTGATGACTTCGCATCAGTACTGACATAACCTATCTAAAGTAAGGCCTACGAAACGAGATAAAAAACGTAAACAAGCGGACCGTTACTGAGTTACATTCCGATAGCGAGCGAATATTATCTCTGTCCTTGTCACTCGTACGCGCAGTTATGGCGACAATCGGTGGACGACAGCTATCGTTGGTGTTTCGTGGTACAGGACCGCGGTTGTCAACATTTTGTGAACAAGTTCATTCCTCTTTGGATTGCGCTCGAAGTGACACATAAGACAACCTTTGAAAGAAATCAATTCACCACGCAAACGCAATTCAAATAAAAATGTTTTGAACCCCTGAAACTTTGTTTACATTCTTTATCTCGTCTGGTTGGCCTTACTATACTTCGTTTTTTATTATAATATCACTGCCCTACAGCTGATAATCCTCACCAGACATATCTATGAGTTCCATTTTTTTTTATTTTTTTTATAGTGGTCTTCAAGATGATCTCACTCCACCTGATGGGAAGCAGTCGTGAGGTCCAGATATGGGGTTGACAAGCACAGTAATTGAGAACTACTTTGCTGGTCAATCTCATTTTGAAGGCCTGCATAAATGCCTTTTCACGCCCCGCTTAAAAAACCCGGGGTTGTAGGAAGAAGGAAACACATGCGCTGGAAGAGCGTTCCACGTCTGGATAGTACGACACAGGAACGAATCACCGAACCTTTTGGTGCGGGCCGACAGTCGCTGGATCGTGTGTGGATGTTGACGCAGACCAGCGCGTGTGGTGCGGGAGTGGAAGGGTGAGGACGGGATCAGTTGGAACAACTCTTCAGAGCATTCGCCGTTGTAAAGGCGGTAGAGGACACTCAACCTGGCAATGTCTCTACGCAGTTGGAGAGGCTCCAGAGCCATAGTTGCCTCTGGGCTACCAATGATGCGGATAGCGCGTCGCTGCAACCTGTCGAGAGCTTCTAGCAAATACTTGGCGGAACCGTCCCAGAGATGAGAACAATATTCCACAGAAGAGCGAACTTGTGTCTTATACAAAAGACAGAGCTGCTCAGGCGTGAAGAATCGTCTCACTCTGTTCAGGATTCCAAGTTTACGGGATGCTGTTTTGATAACGCTCTCGATGTAGTCCCGTTGGTTGAGGTTGCTGCGAATATCCATGCCAAGGATGTTAGGCCTATCTTTCACTGGCAGTGGGGTGTTCTGAAGAGTGGGATGGGAAAGGAATGGCGACGTTTTGGCAGTGAATGCGCACACCTGTGTTTTCTTGGCGTTGAACTCGACAAGATTGCGTTCTCCCCATTCGGAAATGCGGTCCAGCACTCCGTCAAGCTCAACGACAAGACAGCGCCTCTTCTCCTCGATATCGGTTCACTTTGCCACAGGGCGCTCGAAATAACGCGAGTGGACTGTGCTGTCATCCGCATAGCAATGAATGTTACCGAGTGATAACATGTTATTGATATGCAGAAGAAACAAAGTCGGCGATAAGACGGAACCCTGCGGCACCCCGGCATTAATCTGGAGGAAACGCGACTCACTTCCGTCACAGAGGACACGGATCCTACGTCCCTCCAGAAATCCAGCGATCCAGTCACAAAGGCGAGGAGACAGTCCATATGCCGGAAGCTTGGAAAGAAGCGAACGGTGCCAGACACGGTCAAAAGCCTTGGCAATGTCAAGACTGACAGCCAAAGATTCGCCGTGCTTGTCCATAGCCTCACCCCATAAATGCGTTACGTACGCTAGATCACCCGTGGACCGTTTCGGCCTAAAGCCGTACTGGCGGTCGTGAATCAACGAGTGGTCTTCTAGGTAGCGGGTGAGCTGTGCATTAATAATCCGCTCAAACACCTTAGCAAGTACTGAGGTTACAGCTATTGGACGGTAATTGGCTGGGTCTGACCGGTCCCCCTTTTTGGGAACAGGTTGAACGTTCGCCTCTTTCCAAGCCTGCGGCACGAGGCCTGATGTGTAGGAGAGGCGGTACAGGCGAGTCAACACTGGAGACAACTCCGCTGCACACTTTTTTAATACTACGGCTGGAATACCGTCAGGTCCACTGGCTTTCCTTACATCGAGTGACTGCAGCTCCGCACGTACGTCACACTGCCTGATACGAATATCAGGCATTGTGGTGCCGCAATTCGGGGCTATAGGCGGCTGTGCACCACAGTCATCGATGCAGGAGTTGGCGGCAAAGAGGTTAACCAGTAAGTCGGCTTTCTCTTGCGGCTGATGAGCCAACGATCCGTCAGGGCATTTCAGCGGTGGCAGCGAAGGCGAACAGAAGTTAGATTGCACGTGTTTGGCCAGTCGCCAGTAGGAGCGGCTACCCGTTGGGTGTGAGATGAGTTCTTGGCCAACACGTGCAATACGCTGGGCGTCTGCTCTAACGTATGCCCTCTTGGTGGCCTTGGTGGCTTCATTGAAGGCTGTTTTGAGGGAAGCCACGTCAGAGTCATGGATAGCTTGGGCCCTGGCCCAAGCACGGTATGCCGCCTGTTTACGTTGAACAGCTGCGGAACACTCGCGATTGTACCAGGGACCAGCTTTGCTGGCGCTGTCGACATCAGTAAATGGAATGTAGTATTCCATTCCGGTACTGATCTCGCCAGCGACACTATCCGACGCATCTCTTTCCCCAAAACAGCACTGCCGCCAAGGGACGGAAGCGAAGTACTCTCGCATACCGTCCCAATCCGCCGACGAGTAGTGCCATAACCGCCGCTTCACCCTCACAGGCTGTGGGGGAGCTGCACATGGCACTGTCGCGCCAACCAGGCAGTGATCGGAGGAGCCCAAAGGGGCGCCGACCGACACTAGGTACCCAGCTGGGTGGCTCGTCAGCAGAAGGTCCAATAGGGAGGGCGCATGACCGACAATATCTGGTATCCGGGTGGGCTGGCGTACCAGCTGCGTCAGGTCTTGCGTGAGAGCAAAAGCGTGGGCGGTTCGGCCTGCATGGTCTGTTTTTGGAGAGCCCAACCAGGACTCATGGTGGGCATTAAAGTCTCCCAAAAACACCATTTCAGCATTTGGGAACCGCGCCTGAGCGTTATCTGCCGCCTGACTCAAATGGTCAAAAAGTCGAGTTGTCTCGGCGTCGCCTTTGTGGGAGCGGTAAAGGCACGCGTAAACTCGGCTCGTGGAGCCCAAGTCTACGTGCACCCAGAGAGTGGAGAAGGATGGGTCTTCTAGGCAGCGAAGACGGTCACAGCAGACATCCGCCCTGACGAAAAGACATACTCCGGCCTTGGAGAGGAAGGACTCTTCCAATACATAGCCGGGATAGTGCAGGTATGACGTATCGGCAGGGCGACCTATCTGTGTTTCCGTCAAAAAGAGCATTGCAGGCCTCACCGTCTCGAGGTGTTGGTGGACGGCGTTGAGGTTTGCATGGAGTCCGCGGATGTTAGCGAACTCCACCTCAAACAGCGTGTTGGTGGGGGATGGGGATGCCGCTGTAGGCCTTTTTCTTTTTCTGACTGCCATAGAAGGGGGGGGGGGGGGGGAAGGGCGTGAAAGGACGACTGTCGTCGTGGCAAGGGTAGACAAAGCGTGGTGCCTTACATTGATATCTGGACGTGTGGAATAGCGTGGGCCGGTCCGCCGGACGGAAGGGCTCCCGTACCCCCTCGGGAATGGTCGCCGGGCCCCCACCGGAACCGGGCACCACCCGGCACGACGAGCCATCCCGAGATTATGCGCGACCTGGTGGGGCAGCCTCCAGAGGTGGTTAGCCCCCTTTGGGCCCCTGTACTATGCCGCGGGCGGTCAGCGGCACCACCGTTTCTACGGGTCTCCCTGGCCGGCGGGCCGATACGCACCATCCACACAATATCGCCGTAAAGGCTTCCACTGGTCTAACGCTTGCCACGACCGCAGTCCCCCTGGCTCCGGTTAGTGCAGTGCTGATCCCGGAACGCGACCCGACCGAGATAGGCCAGGGTCACTTGGCGGGTTTTACGCAACTGCATGGTGGTACCAGCAACCGGTCGACATATGTCTCCCACCTGGAAAGCAGATGACCTGCCACAAGGATCCCTTAGTCGCCTCATACGACACCTACGGGCAAGAAATGGGGCGGTGGATTGTATTCTATTAACGTGCCGCCACCGCACGGCACAAAATCCATCAATCCATCCTGTCTCTGAGTGGCTCGGGGATGTGTTCCACGATGTTGGCGGTGCAGATGAAGAGCACGCGCGACAGGTCCACCGGCACGTCCAGGTAGTGGTCCAGGAAGTTAGCGTTCTGTTCCGGGTCTAGGAGTTCTAGCCACTCTACGTCACCGCTAAATACCTAATGTCTTCTCACCTGTCATATCGTTCACGCCATCTTGTTTTTTAACTTTTTATTTTTCCTACTTTGACGTTTCGTAGGGACGGTCCGTTGTTGTCAGGTCGATGCAAATGTCATAGACAAATTGAAGAAAAATATTTAATTGAAATACACATAACATAACATAATCGGCCTATAAACGTCCCACTGCTGGGCACAGGCCTCACCTCAACTATGAGGTGGAACAAGCCATACTCCAACACGCGGGCTCAGTGCGGGTTGTTAGAGGGGTGTAAGGTTAGTGAGCAACCTTATTGTCAGATGTTATCAAGCCGCCCTAAGGCCTCTGACTAGGCTTAACGACTGACATCTAGCGACGTCAACCGGGACCAACTGCTTAGCGTGCCTTCCGAAGCACGGAGATGCCCGAAAATACACATCACTAAATTTTCGGTCGGATGGTCACCCATCCCTTTTCCGACCCGGCGTGTGTTGCTTTACAACAACGATCGTTGCCGATCACTGTCACAACTGCGCCACGGGCACCTCACTCGGGCACTAATTGAAATAGTAACACCAAAATTGATTGTGAACGGAAAATGAGTGTCCTCTCAAATGCCTCAAAAACAGTAGGCCTAGCACGAACCGCTAGCGTTTTGGTAATCGAAAACTAAAGGAACCTCTTTTTTGGTAGCCAAAGCTGCCAGTGGACATTAGCATTGGTAGCTCAAGTTACGAGTGACATTTGAGTGGCTAGTAGCGCAAATGTTAGCTGATAATCCTCACCAGACATGTCTATAAGTACCATCCTGTCTCTGAGTGGTCCAGGAAGTTGGCGTTCTGCTTAGGGTCTAGTAGCTCTAGTACATAAGTTAGCTGATAATCCTCACCGGACATATCTATGAGCTCCATCCTGTCTCTGAGTGGCTCGGGGATGTGCTCCACGATGTTGGCGGTGCAGATGAAGAGCACGCGCGACAGGTCCACCGGCACGTCCAGGTAGTGGTCCAGGAAGTTGGCGTTCTGTTCAGGGTCTAGCAGTTCTAGGAGCGCGGAGGCTGGGTCACCGTGGACGCCTCTAGGAGATAACAGGGAGATAATCGTAACTGTCGTAATTTTTGAAGGATGTATGATTTAATGTGAACATACTAATACTAATATAAACTTTCCGACATTCTAATTTATTGTAATTGTAACACGTACTTTGACATTTAATCACACATTATATTTAATTAATTTGTATACATGAACATGTAAACATTAATTTTTATGAAACAGCTATTGATAACATGTTAAGAACAAAATAGGAAATATTTCATTTCATGTTTAAAAGACTATCCGAAAGTCAAGAGGAGTGAACACAAGCAAAAATTAAATAAAAATAGCTGGACGACGAAATGTCCTAAAAAAAGCAAATCTGTTACCAGATTCGATCCGGGATTCGATAAAAAATGCTTTAGGAGATTTTAACCACTATTAGTAAATTTTGTGAGCAGCTTTAGGTGAACTATCTACCTGCATTTAGATCACTGCATATGTTTATGGCAAGAATTTAGCGGTCCAATTTTAGTATGCTTTGAGCACCATTAGTTGTTAAAACGGACTGGGCTATAAAAGTCGTCAGCGTGAGTACGTCTACTTCTAACACGCGTAACAAATACTGTTTATGTTCAATAATAGATCTTTCAACTGTGGGGTTAGGTGCCTGAGATAATTCTTTAAAATTATATTTAGGATATTAATAAACCAGCGATCTGGTTCGGCTTCGCACGAGTGCAATTAGATGTTATTAATTATTATTAATGTAAACCTTAATCTTCAATCACTCTATCTATTAAAACAAACCACATTAAAATGCGATGCTTAGTTTTAAAGATTGAGGCATACATAGGGACAAAGCAAGCGACTTTGTTTTATACGATGTAGTGATGTGGGCCGATTATGTATTTCGACTGTAATTTGTTGCCTAAAATAAACACAGTAGGACTGCAGAGTCAGTTCAAAGCTACACTCACTTGCCAATCTTGTCCACCTCATCAATGAGCACCAGCGGGTTCTCGGTGTTGGTCTTCTTGAGGCACTGCACCAGCTTGCCGGGCATGGCGCCCACGTACGTGCGCCGGTGCCCTTTGATCTCGGCCACGTCCGTCATGCCGCCCACGGAGAAACGGAAGTACTGACGGTTCAGGGCGCGGGCTATTGAACGGGCTGAGGGAATACAACCAAGATTAATATTAGCACATTTTAATTTAAAGGTTAAAAATTAAGCTAAAAACACATTTGAATAAATAGTTTGCCTGAATATGGATACAGAACGAACAACTTCCTACGGAGAGCCAGCATTTTGAAAGTCCACTAACACTTTCTCATTTGAAGCTTAAGTAATCTCTCTTGAAAATGATGCAGTTTGCAAAACAAACATTCAGCTTTTTATCGGTTGACAGAATGGATGTCTCAATTCAAGTCACGTATTTAAAAAAAGATATTATTGCATTAGAGTGCGCTAATTATGATTATATTCATATCACAGACTATTTTCATAACCAAACCCAAACCAAAACAACAAAAAACTATCTATGTACAGTCAGCATCAAAATGATGTGTGCATACAGAGTGGTCAAAAAGATGCCTATGTACAGTCAGCATCGTTAGAGTTAGAATTTGCTGAAGATAAGTAAGCCACCTTCTTTCCGATCACTAGTTATTTATGGCAATGGATAATTTAGGGATCGAATTTGTTTGTGTGCTCCTAGCACCGTGCTCTGTCAAAACGGACCAGGCGATAATCAAAATTATGTGTGCATACAGAGTGATCAAAAAGATGTTGACGGTTTGGCAAAAACAATCGTAATATTGCAATGACAGTAGTTGTCGTTTGAAGCGCAACTCAAATCTAAAACAAGTGAAACACTATTTGAATACTGTAGTGATAAGGTTGCTTTTCTCAAATATTCAATTCAATTTGGGGCTAACTCTCCGGTGATGGAAAACACCGACATAAAATCCAAGCAACCCGGATAACGGCGGTAGGCTCGCCCCTTACCACGTTGGGTTCAAATTCCCTCGGTGCAATGTGGGCTTCTGAATGTTCCCTCTGACTAACCCCTTTAGGGATATGGTCGTGAGGGTATGTTGTTATGTGTTGTTCTCAAATATTTCAGACATATTTATACATATAATTTTCATACTGACTGTACCATTTTTTTAAGATACACCGTTTTCCATATTGTTGTTTATTAATTTTTATATAATAGAGTTATTGTAATATTATTTTGTTTTACAAAAACATAATATGTCAAAAGAACCAGTAACATTGTATAAATTAATCGGATTTACAACAAAAATCATCTTACCTATACTAGTTTTCCCCACACCAGGCGGTCCATGGAAGCACAATATCTTGCCCTGCGTGCTGCCCTTCAGCTGCGACACCGCGATAAACTCCAGGATCCTCTTCTTAATGTCCTCCATGCCGTAGTGGTCTTCGTCCAGGATCACCTGGGCGTCTTCCAGCTTGAGGTTCTCTTCAGAGGTGATCCCCCAGGGCAGAGAGGTCAGCCAGTCTAGGTAGCATCGTGTTACACTGTGAAAAGGACAATTTTGTATTTTTCAGACTACAAACTATTCCACTTCATTCATTTATATGATGAATAAATAATGTACCATTAAGTAGTTAATTATGCTAAGAACCTAAAAAGACAACCTGTAACTTAAAAAACGATGTATTGAAATAGTTACTAAAAGCCTTTGAGAATGAAATATACATGCAAATATAAGATACTCGGCAGTACTAACTTCATAACACATGCAAAATGCACAGACTTATTGAAAAAATAAGTTAAACAAAAACAAAGAAAAAACTAAATGATGTATATTTTGAGAATCAAAAATGTGTTAAGGGCGTACTAAAATTCAAGATTATTTCCATAAAAACGTGGCCTGAAAACTCCATATTTCCATAATTTTTTAAAATAAATATTATCAATTAAATTTTGTGCAACAGATCGTTGTTCTGAGTGATTTAAAATAAGTAAGTAAATCAATAAGTCGCAATGACATAATGATAAATCATTAAGGCAAAGAGTTCCTCCGTTCACCGCTAGATGGCGTTATCCTCCTTTAGCTCGCGCTAGTAAAATGTTTTAACGAATTAGTTTATACCAAATCGAGACTACGAACAGTTGCCATCAGAAGGGTCTTAACTGACTCGACTGAACAGCGGGTGATGTGTTCGGATATGAATCTCTGTGATTCCGCCCCGCTCGCTCTCAAGTCAACTATCGCAGACTTGATTGTCGAATATCTGACGCTGTTTTTGGCCAATTTTAATAATACCTCATCTTAACATTATTTAGGTTGATTAAATACCTAACAAATGTATCCCAAGGAATGAAAGAGGCATTTAACATGCGAAACAATAATTGAAACCATAAATAAAAATGAGAACGCAGCCACGGTAATAGTGACGCTGCGTTCTGAGCTCACCACATATCAGAAACGGTTTTTTTTTAAATTATTTTTACGCTTTCTTTTAACATTTTATTATTTTTTAAATTGTATAGTTAATTTAGTTAACTAATTTCAATTTACTAAATAATAGTATAATGCACATGAGTATGTCCCGACAAAGCGAAATTCTAACTTTTTCTTTAAAATCAAAGCTTAATTTATCTTACGAATAAATGACCATTCGGCTGATTGAAATGTTGAAAGTACCACTAATGATTAGTTTGTGTCCTTTGTCAAAAATAGTAGATTATTAACCAAGGGGATAAAGCAGTGTCTGTCGCGGGTGACGATTTAAATCGCGAGCGTAGTGAAGGACTCGAGGTTTACTCTCGAGCGTAGCGAGGGTGTTAGATTTAAGACGAGTCCTGAGTGTAGTGAGGGATTTTAGTTCATCCAAGACCAAGACAGCTTTATCGCCGAGGAAAATACTCTACTTTTCGAACAATTTGCGAAAAAAAATATTTATTGTCAAACTTTTGTTATTTTATCACAATAAAATACTGGCAGGTCACAAATAAAGAATTAAAACTTTTTGATTAAATTAGCGCTCAAAAACCTCGGTAACTATTCCAAATTTAAATCACATTCTCCCCCTAGAGGATAAATGAAATTCAGTTAATTTTTCTTTCCCTGTTTTTAACAGATCAAAAATGACTATTGTTATGTTCGCTTTTTGTGGCATAGAATGTCACTTTTTTGAGCAAGTGGTACGAAAATGACATTTCGTACCATTTGCGAAAAAAAAAATATTTTCAAACTTATTCTATTTTATTACAATAATACTGGCAGGTCATAAATAAAGAATTAAAACTTCTGATTCAAATTAGCGCTCGAAAACCTCGGTAAGTATTCCAAATTTAAATCACATTCTCGCCCTAGCGAGAGGATGAATGAAATTCAGTACAATTTTCTTTCCCTGTTTTTACAGATTAAAAATGACTATTGTTATGTTCGCTTTTTGTGGCATAGAATGTCACTTTTTTGAGCAAGTGGTACGAAAATGACATTTTGACAGACATTTTAAAATCTGCCGTCATTCGTCTCATAAATTGTTATCTGAATATAGTGTATTTTTCCACAATTGTTTGTTGTCGATTTGAAAAATACTTGCAAAGGACTATTCGAATTAAGCTACATTTTTATCTCCTTACTTGAACTCTGAGCTGTGGCTCTCGAGGAAGTTGAGCTTGTTGAGCTCCTCGTCGATGACGGTCTGTATGGGCTGCGGCACCGTCTTGTCCGGAACAGATGAATTGAGCTACATTATATATGTCTCCTTACTTGAACTCTGAGCTGTGGCTCTCGAGGAAGTTGAGCTTGTTGAGCTCCCCGTCGATGACGGTCTGTATGGGCGTCGGCACCGTCTTGTCCGGAACAGATGAATTGAGCTACATTATATATGTCTCCTTACTTGAACTCTGAGCTGTGGCTCTCGAGGAAGTTGAGCTTGTTGAGCTCCCCGTCGATGACGGTCTGTATGGGCGTCGGCACCGTCTTGTCCGGAACAGATGAATTGAGCTACATTATATATGTCTCCTTACTTGAACTCTGAGCTGTGGCTCTCGAGGAAGTTGAGCTTGTTGAGCTCTTCGTCGATGACGGTCTGTATGGGCTGCGGCACCGTCTTGTCCGGAACAGATGAATTGAGCTACATTATATATGTCTCCTTACTTGAACTCTGAGCTGTGGCTCTCGAGGAAGTTGAGCTTGTTGAGCTCTTCGTCGATGACGGTCTGTATGGGCTGCGGCACCGTCTTGTCCGGAACAGATGAATTGAGCTACATTATATATGTCTCCTTACTTGAACTCTGAGCTGTGGCTCTCGAGGAAGTTGAGCTTGTTGAGCTCTTCGTCGATGACGGTCTGTATGGGCTGCGGCACCGTCTTGTCGGCCAGCCGCTCGCGGAACTTGTCACCGATCGCGTCTTTGTCGTCCTTTTCTAAGCCTAGCTCTTTCTTTATCACCTGGAATCACAACACAATAGTTAGTACTTAAAGCAAGTCTATTTTAATCCACATTCCATCCGAAGCTCATAGTAGATGGCGTTACAAAAGCGCAAAAGTAGCCATAATTCAACGATCGCGCATCAAAAAGTTTTTTTATGAAAACTATAACTGAATACGTAGTTGAGTTATTAAACAGTTTATGGTGCATGTTAACTATGATCTTCGGTTTCACGGCAACGCTACAGGCTATTTTAAATTATCTAAATAATGTTTAAAAAGAGAGACGGCCGAGTTTCTTGACTGAACTGGGAGTCAAGCCAAGTCTGCAAAGATTTTCAAAAGACCTGATTCTGGTCATGTCACGCAAGTAATCACAGATGCGCAAAGTTTTATTCGTATTGAATTATTTTCAAAACAAAACTTTTCATAAACACTTGTAAAAGTTTACATGAAATAAATAATTTTCATTTTATAACTTTTCGAAAGTGAATGCAAAATTATAAAAAATTGAAAAAACATGTATAAATATACATACTAAGTTTTATTCTTAGTAACATTTCTCTTACAGAAAGCTGCTTCATTTAAATTCGAAGCTGGTTATTCAATTTCACTCACAACCAAATTGTTTATTCATTAGTAAATTGATTGAAAAACTTTTCTGACCATTAAGTCTGGTTTTGTGGTTACTTCTGTGGTCCACTCACCTTGAGCTGTTCGTGCAGTATGTACTTCCTGTGCTGCTGCTTGACCTTCTCCTCCACTTCCTTGCCGATCTTCTGTTGCAGCTTAGATAGTTCGTACTCTTTCTGACCACACAGTCTGGTTTTGTGGTTACTTCTGTGGTCCACTCACCTTGAGCTGTTCGTGCAGTATGTACTTCCTGTGCTGCTGCTTGACCTTCTCCTCCACTTCCTTGCCGATCTTCTGTTGCAGCTTAGATAGTTCGTACTCTTTCTTCAGAAGTGAAAGAGACATCATCAGTCTTTTGGGAATCTGAAAAATAGACATCACCGTGTGAATACATACAGCTGATTCCATTTTTTTTTTATTGATCATCTTGTAATAATATAGCATTTTGCATTTCTTCTCTTCTATGTTTATTTATTTATTTATTAATTCGCATCACATACGTGTTAATGCCAACAATTTAAAAATGTAAGCTAAACATCAAAGAATTTAAAAAAAACTGGCATGTTAGTAAAGAAATAATAATAATCTTAAAAAGATTAGTTCCTAGAAACCATCTTAAATTGTCTGTGGGTGCGATGTTATAGAAAGCAGAAGTTTGAGACAACCAGTAAAATCATGGAAAAGAACCTTGACCTCAATAATTGAATATGGAACCCTAAAAAAGGGCATTATTTTAGACAGTCAAGCATGGACTGATAACAAGTGTGACAATGTGGACTTTGGCCCACCGGCGCGGAATATGCGAATGCATTGTGTTTATGGTTAGATTAGATTAGATTTAGAACTTTTTATTATGTTCGTGAAATTACTGGCTGATCGTGAATGATTTGACAGTATTAAGGCATACTTATCATATTTTCAAACTACAGTGACGGGACAGTTCAACAAGATAGTATAATTTTTATCACTACTGTACGTAATTTTGGAACTAATAGTTTGCCAACCCAGTTAGGTTAAAGGAGGCCTCTTCATTAGGTTAAAGGAGGATTCTTCATAAGTAATAAAAAATATAATACAGTAGTCAATCTAAACGGAAGTTCAAACTTAAGGAGTTTGATAGTTTAGTCAAAAAAATATTCGAATAATTATCTCAGCCCAGTGAGCCCAGCGAGCAATGGAGAGAGCGATGCTTGGTGTTTCCCTGCTTGATCGAATCAGAAATGATGAGATTCGCAGGAGAACTAAGGCAACCGACATCGCTCGAAGGATTGCATCGCTGAAGTGGCAGTGGGCGGGACACATAGCGCGAAGAACCGATGGCCGTTGGGGCGGAAAGGTTCTCGAATGGCGACCACGTACCGGACGACGTTCCGTGGGCAGGCCCTCCACAAGGTGGACCGACGATCTGGTCAAGGTCGCGGGAAGCCGCTGGATGCGGACAGCGCAGGACCGATCGTTGTGGAGATCTTTGGGGGAGGCCTATGCCCAGCAGTGGGCGTCGTTCGGCTGAAATGATGATCTCAGCCCAGTGGATAGGAGTATCGTACCAGTTAAGAACGTAAAGGTCGACAGTCCAATGGAGTGGAAAACCAACAGATGTGTCGATCCCGTTTCATTCAACAGGTACAAACCCCAGGAACATTTTGAAATAATAAAATACATATTATCGTAAATTTTTCATTTATAAATATTTATTCTCCTATTTAAGTTGGAGGTAATCCCACAAATCAAAAACCATGAGAATCGTTTTAGTAGATCTCCAGTTATCCTGGAACAAACCAAACTTGGTTTCATTCATCTTCTAGCGGCCGTCCGCAACTTCGTCCGCGTGGACTTAGGTTAAAAAAATGTGATACAAGTATATCTTTATAAATTCTAGCCTATGTGCTATTCAGATGTATAAGCTACATTTTTGTGAAGTTTCATTAAAATCCACTCAGTAGTTTTTCATGAAAGAGCAACACGGCACATCCTGTATCCCCTCAGCTGTCCAGATTCAAAATGGCTACAAAATGGTTCTGTCACGGTTCCTGCCGGGTCGAGGTCACGTGACCGGCGCTACCGCAGGCGTTAGTTAACGCAGCGTCCTATTAAAATGCCGATAGCTCGGAAATCTTGTATGGGAACTATAGATGAACCATATATTGTTGGAATGGCCAACACGACACACATGACAAGGTTTATAATATTATAATATCAGTAGGATTTATAATGTAGGCTACTCACGTCCATTTCCTCAAGTATGGCCTGCAGCTCGGCAGTCTCGGCGCCGGTGAGCGCGGCGCCCAGGTCGCTCAAGTACACTGGGTTGTCCACCACGCGCTGCCCTTGCGCCAGCATGTGGTGGAGAGATTCTCTGAGAGACAAACAAGTAAACAGGGTAGGGGATTGTGTTTCGATGAAAGCCTTTAAATACTACTTTTATTTAGTTTCACAAATCGATCATTTGTTTCTAGATTAAAATTCAAACAGTATTTCACAGAACAGCCAAAAAACAAATGAGTGAATTACTTTCAAAAATTATTAAACCTACCGCCCGCGACCACGTCCGCGTGGACTAAGGCAAAATAAAAGTTGGAACTATATCTTAATGCCTATGTCCTATTCAAATGCAAATGCTCTTCCATTCAGTAGTTTTTACGTTAAAGAGCAACACGGCACATCCACTCATCCACACATACAAACTTTCACATTTATATCATTAGTAGGATTCTTACCTGTACAGTGGATTCATGTTTATAATATCTCTTATAGTCTTAATAACTTCTTGTGTCAGAGCTTTAACTTCCTCAGTCTGCTGGAACTTCTCATGCATCATGTTCTCCACTTTCACCATCATGACCTGGTCAGGAGTTGGTTTCTTCTTGTCTTCTTTCTCCTTGGGGGCTTCGGTCTCGGCCTCCGAACGCTTGCGGGTGTTGCGGTACTTCCGCCGGCGGCGCTCCGCGTCGGACTCTTCACGCGTAACGTCAAACTCCATGTTAAAAAGTGGAAACTTCAACTTCATTTCTGAAATGATGAAGTATCATTTCGGAAGTGAAGTTTAAAGTTTATTTGAGGCCATTTGACTTAAAGTTGAGTTTAGTTTTTCAAAGCCATTATTTGTGGTTGCCAAACATGACTATATTTTTTATATTTTAACAAGATATCTCATTTTAGAACTGCCAACTCAAAGCTCAGCTGAGATTTTCATGTTGTAACACTCTTGCTACTACAGAGGCATCATGCATAACTGGTTTTGAAATTCAATAAGAACAAACCTAGATGGCATCTACAAATAAAGAAGGCTCGTGCTTGTATGGTATTAGTTGACACTTTTAGACAAGTATATTTGGTAAAAAGCACAGCAAAAAAACTTCATTTAGGTCTAGCTAAGCCTGTTCACACCTAGCAATTGTAGGGGGATTTCACGGCGAGGCGATCTCGCC
The DNA here is from genome assembly GCA_950022985.1 of Udea ferrugalis. NCBI lineage: Eukaryota > Metazoa > Arthropoda > Insecta > Lepidoptera > Crambidae > Udea > Udea ferrugalis. The sequence continues at coordinate 14,332,587 of OX465531.1, read as the reverse complement.
TATTTTGAATTCGACTAATAGATGAGGCATTCTCCCGCCGCGATTTCGCCTGCAAGTGCACAATATCTCAGCGAGATCGTATTGCCTTGAAATGAACCAAAAGTCACTAGTGGGAACAGGCTCTAAGTATAACTAATTTTTGACCATGGAACATTATTTTTTGATAAACAAAACTAGTTAATGAAAGTGATAAGGTAGAAAGAGAAGTCATACCAGCAGGCCCCGTCTCTATCTCATCCTCAATAAACTGGCCAGTGATCTTTATTCTCCGATGCGCCATCACCACCAGCCGCAACTTGAAGTCCATGTCCTGCATTTCATGGATCTGGGCAAACACTCCTACTTGGTGCAAATCGTCCAGGTTTGATACTACATCTGACTTCTCATCATCTTTCTTGCGTAGGAAGATTCCAACATATGGCTGGTTTAGTTTCACTTTTCTTCTGATAAGATCTATTAGGGCAGGATTTGAAATCTGGAATTGAATAGAAATATATAAGTATGTACGATTGTTTTGGGAAAGGTAATAATGTTGGTTATTCTAACAAAACATTATAACTCATGCATTTCAATTTTTTATCTCCCTCCTACCAAATGACAATGTTCTGCAATAGAGCAAGGCAAAATATCCATAAATGTGTAGCTTGTCAAGCTTGTAAAGTCGGAATCCTATTAAAACCCCAAAAATAGATAGCACCAGTTGTAAGTAAAGTAGGTATTTTGCTGGCAGTTTGGTCATCATAGTACCATCATGGAACATGAAGAAAATCTTTTAATTTTATTACTTATTTCATCAAAATTATGTAATAAAATAAATTTTATCAATGAGACTACAAATTTTGGAGTCTCCATAGCAAAAAATTAAAAAGCCATGCAAATGTTTGTTACCTCTATCAATTTGATGAACCTAGGGAACACTGGATTTCTGTTTATAGCAATAACTGGCACTTGTGGCCATACTTCAGGCACGGCGACGGTGGCCGGCAGCTGGCTGGAGAAAAGTGGAGTCTCGTCCTTAGCCTCCGGCTCGTCTTCAGGTGGAGGGTCATTCTTGTTGTTCGTCGAGAATAACCTCGCGCCGCCCGCTGTACTGGACACTGGCAAGAAACTACCACCGTAACTACAAATCCGCTGGTTTCCAGAACGACAACTGTGCGTACTGAGCAATAATCTTTGCTGAAAGTCCACCGGCTTCTTGTGTGATGCAACTTTGGTAATGTTACGAGCAAGTCGCGAAGACTTCAGTTTTGGGTTGAATAGTATGGTGTTTCTCAACAATACGTTAGCAGAATGCATTTTTATTTTGATTTTGTCACTCTATACTGTTTAAAATTACAAAGTCCATTTATAATCGTATGTTTTCAATCGAAAAAGGTTATTTTTCCAGATTCTTCAAACGAGAGAGATTATTGTCTTTTTGGCACTTGACACTGACGTAACTGGACCAGTGTTGCCAGAGCACTCGCACCCAAAAGCACGGTCGAATGGCTAAAAAAGCACGGTTTTAAATAAAAAAGCACGCATTTTTTCCATGCTTAAGAAACCATTACTTATTTATGGTTATTTCACTTTAGTCAGTGCGAGTACGCTCTTTGCAGCAGATCACAAGCTTTCCAGCGCTATTGAGCAAATATAACTGCACCAGTAGCAAAAATCGCTCCACTTTGTCCGAACTTGAACTTGATAGAAATGAACTTACCGCAATGAAATGAAATGAACCATCATCCACAGCGGCTCTACTACGAAATTCGAAAATTGAAGTTCGGATCGTACCGTCCCGCTCACTCTCGTGGTAAATATTATTAGCATGAGAGGGATGGCACCTAACGAAGTTCGAATTTAGCACTTCATAGTTTAAGGCCTGATCGACACCGGCACCACAGACAAGGTATACTTTTCCACAAATATTACAATGTAAGAATAAGATTAAGTTGTCAGTGTTGCCACTGTTCTATCGAGTGACTTTTTATTATACCAACAAAGGAATCAATTATTTTTTTTGCCTTAGATAGAATCATAAATTAAAAAGCACCGTTTTAGCACGCTTTTGGTCGCCGCACGTAAAAAGCACGGGTGCCTCTCAAAAAGCACGTAAAACCGTGCTAAAAAGCACGATTTGGCAACACTGAACTGGACGTAACTGAAGTAATCATGAATGAAAACTGCGTTCTGAAACGGATCACAGGGGTACGTTCCAAAACGAGTAGTGTAGAGTGATTCTTACCCTCGGCGAAAAGAAGGAGACAGATCTATAAATTAGAAAGAGAAAAGACCAGAGCGATAAATTGGTTTTAGGAACGCTATCGAGTGATTTCTAACGAAAGATTGTTTTTGAACGGTTTCAGGTAAATATGTCAGTGTCAAATTTTCAAGCAAATTTAGCAGACAACGATAAGTTTCAAATGTGCTTAAAAACTAAAATACTACCTAAATTCATTCATTAAAACTTCATGATTAATGTTCAGTTTGTCTGACAAAAGTTATCCACGGAAAGTAACAAAACTTCTACCTGACAGCTGTCAGGTAAATTCTATCGGTCCCCAGACATCGGTAGAAATCGCACTTGTCAGTGTAAAAATTACTCTCACCCAACCCGTTCCAAATTGCATGTAAAACTGTCAGAGTAAACGGTCGGTTACTCTCGGTTTCACTCGGGTAACTTTAGGAACGCGTCAGAGTGATTTTCGCACCACCCAGAGTGACTTTTGCTCGTTTTGGAACAAATTCAAATTTCAAATTCAAATTCAATATTTCTTTATTCAAGTAGACCAATAAACAGTACTTTCGAATCGTCAAGAATCTTAATTTTAACCACTTAATAAACATACACATAATAATACAATATATAAACGATACTTAAAATACATGCACATAATGTGACTCTACCACCGGCGTCGGAAGGTTGTTTCTACTGAGAAGACCCGGCAAGAAACTCAGCAGTTACTCTTTTTAAATCGTCCAATGTTTTACAGTACAAAGTGAATGTTTGAATAAACCAACCAAGTCATACAGTTTTGACATGAAAATAAATAAAACAGGAAATTAACAAGTTAACTTGGGTAAACTAAGTAAACTTGAGCAGACCAGTTCCCGAAGGTGGCACCTGTTCACAAGTTGACGTGTGAGCCAGCCATCATCCCACTCAACCATATTTTAGGGAATGGAATGACCCGTCACACAACGCCACCACCCCAGAAACATTTTAGTGAGCATGACTAGCTCGAGTTACTCATAGTAAAACAAAAGACAAAAGAAGCTACTGTAAGTCTAAACTGTAGGACTGAGTGTGATTTTGAAGTTATATAATGCAAGGCTGTTGGGTAGTTTATAGGAAACAATATAAATTCACAAGAAACAAACAAATCAAATGTTAGTCTAAACTGTGGTACAAAGTATGATTTGGAAGTTATACAATGCAAGGCTGTTGGTGAGTCTATGAAAAACAACATAAATATAATAATTTACTTATTAACTGTGGTTATGTTAGGAGCAAACAACAAAAATAAAGTTATTATAACGTTTGTTTCCAGACGTTGACGTCCTCTAGGTAGTCCGACGTCTTGTAATAGGCTCGGGCCACCAGCGTTTTTTTGACGTAGTCCTTGAACCTGTGAAGAGGCAACTGTTTTACATTATCTGGCACCTTGTTATAGTATAGTATACCTTGCCCCCAAAAAGAACCTAGTACTTTCTGTAACCTAAACAGCGGAAGCACCAATTTGTTCTTTCCCCTAGTATTCCTGTTATGAATGTCGCTTTTAGCAGTGAATTTACTAATATTTTGTCGGACATGTACGATACACTGAAATATGTACTGAGAAGCTACTGTAAGGATTCCTATCTCTTTGAACAAATCTCTAAGCGATTCCCGAGCGCCAAGTTTATAAATTGATCTAATAGCTCGTTTTTGAAGGATAAAAATTGAGTTTATTTCTGCCGCTCTGCCCCAGAGTATGATGCCATATGACATTATGCTATGAAAGTAGCTGAAATATACTAAACGAGCCGTTGCAACGTCAGTTAACTGCCTTATTCTTTTTACAGCGAAAATAGCAGAACTAAGCCTTCCAGCAAGAGTCGATAGATGGGAACTCCACTGAAGTTTGGAGTCAAGCGAAACCCCTAAAAATACGGTTGACTCCACTAGCTTTAGCGTATCTCCATTCAATAGCAAATTGGTGTTTACGTTCCTAACATTGGGAAGCATAAATTTGACACATTTGGTTTTGCTAACATTTAGCTGCAAATTGTTCATAGTGAACCATCTTTCTACCTTTGCAAGGGTGTCATTTACATCGTCAAAGTTGTCTTTGGTTCTGTCAATGTTGAATATCAAAGAGGTGTCATCCGCAAATAAAACAATCTTGCAGAAGTTCTCCACATAAAAAGGTAGGTCATTAATATAGATTAAAAACAAGAAAGGACCCAAAATGGACCCTTGTGGGACCCCTATCTGGACAGGAGATCCAGAAGACAACACTCCATTAACATTCACCTTTTGAATTCTCATATTTAGATAAGACACGATCACTTGTAGTGCAGCACCTCTGACACCGTAGTGCTGCAGCTTGAGTATGAGCGTTTGGTGATCAACGCAATCGAAGGCTTTTGACAAATCACAAAAAATGCCGATAGCATTTTGTGATTTCTCCCAAGCTCTGAAGACATGTTTGATCAGTGCAATGCCAGCATCCGAAGTAGATCGGCCTTTTACAAAACCATACTGTTCGCTATGAATCAGCTTATGTTCGCTAAAGTGTTGAACCAGTTGTTCATTTATAATTTTTTCAAAAATTTTACTTAGGGCTGGTAGAATAGAAATCGGTCTAAAATTACTAGGATTGTGTTTACTTCCAGTTTTAAACAAAGGTATGAGCTTACTATGTTTCATGAGGTCCGGAAACACCCCTTCATCAACACATCCGTTAAAAATAGTTGCTAAGTAGGGTGCAATAACATCTATAACACTGCAAAATAACTTTACGGACATGCCATACAAGTCACTTGTGTTTTTTATATTTAGTGACCTGAAGGTTCGGACGATATCAGTTGAAGTTACATAATGAAACCTAAACATAGTTCTACAGGGTGAGACGCTATTCCCTAGCAATTTCTCAGCTTCGGCAGAAGAAGAATTGAGTGATGAAGTAGTTATTATAGGTATATTTGTAAAATAGTTCTCGAATTCTTCAGCCACTTCAACTTCTCTTGTAACAATTTTGCTATTAATTTCAAGCGAAAACGAAGTGTCGCGTGGCTTAACTTTCCCGCTCTCATGATTAATTACATCCCAAGTATCTTTTACCTTGTTCCTAGACTCAACTAATTTACGTTTGATATACAATGATTTTGCATGCGTACATACTTTTTTGAAAAGCTTAGAGTAGTTCCTGACATAGCTAATGAAAGAAGGACAATGGTTGTCTTTTTTTAAGTCGTATAGTTCGTACATTTTATTCCTACTTTTGTAGATTCCTGGTGTGGCCCAATCACAAAATGTGATTTTATTTTTACAGTTTTTTTCCGTCACAGGAAAGTTAGAATCAAACTCTTGTTTTATGCAGCTAAAGAAACTTTTGTATTGTGAATTTGGATCACCTATTTTATAAGAGACCAAGGGTAACTTTGCTGCTATATTATTTCTGAAATTTTCTAAGCGAGTTTTTAGAATGGGCCTACAGGTTATCTTTTTTACAGTATTGTCTTCATCGGAGGTGTCTTTCACGGATACCATCTGCCCACAGTGATCAGAAGTTAAATTAGTGATGACCGATTTATGGACAGGTAAACAGTCACAAAAAATGTTATCCAAACAAGTTGCCGTAGAGGACGTAATTCTCGTAGGCTCTCTAAATTGGTACTCAAGATTAAAAGATTTAAACAAAAATATTAATCTCATACACGACGAAGAATTTTCCAACAGGTCCTCATTGAAATCACCGCAAACTATAATATACTTATTCTTAGTGGTTACTTTTTGGAGGGCGTCCTCTAGCACAGCTTCAAATGTGTCAAAGTCGCTCTTCGGGGGCCGGTACACACAAACTATAATATAACTCTCGAGTTCTATACAAGACAATTCGACGATTCGCTCGACTGAGAGGCCTACTATGTCTTTGCGCTCTTTGTATTTAATTTTATTATTAACAAGTATTAAGGAACCACCATGAATGGCAGTTCTCCTGACAAACGCGCTAGCTACCTGAAAATTATCTATATTAAATGTCTGATCATTAAAATTTAACCAATGTTCCGTGATACATAAAATGCTAATGTCAAGATTTTGAATAAACAATTCTATTTCTAACTTTTTGCCAGCCAAGCCACCTTGAATGTTTTGATGTACTATATTGAGATTAAGATTACTTGACTTGGCCTTTGTCTGCCCTCTTAGTTTAAACAAGAGGTTGTCTGAGTGTCAGTTATAATTACAGGAATTAGATTACTATTCCAATGTGTATAAGAATTACTATCATAAGTAACATTAGAAATACTAATCACTTTGTGTGATAACAACATAGCAATCTTGCTTTTGAGTTTTGCCGACAGGTGGACTGCACCCAGAGTCATCTTAAAGCTAAGTTGACTAGAATGACTAGATGGTATGATTTTATTCATGTCAAAAAATACAAAAGCGTCACGGTGACGACAAGTCAAGTTATACATCATGATGTTGAGGTCGTAAATCCGTCTGTTTTGTACAGCAGTTAAGTCCTGTGAGTATGGAAAAGCACCCAAAATGAATTTGCATTTCTTCTCTTTTTGTAGTTCTAGCAGCGTGGCAAGCGCTTGGGACATATTGCGCTGACTACACCCTTCACTGTCGCCACATAGAACTATAACAGTTGTGTCGCTGCTTACAGTACACAGACTTAGTTTTTGTACTATACTAGTGTATTGCAAACCTGGATAACAATAGCTGATCACCTGGTGGTCAGTATTACATTTAATCAATGAGGCAAGACCTTGCCCTATTTTGTCAGACAAAATTATGATATTATTATTTTTATTCAATGTAGGTAGTGAGTCATTGGTCCTATTTCCTATTAACATGTTGGACACACCTGTGTTATCTGAGTTGCATAAACTACTATTAAGTTTGCACTGGGATGAGTCAAGGACAGGCTTATTACATAACTGTTCCTCATTTTGACATGAGCAGCAGTTGTTGATTTGCTTATTTGTCAATGACTCAAAACGCTCAGCATTATAACTAGCCATATTAATCAGTTCATCAGCAGCTAAGATGTGTTCATTAATTTGCCTCTGAGATATAGCATATTGACTCTGGAGGTCTATGAGTTGACTCTCCAGTTGCCTAGTTTTCAATTGGAATTCTCTAGTTTCATTTTCATGTGTTACATTAATTTCTGATAGTTGGACTTCATAAGATTTTAATTTGCCAACTAAGCTGCTGTTTTTTGACCTAAGAGAGGTCAAATTGTTATAAATTTGAACATGATTTTGTTTATTAATTAATTTTTTAGTTTTTTTTATGAAGCGATTAACTTTGATATATTTTTTCAATCTATTCCTACTTAAAATACAGGGTTTTTTCCCTGTACTAAACTCATCACAAGTGAGGTCAATTGTGGGATAGAAGCTCCCACAATGCAAATCTGTCTTGCTTCGTAACTCATCGGATAAACTCATATGAGTAGCATTTAATTGATTCGCAGACATTTCATGTTGGAGGTTACTGATCTCTTTTTGTGACTGACACAAGGTAACCTCAAGCTCATTAATGCGACTGAGGGCTTGTTCGTGTGTGTTGCCGCATCCTTGGAAAGACTCCACAGCTTCCTGCAAGTGAACACATTGCTCGGCCACATCCGTATACTTGGCATGGAGGACAGCCATCTCATTTTTCAATATTGTATTTTTGTTGATAATGTTCAATATTTCTTGTTCACTGTCTTCTCTTTCTCGGAGTAGATCTTCATTTTGTTGTTTCAGACTAGTCAAATCAGCAAGTGCTTGTTTGAGTTTAATTTCCATTGTTTTAGTGCGGGTGGCCATGGCAGTATGGGTTAAACTTGCAATTGGGAAACTCTTAGTTCACACCCAATCACCTCTCTCCGCCCTAATGCAATAATAGGGCAGCAGATGTTCTGAAATTAATGGATTAACTATCAGTTTGCTAATTGAATACTAACTTACTTACTTACATATAATTTTAAAACAATGATGAGGGTTAAAGTGTTCTCGACTTTCACTGCAAATATATAAGTAGTGATTGCCTTATGAGTTGGCTATTTAATGAACAAATTGTTGAAATAAGTAACATAAAACAAAATATGATCACATAACCCTACTTTTTACTAATATTCCAATCCTGTGATATCTGTTAACAGATAGTGTCATAAAGTACTAGACTACACATAAAAAGGCACAAGAGGCAGTATAAGTAACATAAAAACAATACTTCCCCTGTAAATTCGTCCGTTATGTATCAAAATGGCTAGTATGACAACTAGCCGGTCGGCGAACAAACCAGTCAAATTATTTTACACACTGCTCTTCAAACTAACTTGGTTATAAAAACTGTTTCATAACAGTTTATTAATACACTTTATTGCAAAAAAGCCTATGAAATACGCGTATTTGTATTAATTTTACATAAAATTAAAATCAGCTGACGAAATCACGTCTGACAGTTCCTCTATGTCTCAAAACGAACAGACCCCAGGCCCCCTGTTTCACATGCAATTTGGAACGGGTTGGGTGAGAGTGATTATAACACTGACAAGTGCGATTTCTACCGACGTCTGGGGCCAGGTAGAATTCACCTGAAAGCTGTCAGGTAGAAGTTTTGCTACTTTTCGTGGATAACTTTTGTCAGACAAACTGAACTTAATCGTGAAGTTTTAGAAAATAAATTCAGAAAGTATTTTCGTTTTTTAAATAACTTGAACTTAGTCGTTGTTTGGTAAATCTGCTTGAAAATTTGACAGTGACATATTTACCCCAAGCCGTTCAAAAACCATCTTTCGTTAAAAATCACTCGATAGCGTTCGTAAAACCAATCTATCGCTCTTGTCTTTTCTCTTTCTAATTCATGGTTCTGTCTCCTTCTTTTCACCGAGGGTAAAAATCGCTCTGCACTACTCGTTTTGGAACGTACCCCAGGTGTGTAGAGGAGAGCAATCAGGCAATCAGCAACTGCCATCTACTGCTAAAGCCAAACATTTCAAAAGAAAAAAAGTAAAGTCACCAAAACATTAAGAAAAAAAAAGTCACAGGTCAGGTGTGTTTTGTTGATGTGTTTTTATTTGTGAATAAACTAAAAGTTCATGTTTTTGAGAAGAAATTCCAAAATTTTTAGTGTTCTTAAACAGGTACAAATAGTTCTTGGAATTAGGTTCAGTTTTATTTGTCCCTTAAGTGCCCTAAGTTTCATAACCTATTTTTAATATCTGGGGTATCATCTCTACACCAAGATGACCATTCCTGATTATCTGCTCTCCTAAAATTTAACATTCAATAATAGGAAGCTCTGCTGTGTTTTGTGATACTTAAAAAGTCGCTGTGAAGTGCTGAATTGGAAATAACAAAGTTGTGGTTCCAGGCCAGGTAAAATAGTGTATGGGTCAGTGGCATGTTGCCTAACATTTTAGAGCCAACTTAAACGATAAAGATTGGCTGGTACACGATTAGGGTGCCGATGGAGGGCTTGATAGTTTTAGGTTTAAAGATATTTTATTCTCATAAGAACTTAATATTAAATACAGAGTTCGCTTAGAAAGAGATTATTTCTACTTACAATTAAAAATGTTTGGCGCAGCGCAGCTGATTTGACTTATAATTTACCCTTACACTAGTTCAAAGTTCCACACATTACACACACTATGCTCTCCTGATATTATTGTAAGGCACAAAACATTTAAAGTTATTTGTTTTAACATTTTTTGTACTGTGTTTTAATTGTAGTTTTATTTGTATTTTTTTCTGTTTGCTAACCCCATTAATAGTGTAATTCACTAACAATTATGGATTTTTGAAATTATCTGAAATAAAATAATTATTATTATTATTAAGCACTTTCTCTAAAAACTGCCGTTAGTATTTATGGATCTTTTCTAAGCAATGTAATACAAATCACTTTTTTGTGATTCACAGGTTGTGGTGTAACCACTAGATCTTAAGTAGATTAGTTAAATAATAAGATAGGTATTATTGTAAGGCATAAAATAAGTTAAAAATCACAGATTATCTATTGATAAACCTATTATAGTTTACAGAAAAATAAAAAGTGGCCTACTTTTTTTCTACAATTTGTTCTTGTAAATACTTTGTGCTGACTGCACTGATGTATTTGAAATGTGTACATTTTTGTATGTGTTTACAGTCTCTTATGAAAATGGAAACAGACACAGCTCCAGCAGTGAATAGTGAGGTAAAAAGGATAGCAGAGGGGCAAGCAGAACTCTGTTTGAAAGCAGAGAAGGTGTTTTATAACCCCGTACAGGAATTTAATCGAGACCTGAGTATATCTGTTCTTAATGTATTCACTGAGGACTATCTTCTGGAAAAGAAAGTTCGAGCCGAGAAGAAAACTCTGAGAAGAAGTGAAACCAATTTAATAGAATCAATAGAAAATAAAAACCCAGAGGTTTGTCTGATAAAAATTGCTAAACTTAATTTTATTTTAATAGGTAAACTTAACCTAGAAAAGATTTGATTTGTAATTTGTTACCTTAGTTGATAAATGCCTATCCTAAAACAAAGCAAGAAATTGCAAGAGATGGGGCCAAATTGTTAAAATATTCTCAATTTTTATGTAGATTGAAGTAAGCCTGTTAGAAGCTCTAGCAGCTACTGGTCTCCGAAGTATCCGCTATGCAAAGGAGGTGCCAAATCTCACCAAGATAGTGGCAAATGATCTATCCGAGGAGGCCGTGGAAACCATGAAAAATAGCTTCAAGCATAACAACGTTGATCACTTAGTTGATACCAGTCATGATGATGCATGGTAAGTTTATTCTTTTTTTTTTCTCTAACCTATATCATCCCACTGCTGGGCAAAGGTCTCTCTCAATCCTTGGAAAGTTTCTTTTAGTACTAAATTATTTTTTATATTTCATTGTTCTTAGGTTTCAATTTAAACTTTTTATTTAAAAGTGGTTGATGATTATTTTAGCATGGTCATGTACAAGCACAAACACCCTATGAAGCGATTTGCCGTCATCGACTTAGACCCCTATGGCTGTCCCTCGATGTTCCTGGACTCGGCAGTGCAGAGCATACAGGATGGGGGGCTGCTCCTCATAACGGCGACTGACATGGCGGTCCTGGCCGGAAACTCGCCAGAGACTTGCTACTGTAAATATGGGGCCGTTAGCCTTAAGACTCGGTGCTGTCATGAAATGGTGAGTTATCAAGTTTTGCTCATGGTAAGATAAAAAAACAGATATTTTTTTTTTTATTTTTTTATTTATTCATAAAAGTAAAAACAATACATGTGAATATTCAGATGCCACATAAACTCATTCGAGTTTTACCGGACATCAGAGCCGTCAACAATGGTCTTAAGAACTTTAAAATCTAATTTTCACAACAGCAAAAAATGATAATCTAAAGGCAAAAAGATGAAGGTAGGTGGTTATTTTGGCAACCCACTTCGACACCGCCAAACCCGTGTACGCACCGACCATGCAGAGAAGTGTCATTGCTTGTGAGCGAGTGCTATCAGCAATATACAGCATGTGTTTTTTTGTGTTAACCATGTACAGGCTAAACTGGATTTTCGTATACGGTCTAAAGCAAAAGGTGTGATTATGGGAAGTTGTTTGGCTATGATCAAAAAACTCAGACCGAGCTCAAACATGAGAGTCTCTATACAATAAATGTGTTCTCTTTTCGTATTTTTGCTCAATATTGACAACGGTAACAGGTAGATGCTTAAAATTTTCACAGAATATCAAAAATAAAACTTAAGCACCTAAATATTAAAGAGGAGGAGAGAATTATTAATCCCAAACTAAAACGTAATTTTTGAGCAATTGTTTACTCCACCTACCTTAAGAAGCTGTGCTTTCATAGATGATCGTACGGAACCCTTCGTGCGAGAGTCCGACCCGCACTTGGGCGATTTTTTGATAATCTGATGATTTCTTATTCCAGGCACTAAGGATACTATTGCAATGCATAGAGTCTCACGCGAACAGATACAGCCGGTACATAGTGCCGCTTCTGAGCATATCGGCCGACTTCTACATACGCGTGTTCGTTAAGGTATATTCTGGTGCTATACATTGCAAGAAAACCACTAGGTTTGTAGAGTTTGATTTAAGTTTTTAAAAATAATCATACCTAACAAAACCTTCCTATTTGCGCAGTGAAGAAAACACATCCTTTCATTTGCTACTATTCTGAAATACTGTAACCTGTGCTTCTTCCACTCTAACAAAGGTTTCAAATATGCTCATCAGCTATCTTACTTAAATTCAATAAAAAAAAATATAAGAGTTTGCTCAATATGAGACCAATTTACAGAATCCTGAGCCACAGGTAAAATTACAAATTTTGCAAACTATTTAACTAGAATTTTGACTGAAATTATGTTGTGGCCCTGTGGTGAAACACTTTGAAGGTACACCTTATTTGCGTCCGTTACATGTATAAGATTTAACAACTCATACTGTTATCTTATAGTAAATTGTCAATGGTGTACCAATGTGTTGGATGCGACCATCTCACTCTACAACCATTGGGCGCGTTCAAGCCGAACCCCACGGAGAAGAACCCCTCGCAAGTGAAAGCAGTGCTGCCGCCGGCGCCCTCTGTCGACTCCACTTGTGAACACTGCCACCAGAGGCATCATGTGAGTTAGTCTGGGAAATGTTCTTTAAGTCCTGTAAAATCCTCCTTTGGACGTTCCGTCGACAAAATCATTCGCCTATGAACTTTTTAATCAAGTAATGACATACATAACGTGCAGTACCTACGTACAAAGGACATACGACTCTGTCATTGTAGTATCAAAATTGATTTTGGCAACAATACTTTTTTGACCTCTTTATTAGCACACATCATTTTGTGGCTTCTGTACCTACTAAAAATGCAGCTTTACTTAAGACCCTACCGTAATACCGTTGTATCACAAAATTCACAATTAAATGATTTGATTTAATTACTTCCTCCTCAGCTAGGCGGACCAATTTGGTCAGCACCGATCCACGACGAAAGCTTCGTGACACGCGTGTTGACTTGGATCCAAAGCGCTAACCCACCGCTGGGCACCAGGCAGAGGATACTGGGCGTACTGTCTATGGTCAGAGAGGAACTGCAGGATGTGCCGCTGTATTACACGCTGGACAAGATGTTCGGGAGGGTGCATTTGGAGACCATGCCAATGCTAGTTATGAGGTAAATGTAATGTGATCATGTTTAAACATGTTTCAGTGTAGAAAACAAATCTGTAAACTATGTTATTTCATATTTGGAAAGTCAAGTGTGAAAACTAAATGACCACTTTACCCAGTTACAGTCATTTCTACTTACTCTGTTTTTTTTTATTAACGTGCAAGATGCAACTGCTAGCAGAGGTCTCTCCCAAACCTTCCCATAATAGAGAAGAGAGATAGATTTCCTTGCGGAGGGAGGATAGGGTACTTACTCTATTAAATAATTCATATAATTTGACAAAACCAAAATAAAAAATGGAAATTGGTAGTCTGATGAGTGATGTGCTCTTGACTGTACAGAAACTAGCAAATTACCTTTCCAAAAAATGCTTTTTTTAAGCTTCCGCAAAAGACCTAAAGTTAGACAATGCAAAAGTGTAAATGTTTGAAACTAAACAACGGATTTTGATGCGGTTTTTTTTAATAGATAGTGATTCAAGATGAAGGTTTGTATGTATAATAACATCCTATTGCACCCGTGCGAAGCGGGGGCGGGTCGCTAGTAGAAGATAATGTGAGAATTAATACTGACTTATCCTAAGGTTGTACTAACCAACCAACTTCATCAAGAGTTACAGTAATAAACCTTATTTATTTCCCAGGTCAGCCATTCTGAACGCTAGCTACAAGGTGTCGTACTCGCACGCGTCGAAGATGTCCGTGAAGACGAACGCTCCGGCGCAGCTCGTCTGGGACATCATCAGGACCTGGGAGAAGACGCATCCTGTCAAACCTGCCAGGTCAGCTTCATCATCATCCTAGCGATTATCCCGGTTGCTGCCGTTGCGGCGCCCGGGGTCCGCTCTTCTGCATCTGCTCCTCCACTTCGCCCGGTCCCCTGCGTCCCTCTCTGTGAGGCCACTGGCACGCATGTCAATGTCAGATTGACATTGGTTATTTTTGAAGAACTTCCACAATGATTGTATACAGTGCTCTAAACGTCTTCGCTGTGTAGAGAAAATTGACGAACTGCTCGGACTTCTACATATGCTTGACTTGGTTTTAATTAGGAAAACTGAAGTCAATAATTCACCCTGTATAATTTTCAAAACCATATTTGAAAACAAGAGAAAAGTTGAAACTGTCCCTTTTTACAGGTACATAGCACAAGGCATTTTGAGAACATTTTTGATTGCCACATTGAAAATAAAAACATTTTTGTTTGTAAATTTTTATGTATTTCATATTTATGCTTCTATTCGAGGTGAAGACGTTTAACGCACCAAAAGTTACGAAATTGGGTCCAACAGTTCTTCAGTTATAACAAAACAACTCTGATTTATTCAAAAATATATTTATTTTATTTATTTCTTTATTCTTTATTGCACAACAATAAATACAAATGGCGGACTTAATGCCAATAAGGCATTCTCTACCAGTCAACCAAGGAGCTTAACAGAAAAAAAGATATAAGATTAACTTTGAACCTATTTCTCCAGACGGGAAGCCGACCCAGTCACGAATCAGATTCTGTCGCAAGAAATCAAGTCGGTAGTGGATCTCAGTGAGCGACCTGACGCGAACCCCACAAGTCGGCGCGACGGCTGTCTGCGCTTCCAGTTCAACCCCGCGCCCTTCTGGGGGCCCGGCTCTAAGGCTGCTGTCAAGTGAGTGCCACTGAGAGACAACGCCTAAACTCATTTTACCACTTAAACGCGCCTACGGCATATATTGCACTCACACATCAAGCTAATGTTAGCGCTTGTGCAGAACTCATACACACAGGGCCCCAAGTCTGCTAATTTTATACCGCTTCAATTAAATCGTAATTGAGCCTCAACCGGCTAATTTGACACATTTTCTATGAAAAATATGTCAAATTAGACAGTTCAGACTCAATTACGATTCAATTGAAGCGTTATAAAATTAGCAGACTTGGGGCCCAGGCCAATTGTCAACTGTATAGGTGAAATTTCAAATCTCGTGAAAGCTTACGACAATGCAATATAATAGAATAAGTTGTTTATGAATAAAAAGAACCAAACAAAAATGGAAAAAGCTACAAAAAACTAGAAAATTAATTAACCATCTTCGCCTGCTGTTCAACCATCAAAGCTTCTGCAAGTTCAAAATTGTATATGTTAGTTTTCATTTCAGTGTGGGGGAAGAAAAGATGTCAAAGGCGATCCGCAATCAAAATAAACATTCAAAGAAGAAAAATGCAAAACGACTGCACTCGGAAGGTGAAGGCGAAACCCGGAAGAAAATTAACATTAACGATGTTGTGAACGATGTGTAAATAAAACTTAAAAATAAAATAATATAGCTGCTTTCATTGCTGCCCAACGCCTAATTAAGAGAATTGTACTTTTCAGTACCCATTTTTAAAAATCCAATCAAAATGAAGTAGACAATAAAAAAGAGGCCCATTTTTCAGCAGTGGTTAGTACGGCCCGTTGATACGCAAAGGGTCGCAGGTTCGTTTCCCGCACTGGCTCCCACAAGTTAAGGCTTTAGGCTCATTGTGGTCAATGAGGCTCATCGACCTCACATTGGTTGTCACAGCATTCATTGTGGGCTTCATTGCATCTAGGTATCTGTAGTAGTTAGTTCGGCGAACATCAGGACAATAAACGGAAATGGGTTGCCTGATGAGCCAAATATAGAATACGAATTTAATAGTGAGGATGAAAGAGTTGTGATAAAATTCGAAGCCACATCGTCATTGTCGACCTCGACCCAATGGTCTATCTATAATTTCCACTATTGTTCAATTTCTAAACGTTTCTGACAGACATTTAGTTAGTCTATTTTTGAACGAAACCCAATTATTCAACCAAACAATGTGGTTACTCAATTCAATGCTCCTGTCTCACTCCATCTAACACAGTACGTATAAGTACTATCCACTCGCTCGATAGTGAGACTGCAATTAAATATGGCCGGTTATGATGACGCAAAGTGACGGAACTGACTGACGGGATGTAAATGTTTTCCTGGAAGAAATTGAACGAAATTATCTTTCACCACAACAATGTGTTATCTTTTAGAAAATTACTACGGTCACTTGTAGACGCTGGAGTATTACATGCACGTGCCTGTGTTTATCTTTATAGTTGAACTTTTCTGATAATTGAGCAATAAGCATTAACAAAGGACCTTATTTGTTTGGGATAGTATTTTGTGTTCAATAATGTTTCCTACAATGATAAAGACGTGTTCTTGTGTATTTTTGATTGTTTCTATAATTTCTGGCGCGTATGGACAGGATAGAGAGGTATGTAAAGTGTGTGTCGTGTTTTGGGGTGAACTTCAAAACACCCACTTTTGCATTATCAGCATGTTTTTAGTTCCAAAATTGTATTGTTGTTGCTTTGTGTGTAGTAGGAAAATTATTTATCATTTATAATGATAAACCTTGACGTCAAATGAAATATTGACACACAAAAACAAACTAGTTCATCATCCTTCTCCATTTGGTTAAATGAATAAACAACAATGTATTTAAATAACAGATAGCAAATCATTTAGTCATCCTGAATCGTCATCAGTCTTATATTACCTTGATTTCTTCTCACAGCAGAAGAACCTACAGCGGTTAAACAATATTTGTTCAAAGTGCAACTTTAAGCACTATTTGTTTCTTTGTTTTTCTGTTCAAGTCCTTTCTACTTCAAAATTTTAAGATACAATTTGGACTCTGTAAGCTTACCACTAAACTTAATATAAAGAATCCTTCAATCTGAGGCTGAGTAATATTCCTAATTCCTAATTGGATGTTACAAAGCAAATAATACATTTAGCTTATTGTGGTAATCATAGCATTAGAAATCACTGTGCAGGCCTACAGTTTCATAAACATTAGTATAAAGTGACTGACACTAAGAGCTGGCGCACATTGATTAACCTTTGTGACACACATTGTGTTTTTTTTTTTACACAAAATGTAACTTATTATAAAATTTAACTTCAGCTATGAATAACTTTCTATAAAATATCTGTATAAATTCATAAGTTAGTCTTTTAAAATTTTCAAATTAGTTGATTTCATGTTTCACAGTACATTTCAATATCCTTTTACAAGAACTGATTTAATATCATACTAAGGCATACTATTTTAAAATGATTAGACTGTATGAATGATATAATGCTATTTTTTATTAAGTATTTCTTAAAAATGTCATCAGTAATAATGTTATTTGATTCCAGATAACTTCAGCTAATCATCCAGGATGTAGTATATGTACAGATGATGATACACTAATTTATACGAAAGCAAAAGGGCCCCATGATACTATACATCAGATATGGGATTTCACTGGCAGATCTCCAACTGTAATCCTCACCGTTGCCAGCGTCAATTCAACAGTTACAATAGAATGGGAAGACAACTTTCCTAGAAGTTTTGAGATCTCAGAAACTCCTAAATACAGTTTTGCTGCTGTTATTGATATGGTAAGTAACTTAAAAATGAACTAATTGTTCACAAAAAACTCAAATGGTAGAATACTTATTTATTTATTTTCATCGAAGCTTACATATGCTTAATTTTAATGAATCAAAATATTACTGCCTGTTGTTATAAAATCCTAGTTATAACCCTTCCTTATTTTGTATTTACCTACCCAAAAAACGACTTGCCTGATTTCATGCTGCTTCCAATCCCAGCAATTTTTATGGCCCTTTCGACATTTTAGTATTTCGAAATTTTAACTATCGGCATTTCGTCCATTGGGCTATTTGAAAATCGGCATTCAAAACTTTGTTATTTTGAAAATCGGAATAATCATTAATTATTCATTATTTTTTAAATATTATAATAGAAAAAAATAAATATTATAATAGATATTAAAAGTAGGTATTTTAGTTGTAGGTATTATGAACTTCGGGTATTATTATGATGCATCTGTTTGTAAATACTTATCTCGATATTTACTAAACAATTTTACCTGTTGAATTTATTTTAATGAACTATTTTTAACCAATTTAATCAACTAAAAACAGTTCTATTAAGATCTGCAGTTCTAATAGACAGACATATAACTTTAGATGTAATATAAATAAACCTATTAAATTACAATCTACAAATGACGAAATTTTAGTATTCCTTCCTTCCGATGGTTGACTGGCAAAGAACGCTTAAAGCCTTTGTACTGTTTTATGCATTAGAGACTTAATAAAATAAACAAAGGGATTATAACATACTTAATGTGTTCAAATGAAACTTTACTACATGGACGAAGTGACGGGCGGAAATCAGTAACTTGAAGCTCAAAAGACATAAAATCAATTCAAAACCCACATTCTATTACCTACTTATTAACAAAGACTTCTCGCAATAAGTCAGTTAATAGAATCCCCAAATCTAAGTTAGAAGGGGAGTTAATTGAATCCAATATCAATCCATACAAGGGTAATTGTTATTGAAAGCAACATGATACAATGTGAGTCAATGATTCTCCAATACATGTGTTGATTTAATCAGAATACGCCTGAGTCACTAGGTCGGGTGGCGTGCATCAGCTTAACCTACATTCGTTTTGTTTATTCATCTATGCCTATTATGCCTAATTAAAATTAGCTTTGAAAATTGAGTTTAAATGTTTCGTCGTTAAGATTTCTATTTGTAATTTTAAATTTCTATATTTCAATCATTCTGTAAGCTTCCATGCAACCTTTTATCTTAAATAAGCGAATAGTAATAATAATATTCCGTAGGCTAGTGAAAAGTCTATTTTGATTTGATATCTAATTGTATTCGTAATGGAGCATCAAATGAAATAATAATAATTCGACTACGCCCTCTATGCTATGGCTTGCAAAATTAGAATGTTTATGTTTCGGCTCTATGTATTGTGAACAAAAAGAAATGATGATTAAATTAAAACAGTACTCAAAAATCTACTAGCCCTATAGCCATTGATATAAACAAAAAAACAAAGATAAGGCATCCTCGTACCAAAAGGGGCCACCCTAAAACAGGTCCAATGGACTTGTTTGCGTGCGTCATGTGCCAATTTTGCGAATCCACAAAGTTTTCTGAAATGAATACTTTCATTTAATTTCTTGTCTGTTGAACAGATATACGAGTACAATGACATCGAAGACAACGGCTACATCGACGGGCACAGCGCGCAGCTGGAGGTGCCCCTCATGCACGCGGTCTCGTGGCGTCTCGCGGACGACATCCGCACCGAGCGGGAGGTGATGGTGCAGCTGCACGGGACCGTCAGCCACGACCACGTCAAGGGGCACCTCGACGTCAAGGTCAGTGTAGTATCATCATTAATTGCCCTGGACATTAAAAAAACATACTTTTATCTAGCCCCAAGATGAACTAATTGCAGCCCGTTTTTATGGGATACTAGACAAGGGATAAACATACTTAAAACAGCCTGTATTTTAAGGTTTGTTGGACTATGAGCACTTTGGCACTATGTTAAATTAACGCTGATGAAGTCATCGTAGAAGCTGTCAGCTTAGCTACTATGACGGAGTACTTTTGATGCAGATTGCAAGGCAAGGGAATGCCAGGGAAATAAAAACAGTAAACAAAACTGCACAGTGTTGTTATCAAGAGATTGACTGTCGGTTGAACTCCGACTGCAAAAAGACATCATTATTACTTAACACCTGATAAAAACAGTGTAAGTACAAGATACTCAAATAAAAATATACTTATCTTGTTACACAGTAATTGCATGAACTTTCGCGGTCAAGGCGAGTCATACACGTGGAAGCTCAAGAACGGTGATAATATGAACTTACAGCTTATTCATTACTAATTAATTATTACTCACTTTTTATTATTTTACGGCATCTTTTGTTATAATTATCTATTTCATGTCAGAACGTAGATAAGTAAATTAAAATGTAAGAACTCTTGTTTTTTACGCAAATTATGCAATACATTATAGTTGTTGTGAAAAATACAGGGTAGCAAAAACATTATAGCCACAAATGCCCCTGAAATGGCATCAATAAAGCAAAAGCCTAATCTTCCCACCTTTCCTAGTGCAATAGCGTCTGTCGCTAGCTTGCTTTCATCAATTCGGAACGCATTTGAATCGCCTGTCGTAAATCAAACTGCAGCCTTATTCGACCGTTTCCTTCATCCACAGCTAGACCTCCTCCCATTCAGAGACTACGCGACAGACCTGCCGCATCTGATCCACACTGCGAACTCCACGCTCCTAGACATCAGCCTGGTGAACCTGACCACATCGCCGCAGTTCAACTCGTCGAGGTTCGCGCTGCACCTCGTACTGGTCAGCACGGATCCCGTTAATGACACCATGCATTATGATATGCGGAAGAGTCTGGATGATGAGCACACTCCTGGCGTCTTTGAGGTGCGTGGAAATAGTTTAGACTTACCTTACACACTTATACAGGGTAAACAATAATACTTTTAACATTTTGCTTGTTTCATGTTTGTCATTAGTTGATTCGTAGGTTAGGTACCCACGGCCTTTCAGTTTCATTTGTTTAGCACGTGAATTTACTGCTCTGTGAAGTCACACATTTCGCTAGTCAATTTAATTAATAATTATTAGTTAAATAGGAACGAATTATTCTTATATCGTCTAGATAAGTCTTTGACCTAATGAAAATAATATTAAAATATGGTAGTTATCGATTTCATTTTCAAACTAGGATGAGTCATAGCACAAAAAGAGAAAGTTTTATTTTCTCCACTTTCTCCACGTTATTTAAGAATTTGAAAACAATCAATTGTATTAAAAATTGTGATAAATAGGAAGCAAATTTCATTGGCTTTCTAAACATATAGTCAGATTCGATGTTCATCTCGCGAAACCAGAGATATCATGATTTTAATTCAACCATGTGTTTTGCAAAGTTGCAAAAATAACGGCCACGACAAATAAGGCAAAAATCGATTTGCAATTACGACGCCTGAGGGGCTAGAATCGAACTCGCTATACTTTACATGTCACGCTTCTATAGTAGCAAATTAGCAACAATTGACTAACGCTGATGAGTGTTAAAAGCGCCGGATGCATGTAAAATTGCAGCACGTGAAAGATACGATTGCGCCCGCCTGCTAGGTGGTGGTGGTGGTGGTTAACTTTACAAAGATCGCAGGATTTCGGTGGGCCCTGGACTACTTTGAACTTTTTTTTATATTGCTTATGGTTTAGCGTCCCCGCACACGGGCCACGAAACGCTACCATTGGCATACTCCTATAGTTTGTAGCGTGTGGCGGCCACCGGTGACAACCGTGTGCGGCGAGTCAATATAAAGTGTATGTAAACTAGAGAAATTATGCCAGTAGCGGCCTTTTTACGTAGGAGTTAGTCCGCCCACTTGATAAATCTTTCTAAACCCTTTCTACATCGGACCACTAGGCGCAGACTAGCCTTCCACCCCTATGTTGTTGATGTTCCGGCAATCCGCAACAACCGTTTTGGTAATTCCTTCATAATGCGAACAGCAAGGGAGTGGAATGAGCTTCCTGCTGGAGTGTTTCCACAGCAGTATAACTTGGGCCTCTTCAAGAAGAGAGTGAACAGCCATTTGTTAGGCCGGCATGTACCAACTTGGCCGCAGCATCACTTAAGATCAGGTGAGATTGTGGTCAAATCATAAAAAAAACACCCTGTATATTTAATGATCCAGATAGTGGAGATAAAGTCACCTGCGTCGTTCCGGCGCGGCGACGGCGGCTTCCTGCAGTTCCGGCCCGTGGCGTACACGCAGCCCGAGCGCGGCGTCACCTCCTCCACACTCGTGCACGTCTCTAACTTCAACAGGTATGTGCGAATCAACAGCTTTTGCTGCTGAATAGTTTTATGAGGTTTGGCACTTAGTCAGGTGTACAAATGGTGGACTTGACATGTAGTTTGTAATCAGACAAAATTATCATAAATACTGGCAGGTGCCAGGTCGCTATCCTCCCGAAATATAATATGTCTGCCCTTTCCCAGGCCACCTTTGCCGAGTTTCGTTCCCTCTCAGATCTTACTTAAAGGGTTGGGAGCCCTCAGCTCTGCAGTAAGCAGCAGTAGTCATTTTAAAAAAACTAGTTTTGACTACACAGGCCTTTTGAATTAAGTACCTACTTATGTGTTTCTAATTTATTTGTTAACTTACAGCTATAATTATCTCTACTGACCAACAGAACGCAAATCGGCACCACCACGTTGGACGCGTTCTACCGCGACTTCGGCCCAACGAACTTGCTCATCCAAGACGTGTTCATCTCCTTCGGGGAGGCGGGAGACGGGTTCTACAAGAAGCACAGTTATCTATCATGGTGAGTTTACAATTCAACTTGGTGTTGGAATGGCTTGTAATTTCAGTGGCGCTTCATCACACACGTACGTTCCCTGTCCCATGAGCCACATGTGATTTTGATATTTAATGGACAGGGAACGTGTTAAGACTGCTAAGAATTACAATTATTTTGCTTTTTTAAACCGTCAATACATTTGTGAGACATTTTCGATGCTGACTGTACATCAAATAAAAAGCATCAATCATTGCAGTATTTTTCAATCTTCATGACACAATGACATTGTTTGACGACCGTCTTGGTGTAATTGTTGAGAAGTCGGCTACAACACCAAGGGTCGCGGGTTCGATCCCCGCATGGTACAAACATTTGTGTGTTTGTATTGGTATGGGTGTTATTTTATAATAATTAAGTATGTTTATTAGCTTAATTTGTAGCTAGACGGCGCTGTGTGGAATAATGTCCAATGATGCTCACAATCCGTTCGCGTTAAGAATGCAGTGATTTTTGGATTTAATTTTGTTGCACACAAAGAACATTCAGATCCACAACCTTTGAGTTCGAAAGTATGCGTTTCAACTGGTCACTGTGGACTTGACTTTCTATGGTTACGATTTGATGGGTTAGGGGGCATGCTGGATCGAAGGAAAAGTATGGAATCCCTGCATTCTCAACGCGAACGGACTATAGAAACTTCCGAAATAGTAACACAACTCTGAAATCCCCAGGTCGCTAACGATAGGCTACGGCTCGCCCCCTCTCGAGGGTTTCTCGACATTCGTGATAGTGATAATCAGCATCGGCCTCGGCGTGCCGTGTCTGCTGGCGCTATCGGGCGCGGTCTATGCGATAGCACGTCGTCGGGCCCGACAGCCGCCGTCGAGGCGCTTCAGCAACGACGAATGACGCGCGTATCGGTTCACTGTGCTCGAGGGAAGGGTTCACTGAGGTGGTGTGGAGTGTTACCGATTCAATCTAGCTTTTTGTGATTTTCTAGCTGGCATGACAGCTTTTTCAAAATGGCGACTGATGTTTAGCCGCTGATGATTTTTACAGCTTATCAGTAGGGCTAGCACAAACCGCTAACGTTTTTAGAATCAAAAACAATTTTTTTTTTCGTTTTCTTATGTCTTTAAGACAAAAAAGTATCGTTTACTTTTCAATTACCAAAACTTTAGCGGCTCGTGCTAGGCTTACAGGACTGTAGGACGAACGCAAAGAATTCTCAACCCTAGTATTTGAAGTAACGTGCACAAGGGAACCCCAAAGAGAGGCTAGTTACTTAGAGATAAATATGACATATTTTTGGGGATAAAAGCGACCCTGCACGTGCCAGTAGCGAACTTGTCAAAAGAAATAGCGATTCAATAAAAACTTGCTTAGGATCATAGATCTTATGTAAGTTAATAAAGGTGGATTGAATGGGTACCAATACTAACTTCTGAATTCAGAAATGTGCTAATATTCAAGATGCACGACCCGATATCTACATAATTATTAACCCTCTTAAAAAAGATGGACGAATGGAGAGAGGTTCGGTTTAAGTCGCCAATGCTCAGATAAGAAGAACTCCATTTGAGCAAGGCACTACAGGAATTAGATAATTGTTTAGTATGTGTGGTATGAGGCAATTTGTGATATGTAAGTAAAATTGTATTTATATCTGTATAGTTGTCTAAACCTATTAGCCAATTTATGCAGCCATTAGAATAGATGACGAAAAACATTAATAAAACACATTATCTGTCTATAAGCTAAATGCTCTTTGAAAATAGTCAAATACGATACTTTATATTGTGTGAAAAAGTATCTTCATTCCACATCTATTTCAAGATGTCTGTATAAGTTTAAACTAGTTATGATGTAAAATGTTTATAAACAAAAATGTATTACAGGATTGTCTGGGGTTTCATAAAAGTCGTAGTGTAAATAAATAATATTAATCATAGGAATGGAGAAGGGCAGACTCTGAAAACAGGGCCCCGTGGAAAAGGCCTTTGCCCAAAAGTGGGATCTTGAAGCTTAGATGAATATTTACAGATGCTTTAATCATTCACGTCGTAGGTTATAACTACAAATTGTAATTAGTGATATAACATTATGTAGGTACCTGCGTCTAAATTGCGTATGGTTAACGGCACATCACGCTACCTATTTGCGGTCAGTTCTCCTTGCTCTATTGTAAAGAAATGTCACTTGGCAAGAGCACGTTAAAAAAAGCGGAAATGGGTAGCCTTATGTGCCGTTGACTGTTACATTTCGATATTTTGTAACTATCCCCGCAATTCATAGACAATGACATTCATTAAATCTAATAGGTCTTTGTAAAGAAATTGCGTTTAAATACTTTTTAGCTGATGCGCAGTAGTGCCATTTAGCAGTTTTCGACCAGCATTTAAGAAAAATCCGCTTCTTTTTACTACATGGATGATATTTCCATTAAGTTTTTATAAACATTATAATGTAGTAAAATCGCCGTTTCTGAAAAGATTTCTTTGATATTCCGATTTGTATATTTAACTGGAAAAATAATCTCATTACGATATAAAGCTTTATACCTGCAGGTTTATCTTCACAACATAATATTTATTGTATACTTTCGAACATTGTATTTTTAGTTTTTGGTGAATTAAAAATGAAAATCAATAAATATGAGGCAAATCTGCTGCTTTTTACATTACTTTTACATTACTTAGAAAAAATCATTCAAAAAGATTTAATATTTAATTGGTAAAGTACTGTATGAAAAGCTACTCATACAAATTCTCATATTATTTTTATAAATGAAATTAACTGTTATTGGCGAAATGCTGATTAGATTTCAATTATTTAAACAATTACCTACTTATTTTTGCCTTGGTAATACAAAATAGAAAAATGTATTTGAATATTTTGTAAGTTATTCTAGTTTTTATTAGCTCTGTATTTTTGATGTGATATTAATTTCATTACGAGATTGTTTGTATAAATTACTTCAATAAATGTAAACTGATTTTTTTAAAACTCTTTTATCTTATTGCAGTTTCTGGACGGTGTGGAGCCTCTGGGCTCTACCCTCCGCTTGTCCTAATTAAATCGTATAAAATTTGATTAGTTGCTTTTACTATCCACCAGAGGCGCTGTATAAAATCGTATGTCATATGATTAAGCTAACGTCTGCAAAGCAAAAACTCATTGTAGATCAGTACCTACGAAATCGAGAGTTGTCTGTACGAACACACAGTATATCACTTGCTAGTACTTCGATATGGCAATACTACATCGCACTTGCAGATATCATTATGTCAATGAAACTACGCAGTTGCATTAATTAACCCTTGATAACTTCCGCACGAGAGACGTATAAATCAAATAATCGGGGACGTGCAATCGGTGCAATACATCGTGCTGGAAATGATGTAACATCACACGCTTTTGCATGGAAATAATTGCGATTGTTGGTGTGGGTAGTGGGCGGGGAACAGTTAACAACTGATGGCAGTTAGGGTTCTTAAAGTAAGTTCTGCAATGTAGCCAACTGGCTAGGCAGGCGGATAAGGCTCGCGGGATTTCGGTGGAAGTAGACCGCATACAATCGGTTGCCTATGTTTCACAGTGGCCTTTCAAGCAACCTAGGATGTGGTGGAGAGCAGTTTCTATCTTTTTATTAGAAACTGAAAAAATATTCTGCTACTACAGTGCTGCATTGCATACATATCCTACTGAAGAGAATAGGTGAGGAGAGAAGTTAGAAACTGAAGTTAATTAAAATAATATTTATTTACTTAAAGCAAAAATCAAAACCGCCGTCACTATTCCGTCATATCGGTCTGTCTTCTTTTTCTCCCATGAAGAGAATAGGTGTGGAGAGAAGTTAGAAACTGAAGTTAATTAAAATAATATTTATTTACTTAAAGCAAAAATCAAAACCGCCGTCACTATTCCGTCATATCGGTCTGTCTTCTTTTTCTCCCATGAAGAGAATAGGTGTGGAGAGAAGTTAGAAACTGAAGTTAATTAAAATAATATTTATTTACTTAAAGCAAAAATCAAAACCGCCGTCACTATTCCGTCATATCGGTCTGTCTTCTTTTTCTCCCATGAAGAGAATAGGTGTGGAGAGAAGTTAGAAACTGAAGTTAATTAAAATAATATTTATTTACTTAAAGCAAAAATCAAAACCGCCGTCACTCCTCCGTCATATCGGTCTGTCTTCTTTTTGTCCGTCGCGTCTGTCTGCTGGCCAGTCAGCCAGCAGAGTCAAAGAGTCCGTAACATTCCCAAGTCACCAGACCGGTTGAAGTTCACATATTCTGCGATGCTAGTACGAGAGCCTTTGCTGCAGTGGCTTACTTAAGATCAACTTTGGAGGACGGGCGCTATCATGTGTCCTTAATAATGGCTAGAGGACGAGTGGCACCGTTGAAGATTTTAAGTGTACCCAGGTTAGAGCTTCAAGGGTCGGTCCTTGGAGTGAGAATGGCTCAATCCATTAAGAAGTACATTGACCTCACCATTCATCGCGTCGTGTACTGGACCGATTCAAAGACAGTTTTGAATTGGATAAGGTCAGACGCAGGACGCTTCAAGCCTTTTGTAGCCCATCGTATTAGTGAGATTTCAGACCTAACTAACCCGAACGAGTGGAGGTGGGTACCTACCCGAACCATGAACCATGCTGACCTAGCGACACGGGAAAAGACGTCAGAAGAAGCGAGTACAGTTTGGATAAATGGACCTGAGTTTCTTCGACAGGACGAGTGTATGTGGCCAGTTGAGGATTGCAAGTCGACTGAGGCGAGTACTGATCTTGATCCTGAGATGAAGATGGTACTTGTTACTACGCCAACTCAAAACGAATGCTTACCTGATGTCACTAGGTTTTCAAAATACTGGCGAATGATCCGAGCGACAGCTTGGATTTTGAGGCTAAAACACAATTTACGACATAAGGACGAGGGACGAAATGGTGAGCTTTTAGCGGAAGAGATTAAGGAAGCGGAGTTGTTGCTTATCAAAGACAGTCAACAGCGATCGTTTCCATTGGAGTTGCAGTCGCTACAAACGACTAATGCAGTCGACAACAAAAGTCGTTTATTTCAGCTTGTGCCATTTATCGATGCACAAGGACTTATTCGTGCAAATGGACGTATAGACAAGACCACAGCGGATTACGACGTGAAAAAATCAATCGTTTTGTCACCGTCAGATTATTTTAAAAGACTGCTGGTCATGCAGTACCACATTGACGCCGCACACAGTGGTAAAGAGAAGGTTCTTAACGATATAAGGCAAAGGTTTTGGTTACTACGTGGCCGGCCGGCTGTGCAAGCTGCTTGGCGCACATGTCAGGTCTGTAAAAATATCCGTGCAGCGCCGCAAGCACCGCTCATGGGACAGATTCCTTTATGCCGATTGACACCTATAAAGGTTTTTGCTTACACAGGGCTAGACTATTTTGGTCCTATGACTATTAAAATTGGACGTCGCAATGAAAAACGTTATGGAGCTTTATTTACTTGTATGACAGTGAGAGCCATTCATATCGAACTAGTAGATGACTTAACAACGGACAGTGCTATCATGGCCTTAAGGCGGTTCATAGCTCGACGAGGAACCCCTCATGAGGTTTGGAGTGATAACGCAACGACCTTTAGGGGAGCTGATAATGAACTATGCCGACACATTGATAACCTGGAAATAGACAGACTACGTCAATTTTTGAGTGTTCACCGAATCGAATGGAAGTTCATTTGTCCTAATTCTCCACACCACGGCGAACCTGTTCCCTATCTAGTTTGTGCCACGGCGGTTGTTGGGAGAGGATGGTACGTTCCGTTAAAACAGCGCTGAAATTTACCTTAAAAGAACACGTTCCTACACAGCAGATATTGCAGACACTGCTTGTTGAAACGGAATCTATGATCAACAGCCGACCTTTAACTCACGTTCCACTTGACAATGAAGATGATTTACCCTTAACTCCAAATCATTTTATTTTTGGTGGACAGACTGAATTTCTAACTCAGACTTTGAGCGACTTTAATGACCAGGACTTGCTACGAAAATCATGGCGTCATTCTCAACGGCTTTCTGACCTCGTTTGGAAGCGGTGGCGGAGGGAGTATATGCCTACCCTGACCAAACGTGGTAAGTGGTTTCAGACGGTTTCCCCACTAAAGGTACAAGATATTGTAATCCTTTGTGATGATCAGCAACCGCGGAACCAATGGCCAAAAGGTATTGTGGTTCAGACATATCCGGGCCCAGACGGACAGGTGCGCACAGTAGATGTGAAAACTATGACAGGAACATATCGACGACCGGTGACAAAACTTTGTAAACTTGACGTTAGACCTGCAAAAACTGACTAAACTTGACTTTGACTAAAATTGTAAAAACCAGACTCGCCATGTTGACCTGACTTGACTGAGTATTGCTTTGCAATACTAGAGGTGGGAATGTTACGGACTCTTTGACTCTGCTGGCTGACTGGCCAGCAGACTGACAGACGCGACGGAGAAAAAGAAGACAGACCGATATGACGGAATAGTGACAGCGGTTTTGATTTTTGCTTTAAGTAAATAAATATTATTTTAATTAACTTCAGTTTCTAACTTCTCTCCTCACCTATTCTCTTCACCTACTAATATTATAAATGCGAAAGTTTGTAGGTATGTGTGGATGTGCCGTGTTGCTCTTTCACGTAAAAACTGCTGAAAGGATCTGAATCATAATATAGCTTTTACATCTGAATAGCACATAGGCTACAATTTATTAAAAAAATGACACTTTTTTTCTTACTTAAGGCCACGCGGACGACGTCGCGGGCAGCCGCTAGTGCTGCATACTTTTATTTATTTATCTTTTATTGAAACGGAATACGTGGTTTCGCATTCTGCATGAAACCTAGACCAAATGTTTTTTCTGAAATTTCTATCTCCATACTTTTAGTCACATTCTATGTACTCGTAATATGACGACATGTGGGTGTATAGCATGAATTATGCTACATGTTTTTCAGCATAACATTTAAATGAAAAAATATAAATGCCAGGCCAGATTGCCAGAAATGAAGACAAATTATTCAGTGCTGTTTTTCTATTTAGTAGGTATTGAAAAAGAACAATTCTTTTTTTTGTCTACAATTAACAAGAGCTTACAATGCTAAGAGCAATTATAAAAAATAATTTGCTTTCATAAAGTCATCCATTTCATGCCTGTTTTGTTCAAGTAAGGCAGTCCAAAATGGCACGCTTGTCAAACTTGAAGTTGACCCATGAGGGAGCAACAAAGTTATAGAAAGTGTTGTCGTCTTTTGGCAAATCATTATGTGGACTGTTAGCCTTCTGCACTGGAGAGAACTGGTTGCTTTGAGTATTCTGTGGTGTAAATAATTGACGTTTAGCAACCTTCTTCTCTTTCTTGCTATTATTCCCCGGAGTATTTGTATTCTTCGGAGCGCTGTTATAATGCCCCTGATTTTGAGAAGAACTTTGTCCTTGACTATTGCTATGAGAATTACTGTGGCTCGGATGGTTACTATTCTTGTAAACCTTAGGAGTTGGATTTAGCTGCTGATATTCCTGTATCTCATTTTGCAGCCCTTGAGAAATACTCTTGGCTGGCTTAGCCTTACCATTTGAAGACTCAATATCTCCCATGGACTTATGTCTCGTCCTTTTTGTACTATTATTGTACACTTTTGGATTACGTTCAGCAACCCAACGTCTCATGCGTTTCACAAATGGCAGAACCATGAAAAATGCATTTGGACTGACTCCCATTTTAACCTTTGGTGTCATGTCTTTCTTGTTTGATGGAAGATCAGCCAGAGGGAACCACTCACAAGCTTTTATTTCGTTTCTTGTTTGTGGCTGGAACTTAGTGTCCCGTGGGATGTAGCCAATGATATACAAGCGAGCTATTTGATCATGAATCATAGCCTCAATGTAGTCATTTTTGTTGATTAGTTTACTTATGTCAAAGCCTGTTTCTTCTAACACCTGCAAATAAAATAGGTTTTTAAAATGTCTTGTTATATGGTAGGTGTTGAGGATAGGCCTAGGTGATCCTGTCTGCCTGCTATTTTTACTCTCTCTAATTACTTATATATTAAAACACTCTATCACCTTAACTGTGTTTCCTTTCAACTCAAAACAAAGTATACCAAAAAATATGTATATAAAATAGGCAGCCAGCATTTGTCGCCAACAGTAGGTATATGTAGTGTAAATTTGCACAGCAACCACAGCTAGGGTCGTGGCTTATCTTACCTCTCTAGCAGCACATTTCCAGGGCTCTTCATCCTCATTGACCTTTCCCTTGGGGAAACCCCAGGAGCATTTAGTCCAGTAAGACTGCACCAGCAACACATGGGTGAGGTCAGTATCAAGCAGAATAGCCCCATAGGTGGGAACTGTCAGTTTGTACTCCCGCCAGTTGTCCAGCACTGCGTCCAGGCTGCTTACATGCTCACGGAGTGTTGGTACATGCTGCAAACGAGAATTACACAATTTAGCTCTACTTTCACTCCATTTAGAACTTAATCTTATTGGTTTATTTACGTGCTGAGATGAGTCTTACTAGAAACAGCCTAAAATCTTACCTGAAAAATATGAGCCGCAAATTCTCTGATGCCACAAGGGTTGAGCTTCGTCGTCTCATCTGTGCAGTAATAGTCTAAATAGAACCAATGTGCCAATTCTATCTGAAAACATATTCTTACAAGATTCCCTCTATCTTCAGGCGGAAGGTTTATGATGAATCGGCTGAAATAAATAAATGTTGGTAAAGTAACTACCTACCTACAAAATACGAGGGCATTGTTGTGGTCGAGTAGGAAGCGGATAAAACCAACATACCTGCATAAATCATCCAAAATATCAGTAGGGATTGAATGTTTGGCATGATTAAAATTAGCTCCAGTCGAACCCATTGCTGCTATGTTTTCAAAGGAAAACAATAATTTTGACGAAATATTTACAACTTCAAAATGTCACGTTCAGACAACAAACGACCACGCCAAGCAATTCTAAAGGAAAAAAAATGAACGGTATAAAATGACAGTGCTAGGTTTCACACAGACGTTTCCCTCCCCTCCAAGCTCCACCCCCGCGGCATATTTATCTGTGGGCTCCTCTGTTTGACTGTCAGTGTCAGTGGCCATCAACAATTCTTGAGGCTTACTATCAGCCTTTAGAGCAGGACAGATTTTGAATTGCCCTGCTTATTCTTACTATGAGCCCATTAAAGCAGGCCTGCGGCAGGGCTGCTAGGATGACATTTTAGAAAACCGTTCACCTTTTTTTTTGTATGGACATTTCATACTATGAGCGCCGTTTTGACGGACGCAAAACGTCTTTTGGGCGTATGAAACGTCAGATAAACAATCTTTAAGAAGTTACAAAATTACTAGCTTTTTAGCATTTTTATCAAATTCAGGAGCTTTTAATTCGAAAATTGCGCTTGAAAATTGTCAAGTACCATTTTGTGGATGGGTTCAAGTGTTTTTTCCCGTTCCGTTATTACAGTATGAGGAAACAGAATTCCAAATCGAAAGGAGAAACAAGGAAATGGAAGAAAGGGATTTTATAAATTAGTTCTTATAGGTGAGGTAATTTCAAATAAAATAGTTGACCTACGTTATTCAGTTTTCCTGAAGCTTGTTATTTGCTCACCTGCTACCAATAACCTCAATGTATTTGTTTTCTGCTGTTTAAGGTTAACGCCAGATTTAGTAACCAACAAAAATTGATATCCCAGGTGTGGTAGGTTGCATTGATGGAACCCATATAGCCATAGTAAGATCTAACGTGAATGAGGAATTACCATTCTCTGAATGTCCAGTTGGTAAGCAATACCTTACATATAAAAATGGATTGCTGTCCGTTAGTCTCGCTAAAATTCGAGAACCACTAGACCGATTTGGACAATTTAGGTCTTGAAATAATCGTGGAAGTTCAGGGAAGGTTGGAAAGGTGAAAATATGAAAAAATGCAAAATAAATAAAGTGAAACAACAATTTAGTTTCCTCTACTAACACTAAATGTTTGACAACAGAACGAAGTCTGTCGGGACAGCTAGTAGGTTATACATTGTATGTTTGAACTGAAATGATTGACTATTAATCGGTTCTAACAATACCATCCAATTAATTATTTCAGATTTGCGATGCTGATATGAACATCGTAAGTGTAGATGCAAGCAATCCTGGTGCCAAACACGATTCTTTTATTTGGTCAAATCATCCTCTTCGCCAACACCTGGAGAACTTAAGCACTTCTGAGGCTTCATGGTTTTTAGGTAAAACATTTATTTATTTCACACATGGATCAACTTAATATTTAGCTTATTTTGCCAAGAGGCAGAAAATGAATCAAAATATATTTATTATTTAAAGGTCCTTTATTAAAAAACGCAAAATTCAGTGGAAAATATAATTCCTTCAGTAATATTCTTCATAAATATAACACAGGTAAATCAGAACCTAACATTTATTCCAAATACATAAAGACAGGAACTAAATAAAGATAGGATAGGAATAGGAGGTTAAAAAACCTTATTAAAACTATAACAAAGAACTAAATTAACTTATGTATATGAATAGCATAAAACTAACACACAAAACTGAAGGATAAAACTTATTAGCTAACATATTTGAAAAAAAAACTTTATCAATCATCAGCAGGTATCCAACTTTATAAAATAAATGATATATTTGATTTCAGGGGATTGTGGTAATCCACTTAGCAAAACCATGATGACGCCAATATTAGCTGAGTCCGACACTCCTGAAGCCTATTACACGCAAAAGCATGTGCAGACCAAGAGCATAATCGAAAAAACAATTGGACTCCTAAAGGCACGGTTAAGGTGCCTGTTAGTTCATCGGGTGCTACACTATCAACCACATGCAGCTTATATCCCTAGAAGATGAAGTTCAACAATAATCTCGCCAAAACCTTGAGTTGCTAGCAGGCATTGCTGCACGAAGAGATCTTGTCAGTCGACTATGGCAGCTTCGTGTAGAATGGTAAAGGACTCCCAGCAGCCAACTAAAAATTACTGAGCTCTATTCCTTCTATGGTTCAGTTTGAGCAAACCTGAAAATGAAATTATTTAATTTAATGACAATGTTATTAACATGTTTAGTAAAATACTTTTTATCTTTTTTATTGTTAATCTAAATACATAATGTTAACAGTGTTTGAAAAATATTACATACAAACACTAATTGGTTGCCATATTTATTATTTTACCTTGCTTCTATTCTTGTAAGACACTACGTCACCAAGTAGATCAACTTAAAGTCTCAGACCTGAGTTTTACTTTAATTTTGGAATATTGTTGCTCATGTGCAAAGTTACAATGTAAAATGTTGATTTTCGCAATTGGACAACAAATAAATTGATTCAATTATATTTCATTGTTTTAATTTTATAGGAACTGCACCGTGTCAAAGCAGATGTCACAATATTTTGATTCTGTTACTCTTGAAAACGAGTAACATAATGTTAATTGTAATGCAAACATGTGAAACCATACACATGTGTAAAGGGGCCATTTCCAAGTGACATCAGTGTAATTTCAAAAGTTCAGAAGAAGCTATAATCATGCATAAATTTACAAATCATCAGAACTATGCTCATATTTACATTACAAAGGATGGACCATAATCAATTAAAGACTTACCTTTGACCATTCTGATGAAGACTTAATTGCTCCCTCACCTGAAGAGTTGAGGGTTTGTGCCACCATTTCGCGCATCCTCTTCGAATGCACCCGTGCTTGAGCAGATTTGTTATAGCCAACTGCAACTTCTCTATGATTGATGAGAAACTCTCACAGGTGAATCAGTTGGTTATAGTTTGCTGGATTTCACTGAATAAATACATTATTCAATTAACAATTATCTTCAAAATTAAATGGCATGAAACTTATTAATAGAAATATACTTACGACATTAAGTTAAGTAAACATTGGAATTACAAAACTTATGAGAAGCTTGGCAGCTTTTAGGTCTGCTCCTAAAGGGATTTAGGGAACGAAAATCCCGAAACATTTCGATCAAAGTTCGTAAAGTCAAGCTGTTCTGGGTATGAATCTTATTAGTGGATTAAAAACTATCAAGTGATTTAACAAAAAAACAACCTAAAATTTCTATTGAAATCTATTTCATCTAGGTTCACTTGAACTTGACACAATAACATGTTTACTTTTTTTGTTTGTTGCGTAATGTAAGACTGCGTCCAAGAATTTGTAAGATAACAAGAACTGAATGCGCATTGTTCATTAATTATTATCACACAATTCATTCTAAACTACTGTGAATTGTGAAAATATTGGTGATGAACTAATTTACATACTAAAAACATGAGTTTGCTCATCCATTGTTAATTTAAAACATATATTTAAAAAACCGGTAAAACTTAATCATTTACTAGGGCGTTTTTGAACGGAATTGTTTAGAAAACACTCAGAAGACCAGAGACAACAAAAACGTTCACCTTTTTTCTTTACGATGCAATAGTCGTTCACTTTTTAGAGGCTCATGGTACGATTCTAAGCAGGACAAAGGCAGGCCTGCTTAGTAACTGCCCTGCGAATGCATGGTTTTCCTAAAGGCTGACAGTAAGCCTCCTTATTGCTATTTTGTTCGTGTTGTTAAGTGTTGCGTCGATTAATTTCCGCCTCTTTTAACTGCAAAATAGTGATATTTGTCTAAAACTTGTTTGTGTTAGTGAGAAGTGTTTGCGTTGATTAATTTCCGCCTCTTTGAATTCACAAATAAGTGACATACCGCATTTTCGAATATGTATCGAAAGTGTTGTGTACCTAAGTGCAATAGTTTACGACAGGACGTTAAATTGCATCAATTTCCCGCTAAAGAAGAAATGAAAAAACAGTGGCTACAACGCATAGGTTGTGAAAATGTTACTGGTGGCACTAAAAACATGTTTGTTTGCCACAAACATTTCGAGAGGAGGTTTTGCAACCCGGTGACAAACCGTTTGAAAGCTGGTAGCTACCCAAGTTTGATAACGAACTTGGAAATTTCTTCAGGGAATCCGTCACGAGTCTCTGTAGCGACAGGTATGATATTATCACCATAAACTTATGTTTACTTACTGGGGAAGCATTTTTTCAAAAAATCACAAATCTCCTATAAATAGCTTTTTAATGAGTAGTAATTGACTAAAAGTTAGAAAATTTCCTAGGGTAGGTCAGCCACCATCTTCTCAAAAATGTTGCTTCTCAACTTGTAATTTCCTTTTTTTTTAGATATTGAAATGGCAACATGCAGTGATCACAGTTATTCCAAAAAGCATCACATTGATCACACATACTCATTACCTTATGAGCCCAGGCCTAACAAAGTTGCTCGTACTGAAGGAAGCAACGACTTAGGTATACTGGAAGAAGACCGATGCCTCACAATGGAATCATCAAGCTCTTTGGATGCAGTAGATGAGCAAAGTGGCAGTGTTGACCAGAATGTGGCTGTTGCTTCTTCAAGTGCAGGTAATATTTTATTTATTGATTCTGTATAGTTTTTGCTTGTTTATGAAATAACTAGCGGTCGCCCGCAACTTTGTCCGCGTGGACTTAAGTAATTAAAGAAAAAGTAATATTTTTTTATAAATTGTAGCCTATGTCGTCCTATTCTGATCCGTCCTATCTGTTCTGATCCAAACCATTTTGTTGTTTTTACATGAAAGAACATCACGGCACATCCACACATACAAACTTTCACAATTAAAATAATAGTAGGAAAACATGTACAATTTTCAGAGGAGGCCTTTGTTGGAAGACAAGCTGTGACCTAATATTAGAGGATAAGAAATAATGTGCAAACTAATACTAAACATTATGATTCACAGTTATAAAGGCTCATTATATGGTATTTTTAATTATTAACATGTCCTTGTAACAAAGCTGTTATTAACTTTCTATATTTTGACTTCCAGGTCCACTATGCAAAACACCAAGAAAGTTGATCAAAAGAAGGCTTGTCAGAAATGTTAAATCTTTAACACCACGATGCAAAATTTTATATAATGAGTATAAAAATGCTCGGCGTGAGAATAATTATCAATCCAGGTGTAAACGGGCTCTAAAGTTTAGTAAAGATAAATCATTTGAAGAAAAAACTAGAAAAATGAATCCCCTGTCAAAAAAGATTTTGTGGATGCAAGTCAGATTGTGCACAAAAAAGAAGAAGGCAAGACGATTTACAATGGATGAGAAGCTGATTGCTCTATCTATATATAAACAAGGGCCAAAGTCCTACAAATTTCTCCAAAAAATCTTTATCTTACCTTCAAAAACCACTTTAAAGAAAATGATAAGTGAGCTCAATATTCATCCCGGTATAAATCCTCAAATTTTTGAGCTCATAAAAAAACAGGTGAGAAAATAAATTAACAGTTTACTATGATACCTAAGACCAACATGTAAACCAAGATTCCTTTGAAGAGCTAAATAAACCCATTATTAATTCATTTCATTGCATACAAAAAAAAACAAACAGTAACACATGTTTTAAGGTTTATGTTATACTTATAAAACATTAATTTGTAATTTATTATTTTTCCAGGTTGAAGGTTGGAATGTTAAAAAAAAAATGTGCACATTGATGTTTGATGAAATGTCTTTAGAAATTGCCCTAACCTACTCTGGCAAAAATGATGACATTGTTGGTTTCGTTGATCTAAATGGAAAAACAAATAAGTTTGCAGATCATGCCCTTGTCTTCATGTTACGGGGTGCTGTCTATAAATGGCAACAACCTATATCGTTTTACTTTTGTGAAGGTGCTACATCTAGCCAGCAGTTAAAGGGCATTATTAAAGAAATTAGTGCCGCAGTAACTGGAACAGGGTTAAAACCCATAGCTCTGGTGTCTGACCAAGGTTCCAGTTTTCAATCTGCCATGAATGATTTATTAGAAGAAACAAAAAGAGAGCAATTGCGTGCAGGGCAGAGAGTTGGTAAGTTGGCTACAAATTATTATTTTAATGTTCAACATTTGTTTCATAACAGTTATGGGGTTTTTATTTAATATTGGAAGACTGCTATTATTGTATAAAATATAATTAAAGTTTGAGTTGGTTCGATACTGCCTGCTGTTGCTCGTCAAATACAACCTAACCTACCTAATTATGTATGTTATTGTAATGTACTTTTGTTATAAATAACTGTAATCGTTTTACCTTTCAGATAACACTATTCATTTATGTGGAAATTCATTAAGTGTTTTCTATGATCCACCTCACTTAATAAAAGGAATACGAAACAATCTTCTAACTAAAGACATGCTGTTTCAAGGGAAACTAGTAAGATGGCAAGATATTGTTGATGTATACAACGCTGATTGTAGACATGGAGAATCCAGAATTTTACACCGATTGACTGATCAACATGTAATTCCTGGAAAAATTAAAAAAATGAAGGTAAGCCCATCAATTTTTCTTTCTTTATTTTACATACATATACACATTCCATCACACCTCTTTCCCAATACGGTAGGCAGTTAATTTTCCACTTGCTACAATCCTGACATGAATCACCCCATTTACTCAAGTTATAGATTCACTTGCCTTTCAATGTCACCCTCATCTCTTCCATCTCTGGTAAACATAGTACCAAGAGACACCTAATTATTTACAACTCGAAATCATGCTAAAGCGTGTAAACCTATTATCCTCCGAACCGGTGGTAGAATCACATTATTACTTTTCAATTTTTATGTTGTGACTTGTCATAAGTGCTTTTTAAAAAGTTTCCTCCTACCAGCAATCTTTACATTAATTATGAATCTGATCCCTTATTCTCTGCACTTAGTCTATTAAAAAGTTTCCAAAATATTATTTTTTATGGATAAAAAGATGAATCTATTGCTTTCGTTTTTTTTCAGCTCTTTATCCAGATGGTAAACCGACCAGTCCCACCCTGAAGAATACTGCAGAAGCTGTTTCTTTCTTTGACGACTTATTTGATAGCGTGAATGGAGCAACAACCATAAATTCAAGAGGGAAGAACTTGCTCAGGACAGTAACGGCAAAATCAAAACACCACAAATTTTGGTATGACGCTATAAGAATATTGGGAGGCGTTCGATTTGTTACGAAGCAAAACCAAAACAAAAGTGTACCTTCTTTGAAAAACTGGCTTGTTACTCTAAAAAGCTTTCAAAGGGTCTGGAGGTCTTTTCAATGTCAAAATATTCAAATTATGAGACCTCGTTATTTCAATTCTGACCCCATTGAAAACTTCTTTGGCCAAGTGCGTGCTTACAATTATAGAAGCAATGACCCAAGCGCGTACGCTTTTATGAACACTTTCAAGTCTTTACTAATAACAAGATTTATAAATTTTCATTCAGAAAATTTCAATTGTGAACTGAATGGATTCAGAAATCAAATAAGTAAAAAAATAAAAGAAGATGAGTAATGTCAAAATATTCATTCGATTTTCTTGACTGTCCAATGCACAAGGCAATGGTAATTGACTGCTTTTTGAGATTTTCAATTAAATTGTATATATTTAATTGGTGCACTGTAATTAATAAAATTTTAAAAGGGACTGATATTAATCGACTTAATAATATGACTTTGCCCTTTATGCAGTCACAAGCATTGAATAAATTTAAGAAAAAGTTAAAAAATAATAAACTTAATAAATGGTATCGACTTTGTTTTGGTACATAACATAACATAAACATAAACGGCCCATATACGTCCCACTGCTGGGCACAGGCCTCACCTCAACTATGAGGTGGAATGAGCCATACTCCAACACGCGGGCTCAGTGCGGATTGTTGGAGGGGTGTAAGGTTAGTGAGCAACCTTAATGTCAGATGTTATCAAGCCGCCCTAGGGCCTCTGACTAAGCTTAACGACTGACATCTGGCGACGTCAACCGGGACCAACTGCTTAACGTACCTTCCGAAGCACGGAGATGCCCGAAATACACATCACTAAATTTCGGTCGGGGTGGTCACCCATCCCATATCCGACCCGGCGTGCGTTGCTTTACAACAGCGATCGTCGCCGATCACTGTCACAACTGCGCCACGGGCTGTTTTGTTGTTGGTACGTGATTACAAATTAGCAAGTAGGCGCCCCAGCGCTTCCGTCCTGGGATGAATGCATCATAAACCTTTGCCTGCCCAAACGACATGAACTAAAAAAAAAAAATTGTCATTTAATGTCATATTCAATTCTCGCATACGGCTTACGGTTCAAAGTCTCTGTATGGAACATGACGGTCTGAACTTGTTCTCTAATTAGTCTGTGCAAACGACAGCTGTCAAAGAAAAATGATTACGGCTTCGGACTGTCACAATTTCACAAACTGAAAAATGGCCATAGACGAACATTCCTTGTGCCACAGACGACGACCTCATACCTTAGGCTGTGTGGTCGCTGGCCACAGATTATATTTAAAAATTGCGTTCCAAAACGAGTAGTAGAGTACTATCTAAAAATAACTAAAACTTTTGAAAAAAGTGTCTGAAAAAGTGCTAAAAGCGCTAAAAGTACTTTCAGCGATATTCGGACCGCAGCCAAGGTGTCAATTATGGGTGCGTTCCGAATTGAGTCAAAATCGATTACAGCGCGCTCACAGAGCGTCCCGAATTGAGATATCGCGCCAACGGGCCATCTAACGTCAGACAGCTTTACGTCATGGGTGACGTCACTAACGGCGCCATTGCGCTCACAACGATAATGCTCCGGAGCGTTGTCGCTATGAGCCTTAAGTCAGATTCATAGATGAAACGTCAAACAGACATTTTCGCGTAAAAATATTTTTGTTAATATTCCTCAGAACAAATCTTTGCTAGGACAAATCTTTTTCTGTGATAACGAAACAGAAAGTTTTACCACAAGAACCGCAAGTTTAACCTGGGAATGATAGAAATTAAAAGTTTAAAAATTGTTAGGTTATGTGTCACTATCTAGCGGTCCGAATTGGTTTTCACGCTGACAGCGCTGTAAACACTGTTGACGCGATATTTCAATTCGGGACGCCTGTTATCGCTGTGAGCGCTCATGGACCTGTAATCGCATTACGGACCGCACAGTATTTTGACAGTTGTTGTCAATAATTCAGAATTTCATGCGTCGACGAAACGAACAGTTTACTATTGAATCTTTTCAGTTTATAGCTGAATTTCCACTCCAAAATGGATATAACACCGCTTTTTAAAGCTTGTATAAAGACGGTGAAGACTCGAAACAAAGCGTTTGGCATACAAAGCCCCGTAAATGAGGATAAACAGCGTATTCTGCGGACGAAACCTAAGACTGGGTTTATGACCACTGCTAGAGATATTAGTTCCCAAATAACCAGATTGCGTGATTTTTTGCTAGAGCACAGGGATAAATATTTGAGTTTCTTCAACAATGTGACTGGTGACGAGATGTCTGACTCCGAAAGAGACCAGATAGACACTGGTGCACAGCGAATTATCAACACTTGCTCTCACTTGCTGAAAGAATTTCGAAATGATAACCGCAAGCTAGCTGTGTCTCAGCAAATGCGGGATTACATGGATGGAGTTATAGACCTTACAGACATGTACTTAAAAGCTGTTTGCAAAATACACAGTGAGCTGAAAGCCTTGAGAGTAAAGCGCGCGATGGACATTCGTAAGTTAACTAGGTTGGAGCTGCCTCAAACCAAATCTAACATTCCAAACCCATTTGTGCCTGGGAAAGACATAGATAAAGACAAGGATAAGGAGGAACCAGATGTAGAACCAGATATTGAGGAGACTGACAATGCCAAGAAAAACTTAGATTTGTCAGAGAATGAGATTGCAGTGTTGTCCGATGAAGGGCAGTTGAGTGCAGAAGAGATGCAGATGTTTGAGTCAGAGAATGTGCAACTTTTAAATGAACTGAACAGTATGACGGAGGAGGTGCGCCAAATTGAAAGTAAAGTTCTTCACATAGCAGAGCTACAAGAAGTCTTCACTGAAAAGGTAAAGTGTTCGTTTTCAATGAAATATATTTTATTACCCTTAAAGCAGTGATCTACCCATCTATGTACCTAATATGAATTTTTGTCTTTGTCAATCATTACCAGTTTTCCCAAACTAGCCATTTCTTCAGTTGTTTATTCTGAATACTATTTTTGATAAATTACTCATTACCTCACATTAAAATGTGGTACAGCTTGTTAAAAGCCAATTTAATTTACTGGAGAGGAAAAAAACTGACTCAGCTGTATTATAAACAATTATAATAATTTAAATAGTGGCTTGAAAATAAGTCTGAATATTTTTTTATCTTCATCCCTTGGCTAACCATCACCTCTCTAAGTTTCTATGTGAAATACAAGCTAATCACATGTATGCAACAACTATCATATTTTACACATGATAGCACAAGTTCTTCAGAGACAGTTCATTCAACCCATCTAAAAATTGGCAGTTGCTCATCATTAAATTTAGAAAGCTGATTCTTATTTCATTTCTTTTAGATCCTTCAACAAGAGCAAGACATTGATAGAATATCTACAACTGTGGTTGGTGCCACTGAAAATGTGAAGGATGCCAACGAGCAGATCAAGCAGGCCATCCAGAGGAATGCGGGGCTCAGAGTCTACATACTTTTCTTTTTGCTAGTCATGTCATTTACTCTTCTGTTTTTAGACTGGTACAATGATTAAAGGCAATCTTTTTAAATTAATGCTTGTATGTTTTTTCTACAAATTACTTGCGTGGGAGAATAAAATGATTCCTTTTCACAGTCCTTTTTATCTATTTTTAGATTATCCCATAGATACTTAGCAAAAGATGTAAGTACCGAGTGTGTGGTATTTATTGTAACACACAGTAATATTCAAGCATCCATGTGTGTGTCTGTATGTTTGAACGCTTTGGCTACTGATCTAAGTTTGATGAATTTTGGACACAGAATGGACCTTGTATAAGGACTTAGGGCGATAGTAACGAATTCCTA
This sequence comes from Udea ferrugalis, assembly GCA_950022985.1. Classification (NCBI taxonomy): domain Eukaryota; kingdom Metazoa; phylum Arthropoda; class Insecta; order Lepidoptera; family Crambidae; genus Udea; species Udea ferrugalis. The sequence goes on along the minus strand of OX465531.1, from coordinate 14,290,032 downwards.
GCAAGCGAAGACGCGGTCGGAAAGCTAGTTTTAAAATAAATACTTAATAGTGCCACGTCACCCTGAGTCGTGGGCTACCACTACAGATTACTTATCTAGTCTAGTTCTATTGAAACTCTTACTTAAGTCTGTTGACTTCCATTACAATGGTTCGGTCAGCTTTTCACGATTTTACGAAACTACGGATCATCGCTACCGATTGCTTGACATTAGCTGATGATGACCTAGTCGCCAAAGCTAGGTACGACAAATTAAAAAAAAAGACAATTGATTGACATGTTGACTGAAAAAAAAACAATTTGACGTTTTGAAAAGGGACGAGATTTTGTTTGTATTTTTGTCTAAACACAAATTAATTGTGTTTCCCGAGATCATCCTACTTAATCTAGTTGTTTTCACATTGTTTTTGTCAGTTGTATTATATAGAAGCTTCACTTAATGCGGTTAAAATTTTGTATATTGAAACACTTTTACCGGCCTCCCAAAGTCTTGTGGAAACCCCAAGTAACATTCCTTTATTTAAGTAAAATTTATCAATCTCCAACTCTACTAAGAAAAATGGATGCTATTAAGTCGATGAAAGACTTGGGCTATGCATTTAATTCTGGTTAGCCCATTTTTCTGTGAGTGTTATATAAAGTTTGATATTTTTAAGTATACATTTAATATTTGACCACTTTATAGATGGGCAACTTAGGAAAATAGGACCTAACGGCCAGCCAGGAGAAGAGCAATTCCAGTTTAATATTAGTGAAAATCATCAAGAATGCCAAGCACACTACGAGGAATTAGGAAATGCCATTACAGAATATATATACCACCTTTTAGAAACCAAAGTAAACCTAGTAAGGTTACCAGTACCTAAGGACTCAGCATGTAGAACTGGTACTTTTATATTTGCATCAAAAAATTATGATCAGAAAGATGTGCTACTAGTGTTGATTCATGGATCGGGAGCAGTGCGAGCTGGTCAATGGGCAAGATCGTATGTACCACTTTTAAACCTATTTTTTGCTAGTTGCTTGCCTGTTGAGATGCACCTAATCTATGAAATTATATTTGTTTGTTTTTAGACTCATAATAAATGAAAGTTTAGATCAAGGTACTCAATTACCTTATGTTGAAAGGGCAGTAGCCAAAGATTATGGTGTATTAATACTCAACACAAATGACAATTACCAGGCTGATGGCAAGAAGATACCACACAGCAGCAGTGCAGAGGAACATGCTCATTATGTTTGGGAAACATACATAACTGCAGCCAAAGCACAATCAGTGGTGATTGTAGCACACAGTTATGGAGGAGTGGTTACAATGGCACTGGCTGATCAACTGAAAAAGGAATTTGAGAAAAGAGTTAAAGCAATTGCTTTTACTGATTCTGTGCATGGGTTCTCTGCTGTCAAAATGCCCAAATTCATGAAAGAGGTAAGGCATACTGCAATTTTATCTGCATGCAGTCTTAATCTTCAATTTACTTTTCAAATGCTTGATGTTTTCATTTCCAGATTACAAGAAATTGGATTTCATCAACATCACCATTGGATGCTCCTATGAAAACCCCCGAATTTGACTGTCCCAGGGTTTCAGCAGGTAAAGTTTGTGTTATTGTTGATGATTCAGTTTTACTGAATTGAAATATACAGGAAATAACATCAGGTCTTGCTGATAAACTTTTTTGTTACAGGCCACCCAAAACATGAGATGACCTCATGTTCGTGTATTGATTCTGTCTTCAAATTTATAGAAGAAAAGCTTACTAAAAAGTGAAATTTGTCAAAAAATTCATACATTTGTAATAATTCAAAACTGCACAATGTATAGTTGTTTTTAATAATAAGATAAAATATAATCTATTTCAATATCTATATTCTTTCATTTCTTCTTTCCTTTAGAGAAGTTTTTCATCCAGTACTTGACATCTTGCTTATTGGCCCTCACTCCTAACACTGCTGATTTGGAATTCACATCCTTCATGACAAAGGGTGAAAAGCCAGCAATGTAGTCTGGGTCCATTGCATTGGTTTTATTTCTAGCTATCTTTGTGGCAAATCTCTTGTGTATGTGTTGGTCTTCAGTTAGTATTGGATACTGGAAGTGTTGACCCCCTTTTGGTGTGGGCAAGCTAAACCTCTTCCCCCTTGATGTCAGTGGTTTTCTACCATTTATGTGAATGTGTTGGTTGCCTTCATCATCAACACTGACTCCTACTTTCTTGAGTGTAGCATGACCACATTTCGGACAGAACAACTTTGTCATTACACTGGTCGTTTTGAAGCATGTTGTGCATCTAAATATAAATGTGCGGAGCTGTTTGATTACCCTTCCATCAATGGCAGTAACATTCAAGCCTATTTGTTTCAGGACATTTTGCATGGCAAAGTCTGATGTGATACATGCCACTTCTACAGCTTTGTCCTCAAACTCTCCGGCATCCATTTCTTTTTTCTTCTCAGCCAAATTTCCTGGTGTAATCCACTCCCCTCCATCACTATCTGATTCATCTTCACTAGTCTCATCTTCATCTTCTTCATCATCTGTGTCCACTTTCACCATAAGTTTGTCTACATCTTCATCTTTTAAATCCATATTCTTGATTTGCTCTGCAATATCTTGGGCTAATTTTTCATTATCAGTTTCATTTATAGGTTGCTCTGACCTTTTGTTGGTGTCTGTGTCCTCTTCACACTGAGAGTTGTCTGTTTTGACATCAATTTGATTCTGGTTATCAGTGGTGTCATTGTTATGAATTTTGGTGTCTTTTTCTTCACTGTTAATGTTTTCTGAGTTAGTATTGTAGCCAGGTAACCCAGTTACTTTAATAGTTCTTTGCATCGTAGGTTCAGACTTCAAATGCTCACTACCTACCATTTCTTTCTCAAGTTGGTAAGTAAGAGCCATAACTTTTATGTCAGTGGCAGAAAGACTTGTGTAGTCTCCAGTTTTCTTTGAAAAATCTGTTACAACCTTTATATTCTCAGTAAACACATCTTTCACAATAAGATCGTATGGTAAAACGACAAGTTTCCTTCTTTGTCGGTCGTTTGTTATTTCATCCATTACCTCTTGTACCGAGTAAACATTTTCAGCTAAGTCCTGTAAATTGGCTGCTTTAATAAATGCTGTGGTGTCAACTACCAGGTGCTTAATTTTTTTGGACATTTTGGCTGATTTAGAGAGAAATAAACATGAAAAGTGGAATAGAAATTGCACGTGCTCAGCTCAGGCTAAAATGACGTTTGTCAAAATGACTTGACATTGACTTGACATCTGACTCGATCACTCGACAACACGATTTTTTTTTTTTTTTTAATTGTGGCTCGCACGGCTTGTGCATTTGCCAATTTCAAAGTTAGGGAAACATAGGACATATAAGGGATTTCGGATATTTAGAACGGATCGGATTTTGGATTTATAGGATCAGGGAAGCTTTTGGGTTAAAGATTACATAGACTAATTAAATATATGTTTTTTTTTTTAAAGGAATAGGAATAATTAAATTTTAATATTATTTACAATTATAAAAGTAGAAATAATTTTATAAATAACAGGGTCGTTTGTACATAATAGGGCAGAAATGTTAGTGGGAAGAGGAATTTCATGGGATGTAAGCTCAGTAAAAAACAATGAGTGGTCATATAAGGGACAGGCAGAAATAATATGATTTAAGTCGCCTACGGCCTCTCCACATTCACAAATATCATTAGGAATAATGTGAAGTTTAGCAAGATGGGCTGGAGTACATACATGACCCAATCGCATACGAGTTAGTTTTGAATCTAAAATGACTCCCAAAAATTTGAACTCTTTTACCATCGGGATAGTACAATCATTGTAAGTCAATTGAATTGGAGGAGGTAAAAGTTTTCGTGAAAACAAAACAGTCGCACATTTGGACACTGACAGCTCAAGGCCATTTTTGTCCATCCACAACTTAAGAAGTGATAGGGAATGAGATACTACGGATTCAGCCTCTATAATAGAACTATTGGAGTGATACAAAAGTAGGTCGTCAGCATACTGTAAGATCTCCACATTATTACCTACAGAAGATTCTAAATCATGAGTATAAATGTTATATAATAACGGGCTTAGGACCGATCCTTGTGGTAAACCCTTCCACACAGATCGCACAATTTCAGAATTTGAAAATGGTAATTTTACTTGCCACTCTGATAGCATGTTCATGATAAAGTTTGTAAATATTAGAGGGACATTTAAAGACTGTAATTTTTGTTGTAAAATCTGCAAAAGGACATTATCATATGCTGAATTTATATCAAGGAAAACCGCAACAACAGATTTATTTTGTGTAAAGGAAAGCCGGATATCCGAAATAAATAAACTACTGTCAGATGTACTCCTACCTTTTCTGAACCCAAATTGAGTCTTAGACAAATAACCGTGTTTTTCCATATGCCATTCCAATCTATTTTTAACAAGATGTTCAGATATTTTTAAAAGGACTGATGATAGAGCGATAGGGCGATATGACGATATGGCTGACGGATCTTTACCCGGTTTCAGAACAGGCAGCACTATTTGACATTTCCACGACGACGGAATGTCACCGGTTAACAACAACGAATTGATTGTATCTAAATAATAACAAAGAACATTGTCATCAACGTTTTTTAAAAAGGAATACGAAATGTTATCATGGCCAGGAGCAGTCTCTCACATTATTAATTACACCTTTTAGCTCATATAGTGAAAACGGAGAATTAATACCAACTAAATCTGTTAAAGGAAGACTAGGAGAGAAAATTGTTAGGTTTTCAGGAACCCAAGGGGGAGCTAACTTGTCCATGAACTCTTCGGCCAAAGGCTCAGGAATAGTCGTGAAGGAGGATTCCGTAAATGCGGATCTAAATCTCCTAATATTCCTCCAAACAAGTGTTGGGTGAGTATTAGGAGAGATGGAAGAACAGAATTTACGCCAACTATCAATTTTTTTTTGTTTAAATAATTTACGAGTGTCTGACATAATTTTTGAGAGAAGCTCATAGTTATTGTCAGACATATTGTGTCTATAGTTCAATTCAGCTGCCTTTCTTTTTTTTACAGCCTCCGTACATTCACTATCCCACCATGGTGGTGATGGAATTTTTGAGAAAGAACTATTTTTAACAGGAAAGACTTCTTTAGCAGCTTCTGTTAAAATATTTGCTAAAGCAATTGCACAATGTTCTTCAGAACCCGGATTAATATCTGGAAGGGATGAGATCTTGCTTTCAACACAGTTTTTAAATAAATTCCATGAATCACTGCTGTTATCTGGAACTCTAAATCTTGGGCGACTCATTAGCTTAGGGCTTACTGGCTTGTTGGTTGCAAATGAAATTATAATTGGGAAATGATCACTACCAAATGAAGATGATAAAGTTTCCCAAGACATTGCTGAAGCTAGATCAGGTGAACAAAGAGACAAATCTACAGCACTTATTATTTGATCAGGTAGTGTACGTCTAGTCGGAGAACCAGAATTTAAAATGCAAATGTTATGAGAGTCGAATATTTCTACTAAATCTTCACCTGCACTATTTGAGATTGAACTACCCCATGAACAATGATGTGAGTTGAAGTCCCCTAAAATCAAAAATGGTCTTGGGAGGACAGAAAAAAGGTGATTAATACAAGCTAAAACAGATGGAGATGGAGAGTGAGGAATATACAATGAAACTATACAAATATTATACACAGATATAGCTACAATTGAAATATTTACATCATTTACAGGTAGGGCAATATGAGAAAATGGAATACCATTTTTTATCAGAATTGCAACACCACCATAACTATCAGATCTGTCATCTCTGATTGTGGCATAGCCATTAATTTTAAAGTTAAATGATGGTTTAAGCCATGTCTCTGACAAGGCAGAGACAAAGGGTTTAAACTTATTTAATAAATATATGAGGTCATGCTTTTTGCTATTTACACTGCGACAATTCCACTGAAGGATCTTCGCTAAGTTCGCCATCACGGATAATTTTCATACATTTTTCAACTATATTGGCAGCGTAGGACGGTGAATTTGAGTTGAATTTCGCAATAAGATTCAGTAGGGTAACAATTAAATTTGTAACAGAAATTTGAGTGTCAGATTGTTGCATCATATTCAATGCACACCCATCAGCTGGAGTGGGTATGGCATATTCATTGATTAGAGCTTGATGTGCTCTTTGATCATAGCCTTTTACCAAAATAGGAGGTGGACGAGGTTTCAAAAACTTTGTCTGCTTATAAGATGTGTTTGTGTGTGCATTCATTACCTGTTGTTGATTAGAGTAAGCTGGTTGAATTTTAGGGCTGGAAGAAGTGGTATCAGCAAAAGATTTTGAAACTACGGGATATAATTTAGATGCTTCTGCATATGATAAGCAGTTTTTGGCCATTGAAGTTTTGATATTTTTTTGCCTTAAAAATTCTGGGCAAGATTTATTTGTAGCAAAATGCGGACCTGTACATGAAACGCAAGTAGGATTTAGGTCTAAATGACAAGAGTCACCAGAGTGATCTTTGCTGCATTTAAAACATCCGAGGTTTGGATCGACATAAAGTTTTTGTGTGCCCAAAACGGCAACAGTTGTAACACTGTATTGTTGGAAATATATATAACTCTACAGGTAATGAATTATAGCACATAAAAATGCGCGGCGGTAAAACTTGACCATCAAAAGTTAAAACAACCGTCTGAGATGGCTTCCAAACGGGAGAACCATCAATAAATGTTTTATAATTAAACCGTCTAGCTTTAATTATTTTACCACAGCCGTCTGGAACTGAAATATTTTCGATTACTTCTTCAGGAGACCAATCTGCTGGAATACCTTTCACGGTACCCTGTCTGGTTACAGAAAATGTGGGAATAAAAGCTTTCAATTTATTAGCCTCTAAACTTTTATGTAGGAGGAATGAATTGGCATCTTCAAAGTGTGAGAAGGCTAAGGCTATCTTGTTACGCTGTATTCGCTTTACGCTACCATTGACTATATTGCGGATTTTCGCCTTTTTCATTATATTTCCAAATTCGATGGGGTGCAATGTGGTGCCAAAGCTTGGTGACATTTCAATTTTTTGTATGTGCACTACAAATGGAGCAATATCTGAAACATTGTAGAACTTGCGACCAATCGGAGTAAATGTAGAGGTTGAAGGCTGAGCAGGTTGTACAGCCTGGCAAAAAAGTCGTGAAATTAATAGGGGCGCCACCATCGTCGATGTGGTCACCCCGTATACTACGACACAAACGGTTTTGATAATTGGCTTATTCAAATATTTTTTTTAGAGAATCGCTATCTAGTTAGTCGTGGTCCATGAACTAAGTTCACGCCAATAGATACCAATTATTTGAGTCGCGCCAATGCATCACGGGATCCCACTCGTTTGTCGCGCAGCCAGTGCTCGATTTACCTTGTTTGTCACGCAGTTTTGCGTCACCGTGTGCACATCAACAACATCATATGAAAATTTTGTTTTCAACCAATCACAGGTCTATTTAACTTTTTTTTTGGCATTGGTATGGTCTATTCTATAATTTAAATCACCCGAGAGGTTTTATTGTTGCCGCATACAATTAAGCTCACCAAATTGGTAAAAAAAAAGAGACGATCAGCCCGGTCCTGCAGGACCGCGAGACAAACTACTGTCTTTTTCTCGCGGTACTACAGGACCGCGAAGCAAACGAGTGGCTAACCTAGTTCAGTATTTTCTTATTCTTATAGCGTTTTACTAGGAAAACGCCTTACATTTCTTTAATTCCACATTATTTAGTCGTTTTCTAGAAGTAGTCATATAGACACTCATATAACGGGTTTGCTTTTCCCTCTGGGCTGATAGGTCAGGTATGAGTGGTATGGATACAACAGGTCAATAGGGGGAACCGTTTGGTGGTGAAATGGAATGACGGTGGCACCAATACAGTCGATCCTCACCACATACAACCACATTATCAGGACGTTTTTCTACTACCAAGTATAGAAATAAAAGAAGAAACTAGCAAAATCATAATATCATAATTTTAATGAAAGTAAAAAAAATCTTCATCCATGGCTTGGCTCGACCCTTCTCCAAAATTCTAGCATTCACTTTGTTCCCATGAGTCACTCATGCTGCTATTGTACGGTTACTTCATTTTGAAGGTTTATGATTACCTATCGATTTGCTCATTTGAATTATTCCTTCTCTATTTAAATAACGTGTCATCATGATTTTCTCCTATCTTTGGGAGAAATATTCTCAAAAGCTGGCGCAGCCGCTGCCTAAAAAATTTAAATTAAATTTAAAAAATTAAATCAATAAAAAAGTATCAAAATCACTTAGATGTGCTAACTTGCCAAATTGTTTTTCGTAAACAAACGTCAAAATAGGTATTCACATTTCAACGTAAAATATCACTCGTTTGTTGATAGTTACTTGACAACTAAGTTAAAACACGCGTGGTTGATTAAATAAAACCACTACATACCAGTGATTTCTGCCGTTCTGGTCTAATCATCGTTTATTTTATATAAAACTTCCACAGCTTCGTGCTCGGCTAAACAACGTTTGAATACTTCATTACGACTTCTCTAGTGGCGCTGAGGATTGTTTTTCTCTTTTTCGAAGATTTATCTTGATTTTACACGATTCTTTATTAGTTTAACATAAAGAAAACACCTGAATACACTAATAAACGATCTCCGATAAACAGATTTGACACACTATGTACTAGCTAGACGTGATTGACAAGTGACAGCGGGACTATTGCCAGTAATAATATTTTTTAGTTCCCTTTCAGGACTTTTTTGCCAACCTATACCTGTGAAGGAGGAGGAGGGCGAGACGACTGAGAATCACTCTCAGAATGGGAACGAACTTCGTTACAACTGCAATCATCGGGACTCAATGTGCCCTCTTGGTTCCTTCTACGTTTTTTATTACATTTTTTACAAATTCGTTTACGCCTTTTTTTGTTAGAAGAGACGCGCCAAGATGATGACTTGGAAGCCGCCGAAGCGTTACCAGCATCAGTCTCGAAGTCCATTGCAACCTCATTATTTTTGCTGGTTACATCCTCAGACTCTATAGTTACAAAGTTTTCAGCCGGGGGGACGAATCCCCCCGTATCGGGATCGGAAGGATCGTTCATAGACGATCAAATAATTGAAATTGTACAAACTCACCTAATAAAGCCGGAAAAATATACAAACTACAAATACTATACACTTAACAATATATATACAATAATACTACACTCCTCTGATCACTTTTAGACTTAATTTACAATAATTTGATAAAATTACAAAAAAGACGCGACCGCCAAACCGAACGTTTCCCGCCCTTTCCAACACGTTTTTTTTTGGCGACTCCATCATTTGTACTCGTTCCAAAATGGATGGCCGGCTGTTTAACTTTACCCCTAAGAACATGAACCTCACGTCCCGTGCGATAGATGCACGTTTGACGACAATGTTTTTAATGTTCCACGCTGTTACTTACTGTCAACAGTAAGTTCATACATGTCATCAGGGCTACGCATTTCAGGCACGGACGTAAAAGAAAGACGGACGGAACATCACACTAAAAAAATGTGAAGCTAGCAAGGTCATACAACTTCGTGAGTTGCACACGACCCTACGCTCACACAAACTTACTAGGTGCTACAATCTAACGCCATTTTACCCCGTGTGACAGCGCGAATGACACGCGTGTTGCTTATGACAATATTTATTTAAAAATGCCGTCTTGTGTGGTGAAATCATGTAAGAACTACATGAGTAAACTTAAAAAGTCACAAGGAATTACCTATCACAGGTAAATTATGATTATTCGTAATATTTTCTCCTAATTAAATTTATAAATTGTGATGACAATTTAAAAGACAAAACACAACAGTGTTGCCACTTTTTTGACGGTAAAATTTCCCTAAATGAGGGGAAATCTGTATTTGTCGTATTGGCTCGACTTTAGTATCATTACGGGTAGCTAGGAGATTTATTTATTTTTTGGTAATAGATGTTAATAAAACATGTAATCATGTGAAGTTTCATTTTGCGGAAGTGAATACTGTTCGAGAAAAAAAAACCTAAAGTTTACGATAACATCGGGAAATGTTAGGTTTTTTTACGCCATTTTAACGATTTGTTGCATCAGACCAAGGTTTATTTCTGAAATTAAATTTAGAAAACCATATTATTATTTCTATTCTCTTTAAAATATGTTTTTAATGAAAAAAAATTAAGGTAAGTAGCATTTAAGGGCTTCAATGACGAAATACAAAAGTTTAAAGGTTTTGTTTTTTGGAATTGTCATGAACAAAACGCAATCCGCCATTTTGTGCTGTCAGTGGCTGGTTGTTGCCCTGTCACTCGCTGTTGTGCAGGTACCTACCTACTTGCGTCTTTTAATTTTTTCACTGCCTTAAGCTAGAATCGGGGCTAGGGCTTGCAAATATTCGAAAATGTTTAATATTCGAATATTCGAATATTTTGGAGACATTATTCGAATAATTCGAATAATATTCGAATAGTGAAAAAAAATTTAAATACTTGAAACAATGTTTTAATCATATGCCTATTATGAAGATACTTCAATGTACAGACAAGGTCTGATAGCCATCTGATAGCGATCCTGATTTTCAAAGCTTCCAGTAGGCGGTTACTAATATAACTGTTATTTTCTTGAAGTTTGACAACCATGAATTGGAGAGCTACTCCCGCAGTGAGCAAATTCGCATTTTCATAGCGCTTCAACTGTTGCTTTGACAATATTCAGCGAAGATGACCATCCCTGCAATAGAGACAATTCCGAGGACTCGAACGCTGTGTCATTCTTTAAATCAATCAGTGCCTTCTTGATAGGATCTTTCAGTGTCAAAAATCTTGACACCATATCAGCCAAGCTACTCCACCTAGTTTTGCAGTCTAAAATCAGTCCCATTTTTTATGGTTTTCCGGTAAATAGTTATTTAGTATCTCAAGTCTGGTCGGCGACTTTTTGAAGAATTTCACAACTTTTCGCAATTTGTCAATAACATTTTTTAGATTTACATCACTAAAAGTTGGTTGATTTGAAGAAAAAATTGGCTCAACTATAAATCTACCTTCTTTTTCTTCTTCTTCACTGTCGAAATCACCATCTTCGTCTTCCGTGTTTCCTGTATGTTCCTCTTCATTTCGCTGATACTCCTCTTGATTCTTTTTGTAAATAACGTCCAGCACACACATTGAATGCCATGCGCGAAACATAGCTGATGGCAAGTTGAACAATTACGACCCGTTGCACACATCACGCTTGCCCTATCCGTGACTATACATGCTATGCCTTACTCAGTTTAAGTATAAACAAGTGCCGTCGAATATTCGAATAACAGGTTTTCTAAATTCGAATATTCGAAACGACTTACTATTCGAATAATTCGAATATTCGAATATTCGAATGCAAGCCCTAATCGGGGCACAACCGACTGGTTAGGCTTAGGTCAGGTTAAATGAAGAGCAACCTATGAACTAACCGCCGCACTCAGAGACGTATATTAACGTTAATGGTTCATTAGAGTCAACATTTTACATTCTTAAAAGTTTTTATTCTATTTGTGATAAAGTCTCTTTTGAAAAATGGAATTTTGACTCTAATGAACCATTAACGTTAATTGACGTCTCTGAGTGCGGCAGTAATATACAGAAATAATTATGAATGATTAATGTAGGTATATAATTTTTATTGTATTTTTTCCCATGAAAAAACCTGCTTATTTATTGCCATTAAAGCGGAACAAAGTTCGCCGGGTCAGCTAGTAAATAAATAAAAACCTACCTAACATGATTATTTTAGCATAAGTAAGTAGTTAATAGAACAAATAACGGTTCACTTTTTCACAAGCGCTAATCTATTCTCATTTATTGTGCTGAATTACTTATATTTATTTCGCTTTTTCTCTAAATGTTATAAATTTAACACAATAAATGAGAGTTGATAAGTGGCGCTCGTTGACCATAAACAGACTCTTAATTCCTCTAACTGGTAAGAAGTTAACCTTCCATCATCAACTCAGCCACATCAGTTTTTAATAATGTTATGTAAATAAAACAATTCCCTTTAAGTAACATGTGCTCTCTTTTCTTTCACAGTGGTCTTAAAAAATATGTTAGCTAGGTCAACATTATGATTCTTAAGCTCCCGGCTCCGATATTTCAGAAATTCAAACATATTCTGTCTATATACGTCCCACTGCTGGGCACAGGCCTCACCTCAACTATGAGGTGGCTCGAGCCATACTCCAACACGCGGGCTCAGTGCGAATAGTTAGAGGGGTGTAAGGTTAGTGATAAACCTTCTGTCAGATGTTTAAAATAATTACAATCATAATCGGACTTAAGTTAATAAACCCGGTTAAAATAAAAGGTAAACTTTAGGGAAATTTATGATTTATATGGCATCCCTCAAATTACGCACACACCATAGACTGCTTCCTTCACTCATGATTCGACGAAGTGGCGTCCGTCTTTCTTTTACGTCCGTGATTTCAGGTTTTTATCTTGCTTTTGCCCAATGACGTTTCCTTGGAATAGAGCAAGGAGGATTGATCGGAAATGGATAGGACGATGCGCCAGTGCGCCGCAGCAACACGCACGTTCACGACACGTTTTACGTGGTTCATATTGCTGTGCTACTGAGTAGCACAGAACACATAAACTATAGGTCAGTAGGGTCGTGGAGCGATGGGCGCGGCAGAACGTTTTCAGTTGGACGTTCAAATGTTATGTTGAGATTCATTCATTCATTCGCTCTCGCTCTCGTTCCCCCGTCCCTGCTCGCGACGACTATCTGTCGCCTCTCCCGTCCCGCTCGCACTCTCCAGTCGCTATTATTCCTAGCGACATGGAGTGCGGGGAAGCTTTTGCGGAGGACTCCATGTCCGACGCCTCTAACTCCTCCTCTGAGACCGCATTCACCCTAGTAGAGGGTAAAAAACGGGCAAAGCGCCCTAAAATCTCCTCGGCCAAGAAGGCCAACGGCAACGAGCGAGCGAGTCTCGACTCTCCGCCATCCTCCCCGGCCGCCAGAAAGGCCAAGACCCCCGCCCCCGCCCCTGCCCCTTCCCCCGCCCAAAACTCGACCTCTGTTCCCCAGAGGAAAGAACCCGTCCCTCCTCCCCTGTTTATACAGGACAAAGCGGCTTGGACCGCCATCTCTAAACGTTGCGTCACCAATGGCGTTAACTACATTTCTGCCCGAGCTACCCAGCAGGGCATCAAACTCACCGTCCCCACCTCCAATGATCACAGGAGGATGACACGTCTCCTGAAGGAGATGAGCGTAGGTTTTCACACCTACGCTCTTCCTGAAGAGCGCCTACTCCGAGTGGTCATTCGGGGAGTCCCTAAGGAACTACAAGTTCCTGAAATCATTTCTGACCTCAAAGGTCAAAACCTTCCGGTCAAGGAAGTACATCGCATGTACAGAGGCCGCCCTAAAGTCCCTTACGACATGGTCCTTGTCGTTTTAGACAGGACCGATGCCGGAAAGGCCATTTTCAACATTGCCACTGTATGCCAACTGAGCGGCATACATGTGGAAACCCCACACAAAAGTGGGTCCATTGGACAGTGTCATAACTGTCAATTGTACGGGCACTCTGCCCGTAACTGTTTTGCCACTCCCAGGTGCGTCAAGTGCCTCGGAAATCATGGCACTTCCGAATGCCCCCGTCCAAAGGACATTTCGCAGTGCACGGAGCCTCCAAGCTGCGTGCTCTGCGGGGAAACAGGACACCCTGCGAATTACCGCGGGTGCCCTAAGGCCCCAAAAACCCCACGCGCTGTCCGCGTAAATGCGCAGCGAAACCCCACCCCCAAAGCCCCGGACGCACGGCCTCAAACCGTGGCCGGGGACTTCCCTCCCCTCCCTAAAAAGGCGTCACCACCCGCCATTCCCCCTCTGATTTCGCCGCCGTGGGCACGCAGCCCTCAGCCGGCACTCCCCCCCACCCCCTCCACCCCGGAGATTCCCTCCCTCCTTACTATGCCGTGGATTTCCAAGCCCAAAATGGCATCCCCGCCCCAGGCCCACAAGCCAAAACCCAATAGGTCCCAACCTAAACCCCAACCTCCCAAGAGGGCCGCGCCTCCAGCGCCCCAGAACCCCCTCCCAGCGCCCCCGCGCCAATTCCCCATCCCTGAGACATTCCAAGCCGACTACCATCTGGTGTCGGACTTCATCAACTTTGTTGACTTTGAACAAGTCAGCAAAGTCGCCCAATTGATACGCCTATCAAAGGGCACCCCCTCACGCTTATTAGAAGCGTGTTTCGAAGCGGACAAGCTAAAAGCGTCCCTCGCTTCCTTTCCCTATTTTGTTAATCCATAATGGATTTTACGACTCCAACTAACCGGGTCAAACCGAAATCCCTGAGAATAGGTTACTTCAACGCTGCCGGTTTAACGGATCAGCGGGCGGAAATCGCCACCTTCCTTCACTCCCATCAGTTAGACGTTTTCCTTATTCAGGAAACGTTCCTCAAACCCTGTAAACGGAACCCTAACATTGCCAACTATAATATGGTTCGTAATGATAGGACTACCGCTCTCGGTGGCACTCTTATTTATTATAAGAAGTCGCTACACTGTATGCCTATGGATCCCCCCCGTTTAGATTGGATTGAGACCTCTGTCTGCCGCTTGGCTATGACAGGTCACCAACCAATTACCATAGTGTCCGCTTATCTTGGCCCGGTAAATCGGTCAAATACTAACCCCAATCCCAAATGTCTCACTTCTAACGACATTAAGTTGTTAATGGAGTTAGATCACTCCGTCTTAGTCGCGGGTGATCTTAACGCCAAAAATACCGCCTGGAACTGCGTTTCAAGCAACCGGCGCGGTACCCAACTAGAGTCTTTGGCAGAGACTCTAAATTTCGACATTATAGCCCCCATGGAACCCACCCATTATCCCCATAATAAAGACCATCGTCCCGACATACTAGATCTCGCGCTTTTAAAGAACATTAACCTACGGTTATGTGCTATAGAAGTGCATCATGAGCTAGTCTCGGATCACAGGCCTGTGATCATAGAGTTCTCCCCCCGAATAGGCCCCCCTGACACAGGCCACCCCCTTCCCGAAAGAGTTGTGGTGGATTGGGGCAGACTGGGCTCGCGCCTTAAGTCCGCCACCTCGCCACATCTCGAGTCCGTCCCTGTAGATATAATCTCAGTAGA
Source organism: Udea ferrugalis (assembly GCA_950022985.1). Lineage (NCBI taxonomy): Eukaryota > Metazoa > Arthropoda > Insecta > Lepidoptera > Crambidae > Udea > Udea ferrugalis. The sequence goes on along the minus strand of OX465531.1, from coordinate 14,274,827 downwards.
TGACACGATTGGTGCGATCGACTCTCTCACTAGTCACGTGCAGAGCGTTGTACTAGACTGCTCACGGCGGATTCCAGACATGGGTCACCTTAGATGGAAACTGCCGCCTGATGCACGTGCACTCTTGACTGAGAAGAACGCGGCCACTCGTGCATACGATTCCTTTTTTTTTTTTTTTTTTTTTTTTTTTTTTTTTTTTTTTTTTATAAGAGGGGAATCCGTTTACGGACATCCCGCCCCCGGGGGAGGGACGGAATAGTCTGGGACTAACCTGCCGAGAGGCGGCAGGAATACCCAGTAAACCCCTCTGGAACCTTCGCTCGCTATGTGACGGGCCGTGTGTCGCGCGGAGCGCATTCAGCCAACGGGCCCGTCTTCAGCGTTCGCTCATGTGAGCCCATCGCGGAGTTGGGAGAGGTCCTTGTTCCAAGAGGACCCTCCCCCGACGCAGGAACCAAGTGCAATGCAGGTAGCGGACGCCCTTCAGTCCACTACCCGCTGGTCCCCACTAGGGCGGCGGCTGTGGTGGCTGCAGCTGTTGCCACTGCCTCCTTCGCCGCCCTGTTCTCCTTTTCCGCCTCGCATCAGCGAGCGGATCTGTCTCACGAGCCCGCTCGGCCGCCTCTTTTTGGGACATTACGTCTCCACAGAAGGCGGCCGCGGCCTCCCACGCCTCCCGACTGCTTGCCATGGCTGCTACCAGCGTTGGCAGCGTCGGGTTTGCACCTAAGACGGCGACGAGGGTCGCGCGTTGGGACGCCCAGGCTGGGCAGTTCACCAACGTGTGTAGCGCGGTATCCTCGTCGCAGGCGCAGTGGTGGCATGCGGGAGTCGGCTCTCGCTGGGCCACCTTCCACAGGTACCGGCCAAAGCACCCGTGTCCGCTCAGTACTTGTGCAATGTGGAAGGTGACCGAGCCGTGCTTTCGACCAATCCACTCGCCGAGTATCGGCCGGATGGCTTCGATCGCCTGATGTCCGGCTCTGGGCTGCTCGAGCGTCCTTCTCCACTCCACGATCGCGGCGGTCTTTGCGTCGTCGCGCCAGCTCTCCACCTCGGCGAGCGCGGGCCTTCTGCCCTCGGCTCGAGCTTCGGTTCTTTTGTGGTACACCGCCGTTAGGACCTCGGCCTCGAGTTCCCATGGTGGTGTACCAGCCAGTGCGCATGCAGCCTCGACGCCGATTGTGCGGTATCCGCGGATTGCCCTGACCGCTATAACGCGCTGCGGAGCTCGCAGCAGAGCTCTGTTACGAGCGGTCAAGGCATCCACCCACACTGGCGCGCCGTACAGGGCCATCGAGCGGACCACACCCATGAAGGTGCATACGATTCCTATCCTACCGAGGCCAACCGTGTTCGTCTGCGCGCCCTACAGAGAGCTGTAAAGCGACGCGTAGGCGAACTCCGGAAAGATCGTTGGGAAAGGCTGTTAGGTAGCTTAGAACCCTCCCACCAAACTTTTTGGAAGTTAGCCCGGACCCTCAAGTCCGACTCAGTATCCCCCTTCCCCCCTCTCATTCGCCCTAACCTGCCGCCAGCGTTCGATGACGACGAAAAGTCTGAGTGCCTGGCGGTTAGTTTAGAAGCTCAGTGTGCGCCAAGCACCCTCCCAGTAGACCCGTCCCATCTTACAGAAGTAGAATCTGTAGTAGAAAGTAGAGCTGCCCTACCCCCTTCCGACCCTCCCCTAGATAGGATTACGGTCGATGAGGTCGAATCCGTTATCAAAAACCTCCACCCCCGCAAAGCCCCTGGCCCTGACGGCATCTCCAACAGGGTGCTTAAGCACTTTTCATCCCACCTCTTATTATTACTCACCGCAATATTTAACGCGGCTATGAGTAATCACATCTTCCCACAAGCGTGGAAAGAGGCAATTGTCATCGGCATTCCAAAGCCGGGCAAGCCCAAGTCCGACCCCTCTAGTTACCGACCCATAAGCCTACTCAACTCGATTGGGAAAGTTTATGAGAGGTTACTCTATAAGCGGCTCAAAGACTATGTAGAGTCTAAGAGTCTAATTCCTAACGAGCAGTTTGGTTTTCGAACCAAACACTTGCGTCCAACAGGTGCATCGCATTGTCGAGCACGTCCTGACCGGTTTTACTAGATCCCGTAGGCCCCAAAAAACCGGCGCCCTATTCTTCGATGTGGCGAAAGCTTTCGATAAAGTTTGGCATTCTGGCTTAGTCTACAAGCTATACAAACTAGGAGTGCCTGATGGTCTCGTACTCATAATACGTGACTACCTCTCCAATCGAAGTTTTCGTTACCGAGTGGAGGGGACACTGTCCCCCCCCCACTCTATCACAGCCGGGGTCCCTCAAGGATCCGTGCTTTCACCCCTCCTCTTCTCACTATATACTAGTGATATCCCAGACTTTAAGGAGTCGCGCCTACGGCCGAAGCCTAAAGTAGCCCTATTTGCGGACGACACAGCTTTGTTCTGTTCGGACCGTGAACTCCCAAAAATTCGTAAATCTCTCCAACTTGCGGCCGACTCCCTAGCGGAATGGTTTAGCAAGTGGAGGATTGAAGTCAACCCTTCAATGAGCGCCGCTATTCTATTCTATAGAAAGCGTCCTCCAATGCCCCTCTTCGTCCCTATCACCATGTCCGGACTCCAAATCCCTTGGGAAAGGAAAGTCCGATATTTAGGTGTCCACCTTGATAACGGTCTGACTTTCAGAGACCATATCAAAATAGTTAGAGATCGCGCCGCATTTGTGTTAGGCCGTCTATCTTGCCTTCTAAACAAGCGCAGTAAACTATCCCTTAGACATAAGGTGAGACTTTACCTGGCTTGCATCCGCCCCATTATGACCTACGCTAGCCCTGTCTTTGCACAGGCTGCCCATTGCCATATCCATAGGCTACAGACACTCCAGAATAGGTTCATGCGTAAGGCCACGGGTGCCCCGTGGTACTTACGTAATGAAAATCTTCACATTGACTTGGAACTGCCTACTATTAGTCAGTATCTTAAGCAATGCTCCACCAAATATTTTGACTCTGCTCTCAATCACCCGAATCCCCTAGTAGTCCAAGCGGCTAACTATTGGCCAAACTTAGGCACTTCCAATACCGCCTCAAAGCGGGCACGCCGTCCGAGGGACGTACTTCACGTCCCGGACGACGTCATTACCCTCTCCATCGCCAACGCCCGACAACTCGCGCAAAGACACTCCACACAACCGACTTTCAGTCCGCGCCGGCGCGGGCCCGCGTCGCGCCCCCAACCTTTTCGTCCCTATAATAGATACCGGCACGTGCCAGGTCGTTTTTCTCCCCCAAAATATGTCCGATTGCCCTCTCCAAGTAACGCCCTAAGTCGAGGTCTACCCCACTATGGGGGCCCTTAGCTCGTTACTTTAAATATTAGGGTTGAGAGCCTTCTGCGCTCACCCTACAGTCCGGCAAAGCTGTCAAAGCCATCTGAGGCTAAACAGCAGTAGTCACACCCAAAAAAAAAAAAAAAAAAAAAAAAAAAAAAAAAAAAAAAAAAAAAAAATTGAGATTCATTGGTGTGTTGTCGCACCCTGACACAGCAATGTATGTGAAGCTTTAGAATAAGCCAGATCATAGGGGAAATAGTTCTGAAATACTTTTGGGATTCTGTGAATCGTGACCCTATTGTTACATTTCTTTCAAATCTGTTCGGTGACGATTTCATCTGCGATCTTCAAGAACACTGCGTGTTTCGGACCTAAGTCTCAGCTGGGAAGAAACCTTAGAGCATTAAGAACTGGAGATGCCTTACGTGCCTTACCCCTCTGCACGCGTTACGATTAAAAATCCGAACGTTGAACAAAACTACTTGAAACTCGGAAATTTTGACATAACGAGTCAGACGTCGATGAGTAAAGAGCTCTTCAAAAATGCCGTTTTGTGCTGTAGATAGTTGTAAGGACACTTCGAAAAACTTAAATTGGAAGAAGGATAATGTTATGTTTCATCCGTATGTATTTTTTTGGTTCAATTTCGTGTTTCTTTTGCAAAAATCACTAATAATTAAAACACCTGAAACATTGTTTGGAATGACATTTGAGTGTTTTCGTAATCACACTAGTGTTGGGGTTAATGGCAAGAAAAATCGATTGGCAAGTTCCGATTGCACTCGAATAAAATATTTCAATTAGTTCGATTGACGTAAGAATAATGTTTCTAATGATTTATTTATTTATTATCCGACTGCGCTAGAAGGCGGGTTATGTTTTTCGAGTGTATGTATGTATATATGTAAGTATGTTTGTATGTAATAGTGTTTGACACGCTCTGCAGCCGGAACGGCTCGATTTATTTCAGCTTGAGATGTGTCGTTAGATTTGAAATTACTGCGAAAGTGATACTGGGCCTAACGATATAAAAAAACATTGAAATTCATTTTAAAAAAAGATTATTCACCCGGTAGTTAAAAATTAAAAAACCACACTGCGGTTCTGTGTAATGTAAAAACCGGAAACAGGAAAACAGGAAAGTTGGCATACTCGATGTCACTTAACTTCGGGACTCATTCTAGAATGGGTCGGGAGTCGGGACCCATTATAGAATGGGTCCCCATTGTTACAATTTTTCTTTAATTAAGTGCGATAAGCATTGATATTCTGTCTTGACGTGTCATAAGTGCTTGTAAATAAGTTTACATGAATAAATGATTTTTTACTTTTACTTTTTAAAAAGACGAAGATACGACACCCACGTACCAAAAGTGGCCACACTAAGCTAGGTCCAATGGACCTAACTTTCGAGCTAATATTGCAGCAACTTTTTTACGAGCACGTCATTCATATACGTTATTGTCATGTGCCAGTTTTCGAATTTGCGAAGTATGAACGTAACGTACTCTCCTTTTTTTGTTGGGCGGGTAAGCCGACTATCTCGATTTAGGTTTTTTACATTACACATAAACGCAGTTGGGTTTTTTAACTTTTTTTGACAGTAAATTGACTCGTCATAAGTGTTTGCCTGAAATTAATGCAAAGACTTTTTTTATCGAATGCATACGTCATGTATTCTACAATGTTATACAGACACCATTTGAATCCTTGATTCATTTATAGAAATTAATCGGATGAAATGATTTTTGATCAGTTGAATAATTAAGATAAGTGATTCAAATATTCACCAAAAAATTACTGTGGGTGAGGTAGGTAACACTGTTTGAAATAAAACTTGTAAGCTTCATTATCTTAATTGTAAGATAATGAAGCTTACAAGTTTTAGTTTTAGAAACATCGGTTTTAAATGCATGCTTTCGTATTGACGAAAGCATGCATTTAAAACCGATGTTTCCAATCACATAATATCAAGTTTACTAACTTAGGCAGTCTGTCAAGCCCTAGAAACATACATACAGCTCGTTTCAGTTAGGGCAGATTATTCAACAGTTAGATCAAAGTTATCGGATGAACAAATAACAACTCGGCAGATTTCAAAATATTGAATTACGAAATCTAAATGTGGACCATCTATTTCAGACTATGCACTAGTCATGGGTAGATTTTAAAATCTGCGGCGTTATTATAGGTTAAAAATAAAGGGAACAATTAGCTTTTAATTGTTATATATTTATGGACAGTGAACCTGTTAATTTATCAGACCAATAGGTCTGATAAGTTTTTAATCCTCAAAATTGGTCCTTAGTCCAAATTTTTACTCTAACAATTTATTTAATGATTGCTTACTGCTATATTGCCTTAAAAGATTAGAACAATCTACACGTTTCAAAAAGTTTGTAATTTAAAATATTCGTCTAATAGTTTTAAGTAAATATTCATAAAGGTAAAAAGCCTGATTTTAACTGTTTACGTGGACTTCTCCACGTAAACAATTAAAATCAGGCTTAGAAATTATGGAAAGTGCGTACTTTCCAATACATAATATAATTCACAATTTCTAATCGAAACATTTGTTCAATTTATTTTTGTACATCCAATAGCTGTGTTATGGTCAGCACTAGCCAAGTTGACATAAGGACCGTGTAAAGACATAACTAATGTCAAAAGTTGTGGTAGTGTGAATCATTTTATTGACATGTGTGTGTAAAATATCCCTGTGTTGCTTATTTAGGTTTGTGTGCGATTGTGCCAACAAGCCTCTTCTGTTATAGTAGAGGTAAGTTTCTTTGTGTGAGTGTTCCCCCTGCCCCCGCAAAAAGGGACAGACTTTTTTGCATTGACGGGCGGCCCAATCGCGAGTCCATCTGTGCGGTCCGTAATGCGATTACAGTAATGTGAGCGCTCACGGTGATATCAGGCGTCCCGAATTGAAATATCGCGTCAACAGCGCTCACAGCGCTATCAGCGTCAAAACCAATTCGGACCGCTAGAAAGTGATACATAACCTAACAATTTTTAACTTTTCATTTCTATCATTCCCAGGTTAAACTAGCGGTTCATGTAGTAAAGCTTTCTGTTACGTTTTCACAGAAAAAGATTTGTCCCAGCAAAAAATTATTCTGAGAAATATTGACAAAAAAATTTTTACGCTAAAATGACTGTTTGACGTTTCATCTATGAATCTGACATAAGGCCCACGGTGATATCGCTCTGGAGCATTATCGTTGTGAGCGCAATATGGCGCCGTTAGTGACGTCACCTATGACGTCAAGCTGTCTGACGTTAGATGAATGTCAGCGCGATATTTCAATTCGGGACGCTCTGTGAGCGCGCTGTAATCGATTTCGACTCAATTCGGAACGCACCCCATTTCTATATTGTCTAAGGAAGAAACATCTGTGGGTGCGTTCCGAATGGGGCGGGCAACTGTCAAACTGGCGCTAGCAGAGCTCCGACCCATAACAAACACTGATGTGTATGAAATTTGTTGAAAATAAATAATTAGAGGCGATTATCAAATAAATGCCCAGGTGTTGTGTACCAAAGTGCAGAGAAACTGGAGGCCACCACTTTCCTCGAGATGAGCAACTTAAAAAATGTGGCTAAAAGCAATAAGGCGAGTAAGTTCGAGCCTAAAACCGGGGCGAGGGTGTGTCATAACCACTTCGAGGCCAGTGATTATGAAATAATCAGTAAATACTCAGGTAAAGTACCTACATACATAAGGATTCAAATTGATTATTTTCTGTTTGTGTAGAAGGCACAAAACTATCGTCTATTTGGTGCGTAACAGAGAGGCTCGCCACCTTGAAGTGAAATTTAATAAACCTCAGGAAACAGGCAGCCCATAAAAATAAACAATTGAATGGTTAATAGTCTGCCTTACTAAATTTGTGGCCAAGTCTGGCCTTTTGGGTCCACCAAAAATTCACTTAATTCTCTTTGATTTAAAGGTTACTTAGATGCTAAGGTTTTTCTCACTTTTTCAGGCACCATAAACCAGCACAAAATTTTGAAGAAGTCTGTCATCCCTTCAGTGTTTCCATGGAACGTAAAGAAGGGCCCCACATTAAGAGAAGAACGCCTGAGGACACGTAATTTGAGAAAAAAGCTTGTTTCAAGATGAGAATTTAACTACCTACTCCGGACTTCAATCATTTTCAGCCACTTGAAGAATTAGATGATGCAAATGTTTCCCACAGTGTTGATGTAACTGAAATTCAGTCCTCAAGCTCGGATCTAGCTTCTGGGTCTGGAGAAATTTGTAAAAAAGGGACACAGACTTGTAATATTTTGAGATTATTCTCTACAGAGCAATTGCATAAATACAGGAAAAACAGGAATTTGGGAGAGGTTGTTGTGGTTGGGTATTTTACAAATAAAAGAAAAATGATTAAGAAAAAACACATAACAATTTATTTAATCAATACTGGGTATTACCCCCCTAGCCCTTATCACTGCTTGAAGTCGATTCTTCATTGATCTGATCAACTTTTCGACGTCCTCTTGAGTTATGTTATCCCACTCTTCCAACAATACTGTCTTCAATTCTTCTACCATGAAGGGGCTTGATTTCTGGCTCGTACTCTTCGTTTTAACTGGTCCCATTAATGCTCGATCGGATTTAAGTCTGGACTGCTGCAATACTTTGTCCATTTTCTTGTCAGAGCTGTAAGAAAATGAAAAAAAAATCTGTTAATTAATGACTTGTATGTGGTTCATGTTTAAAGTTTAAACAGGTCTCCACACATTCTCCACTGTCTACCTTGTTCTAAAGGTGTAGGCTGACACTGTTGAAGGTTGCGGCACTGAACGCCTGAACAGGTTGATATACCTACTTACATCAACCAAAATCTAGTATTTTCTCATGCCAGTAAATTGATTCTGACTTCCCAGCCCAGATGGAAGTAGTTTTGCTTGCTTAAATAGCTCCTTATAATCGAAATAAGACTTACATAGATAAGTAATGCCATATTTGAACTTTATCCAGTGGAGAAAGCTTGGTGTTGCTGTTGATGTCTCTGTAAGACTCATTGGGTGGAAGTTCCATTGAAAGCTCGCCGTCCACAACTTCAGGTTGCCCAAAATTGAAGTTTTGGTCATATGACTCTAATCTGTAATACGAAAAGTATATTTGAAAACGTTCAGACTTGAATTATAACCTCAAACTTTAAAAGTAAGGAAATATGATGTTTCGTGTTTTCAATTGTCACTAAAATGATACAATGGTTACATACTAGCTAGACTATCACAGGTAAACATTCAATAAACTTTAAAACAAGTTACAAGACCTGCAAGTTGACAAAATAAGAAGGAATTTATGGAACACAAATTACCTTTCAATTTAGTCAGTTTTCCTTCCACGTAAAGAGGCACCTCTTTTTCTCAATTCTTCTTCTAACGCGCATATTTTCCAAGTGAAATACATGTTTGAAAGTGAGGAATAAACGAGAATTAACGCAATATGTTAATCGAAATTATTGTTCACCATTCAACAAGGGTGGGTGCTAGGGTGGCGCCATCTGAGATTAGCTTTGCCTTGTAGGCCCCATTGAGTCGAAATCGATTACAGCGCGCTCACAGAGCGTCCCGAATTGAAATATCGCGCTGACATTCATCTAACGTCAGACAGCTTGACGTCATGGGTGACGTCACTAACGGCGCCATATTGCGCTCATAACGATAATGCTCCAGAGCGATATCACCGTGGGCCTTATGTCAGATTTATAGATGAAACGTCAAACAGACATTTTAGCGTAAAAATATTTTTGTCAATATTTCTCAGAATAAACAAATCTTTTTCTGTGATAACGTAACAGAAAGTTTTACTACAAGAACCGCTAGTTTAACCTGGGAATGATAGAAATTAAAAGTTAAAAATTGTTAGGTTATGTATCACTATCTAGCGGTCCGAATTGGTTTTGACGCTGATAGCGCTGTGAGCGCTGTTGACGCGATATTTCAATTCGGGACGCCTGATATCACCGTGAGCGCTCACATTACTGTAATCGCATTACGGACCGCACAGTGTGGCTACGGCGACCCGACGGCTGACACTGACAGTTCTCTCTCATGACAGATTCTGCTGGCAGATTATCCTAATTTTTTTGCTCCTTTTCTTTCGTTCGTAAATGACCAAAACAGGCCATTTATTTATTAAATCGCGAAGGAATATGGTGTCGAACCCTTTGAACCTTGTTGTGAGTTACACGTGTCCGAACTAGGAGATACCTAAACATGAGTTCCAAGAAAGGTAAACGGAATTTGGGAAACAAACATTTTCCAATCGCCGAGTCCGTGAGCATCGCTCTGAAAATCCAACTGGATAAGTTCCTGGTCGATGAAAATGAGACAGAACTTAAGTTCCCGACATTCCTGTCGGCCCAAGAGCGGGGTTTCATTCATGAGACTGTAGCGAAGTTGGGTCTGAAGTCAAAATCGCGCGGGAAAGGTAAGAGTTTACTTTGTTGATAGTTCAAGAACAACAGTCTGTCCATTTACTGTTAAACGAGATACAAATTTGCTTTTTCTAGACACCCCAAAATGAAAAGCTATTTAGCTGGAAGAGCTTTAAAGTTTTCATAATTATTGCACAATGTAGGCAACAACATGTAATTTGAAAATTTATTCCTTAGAAGAAAACTATCAGTTTTATCAATGTTAGCTGCATGTTGATTTAAAATTGAAAATAAAAAGTTAAACCATCTCTAATGGCTTATACTACAATAAATTGCACCATATTTTCCAGGTGTTAACCGTTACCTTACAATCTACAAGCGTAGTGGCTCCACTATCATACAGAATGATGCTAAGCTCATACTCGATTCGAATATGCGTTGCACCATTGCGGAACTGTTCAATGCCTTCCCCATCACCAGCAAGGAGAAAGATGACTTGAGCTGTTGCCCCGAAAAAGAAAGGAGCCCGCAGTTGGCTCATAAAACTCTTGGTCAGCTGAATAATGGTGTTCCACAGGTTTTTATTTATTATCTCCTTTTTAGTTTGTAAATAAATTGATGGTTTCTTCATAGTTAACTGAAAGAATAAACAGAGTGCAGATGAGCTTCTCTCAAATAAGAATAACCCTCTCAACACAGATGGCAATAACGAACAAAAAAGAAGAAGAAATTTTCTTCTAGCAAACCATGGTAGTTTTTCAATTAATCTTACTATCCTTTTTAGCTGCCTACTGTACCAATACATGTGGGTTTGTTGCCCACCTATAAACACATACTGGTATTTATTATTACAGTGCACATTCCAAGAAGTATTTATTTATCATGTGCCCCTACCATTGGGCTTGGGGATCTTTGAGTCATGGTCCTACTTTTAAGAATGAACAACTATTTGTTCTAAACTTCAGTCAATAGAGAAAGGAGTCTTTGTCCTGCTATGAATAATAATACACTTTTGGTGAATTGAGATAGCATGGTGTAACACAGATGTCTTTTAGTCTTGTTTATAACATTTTATTTCATCTTGCAAAGCAGGAAAGTGTCAAAAACACTAATTGACTGGCCCACTAATTCTCACAGAGTAGCCTATTGTTGGCAAGATGAAGTGTGTATTATTGCTATGTTTTTGTTTGCAGGTGCCAAATACAACATACAATGCAGATCTGGTGAAGTTTAGGGAAAAGTTGCCGGTTTATGAGCAACGGCAAGAACTTCTCAATGCTATTACACTTAATCAGGTAATGCTGATAATATTATTTAAATTGAAGCGCAGTACCATGAAACAGGCTTTTTACTTATTATAAGATCACCAGTTTAAACCTACTTATAGGTAGTCTAAAACAAGCCGCCTGCCCAGGGCCTAAGTCTGCTAATTTTAGAGCTTCAATTGAATCGTAATTGAGTCTCAATTGTCTAATTTGACATATTTTTCATAGAAAATGTTATTAAATTAGTAGACTTGGGGCCCAGATTTCAATTATGTCTGGGCAATTTTCAATAAATGATTGCACTGTGAAATTGATACATAGGTACCGGTAGGTCACTATTATATGTGCATCCACAAATTGGGAATAAATAGGCTTTGCTACTTTTTTTTCACTAATACATGTGATACACTTTTCATTTGTTTGATTTAGTTTTTGACGATTTAAAAGCACTTGTAACAGGTCTATTTAAATAAAAAAAAATGAATTTTGATAAATTATTAGGGACTTGAATCTGAGCTTGAGAAAGCTATTTGAAACTTGTTGTTTTTCCCCAGGTGATAATAGTAGCAGGCGCCACTGGCTGCGGCAAGACCACGCAGCTGCCGCAGCTCGTGCTGGACTACTGTCAGCAGCACAAGCAGCCGGCGCGGATCTACTGCACGCAGCCGCGACGGATCTCCGCCGTCTCGGTCGCTGAGAGGGTCAGTCAGTAGTCACAGTAGCAGTGTAGTAGTAGCCGAGAGGGTCAGTCAGTAGTCACAGTAGCAGTGTAGTAGTAGCCGAGAGGGTCAGTCAGTAGTCACAGTAGCAGTGTAGTAGTAGCCGAGAGGGTCAGTCAGTAGTCACAGTAGCAGTGTAGTAGTAGCCGAGAGGGTCAGTCAGTAGCCACAGTAGCACTAGTAGTAGCCGAGAGGGTCAGTCAGTAGTCACAGTAGCAGTGTAGTAGTAGCCGAGAGGGTCAGTCGGTAGCCACAGTAGCAGTGTAGTAGTAGCCGAGAGGGTCAGTCAGTAGCCACAGTAGCAGTGTAGTAGTAGCTGAGGGGATCAGTCAGTAGTCACAGTAGCAGTGTAGTAGTAGCCGAGAGGGTCAGTCAGTAGCCACAGTAGCAGTGTAGTAGTAGCCGAGAGGGTCAGTCAGTAGTCACAGTAGCAGTGTAGTAGTAGCCGAGAGGGTCAGTCAGTAGTCACAGTAGCAGTGTAGTAGTAGCCGAGAGGGTCAGTCAGTAGTCACAGTAGCAGTGTAGTAGTAGCCGAGAGGGTCAGTCAGTAGTCACAGTAGCAGTGTAGTAGTAGCCGAGAGGGTCAGTCAGTAGTCACAGTAGCAGTGAAGTAGTAGCCGAGAGGGTCAGTCAGTAGCCACAGTAGCACTAGTAGTAGCCGAGAGGGTCAGTCAGTAGCCACAGTAGCACTAGTAGTAGCCGAGAGGGTCAGTCAGTAGTCACAGTAGCAGTGTAGTAGTAGCCGAGAGGGTCAGTCAGTAGTCACAGTAGCAGTGAAGTAGTAGCCGAGAGGGTCAGTCAGTAGCCACAGTAGCAGTGTAGTAGTAGCCGAGAGGGTCAGTCAGTAGCCACAGTAGCAGTGTAGTAGTAGCTGAGGGGATCAGTCAGTAGTCACAGTAGCAGTGTAGTAGTAGCCGAGAGGGTCAGTCAGTAGCCACAGTAGCAGTGTAGTAGTAGCCGAGAGGGTCAGTCAGTAGTCACAGTAGCAGTGTAGTAGTAGCCGAGAGGGTCAGTCAGTAGCCACAGTAGCAGTGTAGTAGTAGCCGAGAGGGTCAGTCAGTAGTCACAGTAGCAGTGTAGTAGTAGCCGAGAGGGTCAGTCAGTAGTCACAGTAGTGGTGTAGTAGTAGCCGAGAGGGTCAGTCAGTAGCCACAGTAGCAGTGTAGTAGTAGCTGAGGGGATCAGTCAGTAGTCACAGTAGCAGTGTAGTAGTAGCCGAGAGGGTCAGTCAGTAGTCACAGTAGCAGTGTAGTAGTAGCCGAGAGGGTCAGTCAGTAGTCACAGTAGCAGTGTAGTAGTAGCCGAGAGGGTCAGTCAGTAGTCACAGTAGCAGTGTAGTAGTAGCCGAGAGAGTCAGTCAGTAGTCACAGTAGCAGTGTAGTAGTAGCCGAGAGGGTCAGTCAGTAGTCACAGTAGCAGTGAAGTAGTAGCCGAGAGGGTCAGTCAGTAGTCACAGTAGCAGTGTAGTAGTAGCCGAGAGGGTCAGTCAGTAGTCACAGTAGCAGTGTAGTAGTAGCCGAGAGGGTCAGTCAGTAGTCACAGTAGCAGTGTAGTAGTAGCCGAGAGGGTCAGTCAGTAGTCACAGTAGCAGTGTAGTAGTAGCCGAGAGAGTCAGTCAGTAGTCACAGTAGCAGTGTAGTAGTAGCCGAGAGGGTCAGTCAGTAGTCACAGTAGCAGTGTAGTAGTAGCCGAGAGGGTCAGTCAGTAGTCACAGTAGCAGTGTAGTAGTAGCCGAGAGGGTCAGTCAGTAGTCACAGTAGCAGTGTAGTAGTAGCCGAGAGGGTCAGTCAGTAGCCACAGTAGCACTAGTAGTAGCCGAGAGGGTCAGTCAGTAGTCACAGTAGCAGTGTAGTAGTAGCCGAGAGGGTCAGTCAGTAGTCACAGTAGTGGTGTAGTAGTAGCCGAGAGGGTCAGTCAGTAGTCACAGTAGCAGTGTAGTAGTAGCCGAGAGGGTCAGTCAGTAGTCACAGTAGCAGTGTAGTAGTAGCCGAGAGGGTCAGTCAGTAGCCACAGTAGCAGTGTAGTAGTAGCCGAGAGGGTCAGTCAGTAGCCACAGTAGCAGTGTAGTAGTAGCCGAGAGGGTCAGTCAGTAGCCACAGTAGCAGTGTAGTAGTAGCCGAGAGGGTCAGTCAGTAGCCACAGTAGCACTAGTAGTAGCCGAGAGGGTCAGTCAGTAGTCACAGTAGCAGTGTAGTAGTAGCCGAGAGGGTCAGTCGGTAGTCACAGTAGCAGTGTAGTAGTAGCCGAGAGGGTCAGTCAGTAGCCACAGTAGCAGTGAAGTAGTAGCCGAGAGGGTCAGTCAGTAGTCACAGTAGCAGTGTAGTAGTAGCCGAGAGGGTCAGTCAGTAGTCACAGTAGCAGTGTAGTAGTAGCCGAGAGGGTCAGTCAGTAGCCACAGTAGCACTAGTAGTAGCCGAGAGGGTCAGTCAGTAGTCACAGTAGCAGTGTAGTAGTAGCCGAGAGGGTCAGTCAGTAGCCACAGTAGCAGTGTAGTAGTAGCTGAGGGGATCAGTCAGTAGTCACAGTAGCAGTGTAGTAGTAGCCGAGAGGGTCAGTCAGTAGTCACAGTAGCAGTGTAGTAGTAGCCGAGAGGGTCAGTCAGTAGCCACAGTAGCAGTGTAGTAGTAGCCGAGAGGGTCAGTCAGTAGTCACAGTAGCAGTGTAGTAGTAGCCGAGAGGGTCAGTCAGTAGTCACAGTAGTGGTGTAGTAGTAGCCGAGAGGGTCAGTCAGTAGCCACAGTAGCAGTGTAGTAGTAGCTGAGGGGATCAGTCAGTAGTCACAGTAGCAGTGTAGTAGTAGCCGAGAGGGTCAGTCAGTAGTCACAGTAGCAGTGTAGTAGTAGCCGAGAGGGTCAGTCAGTAGTCACAGTAGCAGTGTAGTAGTAGCCGAGAGGGTCAGTCAGTAGTCACAGTAGCAGTGTAGTAGTAGCCGAGAGAGTCAGTCAGTAGTCACAGTAGCAGTGTAGTAGTAGCCGAGAGGGTCAGTCAGTAGTCACAGTAGCAGTGAAGTAGTAGCCGAGAGGGTCAGTCAGTAGTCACAGTAGCAGTGTAGTAGTAGCCGAGAGGGTCAGTCAGTAGTCACAGTAGCAGTGTAGTAGTAGCCGAGAGGGTCAGTCAGTAGTCACAGTAGCAGTGTAGTAGTAGCCGAGAGGGTCAGTCAGTAGTCACAGTAGCAGTGTAGTAGTAGCCGAGAGAGTCAGTCAGTAGTCACAGTAGCAGTGTAGTAGTAGCCGAGAGGGTCAGTCAGTAGTCACAGTAGCAGTGTAGTAGTAGCCGAGAGGGTCAGTCAGTAGTCACAGTAGCAGTGTAGTAGTAGCCGAGAGGGTCAGTCAGTAGTCACAGTAGCAGTGTAGTAGTAGCCGAGAGGGTCAGTCAGTAGCCACAGTAGCACTAGTAGTAGCCGAGAGGGTCAGTCAGTAGTCACAGTAGCAGTGTAGTAGTAGCCGAGAGGGTCAGTCAGTAGTCACAGTAGTGGTGTAGTAGTAGCCGAGAGGGTCAGTCAGTAGTCACAGTAGCAGTGTAGTAGTAGCCGAGAGGGTCAGTCAGTAGTCACAGTAGCAGTGTAGTAGTAGCCGAGAGGGTCAGTCAGTAGCCACAGTAGCAGTGTAGTAGTAGCCGAGAGGGTCAGTCAGTAGCCACAGTAGCAGTGTAGTAGTAGCCGAGAGGGTCAGTCAGTAGCCACAGTAGCAGTGTAGTAGTAGCCGAGAGGGTCAGTCAGTAGCCACAGTAGCACTAGTAGTAGCCGAGAGGGTCAGTCAGTAGTCACAGTAGCAGTGTAGTAGTAGCCGAGAGGGTCAGTCGGTAGTCACAGTAGCAGTGTAGTAGTAGCCGAGAGGGTCAGTCAGTAGCCACAGTAGCAGTGAAGTAGTAGCCGAGAGGGTCAGTCAGTAGTCACAGTAGCAGTGTAGTAGTAGCCGAGAGGGTCAGTCAGTAGTCACAGTAGCAGTGTAGTAGTAGCCGAGAGGGTCAGTCAGTAGCCACAGTAGCACTAGTAGTAGCCGAGAGGGTCAGTCAGTAGTCACAGTAGCAGTGTAGTAGTAGCCGAGAGGGTCAGTCAGTAGTCACAGTAGTGGTGTAGTAGTAGCCGAGAGGGTCAGTCAGTAGTCACAGTAGCAGTGTAGTAGTAGCCGAGAGGGTCAGTCGGTAGTCACAGTAGCAGTGTAGTAGTAGCCGAGAGGGTCAGTCAGTAGCCACAGTAGCAGTGAAGTAGTAGCCGAGAGGGTCAGTCAGTAGTCACAGTAGCAGTGTAGTAGTAGCCGAGAGGGTCAGTCAGTAGTCACAGTAGCAGTGTAGTAGTAGCCGAGAGGGTCAGTCAGTAGTCACAGTAGTGGTGTAGTAGTAGCCGAGAGGGTCAGTCAGTAGTCACAGTAGCAGTGTAGTAGTAGCCGAGAGGGTCAGTCGGTAGCCACAGTAGCAGTGTAGTAGTAGCCGAGAGGGTCAGTCAGTAGCCACAGTAGCACTAGTAGTAGCCGAGAGGGTCAGTCAGTAGTCACAGTAGCAGTGTAGTAGTAGCCGAGAGGGTCAGTCAGTAGTCACAGTAGCAGTGTAGTAGTAGCCGAGAGGGTCAGTCAGTAGTCACAGTAGCAGTGTAGTAGTAGCCGAGAGGGTCAGTCAGTAGCCACAGTAGCAGTGTAGTAGTAGCTGAGGGGATCAGTCAGTAGTCACAGTAGCAGTGTAGTAGTAGCCGAGAGGGTCAGTCGGTAGCCACAGTAGCAGTGTAGTAGTAGCCGAGAGGGTCAGTCAGTAGCCACAGTAGCACTAGTAGTAGCCGAGAGGGTCAGTCAGTAGTCACAGTAGCAGTGTAGTAGTAGCCGAGAGGGTCAGTCAGTAGTCACAGTAGCAGTGTAGTAGTAGCCGAGAGGGTCAGTCAGTAGCCACAGTAGCACTAGTAGTAGCCGAGAGGGTCAGTCAGTAGTCACAGTAGCAGTGTAGTAGTAGCCGAGAGGGTCAGTCAGTAGCCACAGTAGCACTAGTAGTAGCCGAGAGGGTCAGTCAGTAGTCACAGTAGCAGTGTAGTAGTAGCCGAGAGGGTCAGTCAGTAGTCACAGTAGCAGTGTAGTAGTAGCCGAGAGGGTCAGTCAGTAGTCACAGTAGCAGTGTAGTAGTAGCCGAGAGGGTCAGTCAGTAGCCACAGTAGCAGTGTAGTAGTAGCTGAGGGGATCAGTCAGTAGTCACAGTAGCAGTGTAGTAGTAGCCGAGAGGGTCAGTCAGTAGTCACAGTAGCAGTGTAGTAGTAGCCGAGAGGGTCAGTCAGTAGCCACAGTAGCACTAGTAGTAGCCGAGAGGGTCAGTCAGTAGTCACAGTAGCAGTGTAGTAGTAGCCGAGAGGGTCAGTCAGTAGTCACAGTAGCAGTGTAGTAGTAGCCGAGAGGGTCAGTCAGTAGCCACAGTAGCACTAGTAGTAGCCGAGAGGGTCAGTCAGTAGTCACAGTAGCAGTGTAGTAGTAGCCGAGAGGGTCAGTCAGTAGCCACAGTAGCACTAGTAGTAGCCGAGAGGGTCAGTCAGTAGTCACAGTAGCAGTGTAGTAGTAGCCGAGAGGGTCAGTCAGTAGTCACAGTAGCAGTGTAGTAGTAGCCGAGAGGGTCAGTCAGTAGCCACAGTAGCACTAGTAGTAGCCGAGAGGGTCAGTCAGTAGTCACAGTAGCAGTGTAGTAGTAGCCGAGAGGGTCAGTCAGTAGTCACAGTAGTGGTGTAGTAGTAGCCGAGAGGGTCAGTCAGTAGTCACAGTAGCAGTGTAGTAGTAGCCGAGAGGGTCAGTCAGTAGTCACAGTAGCAGTGTAGTAGTAGCCGAGAGGGTCAGTCAGTAGCCACAGTAGCAGTGTAGTAGTAGCCGAGAGGGTCAGTCAGTAGCCACAGTAGCACTAGTAGTAGCCGAGAGGGTCAGTCAGTAGTCACAGTAGCAGTGTAGTAGTAGCCGAGAGGGTCAGTCAGTAGTCACAGTAGTGGTGTAGTAGTAGCTGAGAGGCTCAGTCAGTAGTCACAGTAGCAGTGTAGTAGTAGCCGAGAGGGTCAGTCAGTAGCCACAGTAGCAGTGTAGTAGTAGCTGAGGGGATCAGTCAGTAGTCACAGTAGCAGTGTAGTAGTAGCCGAGAGGGTCAGTCAGTAGTCACAGTAGTGGTGTAGTAGTAGCCGAGAGGGTCAGTCAGTAGTCACAGTAGCAGTGTAGTAGTAGCCGAGAGGGTCAGTCGGTAGCCACAGTAGCAGTGTAGTAGTAGCCGAGAGGGTCAGTCAGTAGCCACAGTAGCACTAGTAGTAGCCGAGAGGGTCAGTCAGTAGTCACAGTAGCAGTGTAGTAGTAGCCGAGAGGGTCAGTCAGTAGTCACAGTAGCAGTGTAGTAGTAGCCGAGAGGGTCAGTCAGTAGTCACAGTAGCAGTGTAGTAGTAGCCGAGAGGGTCAGTCAGTAGTCACAGTAGCAGTGTAGTAGTAGCCGAGAGGGTCAGTCAGTAGCCACAGTAGCACTAGTAGTAGCCGAGAGGGTCAGTCAGTAGTCACAGTAGCAGTGTAGTAGTAGCCGAGAGGGTCAGTCAGTAGCCACAGTAGCACTAGTAGTAGCCGAGAGGGTCAGTCAGTAGTCACAGTAGCAGTGTAGTAGTAGCCGAGAGGGTCAGTCAGTAGTCACAGTAGCAGTGTAGTAGTAGCCGAGAGGGTCAGTCAGTAGCCACAGTAGCAGTGTAGTAGTAGCCGAGAGGGTCAGTCAGTAGCCACAGTAGCACTAGTAGTAGCCGAGAGGGTCAGTCAGTAGTCACAGTAGCAGTGTAGTAGTAGCCGAGAGGGTCAGTCAGTAGTCACAGTAGTGGTGTAGTAGTAGCCGAGAGGGTCAGTCAGTAGTCACAGTAGCAGTGTAGTAGTAGCCGAGAGGGTCAGTCAGTAGTCACAGTAGCAGTGTAGTAGTAGCCGAGAGGGTCAGTCAGTAGCCACAGTAGCAGTGTAGTAGTAGCCGAGAGGGTTAGTCAGTAGCCACAGTAGCACTAGTAGTAGCCGAGAGGGTCAGTCAGTAGTCACAGTAGCAGTGTAGTAGTAGCCGAGAGGGTCAGTCAGTAGCCACAGTAGCAGTGTAGTAGTAGCTGAGGGGATCAGTCAGTAGTCACAGTAGCAGTGTAGTAGTAGCCGAGAGGGTCAGTCAGTAGTCACAGTAGTGGTGTAGTAGTAGCTGAGAGGCTCAGTCAGTAGTCACAGTAGCAGTGTAGTAGTGGCCGAGAGGGTCAGTCAGTAGTCACAGTAGTGGTGTAGTAGTAGCTGAGAGGCTCAGTCAGTGGTCACAGTAGCAGTGTAGTAGTAGCCGAGAGGGTCAGTCAGTAGTCACAGTAGCAGTGTAGTAGTGGCCGAGAGGGTCAGTCAGTAGTCACAGTAGTGGTGTAGTAGTAGCTGAGAGGCTCAGTCAGTGGTCACAGTAGCAGTGTAGTAGTAGCCGAGAGGGTCAGTCAGTAGCCACAGTAGCAGTGTAGTAGTAGCTGAGGGGATCAGTCAGTAGTCACAGTAGCAGTGTAGTAGTAGCCGAGAGGGTCAGTCAGTAGCCACAGTAGCAGTGTAGTAGTAGCCGAGAGGGTCAGTCAGTAGTCACAGTAGTGGTGTAGTAGTAGCTGAGAGGCTCAGTCAGTAGTCACAGTAGCAGTGTAGTAGTGGCCGAGAGGGTCAGTCAGTAGTCACAGTAGTAGTATCCGAGAGGGTCAGTCAGTAGTCACAGTAGTGGTGTAGTAGTAGCTGAGAGGCTCAGTCAGTAGTCACAGTAGCAGTGTAGTAGTGGCCGAGAGGGTCAGTCAGTAGTCACAGTAGTAGTAGCCGAGAGGGTCAGTCAGTAGTCACAGTAGCAGTGTAGTAGTAGCCGAGAGGGTCAGTCAGTAGCCACAGTAGCAGTGTAGTAGTAGCTGAGGGGATCAGTCAGTAGTCACAGTAGCAGTGTAGTAGTAGCCGAGAGGGTCAGTCAGTAGCCACAGTAGCAGTGTAGTAGTAGCCGAGAGGGTCAGTCAGTAGTCACAGTAGCAGTGTAGTAGTAGCCGAGAGGGTCAGTCAGTAGTCACAGTAGCAGTGTAGTAGTAGCCGAGAGGTCAGTCAGTAGTCACAGTAGCAGTGTAGTAGTAGCCGAGAGGTCAGTCAGTAGTCACAGTAGCAGTGTAGTAGTAGCCGAGAGGGTCAGTCAGTAGTCACAGTAGCAGTGTAGTAGTAGCCCAGAGGGTCAGTCAGTAGTCACAGTAGCAGTGTAGTAGTAGCCGAGAGGTCAGTCAGTAGTCACAGTAGCAGTGTAGTAGTAGCCGAGAGGGTCAGTCAGTAGTCACAGTAGCAGTGTAGTAGTAGCCCAGAGGGTCAGTCAGTAGTCACAGTAGTAATAGTAGTAGCCGAGAGGGTCAGTCAGTAGTCACAGTAGCGGTGTAGTAGTAGCCGAGAGGGTCAGTTAGTAGTCACAGTAGCAGCATAGTAGTAGCCAAGAGGATCAGTCACTAGTCTTAAAATAGCAGCCTTTATACATACCACTGCTGGGCACAGGCTTATCCTCAAATATAAGGTGGCGCGAGCCAGACGCCAACATGCGGGTTCCGCCGACTTCAGGCCTGGCAAAGCTTAAAGACATATGCCGGGACAATCTACTTAATCTATTGGGGTGGTCGCCTATCCAATTTGCTTACCTTGCTTTACAACGGCGATCGTTGCTGATCCTGTCACACTGATATGAAATTAGCCATAAGACGTCACTTGCTATGCGGTTGACTTCCAGCCAAGCCTAATGCGTTTACCCACAGCCTCGTGAAATTAATTATATGCCAAGCATTTGAAAAAAAAGTTTAATATTTAAACTTTTATTCTTGCTATGCCGCCAATTTCATTGAAAATTGTACTTTAAATAACAATATATTGTCCAGGTGGCCTATGAGCGGCAAGAGAAGATAGGCCAGTCGATAGGCTACCAGATCCGGCTGGAGTCGCGCGTCAGCCCGCGGACCGTGCTCACCTACTGCACCAACGGGGTTCTGCTGAGAACACTCATGGGCGGCGATACATCCTTGACTGGTGAGAAATTTACAGTTTACTGTTGTCATATAAATTATAATGTGAGGGAATTTTTTCTGTGTATCCAATCAATAGGATCAGATTTTTTTCACTACAGACATTATCATATTAATTTTCTTATCACAGATTCTTCAATAGACAAAGACTAAATTAGCAAAGACTGTTTCAGGTGCCCTTTTTATTCACTGTCACATCATCTAACACATCACGGCCAGTTGTCTTCCTGTAAAAAATAATAGCATTAAGGTTACCTGTTCCCTATCTAGTTTGTGTAACACATTAAACAACTGCTGTTTGTTTGGTTAATTTGGACATAAACTAAAACAAGCTCATTATGACAACTATACTTTTAAGCGCTTGTACAGATGACGCGTTTTACGCGTGAGTTGAAAAGAATGGAGAAAAGAGTTTCGCTCTCACTCTAAAAGCAGCCTGAATCAAGATACAAAAGTGTCAAAAGTTTATAGGCTAAGATAAGAACTGAATCATTTTTCTTGAATTGTCAGCAACTTGTAACTTAGTTCAGATTGCGCAGAGAGGTATAGCTCTAATAATTTTGACCCTAATAAACGGGTTTTGTTGGATACTCTAATTATTTCTGTATATCGGTATAATGTAGGTAAAATCGCTTTGTTTGAGTGGCCACTGACCAGAACCTCCCCCAGGCGTGACGCACGTGTTCGTGGACGAAGTGCACGAGCGCGACAAGTTCAGCGACTTCCTGCTGATCGCGCTGCGCGACGCGCTCCCGAGGCACAAGGAGCTCAAGCTCGTGCTCATGTCCGCCACTATGGACACGCAGATATTCTCCAGGTTAGACCAATCATTTATTATTTCTATATATAAAAATGGATTGCTGTTCGTTAGTCTCGCTAAAACTCGGGAATGCCTGGACCGATTTGGCTAATTTTGGTTTTCAAATATTTGTAATGGTCGAGGGAAGGTTTAAAAGGCGAGTAATCATGAGAAAGTGCTGGAAATATAGTAAAAATCTCAATTTTAGTTTCCTCTTAGTAAATGTTACTACCTGTCACGTGACACTAAATGTTTGACAACAGAACGAAGTCTGTTGGGACAGCTAGTCAAGAATAAAAATCAAAAAATTATTACGTCTTTTTATTGTAATATCATTGTTAAACACACAGCGCAGAATTCACTAACTTCTGCGAAGTTCAGCGCGCTCACGCGCTAGTTTGAAGAAAAGTTACATCGAGCAAATAAGCAATAATAACTTTGGGTTGTGTACTATTAAGATGTGATGTTGTGACAAATACAGTTGAGCAAATCTAGACTGGTTCGACATAAGAGAGGGAAGCATAAAAAGGGATAGTTAAGGGTTTTGAGTGTAAAACTCTAGATTGAGTCAGATTACTGTTCTGCTGTATAAAACTCACAAAACTGTTTGCATAAAACTAAAGATCATAATCTAATAATGATTTGGCTAAATATGAGTATGTGTGTTGTCAGATACTTCAACAACTGCCCGGTGGTGACGATCCCGGGCCGGCTGCACGCGGTGCAGCGCTACTACCTGGAGGACGTGCTCCGCATCACGCAGTACAAGAGCCCTCGCATGGCGCAGCTCGAGCTGGAGCTGCAGGCCAAGCTCAAGGCTGGAGGCAGCTACTGGAGCCACTTGGAGGGTAGGCTACTGTCAGATACTGCTCCGCATCACGCAGTACAAGAGCCCTCGCATGGCGCAGCTCGAGCTGGAGCTGCAGGCCAAGCTCAAGGCTGGAGGCAGCTACTGGAGCCACTTGGAGGGTAGGCTACTGTCAGATACTGCTCCGCATCACGCAGTACAAGAGCCCTCGCATGGCGCAGCTCGAGCTGGAGCTGCAGGCCAAGCTCAAGGCTGGAGGCAGCTACTGGAGCCACTTGGAGGGTAGGCTACTGTCAGATACTGCTCCGCATCACGCAGTACAAGAGCCCTCGCATGGCGCAGCTCGAGCTGGAGCTGCAGGCCAAGCTCAAGGCTGGAGGCAGCTACTGGAGCCACTTGGAGGGTAGGCTACTGTCAGATACTGCTCCGCATCACGCAGTACAAGAGCCCTCGCATGGCGCAGCTCGAGCTGGAGCTGCAGGCCAAGCTCAAGGCTGGAGGCAGCTACTGGAGCCACTTGGAGGGTAGGCTACTGTCAGATACTGCTCCGCATCACGCAGTACAAGAGCCCTCGCATGGCGCAGCTCGAGCTGGAGCTGCAGGCCAAGCTCAAGGCTGGAGGCAGCTACTGGAGCCACTTGGAGGGTAGGCTACTGTCAGATACTGCTCCGCATCACGCAGTACAAGAGCCCTCGCATGGCGCAGCTCGAGCTGGAGCTGCAGGCCAAGCTCAAGGCTGGAGGCAGCTACTGGAGCCACTTGGAGGGTAGGCTACTGTCAGATACTGCTCCGCATCACGCAGTACAAGAGCCCTCGCATGGCGCAGCTCGAGCTGGAGCTGCAGGCCAAGCTCAAGGCTGGAGGCAGCTACTGGAGCCACTTGGAGGGTAGGCTACTGTCAGATACTGCTCCGCATCACGCAGTACAAGAGCCCTCGCATGGCGCAGCTCGAGCTGGAGCTGCAGGCCAAGCTCAAGGCTGGAGGCAGCTACTGGAGCCACTTGGAGGGTAGGCTACTGTCAGATACTGCTCCGCATCACGCAGTACAAGAGCCCTCGCATGGCGCAGCTCGAGCTGGAGCTGCAGGCCAAGCTCAAGGCTGGAGGCAGCTACTGGAGCCACTTGGAGGGTAGGCTACTGTCAGATACTGCTCCGCATCACGCAGTACAAGAGCCCTCGCATGGCGCAGCTCGAGCTGGAGCTGCAGGCCAAGCTCAAGGCTGGAGGCAGCTACTGGAGCCACTTGGAGGGTAGGCTACTGTCAGATACTGCTCCGCATCACGCAGTACAAGAGCCCTCGCATGGCGCAGCTCGAGCTGGAGCTGCAGGCCAAGCTCAAGGCTGGAGGCAGCTACTGGAGCCACTTGGAGGGTAGGCTACTGTCAGATACTGCTCCGCATCACGCAGTACAAGAGCCCTCGCATGGCGCAGCTCGAGCTGGAGCTGCAGGCCAAGCTCAAGGCTGGAGGCAGCTACTGGAGCCACTTGGAGGGTAGGCTACTGTCAGATACTGCTCCGCATCACGCAGTACAAGAGCCCTCGCATGGCGCAGCTCGAGCTGGAGCTGCAGGCCAAGCTCAAGGCTGGAGGCAGCTACTGGAGCCACTTGGAGGGTAGGCTACTGTCAGATACTGCTCCGCATCACGCAGTACAAGAGCCCTCGCATGGCGCAGCTCGAGCTGGAGCTGCAGGCCAAGCTCAAGGCTGGAGGCAGCTACTGGAGCCACTTGGAGGGTAGGCTACTGTCAGATACTGCTCCGCATCACGCAGTACAAGAGCCCTCGCATGGCGCAGCTCGAGCTGGAGCTGCAGGCCAAGCTCAAGGCTGGAGGCAGCTACTGGAGCCACTTGGAGGGTAGGCTACTGTCAGATACTGCTCCGCATCACGCAGTACAAGAGCCCTCGCATGGCGCAGCTCGAGCTGGAGCTGCAGGCCAAGCTCAAGGCTGGAGGCAGCTACTGGAGCCACTTGGAGGGTAGGCTACTGTCAGATACTGCTCCGCATCACGCAGTACAAGAGCCCTCGCATGGCGCAGCTCGAGCTGGAGCTGCAGGCCAAGCTCAAGGCTGGAGGCAGCTACTGGAGCCACTTGGAGGGTAGGCTACTGTCAGATACTGCTCCGCATCACGCAGTACAAGAGCCCTCGCATGGCGCAGCTCGAGCTGGAGCTGCAGGCCAAGCTCAAGGCTGGAGGCAGCTACTGGAGCCACTTGGAGGGTAGGCTACTGTCAGATACTGCTCCGCATCACGCAGTACAAGAGCCCTCGCATGGCGCAGCTCGAGCTGGAGCTGCAGGCCAAGCTCAAGGCTGGAGGCAGCTACTGGAGCCACTTGGAGGGTAGGCTACTGTCAGATACTGCTCCGCATCACGCAGTACAAGAGCCCTCGCATGGCGCAGCTCGAGCTGGAGCTGCAGGCCAAGCTCAAGGCTGGAGGCAGCTACTGGAGCCACTTGGAGGGTAGGCTACTGTCAGATACTGCTCCGCATCACGCAGTACAAGAGCCCTCGCATGGCGCAGCTCGAGCTGGAGCTGCAGGCCAAGCTCAAGGCTGGAGGCAGCTACTGGAGCCACTTGGAGGGTAGGCTACTGTCAGATACTGCTCCGCATCACGCAGTACAAGAGCCCTCGCATGGCGCAGCTCGAGCTGGAGCTGCAGGCCAAGCTCAAGGCTGGAGGCAGCTACTGGAGCCACTTGGAGGGTAGGGAATCCTTGCCTTTGATGCAGTCGCATCTTAAACAGTCTTCAAGAGGCAGTTCCCTGCCCACTATCGCCGCCAATCGTTTTTTATTAATTTTGGTTTATTTAAGATGTTGAAACATAAACTGTCCAATTAAAATCATAATCTCAATCAATCTCATGCCATTCCGAAACTATGAATTATTATAATTTTTTAATTGTTTTAGAATTTTCCATGCAGTATCTTTACTAAAGATCTGAAAACCAGAAAAAGACATTTGGTCATGTTGGCATCAGGCAGGACTCGAACCCGCATCTTTCGCAAACCGGGCGACTGCACTTCCAATTATGCTACCGAGACCATTAACAGACCGGCCGAATCTTTCTGATATATTTTACCCTATGAGCCTGGAATTATTGCTTTAAATAATAGTAATATCCAGATATTATAAACATTATGATAGTATATTAGAAAACATTAGTAATATCCAGGCTTAATGAATATAGAAAAGAAAAAAAACATGACCGGTGACTTAGCTTTCTGAAATATCTCTAGGAATTCCTACAAAATCTTGTTAGGGGCATTTTTGGAGTTGTTATAAAAATGCTTTAAAATCTAATTTAGGGCAAAAGTCGGGTCAGGCTGAGCCTGGCGGCACCAAGGAACCGAACCCAACTAAGGAAGAACCCCCCGCGCCCGTGGACCCGGCGCTGCAGGCTGACATGGACGAGTTCCTGGACGAGTGCTTCGAGGAGGGCAGTCTGGTAAGTCCGGTTATTTGTTCAGAGGATTAAAAAAAAATAACAGGATTAATTAATTTTGTCTCTACCTATGAGATATGTTTTTGATAAAGATTATTTTTACTTTTGCTTTATAATCTATTTTTTGGGGTGGTCACCTTATTCGGTAGTTCGCAAGCAAAAAAAATCTATTTTCTAATTGGTTCACTGCACTGCAGTATAGCTCAATTTTACTGAAGAAGGTACTATTTATTATACTGGGTGTCCTGTTATGAGTGGTCCACTTGATTATCTACGACTAATTTGATCAGAGATGGGACATAATTTGGTTTTTTCCCTGGCCCAAAGTGGTCGCCAGAAGTTTTCAGCCTGGAAACGAGGCGTGAATCAAAAGTTTGAAAAATACTAGCGTAGCCAATGATTTTATAATAAAAATAGTAAGATAGGTAACTTGTGCTAAAATGTGGCACTCGAAATCAGAACGATTCGTACGTCTTACCTCCGAGTTCACAAACGACAATCAACGCTAAGCACGCGCTCAGGCTCATGCTGTCCCTTTCAGTTCTATTGTCATTTTACGGGATGACAATCTGAGACGACACTTCACAACATGTAGGTATCTGTCTCTTTTACGCTCTAGTAAATAATCATACTATCTTGTTCACACGTTATAACACGGCCAAATTATATAACTACGTCGTACCCCGTGTACAATCTTTGACTTCGCGTAAGTGCTGACATAACCTATCTACGTCTTTTTTATTGTAATATCATTGGGTGTAGCGTATTATTTTTGACCATAATTTATTTCCATTCTATGAGCTATAATATGATCTTTGTTCGTCCCAGGACTCGTTCTGTCAGATCCTGTACATGTACCTATCGGAGGGCGTGGCGCCGGACCTGGCCCGCAGCGGCTCGCGGCGCACCGGGCTCATGGCCTCCGCCAGGCACGGGCTCAGCGAGACCGCCGCCAACATACTGCACATCGGTCAGTTTAATACTCTTATTTACACACTATTTGAATGGTTACTCACAATGGACAGTCAACTAGTCTTAATTATTTTATTTATTTACCAAAAAAGCATTTGTAAGCTAACGGAACTAGTCCAAAGCACTTACTATGTTAGCATCATTAAAAGAAAGATAAAATAAGACATGCAGTACAATTTAAAAAGTCAATTAAGCATACAAATAATAATGTCAAGGCAATGACAATAGTCAATAATGTCTAAATGTCAAATTAAGTGCATATAATTTTGTCAATTAAATATTAGAAATATAGGAATAACACTTAAGAAAATAACAAACGTCAATCAAATATTAAGTCAAAATGTTCGGTCAAAAGATAGGCAGAATAGGTTTAATTACTTGCGTACGACTTAGTACCAACTACTTCTTAGATTACCGTAGGAAACCAGTGTTTCACCGGTAAAGGTAATTTTATGCACTAAACCGAGAATTTTTGCTACAATTTTTTCTCACACTTTTAGAAAAAAAAAACAATTTGTACCTACAAGTTATTAAGGAACCCTCGAATCGTGATTCCGACTCGCTTTTAGCCGGGGTTATTTATCCTTCTCTTGCCAAATAACATTTCTTTGCAACAAACCAAGAAGGCCTGACCGGAAATGGATAGCCTGTCATGACATTGACACAGCCAAATAAAATACACATACAGACTTTTAAAAAAAAAACGGGTGTCACAGTTAAAAAAAAAATGAAAAAAAAAAAAAAAAAATATTTGTTTTTTCGTATATAACTATTAACGAAATAAACTGTCTGGTGTCAGGTGCGGACCCGACAGTAAAGGACGCAGCTGGCAAGACCGCGTACGACTACGCGATGGAGCACGGCCACACCGAGTGCGCCAAACTGCTGGCCACTTACAACCACCCGGAAGAGACGAAGGTATTTATTTACAATGGCTTGTTTTCTGATTTTTTTACCCACCTATTATTGCAAAATCTGTTGGGATAACATAATAAAAATGCAGCAAAATAAATATAGAAATTAATAAATAAACATACCTATGGACGTGGGTAAGATGAAACAATTTTGCCAACAATTTTAAATATTATCGTAAAAAATGATCACAGCCCAAAATTTTTAAAAATGATTTACATTTTTACATGTGATCTATCTATCAAGACACCTGCGTAAATATTCTAGAATGTTTTTGTGAATGAAAAAAAGGTCTGATATTGACACATTCGAATATTAGCCCCCTGTTCAAACTCCTTTACAAGAAGACAGAAGATGGCATTTATGAAAAGAAAGATCGCGATCTTGGCAGGAGTGTTGTTAATGATGTATGAGTCTATTGGTCAGTTAGTTTTTAATGAATTAAATAAATACTTTTTAGGAATTTTAAATTATTATCATCAGTAAAATTTAAGTGCACCAGTATAAGAGACTCAACATGGTCCTTTTTGTCGCAATTTTCTTGCGGAAAATCTCATAATTTTCCAATTTATTCATGGTCCTGACCCAAGTTGTTCCCAACCCAGGACAACTCATCAGAGGAGGAGTCAGCGGCAGACAAGTTTGCTCTAGACGTGTACCACCACGCCGTGTCCGAGGAGCTGATCGACCACGCGCTGCTGCTGGCGCTGCTGCGCCACGTGCACCTCAACATGCCCAAGGGCAGCATCCTCGTCTTCCTGCCCGGGTGAGTACTTGCTGCCCGGGTGAGTACTGAACCCAGGACCACTCATCGGAGGAGGAGTCAGCGGCAGACAAGTTAGCTCTAGACGTGTACCACCACGCCGTGTCCGAGGAGCTGATCGACCACGCGCTGCTGCTGGCGCTGCTGCGGCACGTGCACCTCAACATGCCCAAGGGCAGCATCCTCGTCTTCCTGCCCGGGTGAGTACTTGCTGCCCGGGTGAGTACTGAACCCAGGACCACTCATCGGAGGAGGAGTCAGCGGCAGACAAGTTAGCTCTAGACGTGTACCACCACGCCGTGTCCGAGGAGCTGATCGACCACGCGCTGCTGCTGGCGCTGCTGCGGCACGTGCACCTCAACATGCCCAAGGGCAGCATCCTCGTCTTCCTGCCCGGGTGAGTACTTGCTGCCCGGGTGAGTACTGAACCCAGGACCACTCATCGGAGGAGGAGTCAGCGGCAGACAAGTTAGCTCTAGACGTGTACCACCACGCCGTGTCCGAGGAGCTGATCGACCACGCGCTGCTGCTGGCGCTGCTGCGGCACGTGCACCTCAACATGCCCAAGGGCAGCATCCTCGTCTTCCTGCCCGGGTGAGTACTTGCTGCCCGGGTGAGTACTGAACCCAGGACCACTCATCGGAGGAGGAGTCAGCGGCAGACAAGTTAGCTCTAGACGTGTACCACCACGCCGTGTCCGAGGAGCTGATCGACCACGCGCTGCTGCTGGCGCTGCTGCGGCACGTGCACCTCAACATGCCCAAGGGCAGCATCCTCGTCTTCCTGCCCGGGTGAGTACTTGCTGCCCGGGTGAGTACTGAACCCAGGACCACTCATCGGAGGAGGAGTCAGCGGCAGACAAGTTAGCTCTAGACGTGTACCACCACGCCGTGTCCGAGGAGCTGATCGACCACGCGCTGCTGCTGGCGCTGCTGCGGCACGTGCACCTCAACATGCCCAAGGGCAGCATCCTCGTCTTCCTGCCCGGGTGAGTACTTGCTGCCCGGGTGAGTACTGAACCCAGGACCACTCATCGGAGGAGGAGTCAGCGGCAGACAAGTTAGCTCTAGACGTGTACCACCACGCCGTGTCCGAGGAGCTGATCGACCACGCGCTGCTGCTGGCGCTGCTGCGGCACGTGCACCTCAACATGCCCAAGGGCAGCATCCTCGTCTTCCTGCCCGGGTGAGTACTTGCTGCCCGGGTGAGTACTGAACCCAGGACCACTCATCGGAGGAGGAGTCAGCGGCAGACAAGTTAGCTCTAGACGTGTACCACCACGCCGTGTCCGAGGAGCTGATCGACCACGCGCTGCTGCTGGCGCTGCTGCGGCACGTGCACCTCAACATGCCCAAGGGCAGCATCCTCGTCTTCCTGCCCGGGTGAGTACTTGCTGCCTGGGTGAGTACTTGCTGCCTGGGTGAGTACTTGCTGCCTGGGTGAGTACTTGCTGCCTGGGTGAGTACTTGCTGCCCGGGTGAGTACTTGCTGCCCGGGTGAGTACTTGCTGCCCGGGTGAGTACTTGCTGCCCGGGTGAGTACTTGCTGCCCGGGTGTGTACTTGCTGCCCGGGTGAGTACTTGCTGCCCGGGTGAGTACTTGCTGCCCGGGTGAGTACTTGCTTGGGTTAGACTTACATTACTGACAGATTTTACTTTGATATCTTTACATTTTTATATGTAGTATTAACGGGGAAGCTCGAATGAAACCCGATTCAAACGTTATTACTAATTTTATCAAAACAAATTAATACAAGGTGTGGCACAATCTTTTTTAAACTACTCCCTCTCATCGTCCATGGTGGGGGAATACGTTGTGTAAGCACGTGCCTTTTACGCGTTCCCCCGGACGGTGCCCGCCTACACGGCGGGCCGGAAGCGACCCCCCCTTCGAGAGGGGGGCCAGTAGGGACAGCCGAGGGTGTCGAGCCGTCCCTACCAGGCAGTGGTGGAGGCCTGTGCAATGCCGGCGACGGTACCCCCGTACCGCGCGCCGGCTGGCCTCCTCCACGGAGGGGTGCGACGTGGCGCGCAGATGCGCGCGGTCTTCCCCACCTCCTCGCCCTGCGGAGCCTCGACTCCCGGAAACACCGGTCGAAGAGGTCCCTGAAATTCTCTCCCATTTGGCCCGCCGCTATGGCCACGACCTTAGCTGGGAGACCATCTGGGCCTGGCGCCGTCTTCTTTCCCCGCAGCCGGAGCTCCACCGCTCCAAACTCCTCCGCGGAGACTGCGGGAATCTCCTCAGGCAGGCGGGGAGTGCCGCTGCGAGGGGGCATCGCCGGAGGGACAAAGTCCTCGCGGCGGGCCGGGAACAGAACCCGGACCACCTGCTCCAGGAGAGCCGAGTCGAGAGTCTCGGTCAGGGGGGGGGCAATGGGACGCAGCTGAGCGCGTGCCGCTTTGTATGGCCTCCCCCACGGGTCTTGATCGAGGCTCTCCAGCATCTCTGCCCGGGCCCGATCCTTGGCCTGGCGGATGACATATTTTAATGTGCCCCGCGCCGCCCTGTATGCCTCGTAGAGGTTGGCCTCTTCGTTAGGGTCAGCCCTCCTCCGCCGGCGTTTACAATACGTAAACGCTCTCCGGGCCGCAATGCAGGCAGCCCGGAGGCCCGCGATCTCCTCCGACCACCAATAAACGGCGTGTCGGGGATCGGGGCGGCGGGACCGAGGCATGGAGAAGTCACACACCTCGGTCAGGGAGTCCCTAAGCTGGGACGCGGCCGCCTCTACGTCGGCGTCGGGACGGGGTGGACAGAACCACCCCTGCACAAACGCGGCCTCTCTCGCCATCCCGCGGTCTAGGCGCGTTAGGGCCCAACGTGGGAACGGGGAGTCCGGCTTCTTAGCCCTGCCTTGCGGACCCCGGCTGGAGATCTCGAACCTGATATATTTGTGGTCCGAAAGAGTCTCCACCGGGTCCACACGCCAGTCCGCAATGAGTGCGGCCAATGCGGGGGTGGCGAAGGTGACGTCCACCACCGACCCACCATTGTGGCGGACACACGTGTGCGCCGTGCCCCTATTCAATAGGGACAGGCCACACGATACCGCCCACGCCTGCAGGGCTCGACCACGAGGTTTCGTGGCTGGGTTCCCCCACGCCGCCGACCTGGCGTTGAAGTCCCCGGCGAGGAGCACCTGCCTTGGGGCCAGCCGGCCCAGGACAGCAGACAGGGAGACGAGAAAGTCCTCAAACTCCCTGTACGACCGGGTGGGGAAGAAATACACTCCCACCACAGCGAAGTCCCCGCCGGAGACGGCGACATAGCCAGACCCTCTTTCCAATAAGGAAAGAGGGGGAAAGTCCGGAGCAGGCCGGGTAAGGACGGCCACTACTCCATCCAGATCGCCGAACCAGCGATCTAGGATGTAGTACGGCTCGGCCACGACGGCGATATTCACCTGCCACTCGGCCAGGGTCTGGGCCATCAGATCCTGGGCCGAACGGCAGTGGTTCAGGTTGCCCTGTAGAAATTTGCAATGTCCGACTTGATACATCATTCGGACATTGCACCATCTTGCGCCGACGACGGGCCGGCACCAACAGCAGCGGCGGCCTTAGGCGGCGCCGGCTGTTTTCCCTTCTTGGGAGGGGGGGAGCACTTGCTCCCCCTCATGACATGCCCGGCTGGGCGGCCACTGGCTGCACAGACCGCGCACTTAGGCTCGGCCGCCTTGCAGCCACTCGCCTTGTGCCCCTCGGCTCCGCACCGGAAGCAGAGCTCCGAGCGGTCTACCGCGGAGGGGCAGTGCGGCTTGGTGTGGCCGGTGCCCAGGCACTTAAAGCACCTGAGCGGCTCGTCCTCAACGGCGCAGACAGATGCCGTGCTTAGGCCGATCGCTAGACGGCCAGCCTTCAGCACGGCTTTGGCGGCTGCGATGGGGCACTGAACGCGCAGTGTCCCAGCGCCTCTGCGGCCGGTGCGGATTGCACCGACCTTCACCTGCTCTACCGAGCAGCCCCCGACATTGGCCACCTTAGTGGCGACCTCCTGCACGGTTGCGGACGCATCCAGGTCCCCAACTTGCAGAGAGGCGCACTTCACTGGGCGGGCCACATTGGCCGCGCCCGCCATCACCTGCCGGAGTTTGTCGGCGAAGGTGTCCGCCTGGGAGCCGCTCTGCGCTCCCGGGAACTCAAACAGGCGAGCGCCCGTTTGAGTGGTGCGGCACCTTCTCGGCGTGGCCCCTATGGCAGAGACGTCGCCGATGGCCTCTTTAGCCCGTTTGAGCACGGACTCATAGGTCTCCCCCTTTTTGACCGCCTCTTCTGTCAGGGTCACAATGACAGCGGAGGATCGGGGGGAGACCAACTTCTTTTTGGCGGCTTGGTTGGCCGCTGGTGCAGGGGAGGGCTTGCCCGCCGCCTTCTTCCCCTGCCTCTTCTTGCTAGCCGCGGAAGTGGACGCGGGAGCCGCCTTTTTGGGGGCCTCAGCCTTCTTGGCCTTGGCCTTGGCCTTTCGGCCGACGACCTTATTCCAGCCTTCGTTGGCTGGGGTCGTCGACGGGAGGAGCACGTCCTCCTCCATCGGCATCGACGGTGCCGGTACGGCCTTTGGGGCCTCAGCGACAGCGAGGGGCAAAACCTCTGCGCTGGGTGCCACTGAGGTGGGGGCCTTGGTCTTCTTGCCCTTGCCCTTGCCCTTAGGCGGTGGGGGAGGCTTGAAGACCTCTGGCACGACCTTCACGGGCTCAACGGCCTTCTGCCTGAGCTCGTGTGCGAGTGGCGGGCGCAGCCTCTTCTCCGGGAGGAGGCGTTCCTCGATACCCTCAAAGCGGGTACGAGTATAGAAGCGCTCCTCCGCGAATTTCTTTTCGAGGAGGGCCTCCAACCTGGCCTCCAAGCCCATTGAGGCCGGAACCGGGATGATCGGCTCCGGGATGGGTGGAGGCGCCTTACGCGTCGCCGCTATTGCGCTGCCGTTCTGGGCGGCTCGCAGGGCGGCCAATTCTTTGGCCATGGTAGCGAGCTCCTCCGAGAGCCGCTTGACCGTGGCCTTCAAGGAGGCAGTCTCATCTGAGACGCTCCTCTTGGCCATTTCGGCGGTGATGCCAAGGAACGACAGCGCGTGTTCCTTCAGCGCCTTGGTGAGCGAGGCCTTGCCGGCTTGGTTTGCAATTCCAATGATGTCTTCCGCATCCACCTTCGCGAAAGACTCAAGGTCTTGCACCGACATCGAGGTGTAGTCCACCTTACTCCTCTTTTCTCGCAGCTCCTTTGCGGCGGCGGTCTGCTCCTTGAGCTCAGCCTCCTGCAAAGAGCGCTTTGCCGCTAGCTTGGCCTTGCTAGCGGTGTGGCACAATCTCAGATCACTTGTCAAAGTCCTGTTAAAGACTATTTGACATCTATTTCATTTATTTATTTTTTATTGCACATAATCAATTGGTACAAATGGCGGTCTTAATGCCGATAAGGCATTCTCTACCTGTCAACCATGGGGCTAAGCAAAAAACATCTCACATCACAGAGTAAGTAAAGCTCGTTGTACACATCGATCGATCTAACAGTAGCTTGTTTGTTAAGTTTGGTTTATCATTAAAATCATTATTTTATAAATTAGAATTTTGCACCGCCAACAGCATTTCTGTCTCGCCCGATAGTTGAAGAAGTCCGCCTTTTTTACTATTTTCGTGCATAATAAATATTAAATGAATAATGTTCTAACAAGGTCTTGAACAAAAAAAAAATTTTGTATTTCAATAAATTTGGCACTCACAAAAATCATCATGGTTTCGAATGATTATATAGTTGCAAAGAGCTATCCAATTATTACAAATAAGATAGACCCTGCCCTAGGTGGCTAATTTGCTTTTACGTATTCTTAATTAGGAGACTTTCAATCTCCTTATTCCAAACTTCTGTGCTCTCGAACTTATGACATCTACGGAAGACCAGTGTCGCAGTATCACAATCATGCCTGACACATGCTGAGTTGATGGCATTTTTAGTTGTATTATTTTTCTATAAAGTATACCAAGTCACTAAATAATACCGATTACTGTTTTACTTTCAAAAAGGTACGACGACATCGTGACGATCCGCGACATGATCCAAGCGGACGCGGAGATGGCGACCATGAAGTTCCAGACGTTCACCCTGCACAGCAACATGCAGACCCTCGACCAGAAGAAGGTGTTCAACCCGCTGCCCAACGCGCGCAAGATCATCATCTCCACCAACATCGCCGAGACCTCCATCACCATAGACGACGTCGTCTACGTCGTGGACTCCTGCAAGGTACTCACTTACACCATGTAGCTACTTCACCCTCACAGCAACATGCAGACCCTCGACCAGAAGAAGGTGTTCAACCCGCTGCCCAACGCGCGCAAGATCATCATCTCCACCAACATCGCCGAGACCTCCATCACCATAGACGACGTCGTCTACGTCGTGGACTCCTGCAAGGTACTCACTTACACCATGTAGCTACTTCACCCTCACAGCAACATGCAGACCCTCGACCAGAAGAAGGTGTTCAACCCGCTGCCCAACGCGCGCAAGATCATCATCTCCACCAACATCGCCGAGACCTCCATCACCATAGACGACGTCGTCTACGACGTGGACTCCTGCAAGGTACTCACTTACACCCAATCCTACTAATATTATAAAGGCGAAAGTTTGTATGTGTGGATGTGCCGTGTTGCTCTTTCACGTAAAAACTACTGAATAGATGTTAATGAATCTTTACAATGATGTAGC
Organism: Udea ferrugalis; assembly: GCA_950022985.1. Lineage (NCBI taxonomy): Eukaryota > Metazoa > Arthropoda > Insecta > Lepidoptera > Crambidae > Udea > Udea ferrugalis. The sequence goes on along the minus strand of OX465531.1, from coordinate 14,239,700 downwards.
TTATGCATCTGAATAGCACTTAAGCTACAATTGATAAAGATATACCACAATATTTTTTTAACCTAAGTCCACGCGGACGAAGTCGCGGGCGGCCGCTAGTGATATTATAATAAAAAGACGTCGATAGGTTACTGAAATTAGGATTTTCTAGCACCTGAGCAAAGCATTGACAGTTTGACACAACACTGCGCAAAATGTATCTGTCGTGTTTACGCTCTAGTAAATAATCATGCTATCTTGTGCACACGGTCAAATTATAGGTACGTACACAAACACACAAACGGCCTATATACGTCCCACTGCTGGGCACAGGCCTCACCTCAACTATGAGGTGGAATGAGCCATACTCCAACACGCGGGCTCAGTGCGGATTGTTGGAGGGGTGTAAGGTTAGTGAGCAACCTTAAGTCAGATGTTATCAAGCCGCCCTAGGGCCTCTGACTAAGCTTAACGACTGACATCTGGTGACGTCAACCGGGACCAACTGCTTAACGTGCCTTCCGAAGCACGGAGATGCCCGAAATACACATCACTAAATTTCGGTCGGGGTGGTCACCCATCCCATTTCCGACCCGGCGTGTGTTGCTTTACAACAGCGATCGTCGCCGATCACTGTCACAACTGCGCCACGGGCACCTCAAGGTGCGTACAAGGTGTAGGTACGTACGCCAGGGGACAATTTTTGACGTCGCGTCAGTACTGACATAACGTATAGATCTACGTCTTTTTGTGATACCATTGCTTACACCATGTAGCTACGTTCACGCTGCACAGAAGATGCAGACACTGGACCAGAAGAAGCGTTCCACCCGCTTCCAATTTATTTTATTTAAACAATGTATAATTTGTACAAATTATACTGTTGGAACTAATGATATTATAATTAAAAAGAGGTAGATTTTGACTTACAACAGTACTGATGCGAAGTCATAAATTGTCCACTGCGTACGTACTTACCTATAATATTGTTGTAAACGTGTGAACAAGATAGTATGATTATTTACTAGAGCTTCTTCTTATCGTGTCGATGGCTATATCCGATCTGACCAAAACTCCGCCACGCTAACGGCATGGTCGTTGGCACACATAACTTCCTTCCACGAGGGGCATGATATGAGGTGGTCCATAGTTTGTGGTGAGGCACCACACTCGCACGCATTGTCCCCGAATTTAACCCCTTCTTCTGGCCCAGTTGGGTGAAAAGTCATTCTGTTACAATTGGATAGATGAGATTCATTTTGCATGTTTACCAGAAATAATAGTCGAATTCAAATGTTATTGTGAAACCACAATCGAAATTTTTTCAAAACGAGGCCACAATAGGCCTGCAAACGTGCGTGGGCAAGTCCATTTCAAAAGTGTCCAATTTTTGTAAAACAATATTACTATTTTGTAACCCATACTATTATGAAGCAATAATGTTAGGAGACCATTTTCATAAACGCAATATTTAATATAGCTGTCAAGCGAAGTTCTTACGCGCTCCTTAAACAGTGAACCTGACGTCATAATCACAGTCAAGTTTGTATGAAATGTTTATGGGCAAGTCCAAAAATGTGCATTTCAAATTGTGATATCTCGAGTAGCATTGATATTAATAAAGTGATTAATTCACGATTGTTTACATAAATGTAAGGTCTTTCAATGATTAACAAAAAAAATACAGTCATCTAGCCTATTATCAACTTAATGATTTGACTCTTTTATGGGTAGTTTATCCTCTTGAAATACAAGTCAAGTGCAACGAATTTTTGGTCTGCCATACAAAATATACTGGAAGTCACTGAAAATGCTACTTTGTATGTTCAATCTTCGTGTATTTTCCCGTGAAAGTTGAATGCTGAAATCTGCGTAGGGCGAAGCCCGGAGCGCCCCTTAAAGACGGCCCAAGTAACTTCGCGATGCCGTAGGCTGAGCGTTCGCGTTTCGCACACGTTAAAGACCAAAGTTCATCGTCCCAGTAACTAGAAGGCCGGAGGCCGAGCTTAGAGAGTGAGGCCGTAGGACGAACTATGCGTATGCGTCGTCCTACGTCCTACGGCGGTTCGTAGCCGGAGCTGCCACTATCGACCTTCAAGTAACTTCGCGAAGCTGGTGGCTGAGCGCCTGCACTAGGACTCTTTTGCTAAAACACTTACCCCTCAGAAAATATTGAGAGCAACTAGGTCGAAATGATAAACCACCCTCGCATTGCGGCGAGATTCCTGGGGGTCTTGCAGCCATGAGAGGGGCAAAGCCCCGTAGCGGCCAGTGTCGCATACCTAGCTAGTCTATCTATATAAAAGAAAGTCGTGTTAGTTACTCCACTTATGACTCTAGAACGGCTGAACCGATTTAGCTGAAAATTGGCATGGAGGTAGTTTAGAGCCAGGAGAAGGTCATAGGATACTTTTTTTTATTTTTTTTTTTAATTTATTGCTCTTAAGGGGGAACAAAGTTCGCCGGGTGAGCTAGTTATATATAAAGCTTAATTACCACTCAATCACTCACTCACTCACTGATCAGGGGTGTTTTTCACTCATTTGGAACTCCTTTTGGGTTATTTTCATCTTTTGAGAATCTTTGTTATTTATATCAAACCAGGTTTAAGAAAAAAAAATGGCAAAAAAAAGATGGTGGCCTTTTTTGAAACATCAACTTTTTTGTCTTAGGTGCTGATTTTTTTCTTTTTTAACTGGGTGTTGCCAACACTAAATTGCCATCTTGTATTGAAAAACGGGTTTTAGATTTTAGAGTGGTTTTTACGATGCCATAGTGAATAGAGTTTTTGTTAGATTTTTATTATTTTTGCTGAGGAGTGTTGCTTGTATAGTCCACTTGACATCTACATCCACAGATTATAAAAATCCCAGATGGCGGCGGCCCTGGCGGCCATTTTGTTCCGATCAGCGAAATCGACCATTTTTGACTTGATTTTTCCAGTAGATGGCAACAGTTGAGCGTTTTTCATAGTATGCACTGATTGTGGGTAATTTATTCAAGTGTTGCCATGAATGTGAATTTCTACCAAATTCATGGTAGTTTTTGGGATAGGGCTCGGCAAAGTCGAAAATAGAAATAAAATGACAATTTGAAATTTTAAAAGATGACAATTTGAAATTTAAAAAAAAGAAAATTTGAAATTTTAGTAAAGTGTATTTTTCTGGTAGTAGGCGTCATTTTACAGAAAAATCTTACTTGAGTTTTTTGTTAAGTTTAGTAAGGCTACAGTATAGTGAAGAAAATCACCCCATTTTCAGGGTAATTTCTGAGATTTACCCAAAGAACAAAATTGGATTGTTTTAAAAAAAAGTATGTCATCCTGTTCACCTATCCACTCATATAGATTTGGCCCATTTAAGGGTAGTTTACTCGCTTGAAGTACGAATTAAGGACCGTGAACTTTTGGCCTGCCGGAATATGACAGCTGTCAAAAAAAATTGAACTCAGGTCCCTAATGACCTTTTAGTATTATTGCAAAAATCGACTGGCAACACTGGGAACTATGGTAGAAAATACAATTTTCGACATGGGTGTCTTTAAAGTTAGTGACGGATACTTCCGCATATGGTAGAAAAAAAGTGAAAACGCCAAGTGTTGCCATATATAGTCCAGATTATGACAAAATACGGGATTTCTGAATTTCAAGATGGCGGATGAGCTGGCGGCCATTTTGTGAAAAGTTTGCGATTTTCAAACTGTTTTTTGAGCTTTTTTGGGTGTTGCCAATTTTTGAGAGGGATGGAATGTACTAGCCAATCGTGCAGCTCGTACTTGCGGGTTGCCAGGTTACAAAATATTTTTGGTAGCTTCAGTAGTTTTTGAGAAATGGCCCGAAAAAGTCGAAAATAGAAATAAAATGACAATTTGAAATTTTAAAAGATGACAATTTGATATTAAAAAAAAAGAAAATTTGAAATTTTAGTAAAGTGTATTTTTCTGGTAGTAGGCGTCATTTTACAGAAAAATGTTACTTGAGTTTTTTGTTAGGTTTAGTGAGGCTACAGTATAGTGAAGAAAATCACCCCATTTTCAGGGTAATTTCTGAGATTTACCCAAAAAACAAAATTGGATTGTTTTAAAAAAAAGTATGTCATCCTGTTCACCTATCCACTCATATAGATTTGGCCCATTTAAGGGTAGTTTACTCGCTTGAAGTACGAATTAAGGACCGTGAACTTTTGGCCTGCCGGACTAACATATCCCATACTAAATGCACTGGGAGCCACTGAAAATGCTACTTTGTATGAAAAATTCTTTTAAATCATCGCGCAAACATTGAAAAATTTGCGAGGCCGGAGGCCAAGCTTCGAATGTGTGGCCGAAGGCCAAACTCCGCGTAGGGCGAAGCCCGGAGCGTCCCCCAATGACGGCCCAACTAACTTCGCGAAGCCATAGGCTGAGCGCCCGCACACGGTGAAGTCCACAGTTAATCGCCATAGTAACTAATGAGCGAGGCCGGAGGCCGAGCTTTGAGTGTGAGGCCGGAGGCCGAACCATGTGTACGGCGTAGCCCGCAGAGATGCTTACAAACCCCAAGCGAGGCCGTAGGCCGAGCTTTAGACTCAGCGTAGGGCGAAGCCCGGAGAGTCTTTCATCGACTTAAGTAATTATTTAGTATTCGCGAAGCTGAAGGCTGAGCAAAACATACTTAACCAGCTTTTGCGAGGCCGAAGGCCGAGCTATTAATGTGAGGCTGTAGGCTAAAATTCACGTAGGGCGAAGCACGGAGGGAAGCTTATCAACCCCCAGCGAGGCCGCAGGCCGAGCTTTCTGCTCCGCGTAGGGCGAAGCACGAAGCGTCCATCACGGACTAAATTTTCTTTTGCGAGGCCGAAGGCCGAGCTATTAACGTGAGGCTGTAGGCCGAACTTCGAACAACAAGCGAAGCTTACCAACCCTCAGCGAGGCCGCAGGCCGAGCTTTCATCTCCTTGTAGGGCCAAGCCCGCAGCGTCTTATTGTTTACTCAAGTAATTAGTTAGAAGTTGTGAAGCCGATGGCTGAGCTTGAGGTTTTAGAAAAACTACGACGTGTTAGCTTCTGCGAGGCCGTAGGCCGAGCTTTGTATGTGAGGCCGTGGGTCGAACTAAGCATTCTTCAATGAATTAGGTGTGCAAAGCCGAAGGCTGAGCGCCTTCACTATCTAAAGCTATCCCATGAAACTTTTGCGAGGCCGAAGGCCGAGCTTTGAATGTGGGGCCGAAGGCCGAACAAAGCGTATTGCCCAGCCAAGAGCGGTAGTTACAACCCCTAGCGAGGCCGCAGGCCGAGCTTCGAATGTGAAGCCGGAGGACAAACCTCGCATACGGTGTAGCCCGGAGCGTCCATCAGCGATCTTCAAGTAACTTCGCGAAGCCGTAGGCTGAGCGCCCGCACTAGGATTCTTTTGCTGAAACACCTTCCTCCCAGAAAAGACAGAGAGCGAGGTCCGCGGAATAGCAACCCCATCGTCACACAACTGCGAGGCCGAAGGCCGAGCTGCGGCGAGGCTCCCGGGGGCCTCGCAGCCGCGGGAGGGGCGAAGCCCCGGAGCGGCCAGCGTCGCAGACCTAGCTTATGGCCGCGAGTCGGCCGTGGGCCGGCGGCCAGAAGTCAGTTGTAGTATAAAATTGGGTTGAAGATTGTTCTTGTAATATTGTCGAGGTAGTTGAAATATGGGTATTGTTGTTTACCAGGTGAAGGAGAAGTACTACGAGTCTTCGGGCGGCGTGTGCTCGCTGCAGTGCGTGTGGACGTCGCGCGCGTGCTGCCAGCAGCGAGCGGGGCGCGCCGGGCGCACGCGGCCCGGGCTCGCCTTCCATCTGTGCTCGCGCCGACGTGCGCGCGCGCTGCCGCTGCACGCCGTGCCGGAGATACTGCGCGTGCCGCTGCAGGTGAGACACACAGCGGCGAGCCTTCCATCTGAGACGATCACAATACAACTGTACAGCAGCACCGGGTCAACAGAGACTTACACACATTTAAGTACTTCTTAATCCGTGATTAAAATGCTCTGTTGGCTGCCTGGGTTCCTGGAATTAGGTCCACAACGGTCACCACTCTGGGCTCACGCCTCCCATAACTAGCCCAAATGGCCTAACTGCAGCTTGGCATTCGGCTGGGCACTCATCAAAAATCAATCATGAGATCAAAGGAATTGTGAGTGCAATATGAGATCCTCATTGAATACCTCATACTTAATGATTTGAGTAGTAGGCCACTGCTGTTTAATAACTTAGCCTTTTGTTTCAGGAGCTCTGCCTGCACACCAAACTCCTCGCTCCGCCCAACACCCCCATAGCTGACTTCCTCTCTCGCGCGCTGGAACCTCCCTCCTTCTTAGCAGTTAGAAACGCCGTAGCTCTTCTAAAGACTTTAGGCGCGTTGACTCCAACTGAAGACCTCACCGAGATAGGCCAACATCTCCTAGATTTGACAGTCGAGCCGCGTTTAGGCAAAATGCTGCTCTATGCGTGTGTGATGAAGTGTCTAGATCCGGTGCTGACCGTCGTCTGTGCTTTAGCGAATAGGGAGCCGTTCCAAATATCGATGAGTCCGGAGAGTAGGAAACGCGGGAGTATGGCTCGGAAGGAGTTCGCGGCGGATTCCTTCTCCGATCATATGGCGTTGTTGAGAGCTTTCCAGGCGTGGCAGGCGGCTCGGGCTTCAGGCACGGAGAAGGCGTTCTGTGCTCGGAACCTCATCTGTGGAGCCACGATGGAGATGATCGTGGGCCACCGAGCACAGCTGCTGGCTCAGCTGAGGGCGCTGTGCCTGGTCAAGGCTAGGGGACCGGGCGATATCAAGGTCAGTGATGTTCATTTTCTATTTCAAGCTGTTAAAAAGACATTTTAATTTGAATAATGACCGGGATGAAACATGAACAAGGACATATCAGACTCAATAGTCTTGATGAAAAAAATACATCACTACACTTAGTCGTCTTTCGGTCTCTTATGCTATTTGAAAGACGTGGAAGTAAAAATTGAGACGTTAATACACACATCAAAAGTGTCTAGGGATATCTCAAGCATTTTCATACAAAGTATAGCTATTGGGGAGGCTGTAAAAATTAAAATATTGATACCAACGTAGAAATTTTTAGGACACAGAAACTGCTATATCTGCCCTTTCAGATTGTATAAAGAAATTCATTGTGGTAGCATTATTGTACAATCGTAAGGACGTTAAAAAAAAGACAGATTTTTCTTTTAAAAGGTTTCAAAATTTTAGCAAAATCAAAGATATTAGATAATGCTCAGCATTATCTTAGAATAACTCGAGGAAACAGGCATAAGATAAAGGTTAAGAATATTACAAAAAAACGTTTGATTTTGCTAAAATTTTGAAACCTTTTAAAAGAAAAATCTGTCTTTTTTTTAACGTCCTTACGATTGTACAATAATGCTACCACAATGAATTTCTTTATACAATCTGAAAGGGCAGATATAGCAGTTTCTGTGTCCTAAAAATTTCTACGTTGGTATCAATATTTTAATTTTTACAGCCTCCCCAATAGCTATACTTTGTATGAAAATGCTTGAGATATCCCTAGACACTTTTGATGTGTGTATTATGATAGATTAGATATTAGATGTTTATGCTAAATAAGTTATGCCAAGCGTAAATCGACGTTATGCTTAAAGTTATTCCTCTCTAATTTATTTTCTTTCTGTTGCCTTGCTGGTTGTTGTATAGAAACCACAATGCGTTTTCCAATCTAGACCTCAGGTGACTTAAACAGAAGTCTCGGCAGTGTGAAAAAAACAGATTGTGGTTGTGCTATTTTCAATTTAGCAGTATGGATAATCCATTATCTTCTCATTAAAGACAGAAAACCCAGAAAAAACATTCGGTCTTGGGCTCAGGCGGGACTCGAACCAATGTCTTCCGCAATTCGGGCGGCTGCACTAACCACTGTGCTACCGAGATCATTCACAGACTGGCGGAATCTTCAATGGACATTATTAGAACAACCCTGGCTTACAGGTAAAACATTCCAGAAAGATTTGCCCAGTCTGTCAATGGTCTACCACTGGTCAGAGTGTCAGCACAGTGTGCAGTGGTTAGAGCAGCAGATTGCAGAAGACGCTGGTTGTTTTTTCCGAATGTTCTTACTGGGTTTTCTGCCTGCTGTTTTTTCTCAGTACAGAAACAACTTTCCGACACCGGTGGTTTGGTCACACAAATTATGATTGCATACTGTGTATTTATTTGCATTGAGTGTATTTTGTTTGTTTTGTTGAAGATTTAAAAACGCTTGTAACAGGTCTATTTAAATAAAGATAAGTCAAACCAAGAGGACGCCGCTTGGCTTGAAGTCCGTCATTTGGCGGTATTTATTTTGAATGTGCAATTAAGGCTGAATAAAATAACCAAAGATTGCTGGAAGCTTTTTTACTGCTAAAATAAACCTTATGTACCCTTCCGTCAGGACGTGAACCTAAACTCTGAGCGTTGGCACGTGGTTAAAGCGGTGTTAGTGAGCGGCCTGTACCCGTGTGTGGCGCGCGTCGACCGCGAGGCCGGCGCGCTGAGAACCAGTCGCGAGACGCGGGTCGCCTTCCATCCCAGGTACAAATCTCTCTTTCTTTCTTTCTTATTATTTATTTAATAGTTCAATAGTTTTTATTCGTAATTAATAATTACATGTCTGATAAACAATATTAGGTACATGCAATGTACACATTCGGTAGATAACGTCAATATAATAAGGACAAAAAAAAATGACAAGAAATAATAATTATTGCAAATACTCTCTAAGTATAATGTCAAATAAAACGTATCACTCTATTTATTGACGGGGGACACAATTAAACGTGCTTAACCCAGTTACATAATTATGTAGTTAAATAACTAGCGATTACAATGATTCCTCAACATGCTTTAATATTGATTGCGGACTGTCTGCTAATATATCCAATTCGGAGTTAGAGGCCAATAACATATCAAATGCCCTCTAGCAATCCAAAGATTTTACACACAACATGATTTACAATGATTGCTTAACTACTCAACTTAATTTAAACTAATTTAGCTTTTAAACAATTTGCGTATTCTGACTACAGTAAAAGTGTAATAAAAAAAACCAAAAACGTTAACTAATAACTTACTGATCTTAGCTTATAGGCCTCAAGATAGATAATGATGTGATGATATACAGTGTGTTTGGGAACCGGTGTCCGACCCGTTAAGGTGAAGTAATATGATCTATTTTATGAATAAATCCACCATAATTAAGCACTTTGCCCCAGTTGTTTTAAAATGGCCGCCATTTTATTTATTTTTTCTCGGGAGTACGGGTGGGTTATTTTAGTTTGCAATATCTGCCGATTTAGAGGTCCTACAGTCACAAAAGTGGTATCGTTGGACAGCTACAAAAGTAGGCAATAAGCTGACAAAAAAGCATTTTTTCATAACTCCCTTAAAATATCTCAAAAAAATGTTTGAACTTGAAAATTGTGATAGAATTTGTTAGTTTTTTTTACATTTTTTTTTTCAGAAAAACTAAACTGTCAACATACATTTATTTTTAACTTTTTGGATACCCAAAGACATCACCTAAACACTGAAGCAAAAATCAAAGTTCCAAGTAAAATAGTTTAGAAGTTGTGACAAATTGAATATCACCCTGTCATCAGAGACCCTTTGAAACGCAGGTAAAATTTACCTGAAATAAATTAAAAAAAATTTTTTAAAAATTAATTAAAAGTGCTTAATTATGGTGGATTTATTCATAAAATAGATCATATTACTTCACCTTAACGGGTCGGACACCGGTTCCCAAACACACTGTAGATAATGATGTGATGATATGGATAATGATCATTGTTCTAAAAACCAGATAAAGATATTTGGTTGTCTTGGCATTGGCAGATAGGGATCGGACTCGCATCTTTCGCAAACCAGGCGACTGCACTAACCACTAGCACTGCACTAACCGGTAGCACAGTGGTTGGTGCAGTCGCCCAGTTGGCGAAGGATGCGGGTTCGATTCCTGTCTGATGCCAAGACGAGCAAATGTCTTTCTATGGTTTTCAGATCTTTGGTAAAGATACTGCATGGAAAATGCTAAAAACAATAATAACCAATGATCATTGTTGGTCCAGTTCGACGCTCCACCGCGGCGGTGGTCCGGCGGCAGCCCGCGCGGCAGTCCGCGACTTACCCGCCGACTGGGTAGCCTTCGAGGAGATCTCCCGCGCCGGCCGCTTCTGCTTCATCCGCTGCTGCACGCTCGTCACACCACTAACTGTGGCCTTGCTGGGTGGACCTCTACGGCTGCCTTCTTCAGCACTCACTCAGCGAGCCAACCCCCCAGGACTCTCCAGCGACTCTGATAGCGATGGGGAACACGCCGCCGCCAGGGACACTGCCTGTCTAGCTCTGGACGACTGGACAGCCTTCGCAGCCGGTCAGTATCCTAGCCTAGTGACTCCAACAGCGAGGGATACTGCCTGTCTAGCGCTAGATGACTGGACAGCCTTCGCAGCCGGTCAGTATCCTAGCCTAGTGACTCCAACAGCGAGGGATACTGCCTGTCTAGCGCTAGATGACTGGACAGCCTTCGCAGCCGGTCAGTATCCTAGCCTATTGACTCCAACAGCGAGGGATACTGCCTGTCTGGCGCTAGATGACTGGACAGCCTTCGCAGCCGGTCAGTATCCTAGCCTATTGACTCCAACAGCGAGGGATACTGCCTGTCTAGCGCTAGATGACTGGACAGCCTTCGCAGCCGGTCAGTATCCTAGCCTATTGACTCCAACAGCGAGGGATACTGCCTGTCTAGCGCTAGATGACTGGACAGCCTTCGCGGCCGGTCAGTAGCCAGTAGCGTATACGTGATCGGCCACGATCACTGTTGTAAAGCAACACACGCCGCGTCGGAAATGGGATGGGTGACCACCCCGACTGAAATTTAGTGATGAGTATTTCGGGCATCTCCGTGCTTCGGAAGGCACGTTAAACAGTTGGTCCCGTTTGAAATCGATATCAGTCGTTCAGCTTAGTCAGAGGCCTTAAGGCGGCTTGTTAACATCCGACACTAAGGTTGCTCACTAACATTACATCATCTCCAACAATCCGCACTGAGCCCGCGTGTTGGAGTATGGCTTGTTACACCTCATAGTTGAGATAAGGCCTGTGCCCAGCAGTGGGACGTAAATAGGCCGTTTATGTGTGTGTGTGTGTATCTACAGGGTGGCAAGTCTGCAGAATGCCACGGTACCCCCTACCAACTCCCAACATTTCATAATCATCACCAACAGCCACATGCATGACGTCCATTGCTGAACATAGGCCTTCCCAAATAAAAACTGAAACCCTGCAATCTTCATCAAGGTTATCCAACAACATTCGGTAAATAAATTAACAAACGGGTAATATTTGCCTTGGACGGCTTGGTGTACGTGCATATCGTATGAGTCACGCAGTGGACGCGTGTTTTAGTAGCGGCTGCAAGCTGTGTCGTCGCCACTCTCCATACTTCCTAGCCCATAAACATCTTTCCCACTTTATGCTTGCCGAAATTATTGCATTCTCTGAGAGAATTCATTAAAAACTATTTTTTTTAAATAAGCTCTCTCGTTTCTATTGAAATTGCACAACCAAACCTTCTCTGCAAATGTTTAAATAATTATTACATACATACACCTACGACTATATGCCAAACGGGTAGTCAAAGGCACAATGATTGTTGGTCGTGGTGAACGGAACATTTAGAACCCCACATTTCACCAAGCGAATTTAAACCCGACGATTAATGAAATATTGCGATGCTGAATAGTGATTATTTTGATTGTTACACTGATTGTTGCTATCATGGTGAACACATTTCGCCAAGTCCATTAGAACTCAACGTGGTAATACGGGGCGAGCCTACCGCCGTTATCCGGGTTTCTAATCACTGTTTTCCATTACCGGAGAGAACAAAAGAGTATTTTTTCAAATAAACTAATTAAAGATCTGAAAACCAGAAAAAGACATTTGGTCATCTTGGCATCAGGCAGCTATCGAACCCGCATCTTCCGCAAACCGGGCGACTGCACTAACCACTGTGCTACCGAGAAAATTAACAGACCAGCCGAATCTTTCTGGTATATGTTTCCCTATGAGCTAGGGTGATTTCATCAATTTTAAAGGTAAGGCCACTTTCAACACTCGGGAGAAGAGAGAGGTTTTCAGATCTTTAGTAAAGAAACTGCATGGAAAATGCTAAAAACAATAATAACCATGACCTAATTAATTAGTCGTTATATCATAATATTAATCTGTTCAGATGCCTCGGACGCAATCAGCGTGTACTACCTCCGGCAGAAGCTGTGCGCGCTGATAGTTAGGAGGATGTCGAACGCAGCGAAGCCGACGACGCCGCTGGACGAACAGATACTCGCCGCGGTCGTGCACGTCTTGGGGGCTGAGGAGAGGAATGTTGGTGAGTTACCTTCTCACTAACACTATCCGTTCGCGTTAAGAATGCAGTAATTTCATACTTGTCATTCGACCTAGCACGCCCCCTAACCAATCAAATCGTTCCTAATCAGAAAGTAAAGTCCACAGTGACCAGTTGAACGCACACTTTTGAACGCAAAGGTGGTGGATCTGAGTTTTTTGTATGCAACAGAATTAAATTCAAAAATTATTGCATTCTTAACGCGTAGAGACTGTAGCTTCAGACACACGAGTGTATTCGTGCATTCATTTTAACTTGATACTGGCTCTTGTTCTTAAGAATCTTTTCTTGAAGACTGTTGATCTTATTGTGTTTTCTTGAGCCTTGTCTGCTAAAATATTTGGTGCCAACATAAATAGAAAATTCTAATCTTCTATGCGTAGTACTAACCTAGAGAATACTGCTGTTTATGGTTTATTTAATTAAACTTTAACACTTTCTGTTGTTTTTCATAGCTCTTTGTATATTACTGTTAATTAATAAGGAACAAAACACTTTATTGTACACAAAGCAAAGTAATTTGCAATGAAATGTTACAGTTTTTGGGTTGATTTTTAATAACAAGGGCACTAAGAATTAGTACATTAAAGATTCCAAGAAAAGCAAATGATTATAATATATTGCGCTCGCGACTATGACGATCACCGCCGGCCGCAACACAGTTTCCTCTTACCGGCGGATAGGGGTATGGACTCGAACAAAATTGCCACCCTCATCATTAACCGATATTAATCGATTAACGGATATAATTCCAGGCTTGAGTCAACCGGCCGGCATCGGTCAACGACCGAAGCCTCTAACAGTAGAGTCTGGTGGCTGGCGCGTGGAGCACCCCGCCGAGTTCAGCCCCGGCTTCGGCTTCCGGCGCGGCTGGCGCGGCTCCGGGCCCGCCTCGCCCGAAGGGGGGCCCGGGGCCCAGGCCGGCGGGGCCCCGTCTGCGCTCGCGGGGGCCCCGGGGCCCGCGGGGGCGCCGGCGGTCGCGGCCGACGCGAGGTACTTCGTGGTCCGCGCCGACGAGGCGGCCATGGAGGCGGCCATAGCGAACAACGTGTACCAGTTCGCGCCGCCGACTGCTAAGAAACTGCAGAAAGCTAAACAGGTTAGGATCTTATTTCTATTATTTGAGTGCGTACATGACGACTTTTTGCCTGTACTGGGATAGTACAGTGAGGGTAAGTACACATCTTTTCACTTGCTACCATCCTGAGGTACTTTCTATAGTAGTTCCGGTAAAGTTACAAACATGTATTAATTTGTTAAAAAATAAGCTGTATTCAACGTCTTTTTTGCCATCTTAATGTAATAAATAAACGATCGAACTAAGTGCGGGCCACACCAACGGACCGTCCGGTGTCCACCAGAGGGGCAGCCAATATAACGGCATAGGAACTTTTCATGAAACGCACTCTAATAGCTGAGCTATAAGCTGAGTGGGATCCATTTAGTTTTTGGACATCGTGACACTGCTGCCTGGTGGAAATTATTCTTTATTTTTCTATTGTTTTTTCCTAACCACCTTTGTACGGTCTAAATACCTCACATGGCCCGCGTCAGCTATATTACTTTGTGCAATCGAATTATTCAATCAGTTCACGTCATAGCAAGTTAAGGCATATTCATATCAAGTAATTTGTAACAAGACCATATACCTATTCTATCTGCAATCGAGACTATCATTATCTAGAAACCCTAGCAACTATAAAGTGTGTAGTAGACCCGGCGCCCATTATCGGCATCGGCAAGGAGAAGGACCCTTCGGCATCCTACATGCAAGCGCATACTATCGGCAATTATGCTTAAGGATGCCGAGGCGTCCTTAAGGATGCCGAACCGCAGGTTGCCTCGGCGCCGGCAGCGAACCGAAGGATGCCGAAGCATCCTGAAGCATGCTCAAGGCTGCCGATACAGCAGCCTCAAGCATGCCGAAGCGGTGTTTTGTATTACGAGCACATATCACGGAAATTTCTGCTTTATTCAATGCAAGACTCGGGACGAGTGAAAATGACACTTCCGCTCGTGTATCGAACAATGTTTTTTAATACATTTGCGAAAAAAATACAATGTAACAATAATAAAACAGTAGCTAAAAGAGACAAACCAATGCGAATCAATAACACAATTAAATCAAGAGTAAAAAGGGCGGGAATGAAAAATAATTTTTTTTTTCAGGCACCGGTTGTTTGCATTCAGCCTAGTAAAAATAAACTATTTTGAAAAAATATGTTAAGGCGGAGGGTATCCCAAATGACTTTTGGAATTTGGCCTTGAATTTTGAAAAGTTGCACTCCTGTGCGCGATAGATGGCTCGCTGTGTCGCTACGATGATGGCTAGAAAGTATGACATACAAGTTTTGTGTGTATCACAGAGTAGTACAAGGTTCAGAGATATCATTTCATAGGAAAACTAAAGAAACTAAAATACGACTTAAGATGTTATGAGACAGCTTAGCTAAGTACATAAATGTATTTAATACCGAAATTCGATAAAAGCTCTTAACAGCCGAGTTAGTACCGTTTTATCACAATTCTAAAGAATTCGAATTACATCATCTTTTCAAGTGTTTTTGTGAATGTGCCGGCCAAAAAGACAGTAATGCTATATTCGGATAGAGCTTTACCGTCTGAGCATTTGTGAATATTGCAATTATTTATACAGGGTGAACTGTCCAGCTGAGCATTGTACGCTCGAAGGAGACAGATTTTGACGAAAATCCATTCGGCGAACTTTTACTCACCCAGGCATCGAACCTGTTGCTTCTGAAGAAAAAAACAGCTTAGCCCCTGTACTATCGCTGAGTCGGCTTAAGTTAATAACGCGGATCAAATTGTTGAAAGATCGATTATTCATTAGACTGCAAAAGAAGCAGGGGTGTCATTCTCAATGCACACTGCACTGAAGCGTGCTTCATTTCATTAGAATTTCGGCCTTCTGTAAAACTTAATAACTTTGTCACTGTGATCGTTTGAGTGATAAAAACTAAGCCGAATAGGGTTCTTAATGATTTTCGTACAAATGTGGGAGAATACTTACCAATTCCAGGTGATGATTGATGTGAGCGTGCGACAATCGTCGACGGGTCAAGTAAATGATTTCAATAGTATACGGGGCAAATTTTCCAAGTGGGTCTGGTAGGCAAAATACTGGTTCTCTGCCTTATCGCCGAATAATTTCAGGCCGATTTTCATTTCCCAACGAGCGTTTTGCAGAATTTGACTACGCCGAATGATCATTTTAAAAACTCAACATATAATTTTATTTGTTTTTTATTTAGCGTGTGGTTAATCCGGTTATTTGTTATCTACCGAATGTTGAATTATGTGGGGTTTCGTTCTAATAATTATTTAATGTTATGTAGATATAACTTACTTTTTATGAGTTTTTAGTGCGTATGCTATTTAGGTTGTCAATCTAGTTCGTCTCCAGTACTGTTGTGTATGCCAAATAAATAAATAAATTCAGTTGCCCACACAATGGTTATTTCGATGTAAATATTATTATGGTGTGCATTAACTAGCCGCCAGAAATAATAGTCCGAAAAAAAACTTTTTCAATACATTTTGGTAAGAAAAAAACACATGTTCTCGGCGCGGGAGTGGTATCTTGGTTTGCCTCACTACTAACCTTTCCTACCCCTAAACTCTTAATCGCCCCAAAATCATGGGAAAATTATCTAAACTCCTCCCCTAAATCCGTCATTTCCAAGAGTGTCCCACCTAAATCTGTCACTTTTAGAAGCGTCCCACCTGAATCCATCAATTTTAGAGCATCCCACCTCTAACCGTCACTTTCCAGGGCGTCCCACCTAAATCCGTCACTCTTAAACACATCCCACCTAAATCCGTCACTTTCAAGAGCGTTCGACCAAAATCCGCAATTTTTTTAATACATCCCACCCAAATCAAATAGACGACCTGAAATTTGGAAGGAATTTAGATTGTTTTCCTAAACCCTTAAACCCCCCTACGTTTAAAGGTTTTGGAGGGAAGGGTGGAAGTGGAGCAACCCTCGGATAAAACTCCAGGGCCGGGAAATGCTTTTTTTTCCTAACCTCGAAATGTATGAAAAAAAATATTTTTTTTGACTATTTATAATTATTCATCTGGTTCATGTACACCTAACATGCTCGTCGCTTCGCTCTACGCACCTATTATTTCCCGTGACTACCTAACAAATTAAAAAAAAAACATTTTTGCGGCGCGAGTGTGGTGTCCGGGGTTAATCCCTCTATCGTTCTTCCCCCCAAATCTCCAAAACCCCCCCAAATTATGGGCAAATAATCTAAATGTGAGTGATGTAACCTAAATCTGACAATGTAGTACAATGAGAAAACAGTTAATCTGACCAAACGTTATTCGTCTAATCTAATAGCTGTGTAGCCAAATGAATGGTTTGACCATAGAATTTCAATCTAAGGGTTTGACAAATTATAACTATCCGAAACGTCCATTGACATTTTAATAATCGGCATACCTATTAATAGTTCTCAAATGAAATGTTGCCTTTTAAAAATTTGTTAATCGTTAGTTGACAAAGTCGAATGTGAAACGTTGGTTAGGAAATGAAATTCGGCGTATCATTTTTCAACGAAAAGGCTGGAAACCTGAAATACAGTTTAATCCCAAGCGGATTTAAATCCTAAAAAAGGAATAAGGTTCTTCGAAATCATAGTAGGTACTTAACTATGTTTTTAGATTTTATCAAAACGGTTTGGAGAATCCTTTACCGAATCGCTTCTGAGAATCACAACCCCTTGAAAAACTCATCCTGTGTACTCGTATTTTGAAACTAAGCATTATTTTGGAGGAATTGCGATGTAGGTACCGTGATGTGTACCTATGTCTTGGATTTGTATCTAAAAGTGTATTATGAGTAATGTGCATCGGTTAAGTCAATAAACAACCTTTTCGGAAATACGGTTGAAAAAAACATTCACAAGAACAATGATTGTATTTATTTATTCATACAACATAATCAAAGCCAACAACATATAATTTTTAATGTACCATCTTTATCTTTTTGGCATAGTTGACGCAACGCAAAGTTTTTTCCTTCTTTGCTAAATGGCTTCCATGACGTAAACTGGGTCTGCAACAAGCCTTCCTCTAGGTGTTGCCTTGTCTTTGTTTTTTTTTGGTCAAAACGGAAGTTTTTATCTGCTACGGCTTTTTCCAAGCCAGAACGCTGTAAAAAACAATTTTGATTAAAAAAGATGAAGGTTTTCTATAAAAGGGTGATTTTCCTAAAAAGGGTGACCATATGCTGCTCACAGGATAGGTTTCGGTTGCCTAAAGTAATGCTACAAAGCAGAGTAACTCGCAACTCAGTAAGTTCACGGGACAAACAATATACAGAGTGAACGTTTCAAGTGGGCGTGGCAGATAGGCCAAATCCTGAACTATGAGGTATTGAGAAAAATGTTGAAAGGCGTCTCGAGACCGATTTCAACAAACTTTAAACTGCAACTTTACTCAGATTTTTGAAAACACTTTCTTTTTAGCCGGAAATCATACCTCTTCGTTTCGAAGAAAATACACCCTTATATTATTATGCTATCGCATAGTGTCGCTTATAAACATCAAATTCTGCGAAGTAACATTATCTGGCAAAGAAGGAAAAGTCGTTTTTAATCTTGTAAAATTGTAGTCTTCAGTTTCAGTTTTAGTCCAAATCGGTCTTTAGACTCCGTTGACCATTTTTATAAATTCCTCCTAGGTATTTTAGCATCTGACCTATCACGCCCACATGAAAAACTCCAATGTACAAATATTTTTATCTTTCACAACAAAGATAAATAATAAATCATATTTCCAAAAAAAGTCAGGCAAGGCCTAGAAGGCAGTCTCATTCTGGCCCAAATCGGTAAGGACCAGACGATTTACTTTAACTCAAACAAATTAATCTCTGTGTTGGAGGTGACTCTGTGCATTAAAAGTTTGACGCGAGTCTAAAATCACCAATATTATATTATGTACCTAGGCAAACAGATTGCCTTTTGAATTAGCTGCCCAGCAGGGACAACGCACAATACAATATGAATTATTGCGCCATTCATTGCCATAACAATCATTTTCATTAAATCAGGTAGATATTTAGGTAGGTACTTACATTGCAGCTCCAATCGTTTGTTGGGCTCACTGTGCTGTGATAACTGCAAGTCGTGCGGGATGTTTCCGTGATTCTACGAAAATCATGGTTTCTGTCCATTTTATTATAAATATTTATTAAGAAAACTAATATATACACATCACACACATCATAACATAGACTGACAAGAGCCGCTGCTGTTACGCTGTCTAAGTGACAAGTCATTCACACGCATGCGCTGTCAGTGCAGTCACGTGATATAACGCCTCAAATAATGGTGTGAGCAAAATCTCTCATTATTGCTCTATAGCCGTTAATTAGAAAATACCAATATATCCTTAATTTGTTAGCTAATTACGAATATAAAGAGTAACAGATATGGCTGGACTGCTATGCTTCCCTATACCAAGTTCGATTCTAGACCACAATGTCTCGAAAGAGTATTAAATGATGTAGAAATTTGCGGCACTCTGCAGATATGAATTGAATTTTGAGTGCTAATAAGAACTAAAAACTAGTGTTTTCGAACTAACACATATAGGTCAACATATAAGTAATAATATTGTATCAGTTTCAACATCTTAGGTTCAATGTTTTTGCCATAAAACGCAATGAAAGTCACCTCTTTAACGCGTATTGGCATAACCCGTCACCTTAAATACATTTACTTGTGTACGAAAAATGTAAAATAAACAACCTTAAAACAAGATCAATTACAGAAGTACCTATATCGTGACAGTCGTGACTAATCGTGAATAAAGAAAGCGGGAATGAAAAACTCGGGATTGACAATTTTTTTTAAACACGGCATCGGTTGTATTCAGTAAAAATATAAGAAGTAATTTAATTGCATTTAAACATGGAAATGCAATAAATACCTATTATTTTATTTCAAGTATTTTTTGGTGAAACTCACTCATACAGTACCCGGCAAACATCTTGAGCATTTGTAGTCGTAGTGGGGGAAAGTTCGCGCATTGTACACTTACGTGCAAAAAAATAGATACTCTTTTTTAACTGTGAAATGCTCCTATTTATTCGGGTATATATTTTGACAACCTGCGTGGCCCGTTGGCAAGGTTTACTAGCCCAAAAGTCCTGGGTTCGAATTCCAGTACGGACAAAATGTTTCTGTGACGAATCGTGTCTAATTTTCTGACTTGTCGTTTTAATACCACATTAGGTTGTCGCGGCATATTATTCATTTTAAAACAACCCTCAGAATCGCAACAATAGTAACAATAAGAATAACAACAAAGTCAACAAAAAATTATAACAAATAAAACGTCAACAACAACAACGAAGGTACTTTTCACTGCACGCAAGTGTATTTGGGAAGACAGCGTGACGTAGACACTGATCTACCAATAACGCGCTCGATACGATGCCCCCCGCCGTCGCGCCCCGCCTTCACCACCCATGACACCTAAAATTCGGTTCTGCGCAGTCAGGGTCATTTGCTCAAGATGTTTGCCGGTAACTATACTTACAAATCTCCGGCCATTGTTAATACACAAACAGCCAACTTTAAGTAAACTGTTTCCGAAATTTAATTGTTAATAGTTACTAAATAACCCTTTATTTTGTCAATATGCAATTGAAATATTTTTAATAATATTATATTCCCAATATTATATTTTGATGCCAAATAACGTGTCAAAAAACAAAATAAAGTGATTGAACAGACAACCGCTTTGGTAGGATGTATGGGTTTTATTACCATTATCAAAAAAAAAATTGAAAAGTAAAAAGCACTAGTGCGGAAAAACCAACTTTCCGCACGCTAAGCAGCTACGAAAAGTACCACTTTTTGAGCAACTGTACTAAAAACGTTTTTTCTTTCTAATAAGTATTGTGTTGTATTAGGAGGGCGGTCGCGTGGTGGTGTTCTTCACGTGCGCGTTCGCGTCGAAGCTGCTCGGCGCGGCGCGCGTGCTGGACGCCGGCGCGCTGGCCTGGCTCTACACGCACCACGTGCCCTTCCATCTCATACGGTAACTGATACTTAGCTAACTGTACTTCACGTGCGCGTTCGCGTCGAAGCTGCTCGGCGCGGCCTGGCTCTACACGCACCACGTGCCCTTCCATCTCATACGGTAACTGATACTTAGCTAACTGTACTTCACGTGCGCGTTCGCGTCGAAGCTGCTCGGCGCGGCCTGGCTCTACACGCACCACGTGCCCTTCCATCTCATACGGTAACTGATACTTAGCTAACTGTACTTCACGTGCGCGTTCGCGTCGAAGCTGCTCGGCGCGGCCTGGCTCTACACGCACCACGTGCCCTTCCATCTCATACGGTAACTGATACTTAGCTAACTGTACTTCACGTGCGCGTTCGCGTCGAAGCTGCTCGGCGCGGCCTGGCTCTACACGCACCACGTGCCCTTCCATCTCATACGGTAACTGATACTTAGCTAACTGTACTTCACGTGCGCGTTCGCGTCGAAGCTGCTCGGCGCGGCCTGGCTCTACACGCACCACGTGCCCTTCCATCTCATACGGTAACTGATACTTAGCTAACTGTACTTCACGTGCGCGTTCGCGTCGAAGCTGCTCGGCGCGGCCTGGCTCTACACGCACCACGTGCCCTTCCATCTCATACGGTAACTGATACTTAGCTAACTGTACTTCACGTGCGCGTTCGCGTCGAAGCTGCTCGGCGCGGCCTGGCTCTACACGCACCACGTGCCCTTCCATCTCATACGGTAACTGATACTTAGCTAACTGTACTTCACGTGCGCGTTCGCGTCGAAGCTGCTCGGCGCGGCCTGGCTCTACACGCACCACGTGCCCTTCCATCTCATACGGTAACTAACATACATACATACATACATACCCTCACGACCATATCCCTAATGGGTTAGTCAGAGGCACACTGACTGTTGCCGTCATGGTGAACGGAACATTCAGGAGCCCACATTTCGCCGAGGAAATTTTGAACCCAACGTGGCAAGGGGCGAGCCTACCGCCGTTATCCGGGTTGCTTGGGTTTTATATCGGTGTTTTCCATCACCGGAGAGTTAGCCGCAAATTTTACAATGAACACAAAGTAGGTGTGTTCCGGCCGGATTCGATCTCGGGACCATCGGGTTCCGAGTCGGAGTGTTTAACCACTAGGCCACGACGCTCACATAATATTTCACTACAACTATGAGGTGGATTAAGCCACACTCCGACACGCGGACTCGGTGCGGATTGTTGGAGGGGTGTAAGGTTAGTGAGCAACCTTAATGTCAGATGTTATCAAGATGCCCTAAGGCCTCCGACTAGGCTTAACGACGTCAGCCGGGACCAACTGCTTAACGTGCGTTCCGAAGCACGGAGATGCCCGAAATACACATCACTAAATTTCGGTCGGGGTGGTCACCCATCCCATTTTCGCCTTGGTGTGTGTTGCTTTACAAAAGCGATCGTCGCCGATCACTGTCACAACTGCGCCACGGGCACCTCTAAAATCTTGCAAAGGTCATAATATTGCCTCTGTAATCTACTCATGGTGGTTCTCATAATGTCTCGTGTATTTCCTCTTTTTTTCTTTAGCTAATTCATGTTTTTATTTTTACTTTCCCTGTATTTGTAATAAAAAGCACAGTGTTTACCTCGGGTTAAAGACTTATTTAGTTCCTTGAACTATTAGCGCCCTCACTTCGTTCGACGTCAATTAATGTTAATGATTCATTACAGTCAAAGTTTTACATTCTTAAAAGTGCTTCATTCTATTTGTTATAAAGTCTCTTTTGAAACATGGAATTTTGACTCTAATGAACCATTAACGTTAGTTGACGTCTCTGAGTGCGGCAGTAAGTGTCTTCTCATGGTGGTTCTGATTGTGTCTCTTGTATCCTTAGCCACGTGTGCAACTCGCTAACAACAAACAAACAGTAAAAGTATTAACATACTGTTGTTTATGGTTTGTTTTTGATCCAAACCTCACTCAACAACATCTTTTAGTTGGAGTACGGTGCCCGGCACATCACGCTACCCATTTCCGGTCAGTCCTCCTTGCTCTATCGCGAACAAATGTCATTTGGCAAGAGCGTGAGAAAAAACCGGAAATGGGGTAACCTGATGTGCTGTTGACTGTACTTGTACAGTAACTGATCTAAAAGAGTAGATTTAATGTTACACTAAAATTAAAAGTTACCTAACTTGACCTTATTATTATGTCTCGTGTATCCTCAGCCACGTGTGCAACTCGTTATCTGGCGGCGCACGCGCAGCCTCCGCGCGGGACGGCACCGAGCTGTGCGCCGCCGCCGCCCGCGCATTACTCCTCGCAGCGCACCACCACACACAGCACCAGCACCAGCACCAGCGCCGCCGGCATCCGCCCCATCCACAGCACCCAAGACCCATACAGAAGCACGAGCCGTGACGCACAGCGCTAGACAAGAGGTGACACTGGGCGACGGTTATGAAGTTTCTAACGGGTGTATCACACTATTCTCATTCTTTATTGGGATAGTTTCTTTCACTATTACTGTAAGGCCCTCCATCACCTCGTCAACTCCCGCCCCACCCGTTACACCCGCACCCCATACAGAAGCACGAGCCGTGACGCACAGCGCAACACGCGCCGCATACCAGTTGACAGTGCGGAACTACAGAACGCCGATTATGAAGTTTCTTC
Source organism: Udea ferrugalis (assembly GCA_950022985.1). Classification (NCBI taxonomy): domain Eukaryota; kingdom Metazoa; phylum Arthropoda; class Insecta; order Lepidoptera; family Crambidae; genus Udea; species Udea ferrugalis. The sequence continues at coordinate 14,216,571 of OX465531.1, read as the reverse complement.
TCACGGGTGTGTCACACTATTCTCGTTCTATATTGGGATCATTCCTCCCACTATTACTTTTACCACTACAACAGTTTTCTGCACTGATATAATACAATTCAAACTTAATGGCGGCTGTGAACATCGCGCGAGTCGTTGGGCAGAACACAAATTAATATGTCAAGTCAATCTTGCACACTCGGCACTCCCAGCTAACTTCCGAGCCGCCATTTAGTTTGAATCGCACTATACATGCACTTAAGCTACTCATTATACATACAGAAATTTAATACAAAAACTATTTACTGGTTAACACCACATGTAAAAGTAAACAGACTAATTACTTGAACCTACTTAATTATTTACTGAATTTTATAGCTTCCTAAAATCCATCGACCCGTCAACTCATCTTGGACTCGTGACTGAGACTCAATGCGCATGCTCGGTTATCTCTCAGTCATGTATCAAAGTAGTCCAAAATGAGTCGTCGCGGAAACGATATCCGTATCATGCTCGAGTCGACGTGCTCAGAAACCATTTTGTGAATTTCTCTTTAAATGGTCGTGTCGTGATCACTTTAATGAATGATTGTATTATCCTCTTTACGACTAATATTGTAGCTAAAAATGCTAGCACACCTTGTGTCTGTGAAAAACACCCTCTCCATTAGCGATTTTTGCCGTCATGGAAATATAGTTATATTAGAAGAAAAAACTAGGTCCCAGTATTTCAATAGAAATTGTGAGATGCGCCCCATCAAACTTGAAAAAGCCCGAACAGATTTTCGTAGGTTACATACCTGTCCAAAAATTATAAAAGTTGACCTCGAGGTGCGAATTCTCGTCCATTCTCGATGCGTTTGGTCAAAGATCCGAAACTTAGTTCCATTTGTCTTCGGTTCAGGCTACTAGCGACTTACATACACCAATTAAGTTAAGAACGTGGTAGTGTTAGTTAAATGATTAAAAGTACAAGTAAAAGAGTATGGATTAATCAAGTAAAAGTATTGACATTTTCATGTTAGTTGCTTATTGAGTGATATAACAGTATACCAGCATATTGCCTTCTTGATTTTAACGAAAGATGTATGTAGTTGTTAGTGATATATGGACCAATATTACAAAATACGCGCATTTAGTATTTGATGTCCAAACTTTTTTTACACGTTTGATAAGATAATAAACTATAAATCAGACCTCAATATAATATTTTAACATAAAAATAACAGTTCTAAATAATCTTACAGTATAATACTTTATCGGTATTCAAAAATCTTTATTAAGCGCATAGATTTTATCTGATAATGAGACAGTACAATATTTTTACTAATTTAAGCACAGAAACAATTATCCTAAGCAACATACTATTATTTTGGTATTTTAAGAAATTTCTTATTTTGTATTTTTTCCTTAATATTTTAGCGTTAAAACTTATTTTATGTAACATCCTGTTAGTGCAATAAGTAAACAAATTAAAAATATGAAATTTAAAATATTTTGCTTTTTTAGGTAATGTGTTAAGAGTTTAAGATCTCACCTTGTTGATGTTTTAAATGTTATGAAATGTGACTTAACCTTGAGAATTAAAGAAAGAGACGGTTGTATACGAAGATGGACCCCAAGACAGAAATGTTTGTAAACATAAGAGTGGAATTGATTGATGGCAATTTTGCAATGATAAATACATTTTCAGACTGAATGTACCGACAGCGGCAGCTCAAGTCAGTACAGTAATTAAATCGAAGTCACTCCAACTGCATTGTTGTTTTAAAGCTTGAGTTGCAGCCTTCTGTCCGAACAGGTATGAAATGGAACGCTTGGCAAGATAGTATACATCGAATTTGTAAATGCCATTGAAAGGTTATGCATGTATGAGTGACGACCGTCTTATGAATGAGCCTATTGAACCGTTACTGTGTTCTGTTTTAATGCTTACATAGTTTAGTGTCACAGTGTTTTATACCGAATATAACGTAACGAGTGTCTCACTTTAAGCGAAAGTTGTTTCAATTTTTAATAAACTATGTACAAACAGATTGTATTTTCATTGTTTTTACCTGCACTTTTAAACATGTTATTCGTGAGAGTACGCTGCTTACTTGAAACGCAATAATATGTACCTACATAAGATCAGCAACATAGGACTGCAATCACAATCATTTTGTTAGAACCATTTTCGAAATGTTGTCATTTCAAACAGTATTAGTGTTATAAGCTACTAAAGTGATGCTAAAACGCACGAAAGTACACCTTTCGAATGATTACAGTATAAAAGGAAAAACACATACATAATTATTTACAAAACATTTATTGAACAGTATCTTAACTAAGCTACAAAAATACTTATTGTACTTCTTAGTGTACAGTCAACGGCACATCAGGTTTAACCACATCTGGTTCTTCTTTCTTGTTTCATAGCCAAATGACATGGAGTCTGAACGGTAGCCTGTCATGCCGTTGACCGTATACTTAACAGTATCGGCTTTGAGCGCGGACATAGTGAACAAGGGGTTCTAAAAAACCAAACCTGCAGAAAAGAGTACATATTACTTTTGTGTAATTATTAATGATCGGCGTTCGACTATTGCATTTATTTAATTTCTAAATAAAATGAAAATCCAATAAGATATAGGACGATAAAGTAACTTTGGACTGGTGAAAACAAGGTTAACAGTCATGCGTTGGTGTCTGCGATTTACATTATTTCGATCATATAATATTTTTGACTGCTCATTTCGGTCTATAAAATACAGTGAGGTCACATGACCAAAATTGTATGTCCCCCTCAAATGACAGCGTGGCAAAAGTAATATTTTAGGTCGAGGTCAGGAGTTCGAATGTATTTGTAGGATTTGGAAGGGCATTTTTTCAAAAAAATTGAGAGATTCTGCTCTGACCGGGGGTACCTTTCGTCTGGGGCCTGTGGCCTGCCGACTTGCTACCCTTTAACGTTCCCGCACAAGAGCCACACGCCACAGCCAAAAACGCCGCCACAAGAAGCCAGAAGCGGTTACAAATGTAGCTGAAGCGTGCGGCAGCCACTTGTGGCTTGTGGTCTAGACTTTTTTTAACCTATGCTTGCAGTATCATAAGTATGAAGAATCGCGCGAGTGGCATGTGGTGGCGTTTTTCAGCTGCTGCGGGCTACAAGTAAATAAATAAATATCACTGGACATTATTCCACACAGCGCCATCTAGCCCCAAACTAAGCAACTAAATGCTTGTGATATGGCGTGCTAGACAACGGATAACGGATAAACATACTTCAAATACTTTCTTTTTTTGTAAGAACATACTTAATATACATACAAACAGACATGTTAGATTTGTGCAGGGATCGAACCCGCAACCATTGGTATAATAGCCCACTTCTGAACCATTACACCAAATCTGTTGTCAAAGTGCGAGCGATTTGCATCATGTAGCGGCTACCGGCGTCAACCGTGTGCGGCGAGTCTATAAAATGTATGAAAACTACAAAGAATATACCGCTGAATGTTGCCGACTTGCCACCGTGTAGTCACACCAATATGTTGTTTATTCCGTTGTGCCATGGTTCACTTCTGTATGACCTGTCGCTCGATCTTGTCCTGCTGCTCCTGGGACTGCAGCTGCTGGAGCGTGAGCAGCGAGACGCCGAGCTGGTCCTCGCGCGTGAACGGCTGCGCCATCTGACGGAGCCAGCGCTTGCAGATCTGCAACACAACAACAAACTTAGCATATGAAAATGAAAAATGAAAATGAAAATATTTATTATTGTAACAATAGGTTTTACAAAGTGGGGATTGACCACCTCTAGTAAGTGCGGTATAGCACCTGTATCAGAGGCAGCCACTCTTCCTTAGCTTATTTTTACATTTTATCTATGTTATGTTACAATATATGACTACGGAATTTAAACACTAAAAGTATCTATCTTATTTTAGTTTCAGTTTTATTACATGTTTTTTATTTCTCATTTGACATATTAATATTATTTTAGATAATTGGGTACATATCGTGGTGAGTGAAAGTTGGTGTGTATACGTGTGTGTGTGTGTGTGTGTGTATATGTGTGTTCATGTGTTTGTGTATATGTGTGTGTGTGTGTGTGTTTGTGAGAGAGAGTTTGTGTGTGAGTGTTTATATTGATGCGTGTGTGTAATATGTGGGTGCGTGAATATGAGAGAAGTGAGTGTGCTTTATCCAATTAGTTAAAACAAGGTTTAAGTATATTTTCAGTCTCATTGTAATTCAGAGGTTTTAGCCAGCTACTCAGTTCAATTTTACATCTTCTAAGTAAATCCGGCTGAGATAATGAGTCTACGTTTGACAGACTCTAGTTTTGAAACCAGTAGGGCTAGCACGAACCGCTAACGTTTTGGTAATCGAAAAGTAAAAGATACTTTTTGTTCTTAAAGACATAGGTAACAGAAAAAAAAGTATCGTGTACTTTTCGATTACCAAAACGTTAGCGGTTCGTGCTAGGCATACAGTCTTCATAAGACAAATTCAACTTTGGACTGATTCTACATATGACAGATTTTGAACCACTAAATGCTTATTAACCTTTTGGACGCCGACATTTGAAAATGCATGTCGCTGCCCAACGCCACGACACATTTTCGACTGAATACGCGAGTAACAATATAGTGTTGTGTCAAATTTTATCGACAAAGTATTAAAATAAAACAAAATTGTTACAAAACAGTATTTTTATTGGCTTTAACAAACTAAGACCTTTTATTCATACTTCCTTTTTAAATCACAAACTGTTATTTATGACAAACTAGTAAAAAAATATAGGAAGAACATCAGCTAACATTAATGAAACGAAATTTCCAACCCCATCACCAATGGTGGATAAATCCGTCATTAGCGTTGGTAGGACATATTTTTTATTGACAATTAGTGTTGAGTTATAGTAGAGATAGGTATACATCGATAAATCAAAAAATTAAACTATTGAAATAGGACTTGCCAGATATACCTACTATTCCACGCGGACGAAGTCGCAGACACAGCTAGTATATATATTTGAATCCAGCTGAAATATGAAACATAATTATTCACCCGATTTTTATTATGTATCCTATTAAAATATATAAATAATGGACAAACATACATATAACTAAGGAAGTACTTACTTCACAATCTGAATCAGATAAGCCTGGCAGAAATTCCAAATCACTGTCGTTTACGCCTTCTAAAATGTTAACTAATTGTTCCGTTTCCATGTCTTTAATTATTGTACAAATATATACCCTTATTTTTTCACAACGGAATATAATAAATCGCTTGAGTCTGATGAGTAACTAACGTATCAATGTGACACAATCTACTGTACTACTAAGCAGGCGAGGATCCAGCCCTCAAAAATGGTTGTGGGCACACCAAAAATTAGCAAAGTGAGAGTTGGATCGGAGTACGAGTACTCACTCATGAACAATCATGGACTTATTATAATGACAACAAGCAAATTAGTTCGTATCCGCGCCTGCTACTAAGTACCCTCTTTGTAGTATAAAAAAATGGTCATCGATATATTTTTCCTAATACCCTCATTCTTATTTTTTTAAAGTGACGGCTTAATCCGTCGACGGCGCAGGAGTGGTATTGTTTTTCTTCCGAACAGAGTGCAGGGGGGCTAAAACGGCAACATTTTGATGTTTCATATTATGAATCATCTAAGTGACGTTTCATCTAGAGCGCGGTCCGTTTTGAGTTAAAAGTGATCAAAGCGCGGTCACGTCGCTCACGCTCATACAATTTATTAATTCGGGACGCGTGTAAGCGCGCTATTATCACTTTTGACTCGAAACGGACCGCGCTCTAGATTAAACGTCAGTTAGATGATTCATAATATGAAATATCAAAATGTTGCCGTTTTAGCCCCCCTGTTCGTTTCTTCCCATAAGTCAAAAATTATTTCAGTCATTCTACAGTTTACGTCGTGATAAGTAATGTGATTGTTGCTCCGGTGGACATTGCAAAGACATTTTATATAAAAGTTCATTATGGATCCCTACAGATTTGACTCGCGTAAGTCAAACTTTTGCCTTATCGATTTCATTTTAAGTTATTTCATATATTACATTAAATGCATATATACCTAATAATTCATAAATTACTGTAACAAAATTTTACATCGTATTGTGTCTACACGATACGTAAGTCTTGACGTCTAAACGTGTTTTAAAATCTTATTCGTGTCATTTTTTTTTTCATATTGTATGATATATAGAAATTTTCAAAGTTGTTTTTCTAAAATTGATTTAATTGAAATATTGTTTTTATTAACAACGTATACGTTTATTTAATGCATACAGAGGATCCTGATGCTACCCAATGTGTTGAAGATCAACCATATTCGCAACCATTATTCACCGAAATGGATAGCTCGAACCCAAAAAAACGGAAGCATGATTTGGAAACCGAAACGGTAGCTAGCGGTATTCAGTGTGAGATTGATACCAATCCAAGCAATGACAACTTAATAAAAAATGCAGACTTCTACTTTAGCCGCCTTCTCGTATTGCTACTAAATTGTCCTAATAAAAAAAGAATATCAAGATATAGAAAGATCTTGCAAATTTTAACTGAACCAGATACCGAATAGTAATAAAATGGTCAAGTATGTTCTGAATAAACACAATTGTTAAGTTCCTAATAAATTATAACATTTACATTGTAGTTGAATTTTTTAACAATCAAATTTAGGAAGTACCTACATTTTCATAACTTGCTCATCACTAATCGACGGATTTACACGTCAATGGCGTTTGATTGATACAAAATACGCTATGAATTGGGTGCCTCCCAAATATATTTTTTAATTAAGTTTTATTCCACAATATAGAATAGGAATTTATTTATTGTTTGAATTTAAGATATGGTCTATAAATATAAATTTTGATTTTTGAATAAAAACGAATACAACACAATCATATTTCCCTCCGAACTTGCAGACGGAAATAAACGTCAATGGCGTCACAGGCACGTTTTGTGTTTTTGGATATATCCGTAAACGGCGTTCAAAGGGTTAAAAGCTAAAAAAATAGATCGACCATGCTTTCCGTTTGAGTACCCTCAAAAAACTCCGTTTGTTTAGTAAATAACGAATATATTTGATCATAGTTACAATGTCACACTTCAAAATCTGCCAAATCGAGAATCTATTTAGAGAATAACTTCATTTGTCTTAAGATGAATCTGTCTTATCGTAAGTAGACGATGGTGTCAAAACTAGAATGTGTTTATCAAATGTATACTAAGCGGACTGAGAGTCTACCATGACTGTTCATTGGTTCTCTATTGTGTCTCATAAAATTTTTGGCCATAATTTAACGTGTCATAATGTTTTCTGACATAATTATCATTTGTCCGAATGATAGGTAGCCCTAATTTACTGTCTCATAATATCACTTGCCCTAAAATCATAATTCCGAAATGTTATATGTCCTAAAATTCTTTGCTATAACTATCACAATCTATAATATTTATAACACCTAAAATCTTTTCTCATAATAGTGTTTAGTCCTAACGTCTCTTCTCATAATATATCGAGCACTAAAATCGAAATTGCATAAATGTTAATAAATGTCCTAAATATTATTTGCTATAAAAATTGCAATCGATAATTTGCAAAAAAACATCGGTTTTCTAATCATCAATTCATCGGATTCACCTTCCTCATTCAGCATGCAAGCAAGCATGAAGCATGCAGGCAAGCATGCAGGCAAGCATGCAGCATGCAGGCAAGCATGCAGCATGCAGGCAAGCATGCAGCATGCAGGCAAGCATGCAGCATGCAGGCAAGCATGCAGCACGCAGGCAAGCATGCAGTTATGCAGCATGCATTTTATTTTAGGGTTTGAAAAAAAAATAACTAACCCTCGAAGGTTAAGGCGTGAGCTGCGCTCACGCCTTAACCTTCGAACCTATCACGTCCATGTCGGATCCGCCCTCGGCATTCACCATGTAAACAAGCATGCAACATGCAGGCAAGCATACAGCACGCAGGCAAGCATGCAGCACGCAGGAAAGCATGCAGCATGCAGGCAAGCATGCAGCATGCATTTTATTTTAGGGTTTAAAAAAAAAAAAACTAACCCTCGAAGGTTAAGGCGTGAGCTGCGCTCACGCCTTAACGTTGTTACCATGTAAACAAGCATGCAACATGCAGGCAGGCATGCAGCATGCATTTTATTTTAGGGTTTGTAAAAAAATAACCAACCCTCGAATTCGGACTTACATTGTTATAATAAACCACCATTCGGACAAACATTCATTATGTCAAATCATACTTAGACCAAGTGATTTTATAGCTAGTAAAATTAGGACGTCTAATTATTATAGCACTCAATTTTATAACACAAAACCATTATAGTTGTAGACGATTAGGTAAAACAAAGTTTCGTATACGAGAGCATTATGGATAGTGATGATTATAGAAAACGCGTTCGGGATATCGATTTTCGGACGTACGATATTCGGAGAAGAAAGGGACTACCCTGTTCATTTCTAGGTGATCCGGAACAATATTGCCTGCCCCTAACTACTTTAGCTTTGCTCTCCGAATAGCTATATCGGTGGCCCTATGATAGAGCTATGTCATACTGGGTTGACTGGAGCAAACATCTTTCATCCGTAGATCTGTCTGTTGTATTTGTCGGGACACACGTACAGATCTAAAGATCTGAGTTAGGGATGGTGGATGGATAATGGTCTATCAACTTTACATGTAAGATACTACGCTGGATAAAACCTGGAGTTCAAACTTCTGTATGTCTGTTATTTTTTAAGAGTTAAAAGATTACCTGCACAGCCTCCTCCGTGCTGAGGTTGCACAGCGAGTCCTTGAGGTGCTCCTGGATCCAGCGCGGCAGCTTGGAGCGCTTGTCCGAGCGGCTGAAGCGCTTGTCCGCGAATATCATGATGCCGTAGTCAGTCTTGCCTCTGTACAGAGTTTACAATCGTTAGGAAACTCGGGAAATAACGTAACGAATCAAATACATTGGTCCTAATCTCAAAGTATGGAAAACAGAAAAAACGGACAGCGTCGTGGCCCAGTGGTTTAACGCTTTGGCTCAGAACCCGGGTAGTCTCAAGTTCAAGTCTGGCCGAAACATGTTCATTGTACAATTCAAAAATAACTATCGTGTGATGGAATACACAGGTAAAAAACGATATGAGTAATATAATTCGTTCGGGTAAGTTAGTAAGTTCGCCTCTGAATGTTCTGTTCACCATAACGGGAATAATCAGTGAGTAATCTGACTATCCAGTTTGGAATATTGTCGTGAGCGTATGTCATGAAACTCTCTCTCTAAATACTGCGCCAAACTGTTATATTATATTTTTTTTTGGTAACTGTATTTAGCAAAAATTATTGTTTGTTGTAATAACGCAGGTCAATAAAAGTTAAAACAACCTATGGAATCTCACCTCAGAGCTCTGCCGACACATTGCGCGGCGTGGCGCATCGCATCGAAAGTAAGGAAGTCATTTTCACGTATCTGAAATTGAAAATATATCACTTATCATTACATTATTAACCGATTCACTGCGGCCATATGCTGCCAATTTCGCTAACTTCCGACGGTGGCGTCAAGCAAAAACGACGTGACACTGTTTAGCGCCCAACGCCATACGATTAGATGACACGCATCTGCGTCTTCCGCCATGCGGAAAAGAAAACAGTATTTTTACTAGTTTTTACATGTTAAAAGCTTGAAAACCTTTATTATACATTCGAAATTTAACGTAAACGGACCGGCACATTGTTATAAGTGATAAAAAGTAGGAAAACAAGTGTATTTATGGAAATGGAAGGTAAGTGACTTTTTTAATGCAGTTGTGCTAAACCTTTTCAACTTATTTCACATTTCCTAATGATTTTATTGAATATAAAATATTAAATTAGGCCTAAATATTGTTTTAGTTGTCTTTGTACAACAAATTTCAACTATGCAAATGAAAAACTACCAAGTTTGATTAAGGAGATAATAAATAGTCACAATTGACTTGATACTGAAGTTAACTCTGTAGTTGAATCAAGGAGAATATGCTATAATGTAACTATATATTAATAATAGCTTTTGCCCGCGACTTCGTCCGCGTGGACCACTGTTTTTCCAAAGTGTTGATAACCTAACACCGCGAGTCGCCGGCACTGGAATAAAACTTAGATGAACTCCCGGCGTGAGTCTGTGGCACTGAACGTGTTAACGCTGTAATATTTTTATAATTTATTATCATAAGACGATTTCATATCAAATAACTAACATTTTAAAAAAGGTTGGTAACCTCTATTATTACAGAAATATTACTAAATCCAGAAACGAAGGCTACAAGCTTAATGTACGTGAAAAATCAAGTTACTTTGGTTCTGGGTAAAAACTTCCTTAAGCTGAATTGAAAGAGTTATCATCGATTTTAAAATGACACTCATCCGTGCCTAACGCCACACGCAAAAAAAAGTGATGGCACGGATAAGTGTCATCCGCAGCGAATCGGTTAACGTGAATCATACTTTTTTTATTTATTACAATAAAGAAACCGGTTGCTCAGAATACAAAATCATTTAAAACACGTTTTCGACGTGAAATAGCGACCATTGTGGGTCTGCTACCGTTTATGCGTTTGTTCAATTGAAGTCGGAACCAATATTAAAATGACGTTGATGTCGAGAGATTATTTGGCGTCCAACGTGCAGCGCTTCCCAATTGCTAAATGACGGTGAGCGTTAAGTTGGCACCCAATGTGGTGTTTGAAGTCGTTCATTTGATCAGCACTTCATGTGGGGCTTGTGATTGGAACCCATCATAGAATAGTTAACAGCATCTAACAATAGGGTGGGGGGCTGCCAGGTATAATATATCAGAAAAAATCGGCCGGTCTGTTAACACCTTGGCTGCTGAAATCGCGCCTTGCGTGTATTTTGATACTGTTAGTTCACTGCTGGTTTACACGCCAGGGGTGGGTAAAATTTGCCTTTCCTCCATTGCGGCTACTCACGCTCGGCGCGTTTTAAGCGGCGCGCCACGAGTGCTGGTTTCAGCGCGCGGCGTGTTTTTGGCGGCGCCTCAACAGTGCTGGTTTACGCATACGATGTGTGCAGCGATTTTAATGTCGTATTTTTATTTTTTATCGTATTTTCAGTGTATCTCCATAGGTTTATGGTTGAACCTAGATAAAATGAATGAAATGTTGGGAATCTGATCTAATTCTAATAGGAATTATTTTATTCGACTGCTGAGAGAAGTTCCTGTTAGAACTTCCACAAAAATGATTCATTTATACATAGTATTGTGTTAGAAAGAAATATTTAATGCCTACCTTGTTTGAAAAAGAAACAAGTCCAACAAATTGAAAAACAGAAGATTTACGAGCATTTGAAGAACAATAGGAACAAACAAGCTACTTTCGATGTTTCACTTATCATAAAACGTTAAGCAGGAACGTTTAAAGTTATTGTAATAATTACAAACACATGTTTTTGCAAATGAATGAATCTTATCTTTAAAGTTTAAAAATATATCCAGAAAAAAACTTAAGAACATGCCGCTAAAATGACATACAATAGATTAACGAGCATTGGAAGAACAATAGGTAGGACTAGGTACCAGGAGGCGACTTTCGGTGTTTTACTTATAAAAAACGGTCTCCCCGAAAGAAAACAAAGTCATTGTAATAATGGCCAACACATGTTTTTGCAAATAAATGAATCTTATCTTTAAAAATCATCTCAGAAAAAAAACAAAGAACATGCCGCGGTGTATTGTGCAGGTGTCTTGAATAGACAAAACAAAATCACTGAGGTACTATTATTCCATTAGTGAAAACAAAAGGAGACTAGAAAAACATTCGGAACTTGATATTTTGAAATTGTGAATGCATGTCTGCATTTTATCGTTATTACATTCATTAACATTGACACAGAAATCTTGTCTTTTACAATCAAATAACATAGACCTATTATAATAATAGACAGTCAGTACTTGTGTTGTTTTCATTTAAGTTCTACAATATCTATTAAAAATTTTGATAAGGGAGAAGCCTGACCCCTTAATTCACACATTTCAATCATAACTATGTTGCGTACAAGACGTACGCCTTCGAGAAGCCGTACAAGACACGTACGCCACGCTCGGCGTGCGCCTCCGCACTCTGGGCTCGGTCCCAGAGAAGCCGAGCCGCCCGTGCGGACCCACGCGCAGAGCGTGTTCGTGCCGCGCTGAGATTGAAAAAAAAAACATGCCAGCAGCCAAGGTGTTAATGGTCTCGGTAGCACAATGGTTAGTGCAGTCGCCCGGTTTGCGAAAGACGCGGGTTTGATTCCTGCCTGATGCCAACATGACCAAATGTCTTTCTCTGGTTCTCATCTCTAGTAAATGTTCAAGTTGTCTAATGCTGATACATTTTTAGCCTAGTTTGATGATGCTTCTCATTACTGAGGAACCTCAAGTTTCACACCTTATTTTTTGGCTTAATAACTAGCAAGTCGATGCCCAAATTGTACATTTACGTCAATCTGTGTTACTTTTGCTGTTGATTTCTGTTGTTTGGTGTGCAATCACTACATAGTATAAAACAAAGTCGCTTTCTCTGTCCCTATGTTCCTTTGTATGCTTAAATCTTTGAAACTACGCAACGGATTTTGATGCGGTTTTTTTCTAATAGATAGAGCGATTCAAGAGGCAGGTTTATATGTATAATAACATCCTATTGCACCCGTGAGAGGCGGGGGCGGGTCGCTAGTAAAGAATAAATCTATCTATCTATCTATGCCTACCTGGAACTGGTCGCGCAGATACTCGAGCCGCGCCTTGAGGATGCGGCTCTGCGTGAAGACGTAGGGGATGCCGAACATCAGCACGCAGCGGCCGAGGTGGTGCTCGAAGTCCACGCCCTCCGACACCTTGCCGCGGGCCACTGAGAGGAGCACCGCGCCGCGACCGGACTCACACGCCTACACGAGAGAACAGGCATGCGAAATGACACGTCAGCTATGTGGTGATACACATTAAACCTTATTTCACTACCCTGTCGAGGCCAGAGCTAGGCTAGCTAGCTAGGATAAGATTATAAATTTGGATGTATTTATTTACCCCCTTATTCATGAAAAGTTAAACAGCTCTTCAACAACACGTTAATTTTTGTATCGCTTTGTCTTTTCATTCTTGTTGCTGCCGCCATTTGCGATGAAGTGACAAAACACGTCAATTGCTTAAACTATGCTTTAGCGCTCCGTTCATTTTTATGAATGAGGGGGTTAATCTGTAATGCAAAGTAATAAAAAACATTTTAGTTGAATACCCCCGAATTTACAAACGCTAATCGCAGAAGTATAGCTGTCATTTTAAGCTCTATTTACATTACCTTGCCGCGGGCCACTGAGAGGAGCACCGCGCCGCGACCGGACTCACACGCCTACGGAAGAACGCCCGTTCAAAACGACACGTCAGCTATGCGGTGATATACATGAAACCTTATTTCACTAGCCCGTCGAGGCCAGAGCTAGGCTATAAGATTATAAATATTGATGTATTTATTTAATCTTTAATGCAAAGTAATAAAAAAGATTTCAGTTGAATACCCCCAATTTACAAACGCAAATCGACGTTGTGCGGATGCTCAACTGAGGGATCTCAGACAGAAGCATAGCTGTCCCTTTCAGCTCTATTTAGTTTTTACGAGACAGCATGAGTACGAGCGAGCTAAGCGCTGATTGATGTTTGTGAATTCGGGGGACAGACTCGCATGAGTTTGACGGTGTTTTCAACTTTGATAGACGTTTCTTTCACGGAAAAGTGTTTTGAGTGTTAACAGTTTCACAAAGTTTTAAGGGATTTGAATTGAGTCAGTAATAAATAAGCTAGATCATACCTTGATGAAATTAATCAAAGCGAAGCTGGTCTCCGCGGAGTCTTGCGTCTCAATGAAGAGCAGTTTGTGCCTTTGCAGGCTGGCCACCACTCCTGCGGCGACACGTTAGATATATAACTATTTTATTCGACACTACCCGATCGGTAACATAAGTAGGTAGATTTCTCCCGTTACATTTTAAGTATGTATATCTTTTTTACCCAACCTATATTATCCCACAGCTGAGCGAAGATCTCTCCTAAATTTCCTCCACATTTTTCTATGCTGACCTTATGAGCTAAGTTTATCATCTTCATAAACAAACAAAACGCTCTTTGCTAGCCTAAGCACGCAGGTGTAGCCACAGTGCATTTTATCTTGCTCTTGCCAAATGACATTTGGTAAACACACGTTGGGTAATTGCAATTTGACACAATTGGAAATCTGTATACAGTCATGAAGATTTAGGACATAGATAGAATATGACAGTTCGTGAAGGTCAATTTGGCTGTCAAGAGGATTATTACAAGTTGCAATAATGGCTAGTTTACCTTGATCGTACCAGGCGCCGACGACGCTCTCCAGATACATGTAGGACGTGAAGAAGCACACCACGCCGTCGGGCACGGACGCTGATATCTGCACAGAAAGTTTTAAATAAAAGATTCGATCAAGAGGATTTTATAGTACTCGCAGAATCGGTATTTTTCTAAATTACAGGGGGCTTTTTGCTCATTTTAGTGAAGCCTTATATACTTCCGTGTAATAAACCCTTGGGCATTTATACACATAACGTCCAAACTCATCAAAACTTGAACTATGCGAATTAGCTAGACAACGGATAAAAAAAAGGGTTGAATATTTTTTTGTATTTACATAGGTAATTAGCATACATAGGAAATATCCAAACCAATATCAACGTTCATGCACAAGAATGTTTTTACTGTACGGGGATCGAACCCTCTTGTGTAGTAGCAAACTCGTGTAAAAGCAAAAACTTCTCGTTCCAAGCCATTTTTTTTAATTTAAGCACACCAACAGTAAAATCTATACAAGAGTTCCACAGACATACAATGAGCTTAGTTCTTATACATCAGCTAATTACAGGTATACATAACCTAGTATAAGTGAGTGACAAGTAAAATAAGGCCTTTCAACTCGCCAGAGTACATCTTCAAATGAAAAAAATGTCTGTGCATTTATTAGTTGCTAGTTACCTCGACGAGCAGCTGCCCGTAGTTCCGGATGACGGCGACGTCTTCTCTCGTCTCGTACTTGGATGAGATCGCGACTTGGTCGCTACCTTTCGATACTATCTGAAAACAATTTATCTTATAACTAGCTCACCCGGCGAACTTTGTTCCGCCTTAAGGGCAATAAACAAAAAAGTTCTTGAGTTATAAGTGGAGTAACTAACACGACTTTCTTTTATATATATAGATATTCACTATTCTAATAGCCTAAATCTTGGTCGTCTATACTCTACCCTTATTTATGTTCACAGTAAAGTTCATTTCCACATTTTGTAGATAATAATAACACATAAGCCATGATACCAATTCAAAACTTTATTTATTTAACTCCAGGTTAAATATTTCTCATTTGTCAAGTTCAATAAAGACTCAATGATAATGGTGTGCAGAAGGATTTGATGAACGGTAGGGTGGGTAGGCTTCCGCCCAGCGTTAGGACATTGCAGGCTCATAATAATAATTTGCAGTTTGATTTCTAGATGTGACATTTAAACATCAGTTCGGAATTGTTGTAATATTACACATAATATCACTCTCCGTGTATTGATATGGAGAGTGGTTTTCGTCTTTTGTATATTTTTGTTGTTGTTTCGTGTTGTAATGATTATTTTTATCGCGTTAAATATTATTTGTTTAGAGATAAACTATCATTGTTAGGAGAAAGTACTGTCTTACCATTGGAAGAATACACGGTCTAGCTAATGTCATGGTGAAGGAAGTCATTATCACAGGATTGAAGTCTAGAATCTTGGGATACATGTCCAGCGGCGATAACGTACCTGAAATAACAAATTCTTAGTTACATACATAACACATTAGTATTCTAAGTGTTTGATTGAATAGCGACGAATATGTTTTTACCTGACGTTATTATAACTGTTTGAAACCTAGAGAATATTGGCCGCATTCCTATTGAAGAGTCCATGCATCTGAAATGGAAAATAAAATGTAATTAGCCTACAAGAAGCAGCCACAATTAGGCAAAGGTCTTGTGGTCAAAAATATCGATTAGAGCGAGGGTTTAGTTCAATTTAAGTAATTAGCAGGAGTTTTTCTATTTTCTTTTTTTCATGCACTATTTTGTTAAATTAATAAACAAGTAACTGAGTGTTTCATTAACATATAAATTTTGTGCCTATTCAAAGTTATTTCTTTTTCATCATTAGAGTACAATTTAAAGTCACTTTGACGGTTCCTTTAAGCATAAATAGCAACTATTCCGGAGAATGTAATAAGTGTATTTGGATGTCATTTGGTACCGTAGACAGCGAGAGCTTACGAAAAGTGCAGAATGGGGTTGGAGACGGTGGGTGTCTTGTCGTCGAAGGGCTCGATGATGATGGTGAACCCTTTGGTATAGGTGGCGACAAGTGTGGCGAGGTGCGTGCACAGCGGCTGAGGCGCAAGGATACTCACGAGAAGTGCAGGATGGGGTTGGAGACGGTGGGTGTCTTGTCGTCGAAGGGCTCGATGATGATGGTGAACCCTTCGGTATAGGTGGCGACAAGTGTGGCGAGGTGCGTGCACAGCGGCTGAGGCGCAAGGATACTCACGAGAAGTGCAGGATGGGGTTGGAGACGGTGGGTGTCTTGTCGTCGAAGGGCTCGATGATGATGGTGAACCCTTTGGTATAGGTGGCGACAAGTGTGGCGAGGTGCGTGCACAGCGGCTGAGGCGCAAGGATACTCACGAGAAGTGCAGGATGGGGTTGGAGACGGTGGGTGTCTTGTCGTCGAAGGGCTCGATGATGATGGTGAACCCTTTGGTATAGGTGGCGACAAGTGTGGCGAGGTGCGTGCACAGCGGCTGAGGCGCAAGGATACTCACGAGAAGTGCAGGATGGGGTTGGAGACGGTGGGTGTCTTGTCGTCGAAGGGCTCGATGATGATGGTGAACCCTTTGGTATAGGTGGCGACAAGTGTGGCGAGGTGCGTGCACAGCGTGAGCGCGCTGAAGTGCGAAGGGTCGGGTATCTCTAGCGTGCGCATGAGCGCGGCGAGGCGCGACGCGCAGAAGCGCAGCGGCTTGCGCTCGATGCACACGCGCGCTGACACGTCCTTCAGGAAACCTACCGACGACAACAAATACACATTTAATAATAATAATAATTTATTTCTCTCCACAAACTTAGGAAAACGAACTTATTCTAACGTACATGTAATGACCAGAAGAAGTGTTTGCGGGAGACTGGAGTCTAAACTAAGCAGTTAATACCTGCCTGTATTTTAGACACCAGGCCTCCAACCCTCGGTATAGCTACAATGTTAAGAGTGATTCTAAATAAGAATACAATAAAATTGTTAAGGAGAGGTGAAAAACAAAAGGTTCAGAAAACAAATCTAGAAATAAACAAAACAAACATTTATCCCCTTATTCATAAAAGGAGCATAATTCTCTTTTAGTTTTTTAGTTTTCTTTTTAATAACCGTCTTGCACCACCGCATCTACTTCCCTTTCCAGTTTCTCTACCTGAAGGTTGTCTGGAAGAGATCGCTCTTAGCGATAAGACCGCCTGTATTGTACATTCTAAATGTCTATAAGCATCGTTATGTAACTTGTTTTCTTTGTGCAATAAAGTATGTCTTATCTTATAGTTTAAGCAATTGAAGTTTATTAATATTTTAAAAGTGTATTGCTTGAATGCTAACCACAAATTCAGATGCAAAGTAACACCAACCATACTGAGTTATATTGAGAGTGGCTAATATAGAAAATAAATAATGGCTAAAATAAACTTATTTAGATGTGCGTTGATGTGGCTTATTCTTAATAACAAACGCAACGCTAAAGCATAGCTTAAGCAATTGACGTATTATATCACTTACTCGCAAATGGCGGCAGCAAAAATAATGAAAGGGACAAAGCGATACGAAAGTTGTTGAAGAGCTGTTTAAGTTTTCATGAATAAGGGGGTCAAACTTGTTACATTATAAAATAGACAGAAAGACCTTCCAAAACGTTAAATATAATCACTTTGATACACTACACTTTTAAGCTTAACCCCCTTATTCATAAAAACTTAAACTTAAACTTTTGTAACGCTTTGTCACTGTCATTCTTGTTGCTGCCGCCATTTGCGAGTAAGTGACAGAACACGTCAATAGCTTAAACAATGCGTTAGTGTTGCGTTCGTTTTTATGAATAAGGGGGTAAGTAAATAAGTCCAGTAATTGCATGCATTTGCTGACAATAGTGATACCAAAAACAAATCATTGAGGGTCAATCGATGGCCAGCGCTTCGGGCTTCTACGCGGATAAAACTACTAAAATATGACACCTTTTTTTTCTGGCAACACGCAAGCAACAACTTTACGTTTGGCTAGTATGTTAAAATATACAAGTCAATCTCTTTGACCTCGTATTTTTTCCATAATCATGGCTTTATGTGGGAAAACACTTGACGTTTTTACTTTTTTTTTAACAAATGCACAAGTATCAAGGCATGAAACATGTTTTTTAACATAACCTAATACCTAACCTGCGCCCAACGCGTAATATATCTCCTACTATCTGAATACTGACGTTGACATGTATTTCCTTTACACTGAAAGAACATCTACTTATATTATATCTATTTGTGTCCCCCCCCCCCTTTTTGTGATTATAAATATTTATAATTTTATTATTTCATTTGTGATTGTAAATCTTAATCATCCACCTATATATTTTGTTATGTCGCACCGCCTACTGTACTTTTCTGCTTAGCCCGTGGTTGACTGGTGGAGAATGTCTTTATGGCATTAAGTCCGCCTTTCAATGTTGTGCAATAAAGAATAAATAAATAAATAAATGATATAGTGAATGTGCGTTACCAGCGGGCGACTCCTGCACGACGTGCTGGATGCGCAGGCGCGTCTTGAGGTACTCGATGAAGCGGCGCAGGAACGACAGGAAGTGCTCCGCGTTGCGGATGTTGCCCGGGACCACCTCTGCAACAACAATACGCTTATTACACAAACTTAAAAGCAGTTTCACGTAGGTAAGCAACGAACGACATGTGACAAGACACGACAAGACGAAAAATTATTACAGATGATAATAATAAGCTAAGATCTGGACTGAACAGGTGCCTCTGATCGGTAAAGTGCAAATAAGTAAAACTTAAACAGAATGAACTTGAGTGATAGAAATAATTTTGTGTTGCCAACACAAAATTATTTCAACAACACACACTCTAGAGTGGCCGAATTTCACTCACCTACAATAGGCTATTTGATAATGCGAAAAAAAGTGTCAATTCTTGTTATCTGTATAAATTAGTTGTTTTAAAATAGTTATTTACTGTCTTAAGGGGAAAATATTAAAATATTTATATAAAAATGCATTTTTGAATGTTTGTCACTTCACACAAAACGCTCCTGATTGGTCGTGTTCATTATGACGTCACCGGCTTGTTAACATCGTTTGACAACTCTAGCGGATGACGTGCCACAGATTAGAATACAAGCAAGTGACGTCATCCGACATATTGTCAAAGTAGAGTTTTGGCACGCTATTTAAATATTGTAGTTTTAGATACTAGAAATACCAGAATTCCAAAAAAACGCTTCTAATGCGTTCCTAAAACTCTACTTCATAATACGAAATGGATTTTCAAAACCTATTTAGTCAAAGGAGAACGGATTTCAGCTTGTGAGGTGTCGTTAGATTCGTATTTACTGTGAGAGTGACACTGGGTATATCAAAATAGAAAAAAAACAAAACGGCGTATTTTTGGCGCCTAATGCAATGTTTTCACGCTCTGCAGCCTGAACGACTTGACGGATTTTAGCTGGAAAGGCGTTGTTAAATTCGTATCTTCAGGGTGTCATCTACAATGAGAATCCAGTATTATTTTTGTCTGGCCGGCACTTGAATTTTTGGGTATATTTTGTTAGAGACCTGAATGTTCTCCTTTAAGTATAAGTGTGTATCTCACCGTTGAGCACCTCGTCCGGCAGCACAGGGTTTCCAAGCAGCGCGTCGGCGTCGCGCGCCGCGGCCGCCTCGCGCAGCCCCGCCACCATCGCCTCGTACTCCGCCGTCAGACGAGACGCGTCCTCCTCGCGGATTCTAACAGGACAACGCGATTGTTATATTGACCACCAGCAATAAAAAGGTTAAGCAATCGATTATTGTGAATATAACAGAAACAATCAACTTGGGCAAAGTATAAATAAAATAAATAAATATCACTGGACATTATTCCACACATCGCCATCTAGCTCATTGTGATGCTAGACAACAGATAATCATACTTAAATACTTTTTTTTTGTAAATAGATACTTAATATACGTAGGAAACACCCCAACCAGTACAAACAGACATGTTTATGCACACCACTGGTGTAATAGCTCACTTCTGAACCATTACACCAAATCGGTTGTCAAAGTAGGTATCCAACAGGAATCCTGCAATTAATGCAGGAACCCTGAAAAAACCGAAACCACAATTCATTGATCAAAATCTCCTAGTGTGTAGTTGGATTTTAGTTTTGGGTATTTCTATGTTGAGTTAAAACCGCAGAAACAGAAGCATTCAAGGTATATGCTTTTTGACAAAGAACATCCAAAAATTCTTGATGGCAAAGCAATAACGATAACTTACTGTGCAACCGTCTTCTCCAGTTGCTGAAGTGCCTGTGTGCTCTTGTCTATGGTTCTCCTAGTGATCTTGACACTGAGCGAGTCTATGCACACGTTGTCTATGTTGTGTGCCTCGTCGAAGACCACCACAGCCTCCTTGTTGAGCTCTTTGGACACTACCTCTGCTATCTTAGGATCTAAGAGGTAGTGATATGAGTATACAACTATTTCTGCATGGACTATCTGTAAAATAAATAAGAAAAGATACTTTATTGCACAAAACAGATAAGGACTCTTGTACTCAAATGTACTATTTAGGCGGCCTTACAGCTAAAAGTGATCTCTTCCAGATAACCCTCAGAAACACGAAAAGACAAAATATATGTGGTAGTCAAAGCGAGGTTTTAAAAGTTTAAGAACTAAACAGAAACAAATTCTCGTTTCAGTAGCTTCAAGCTGCTGCTGTTGTAAGTTGTTGAGAGATTGAATAAAAATTATGACTGTGACTGACCGCGAATCTAGCCAAGAAGTAAGGGCACCAGTTTCTGTCGGCCCCATACTGCTTCAGGTCATCGATGGTGTACACGCCGAACGGCAGCATCGACTCCTTGCCCTCGCGATTGAACCCTTCGTAGAACTGACCTGCAATATACATAAATAGGCATTAGCCTATGGGGTGAACTCTTCAGCAGAGTGTGGTAAGCCAAATTCTAGTATACAGGATTAAGTATGAGTAGCAAATAAAACTCAAAAGTCGCGAGAAAAAAATTACAACAACTAAAAGTGCGATCTTCGTTTTTCTTCTCTAATTTAAAAAAAATATCTTAGCGACAAATAGTCATGTAGTTTTACAAATGTATGGTTAGCAATCACTGTGCTTCCAACACCATTCACAATTATTATTTACTAGCCACAGGCCGCAACTTCATCCGCGTGGACTTAGGTAAAAAAAATGATTCGAGAGCTTATAGATGTATATGTATGTATAGTATAAGCTATATTATTGTAAAGTTTAATTATAATCTATCCAGTAGTTTTTACATGAAAGAGCAACACGGCACATCTATACAAACTTTCGCGTTTATAATATTAGTAGGATTTCAAATGACATAGATAAAACCATATACAAGCAAATTATTAGGTTACAAAAGTGGTTCTGTTCTTTTTGTGGTTTGGTTTAGTAAAAATTATTTTTTCAAAACAAACAGATAATAAGCTTACATGTAGGAACAGTGTTGTCCCGTTCATGTCTGTCCCGAATGTAGCTAGCTGTCAGTGAATGACATTTGCCATCCACTAGCTTTCCTTCCCGCTCCCTTGATACCTGTAAAAAGATTTTTTACTTACCAAATATATCAGAAACTATCGCCCTACCTTTCTAAAATTTTAGGTGAAAAGTAACAGCATTAATTTAAAACAGTTTTTATTTTAAAACCCAATAAGAAAGAGTAAATACTAATAATGAAGGAGACCATACAAACAAGAGCAAACATTTAGCCACTTCGAAATAAAACAACTTTACGGATTCTACTCGCGGTGTTATATTTTCTTTCATTTTCTAACCCGACGTTTCGACTCCTTTACAGCAGTCGTGATCACGGGATACGGGGGTTAGAAATCATTATTTAGCCACTTATTTATTAAAACACAAACAGGCATATTGCAGCACTATAACTACTGTAATATTTTATCTCGTTCATTCTCATTGCTGTTTACAATAATTTCTGCAACAAGCGTCAATCACTAAACTAGTGATGCAGACCTAGTTTAGTGTTTATTAATATGAGTTCAGTCTCTATCTGGGTTATCAAGTTCAAGTTTAATGTATGGATACTAATTTCTTACCTCTGGATGTATGCAAAGGTTCTTTCTAGAGGTGAGCACCACACCAGTAAGACTTGGCTTCTCTCCTTGACTCTTCTCATAGTACTTGATCAAGTTCTTCAGTTCTTCCAACACTTTCTCTATCTCAGGCACCGTACGTGAACAGTAGATTAACTTTCTATGAAAAGTATTTAGCCAAATTATTAGTGAAAATATGGAATAACTTAAATTACAATCATTTTAATATCTACTACAAAGTTAGGTTTTATTTCATAACAATATTATTATTGGTATATAATGGTGACTACCGCAAGTCCCAAAAATATTTTGACCTTCAGCAATGAAAACCACTGAGCAACTAGTAACATAATCAAAAACTAACTTGCCTCACATGATGTGGATTCTGGATCATATAAGCTACGATTAGAGACAGAAGAGAAATGGTTTTCCCAGTACCAGAAGGCATTTCCAACAATCCATGGCCCTGTAAACAGTAACAGGAGTATTTAGAAACAGCACTTCGTAGATTCTTTTTAAAAACCAAATTGAATATGACCACTAACCTTAGCGTCTAAGGCTCGCTTCAGTTCCAACATATAAGCATACTGCTCCGGATAAATATAATCGTAAGGGAAATAAACCAACAATCCATCAACAGTTAACCTTAAAACAAAACAAAAATATTGGACATAATTTTATCAAATAGTATAACTTATAACACCACGATTTACAACTCGTAAATACACTTACTTCATCGTTAATCTTTTTAGTACAGTCCTAAATCAAAAAGAACGTAAAACACGAATTAAATCCGACAATCAGACTGCTTGTTTTTATAAATGCCGAATCAGACAGTTCTTATTCAAGACGCTTTTGCAAATTCATTAGAGCCATCCACAACTTACATACTTTTTGTTGTAAAAATTGACAGAATTTTAGAATTTGCAAAGATTTCACAAGAAATGGAACACAACCAGAGGTTGTTGATCGTTTTGACAGCTGACATTTTAGGAAAGTTTACGAAGTTAATAAAGTTGTTAATGAAATGTAACTCACTTGATAAATGTTTTCAAAGATTTTACCATGATGGTCTCCTCGCAGTTAATCCATCCCAATCACAGTTTTTAACTTAACTTTCAATGGTAGTGTATCTTGGGTGGCGTTTATAGGATTTATGTGGCCCATCACCATGTTATATGCCACTTTCTGGTAATACTCAAGTAGGTACAGTAAACCGCGCATCCAGCTTCCCATCTTCATTGTCTGGTTTGATCCAACATACAGGATGTCCCGTAACCAATATTCCAACTGTAAACCCTAGAGTGTAGGAGTCAGAGTCCGACTAATCGGACGAGTAGAGAGGCAGACTGCATACTTAATACGTACCTACGGATTACTTACTCCTTCTAATCACCTTTGACCTACGATAAGATGCGAAACAATAAATACCCCTGCTGTACTGTAGTGCAGATTATTTAGTGCTTACTTACTTAGAAGACACGACACGGTGTGGATCAGTACTTTTGAGAAATCATGAAAGTTGCTGTCATAGGCGCGGGTATAAATGGACTTGCCTCTGCTGTTAAAATCCAGGAAACTTACAATAATGTCGAAGTAAGATGTCAATAAGCTGACTGGAATGCTGAGTAAAAACATAAGTTCCTAGCGCGAAATAAATAACCATTGTTTTTCAGGTAGTTATTATTTCAAAAGATTTTACTCCAAATACGACTGGCGACGGGTCAGGGGGCCTGTGGTACCCGTACTTATGTGGAGGGACCCCAGAGGAGTCGATTACGTATGTAGTTTCATTATTTTTCTTACCTACTTCCGTCTTAGAATGTCTGTTATACCATACCAAGTAAACGTGTAGGTAAGTATTAAATACCTACCACTGATCTAGGTAGGTACTAAGCTAAGTTTACCTAATGTTACCTAATACAACTCCTGCAACACAAAATGTTAGTTCTGTATCTATTTTCGATTTCGCAGTTTTCGTTAATCGACCCTTGTTTGTTAAAGCTTATCTCTCTGGTTTGATAAATGACCATATTTTATAGTTTCGGGTATTTAATGAAGTTAAACGTACTTATCTACCTCTTATCTAAATATTTTGCTTGTTGTACGAGGCGAGCTGTCTGTCATCAAATCGCTTTTTGACCAATACGTACGGGGTGTGTCCCATTATTTCCATGGAAATAGAAAATAGAAATAGTGGGACAAGCGTTAATTTCAATTTTTATCCCATTATTTCTATTGCGTCAAAAAAAACGCCGTGTTAGGTATTTGAAAAGTATACCACCAAAGATAGGAAAACCAGAAAAATGCATTCGGTCTTGGCATCAGGCGGGACTCGAACCCGCGCCTTTCGCAAGCCGGGCGACTGCACTACCAATTATGCTACCGAGACCATTAACAGACCGGACGAATTTCTCTGGTATATTATACCTGACAGCCAGGTTGGTTTCACCAATGTTTAGGCATATACCATAATTGGTAGTGCAGTCGCCCGGCTTGCGAAAGGCGCGGGTTCGAGTCCCGCCTGATGCCAAGACCGAATGCATTTTTCTGGTTTTCCTATCTTTAGTAAGATGATAATGCCTTATCTCTAATGCTAAAAACAAAATAACCTAAGTATACCACCTTTAATGAATAGATTAAAACTGAAACACGACTTCTCGGTATGAAAAAAACAAATACTCGTTTGAACGAAGAAATAAATAAAATAGTTTCTGTATGTACGCCGTCATAAGAGGTGATAATGCATCGTTTTTTTGACGCAGCCGACAGCAATAGAAATAATGGGACAATCAGCCTGAATCAGTCCCAGTATTTCTATCAATAGAAATACCTAATAGAAATAGTGGGATACACCCTACGTACGCACACATCATTTTGACGCTGACTGTACAATTGTGTGCAATGGGCCACACGTCAAGCGTAACATAGCAGTTGGAACATGACACTTAGTGCATATTGGCATAAGGTGATACGCACTGTTACCTAAATTTGTGCACTTGCCCTGTTACATTCTGTACCTACGAAACGTGCTGTTGGGTCAGGACATTAATAGTACATTGTTATCCTAGGGGTGAAAGTAACTTATTTAGTCCCGAGACGGGGTTTGGCGCCCGGAACGAAGTGAGGGCGCCAATAGTTCGAGGGACTAAATAAGTCTTTCACCCGAGGTAAACACTGTGCTTTTCATTACGAATACAAGGAAAGTAAAAATAAAACATGAATTAGCCAAAGAAAAAGATTTAAAAATAAATGAAGATCGAATTGGCGCTATCCCGCCTATTTTGTTTGTTTTTTTTTTCTGTGGCGGGCCCACTATTCAGCCATTATTTTTTATTTTTTTCATTGGAAAAATGGTAAATATTTTGCTCTAAGCTTAGTTATTTTGAAGAAATTGTTGAAACTGAATTATAATAAAGTTATTTATAAAATATACATTCTCTAATAAATACTTAACTTTAAGTTATTTCAATTTTACATCGTGGCTGTATAGAAAGTTGGAACATGGTTCAATAGATATGTGAAAAATAACTAAGTTTTTTTTTAATAATTTGGCAGATGTCAGTTGAAAGTGATTCTCCCTAGGGATGAAAAGTATTACTTTCAGCCCGCTTCTCAGGTCAGTAATGACCTACTTTCAGAGTATGAGTAATGAAAATCATTTTTAAGACATTCTTAGTTAACTATCTTATATACCTGTTTATTTAAGGCTTGTTTGGAAAAGATAGCTTTTTAGCGATAAAGCAGCCTAAGTTGAATATTAACATAAACTTGCCTGTAAACTATAGTTGTTGTTTAAGTGCGCAATAAAACATATATACCTACTTACTTATTCGCAGAAAATGGGGATTAGAAACATACAAATTATACCACAGACTTTGGCTTGGAGGAGGGTACAATATAAGTTTGGTACCGATAAACTATTTGTATAGAGATAATAACAAATTGCAACGCCCTGCATGGGCCAACTCAGCATTTGGATTTAAGATACTCACCAAGGAACAGCTGAAATACTACAGCGAGTTGTATAACTCTGAATATAAGTGAGTATCTTTAACTAATATTATAACCGTTATACTGTCAATTTTCTCAAATAAATAGCTTATATTTCTCATCTTTCTGCAAGATCGTTGCGCGTATGTCCGTAAGTATGTCTTGGGTGGGAATCAAACCCACGACCTTAAGCGACATAGAGCTCTACCTATTCCGTCAACACGCCGGTTACAGCTTAGCGCCCCGCACTCGGGCCACAAAACGCCGCCACCCGCATATTCCTTAGTACGGCCTATAGTTTGTAGCGTGGTGCGGTGCGTGTGTCCGACACCAGCGTTCACCGCGTGCGGCGGGTCAATATAAAATATAAGAAACATAAGAAAATCCCTGGAATTTAATCAGTGGCGGCATTTTGTTGCGTGTGGCCCGCGTGCAATATGTGGTTGGTTGTGTGGTAGCTGTGATTTTGATGTGGCTATTGAGCCTCAATACGCCAGGGACCTTGTCCAGTCTTTACCATTTTTTTGTTTTAGATCAGGCCTAACGTTTTCGACATTCGTGGCCCACCCGCCCACAGTTCTGCGGTATTTCTTTGATACTTTCAAACGCGCAAACGGCAAAATACTGAGGGCCGAAGTAACCTCCTTGAACGACCCCTTGTTAGACGACTTCGATGTGGTGGTGAATTGTTCGGGCCTCGGTTCCAGGGCTTTGGTCCCTGATGATGCGGTATTTCCTATCAGAGGACAGATTTCAAAGGTACTGCTTGAAAGGTATCTAAGCTAAAAAATGGCTGAACAGAACCAGTAGAAAATTGGCGTTTAGGTAATTCTAAATGTTTTAGTTGAAGATGTACCAAATGCATATTCGCTTAGCTTACAGTAAGACATTTAACAAAATTGACTCGAAAGAAATGTGAATGAGTATTCCGTAATGTAGATATGACCATTATTTTTACAGGTTCTAGCTCCGTGGATGGGCGAAGTTATTATTGCTGAAAATAATGGACATAACGATTACATAATACCGAAGTAAGTTAACTCAGATTCGGGTATCTATACTTACTTTTCTCTCTACTATTCACCGATTTACCGATACCTGGGATTGAGAATTGAACATTATTATAAATACATAATTGATTCAAAGAAGGTGGTTTATTCATAAAGCTCCGGGATCTTCGAGGCATTGACTGCAATTTTTAGGGATGTCTGATGTTTATCATGCCTCAGCAGGCAGAAGCGTAACAATTGCAATAGGGTGGTAGGTATACCTACCTAGATGAACAGAGTGCCACGGACCTCTAAGTAACCAGTAAGATTCAGGAAAAGACATGTTGAAGCAGTGTACAGACAGGCAGCGTCATCAGAAGCACTTTAGTAATTTGTCATTCTAGGTAATTTGACAGCAACTCCATTACCATGACAACGTCAAGAAAGTGAATGTGACATAGTTCGAAAGTGTTAGCTTATTTTGACGCTGATAGTACCTTTTCAATGGTTCACCCTTGTTTGATCGAACAACGTTTCGTCGAAAATTAGTTGGTCGAATTTCAGTTGCAATAAAATCAGTTCGGAGAATTATTCATTTGACCGAATATTTAATTGGTAAATTTTTATTTGATGTAATTATTTGTTTGAACGAATTTCATATTATCGAATTTCGTCACTGCCCTATACTATAGTTTGGGCGGAACCGACTCGGTTAGATTAGGTTAGAAGGTTTAAGGCGGGAGCGAAGCGGAGCGTAGCTCCCGCCTTAAGCCTTCGTGGTTATTTTTTTTTTAAACCCAAAAAACGACTTGCCTCATTACATGCTGCTTGGCATGTTATACCATCTGAAAATTACATCAAATGAACATTCTACCTTTTGATCATTAGTGCAAACGTTGTTATAGCAAATAAACATTCGACGAACTGAAAATTCTATCAAATGATATTATACAAAGTGATGATTTTCTCAAACGTTGTTCGATTTAGTAATATAATATCAAACGTTGTTCGATCAAACAAGGGTAAACCCCTTTTCAATAGTCTACTGGCTGGACTGGACTAATTATGACTATTTTCACAAATATAATATTTTCGTGTTTATTATTTACAGCACAGAGGTTTGTGTACTAGGAGGTACCCACCAAGAGCACAATTTCAACCGTCAAGTTGATGAAGCGGACACGCGGCAGATCACCGATGGCTGCGTTAAAATTATACCAGGAATTAAGGTATGCGATCTTAAATATAATTATGTATTGCTAGCTCCTAAGAGTAACTGCTGAGTTTCTTGCCGGGCATTCTCATCAAAAACAGCCTTACATCAGTAGTAGTAGAGTTACATTTTGTACGAAACTACATTAGTAAATAAAAAAATATAAAATTACTTAACCACTTTTAAAACTTCGTGCATATTACAGAGGAATATCTGGACTCAGATTAAATAAATTAGTACGAAGTCAAGATGCTGTTATTATTTTTTATGCAACAAAACGGTGTTATTTCAGCACGCACCGTTAGCGTCGCAGTGGGTCGGGCTGCGACCGGCGCGGCACCAAGTAAGGCTCGAGCCCGAGATGAGAAGCGGAAAATTGATCATCCACAACTATGGCCATGGTAAGATCTTGTATTGACGACACACATCCAACGTAACATATTATTATCAGTTAGAAAATTAGCTTAACTTTATAATATTACGTAAAGTTATAAGTACAAACTGTATGTCTACTTCACCAGAATTTAAAAAGAACAATCTAAAAATAGGCCAATGTCGAGGTGTACATATTCGAAACTTAATTATTTCGCTTTTGGTTTTGTATGCAGCTTACCCCCGAATTCACAAACGTCAATCAACGCTAAGCTCGCGCTCACGCTCATGCGGTCCTGTAAAATGACAATAAAACTGAAAGGGACTGCTTAGCGTTGACTGACGTTTGTGAATTCGGGGGTAAGACTGGTTTTTTGTCTATCCTTTCACCATGGCATGCTGGGAGAAACCCTTTTTTAGAGATAATCTCACCTGGATACTTATGTTGTTCTAAATATTGTGTGTGGTAACTTTTTTGTATAAACTACAAAGCTTATTTTCTAATTCAAGGTGGAAGCGGCATGACATTGTTTTGGGGCTGTGCTGCTGACGTACTGGAGATTCTAAAAGAAAAGTCAACTATTGATAAAAAGTCAAAACTTTAATAAGTACTGGTAACGAGTAAAACGCAACAATTGCGGCCGTTATAAAAGTAACGAATAAACACTTACAAAATACATTCTAGATCTTTCATTTGCACCATGTTTTAATATCTTCGGTAACTTGGCAGTTATATCCTAGAATTATTATAAGCAATGCATTTGGAGTGTATAGTTTCAAACCCTCGTATAATAAACAAATTGTATAACATATTACAGATAAATTATTGCTTGTTCCCTAGTTAATATCGATATGAAGCTAAGTTTATTTCTTAGATGTCCTGACGGTGTCGTAGACGTCCGTTCTTCTTTGAGACCTAATTGGTATCTGGCTACGTACTTCTTCCACTAATTTGAAATCTGAAACAAAGTATTCACAATTCACTTTTAGTTTTATACGCCAGGCTTATTCTGACGGTATTTGACCGCGCTGGTAGGGACCAGGGTCCCCTAAAAAGGTTTCATAAAGAATGACATTGCCCTTGATGGGGCCCTCAAGCCGAGCCCCCTAAGGGCCAGGAAAAAGGCGGCTCCGCTGCGCACCCGGTGGTACGTTTTCTCTGTTAAGCTTTGCGGTTGACTGGGAGAGAATGCCTTAACCTATTAAGTGCGCCAACGCTACCAATTCTTTTTTGTAATTAATAAACGTAACTGCACCGCACTCCCACGTTGCATTTACAGGCACTCTTAAAGGTGGGCGGGCAGTGGGTGGCTCACCACCACGCCTGAGCCTTCTGGCTTTACCTCACGTCTCCCCTCCTCACGTCCGAACCGGTGGTAGAATCACATTATTACTTTTTAATTTTTATGTTGTGACTCGTCATAAGTGCTATTTAATAAGTTTACATGAATAAAGACTATTTTTACTTTACTTTTCTTTACTCTCACCGGTACTAAGTCCCAATGGCAAAGCAAGGACTCATAGTGGACTCCCTTCAACCCTGTATTACACTAAGACTTACCAATGTCCCCAAACAGCGTCCCTGGCTTGTCATCCAGCGTACCCTGGACAGCGCCCCACGGCGACACCAGCATGGAGTGTCCCCAGGCGACGTAGGCGGCGCTAGTGTCGCGCGCCGGGCTCACTAGCGCCACCCACAGCTGGTGGTCGTTGGCGCCAGTGCCGAGGCCCAGTGGTCATGTTGAAGGCGCCCGGGACTCAAAGTGGACTCCCTGTACTACAGTAAGACTCACCAACGTCCCCAAGCAACATCCCTGGCTTGTCATCCAGCGTGCTCTGCACAGCGCCCCACGGCGACACCAGCATGGAGTGTCCCCAGGCCACGTAGGCGGCGCTAGTGTCGCGCGCCGGGCTCACTAGCGCCACCCACAGCTGGTGGTCGTTGGCGCGAGCGCGGCCGAGCAGCTCCCAGTGCTTCGGGCCAGTTGTCATGTTGAAGGCGCCCGGGACACACATCATCATCATCATCAGCCACATGATGTCCACTGCTGAACATAGGCCTCCCCCATAGATTTCCAGAGCTGCCGGTTGTAGGGGGCCTGCATCCACCGAAACCCTGTGACCTTTATGAGGTCGTCCGTCCACCTTGCGGGCGGGCGTCCCACGCTGCGCTTGGCCTCGAATGGTCTCCATTCGAGGACTTTTCGGCCCCAACGGCCATCAGTCCTTTGAGCTATGTGCCCTGCCTACTGCCACTTCAACCTGCTAACACGCTGGGCTACGTCGGCGACCTTCGCTTTCCTACGGATCTCCTCATTTCTGATTCGATCTCGTAGAGAAACACCAAGCATAGCCCTCTCCATAGCCCGTTGGGTGACCTTGAGCCTTCTTATGAGGCCCATAGTGAGTGACCATGTCTCACAGTGTCTCTGTCACACAGTGGACTCCCTGTACTACAGTAAGACTCACCAACGTCCCCAAGCAACATCCCTGGCTTCTCATCCAGCGTACCCTGCACAGCGCCCCACGGAGACACCAGCATGGAGTGTCCCCAGGCGACGTAGGCGGCGCTAGTGTCGCGCGCCGGGCTCACTAGCGCCACCCACAGCTGGTGGTCGTTGGCGCGAGCGCGGCCGAGCAGCTCCCAGTGCTTAGGGCCAGTTGTCATGTTGAAGGCGCCCGGGTATATCAGGAGCGAGCAGCCTGACAATAGAAATTTTCTATATTATACAGAACTTGGTTTCGCGGAATGCGAACCTGCATCCATCCTGGCTAGTTTTTGTAGCCTTAATGAAAGACTAGCCTTTTAAGCTGTTTTTTATAAAACATTCAATCAGTGGTGGCATTCCGGCTAACATCACATAATATCTCGGCGCTTCACGCTACTTCAATCTTCAATACGCTTCACTTTGAACTAGTATTTTCTCTCATTATGTATGTAAATTGATTAAAAAAAAATCTTATTTGGCTTAATTATTTCCTCTTAAACGACACAGTGGCAAAGATGATTTTGAAGATACTTCACCACTAGCGAAGAGAGTTTTGGTGCCAACAGGAATAACACATAAAAAAAGTCAAAGATAATTATTACAGATTTTCGAGTTTTTTTGCTGCACATTGCAGTGTGTGACGCTCCTGTGAATATGACGCACGCGTGTGTACATTTTGACTTGAAATGCGATCTATGCTAGTTAATAGGCGAACAATTAACTGGTGATACAAGGGTAATTTTTTAAGGAACAGAGCCCAAAAACAGCGAAGCTTGATTCAATAACTTACCTTCCTTAGCCATCAGGTGTGACATTTCCTGAAAGCGAAGATCGTAGCAGATGCCGAGCCCTATCTTGACCCCGAGGTAGTCGAAGGTGGTCAGCTTGTCCCCCGCAGACAGCACTTCTGACTCCTTGAACGTGATCTGGTTTGGAATGTCTATGTCGAATAGATGCATCTGAAATCAATTCAATGTAGTTTTCATCATCATAGAAGAAGTTCAGCGAAACGGACGAAACGGAGGTTCTTAATGAGCCACAAAGTAACGGTTTTGTTCAGTTCCCTTTTTGATTAAAATCAAACAAAAATGAACTTTCCGGGGTGTAAATGAAATCTTACTAATATTATAAACTAGAGGCCGCCCGTCGGCACATGTGACATCCTACTAATATTATAAATGCGAAAGTTTGTGTGTGGCAGTGCCGTGTTGCTCTTTCACGTAAAAACTACTGGATGGACCTTAATGAAATTCGAATCGAACTCATAGATTTTTAGTGGTCTGTTGTTGACCTGTACAGACGCCATCAGACAAATTATAGCAGACAAGGTGACAAAATACTTTTGATCAGTTTCACAATCTACACTGAGCCTGTGTGTTGGAGTACAGTCGAGTTCATTAATATATAAGCATTGTCAAGGATTCAAAATATAGTGAGCGTTGGAAAGCTCAATAAATTCTACAGAACTTATAGATCACAAATATGTTCACATGTGAACGGTCCAATAATATATGCAGTGCAATATGCCATAAATATGTGGTCACCCTTTTCAACAATAATATCTAAACTGTAATTACTTCAATAATATCTAAGTAGGCTTAGCTTCTTAATTATCTTTATATGTATGGGAAAATCTATTTTAAGACTGAACAAATAAGACCTAGTTTACATTGTTACAGAAATGACAGTGTAGCTTCCATTGGTCACCTCGCGTGTGCTTTTTTATTTTAAAATAAGTGTATTTCAATCCAAATATAAAATAATAAACTGATTGATGACTGACATATTTATTGACGAAATACTTAAAACTAGGTCTTATACACTAATTTTTATATTAATTCTTATCGTACCTATCAATACAGTTTTGATATAATTGGAAATAAACTTAAAATGTCCCGTAAATTGTTCTATTCCTAAACATGCTAATATTAGAACACATTTACAAAAAAATTATGAATGATTTTGTAAAAGACGATGTTTCACCTACGGGAACCTTATCATAGTAACTAGAAATTTCACCGTAAGTCACAAATTATAAAAAAACAAAAAAAAATATTCTGCTCAGCCAGGCGCAACCATCTTAGGTTTGATAATTATACCACAACTTTTATAGGACTAACGAAGTCATAGCTGTAAATTAAATTTTACGTCACCGGAAAGAAAAGAATATCATTACATTTTAGTATAAACTTTATTTTTTGACTCTTATAACTTAAACAAAACTAAATCTCTGTAGCTTTAGTGTCCTAAACTAAAACTAATATTAAATATTTTTTTGTAAAAAAAAGCACGTCTTTAATAAAGTCAATTTTTCGAGAAATTAGGTACCAAAATATTATCTAATTAGCGCTCCAATTAAAAATAATAGTCGCTAATATCTTGTGTATGATCCGTTCGCATTAATCACTGCTTGCAGTCGAGCTCTCATTGACTGAACCATATTGTGGGAACAATCTCTATTTCTATAACTATTCCAGATGTCATGTGCATGAGCCTTTAAATTCTCTTCCGTGCGAGCCTCATTAGAGTCCCAATTCTGTACCATTAACCCCCATAGATTCTCTATGGGGTTAAGGTCCGGACTTTTCGGTGGAATTTTTATTAATTGTAAGTCTGGTTGCTCCGCTATCCAATTTTGAACTCGTCTGGCATTGTGAACGGAACTATTATCCTGTATAAAAGTTATCCGGTGATTATCAGGATAGACAATTTTTGCAGTTGGTAAAAACAAATCTTTTAGAATATCTAGATAGGCATCACTATTCATTCGACCAGATATTTCGCACAGTTCTATGGGTCCACCCGAATTTATCCACCCCCAAAATCCGAACGTAATGCGTCCACTACGTCTATTTGGCAATACATTCTCATCATCATAACGTGTATTGGCTGCACGATACAAAGAAATCCGCCCGTCCGCCGAAGAAACAAACGTTTTCTGGTCCATGAAAGCAACGTGTTCAAAATTATAATTTAAATATCTGTTAGCAAATTGTAACCGTAACATTTTATGCCTTTTCGTTAGTAACAATTTTTTTGCTGGAATTCGGTGATGAATTCCAGCTTCACTAAGTCTTCGACGTATAGTTAAACTGGATACAGCCAGATCAGCTGCTAATGTAGATGTTCTGATAAATCTTGCATTT
The DNA here is from genome assembly GCA_950022985.1 of Udea ferrugalis. Taxonomy (NCBI): domain Eukaryota; kingdom Metazoa; phylum Arthropoda; class Insecta; order Lepidoptera; family Crambidae; genus Udea; species Udea ferrugalis. The sequence goes on along the minus strand of OX465531.1, from coordinate 14,181,883 downwards.
CGAACATTTTCAACCAATTGCATATCTTGATCATGAGTTGTTTTTCTAGGTCGGCCAAAAGACACATGTTTCGTGAGATTTCCCTCTTCTTGCCATCTTTTCCACCATAATGTAACAGTATTTCTCTGTTAAAGAATGATTTTATTAAATTACCAAGTTAGAGATTACTTAGATAAAAACATGAACAGGAAAAAAATCAAATTCTTACCGATATGCCTAATTATTCCGCAATAGCTGATTTAGAAACCCCGTCCTCACACATATGAACTATTTTATGTTTCGTATGCTCATCAATTCGATACATTTTTATTTTAAATGGGTAGGAGGATTGCAATAAAATTGTAATGTAAATTATAGAATTTAATTGAATAGTTATTTGACATGTGCGACAGTTATAATTTTATTATAAAAACAGAACGTCATTTGAAGTTTATCTAGCCAGTGATAAATAATGTTGCAAACTCCTTAACCATGCAGTTTTATGAACACTAGTAAAATCATCTTCATGCCGTTAATAATTAGGTAGAATTTTAATTACATTAACTAGTTCAGATATTATTGTATTCCGTGTGCATACATAATTATGGATCACACGCTTTTCAGATAATATGATCTTAAAGTTGTTCATATAATAATGTGTCTTTGGCTGTATATATGTTACTGAGAAGAAGCAGTCCCATATTTATGAATCTAAACCTTGAAAACAATTTAGTGATGCTTATGCTTGGTACAATATTATGAACTTTTTTAACGTTAATATATTTTTGAATACTTGACAGTGCTTATATATTAATGAACTCGACTGTACAGCTTGTGCCGCCTCATTGTTGAGGTGCCCCATGCCAAACAGTGGGACAGCAGCATCAAAAAGATATGTGCCAACAAAGTGGTCAACAAAAGCAAGTTTAATATAACAATGACAAAGTCGTATATCATTTGAAGTGTTTTCAAACTCTACAAGGGAAACACTGTTTTAATTCTATAGCGTTAAGGTTGCTTTTCATAAAAATTTCAGAGATATTTGACTGCTCTGTACACACTGCTGACTGGTCATAGGCTGTTAGTTACCTTCCTGTGCTGAGCGAGCAGCTTCCCGCTGGCGTCCCACACCGTGCAGGTGTTGTACAGCCGCCCGTCACAGCGCTCCGGCACGGTCCCGCCCACTACGCACACGCCCGCAGCCGCCGCCGCTTCGGACAGTGCGCGACTCGTCTCGCCAGAGGGCACCTCCTCCGCGTACTCGTTGAAGAACTCTACAATTACGGTTCTGATATAGTATTCAATGAACAAAATCACTAAAAAGTCCCAGAAAAGGAACTAATGGTCAAGGCATCAAGTAAGATTCAAACCTATTTCTTTCGCAAGCAGGTAACTGTTGTAGCCACTAAGTATCTATATCTAGATATTTAGTGGCTAGACCCTAGCCAACGTTACTGACCCCCTTATTCATAAAAACTTAAACAGCTCTTCAACATCACATTAACTTTTGTATCGCTGTCCTTTTCTTTCTTGTAGCTGCTGCTGCCGTAAGTAACAAAGAGCTACAAAACTTATTGTGACATTGAAACTGTAACAGTGCGTCTAAGTTTTTATGAATAAGGGGGAGAGTGTCTTGTGTTGTTTATTTTAATTGGTCAGGATTTTGTTGCGTAAATTTCTTGGTAAATGCTTTGTCTGAATTATTTTGAAATTATTATTATGGAGCCATTCATCACAAGACACAAGTACAACAATTTAATTAAGTACAGTTGAATACATGAAGACTTACTGGTTCCATAAGGTGAGTTAAAACATTCAGGCAGAGCCACAAGCTGAGCACCTTTTTCCTTTGCCTTATGGATTTCGCTCACAGCGGCTGCAATATTCTTGGTCTTGTCTGGGCCTACTGCCAGCTGCACTAGGGCAATTTTGAAACCTAAAACAAGTTAACTTAAAAATGTGATTTTTATTGTAACAAAATAACTTTAAAATACAAAACTTTTTTGTGCACTAAGTGGATACTTAGTGTGGGTTGCACCATCTGACTTTAACAATAACAAACATCCAAATTTCAGTTAAAGTACCGGTTAGGCCCAAAAATGACGTCAAATTGTCAAATTTGACAAAAACTTTAACCTTATCTTTAACTACTATGGTGCAACTTACCCTTAGTGTTGTACAAAATATTAAACTATCTTAAAATATAAGCCAGGGGGCAGTTTTTAATGAAGGCCAAGGGTGCGGCAATATTCAGCAGTCTGCCATTTAGGGGGTACCCTATTACAAATATACAAATTAGGTATTATCTAAACTAGGGTGTCCCAAGAAGCAGTATTAAGTGAAATTGATTGTTTATTCATTTCTTCATACACTAAAAGACAATTACAATAGACAATATTTAGGACAGCAAAAGTCCAGACAATCTTATCTCTAAAAACAGATTTCCTGCAATTGTTCTTGTGGATATGATTAAAACCAGTACAGTCTGGGTATCTTTGAGCCTGAAATATTAACTGGAGAGAAATGTACATACAGTCAAAACCGTGCCTGACTGCTCTTTCATAAGTTCTATGACAACTATGGCAAGTTTATGTAACATGGTCCAAAAGAATATAGGCACTATTAATGTTGACTGTTCCAATAAAGACTACACTATCATTCACAACAGGATGAGGAAGAAGGCCCCACTTCATATTTTTAGTAATGTTTTTGTTTCACTGTTGGGATTTGGGCTAGTTGAATTTCTTTCTTTCACTCTTTGTTTCAGACAGAAAGATTACAGAATAAGTCAAGAGCTAATAGGAATTAACGAAAATACTGTAAAACTTAAGATAACAACTCTTATCAGCTAGCAAAAAGCAAAACATTTTAATGTTATTGTTACATTAGATAAGAACCAGAAGAAGAAAAACATAGATAAAGTTATCACAGCATCGTGCAATTATAAATACTCAAGACAACATAAAACCCTAGTATTTAATAGTATTAATTAATAGTATTTAAAGAAAGTAAGAAGAGAATAAAATTACTGGACCCTAAACTTAACAATAAGATTTACACAGCAAATAGTTAATAGTTAAAAAAAGCATTTTTCAATAAATAACACTCAAATGCAGTTGATTGTGAATCTGGCAGTTAAGCAGATGATGCAAATTCATAATTATTAGGGAGTTATTCGGTGGATTTCCACATTAGGCTGACAGGATAATTGAAAAAATAACAAATAGGTATCATCATTTAACCACGGCATCTAACATCGACGGCCAAGAGGCGCATGATATCGCTCAAACTAATTTAATGAAACATTTAAATTCATGCAGGGTTAGGGAAGAAAGTGCTGAGTAGGAAATAGTGAATTTATACTGTGTAACTGTAGAATAAAGTAATATACCAGCAACGATACGCGCGGGTTTCATGAGGAACCGCGGGTGAACCGCATCCACTGAGCTATCACACATTGCGGGACAAACACACTATAAATCTATTCTATCAGCATCTTTTACCTCTTTTAAGCATAGTTCGCTTTAATTCTACTGATAATAAAACGTATTATCACTGGTTATCACGGAAAAGATCACAAAATACGAAATTTTATTTTGTTTTAATCGGAATGTCAGATATTTTTTTTGACATATTGACATTGACAATCACCTGGGTGCCGGATACGGTCCGCAAAGCAAATTTAGCGCTCACTGTGCGTACGGCGATTATTGCCGGTCCGAATTCAACTAAAAATGCCGATTGAAACGCTAACTGCTAACAGCTCTGTCAGCGTCAGATTCATTTTTGAACACAATAAGTGACGCTTTTCTAACCAATTTTTACTTTTGAATTTCCATCAGGCGCCTACTTAAGTCCACTCCGGTGAAGGATCCTTGCTTGTTGACAACACAAGACATGGATGGTCAACGACATACAAGCTACTCATTTCCGGTCATTCCTCTCTCCTTGATATTTTTTGAGAAAGCTCTTACCAAATAAACTCTTCGAAACTTAGTGTACTCAGCTATATCGTTCCAAGATTCGAGTATAAAAACAGGACGGAATTGAAAATAAATTAAACTTCTTTTACGGCTTGATATACACATTATATTTAATTTTATTTCTTGGAACATAAGGGTACGATTTACGTACTAAGATAAGACTAAAAAGCACACATCACAAATAAAATGATAATACTTTACTCTTTACTCAGTTCTGTGTTACTAGGTATTTCAATATAACTACAAAATCAATCGTAAAAATAATACGAGGTGCATTACCTTAATACAAGTAGGTACGTAACAGCAATGTAATATTTGATGGAAACCTTAATTAGCTACATGTCCTTTAAGGTCGCATCAATTAACCGGGGAACATTTGTTCATAAGCAAAGGTGATGATACACTGTTTTACTAAACATATTGCATTTCTAGTGAACATTACAACAAACATTTCATTAAATAACCAGTACTAATTAACTTAATTTTATTGCTAACTCGATACGAGTCGGAACTTAATTGGAGGTATTATTTAGATGAGACGTTGTAAGCATAACTGGGAGGTACTAACAGTCGGCGTCCATGATAACACAGCTTAGTAAGATCGGCAACTTTGAGTAACTAAAGACAAGAAAATAAACTATAGAATACTGAGTAATCAATCGTAGGTCGATTAGCACTATTTGATTTAGGTCAAATCACACCTAAATAGAGAGCTCTTGTGGCCAAGTCCTCAGTTACACAGTACTTACCTACCACCACACATTTGAATTAGATGTAAGCACTAAGTCCACATGCCACAGCCACAAAACGCCGCCACTGGCATAATTCAAATAGTTTGTAGCGTGTAGCGGATAACGGGGTCTATCGTGTACGGCGAGTTTATATAAAATCAAATGTATGAAAGCTACACGGAATATGGTGGCGGCGTTTTGTTGCTGTCGCATGTGGCCCGAGTGCGGGGTTGCTATTTAATCTGTGGCGGTGTGTAACGTTATGTTGTCGCCAAGTGTACTAAGCGTCTTACAAAAAAAAAACTCTTGTTTGAGTGTGAATGAGGATAAATGGCACTCAACAATTTTAAATACATTTTTACTATTATTACTTATATTTATTTATCTTGTTACAGTCATGGTTTCTTATTGATAAGTTTATCTAAAACAATACTTTGTGAGATTAGTACATTTTCAAGTTTATCAAGGCACTCATTTAGTTGTTTTGAAACTTGATATAAAAATATTTCATCGTAGTACTACTAAGTGAGTTGGCTAATTACCTATCTGCTCAGGTTCTATACAGTACTATTCGTAGAAATCTATGGTATTTAATGACCTAATCATTATGGTGGTAAATAAGAGTCCCAAAAGTATATGTATAGTTCTGGTTAGTAAAGGTGAATGCTCGTGCTACCTAATGATTGATTCTATCAACCTCACAGCCCCTAGACGCTAGTTTGATATCTTGTATGCAATTAGGTCTGTCCACATCAAAGTGTTGACGAGGGGCAAGGTCACTAATTATATTGGTCAATGGGTTTATTTAACAATCAGTAAAGGTCATTCACAGTCATCGCTTGACACTTCCCGTGAACGCTCAAAATTGATAGAGTAGTAGTCCGCGATCGGGCGTATAAGTCTGATCTGTTAACAGACTCCACTATTTAGTTTTTTATAGGTCAGTGCGAAGCGTTCTATAATTAGCAGATTTGAGCCCTGGAGTGTTGTCTATGAGGTCGCTGTCTAGTAAAGCGCATGGCTTGGTTCCTTGGGCGGCTTGGTGCGGCGCTCCTGCCGGGCGCGGCTGATGTAGGGCGCGGGCTGCTTGAGGTGCACGGTGCGCACGTGCAGCTTGCGGCTGTTGGACTGAGGAACATTGTCTATGAGGTGTATGTCTAGTATATAGCGTGGCTTGGTTCCTTGGGCGGCTTGGTGCGGCGCTCCTGCCGGGCGCGGCTGATGTAGGGCGCGGGCTGCTTGAGGTGCACGGTGCGCACGTGCAGCTTGCGGCTGTTGGACTGAGGAACATTGTCTATGAGGTGTATGTCTAGTATATAGCGTGGCTTGGTTCCTTGGGCGGCTTGGTGCGGCGCTCCTGCCGGGCGCGGCTGATGTAGGGCGCGGGCTGCTTGAGGTGCACGGTGCGCACGTGCAGCTTGCGGCTGTTGGACTGGCCGAACGCCTTCCCACACACTTCGCATTCGTACGGCTTCACGCCAGTGTGGCTCTGGAACGAACAAAAATAATTTCATTCATATTATATATTGCTTCGGAAGGCACGTTAAGCAGTTGGTCCCGGCTGACGTCGTTAGATGTCAGTCGTTAAGCCTAGTCGGAGGCCTTAGGGCGGCTTGATAACATCTGACATTAAGGTTGCTCACTAACCTTACACCCCTCCAACAATCCGCACTGAGCCCGCGTGTTGAAGTGGGGCTCATTCCACCTCATAATGAAATGTGTGTGTGTATTCTTTATTGCACATAAAAGAGGACAAATGGCGGACTTAATGCCAGGAGGCATTCTCTACCAGCCAACCACATGGTAAGGCAGAGAAATTAAGGCGGTGCACAAGATTAATGTTAAAACATTCTTCATTAGAATCATTACAAATATTTAAACTAAAATAACTATAAAATAATTAAAAATACCATTACACAAATAACTATACCAAAATAATAATAAACCATACATGTATGTGTGGATGTGCCGTGTTGCTCTTTCACGTAAAAACTATATGGATTTTGATGAAACTTCACAATAATGTAGCTCATACATATGAATCGCCAAGCTTCTGGACGACTAGCGGCACTAAGCTAGGTCTACGACACTGGCCATATCCGCGTCTGCGAAGCCCTAGGTGAGAGGAAAAATCGCCTCATAAATGGTCAATTTCACTCATCTGAACAAAATAGGCACCAGGGCCGCCGCAATTTTGTTTTTCATAATAAAAAATAACGTTCTTATTCATAAAAACGAACGCAACGCTAAAGCGTAGTTTAAGCAATAGACGTTAATACGTCTATTGCTTAAACTACGCTTCTTGTTAGTAAGTGAGAAAATCTCACTTATCGCGAATGGCGGCAGCAACAAGAATGAAAGAGACAAAGCGATACAAAAGTTAACGTGTCGTTGAAGCGCTGTTAAGTTTTTATGAATAAGGGGGTAATAGGCATATTTTTGGACTTGCCCAAAAACGCTCCATACAAAAGTGACAGCGATAGTGACGTCACTGTCGCTTTTGTATGGAGCGTTTTTGGGCAAGTCCAAAAAATGTGCATTTCAAATTGTGATATCTCTGGTGGTATTGATCCAGATGAAGTGATTCTTTGAGGATTGTTTACATAAATGTAAGGTCTTTCGATAATAAACAAAAAAAAAATACAGTCATCATGCCTATTGTCTCACCCTGAAGTGTCTATCCAGAGCGCCCTTGCACTTGAAGGCCTTGAAGCAGACGCTACAGGGGTAGGGCCGGTGGTCGGAGTGCGTCTTCTCGTGCATCTGCAGGTTGGTCCGGTTGAAGAACGCCTTCGGGCATTGCAGGCATTTGTAGGCGCGTTCCTCCGTGTGAGTGCGCTTGTGGTATACTAGGAATGCGTTGCCCTGAAAGACAGCAGGTATATGAAAAAGATAAAAAAAAAACTTCATTGCACAAGGAAGAAAAGTACAATTGGCGGAATTAATGCCTAAACGCATTCTCTACCAGTCGAAAATCGGGCGAGGCAGAAAACTTGTTGGCGGTATCTATCTTTGACATATTAAATTTAAATAACCATAAACATACTCGAAATACATAATAATGAAATACCTACATCATACAGTTCGTAAATAAATCGTTCGTAATAATCTTTATTGCACAAAAAAACATTCAACAAGTAACAGTAAAATGACAGTATTAAAAAGTACAATTCAGGTCAGGCGGTCTTATCGCTACAAAGTGATCTCTTTCAGACAGCCTTAATTCTATATTTTTTTAAACTTCCATGGTTTACTGGAAGATATTTCCGAACCCCAGTTTTATAAGTATTCCATTTTAGAAAACTTAAGGTAGGTATTTATGTATTCTTGAACAATACTTGAAATGTAAAGGTTGATGTGTGCGCCTCTGTGTACATTGCGATCATTGTGCGAACAACAGAAAAAAACAAAAACTATACGCAGGGGTATTTTTTAAAGGACTTAGGCACACTGATTGCTACCGTCATGGTGAACACACCATCCAGAAGCTCCACCGAGCAAAATTGAGGTCAACGTAGTAAAGGGCGAGCCTGCCACCGTTATCTATCTTGCTTGCTTTTATGGGTCTGAGGTTTAAAGTTTCTTAGTAGTCCACGCAAAAGTGATCAAAAAGCAGGTGTAGAGTGCGTGAGTTAGCACCTAGGCAATTTCTTCAGAAATCTGTTCAGGTTGCTGAGAGAATAAACATACTCTAAAAGTCCCCGCCTTCTACGGAACGAAAGCTAATAAAAGTTACTACAACTTATGTTCTACACATTTTTTCAGATCGTAAGAGAAGAGAAGATCGTTTTTGAACTAAACGTTCTGGAAAAGTGAAATTTGCTTGAAGCCACTTATTAAGCACTTGCATATTAATGTTTTCTAATATTTACGCGAACACTATACATCGAAATGAAACATCTTTACGGATTCTAATTTACCACCAGCTTGGGATCCTGTTATACGCTTGATCAATCCCAGAGGGCAGCACAATACAGTGAGGTCTCAAGATACGGTTAGTTAGTACTGCGTAGATAGGAACATTTCCAGTAATGTTAGTGGAAATGACGGTAGTTAAGTGAGGGTTGCTAAAAATTGTACTGTTTTGTGACATAGAACATCTTTGTCATCCCGTGATCGGCTGCTGTAAAGTAGTCGAAACGTCGGATTAGAAAATGAAAGAAAATATAAGACCGCGCGTAGAATCCGTAAAGTTGTTTTATTTCGACACTTACATATTGTTAAACATGTAACTTATTTGAAGACTTACCCGGAAACTCTTGCCACAAATGTCGCAGATGTAGTTCTTCTGAATGGGGTAGGGCTTGTCAGGGTGAGCGCGCCTGAAGTGAGTCCAGAAGTCGCGTGCGTTCGCTATCGACTCACCACACTGTCAACATTGAAGCATACTTAGACGATCGAGTTTGGTGTGACCGATCAATAAAGAGGTCTAGCTCGAACCGCTAACGTTTTGGTGAACGAAACGTGAACGATCCTTTTTAATTTTTTCCTCTGTCTTTGAAAAAAAGTAACATTTACTGCCGCACTCAGAGACGTCAATTAACGTTAATGGTTCATTAGAGTCAAAATTTCATTTTTCAAAAGAGACTTTTTAACAAATTGAACAAAGAACTTTTCAGAATCAAACATAAGGTTCAGACTCACATGTTCGCAGTCGGCGGGCCAGGCGGCGTTGGCGGGCTTCTTGCCGTAGTTCTTGGGTCTCTGGCGCGCGTGCGAGCGCCGGTGGTGCACCTTATTCCCTGCACATAAGGTTCAGACTCACATGTTCGCAGTCGGCGGGCCAGGCGGCGTTGGCGGGCTTCTTGCCGTAGTTCTTGGGTCTCTGGCGCGCGTGCGAGCGCCGGTGGTGCACCTTATTCCCTGCACATAAGGTTCAGACTCACATGTTCGCAGTCGGCGGGCCAGGCGGCGTTGGCGGGCTTCTTGCCGTAGTTCTTGGGTCTCTGGCGCGCGTGCGAGCGCCGGTGGTGCACCTTATTCCCTGCACATAAGGTTCAGACTCACATGTTCGCAGTCGGCGGGCCAGGCGGCGTTGGCGGGCTTCTTGCCGTAGTTCTTGGGTCTCTGGCGCGCGTGCGAGCGCCGGTGGTGCACCTTATTCCCTGCACATAAGGTTCAGACTCACATGTTCGCAGTCGGCGGGCCAGGCGGCGTTGGCGGGCTTCTTGCCGTAGTTCTTGGGTCTCTGGCGCGCGTGCGAGCGCCGGTGGTGCACCTTATTCCCTGCACATAAGGTTCAGACTCACATGTTCGCAGTCGGCGGGCCAGGCGGCGTTGGCGGGCTTCTTGCCGTAGTTCTTGGGTCTCTGGCGCGCGTGCGAGCGCCGGTGGTGCACCTTATTCCCTGCACATAAGGTTCAGACTCACATGTTCGCAGTCGGCGGGCCAGGCGGCGTTGGCGGGCTTCTTGCCGTAGTTCTTGGGTCTCTGGCGCGCGTGCGAGCGCCGGTGGTGCACCTTATTCCCTGCACATAAGGTTCAGACTCACATGTTCGCAGTCGGCGGGCCAGGCGGCGTTGGCGGGCTTCTTGCCGTAGTTCTTGGGTCTCTGGCGCGCGTGCGAGCGCCGGTGGTGCACCTTATTCCCTGCACATAAGGTTCAGACTCACATGTTCGCAGTCGGCGGGCCAGGCGGCGTTGGCGGGCTTCTTGCCGTAGTTCTTGGGTCTCTGGCGCGCGTGCGAGCGCCGGTGGTGCACCTTATTCCCTGCACATAAGGTTCAGACTCACATGTTCGCAGTCGGCGGGCCAGGCGGCGTTGGCGGGCTTCTTGCCGTAGTTCTTGGGTCTCTGGCGCGCGTGCGAGCGCCGGTGGTGCACCTTATTCCCTGCACATAAGGTTCAGACTCACATGTTCGCAGTCGGCGGGCCAGGCGGCGTTGGCGGGCTTCTTGCCGTAGTTCTTGGGTCTCTGGCGCGCGTGCGAGCGCCGGTGGTGCACCTTATTCCCTGCACATAAGGTTCAGACTCACATGTTCGCAGTCGGCGGGCCAGGCGGCGTTGGCGGGCTTCTTGCCGTAGTTCTTGGGTCTCTGGCGCGCGTGCGAGCGCCGGTGGTGCACCTTATTCCCTGCACATAAGGTTCAGACTCACATGTTCGCAGTCGGCGGGCCAGGCGGCGTTGGCGGGCTTCTTGCCGTAGTTCTTGGGTCTCTGGCGCGCGTGCGAGCGCCGGTGGTGCACCTTATTCCCTGCACATAAGGTTCAGACTCACATGTTCGCAGTCGGCGGGCCAGGCGGCGTTGGCGGGCTTCTTGCCGTAGTTCTTGGGTCTCTGGCGCGCGTGCGAGCGCCGGTGGTGCACCTTATTCCCTGCACATAAGGTTCAGACTCACATGTTCGCAGTCGGCGGGCCAGGCGGCGTTGGCGGGCTTCTTGCCGTAGTTCTTGGGTCTCTGGCGCGCGTGCGAGCGCCGGTGGTGCACCTTATTCCCTGCACATAAGGTTCAGACTCACATGTTCGCAGTCGGCGGGCCAGGCGGCGTTGGCGGGCTTCTTGCCGTAGTTCTTGGGTCTCTGGCGCGCGTGCGAGCGCCGGTGGTGCACCTTATTCCCTGCACATAAGGTTCAGACTCACATGTTCGCAGTCGGCGGGCCAGGCGGCGTTGGCGGGCTTCTTGCCGTAGTTCTTGGGTCTCTGGCGCGCGTGCGAGCGCCGGTGGTGCACCTTATTCCCTGCACATAAGGTTCAGACTCACATGTTCGCAGTCGGCGGGCCAGGCGGCGTTGGCGGGCTTCTTGCCGTAGTTCTTGGGTCTCTGGCGCGCGTGCGAGCGCCGGTGGTGCACCTTATTCCCTGCACATAAGGTTCAGACTCACATGTTCGCAGTCGGCGGGCCAGGCGGCGTTGGCGGGCTTCTTGCCGTAGTTCTTGGGTCTCTGGCGCGCGTGCGAGCGCCGGTGGTGCACCTTATTCCCTGCACATAAGGTTCAGACTCACATGTTCGCAGTCGGCGGGCCAGGCGGCGTTGGCGGGCTTCTTGCCGTAGTTCTTGGGTCTCTGGCGCGCGTGCGAGCGCCGGTGGTGCACCTTATTCCCTGCACATAAGGTTCAGACTCACATGTTCGCAGTCGGCGGGCCAGGCGGCGTTGGCGGGCTTCTTGCCGTAGTTCTTGGGTCTCTGGCGCGCGTGCGAGCGCCGGTGGTGCACCTTATTCCCTGCACATAAGGTTCAGACTCACATGTTCGCAGTCGGCGGGCCAGGCGGCGTTGGCGGGCTTCTTGCCGTAGTTCTTGGGTCTCTGGCGCGCGTGCGAGCGCCGGTGGTGCACCTTATTCCCTGCACATAAGGTTCAGACTCACATGTTCGCAGTCGGCGGGCCAGGCGGCGTTGGCGGGCTTCTTGCCGTAGTTCTTGGGTCTCTGGCGCGCGTGCGAGCGCCGGTGGTGCACCTTATTCCCTGCACATAAGGTTCAGACTCACATGTTCGCAGTCGGCGGGCCAGGCGGCGTTGGCGGGCTTCTTGCCGTAGTTCTTGGGTCTCTGGCGCGCGTGCGAGCGCCGGTGGTGCACCTTATTCCCTGCACATAAGGTTCAGACTCACATGTTCGCAGTCGGCGGGCCAGGCGGCGTTGGCGGGCTTCTTGCCGTAGTTCTTGGGTCTCTGGCGCGCGTGCGAGCGCCGGTGGTGCACCTTATTCCCTGCACATAAGGTTCAGACTCACATGTTCGCAGTCGGCGGGCCAGGCGGCGTTGGCGGGCTTCTTGCCGTAGTTCTTGGGTCTCTGGCGCGCGTGCGAGCGCCGGTGGTGCACCTTATTCCCTGCACATAAGGTTCAGACTCACATGTTCGCAGTCGGCGGGCCAGGCGGCGTTGGCGGGCTTCTTGCCGTAGTTCTTGGGTCTCTGGCGCGCGTGCGAGCGCCGGTGGTGCACCTTATTCCCTGCACATAAGGTTCAGACTCACATGTTCGCAGTCGGCGGGCCAGGCGGCGTTGGCGGGCTTCTTGCCGTAGTTCTTGGGTCTCTGGCGCGCGTGCGAGCGCCGGTGGTGCACCTTATTCCCTGCACATAAGGTTCAGACTCACATGTTCGCAGTCGGCGGGCCAGGCGGCGTTGGCGGGCTTCTTGCCGTAGTTCTTGGGTCTCTGGCGCGCGTGCGAGCGCCGGTGGTGCACCTTATTCCCTGCACATAAGGTTCAGACTCACATGTTCGCAGTCGGCGGGCCAGGCGGCGTTGGCGGGCTTCTTGCCGTAGTTCTTGGGTCTCTGGCGCGCGTGCGAGCGCCGGTGGTGCACCTTATTCCCTGCACATAAGGTTCAGACTCACATGTTCGCAGTCGGCGGGCCAGGCGGCGTTGGCGGGCTTCTTGCCGTAGTTCTTGGGTCTCTGGCGCGCGTGCGAGCGCCGGTGGTGCACCTTATTCCCTGCACATAAGGTTCAGACTCACATGTTCGCAGTCGGCGGGCCAGGCGGCGTTGGCGGGCTTCTTGCCGTAGTTCTTGGGTCTCTGGCGCGCGTGCGAGCGCCGGTGGTGCACCTTATTCCCTGCACATAAGGTTCAGACTCACATGTTCGCAGTCGGCGGGCCAGGCGGCGTTGGCGGGCTTCTTGCCGTAGTTCTTGGGTCTCTGGCGCGCGTGCGAGCGCCGGTGGTGCACCTTATTCCCTGCACATAAGGTTCAGACTCACATGTTCGCAGTCGGCGGGCCAGGCGGCGTTGGCGGGCTTCTTGCCGTAGTTCTTGGGTCTCTGGCGCGCGTGCGAGCGCCGGTGGTGCACCTTATTCCCTGCACATAAGGTTCAGACTCACATGTTCGCAGTCGGCGGGCCAGGCGGCGTTGGCGGGCTTCTTGCCGTAGTTCTTGGGTCTCTGGCGCGCGTGCGAGCGCCGGTGGTGCACCTTATTCCCTGCACATAAGGTTCAGACTCACATGTTCGCAGTCGGCGGGCCAGGCGGCGTTGGCGGGCTTCTTGCCGTAGTTCTTGGGTCTCTGGCGCGCGTGCGAGCGCCGGTGGTGCACCTTATTCCCTGCACATAAGGTTCAGACTCACATGTTCGCAGTCGGCGGGCCAGGCGGCGTTGGCGGGCTTCTTGCCGTAGTTCTTGGGTCTCTGGCGCGCGTGCGAGCGCCGGTGGTGCACCTTATTCCCTGCACATAAGGTTCAGACTCACATGTTCGCAGTCGGCGGGCCAGGCGGCGTTGGCGGGCTTCTTGCCGTAGTTCTTGGGTCTCTGGCGCGCGTGCGAGCGCCGGTGGTGCACCTTATTCCCTGCACATAAGGTTCAGACTCACATGTTCGCAGTCGGCGGGCCAGGCGGCGTTGGCGGGCTTCTTGCCGTAGTTCTTGGGTCTCTGGCGCGCGTGCGAGCGCCGGTGGTGCACCTTATTCCCTGCACATAAGGTTCAGACTCACATGTTCGCAGTCGGCGGGCCAGGCGGCGTTGGCGGGCTTCTTGCCGTAGTTCTTGGGTCTCTGGCGCGCGTGCGAGCGCCGGTGGTGCACCTTATTCCCTGCACATAAGGTTCAGACTCACATGTTCGCAGTCGGCGGGCCAGGCGGCGTTGGCGGGCTTCTTGCCGTAGTTCTTGGGTCTCTGGCGCGCGTGCGAGCGCCGGTGGTGCACCTTATTCCCTGCACATAAGGTTCAGACTCACATGTTCGCAGTCGGCGGGCCAGGCGGCGTTGGCGGGCTTCTTGCCGTAGTTCTTGGGTCTCTGGCGCGCGTGCGAGCGCCGGTGGTGCACCTTATTCCCTGCACATAAGGTTCAGACTCACATGTTCGCAGTCGGCGGGCCAGGCGGCGTTGGCGGGCTTCTTGCCGTAGTTCTTGGGTCTCTGGCGCGCGTGCGAGCGCCGGTGGTGCACCTTATTCCCTGCACATAAGGTTCAGACTCACATGTTCGCAGTCGGCGGGCCAGGCGGCGTTGGCGGGCTTCTTGCCGTAGTTCTTGGGTCTCTGGCGCGCGTGCGAGCGCCGGTGGTGCACCTTATTCCCTGCACATAAGGTTCAGACTCACATGTTCGCAGTCGGCGGGCCAGGCGGCGTTGGCGGGCTTCTTGCCGTAGTTCTTGGGTCTCTGGCGCGCGTGCGAGCGCCGGTGGTGCACCTTATTCCCTGCACATAAGGTTCAGACTCACATGTTCGCAGTCGGCGGGCCAGGCGGCGTTGGCGGGCTTCTTGCCGTAGTTCTTGGGTCTCTGGCGCGCGTGCGAGCGCCGGTGGTGCACCTTATTCCCTGCACATAAGGTTCAGACTCACATGTTCGCAGTCGGCGGGCCAGGCGGCGTTGGCGGGCTTCTTGCCGTAGTTCTTGGGTCTCTGGCGCGCGTGCGAGCGCCGGTGGTGCACCTTATTCCCTGCACATAAGGTTCAGACTCACATGTTCGCAGTCGGCGGGCCAGGCGGCGTTGGCGGGCTTCTTGCCGTAGTTCTTGGGTCTCTGGCGCGCGTGCGAGCGCCGGTGGTGCAGACGTAGTTCCTCGCCGTTCGAGAACGTCTCGCCGCACACTCGACAACCGTTCCTAGTCATATCCAGTAATCTAAGATAACCATCTTCAGCTTATTACTTACACTTTAGTTTTGAGTTGTTATTTTCTTTATCGCACTACTCTACTACTCAAGAGAGACTAGAGAGCGATTTTGGTGAAAATTTCAACTGCGTAAGGACAGTCCGCATCAAAATAATGTTTGCGTACAGATTAGTCAAATGTGTCTAAAAAATTTGAGAAAAGCAACCCTACCGCTACAGTTTTATAATAGTGTTCCACATGTTTGAGATTTAAGTGACGGTTCAAACGACTCTCAAACCGTCAACACATGTTTGTCCACTCTGTACGCAAACATCATTTTGATGCTAACTGAACACTTGTATTATCAAGAACTATTTTTGCCTTGCCAAAAAATCGAACCTAGGCGGCCTAGGGGGCTCGATTCTTGTTTGCTATTGAAAATCACTCCTTATAAATCTAATTATCTTTAAGAGATGGCTTTACCGGCTACGCACGGGCGTGCAGGCCAGCCCCTTAATCAAAAAAAAACAGTGCAGGCAGCATTGGTTTAGCGATTGTATTTAATGTTATTTGCAAATGTTGTCAGGAATCAAAATGGAAGAGACAAATTGTGAAGAAGAACTAAGTCAGTTTTTAATAAATAAGGGGTATCTATATCTTCGCCAATTAGGTCAAAAGGCCAGTGAGTAATTCATCTATCTACGTCAACAAAAATAGCCAACATACTTGAAGTCATTGTTCTGCGTGTGCTTGACGGAGGTGACCATGTGGCGGCGGTACGCCTCCAGCCCGACGAACTTCACGTCGCACACGGCGCAGTACGGACCGCTCTCGCTTTTGTCTCCCTCTTCCTTTTCCTATTAGAAAAATGGCGTTAAAAGCTAGTTATAAATTAATGTTTTACAACACTGTATATCGAAATATAACAACTTCACGGATTCTACTCGCGCTCTTATATTTTCTTTCATTTTCTAACCCGACGTTTCGACTACTTTACAGCAGCCGTGGTTACGGGAACCTATAGCTGCGGGCTGCTGTAAAGTAGTCGAAACGTCGGGTTAGAAAATGAAAGAAAATATAAGAGCGCGAGTAGAATCCGTGAAGTTGTTTTATTTAGTCATAAATTGTCAAACTTGTTGTATCGTATCCTGTCACCATGGTCTGCAGGAAAAAGTCTCTTATTAGAGATAAGCTCCTCTGTACTTTTTGTGTTCTAATTATTTTCAATTGTAACTATATTTTTGTGTACGAACTAATAAATAATAAAAGCATATTAGCGAACTCATTAGTATAGTACGATTCAAAGTTAATGGCGGTTCGGAAGTTTACGTATTTATAAGTATTTTTACGTATTAAGTATGTGTATTCGTTGTCTAGCTCGTCTTGGGGCGTCTAGATGGCGCTGTGTGGAATAATGTCCAGGGATATTTTTTTCATTTAATGATGGCGAGACGTACCTACACCTACTTTGTGTTCATTGTGCAATTTGCGGCTAACTCTCCGGTGATGGAAAACACCGATATAAAACCCAAGCAACCCGGATAGCGGCGGTAGGCTCGCCCTTTACCACGTTGGGTTCAAATTCCCTCGGCGAAATGTGGGCTTCTGAATATTCCGTTCACCATGACGGCAACAATCAGTGTGCCTCTGACTAACCCATTAGGGATATAGTCGTGAGGGTATGTTATGTAAGACGTACCTCCTTGACGTGTTTGTGCATCATGGTCCGATGCATGTTGAGGCCGAGCTGGCTCACGAAGGAGTAGCCGCACACGCCGCAGATGAACTCCGACGGGTGCTTGATGCGCACGTGGCTCAGGTAGGACGTCCACTTGCTGAGGAACGAGGATATATTTATGGTTTTATTTGGTCATCATAGGTTACATAATTATGGTATTAGGTACAGTCCACGAACGTAAAAGAAAGAAGGACGGAACACTAAAAATATGTGAAGCTTGCAAGGTGCTACAATTTCGTTTGTTGTACACGCCCTGCAACACTCACACAGTAAACACACTAGGTGCTACAAACTACGCCATTTTACTCCGTGTGACAGCGCCAATGACACGTGCTAGCCACGCACACACCTAAACTGGCAGCTGATAATTTGCTTTTCTCATGATTACACGAGCTGACGTCCGTCTTTCTTTTACGACTGTGGTACAGTCATTATACGAAGAACACGAACGATTAGCACAAAGAACTGATGGCCGTTAAAGACAAAAAGTTCACAACGTGGATATTATTTATTTTAATAATCTACAAGCACCCAGCGGGTAGGGGTTTCAAATTCTACCGAGGTATTTATTGCCTGTCGTGAGACGCGACTAAAAGTACCCTTGGGGTCGATTTTTACACACAATGAACCTGAACTGGAATTTTAGCACATATATACACAGAAAAAAAGGATTTCTCCAAACAAGATAAATAGTTTTCTTGAAATATTTAGTAATTCTAAAGAAAATTGTCTTAAAACAAATAATGTTTATTTTTTTCTAGATAATGGAAGTCTCAAAACAAAAACTATATTTTCTTGTTGCAATTTTTAAAATCAAGAAAAAATATTTTAAATGAATAATTAGTTAAGTTAATCTAAGAACTTCCGATTTTATTGCTTTAATACAATGAATTACTTGTTTCAAACTGAAAGTTTATTTATCACGATGATACAATATTTTCAATGAAGATAAAATCATCTTGAATCCTAACCTAAGCAAATTCAAAAATTATATCTCTTGAACTAATGACATCCAGTCTTGTTGTGAATAAACATCCTGGTTTTGCTACAAAATGTTATAGTGAGTTGTTTCAATTATAAAAATGCTTTAATTCAATATCCAGTATCTTTACTTAAGAAAGATTTTTTTAGTAAGTCAACCCACGCTATCCTTCAAAAAAAAGACAGGAGATTGTCTTTTGTCTAGTCAGTGTGTGTGCGCGCGCCATGCTAAGCTAAGCATGTTTTTAACTTATTATTTTCGTTTGAGCTGTTTGTTTTCTGTTTTGGAAGTAAGTGGTGAGTAGTAGTGTTATAGTAGTCTGCAGTTATCAAAATACGTCTTGTGGTGCCGTGCTTGTGTTCTGATTTTAGGAAGTGCGACATCAGCAACAACAAAATGGGCGACGAAACTAACAATTTAGTTATTTTTCATTGCAAAACGGCTCTCATGTCAGCAGCTTACGGTTCCCATGTAAAGGTTCATGAGAACGTTAAAATATTGTGATCAGTATTGTTGTCTTATTATGTGTCAATAAATGTTTATATGAACAACGTCTTTTTATTTTGTTAAAGAAAACCCAATTTCATATGTTTTTCTTTTGGTTCCTTGTTTGTTCTTTGACTTTCCTTCCAGAAAACGACATAAGAACTTCCATTGGGACTATTGGGAGTTCCTGTTTTGTATCGAATTAGTTTTGAGTTACAAACATTCCTGAAGGAATTTTTGTTAACTAAAAACGAATACTGACATGGAAACGCTTCGAACAAGCATTTAAGACTCTATTTGCAAGGAACTAAATTATTAAACCAAGAAGTCTTTTTCACGAAACAAGAAAGGTTCATCTTTTTTAAAGGCTGCATAAATTGAAATAATAATATTAGTTATTGGTCTGAGGACATAGCTTTCTCATTTTAAAATGAACACCTTTGAACCAAGTAAAATTAGTGTTCAAGCTAGATTTATTATTGTTGAAAGAACACTTTGTCTATTAAAATTAAGCATATATTGTTCACAGTGAAGCGATTTCTTTTTGAATCGAAATCAATATTTTCTTGAAGTAAAAACACATCCTTGACTTGCATCAAGAGAATTTATCATCTTAAATAATTAAGAATGCTAATCATTCTTGGTTGAAGATGTATTATCTTCAATCAATAGTGAATTGTTTTAATTCAAGATTTTATCAACTATAAGTTTAAGTATTTTTGTTTCTCAATGTGAGAAAATATTAGTTTCAATATATATGATGCAACCATAATCTTAGTTCAATGCAACTTAGTTTCATGCAAGATTATTTCACTAAATCGGAGAATACCGTTTTTTCTGTGTATTTTTAACGTCACTCGAAAGTCCAAGGTCGCGGCCCGATAATCGTGATCGACACTGTTGAATGACGCTTATAGCTTAAACTTCCGACCCCCTCAACTGTCCTTGCCCGGACCGGGCAAGCGACAGTTGAGGGGGTCGGAACTCGGTATCTCAATGAGTTTCTACCATTTTCGTAAGCTGTCAATAATCGTATTGATCAATCAGTGACGTTGCCCCCAGCCTCAGATAGTTGACACGCTTAATTTCATGCAAGAAATCAAACATAAGGCGTCTAGTAGCAGTGAGGTCGATGTACGTGAAGGTAGGTCCATACTCTCTTACGGCTGGGTAGCGTGAGAAAGAGCGCGATATATCGTTGTCGCAGTGCGCATATTAGGCGTGCAGGAATAAAAGACGTCACAAAATTTTACTATAACTTACGTGGAAACTTCGTCACAGTACTGACACTTGTACGTAACACCTTTATGCCACCTTTGATGCTGTTTTGCTTGAGTTCTGTAAATCAAATGTTTTTGAAATCATCATATTTTTGCCGAATAAGTATGAGTGAGGCCACATGATGCGTGAATTCTTGGCCTTCTACTGAGATTAGTATGAGAACTAATCAACTGACTTTTAACAACTTCTATTTATTAACCATAGGTATGACTGGTAAAAAAATCTTTTGGGATTAACATCATCATTTCAATTTTCTTCTATTGGAAAGGAAATACATAAAAAAGTAGATTGAAAAATCATATAAATTATTCACATTCCAAAGTACGGTTTTTTTCCTTGTGTTATGTAAATCGGGCACTACGTAAGACTGTGTTAGTTAGTCCTACCCTTAGGATAGCTGCTTCATCAGCAGACATTCGTGCTGGAGCCGGAATCGAAATTGCGCCTCGTTGCGTCTCAACCAGCGCTCGTAATTACAGTGTTTAATGGGTGTCAAATACAGAAACTTCGCTGTGAATTACTTTTGCAGTCTATTAAGCCTGTTCGACTTATAATAAACTAGTGACCTGCCCCGGCTTTGCACGGGTGCAATAGGATGTTATTATCCATCTAAACCTTCCTCTTCAATCACTCTTATCTATTAAAAAACCTAGTCTCAAAGACTTAAACATACAAACTTTGTTTTATACTATGACTAGCGGCCGCCCGCGACTTCGTCTGCGTGGACATAAGTTGAAAAACAAAAAGTAATATTTCTTTATATATTGTAGCCTATGTGCGATTCGGATGTATGAGCTCAATTATTGTAAAGTTTCATTAAAATCCATCCAGTAATTTTTACGTGAAAGAGCAACGCGACACATCCACACATACAAACTTTCGCCTTTATAATATTAGTAGGATGTAGTGAATAATCGTGTAATATACTCACGTAGTCTTAGAGACGTAGGAACAGGATTTGCAAGCATATTTCTTCTCGTGGTTGGAGCTGTGCTTCTGCAAGTTGCGCTTGGTCTTGAAACGGAACTTGCAGATAGGACACTCCATGTCGCCCGGGGTCTGGTATACAAATAATCATTCAAGACCACTAAGAACTGAGCAGGATTACCATGTAACAGCAATAATCAGCATACGTGAATAGACTAAACATTAATACCCAGAATAAACACAAATATCTAATCGTCACATTAAATGTTTGTCTTGGGTAGAGACCGAACCCGCGATATTATGTGCTATAGGAAACAGTCAGGACCTCTACCCATTGCACCTGCGGGAAAGTCACCAACTATGAAGGATAATCAAGTATTTAAAATAATATTTTGAAGCATTTTTTAATAAGACTACACAAATTGTAACTGGGGGTCTAAAGGGGCGACATTAGGTGTCTCATATCTGAATCATAATACCTATGATTCATATTAAATATGATCCATATTAATTATGAATCATATTATGTTCATATTATGATTCACCTTATGAGTTGCCGTTTTAGGATTTAAAAAATGAATCATCTAATGATTCAGATATGAAACGTCTAATGTCGCCTTTTGAGACCCCCTGTTCCTGTGAAATCGTACCGGTTGGTGTTTGCTGACGTGGTGCTGCCACGCGGCGGTGTCGATGAACCCTTTGAAGCAGAGGCTGCATTTGTACGGCGCGTTCAAGTAGTTGGACGACTCTTTCCTCTTCTCAATCTCATCCATTTGTTCCTTTTTCTATAAACAAATGTAACTAATCAACCTTTTACTAACTGCACGCATAGGTATCCTCCAGTAAAAAACTGATTTTATCGCGGAATAAGTAGATATCGTCTAAGCGGGAATGACGCGCTCCTCATCTGCATCTGCGCAAACAAGAGTGCTTGCTTGTATTCGTAGATGGGGTGAATAGGCGCGTCATTTCAGCTTAGACGATCTCTACATAGGTACTTGTATACCCCAGTATTCTTAAGAACGCATTGAGTCTTCTAAGGGTAAGTCCCCACAAGCGCGTTGCGTTGCGGTGCGTTTCTTCATTACATGGCGTGTGACGACGAAATGAATTAATAGGGCATTTTATTGGTAAGTAATAATTGTTAAACGAGGCAACGGCTGAGGTTCTATTGTGTCGCCGCAAATGCACTTATGTGGGGGCTACATTCTAGTTGTTTTCCAGTTTCGTTCAAGACAAAGTTCAGATTAAATTCGAACCCGCACCTTTTGAAAAACCGATCAAAATCCTTGCTGCGAGGTTCAACCTTTTTCAGACTTTTCTAGAAGAACTCCATGCTATGCTTAGTTCATCCGGAAAACATCAGCAGGGAACATTCTACATTTATGTAAAGAAACATCTCAAAACCCGAACTGCTTTTAGGCTTTAGAGTTTTGAGCCATGCATGCATTCTGGTTGAAGACACTGGCAGTACTGACAAACGTGGGCCACTTCATTGGCATGAAAAAGCCATAATATTCTAAGTGAAATAGCAAAGAGTTCTAACCAATGATATTTAAAAGAGGTAGGTATAAGATAAGTTATATAAGTTATGTCAGTACTAAAGCGAAGTCAAAAATTGTCCCCTGGCGTACGTAGCTAATGGCTATGATTTGACAGTGTGTGCCAGATAGTATGATTATTTACCACAGCGTAAACGAGACAGATACATATTGCGCGAAGGTGTTCGAAGTTCTAATTTCGGGTGCCACTATTTTAGCACAAGTAACCTATCTACGTCTTTTTCATTATAATATCATTAAGCAGTACTGACAAATGTGAGCCACTTCATTGGCAAGGAATAACAAAGAGTTCTAACCGTGAGTTTGATTATGGTGACATACTCCTCCAGATCAATATCGTTGTCGTCCACGCCGCCAGTGTTCTTGGTGCGTCGTTCAGGGCGCTCCTTCTTGACGGACCGCACGACCTCGTCCTTGCGAGGTCGACCTCGCTTTCTGCGCTGTTCCGGTGCTTCTGTACACTCTTTTTTCACATCTTCCGTCTGTCAATTTAAAGAGACAACTTAAGTACCTATTTATACCCAACCACGACTACTTAATTAGAAGTGATAGTCAGAGGCAAGGTTGCTGCCGCGAAGTGGGCAAATAATTAATAAGATTATTACACTTGACAAGAAGACAAATTGGCAGAGGGGGTGTGAAACGGGGGGGCTATGTGAGTTCAGTTTTGCGGTACGGACTCATTATTTGGGGACACTCAGTAGAGGTACAAAGAGCATTTCGAGTACAAAAAAAGTGCATTCGAGCCTTATGCGGTGCCAACTACCTAGACCACTGCAAGCCATTATTCACTCGCCTTAGAATCTTGCCATTACCATGCCAGTACATTTTAGACCTCTGCATGTATGTTAAAAAACAGCCCCATTTCTTTCCTTTGCATGACACGGTGCTTGGTAAATGTAATAGCCGAGACAGAAATAAACTGTACATACCTTCCCAGAGACTAGAAATATTCTCTAAAAATGTTTACTGCAATGCAATCAGATTGTATTCCAAGCTTCCTAGTAGAGTTAGATCATTGCCGTTAAATAAATTCAATTATATTTTAAATAACTGGCTTATTCAAGAGTGCTTCTATTCTATTAAAGAATACCTTGACATCAAAATAATAGATTCAATGTTTGACATCTAACTGACGACTTTAGAGGGACAATAGGGTGATTAATATAATTGTGATTTAGATAGATAGATAGATATTCTTTATTGTACAAAAACATTACATTTCAAGCAAATTACAGAGAACAATGTACAATTTAGGCGGTCTTATCGCTAGAGAGCGATCTCTTCCAGACAACCTTCAGGTAGAGGATTTCTTTTTGTTTTATATTTTAATTTCTAATGTGTATGATTTATAATGTATTTTGAATAATTTTAACTAAATAATTATAATATTGAATGTTAATTGAACTGCGGGAATTGTTTATTATTTCTACGCCAGCAAAAGGTGGCAGAATATGTTGTGCTCTCTATTTATTTTAAGATCCATGTAACCATATTCTTTGAAATAAATATTTTATTTATTATTTATTTTAACGTTTTTCCAGCTGTCATATCTTCGATAGTCTCTTCACACAGAACATTGACAAAAAGTTTCACCTATGAACGTTACGCCCACAAAACCATGTTAAAGGTTTTGTCGGCGAAACGTTCATAGGTGAAAAGTTCTGTCGATGTTCTGTGTGTTTCCCATTCTCCAGCTTAAGGGCCTCTTTAAGCTGGAGAATGGGAAAACTCCTGCCCTGTCTGCCCTGGAACATTATGTCGAGCTACGGTATGGTTTACGCAAAAACCATACCGATGGCACAAGTAACGCGTGATGTTTTTTTGTCGCGATGCGCATCTTAGCCCTAGACTTGGCAGGTCTGGATTTGAGCTGCGTATGCTTAATTAGGAACTAGCAGCTTGTCTAGCCTTCCCAAGGAGACATTACAGAGATAATAGAATATAGCATTTCATTGGTGAAATAATTTTCCAAATCGTTCCAGCATATTTTAAGCTTATTTATAAAATATTTTCGTATATGATGCAAATAAGAGTTATATTGATCATTAATTAAGTACACAAAGAACTTACTGTTAATTAAATATTCTCTATTTATATTTTCTAATAAGCAAGTAACTGAAAAATTTACCTCAAAACCTTCACTTTCTGTCACATCTGCATACTTAATTTTTTCTATAGTTAGATCTTTCCTTTTCTTTCCCTTCTTCTTTACTACTTTCTGTTTCACATCTTTTTCTTTATTGCTCTTATGAACCGACAAGGGTTCATTGTCTTCATCACTAGAAACCTGTGCTGGTGAACCTAGGTCAGTGAAATCTAACTCGTCTTTAAAAAAGTCTAAATATGTTTCTCCTTTTTCTCCCTGTACAGCTTCTTCCTCTTTTTGGAAATCATCTTCATATTTTATACCATACACTAGTTCTTCATTGTGCATCATATTTATTGAATTATTCAAAAATATTATTTTCATGTTTGAATTGAGATCTAAATGCAATCTATCAATTTCTTTAATACTTTGCTCAGTGATCTATAACAAAAATCAAGAAAATAGTTTAAAATAATAAAACAAAATAGATAGAAGGGTTTGAGATAGAACTTATAAACTTTTGGGTGGTTAATAAGAAAACATGGCAACAATCTTGATTATTGAAAATATGTTAAAAACCAACGGAAAAAACTTGGTGTAGACTTCAGGCTTTTTACAGCTCTTTTCTATTACATGCATGCAAATTGTACTACATTGATTGACATACCTTTCCAGTGTCACTTAGCATGTTGTATAATGCCGCCTGTCCCCGCACACATCTCTCCCGGAACCAGTAAGTCTTCCTTATGTATGCAGTACATTCATAACATGCATAGGGAGGCAGATCCATATTTATTAGTGGCTGTTGAATAAAGACATTATTTTATATTTGAAAAAAACATTGTAATACTAATGTTATTATAGGACATAATGTCCTAATGCCTCCTTGGCACCTATGCCTTACGTCCCTATAGATAGATCAGTAATGGTGGCAGTGGCCTATCGCTCAGGCGACATCCCCACCCACAACGAATACGTCCCTATGACCCAATAGAACTACAGAAGCAAGTCAAAATTTTCGTACCATATGGTCGTGGCCCATGCCAAAAATAAATTTAAAAAATGGCAAGTATGTAATTTTGATTACAAATGAAAATACAATGACTTTCTAAATCATTTATTTGAAGAATGATAATGTGTTAATTTTTAAACATTAATATGATCTTTTTAGATTTTTAACTTTCAAGTTCAAACTATTATGAAGTTCTAAAACTTATAAATTTTACTCACACTCATCCCATTTATAGATTCAAAATAGTTCAGTAAAGGAAAGCATCGCAAATCGTTCATACGCACTCCCGTAATCAGACATATTCTACATGCTCTTATTTCCTCCATTGCTGGGACTTATTACAAAACTACCCATTCAAAACTACCTAAATTAATTTAAACTTATTTCGTAGATTCGCGGCACATGATAGAGCTACAAAATAATAGAACTTCTACTGGCAATTGAGAAGCGGTAATCAACTATCACACTACATCTGCAAATACTAGCTAATGTATTTGTTCAGGAGGAAAATTATATTTAAGTAACAAGTCACTTTTATAGACTAGGTGTAATTGTGAGTGTAAATTGATTTAAAATAAAAACAATCACAGAATGTCTAATTTTACACAAGACGCCAATTTTTTTTTTTTTTTTTAATTTATTAAGGCATTGGCGACTGGGCCATCAGCCAAAAAGCAAACTTAAAAATTACCAATACAAAAAACTTGAGATTAAGTAGTAGTTATTCTATTCTACACATTACTACAAAAATTATACAAATCAAAAGTAACTATATTGCTAGTATGTACAAAAACTTAAAAATAACTGATAACTTAACATGGTGATCAATCAATTCAATCGCACATTGAAAATACAGAAAGGAAAACAAATAAAAATTAAATTCGCCCGAAGGTATTAATTATGAAACAATATACAATAAAATACAATTCAGTGATACACAGTAGTTTTTGTGTATTATTAGGCAAGTTCCCCTTTACAATATTTAGCGCTTGAGCTATTAATAGTAGACGTTGAATAGCAAATTGAGGACAAACAAAAATTAAATGATCGAGATCACAAAAATCAGAGTCACAATGTGGACAGGAAGGACTTTCTAGGAGATTAAGACGATGTAGATGTGATGGAATTCTGCTATGACCGATTCTTAAACGACTTATTGTAGCAGAAAAAGATCTACCCAAGAATTTTGGGCTTTTTTCAAACCACGCTTTAGTGGAAGGTTTAACAGCAATTTGTTCCAACCATTTACCTTTAATAGCCCTGGAGTTAGTAAGGCAAATATCCCAACGTTTATACATATTGTTTTTAATAAAAATGTACAAATCAGTGAAAGGGACTTTCAAATCACAAATATTCAGATTAGCAGAGGATTTAGCAAGAGAGTCTACTAACTCATTGCCTAGTATACCCGAATGTCCAGGCACCCAGGTAAATTCTACTTGAATATTGACCTTTTTCAAAATATTAACAAGGTTTTTAACTTCATAAATTAAATAATTAGCAGAGGCATTAAAAATACTGACGGATAAAGCTTGCAGCACGCTCATCGAATCACATAAAATCAAAATCTTTCGTGAAGTTGTTAAATTAATTTGTACATATTTTAGTGCATAGAAGATACCCAAAGTTTCGGCTGAGAAAATAGAAAAATGATCGTTGCATCCGTACACCCTCCCTATTTTGTTAGATGCGTCATAAAAGGCAAAACTTGTTCTACTATCAGTTTTAGAACCATCGGTATATATTTTTACAAAATCAGACTTATGGCTAAGGTATTCTAGAAACTCAAACTTATTTTTAAAATGAGTAATGTTGACAAATAAATCTTCAATAGTACAAGCGTAATCGAAGTTGAAACATGGTAGTAAACTAGACCAATAAACAACATCCTGGAATTCAAAATTTAAGTAGGCTATGGCGTGAGCCAACGAAGTAGTAACAATTAAAGGAGTCACATTAAAATTAGGGTATACATAATTTTCTAAATATTTTACTACAATGTCATTGTCCCGGCTGACTAGTTTAAGGCAATATTTATCTGTTATATAACTTCTTCTTACGCTTAGAGGGACGATTCCTGACTCAACTTCCAAAGAATTTATAGGAGAAGACATTAGAGCTCCAGTTATGATACGCATGGCTCTATTCTGGATTAAATCTAATTTACGTAGTAAGTTATTGGTTGCTTCACCATAAAAGATACAACCATAGTCAAAATGACTACGGACAGTTGTTATATACAACAGTTTAAGTATTTTTGGATCAGCTCCCCATGATACGCCACACAGGGATCTCATAATATTTAACCCTAACTCGGCTTTTCTAGCTATGTTTTCTGTGTGAAGTTTCCAGGACAAATCTGACTCCAAATAAATTCCTAAATATTTGACACAGGACCTAATTGATATTACAGAACCATCGAACATAATTTTGGGTTGATACGGTATAGTATGTTTAGAAAATATTACAACAGAGCTCTTATTTATGTTAACTTCTAACTTGAGACAGTTATTTAGGATGTTATGTAAGATGTTAAGGCAACTATTGATTAATGATTCAGCTATTTGAAGATCATTACTAGTACTATAAATGACTAGGTCGTCAGCGAAAAGTAAATACTTGATACTATGAGGAAGTTCATGCATCAAAGTCACCAATGATAAAACAAAAATTAAAGGTGAAATAACGGACCCTTGAGGTGTGCCTTTAGAAGTAAATTTTGGCCCGTACAAATTGTTATTTATTTTAAGTAGTACTCTGCGGTTGTGAAGAAAGTTAAATATCCACTTCAATATAGTCCCAGGTAAACCTAATGAATGCAAACTTTGTACTAAAAATCTGTGATCGATGTTGTCAAAAGCGCCTTTAATATCTAAAAAGACTGCTAAGGTAAAACCTTGATTTTGAAACCCATTTTTGATGTCTCCAATGAGGCAGCCTAGATTTTCCATTGTACTTTGGCCTTTACGAAATCCATACTGGTTTTTAGGGATGAGAGAGTTATTTTCCACAAACCATTCTAACCTATTTTTGAGCATGGTTTCAAATATTTTTGAAAAACAGGAAGTCAATGAAATTGGTCTGTAGGAATCAATATTGTTGGCGTCTTTATAAGGTTTTAAAATTGGGATTGTATGTTGAATTTTCCAAGAGGGGGGAACGCAGACAGATGTCCAAAGTAAATTAAAAATTGATAATAAAATAGACTTAGCTATAGAAGGTAGCTTTCTTATGACCAGATAAGGAATAAAATCTGGACCTGGAGAACTGTTGCGTTTGTTTTGAAGGGAAGCGTCTAATTCGCATAATGAAAACTGTTTAGTCAACCAGAGCGCTGCTTGAGACCCGCTAGAGGAAAAATAACTTTCTAAATCTAGAAATAAATTATCATTTACATCATTGGTATTCGCAATTTTGTTTAAAAATTCCATGGCTATTGCAGGATCATCAAAAAATTTATTATTTTTAGTTTGAGTAGTTTTTGAGAATTTGAATCTACGGATATGGTCCCAAATTATTTTAGAAGATGTCATACGGTTAAATGTAGAACAAAGATTGAACCATGATATTCGCTTCTGTTCAGCGATTGTTTTTTTCTTTTTGGCGTCAAACTGCTTATAAATTAAGTAATTAACTAAAGTTGGGTATTTTTTATATGACAATAATGCTATTTTCGCTTTTGTTACTGCTTCTTCACATGAACTGTTCCACCAAATGGTAGCTTTTCTATTTTTACGTAGGTCAGCTCTAAATTTTTTACGTCTAGGGACGGAAGTCAAAATTTTTGTCAATATTTCCATAAAAGTGTCATAATCTTTTAGAGGATCACCTGTTGATAAAAAGAGCAGCGTTGCCAGACCGTACCAAAAAGTACGGTTTTCCGTACTATTTGTCATACAACCGTACCACGACCGTACCTCAGTGTGGACCGTACCTTTTCCGTACTTTTTCTATATTTGTGATTTATGTTTCAACGTAAACAGCTAAGAGTTAAAAAATTGCCATGTCCTGTTTTTCGCAACATTCCTAGCCTTCCTTCTGCGGAGGCAACGAGTTTATAGAAACAGAACATAGTTTGCGGGACTGTCACCGATTTCTTGAATCAGTCTATCTGGAACCGAGATCTATCCAATAAAAAGTGTAAAACTCTAGTTTTATATTTTCAATCATATCGTTCCATATTTTCATCTACTAAAATGAACATGAGTGCGAAGGCGCCCTCGTCTGCGAAGTTATACAGGGTAGTTGAAGTATAGCCGGGAAGTTGACGTCTAAAGATAAAATTTACCTTGTATGTTCCACGATTTTGCCTCCTATTCTAATATAGGAGCTAGAATTATTTTTATGAATTTTACCCTAGTTTTCACCTAACATTAGTATTTTTTCTCATTCTGGCGAGTACTTGGTGGTCAAATTATCGGTGATAATTATTACCAATATATACTCACAAATAGCACCCTAAATATTACGATCTGTCTAGGTATTGCGGATCTTCCTCAAAATTATGTCGCAACTTCAAAATTATGGTCTGATCTTGGTGAATGCACATCTTTAAAGTATTAAAATAAAATATTTAAACTTAATAAGAGTTAACTTTACTAACCGCCGCACTCAGAGACGTCCATTAACGTTAATGATTCATTAGTCAAAATTTGACATTCTAGAAAGTTCTTTATTCTATTTGTAATAGTCTCTTTTGAAAAATGGAATTTTGATTGTAATGAACTATTAACGTTAATTGACGTCTCTGAATGCGGCTTTAAGCCAATGAAATCACAAAAATGTTCCAAAACGACAATAACTATTCATTTCTTAATTTAAAAATAGATTGCTGTTCGTTAGTCACATCATCATCATCGAATCGATCGATTTGGCGAATTTTGGTGTTTGATATGTTTGTTAAAGCTCTTTTATTGTTTTGCATTGACTAGCTCTTAGTCCAAGGAGCGACTTTCACAGCTCTACCGGGCAATGGGGTGAGCGGAAGGCTCACAACCCCTAACATTTAAGTAACGTGCCTAAGGGTGCCCCCAGGGGGGTGGGGCGAGCCTCTCCTGAGGGCGTTACTGGTAGATGGCAATCTGACGTAAGTTCGAGGAGATAAGCAGCCGGGGACGTGGCGGTACCGCGAAGCATGACTAAAAGATTGCGGCTGCGACTATATCTCGATCTTGTAGAGTGTTGGCTTGGCGCAAGTTGTTTGACAGAGGCGACAAAACGGGTGATGGCATCATCGTGCTCGAGTAGGACGTGTCTAAGACGGGGCACCCGTGGCTTTACGCATGAACCTATTCTCGAGGGTCTGTATCCTATGAATATGGTTGGAAGTAGCGTGTCGGAATATAAATAACATCTGTTTGCAACTAGATCCGTGTTTTTAGTAGGCGGGTTTAAGCTTGTAAACTCTTTTTTTTAAACTTATTTTGGAGTTATGTATTTATTTAGGTATAATTAGTATGTAGAGCAGACTTAATAATAGTAGATAACAGTTGAGGATTTATGATTAAATTTTGAGTTTAAAAGTGACTTTTTTTTTCTATTATCAGGTGATAAGAAGCAAAGCCGTGACCAACAGCTAATAAAGTTTTTATCCCACCATCTCGGAAACTGTTAAGCCTTTGTTGAAGCTTGAAATCAAAATCCTGATTCTAGCGACAAGGAAGTTTATTTGACGCCACGATGACGGATAGTTTACAGGAAAACAGTACGCAATCACTAACAGCAACATTACAGTACTACACACTACTACATTACACTACCTAACAAAAATAATACTCAAGTAACTGTAGCAACGTTCCTTTAAATTTCACCAAACTATGATTATTTTGTTTTAATTGAAATATTCTGTAATACCTTCCTATGATAATGTAGGTATTAACACCTAGACTCCAATAAAAGTATCTTGTGATAGTCGTTATTTTTTGCATTTAGTCATTTCCTCGTTGAGGTGGTATGAAAAGTTACGTGTTGCACTCGAGTGCAAAGATTTTTCAGCTTGTGCTCTTTTGATTCCCTCGCTGACGCTCAGGATGCTAATTATTGAATCACAAAATCCTTCGCTTTTTTGGCCGTTAAAATTGAGCATGCGGTTAAGAAGCAACTTTGCACTCTTGTCTAACAAATAAGTAACCCACACAACACCGTTGAAAAAGTTTTCTACCCCCCCCCCCCTACAGGGCGGGTAAAAAAGCGATAGACCAGCCGTACCTTGAAGTCAAAAACCGTACCTTTTCTGAAAGCCAACCGTCCTTTTTTGGGAAATCACACTGGCAACACTGAAAAAGAGTGAAAACTCATCTTTACATTTATCAGAAAAGTCTGTCCAATCTATTTTGTTCCAGTTCACTTTGGAGAGAGAGATATCAGATTGTGAACCAACTGAATCAGAGGCCGAGGGAGTTTCTATTTGATTAAAATGACGAGATTCATTAAACAGCATTTCTATAATTACTGGATAATGATTGCTACTTAGCGGATCATCAGCAACTGAGAAGGCACAGCTTGAGCTTAACGAAGGCGATACAAAAACTAAATCCAAAATGTTACCTGTTTGCCCGTGAGGTGCCAGAGTGGTTAAATCGTGGTCATTCAAACATACTAGATTATGGGATTCTGCAAAGGAGTGGATGATATTGCCTCTTCTATCATTGTTTCTGGAGCCCCAAGAAGCATGATGACCATTGAAGTCTCCAACTATTAGAAAATTATTTGAGTCAATTTGATTGAAAACACTGGACAATTGATTAATATGAAATTTACCATTCGGCGGCGGCGGGCAGTAAACAGCTAAAATGTAAAGTTTAAAAGAATTAAAGTTGACATGTAATAAAATATTTTGGAAATTATAACTAGAATTGGTTTGAATTGTTTGAAAGTTGTAACAGTTTTTTACAGCAATTGCTACACCTCCATGAGGCCGATCAGAATCCTGCCTTATGATAGTGAAACCAGGAATTTTTAGAGATTTTATGCAAGTGAGCCAAGTTTCATTTAAGACTATGACATCAAAATTTAAATTTGAGTTAGCAAGAAAATGTTTAAATTGATCTAGTTTTGGTAAGATGCTACGGGAGTTCCAGTGAATGATATTTAATTGCCTATTAAAAACTTTTGAACCCATTTTCAGATAGAAAAGTTTTTAATAAGTGACTCCTTTATTGATTTAGAACAAATGTTGTTACCGGTCTGATTCGCGCCCGATTGCACTTGTGACTTCAACAAATCAACTAATGTTTTAATTATTACATTCAATACAGTGTCAGAATTTAAAATGTCTGTAATTAAAGCCCTCCCTTGAGGGGACCTATTTGTAGGAGAAGGGACAGGATTCAGGGGATTTGAAGAAACTGGGGGATTTTGGAGAGTAATTTTGGGAGGTTGTCTGGCAACAATCGATGAATATGTTTTGCGGGCTATTTTGTTCCTTACTTCATCCATTTTCGCTGACTTCACAGGACATTCTCGCGACACTGCTACGTGGGGGCCATTGCAATTAGTGCACTTGACATTGTCCTTGTTGTTGCATTCAGTGTAGAAGTGATTTTCACTGCAGATCGAGCACACTTGTTTACTTTTACACGTGCCCTTGCTATGACCGAATTTGTAGCAGCTGAAACACTGCAGAATAGGCCGAATATATTCCAAAACGTCAAACCATAAGTGGTCAAAGGTAACATGATCAGGTCGCACAGTTGACTGGAACGTGAGTAAAACCAGTTGAAGAGGGATGAGGGATCCATCAGCTGATTTCTTCATGAATCTTTTCACACCGATAATTTGGGATTTCGATTTTAATGATGTCAAAAGCTCCTCTTCTGTTAATTCAGTTGGGACCCTAATAAGACCTTGGCATTCAATATTGTCATAAGGGATTCTTGCTGTCCATTGGTTTCTAGCTAGAAGATCATTATTAAGCAAAAAAGAATTGGCGTCTTTCATGTTATTGAAAAAGATTTTTAAGAATGACGGTCCTGTTTGTTTAATGTGCGCAATGCCTGAAATGTTTCTGAGCATACTGTTGACTTGCAATAGATTGAACTTTGAACTTGAGTTTTCTCTGGTGACTAAAATAGGATATTGATTCTTGAATTCTTCTCTGTATATTTTGTTGATGTCCTTGAACAGACCACGTTTGGTTGAAATGAATTTAGTTGGTTGTTTGCTTACAGGTCCTTGATCGTCATCTTTAGTTTCCTGATATTTCCGTTTAATCGTCTCAGAATGGGAGAACTCCATGGGAGAGCCTCCGCCGTCGCTTGTTTTACCCATCTAGCCGGTGCTTGGTAAAAATAGGGCTTTTAAACTGTTTTTGAAAATATTTTTCATAAAAGGCGCCTTTAAAATTTTCCCGCCCAAAGTTTTTTTCACACTGACAAGACGCCAACAATCAGATCAGCCTGCCATTTTTGACAGGCGTCAGGCAACGTTTTGTTTCATCATCGGAAATTTGAAACGTCAGTAAGTTATGCTAACGTTTTATTTCACCTTGATCTCAAACACATCCGTTTGGCATCTGTACAGTCAACAGCGCTACAGGATACCCATTTCCAGTCATTCCTCCTTCCTCTATTGCAAAGAGTTGTTAATTGGCAGCAGCAAGATAAAAAACTCGTCTCGGGAGACGAGCTACGCGAAGAGCTAGGCCATATAGATATCATACCTTTGTTGTAGGTCACTATCTTGTAGGTTGTAGGTATAGCATCACCTCGCGGAATTGGAGGAAGAACAAAGCCACATAAACTGGCATAATATAGCTGGGCTACCGGCAGTGGCGGGGCAAGACCTAAATTTGATGTGGGCAAGATAGATTTCGCGAGGCCTTGTTCTATGGCGACCTGAAGACGGATTTTATAGAGTTATAAAATCAAACAAAACAATTAACACTGCCAAGTTTTTATTCATAAAAATACAAATTAGAATAATAAGTATTAATGAAAAATTACAAATCGTTAATATAAAGGTGGAGATATACACTTCTTAAAGTGTATACTCAAAAATCATTAGATTTCTTTATTAATAGGAACAGAAATTTCCTGCTTTTAACGTTACTAAATTCCTTAATTATGGTATCGTAATTCAGCTTAGATGCCAAATCTGATTCAATTGATAAAACAGCTAAAGCTGAAAGTCTTTCTTGGCTCATTGTGTTTCTCAAATATTTTTTTATTTAATTGCTGAAACATTGTTTCATTCATCTAATGTGAAGAATTTGCTAGTATTATTCGGTTTAATAACGCTATTGTTCGTTTTTGATCTTTTTCATGTTATTTGTCACGTAAATTGCAAAAAAACAAGAAAAAAAACTTTAAAATATTTGCCACTCCCTGTTTTGTTGGCTATGGCAAGCTTAAACTCCATTTTCGCGTAAAAATGCCCTATAAAGTAGTCTTTTTTTGTATATATTTTAAAGTTAAGGAACCCATAAAGTTTTTAAGATTACTTAGAAGTCATTCAGTATGGTTAAAGTTTTTTTTTTTAAATTGAAATCGTGTGCAAGAATATCTCTAACACTAAATTTAATCTTCTTCTATACATATATACATATAAAAGAAAGTCGTGTTAGTTACTCCACTTATAACTCAAGAACGGCTGAACCGATTTAGCTGAAAAATTGGCATGGAGGTAGTTTAGAGCCAGGAGAAGGACATTATGATACTTTAATTTATTTTCCTTTTTTTTTTTCTTTTTTTTTACTTTTTCTTTTTTATTGCCCTTAAGGCGGAACAAAGTTCGCCGGGGTTCGATATAAAATTCGAGCTGTTTTTTAGGAGAGCACATATCCCAACCACAATAAAGACAAGAAAAAAAACAAGGAAACACCACTCAGAAAAAGTTACAGCCAAAAACATCTAAAAAAAAAAACGGAAAATAATACAAAAAAAACCATATCTCTTAAACTATAACATTTTGCTGAACATACATGGGGGTCCAATCGATGGGTATTAGTGTCCCCTAAACACAGACTTCCGCTGGTACAGGTTTCTTGGGACACCCTGTATATATAAAATAAAGTGGCAATTTTCGTTGCCAATGTTTCGTATTATTATGTCATTAACTCAAGAACGGGCTCACCTATTCCAACTAAATTTTCAGGGTATGTTTGAACCATTTAGTAGATGGTTTATGAGAAGTTTGCACGAAATCGGTAGAGTGGTTCTTCAGTTATCACATTGTTTGTTCCTACCCATTTGAAGCTGGGGCGGGCAGCTAGTTGATATTTTTCTTTTTTTTTTCGCTTTAAAAATTTTTGAGGCGCGAGGCCCCTTGTACCGCGAGGCCGTAGGCGGTGGCCCACATCGCCCACGCCTTACGCCGCCTCTGGCTACCGGAAGTCCGGGGACTAGGGGTGGACACGATAACCCTCAAGCAAGTCAGACCACTCGCTCTACCTCCGCGAGGGTGATCGACCCTCCCAGGGTGGTTTCGGTTTTCTGGGTCACGAGTCTTGCTGACAAGGTTGTGGTAATCAGTAGTGTGTCTAACCGGGTAGCGTACCATGTCCTCAGGGCCGCCGCAAGCGGGCGTGCAACGCGTGCACAGCACGCGGGCGGCACGCACAGGGGGCGGCAAATTGAGCTAATTTATAGGTACTTATTTAAGAAAAAAAAAATAAGTCATAGCATGTAAAAACATCTGAACGAATGAAGATAACACCGTCATCTATTGGCATCCGTCAAAACCAAGATACAACACCAAACGCCTCTGTCAGCCTATGGAAAACGTTACTGATGATGTTAGGGGCAGTGGTGGATTTACCTAAACGGGTGACGCCTTGCCAAGGGGGATATGAATGCTGAAACGGTCGGGCGCTGCCAGTTCGAGTTATCTTCTTTTAATTGAGGTTTCCATGCATACACTGAGATATAACAGTTTCGCGCGCTCACGCAGTTTCCATACCTGCCCTTGGCTCAAGAGAGCATAGCTCTCATAACGCACGCTTCGCACCTCGCCAGTGGCGGCGTCGCTGGCCTTGCGCCTGAAGGAACCCCGCCAAAGGTTTAACAAGTTGCCTACTCAGATTTTTTTCCATGACGGGTCCGTCATGGAAAAAAATCCTTACTTGCTTAAAAAAAACGCGCTCGCTTCGCTCGCGCTAATCTAGTACGTTTTATTGGTTTTCTTTAAAGGGGCCGTTAGCGCAATTTCTTATCTGTGGATCATTGAGACAAACGTGAATTGAATAGCCAAAACAACCATGGCCTCCTCCCTGAAAAGCTATGAAAACAGCTTAAAAGCAGTTTAGTATAATTCAAGCTAGTGTAGGCAATGTAAAAAAGATTTGTGTATCTTAAAAAAAGGCTCATTTCAACTCATAAAAACTCGCGCTCGCTTCGCTCGCTCTGACTTTCTTAAAAGATGCTCTTCCAGCATTATTTGGGCTGCCGCTTATGGCGATTAGTCTTAGCAACGACACAATGCCGCATGAGGTGAGGTTTTAAAATTATTACCATAAATCGAAGTGAGCCTCACCTAAGGGGCATCGAGATGAGAACAGATTTTTGTAAGGATTGCTATACAGATCCAAAGACTAGGTACGCCAATGTTTAAAAGCCAATAGATCGGCCAAATCCAGTCCATTCTAAACCAAAAAAATGCGCTCGCTCCGCTTATCAATTTCATTAATAAATGTTTGATATAGTTTTTTGTCAAAACTCATAAAGGGCGGCATTTTTGGTATTGCACGCGGGCGGCGAAACAGCTAGCGGCGGGCCTGCATGTCCTGAAACTGTCCAGCTGGTACTGCCTGAAGGTTTGTAGAGGTAGGTATTTTGCGACTACTTCGACATACTCTGACGAGGATATGGAGGCTATATATGTACGGTCAACGGCACATCACGCTACCCATTTCCGGTCATTCCCCCTTGCTCTTTTGCAAATAAATGTCATTTGACTAGAGCAAGATAAAAAACGGAAATGGGTAGCCTGATGTGCCATTGACTGTACGAGGACGTTGCTAAAGCCTTTCATAGCTCTACAAAAACCCACTACGACGTGAAATCTACCATCATCATTGTCAGATAGAGCCTAAAACCTCATTATTAAAAAGCTGATGCAACGCCATCTCCCAAGCTCTAAAACCCGGTGCTATTGAGACTGCAATTGAGCAAAACCGTGGCATGAAAGTGTTCGCTCGGCATTCAGTGGCAAAACTTAAAACCGAGGATGGAAGGGTCGCTACCTCTAAACCCGATATACGGAGCAATGTCGAGAGCACCGACCTGAAAGAGGATAACTGCCTAGTTATACTCTTCCAGGTCGGAGATACAAGCTAGCGTTGATGACCAGCGCGCACCCCTCACGCCTCAATAAGCGAGATTAGGGCTGCTCTGGAACAGCTTAGTTTATATTAACAATTACGATTAAACCTAAAATTATATAAATCAGTCTTCCTTTTTCGTTTCAAAGGCATCAAATAGAACCCGAAAAGAACTATGCGACCTCAACTGCGTCATCCGTCGCCACATTAACATCCTCCCCTGGGCAGGTCTTTGGACACAGATGGCAATCCAGGAGGTGACTCTTAGTTTGAGGATCCACGCCTTTATCTTTATCTTTCATCCTCCACGTCAACAGGTTTTGTATGCAGCGGCCATACCCAGAACGGAGTCGGTTAAGTGATTTCCAGGTTGGCCACGGCTGGTCATAGCCGGGTGGTAATATTTATGCAGGAGGAATGTAGTTAAAAGGGGGGCAGAGGGCACTTACAAGACCATAGTTTGGCTCTAGCCTCGGCAGTGACACGCAAGGGTTGGTCCGTCTCAGGAATCTTTTGCGGCTTTTCAATCTTGCCTCCGGCATGTGGTGGCCGTAGAGAGAGTGCCGATCGTCTGTTTCTTGATTTGCCTTCTCGATAGTGCTGGCAACTTCCCTTCGAACCTCAAGGGGTGCTATCGGGGTAGAGTCTCGGCAGCGATGTGGGTTCAAGTCAACCCGTTATTATAACTCACATCGGGGCAGGTCTAGTTTAGCGCAGAGTCGACTTCTTTCAATTGCGTGGGAGGATCTGAGCCTGTGATACTGAGCCCGCGGAGAAGGACAGAGCGAGCCCAGGCCTGTTGTACGCAACACATGCGGGGTTGCTCACCATGTAGTAGAGGTGAGTTGACGAAGCATGTTGTTCCTGGAATTAACCTTCTGTTTAACGCAATGAGGTTTTAATTTCAAAAACCTGTACAAGTACCTTGGCATCTGCCAAGGTAACACGGCTGTGAACTGTGCGCAATATTGACTCCACGCCATCCAGGAATTTTTTAGAGGTCGAGGCATAAATCAGTGAAGTTGATATAAATTTGAAATAATAATGATTAAGATAGCCGACTCGAGAGACCAATTTTGAAATCCCTCAGACCAAACTGCTGGGCTTAGAGACTTTAAAATGAATGGTCCAGTCGACGGCTTTACAGGCTACCCAGTCCTACTTGATCTATTGCAAAGAAATGTCATTTGGCAAGCAAGATGAAAAACGGAAATGGGTAGCCTGATGTGCCGTTAACCGTGCATTTCTCTTGGTACGTAGATTTATCCCCCTCCTCCCCAAGGGCTTAAAATAGGAGTAATTTGTATGGAACTATAGCACAAAACGGAAGTCGTTAGCGGCTGCTGTTTTCCATGAGTTGAAACTTTTACCGACATGTTCCCGTTTCCTGGTACCCGCAAAAATTATTGAGGTGTCCATTACCGGATCATTACCTACGGTGTCTATTATTAGATCTTGACTGCGAACTATTTAAATTTAGTTTCTGTTAGAATATTTCTTAATTGCACAAAGAAAAAAGTACATTCAGCGGACTTGGTGCCTTTAGGCATTCTCTGCCAGTCAACCATCGGACGAGGCAAAAATCTTGTTGGCGGTGGATAAAAATACATTAAAACTTTATAGCGGTAAAATTACACAAAATACATACAATCTACAGATATTCACAATCGATATTAAAATAATAAATAATTAAATCTAATAGGCAAACATGTATAATGTCATTTATAATAAACTAGCTGTCCGACAGACCTTGTTCTATTGTCAAACTTTGCTAAGAGAAAACTAAAATTGTGGTTTTTACTACATTCCTGTTTTTTTTCATAATTACGCACCTTTTAAACCTTCCCTGAACTTCTACTATTATTTCAAGACCAAAATCGGCCAAATCGGTTCAGCCGTACTCAACTTTTAGCGAGACTAACGAACAGCAATCCAAGATAATACTTAAAAAAAAAAAAGAAGTTGAGGAGGAGAGGAAAGAAAAATACCTAGTTATAGTTATCTACTATTTTATTCTATTGATCATTCTTAATTAAATTCCGACATTTAAATAAAAACGGGTTACTAATTTAAATGGTACGAGCTTTTAATTTTCAGTTTTACACTCGCAAATGAGATTTCATGAATGTAAAAGTTTTAAGCGTGGCATAGCTAATTAGGCGCTTAAACTTTTGATTTATTATGAACACGACGTCGCGGAGGTTATACTTACCGATCAATATGCTTGCTTTTAGAGCAGTGGTTAGGAGCGCGGTTGAGACGCAAAGGATCGCGGGTGCGATTCCCTATCCGGCACAGATGCAGATATTATTATCTGCAATATAATGAATAGATTTGTGTTGGATCTGAAAGTTTGTGATAGTTAAGACATCATTCATGTTTGACGATGCTCTATAATTTGTTCACGTTAATTGGTTCATTTCATATAATTTGTGAAATTAATGATAGGTCAGCAAGTAGCAAATATCATTATTAGATACCTACTTAACAAGTAGTTACAAACTATAAGCCCAACAATAATTATATTAAGTAGGTACCTAGGTATCTACCTTCAGTTTTATGACATCAAGACGATAGCTAAGTTAGTAACATTTCATTAAATATTAATAGGTACGAATTTGATAATTGTTGGCATGATATTCCTCTCTTTTTGTTTATATCGATGAGGGCACTGTTTTTGTATTTTTGTTTAGGTATCTAGATAATTGATTACCTACTTATTAATTTGTAAACTTTTTAAGTATGTATGTAAGTCATTGAAACTTAACTTTTTAGTTTGCATTCAATACGACCTCTTCCTAAAACATGCTTGAACAATATAGCCCTGCCTCATTTCATTCGGCCTGCAAAGCGCACCAACATTTGGAATAAGTAGGTTAAAGTCCAAAAGCTACAAAATTAAACTAGATAAATACCAAATTAGGTACTTCGATTCAAAGTAGGCTAAAGTGCTTACGTAAGCTTGTAATTGCATTATAATACCTACCTACCTTCTCTTTATGTTCATAGTTAAAATACCTAAACATTTGACATCTACTTTTTAGTTATCGTTGTCTCGCTTACTCACATGGGGGATTATTGTTCATGGAATGCGCGCGTCGGCTAGTCTCGGTACAAGCGATCGTAAGAAGCAAAATGGCAAACATGTCTCAGGACTACTACTCTAAACTCGTAAAGATAAGGTGCAATTTTGTTAAGCAAGTGTAAACGGATGGCCTTACCACTTGTAGAACTCTGTACCGAGACTAGTCATAGTGACTACTTTGTAAAAGTACATTCATAAATTATTATTAAGTTAGCAGAGCTATAGTTTCTAACCTCATTTTTTCTACTTTTTCGAAGATTTTTACATTTCATTTTAAATGAATGGTGCATCACGATTTAAATAGTGATTTTTAAGTTATTTTTGGACCAAAAACCATGAGTAAATGATAAGTCCTTGAGAAGGTAGTCTCGTGGGGAGTACGTAGACGTCATCGACGGAACTTTTTGTATGTATGTTTAGCTGCAAGCAGTGGTCCGATTGGCCAACAAAGCCTTGCCGGCGGCCATTTTGTCGAGCTGAGTCACCAAAAGGTGAAAAATGTACATGAATTGATGCGTACTCCCCACGAGACTACATTACGGTATTGGGCATTTCCCTGAACAGAACACAAAATTTGGGTTTCATGTTCCTTACCTACCACGGCGTGGTTAAAAATTCTAAATATTTTTTCAGCTATTTTACAAACCTGTAAAAATAGAATAAACTATTTTTGTAATGAAAAGATCAAAAGGAAAACAGTTGTCTAAAAGTTTGTGACGGCTGCAGTATAAACTTGGATTTTCCAGCGGGAACCGTTGATCCTCATCACATGGACACGGTCATCAGTGCAAAGTTTCAGTGAAGTGTTTTATTTCGAATATCTATAGAAAATAAAAAATAATACAGCGATCTGTCAGTGCGGTGAAGCGAACAGTTTATGTCACGCACGGTGTGTGCGATTGTTTACGTGCTTCATGATGACTGAAAAGTGCTAGGGAGCGGTGCAGGATGTAGTCCTGAGTTGCAATGAACTGTGATATGCCCTAAAAGTGATTAGAAAAGTAGCTACGGACACTAGTGTCGCAAACATGACGGACGGAATGGTCAAGGTGAAGACGGAGCGGCCCGATGAGGCCGAGATCAGGGAGTTGGCCGCCAAAATGGTGGAGGCCAACAAGGCGAAGGCGCTGGCGGCTTCGGTGGCGGCCGCGCGGCCCCAGCCAGGTGCGCTGGGGGGAGTGCCGCAAGTTGGCGCGGGAGGCCAAATGGGAATCCTGAACTTCCTCACTCGCAAGCCTGGAGCACCGGGCGTCGCGGCGGCCGACACGCGGCCTGCGCCCGACGCGGAGAAGAAAACGCCGGCCCCAGACGAGGCCAGTTGGAAAGGCCACTTCGGGTGGGACATGCTCGGCAAATGTCACATTCCATACATATACCGTTCGACCGAGAAGTACGTGGCAGTGCGAATGGTGGAGATCAAACTCCTCAACAAGTACCTGAACTACCTCCACGCCGACATCTACTCCTGTACCTGCATCAGGAGTTACTACATCACGGAGATAGAAGCGCGGCTGCTGAACGAGATCAATAATAGGCATTGTGATGGTCAGTTTGGCCGGGAACCATTCACTCAAAAAGACTTAGTAGTGCGGTTATCGGACGCTTATGAGTTTTACAATTTCTTGGACGTTTGCTATAACAAATTATTAAGAGGTACAACCAATAGCAAGGACAAGTGTGGTTTTATCCGAATAAATAAGGAATCAGTAGTACCTTACACAGTGAGAGATAGTCAAAAGTTTGTTCCTCTATTTTATTTTGAAGGTGAAACGGACAATTTGAAATTGAAGGCTGATCAGTTGAAAGGCTGGGACCTGTCGTATCTTAAGTTCTGCTGTAAAGTGCAAGGAATCCGTAATGAACTGTTCGCGAGTGAGACGTGTTCAGTGATTAGTTTAGCGGACATTAAAAGTTATTTTCCACCTGGGACTGAATTTGAGGAGTATTGGCCGAACAAAGTGGTTGACTCACAGCTTCTAATCTCAGCCAAAGGTAAGATTTATAATATTCATTTATATTTCTTATTTTTTATGATAAGGTATCATTGCACTGAATAGGAATATATTTATTCTGCCAAATATGGTTATTAGGTCAGCCAAAGTACCTACAATACTAAAGATCTCAAAACCAGAGAAAGACATTTGGTCATCTTTTCATCAGGCAGGAATAGAAACCTGCATCTTTCGCAAACCGGGCGACT
This sequence comes from Udea ferrugalis, assembly GCA_950022985.1. Classification (NCBI taxonomy): domain Eukaryota; kingdom Metazoa; phylum Arthropoda; class Insecta; order Lepidoptera; family Crambidae; genus Udea; species Udea ferrugalis. Next base: position 14,139,108 of record OX465531.1, on the reverse strand, counting down.
GCACTAACCACTATGCTACCGTGACCATTAACAGACTGGCTGAATCCTTCTAGTATATTTTACCCTATGAGCTAGGGTGATTTCATCAATGTTAAAGAATCTTGAATACCCAGAAGAAATATTATTTCAAATTCTGATTAAGATGACAAAGCTATGGTTTGCGAAAGATGAGGGTTCGATTGCTGCCTGATGCCAAGATGACCAAATGTCTTAATCTGTTTTCCATATCTTTAGTAAAGATACTGACGAAAAATGCTAGAAAACAATAATAACCATACCTACAATACTGTTCATCCTCGCTATGAAAGAATTTAACAGGCTCCAATTTTTCAAATTCATGTGATAGGCCAAATAAGAAACCATGTAGGATACAAATAATTAGGTAGGTGATGTGATTCCTGACTAAGAAAAAGGCTTTTTTCAAGGATACAGTATTCAAGTTTTTAAGACACCTTTGACAATTTTTCTATTTTTCAATGTTCAGGATTTGGTCTATGAATACCACTGGATTACACTTAAGAAGCTTTTGTAATGATTGCACTTATTTTTTTTTATTATTTCATATGACCCCCAGAGATTTTAAAACCTGTTCATTAATTTCCAAAAGGGTGTTTCTCCCCGGTACCCCCATGAAAGACGCAGGTACCCCCGCACCACGCGCCAGCTGGCCTCCTTCAGGGAGAGGTGGGAGATGACGGGCGATTGTTCACCGTCTCCCTCTCCTCTTCGCAGCAGCGGGATCTTGCCCCTCCTATGCGCTCCGCGGCCTCCTTTTCGGCCACCACATCTGCGCAGTAGGCGCCGACCACCTTCTAAGGGTCTTCGTCCGCCAACATGGCTAAGACGACGCTCTGAAGGCACAGATCTTGTCCCACTTTCGCAACGAGTTCGTTGCGCTGCGTGGCCCACCTTTGACCACCGCCCGTCGCCGCCGTGGCCCACAAAACCTCTGTTTTTCGAGGCCCACTGTTCAGCCCAGGACCGAGTGACCAGGTCGCCCCCCGCGGAGGCCTTTATGGCCACCTCCCCAAACGTTTTCCCCCGGGCAGTAAGGAGTGTGTCATCGGCGTAACATAACATGCTCGTGCCCCGGAGAAGGGATCCTCGGAGGAGCCAGTCAAAGGCAATGTTCCACATAAATGGCCCTAGCACCGACTCCTGTGGAACACCGGTCTCAGCTGCATAGCGGTGATCTACGCCATCACCGGCTGAGAAGACTATTTATTTCTCGGCCGCTGAGGTAGTCCGCTATGATCTCTCGAAAATATGGGGGGAACCGGAAATACCCAAGGGCCCAATGATGGTCGCGTGAGGGAGGGAGTTGCCCTCTGGTGATTGTGTCAAGCTCTGCCAACCTCCTGATCCTGATATGATAACCTAATGATGGAATTTCAAGCTGCTCTTTCAGCTTCTGGGCAGCAGTTAGGTAGTTTGGTTTTTCATTTGGCTGGCTTATCAGACAATTTGCTATGTTGCCAGTTGCTACTCTATTTGTTAGAAACAGTATTCATAGTCCAAACACAAACAAACCTTATACCTTCTGACAGATTGTGCACCAATACAGGTGTACGGTCGGGAACCTAAGTGGTTGTAAGGCACCGTCTCCAGACCGCACAGAGAAGGGATATAAGATTAGGAAGGGAACTAGTCAAGAATCAAGTCACTGCAGTAGATAGATGAAGATTTACAACACGACGTCGAACCTTGAAATGATGCCGCGTCGTGGCACGATGCGACGTTGTATCGTGTTTATGTGGACTCTCTCTCTTAGCCTCGTGGCATTTGGTGGCGTTACAGCAGCTGCGTTTGTCTTACTACTTAGCCGCTTTTTGATTGTGCAGCACAGCACATTGTACTCTGACAGCACAGCCCATGGATTGCTAAAATTGGTATCTGGCAGTACCACATCAGCTGTGTTGAGCGGAGTGACACTTTACCACATTTTCGTTATGATTGAAGTGAGACAGCTCACTTTAATCACGAATGTGTATTCTCTCTAGCTCACTCTTTAGAACATCTTGGTTACCTGGATCGCCTCCCACAAAGCCTACAATGTGTTCCAAAGGGTAAAAAATTCCTTGTTTCGTCTCACCTGTAAAATACTATCTGTACGCTCAACCCTCATTGCCTATACTCATGAAGCTACACTAAGTCTCATTCTGGATGGTAATGGTGATCAATTTAGTATTTATTAAGCACATTTACAAAACCAGTATTGTTTCCATTGATTACTTGGTCTTTTCCATGTCCAACTGGTGTCTGACCTCGAAACTTTTCTAGGGTTGTGAGAGCGTACTGGAAAAATACTAGTTGGTGCATACTGAAAGTCGTCGACGTACAGTGAACAAGATAGGTCCTTTTATGCAACAAACAAAGCTTTAAACTTTCGCAGACATTTTCTGGAAGAAATATTCTTACCCAGCTTTTAGTTATTTCCCCGAAAAAATGTCTGCGCTTATTCTACACTTATTGACAGTCACAGACCATAGGTAGGTAGGTAAAAATAGTCCTAGTCACGACTGTACACAGGACATAGTTTGCTGTTAAAATGTCTCTATAATGACTAGTCTGTAGGTCAAGGTAAACAGAGCCATTGCAAAAAGGTTTGGCTGCCTTCGCCGTTGCAAATGAATGTAAGCCTTTCTGGCTCTGTTACAAAGTTCATTCATGCACAAAAAAACTGCACTCAAGGTTCTAAGATTGAACATGAGGTTTTCTCAAGTTTTTAAAAAAAATACAATCATAAGTTTTTCAGTATTGTTAAAATCACAAACTATTTTCACATTTGCGGCACATTTTCACGTTCGTTTTCGGTATTCGAATTACAGTAAGTTTCCAATAATAAGAGATAAGTAATAGGTATGCGTGATACAATAATGAATGAGCTAATGCGATTTACCCAGAAAATAGAAGTAGGTACCTATGACATGACTGTCATTCGGAGGAGTGTTTAGGGGCATTTCATGATGAACGAACACAATACCAGTCGACCAAATCCGAATTCTGCACACCGATTGAGGAGAACCATAGAAGAAACTTCAGGATGAGGCAGTAAAGGATTGTAAAGTAAGAGCAATGCTCGCGTTTACACGTCTGATGAATCCATGGCTCAAATTCTTCGTTATTGTAGTTTCGAATAGCTACCCCACCTTGGCGCGAGCTGACCTTCACCCATTTTCAACCCAAACAAAACTGAGTGGCCCTGAAATCGACTAAAATGTTCTTCAAACGAAAAATGAAAGGCCTTGAAAAAAGATCGTCTAAACCGGTTGCAGAAGCAGATGCTTGAAATGCATAGACCTAGATTCAAATACGTCGTCAAATGGAACACCCGCCAGCGTCCGGTTCTGGCCCCTGGCAAGGCTCTTTGTCTGCGCTATGACTGAACCTACCTACCTTTGTAGTCTTTGTTCAAAATCTGGGTGCAAGACCAAACCAAGCATTCAAGACGAGAACTCCGCGAAGGCGGTTAAGAAGTTGCATAGGGCTTTCCACGGTGGTCCCGCTCGCTGAAAAATGTTGGAAACCAAATGATGATGAGCCCAAAATAAAACCACTTCCACCCCGAAATAGCGCCGCTAATAATTCAAGCCTTCTGGTTTTAGCATTTGATACAGTTGGAAAACACAAATTATTTTCAAACAATGCCACTAATACTCGGTACGGCTGTTTTCTAATTAAGTAAATTTATCTATGCACGCTATATTGTGGCTCGTGGGCAATCCCCTATTTTAAAGGTTGACAGTCTACACAAAAAGATATAGCTGGATAATACTAAAGATAGAAATAACAATTTAGGAGTTTCGTATCTGCATTATTACTTTATCTATCTACAGAGACATAAACAAATTAAATAGAAAGGAGCTAACAGTTATAACGGTTTTTCAAAATAACGGAAGTTTCCATTCAAACCTATCATAATCAGGCAGTGGCCAGTAGCCACTGTGTTGATAATGTGACTCCGCCTTGCGTGATTTTGTCATGAGATATTAAGGGCCAATTTCAAAGTCTCGAAGACGACAACCTGGTCAGGCCAACAGTGTGTTACCTTATGCCAATGCAGTAAAGGTCACCTTCCATTTTACGCTTGGCGGATCGTCCACTGTATGGTGAATCAGCAGATTTTCTGTTCCCATTAGGAACGTGAGTGTTGACTGCCGTAACAACCCGTTGTTGCCAACGTAACGGCAACGCCACCGGCCGGTCTAACCGTAGTTGTGATGCACTTTGATTTGTAGCATAAACCGTCAAGTTTGGATGATCTTACAACCCCATACATTTGATAAACCCTGTAGATTAAAATATAAAAAGTCTTGCGTACTAGGTTGCTGATTATAAAAAGTTGTAAAGATACGGTAACTTGTGGTTAAAATTTCATCATCATTATCCACATCCAAATGACGTCCATTGTCGATCATGTCTCTCCTAGATTTTTAGAGGGGTGATTGTAGGCGGCCAGAGCCCTCAGGTCGTCCTTCCACCTTATGATATGAGTGAGCGTTCCACACAGTGTCCACCATCAAAAAGTCTAGAACTTATCTGCCCCAATTTCCATCAGTTAATCTCGGGGACATAACAAGCCCACTTCCACTTCCTTACCGCTGAGGAAACGGCGATTACATAACAACTGTGTTATAAGATAGCCTGTTGGCCAACAGGGTAGTATTTTACACAGCGCCGAGTGTCGTGACTTCAATTCCTACTCAAGACGACATTATTTGACAAACATTTGTGTTGGTTCTGTTTGTTATTGAATTTATTTTCTAAACATTTTAATGACCAGTCTCTGACGCCAATATTAGAAGCTCTGAGCTTGCAATGGGCTCAGATTATTTTAGCGTAGGATATCTCGGATATTGGTTTATTTAATCATCATTTATGTCGTTTCGCAGGCGCTGTGGCTGGCGGCGGGCAATGGACGCGAGCGCCGCCGGCGCCCCCACCAGGCGGCGTGGGCGTCGGCGTCGGCGTGGGCAACGCAGGCATGGGCGCGGGCGCGTCCACGCGTGGGCGGCGCGCTAACAACCAGCGGCACTCGCCGGCCTCCGCGGCCATGCAGCTGCCGCACTCGGCGGCCGGGCTGTCGGCGGCGGCCGTGCAGGCGCTTGCTAACGGCTGGAGTCTGGGGCCCGGCACGCTCACCCAGGCGCAGACGCAGCATGTGCTTCGGCTGGCTCAGGTACGACTGGCCGCGGTGTTAAACACTATGACAGACACAGCTCTTCATTTCACGAAGATCGACCATAGTTAGTGAATTCCGGATCTTTCTTAACTTAGCTCGTGTTGAAGCTTTAGCTTGAGCAGTAGTCGCTGTTGGCCGTAGCGTAGTAAGCACACTAGCAATAGATACTCAACAGTATGTTGTTGTGTAGGCGCAAGTGGCTGCCCAGGCGCAGGCGGCGGCGCGGTATAACAACGCGGCCATCGCGGCGGCGGCGGCCGTCCTGCCGCAGCACCGCTCGCAGCACCAGCGGAATCAGCAGGTAGATATTGCCGGCAATAACCTACATAATTTAAATTAAAACTTCTTCATCGGCTCCACTGCACTAAATTGTACTTTCTGAATGCTAATGCTGGATTTGGTGCTGAAAATATCATAACACTGCATGAAAGCCTAAGAAATAATTGACTTTTGGATCTTATCTTCTGGATATAAGTAGAAATAAGGTGAACCAAATGACGTAGTTTCGAGTGGGCATTTCGAAAAACAACTCAATTGATAACCCCGTGTTATGAAGTCGGTTTGTTAAAAATGTATGTGAAAAATATAAACATCCTTTTCGTTTTAAATAAGACCAATGAATGAGTGGCACAATGCCATGCAACGGCGAACTTATCTTCAAACTGCCTGCCATTTTCTCAGTATGTCTACATAAAAGGAGAAGCAATTATTGCGGACGATTGCGCCATGTTTTTTTTCTTGAGTAGGTAATTTTCTTATCAATTGCATCGATTGTTTTTTATTTCGTCTAAAAAACCCAGGTTTTATCGACACTTTCAAATATGTAACTAACATGAAAAGTTTTTCATTTGCCCACTTCTTATTACCGTTTGAATAATACTTGTATTGTGTTTATTTTGTACAAATATGTTTATTTATGCACTGTACATGATACAATATTTAACCATGGAGGTTCTAACAAGTCGTTGATTATGTGCTAAGTATCACACCAAATAACCATTTTAACTGTAGTTAGGTTTAATGCTTCGACATTTGGTTTCATTTGCGTTTGAAATTAGGATATAAAGTCGAGCTTGTAAATTGCTGTAAAGGTCTGAGGGAATTAACCCGTTTAGTAAAATTGATTATACTTCGTCGCTGCATCCTCGGGATTTTATCACATGGTAGTACATTTCTTCATGTACCAGGCATCAACACGTTTTAGAGCTGGTATCACTGAAACAGAAAAAAAAACAAATTCCCTCCCTACGGTAGGTGCGTCGCTCTGACAGGTGACAAGTTCATCATTCGTTTCTAGTGTTCGGGCATCGACACACCCTCTCTCGTTATATTTTTTATATAACGGTTTCTTTAAGTGCTGAAGTGTTTGCAATAGTTGTAGTAGTGTAAATCGATAGATCCTAAATGAAATACAACGTTAAGATCGTACTTACCTTTCGTTTTAAACAATAACTAAATACGATCTACAATAAAAATCTACCCACATTTTCTTGCACAAAATGTTTTAATAAGAGAACTCGTGATTAAAAGTGAATCTTCGTATGACTGTAAACAAAGCTAAGCAATAGCATGACGATGCAATGTTTAAATTTAACAAAACACGTCAATGATGAGACCGTGAAGTGGTCTTAATCAATGTTGGCATTAATTTTAGCTGTTTATGATCCTGTTGAGGCCTGTCCAAAATGGACCCACCGTAACGAGATTACAATAAAACGCACACTGAGTGTGTGCAAGATCCTGTTTTTTCCCGTACCAAGTTGGTCGGTGCATTTTCAACAAATTAGCCAAGCAGAATAAAGGTTCCTGTTTATTCCTGTCCAAGAGGACGTCCCGTAACGAGAGCACGGCCAGGCCCACAACGCGAGTGTGATTTCGAAAGCATTTTAAGGTGAAAATCAAATCGAAGACCAAACTGTAAGTTATTTTGTGCTATCCTTGCATAACAAAAACCTTTCTTTCTATATACACTAGTACCTAAAAACTTCAAGAATAAGATCGTAATTTCAATTGAAAACTAACGACTAAGAATAAGTCTTAGTAATGGAAGTACCTGACATTAAAATAATGTTTCATTTTGCTACTACACAGACACATCTGAGTAGCCACGCCACAGCTTTTGTAGCTATACAGCTATGGCTAACATCATAACTTACTCTAGTTGCTATAAAATGTATATTTAAATACATTTGATACCACTTCGTGGTTACCGTTTACAATATTTATAATATGATGAAGGCTAACACCCGTGTTACCACGGGATAACCACTCACGTAGGCTTGCTGCCCACGAAGTTCACAACATATGAGAAAATGACAATCCAATGCGGATTTAGCAGAATGAAGTATTCAATTAGCTATGTAATTAGAGGCCGACGCCGAAAACCATCCCGGTGAGTACCGGTGCCTAATTAAATATTTTTTATTTATTTACTTCTTAAAAAACCTGGGGGTTGACCGAGAGTCATCACGAAGGTATTGTAAAAACCTGGGGGTTGGCCGAGAGTCATCACGAAGGTATAATAAAAACCTGGGGGTTGGCCGCGAGTCATCACGAAGGCATATAAATACAGAAAAATGATCTCAAATTTGAGACTTAATAGCTTGATCTGTACATAAGGAACAAACCTTGGAGTTGGCCGTGAGTCAACATGACGGTAACGATATCGCAATATCTGAATTAAGGGCCTATATTCAATCCGTGAATGGCCCATGCAATGAAATAAAATAAAATGAAATAAAATGAAATAAAATAAAATGAAATAAAATGAAATAAAATGAAATAAAATGAAATAAAATGAAATAAAATGAAATAAAATGAAATAAAATGAAATAAAATGAAATAAAATGAAATAAAATAAAACATAAAATGAAATGAAAAGTATTTTCATAGTGATTATGAAAAGTCAGGTATGTATTAAACAACCTAGCCTTACCAGTATTTTTCTGTATCTTACCTGGCTGATGGTTTGATAACCTTACCTGGTGGCAGAGAACCCATGTAAGTTTTCCAAAATTTCCTTTATTATTCAAGAAATAATTATCTATGACTGGCAGCCGCCCGCGACTTCGTCCGCGTGGCCTTAGCTGTATGTGAAAACAGATTTTCCCGCTTTTATGTTGAAATTTTGCTGAATTTTCTTGCTATAAACCTCACGGAGCGCGGGCCCTTATAACGAATGCAAAACCGTGGAAATCGGTCTGTGCGTTATAGCGTCAGAAAGGAAAACCCGACTTATTTTTATATTGTAGTTTATTTTAATATAATAAATAAGCAAAAGCATTTGAAACAACATGAATTGAAGAGACACTTAAATTCTTTATTATTAATAGTTTATTCTTATGAAGCGATAAACCTAATCCACCTAATAATTAACACAGTAAGTATTTAATGCAGTCACGCGTTTAACAATAACAAGTTGAATAACAACACTTAATAATGGTGTAAGTACATAAACACAGCCGTCTTTTAAATGTATATGCATACATGTATCTACTTGATTTACTTGTTGTTGAGTAGTGTGCTACGCACGCGGATTTCTTTTATATGCAAAATGCTACACTTTTGCCGTTTAGCAAACATTAGTGACTACTCATAATTCAGCAAGCGTTAAATTTGTCATTTAACGATTGAGTAGATGATTTTTAAAGGTATAACTGCTGTTTTAGCCTTTCAATAGGCACAACTTGTAATGTAGACTTGATTTAGTACCTCGATTCCGTGGTTATTTTTTGAAATAACAAAATCAATCAATAGGTATAGTGGATAACCATATCCAAGCCATGACTGGTTTTGACTTGGGATTAAAAGTTATAAATTGAACTAAAACCATCTCACATTGATCGCATTTCTGAATACAGGAAATGTATTGGAAAAAGATGTTTATTTTGTCTCGATTTCAGTAAGACTAGTACTTAGTCATTTGCAGATACTCTGACAGCATATACCTTAAGACAAAAATGTTTGGTAATGATTTGCAGATTACCAATTTATAGGAAGTAGTTTAAGCTTTTATTGTTCGCATCTGGCAAGGTTTGTTGATTAAGAAATCAATTGCAATCAGATGCTAAATTACAATTTAATAGTTTTAGTATTTGATATTATGTAGGTAGGTGACCTACCATTAAGAATTTGTTGCATACGCACTCACGAGTAGAAGACATCGTGGTCTTTCATTTTAAAATGACCGCAATAGGTTATAAGTTAAGTTTTTCGTGAGAATAGGACTGAAATCACAATAATAATTTAATGAAAAATAACACCTTCGCATAAGCAACAGCTCTTTTATTAGTTAACACTTTAGTAGTGTACCAAGCCAAACAAGATTTGACATTTAATAAGAAATTCACAGTAAGAAGATTTAAGGAGAGAAGTCAGTAGAATATCTTAATGCAATTCTAACCTTAACTGTACCAACAGGGAACTGTAGGTACCTACCTACTTACAGTGTTACGGATATTATTCGCATAGCGATAGTTAAAAATAGACGATTTCCACTCACGAAAACATTGTCATAAAGAATAGTAAGACGTCTCATCCTTACAAAACGCCCCAGCTTTCACCAGAGTGGCATAAATTACCTAAGTAATAATACCTCAGTTAGGTTATTAGATTAAAAACATAGGCCAGCTGCATTGACTAGGTCATGTGTAGTTTCTATCTTGGAAGGACATTTCAATCAATGAGAGTCATAGAAACTCTTAAGAAAAATAATAAAAACTAAAGCTTATTATGCCTAGGTTATTATTCTTTCGGATTCTAAAGTCTGCTTACTCTGTGCAGTAGACAACATACTTACATTAAGAAATATTATTAGCAAAAACTAGGAGAGTAAGTTACTAACTAACTTACTTTAGTACCCACTGCCGTTGGGTTCTATTTGGGAATAGGTTTTCCAAACAACAGCTTTAGTTGAATTAAGTTAGGTGATTAATTATGTGTCACCCATACAACGAGCACATACAATGCTGGGCATTTAAATTGTTGTAATAAACCACTGCCCAGTGTACTTGTATATAATTATGTACCACCTTACTTTACATTGATTACGAAAATATTAACGGAAAAGTTGCAGCTCAAGCTGCTAACCTGTTTCAATAGACGTAGTTCTTTGATCCCGAATTTACTATGGATTAAATATTCGAGTAAATTAGGTTTTATTATTGGGTGGTATATATATACCTGTTCTTGTGTGTGGTAACAGCAAAGTTCATACAGTTACCATTAGGTTTTTTAAATTAACATTGCTTAAATTAATATTAATTATTATGCAAAGCATATTTATAACATGAAGTTATCTTAATATATATTCATCTTGGAACATAATACTGAAGCTGCGATGATCTTTTGACTTTTGGTCATTGGTCCTTAATTTTGTTGCGTTTTTATAGTAAACAGGTAAAATTACAATAAACGTTACCTATTTCACATCAAAAATAAAATTTGGTATCAAATTCAATTTAGTAAATCCTTGATATTGATTTCCCTAGACCTCTAAACATCTACCATGTGATAAAATCCCGAGGATGCAGCGACGAAGTATAATTGATGATTAAACGAACTTACCTTAAGTGAAGTTCTATCATAATTATATGAGTCGCTGCATCCGAAGGGATTTTAGCTCCCACCCTACCCATAGTTACCATCATACCCTTTGGTAACTGACCCGAGTAACTTTAGGGAAATCTGTCTCTAAAAGAATGATGAACTTGTCACCTGTCAGAGCGACGCACCTACCGTAGGGAGGGAATTTGTTTTTTTTTCTGTTTCTGTGATACCAGCTCTAAAACGTGTTGATGCCTGGTACATGAAGAAATGTACTACCATGTGATAAAATCCCTTCGGATGCAGCGACTCATATAATTATGATAGAACTTCACTTAAGGTAAGTTCGTTTAATCATCAATTAACAGCCATAATAATCAAACATCAAAGTCGCAATTCAGGGTGAATTTTTAACTGGTCTTGGTGTGCTAAATCTTATATTATCTTATCTATGAGGAATATACAAAAATGCTCAAACGAATCTTGAGGTCAATGTGGACAAAAACTTCATATTTGTGTTTGAGAAAAAAATGGTTACTTAACCAGGAATCGATTTTGAACAAATAAACACCTGGCTGGATTGCCGCTCATAAAGTTAAAATTCTTAAAATCAATATTATGTATCAAGCTAAAGAAAGATAACACTTCCACTTGGCCTGCCACCACCCCAAGTTCAAAATTCTCCCTACTTAATATTTAGATGAACTCTTAGACTATTGGTTAGCAGGTTTGAGTGCAACAATCTCTTGTATTTAGTTTTAATCCCTGACTAACGGGCAATGTCCAGGTGATCCAGGTCTAGCAAAGTACACTGGCGAGCAAATATAGTAGTCTCTTTTTTAAATGTCAATGTTTCGTTTAAATTATAACAAAAAATTGCTAGGTTTTTTCCGAAATTTTCATTGCATTTTGACTCAGTAAATTGTATAAAAATGGAAAACTTTTTTTTGTATGCTCGGCATCGCCGTTGCTTTCTCAGACCTTTGACCTTGATTTGTGTTATCATTTATTTCAGTTTCCGAACAGTGCAATAACAATGGCGATGGGCCAGCAGCCCCCTCCACCTCTGGTGAGGAGTTCAGCCAACACCTCGACTATGAAGTGAGCATTTTTCTGTTGAATTCACATTGTGTAGCAGTTTTGAGAACAGCTTTTATTTTTACTAATAATACTCTTCGACTCGCCACCTAGCGCCATCTAGTTAAGAATACAAAATTAATTGCAATTATATATTTTTTTAAGTTCTTCTCATAATTGCTAAAAATAAAAAAAAGGTTTTTAATAAATAATGAAATAACTTTAGCGTATTTTATAACTATGTTATGAAATTAAAAGACAGTATTATTTGAGAAAATAAAGTAATTGCTGTTCTTAACGTGTGTTATGACTGTAACTTCCATTCGCCATTGTCTTGGCACTGTTTAGGTTTGCATTCCAGTTGCAAGCTGCTTGTTGATTATTATAGTATTTAAGGACACATCCTAATATTTACTTTAGTTCCTAAGTACAATCAATCACAGCTCAAACTAAAGTGGAGAATGATGTTTTGAACCACCAATCAGAAATCTGTAACAAAAATATAGATGTCTGATAGTTCAGTAGTATAGTATTGTGAGAACACAGTGTGTGATTGATTGTACACAACCCTATTTGAGTATAAACTTCAAATTTATACATTTTCTGCTATCATGTTTCGTCACGAATTCTTAATTGTAGGCTTTAGTATGACGCTTTTTACGTATTTTCGAATTCATAATCTGCTTGACTGCACAATTATTACAGTCAACGATTCAATTTTCTTCATATTGTGAATTATTATTGTTTACTGAATGATATTAACCATATCGCCGACCCTAGCTGCCTAAGACATTCAAGACAATTGCATTGAGAGTCATGATGACAGCAGAGAATACCTTTATCTCGCTTTTTTACTTAACTAAATAAAATGACGTGTAGGTAGACAGTCTGAGTCATACAAGGACGTCCTTCCTTGGCAATGTCCGTTTACTATTAGCTTACTTGGCATGCATTAAAAAATTAAAGAAGTAGTAGAAGAAGTCACCTTGATGTCAATTCAGCAGGTCTGTAAAAGTTCTTGAAACTCTCGAGTACTCTCGACGGAGTTGACGTTTTCTAGGATTCATTTTAGTAATACGGATGGGTTTTAATGGCCAGTTAATTTTTTTACATTAATTAAATTTTTGAGATCAGGCATACATTGTTTTGAAAGACGTATCTCTTAAAAAATGGCAGAATGTTGGCGAAATTTCCCAAAATTAGCGTTAATGGAAAAATTTTAACAATTTAAATGTTTGTTTGACAGCGTGCCTACCCAGGCTGGGAGCATGAATGGCCACTCAACCTCTCACTCCGTGGACAGCCGGAAAAGGCTTACGCCGATTCCAGATATACACATTACTGGCAACCATACGCCGTATAAGGTAACATATTATGTGTTATATTTCTTTGAACTTTCATGGTAAATAACATGTAAATCTTGAATCGTATCATGAGTTATTGCGTGACCATGACGCTTGTAACAGCCGAAATATTGGAAACTCGAAACAAATAAGGTACATGGTAGCGATCAGGTTGTTTACGATTTTAATATTCTGTGTTTTACTAAGTTTAGTGGGGTTGTTTTCCCGATTGACATAGCATTTGGCCGGTTAGCCTAACGTTTAGAATTTCAGCCATTTTATTTCAATTTCTGGGTATACCCGTGCTTCGTATGGCTCACGCCACACCATAGTTTTGGTGAGGCCTGTGCTCAGTAGTAGCACGTATAAAGGCTATTGTTTGTTTCTTTAAATGTATAATAAGTGGATTGATATGCCCAGACCGCGATGATTTGAACTGGAATCTCACAGGTTCCATAAAATCGATCATATCATATTCATCTCATGTCTCTACCTCCAGGTCCAAAAAGCCCTCGTCGAGAACACTATGGTCCCGTGCATCAACGCGAAACCTTACCAATACACGGAGCTGCTGATGACCCTGCCGGACCTGGCGAGCCACTTCTTCCCAAGGGTCTCGCTCACCACCTGCCGCGCCATGCTGGATGCGCTCACACTAACGCTCTACCGGCCCAACTCGTGAGTACACACACATACACTTAATTAGTTTTGATGCAAACTATCAAGTACTAGTGGCCGCCAGCGACTTCGTCGGCGTGGATAACAGGAAAAAAAATTTTTTTTCATAAATTTTATGTCCTATTCAGATGTATAAGCTATATTTTTGTAAAGTTTTATTCAAATACATTCAGTAGTTTTTACGTGAAAGAGCAACACGGCACATCTATCCACACGTGCAACGCAATAGTCAACATGAGGACTTAACCTAAATTTCCATAATTGTATCACCATGTGTTAAAGCAAATAAATCATTTCATTTCACATACAAACTTTCGCATTTATAATATGAGTAGTAGAGGTGCGCAAATCATGTCCGGCACTGGATTGAACCTGGAACGATTAACTTACCCTCCGGAACTATGTCCGTTAACATGTCCGCGGAACTATTTAGTTCCACCGAAGCGTGCACCTTTTCCGACATCGCACCGTAAAGGCCGCTCTACACTTAGCCCGCGGATCACGGCGCGATCTCGCGGAGCGAACTTGCCGCGAATTCAGCAACGACTCTACACTCGCAACGGTTCGCGGTATTCCCACAGTTATGTTCGCAACGTTAAATGAAATGGACGTTGAAGTAGCTGTTGCTGCGTCCCTAACTTTATGCGCGTTAGCGTACTACAACTATGTACATATTAAAAAATCATTTTGGTTAGGATCCCACAAAATGGGTTCCGCTTGGTAATATTCTAAAAACTGTAACTCAAGCTCGTTTGTCCATGTTGCGCTCATTTTTTGCTCGCTCACTGCGACCGTCGCGGACTGCGAGTGTGGAGTCATTGCACGTTCCCGTCGCGATCGCTCTTCGCGCTCCCTTTGACGCGGGACCAAAAACCGACAAAAATTGGGGAACAAAGCGCGAAACCGCGAAGAATATGCGAAACGGCTCTACACTTAGCGTTCGCGCCCCTTCGCAGCCATTGCGCGCGATTCGCGGGCTAAGTGTGGAGCGGCCTTAAAAGGTCTTAGTTCTACCATGTTCATAAACAGTTCCAGAGTTCCAGTTCTGTGTTTTGAAATGTTGTAAAGGAGGGATTTCCAACATTTCAAAACAAAATCTTCAAAGTTTATTATGACTATCGATCTAATGCAACTAGTATCGGGCGCGATGTGGAACTTCGTCGTTTCTGGTGAAGTCCACTCAAGCCCACGCGTGGACTAAGATGACCAACTGCCGGGCGCGACGTGTAACTTATCTAATGTCACTTCTGGTGAAGCCCACAAAAGCCCACGCGTGGACTAAAATATCCCACGCGTGGACTAAGTTAGCAGACTGCCGGGCGAGACGTAGAACTTATCTAATGTCACTTCTGGTGAAGCCCACACAAGCCCACGCGTGGACTAAGATATCCCACTGTCAGGGGTGACGTGAAACTTATCTGGTCTCGCTTCTGATGAAGTCCACACAAGCCCACGCGTGGACTAAGGTAGCCCACACAAGCCCAGACTCACACTACTCTAACGCCCATGTATAGCTGCATTGCCTTTGCACAGACGTCAACGCATACATTTTTGTGACAAAATCGCACCTATTGCAACGTTATAACATGACACATTGTACAAGTATCACTCAATGTGCTGTCCCTTTAGGTTACTCCGTCGGTGGGGATCGGGTCACGCTCGGCCGGGCTCGTTGACGCCGCCGATCGTTCCTTTTCCTTACTACCCGTACAACTGTGTTCGGTCCGTCTCGCTGGGACATGTGAGGAACGATGAACCTGTTTAATAAGGCGCCTCGGATCGGAACGATGTCGTTCCAGTGCCGGACATAGTTCCTGGAACTATTAAGGTCCGGAACTACACATGTCTAATGAGTAGGTAGGATATTTTTGAAAAACCCGTGTAAATTTTTTCAATAATTTTATATAGTAGATCTAGGCCCATGTCTCAGTTGCAACAGTGGATCGGCAATCGCCGTTATAAAGCGTCGCACGACGGGTCGTAAATGGGATAGGTGACCACCCCGAACCAAATGTATGTTTTATTTTTCGGTCATCTCCGTGCTTCGACAGGCACCTTGCGCAGCTGGTCCTCCCTGGCTGATGTCGTTAGATGTCAGTCGGATAAAATCTGTCAGCAAGGTTTATCACCCCTTCAAGAAACCACACTTTGCCTGAGTGTAGGGGGAGTATGGTGGCTCAGTTGAGGTTAGGCATGTATAGGCTAGCAATGAGATGTCATATTGAGGCTGTTGTTTTGGAAGTACCTAGTGAAAAGAAACAATAAGGCAAAGCCCCTGTTTTTTCGCACGCAAGTGTAATATTCCACCTATCAACTAAATCCACCTCCCTCCACAGAACGCAGCTGCAAGTCCTCCGCAACTCAGGCAAGTGCAAATCAGCCGCAGCGGGCGAGAACGGCATGGCGCTGGTCCAGATCCGCGACGTGATGCAGCACATGCCGCAGTTCAAGTACATGCTGCGGAGCGGGCTCGCCGCCGACGACGCGCACGCGCAGCACGCGCATCCGCAGCACGCGCCGCGCCCCGCGCACGCGCCCAGCCAGCCGCACGCCAAACGCGCAAGGGCCAACTAACAGTTACACAGCTGATCTACGGAGCTGCGGGTTCATTGACCTCTAACGCGTCTCAGTTGCTGAGAGTTCATTGACCTCTAACGCGCCCGGGAAAACAAAAGCTCTGTGTACATCTCTACGGGGTTGCTGAGAGTTCATTGACCTCTCAACGTGCTAAGGAAATTGAGAGCTCTATATCTATGGGTTGATTGGTTGCATATCAATATCACAAAGTGCCGCAGTTCAAGTACATGCTGCGGAGCGGGCTCGCCGCCGACGACGCGCACGCGCCCAGCCAGCCGCACGCCAAACGCGCAAGGGCCAACTAACAGTTACACAGCTGATCTAACCTGCTGAAGGTTCATTGACCTCCAACGCGTCTGGGTTGATGAGAGTTCATTGACCTCTAACGCGCCCGGGAAAACAAAAGCTCTGTGTACATCTCTTCGGGGTTGCTGAGAGTTCATTAACCTCAAACGCCTCCGGGCAAACGAGAGCTATATATCTCTACAGGTTGACTGGTCGCTTACCAATAACACAGACGCGACGTGACTGCAACTGGGTGAAGCAAACAGCTGATTTAGGAGGCTGCTGAGAGTTCAAAAACCCCTAATACAACCGGGCAAACGAGAGCTCTATATCTCTATGGGTTGATGAAGTGGCTACAATTGTGTGAAGCAAGCAGATCTACAGCTTGACTGCTAATAAACAACACTGCAGTTACTAACTGCTTGCCTGTAACAACAGGAATTGGGTTGATAAGCAAATCACAGCTCCACTGCTCTCTGAAACACTGCCAAACGCTCTGACTGGAAGCAGCATACACTGTTGTATTATGTTACGCTAACTCACTTGAAGCAAGCCAGCTAAACACAAGTAACAATTAACTACACAGAGCCCACAAGAACCATCTAGGGAGGAAACCCTCAACACTTAGCAAGTTCTATACAGTGAGATCATTTTACTAAATAACACTGGAAAAAGCAGTAAGTCTAGTTAGCTACACTGATGCTAAGCCAAAAACCAAATGTGGCACCTCCACCCCACAGTTCCACAGCCACAGCAACATTATTACCCAGATGCCTAGGGGTACACAGACAAGCTGCATTGAAAGAATATTAAAATAAACAAAAAAGTAAGTGCATGTAAATAAGATTAGTATCCATGGAATTTTAACAGTGCAGTGAGATCAGAACAGATGATTTTAAAGTAATAAGATTTTGTGCAACAATCACGGGAACCATAATTATAACGAAGATATCAACGATTTGTGATTAGTTAACTGTTCCAGTAAGTGGAGGTCTATGTACAAATGAACTAACCAGAAGAATTTCCTGACCAGTATTATTGATGGTCTAAAGTTAAATGTAAATTCTAGTTAGAATCAAGTGATGTAAAGTTAGCGATAAGACTTAGGCAAGTTGTTATTGTGAAGTGGTTTGGTGCAGAGTCGTGCTTCCGTAGCTGTGAGATACCAAGTGGTCCTTATGAGTGTATGTGTGTGACTATCGGACGCCTACTTCTGTTTATCTGCTATCTTAACATAATGTGTCAATTTTTCACAATCCTGTACAAAATGTATCATACTTTATTGTAAATTGAAAGATCTAATCTATAATGATCTATAAATTAACTAATTTAATAGAAGACTGAGATTTTATTTTTAAATTATTTTTAATCAAAAGCTATAGAAAAGTTGTGAAAGTTAAAATTTTAGTTTCGTGAAGTTTTCTATCAGAATTTTTGATGTTTCAGAGTATCTTGAGTATTGTCTAGATTGATGTACTGTAGTTGTAAATAAGTAGGTATTTGTAAACGCTGCATTTCTACAAACTTGTGGTTTTAGGGAATACAATATTTAATGCGTACCTATTAAAATAATCATTTTAAATTGTAGTGTATGTAGGGCATTATTTTATCAGCTCTGTTAAATAGTGCTCGAGTTTCATCTTAAGAAATGCTTAAAATTATCATCACAATTTATAGACTTCAATTTGAATAAGGTGTCACAAACATAAATTTAAAAACCGTCTTATTAGTTAAATTTAAATTATAGAAATTTAACTTAGATCCAAAATTGGCATAAACAAATCGCACCATTTTGTGGTGTTCCACAAAATGGCAATATGATACCAATTGGCTTTTGATGCTGCGAAGCAACACATTGTAAAACATACCAGTGACAAAAAGTTAGATTAACCTTATAACTTATTGTAACATTCTCTTCAAAGGGGATATTAAGTTTGTTCCTATGTACCTATTCTGTGTATATTGTTAGACAAAGTCTACAAGACGGTGTAAAATTGCTCTGCCGAAGTTTATGAACAATTACACCTTTATGTCATAACACTTGTAGCTTATTTTTGTGGGTCTAAGCTGATGAGCAGATTATTCTCAATGTTCGTCATTTTGACAACTGGTAGAAAAATCTTAATCAATGCGCGCCTGCTCGATTAACTTCATAGTATTTATTATTTATTAATGTTGATAAGCTTCGGCGAGAGTTATTTTAGTTATATTTAGAATTTATGTTGAGCTCTTCAAAATAATGTGTGATTAGACTATGCATTATCTATACAAATTGTAAACTTCCATACTTTTATACATTGTATAGTGATTTTGCAATCTGACTGTTGTACATTTGGTAACTGGAAAAATGCAAAGCTCATTCACTTGCACTCACAGTACTTTGTTTGCTTGATAGGTACTTGTTTATGCCCAAGATGTCTTCAAACGCATTTGATTTGACAAAAAAAAGTTTGAGGACCAGATATGTCAGCGCCTTCGTAATCGTAAATCGTAAAATTTCTTTGCTTGTTTCATCAACTGCATCTAACCCAAACAATGTACTGTGCTGTGATCTACGCGACATTGAAAACAAAATACCGTTAGCACAATTGAACATTGACAAAAATCAAACCATCAAAATGGGTAGTTAGTAAAACATTAGGCCTTTGTAGTGCTAGCCTGAGTGAAATTCTTAGATTTAACTTTTTATAGCATGCGAAGCTGTGTACATGGTATGTTAATTTTTATTTATGAATGACATAGCTGTAAGTAACAGGTACGATATAAAGTTATATCTGATGTAAATTGCAGTTTTACGCAATAGCTCCTCAAGCAATGTCCATTTGGACTTGATTCTGTATTTAAAGAAATTAAAGGAAAGAATTCTTATAAAAATGTGTTTTAATTTAGCACTAGTAGTCCAAATCGAGTTGTTTGATATTAATTACAATGGTAGTACCTGTCGCTATAATTATCACCCGCGTAAGTGAGGCCTTGTCAGTGAGTGGGTTGCGCTGTTTCGTTGCTGTGTCGTTTACATCGTCTCATTTCATAATGCCAACTTCGCCACGATTACCATTACTTCGCATTATGCCAACCGCTCGCACCATGACGACTTCTCAGAATGCCAACTTCTAGAAATGCGAATTTCTCACGATGCCAACGTATCAAAAATACAACTACTGAGGCAGACCACCTGAAGGGATAGACCAGCAGGAATAAAAATCTTAAATAAAAAAAAAAATATGTAGGTAACACATTTTATGTAGGTAGCTTCCCCTTAGCTAATCTAGACCCCGGAGTCACAAAAGCTGTCTTATATGACTTAACTCACGAAGTGCAAGCGTACCCGCACATGGGGCATTTTGTATTGTAGCGCCACAACGCCCCGTGTGCGGACGCTAAGAGCTTACCACACTTGGGCTCTGACTCGCGTGAGTCCAAAAAGCGTTATCTGGACAGGGTATAAGTTGGCCCATAAGAATGTACCACCCACGGCATGACAGGCTACCCATTTCCAGTCACCCCTCGCCTTCGCTCTATTGCAATGTAATAGGTAGCCTGATCTGTGGTTGACTGTTCCAGGATTTAGGTTGGGTTGCACCATCTGACTTTAACAATAACAAACATAAAAAGGACTTGATCAAAAAAAAACCTAGAATCGCCAGAAATGCCATATATGCTATTTCAACGAGCATAATGTGTAGATCAAAAATATATAAAAATCAACTGCAAAAGCTACGCAGTATACTAGATATTAATGATTAATGAAATCAATATTTGTATTTTTTAGGTTCTGAAAAATCTATTGTAGCCGTGATCTATGAACTCTTTTGGGTCGGTAAATATAAGAAAAGTTGTTATTTTAAAGTTTCATATCATTTTCTATGAAAATATTAGGTATACAGGGTGAGTTTTTCAAGTGGGCGCGGTAGACCAAATCCTAAACTATGAGGAATTGAGAAAAATTGTCGAGGAAGTTTTTAGCCCGATTTTGACAAAGACTAAAACTGTATACTCAGATTTGTTTAAAAACTTTATTCGTAGCCGGAGTTCGAACCAGTTGTTCGTGGAAAAAAATGACACCCTGTATTATTATGCCATCTTGTGGTTTCGTTTCTAAGGGTCAAATAATAAGAAGTAACATTATATGGCAAACTGAAGGAAAGGTCTCATTTACATTCACATTGACCATTTTTCTGAATTCCTCCTAGTTTAGGATTTTGCCTACCATGCCCACTTGTAAAACTCACCTTGCATAAATATATGTTAAAATCGTGTTCAAATTCAAACCACGTGTGTATTTAAGGAGGAGTGTTAAAGAGTAGAAAATTCTCTTTTGTTACACATTGTGATTTTACTTTTTACTAGGTTGGCAAAAAAGTCCTGAAAGGGAACTAAAAAATATTATCACTGGCAATAGTCCCGCTGTCACTTGTCAATCACGTCTAGCTAGTACATGGTGTGTCAAATCTGTTTATCGGAGATCGTTTATTAGTGTATTCAGGTGTTTTCTTTATGTTAAACTAATAAAGAATCGTGTAAAATCAAGATAAATCTTCGAAAAAGAGAAAAACAATCCTCAGCGCCACTAGAGAAGTCGTAATGAAGTATTCAAACGTTGTTTAGCCGAGCACGAAGCTGGGGAAGTTTTATATAAAATAAACGATGATTAGACCAGAACGGCAGAAATCACTGGTATGTAGTGGTTTTATTTAATCAACCACGCGTGTTTTAACTTAGTTGTCAAGTAACTATCAACAAACGAGTGATATTTTACGTTGAAATGTGAATGCCTATTTTGACGTTTGTTTACGAAAAATAATTTGTCAAGTTAGCACATCTAAGTGATTTTGATACTTTTTCATTGATTTTATTTTTTAAATTTAATTTTAATTTTTTAGGCAGAGGCCACGCCAGCTTTTGAGAATATTTCTCCCAAAGATAGGAGAAAATCATGATGACACGTTATTTAAATAGAGAAGGAATAATACCAACGCGGACAAACTTCAAATGACCAAATCGACAGGTAATCATAAACCTGCAAGATGAAGTGACCGTACAATAGCAGCATGAGTGACTCATGGGAACAAAGTGATAGTTAGAATTTTGGAGAAGGGTCGAGCCAAGCCATGGATGAAGATTTTTTTTACTTTAATTAAAATTATAATATTATAATTGTGCTAGTTTCTTCTTTTATTTCTTTACTTGGTAGTAGAAAAACGTCCTGATAATGTGGTTGTATGTGGTGGGGATCGACTGTATTGGTGGCACCGCCATTCCATTTTTACCACCAAACGGTTCCCCCTATTGACCTTTTGTATCCCGGTGGACAGACTACCACTCCTACCTGACCTATCAGCTTAGAGGGAAAAGCAAACCCGTTATATGAGTGTCTGTATGACTACTTTTAGAAAACGACTAAATAATATGGAATTAAAGAAATGTAAGGCGTTTTCCTAGTAAAACGCTATAACAATATGAAAATACTGAACTAGATTAGGGGATCACGTGATGCATTGGCGCGACTCAAATAATTGGTATCTGTAGGCGTGAACTTAGTTCATGGACCACGACTAACTAGATAGCCATTCTCTCTAAAAAAAATATTTGAATAAGTCAATTATCAAAACCGTTTGTGTCGTAGTATACGGGGTGACCACATCGACGATGGTGGCGCCCCTATTAATTTCACGACTTTTTTGCCAGGCTGTATGTCTATGTTCATCATCCTATTTGTCATTGCCATTCCATTCTATGTTCTTTATATATTCGGAAACTGGCACATGACATTGCAAACAATTCGCTGCCATATTGACTTGCAAACAGGTCCATTGGACCTGTTTTTTTGGTTAGTTTCGGTACGTGGATGTCGTATCTTCCTCTTTTTGTTTATATTAATGAAGTTATACAGTACAATAACTTCTATACTGTATGGATTAGGAGGCTGATTTTTTGAATACGTAATAGGGTTGCTTTAGTGAACCAATTTTTATAAATTTCGTTGCTGGCGATTCTAGGTTTTTTGTCTAGGAAATTTTGATCAAGTCCTTTCAGTTAAAGTACCAAAAATGACGGTCAAATTGTCAAATTTGACAAAAACTTTAACTTCTACTATGGTGCAACTTACCCTTACAGTCCGACTTACGAAAACAACAAAGCCGATTCAAGGAGATGAGTTACCCCATTTCCGTTTTTTCTCTCGCTCTTGCCAAATGCAATTTCTTTGGAATAGAGCAAGGAGGACTGACCGGAAACGGGTAGAGTGATGTGCCTAGATGTGCCTGTTGAAGCAAGAAGGTTTTAACACATGATGAAAACTCATTTGTACAATTTCTACATTTAAATTTTATAGTTTGACACCTTTATTCTTTATTGTTATTTTTTCACTCTTCTAAGTTGGTTGTCACAAGAAAATATATGTTTTAATTCAACATAATTTTTATTCAATATTTTCTCTAATACTTTCGGAATGCTACGCTCTGCAAGCAAAGTCAATTGGTAGCCTATAGTGAGGCGTACTAATAGTGCCGTTCACCGTACATCGTATTTTTTTTTTTGGACTGATGGCCTAGTCGCCAAAGTCTAACAAATTAAAAAAATGTCTGCCTGTCACTCACTGTCAAATCATGAAGTGTCAAATGTCATTAGCCAAATTTTCGCATTGCTTGCTGACTGAGCTTGCTTTGATTCTAATATCAAAGAATTGCAATAAAATCGGTTTTAGTTGAACTTTTGCGTCGAATATGCGGTGTTCCTTACGCAGCTGTGGCGTGGAACGGATTGTGGAAGCAGATTTCGAACTATACTTTGGTCATTGCACTAATTTTGCTCATTGATTTTCATTAATTGTTTAGGGATTTCTAACATTTCTAGGGCCATTCCATTCCGTTTAATTTTAGTTTGCACTCATTTCATTTTATTTAATCTATTCGAATAACTTACATTTATAATTAAAATAGGTTAGACGTAGGCGACACTATGAATATAACTATATGTAGGGACTTGTCAGACGCTGTGGTTTTGTACATGCCGCAGCGTTTGTATCTCAAATCCTACGCAAAAATTAATATTTCTGTCCAGCTTCCTACCCACAAGGTATCCGGCAAGGCAATTTCCAATTGGGAATTGACAGAGAAACTCCGGAAAATGATCCTACCTGACTCATTCTCGATCCTGAAGGTGACCAAGCATAGTGCTGAGTTGATTAGGTATGAAGCAGAGTTAGAAAATCGTGAAAAGTTGGAGCGTGTGTTGTCGCGATTGGAAGACCGTGTAGTGCAGTTAAATGACTACCCAGACCCCTTGAAGGTTAGGGTATCGGAAGCCAAGTCAGATTTTCCTACTCGCCACTCGTGGGACTCCTTCTTTAGAGATGCCACTGACATGGATGAAATGAAGCCTGGGGAAAGGCCTGACACCATTCATATCACAAACTTACCCATTCGTTGGTTTGTGTCAGAACAAGATCTGGATGATGATTCTCCACCATCGGAGCATCTCTTCAAAAAAGTGTTTGACAAGTATGGTGTTATACGACAAGTCGACGTCCCAGCAGCTGATCCATTTCGAATGCAAATGAAAGCTTCCATGCGCGGTATCACCATTGCTCCGCAAGATTCTAAAGTGTATTTTGAAGGCTACCTACAATTCAGTGAATATGTTGGCTTTGTGCGCTGCATGGACGCACTTAGAGGGCGTAAGTTGCTGAAGAAAAGAGATGATGTTGCCGAATGGTGTGGCATCCATGTAGACTTTGACAAATCTAAACACATGACTGATGCCGCTGTGAAGCGCCGGGCGATTGTTCGGGAAAGACTGATGTCACGTCAGAAAGCTAAAGACCAGGAGGAGAGACTAGAAAAAGAAAAAATAGCTAAAAGAGAGGCCAAAGAAAGGTATTTTCTTATTTCATTACGTTATAATTAGCAATTATTGCTTCATCGCAAAATGTTTTTTGTCCAATTACACACACATTTTAATTTACTAATCTTTTGTTTTGTTTTTCCTGCATTTAGGTGTTCTAATGAATTATTTTAACCTTATCAATTCTGTGGTTCTGTTTTCTTTCGTCCTAACAACACAAGCTCTTTTTTAAAGAATACAATGTGAGATTATATAGATCACATTGTTACAGTCAAAAAGAACGAGTTAAACGTATCGTTTTTCACTCTTTAAGACAAAAGTTGGAGCGGTCTGAGCGCGAGAAATTAGAGAAGATGAAGCAACGAGAAGAGAGACGGAAGAAAAAACAGCTGGCAAAGTTGATGGAGCGCGATAACTTGGATCTGAACAGCAAGGTGGCTGAGGAGAAGAAAAAGCTCTTGAAGGAACAAAAGAGGCTGCAGGCCTTGAGGCTGATTGAGGAACTGCTGAAAAGAATTGAGGTAAGTTTTTAGGATTCACGTTTAGTTACTGAGATGTTTGTGGTTAGATGTGATGACGATTAGGCTGCATTTTCGCCAAAGATACGTTACGAGAAATGTGTTTTTAAAAACCAGTAGAATGGCTTCATTGAGCGCAGCTAGGTAAATGGAGGGGTATTCAATTGGTTTTTAAAAACACATTCCTCGCAACACATCGCTGGTGGAAACGCAGCCTTAGAGAGGTGTTAGTTTGAATAGGCTAGATGACTGTAATTTTTTTTTGTTTAATATCGAAAGACCTTTCATTTATGTAGACAATCCTAAAAAAATCCCTTCATTAGGATCAATACAACCCGAGATATCACAATTTGAAATGCACATTTTTGGACTTGCCCAAAAACGCTTCATACAAACGTGACAGAGAGCGTGACGTCACGTACCCGTTTTTGTAAGGAGCGCGTAAGAAATTTGTTCTACAGCTATGTTAAATATTGCGTTTATGAAAATGGTCCCCTAACATAATCGCTTCATCATAATATGGATTACAAAATAGTAATATTGTTTTACAAAAATGTAACACTTTTGAAATGGACTTGCCCAGCCAAGTTTGCATGCCTGTTGTGACTTCATTTCGAAACAAATTTCGATTGTGGTTTCACAATAACATTTGAAATGAATTATTATTTTTGGTTAATATAAAAAAACGTGCAAAATGACTCATAGTCATCTAGCCTATTGTAAAGGTTAAGGGTGCTCGCCCACGTCCGATAATCGGTTACCGATTTTTTGTAGGAGAAAAATATAACGTTCTGATAGCATTGGAGCAACATACACGTCCGACAAAAAGTCGGTCAGGAAAAAGGAAGAAATACAGCCGATTTTTAATCTGCCCGACTATCGGTCCTACAAAAAGTCTGACGTGGGCGAGCAGCCTAATTGAAGCCTATCAGGTTCAAGGGCATTTATTCCTACAAAACAAATAATAGGTACGACTGCATAGGCCTCCCCCATAGATATCCAGAGCTGCCGGTTGCAGGAGGTGTGCATCCTCCGAAACCCTGCGACCTCTATGATGTCAGCCGTCACCTCGCGGATGGGCGTCCAAAGCTAATTTGGCCTCAAATGGTCTCCACTCGAGAACTCTTGGCCCCAACGGCCATCAGTTCTTCGTGCTATGTGCCCCGCACACATTGTGTCCTGTCCTATGTAAAATAAATTAAAATTTAGCGCGCCATATTAAGCTATTCTTTTAGTACAGGCGCGCCATATTATAGTACAACCTTTTTTTTTATTGTTGGCTTCAAGATGACCTCACTCCACCTGATGGAAAGCAGCCGAGAGTTCTAGATATGGGGTTGACAAGCACAGTAATGAAGAACTAAAGAAAACCAGAAAAAGACATTTGGTCATGTTGGCATCAGGCAGGACTTGAACCCGCATCTTTCGCAAGCCGGGCGACTGCATTACCAATTATGCTACCGAGACCATTAACAGACCGGCCGAATCTTTCTGGTGTATTTTGCCCTACTAAAAAAGGTTCAAAAACAATAATAAAATAATGAAGAACTACTTAGGACTGCTTTGCTTAGAGGGTTAGACAGCGCGGTATGGATAAATATCTAATGAAATTCTTTATTTATTAGGTCAATGTTTAAACTATTAACTATTGTACAGTCAACAGCACATCAGGTTACCCCATTTCCGTTTTTTCTCTCGCTCTAGACATGACATTTGCATTTCTTTGCAATAGAGCAAGGAGGACTGAGCGGATATGAGTAGAGTGATGTGCTGTCCACCGTACTTCTACTTCATTTGACTTTTGTATTTGCGCAGCTACGGCCAGACCTGCAGTCGCGCAGTCACAGCTCCGCTCGGTACGTAGGCGCGGGCGAGCGCTCGGCGCGCGCAAGGATCGTCGACCGGTACAAGCGACAGCAGGAGGAGGCACTAGAGGCGCAGAGGAACCATCTGAAGTGCGCACTTGATGGTGAGACTCCTTTTGATACAGGTCTGTGACGACTGGTTTGGTGTATTGGTTAAGAAGTTGGCTGCTATACCAAAGGTTGCGAGTTCGGTCCCCACACAGTACGAAACACTAGTATTGTTCGATAGAGTGGACTGTATTCTGTACGAAACGGTGTAAAACTATACGATATGACACGAAATATGTTAGGACGATAATTGTGCCAAGGAAGACGGATTAACTGGAGTGGAACACTAACCTGGGTGGATGCGATGGCATGTGAACCTTCGGTGGTCGGCGATTGGGTTGGATCCCAGGAACGGTTGGGGTTCGAACTTACCTTCCAGGACTGGTTACCTTCCACAATACCTATACCGAGTTGTTGCTGCAGCAGCGCTCCTTCCAGTCGATCAGCCCTCTTCTTGCACACACACGAATATAAACTAACGAAATAGTGTAAGTTCAAACTCAACGAAAATTTACGAAATTTGGGCTTTGCACAAGGATTCTACGAAGTTCTTACGATAAATGCGCGCCGTTAAACATTTGTATGGCGTTTTATAGGAAATTTGAATCTAGCGCCCTATAGTGCTGCCAGGCGGTAAACGTTGCGTTTCGTTCAGAAATCGACTCGAAAATTGTAGCGACAATCCTGAACAAGTGTGCATGAATGAACATGTCTGTTTGTACTGGTCCGGGTGTTTCCTATGTATATTAAGTATGTATTTATTAAAAAAGTATTTAAGTATGCTCATTTCTGTTATTAGCTGCCGAATTTGGGCTAGGTGGCAATGCCAAATCAAGCGACCAGCCTGCAGCAAATTCTATGAAGGTCTCTTGTTTTTATATTTTGACCTACCTGAATCAGAAACTATCACCATTGTAAAGCAACCCACCCCATGTTGGGAATAGGATGACTGATGAAGACCACACCGACCGGATCTTAGCTAAGCACGTACCTGCTGACGTCGCTAGATATTATTAATTAAGTCTAGTGGGAGGCATTAGTGCTTGATAACTCCTGACAGCTGATCACTTTTGCTTTACATAACAATACATACTACCACCAATCTTCATTGTGCCATCGTGTTGTAGAATGGCTCCCACCACCTAATAGTTAATTTAAGGCCTGAGCCCAGCAGTGGGACGTATGAAGACTTGTTTGTTGTTCTGTTCCTTTCGACAATGATTACTGGAACATGCCATCATGCCTCATCCATGAATAAATGAGTCCCTATTTTTCTTTTTCAGGTCGCATAGTAATCCGCTCTGCGTTAGAGACCAAAAAGCCCCGGCGTCCGACCGTGAGCACCGCTTCTTCGGAAGACGAAAAAGAACAGAAGAGAATTAAAACCGAGCGCCTTACCACGCCTGAGAGGGAGATGCAGCATTATAAGAGTACGTACTGCTGTGCTGTTGCACTGTTCTTAAAAAAATATTAAATAATACCGGGACCAACTGCTTAACGTGACTTCCGAAGCACGGAGATGCCCGAAATACATATCACTAAATTTCGGTCGGGGTGGTCACCCATTCCATTTCCGACCCGGCGTGTGTTGCTTTAGAACAGCGATCGTTGCCGATCACTGTCACAACTGAGCCACGGGCACCGGTTGTCAGAATCAGAATCAGAAATATCTTTATTTAAATAGACCTGTTACAAGTGCTTTCAAATCGTCAAAAACTTAATCAAACAAACAAAAATGTCGTCGCTAGATTTCAGTCGTTAAGCCTAGTCAGAGGCCTCAGGGCGGCTTGATAACATTTTACATTTAAACAGTTTAAGACCACCTATAAAATGTTGACTCTTGTCCTCAGACATGCACCTGAGCAACCTCGGCATGCACCTCCACGGAATGTACCCATTCGCGGCCGTCGGCGTGGGCGCGCCCGGCTTCCCCTTCCCGCAAAGTAAGACGAGTCTGAGGCGTCCTCCTTATTGGCTACCATGCCCTAATAACTGTCTACTTCAATACTCAATCGTTCATTTGCATTACATAATGTAGTGGTAGATTTTACAAACTACACTACTAGTGGTACTGTTACTTAGGGGCCGTCCATTAATCACGTGATGTTTTTTTCGGCATTTTCGGAAACTCCCTCCCCCTTGTTGTTACTTGTGGTGCGGTCCGTTTTGAGTCGAGTGCTATTAGCGCGCTCACAGGCGCAACTTTAGACTCAAAACCGACCGCACACTTTGTGAGGTTTTAGAGTAGCCCGCTTAGAGAGAGACTGAAAGGATGCACGATGTTTTTGCCTGACTTGAAAAATGAATGAAATAAATACACATGATATATTACTACATCCCCCTCCCCCTTGTGATATGTTTTTATTCACGAGGGAGGAGCCCCTTTGCGAGTTTCACGTGGTTAATGGACAGCCCCTTGTCTCAATGTAATTTGCAATTTTTGAAACAATAGATATTATCTGATAGCAAAAACTGGGCATATCGCTGCGTTGCGTTGATGAGAATCGTGGTATTGTATAGGGAAACATGTACAGAGGCGATCAAATCAACCTTTACACACACCTTAAACTGTTGACATAAGACCCATTTTGCAAGATTTTGTAAAGGTTGATGTGAACGCCTCTGTACCATCGCTATATCGCATCGTTTGCTCGTAGCCAATCAGGGCGACGTTTAGAGCCTGCTTTCCACTAGAACCGAGCGGAGCGAAGATGCGTCGAGCTGTATTTTAAGCAACCAATCCGAAAGATATCATATTGTCATCAGGCGCAAGCGTATTACAAATTGCAATTCGTATATCTAAAGGGCGATTCAGCACCGAGTTAGGTAATTTTCGTTAAATTTTAAATCCATTTTGAATATCGGAGGTGTTTTTATTACTCTCTTAATAAATAGTAGATGCTATCGGCTTTAACAAATACAAAATTCAAGCACGTTCGCTGAACAAGCGATTTACTAAAATTAAATGTAAGTTACCGAATCGTACGATAACTCGGTTGTGAATCGCTACCCTGGTTGTTTAAAACACAGCTCCACATCTCCGCTCCGCTCAGCTCTCTTGGAAATAGCAGCTCTATATCCGACTAGTTAAGTAGCGATCCTTTCTTGAGTACGAAAACCTTACGACGAAACCTTATAGTGGGTATGAGTAAAATGAAAATTACAGTTTACAGTTTCACTAGTCCTCGTTAAACTGCAGTGAACTAATTTTCACGTAAGTAAGTTTGAAATGCAATGCGGTGTTGATTTTTTTATAGCGCGGTCCGTTTTGGGTCAATAGTGGTTGGTAATAGCCCGCTCACGTCGCTCACGCTAATACAATTTATCAATTCAACTTTTGACTTCAAACGGACCGCGCTCTCAGTGTAACTGTTTATTTTTGTATTTTTTTAAATTGATTGAATCTGCAATGGACATTAAAAGACACAGAAATTAGGAGTGCGGTCCGAAATGGGTCAAAGGGTATTTGTAAACGCGTAAAAGATAGTCGACGTGATGTTATGCGAGAATGACTTCACTTTTAGCGCCATATTGCACCCGCAAGCCTCCCGGCCGTTATCACGGTGAGTGTAATGTCAGATTACGAAACAGATAGGAAACGAGATATAATCTCGAGTTTGGAAAAATGTTTTGGGGTTTTTTGGATTTTATTTACAAAAGAACAGCAAGAATTTTCTGTGAATGACAGAAATCAGAAATTAGATATTGTTTGCTTAGTTACCACTTATCTGCGGTCCGAATTGGATTTAGTGCTGAGACCACAATTTTCAATTCGGACCGCTCTAATCTCCGTCACAACGCTAAAACACATTTCGGACCGTACCCAAAGTTGGTCAAACACTGCCCATACCTACATAAGGCAGTTTTTACCCAACTTTAGGTAGTTACTGCTACCAATAGTTACTTGTACAAATGTTCACCTGTCGCCTAGGTTCGTTGCATTACCCTAGCGAGGTGTATCCCCCAGAGCAGCTGTACTACCCCATGCGGGGGGCCTACTACCCGCCGCCTGACAGCTACGCGCCCCGCCGGGCCCGGGGCCGGGGCCGCGCCCGCGGGGGCCGCCCGTACCGGCATCAGGCGCCACCTTACTCGCATTATAGGTGGGTTTATGTTTTTATTTGTGGAAGACTATTATACCATTACATAACATAAACGGCCTTTATACGACCCACCGCTGGGCACAGGCCTCACCTCAACTATGAGGTGGATTGAGCCATACTCCAACACGCGGGCTCAGTGCGGATTGTTGGAGGGGTGTAAGGTTAGTGAGCAACCTTAATGTCAGATGTTATCAAACCGCCCGAAGGCCTCCGACTAGGCTCAACGACTGACATCTAACGACGTCAGCCGGGACCAACTGCTTAACGTGCCTTCCGAAGCACGGAGATGCCCGAAATATACATCACTAAATTTCAGTCGCCCATCCCATTTCCGACTCGACGTGTGTTGCTTTACAACAGCGATCGTCGCCGATCACTGTCACAACTGCGCCACGGGCACCTTCATTACCATTATACCATTGATGTGTGATATTTAAATAAGAGATAGATAGGTTATGTAAGTACTGATGTGAAGTCGAAAACTGTCCCCTGGCGTACATAGCTACATAATTTAACCGTGTGAACAAGATAGTATGATTATTTACTAGAGCGTAAACGAGACAGATACACCTTAGTGTCGCCTCAAACTGTCAACACTGTCAATGCTTTGCTCAGATGCACGATCGTTCTGATTTCGGGTGCTACTTTTTCAGCACAAGTCACCTATCTGCCTCTTTTTTATTATAATATTATTGTTGTGAACCAAATAACGTGTAATGTTTTTTGGAAAGAAACAACCGAACACAACTTATTTATGTATAAATTGGACACAGAGACCACATACTTGTAAGCATATTGGAATACATTTATTTATTTTTTACAGTTATATGTATTTTGACCGTGCTCTCACTCGGCTGAATACAAGCGCCTTTACCTTCCAGGTGTCGATATAATCCTAAGCATAAAAGCTGTATGAGATTCATTTGATAGAATTTTTCTGTTCTGTGCATATGTCAGTTATCATTTTTATTATTTTTTTTATTTTTAGAGCCAGCCAAGTTGTACAGAGGCGCACACATCAACCTTCACATAGGGTCACCTTATGCGGCTGATATTAGACCCATTTTGCAATGGTTTTGTAAAGGTTGATGTGTGCGCCTCTGCACATGTGCTAGTTAATTAGCACTTTTCTGTGAACTATCATTGTTGATTTAATAGTTATGTTCACTTACCCCCAAATTCACAAAGATCAACCAATCAAGCACACTCTCAAGGTCACGCTCTCTTTGATGTACTTAAGCTCTTACTTTGATGTAAGAGCTGCTTTACTTTGATTTGCGGTTACTAACTTATTCCGGTTATTGTATGTCTGCGATGTTTCAAAATTAATAAACCCTTTTTTCTCTCTCTCTTTGTTTCCAGAGCGGACGGTCACGACGACAGAAGCAGGCCCCGGTCGCGTTCGCGTTCGCGCTCGCGTCGGCGCTCGTATTCGCGCTCGCGTTCGCGTTCGAGGCGGCGTTCGCGGTCGCGTTCGCGCAGTCGGCGTTCCCGGAGCAGTCGGCGTTCGCGAAGCAGAAGTAGGAGGTCCAGGTAATTAAACTTTATACAGATAGACATGCAATACCTATTTAGAATATGCCGTGACTAATTACGGCATATGCCTACTACCTATTTAGAATATGCCATGACTAATCACGGCATATTCTAAATTGGTATTGCCTGGACTTATTGGACTAATACAACCGTTAATTCTAGATAACTTGAACAGTATTTGGATTTTCCAAGATTGCCATTAAAAAATAAGCATCGCATTATGTGTGAAATTTTACAGTTTCTATTCCTTTTTTTTTGTTAGAAAAAATAGCTAGTTTTCGTTTTTATGAGAACTTGAAAAATGAATAAAGTAGAAGTAGTAGAATAATAGCCTATTGTCTCTTTTTTTTGTTAATTTTTAAATTTTAAATGCAATGCAATGATATCTCTAATGAGGTTAGAATCTCTAAGTCCATTGAAACCGATTTATTCAATCGACTCAGTGATTCTAACCTAGATTGAATAGAAAAGAATAGAATAAGAATTATTTTGATTTGACATCACACAGTTCATAAGTTCAAAATAAAAATACAGGAAAGAAATTAAAACAAAGAACAAAACGCATTATAAAAACAATTGTGTGACGCACAAACCAAAATGGTTGCCAGCTTGTGTCATGACAATGAGCCATGACCTTGGTTGTCTGTGTCATTTTCTGTGAGATTGACAAATCTATACTATTGGTGTTTAAAATTGGATAATTGGATTTGACGCATGCATATTTCGTAACCATGAAATTCCCGCTTCTAGATCACACCGCAGCCGTTCCCGCTCCCGCCGCCGCTCCCGCTCGCGTTCCCCGCGGCGCACACGCAGCTCTTCCCCGAAGCCCCGAGCGTCCCCGAAGCGGCCCGAACGTCCCCGAAGCCCCGAGCGCGCCCCGAGCCCGAGCGAAACGCCTGCGCCCAGACCCCGCTCGAAAAGCTGGTCGCTTCCGAAGGACCAGGAGAAGGCGTGGTCGCAAAGCCCCAAGAACAATTCTGATGTTAAATAATAAATATTTATATAAGTTATGGTGTCGTTTTATTATTCAACTAGCTGTCCCAACAGACTTCGTTCTGTTGTCAAAAATTCAGTGTCACGTTTTCTCATGTTTACTCACCTTTTAAACCTTCCCTAGCCCATTACAAATAATCCAAAACCAAAATTAGCCAAATCGGTCTAGCCATTCCCGAGTTTTAGCGAGACTAACGAACAGCAATCCATTTTTATATTATAGAGACTAGCGACCCGCCCAGGCTTCGCACGGGTGCAATGGCATGTTATTATTATAAACCTTCCTCTTCAATCACTCTTGGCCCGAGTCGGGCCCGATTCATTTCGAGTCGACTGAATAGCACATTATGCCAGCACGGCAACTACACGGTGACGGCTCCGACCCAGCAATTATCTTGTTACTCAACTAGCCGCTCGCGTCCTTAAGTTGTAGATTTAAGGTTCGAATTTGAATGGCAAGACAATTGCTAGGTTGGGTTTGGTTTTCTTTGTATTCAATTACAATTTACGGCTAACTCTCCAGTGAAGTAAAACACTGTTAAAAGGGTCGCTTTGCCATGTTGGGTTCAAAATTATTAGTTCAATGGTGTGATTTAACTATTACCTGAAAAAAAATGGATCTTGATTGAGCATTTGGAATTATGAATATTAATTGGAAAAACAACATTGTAGAGCTCGTAGTGGATATTATCGATACTATCGGATGCAATGTTGTTTAATACTCTAGTAGGTATTTCTATTAAATCTATTGCTTGCTATTAAATCTATTTGCCTATTAGAGAATAGGTGTTTCAATTGTGTATTGAAAAATTGAGGCTAGGTATAAAATAGCGTTAGTCTGTTAAGTGGACTATCGCTCTACCCAGTCTTTCCCAAAGTGGGCGATAACGCCCCCTTGTGGGCGCTGCAAGTCTCAAGGGGGGCGGTAAGAGACCCAGAAAGAAAATGGGTGCGTTGTGTGCCGTTGTATGTTACCTACTGCGCACAGGTTTGTTTCAAGTTGCGGGTTATAGTAAAAGTTTCGTTTAGAATTCTCCGTTAATATACATATATAGGTCACAATAATTAATTGATTTAATTTGAAGTTATAGTGGTTTTTAAATAGGTGAAAAAATGGGGGCGCTAATAGTAGATTATTAACCGAGGGGATAAAGCAGTGTCTTCTTTCGCGGGTGACGATTCAAATCGCGAGCATAACGAAGGACTCGATGTTTACTCCCGAGCGTAGCGAGGGTGTTAAAAACTTAAATCACGAGCGAAGCGAGGGATTTAAGAAGAGTCCTGAGTGAAGCGAGGGATTTAAGTTCACCCAAGACAAAGACAGCTTTATCACCGAGGAAAATACTCTACTTTTCGTACCATTTGCGAAAAAAAAATTTACTATTTATTTATTATAAACAACATACATAACATACAAACTAAATTATGTCCCGCAAAACTGCAGAACAATTTTGACTGCAGGATCAGTGATTCTTTAATTATACTATTTTACAATAAATATCAGGACTAAGAATTTTCAAACACACATTAAATGCCTTCAAACACACCCTTTTTTCTATTTTATCACATAATACTGGCAGGTCACAAATAAAGAATTAAAACTTCTAATTCAAATTAGTGCTCGAAAACCTCGGTAGGTATTCCAAATTTAAATCACTTTCTCTCCCTAGAGGATGAATGAAATTCAGTACAATTTTCTTTCCCTGTTTTCAACAGATTAAAAATGACTATTGTTATGTTCTCTTTTTGCGGGCTAGAATGTCACTTTTTTGAGCAAGTGGTACGAAAAAAAATATTTATTCTCAAAGTGGGCAGTAGACAAAATAAGTTTGGGAACCACTGCTCTACACGTTAGTAAGAGTAGCGTGATCCAAAAATTAGGTTTTATATTTAAAATAGTAGATTATGCCACAAGGGCTTAAAGAAGTGTATTATGTCCTGGGCGTCATATTGAACCGCCCCGTTCAAGACCGCCCAAGACAAATACACTTTTAAGCCCGCGATGCATACTCTACTTTTTATACTTTCTGCGAGGCAATCGAAATTAATGGCTGAAAAAAATAAGTGCTTAAGTATTTATTTCAAGTGAAAATAGGTAGGTAATTAAATATGAGAAATTAGTATTTATCAAAAATTAAAAGTGATGTTAGAAACATAAGACAGTTGTGCGAAGACATTGGAAAGATGAATTACAATCTTTGGTACGAGTACGTTCATTTTATCAGCACAGGACTCAGGAGCTATTAGAGCCGTTGGCGCCTTTTTTCTTTCTTTGGCATCTATTTTGTTAGTGGCCAGTACGACATTCGCGCTCAGGATAAAATCTCATTGCACCTAAACAATTTTGACTACACGGTTGCATTCCAAATTCAAATCACTTTAATCCCTAGGGAAATAATGAAATTCAGTACAACATTACGTCCCGGCTAGACTGTAGGGCTATAATGACCTACTTTAGGACAGGTTTACATGACACATAATGTCCCATTGACGAGCAGGTAGTATAAAAAAAGAGTTATTTAGGAATCCTAAAGACAAATTGAAGCATTTTTTTGCCTAAATTTGACAATTTGGAGGAAGATGAAAGAGTCCGCTTATGAGGCTACAATAGTAGATTATGCCACAAGGGCTTAAAGAAGTGTATTATGTCCCGGGCGTGATATTGAACCCCGAGTATGAGGGATTCTACGGTTAACTCCCGAGCGGAGCGAGGGAGTTAAGGTTAGAATCCTGAATACGAGGGGTTCAAGACCGCCCAAGACAAATACACTTTTAAGCCCGCGATGCATACTCTACTTTTTATACTTTCTGCGAGGCAATCGAAATTAGTGGCTGAAAAAAGTAAGTGCTTAAATATTTATTTCAAATGAAAATAGGTAGGTAGGTAATTAAATATGAGAAATTAGGTATTTATCAAAAATTAAAAGTGATGTTAGAAACATATGACAGTTGTGCGAAGACATTGGAAAGATGAGTTACAATCTTTGGTACATTTATTTTATCAGCATAAGACTCAGGAGCTATTTGAGCGGTTGGCGCCTTTTTTCTTTCTCTGGCATCTATTTTGTTAGTGGCCAGTACGACATTCGAACTCAGAACTCATTGCACCTAAACATTTTTGACTACACGGTTGCATTCCAAATTCAAATCACTTTAATCCCTGGGGATTAATGAAATTCAGTACAACATTATGTCCCGGCTAGACCATAGGGCTATAATGACTTACTTTAGGACAGCTTTACATGACACATAATGTGGCATTGACGAGCAGGTAGTATAAAAAGCATTTATTTGAATAAGTATAGTCACACATGCATACGTCGCGGACTGTGTCCGTGAATAATCAATCTGAACGTTTTTCGTATGAAGCCTTTTCTTCTGCTATCTTCACGGTGTCGTCCCACACGCGTTCGGCCAGCTCATCGGTCACCCGTCGCCAAGGTTTGGCCACCTGGCACCCTGCAAAGTATTGGCCAGTCACACAGGCCAATGAAGGCGCTCCGGCAACGTGCACCAGCGATTGTGCACACTCCTCCGCCGTTTTGAAGAAATATCGCAGCGCAAAGAGAAGAACCTTTTTAATCTGCGCACATTCTATTGACTCCAATATCTCTGATGCCGTACATCCAGGATGTACAGCGTTGACAGTGACCCCTTCAGGAACTTGCTTCGCTAAAGCTCTAGCAGTCAGGATGTTACAAAACTTACTGTTCGAGTATAGAGTTAGAGGATCATTGGGTGCCTTTCCAACTATGTCGTCAGGATCTAATCGATGAAGCTTGTAGTACACAGAGGAAGAGAAGATAACCCGGCTTGGTTTGGAAGCTTCCACTTTATTCAGCAATAACTTGGTTAGGTAAGCCGGTCCAATGTGGTTGACTTGCATAACCTTTTCAATTCCGTCTCCTGTAAACACTTGGCATAACATGTTCAGTCCCGGACTATTGACCAATATGTCCAGCCGATCGTAACTTTTCTCGAAATCTTCTGCGAATTGTTTGACACTGGCGAGTCTGGTGAAGTCCAATGGTTTGACCTCGACGTTGGGATTCCCAGTGGCTTCTTTGATGTCAGCAGCTGCTGCTTTCGATTTCTCGACATTGTGGCTAGCGATGACCACCTTAGCTCCGCGCTTTGCCAGAAGTTTTGCGGTTTCAAAGCCGATACCAGCATTACAACCAGTGACTAGGGCAATTTTGCCATTTAGATTAGCTGTGCACTTACACGCTCGTTTGAATATTATTTGCCAAATTGTAATTGCAACCAGTATCACGAAGATAATGACCGTTAAACAACATAGTGATTTAACAAGATATACTGGTATTAAGAGCGCCGTTAAAATATGATCAATGATCATGTTTGTGTTCTTTAGCAACAACTAAAAATTCATGAAAAAAAGAGTCAACTAAAGATAAAACTTACGTAACTTGACTGCGGCATAGAATAAGTTAAACGTACTAGATGCTCAGCTCTGGAGCATGAGCCTTTCCAAACCACCTCTTAGTACGTTTATATGATTTTGTATGCGATGATACAAAATCATATAAACGTACTAAGAGGAGTGAACGACCCAAAACTCAAATTGTCGACCCGCAAAAAACTAGTTTGGTCATATGGTACCTACCTACCCACATATTGATTCAAATAAATCTGATTGCGAGTATTTTGTTTTCATTGCAGGAGAGTAGAGCATGACGCACACCCTTGAAACTCTCCTGCTTAGAGAGCACTGAAACGATGAAAAAAGTGTTCTTGCATCCAATCCAAATAAATTTAGTGAAATATCAGTATGACGGGACACTGGGCCACTTTTCTATATAGGCAGGTACTTAATATTCAATCACGAAACACGAAATGAGCCATTACCATTATCAGTTACCATTTTGAATACCTACCTAAAATTCGATGCATCGTGCTTTTTAAGCATCGAACAGTGTTCGTAAATGGCGGGTCTATCTTATACATCAAGATGGTGGGACTATACATACCTATTGCTGTTTTTTCAACGTTTGCACGGAGTTTCACATCTACTGTTTTTCACATAATCTATGCCTTAAAACTCTACAGTTTTATGTTTATGCAAATGTAGAGTTTTCAAGGTTTAAGGCATTCAGTAAACAGAAACACTGACTTATGTACTGGGGACAAAAATAAAAAAGTTACCTTTATCGTAAAAAGAACAAGGTACTCTACATTGCTATGTAGCTTCTCAATAACAGTGTCAAACAGGACACCACAGGCGAGAGAGAGAGAGAGAGAGAGATTTGTGTGCACCTATGCCACACAAATTGATAATAGGCGGAGAAGTAGGTGCCTAGCTGATAGTTACTTAATTTTACATTCTTAAAAGGTAAGTAGGTACAAAACAACACAACCTATGAACCTGCAAATGACAAAGGTCTAACTGAACATGTTCCACTCGTCAACAACCAATTTTCGGTTTGTTTTTTCATACATAAGTTATCACAGAAGATAACTTCCATGAAAACAGCAAGAATACAGGAGACATTTTAGGAGAAGGAAGTTCTAGTGGGAGGTACGGTACACTTTTCCTTTCCAGCGCTTGTCCATAAGCAGGTCGGGGTTGTAGGGCAGTTGGGAGTGCATTTTTATAGTAAGCTGGAGGATGAACGTTTGCCTAACGGTAAGTACGTCTCAGGTTTTATATGGGTCTATAGTAGGGAACTGATACGGAAGCCCTGCGGCGAATTTTAGGAGTAGCCGTTGAGCCGTTCGACAGCCAGAATGTGAGTTTTCGCTACACCTTCCCAGGTTGAGATACAGTATTCTAATTTAGTGTCTCATTGTCATTATAGATAGGTAGATAAAATATATCGACCAAGTGGCCAGCGCCGTCATTATCAATTTCTTGCCGAAACTTCCGGCTCTAGGTTCCACATTTCTAGCAGTTACTAATTATGGTCTAAATAACCACAATTGTAGATGAGGCACCTACCTGGGTACTAAAATATACCGTAAAGAAAGACACGCTTGCATGGGTAACATTACTAAAAGAAACTCGTCTCTACATAGGTACCCATGAATACCCATATAATATATTATAGGTGCATTTATAGAACGAAATTAGAAAAGAAACATGATTTAAGACTTATCGTGATCACTAAATTAATCATATCCGATGCAGATACGAAATAGTTTCATATCAATGGATTAACAATTTACTGAATCGATGTAAACATCCGTCGTCTTTCATTGGACTATGTTAATCTATCTTTATCAGGAGATAATTAATAATGACGTTGAGTTTG
Source organism: Udea ferrugalis (assembly GCA_950022985.1). Taxonomy (NCBI): domain Eukaryota; kingdom Metazoa; phylum Arthropoda; class Insecta; order Lepidoptera; family Crambidae; genus Udea; species Udea ferrugalis. The sequence continues at coordinate 14,099,242 of OX465531.1, read as the reverse complement.
ATATGAATGTAATTAGTGTAGTTATTATAAATTAATTAATTAAAATCTGGCATTAGTGTGTCGTCTCAGGTTGAAACATGAAGGTGTTAGCTTTGGTTCTTTTGTTAGTGGCTGCGGCCCAGGTGAGAATAATTTATGTTTTTTTCAAATTAACCATTCAAAAATACCCATCCACAAACAAACCTCCTGGAGAATATACCTACAATTACGAACTACAGTATTACGGGAGCCATACTTGTTCGAGAATATACCTTCAATTGGTTTCAGTAAGACCTCTTGCCGAAACCAATTGCGTAGAAATCAATCCTCCAGTTAACGATTGATTGAAGCAATGTTAGGTCTAGAAACGTTTGCTGAGGCACACGTGTTAGGTGTGACGAAGAGCGAAGCGAGCAAGCGTGTTATATCAGACAAACGCACAAATTGAGCGAGCAAAGCGAGCAAGGGGCTGACGTCGATATGCGCTAGAAATAGCTCAGAATAATTGTTGATTTGGCCAGTTAACGGCAACAGTTAACCGCCAAAGCGTCTTAGGAAATCCTATTCTGTATTTGGGAATATACCTACCTATGTCTTTACCATGACACGATATGACATTATGAGGCGTCGTGCAGAAAATCATCAAACGTGATATACGAAACTTTTGAATAGCAAGTCTACCTACTACATGTGCAGTTGAAAAGCTGAAGTGGCTAATTATAGGCACTGAGACTGACTTCGATGATATACTCATTAATCTTTTATAATAATTTAAAAGGAGAAGTTGACGATAATATTCAATTTTAATTCATTTTGCGACTCCATATTATAAGTGAGGCAGGTAGAACCAAACCAAAATAATCCTCTTCCACACTTGATAAAATAGCATAGCTATTCCCAATATTTTTTTCTAAGAACCTCTTAATGTTGAAGAAACCATTATTTTCCGATAACTTAATAAATTTAAAAATAGGAAATAAGAAATGCGATCACTTAGCTCGATCAATATCTTAGCAACACACGACAATGTGTTTATGCAACTGGAAGCCCCAACCAATAACATAATCGGCCTATATACGTCCCACTGCTGGGCACAGGCCTCACCTCAACTATGAGGTGGAACAAGCCATACTCCAACACACGGGCTCAGTGCGGGTTGTTGGAGGGTGTAAGGTTAGTGAGCAACCTTATTGTCAGATGTTATCAAGCCGCCCTAAGGCCTCTGACTAGGCTTAACGACTGACATCTAGCGACGTCAACCGGGACCAACTGCTTAACGTGCCTTCCGAAGCACGGAGATGCCCGAAATGCACATCACTAAATTTTCGGTCGGATGGTCACCCATCCCTTTTCCGACCCGTGTGTTGCTTTACAACAACGATCGTCGCCGATCACTGTCACAACTGCGCCACGGGCACCAACCAATAACAAAATCAATAAATTGTCTATTCTCCAGGGTAGCGTATTGGGTCTCCTCATTTTATAGGTAGATATTAATGGCTTGCCACTAGTAATTGAACAGAAACCGATGACATCTTTAATCTGTTTCTTATTAAATTGATAAAAAAAAATGGCATCGAGCGGTTTGATCTATTGTCATAGTTTATTAAGTATGTAGTAGGTAGTTAAATTGTGTCCGTAGCATTAGTCTTGGACATTTTGTGCCCTTGGTCGCCCAGATGAATGGCTTGCTCCCTGCTGGGCGGCTGGTGTATACCACGCACCCAATGCCTTGCACCCCGGGTAAAGACCTCCTTGTTTTGGGTTGAGAGCTGTCTGCACTCACCTCAAAGTCACCTGAGGCGAAACGGCAGTAGATATGTATCTTTTTACGCCAAAAAATAATCGGGTTTTTCCAAACACTAGTTAATAGTTTCTAACTATAGATAGTCAATACTTATTCTTTCTTATCTCTTTATAATTACTAATTATTTCTTATCATAATTTAGCCGATACGTAACTAAGATATTTGACTATAAGAGATGTATATCTAATCTTTAACGAAATACATCATTAGCTAATTCCCACTAATACAATGATAACAATTAATTTCCTTTCTGGTAATTCCTATGTTGTAACGGGAGCCTACTACCTACTTACCTACGATGTTAAGAGTCATGCATCTAATCTAAGGTTCGGATCGTAATTTAGCATTAAGGTTCTTGTTTACATGAACAACTACCTATTTCAAATAACAACTAAGTAAACAAAAGCATGACTACTGCTAAAGATCTGAAAACCAGAAAAAGACATTTGGTAATTTTGGCATCAGGCGGGAATCGAACCCGCATCTTTCGCAAATCGGGCGACTGCACTAACCCCTGTGCTACGGAGACCATTAACGAAACCGGACGAATCTTTCTGGTATATTTACCCTATGAGCCAGGGTGATTTCATCAATGTTATATAGGCTGATGCCAAAATGACCAAATGTCTTTTTCTGGTTTTCAGATCTTTAGTAAAGATACTGCATGGAAAATGCTAAAACAATAATAAAACATCACTACTGCTGTTTGGCCGCTGATAAGTTTGACTGCTTTGACGGAGTGGTGCTTCTTATTTAATTAAAGTTTAGAGATTTTTAACGAATTACATTTCAATTTAATTTGAGATTGAATTGAACATGCCCTTTTTACATTTTTTTTCAGGCTCGCAGCACTGGTGCTCAATGTAAGTTCAACAGTATATTCATTCTGCTTCAGTTCTGGTTGTGGTCTAATCTTATGCAAATAAATGCAATATAAATAGTTCAATATATTCCAGGTAGATACCTATTTGCTTATGGTATAGCTTTTTTTAGTGTGCTTAGTGGATTTTTATATGTTTACTTCAATGATTGATATTAATTGCAGCCACCACTGCCCTCGCTGAGCTGGGATCGGACCCATGGGTAGTGCACCTCCGCGTCGCGGTGTCCACCAGCGGCTTCCTCAACTCCTGCGCAGGGTCACTCATCGACGCGCGCTGGGCACTCACTTCAGCTAGCTGCATCCGCGGGTAGGTTACAGAGCATTGCAGCCACCAGAGTTCGCTGATCTAGGCACTGAGTGCGCCTGCTAACACACTTCCGTAGAGAGGTACTGGTAGTGTGTCAGTTGGGAGGCACCACTTCCTGCGAGTGGACCTGTACAGACATTTATTGCAGCCACCACTGCCCTCGCTGAGCAGGGATTGGACCCATGGGTGGTGCACCTGCGCGTTGCGGTGTCCACCAGCGGCTTCCTCAACTCCTGCGCAGGGTCGCTTATCGACGCGCGCTGGGCACTCACTTCAGCTAGCTGCATCCGCGGGTAGGTTACAGAGCATTGCAGCCATCAGACTTCGCTGATCTAGCCACTCTCTTCTGCTTAGCGGGGCTGGCTCACACTTCCGTAGACAGCGGTAGTATGTCAGTTGGGAGGCACCACTTCCTGCGAGTAGACCTGTTATGTACAGGTAACATAGCGGGCCAGGGTTCCTTCGGTTGTGTTCCTTTTTGGAATCAATCAAGTCAGTAGCAAGAAATCAAAAAATAGATGCACACCTGTTAATTAATTTAAAGCCGTGTTTTGTGATTTGTGGCACGCGTGAGTGTCTAAATATAGTTAAGGATTAACACGATTTCGCTTATCCGCTTAAAATTCTGATAATCAGATTATTCGCAGGCAAAGACTGCGTGACTGCGAATACTGTATGTAATCTTGAAGCACCCATTCCGTTAGAATCAGTTCTATTATCATTTTAAGGCACGTTGTTGAGGCAGTTAAAAGTTGAAACCTTAACATCCACATCATAACACCATCTACCATCTAAGGACGTTGTTTTTACCGAGAGGACTCCAGGTGAAAACTATAGATATTAGATGTTTTTAGCATTGTTTGCTTACAACATCTGGCTTCGGGCCTTCTTTGTTGCCTTTAAGGAGGCGGGGGGGAGCTGTGGCCAATTCCATGCTAACTAAGCCATCGAGAAAGATCAAACAGCGTGTCGTTCAGATTTTAGCATTTGATAATATTTCTCTTCCACAGGAGCACCTTCATCTGGGTCAGGTACGGAGTCGTGAACGTGTTCAGACCCTCCCTGGTCACGGAGACCACCCAGGTCCGCGTGCACACCGGCTTCAACGCCGTCACTGGCGCCAACGACATCGCCCTTGTCAGCCTGAACCGCGATGTTCTCAACCCCCGTAAGTCTTTAACATACGTAACGCGTACTGCCTATATAAGTACGTCCCACAGCTGGACAAAGGACACACCTCAACTATGATGTAGCGCGAGCCATACTAGGCTTAACTGCTTAGTGCCCTCCGAAGCACGGTGATACATCAAAAAAGTTTGGTCAGATTGTTCACCTATCCCATCTCCAGCCCGGCTTGTGTTGCATTACAACGGCGATCGTTGCCGGTCTACCTCCACAACAGCACCACGGGCCGAAAGGTCCCCTTTAAGTCTTCAGTCCTTCACAATGTCTTTTAGAGCAGTGCACCCAGTGGTGTCACGTGTTACATGGGGTCTTCTCCTTCTTACTGTAAAACGACACTCTTTTACCAAGTAATAATGAAAGCATTTTAACAGACGAATAGTAAACAAACGTTTAACTAAAGGTCCGTAAAAACTCTAATAGCAGTTCACCGAGCATCCTGAAGCTTTATATTCGCATTCAAAAACTTTACGATGCTTTACACTGTTTTGCACCGTGTAACGGTTGGTGAATGGTTATGATGGTTCCTTTTATCTACAATAGCATTTCAAAGTGGTAAAAAATACATAATGCAGTTACTTAAACATAAACATACAGCATTATAAAGCGACAACATTATAATACAACGTAAACCCACTAACAGCTTTTTTTTGCTGGGCTAGGCTCAAGGGCGTACCCAGGTAGGAGCAGTCAATTTTCAAGTCAATTTTCCTTACAAGTGGGAATTAAAAACGTATTTCTCTCTCTACGAAAAACGAAACAGGTAATGAGCTGCCCCCCCCTAGCTGAAATCCTGGGTACGCCCTTGGCTAGGCTTGGCCTAGGCTTGGCTGGGCTCACCTAGTACCTTGAGCAAAACATAAAATCACTTCGGACAACTGAGGTGCTGTGACAGTAAATTATGGCTGAAGCGAATCACTGATTAGTAATTTGCACTCACTTTGTACTCAGGATTTCAAATACGTGGGCACATTTTTTTTATGGCGTCTTGTCAATCAAGCATGCGTACCGTATGATAACAAACGCATGCATCTGTTACATCAGAAAAAACTTTTCCGGCATCGAACCTTGCGTCACAAAGGCGCTCCTAGCCACTGCGCTATTCGTGCCGAGTTCTAAAAGGAAGGCGCAAGATGTTTAAGTGCAGCAGTGCGCCGGCCAAGTCAGGCGCCAAACCGACACTAGCTGACAATTAAAACTTGTCCCAGCCGCTTCTATTAATTAAAAACTTCGCAGCCTCCATGCAGCCCGTTTAGAAATTTTTACGTAAAAGCTTCTGCCTCTAGGATTTTACATTTTACATTTTAGTGCCCGTTCGTGACACTGGCTAATGTGATAATGCTCGAATAAGCAGTTTGAAAGCGATAAGTAGCTAGGAAAGTGGATGTTTTTAAGTTGTAGCGTTTTTTGAGACTGCAAAGTTTCTTCAAATAAAAATAAAAATGTCTATGATATTTTCTGTGCCAAGTAAGCTTCAAGATTATTATGAGATCAGACATGCTAACTGTATCCAGCTACAGACCAATGTTGGCTCTGGGTAGGGATCGAACCATTGACGAATGAAGCGAAGTAACGCAACTGACTAACAAAATATCACAAGGAAATAATAATTGGTTGCCCTCATTTATAATGAAATAACTCATAGATTGTTTCCATTTCCATACTTATACGAACAAAGAGTTGACAACACACCGAGGGAGCCTTGTTATAAATCAGTGTGAACGCTAAAAACCGTAGACTTGTGGAGCCTCTATATACCAAGGTAAACCTGTTGGAAACCCATTGTGCTCTAGACTGTTGGAGTCTGGAACACGCATGAGGGCAGCCATCTCACGAAATGGATTCCTCACTTTAGTTATTACGTTTTACTCGTGCTTCCAAACCCTATTGACTAGAATGTGTAATCATACATGTGTAATCAATGATATTTAAAATAATATCAGTACTGACCTAACGTATACACGTGAGTAGGTAGGTACACTGATGCGAAGTCGAAAATTGTCCCCTGGCGTACTGTTTTGACCGTGTGTAAGATAGTATGATTACTTACTAGAGCGTAAACGAGACAGATCCATGTTGCGCAGTGTCGTATCAAACTGTCAATGCTTTGCTCAGGTGTTCAAAGTTATGATTTCGGGTGCCACTTTTTTAGCACAAGTAAGGTTAGATCTCCGTGCTTCGGAAGCACGTTAAGCAGTTGGTCCCGGTTGACGTCGCTAGATGTCAGTCGTTAAGCCTAGTCAGAGGCCTTAGGGTGGCTTGATAACATCTGACAATAAGGTTGCTCACTAACCTTACACCCCTCCAACAACCCGCACTGAGCCCGCGTGTTGGAGTATGGCTTGTTCCACCTCATAGTTGAGGTGAGGCCTGTGCCCAGCAGTGGGACGTATATAGGCCGATTATGTAAGGTTAGATAGGTATCTTAGTACGTCTTTTTTATTATTAATTAAGTGTGTGTAATTGTATTAATGATTTGTTTGTTTCTCCTCCAGCCAACGCCAACATCTCCCCGGTCGCGCTGGCCTCCGCCGACGCCCCTCTGCCCTCCTCTGGCAGGTTCTGCGGTTTCGGAGCCACCGACAGTGGTGGTATGTATAGTGTATACTACAGATCAGAAGAATTTACATGCCTCTGTTTATAAATACTATTCTTGGAGTCGGTGTCAGCTAAGGTTGGCCAAGTACTGACAACAGCAGTTCTTAAAGTATTCTCGTAATTGTGGTGTTTCCTGCTGCAATGTTAAATGGATTACAACACATTTAAAGTATTGAGACACCCCAGAGAGTAATACAAAACTCGCTCTCCTATTTTAAAACAGTTTTGAGAAAAAGTCACCTATATTCCTATTTATCTGTGAGTTGTTAGGAAGAGATCGCTTTTGAGCGATAAAGCCGCCCAAATTGTAAATTATCGTTAACCTGTGTTTATTTGCTCTTGATTTCTGTTGTTTTGGTGAGCAATAAAGAATATATCGAATTATATTTCTATCTATTCTGTTTTACAGCACCTGGTGAACAACTCAGCTGTGCTGATCTGTCTCTGCAATCCGAGGGTCAGAGCATCATCGGACAAGGGCAGGCAGCCACGGTAATTAGATATATAAATCTTTTAATAGTTTTTGAATGTTAAACCGTGCTAAAACTGGCGTTCAATACGTATAGGAAAAAAAGTAGTCAAACTGAAGTGGGAGTGGGCAGGTCATGTCTGTAGGATGCATCCGAATAAATGGGCTCGACTCACAACCCAATGGATCCCCAAAGATGGCTATCGCCGAAGGGCACGGCCTAAAAGCGCTGGTTACTACTCGAGAGAATGGTGGACTTTTGCAGAGGATAGGGAACGACGGAAAAGTTTGGGGAAGACCTTTGCCCAGCAGTGGGATCTTGCAGGTTTAAAAAAAAAAGAATGTTAAACAGCAAGCAACAGTGGGCCGTGTTCGATACGGCGCCTCATTCCTGTCATATTAATACCTCCTCCCTGACTGACGAGCATTATTTATTTATTTATTTATTTAATCTTTAATGCACAAACCAGTACAAAAGGCGGACTTAATGCTAAAAGCATTCTCTACCAGTCAACCATAGGGCGAGACAGAAAAACTATAGCGGTGCAAAATTTTAGGATTATAAGTGAATAAATACACATATAATATCAATGTACATAATAAAAACATACATATACTTACATAATAAAAAAACATACATATACATAATTAAAAACATACATGAACATATATGTAACATATATAATATATAACATTTATACATAAACCAAGAGATAAATACTCAATGTGATGACAATCAATTGGACATACACTAGATATACGTATTTACACAATAGCTAGGAAAGACGAAGAACAATTCCAATCAGATAGAGAGTCGAAGAAATTCACGGACGGCTCTCTTGAAACCAAACTTAGTCGATGCCGTTTTAAATCTATCCGGGAGCCTATTCCACGACTTAATGGCAGCAAGCGTAAAAGACTGCTCCACATGGCGCGTCTTATGAGCAGGTGTCACCAGATTGAGTAGGTTACAAGACCGCTGGTTGCGTGTACTAGTGTCACCCTTTAGCTGAAACTTGCACCTCAGATAGCTGGGAGAATTTGGGTCATTTAAGATACTGAACAGAGTGCAGTGTTCTCAACTCCCTACGCTTGCGGATGGTGAGCCATTTGAGTTGAGTACGGTATGGTGAGATATGGTCGTACTTACGCACACCAAAGATGAACCGCAGACAACTGTTGAGAAGCCGATCCAATTTATTGAGGGCGGCTTGAGATAGGTTGCTACTACAAACATCTGCGTAATCAATGATAGGTACCACAAGCGCCTGAACCAGAAGCACCTTAGTTTCAGAAGGCAGAAAGTTTTTGAAACGGTACAGAGCTCGAAGCGTAGCCGAAACTTTCCGACTAGTCTCTGAGACATGCTTATCCCAGCTTAAGGTACTGTCAATAAAAAGGCCCAAGTTTTTGACATGCTCAGAGTAAGGAATAACAGTTCCGTTAAATTTCAGCAACGCATCGGACCCATTATTTACCTTTGCAAGGAGATGCGGGGTAGCTATAACAATGGCTTGGCATTTCACATTCACGTATTATGTCACATTTTAGCCTAACGACTCCCACTGTTGGCATAGGCCTCCCCCAACGATCTCTACAACGATCGGGCCTGGGCTATAAGGCGATCGATGTAACATTTAGTATAGATTTAACTAAATAAACAATTCTCCTCCCTCACTGATGAAATGCTCAAACCTGTAACGTTACATTACACGTGACTGCTCCCGGGTGACGGAGCACGATTAAGCGTTAGAATAGAATACATTCATTTATTATAGAGTTATCATAAGCATTAAGTGTAATGTGGGTCAAAATAGGCAATCCCAGCAAACCGGTCGTATTCTTTACGATTTATATTTTTATTTTATTCCTGTAGCAATTCGACCTCGGCTCCTCCCTGGTGGTGGACGGCATCCAGTACGGCATCTACACCCGTAACAGCGCTGACGGAGCAGGTAAAGCACAACTATGCTTTATTTGTTATTATTATTTTTAGCATTTTCCATGCAGTATCTTTACTAAAGATCCGAAAACCAGAAAAAGGCTTCAGGCGGGTATCGAACCCGCGTCTTTCGCAATTCGGGCGTCTGCACTAACCACTGTGCTGCCGGGACCATTAACAAACCGGTCGAATCTTTCTGGTATATTTTACCCTACGAGTCAGGGCGATTCCATCAAAGTTAAAGGCAGATACACCTTCTAGAAATGCTTTATTTAACATGACTGTTCTCAGGCTGACTTCACTTTTCATTTAATGGTCGTTAATAAGGCTTTTAATGTTCATGATAAAACTGTGACCATCGAATTGACAAACGCCAATCAAATTTGAGCACGCTTTAATACTCATGTCGCCTCCTAAATTGTTTATAAGTAGAACTTTAAGTGACAGAGGTGCTCAACTTTGATTTGTGTTTGTGAATTATAGAGAAAAAAAAAGATATTCTTTTTAGTACTAAAACATTACTATTAGTATCTTTATAGTATGGAATTGCAGAGACTATTGGATGTTGTACATTAGTCTCTGTACAACTAACATTAGTCTCTGTAATTTAATACTATAAACATACTAATAGTAATGTTTTAGTACTATAAAGAAACTCTAAAAAAGTGCTGAGCATGAACCAGGTCTTCCAAGTAGAAACACGCTGCCAACGTCAGCGGTAGAGTCATATTATGTATTTGTCGTATAAACAGTATTTTTGATGATTTGAAAGTCCTACTTATAGACGTAATTAGCCTATTTGAATTCTAAAAATAGAGACTGACAACATGCTAGAGTTCTTCATAATAGCTTCAATTAGCTTACTTTAATCTGCAAAATATGACTCTAAATCTATATTTTATTTATTTTCTAGTTTTCCTGAACCCAGCCAGCTACCGCCAATGGATCAGAAGCCAGACTGGCGTCAACGTCTAAAGACAGCCACGTTGATGATGATGATGATGATGATAGATCCGACCCAGCCTCGTCATCAGTTAATCAGTTATATGCTTTCTCAATTTTGAATAGACTTTGCCTTTCAACTTGCATTTTTAATAAACATCCATAAAACATCAAACTGACTGATACAAAAAACTATAGCTGATTTTTTTGAAGAGAAATGCTAAAATATTGAAAATAAATTACTTATTTAAGTCATTCTTTGGTCTCATTCTTTTTCTTTCCCTTTATTTATTTATTAAGTGCACAACATTGAATTGGTACAAATGGCTGTCTTTATAATTGAAAAACAGAAGAACACAAATTAAATAAAATGTAGGTATTATTCCTAATAAATCAAAAGGAAAATGACGAAATAACTATAACTGCCTATGCTTATTGTAGAAAGAAAAAGAGAAGATTCCTGATCGTTTTTATTGTATTGTAAGATAAAAATTGTAAAAAAAATTAAGAACAAAAAGTAAGAAAAGCTGAACTTTGAACAAAATATAATAGTTTCGTCAAACAAACTCTGACACAAGTCTCTAACTGCACTTGATGCGATAGCAAACATACTCGTAACCTCTATATCCGCTTCCGGTCATGGCAGAAAGTAGGCTTTGTTTTGGCAGATTGCACAACGGACAGCGCGTTAGATAACAGTCGTCTTCGCGGGCCAGTTGCTTGACATACATTCAGGGGTACTTCAGGGGGCCTACAACGAGTTTTAGCTATTTTGTGGCTATTAAGATGATAATGTGTGTTGGATTTTTTGTGAAACTAACTATAGCCGATCTAACCGCCTGCGTAAATTACCTGACACTAGCGGCCACCCGCGACTTCGTCCGCGTGGACTTACGAGTTAAAGGAAAAGTAATATTTTTTATAAATTGGCCCTATAGATTTCTTATTTTGATGTATAAAGCTTTGTTAAAGCTTTGTTATTGTAAAGCTTCATTAAAATCCATTCAGTTTTTTTACGCGAAAGAGCAAAACACATCCATCCACACATACGAACTTTCGCATCACTACATAGCATAAAACAAAGTCGCTTTCTCTGTCCCTATGTCCCTTCGAATGCTTAAATCTTTGAAACTACGCAACGGATTTTGATGCGGTTTTAATAGATAGAGTGATTCAAGAGGAAGGTTTATATATATAATAACATCCTATTGCACCCGTGCGAAGCGGGGGCGGGTCGCTAGTTTATAATATTTGTTGCGGAAGAATTAGCTTTGCCTCTAACATATTTAATCAACCAAAGTTTTCAGGATGGGCAATTCCCAGACCTACTAAAAATAGCTTTAATCACCCCAGTTCATAAGAAAGATGATACCATGGTTCCAAATAATTATAGACCGATAGCATTGTTGCCAACTTTTTCCAAAGTATTTGAAAAAGCTATGTCTAACCAATTATACACCTTCTTAGAAAAGAACAATATCCTCGATGACAGCCAAAACGGTTTCAGAAAATCAAGATCAACCACCTTAGCAGTATACAGATACATTCAAACAGCCCTCCAACACATCAATGATAAACATGACTCTCTAGGTTTACTGCTTGACATGACCAAAGCATATGATAAAGTCTCTTTTACTATTCTACTATCAAAATTATACGGCTCAGGCATTCGCGGACCTGCTTACAATTGGTTTCGATCATATCTCGAAAATAGAAAACAAATAGTCCAATTAGAATATCACAAAAATAATAAAATAGAAACAGTCAGATCCACCGAAAAATCCATAACAGGTTCAATTCCCCAAGGCAGTGTACTCGGATGTATATTGTTCTTAATATATATAAATGATCTCCCAAAGGTCATAAACAGAACAGTCGCTCTACCGGTCCTTTTCGCTGATGACATTACAATATTAATCAAGAGTAGCAAAGAAGACGACTCAAATGCAATAATCACACAAACACTAAATGATATAACCGATTGGCTTGAAGACCACAACCTAGAAGTTAACCTCCAAAAAAGTAAAACCATTCAATTTAGGTCATATATGAAACCTCCAACTGATATAAATATAATTTACAAAAACATTCACTTACCAGAAGTCCATACATTCAATCTGCTCGGGATAAACTTAGATAGCAATATAAATTGGAAAAGCCATATAGCTCATGTAAAATCGAAGCTATCATCATTTACGTATGCATTGTATCAAATAAAAAATAGTACCAACGTTGAAACTGCACTCGCCACTTACTATGCATACGCCTATAGTTGGCTTACATATGGGGTGACATTGTGGGGAAATAGTGTGGATGCACATGAGCTGTTTCTAATGCAAAAAAAGTGCGTTCGTATTTTAGCCCACATAGATAATACAACAAGTTGTAAGCCATATTTTATACAATACAATCTATTAACAGTACCGTGTATTTACATTAATGAAATATGTATATTTGTTTTTAAAAATATTGAAACTTTTACTAAAATAAACGAGACTCACAACATTAATACCCGCAATAAGAACAAATTACACCAACCCACATCTAGAATAAAAATGTTAAGCAACAGTCCCTACCACATGTGTATAAAAATATTTAACCTCCTGCCAACAGAAGTAAAGAATGAATGTAAGTTTCAAATTTTTAAAAATAAACTCAAAAAATTTCTAATCCAAAATTGCTTCTACTCCATTGATGATTACCTAACGTACAATAAATATATTCCATTATCAAAATAAATTATTCTGAAAAGAAAAGTAAATAGGTATAAAAGCTTCAAACTAGTTATATCAGTAAATAACTTCCAAATGTACTTTAGTAAGATAAAGAATTCAAAACTTAGTTACCTAGTTAATTGCTTTTTTTTTTTTAAAAAAAAAAAGCTTATAAATATTATTATATTGTTATAAAGTTATGTGATAATTTATCTTTATTCTTTGTTTTTTATAATCGTGTTAGTTATAGTTTCTCTAGTTAGTAAGCCTGAATTTGCTGTGCCTGAAAAAGGCGACTAAGTCTTAAGAATAACCTATGTCATATAAGATCTGTACCTATCACTTAGTTTGCAAATAAACATTTGAATTTGAATTTGAATTTGTAAGATTGCAAAGTTTAGGATCTCGTAGGTATAGCGCCTTACCAGACAGTATTGTAGCGCCCACTTGCATTATAACATTATCTGGCGTTGGAACGCGTTAGTCTCAGGAACTACTGATTCAGTTAAAAAAAAAATGTGTTAAGTATTGCATTGATTGAGGAAAGTCTAAAGTCAACGCGGAGGAAGTCACGGGCGGTCGTTAGAATCAAAAAAAGCTGTCAATATTGGCTGCTTTCATAATTTTATGCACAATACTCAATCTTTTATTGCATTTCATAGTGCAGACTTAGCCAGACTGCAGCTTAAATTACTTGTAAAGAGAAAGACTAAAAATCATGCCGGTCATTTTTCCTCATTGCTGACCACAGATTACTATACCTACCGACCTACATAAATTTAATGTGTTCTATGCTGCTGACCGAGCAATACCACCTACTTTATGTTGCGCTCCAAAACAAATGATCGTCAAGTGACTTTTGCCTTGTAAAAATATATAGTAGGTATGTACAGTCAACAGCACATAAGGTTTGGCCAAATGTCATTTCTTTGCAATAGAGCAAGGAGGCCTGACCGGAAATGGGTAGAGTGATGTGCCGTCCGCCGTACACATACAAGGAAATACTATGGTTGATTTCTAAAATGTTTCCTTTCGTGTGATTAACACATAAGTCGTGAAGAAGCTCTCAGTATTTCGATTTTCCTCATGTTTCATGTCATGTTTTGCCCAATTTGGAGCCAACTTGTCTTTGATGAATTTACTCAGGTAAAGACTAACGCCCGAAATCACAAACGCAAATCAACGTTGAGCATCTCTCAGAAGTATGGCTGTTCCTTTCAGATCTATTGAAATTTTACGGGACAGTATGAGTACGTTTGAAAAGTTGGGACTACTAACTAACTGTGTGTATCTAGTGCTGTAATTAACAGTATTGATTGTTTGCCATGCTATTTTGTATTATATGATTATCATGTAAAGAAGTTATAGGCTGCCGGCCACCTGTTTTGGAACGCAGTTCTAATACGGAATAGCAAAGGCAATTAGGTATTACGAACTCAACATATTCTGATATACTTATCTACAGCAAAGATATTAGCCCATATAAGCATATACCTACCAGTAAATTAAGTGTCATTTTCCATCAAATATGCTACTTTTGTCGCGTGGCCTACTGTCCCATGAACGGATTTTGTGTTCAATGTAAATTTCAAAATCTACTAATGCACTACGTATTCTAATTCATATGTTTAGATGGTTATCCTTTATTTATTTATTTATACAACAAAATCCATGCCGGCTCAAAAATGCTGGTCAAGGTACTATGTGTGTGAACTTATATTATAATCAGTAAGACCAAAATTCAAATATTCCTCAATTTATGATCATAAATTGAAAGATCTGAGGAATGTTTTGATCATGAGAAGCGTGATCAAGCTTAGGTATGTTTAAGAACAAAAAAGTTGAATTTGCAGGATCATTTTTTTCATATTTGGCCCACGTGCACTCAGCTTCCCTTAACTGTGGTAAAAAAATGTAGAAGCTCTTTTAATAATGGGTATTTCAAATAGTTCAAAGTATTTATTTGCGAAACTAAGTGTTACATAGTTGGACGATACATATTTTGAGACTTATAACTTAGTCGCCCTTTTCGGGCACAGCAAACATTAGAATAATAGGGATTTATAAATTATAAATTTAGTAGTATTTAGTATAGAATTTATACATTTAGTGAACAATAACTAACATGCAAAACAATATAATAAAAATATAAACATAGCCTGCTTTCATTGTTTTTATCAACTCTCGCCGAAGACTCTAGATTCGAATGTAAATCAACGATCAGAATTATGAGTTAAGTCTTGTTCTAAGCTCAACTTAACGAGCGGTCGTTAAATCGTTAAACTTCAGAGATATTACTGCTGTAATCGAATCACGCACGGTATACAGAGGGAAATAAACAGTAGGTATTTTTACATAACTCTATTAGAAACACACCTACTTGCAGAGTAATTTTCCACTGGTTCTTATTTATAACTACTAACTCGGATAAACAATTTTGCATTAAACTTTTCAAAAACAAACCTTTTCTTCGCAAACACTTGTTTGCGAAGTATTTTTTCCAAAAGTTTGACCCTTGAGTGGAGATCTCGTCTCTGCAAGCGTAGTGTGTGACGCCCTTTAACTAGGGGGAGCTAAGTTTTCGAAAGGCTACTGGCAGGAGTTGGAGGCGCATTAGGGGAGGCACAGGCTGATGATGATGATCCCAAAGTAAGCAGACCTGGTGTCCATCAATATCAGAGCACAAGAGAACCGATGTAAAATAGTATGGTTAAATTCTCTATCATAACATGCGGTTGCCTGGCAAATAAAATTTTTTGGCATTAAGGCCGCCAATGGTACTTCTTTTTTGTGCCATAACGAATAAATGAAAGGGTATTTAAAAAAAAAACTTTAAAAACTAAACTAAACTTAAACTTGCTTTTTTTCCTAGTAACAGAACTGACGACTCGCGGAGAGGCAAAATCACCTTCACAGCATCTATGGACCATTTCACTACTATTAGGCCATTTATACACCAAATGTCTTTATTTCATCTGCTGAATTGAAATAGGTAGAAAACATTATGTAACCACCAGTCAGCAAGATCAACGAACTTTCGAGAACAAATCTTAGGAAAAAATGATGTAACATCTCTCCGGAGTCCGGACACTAGCGCACAGGGTCGGATTCAGGCATTAATCTAGCCTAGGGCAGGCACGTAGCAAGGGCAGGTACACTAAGTAGGCACTTTATCATTACCATCTGTCGAGATCTTCTGCCTGCCTAACGAAATTCAGTTAATATTACTGAATTTTTGATGACTTAAAGGTCAGAATATGTAATAAAGGCAAGCAAGTTTTAGCATTGCTTTTTTGTTAAATTATTTTTCTTTTCTTTTCTCCTTTTCTATACTAATATTATAAAGAGGAAAGGTTTGATTTTTTGTTTGTTTGTATGAATTGAATAGGCTCCGAAACTACTTGGCAGATTTGAAAAATTCTTTCACTGTTGGAAAGCTACATCATTCCTGAGTGACATAGGCTATATTTCATTTAAAAAAAAAATAGGCATCCTAAGTCCACGCGGACGAAGTCGCGGGCGGCTGCTAGTTTATTTATAAACGTAGTTATTTAAATTTCTTCTATTTGATGTAACAATTTTTCGTTGTTTTTGACATGTTCAAAAAACAATGCCTAGTCATAAATGTTATTTTGTCAGTTGTTTACGTTCGATGTTGGTGTAATTTAAAAAATATTAGAATCAAGCATGTAAGCGTAGTTTTTAACAAACCTTGTTTGAAACAGCAACATACACACATCAAAACTGTCTAGGGATATCATAGGGATATCATTTTTCAAATACTTACTTTTTTTACTTTTCTTTTACTAATCTGAAAGGGCAGATATAGCAATTTCTGTGTTATAAAAATTTCTACGTTGGTATCAATATCTTAATTTTTACAGCCTCCCAAATAGCTATACTTTGTATGAAAATGCTTGAGATATCCCTAGACACTTTTGAGCAGTGTAGCTTGCACCAGCTTGTGACTTCACTTGTTGGGCCACCAAGAAAGATCTGCTGAAGCTCTTACGAAACCTATCCCGTTTTTTACAGGACTGTCCGATAGCTCAAGGTCTCAGGTCACGAGACAAAAGCGATGCGACGTCAAACTCCCAGCAGCTTCACGCCTTTCATCCGAACTCGTTCGTCAGACAAATCTGTGTGCGGCCCTGTTTTTAACTTTCTCCGTTACAACACTGGTGTCCACGCTTTTGACCGCTCTTATGCGCGCCATGCTCACTGCGTGCGACGCACGGTTCCAAATTTAAAAATCGAATTTATTTTATTTCGCTGTGCAATCAAAACTTCTTGAGATACCCAGTGCGTCCCTGTTTTTGAGTGATTTTGTAGTTTTAAAAGAAATTATACTGTGATTGTGATGGTTGTGAGTAAATTATAAAGGTGTACAAGAATCTTCTAACATTGCGATGCGATGTTTATAATAATTTGGGTGTAATCTGATCGAAGCTTCGATGGAATAAATTACAAAAGTAAGTGATTAAGTAGGTATGCACCTCTTCGTAAACTTTTGTTAGTAAATAGACTATCACTTATTTAGTTATTAAAATGGAATAAGTAGGTAACTACGCTTCTTTTAAAAACTTGATGCAAATGAGCGACTAGACAGACACTCTCATATTAATAAAAAATATTGTAAAGCTCTTCTAGCTATGCATAATGTATGAGACTTATTTCGTAAAATAAAGTTTCGCTGTTTATATTGTGTACGGCATAGAAGGCAGGTTCAATACCCGCTCGGGACTAGGGCAAGTGTGCAAGCATTTGTTATTGAAAAAGAAGTTAATCTTTATTCATACAAGTACTGGTTCGGAGCTGGACTCGAACCGGAATCAGTCAGTCGTGTTGGATGGTTCTGTTTGTTAATACGAGTTCAACTATGTAGTTAACAGTCCAATATTTATTTTTATTAGTTCGAATAAATCTATTGTAGTCGGAAATTTTGATCACTTAATCATTTTTGTCGAAAAACCGAAAATTTATAATTTTTGCTTGTTAAATAAAATCACTAAAAAAAAAACAAGCATGGGTTCGAGTGTGGCTTGTAAAGCTAAACGCTTTCTTGAAAAGACCAAGAGAACAATAATAGTCACCAAAATACAGTGTCAGTATTGTAGTTAAATATATAAAACAGGTAAGTCTGTCTAAAATTTTACTGTTGTTTAATTTTTGCAGTAATTCCAAACTATGCGGATGTGATCAAGATGTTTGGCTTCAAACCCTCTGTAGCTTTCCTGGTGATTATCCTCACATGGGCGCTTCAAAACTATACCTTCGGCAGTGTAATACTATGGTACACATTCGCTGTCCCACTACTGCTGTCCATAATATACGCATTTGGAACATATGACCATGACTACTGGTCGAATAGGGGAATCTTCGCCCCCCCAGCAGATCTGTTTGTAGGGCACATCAAGGCTGTGATCGCCTTCAAGGAGCAAGGAGGCCTGTGCTTCAAGAGGATTTATGACACTTACAAGGATGTAAAGTTTCTAGGTGAGTAAAATATATTTTTAATTTAAATTAGATTATAATATTAGCAAACATTAAGGTTCAAAGTAAGGTCTTGTTTTAACGCCCTCGCGCCATTTCACCTTCGATAAAATAATGTCCAACTCCCGAATTGAGAACGCCTTCAAATTCACGACGTCCCGTATATTGTCTTTATGAACTGAAAGTGACACTACTTTCGTAAAAACTGCTCAACTTTGATTTGTATTTGTGAATTCGGCTGTCACTGTGTTAACGTTTGAGGAGGGCGCTGTTGCTAGTGACTCTTTCTGATGGACTGTTACTAACGGAACGGTGTTATTCAAATACTTAGATGCATCTTAACACAGTACTATATCTAAAATTATCGAGGCATAATGTCACCTGCAATTTTACCTGCTTTTTACCTGCTAATAGACTTCCTTCTGATTCAATCGAATGTCCATTGGTCCATTGACCTGATTCAAAACATATACATTTGTGAGTGCGTGTGATACTCAAATAAATAAACATCCCTGGACATTATTCCACACAGCGCTAACTAGCCGAAGTGATCTTTATAACCTCGTAAAATATTACTTTACTTATTATTTTGTAAATACATAGGTATCTACTTAATATAAATAGGAACCACCCAGACCAATACCAACAGACATGGTCATGCATACAAATGTTAGTACTGTGCGGGGATCGAACCCGCAACCTTTTTCTGTGCTTTTAAGTCCTTACCCTGTAGTTTGGTGTCCTGCTGTCAACAATTTGGCTAACTTTTCAGACCACTATGAGTGAAGTGGCACATTTTTATTCTTCCCATGCTAGAAACAAATCTAAGCGGTTCTGAATAAAGAAACTTGACCAGGTCAGTCAGGTTGCTAACTCTTCACAAACATATTATACACCCCCAATGCATTGAATCATATATAGTTAAAACCTACCCAGTAACCTTAAAAACAAAAAAAACTATTTAAAAGATAAATCATTCCACGCAGAAGTAGAACACGGTCTACAATTTATGGGGGGTGCAGAGGGGGTTGCTTCCGACTTCGAGGCGAAATGAATATGGATGATGCACTGGCGAGAGGTAGCTCTCCTCTGGCCCTGGGGACCTGCAAGTGCCGCGTGGACTGGAAGTTACTGTATCGATGGCAGACTCAACCCGTTTGACAAACACTTTGTGTATATTGTTAACAGCTTGTAGTGTTTTGATTCATAGATATGCAATATTCATTGAGTTTTCAAGAAGAAGTCCTATAAATTAAGACACTTATAGTGCGGTCCGTTTTGAATCAAAAGTGAGAAACAATTCGGGACGCGTGTGACCGCGCTATTATCGCTTTTGACTCAAAACGGACCGCTCCCTTACTGAGACAAAATAATCCAAGGTAACCAAGTGGGTCACTTTACTTGGATGGCATTTATCTGGGCACATAATCTGGGATGCTGGACGGTTGATCTGAACGAGATCCCAATATTTCTACAGGTTTCTGGCTGCCTAGAACGGTCCGTTCTGAAAACCAATGTCTTAGGTAGGTCTATGCTTAGCGAAGAAACTGACTAGGACTGATGATAAACCACAACCAACGTGAATATAGTCAATGTGAATATAGGTATCTTCTATCAAGAGGCAGTGTGTTCGCCTTAAACATCTATGAGTGCATTTGATTCATCCCTCAATCGATTGGCATTATCACCAGGTACCCACCAGTTCTACCAACGCACGCTGGTGGTGCGTGACCCGGAGCTGATCAAGCGCATGTGCGTCACAGACTTCCAGCACTTCGTGGATCGAGGGTTCTTCTTCAGAGAAGACGTTGATCCTCTGGCCGGCTCCGTTCTGTACCTGAGAGGAGCAGAGTGGAAGAAGCTGAGGTCAAAGATATCGCCTATTTTCTCGTGAGTATTTAGATCTTTCGACTGAAATGTTTGCTAAGTACAAAAGTTTTGGGCGTTGTAAACTAACTCACGTATAAATTCTGGAAAAAGCTTTCATTTGTTTGAGAGATGTTTAAGAATATCAGGCTGGGGGTGCTCGACAACCACTCCATTTTATATTTCGCCTTATGAAGATTTTGAATAATTGTAAGGCACAGCCTAAACTCAATACGATAAACCGATCTTAACTATTTATTAGAGGCTACTAATTACCTACTGATTTGGCATTGTTTCATTTCTAACATTTAAAATTTGCTTCATTTCAGACCAAACAAATTAAGAGGAATGTTTCCAATAATAGACGACACAGCCAAAGAATTCCTAATACGAGTTAAAAAGCGGTGCTCCAAAAACGCCAATGGTGCAACGAACGTTGGCAATGGAGGTGGGAGGAATAATAAAGTGGACAGAGAAATAAACAACAACAAAGCCTCAGAATCACCATCATCCAATGATGCAACTACTGAGGAAACCGCTGTTGTAGTTGATTCTGAGAAGCTGGTGGGAGGATTCACGGCAGACGCGATTGTACCCTGCGCGTTTGGTCTCAAAAGCAATGTCATGGACAATGAGAGGGATCCTTTCGCTGTGGCTCTACACGCCTTCTACGAGATGTCCTGGTTCAATATTTTTGAAAAGTGAGTAGTCTATCTATAAGGACAAGATTCTTCATGTTAATTCTCTATTTATTTTACACATAGGTGCCTTGCGGGTTAGCGGCATACGCTGCATTGTCTCTTCTCTCAACTTCCCTTCAGAACTTTTCTGCTATTGACATTTAAACCAAAGCCACACCAACTTTCTTATCGGATGAGCTTTTTCAATTACCTTATACCGCCCACTTTGGGCGTCTTTCCTCTAGCCTATTCGACCACGTACTGTCACAATCACAACCATTTCCTCTAATTGAACTTACAATTTTCCAGGACAATGCGTCAGTTCTGGCCTGCCTTCGTGCTGTTCTTCCGGATGAAGATAATTCCTGAGAAGACTCACGACTTCTTCTACAACATCGTGACGGGAGTGCTGCGGGAAAGAGAGCGTGGTAGGTTGATACAGATGACCTCTTAATAGCAACAAAGAATTTAAAATTATTTCTTAGTATGGTGATGGCGTTTTCATTCTTTGAAAAACATCATTGGCAAATTGGCATTTAGTGCGTGCTTAAGTTGGCTTAGAACCTCATTATAGCAGTCTCCACCTACCCCGAGTTGAAAAGTTCACTCTCCATTTATAATGAAAACGTGGACGTTTCAGACTAACTCCATTTTGAGTAATTTAATAGATGCAATATTAGAAACTGACGTATCCAAACTTACAAAAGTTGCAAGTATGCAGAAATTGATCCCTGGTTTTAAAGTAAGTATTAAATGTTTCTATTGTCTATTTTGCAGACCAGCAAGAGAAACGTGGAGACTTCATAGACATGATGATGGCACTGCGCAATGACGATGTCAACCAGAACTCGAAACCCATTGATGATGACATTGAAATCAGTGAGTTTATTTGTTTATCTTTTTATGATTAGATGATCCTCGGTGTGAAATGCCCTGAATATTGATGATCTTACATTAAACATGACTCTGTAGTCTCTATTACAAATCGCAATAAAATATTCTTGGTATCTTATTTTTAATTTAAAGAAGGGGGCCCTTTACTTTTATTCACAAAAACTAACTCAACGCATCAGCGATTGACGTGTTTTGATACTTAATCGCTGATGGAGCAACAAGTATGAAAGGGACAAAACGTAACAAAAGTTACCTTGACACTATAGCGCTGTTCGAGTTTTCATAAAAAGGGGGTAAAGAGTTAGAGTATGTAGGGAACAACAACGGGCATGTATTCTAAAAAAAAACGATTTATAGGTAGGTCTTGCATAGTAAAGGTTATTTAAAGCAGTACAACTCCTTTAGCATTTCTTTACATACTTTTCATTAATTTCTATCTCATAGCAGCGGATGTATAATTTTGCTCTAGACCCGTCGCGTGATTGATCACGTGATTCGCTTGGCACAAAAAACAAACAAAAAAGCCGAATGCGTGATTTGACCTAGTTAGTGCACGTAACTGCGCTTGCGTCTGCGGTAACACCAGTTAGTATGTATTGCCACGGCAATAGTATAGTATGATAACCGCGGTATTGCCACTTGACCGCAAACGTTTAGCGGGGGCTATTACGCCTATTACGTTTCGTCTGAATTGAGCAGCGCAATACTCTTGTGATAGAATTTTTACCACGTCTCTTGTTCTCAAGATCAAGATTGTGATTAAAATCACAGTCACACATAGATATGTGAAAAAAATATAAAGTCTTTAGGTGTAATCTTCTTCTTCTTTCGTGTCAATGGCATCAAATAAAACCCGACCAAAACTTGGCGATCTCGACTGCGTCATTCGTTGTCATATTTAGATCCTTCTCTGTGCAGGTCTTAGGGCACAGAGGGCAATCGAGGAGGTGACCCATAGTTTGTGGATCCACGCCGCAGTCACACGCGCTTTGAGTTTCATCCTTCAACCCCCACGTCACAAGGTTTTGTCTGCAGCGGCCAACCCCAGAGTGGAGTCGGTTAAGTGACTTCCAGGTTGGCCACGGCTGGTCATAGCCGGGTGGTAACATTTCCGCAGGAGGAATGTAGTCAGTGGGGGGAGGGCACTTGCAAGACCTAAGTCCGACTCTAGCGACGGCAGGCTTTGTCACGCAAGGGTAGGTCTGTCTCAAGAAGCGGTGGCTTTAGGTGTAATGAAACAACTATATTTGAGTGCTTTTAATCTTGTGCTTGTGAGGCTACCTTCAGTGCATTATAATGTGAAACTTTGTAGAAGCCAATAGCAATGCACTTATCTTTCTCTTAACATAACATTTATCATGACGGATATCGCAAACGGGGTAGTCAGAGGCACCTGGCGTCATGG
Organism: Udea ferrugalis; assembly: GCA_950022985.1. Taxonomy (NCBI): domain Eukaryota; kingdom Metazoa; phylum Arthropoda; class Insecta; order Lepidoptera; family Crambidae; genus Udea; species Udea ferrugalis. Next base: position 14,076,081 of record OX465531.1, on the reverse strand, counting down.
TGAATGTAACATTCAGAAGCCCACATTTCGCCGAGAGAATTTGAACCCAACGTGGTAAAAGGCGTGCCTACCGCCATTATACTTCGTCGCTGCATCCTCGGGATTTTATCACAAGGTAGTACATTTCTTAATGTAGTGGGCATCAACACGTTTTAGAGCTGGTATCACTGAAACAGAAAAAAAAAAACAAATTCCCTCCCTACGGTAGGTGCGTCACTCTGACAGGTGACAAGTTCATCATTCGTTTCTAGTGTTCGGGCATCGACACACCCTCTCTCGTTATATTTTTTATATAACGGTTTCTTTAAGTAATGAAGTGTTTGCAATAGTTGTAGTAGTGTAAATTGATAGATCCTAAATGAAATACAACGTTAAGATCGTACTTACCTTTCGTTTTAAACAATAACTAAATACGATCTACAATAAAAATCTACCCACATTTTCTTGCTCAAAATGTTTTAATAAGAGAACTCGTGATTAAAAGTGAATCTTCGTATGACTGTAAACAAAGCTAAGCAATAGCATGACGATGCAATGTTTAAATTTAACAAAACACGTCAATGATGAGACCGTGAAGTGGTCATAATCAATGTTGGCATTAATTTTAGCTGTTTATGATCCTGTTGAGGCCTGTCCAAAATGGACCCACCGTAACGAGATTACGATAAAACGCACACTGAGTGAGTGTTTCCAACAATCGAGACAAACAGAAGAAGAAGATCCTGTTTTTTCCCGTACCAAGTTGGTCGGTGCATTTTCAACAAATAAGCCAAGCAGAATAAAGGTTCCTGTTTATTCCTGTCCAAGAGGACGTCCCGTAACGAGAGCACGGCCAGGCCCACAACGCGAGTGTGGTTTCGAAAGCATTTTAAGGTGAAAATCAAATCGAAGACCAAACTGTAAGTTATTTTGTGCTATCCTTGCATAACAAAAACCTTTCTTTTTATGTACACTAGTACCTAAAAACTTCAAGAACTAGATTGTAATTTCAATTGAAAACTGCAGACTAAGAATAAGTCTTAGTAATGGTAGTACCTGACATTAAAATAATGTTTCATTTTGCTACTACACAGATACATCTGAGTAGCCACGCCACAGCTTTTGTAGCTATATAGCTATGGCTAATATCATAACTTATTCTAGTTGCTATAAATTTTATATTTAGATACATTTGATACCACTTCGTGGTTACCGTTTACAATATTCATAATACGATGAAGGCTAACACCCGTGTTAACACGGGATAACCACTCACGTAGGCTTGCTGCCCACGAAGTTCACAGCATATGCTTTATATATAAGAAAATGACAATCCAATGCGGATTTAGCAGAATGAAATATTCAATTAGCTATGTAATTAGAGGCCGACGCCAAAAACCATCCCGGTGAGTACCGGTGCCTAATTAAAATACTTATAAGTGAAAAGTGAAATATTTTTTATTTATTTACTTCTTAAAAAACCTGGGGGTTGGCCGAGAGTCATCACGAAGGTATCGTAAAAACCTGGGGGTTGGCCGAGAGTCATCACGAAGGTATAGTAAAAACCTGGGGGTTGGCCGCGAGTCATCACGAAGGCATATAAATATAGAAAAATGATCTCAAATTTGAGACTTAATAGCTTGATCTGTACATAAGGAACAAACCTGGGAGTTGGCCGTGAGTCAACATGACGGTAACGATATCGCAATATCTGAATTAAGGGCCTATATTCAATCCGTGAATGGCCCATGAAATGAAATAAAATAAAATGAAATCAAATAAAATGAAATAAAATGAAATAAAATGAAATAAAATGAAATAAAATGAAATAAAATGAAATAAAATGAAATAAAATGAAATAAAATGAAATGAAATAAAATGAAATAAAATAAAATGAAATAAAAGAAAATGAAATAAAATGAAATAAAATGAAATAAAATGAAATAAAACGAAATAAAACGAAATAAAATGAATAAAAATGAAATAAAATGAAGTAAAATAAAATAAAACATAAAATGAAATGAAAAGTATTTTCATAGTGATTGCGAAAAGTCAGGTATGTATTTTAACCTAGCCTTACCAGTATTTTTCTGGAAATTACCTTGCTGATGGTTTGATAACCTTACCTGGTGGCAGAGAACCCATGTAAGTTTTCCAAAATTTTCTTTATTATTCAAGAAATAATTATCTATGACTAGCAGCCGCCCGCGACTTCGTCCGCGTGGCCTTAGCTGTATGTGAAAAAAGATTTTCCCGCTTTTCTGTTGAAATTTTGCTGAATTTTCTTTACTATACACCTCACGGAGCGCGGGACCTTTCTAACGAATACAAAACCGTGGAAATCGGTCTGTGCGTTATAGCGTCAGAAAGGAAAACCCGGCTTAATTTTATATAGTAGTTTATTTTAACATAATAAATAAGCAAAGGCATTTGAAACAACATGAATTGAAGAGACACTTAAATTCTTTATTATTAATAGTTTATTCTTATGAAGCGATAAACGATAGGTGAATTAGCACCTAATAATTAACACAGTATTTAACGCAGCCACGCGTTTAACAATAACATGTTGAATAACAACACTTAAAAATGGTGTAAGTACATAAACGCTGCCGTCTTTTAAATGTATATGCATACATGTATCTACTTGATTTACTTGTTGTTGAGTGGTGTGCTACGCACGCGGATTTATTTTATATGCAAAATGCTACACTTTTGCCGTTTAGCAAACATTAGTGACTACTCATAATTCAGCAAGCGTTAAATTTGTCATTTAACGATTGAGTAGATGATTTTTAAAGGTATATCTGCTGTTTTAGCCAAGTTCAAATAGGCACAACTTGTAATGTAGGCTTGATTTAGTACCTCGATGCCGTGGTTATTTTTTGAAATAACAAAATCAATCAATAGGTATAGTTGATAACCATATCCAAGCCATGACTGGTTTTGACTTGGGATTAAAAGTTATAAATTGAACTAAAGCCATCTCACATTGATCGCATTTCTGAATATAGGAAATGTATTGGAAAAAGATGTTTATCTTGTCTCGATTTCAGTAAGACTAGTACTTAGTCATTTGCAGATACTCTGACAGCATATACCTACCTAAAGACAAAAATGTTTGGTAATGATTTGCAGATTACCAATTTATAGGAAGTAGTTTTAGCTTTTATTGTTCACATCTGGCAAGGTTTGTTGATTAAGAAATTAATTGCAATCAGATGCTAAATTACAATTTAATAGTTTTAGTATTTGATATTATGTAGGTAGGTGACCTACCATTAAGGATTTGTTGCATACGCACTCACGAGTAGAAGACATCGTGGTCTTTCATTTTAAAATGACCGAAATATGTTATAAGTTAAGTTTTTCGTGAGACTAGGACTGAAATCGAAATAATAATGGAATGAAAAATAACACCTTCGCATAAGCAACAGCTCTTTTATTAGTTTACACTTTAGTAGTGTACCAAGCCAAACAAGATTTGACATTTAATAAGAAATTCACAGTAAGAAGATTTAAGGAGAGAAGTCAGTAGAATATCTTGATGCAATTCTAACCTTAACTGTACCAACAGGGAACTGTAGGTACCTACCTACTTACAGTGTTACGGATATTATTCGCATAGCGATAGTTAAAAATAGACGATTTCCACTCACGAAAACATTGTCATAAAGAATAGTAAGAAGTCTCATCCTTACAAAACGCCCCAGCTTTCACCAGAGTGGCATAAATTACCTAAGTAATAATACCTCAGTTAGGTTATTAGATTAAAAACATAGGCCAGCTGCATTGGTTAGGTCATGTGTAATCATTTAATCATTAATTATCCGTTGCTTGCGTTGGTGTTTTTCATCACTGGAGGGTTAGCCGTAAATTGTAAAATGAATACAAAGTAGATGTTTTTAGGCCAGATTTGATCTCGGGACACCGTATTCCGCACCAGCTTAGTTAACCACTGGGCCACGACGCTCTCATATTTAAAAAAATAAAACAAATAATAAAACATATTCTTGTGAAAACAATAATCTCCACCACCAATCAATATTATCTACTACAGTGCAAAATTTACGAAGTTACTTTTGTGAAACTTTGTAGAGGCCATTATCAATATCTTTCTCAGAAGACATAAGTATTGTTGTTTCTTTTTCTAACAGCAACCTTTCCTAAAAGCACAAAAGTATGATTATTTTAACCTTTTCAGGCATCACTATGACAAAATTATTGACTTTTCATAAATGTGTTTGTTCAAGTTTACATAAAAGAAATGCCTTTGACCATTTGCTATTGTGCGAACCGCAAAGGTAGGTAGAGAAGAGATAGGTCAGCAATTAACGAAAACTTAATTGACATTTACGTACACATCCAAAACCTTTGAAAGTTATGCTAGTTGTTGTAGTTGTTAAGTCCTTTTACCTTAGGATTAGCTAACTGAAACCAGGGGGGCTTAAACAGCAACATTTTAGCATTTCATATTATGAATCATCTAACTGACGTTTCATCTAGACCGCGGTCCGTTTCGAGTCAAAAGTGAGTAACAGCGCGCTCACACGCATCCCGAATTGATAAATTGTATGAACGTGAACGACGTCAGCGCGCTATTACTCACTTTTGACTCGAAACGGACCGCGGCCTAGATGAAACGTCAGTTAGATGTTTCATAATATGAAATGCTAAAATGTTACCGTTTTAGCCCCCCTGCTAAACTTTGAGTACTCACTGACGCAATCCACTTCTCATTAAGACAGGTAAAGAAGTACAGTCGGCATGGACTGATACGTGCTAACAGAGACAGACAAAAACTAACTGTCATTATCTTTTAAAATTGTAATAGGTACTACAATGACAGGGTCGTCTACCGCTGTAAGTGTCACTTAAATCTAGAACGAGTTGACCGCTACCAATTTAAGTCGTTGAGTTGAGATTAGGCCGGAACTGTAGAGTTCCGGCCTAATCTCAACTTGAGACCAAGTAGAAGATCAAGTTCCAAGTAGAAAAACTTAACGGCTCAATCTCAAAGAAGAATTTAAATTCGAATCGATTAAATCGACTCGATCGAAGTCGCGGGCGGAAGCTAGCATTTGAACTGCCTGGTTGCATTCTAATCGTAAGATTGCAACATCACTTACCTAAGTATTTCGTAACAATTGGGTCAAGTTGTATCTGATTTTAAAGATCTGTTATAGTATTTGGATTTAGTACACTTTTATGTTCAGAATGACTTATAAGTTTATACAGGGGGTCCCGTAATGACTGGTCTAACCGGTAACCTAGGTACTAGGTCACTTGATTACCTACAACTAATATAAGAATTTCCAAAGACTGTTCAAGTCTTTGGAAATTCTTCAGGGTTGCTATGAAGAAAAAATAGAGTGCCACTAGCGTGGCCCATAACTTTAAAGCATGTGCAGTCATTAGTGTACAACGTAGGGTTACCTGTTAAAATTGCAAAGATAATGCGATAAATGTAAAACAAGGAGGCCATAATATTCTAGAGGAATTTCAGGAATTAAATTAGTGTTCAACTGGTTTTATTCTCACGGTTGGAAATATTTTTACGCTAAGAATCATGTTTTAAGACTAAAAGTAACGCTCATGACTCATTAAAAAAATACAAAAAAAGTTCAGTCCGGAATGTCCCCGACCGGTAGGTACAGTCAGCAACAAAATTATGTGTGCTAAAAATTAAGTGTTAAAAAATTTATTGGCGATTTGACAAAACCAATTTTAACGTCATGTATGTCATTTGAAGCGTCACCTAACTCACAAGTAAAACACTCACTCTGTACGTACTCATCATTGTGATGCTGACTGCACGCGGTTGCTTGTGTTTCTTAACGGTGTTTCCCATCACCAGAGCGTTAGCCGCAAATACAAAGAACACAAAGTAGGTGTGCTCCAGTCAGATTAGATCTCAGGACCACCGGGTTCCAAACCAGAGTGTTTACCACTGGGCCACGCTCACTATAATTAATAAAGCCAAAACAAAATGTCTCCCTTAAAATTGGCCAAGTTTGGAAAACAACAGCCTGTATCTAAAATCTTATTATTTTTCAGCTGACATGGTCATAGCAGCCAACGCGTTCATCATATTCCTGGGAGGTTTCGAGACCACCTCGTCCACGCTGTCATTCTTGTTCCTCGAGCTGGCAGCCCACTCTGAGGTCCAGGAGAGAATAAGACAGGAAGTCGATGAGGTTCTTCAGAAATATGGAGAAGTCACTTACGAAGCTCTTCAGGAGTTGACTTACATGGAAACTGTCATACAAGGTTAGTAGAATCGGAATGGGGTAAACTTGCAGGAGGAGTCCATGGCTCAGTTGTGGCAGTAGATTGGCAACGATCGCCACTGTGACAAATACAAATTATGTTGTATTTTACGGATATCACCGTGTTTCGGAAGGCATGTTATGCAGTGCCTTACACCCTCCCACATTCCGCACAGAGCCTGCGTTAGGCTCGCATCACCTCGTAGTTGAGATGAGGCCTGTGCTCGCCCAGCAGTGGGACTTAGAAAGCTGTTGTTTGTTTCGTTAATTACATGATATCAATCTAAGTCGTTAGAATTCTTTGATCTTCGTTAGAAAGATTGAGCGGAGCGGAGCGGACAGTGCGGATTGTTGGAGGGGTGTAAGGTTCACTAACCTTACACCACTCCACTTGCTCACTAGCAACCCCAATGTCAGATGTCATCAAGCCGCCCCATGGCCTCCGACTAGGCCTAACACTGACAACCGGGACCAACCCATCTCATTGCCGACCCGGCGTGTGTTGCTTTACAACAGCGATCGTCGCTGATCATTGTCACAACTGCGCCACGGGCACCCCTGTCGCATGACACCTAATAACACAAAAAAATGTGATTGCAGAGACTCTTCGTCTGTACCCTCCGTTTCCCACCATCCAGCGGATTTGCACCAAGGAGTATCACATACCGGGGACTCACGCCGTCGTGGAGAAAGGAACCATCGTTCTGTTCCCAACGCTGGGCATACAGAGAGACGAACAGGTAAACGAAAATGGAATGATACTATAAGTACTAAGTATAGTTCTATTTAAATTATCAAAAAAAAATAATTTTCTGGCTTTTTAGCGTTCTTTCAATTAACTTGCCGCTTATTATCTGGTGATCAAAAACACTGATTAAAAACCCAAGCAACGCAGACAACGGCGCCGGTAAGCTCGCCCCTACCACGTTAGCAACAGTCGGCGAGCTTTTGTCTAACCTGTTTGGTATATAAGTAGTTCTTATGCTTCACTATAAGAATGGAGAAACGAAAAGATTTTAGTTCAAAAACCTTAAGTAAATCATAAGAAAAGTGGTGACTGGCGAGCCTATTTGAATTTTTAAGACCTGTTTGTCGTTATTCTGATTTGTTCCAGTACTTTGAGCACGCAGAACTCTTCAATCCTGACCGGTGGGCGGAGGGAAGCCCAGCACCGCCTCCAGGGGTCTACATGCCTTTCGGAGATGGACCTAGATATTGTATAGGTACGTTTTCAACCTAGCAATTCACTTGAGCTTAAGTCTCTTCGTGTCCTAACGTGGCTTAAGCATTTACCCTTCCATGATTATCCTAAGATCTCTTTTTTTCAACATAATACTTATAGGAATCTGGTCCTACAACTTTAAGACTTATTATAGATTTAAGCCACCATGTTTTGTGTAATGAAAGAAGGTATTGAGCTACTGATACAATTAAAACTTTGCCATGGGTACGAATTGAATTCACGTCAGATGCAGAACAGTCACAAGAGTTAGTACAGTCTACATCGAAATGGATGGATGGCATCAGAATGGTCATAAAGATATTGGCGGTTTGACAAAAGCGTTTGTAATACTCCTACACTACATAAAATATTGTATGCAATAGACATACCCAGATACCATTTCTATCTACGTTGGTCACTATTGACACAGTATAATCTTTATACTGTGCTATTGACTAGGGTTGAAAGAAAACTGTTTAGAGTAATTCATTGTCATTAAAATCGGTCATGAGATACTATTCGCGAATAGTTAAAGGACATTACAGGCAGGCACAGGAAGTGAGCTTGCCGTAGCAGTTAGAAAATTACTATGAATGCACTAATATACGTTGCGAATTGTCAAAGTGTCTGCACTTGACCGGTGGCTTTCTGTATGTTGCAGCTATAACATTAACATGTGAGCCCAAAGTAACATGCATTATTCGCCCATAAGCACTGAATATGGCGGCATTGTGACTTTGTATAGTACACATCAGAAATATGTGATATTTCAGAGTTTTTGAATATTATGTTTTTATTATTGTTTTTAGCATTTTCCATGCAGTATCTTTACTTACTAAAGATCTGAAAACCAGAAAAAGACATTTGGTCATGTTGGCATCAGGCAGGACTTGAACCCGCATCTTTCGCAAGCCGGGTGACTGCCGGGTGAGTCCAACATGACCAAATGTCTTTTTCTGGTTTTCAGATTTTTTGAATATTCTTTAGTGTTTTAGAAAATCTGCACCATTTTAAGCCTGGGGTAGTCCACAGTTCCTTAACGTGCAGACAGAAATCTTAGCTCCAATTATCAATTTTGTAAACATCTCAAAGAGACCAGAGCTTCTCAGGCCGGCTGAGATGCACGCCGGGACAAAATATAGTCCCGCGTTATCCCGTGCAATTTGTGAGGTTCGCCGCGACATAATATGCGCGACGATAGGTTGTTGCGATGCGAATATTAGGCCCGCTGGGTGTGATAGAGACGAAGGCCTTATTATAATTTACAAAAGCGATACACATTGATTGACTTCTGCACTATCAGCCTCACAGGATGGATGTAATCTACGGTGCTGCGGTCACTTTGCAAGCCGGATTTAAACCTTATTCCTAGAGCTTTAACTAAACATATTAATTTGAATGACATTACAAATAACATACGACTCTATCATTACAGTGCTAGAATTAATTTTCTCAAACATTATAGTTGTGAAAGAAACAACAGTTCATGTTTCTGATGTTGACTGTACATTCTGAAGTGCTGTTCGGATTGGCTAGCAGTTTGACGTGACACGTGACACCGTGGGTTCACGACCGCACGAGTCGGATTGCGCACTGGAATTTGTGCAATGTCAGCCATTCTAGCTAAGTATAGAGCGTAAGAATGTACGTGAATATTTTAGGTTATACGTACAAATTATAAACAAACTATTTAATTAGAATATTGAATAACTTTTGACGCCAGCGGGGAGCGTAAGAATGGGGAGCTTGCTTGAAAATATTTTTCGCTTTGTGGATAAACAATCTGTAGACGTTTGAGTGGATGAGACAAAGAGATTAAAATGTCAAATGTGCTCGAAATCGTTAAGGGGTGTGTTCTGCATCTCTACACATAAAGTAGTAGGTAAATTGAATTAATGTTTCTACATAACACCAGATAGTTAGTTGCAAATTGTACAATGAACCCAACCAAGGAGTTCTGAGTGCCAAGTACGGCAGGCACACCGCTTTTGCTCACTAAACTGTCCCGTCGGTGAACGCGTATTAGTATGGCATTGAAGTACCGCCACCTAGTGGCGATACGGAAAAGTAACGTTTGCGAAGCGTCAAACCACGACCCTGACGAATTTGAAAGTCATCTACATCGAGTAATCTACCAGGAAATAATGACCTTCTTTATTTGGTCGGCTTACTGCACTTATGCCAACTTAAGGAAAACAAAAAACCGTGGTCACGGGGAGCGCGGTTTGTGCGTGTCATACTCAACACTCCGGCCCTCTCCGCCCAGATTTGATCTCGGGACCACCGGGTCCATAGCCAGAGTGTTGTAAGACCTCATAAGCGGCATTTTTCCCCCTTTTTTTTTTTACCCGGTGAAATACATTACGTACTTTCCGCTGCTTGGGGGGAAGGCAGCGGAGGAGTGTGGGACTCACCCACCCCAGAGGGGGGTGGGAGTACCCACTAAAACACCGGGGCGGCCTTCTTCTGCGCGTGACCAGGGTTCCCGAGAACTCTCCTGAGGAGCCACTCTACCGGTGAACCCTGGCGCGCTGTGCCGGCAGACCGGCTCACCTCGAGGGAAGTGGTGCCTCCCCTCTAACTAACGTCCGCCGTGTACGGCAGTGCGAGGCCACCCTACACTGCCGTCCTCCTCGGGGTCACCTTGTGCAATGGAAGCACACAGCCCCCGTCGTGTGCTTTCCGAGCGACCCCAAGGGCCCCCTTTAGTCGCCTCTTACGACAGGCGGGGGTGGACCTTGGCTGCATTCTTACGCCCCAGACCACAGGGCGAGGCATTTTTCCCCTGTGCCTTAAAAATATCCTGAAAGCCTAACTCTCAAGCCGTAAACCTACACTAACTAAAACAATTATTATTAAGTACAACATAATAACATACATTATAGCCAGCATCAATGCATCCAGTCAGCGAATGATAGAGGGATGACAAATAAGTATTTGTGTCTGTGTTATCAAAAAATATAACTACGGCTGTTAGCCGTTATAGCGCAGCTATAAATATGTTAATGCTAAGTGTCATAGCAGTGTGACAGCTATTGCATCCGCCACTGTAAAAATATTATTATTTGTTCAGTACTTAATTGCTTTACAAATGAAATTATTCAACGAAGCAATAACGCAGAACAGATGGTACTTTTTAAAACATTTTTTCTGGATGTTTATGCCAGTGAAAAGTCGTAAGTTTTTGCAACCTTTTATAGACAACTAAAACGAGCGGTTTTAAGTTTGATGTTGTACTTGCCTATAAAGAAATATAATTCTCAGAGTAGGTACTCAAAAATCAAGATACATTTCGAACTGCTTAAGGACAGGTATTCTTTGAATCGCGCATTTTGTAGATATTTTGCTATGCGATTCATAACAATAATGGACCAATATGGACCGCAGACCGCAAACTGCAAGCGACACTTGATTCTATGAACCTCTATAAAAGTGATTCCAAGCGTTGCCGTACTGCAACGCCGCGCCTGGGAACAAAAGTGTGTGGCTTGCAGTTTGCGGTCTGCGGTCCGTCTTCAAAACGTACCTTACGCTTCAACGTTCATCACAGCCATTATGTGTCAAAAATTGTGTATCTGAACTTTGGCACAAAAACTAGTTTAATAATTCTATTAACTATGACATGGAGTTCAAACTCATTCCGTTAAATAATTGAAAAATAAACAACCTTGGGTTCATTTTCTGTAGAGCAAAGTTCGTCAGGTTGGGGGTTGTCCATTAATCACGTGATCTTTTTTTAGCATTTTTAAACCCCCCCGCCCCCATTGGTGATACGTAGTGAGGTTTAAGACCACCCCCCCTCCCCCTTCTCAACATCACGTGTATTTTTAGTACCTACAACGAATCTTAAAATTTTCTGAATATTATCTTAATTTAAATACAGGTATAAACTATAATCTTATTTTATTCTGAAATACACGCCGCGCCGTGCCGCTTAATATTTGTTTAAAAATCCCGCGTTAGACGAAAAAATAAATACACGAGATATCTTACTACACCCCCCCTCACCCTGGTGTTATTTTCGTGATTTTTATCAAACCCCTCCCCCCCCTTTCAAGCCTCACGTGATTAATGGACAGCCCCTTGTGTAACTGAAAGCGAATATGCATCTAGCAAATTCTTAACTATCACATACATTCTGTCAGTATTTTAAGACAGTTTTCTACTGATTTAAATTAGTTTTAAAACTTTCAAACGCAAAAATGATTATAATAACAACATAAAACTTAATTTCAGGCAAGCGCTTCGCAATGCTTCAAATGAAATGCTTCTTGGCGACGGTGTTGCCTCGCGTGCAGATATGCCCGGCGCCGGGAAGGAAACCCCGGACTGCGCCGTTTGAAGCGGACCTGCGCTCGCCACTCACCCTACACCCGCTAGATTCCAGAGTCACTATAAGCCTTTTATGACCTTGAACTATACAATAAGGCCCAGACTCCACCAGAGCTGAGCGGAGATGTGCGGCGTCGAGCTGTGTTTTCAACAACCAATGGAATTGCGTTATTCACACATGAAGATGTGGAGATGTGATTCTATGGGTTGTTGAAAACACAGCTCGACGCCGCACATCTCCGCTCAGCTCTGGTGGAGTCTGGGCCTAAGACCTTTGAGATCTAGATTAAGCTACATTCAAAATTATTACTAAAATAACTCTAAGCAAAATTGTTTAGCTACTTAATTTTCGTATACACACATTCAGTTGTTAGGCATTTGGGCCAAGTAACATATTATTAGATGTGGTTTTATTAAAGTTCTGTGTATTTGATCAACGAAACTATAAATGATAATATTAATGAATAATTCTGCACATTGTACCTACATACAGGATGAATTTAAAACTTAAAAGCTAGCCAACCATTACTTTAACAGGCGTATTGCGATGTATTCTATAAAACAGGTTTTATTCCTTATTTTAAACCTACTTTTAAAACCCAGCCTGTATGTGTACTGCCTGCCTAAGAACACTACATTTATTGTTGTAAGTACTTAAGTAGTTGGATTGCATTAAGAACTATTTGCAATTTTATTAGGATTTTGTATTTATGTAAATAAATAAACAAATAACGTTATTTCGTTCCTTCGTTTTCCTTTACCTGTTTGTTTAACCCTCTGGCGCCAATTAATTTTCCTGAAGTGCTGAAAAGGTACTGAGTTCGATCCCCACCGAAGACAAACCTTCATGTGGCAGCTTTTGAAATGAAAACCAGTTATAGTAGTATTTTATGCACTGGTTTACGTCGCTAGATGTCAGTCTCTAAGCCTAGTCAGAGGCCTTAGGGCGGCTTGATAACATCTGAAACTGAGGTTGCTCACTAACCTTACACCCCTCCAACAATCCGCACTGAGGAGTGTGGCTTGTTTTACCTCAGAGTTGAGGTGAGGCCTGTGCTCAGCAGTAGGACGTATATAGGCCGTTTATGTAAGTACGTATATTATTCTGCTAATAATATAGTAGCGATCGCTTAAAATGAAATGACGCGCCTCTCCACCGCATCCACGCATATAAGAGTGCTTGCTTTGTATGCTTAGATGCAATGGAGGGGCGCGTTATTTCACCTTAGACGATCTCTACAGAAGAATTATTTAAATAATTTAGTTTGGTATACCCTAGTGGTATAAAGTAGGTAGGTAGGGAACCACCAAGTAGCAATATCTTAGCATTAAACGCTAACGCTACGCTTTTTAAAGAATAACAATAGATACTATAGGTAATGTATATGGTCACTGTAAAAAACAAATGATATGATTAATACGAATTATGTATTGAAACACAATACGTCTTAACATCAACGCTGACTTAGCATATAAACGCTAGTGTTGTGTAGAAACGCCACTCTATCGATCGGCATATCAATACCATCCGAATGCGTCGATGCTATCATAAAGTTTAGTACTATCGATAGAACACACACACACACACAAATAGAGATAGTCGCCTCTCTAGTATTTATAATGTGAAATATTATCTATGGAAACCGCTAAATTTTAACTTAAATCTAATTAGAATAGGGAAGAGCGGGGTCTCCAAACACAGGTTTTCTTAAATGGAGACACCATCCCCTACCACCTAAGTTGTACTTTTTTAACGAAATTAAATATTATATTATTTTATTTATTTATTATCGATGCCCATGAATAGCAAACTATAAACAATACTATTGCAAATTAGCTGACAAGCGATAGTCTTGCACTAGATAGTAGTTCAACCAAGAACATAGACTATATCAATTCTTTCGATAGGTTCACTTTTACCAGCAACAATACTATCGATAGTATAGATTCTGAAGTCGATAGTCTCACTATCGTTTTCCTATCGATAAACTATCGATCGGCAACACTAAACGACGCCATTTGCACCTACAGAACACGAGAGTAAACGATCAAGTGCTCTATAAACGAACATTATGTACTTGCAATATGTATCCTGTGTCACTGCGCTCAGGTTGCTTTTGTGTTTGAAGCTGACTTCAATAGGGGTCACATTCCATTGTAAGGTGTCGTTTTGCTGACTGAACTAAGTGTTCGACATGAAAAAATAAAGATTTCTCAGTATGGTGAATGAATTAGGTGCCCGTGGGCAGTTGCTATAGTGAATCGGCAACGATAGCTGTTGTAGAGCAACACACGACAGGTTGGAAATGGAATGGGTGACCGCCCCGATCGAAATTTAATGATGTATTTTTCGGACACATCTATGCTTCGGAAGGCACGTTAAGCAGTTGATCACCGTCGACGTCGCTAGATGTCAGTCTTTAAGTCTAGTCGGAGGCCCTAGGGCGGCTTGATAACATCTGACATTGAAGTTGCTCATTAACCTCTCACACTCCCACAAACCGCACTCAGCCTGCGTGTAGGAGTTACCTCATAGTTGAGGTGAGGCCTGTGCCCAGCAGTGAGACGATGACAGGAAACCACCCTGTTATCGTCTCACTGCTGGGCGTGGTAGACCGAATCCTAAACTATGAAGAGTATAAAAAACGCTCAAAGGAGTCGTGAGGCCGATTTCGACAAAAACAAAAATTACCGTATTTGTATCAACCTACCAAGTTGAACAGTTTTTATGACCAAAATGTCAACGAAGCTTTAGAGCTCTGTTTTAATCACTAGCGGCCGCCCGCGACTTCGTCCACGTGAACTAAAGAAGCAATACTTATATATCGTATTTTTTTATAAATTATAGCCTATGTGCTATTCAGACGATCCTATAAGCAACAAAGCAACATTATTGTAAAGTTTCGTTAAAATCCATTCAGTAGTTTTTACGTGAAAGAGCAACATGGCACTTCCACACATACTAATATTATAAATGCGAAAGTTTACAAACTTAATATTAGTAGGATAGACATAACATTTCTGACTTCAAGCTTCGAGACAACAAGTGGTGTTCGGGGTTTTTTACAGCGAATTGTGTTCGCATGAAAAACGTCTAGGGTCGACACTCGCCACGTGCAGTCGTTGAAGATTGCGCAGAGTTGAGAGGTTTCAAGTTACTTTCTGAGTTATTCGTCTAGCACTTCGAGTAGATAAGGAAACATAAGTTATGATGTGCTTTTATTAGTTTAAAGTTGAGTACTATAAGAAAGCGTATTGTTTGTGTATGACGAGCAAACGTGTTGACACACGTAAAGTCCTGCGGGTTGTTGGGAGCTGGAAGCTGCAACTAAAAATCGATTTAGTCTGATATAACATCAATATCCAACATTTATTAAAGTTTTAAATTTAAAGTGTAAAATTAGAACATTTGTTTTTTGATCACCAAAATAATAGACGTTTTCTAAACTAAAATCCGAGCCCGACCGAAACTGGTTGTTCGGCCTAGGCTTCAGTTTCGGCCGAAACCGAAACCGAAACTCACTGGGTCGAGTATGAATATGATATGATGTGATGTGTGATAAATTGGCAATGGAGCAAGGAGGACTGACCAGTAATGGGTAGCGTGATGTGACGTTGACCGTTATCTCTACTACCTTAGACCACATTACTTTAAGATCGAAAATGTCCGCTATTTAGACAAAAAAGTAATAAAAAGGAATACTCTATAAGACCTCCTTGAAGAAAATTACAGGAACAGTCTCGATATTTACTACAAAGTTTCCTGGTTTAAACTGAAACATTACCTTTTCGTGTTAAACTTGTTGAACGTGCTTTTAACCTTAGTTAGGAATTTCATGGACTAACCTACAATCACATTAATGGGTACTTAGT
Organism: Udea ferrugalis; assembly: GCA_950022985.1. Taxonomy (NCBI): domain Eukaryota; kingdom Metazoa; phylum Arthropoda; class Insecta; order Lepidoptera; family Crambidae; genus Udea; species Udea ferrugalis. Next base: position 14,060,406 of record OX465531.1, on the reverse strand, counting down.
TCTTAAAGACGCGTGGAGTGTGAATATTGAAACTAAGAACTAACTTATGCTAAATAAGCACTCTGGGAATTTACTGGTAAGAAAATACAGATAAGTCAGTCGTATGAACAGATGCAGTGATCCAAATGCACCAATTGTGGTTAAAAGATAGATAGAAAGATAAAAATATAGGTAATCATGTTGAGATACAACAATGAAAGAAATTGTATTATTTATCAATCACTAGCTACCCCGACAGACGTTGTTCTGTTGTCAAACGTTTAGAAATGGTCGCTATTGAATTGAATTGTGGTTATTATTGTTATTAGCATTTTCCAGGCAGTAGCTTTACTAAAGATCTGAAAACCAGAAAAAGACATTTGGTCATCTTGGCATCAGGCAGGAATCGAACCCGCATCTTTCGCTAACCGGGCGACTGCACTAACCACTGTGCTACCGAGACCATTAATAGACCGACCGAATCTTTCTGGTCTATTTTACCCTATGAGCTAGGGTGATTTCATCAATGTTAAAGGCTTCAACACTTGGAAGAAATATCATTTCAAATATTCTAACTTCCGATTAAGATGAAAATGCTATGACTATGGTTATTATTGTCATTGTTCCTGACTGATGCCAAGAGGACAAAATGTATTTTTCTGGTTTTCAGATTTTTAGCTAAATTGTGTTTTTTTATATACCTATTCCTACGCCTGAATAACCAAAAAGTTAAGTGACTCCACCACTTATTTGGACTTTGATTCTATCTAAAAAAAACTCGATAGTTATATTGTTATAAATATTTTCCCTAGATTGGGATCGAACCCGCGACCCAAAGGTCGCCGATTCGAGAAGTCCTTTGGGACTATTAGCGAAATCTTCTCCACCCATTTTGCTAACGGGTCAGGCAAATATACATAAACAGATAATATTTTGTTGACATTTCTAATAGTTTGTTGATTTTAACATTAATTAAAAACATCATTTAGGTAATCACTTATAGGAAATTTAGTGATATTAACAAATAAGGAGATTGATTGTAAAACCGTGGGAAATTAAGGGTAGTAAAGAAACAATATTTAGATACCTAGTTGTGATGAGGTTAACAAATACGTTAATTATAGTTAAATGGCTATGGCAGCGCTATGAACAGTATCTAATACTGTTCATAGCGCCGAAGGCAGTGTGTTCAATCCTTGCTCACGACAAGAGTTTTTGTGCAAAGTCAGTATGGGTGTTATACTCGTATATTTTTTAAGTAGGTTTTTTAGGCCGCTATCACAATAGGTTTATTAACCACAACGTTACATTAGACGTGTAGTGACTTTTCAGTGCAAAATGAAGCTGAAAATTTCACTGACCCATTAGCCATTTTGCACACACTGAGATGGTCGACAGCCATTGATTATTTATTTCTCAGGGAAGGCAGAAATAAGTACAACCATACAGTGCAAGTCGCCATAAATTTCTACAAGACAACACCCCTGTCTAAAGACTAAAGAATACTCATAATTAAAAGCTAAGGAAAAAAATAACGGATACCCAATATCCTAAAACAACAGACACGCGATTTATGAACGTCGGATTTTTTGAAAATCGAATCCAGACAGTAGAGTTAAAAGAACAGAGAGTTAGTTCATCTTTTGTGCAATCTGTTTTTGGGACAATGAGGTAAAATGACAGACGTGGCTAAGCTGTGGGAACAAGTACCCTTGACCGTCCACGCAGACAGAAAAAAAGAATATTACCTAGAACTCGTAACAAAACACCGGGGAAAATTACACCCGAATGTACGACGCATCACCGGCGATAACTTAGTACTCAGATACACGTCCTGTCTTGGAATTTGAGCTTCGATCTTGGTTTGGCCAACACAAAATATACATAATATGTATTACCCGGGGAGAAGCACTTAGCTCAATAAAAGAAAAATATTACCTGCCTACAGGGACGTGGTAGTCCTATCCGCTTCGCGGCGAAAAACTTTTCACACGCGTTTTTTCAGCGATTTCACTGCGATCACTTTGATTTCTTCAGCGATTGTCTCGTCGTGAAATCACCCTGCAAACGGTAAGTAGTGTGAACAGGCTCTAATACAATGACATACTCGTATAAGCTTCAAGTAGCGAGTACCTAGAACATTGATAAGTCTACATTGTTCGCTCAGTGAAATGTACTCACCTTACCTCATCCTACTATAAATGCGAAAGTTTGTATGGATGGATGTGCCGTGTTACTCTTTCACGTAAAAACTACTGCATGGATTAGCTTAGCTTATACATCTGAATAGGAGGCTACAATTTACAAAAAAATATTACCTACTAACATTCTTTCTTTAACTTTAGTCTACGCGGACGAAGTCGCGGGCGGCCGCTAGTATTCAATAGTCAAAAAAACAGTTGACTCCGAAACAGGTACCGTAATTACTCTTAGCTGCTATGTTAATTCCTAAACACGAGTAGAGATGAATTCTACTAATATTATTAATGCGAAAGTTTGGATGTGTGGATGGATGTATGTGCCGTGTTGCTCTTTCACGAAAAAACTACTAGATGGATTTTAATGAAACTTTACAATAATATAGCATTGGAATAGCACATAGATTTATGAACATTTATGAAATAGATTTTTTAACCTAAGTCCACGCGGATCATGTCGCGGGCGGCCGCTAGTAGATAATAATAATTTGACAAATACTTTCCTTCTTATTAAGACATGTAATTAATATTAGGAATAAATATCTTATCTTAGATTCCTTTCTCGAATACATACATCTACTTTGTAAACACCCTATTTATAGCAAATAAATGATATTATTATTATTATTATAATCACATCGAATTGGTTATCTTTTATGTTGGTGTATCACACCTTATTGGTTTACTTAAAACGGAAATGGGGTAACCTGGATGTGCTGTTGACTGTACATATACGTATGTACCTACATAACTTAATGTACTAGGTACTATACATAACCGGAAGAGCTTACTGAGATAAAACGAATGTTGCTCTATGATAAGTATATATCAGTTTCCTGCAGCATCTCATATCCTGTTAATTAATACATCAGCGAGATGAAACTAGGGATCCTAATTAAAAGTTTTTTCAAAGTCATATTAACATTGACTTCATTTAACGCGATTTTCTACGGGTTTCATTATCATTCTGTTACTAAAATGTTTACTTCCTAGGATACCTGAATTATTGTGGGTGTCACGTGGTGTCACACAGATGGTCCTAAACTATAATTATGCGTCATGGGCCGAATGGTTGTTAGCCACCCTCGTTAAAAAAATTAACGTTACAAGAAACTCATCTTAAAACAAACCAATAACTAAATGAATAATGAATGATGAGGGATGGATGGTGAATGACGACTCATTTAGCGTAATGGTTAAAGTATTCGCTACTATACCAGAGATCGCGGGATCGATTTCCGCACAGTGCAATCTTTCGTGTGCATGAACATATCAGTTTGTATTAGTGGTTTGGGTGTTTTCTATACTTAAGTCCTAGTGCGTATTTACAAATAAAAATGTATTAAGGTATGTGTATTCGTTGTCTAATTCCTATAGCACAAGCTTTGCTTAATTTCGGGCTAGAAGGCGCTGAATTAATGTCTAAAGATATTTATTATTACTTAGTATTCATAATTATAATTACTGAATAAAGGAAGAAAATACATTAATTTATGGGAACACCGTAAACGTCACAAAATATAAAATATCAAAAAAGAAATTGTGCACAAAAAAATAAGGATCACTTACCTATATCAATTGAAACAATTGAAACAAAAAACAACCTAGTAAAAACAAACTATACTAGATACCAAACAGCGGTGTTACGATGTCCAGAATAAAATGGATCACACACAGCTTGTGTCAGGTGCTGTTTTTCAGTGGGCTCCAGTATCCTACACACAAGCCACTCATACTACGGAACTCAAAACCATTAACCCGTGGCGGCCATCTTGAACTCGTAGGGACAATATAAAAGGTTAAGCCGTCGAGCTGTGACCATACATCGAAGCGCTTCGGCGAAGCATACGGATCGGATTAGGATTAATTAAATTAAATATTAATTAGAATCAAATATTTTACAGTATTAGCAAATAAATAAATTGTGTTGTGCTACGATGACGACGTGTGGAAATAACAGCGTCATGATGGTAAGTGTCTTTTTGATTTTTATTGTCATAAGCTAACAAGATGTCCACAGCTGGGCATAGACCTTCTTCATTCATTATTGTGGTCGGCTTCTTATCTTGAACCTTCATTCGGTCAGATAATCACCTGTCACTGTATGGTAACTGTAGGTAAAATAAAAACAGCGTAGACTGTAGCTACCGTTTTTATTTTGCTTTGCGGAATAACAATTTTTTGCACTCAGTTGGGAGGATTAAGAGGAAATGAGAAGTCTTTCACGCCGTTGAATGCACCTACTGCGTTTGCCCTAAATGATATTTGTTAAGATTACACCCTTTGAAATTATGAGTGACATTTAATAAAAAAAGTTTTGACAACACCAGTGCACCACTAGTGACCAGAGGCGGTGAAAGGGTTAATAACAATAACATTTACACACTGATCGTGAATTTACACCAGGAACAATACAAACATAGTGTGTCGTTAAGCCTTCCCTTAGCTTATGCTAAAAGAACACCACGAATCACGATCCAAGTTAGAGTTCACCTTAGATTCTATGTACATATAAAACTTAATTCTAACTTGAACTTTATTCTATTTATCAGGTAATATTTAGCACGTAAATAATAATTATATTTATTTGCCCACTTAAATATGAGCGCCGCTTAGTTTGAGGTCAGGCAGGCATGTCTGAACATGTGGACATGTTCTAGATATTTATTTTATTTCCACACTGATACATTTTGCTTATGCGAGTTCTTTTGTGTAGTTTGTGTACCTACCTACTTACACTCCATACTTCATGAAAAATGCTAACTAAGCAACAAAACAACTTGCCTAAAGAATGAATTGATAGTCAAAATCCATGTTTAAGGGAAAATAAACCTTATTGATATTAACAACGGACAACGGATACTTAAATATTTTTTTGGAAATACATATGTACTAACTATACTTAGGAAACATCCAGACCAATACAAACAGACATTTCGCATTCGAAAGTCCGTACCTACTGTACCTATTCTATTGAATAGAAAAATCATATCATAGAACAACAGATCGGAGAATCCCAGATATGAAATGTTTGTTACAAAGAGAATACGATACTTTTACGCCGTGATTAACAGGACACAAAATGTTTCATAATCAATGTAAGCATGGTAATATTACCGCGATATAAGTAGTAACCAAAAAAGTATCAACAGCTGCCAATTTTGGTATTTTAGGTTACTACAATGAAAGTGAAATGTTCAGTTAAGTTTTAACTGTGAAAAATACTTCATCTTAAATTGTAACAAACTGTGTACATAATTTTGCATCTCCTATTTTTTATTATGTTTTTATTCAACTTTAGTTTTGCGGTCGGTTGACGTCGACCTCATAGGGTCGTGGGTTCCACTCCCGCACGGGCACGAATGTGTTTATTCAACAGATGTGGTGGTTCTGGGTGTGTTTAGTACGTACGGTCAACGACATGTAAGGCTTTTCTTTGGCTTACTGCGAAGAAGTGTTGGCAAGAGCAGACACACAAACGGAAATGGGTTGCTTATTATGCCGTTGATTGTACCTACCGAACACTTGTACGTGCGCTGTGTGTGACTGGTTAGGGAACTAAGAGTAAAAAAAAACATTATTTTTCTCTTACTACGTTGGGCTTGAATACGGTCAAAAAAATGTGTTCTTCTCAATATTCCGTTTTGGATCAAATCGTGAGTGTACTTAATTATGTGGAGAGTAGGATGGATTACAACACAATCCGAATGTTCATGTTCAAATCCCACCAAAATAATTCGTAAACACCAAACTGTCAGTTACCGTGGTACAGATAATTTATGCCTCGGCCTAACTCACGTGTAAAAAAATAAAAAAGCTTTTCCGTTTCAAAGCAGGGACGTTTTGAAAAATAAACACCGTGTGTTTCCTCCAGCAGCCGCTTGGTGGAGCTGGTAGCGCCTTTCAGCGCTGTGAGACGCTTCCTATCGTAATTGCGATCTGACGTCATGAATGCCGCGGCCGGGATAGGCAGGATAAAAGACTCAATGCGTCGACTAAGTCTGTTTGAAATTATTTAAATAGGTTGTACTCACTCGTTTGTAAATGCCAGCTTGTTCAGATGAAGAAGAATATAAGGGAGCAGCTTAGGCAGTCGTGTAAAAACAGTTGCTTTGGACCGAAGCGAATCGTGGAATAAAAGTCTTGCTTGAAATCGGAATTCCAATGGACTTAAGAGGCCACTTACTGCCCACCAGCAGCGCCACCATTTTTTTCGCCGCCCGCGATTTCGTCCGAGTGGACTTATGTGAGTTTTTTTAAAAATTGTAGCCAATAATTTATAGTTGTTGTAATTATTCTATGCAGATGTATAAGCTTTATTATTGTAAAGTTTCATTCAAATCCATTATGTAGTTTTAACGTGAAAGAGCAACACGCCCCATCCACACATACAAACTTTCACATTTATAAATTAGTAGGATGTTTCAACAAAAATTGACCAATTAAGACCACAAAGTAAGACAGGTATTTTCTGTATTTTGAGATGTTAACAAAATAAATTTTTTCTGTGTAGATAAACCAAAGATTTTCGCTTAAATTGGCCACTTTTAGCAAAAATCTCCCATTGGTTCATTTATTCTGTTAAAATCTTATAATACAGAAAATATCTTATTTTATGACCTTAATTGGTAAATTTTTGTTTAAATATCTTAAATAGATACAATGAAAAAAAAACAATTGGTAACGCTAGTGAGCAGAGTGCGGCCTCTTATGGACTTACGCACCTTACACCTCACCTGCTAACAATCGCCCATGTATAGACAGATTAAAAAGCCATAAAACGCTCGACTTCCAAGAGTATAACCAGAAATCGTAAAATACAAAGTAGTATTCTTTGTATCGCAGGTCTACGTGACCCATGTTTCTCGACTCGAATTAGATCCGCCGACAAAGATGACAGTAATGATGTAATTTATGATTATACGATAAATAATATTCTATGATAATATTTTTACATTCTTAGGGCTTTACGCCATAGAACGCTATGAGAAATAGTAGTGGAGCCACAATGGAAAATATTTAAAAAAAAGTAAGTGATGAAAATTTAGCAAAAATCATGTATGACAAAGTTGATCCCCGCGAAAAGTTCTATAAAGATTCCGCAATAGTAATATGTTAGCTTTTAAGGTTGACTCATTGTATCCATTTTTATGGTACTTAATCAAAATAGTAAAAAAATAAACAAACATTTTTACTATTTGCGAAGATGTTTTAGTTTAAAACACGACATTCATTGTTATCCAAATGAATGTGAAGTTAATCTCTGGCTCAAACTAGGAAATGGTATCTGGAAATGTTTGAGGCTTTATAATTCGTTTAGATACGTACTAAATTAATATAATTGTGACAACTTTGAAACGTATTCAACCAATTTGCACTAGTGGGCGCACTGGTGACCTGAAATACGGTCACTTGACACCTTTGTCAGCAAAAGTTAAACCCATCTACCTGACTACTCGACCGTTTTATAATCTACAGTCAGTTATACAAATAAGTTAACACTTTAGGACTATTGTCATATTAACTAATTTGAAGTTGTTATAAATAAAATAATGCGCCTGGCCGCCATTTTTGTGACGTATGTTTTGACATTTCAACGCTAAGTACCGTTTGCAACTTAGGCTGTCAACCACGCACTTTTGAATTGTTACTGTTTTTCGTTGTCTTTTTTTATTTGTAACTAAGTTATTAATTTTTAGGGTTCCGTACCTCAAAAGGAAAAAACGGAACCCTTATAGGATCACTTTGTTGTCCGTCTGTCCGTCCGTCCGTCTGTCAAGACCCTTTTTCTCAGGAACGCGTGGAGGTATGAAGCTGAAATTCATATCAATTACTCAAGTCCACTGTCCCTTGAAGCTGTGAAAAAATCAAACTTCTAAACCAACGCAATCAAAAGATACAGCCGTTTATGCCGCAAATTTTCGACACTTGCAAGGGAATCAAAACCTACAGGGTGCTTCCCGTGAACTCAGAATCTTGAAATTTGGTACGAAGCAACGTCTTATAGCATAGATAAAGGAAAAATTACGAAAACCATAAATTTTTAGTTACATCACATAATATATATTTTTTTAATAATTTTAAACCTACTACCCATTTCCTCATAAACGCGTAGAGGTATTAAATTGAAATTCATACCAAATTAATTATATACTCATATAAATATCAATATACCCATTGTAAACCTTGCAGGTTTGTACGGAACCCCCGGTGCGCGAGTCCGACTCGCACTTGGCCGGTTTTTTGTTGTTATTCGTTACTTTTGAAATGTTCACTTTCCTAATATTTCAACTTGTTTACTTACAGTAATAAAATATAATAGATATGAATAGGTACATACCTATCGTTTTTATTTTTTTGAGGTCACGTGGATTTTAGTAAGGCAAGGTTTACCACTGCCATTGCAGGATTATACAGACGTGTAGATGCTGTCAAATTAGCCAGTAAGACAAAGTTTTAAACCGCATAAATAATTTTAATGATGACTGTAACGTGCCTACTTGTAATTACATAATTTACCCCCACATTCACAACTCATTCTGTCCTGTAAAGTGTCAATAGAACTGAAAGGGACAGCCATACTGCTGAGGGATGCTCAACCGTGATTTGCGTTTGTGAATTCGGGGGGTTAGCTTTTCTGAGAGAGAACCTTTTTGATCCTACTCAAGGTGGGGCGAGAGGCAGACTTCATAAAACTATGATTTATTTAAAAAAATACATTTAGTTATTCTCAATACTACTGCTCAGGATCGAGCTAGCTAACCGAATGACATACATTTGGTTTGGATTAATAATGTAGACTCTTGTTTTGATTTTAATTAGCTGCTAGGAATATTCCTGTTTATAAGCAGGATGAGGTTGTTATGATTAGGCAGCAATCTCTTTGTTCATCTACTTTGTAACACTTTGTAATAAATGCCGTAGGGCTTATGTCACCACTTTTATGGTGCGGAATAAGGCGTGTCCTAACCAACAGTAATGGCGGAAACAAACAGCTTTTGTTTACGTTGTTTATTTTATTATGTTTTCAAAGTAAATCAGACACTAGGTAAACGTTATTTCAATTATTATTATCTTGTCTTCGTAACTCGAGGGGCGATTTTCTATTCAAAACGGGGTGATTCACAAAAGTGTCGATCAAGAGATTTTAGGAAAATAAACACTAAAAAAGAAAGGACATCGAAGGAGCCAAAATAAGAAAGTGAAAGAAGGAATTGTTTACAAATAAAAAGACGAAAAATTACGAAAACATAAGTTTTTAATAAAATTGCAAAACTAAAGATGTTCACACCAGGAGGACGTATACAGGGTGGCCCAAACGGTGAGGATAATAATTTTTTTCTGGGTTCCTGACATATAGGGGTACCCGAAAATACCCCATGTATGTTTGCCGATTTTTTGTAGTTTTCGAGTTATGATTTTTTTAAAGTAAATTTGAGAATTATCGATCTGACCACCTGAAAAAATTTTTTTTCGGAAAGTATGCATTTTTTATCAATTTATTTTTTTGTAACATAGACCTCATTAGTTGTTCTTTTACCCATAAAATTACCAGCTTCATGCCATTAATTAAAGGTACAAAAATATTGACCAAAATAAAAAAAATGGGGTGAAAGCGAGTCACAGTAAAATTGTCAACGTTAAATTAAAAATTAAAAAAAAAGTTCCATGACTTTTAAGTAATTTCAAAAACTGCTCCAAACCCTTAGCTTCAATTATAATAAAAAAAACGTGGTGCTTAATAGGCCTTTTTTAGCCGAAACTTGCCTTCAAGTAAATAATGTAATGGTGGAATTTTCTAAGTTAATCATTTGTTGTAAAAACACCTTTTGTTAATTCCTAGGGTTAATGTGGGTTGGACATAACATGGTGTAAAAATGACACACCCGTTCGTGTATCGGACAACGATTTTTAATACATTTGCGTTAAAAATCATGATAAAACATGGAAATGTATGAATAACTAAATTAAATCTTGAAGAAAGCAGGCATTATAAAGCTGGGATTGACATTTTTCCGGTACAAACGGTAATTTAATTGGTAATTACTTTTAAACATGGATTTCATTCAAATCCCAGAAAATCAAAAAATGCCTATTATTTTATTTTTGGTAAAGTTCAACTAATCTCAGAAATTCATTTTGACAGCTGCTAGTGTCATTAGAAATTAAAAGGGTTCAGAGAAAGGCCCACGAAAGGTGGAGTGACGATTTGAGATTCCATTAGAAATATTGGCAGACCCTGGCTCAAGATCGAGATCATGAAGAACATGGGGAGAGACCTTTGCCCAGTAGTGGGATGAAATGGGATGGAAAAAGGGTTCAAGTATTTTGTCATTGCCAAAAGTCAAGCCGTCAGCAATTTAATGTTTATTTAAATAGAAGTTTTTTCTTTCTTCCTTACAAATATCCTTAGTAATATTAGATTGTTATTATTTGATACTTCGGGACACGTGCAAAACGACATAATACATTCCGCACTTGTATCGCCAACTACAAAGTCATGGTAAAAAGACTGACTTGTGCTGTTGAAATGCCACCGGGCTGATACTAAAATGATAAGAAATCCTAAATTAATTCACTTTAAATTCATTAACTATGTTATGTCCAACCCACATAAACCCCAGAAATTAACAATGCCGTTTTTACAACAAACTATTTACTTTAAAAAAATACCACCTTTGTTTACTAGAAGGCAAGTTTCGGCTAAAAAAGGCCTATTAAGCACCACGTTTTTTTATTATAATTGAAGCTAAGGGTTTGGAGCAGTTTTTGAAATTACTTAAAAGTCATGGAACTTTTTTTTTAATTTTTAATTTAACGTTGAAAATTTTACTGTGACTCGCTTTCACCCCATTTTTTTTATTTTGGTCAATATTTTTGTACCTTTAATCAATGGCATGAAGCTGGTAATTTTATGGGTAAAAGTACAACTAATGAGGTCTATGTTACAAAAAAATTAATTAATAAAAAATGCATACTTTCCGAAAAAAACAATTTTTTAGGAGGTCAGATCGATTATTCTCAAATTTACTATAAAAAAATCATAACTCGAAAACTACAAAAAATCGGCAAACATACATGGGGTATTTTCGGGTACCCCTATATGTCAGGAACCCAAAAAAAATTTTTTATCCTCACCGTTTGGGCCACCCTGTATGTCAGGAACCCAAAAAAAAATTTTTATCCTCACCGTTTGGGCCACCCTGTATAGACGCTATCGTAACTCATATAGGTAGTCTATCTATTATCTTCGCCATTTAATACGAATTGACAAAAATATGAACTAGTGAACTCCAAAAAGTGTTGTGAGTCACCCCATTTTACTTATTATTTTTCATTATTTGCAGTTTGCAAACGCACAACATTTCAGACCACTATGTTATCGGTAACTCAGTAATAATTAAATAATACACTTTATGTATAAGACCGTTGAATCTATTTTCGATGACATAAACTTCTGACGGCGGTTAGTGAGAAAAACTTTTTGCGCCGGTAACTGAAAAAAAAAATAAACGTCACGCTCGTCAGTTCCCCAAAATATTTCAAAAACAAAATGTATTTTGCAGAAAAACTCAAATTTTGTTATTTTGTGTCTTGTGAAGTTTATTTAGTGTTTATTTCTGTAATACATTGAATATGTGCCGTTCCCAGTACATTGTAGAAGAATTACAAGTTTGATTGAGTTTTGGTGCGATTTTAGAACTAATTGAAAGTTGAGAGTAAACTTACTGATGTTGAAAGCAAATTGCTTGACTATTTTAAACACTGAGGAAATCACCAGGTATATTTACTATTTTACCAGGATTAATCATTTAAAGGATTGGTTTATAAAGTACATACTGCAGTATTAATATTAGGTAGTCCTAACTAACATTTCAAAATTCTTGTCACCATTTATTTTGCTCTGGTCCATATTGAAAATATTTATAATATTGTAATTACTAAATATTTCCTGAGTGGTTGGTTAAGAGTAAGAGTTTAATTTGGAATCCTGAGTTTCTTGGTTCAAATCCCAGGCCGGGGCAAAGTATTGTGTTTACAAACCTGGATAATTTCTTGTAATTAAACCACCACCAACCTTTTAACTGTAGTATTGACTGTTTTTCAATCATCAAGCCTTGATGCTTGTGATGAGCCAGTTTACAACTAATTTGGTGTTATAGTCAAAAAGTTGGCCCCTACCCTAAAGGTTGTGGGTTTGATCCCCGCACAATACAAACATTGTATAACATAATGTAGCGGAGGTTGACCTCAGCAATAGCTTAGTACCTGTAAGCCTGTATTGTGAAAGAAATTATATGATTTTATTATTTATTATCATTTGTGAACATGAATATGTAAGTTTGAACTGGTCTGGGTGTTTCATATGTATATTATGTATGTATTTACAAAGGTATTTATTAGAATTGAATTATGTTTAAATTATGTTTAAGATATGTTATCATCAAATAGTACAAGCTTTGCTCAATTCATTAGATGGTCTAGATTAAGTATTCATGTCAGTTAGTTATAATTTTTCATCAATGCTATTTCAGAGACTGAAATTCCCATATTATGTACTTATGGCCTTCTAAGTAAATATGTGCATGATCAAGTCTGTTTGTACTGGTGTGTGTGTTTCCTATTTATATTCAGTATGTATGCACAAGAAATATTATTTAAGTATGTTTATTGGTTGTCTAGTAGGTAACCCATAATACAAGCATACTTCCAACCTTTGCTTAGTGACAGAACTGTCCAGGAAACATAACAATAGAAAATCCATTGTCATGCCTCATATTATGTGACTCATGGGACATTTACATTGTTAATTTGGGGCTAGGTGGCGCTGTGTGAAATAATGTCCAGTGATATTTATTTTTATAGATAAGTGTATCTCATATGTCATGGTAGCTTTTATTGTTAACAAACTAATAATTCTAATACCGGAACTATCAATAACCCTCTAACTACTGATTGTTCCATAAAAATCGGACGGCATTTGTATGACACAGCGCAGCACGTCAAGATATAAGTACTTACTCTATAAAGAGACGCTCACTGCAGCGTCGCCGTCGAAATAATAAATTAACTTTTCCCAGCAATTGCCTTCCTATTTTAAATACACGGCAGCCAAAAAATCTCCCTACTCCCATCTTCCAACCTTTGTTGGAGGGCTTACAACATCGGCCAGCATACCAGATAAGCTCAAAGCACACTTTGCCAGCACGGCAAATATCCAGCAATCTTGCCATTCAAATTTGAACCTAAAGTTGAGAGTGGTACAATATATTTTGGAATAACAATATGTGAAAGCCGCTCGCCGCTGTGAGCACGCGTATAGTAGCGACTATATCACTCGACTCGCAGCTCGCGTCAGTACAACTAATGGTTCAAAGGAGAACAACCATTTCGTACCCAAAAATGAAAGTGCCGACCAGACAAAAATAATACTGGCATCCTATTGGAAATGACGCTCTAAAAGTCTCTTTACAGCGAGACAAGAACCGTCTACAATTAACCCTTCGACTGCTACTTGAGTTTGAAATAAAAAAATATATTATTGTTCCCAAGGATTAATAGATGAACGGATTTCATCTTGTGAGGTGTCGTTAGATTCGTCTTCACTATGAGAGTGACACTGGGTATATCAAAAAAAAAACAATTGGCGGATTTTTGGCGCTAAATTCAATGTTTTCACGCTCTGCAGCCTGAACGGCTTGTCGGATTTTAGCTGGAGGGGTGTCTTCTGATTTGGATTTACTGTAAAAGTAACACTGGGTACATAAAATTAAGAAAAATGTATATTTTTTTATATGTATTATTTTTACATACCTGGTGTTACTCTCACAGTAAATAAGAATCAGACAACACCCCTCCAGCCAAAATCCGCCTCGTCGGTCGGGCTGCAGAGCGTCAAAACATTGAATTTAGCGCCAAAAATCCGTCATTTTTTTTTATTATTTTGACATACCCAGTGTTACTCTCACAATGAAGACGAATATAACGACACCTCACAAGCTGAAATCCATTCATCTATTTATTCAGGGAAATAATGTTATTTTTGTAACTTCAAACTGAAATAGCAGTCTAAGGGTTAATTGTAGACGGTTGCTGTCCTAGTAAGAAATCTTCAGGGCGTCATTTCCATTAAGAATCCAGTATTTTTTTTGTCTGGTCGGCACTTTCAGTTTTGGGTATATTTTGTTCGAGACGTGGTTGTTCTCCTTTGAATGGCAAGATAATTGCTGGATAGGAGCCGTGCATTAGCCATGCTGGCAAAGTATGCTATGAGCTTTAGACGGTGGGCACAAGCTTCCAGCTTTGCATTGTGTGACCATTTTGGCAGATTCCTGCTATTTTGGCAGATTTGAATTATGTTCGCCTATGCGATTGACTCATTAATTAAGTTTTTTTCGCTAGTGCTTTAATTTTGTTTTCAACTACCTACAAACACTACAAAATTCTACCAAGGCTTACTATTTGTACGTTTCGGCAGATTCTCATAATCAATGCGGTCTCAAGCAATTTTGCACAAATCTACGCAGCGCAACGCAACGCACTGAAGAGGTTTCAGGCCTCACCCCTTAGTTTAGTTTATTGCTGAATAATTATGTCTGACCAATTTTAACTTCTTCATATTTTTTTTCTTTTGCAGAGGGCAAAATGAATGTGAAAACTGAAGACGAGAATAAACAAGACCATCTGGATGGCCACAAAACTTCGATGGACATTGGTGAGACTACCCACATCGCGCAAAATAACTGCAGTATTTCAGCTGGTGAGTTTCACTTGCATTTAATTTCAATTTTTATTTTATTAAGGGCGAGTATTCCGTAAAATGCATTTCCTTAAAAGTAACGAAGCTAGAGGATGGCGCTACTCAGCTAGCTACGTTAGCTAAAAAAATAAAGGCTTATAGCGGTTTTGTGTAAAAAATTATGTATTTAAACATTGGCACAATAATGAGTTTGATGATCTTACTATTGTAGTCATTGAATAAATATTTATAAGAGGTACAATTTTGGGTTAATAAGCTAGTTGCCTATGAGTGAATATGCATCTGCGTTAAGCTCGTAGCACACTAAGCAAGCACGGCAACTGCACGGCACCGACCGAGCAATTATCTTGCCATTCAAATTTGAACCTTAAGTTGTAGGAATGCGAGCTGCGAGTTGAGTGGTAAAGTAGCGGCGAGCGCACTGACAGCAGATCACCAATTGGCGTTCTCATACTATTATTGTATAATATATTGTACCACTCACAACTGAAGGTTCAAATTTGAATGACAAGGTATTTGCTGGGTCGTCGCCGGGTAGTTGCCGTGCTTGCCTAGTGAGCTACGACCTTTATCCTCAAATATAACTTCAGAGCAGATAGGAAATCTGCTCTTCTCAATGCAGCTTGAGTGCGCTGAGCGAATTAATAAGGGCCATCCTTATAGTACAGAGGCGCTCACATCAACGTTTACAAAACCGTTGCAAAATGGGTCTTATGTCAGCGGCATAAGGTGCCCCTATGTAAAGGGTGATGTGAGCGCCTCTGTACGTTAGACGTATTTCATGATTTTCAGACCCTTCCCCCCTCCTTATCACAGGTGGTCACATTTGTGTGACCTTGTGGAGTCTTTAAAGCATATATTTTGTACTCACTGTGACATCGAATACTTTTCATTATCTCTAAAGTTATAAGCTTATTTTTAAGTGTCTACTTGCTTAAATAACCTTTTTTGTGCAATGAAGTTTAATAATCTTATCTTAACTTATGTGTGTCTCTCTTCCTGTGTGCGTGATCCATGCGATATAAAATGTGTTTTATTACGTATTGATTGGTGTTTTCATATGTATGATGATTGCCCTCTAAGTATTTATGAAATTATGTTGATGTATGATTTATAAATAACATACATAAAATGGTTACGACCTTGATCAAACTATTTAGCATGTCTAAATACTTGTAAATAATCTTGAACATTCTCTACCCCATGAGTCACATGTGATTCTTAACAATGGATTTTCAATTGTTATGTTTAATGGACAAAGAACGTGTTAAGATTATGGTGAGAAATAAATGATTATGATTATTATTATGATATCCCAAACGGGGTAGTCGGTAGGAGGCAGGATGGGATGTGTTTTTAATGCCTGAGTACTTTACTCGTTTAATGTCATGAGTTATGATGATATAGGTTCTATGTGTTATGATATACTTACTACTCAAGCGTTTCCACCAGACATACGTTGCGATTAATGGGTTTTTAAGAACCAATAGAATCCCTCCTACCTCCTATTTACCTAGCTTCGCTCAATGAAGCGATTCTATTGGTTCTTAAAAACACATTAACAAAATATTAACATTCCACGCAACGCATCTCTGGTGGAAATGCAGCCTAAAAGCACAGTATAAACCATACAGTAGTAGAACATCTGCATACAAACGTGTCACTCTCGGTTTGAATGTGTGCGTGCGCGTCGCGGACACTGAACTGTATCCAGTTCAGTGTGCCTGTGACTACCTCCGCTTTGGTGAATTCTGTGATCGTATCTACTGTTTGTTGCTGGATGCGGACAGCGCAGGACCGATCGTTGTGAAGATCCGTGGGGGAGGCCTATGCCCACCAAAGGGCGTCGTTCGGCTGTTCTGTACACAGGGTGATTTTGCAAGTACTTGCCAAATTTTGAGAGCGACTTGGTTCTTGTAACGGAATTGATTTCCGTAAAGAAATTCTTTTTTTCTGGATTTTTGTCATCTGTATATTATTATTAGTTCATTTACTTTACTTTACCACAGACGTCACGATATTACTGTACGAACTACAAGTGTAGAAGGCATTTTTGTGGGCAAAAATAAGGCCAATCCTTGATTGACTTACTTTTTAGGACATATTGAAACATTTAAACAAAAACACTACGTTTTAAAGAAAAAAGAAAGAAGTAGTTCTATATTGTTCTAAAGAGCTTTTTATGTAAATTTGGCTACACTTTGCCAAGTCACCCTGTATAATCTTTTTATTTGACATGATAATGGACTAATATCATTTGCTTATTGTTTCAGATGTTTCCGAGTCGATTGTGAATACGGCAGACGTCAAAGGGGCGTCGTCGTACGGCAAAAGTAACTTCGCGTTGCCGGTAACATTTTTTGACATTCAATCTAATTTAAGCCTCTTAAACGAGTGCTGCCCTCTTGCTATTAAAGTAGTCGATTGCGATAAACATCCATGGTATTACAAAAACTATATACGAACAGATTCAAGTGAGTCAATCAAAATGTCTGAATATGCTAATTTAAAGTGTGACCGCACAAAAAAAGATATTGTTGAAGATTGTGTTAGTATAGATTTGACTGAAACTAAGTACGATAAATACGAAAAAGCTGAAAAAGTCAAAGGAATTGCAAAAGTACGTAAGGATGACATTCATAAAAGTAACGAAAATAAGAAGAAGCGTACACATTCTGTTCATAAAATTTCGCAAAGAACTAATCGAAAACGTGAAGACTTGAAAAAAAGTGCTCTGAACAACATGGACCTAACGAATATAAATTTCAAGAAAAATGTTGGTTTGATAGGCCTACGGATAACCTACAGAGCTGACGTGGTGGACAAAACACCTCAACAAGATGAGAAAAACGTGATATCTGATTCTATGGAAGAAATGAATAAGCCAGCAGAAAGTTATTTCAGTGAAAAGGATGATTTCATGTCGGTGGTCGACAAAGCTTTGTGCCACCTTGGAACTTCTGTAATTCCTATTGTTGATGATCAAAATAATGCCAAAAGTAGAAAAACATCGAAGGATGCAAAGATAAGTAGCGAAAAACCACTAATAAATTCAGCAGCTATAGTGCAAATTCGCCAAAGTAAATTGTCTGAGACGGGTGTTCGTAAAGCCAAACCGAAACAAAAATTTGCTAAGAAAAACTTCTATAAAAATGATAAAAGTGTTAACAGCAATAATAATGCGCAAAACCAATGTAAAGATAACCTACCTTCGAATTTGCTATCGACCGTGACCAAAAAACATGACAAAAAACATGTAAAACGGTTTAAAAATGAAGTGAATATAGACAGAACAGAAATCCTAAAGAGAGTAGAACAAGAATTAGCAAATTCAACTAAAGGCAATAATAACCAGTTCCATAAAAATCGTGATACTAAAACGACAAATACCAAAACTAACAACGAAGATAATAAGTCTAGGTCAAAGTCACCTATACTTTCATGCAATATTTATAACGGAAAAAAAATTAAGAGTAATTCTCATCTTGAGCCCATGGAAACCAAACACCTAAACAATGAGAGCAAAAGCGATGAGGCTAAAAGTGACCCAAGAATTAAAAATAGCTATGTGCATGATGTAAGTAAATACCAGGACCTAATTAATGAAGCCAAGAAACAGATTGAAGAAAGTCTACAACGTGATTGTAACGTGCAATTGTTGCAGCATGAGCAAACAAGCGCAGTTAAAGCAGATTCCCAGATTGGCCAAAATGTAAACAACCATATTGTGAACATCATAACGACAGACACGAAAAAGCAGAAAAATAAAGATTTGCCTCAAGATAAACAAAACACAAATGCGCCAAAACCGACTTATAAACATCAATACACGCCCTCGCCATATTTACTCAGCAGACAAAATGAGTCTTGTAAAACACAGGATAGTACCCATAATAACATTCTTCCTATGTCTGAAATATCTGAAGAAAGAAAACAACCTTTCCCAAATAATATTAACACTAACACTACTTTGAGTCAGCCTGACCAGTCTTCAGTTGAATGTGCATCTGTAACCAATTCGAAATTACAGGAAACAAATCGCCAAGATGTCGAAAGTAATGAGTCTAACCGTACTGAGTATAATCCGTCGAATGTTGCTGTAGAAAGCGACAACCAACATATAAGACATGTGTTACCTGTACAGATTCAAATTTCTAACAGAGCAGTTTATAGAAAAAGATATCCTAATAACATATCAAGCCCTAATCTGCGTTTCTTAAAACTACCGGCTCCTCGAATTGATCGACCAGCGTATAGTAACAATAATGTTCCAAGGCAGTATTCACCTTATCCGAATTTTTACCAGAAGAATATGCAGGCAAACATGCAGCCAAATATGCAAGCAAATATGCAAGCAAATATGCAAGCAAATATGCAAGCAAATATGCAAGCAAAAATGCAAGCAAATATGCAAGCAAATATGCAAGCAAATATGCAAGCAAATATGCAGCAAGGTATGCAGGCAAATGTGCCGCCAAATATGCAGGCAAATGTGCCGCCAAATATACAGTCACATTTGCCGTCAAATATGCAAGCAAATGTGCCGCCAAATACGCAGTCAAATGTACCGCAAACTATGCAGTCAAATGTGCCGCCAAATATGCATCTAAATATGAAGCAAAGTATGCAGGCGAATGTGCCGCCAAATATGCAGTCACACGCGTCGCCAAATTTGCCGACAAATGTAAAGCAAAATATACAGGCGAATGTGCAGAAAATAAGACAGTCAAAATATGTGCCGCCTAATATGCGGCCAAAGAAGCTGTTTAAGATTCAGCCTTATACGCCTTCGAATGTTCAAGCAAATATGCATTCTAACGTGCAGGCGAATATGCAATCCCATGTGCAGCAAAATATCCATCCGAATGTTCAAGCAAATATGCACCCGAATATGCAGGAAAACCCACCCCGAAATTTGCTACCACCTAATATAGATGTCACCAATCCATATTGGTCACATTGGTATCATACTCACGTGCCGCCTCCTCTTCCACCACCACCGCCACCACCTCCCCCGCCGCCACCGCTAGAACATGTAGACCAAAGGAAACCAGATACTCCTGTAAATAACAGCGTTCAATTTAAGGACGGAAAGAAAACTTACGTAGGGCTCAAAGTTAAATCTGTAGCGGAACTGACAAATGCAAATCCAGTAACCAGCAGAACTGAAATGTTTCAAGAATTGGAGAGAGAAACAATGAAAATAAATAATGAAATATCTGGTGATAAAAAAGGAACAGAAAAACAGAATATCCCCTCTGCACCTAATAGGCATGTTAATATTCAAATACCAGTCGCAAAAAATGATTTACTTGATTTTGTTATACGGCAATCCAATGAGGCTCCCTTGCTTGAAGAAGATGGTGAGGTTAATGTCAAAAAACCTTTATTGCCTCTGCCTGATATGATACCTAAGACCAAACCACCAGAGACGAAGAAAAGACAAAGAGTTGGTCCATTATGCATGAAAAACCGAACAGGTCCTTTTGCGTATGACAAATCGCCGCCCAGACCCCAAAACAACTCTCAACAAAATAAGGGGTATTCACCGCCTATATTGCCGATACCAACTTTCCAGAAGAGTTTAGAATTGCTTTCTCAAGCTAGTGACTTACAGAGGCATCAAGACACAGACAGAAAAAACTCAAACAACACGCCACGATCGGAACCTGATAAAGTGAAAAGTAATCCTAGTGATAAAAAACGAATAGAATATTTTTATGTTGATAATGATGAAGAATCTTTGAAGAAAATTTCCCTACATGATTATAAGAGAAGGATAGCAACAGGAGATGGTAAGTGCATTGTGTGGAAACTTAGTTCAGGCAAAAGAACGAAACGGAACCAGAGTTCAGATCAAGATCTTGGTTACGATTCAGATGTCACCGTAAAACTTTAATAATATATTCACTTCGTTTGGGACATGGAGGTTTGGGGACCATCGCCTGCCTCAAATCACATAAATGACCTCATCAAACAAGAAAATTAAAAGATGGTGCTGATGGTACAGGGTCGTCGTCATCATTGTACGAAAGATAACGGCAATAATAATAGGTAGGTTAAGAATCCCTTCTCGTCAGGAAAAATGGGTTCTTCACGTAATTCATAAATATGGTTTCCAATCATTTACTCCAACGAAAAAAAATGTCTTCTAATAATTGTTTTCATATGGCGCTTGCTGTGTGACGCCTAGAGTGCTCGCACAGATCGAAAAATTCGACTGGTTAAGTTCATTTCGAAAAATGTTGACTGTGTTTTTATAATTGACAAAGTAATTTAAGTTGAGATACTGCGGCTATAAAATGATATGTATCATACGCATTTATTTTTCAAGAGTTCAAACGGTAGAATAATAAATCTACGCTTATAGCTATTTAGTTTATTTGTGATTGGGTAATCTATATGACTGTCGGTGTCAGTTAATATGACAGTGATACCCACAGTATATGCCAAATATTGTGTATTGTTTAATGACTTTAATGTATGAATTAGAAATTTAAGAGTTGATTGCTGTATGTTCTAAATGTGATCTTTGATTCCAGTGTTCTCTTATTATTTAATGTTAATGTTATGTGTTAAAGAAATGAAAACTTTCTGTATTTGAAAAGATTTTATTTGATAAGCTTTAGAACTCTGTTAATATTACTTTTAAGTTACACTAGATTAGGGTCCGTTCACACTTACAACCACATCGCATCGCAGGGCGACAATAAGTGGTTACGTGTGAAGGTGCAATGTAAACACAGAATACACGGCAGCCTGCTAGGCTGCATGCAGAGGTGACCTTTGTTGGAGGGTTTTTGGCAATAACTGTCGGCGTTCCGGCTATACAGCTTTCAGTAGGCTAACAACTTCCGCAGTGTGACCATTACTGCAGTTTACTGCCACTTCGGTAGATTTGACTACCAAATTTTTATTCCAGCTTAGTTTGTTCATGATCAAAAATGGCAGAATTCAGGATATACATAACAGCCTTGTTATTTTCAGACCATGAATAGTGAATTAAACATTGCAACCAAACTAAAATATACTTGTATAATTTTTTTTACGAAATAGCTTATAAGCTCGTGTTTTACTTGCATAAACATTTAAAATACTTCAGCATAATTTTATTGTCATCAATGTTTCGACAGATTATGGTAGATTCTCTGTTTTTGCAATGGTCATACTAACATTGGTTGGCAATACTGATTGCCACTGACACTGACACGTCTAGCTAGACACTGGCCTAGCTAGACCGTTAACAACAGCTCTAGCCGACTGCTACTGCCAATCTACGCCCGAACGTGAAGGCCATTGAAAGTTGCATTCAAAAATCTGCAAGGTCACCAGAGTGCCAAGTACGAGTTTGCTCGACTAAACGCGGATTTCCATGAAAAAAGGTTACGTTTACCAGCCACCAGAGGTCGCGACGAGGATGCCATACAAATTCCCGTTTACTGAGTCGAGACAGTTTAGTGAGCAAACCCGTACGGGGCCATCCAAGAAGTACGTCTCACGTGTTTCATTATTTTCAGATCCCCCCCTCCTTCCTTGTCACAGGTGGTCACATTCCCCTCCTTAGTGTGAAGCCACAAATTTGCAATTTTAAATGTTTAAAATGAATTCGTCCAAAATTTCGCGATTCAATTAATTAAATTTAAAATGTTATGTCACAAAACTTAGGACCCCTTGTCACACCATGTCTCATTTCGTCGACTCCCTCCCCCTCTTTACACTTGTGACGTACTTTATGGATGGCCCCTACTTGGAACTCTGGTGATCGTGAGCTGGTTTGCTGCCGTGTACTCCTAGGCAGCCGTAGTGTTCACATGTCGCTTGGTATCGAGGTGTGATCGGTATGACCCACACGGTTGCATTCGAGGGAAAAAGTGGTCCGTGCTATGATATTTAAAATATAGAGAGAGTAGATACGTTTAGTCAGTACTGATGCGAAGTCGAAAATTGTGCCCTGGCGTGCGTACCTAAAATTTGACCGTGTGCACAAGATAATATGATTATTTGCTAGAGCGTAAACGAGACAGATACATGCTGCGCAGTGTCGTCTCAAACTGTCAATGCTTTGCTCAGGTGTTCGAAGTTCTGATTTCGGGTGCCATTTAGGTAAATTAACGCCCGCCTATGTTATTCGTAAATATACCCTTATACATTAATGGATATTTCTATGTTTTTTTTATGTTATAGACCATCCTGTGTGATTAGGGTTCAGTAGGGATTAAATAAATACTACGAGTCGTTACTACCTCAAAATAATTAAGTCGCTACCAATGCACATACTGCATAAGCTATTCAAATATAAAAATATATTATATACATTTGTTGTAAATCCTTGACTCCATAATAACATTAAGTTATGGATTTTTTTTTGGGGTTTACTAGGTAGTTATGTCAAATTCAATAGTTAAGATGTTTTCCTGAACAATATCGGATATTAGCGCAGTATATTTTAAACGCTTGTGTGGAATATGTAGGCGTATATTTTCAGTAAAAAGTATTTTATTAATAATTTTACTTAAACATATTTTGCCCAGCGGGGTCGTTCGGCTGACAATGCTGACATGATCCATGTATTTTTTTATAAAAAATATAAGCCCACATAATTTCTTATACTTTTTATTATATAAAGTTCAAAGTTCAAAGTATTTATTTATTGTTAAAATAACTCAGCGAAGGTTGCGAATTTTGTAAATGACAAAGTATTGTTATTAGTATTATTAGATTTCAAAAATATAAATTGTTGTTAATGATCTAGCGATGCATGGGACAGTCAGCGTTAGAATCATTTGACCTTTGTAAGTGGAATCAATTAAATTCTATAAAAGCAACCTTATTACTACAGTATTCATTAGTAATTTTACTTGTTTTATATTTAAGTGACACTTAACTCATCTGAGTGACAAGCAACATCCGACTCTATCGTTGTCGCAGTAGAATAGCTTTACGAAATTTGTTTTTTGGGTCACGCTGATAGGACACATGGTTCTGATGCTAGTTGTACAGTAGGCCACCTGTTAAGGGTACACAGGCGCTTACATCAAGCTTTACATAAGGTGACCTTATGTTGCTTACAGAAGACCGATTTTCCTATGGTTTTGTAAAGTTGATGTGAGAGCCTGTTCACACCACCTAGCGATTGTTAGGCGATTGCAATCGCCCAAGAATCGCTACTAGGTGTGAACAGGCTCTGAACGCGTCTGTACCAAATCAGTTTGAAAATAACCCTGTGCAAATTCTAACTGTCGAAGTTGACCTAGACTCAACCTGTGGCCTTCACAATCAAAGTTATAGCGTAAAACAGCAGCCAATTAGGGGTCTATGGCTATGATGGTCGATGATGTAAATCTATGGTAGTTTTTGAACCTGTATGAAACCACCACTACAACAGCTTGTGATGTGTGAAGCCGTAAAACGTTGTGGTATATTACTAACTTGTAGGTAGTTTGACTGAAAGAAGGAAAGAGATATAGTTATGTTAAGTTTAAGGCAAGAAATGCCACTATTGTTAATGCTATTACTTACTATGAAATCATAGATAAGTGTCCTCAAAAAATATTTCTGTTGTTATGGTAAAGTATTTTTGTTTGTTATGTTATATGTTGTGATTGTCTGATCCAAAGAAATAAAATATTTTATTTTTGTAAGCATTCGTTTTATTTAAATCATAGTTATGCATTGGTAAATATGAGTACATCCGAAGCGTCGTGGCCCAGTGGTTAAACACTGGCTCGGATCCCGGTGGTCCCGAGATCAAATTTGGCACACCTACCTACTTTGTGTTTGTTGTACAATTTACAGCTAACTCTGCGGTGAAGGAAAACACCGATATAAAACCCAAACAACCCGGATAACGGCGCCCGCTCGCCCCTTACCACGTTGGGTTCAAATTCCCTGGGCGAAATGTGGGCTTCTGAATGTTTGTTCACCATGACGTCAACTATAAGTGTGCTTCTGACTAACCCATTAGGGATATGGTCGAGATAGGGTGGATGGTCCCATTAGGGATATAGTATGTTTCGTTAAAGAAATGGTTTAATCGTGGCCTGGTTAGTAACTTACCGCCGCACTCAGAGACGTCATTAACGTTAATGGTTGATTAGCGTCAAAATTCCAGTTTTGAAAAGAGACTTTATAACAAATTGAATAAAGAACATTTCAGAATGTCAAATTTTGACTCTAATGAACCATTAACGTTAATTGACGTCTTTTGTCTTTGACGCAGTTAGTTGGGAATGCATAAAACGCCTGCATAATTATACTAGCAATATCAACCAGCGTGCAATTTGTACTAGTAGAAAAGGCACAGGCAATGCTTCAGTGTGTTTTTCTAAACTACTTAGGATGTTGTAGTTGTAGGATGATTTATATTATTTTTTATTGTATTGACGATCTCAAACTGTTCATTCATGTATTTTAAATTTTATGAAGCGCATCAATGTATTTTGAGAAATAAATAATCTAATCTAATCTATTAGGTTGCGCTGTATCGTCGCAGCGTCTCTTGCTGTGCTGCACTCCTTACTCTTTTTTTTTTGTTTTCTCCCTTCTTTTTGTTTTTTTATTTACCTCATTTTAGTTGTGTCTGTGTATGGTCAACTCTGTATTACTCTTATCACTCATCTGTCTCATAACACGTTTCGAAATGTAATACCTATGTATGTTTGAATATTATGCAAGTTTAGTTTATTGTATTAATTTTTTATCATATCTAGGTTGTTAATTGTTAATGTAGTATGTATGCACATTAAGCCCTTCTTTATTTTTCCCTCCACCTGTAGGTTGCCTGGAAGGGATCGCTAATAAGCGATAAGGTCGCCTAAACTGTGCATTGCTTTAAATGTTATTCTTATTTTTTTTTAATTTATTCTTTATTGCACAACAATAAGATTGTTTCAAATGGCGGACCTAATGCCGAAAAAGACATTATCTACCAGTCAACCATAGGGCTAAGCAGAAAATTATAGTAGGCGGTCTTGTCTGTGAGTTTTGTTTGTAAATGTGCAATAAAGAATATTATCTATCTATGTATTTATATTCTCTTCTCAATGACTTGCCCCATTATGCGTTGCGAAATGTTCTTTTTTGAAATGTATTTATCACATAAACACTTAATATAAATACAGACAGATTTATTTAGCATTTAAAAACCACAAAGGTTATTACTATTATAATACATTTACACCTAAGGATAATGCGTACAGGATGACCTTAAGCTTAGCATATGATGTAAAGGCGAGTATTAATGTAAGTTATCAATATTAGTCTCCTCAGGAAAGGGTTAATCCTTGTCTTAGACGGCAGTCATTATTGAATACATATTGTGTTTGTAAACGGCTGGAAGAGTGTTTCCTTACCCGGATGCCCTTGCCGAGAGAAAAAAAATACAAAATGATCAAGTTAAACTAAAGATCTGAAAACCAGAAAAAGACATTCGGTCTTCTTGGCATCAGGCGGGAATCGCACCCACGTCTTTCGCAAACCGGGCGACTGCACTGGGGTGGGTTAGTTTTTTAGCATTTTCCATGCAGCATCTTTCCTAAAGATCCGAAAATCAGAAAAAGACATTCGATCTTCTTGGCATCAGGCGGGAATCGAATCCGCGTCTTTCGCAAACAATAGGTTTAGTAAAGATACTGCATAAAAAATGCTAAAAAATAATAATAACAGGACAAAAAATGATAAAGAATAAATAGATAACTAGGTAGTTTAAAAAGAATTGATGGAGTGATGTGATTCATTCACCTACAGCGGGGCCATCAGACCAATAAAGCTCAGTTTACTATAGTGTTTTATTGAGCTTAATCCGCAGGGGAGATATATCTCAAATTGACCAGCTAAGCTCAATTAGTAATAGTCACAGCGTTCTTCAGATAAAAAATATACATTTCAGTGTGCAACACTTACGTGCAGAGGAGCAGACTATATCTGAGAGGACCACAAATCCTTGTCGTTCAAGTAATCTTTTACATTGTAATAACCTCGTTTTATTAACTTTTCTTTAATTCGCGATTTAAACTTGTGAAGAAGTAGTTCAACAAGACTTTGAGGCACTTTATTAAAGATTTTTACACATTAACCCACAAATGATTTCCCATACTTGAAGTCTAAAATTAGGATTTACAAGTTTGTTCTTGTCCCTTGTATTGAATTTATGACTATCACAATTTTTCTTGAAAAGATGCTACTTTTTGCGTACGTAGATTATGTTGTCATAAATGTATTATAAGTATTTTACTGCATCCCTAGTTATGTAATCTAAACGAGCAAGCTCAAGCTCGAGCCGAGCGCTGAGTCCGGCGCTCGGAATACGCTTTTCACTAAAACGCTCAAGCTACTGCCCGAGTGTCGAGCGCTTTGTAGAGTCACGACTTGAGCGTTAGCAATCTGCTTGAGCGTCGACTCAAGCGCTTTTACAACACTAAATACTGCTCAATTACGACAGTCTTCCAGTGAGACATGTACCCGAGAACTCGGCTGAGCCTCGGCTCGTCGCAATTAATCTATTTGACGCTCACGGGCCGCGATAAATCTGCGGATTATGCCGCGGCGTAGGCCTTATTTAGTCTGAGAAGTTACGCGCTTCGTAGACCTTCTCTTTGAATGTAACTGGTGATAGCGATGTTCTACATAGAGACGATTATGGCACCGTACTGACACCGGGCGATGGCGGGCGTGGTGGCGTTTACTTGTAATGTTTGAATTTGTTCGGAGCTTTGCTAATAAACGCAGGCATTGCGCAGGGGAGCACTTTCGGCCGCATTCACTGTCTCGTCATAATGTAGTTGCGTAAGCAGTAGGTAGTGAATAGATTATCTATAAGCTTGAGATCCTGTTATACGCTTGATCAATCCCAGAGGGCAGCACAATACTGTGAGGTCTCAACATACGGTTAGTTCGTACTGCGGGGATAGGAACATTTCCAATAATGTTAATGGAAATGACAATAGTTAAGTGAGGGTTGCTAAAAAATTTGTACTGTTTTGTGACATAGAACAGAACATATTTGTCATCCCGTGATCACGGCTGCTGTAAAGTAGTCGAAACGTCGGGTTAGTAGATGAAAGAAAATATAAGACCGCGAGTAGAATCCGTAAAGTTGTTTTATTTCGATGTATAGTGTTCGCGTAAAGATTAGAAAACAGTTGATTAATACTTTATTACACAGTTTTAAAATAGTCTCTAACTTGCTTCTGATTAAAGTGACACTACAAACAAAATACGACGATTACTGCAGTCTGCCAAAACATCTCATGATACGTTATGGACATGGTCCTGTTATTCCTGCACACAATTAACAAAACGCCAACACTCACCAAAATCTATGCATTCACCAAAATTCTGCGACGTTTATTCTTGCCCTTGTCCTTCCTCTATTGCTGGACTTTTCTGCCCTCTCCCTGACGGCGATCCATTCTTCACGTTTAGTGCTCTACCCACTGCCTCTTCAGCACCCTCTGGTTCTACTACGGATTTCCTCTCATCTGTAATACAATACATACATACATATCATCACGCCCCTTCCTCAACGGTGTAGGCACAGACTACCTCTTTCCAATTGTACAATGGTGTAGCAGAAGAAAGAGTAAAGAGTAAAGCGCTCTCCACAGCTTGACCACAGTAGGGCTAGCACCAACCGCTAACGTTTTGGTAATCGAGAAGTAAACGATACTTTTTTTTCTTAAAGACATAGGAAAAAGAGAAAAAAGTTTCGTTTACTTTTCGATTACCAAAACGTTAGCGGTTCGTGCTAGGCCTACAGGTAGCAGGAGGAGTGGATCGGGCGGGTAGCAAGGGGGAGATGCTCCCGCCCTTTACTTCAGGCCCTGCTATGGTATTCCGGTCTGCGCCAAAACTCACATCGCTCGTGGTGAGTTATCTTTAAATTCAGGTGCTAGGTAGGTTATTTAAAGTGAAGCGTATTGATGACTGAACTAAGCTCTGTGATGTGAGCTCTCAGTTATTTTGTAGCCTTTGTTTGCTAATGAGAATAATTGTACCTGGTATAATGTTGCCCAGGTTCAAACCTACAAACTTGGAAGCTGTATTTTGGGCAACCTGTAGTGATTTAGAAGCCTTTGTCGGCAAAACAATAGGTCTGTTTAATTAATTTCCTGAACAATACAAACACCCAAAACCTTTTAGAATTCTATCAGTTCGAGAAGCTTTTCAACTAAATGGGTGAAAAAACCCTACAAACAATTGAATGTGGGCGCGTAATTTTCTCTTTGTTACCACACACACACTTGCGTGCGCCTAAGTAAAGGGCATCAAAATAAACAAAAGAATAGTTAGGTATTTAAAGATGTAACAAGTTTTGAAATAATGATCTTATATCATTATCTGTTCTTTTTACAGGTCAGTTGGACCTGATTAACTAAACAACGCAATTCTCTATTACACCGAAGGCGCGGAGTCGGGCACAGAACCTACCTATGAACTGTCTGCTTGTCTGTTCACAAATGAGACCTTTCCTTTACTTGCCAGAAATTGATCCTTATAAGCCACGCTACCAGATGGCATGATAATAAAGGGTGACCTTTTCAAAAACCAACAGGTTCGATTCCTGGCTAACAAAAGAGTTTTTTGTAATATCTTAGTATGCAGTTTTAGTTTTTGCCAAAATAGGCTTCGAGACTCCTTTCAGCATTTTTCGATATTCCTCATAGTTCAGGATTTTGCCTACCACGCCCACTTGAAAAACTCACCCTATATAGGCAGTTCATTATTTACAGGTATTGCAAAATGAAATACGAAACTTAAAACACTTCAAAAATTAAGTGTACCTATCAATATCTTATTTTTTACAGCTCTCCGCGGGATTTTAAAATTCATAGACATTTAAATTTGTGGCGACTCAAATTTACATCGCAGCCGACGAACTAGCGCAAATAAAACGAGAAAAACTGTTTACTTGCTGAAAATGTAAAAGTGAGATCCAGTGTTTTATCAACAAACATTTATCTCTTGAAAGAAGTGTTTTCAATTTCTTAATTACATAAAGCTGTCTGTTTGTTTGTTTTGTTTTAATGTCTTCATTTGTTTAACAGGCTCATTGGTTGGTTGTGATCCTGGGCTAAGCTGTGGGTATTCAGTTCGATCCCCATTCAGGATGAGCATTTTGTCTTTCTGAAAGTTGTAAGCAGACAAAAAATATCCACAAGTTTTTTAATTTTACCAATAAACTATTTAGCCCCGAATTCACAAACGTCAATCAACGCTTAGTACGCGCCCAAGCTCATGCAATACCGTGAAATGTTAATAGAACTCAAAGGTACGGCTATACTTCTGAGGGATGCTCATCCTTGATTTGCGTTTGTTAATTCGGATGTAAGTATGTCTACCGTCTTGTAAATTATTTGTCTGAAAATTGTATCTGACTATTGAAAAATCTTCCCTTGGTATTCTGATCTCGGAAAATATTTCCGAATTGGATTGCTCGATCTCCAGACAACGACGTTCACAAAATGAAATACACCTTATTTTCAGTCTAAAAGAACTGCTAAAGCTTCAAAGTCAACTAGACTTTTCATAAACAGCACACGACTCGTCTCTAGATCTCTCAGGATGTACCCGTCAATCTTCCTTCTTTCTTGGCTCACAAAATTTGAATTCCAGCATATTCCTTCGGAGTTCCAAAAGGAAAGGTTTAGAACGCAATATAGCGCCGCTTACCGAAATATTGAATCTCGCTTCACATATTTACTCTTATATCCAGTTGTACCCGGATTGCACCTGGCTCTTTTCTTTATTGCGATGTGATGACGTAAATACATACGCTCAAGACTATACAACGTGTTAATGAAATTTCAATAGTCCGTTCGCGTTAAGAATGCAGTGATTTCATTCTGGGCCTTCGACCTAGCACGTCCCCTAACCAATCAAAGCGCTCCTGATTAGAAAGCCAAGTTCACAGTGCCCAGTTGAACGTATTCTTTCAAACGCAACGGTTTTATACCTGAATTTTTCTCCGTGTATAAAATTACTGCATTCTTAACTCGAACATACTATAGTTGGTTAGGTGCTTAGGTCGTGTTTAGGTTGAATGCCGCTGTTATCCGTGCTGCTTTCGGTTTTATAATTTTATAAAACGGTGTTTTTCATTCCTTCAGGGGGCGGTTAGCTTGGTACAATTAACACGGGTGTTCCAGATCGCTTTTTACTAAGGACAACGCGGGTTTTGAAGCCTTAAACCACTGAGCCTGTTTAAACCACTGGGCCACGACAGTCTGGGTAGTAAATTCACTGGACATCACTGAACATTATTCCGAACAGAGCTATCTAGCCCTAAGTTAAGCATACTATGCTATGGGATACTAGAAAACAGATTAAGTCATAATGTTTCCCAATATTTACGCGAATACTACCTCGAAAATATATAAGACCGCGAGTTGAATCCGTTTCGATACTTAAATACAATTTTTGTTTGGAAAAACATAGGAAACACCCAGACCAGCATAAACAGACCTGTTCCTGCACACGAATGTTTGGACTGCGGGGATCGAACCCGCGACCCTTGGTAAAGTTAGCCTACTTCTGAACCATTGCTAATTTGATGACCGGTTCGGTGTACCGAATCGGTTCAAATTATGCCTTTTATAAATTTGATTTTCAAAATGCCTTACTTAAGTTTTTACCTCTATAGGATCTGATGACTGAACCATTCTGTATAGTTTGAATTTGGCGTGTTGCTAAGTGATATGCCCTATTTGAGCTACGTGCAGTCCGGCGGACCTAGGTCGGTGGAAAATCACCCACACTCGCAGGTTTTGTTTATTCTACGAATTATCGTAGGTAAAGCAGTAAATTGAATATGCATGAAAATGAAATTTACTCGTTGTCCCTATAAAAGAGCATCTGATAAAGTATTCCGTTGGTGATGACCGCAGCGGGGCCGCGGGGGTCACGTACCGAAGCGGAATACTCCTGCATCCGACCTCCGTACCTATTGCATTACCTAGAGTGCTACTTTTATACTGTACTTTATGGAAATGTCGATGGCTTGTGTCATGTCCTAAAATAGGCTAAGTCTGAGCTTGATTTGTCCGTAGCTCAAATTGTGACAGTGGATCGCCAACGATCGTCTTAACATGGCAACTAGGCGCTAGGGCAGCTTGATAACATTTGAAGGTTTATCACTAACCTAACAATCCGCACTGAATCCGCATGTGGGATTATGGGGTGAGGCTTGTGCCCAACACTGGGTCGTACGAAGGCTGGTGTTTGTATTGTTCTGAGTGTAACCTTCTTTAAGTTCATCATGACCGCTTCTGACTTCGTTTGGGATATAGCATTATATTGATTTTAATGATGAAATCGTCATCAAGAAGAAGGATTTGTTGAGGGCACGGGTTGAGGGTTTGCTATTTTAATGGAGTGTTGGTGCATGAACATGTCTGTTTATATTGGCCTTGGTGTAAACTATGTGAGATTAAAATTATGTATTTATAAAAGTATTTAAGTATGTTCATCCG
Organism: Udea ferrugalis; assembly: GCA_950022985.1. NCBI lineage: Eukaryota > Metazoa > Arthropoda > Insecta > Lepidoptera > Crambidae > Udea > Udea ferrugalis. Next base: position 14,028,001 of record OX465531.1, on the reverse strand, counting down.
CTGTGTACTACCCACAATATAAGCTTCGTTCAGTTACGAGCCAAATTGCGCTGTCACAATAACAATCGCAATCCTATTATTTATGACTAGCTTAGCGATAAACATTTTGATAATCAGTCGCCAGCATCTCCATAAGCTAAAATCCATAGTAAAAACTTTGGAAACGAAAACGGTAATTTTCATTGACGTGTTATGTGTTGTTGTGAGGCTCTGAAGGGCTAAACGCGCATGTTAAGCATGCGACCCACGTCCCCCCCCCCCTTCCCCCCTTCCAAGCCACACACGTCGTACACGCCGCACAAACATGTGCTTGCAGTTTGCAGGGAACAGCACGTGACAAGCGCCAGCCTGTGAGGCTGGGTTGGAAATGCGTTTTTCATTCGTGCATACGAGCTCAATTTTTCGTCCCAAGAACTGTGGAAAGGTACCTACAGTCCATTCGCGTTAAGAATGCAGTAATTTCATACTTGTCCTTTGACCTAGCACGTCCCCTAACCAATCAAATCGTTCCTAATTAGAAAGCCAAGCCTACAGTGACCGGTTGACCGCATACTTTTGAACGCAAAGGTTGTGGATCTGAGGTTTTTGTGTGCAACAGAATTCAATTTAAAAATCACTGCATTCTTAACGGGAACGGACTATAGAGCCTTTTTATATGCGTTGTGCAAAGATGACCGGTGGAGAGATGCGTAGCGAAGTTCTGAAATGTTGTGTGTGTGTTGTGTAGGCCCAGCGATGCGTGATTCTGATTTCAACTTAAAACAGCATGTTAGTCTACCTTTTATTCATTTTTGCTCGAAATTTTTTCGGAAGGTACAGTCACAGTATAAACCATACAGTAGGCTATTTAAGGCCGCCCGCCGAGTTATTAGCCTAGCGTGCACACAGACACGCGGCACAGCCCGTCCGTACTGCCGCCTCCCTCCCTATGCCTCCCTATTTTATGCTAGCGTGTGCGTGAAATTGCGTGTGCGTGATATCGCGACACGGCGCGCGACGCGCACGCACACATTCAAACCGAGAGTGGCACGTTCGTATGTAGATAGCTTACTGTAAGATTATACTGTGGTACAGTTTCCCCGTCAGGCTACCCATTTTTTATATTTTTCTTGCCATACACTATTTAAGCGGAAGTGCGAGGTTTCCTCACCTAGATTAACATTTTTCTTATCTGGCACTTTCTTAAGGTTACCACAAAAGCCGAGTATTGTGTTCATTGGGTATTGGCTCTCCATCTGTGATTCATTCCACAGCCTGATAGGCCCTCGCTTTATATTCCAGTAGCTCCCATTTATAAATGATTACCCACAATTTAGGACTTTAGACTGGCTTATAATTTTGTAATTGGATTCCTTAAGTCGAAAAAGTTAATTGATTTGCTTCCAACTTCCATTAAGTGCCTCCATTACAACTTCCCCGAGCTTTAGAAACTTTAGGCCAATTAGAGAGACATTAAAAACATACAGTTTTAGAGTCTTCACTTTGATCTCTTTACACCTAGTTAAATAAAAAGAGCAGCCTATTTCATTTCGCCACATTTGATTGACTAATTGAGAAGAGCTGAATTTCCTACCGACCGACCTGGACAAGACTCGCCGCATCAAAATCTTCTTGGAGAGCCATGCAAGAGGCATATATCCAGCAGTGGACGCACAAATGCTGAGAAGAAGAAGAAGAATTCCGTACTAACATTTTGTCTTCTAGATTTGGCAATTCGTCACCACATAATAAAAATATACATAACAATCAAGCGAGTAATGTGTGCGAATGTGGTACCTCCCCAAACTATGTGCCACCTACTATTATGCCCGATGTGCTCGACCAGCTGCACACAGTAAAAAAAAACATAAACGGCCTATATACGTCCCACAGCTGGGCACAAGCCTCACCTCAACTATGAGGTGGAATGAGCCAGATGTTATCAAGCCGTCCTAGGGCCTCTGGCTGAGCTCAACGACTGACATCTGGCGACGTCAACCGGGACCAACTGCTTAACGTGCCTTCCGAAGCACGGAGATGCCAGAAATACACATTTCTAAATTTCGGTCGGGGTGGTCCCATCCCATTTCCGACCCGGCGTGTGTTGCTTTACAACAGCGATCGTCGCCGATCACTGTCACAACTGCGCCACAGGCACCAGCTGCACACGGGATGACTTAATGTGCCCATGAAAACGCTGTAAAAGTGGCGGATTATCGACACGCAAAGAAGAAGATATTAATGCGATCCGATTGCGAGCGATTTAAATGAAAATGAAAGCGAAGTCTCAAATACTTTGATTTAATTCAAATTAAGTGTAGCAGTACATTTTGAGCCAACAATTACAGAATAACACCTTGGGAATTAAAGCCTGGTGACTTTGATTATTTCATCATAATTGGAGTTAGTTTACTTAAGTTGAATACATATGTGGTTGGTTAAAGGAATTACAGAACAATTAAAAAGTTCAAACCCCTGAATGGTTAGGAAAAAACCAATCATTTGAAAGTATCTTTCAACCACGATGGACGTGACTAAAAACCTTCGTAAGACCCATCCTCAAAAATATTACCTAAAAATCATGTGCAGATCAATCTACTACATGGGCATTGGTGATTGCTGGTACGAGGAGAGCAAAAGAAGTAAAACCCACAAGGTTCTTTATGCCATTTGGGCTACCATCATCAACGGCTATATCATCTTGAATACGTTCAACGAACTTTTGGCTCACGCACGATCTGACTTGACAGTTAAAGAAAAGAACGACCTGATTCAGTTTAGTTTTGCGCATCCATCGCTTTCCGCCAAGTATATCTGCTTGGTCTTTCAAAAAGACCGGGTGAGAGTACTTTTTAAGAGACTGGTTGATGGGAGCAGGAGTATTTTCACATCGTTGGAGATAGAGAGGAAGTCTGTGAAATATAGTATCCGCTATTTTGTTGGATTGGCTCTCATAACCTATGGGACATTAGCTTTGACTGCTGTAGATGCACTGACGGCTCTTTTGAAGGAAGGTAATGGTAACGATGCCGATGTTGTTTATACAGATTATCATCTACGCCGTGCGGTGGCATCACATACAGGATGCATGTATCCAAAAAGACCCCAAAAAGAGATGAATGTTCCGCGATTTTCACTACTTTTCGACCTTGTGGACACCCCCTTTAGACCACCTTGTATATGCGACAGGGTATAGTCATTTGAAATGATGGCCAAGTGATCCAAAGCTTCTGTTAGTCTTCAATATGAGATGACGTGTTTCATATCTTAATTGCGCAGTTTCCCGCCAGTCGCTAATGAAATTATTCTTTGTTTTTCTATTGATTGTTTTGTTTTTTCTTATTTTTTCCTAACCACCTTGATCTGTATGTTTTTTATCTGTTGCGATGTTCGGAATCAATAAACGTTTTTTCTTTCTTTCTTTCTTATTTTATGTCCGTGAAGATCGCAAAACATGTTTTTGGTATTCTGGCCTGATAACATCTTCTCGACATGGCCAACACATCGGTGTCTATGCGCAATTGAATTGCTACACAGATCGAAAAATCCCTTGGACTAACTACCATAGAAAATGTCGGCTCAATAAATACAGGACTCAAACGTTTTACTTTGGCAGGTACACCGTACAGGACAGAGGTAACTTTATTTCCGAGCTCTTCCTACGAGGGCATATTCGCGCCGTTCCTCAGGGTGATTATTGAATTGCACTGGTGGTGCATTGTGACCAATATGATCTTGGTCGATGGGATCTCCTTCTTCTCCCTGGTCTACCTCAAATACAAGTTCAGGCTTGTAAGAATGTACTTTGAGCATTTGAGGAAGAAGACTCAAAATAACCTTGTCAGTAAAAGTGCAAAGGAGTGTGCTGATGAGTTTAAAGAAGATTTCATTACAGGGATCAAGTTGCATGAAGACGCTTTGTGGTACGTAAAGAAGGCTTTTGTTGCATGTTGATCTAAAAAAGATTTTTTATTTTCCGTCCCTGTGTAGCTGTCTCTAGGTTTTGTAACTTCGGTTCTAAATATTTTTGTTTTGTTTTGTCTTAGCCCTGTTAGGCACCATAACATGACATACCCTCACGACCATATCCTTAATGGGGTAGACAGAGGCACACTGATTGTTGCCGTAATGGTGAACGGAACATACAGACGCCCACATTTCGCCAAGGGAACTCGAACCCAAGGAACCCAAGGTGGTAAGGAGCACACCACCGAAGTTTTTATCGGTGTTTTCCATCGCCGGAGAGTTAGCCGCAAATTGTACAATGAACGCAAATTAGGTGTTCCGGCAAGAATTGATCTCGGGTTTACCGGGTTCAGCCACAGCGTTCAACCACTGGTCATAAAACTTGTGAAAAATCGCTTTAGACTAAAACACATTGTTATTTCAGGTGTGCCCGTAATGTGCAGTATGCTCTTGGGAACATTTATGGCGTCCAAATAATTGAAACTTGTACCTTACTTGTCATCTGCTTGGTTAAACTTGTTGTAAGTATTAGATCGTAATAAAGCACAAAGGGACCGCGGAGAGGGCCTGGGAGGAAGATAAGATCTTCAGGCGGCACCTCTCCGACACATGCGGGACGCAGGGGCTTGGAGACGCCGGTTCGCCGTTAGCCACTCGGTCCCTTAGTAGTGACACCAGTAGGTGGTGCCGGGAGGTATTCACCTACATTGCACGGTGTCACCCGTCTCGGGGGTATCAAATACCTCCCCGTGGCGCGGATCATCCAACAGGATTGTTGCAGAGCCCGTCGCCACGAGCGTCAGCGCGCAAGTACTTTTAAATCGTCACTTAGAACTAAAAAAAAACTTACCAATAGACTTAAATACCATGAGAATAATATAAATAAATACACAGTATACAAACATAACACGCCACCTCAGAGACAGCTTCTGACCTCGCCTGAGGCAAACCCCCGCATTTTCTTCTGCCATTCCACTTCACTGAAGTTTGGGGACAGATTCAGTCACTTGTTTACCGAAGTTGTTCCGTTGCCAACGAGTAGGATACACCAGACACGAGGGTAACGTATCCGTATCAATATAATACTTTACCAACTATGTGAGTTCTTGTCGTTCTTATTTACAGGCATCTGAAAGAAACATGACGTTTATGCTAGCCAATTTGGGATATATCTCCTGTTTGATGATACTCAATGGTGCTTACATGATGGCGGCTGGAGACATTACATATGAAGTGAGTTGGCTCATCTTGAAATAAACTTTTGAAACTGTAAAATGTTGAACTGTTTTTAGGGTTATTGTGTTTTCGTGTTTTCGATTGAGACCTGGGCAGTGTTGCAGTCTCTCCAAAGGTGCCAAATAGACTACAGGTACATCGAGGTGCTAAGGTACCTATACCAGAACGCCACCATGTCGGTCCGATTACAGAACCAGAACTCTAATCCGATCCAACTACAGCGAGGCGTGAGACAAGGAGACGTTATTTCTCCGAAATTGTTCACAGCTGCGTTGGAGGATATTTTCAAGCTTCTGGACTGGAAAGGACGCGGCATCAACATCAATGGCGAGTACCTAACACACCTACGATTCGCCGATGATGTAGTTCTTATGGCTGAGACCTTGGAAGACCTGAACATAATGCTCGAAGATCTCGGTAATGCTTCTCAAAGAGTGGGTCTTAGGATGAACATGGACAAGACGAAAATCATGTTCAATGCCCATGTTGCACCCGCTCCAGTTAACGTTGGGAACATTACACTCGAAGTTGTTGACCACTATGTTTACCTGGGACAGGCAGTCCAGTTAGGTAAGTCCAACTTCGAGAAAGAGATCTCTCGTCGAATCCAGCTCGGATGGGCAGCGTTCGGGAAGCTCCGGCATATATTCGCGTCCGAAATTCCTCAGTGTCTCAAGACGAAAGTCTTTGACCAGTGTGTGTTGCCAGTAATGACATATGGGAGTGAGACGTGGTCGTTCACTATGGGTCTCATAAGAAGGCTCAAAGTCACCCAGCGAGCAATGGAGAGAGCGATGCTTGGTGTTTCCCTGCTTGATCGAATCAGAAATGATGAGATCCGCAGGAGAACTAAGGCAACCGACATCGCTCGAAGGATTGCATCGCTGAAGTGGCAGTGGGCGGGACACATAGCGCGGAGAACCGATGGCCGTTGGGGCGGAAAGGTTCTCGAATGGCGACCACGTACCGGACGACGTTCCGTGGGCAGGCCCTCCACAAGGTGGACCGACGATCTTGTCAAGGTCGCGGGAAGCCGCTGGATGCGGACAGCGCAGGACCGATCGTTGTGGAGATCTTTGGGGGAGGCCTATGCCCAGCAGTGGGCGTCGTTCGGCTGAAATGATGATGATGATGATGATGATGTGTTTTCGTGTATATAGCGAAGAGGAAAATCTTATAACATAACTTAAAACATAAATTGCCCATATAGGTACGTCCCACTGCTGGGCCTCATGTCAACTATAAGGTGGATTGAGCCATACTCAAACACCCTCCAAAAAACTTAAGAATTTCTGTTATTCTCAGGCCTCCATGCTGTCCACGTCGATATTCCACTGTGGCTGGGAGCTGGTGCGGACTGGCCGTTGGTTCCACACCCTGGCTGTGGTGGCCATCGAGCGCAGTCAGGTGCCCGTCTACATGACGGCCTTCGGAGTCATCACACTCTCTCACTCAAACTTTATTTCGGTTAGTTTTGAAATTATAGTATGATTCAATTAGGCAGAGTTTGTCTGACTTGTAAATTATAAATATTTAACCAAATCGTCGATTTTGTTTTCAGGTCATACGTTCGTCGTATTCGTTCTTTGCTGTTATGTATTGAACGAGAAAGTCTAGAAAAAAATACGTTGGCTATAATAATATGTATTTAGAGGAACAATAAATATTATCTTCTTAAAAATGACAATTCATAATATTTACGTACTCCTCGTCGTAGTAAATTATTAATATAATAATTTAAATTTTTGTCCATAAATAAAGGAAGATAGAAGAAAAAATGTATTAATTTATTATATTTATCCCAATAATTCATAGTAATTATTTGTTGAGTTTTTTGCTTCGCCCGACGGTTGACTGGTAGAGAATTCAGTCCGCCAATTGAACTTCTTTTTTTCGACCGATGAAGAATAAATAAATAAATAATTATATGCGAATATTACTTTTATTGTTGTTATGAGTAAGGGGGTTAATGAACTAAACAAGGGTAAAATGTATGAAGTATGTTGCATAAAAACCGTAGAACTGCAAAAATATGTTGATGATATTGTACCCAAGCACATCGTACATAAAGCACCCTCTAGTAGACTCCTTCCTGGCTTTGTACTAGTGTTGTCGCCAACACCAATCCATTTTCGAATTATTCGTTGGAATTTTAGCTATTTATCGATACTATTGGTAACCTATTTTGTCACTAAAAGCAAACTTAAAAAGTTACTTAAAAATGAGTAAAGGATATTTAAATTATGTTGTAATAAAGATGCTTTCAATATTAGACACTCGTAACTCTTGATAGTAGTAGTAGTATGCCTTTAATATGTCCCACGGCCGGGCACAGGCCTCACCTCAACTAAGGATTGTTGGAGGGGTGTCAGAATAGTCAGAGACCTTAATGGCAGATTTTTATCAACCCTCCGACTAGGCTTAATGACTGAAATTTAGCCTCGTCAACTGGCTTAGCTACCTGATAATTCAGTTTATCTTTGACTGCGATTTTTAAGGACCTTAATCTATACTTAATAATAAAAGCTGAGGAGTTAGTTTGTTTGAACGCGCTAATCGCAGGAAATACTGGTTCGTAATTTAAAAATATTTTTATGTTGAATAGTCCATTTATTGAGAAATAATCACGCCAAGTCTACGAGGACAAAGTTGCGAGCAGCCGCTAGTACAAAGATAATACTTTGGTAAGTGCTTGTTAAAAATTTATGACGTTTCTATTAAATTTCAACTAAGACTTTAGTGAATGGAATTTGTTATGATTTTTATTTATTACTTATCCATGGAACAGGAATAGCAAACATGTCGCTAATTTCAGAACCTATCAATACTTTTGAAGATATTACAAAATTTATTTATCGATAGTGAAACCGATCGACACATCTACAACACTACATTTTCCGCGCCAGTTTGATATAACAATATTATCTTTTCGGGTACAACAGGCCTGATATAAGCGGATTGGCGGTGCTTGATTAATTTTTTAATATTCGTAAGGGTCTTAATATTGTTGGACGAGAAAGACCTCTCGATTTTGAGGCTTGAGCCGTTTAAGTTTATTTAGGTTACCAAAATTCAGTAAAAGGGAAAATGCGATTGCTTAACTCGCTGCTTAGTATATGCTTTTACTGCAGCAGTATTTTTAAACATATTCAATGATTTTTAATGTGAGTGTTGGGTTGATTTGGGGTCATAAATATAAAAAGATTAGTTAAATATGAATAGACAATTTACCAAATATACCAGAAACTTTCAGCCGGTCTGTTGATGGTCTGAGTAGCACAGTGGTTAGTGCCGGTGCCGAAGTCTGCGTGGAAGTGTAGACACTTCCACGCAGACTCGGTCTACCGAGTCTACCGAATTCGGTCTACCGAATGTCTGCGTGGAAAATGCAAAAAATAATAATAACAAAAGATGTCATTTCAATTATGTGGTGCAGGAATGCATGTATATGTATATCATGGGGGGCAAATAACGGTCTTAGAGCTGAGTCCAGTCAGACGTCGCCCACCAACAGGGTGTACGGAAAATTGCGTGGCATTTCCTCTTCCTTACCGTGATAAGGTATGGATTCAAGACGTCTCATGATATGCAGGCTTTACAAGACACCTCCAAATCACTCTACGAGTTTTAGGAGGGGTATACCTATTTATCGGTATTTGAGATAAAGGAAAGGCGAGAGCAGAGAAGATAGTCTCGCTGTCAATGTCCACGTTTCGCCACCGTACGGTCAGACAGCCAGGACAAGAGGTTCCATTAAAACCTCTATTCCTAGTCAGAAAAGACTCAAAATTGTAACAAATAGTGATTGTTCAGTGGACTGAATTGGTTGCAACGCCATCATGCTCACAAAGTTCGCTCCTTCGCCCCCTTGGATCTAAACTAAGGCATTAATTAATACTTTTAGCTTGATGACGTAATATAATTTTGTACCGATGAATTTGATGTTTAAAACATAAGCGAAAGAGTATTTTTTGAAATTAGAGTGTTGGTTTTTTTGTATTGAACGGGCGGTGCGTGACGTCACAGTACTCGCTGGCATTGTAATTTGTATAGGATGACTGCAATCATTTCATTTAATACCGTAATCACATGTGAAATCTAAGCAGGCTTTGAGGATGGCAGAGGCACCTGTGGCGCAGTTGTGACAGTGATTGGCGACGATCGCTGTTGTAAAGCAACACAGGCCGGGTCGGAAATGGGATGGGTTACCACGCGACCGAAATTTAGTTATTTGCATTTCGGGCATCTCCGTGCTTCGGAACTTCGGAAGGCACGTTAAGCAGTTGGTCCCAGCTGACGTCGCTAGACGTCAGTCGTTAAGCCTAGTCAGAGGCCTTAGGGCGACTTGATGACATCTGACATTAAGGTTGCTCACTAACCTTACACCCCTCCAACAATTCACACTGAGCCCGCGTGTTGGAGTATGGGTGCTTCCACCTCATAGTTGAGGTGATGCCTGTGTCCAGCAGTAGGACATTTATGGGCCGTTTATCTTTTATGTACTACTGTCAAACTCATTCATAGGGATCGCATCCGCGACCTCTGTTGTACCTACTCGTATCAGCCGATTTTTTTAATTTTACACCATATAGTTGGTTTTTTTAATTAAACCAGTTTTCTTAACTATTTTAAGTTAGAAACCGATTAAAATTGATAAACATACCGCCATTAAGCTTATACCTTACGCCACAAGATGAACTTCCCCCGCGTCACCAAGCGCCCGTAATAATTTGTGAACAGCTTTTGACACGCCTTAGAATATTATTTATTATTTAAACAAAGCCCTCTCTTTGATCATTTTCGGGACTCTGTCAATCACGGGACAAAGTATTTCAGCTCAGTCATCGTGTTTTATTTATCGCAATCCTTGTCTTATCTTGTCCTAGATAAGGTTATTTCGTGCTATTATAAAGTCGGTGACACGCTTAGGTTGAAGAGGTTTTTGTTTAAGCTGTGAGAAAGATTTGATGAGTATTAATTTTAATTACTATTATTTTTGCAATGCAACTTCTGTTTTTACACTCAGTAGGATAAATAACTGGTACATTAAGTAAAGCGATGTTTTCTGGAGAACTCAAAATTATTGTAAACAAAAGGTGTCCAGTCGGGCTTAATGTAGGTACACAGTGACATCATTTCATCACAAGAAATTGAGTTTTATTTCCAATAACACTAGCAGCTGTAAAAATGCACTTCTTAAACTTTAATTCAACTACACTCCTGCAGGACTGCCATGACAGATAACCGTGTTGTCTACGCTGCCTTGCGAACCAACCATCACAACTGTATACAAGCTCTTAAACAAAAAGAAGAGGAAGCCCGATTCGTCAAGTTAGAATATAATTGTCCTATTTAATAGGCACATCCAAAACCAGGAGAGAATCAACTATCCTTGCCGTTTGGATACCCGCAAAAAACTGCCTTTAGAACTTCTTACCTAATAAACACTCGGCTTTAGCAAGTGCTAAATCTCTCTTCGGTTCCGAGCCCCGTATCAATACAAAACAATTATTCCCGCTCTAAGAGCTCTCCTAATGGTACAGCGACTAATCTTCCAATAAGGTATCCAATACAAACAAGCAGCCTCACCTGGTCGCAAACAAATCCTTGTTTGCGGAAAACTGGAGAGGCAGGGCGGCAAACACTGGCCAATAAAAGGGCTCGGAGGGTCGGAGTTTACACGCCACGACTGACTGAGCTGGAACATTTCATGACCCACTGGAATTCACGAGAGTTCTCTTTACTAAAACTAAACTGAACATAGTATGTTCACATAGCCTAACGTCAGAATATGAGGTGGTACGGGCTGCAATCCCCACTGAGTCCAAGTGTTGCAGTGTGGCAACACGTGGACTCAGTGGGGATTGCTGTAGAGTTCTATGTAACATTTATCAATGTCAGTCGGGGCCAGTCGCCATAATCGTCTTTCATAGCATGAGGCACTGAGCCAAAATCACTTTTGACTTAGGAACTTTCATACTGTTCTACTGTTGCGAATGCGAGTATGTATACTCAAGAGTAGCAGGAACTGTCATCTAAAAAAACATTATAATCTGAGGAGCACGGACTTAAAGGTTCTCATTCTGACCAAAATAAATAAATACAAAACTTGATCTTATTGTATCTTACAGCTCGTTACAATTTTAGTGAGTTTTGGATTACACAACTTGTACAAATATGAAATCGATTACTAAGCACCATAATTCCTATTGACCTACGAACGAACCCTGAGAGAACCCGAGTAATGGGCAGACAAGTGAAGGATGATGGCTATTGAAGGTGAATATTTTTTCTTGACGTGTAAAGACCTTTTTCCCATTTGTAGAACCAGTTGGAGGACAAGTGGATTTCGACAGCTGGCTTTTGTGCGCGGATTTACTCGAGGTGTGAGCCTTCTGAAGATGTTTCCGTGACGAGTTTTACGACATAGCATGTACGGAACAGTGGACTGATTAATTATACTGGGTCTTGGATTATAGCTCGTATTAGCGTATATTAAATAAAAGGGCTACATTTGCCCAGCGGTGTAGTTTGTTTGTCGTTAGACAAACTATTAGTGAAACCATGAATAAGGAAACTTCCTCTAAGGTGCCTTTCCAATTAACGCACCAGTGGGAATATTTCTTGTTGACCTCGGTTAGACTGAGTGGTGCAAGGATGAGAAGCGAAAATGTGGGAAAAAATGCACATTTACACAACTTCATAGCATGGACGAAAAATTTCAGTTGAATTATCCTTGACAGTTTGAAGAACCTTGGAAGTTTGTTCAAAAATGTAATCTCGCTGTATTACAAAGAAGACTACGCCTTAACTTTAAAATTTAAAACCAAAAACAAAGTCATAAATATTCATCCTCAAAAAATCTGCAACATTACATAACCAGTTCAAAAAACAATATATCGCTGCCTCCGAGAAGACTTCTTGGCAAACTGGTCGCATTAAATCAGAAAAGGAACAAACATTCATCTTTCAATTTAAAGTTTGTTGCTTCGTAGGAATTTGTATCTCAATAGGATGCGCCGAGGAACATGTTGGAGCTCGTCCAAATGGGACAAGAGCTCGTAGGTAAGTAGGTAAATATTACAAATTGCTCATACCCGCTTCCATGGCATATTTTAAAAGCCTCTTTGTGATTTTAATATGTCTGTCCATGTCGTGGAAACTCATTTTTAATGGACCTTTTACCGAGGGATAATAAATTGGTCAACCATGAGTATATTTTTGGATGATACCTATTTTTTTATAACCACATGGTCGCTGATGAAGAGGAGTAACTGGGGAACTGGTCTGCTCAAGTTTACTTAGTTTACCCAAGTTTACTTATTAACTTCCTGTTGAGTTTCTTGCTGGGTCTGCTCAGTAAAAACAACCTTCCGAAGGCTTTGGTAGAGTCATGATTATGTACATGTATTTTAAGTATTTTTTTTTTTTTTTTTTTTTTTATAGTGGTCTTCAAGATGACCTCACTCCACCTGATGGGAAGCAGTCGTGAGGTCCAGATATGGGGTTGACAAGCACAGTAATTAACAGAACTACTTTGCTGGTCAATCTCATTTTGAAGGCCTGCATAAATGCCTTTTCACGCCCCGCTTAAAAAACCCGGGATTGTAGGAAGAAGGAAACACATGCGCTGGAAGAGCGTTCCACGTCTGGATAGTACGACACAGGAACGAATCACCGAACCTTTTGGTGCGGGCCGACAGTCGCTGGATCGTGTGTGGATGTTGGCGCAGACCAGCGCGTGTGGTGCGGGAGTGGAAGGGTGAGGACGGGATCAGTTGGAACAACTCTTCAGAGCATTCGCCGTTGTAAAGGCGGTAGAGGACACTCAACCTGGCAATGTCTCTACGCAGTTGGAGAGGCTCCAGAGCCATAGTTGCCTCTGGCCTACCAATGATGCGGATAGCGCGTCGCTGCAACCTGTCGAGAGCTTCTAGCAAATACTTGGCGGAACCGTCCCAGAGATGAGAACAATATTCCACACACGAGCGAACTTGTGTCTTATACAAAAGACAGAGCTGCTCAGGCGTGAAGAATCGTCTCACTCTGTTCAGGATTCCAAGTTTACGGGATGCTGTTTTGATAACGCTCTCGATGTAGTCCCGTTGGTTGAGGTTGCTGCGAACATCCATGCCAAGGATGTTAAGGCTATCTTTCACTGGCAGTGGGGTGTTCTGAAGAGTGGGATGGGAAAGGAATGGCGACGTTTTGGCAGTGAATGCGCACACCTGTGTTTTCTTGGCGTTGAACTCGACAAGATTGCGTTCTCCCCATTCGGAAATGCGGTCCAGCACTCCGTCAAGCTCAACGACAAGACAGCGCCTCTTCTCCTCGATATCGGTTCGCTTTGCCACAGGGCGCTCGAAATAACGCGAGTGGACTGTGCTGTCATCCGCATAGCAATGAACGTTACCGAGTGATAACATGTCATTGATATGCAGAAGAAACAAAGTCGGCGATAAGACGGAACCCTGCGGCACCCCGGCATTAATCTGGAGGAAACGCGACTCACTTCCGTCACAAAGGACACGGATCCTACGTCCCTCCAGAAATCCAGCGATCCAGTCACAAAGGCGAGGAGACAGTCCATATGCCGGAAGCTTGGAAAGAAGCGAACGGTGCCAGACACGGTCAAAAGCCTTGGCAATGTCAAGACTGACAGCCAAAGATTCGCCGTGCTTGTCCATAGCCTCACCCCATAAATGCGTTACGTACGCTAGGAGATCACCCGTGGACCGTTTCGGCCTAAAGCCGTACTGGCGGTCGTGAATCAACGAGTGGTCTTCTAGGTAGCGGGTGAGCTGTGCATTAATAATCCGCTCAAACACCTTAGCAAGTACTGAGGTTACGGCTATTGGACGGTAATTGGCTGGGTCTGACCGGTCCCCCTTTTTGGGAACAGGTTGAACGTTCGCCTCTTTCCAAGCCTGCGGCACGAGGCCTGATGTGTAGGAGAGGCGGTACAGGCGAGTCAACACTGGAGACAACTCCGCTGCACACTTTTTTAATACTACGGCTGGAATACCGTCAGGTCCACTGGCTTTCCTTACATCGAGTGACTGCAGCTCCGCACGTACGTCACACTGCCTGATACGAATATCAGGCATTGTGGTGCCGCAATTCGGGGCTATAGGCGGCTGTGCACCACAGTCATCGATGCAGGAGTTGGCGGCAAAGAGGTTAACCAGTAAGTCGGCTTTCTCTTGCGGCTGATGAGCCAACGATCCGTCAGGGCATTTCAGCGGTGGCAGCGAAGGCGAACAGAAGTTAGATTGCACGTGTTTGGCCAGTCGCCAGTAGGAGCGGCTACCCGTTGGGTGTGAGATAAGTTCTTGGCCAACACGTGCAATACGCTGGGCGTCTGCTCTAACGTATGCCCTCTTGGTGGCCTTGGTGGCTTCATTGAAGGCTGTTTTGAGGGAAGCCACGTCAGAGTCATGGATAGCTTGGGCCCTGGCCCAAGCACGGTATGCCGCCTGTTTACGTTGAACAGCTGCGGAACACTCGCGATTGTACCAGGGACCAGCTTTGCTGGCGCTGTCGACATCAGTAAATGGAATGTAGTATTCCATTCCCGTACTGATCTCGCCAGCGACAGCAGATGCACTATCCGACGCATCTCTTTCCCCAAAACAGCACTGCCGCCAAGGGACGGAAGCGAAGTACTCTCGCATACCGTCCCAATCCGCCGACGAGTAGTGCCATAACCGCCGCTTCACCCTCACAGGCTGTGGGGGAGCTGCACATGGCACTGTCGCACCAACCAGGCAGTGATCGGAGGAGCCCAAAGGGGCGCCGACCGACACTAGGTACCCAGCTGGGTGGCTCGTCAGCAGAAGGTCCAATAGGGAGGGCGCATGACCGACAATATCTGGTATCCGGGTGGGCTGGCGTACCAGCTGCGTCAGGTCTTGCGTGAGAGCAAAAGCGTGGGCGGTTCGGCCTGCATGGTCTGTTTTTGGAGAGCCCAACCAGGACTCATGGTGGGCATTAAAGTCTCCCAAAAACACCATTTCAGCATTTGGGAACCGCGCCTGAGCGTTATCTGCCGCCTGACTCAAATGGTCAAAAAGTCGAGTTGTCTCGGCGTCGCCTTTGTGGGAGCGGTAAAGGCACGCGTAAACTCGGCTCGTGGAGCCCAAGTCTACGTGCACCCAGAGAGTGGAGAAGGATGGGTCTTCTAGGCAGCGAAGACGGTCACAGCAGACATCCGCCCTGACGAAAAGACATACTCCGGCCTTGGAGAGGAAGGACTCTTCCAATACATAGCCGGGATAGTGCAGGTATGACGTATCGGCAGGGCGACCTATCTGTGTTTCAGTCAAAAAGAGCATTGCAGGCCTCACCGTCTCGAGGTGTTGGTGGACGGCGTTGAGGTTTGCATGGAGTCCGCGGATGTTAGCGAACTCCACCTCAAACAGCGTGTTGGTGGGGGATGGGGATGCCGCTGTAGGCCTTTTTCTTTTTCTGACTGCCATAGAAGGGGGGGGGGGGGGGAAGGGCGTGAAAGGACGACTGTCGTCGTGGCAAGGGTAGACAAAGCGTGGTGCCTTACATTGATATCTGGACGTGTGGAATAGCGTGGGCCGGTCCGCCGGACGGAAGGGCTCCCGTACCCCCTCGGGAATGGTCGCCGGGCCCCCACCGGAACCGGGCACCACCCGGCACGACGAGCCATCCCGAGATTATGCGCGACCTGGTGGGGCAGCCTCCAGAGGTGGTTAGCCCCCTTTGGGCCCCTGTACTATGCCGCGGGCGGCCAGCGGCACCACCGTTTCTACGGGTCTCCCTGGCCGGCGGGCCGATACGCACCATCCACACAATATCGCCGTAAAGGCTTCCACTGGTCTAACGCTTGCCACGACCACAGTCCCCCTGGCTCCGGTTAGTGCAGTGCTGATCCCGGAACGCGACCCGACCGAGATAGGCCAGGGTCACTTGGCGGGTTTTACTAATATTTTTAATAATGTGTATGTATAATAAGTGGTTGAAATTAAGATTCTTGACGATTCAAAAGTACTGTGTAATGGTCTACTTGAATAAAGAAATATTGAATTTGAATTTAAATAATATTTTACAAGGCCTCACCTGGCTGAGACTGGTCTTACGACGGCCTGAAATACGCAGGCACTTACACCGTGCAAGACTTTGTGAGTTATTCTGAAGCTAAAACAGGGACTTGCAGTAAAATGTCGGCCAAAAATAAGCAGTACCTACTTTAGAAAGAGGTCATCTTTGGGTGCCGATGGGGGTAGCACTTCACCTCCATGATGCGTGTCGTGATCAAACGACGAATACGCGGCTCTGTGTAAAGTTTTTAAAGCCCATTTATAATCTTAATGTCTGCACTAACATTTACTGCCCCATTTTGCTGACGCTGTGACATTCCACGTTAAATTGCGCAGAACGTTACAACCCTCCTAAAAATAAAGCTGATTTTATTTACACGCAAGCTGGCAAATGAAAAATTTTTTTTTCCAATGTATGCTTCAAAGAACAAAGGACTTTCGCCTTAAGCTTACTACCGGAAGGATGATGTATGAATGAGCCCAGAAATATCAATATTAAAACTTGGTAGTTACATTTTATTAATCAACTGTAGAAAAACTAGATAAAAGAAGAAACTGCTGAGTTTCTAGCCAGTTCTCCTCAGTACAGCAACCACCATCAGAAACTGGTGGAAGCACCACCGAAAGCTCCCAACCGTTAGGGCGTCTCATGCCTCTTCTACTGCAACTTGACCCCTAATTGCTTAAAGTGATCTAAGATCTAATCTAACGAATCTATGCACTTCATTATGCTTGGATTTGAACATGTGACTTATGGAAGTAATATGTTGTTGGTGTGATTGACCTGTTCGGATCACAAGCAAACCACAGTTAGGGTGGGGCCGAAAAGTCCTGAAATAGAGACCATTGATGGGCCCGACCAAGTTGAACAGTGGAATCTGTCGCCCTACAACCCGGCGTTTTTGGGCGTTACTATCCCCCGAATTCACAAACGTCAATCGAAAGCAGCACGCCTTCAAAGTTGAAGCATATGCTTATCTCACCTTAAGTCAGTAAGTATCATCATACCTTCAGAATAGAATATGATCACGCCAGCATCCGTAACCATCGCAATAAACCACGGAAATCTTTCTCACCGGCTGTAAAACTAGTTTAACCAAGAAAAGTTAGCGGCGTCGTGTATGAGAAATATTGATGGGGGGGACTCGGTTCAAGTCGCAGAGCAAACCTAGGTGTGGGGGGTAAAGTTCTGGATCACTTATTCATTGGATTATTCTTGGGAGTTTTCTTTACCCTCCCGAGTTTCATAAGTGCAATTTGTAAATCGTTTTGACACTAAGTGCTAGGCTTGGTTAGAGTTAACTAAATTGTTAGGCATATGGATTATTCTTGGAAGTTTTCTTTACCTTCCCGAGTTTCATAGGTGCCATTTGTGAATCGTTTTGACACTAAGTGCTAGGCTAAGAGTAAACTAAATTGTTGGGTATTTGTATGTTATTACGCACAGTTTTTTGTAAAATAATGATAAAATGTAAATGTAAGACATATTATTTTCTTTGTTAAACTCCAATTTTGACATTATAAATCTCTATAGGTACTACGAATACTACGAACTAGTAAGATAAAGTTGAGACCATTTCATTACAGATAATTAGATAGTCTTTGTTAGGAATGTAATCTCCACCAACCATCCTTCTATAGTTTATGGTAGCACGTCATGTCTGTGGAATGTTTGACAGTTCCGCTTCCTTCCTTCAACCTCTTTCTTTATGGTCTGTTAAGCAATAATTTGCTCTTGATAACTTTAATTAATTAAATAATAATTAATTGTACGCTTCACTATAAATAGTCCAATTTATGTCACATGCTGTAATTGTTGTGTTTCTCAGTATCTTTTAATGATCAAAAGATTGCTGAGAAGTCTTGAGTCTTCATTGTGGTTCGCCCCACGCGCCCTGAGTAACTAAACCTGGAAAGCATCAAGTTACAATCGACCTGCCTCCAGTGCAAGTCCAACAGTCTTTCATTCTTCTTAGTTAGTCAGTCAGAGCGGTGATGATTGCGCTGATGATACACACACAAACATTTCATCCCTCCCTACTTAGTATGGCTTGTTCGGCAATGGCCACTTTTTCCGGTCAGAGGTGTCTCGACAGCCTTGGACGATGAATTAATAATTTCATTCATGTTAATCCCTTCAGAGCTAATGAACTAATAGGGATAATTTAAGAACTAAATTTTAGCACAAAATCTCGTAACTTTGCTAAATCTACACACATTTAATTTATAAAGTAGATATTTTGCAAGAAAATACTTAATTCCGTTGATCAAGGTGCTCATGTTGAATATATTTTATGCGCATTTTCGCAATTTTCTTGAATCTTCTTTTTACGAGTCTGAGCTAGATTTAGCTTAAAATCTAATACTTTTAAATGGCCCCGACAGATACGTAAAAACTAAAATGGAATTACTTTTACTCCAGCGCGATGAAAAATGAGAAATCTTATATTTTTTTAATATTCACCTTTAGGATAAGTTAGCGTCGTTTGGCTAAGTTACGTTCTTTAATCTGCACTGGTCTGTTTTTAGAGACTAGAATTTCAGGATTATGTTTTGCTGAAACTAAATCATCTCTCATCATCATCCAACCGTTTTGGTAACACATTCATAATGCGAACAGCAAGGGAGTGCAATGAGCTTCCCGCTGAAGTGTTTCCACAGCATTACAGCTTGGACCTCTTCAAGAAGAGAGTGAATAGGCCATTTGTGAGGCCGGCATTTACCACCTTAGGCCACATTATCACCTTCAATCAGGTGAGATTGTGGTCAAATGCGCGCCTATAAGTATAAAAAAAACTCTAACATTTCGAGAGTTTTGTATGTACCAGTATGTAATGGACAAACCACCATACTGCGGAGGTTTGTTTGTATTTCATTTAACGAAGGTGCAAAACTAGCATGCGGGTCGCCTAACTCTCTGGTGTTGAAGGGGTGTAAACTTTTCTTGTAGTATTCATTTTGAATACTCGTACTAATTGGTTGTTGTTTGATCCGTCCTAACGAGGTCTAGTTAAATAAACCTAATCCACACACGGTCTAGCCCTTGACTAAGCAAGCAGAGAGCGTCGTGGCCCAGTGGTTAAACAAATCTGGCCGGAACACACCTACTTTGTGTTCATCGAACAATTTGCGACTCACTCTCCGGTGATGGAAAACACCGATATAAAACCCAAGCAACCCGGAGAACGGCGGAAGGCTCACCCCTTGCCACGTTGGGTACAAATGATGGCAACCAGCAGTGTGCCCCTCACTAACCAATTAGGGATATCATCGTGAGGGTTTGTTATGTTAAATTTAAATATCATCCGCCTAGACCAGTACCTACAAGCAGACAATGTAAATGCACACCAATTTCTGTTTTATCCTCCTATTCAAAATAAATAAATAAGCGAAACCCGTTTGTTTTTCATACCGTCTCACCCTTGACGCTTTGTTGTTGCTTATCGCAGCACCTTTTACTCACAATAGTCGCGTTGATTGACGTTTGAATACACAATGCGTTGATAAATGCCCTGTTAAAAATCTCCAGGGTGCTTTTTTTAATGTTGCTCTTTAAAAGGCCAAGGCTTAGGGGCCCTGTTTTAACAGGATGCTATGAACTCGCTGCAGACACTAACCCCCTTATTCATAAAAACTTAAACAGCGCTTCAACAACACATTAACTTTTGTATCGGTTTAT
This sequence comes from Udea ferrugalis, assembly GCA_950022985.1. Taxonomy (NCBI): domain Eukaryota; kingdom Metazoa; phylum Arthropoda; class Insecta; order Lepidoptera; family Crambidae; genus Udea; species Udea ferrugalis. The sequence continues at coordinate 14,008,072 of OX465531.1, read as the reverse complement.
CACTTTCATTCTTGTTGTTGCCGCCATTTTCTAGTAAATGACAGAACATGCAGCTTAAACTACGCTTTATTACGCTAAAGCAAATTTTAAGCAATTGACTTGTGCCTGCGCGAGTGTGGCCGTGTCTTATTAGATAAGACAAAATCACATACATTTCTTTGATCCCAAGGTGAGGTTTTCCCTTGTGTTTTGGAAATCAGGAACAACAAAGGTACCACAAATCACCAGACCCGGCAAGAACAGGTATCTATTACTTCTTTTTGTTAAGGAAGAGTGACTCCTTCTGCCACAGGTGCCATGGCACTTAAAAGAAAGAGTCCATATCTGCATAGTCATATTTAAATATTGTTAAAGAAATTAACATTTTGAATTTTTTCCTCATTTTTCAACAAACATTTGTGGTGGTGCGGGAATCGAACCCGCGACTCTATGAGTCTACTATTTATTTACTTCACAAAATTAAGAAAAAAAAATACAATCGGTGGACTTAATGCTTGGAGGCATTCTCTACCAGTCAATCACAAAGGCATAACAGAGAATTTAGGAAGTTTGGGCTAAATTTCACCTTCTTCTTTATTGAATAAGTCTTTCAGACTTTGCATCAGCAACCAAGTGAAGCAAAGCCCTGGATGTTGCCCTTGACTAAATCTGCCTACGTCTCCGTCGATTAATTAGTGTGGTCATTAATCTTGTCTGATGTGGACAGAATCCCGCTCAGGGAAATTATAAGACGAGAGCGTGTGACGCATTCCTCTAGCTCATGTGACGTCATCACTGTAACTCGAGATAAAGGAGGTAGTTTTTTAGAAGCCCTGAAACAAAGCGAACTTTTCAGCATAATATTTCAATTTAGTTTATACCCAATGATAATATTACAATGAAAAATACGTAGATAGGTTATGTTAGAACTTACGCGAAGTCAAAAATTGTCCCCTGGCGTACGTACCTACCTATAATTTGACCGTGTGTACAAGATAGTATGATTATTTACTAGAGCGTACACGAGACAGATACGTGTTGCACAATGTCGTCTCAAACTGTCAATGCTTTGCTCAGGTGGTCGAAGTCCTGATTCCGGATGCCACTTTTTTAGCACAAATAACCTATCTACGTCTTTTATAGTCTTTTTATTACAATAGAATTGTTTATAACTATAAAAATATGCTCATTATTACATACAGCGCCATCTAGCCCCAAAATGAGCAAATCTTGTAACCTTGATACTAAACGACGTATATTTTAGGAAGTCCTTTTGATCTCTCAGCCATATGACGTCACTAATAGCAGGTTAAACTTCTACGTTCAGAACTGTTGAAGTATGAAGTTCAAACAAGGAAATATTTCCAACAAACATAACTCGAGGAAAATTGGGATCAAGCAAGAAAAACTTCCGCAATAACAACAAAAGGAAATCATTTACAAATACAAATTACAGGATGTCTAACTTTTATTCTGTCTGGGGCGAGGCATTCCAAAACAAAATGGCGGACATAAATATGAAATACGAGCGGTTGAACCTGAAGAGCCTGAAAACTGCAAAGTAATAGAAGCTCATTTATTTACAGCATTAACTTCAAGTAGGTACTTTCCAAGAGTTGTGTTCTGGAGATTTCCGCCCACTCACGTCACACCTCGGGAACTCCACAGAAATGGTAAAAAGTAGACTTGGGTGCTTAAGGCTATGCGTATTACGTACTACGTAGTGTAGGGTTGGCAATACTACAACACAAACATGTGTAATACATGTACACAGGGCCGCTCATCACACTGCAGACCACCACCGTAGGCAGACCTTCGGGAGGGGTGTTACGAAGCGCGGACGGACGGTACAAAGTCCACAATGTATAGCATGACGTGCGGCCGAGTGTACATTTTTCGGTGTATAGATGTGCCTTTAGTAGGTGTATATTGGGAAGTATACTTCATTTTTTTCTTCACCACTCGCTCTCTTCGTTCGCTCATTCGAAAAAAATGAAGTACCTTCCCAATATACACCATTGGAGCACAAAATCAGAAATAAACCACCTAAAATATTTCAGATGGTTTATCATGAACGATGAACTTCAAACATGTTATGGAATTAAAAATTTTGATCAAAAAACCACTAACCGAAAGTTAAATAATTATTCGCTTAACAGTTTGCATGCACTGTCATCATTTCCTAGCCGACCCACGAGCGCTCGCGCTGACGTCGTGCGTCCGGTCTTGCGATATGACACCTCTACGCTACACATACCTAATGCACCGATTCCTGATTGTTTAACTAAATCGTTGAATGAAACTTGATACGAGTTCATTTTGGTGTAAGACGCAACATGATTATTCGAAAAGTGAATTATTATCGTCAATCATAAAATTAATAACAAATTCATAAAAAACATACCTGTGATTTTTTTCCCTTGAGATCTGGTATTTCACAAAAAACACAACATAACTACACTGATTGATAGATCATACATGGCGCTCTTAGATACCCGATTAGAATATGACGGCACCATGAAACTACAACGACCACAAGTGGTGGTTTCATGCCAGATTGGTCGTGCCGATACAAGTGATACTCTATTCAACCGCGTGTTATCCAGCAGCAACATAGTCAATAATCACATTTATGATAGTAAAAATGTCGGCACCATGAATCCTCGGTAATTCCATGATGGAACAGAGATTCATGCCTGATTGGTCGTACGGACAAGTTTGAATGCAATTTACCACAACTATGAGCATGGACGCGTTAACTCAAAAAGGTGTGTGGGAGCCGCGACGATCCCTTCAATACTGATGCAATGTATGAACAAGACCAGTAAATCGTAATTAATTAGTAACGCTTTTTGTTTCGGGTTCCGTATAATTGTTGTTAGGACAAAAGTTTATAAACATAATTCTACTAACTGGTTAATACGTTGGTGTAATGCTAAATACATTCAGTGAGGAACCTCATCATCTTCAATGATGCAGTAACAACCTTAATAAAAATCAAAATTATGATTATTTCGCATTACCATATAAATCCATATTAAGCATAACATTAGGAATCATATTTAAAATAGATTTTTTGCAAATAATACAATATAACTGTAAAAACAGAAATAAATGTCAATTAACTTAAAACAAATAAAAAACATATTTAAAATAATATTTGATAACTACTTATTAAATCTAATCAAACAGATAAAAGTCCGCTGTTTATTACGTAAAGATAGGAAGGAACCCTAATGCAATAATTAAAATAGATTTTTAAAATAAGTCATATCACTGTAATAAACAGAAATAAATATCAATTTACTTAGTAAGTAAGTAAGTAAACATTTATGCAGAATAAAAACTTAACCTATGAAACAATGGTATCAATACATTTACTTAAAACAAATAAAACTCATTTTAAAAAAATATCAAATAACTAATTATTAAATTTAATCAAACACAAAAAAGTCCGTTGTTTATTACGTAAAGATAGGAAGGAACCCTAATGCAAATGCAACACAAGCAGGTATTACTTTGAACAAACAAGTCACTACATTTTGCCAACGCTGCACTACCTTATCTGTAAGCTCGGTAATATGATTCAAGATTCAAGTATAGTCAACCACAATAAAAATGATTTTTACTTTCATAATTTGAACGTATTTCTAATTACTTAATTGTGTAATGGTTCAGAAGTTGTTTACTACAATAGAAGTCGCGGGTTCGATTCCGCACAGTACAAACATTCGTTTGCATGAACATGTCTGTTTGTATTGTTCTAGCTGTTTCCTATGTAAACAAATGATGTATTTGAAATATGTTTATCCTTTGTCTAGTGTCCCATAACACAAGCTTTAAGAAGTTTAGTTTATCACTAGACGCTGTTGTGTAGGTAGTGCAACTCTACACATGACATGTAATATCATTTAGGAATGGCTTAATGAACTATTACAAGGTTTTCGCCTTCCTCCGTTTTGCAGTGCCAGTTGCCACAAGTTTGGTTCAAAGTCAGTCAATTCAGAAAAAACTTTTTTTTTTTAATTTTCCTGCGTCTGGGAGTTAGTTTGTTGGACTTACCATACACGGATATTCAGTTTCTTACTTCTGGACCTTAACGCTTACAAATGGCATGTTCCCTGACGCATGTATACACAAATAATTTTACGTTATTAACAGCGAAAAATGGGAATTTTCTATCGTTCATTAATAACAGCGCAACATTTTTTCTTCTAAATAAACTCAAGTCAACTGTACATAAGTACGTACCTTTCAGCCGACCTAGTTAGTGAATTAATATTTTATTTTTCACGAAATGTATTGACAAACCGAAATTTTTGCTGACAGCTTACAATTTTAGACAGTGTTAGCTAACCTTTTATTGGAAAGACTTTATAGGTCGTTTTTGCGATCACTTCCTAGTAAAATTGGAGTTTTACAGTAAAAATGTTATGCTCCTCTTTGTCTGAGTTTGCAATATTTTTGAATAAATTAGGAGCTATAGATCAATGAAAACCATAACATCAGTGACAGTGAGTGATCATCAAGGACCATCAAGAAGTTATTCAACGTTATTAGTGCTACAGCAAGAAAATTCAGCAGAAATCAATCATGTTCGTAAGTTTTATCTTCAATTTACTATGTTAAAACGATAAAGATTTTATTTTACATGTTTGTTTTTATTCTTCATATGATAGGTCTGACATCGAATGCAACTCCGAGGTTGAAGTTAAACGCCGGGCAGTGCACAAGCACTCAGAGTCTGACGCCGAGCCCTCCAAACGCCGAGCACGGAAGGCCACTCCAGCACTTTGCGATTCTGACGCCGAGCCCTCCAAACGCCGAGCACGGAAGACCATCCCACCACTTAGCGACTCTGAAGACGAGTGTGCTAAAAAACGGTGAGATAACGACCTGCATCTCAGTATTGTGACAAACAGTGAAGATTCTTATAACCACTTATAACGCTTATGTTTATGAACGTGAATACTTAACATTTGAACCAATACTTTTGTTTTCATTTTCAGGAGCAACAAGACGGCTGGGGCCAAGAGGAAGGCGAAATTTATAAAAGAACTTTTTTACACGGACGACGAAGTAAATAAGCGGTAAGTTTTATGTAAAATCATAGCGAGGAACGTAATGACCAGATCTTTTCAAAACAAATCTTTTTTAAACCAAACATTAGAAAATATTGACTTTATAAATTATGAACTCTATGTACCTTATACCTTTATAGTTATGTACGTGATACATACCTTTTTTTCTCCTGATTACGTCAAAGCAAAGGAGGGTTATGATTGTTTGGTACCTAGCAAACTTATTAATTAAATAATCCACGAAGCATAGTAAGTAATAGTTTCTCATCTAACTTAATCATTTCAGTTCCAGTAAAGCGGCTAAAAGACCTACGAAGCGCAAGCCAGCTGAAGGCAGCGTACCGAAGCGAGCTCGGTCTGATGGATGGTGTCTGGACTTAGACGACGAGCCGGAGATCGTCGTCAACCGCACGCGCGCCGCGCCTTCCCTGCAATCCGTGCTCACGCGCCGCGTGGCGGATGGTAACCTACGTCATACCGCTGACCTATCCGGCGATCTGTTCGTGGAGCTCCGACTCTATAACTCAGCGGACATCAAGTCGATACCGGCGAGAGATCGCTGGCAGAAGGCGGTATTATCGCTTAAATATAGAACCGATTCTGACGCTGAACAGCTGGACTTGCTGCGCAAGTTTGTCAAGCGAGCACGCGCGGATTTTACCGACGAAGGACGGTTTTTTGTCGATAACAAAAAATAAGTTATCATCCTAAACATTAAGAAATAAGAGTCCAATCTATTTTAGTTAAATTTAAATCAATCTTTTCTTTTACATCAAGTAACAATGTCAAACAGATCGATATATTGTTCCGTTTGTAATATTTCTGTTAAAAGCAAAGCGTTTTCCGCTCATCTTAAGAGTACAATACATAAAAATAACTCTGCTATTGAAGAAAGCGATGGTATTGAGAAAATAGGTAGTGCTTTCCGCAGTCGCATCGCAGCGTACAGGTTGTGTGGTGATGCGGGGAGCGCCGTGCAGGCGCCGGCCTCGTTCATGCGCAGCTTGCGCGCGCGCGCCGCTCAGCTGCTACGAGCGCGCCAGTTAACTTATGATAGCATCAAAGTTAACTTTGAATTATTCGCTGAATTTCTTTTAAGATCGAATGATTCTAACAAGTCCGAAATAAAGTCATTTGCTACGGAAAACATTGTAATAAATAATAGTTTTGATTTTGAAGAAGTTTTCTCTCAAGTTATCAACGTGATTACTTCTAAAGTAGACGAGTTTGAAGAACGAGATAGCGGTTGGTTATTTTTACGTAATTGTTACTTAGAAATTAACATTAATAAGTACAATCCTCTGAGAGCATCTAGATTCATTGATTTGCCAAAAGCATTGAAACTCAAACGCGCATGTGTTAACATTCAAAATAAAGATGAGTTCTGTTTTTTATGGAGCATAATGGCAGCTTTATTTCCTGCAGACAGCAACGGGCATCGAACATCTTCTTATCCTCATTTTAAGAGCGTGCTCAATGTAAATAAAATGTCGTTTCCGGTTAAGTTTCCCGACATAAAAAGATTTGAGAAAAATAATCCTAATATAAGCGTTAATGTATATGGACTCAAAAACAAAACAAATGTTGTTGGACCATTGTACCGCACGTTGAGTAAAAAAAGCAATCACATAAACTTATTGTACATAGAAAGAGGTAATCTTTCACATTATTGTTTGATTAAAAACCTAAGCCGCTTAATAAGGTCGCAAGTAACAAAACATCATGGTCAAATATTTTTTTGTGACGACTGCATGATATTTTTTCAAAACGAACGTAAATTAAACGCTCATGTGTGCGGTGGGGTTGCGACTATTTTGCCAAAGTCGGGTACATTTATTCAATTTAAGAACTATGAGAAAATGCAAGACATGCCTTTTGTAATTTATGCTGACTTTGAATCTTTATTGCAGCCCAGTCCTAACGAACCCAGTTCCAGTTCAACGAAACTGTTTCAAAAACATGTACCGGCTGCGTTTGCGTATTATGTTGTTTGTTCTTATAATAGTTCTTTAAATCGATACGTAACTTATCGCGGTGAAGATTGTGTTGAAGTTTTCATAAATAACCTAAAAAAGGATGTATCTCAAATTTTACAAATTTATAAAAATACAATTCCTATGAAAAAACTAACCACACAAGAAGTTTGCGCATTCAAGGAATCAAAAGTATGTTATTTATGCAGTCAATTATTATTCGATGATAAAGTTCGGGACCACTGCCACTTGACAGGCAACTATCGCGGTGCAGCTCATTCTTACTGTAATCTTAACTATCGTTTACCACAATTTGTTCCTGTCTTTTTTCATAACTTGTCTGGCTACGACAGTCATTTATTTATAAGTCAACTGGGACAAACATCAGGACCAATAAAAGTTATAGCTAAAAACAAAGAAAATTACATATCATTCACTAAGTTTTTTACAACACATGACAATAAACATATGGCGGTTCGTTTCGTTGACTCTTTTAAATTTTTGGGAACAAGCCTAGAAAAACTTGTATCGAATCTAGATAAGAAAGATTTTATTCATTTGCTTAATTTTTTCCCAGAATCTGAGAGGTTCGAATTGTTAAGACGGAAAGGCGTGTATCCGTATGAATACATGTCTACCTGGGACTCGTACAGTCAGCCAAAAATGTGGTCTACCACCCTACGGTTGGGATTCGTTTAAACGTCATGAAACAACAAGGTCAATTTTCCCTGGCAATAAGTCTGTGTCAATGACTATTGCTCTCTTTGTCATTTATGATATAACGTCATGCCAAGTGTCAAGTTTGAATAATCATATGTCACAGATTTTTGTTCATATTTCATTGACGGGAATACCTACTTGACAGTAGAATTGTCAGTGAGACTTTATTTTTTAGTTGTAATAAGTTTCTCTTCAAAAAGATCGACATGGTTTACGTTGAGCAAAAAAAAGATTATCGCATTTAATGAGGTTAAACTAAGTCACCCACTGACGTCAAATGTCAGGCATCTCAGGTAACAGACAAAATGTCATAACTTATTTGTGCATGTGTTAAACTCTGTTAGAAAAGTCAACCTTAGCGATCGTTTCATCTCGCAGAAACTTTTGTCAAAAGTGGTAGACCATTTTCTTGGCTGACTGTACAAAGAGAAAAAATTGCCTCCACAGCAATGCTTCTATTCGAGCCTTAGTGACACTACTGTTTCAGAATCTGACTATAGCCATGCTAAACAGGTCTGGAATGAGTTCAATTTAAAAACTTTGGGTGAATACACAGATTTATATTTGAAATCTGACGTTTTGTTACTAGCAGATGTATTTGAAAAGTTTCGTTGCACTTGTAAAACAAATTACAAGTTAGATCCTTCATTTTATCTGACAGCTCCTAGTTTGAGTTTTGACGCAATGCTCCTTAAAACGAATGTAAAACTTCAGCTAATTGATGACTTAGAAATAATTCGATTAATACAGAAAGGTATTCGCGGGGGAGTATGTTTATGTTCTACGAGGTATGCGAAAGCAAACAATAAATACTTAACAAATTATGAAACGTCATACCCCGATAACTTTTTATTTTACATAGACTGTAATAATTTGTACGGCTATGCGATGTGTTCTTATTTACCTCATTCGGATTTTAGATTATTGAATGTTTCAGATATTGATCAAATTGAAATCCTTGAAACACCCGATGATTCCGAAGAAGGGTTTATTTTAGAAGTTGATTTAGAATATCCCGAGAATTTACATGACCTGCATAATGAATTACCATTTTGCCCACAAAAATTTTCACCACCAGGATCTAAAACTCCAAAATTAATACCGAACTTATATGACAAATTTAACTACGTTATCCATTATGCGCATTTGAAAACGTGTTTATCACATGGTTTGAAGCTCACAAAGATTCATAGAGTAATTAAATTCAGACAAAGCCCTTATTTAAAACAATACATTGATTTGAATACAGAGTTACGAAAAAAGGCAAAGTCAAGTTTCGAACAGGATTTTTTTAAGTTATTAAATAATAGCATTTTCGGCAAAACTTTAGAGGACACCGAAAAAAGGCTTGATGTAAAACTAGTCAATCAGTGGGTTGATACAAAAAATAGAACGAAAAAAATGGTCACTGCAGAACAACTAATAGCGAGGCCTAATTACCATAGTTCTACCATTTTTTCAGAAAATTTTGTGGCAGTTCAGTTGAAGCCAGAATCAGTTGTACTTGACAAACCTATTTATATTGGATTTACGGTTTTAGAAATTTCCAAAAGCCACATGTATAATTTCCATTATTCTGTAATGAAACCATTTTATGGTCGTAATTTAAACCTTTGTTACACAGATACAGATAGTTTTTTGTACTCGGTGAAAACTAGTGATATATATAAAGATCTGAGACACAATTTTCAAGGATATTTTGATACAAGTAACTATGAAGAAAATAATACGTACGGTATTAAACGCGAAAATAAAAAAATACCTGGATTGTTCAAAGATGAACTTGGCGGACATCTTATTACAGAATTTGTTGGTTTAAGATCAAAATTATACTGTATCAAAACTGAAACCAAAGAAATTAAGAAAGCTAAAGGTATTAAAAAACCTGTAGTCAACAAACTGTTTTTCAAAGACTATCATAAAGCTTTGTTGGAAAAGGAAATAATTCGCAAAAGAAACATTGTTTTCAAATCTATCAAACACCAAATATTCACTCAGTGTGTTGATAAAGTAGCCTTATCATCTAATGATGATAAACGTATCTTATTAAGAAACAATATAGACACATTAGCATGGGGACATAAATCTAGTACCTTTTAATTTAGCTACAATAGATTGGACTAGTTAAGTCAAGTATCTAGTTTTAAGTTTGTTGTTATGTTAGATTTAGACCACGTAAGATTGTATGTTAAGAATAATTGTGTTTAGTTGTTTAATAAATATTTCACCAATTTTTTTGTTTCATTGCTGAACTCAAACCCAGGTTTGAATTGCCTACTTAATTAGTTCATAGCTACTGCTCAAAAACCTATACAACATAAGTAGTGCACACGTGATGATTTCTGCAAGTTTCAACCTGTTATGATTACCTAAGACTACGAGGGTTGTCAGTTACATATTATGAAAGTTAAAAAAATATTTTTGATAATGTTGTTTTAGTTTCAATACGTTAATTACAGCTCATACTTGCCAAAACTTGTTTTATGAACATCATCAAACTATCACAGTGCGTATCGAGCTGTGATATAAGAGAGTCAATTATAATATAGTAGGTCACCTAACAACAGGATGATTGTTACTATAAATTATAATTCGAACCCAAACTAACTGCAAGACGATAAGATTTTATAATCAACTTTAAAAAGGAGTAGGATTTAATACATTACAGATAAAATCATACATTGTAAAATGTGGATTGACAGCCCTGCATGTTCCATTTAAAAGTGTTTAGCTTGTAAAATTTTAAAACTATGCAAAACTATTTTAGTGAGGTGTTGGTCATGTCATTCTTTTAGTTTCTGAGCTCGAGTGAAGTGGTGTGCTATTTACTTATCTGTAAGTATACTATTTTTTAGAAAATTGTTTGAAAGTTACATTTGTACAAATGATTGATAATATGTATTACTGTTTTTTGTTACAGAAAATGTCTGAATCCGACATCATGTTCAGTCAGTTCGCACAAGATCCCTTCTCAACTGCTAGTGCGTTTCGGCAAGCTTGTCCTGAACTTTATCGGTCTAGCCCTGCACCCAAAGAGAGGCAAGCGAAGCGGAAGAATCATAAATGCAAGAAGAACCGACTGCGCAGAACCTCCTACGTGATTAATAATGAGCATCAGCGAGGAATACGCCTTATTAAAATAAAAGTGATAGATATAAGCGGTGAATCTCTCAACAAATCGGACATTGAATGTGATGAAGATAATGTAGTGTTAAGTGCACAATATATTGTGAAAGAACCGTTGGATGACATAATGGACGAAACAGAAACAGTGATTAAAAAAATAAGTAGGAAAATTAGTGATAATAATAATTATTAGCTTTAAACTTTATTTTAGATATAAGACTAGTTTTAACCTGTACACTTGTATAAATATCAGAAATATTATTAAAATAAATACGTCATGTGAAAAACTGTGTTTGTTATTTTTTACTTATTATTTAAATTCGTTAGGTAGGTAGAATTAAATAAAACTATGCATTGATCATATTTAATGTTATGTATATTCACAATTACTTAATCAATAAATTATTTAGTAAAAACAGTCAAGTCAAATAATGAGTATCCATTCAAAAAACACCATTTTTTAATACACAAAGCACTTCTTAAAGCACATTTATTTTTGTGAACCAAGCAATTAAACATATTAGTTTTGTACAGGTCATTTAAACTATTAAGATTAGGTATACCTGTATAACTTATATCTACAATATTATCATGACCACACAACTCTGCCACCCATTTAATCTTTTCTTCACCTTTTACAATAATTTTCATGTCTTTCAGAAGAGGCTTGATAGTTCTATGAAATTCTTGAAAATCGATGTACCCTTCACTCCATTGGTAACCTCTGTTTCTTTCTATCCATTTAACATGTCGTTTCTCTTCCTCAGTTAATTTAGTAAATGGATATGGAGGTTTGATTAAGAATGTTTGAGTAAACTCCAGAGTTGCTATAACGAATTCTTTTACTAAAAATTCATTTTTACGGTTTTTGAATCCTTGCAAATCCACAATCACTGTATCGTTATTCATGATAATTTCTTCACAATATTGCTCAAAGGTTTATACTCAAATACACAATCGTTCAAAATTAGACAGTATGCAGCTGTCTGATCTGGTATTTCTTGATCTGTTTCAATTTCAACTCTTACGTCTATCGATCCTTTTAACGTCTCGTGTTGGCGTGAACAGTCGATTACAAACATAGGAGCAATGTCTCTGAATTCTTTCATGCTCATCAACGGCTCTGGTCGGCGTCCGTAGTAAGACTGTTGGAATCTAGCGTACTGCTCATATAATAAACTAAATTTATCTTCTGAAAAGTTGATGTTTAAACCTTCATAAGGATAATACGATGAATTCAAAAATACTTTAACATCACGCACGTGACAGTGGTCAAATTCAGCCATTGAAAGGGCAGCGTTATGTTTACGGTTGGTTTGCATTGCAATAACAACGAACCGTGGTTTTTCGATTTGTGATGAAGTTTTTATCGACCAAGTATGCTTACGTGTCTTAGGTAGTAGTGGATATTCGTATAGATCCCAATTACGATACGCGAGTTGAATAGCTCGATCTTTCTCTAAATGTTTTAGCAAATTAATTCTTTCCCGATCAGACACTTTGATGTGTGGAACTCGCCAAACAATTTTATTAATTACAATATCGTCGACAACTTCTCCTGCATTTAATTTGATAGAATTGAGATTCGTATTGCTCCTAAGCAACACCAACTCATGTTTACAGTTTATAATAATTTTTTCATAATCTTCAGCGAATCCTAAAATTTTGTTCAACGGTATGGATGCTGAAAATGCTCCACTATCAGTGTTATTCGATCCTGTAGTTGACCACCCCCAAACTCGACCACACTTGGATTCATCACCATTTAAAGATAGGTAAGATTTGATAGTTGAAGTAACACCAGCATTTTTAATTTTATCTATTTCTACTCCGTTCAATTCATATCTTATATCTTGAAACAGAAATAGTATCGGATTATTAACGAAATGAACATTTGTTATTTTTGCTTTAGTGGTACTGTTAAACACATTCACTTTTCCCTCTATGTATAAACTACTTAGTGATGGCAGTACATACAAATCTTGTTGGTTGATAGGAATTCGTATTTCATCATTTTTGTTGAAACTTGACACATATGGTTTGTATGAATGATACTCAAAACTTTCAATACTGGTATCGTATGAAGCTTGTTGTGATATATTTAAAATATTCATTTTATCAAGCCTACTAATTTAAGAAACTCCTTATTACTTTTAGTAAGCTTATTCTTTAGCTGAATCGGTGTGTCTTTGCGGGATGTTTTTTTAGAACTGAATTGAACACACGATGTAGACGGGTTTTTATGGAAATTTAACATTTTTTTCTGAAATGTAAATAAAGTTGTACTTCTTCACCTCGTAAGTTTATCTCTTTATTTTCAGCGTCCAACAACCTTATATTAATAGCGCTAATAGAACTTTGGTTTACCGGAAAGTAAATTAAATTTTTAGGTATTTCAATTATACGATAACCGGGTGGTACATTAGGCACGAATTCGTAAATAATATGACTTCCTTTTCCGTTTACAAAAGAACCACTGACAACATCGCATTCGATCCTTACGATGGTTGTTGATAGAATGTTGACAGGATATTGTGAATCAGTTCTTATATTTGCGTTTATTGTTTGTTGACCGAAACCTAAAATTTGTCCCAATGATTCAGCTTTATCAAAATAAATATTCTTGGAGCAGAAAATATTCGTTTTTAATGTATTGTTATTGCATGTTAATGTTAACACGGTATGTTTAATATTACTTTTCAAATAATCGCAAATATCTTGAAGCTCATAAGACCCTTCAGGAATTTTGATGACTTCATTTTCCCCATAATAAAACTTATTGTTCCTTTCATCTATATTGGGAATAGAATTGAAGGTTGAAAATGACAAAAGTCCGCATTCGTAATCTCCTCGAAGTTCCAACGTAGGGGAATAGTTTGTGCTCAAGGAGGCTCCGCTTCCAGTTATAGATACAGTAAAAGACATGTTTGAACTGATACTTTTATTTATTTCACACAGTATTTAAATGTTTTTCCAATAATTCCTCAGAAATTTTAAACATAAATGACCGCAGTTTGTAGTGCCAAAGGTTTGCTGTCGGTCAAAGTTATAGTTTATAGATAAGTTACTCATGTATTTAACAAATTCTAGAGGAGGCTTCAAATTGCCAAAACTATCATAATACTCTACGTAATTATTGTGCTTCACGAAGGCCACCCAATGCGTGCCGGGGTTTTTATTGCTGTCTAAATTCAATATTCCACATTCTATATTTTTGGGTTTCAAAGGTAATGTATCTCTCATGAAGACTCCACGAAAATAGGGAATATCATAGGCATGTTCTAATATATCTATGTTGGTGAGAGCACGTTTGGGTAGCCGCTTAATTAGTTTTTTGATGGGTTTAGATATAAACCAGTGCCAGTTTTATGAGGTTTAATATATAACCCTTTCCCGATAGAAACAGCTTCCATCATTCGGTTGTGTCTTTCAGATTCCTGAAGACTTTTTTGTGCAGCTTTGGAATCGTTAACAGCTTTAGCTATACCAGCTGCCCCTCCAGCTAGTGAACCTAAAGCTGATAACCCTGCGAATATAGGAATAAGTGGTAAAAGCCCTCCGCACTTTGGAAGAGGAATGCAACGCGGCAAACGTATTCCTTTTTTATTACTAAATAATTTTTTTGCAGCTGCATAGGCATATTTAATGGCAGTGTGACTGTCTTTGGATTTGATTTTTTTTAACCGTGATTTAATTTTCCTAACACCCTTTTTGAATGACTTCATACCACTACCAGCCCTAATTTTTGCGTTCATCGCTTTTTTCACAACCCATGATGCAAGTTTTTCTCCTTTTCCGGCATCTTTCGAGTTCAACCTTCTCTTTGCCATATTCAACAGTTTTAAGTCAGCTATCTGTCGAGCACGCGAATCTTTGTTAATATAGGCAATGTCGTGGTGCATGCAAGCTTCATCCAATTTGTTCACCCCTCGATCACCTCTAATTAATCGTTTCTGAAGTTTCGTTCCGGGCCCACAAAATTGATACCCAGGTAAATGTAGTTCAAACGGTAAACGATCTATCAAGTTATTAATTATACCACTGCCTTTCTTCATCGATAGGCAAAAAGTGAGATGATAGCACAAATTATTTTATTTATATACTATGAAACTAAATCACTTTTTTTAACCCAACTGTTGTCTTCATCACTCAAGCCTAGCCATTTTACATAAATTTTGTTTCCTTTTTTCTTAATAATTTTCTCAATAAGGTAAATTTCCGGCACCTTGGTTTTCTGTAATTCGTATCCATAAAAAGAACCTAGAATATTTTGTTTGTGTTTGTCTTGTATTTGATACGTTGGGGGACTAGTTTGATTATCTTTTACTATGAGAAATATTTCGGTTGACCAATTAGGAGTGTAACCCTTGTAAAAATCTCCTTTGTGTTTACTTATACGTACACAATCACCAACTTGAAAAGTTTTTCCTCGTCGTATCTTTGACTGTTGGGATTTGATTATATTAGACTTTACTAGAATCTCATTCGATTGATTTACATCGATTGGTTTAAATTTAGTTATGCGATGTAAAGTACTGTTATAATTCTCCACAGTGATGTCTAAATTATTTTGAAACCATTGATAGTTTCCATATAGACTGAAAATTTTGTAAAGGTGAGATTTAAGAGTTCTTATCACACGTTCTACTATGGAGGCTTTCTTTACAGAGTACGTAGAATAATGATTTATTTTATGCCTTTTCATCAACTGCTTAAAATAATCATTATAAAACTCTGTACCCAGGTCAGTTTGTAAATTTTTAGGCTTTCTTCTTGTCTCTGATAGTATACTGCACATTGCGTCCGTTACACACTTTTTTGATTTTGACTTCAACGGTTTAACCCAAACGTATTTCGATAAAGTATCAATAACTACAAGAACATACTTGTGTCCGTTATTATACGACGAATATTTTTGAAAATCCATGAGGTCAGCTTGCCATAAATCATCCATTCCTTTGATAATCGTATGCCGACGACAAAAATTCCTTCTCGCTGCTTTGTGCAACTCATGAACTAAATCTTCTTTACTCATTTTGAGTAGGTTTTGGTGAAATCATGAGATCAACTTCTTTTTTAGTGTAATACAATGTATTCAAATTTTCAACAGTCAGTTTTTCTAGATTATTTAGGTATTTTTTAACATTACTTTGAACTGTTTTTATTTCTTGTTTTAGTTCGTGAATACATTTATCAACGTATTCTTTACTTACAGCTTCATCGTCCTTCTCGGGAAGTGACAGTCCTTTCAATTTCGATAATTTTAAATCAAAATCTCCTGCTTCGGACCTTATTAATGCATCTGTAATAATATCAGCATTTAAAGATTGTCGTAAACGCTTATGAACGTGATGACCGAATTTGTCTACATTCATTATCGTCTTGTCGGCTTCTCTAGTGCAATGGTACTGCCCGGTCCACCAGATGGAAGCTTTATATATTTCTTGTATTTGATAATGCCAGCTTCATGCAATTCTTCGATTATTGCATAAATTTCATTTCTTACTCCTGTGTTACCAGCTGTCCATGAAGCCAGTAAAAGTTGTAATCTTTCCACTAACTCATTAGGATCGTTCCAGTAAATCAAATCAGTATCATTCTTAACTTCTTTTAATATATTTACCCCTTCTCCTTGCGGAAGACTTTCAACACTACTGGTATGATTTCTTGAGAACTTGAATAACGGTTTAATAATATTCATGTATTTAAAACCTTTATTACTGTTTATGGGTTTAGAAGGATTGCAATGACGTTTGTGTGCATTAGTATCAATAAGTAATAATCTGTAATTTTGCAAGTCCTCGTCTGTAACGTTTTCTAAATTTGGTACCTTTTTGTACAGTAATTCTTGAAGCCCTATGGTTTTTTTCAGGCTACGGTTTCCAATTTTCAATATTCTGTCGTCGTCATAAACACGAGTTTTGCCAAGCCATAATTTTCCTCGCTCATGTTTAACACCATAAGGTATATCTTTCATTACTTCAGATGACACGGACCAAGATAGAGAATCGTTAGCAATACTTGGTGATGACTGGAGAGATTTAAATGAGTTCTCATTAACATCATGATCCTCTGATGGGGATGTAGTAAGAGTCTTGTTAGAAGGCATAAAAATCTCATGATCTGTGATTTCCCCATCAGAGACAGGTTCTTCAACATTTTCGGAAGAGGTACTTGATGACTCGCTCTCGCAATATTTGGTTCTTTTCATTAAATGGTTCACTGGCGTTGATTCTTCATGTTTATATTGTTTATTGTCATCTTTTTTACTTGACATTTGGTTTAGGGGGTTGATAATGGGTTTGAATAATGTTTCGAGGGCTATGTCATTTGTTCTTTTGTAATCTTTCATAATATCCACCTTTCTTTTCACAGCTGCAGCAGACTTTACAATTTGTTCTTTGAGATTTCGTTCCATCGTTAAAGACTCCACACTGACTGACAATCTTAATCAAACTGAAACATCAGTAACCTAGCAACTATTTAAAAAGATTAGTCTACTTCTATGAATGTATCGAAGTTCAGCCGGTAACATCCTTTGTTTCGTTCACAGTCCTTATTTATAACTAAATAGTTGAAAGGTTTTCTCCAAACAGTGGAGCACATTTCACGAAACTTACACCATGACATATCAGAGCCTACATGTTCATCATAAACGTGTTTAAGGTTTACATCATCTTGCTTAAATAATATGATAAGATTAGAATTGTCTCTCACTAATTGTTTGGGTATTTTGGTGTAAGTTTGATTGATATAAAAACAGTCAATATTTCTATGGCGACCCATTGCAAAGTAATCTCGTATATTATTCTGATTTTCACAAGCAACGTCGTCGAATATGATAATTGAGTTTGGTAATGCTTCGTGCGGACTCAAGACCGCATTATTATCATTGTATTTGTAATAAGATATGTCTGCCACCTCATTCAACACGTTCTCCAGGAAGATGTATTTTGGTTGATATAATGATTTCGAGTAGACATAAAGGTTACAAAAACGTGGACCGTCCTGGTGTAGTAATAAACTCAGGACCAAGTTTGTCTTTCCGCAGTTGGAAGGACCACAAACGATGCTGCGTATTGTGTTTGGTAGTAAAGGACCATGTCGCTTAGTTTCTGTTGATGACGTAGAAGGACAGATGCATTCCAATTGCAATGAATCTTTTTGCTTCAGGAACTTCATTTTTGTTGAATAAATTTGTCTGGCAAGTTCCACGGGTTTCATAAAAATGACTACTTTTAATGTTGTCACAAGTTATAAACCATTTAAAACGGTTTCATGAATGCTTTATGCTCTTTTCATCAGATTAGACACTACAGGATTGAAATTTCAGAACAAAATCGATACGTTTTTACTAATTAATGGTGTATATTGGGAAGGTACTTCAATTTCAGAACAAAATCGATACGTTTTTACTAATTAATGGTGTATATTGGGAAGGTACTTCATTTTTTTCGAATGAGCGAACGAAGAGAGCGAGTGGTGAAGAAAAAAATGAAGTATACTTCCCAATATACACCTACTGCCTTTGCCTTTTTCTGGTTTTCCTATCTTTAGTCTTCTTCTTCTTCAGCAGTTCAGGCAGTTTACCTACATACTAACTTACCCACACTTTAGAAGATCTGTAGTTAACAAATCTCTACTTATTCGATGTTATTCATGCTATTTCTTCTAGCGACTTAATGTATGTCAGTCCTAAAAGGTAGTTAAGGATTGCTACAATTTCGTGACAAAACTTTTCTCATCCAATATACGAGAAACGTCTTACCAAGAAGTGTTCCGATCCAAAACTCTTCTAAACTTCACATCTTATTTGTGTATGCATTTCCTTCTGCAATTCCATCTGTATTCATAACTCCCCTACTCCGTTTAAAGCTCGGGGTATGTTTTTAAAACGTTTTGCAGGCAGTTGTAAATTTACTGACATCCCTAGGGACGCGTGGGGCATCGCCCTTTTATCTTTGAGACACGACGCTAGGTTAGACAATACAATCTGGAAAATACGATGTTTTACAGCACTGCGGTGTAAGTACTAAGTCAAATGTTCATTTGCAAACTAAGTGATGGTGCTTACTACTTCTACTACTACATACAAAGATTTTATAATAAAAATAAGTCGATAGGTTACTTCTGCTAAAAAAGTGGCACCAGAAATTCGAACGATTCGTACAGCTGAGCAAAGCATTGACTGTGATGACAGTCTGAGACGACACTGCGCAACATGTATCTATCTCGTTAACGCGCTCGTACTGTCTTGTTCACTCGTTATAACACGGTCAAATTAACTACGTCGTACCCCGTGGACAATTTTTGTTTTCGCGTCAGTACTGACATAACCTATCTACGTCTTTTTTATTGTAATATCATTGACTTCATAATATACTAAATATACTTACCCACGAATTCAAAAACGACAATCAACACCAAGCACGTGCTCACGCTCATGCTACCTCGTAAAATGACAATAGTACTGAATGGGACATCTATACTTCTTGGGGATGCTCAGCGTTGATTTGCGTTTGTGAATTTGGGGGTAAGTCGCCTTTTCGGACACAGCAAATTCAGACCCAGTGACTAGGTGATACTTAAACTAACATAATAAAATTTAAACAATATTATGTTCAATATTGTCATCTTAAATTTAAACAAATTAACCTGTACCTATATCATCATGCTTTTCTACAAAAACTTAAAAACTAACGTAACTAAAGTAACTTCAGTAAATTAGTGTTTTATTTTCGTGCGGATTTGCAATTGTCCTTTACTTACCAATAAAGACTAAACGAATGCAGTTTCCCAATTTATTAAAAGTTGTCCAAATCGTATTTTGGAGTATTTCCGTGTCCACTTAGAGTCCCGCCAGATTAATATTGTAGAGAGCCCTCCTGGCTTTGCTAAATAAAAATCTTACTCAAATAGCATGGGAAAATATGGTCTAAGTTCTCTTTGAGAACTTATTACGCCAAACTAAAAAAAAAAAACTGTTATGTAGGCTAAGTTTTTGAAATTAGCAGCAAAAAGCATCGTGACTGGACTTCAAGTTCTGTCACTATCATAATATAAATATAATAATATAAATATCCCTGGACATTATTCCATCATGTTCGAGTAAAGTGATTGCACTTACCAGGTTAATGGAGAAAAAACGTTTAAAGAAGAATATAATATTATGTACGCCTTTAGCTTTATATGTGACCTATCTTAGGCGACAATTCATTTGTTCTGACACAATTACGATTGGTATCTAAAACGATCACTCGTATTATGCTTTTTTCGTAGTGTCATCATGCCTTGTAGGTAAATGTGTGTGATCCCACCTACGTTCTCGCGTTACTATCTGTTTCGTCCTCGTGGCAACAAGCCGCTTAACTCAGCGGACAGAGGCGCCAGTCTCGGATTATGTTACTCAGTGGTCGTGGGTTCGAATCATGGACATTTTTTTCCATCATGCTTAGAAAGTTTGTAAATTATTACTAACCTTCAACAAATATGTTTTTTAGCATGAAAGGAATATGTAATAATAAGAATATCATAAATAGTAATTTCATTAACAAATTTAACCAGTCACCAAAATATTGTAAAGTAAAAAGTATTTTAACCCCTCACGTCCCGTTGATGCGATATCGCGCCCACATACAAAAGATTTTCTATTATGTCTAGTTTCACGGAACGCGAGAGGTTAAGCAAACTGACGTATGTATGCAGCAGAATATTTGTCGCCTAGAAGTAGTGTGAGAAATTGTAGAACTTGACAGGCGCACTTTCATGCTCCCAGATTGGTAACAGTTGTAAAAGTTTTCAAATTAGAGCGAGTGCTGGAGTGGTGACACGGCACGCCCGCCTCCGAACATGCCCAGTACTGTTTTAGGGTTGATCCGTTTTGTAAGAGAGATTAGGGACCTGTCAAGTCTTTGCCGTAATGAAGCAGTCCAAAAAATCAACAAAAACAAATAGCCTTTTTATGTCCCACTGATGGAAACAAGCCACACCTCTCATATGAAATATACCATACCATAGGTTATACCATACCATTGGTTTTATGATGAAACAGATTGTAAAGCCTCACTAGAGAGAAGACTGGTGGCAAAGGCCAATACCTCTCTTGATAGAAACAACATCTGAACCCGTGGTAGAGTTAGTTAATAAGAGTGATCTACTTCATTTCCAGTTTCTCTACCTGAAGGATGTCTAAAGAGATCGCTCTTAGCGATAAGACCGCCTGTATTGTACATTTCAAATATCTTTAAGCGTCGTTGTGTAATTTGTTGTCACATTGTTTCATAAATTATTTTAATTTTTCCTGTAAATCATTCAACTCTCTTTTCATAAACACTTGTTAAATTTACCTAAAATAAATACCTAAGCTTTGAATTTGAACCTTGAAATCGCAACCATATTACCAGTTGGTTCATTTCCTCTCGTGGGCAGCCCTGATGAATCGCGGAGGCACTCGTGGCCTATGGAGTTACTCCGGGAGAGTTGAACCGCTGGAGTTCATTTAGCACAGTTTTGTCATAACCTACCAACTTGCCGCCTTAGAATTAAAATGCAACACTTTTCTATTGTTTCCCTTTGTGATTTGTCGACGATTTCAATAAGACTGATGCACTTTGCGAAGTGGAATCTGGTATTCGGTATATTTAAGTATGCGCTTGTTATTATTTTATATCTGGTCTACGGAGTCATTTCAGACACTATCAACAGTGGTCTATATTTTTTTACTTAGTACAATAAAAGCACTTGAGGTAATCGTGTTGATTTTGAGAAAACTATGTTAGGTCATGTTGGCATCAGGCAGGACTGGAACCCGCATCTTTCAACATGACCAAATGTCTATTTCTGGTTTTCAGATCTTTAGTAAAGATACTGCATGGAAAATGCTAAAACAATAATAAAATATAAAACCATGTTACTTTTTCAATAAAATTTCAAATTTCCATCAACGCAATGAGAAGAAAAAGTGTTCTATGACTGGAATTGACGATGATGATGATAATCAACTGGAACTACAATTGAAATATTCTTCAGCCATAAATGCTTAATGCTGTGATATATCAAGTCGACAGTAATATTTTGTCCCTCCATTCGTGATATAACCATTAAAGGTTGATGTTCACCTGTCTATTTTTTTGTCTTATGGATTTGGATAACGCAATTAATTAGCCTAGAGATATTTGTTTTTTCCAAGTCTAGATCTCTAATGAATAATTATAGTCAAATTGGTATCGGTAAATTGGTAATCAGTAACTAAGAAACAATTTAATTGGCACATTACGTCACTACAAATTTATATACCTACTCGTAAGTATTTTATAAAACAATCTTCGGAACTTCGAAGATTGATCAAACGACAATACAACACTTAATAGTACTTACTCCACTCTAGTTTCGTTACTTTAAGGACTTCAAGGTTGCTTTAAGGATTTAAGTAACTTACCTTACTCGTATTAGTAAAAATAAACTTAGTGCTGCATCATTGGTTTAGTGATTGATGTGTATTGTGTGTGTCCTGTTTCATAGCAAATGTTGAATAAGAATGAAGAATGAAGGAGACAATACTTTACAATAGATAAAGTGGTGCTTTAGGGCTGTTCGAGTTTTAAGGAATTAGGGGGTTATATCCCTTGATTAGGTAAAACAAAAACGGGAAGATGAACATGTTCATACTTCGTGATATTCAAAAACTGGCACACGAAAATGACGTGCAGGTAAACAAGTAGCTGTCATATTGGCTTGAAAGTAGGTCCATTGGGCCTACTTTTGTGTGGCCACTTTTGGTACGCAGGTGCCGTATCTTGCTCTTTTTGTTTCAATGAAAGGTAATAACATGGATCCCTGTTTTCGGTCACGGAACAAATCTATCAAAATTTACAAATCGACTCAAAGATCTGCATCAACCAATATGTTCAGTATTCCACGTCGACCATAAACAATTTAAGTACAACAATAAACAATATTCGTCCCGGCAGATACCGCGCCGGTCAGAGGCAGGCCGTACGACTGATATATTGCCCATAAACAGGTGGAGCCACTTTGATGAGCCATTATCTAGTCTGGTGAGGACCTGGTTCCTATCTAGGATCATCTGGATCAGAAATCAATATTTATGTATTGAGACCAGTTTTACTTACAGTCAATGATATTTAAAAGAGGTATAGATACGTTATGTCAGTACTGACGCGAAGTCAAAGATTGCCCTATGATTTGACCGTATGATAATAAAGATTGCATGATTATTTTACTAGACTAAACGAGACAGATACATGTTGCGCAGTCATGTCTCAAACTGTCAATGCTTCGCTCAGGTGGTCGAAAGTCCTGATTTCAGGTCGCACCTTTTTAGCACAAGTAACCTATCTACGTCTTTTTATCAAAACATCATTATATGTCACTACGAAATTAATTCATGTGAAAAAACATTTTGCGACTCGACCACCGGTCGTTGGCAACATTTTGTAGATATTTTTATGACGTCTTAGGCCAAATCATAAAGTTCAGGGAGTAGTGATAACGGGAATGAAGTCATGGGGCTTATTTGACAAGAACTAAAATTACCTGCATAGATTTTTGATAAGTAAGATAAGGTAAGATAAGATACACTTTATTGCACAAAGAAAACAAATGACACAACGATGCTTAAAGATATTAATAAATAACGAAAATAATCGAATGTTGATATGGATCAATTCTATTCTTGTGCCAAAAACGGTGAACACAGTGTTCAGTGAGCCGATGGCTGCCAATTACAATGCCATCGAAGTTTGTAACTATCCGGTCTGTTCAGTTAATTTGTCGCATTACATTTCACAGTTTTGAAACTCAGGTGGTTTTCGTTGGGTTTTTCTCTTTATTTCTCGTTGGTTCCACTTTTTTGCCACGACAAAACTAAGATCTCTTCTTTTAATATCAATATCATGATCCATGACCATTCTGACCGAAATTTAGTGATGTGTATTTCGGGCATCTCCGTGCTTCGGAAGGCACGTTAAGCAGTTGGTCCCGGTTTGACGTCGCTAGATGTCAGTCGTTAAGCCTAGTCGGCGGCCCTAGGGCGGCTTAATAACATCTGACTAGAGATGGGCCGACTACGGTGTTTGCTGACTAACCGACTAGCCGACTAATCGGTATTCAAATTGCCGACTAGTCGGCCGATTAGTCGGCAATGCCGATCATTTTCATTCTTGTCGTTCAGAAATCTTCGAATCTGGCTCGCATCGCCAAAGTATAAATATGTTGTCCTGCCAGCACTGCTTACAGTGAACGTCTCTTTTCGGAAGCTGGCAACATTCATGAGCAGAAAAGAAATCGTTTACTACCCGATCGAGCCGGAACATTGACATTCCTCCACCACAATTTGCCTCTAGTTAAGAAAAAAGAATAGTTCTTAAAAAACAAATAAATGATATTATGATTATGATTAAAAAAATAAATAGTGAAATCATGTCTTTGTTATTTAGATATGTGCCTTTAAAGAATATTCCTAGTTTTGTACTGAATCACAGACAGATTACTAAGTTCCTACTACGTTACCTAATTGTTTTTTTGATGATTATAATACACACATCAAAACTGTCTAGGGATATCATAGGGATATCATTTTTCAAATATTTAATTAAGTTAAGTTTGTTCACAAGTTGAGCATTATCTTAGAATAACAACGAGGACAGAGGCATAAGACCAAAGGTTAAGAATTTAACAAAAAAAAAACGTTTGATTTTGCTAAAAATTTGACACCTTTTAAAAGAAAAATCTGTCTTTTTTTAACGTCCTTATGATTGTACAATAATGCTACTATAATTAATTTCTTTATACAATCTGAAAGGGCAGATATAGCAGTATCTGTGTTCTAAAAATTTCTACGTTGGTATCAATATTTTAGTTTTTACAGCCTCCCAAATAGCTATACTTTGTATGAAAATGCTTGAGATATCCCTAGACACTTTTGAGCAGTGTATATGCGGTTACTAAAATTGTTCTTTTAATTGAAATTTTAGTGCCGATTATAATCGGCACATTCTGCCGAATAGTCACGGACTAGTCGCCGACTACTGAAGATGCCGATTAGTCGGCTTTCCCGACTAGTCGGCGACTAGTCGGCCCATCTCTACATCTGACATTAAGGTTGCGCACTAACCTTACACCCCTCCAACAATCCGCACTGAGCCCGCGTGTTGGAGTATGGCTCATTCCACCTCATAGTTGAGGTGAGGCCTGTGCCCAGCAGTGGGACGTATATGGGCCGTTGATGTATCATGATCCTCTTACCGACTAAAACTCAACGGGACGTGATCTCAGCAGTTTGGCGGCGAAACAGAGTTACCCTAAAAAAGTTTCACAGGAACGTTCCGCCGCTAGTGCTTGCCTGTGGCCCTTGACCGACCAGCCAAGTTCCCAACAAAGAGGGAAAGATGTGAAAGCGCCTGGAGTGTTTGGGCACTTCTGCCGATCCGCGCAATGTTGGCCAGAGCACTACCGGACTCCTACCTGCTGGCTTTCACTGTACGCGGACACATACATACCACACACCACAAGGATCTCGCCACCAACCAATGATATTATCATACAAATACGTGCAAAGGTTACTTGTGCTAAAAAAGTGGCATCTGAAATCAGTAATTTTGCCCACTTGACAGTTTGAGACAACACTGCGCAACTTGTATCTGTCTTGTTTACGCTCGCGCTCTAGTAAATAATCATGCTATCTTGTACCCAGGGTCAAATCATAGCTACGCCAGGGGACAATTTTTGACTTCGCGTCAGTACTGACATAACGTATCTATACCTCTCTTAAATATCATTGCTCGCAACCCCTACTGTTATTAAGAAACTTTTTGAACAAAATAAATTAAGATCTCTTGACAAAGCTTTCCTACTAAAAAAATACTTAAACCTGAATATTGCTAGTTGTTTACTAAAATAAGGTTTTTTGTACGATGACTAGCGCAAACAGTAGCTTGCCAAAAGATATAAGCGATAAGTACCAACTAAAGTTCATACACATCCCGCAGTAAAACAATGCATATATAATTTTAAAGTGTTAGTAGAGGTAAATAAAAGCCAAAATGAACCCGTTAGCGTTATTTATCTGCGGCACGTTTCCAAACGGTTTGCATTTTCGTCTAAATTCCAGTTATCTACCACGGATATCCGGTTCACGGTTTGCGGGCGCGTGTGTACATACCCTTACCATTTGTTTCATTTTCATTTGTTTTCATTCATTATTTATTAGGTTGGTCAGTTGATCGAATAACAAAATGATAATGGGCTATGTTAGGATGAGTGATGGATGGATGGAAAACGCTATGCCAGATAAAATATTATTCGATGATAAGCCTGTACTGAAAATGTGGCAAGGCAACATTGGAACACCATTGAATAATTGATTATTCGATACCTTACAATGTTATGTCACTTTTTTTTGTTACTATTCAGGTTCGGTGCAACTAGGTTATGTGGGGTTCATAACTCCTGGAATACAGAGACCCCTACCCACTAAAACCTGTCGGTGGTCATCTTCGCGCTAAACTAGAGGGTAGCCGATCCCCAAGGGAAGCCACACATTCCAGCGCGCTTACTGTCTAGCTGCTAGTCTCGGGTGCAAGCTCTACTTCAGTGTATGATAACACTGACCAGTGTCCGCAGAGACGTATTATCGTTTTGTTTGGGATCGTTTTACAAAACGCATTTCACGACCCCAATCTGGTTCACCCACAGCAACCTAGTTTCTTCTTAACCTAAAAAACGCTATACTTACATTTTACTAAAGTTCATTTTTGCGGTGCAGAAGTCACCGTAGTAGGGCCTATCGAGCAGAATATTGAGCTTAACAGTGGGTTCAGCACGAGCCACTTTGAAACCCACACCGTCGCGCACTAGCGTGTCGTGTTCCACATCCAGGGAGTTTATTTGCAGTTGCTGCATCTACCGCTAGCTATCTGGCAACGTTGGAAGTGGAGCTAGGCAAAGAGAAAGGAAAGATTTATTCTTTAAAAGGTTAAATAATGACCAAGCTGTTTGAATGTCACATTGAGAATATTGTCCAGCTGAACCTCTCGTTTCAACTTTGATTAAGAGGACGGAGTTCTTGAGGCTTAATTTATTGTGACAGTGCTTTGGGTTGATGATGAGATGGCTGACCACCCGATTTAAATTAAGTCCTGTATTTTTCGGGCTAATCCGTGCTTCGGAAGGCACGCTTAGCAGTTGTTCCAAGCTGACGTCCCTAGACGTCAGTCGTTAAGCCAAGTTGCAACAAAAAAGACAATATCCTAACATTTTACTAAATTTTAATTTTCGGTGCAAAAGTCACTTAGTAGGGTCTATTGAGCAGAATATTGAGCTTAACAGTGGGTTCAGCACGAGCCACTTTGAAACCCACATCGTCGCGCACTAGCTTGTCGTGTTCCACATCCAGGGAGTTTATTTGCAGTTGCTGCATCTACCGCTAGCTAGCTGGCAATGTTGGAAGTGGAGCTAGGAAGCAAAGAGAAAGGAAAGATTTAAAGAAAAGGTTAAAATAATGACCAAGCTGTTTGAATGTCACATTGAAAATATTCACCAGCTGAACCTCTCGTTATTTTAACTTTGGTAAAGAGAACGGAATGCTTGAGGCTCAATTTATTGTGACAGAGCATTGGGTTGATGATGAGATGGGTGACCACCCGATTGTTTTTTTTTCGAGCCACTCCGTGCTTCGGAAGGCACGTTAAGCAGTTGGTCCAAGCTGACGTCCCTAGACGTCAGTCGTTAGCCAAGTTGCAACAAAAAAAAAGCAGTATACTAACATTTTACTAAATTTTAATTTGTGGTGCAGAAGTCACTTAGTAGGGTCTATCGAGGAGAATATTGAGCTCAACAGTGGGTTCAGCACGAGCCACTTTGAAACCCACACCGTCGCGCACTAGCGTGTCGTGTTCCACATCCAGGGAGTTTATTTGCAGTTGCTGCATCTACCGCTAGCTAGCTGGCAATGTTGGAAGTGGTGCTAGGAAGCAAAGAGAAAGGGAAGATTTATTATTTAAAAGCACGGACGTAAAAAAAGACGGATGTCACTTCGTCTAATCATGAGTGAAGCATATTATCAGCTGCTAGTTTAGGTGTGTTCGTGACTAGCCTGTGTCTTTGGCGCTGTCACACGGAAGAAAATGGCGTAGTTTGTAGCACCTAGTGTGTTTGTGTGAGTGTAGCTGGTTGTGTGCAACAAACGAAATTGTAGCACCTTGCATGTTTCACATTTTTTCAGTGTGATGTTCCGTCCGTCTATCTTTTACGTCCGTGTTTAATAGGTTAAAATAATGACCAAGCTGTTTGAATATCACATTGGAAGTATTGTCCAGCTGAACCTCTCGTTATTTTAACTTTGGGTAAGAGGATGGAGTGAATGAGGCTCAATTCATTGTGACAGTGCATTGGGTTGATGATGAGATGGGTGACCACCCGATTATTATTTTTTCTTTTTTTTTCGAGCCACTCCGTGCTTCGGAAGGCACGTTAAGCATTTGGCCCAAGCTGTCGTCCCTAGACGTCAGTCGTTAAGCCAAGCGCAAAGTCTTCACGCGGTGTGATAACATGTGTCAGTAAGGTTTATCACAAAGCTAACACTCCTACAACAGGCTCTAACAATCTGCACTGAGCCCGGGTGTTGGAGTATGCCTCGCGCCCCCTCTCAGTTGAATTGAGGCCTAATGCACGTCACATCTTGTTGTTTCTTTTGAATTCACTTATACTGAATTTGCAACAAATCATGTGAACAGTGAACACGTGACAAAATGCCAAAGCAGCATGAGAATGTAGATCTGTGCTACAGATAAATTTAACTGGGTTATCGAGAATGGCCGACCCAGTGTTTCAACATTTGCGCCGAGTGCGACCGAATGGACATCGGCCATATGTCGTTATACAGGATGGCACAAAAATTACTACCCATCGGAACATGTAGTAGGAGTATTTGCAAATGGTGGTAAATGACAGTTGATTGTCATTTTGCAGTTGACAGATACAAAATACACGCCAACACGACATCACTTGATACTGCACTAAAACGGAAATTCTGAAGGTTTTGGTCGCCAAGATCACCCGGTTTAACCGTTCTAGTCTTTTTTGGGGTTTCTTGAAGGCACCAGGGTATGTCCAAGCCTTATGATCTTGAAGCCCTCAGATACAACAAATGTGGTTATTTTTTTTTTAAACCCTAAAAACGACTTGCTTGATTTGCTTGCTGCTTGCGTTGAACCCGTACTTTTTATGATCTTTAACAATGTGTATTTATTTATGTGGGTACATATTCATAAACAATCTTAAGATTTATGACAATAAAATTTATGGTATTTGATGGTTAGACCATTTATTTTTATATCAAACTAGCACCCGCCCGCGACTTCGTCCGCGTGGACTTAACTATATGTGATAAAGGAATTTTCTGTTGGAATTTTCCTGATTTTTTTTTTGCTATAAACATCATGAAGCCCGAGACCTTTCCAAAGAATGCAAAACCGTGGAAATCGGTTGGTGCGTTCTGGAGTTATAGCGTCAGGAAGGAAAACCCGACTTATTTTTATATAGTAGAAAATGGTAGCTGTTTTGAATAGTATACCATGTAAGCTTTATATCAAACGTTTATTATATCAAACAATTTTATATCAGTTGTCCGTTATACGTTTTAAAATTATTTGATTTGAGATTATATGATTCGTTTATTATACGATATGAATCATTATATCAAATGATGTTATTTCATTCGACTGTATATGTTCTGAGTGATATACGATTTGAAGTTATATCATACATTACACACCCAAACACCAGACATTATTCTACACAGTGCCATCCATCCCCATACCAAGCAACTAAATGGATGTCCTATGGGATACTAGACAACGGAAAAACATAGGAAAATATTTTTTTTGTGAATACTTACTTAATATACATAGGAAACAACCAGACCAGTATACACAGACATGTTCATGCAAACAAATGTTTGTATTGTGCGGGGATCGAACCCGCGACCTCTGGTGTAATATCCCACTTCTGAACCATTTCACCAAAGCAGTCGTCAATTTGCTATTAATGTTTTATGAACACGTTCATAATGTGAGGAGCTAAGGAGTGGAAGTCTCTTCCCGCTTGTGTAAAACGTAATGTAATATAACACTTTAATTAAGTCTCTTAAAGAGAAGAGGGAAGCGTTCGCTGGGCAGTCATGTTTTTACATGGAGCTTGGAGCTTGAGGCCCCTATACCTTGATGACATCATCACTTACCGTCAGTTGAGTTTGTGGTCAAATGACGGCCTGACTCTGAATGAAAAAATGCAGCAACCTTCGCTGGAAGTGTCGGCAGGAGTGATAAAATAAATATAGCCGTAATTATTACTTTGGACAACAAAAGAAACCCAATCCAAAAGAAAAACTAAATTAAGAATATTATTAAAGAAAATCAGTCGAAAAACCTTGGGCGACAACTTTTGTGCCACCTTGTAGGTATGTTCAAAGCGTGTTCCCACAGTGGAACATTTATTGCAACTACATTTGAACATACATGTAATCGAAACGTTACCAGGAAAGATGGCTTTGATACTACAGGATCAAAGCTCCTGCACTGGAAATTATGCATTTCATTTTCGGACATACCTGAATATTCCAGATATTCAAAATAGCTACTTGAGTAAAATGATTTTCGAGAAACACAAATTATTTTCATGTTTGCACTATCATATTATAATGATTTCGTGGGATTACATTTGCTAAAATTTAGTAATATGCTTTACCAGGAAATCGTAATATGTTGCCTGCAAGTGATTTATCCTACTAATATTATAAAGGCGAAAGTTTGTATGTCTGGATGTGCTGTGTGGCTTTTTCACGTAAAAACTACTGAATGGATTTTAATGAAACTTTACAATAATGTTGCTCATACATCTGGATAACACATAGGCTACAATTTATAAAGATATTGTGTGAATTGTTGAAAATATCAAGTAAATATAAAAATGTACGTGGAATCACGTGGTGTGGCATGACAAACGGCTGCTGTCATAGCGTAACTATGGGTGCGTTCCGAATTGAGATATCGCTCTAACGTCCATCTAACGTCAGACAATTTGACGAATCCGTTCATTTTAAGTCCACTTAAGTCCACGCGGACGAAGTCGCGGGCAGCCGCTAGTTTTAAATATTTTTAAAAACGTATAGTTATTAATATATAGGTTAAAATCTGATATCATAAACTTTACCTCTTTCAAATAATTATGTAGCTTAAAGTTTAGTAAAAACTATAATGTTCAGCCGATCCGCGTGGCTCATGAGAATGGTTATTAGCCTAATCTAGGCCTATCTGGGCCATTTATGCACCTTGATAGACTTGGTCTTGAAAAATGTATCTCGTAATAGATACTATATGAATGGTGTCTAGGTGTAAACATTTATTTATTTTCCTTTCTTTCGAAAACAAAAACATAATTTCGTTTACCGCCTATACAAAATGTCTACGTCGTAATCCCGTGATAATCCAAATCTTTGGACCGCAGATTATATTCTTAAAGCGATTCCTCCACAGCCGGAGCAAATATCATGTTTTCCGGCATCCGTGTACAAAGGCAAAATAGCTATTGGAGCGATAAAGTCCCGGTTTAGTGGGACACCCTTGTCCCATGGGAGGGACGCCGTTATTTCATGGTTGGCAACACTGTCTCGGCTGTTTGTTTACATGAGGGTTTGACTTGTGTGAGATTCCTCCTGCGGCTCACCTGGGGATAAAAGGGTGACTTTCATGTTGACACTATCTTCTTTTACAGTCACGTGTAATACACATGAAAAACTTTACGTGGACGCAGAGACTAATGGAAGACATCGGTGGGATAGCCACTATGTGATACTGTGTAGTTATTTGTACAATCGGACAACCGATTTGATGTACCTAATGGCTAGGAAGTTGGCTACGACACGAACAGTCGTGGGTTCGATTTTGCCGGTTCTATCACTGGTCTTACACGCCGAAGGTAGGGAAATAATTTGTTCATCAATATTGTATAAAAATTAAAACTTAAGTTCATTAAAACACAAATTAAACGAGGTTAATATGATGTAGAGGATTGTTTGAATGATAAGAATATGTGGTAATCATAAATTGTAATTGTTTCTTGTGTTTTTTATCCTAATTTCAAAAAGTCAACCACGAAATCTAAATTTTAATAAATCTGTAGAGAGGCCAATTCTGTACATGAAATATATTTAAAAAATAACTATCAAGGGGTGATTAGGTATAGCTACTGATGCCAAAAATGCAATCAGTAAAATTTTTGTCTGTCTGTCTGTCTGACTGTCTGTCTGCTGTATATTCGTTATAGAAACAAAAACTACTCGACGGATTTTAACGAAATTTGGCACAATTATTTTTCATACTCTTGGGCAGGTTATAGCATACTTTTCATTACGCTCCGATCAATAGGAGCAGAGCAGTGAATGGTAATAATATTGGGAAAACGGAAAAAGTTACTACATTTTTTACACGTAAAAACTACTAGATAGATTTAAATGAAACTCTACAGTTATATAGTTTATGCATCTGAATAAGATATTACAATTACAATTTATAAAGATATATCACATTTTTTCAAACTCAAGTCCACGCGGACGAAGTCGCGGGCGGCTACTAGTATTGAACTAAAAAAAACCATAGAGCTTCTTGACGGAGTCTTCTCGAAAGGATCAAAGTCGTTTTTTTTGTCTTGACTTGTCTTATGTGCTTGTGATCTTATTCATGTCAGCATATGAATAAATCTTTTTTACCTCACTTTACCACTTCGAACCAGCATTTGAAGAAAAAGCGCTTTTAGGTGTTGTAAAAAGTGTCACCGGCTCCCATTGTAGTACCTAGTATTTCAATCCCGCCGCTAAGCCAGCAGCAGGGAAGTAGGTAATGCAGACAAAGATAGCTCTCAGCTCGCAGCGTCCTCATGCAGCCCGGTGGAAGTCCATTTGCATTTTTACCACTTCAAAATTCATTCTGGGTTCCGTATTCATAAATTGTTACGGTTCATACGGTTGTAAAAACAGATTAAAAGTCGATGAAAAAAGACAACGCTGGTACTTATATTAGTAAATTAAATATCGAAGAATTAAGTCAGTTAGTAGATTCAAAACACTTTTGCACAGCCTAACTCTGCTTTTCCGCCGACCGTCTGAATTTGTACAAAATTTGTTAATGAAGAAATTATTTAATAATGTCTTCTTACGGTTACTTTATGTCTGTATTTTTGTGTAATATAGAATATTTGTTTATTTATTTAAACAAGTTTTAATTTCTACTGCTGAGCACATGCTGAGGAATGAGGTTAGCCTCAGCCATGTACTAACCACCTTAATAGGCTGATCGCATTTCATTCTAGCAAAATTGTGGACCTCTTCACCTGCACTTCAACTTCCTGTCATGCAACTTTTTTTAAAGAGTTGGTTCTAAAATCCATCAAATAAGTGTAAAGGCGATATTAGAATTATCTTTACCACACAAATTCACCACAATGCATACATTTGACATTTAATAAACAAAGTGAACATTTTATTGAAATGGATATCCAACACCCAGAACGCTAACTCTTCACTTAAGTTATTTATTTCCTGCCTGTTTCGGGAGAACTACCTAAACAAAATTCAACTGCCTGTATTACTTAAAATAATTAGAATTCCTCACCATAACAAAAACTAAAAGTTGCATTAAGCTTTTATCTGAGTCATTCCGAAAAGGGTTCTAAAAGGAACGCCGGATATTTTGTACGGAACTCCATTCTGAGGTGGCTTTTAATGTAGATGAGACGGCCGGAAATGCGCCCGGGCTCGGCGCCATTGTATCTGATTTCCGGCACACTCGCGCCCTCTGTGCGGAAGCCCTTTCTTTACCAACCGCGTAGGAAGGAGGATGAGGTGTTTGGTAAACACTGTGTGAATAGGGTATGCTATTATGTTAGGTTCTTTGTATTAGTATACAATAAATATTTAAATCTGTTTCATTTTCTTTCTGGTTGTTGTTAATTTTGTGTGTGTTGGTCACCACACATGACGACTGGTTCAAATAGTGCCTCGTTCTAGTCAAAAACAGAGAGGAATTACTACAGGGAGACATTGTAGACTAACCCCCTTATTCATAGAAACGAACGCAACGCTAACCGCCGCACTCAGAGACGTCAATTAACGTTAATGGTTGATTAGCGTCAAAATTCCATTTTTGAAAAGAGACTTTATAACAGATTAAATAAAGAACTTTTCAGAATGTCAAATTTTGACTCTAATGAACCATTAACGTTAAGTGACGTCTCTGAGTACGGCAGTTAGACATAGTTTAAGATATTGACATGTTCTGTTACTTACTCGCAAATGGCACAGAGTGATTGAAATGGCATGACTTTTATTTTCCAATAGGCGTCAATTTTTCTTCAATTCAAGCTTAAATCGCAGACAGAGAAATTCATAAAATAAAAAGCCTATTACCGCTAAAACATCTTTCACCCTGAATAAAGCAGCAAGTAAAAAACCAATTATCTCCCACAACCCTTAGAAACACAATCCCAATCATCCCTGTAATTATTCCCTTAATGAGGAGAGGAATAATTGGCTATCACAAAGCTTAGAGGCCTTATCGGAATTTCTTGCCGACCTTTTGTTTATCGTTGTTTCCTTCCAATCAAAAATTCAAAATTTACGAAACTTATTTCAATATTTTCAGGCCTTTGGACAAGGGCTCTGATTTGTGTACCAAGTTACGAACGAACGACTTGCACTTTTTTATATTTTATTACAAACTAGCGGCCGCCCGCGACCTATTTCAACTTAAGTCCGTGTGGACCTAAGTTGAAAAACAAAAGTAATATTTCTTTATAAATTGTAACCTAGGTGCGATTGAGATGCATAAGCTACATTATTGTTAGGTTTCATTAAAATCCATTCAGTAGTTTTTACGTGAAAGAGCAACACGGCACATCCACACATACAAACTTTCGCATTTATAATATTAGTAGGATATCTTGAAATGGGGGCATGGCGAGGACTTTGCCCTACAGTCGGGTCCTTAATAATCATAATTTATAGCTTTGAAGACTAACACCCACCCTAACAGTTTCTCCAGCCCAAATACCAGTGTTCTGATTCCTTTCCCTACATAATATGTTGACGATATGAGTTTATCTTTAAGTTTTCTTGGTATGCTTATATTGTTGTCTTAGCTTATAATTAAGTTCCAGAGGTCGTGTTGCTTTAAAGTCGATAAAGTCGCTGCACTGAAAACACCTTTCTAACTCCTGTTAACGGACCATTCGACACTAAGTATAGTGATACCACTGGCCTTAAATCACGTTCTGTAAGACTGATTATCACTTGATCGGAAGTACATAATTATCACACTATCACCATTCCAATATTAGGTTACAGTACAGACTTAATACAACGTAAACAAATTGAGCTTCATCAATTAATTGACTCATGTTTAGGGTTGTGTTAGTTAAAAGTTTAAATACCGGCTCGTGTAATTATAGGAATAATGTCAATTTCCTTAGTAAAATGAGATAAATAATATTTCTTGCACATGAACACATTCATCGGTACTACAGTCGTCAGTAATACGGTGTTTTAGGTTTATGTTTTATGAATATTATTTCCGTTGCATTTATTATTGCCAATATAATCCACAAGAAAGGGGACATCAGGAAGCTCGACAACTACAGGCCTATAAGTCTGTTGTCCCATATCTATAAGCTCTTCTCTCGAGTTCTAGTGAATAGGCTTGATCGAAAGCTAGAATTCTTCCAACCCAGAGAACAGGCAGGTTTTCGCTCGGGCTTCAGCACCAATGATCATCTCCAAACTCTTAAAACAGTAATAGAGAAATGTAACGAGTACAGGAAGCTACTTATCTTGGCCTTCATCGACTACGAAAAAGCATTCGACTCTATAGAGTGGAGGTTTGTTGAAGAAACTCTGAACAAGTGCCGTATCGATAAAAGGTACATACAGATTCTCAACCACCTCCACCAGAACGCTACAGCCTGTGTCTCCCTAATTAAGAAAACTGACAAATTCCACCTGGGGAGAGGGGTTAGACAGGGAGACACAATATCACCGAAGCTTTTTACCTTAGCACTAGAATGCATATTCCAGCGAATGCATTGGGACGGGAAAGGTCTGATGATTGATGGAGAAAGACTTACTAATCTGAGGTTTGCTGATGACCTGGTTCTCATTTCGGATAGCATCGGTGACATGTTGACGATGCTAGAAGACTTAAGAATAGAGTCCGAGAAAACCGGCCTTAAAATGAATATCGGGAAAACGAAGATCTTGACCAACATACCAGAAGTCACTAACTATCAGCTTCCAGTGGAAAGAGTGGCGGAGTACATCTATCTGGGGCATAAGATTACTTTGGGCTTTGAAAACCAAACTGCGGAGGTGGATAGACGGATTGCACAGGCATGGGCTGCATTCGGTGCCAACAAAGAAACGCTGAGAGGCAAAATACCCATACGCCTCAAAGTCAAGGTCTTCAAGCAGTGCGTCATGCCCGTGCTCACTTATGGTACAGAGGCTGACTCTTACCCAGAGGTCGGCAGAGAGGTTCTGAGTCGCGCAAAGGGGTATGGAGAGAGCAATGCTTGGAGTCACTCTACGAGACCGAAAACGGAACGATTGGGTTCGAAGTAAGACCAAGGTTAAAGACGTCATGGCTGTAATAGCGAAGAGGTGGACATGGGCGGGGCACATAGCCAGAATGGCCGGTTGCCGCTGGACGAGGCGAGTGTTGGAGTGGAGGCCTAGGGCGGACACAAGAGGGCGTGGTAGACCCCCGCAACGCTGGGTGGACGACATCCGACGACACGGAGGTCGAGACTGGATGCTTCGGGCACAGGATCGCCAAGAATGGAAGAAGAGGGAAGAGGCCTACATCCAATATTGGATAAACTAAGGCCACCATGATGATGATGATGATTTATTATTGCCAATTATTCGTATTCAGTTTCTCCCCAGAATTACAATTCTGTAACGTTCCGGTTAATAACTAAGAATAACATGCTACCGGTTCTTGTGCCCATCCCTACAAGATAAGTATATGCGTTAATCAAACAGCTTTAGCAGTGGTTAATTGTGGCCTGAGTGTTGGTTTAGGTGCTCGCCTAATTTAACATTATTAGTGCTTGTCTGTCGATTTAGAATGTCTGTTTATAATTTACAAATGTGTTGAATATTACTCAGAATAAAATGAAAATAATCATATAAGCATTGTAGTATGAGACAGTAATTTGTTCAGATTAGATCTAGGTTAAAAGTAAGTATCTTTCAAAATCCGATGTACCCAACTTGCAGGTCTGCCAATTT